>OY776295.1:20407427-23034927 GCA_963675345.1 Trididemnum clinides | reverse complement strand
CAGGAAGGTAGTGAGCCAATCTTCCATGAGCTCTACTAAAAAAATACGGGCTGGAATGGCAGAAAGAGCAGTGGCGTACAGTAGTCTGGTGATGTCCGGGGCCAACTGCTTCATTGTATGCCCCCTCCCAGCCTGTCAAGTACTCTAGAATGTGACAAAGACAGACACTTGAAATACGTAAAAGCTAGTGTTGAGAAAAAAATTTCGAAAAATTAAAGTTAAATATTTCAAAGAGTATATTTTGTGGTAAAATGTTAATTAAAGGCTAAGGTATACATTTATAAAAAAAATTTATCTGGTGAAGGGTATGCACTGAGGAACAAGACATTGCGTTTATGCATGCAAATAATTATCAAATAGGCCCACCGAAATGATCTTTTATATAACTTCTTGAGGGTTAGCAAAAGATAGAGTTGTCTGTGTTTTTTTATTAGAAATAGTATCTGAAATTGCATAAGTGCAACGATGTAGTTTGATGCATTGCTGGCTTGCTACTCTTAATATTTTTGTGAGCTAAACAATAAAAGTGCTTTAAGGACATTGTTTAGTGAAAGCAGACGAAGAAGTAACTCTTTTTATTAAACTGGAACACGTGATGATGTGAACAAATCAATTAGAAACTTACACTTTACGATTTTTCTTTCCCATATGAGCTCTCCGATCGGAAAATATTTGAACTGCCTCATTTTTCTCATCTGCTGAAAGGAATTCTTTTTCGATACTGATAAAAGCCAAACTTGTTAGGCGCTCCTATAGCATAAATGATCTTATACATGTTTTTATCAATTTCAACTTAAAAAATCACCTCTCACAACTTGCAATTAAAAATCCGATGGTGAGCAGTAACCTATATGCAATATATAAAGTTGGAAAGACATCCCTTCCAAACTGCATTAAATATTCAAGAGCATGCTTAGGATTGGAGGGAACTGCATTTCCTCTAGCTCGAAGGAGAGTAACAAAGTCAAAGGTAATTATATATTTGGTTTTTGTACAGTACATAGCAAACTAATTGAAATTTTGTAAATAATAATTTCAGTACAAAACCTGACACTGCAGAAGATTTTCTACGAAACATAATCATACCATGCCCCCAAGCAAGATCCTATCAGATCCATGCACCATGTGTTAGTAGACTTAAGATGCGAAAAAACATATATTTTCAACAAATTAATAAAATGTAATTTTTGTAATTTCGCTCTTATGATGCCCCCCTACCTTGGATGCCCAGAGCCGTCGCCCCCTCTGCACGCCGCTGAGAAAAAGGTATCAAAATTAGTGAAAAGACAATTAGGCGTAAGTTATCCATAGATTTTGGCCCAAAGTCATACAGACCAGCTTAGAAACCACGTCTTACTGAAACATTGAAAAAAAGTGTTGGGAGTTTGCAAAAAAACACCTTGACTGGGACACAGAGATGTGGGAAATGTTCTTTTTTCAGATGTATCCTCGACAAAGCAATTCTCTGCTCAGAAATATTGAATTTGGAGATCTCCTGAAGCACGATAAGGAAAATTCATCACCCCAGTAGTGAAGCACCCTCCCAGTGAAATGATTTGAAGGGCCATGTCAGCAAATAAGCTGGCCTCTATCTCTTATCCCCTGGAAGCACAACGAATGGCTCCAAATACTTGGGGCTGTTTAAGGAGAAGCTAGTGCTACACATGGAAATACATAATTGCACAATTTTTATGCATAATGGAGCTTCCTGCCACAAAAGCAGGCTTGCGCAGCAATTTCTTGATAGCCAGCATATTAAAGTGCTTGACTGGCCTGGAAACAGTCCTGACCTAAACCCAAACGAGAATTTACGGGCTTTAATGAAGGCTAGAGAATCTGAAAAATAACCTTCAAGTCTTGAGACACTGCGGAATGTGATCAAAGAAGTTTGGGTGCATGAAATTTCTCCAGATTATTGCCTTAACCTCATCAGTGGTATGCCACGTCGCCTCCAGAAAGTAAGCAAAAACAAAGGTGGTCACACAAAGTATTAAGAATTGTTTAACCTTTTTGTTTTTTGTATTGACAAAATGCAATGTTTTCACTTAAGTAATAAATGTTCATTGTAATACCAAAAAGTTCTTGCAATATTTTTATGGTTTGTGAACATTTTGACAGCATTAACACAAAATAATTAAAAAACTGCAAGCGGTCTTAAACTTTTGTCCCCGACTCTAGTTGCTTGTTTGATTTTGTTTGAAAATCAAATTACTGCGATGTTTTTTGTGCAGAACAAGCATTGAACTGCAAAGCAAATTAATGCATTGCCGTCTGATGTTTTCAGTTGCTCTTTCAGCGTCACAGTCAACAATGAATTTACTCTGAAAAAGAACCAAGCGAGCTGGGGGTAGACCAAAAATCTGGGAATATTTATTTCTGTATGAACTTCGTCAAATTTTTCTATTACTCTTGAGGTTGAAGATGGTTGGTAGTAGACTTGTGATGGCTTGATCTTAGTTTTCAAAGGACTCGAGTCCATTCGTAGAAACCGAAGAAGGACTCGGACTTGATTCTTCTTCTTCGTACGGGCAAGATTTTTCATTTTTTGGATAACTTCTCTAATTATGAGCTTCTCGTTAGCACTTTCTGCTAGTCTTCAGTTAAACTCGGCCACCACGACGGGTAAACTGCTTGGCCCCGCCGTCTATCTGCCACATAAAGATGGAGGTACAGGGAAATGAAACTTTGATCACGTCGGACTCCAAGAACGAATGTATTTAATCACAACACGACGTTGAAAACACGAATCTTGATTTAATCGAATCGAATTTGGATTGAAGCCAATAAATTTTGAACTTCAATTTAAATCGAAAAAACTCTGAACGAAAATAGCAATGCTTGTCTTTATATGCTTGTTTACTAGGTCACTCCGCCGCACGTCAGACGGAACCACGCCTGGCCATACGGCTTAGTCACCCAGTTTTGTTACATCATGATCGATAGCTATGTATGTTCTTTTATGACCCGTTTGTAGGCCAACGGATGATTTACAATAACGACCACAGTACAACAACGAGCGCACGAACAGAACGAGAACGTTTATGAGTCACTCGCATGATTTCAGCAAAACATCAATGATCCACAGTTTGTATCCCGTAAGGACGCCATAGAGGCATCACTTTAAGAGCCCAAAGACAAAATAAGCAAGCTTGCAGGTTTTTTCTCCACACTATCTTTTATGTGCTGATCGCCAAGCAGGGAAGCTGTGAATATTATTTTTTAGAGTCATTTGGTATGACTGGTCTAAGGGAAATGAACTCCAGGTCTACCGACTGCGAAGTGGATGCTCTAGCCACTACGCCATCGCGCCGGTCAGACTCAGACTTAATTGAAGTCGCAAAAACCAACTGGTAACTCGCACTCTAGTCTGGTCAAAAAATGACTCGAGTCAATAATTTTATTGCTGAACTGTATTCACGAGACAAAAAAACAATTGCACACTCACCTTTTCAAAAAGGCTCAACCATTGCGATTGTAAAAAATCTTATCAAGAAAAAATTTTCAAGAAAACTTAAAGTTACCAGGCACTTCGGAAGACAGGCACCAAACAATGATTTTCACCTGAGCGTCCCAGTGCGGCTGCTGATTAGGAGGTGCGAGCTCTGCACTTGCTTCATCCAGTTGTCCGAAAAAAGCGCAGACGTGATGTCAGTGTCACACGGTGTCCCGACAATTTAAGGTCGCAAATTCAAAGTCAAATTTAGTGAAGTGCCATGGTTACATACACATTAAATCTAATTTTTTTGAATTGTCGACTTTGAATTGTCGGAGAACCGTGTCAAACTTAGTTTTCTTTTGCTTGCTAGTGTCTACGTAGTGCTGATAACAAAGTGCTTTTTCGTTTCATGACCGTCGTAGAGGGCAGCAGGCTATCTTTGTATTCACTAACATATACAATTTAATAATATACAATACAATGTAAAAAAAGGTTGAAAAAAAGGAAATGCAGCAAGCACAAAACAGTTTATGTAAAATACGCATTAAGCTTACACTAAACAGAAGATTCGATGTCAATAAACATGATACCTACTTGGCAAAAAAGATTGGTAGGCTATCAGCTTACGCTCCGACAGGATGGTAGGGCAGCCATTGGACCTAACATAGGGCTAGGTATTGCTGAGTATAGCCTCGTCTACTCCACATTCCACAAAGGCTAGTACAACGCTTCGCAGCGCAAGATCATTGCAAGATCATTGCAAGAATGTTGTGCATGTATATCGCGTTATTTTTTACCATTGTCATAAGGTACCTGTCGACAAAACTTTTAGATTCCATATCAGTATTGCAACTGTATTCTCTTCTTCCACTTTCAGCAACTAAACTCTAAAATTCTCTCAAACTCTTTTAACTGACAAAGCGAGTTCTCTCAGTACCTGTTTTCAGTGTGCCAGCAAAGAGTTTTCTGACTGGGTGGACTTATTATGAGGCCACATTGTTTATTGTTGTCAGATAAACTGCTGTCTGATTTAACGTTTTCAAAATGCGGCAAATGCAACTTGAAAAATGGCTGGAGCCTGGACATAGGCAGGTGGAAAGTTAGAAAGTATTGTAGCTATTAGGCTACACTTCCGTTGCACTTATATGTTTAGGCTGTTTCTTACAATTATTGTTTTAAGCAAGCAGCATTACATTTTTTAAGATTGTCACTGCTCAATCCATGATTAAAAGTTTAATGTTTTAATTTCTGGTGCGGTAAAGTCAAAATATTTTTCACTTGCCAAGTCTTTGAGTAACAACACATTCAAATTTCAAGCAAAATAGCGTGAAACTGAAATAAAAACCTCTACCGGTTACTGTGCAAGGGATGAGCAATCGTTTTTAGCCTGGCGTTAAGTTTGTGAAATCAAAAAAGTGCGTTTATTATTTCGTCTACTACATGTTTTTGCGTTAAATCATGTTTGGCATTTGGTTGGAAATGGCAATTTGTTGTGATGGCGGGCTTTTTGTGAGATGCGCATCTGGGGTGTTCAGTATTCAGCCATCTGTTTATTGCACTTTCTAAATAGCTTACCATTGTTTTGAAACAGTGGGCATGTGCATGTGCGGGCACGTTCAGAGCGCCACACATTTACCGCTATTATAGATTATTGTCGTAACTTGATAGGCCTAAATACAATGCAGAAACGAGGTAGATTTTGGCAAAGTTTTTTAAACTCGGTTTTCGGCAAACTTTGTCTCGAGTCGAGCCCCAAGCCCCGATCCCGAACGATCCGCGCTCAGAGGTCGTTGGATTCGGACTGGCTCCGAGTCCATCAATTGCTGTTCTCGTTAAAACTCTGGATGGTTGTGTACAGTGAACGTTCTCCCCTTTTGTCCATCGCTGAACAAAAGATGCGTTTATATGTATAAAAAAGACTGTGGCACCCAGGTAGGTGAAGTATCTTTTTTTATTTTTGTGCACGTAAGAAAATGAAAAACACAAGAAAATTGAAGACAGCAATACGTTAAAGAAATACCCTATAAAGTCGCCATATTTAAACGAAACTGAGAGATTGACCAAGTGTTTGAATCTTATTGAGAAGAGCATTGTTTGAATGTCAGCAAGTGACTGGCATAGCATATAACCTATTCAATAGCATTATGATGTCACGAAGCGTAGGCGCTTTAGCTATTCATAGGAAATGACGTCAATGCACCGCATAAGGATGTAATGACAAATATTCGTTTAGGTAGAAAAGATAATAGCGCAGATAATATCAAAAATTATGTTGTAGATATACACAGAGCCGTATCTAGATCTGACGCCGGTTTCAGTACTAGAACATTGCCTTTACGACAATTTCACTTCAAGTCCTCGTTTAAAATAATCGTCTTGAAGGCAGATGCCTTTTCCGTTTTTCGTCACTTTAACGTTTAAAGTTGACAAATATCTTTCGTTTTGCTTGGCTTTGACTTGATAAGGGGTAATCGATTTTTCCTGTCGATAACGAACCTTTTGCATTTTAGTGTCGCGTGAGAATTCACACTTGCTGTACGAAGCGTCCTCGGTTCGATCCTGACCCGGTCTCGCTGGATGCAGCGACATGTGAAATTCTTGAAGATGGTTTACAACCTTCGGCTCAGGCCACAGCAAAACGCTCTCAACATGTTTATTACAAACCATCAAATAATCTGAATCTGCCATCTTCAACAAGCAAGAAAGCTGAAAAAAAGGGATTTTATAAAAAAATACCAACTTTCAAACAGTATAACCATTGATGTACTTTAGCCCACTAATTACAATTTGGCTCGAACAGTTTTGGAGTGTAGAGAATTAGAACCAACTACGTACCTTAAAATCGCCAAGTTTTGCGTATTGAGATGAAAATATCAGCCTTCAGTAGGCGATCTTAACTTAAATCACTTTTTGAGCTATAAATCGGAAAAGCTTTCTCACAAACGGGCCTTAAATACGATGTAAATATTTCAGAAACATAACTCCAGTAGTTCTCAGATTGTTGCAACCTTTGCTGCATTACGTTAACCAACATTTTACACAAAAAGTCAGTTACAACCTCAATAAACAGAGAACAAACTGCACCTGTCCGGTAGGCTGTCTCACTCCAAATTAGTTCAAACAGCACCGCATTATGCCAAAAGTTTTACAAATTGCAAAACTAAGCTTTAATTATAGGTTACGTCATTTTGATTTAACTTGAACAAAACTTCAATCAAGCGAACAGCTTTTTAACAACCGCAGAAGTGCAGACACAGCTTGATAACTAAACTATACCTTTCAAGTACACTATGACAGCTTTCACGATCAAAAAAAAGTGCGCACAGTAAGCACAAGCTTTAACTAAGACTACTAGTGCAAGCAATAAGCACTTGGTGTGTCGCCTTTTCCTCAAATTTTGCGAAGTCTCTCTCGGCGTGTCTGGTGTACTTTGCAACAATAAAATGACCTCAAAGCTTCCTATTCTTTTGACGTCACACCAAGTAGTTTGCTTATGCTTAAAAGAAAGCAAACAAGCCCAAACTTATAAATGTATAACTACTTTCAACACCTTTGACTTCGTTGAACATGTACAACTGGTTAGTTTGTAGATTGCTATTCATTTGAAGTAAAATGATACACTTGGTTGATAAGCGTTAATTGAAATAATAGTAGAACCATTCAGGATGTTTTAACTATAATAGTAGGTTGCCTATTTTAAACTTAACCTCAGTTCCTCATATGACAGTTATCTACTTCGACTAATATATACTGATACAAACAATTGGTTGGTTGAACAGTTATTTTAGTCTCGCCCTATATTGCCTTTTAGGAATGGATTAATGCTGAAAATAAATTATCGGGGCCATTTTATGGCGTGGCCAAGGGGAATGAGAGGGCCTCGCCTCCTGGTCCTCGGTTGAGCTTGATCGTTCTTTTTGTCCCGAGCATATGAGCTCACGCTCTGTTTCCTTGTCTTTAGTAAGACTAGGCCACCGCTACTGATAGATTGAGCGAGGCCGTTACCAGTTCACCGGATAAACATTAGATATTCCGTTGAGAGCCTTAGCCTTATGCACAAAAATTGACCTTGCCTGTTTTTTCTCCATGCTATCTCTATCAGGCTGAGTGCTAAGCGGGGAAGATGTGAATGCCGTTGCAAAAATCTGTGTTGTGATTCGACAAAGAAACTGGACCCAGGTCTACCAACCTGGAACAGGAGGCTTTAACCACTACGCCATGGCACCGGTTCCGCCTTACTGCAGGGAGTAGTAGCTAATATTAGTGGCGTGATCAAGACAAGCAAAGTCAAGTTTCACCTCCTTACCATCCTTTTGTCCAATTTTTTTGTGGCTTCGCGGTTGGTAGAGGGCTGAAGGTGTAAACAGCTAATATATTTTCCAAAGATTTTTCTAGCAAAACTTTAGAATAAATCTATTTACGGAAAGTCTCTTTCATTCGTTCAAAATTTTTCGGAGCAAGTGCAAAATTTTCCCCAAGACAACAACAAGTGCAAAATTTTCCCCAGTTAGTTATCAAGTTTATTCTTAAGAACATTAGAACAGTTGAGATACCATGGTTGCGGGTTCGAATCTCAGCTGGCAGGGCATTAAAAGAAAGGCAGTGTACACTGAAGGAGCAGGCCTGGTATGCAAATGTACGGGGCAGTGTACACTGGAAGGGAGTGTAAAATAGCCATTTCGGATCAAGTGCATAAATTTCCCCACATGGGGAAATTTATGCACTTGATCCAATTTTTCAAACGAAAAAGTATGATCGTCGTTTTTTTGCTACTGCGTGTCACTTTTTATTTTAGTCATTTAATTAATTGTCATAGAGCTCGCTCATTATCTATCGCTATAAATACATCGAGTTCCTTTTTTCTCCTTTCGCGCTTCCAAATTCTGCGGTGACGTAACAAAGAACTCCCAAAAAATTTGTCGTGCTTTTCTGTAGTAAAAATTTCCTGTTGTTAGATTTATTCCAATTCGATGGTCATATGTGTTAGATAACAGTTCATGTGAAATGAAACAAATGAATCATCAAAATGAACCGTTATGCTATCACTTTTCAATGACTATTTTCAGAAAGTACACATTTAATTACGAAGTAAATAATTTGTTCATTGTCAAACATTATGTGAGAAGTTTAGACGTAGTGATTGTATAAATTTAATAAATACAATGTCCAATGTTTTTCTATCAAATATTGATGATACGCTTGGTGTTTGAGAAATCGAGGCAAGTACATTTTTTCTTCTATCAAACTTGGGCTGTAGGTGGCTTATGTGTTAGTCTTAACCGTTTAGCTTTTTTGCTTTTTGCTCTGCCCTACAATAATTTATTTGCCGTTAGGTGTCGTAGTTGGGTTATATTCACTGACAAAATGAATTGTTTGCCTTTTGTCACCGATTGAATTTCGTATGAAGGAAGCAATGCTTCCAACTTCTGCGGATGGACCCAAACTCCTGAAAACCGAAGGAGAGATTAATGATTATTTCTTTCGTGTTAACTTGACATTCAACTTGAATGGTTGTGCAATGAGCAGAAGCTACTCTCCTTATTCTCCGAAACATTACGCAATAAACACTTGCCCATGCTAAAAATTTTCTTTTCATAAAGTGAAAATAAAATGAAATACAAATAAATGAAAACGAAAAGAATAGGAAAATACAAAAAGTTTACGTTTTTTTTATGTAACAGTCGTCATGTGTAAAAGCGCCAGACGTGATGAGCGTTACCTTGATTTCTAACCATCCATGATGCGATCTCGATTTAGATCCTGGGTATGCAAACTTTCGCACAGTTGAGCCTATCCGCCTAACTCGATCAGGCCATGAGCGAGAGTCCTCGGACCGGAGCCTCTTTTCGGAGAAGCTGTTTTGAGATCAACCTGAAATGGGGGAGTCTTTTCACGATAAATTCCTTTTTTGTTTGGGCCGTGTCATGGGTCAAACACCGCATCATTCCGTAGGCCAGGGGTCGGCAACCCCTGGCACGCGTGCCACAAGTGGCGCGCGAAAGGATTTTTCATGGCATGCCAAGCGATTTGACGCGCACGCGAAATCTAAACTCACAAGCTCAAACTGTCTGCACTGCACGAAATCAACAGTATCAAAATTAGTCAAGCATGCATTTCACTTGACAATTTCTGTGTCGGCGATGTCTGTTAATAGTCATACTCACAACTGGCTCGCTGTGAGAGCAAAAGAATTGGCTCAAGACAATCTAGTTCATGCGAGTTCCCATTAGCACAAACAAATTAGAATAAACAAAGATGCGCTACGGCGCAAGAATAAATAAAATTGTCGTGTAAACACGTCTTAACTTTCTTGATATTGAGTTGTAAAAATAGTTGTAGCAATGCTCGTTATACCTAGTGTTATTGCTGAACATTTGTGTTAGTTATGTATATTCCTGATGAGGGCTGAATGTCTGGCTGATAGCGTTTGAATAGTTTTTAATAAAATGTTTGCCTGCTTATTGTTGTTTGCTAATTGATTTTTAAAATCAACCTCCCTGCCTAAAAATTTACAGATTTGGGCTTATGAAATCAGACTTAATGGCATTTTCTAAGAAACTTAAATTAGGTGTGGGATCTTTTCAAGAATTCTAGACGACAGATTTCGGATTCGTTTCTCCAGACGACCACGCTGTGTGTGCTCTTTTTTGTCAAAACGTCGTTTGCCGAACATGAAGCAAAAAATGGCATTTTGAAACGAAGCACGAGAAATCCTTCAAGAGCGATGCAGAGAAGATTGAATCTCTTGAAAAAGCACTATCTCGCTACGAAAAGCAAAGCAGCATTTTCAAGAAAGTGATTCGTAGCACGAATCGAACAATCGAAGGTAGCTACAAGTCGCGGAGATTATTGCTAAAAATGCAAAACCGTTTACTGATGGGGTGTTTGTAAAGGAGGCCTTTGTTAATTGTGCTGAAGTGTTGTTTGATGATTTGCCAAACAAATGCATCATAATTTCGAGGATCAAGGATATGCCTATTTCTCCTCGGACAGTTGAGAGACGTATCGTGGACATGGCTACCGATGTACCTGAGCAGCAAACTGTTGCGTAAAAACGTGCGAATGTTTTCAGCGTAGCTCTTGATGAAAGCATAGATATAATCGATAATCCACGTTTAGCAATTGTAGGTAGGTACTGCAATAACGGCAAATTACATGAAAAGCTTTGTTGTTTGAAACCTTTTTTAAGGCACTAGGCCTACTAAAAAAAGATATACTTGACACCTTTACCAAGAATTTTGAGTAAAGAAGGAGTGATACATAGAAGATATTCTCAGTTACAACAGACGGCGCACCTACTATGATATGACAACACCGTGGATTTGCTACTCTTGTTGAGCAAAAGATTGGGCACCCTGTTGTGAAGTTACATTGTATTATTCATCAAGAAAATCTTCGTGCGAAGATTTCAAATTCTGCTCTTAATGACGTAATGTCAACAGTAACGAAAATAGTGAGTTTCCTTGTCGCACACTTTGCTACAACACACAGACAGTTTCGATCTTTGCTTGAAGAGATGGAAAGTGCATACCATGATGTGCCGCTGCACTGCAGCGGCAGATGGTTAAGTCGCGGTAAGGCTTTCTTGAGATTCGTCGAATGTCTAGTTGAGACAAGAGCCTTTTTGATAGGACAAGGAATGGCCTACCCCAAACTGGAGGATGAAAAGTGGCTTGTAAAACTGATCTTTCTTGTGGACATCACCACGCATCTTAACGAACTTAATCTTCGTCTGCAGGGTACAGGACAAACAGTGATGTGTCTTTTTGAGATATGGAAAGGATTTTTATCTAAACTGGATGTCTACACACGGGACATCTAAACTGCCACTTTTCGCTGCTTTAAATACCTGAAGACTTTCTCAGTGGATCACCAAGTTAATGCAGTTGAAATTGATATGTACGTGAGGGACCTAACGTCTCAATTTTGCAATAGATTTCAAGATTTTTAACATTTTAGTTCATTGTTTTTTCTCTTCAAGCCGAAGAGCAGCAAAGACTTGAATTATCTACATTTGAATGGATGGATATTAAAGACTTCCAAATGCAGCTGATCAATTTCAAAGCATCTTTATTGTGGACATCAAAATTTGTTGATTTGAGGATATCGCTGGAAACGATTTAAAACGAGCAAAAAAACATTTTAACGAGTTGGGAATCTTTCCCGGATAAATTTTGCTGTCTAAAGAAAATGACAATAGCTTTGCTGTCTGCATTTGGACCCATTTATTTGTGTGAAGAAATATCTTCACACATGAAGTTTATTGTCAGTGCCCATCGCAGCAGACTTACGAAAGATCAAACTTTATGTGTTCAACTGAAAGTATTCAAATTTAGTCCCAATATTACTGAGCCGAGCAAGGAAAAAAAAGCGACTCTTTTGACTGTATTCGACCTTATCCAATAAAATTAATTAAGTAAATATGTCTCTTATCTGTTTACTATACAAATCAGGTAGATGAGTGAGCAAACCAAACACATAAAAATGTTTGGCACGCGAAGTTGCTTACATCTTGATATTATTCTAAAAATGGCACACTGCATTCAAAAGGTTGCCGACCCCTGCCGTAGGCCACAAAATTGAAGTGAGCAGACCTCGTTTGACCATCGGGCTGCAGGTTTCTCTTCCCTGGTTGAGGTTAATCTTTTTAGCTGTTTCAATTGATGTGTTGTTAAACACGTTCAATTGCCTTGTTTGAGTCCAAAAGACATTTTAAATGGAATTTGCAACTGTCCTGACCGGGGCTTAGCAACGGGGACAATGTGGTGAAAAAACATGAATTCACCTGGTTGTGATTATAATACGATCCGGCTTTTAAAAAATGGCGCAGTGAAGATACGAAAATTTCATTAAACTTCTCTTTTAGGCAAATAAGCAACAAGCCTACGATGGTTCAATTAAACGGAATAGATATTTCTGAAGGAACATTTTACCCTCTAGCAAAGCGAGTATGGGTATAAATGACTTCAGGTCATTGTTCATTTTATAGCGATTTTAAGTCTTGGCTCAAGTCAATATTACGGCAAACCTCAACTTCAAAGATTTGTGAAATTCTCCTTTTTTTGGCACTCTATTTACCATCGCAATGGCAACGTAAATAAGCGTGAGAACTTTCAGATATAGGCTTAGCAATTTCATATTTCTCATACCTTTACGTAATCCAAGCTATAAAAGAGCTATATAAATATTATTGTAAGAAAACTACCAAAAAATCTAAATGGGAAAATGTTGGTCTAAATAAAAGGCTGGCAAACCTTTTCAAATTCAAAGGATAAATTCCGGCTAGAAAAGCGTTTTTCTGATAGCGAAATTTATTTTTTTATTAGGCATTGCGTGAAAATATGTCAAGTAGTTTTATGAGGCAAGGCAAAGAGAATGAACGTTGTAAAAGTTGACTTGGATGACAAGGCACACTGAAAAGCTTTTAGCCACAATTTCTTCTTCCAAACACGCATATAATTTTATTTAGTTTTTCGATAAATTTTGTGAGCAATTTTGTAGCAACAATGAGATGAGACATTCTCGAACCACCAATAAAACGTTCGCAACGACCTTAGCTCTAATGAATTTCTTTCTGTCAATTGCGCGAAGCATCATGCTTCAAAAATTACAAAAGTTTGGAAGAAGTTAGTCCTGTCACTAGTTTATTAGCATCCCTTCTCTTTAACATTCTTTCAAAAACGCAGTGTATTCCTTACCAAGAATTTACCTTCATAATATATGCTGTTCTTTAGCGTTCGAATATTGTGCACAAACAGCGCTGCAAGTTACAAAAACATTGGAAATTTGCTTCCTTTGTACTAGCGTAAATCCGTAATCTCTTGCTTTACAAAGGGGTAATAAACGGAAAATATGATTAAAAATGTTCGTGTTTACGTAAGAACGACATTCAGTTTAGAAAATGGCCTTGGCAGTTTACAAGCTGAAGTCTAGTGATTACTATTACGTCAAAGGGAGCAGAAAACACTGAAACTAGTGCAGACAAGCAACTTGCTCTTTAAACAAATGTTATTTCCTCGTAAAAACTGTTTGTGACAGCATGACTTATTTTGTAATGACCCTTTCGCATGGGATGACTTAATTCTATTCATTAATTGATCAATTATCTGATTAATTACCCTATTTATTTTGACATATCTATTTTAAAATGAAGATGTTGATAAAAGCCACACCGGCATCCGATGAGGGCTATCAGCAATAATAGCCAAACCCAAAAAGCAAAAAAAAGGAAAAGACTTATTTTAAATTGCAAGTAAATGCGAGGATTATAAAAATGCAGATTGAGCGATTACATATTTACATCCTAGAAGTAAGTGCAAGGAATATTGGAATACAGATTGAGCGATTAGATATTTGCACTTCTTAAGGTTGACATTGCTTCGTTTGCGTTTTTATTTGCGTTAAAAGACACGAAAAACTTTCACAAATTGTACAAATGTACACTTCAAGAAGCGTTTACATCAAAGTCAAAACCAGTTTATTCGATATTGAATACTGCGAGAAGAACAAACCCAAAGCAATGGTGGCAAGCGAGTTTTAAACAGCGATCTATCATTTTCTTGTCAGTAAATTCAGCTCAATCGAGGTGTAGGCTATAATGAGCAGTACCTACAATAGCGCAGTTAAAAATCCTGTTTTGGGATGGGGTAAATGTAAGTGAAAATCTTCAAAAAGTACTGTGTGAAGAGACTTTCCAAAAAGTATCTACGTATTGGTTGATTTTTTCAGTTTTGTCAAAAAAATCTGAATTTCAAGTGTTTTGACAAGCATTCATCGGAGAGCTTCCTGCCGTATGGCAAACCGGTGCGGTGATGTAGCTGTTAGAGCGTTTACTTCGCTGTTGGTGAACGCGAGTTCAATTCCATTTGAATTTTTGAAGGACATGATTACAAAAAGTTATTGCAAACTAGGTTTCGGCCCTATACTATCTGTTGAAAACTTTTTTTTTTAGAGATCTCTGATTTTTTGGGTTGAGATACACGCCCATTCGTAAAAATCCAAAAATGATCCAATGATCCAAAAATCCAAAAGTTACCGGTAAGAGCTGTTTTTTTAAAGAACACTGTTTTGCAGGCCCAAAAAGCAGTTAAAAGAACTTGTCTGAAAGAAGGTGCCCCAAGAAAAGGGGCCCAGAGGTAGCTGCCTCAGTTTTCCCACCCTAAATCCACCTCTGAGGATGAGCATAAAGTCTTGACAAATTATAAACTTTTATTACACTGAGGATGAACAGAGTAGAACAATATTTTTTGGCATTCTACTAGTACATGTCATGAAATTTTTATTAACTTGCATTTTTAGGTATTCAGAAAATGTTATGAACTTACTACAAATATGCTATGAATATGATTATGGGGTGAATATGGCGTCAATGAAAGATAAACTGCAATGTGCTTTGTGGTTCTACAATACAAGATCAGCAATTACAGTCGACACAATTTTGGAGAAGAACGTAGGCGAAACTTTCCCTACAGGTGTTGAATGTGTCAAAAACTGTTGCAAAAAATTGAAAGACACAGGCAGCGTTAGCGACCAAATAAGTTGGATCAGACCATGTTCAAGTAATGAACGTAGTTTTTTCGAGGCTTACTGAACTACATATGTACATGAATAAATACTTCTACAAATATACTGAAATCCTGAATACCGAAAAATGCATGTCAATAAAAACTTCTTGTAATGTATCAGCAGTACGCCAAAAACTATTGTTCTGCCTTGTTCACCCAAAGTGCAACAAAAATTTATAATCAGTTCAAGACTTTATGCTCACCCTACATGACATTTAGTAACTCAGCCATGATGAAAAAAAAAGAGTGCAATTAGTTTCACTGACTTTGAGCTTGCAGATACTAACCACTGTTGGGGCTACAGCAGCAGGCCCAGCACGGGTTAGGTAGTTTTTCATAATAATTAGGGAATCAATAAGACTGATTTACTTTGGGTGGGTCAAATCTTTCGAACGAAAGACAGGTATTTCTCAATCAAAGGGCTTGAAGTTACATCCATCACGTGGTATTCTCAAACGTCATTGTCAGTTTTACGACCAATTTGTTTGCCGCCACTTATTTGCAGACAGATGCGAAAGTGGAAACAAAAAGCTCCAAAAGCATTTGCAACCAGACAACAGTCATTCTTATGCCAGGTGCTGTATTAGTGTGAATTGTGCCAGCAAGCTACTTCGGTTTTTGCAAGTACCACCTTCACGCTTAACTTCAAACAGAAGAGTTAAGACAGATGTCGGGAAACTTTTGTTAGCATGGCTCAAACCCATCTTTCCCTCGTTGCTGAAGGCCCATCGAGCATTGCAGAGAGCTAATTCAGAAAACAGTTACAGAATTGACTACAATTTGTCTGTTGAAGACCTTTTTTGAAGATCAATTTTGAAAAGAAGGGATGATCAAAATCTTGATCATATCGATGTTTTTTAATGCTATTAAAACTTTTAAAAGGTTTTTATCCGTGGATTAATTTTTTTAAGTTGATGTTGTTTGTTTTCACACATCATGCGTTACACAATTGTAAACTGTATACGATTCACTAATAAGTATTGATGGGCCTACAACAGGGTCGTGGCCCACAAATGGCCAACCGCTGGATTTTAGATAATTAAAAATTATTCTACGATCATTGGGTGATGCTTCGGCGGCCAAAAACTGTTCCTAGTGGTTTTTCTAAACCATTTTAAAAGTGTTTTTCTGAACCAAACGCATATAAGACCTAGGTGAACAGTGCTCCAAAACAGCGTGCACGTGGCACAGAAGGAGAAATGAGGCACTTTTCCCTACCCCAAAAACCTTGTGTTTGACCTGCAACAGCACAAATATATGATGATGTCGTCATAATAAGCGAAGAGTCAAATATGCCCTAAATCATATTTTCGCTTGTGGTTGGGCGACTGTTTCAAATCTTTTCTATTTCTGGTCGTTAGTCTGAGCAAAATTTTTAAAGTATCAAAGTAACAACCTCTACCGTATTTATGAACAAACATTTCAGGTCAAGTTCGTCGTAAAAGGTTCTTGGCTGCATATTTAACTTATTTGCTGTGGTGGCCTGTCTAACTTAATGCTGAGTGTAGCGACATAAAGGCAAAGACAATGACAGACACTGTCGTCACAGGATCACTTGTCTATTTCATGGGCTCGTTTTGTTTGTATTTGACAAACTGAAGTTATTTTTGTTTGTTGATTTTGCCGTTGTTAAATTGATTTTTCGCCCAGTGAAAATCTTTTTTTTTTTGTAATAGTTTATTGGCATTTAATCAGCGAAATATTAAAACTTTTTGATATTTGGAAAGCGTTTTCAAAGTTAGCGGCTTAAAGTGGCTTTGCTGTTCAAGAAGCATTTAATGATTTGAAAGTAAAATATCGTGCATTTTGAACAGCATCTGCCTTTTTAACGCTAGACATTTTTAAATCAAGCCAGAGGAAAGTTTGCGCAGTTAAATAATTATGTCACTTTCTGCTTTTAACATGTATTGCTGAGCGTCTGGCAATAGATTTGTAAATATCTTATTAAGTTTTTGGTAAGGGAATTTGATCTACGTAGGTATACCGAAAGCGAAACGAACGCTCTTTCGATTTTCTCTTTTTTGGTCTTGCCGCTCGTAAAAATTTACTAAAAAACGGGTTCACATTTCTTAGTTTTTTACCAAAAGCAAAAACAGCAACAACAAGAAAAAGGGTTTTGTATAAAACACAGATATTTTGCTGGTGTAATAAAAGACTAATGGAAGATCATAAGGTAAAATATACAGTATAAAAAAGTGTCTGAGAAAAGTGGACATACATAGCTCAGAATATTCATAAAACAATTGTAAAAAACGAAACATATTTTATAGTTTGCAAGCGCTTAGACAGATAAAGCTCAAAATGACCTCAGTAAATTCTTATTTACTTCCTCGTGCGAGATTTTTTATTACTATTGCAGCGTTTTTACGTAGATTGATTTCTGTTACCGAGTACTTTTTATGTTTCTTTACATTAAACAATCAAGTTGAAAATAAATGTCGTCCGTAAAACGAGCCAAAAAGTTTGGAAACACTGTTGAGCATGGACAGAATTTCAGGGTCGCAGTCTTTGGAAATGCTGGAGTGGGAAAAACAGGTAAATGATTTGTTAATGGACTCATGCAGGGGTGTGCAACCTGTGACCTCCGGATTGATACGTTTTTTGGCTCCCGACACAATTAAAATAAAGGTGGTTAATATAACAACTCCACCTACTTTAAGTTCATGGCTAAAATAAAAATAGTTTTCAGAGTAAAAACTCGACTTATTTAAGGTATATCTCTAAAAAGAAGAACTTTGTCGCAAGAAAACAACGGATTGCGCATTCTAATCCGCGACCTAATCTACTTGAATGAAATTGGCGCCTGGGTATAGGGATGCATGCACACCCCTGGATTGACTGTTTGCTGGAATCAAAATATGCTTTATATAAAAATGAAAATATGCCTATAACGGCAGCAGGAAATTTTCTAAAGGCAAATTAAAAAGCCAGGAGTTTCTTTCAACCAACAAACAAAAGGGCATTGCAGGTTACAAAGCTTACCCAGTGTCAGAGTTGATCTCACGACTTTGCCTTCAACGTGCTCGATCGTGTCCAAGCGTTGTTGCATGTATGACCAAGCGTTCAAAGCTCACGGTGGATGCGCTGTAGTGTCCTTGGAGAAGGCACGTCTAGCAACATTACCGAACTTTACTTTCGATTTCGTCACTTATTTTTTTTGAAACGAACGGAGGTAATTGAGGATTTAAGTCGCAAATCCTTAATTCTTGGCAAGACAGTTCAGACATGCACTTTGCGTGGTAGAAGTATATCCGCCCAACTGTGACTAGCCTTTCCATCAACACGGATAACCTTCTTACCGGCAAAGTTTATCTTATCCTTACAACGTAAGTGGGACATGCCAAGCACGTAGGTCTATGCAAATGCAAGGGCAATCAGGGTTGAAAAGGTTTTTCCTAGATTATCTCACTTCAAATGATGTATTGTTGTTATTGCCAGGCCGAAGGTCGATCAGCCTTGTCGCCTGTTTAAGAAAATTGCTGGAAATGCAATACTTTTCCGTTATCTTTCTTTGAAATCATGTAATTTCTTTTGTGGTTGATTTATTTGATTACCATACTCAAATGCATCATTTTCATTAATCACTTTTTAAATCGTGCGCAATATAGCCACTTTATAATACTTCTCAGCGCCGTTGCTTGGTTGCCATATGAAGGAAAATCAATATTTGACGTCATACGACTTAGATTTCAACTTTGGTCAATACATTCGAAAATTACTTTATCCATTTTTTGGAAATGAAAATAATAAGAGTCTTTTTTGGACCATTTCTGAGTGGATGACCTTTTCTTTAAATGTCGCCTTGAGCACCTTGTATTGTTTGATTTTATTCATGGAATCAATGACTCGGGAGTGCGTACAAGTTAGAAATCTCCAACTTAATAATGATAAAATATTGCATCAACAAAAGCGTTCAAAGTAAAATCGAATTGATTTCATCCAAATTACCATTAGCTTATGAAAAATCAGCAGAAATCGAGTCGATGGCCTCATCCCTTTGAAAGTTTTTCCACACTGTACTCAACGCAGAAAGTAAAATTTGCCGCAATCTAAATAATGTATTTTGAAAACTACTTAAAACCCAATCTTGAAAAGTTGGTATCATTTTAGCTTCAAAAAGCTTTCATTTACAAGAGAAATATTTGGCAATTCTCTTGCATTTTAAGGGTCAAAGTCGAATTCTCTATGACGTCTTAAACAAATCTAAACTTAGAGTGAAAAGTTTTACGTGCTCAAGTACAGCGTTACTGCTTTAAATGATATCTGCTTGCATGTGTGTGTTCTGGCGCTTTTTATTTTCTTGCAAGCTAGTTGCGTTAATCTCCGATCTCGGGAAAGCCATGAACTTATTGATCCAACAACCTGAAAGCATTACAGATAGATAACTGCAGCTAGTGTTTGAATCAATGCTAGGGCTGAAATAATGTTTTAAGTTAATTACCCTGTTTAAAATTACCTCTGCAAGTAACAGTTATGGGCATATGTTGCGGGCAATGCTAAAATAACATGAAATTACCCTACAAGTTTTCAATTGCTGTTTGCTTGTTTTCTATTATGTAACTCACAGTATTTTTTAACACTTTTTATGATCTAAACAAATTAATGTTCGTAGCACATTTCCAGACCTAGTTCTTCTCGAGGGAAAGAGAAGCGAAGATAGACATGTCATTTAATAACAACAAACGTCAAAACAAGCTTCATGCATTTACCCCCCCTAATATGGCGCGCCACATTCCTTTATTTTTACCCACTAAAATTAATTCTCTGGTGTTGCTGTTGCCAAAGTCGATGAGGCGGCGACGCCCCAGTGCCCCGCAAAATTTGGTCACGAGCGCGACGTGAATTAAATTGAAGTGGAATTTAATCGATTGCCCAAAAAAGGTTGATTTAGAATGGGCAGATTCATCACCAAAGGACGCCCTGTGTCACGAGTTTTGAAAAAATAAACGTTTCAAAAAGTTGATCTCCAAATAGAAGGTTTTCAATTTCGAATTGAACTAAGGCACCGCAAGAATTCATTAATTTTCAAAAAGCACTGCCATAGGCGCCGATAAAAAATGGACACCACAGCTCTAGTCGTAACGTTTTGAAAGTTTTTATTATCATTGTATGACTGTTTATTCATAATCATATTAACACATATTAGATTAGGAAGAGCATCTAATACTGATTTCAAAAAACAATATTGTCATCTTCTTCTTATCCTCCTTTCCTGCAAACTAAACAAGTCGAAAATATTGGCAAAAACGTAGGCGTTTACTCTGTGCATGCTTCAACTGTCAAGTTGCAAAGCACCGGAGAGGTGCAGTTATTTCTTTCAAAGTGGAATCAATAAAGGAACATTGGTGTAGTCGTTTTATTTTTCAAAATCATGAAAACTCTCTTCTACCAAGCAAACTACAAAAGAAAAGTTGTTCTTTCAATGACCACTGTATTGCCCTTCGTTTTCAGAAAATGTTATGTATTTAATTTTACGAGGTTTATTTCTGCAGCTTTTATTGTTCGATTTATTACCGAGAAGTTTATCGGAGATTATGATCCTAATTTGGGTGAGTCGACCGGCAATTTAATGTCTATTTTTACGAGCTAGACATAAATTGTAAATGCTTTCTTAACTTAAATGAAAAATCATTGTTGCCATTACGTCATTTAATTGACAAATCTACGCTACGTACGTACAAAACCAAGGGTATAGCCAGTGGGGGAGTGTTAAGACCTCAACAACAAATGACACCCAAATGATTTTTAAAAGTCCTGTTTTTGACTGAATTCCTAGATGCATTATTTCATTATGTAGCAAGCATCTAAATAATCCTATTTTTACTACAAACCGATCACCAAAATGATCCAACATAAAAAGTTCAATCCTCCCCCATCGAAATTTTTGGCTGGCTGTGTCTCTGCTTATAATCAATGGCATTGCAAGATAAATTGGTTTAGAAAATATATCGATAGCCCGATTGATTATAAACGTAAAGATAGAAAAGCATCAAAAAGATTAATTTTGATAATGTTTTATATTGGTTCCTATTCGTGCTGCTAAATACCAAAAACAAAAACCGATTTTAGTGCAATTGAAATATTCAAATTCTTTGATCTTAACAAAAGGCTTTAGTTACGAGTTTTGTTTTTAAATTTTGCTTGTGATTCGCCTTTAGAATGCAGACATGCTCAGACTAATAGCCCGCTGTTTTAATAAATTTTGCGTCGAGACGTTTAACGTTTTTCTTTTGATTGCCTTTCCTTTTTCACGAATATGTATTGTTTCTGCATGACAAAAATAGAGTGAAAGTAGAAACGAACTGACTGAGTCTATTCAAAAACGCAAAGTTTTAGAATTCAAACCTCATGGAAACTGCCTAACGTAAATGCAGTTAATTGCTTTTTATCATAATTTGTTTAGAAATTATTTATCAACGTCTTCTTCTTCTCATTCCCAATTCAGATGTGGTGTTTTTCGAAGTGGTGGATACTCTGGATCAAGTAAATAGCTTTGCCTTCTTCAGTCGCAATTTGTCAAGATTGAGTATTTTCTGCTGTAGTTAGTGCTGTATTTAAACTGCGAAAGGAGAGGCGATGATAGAATCTTTCCTCCCTCTGTCATTTGCGTTTTCAACCGAAAATCATTCACAATAACGCGGAGGTCACTCAAGAATCGAACACACAACTTTTTGAATGGGTGAAAGCACTAAAAATTGGGCTGGACAAGGTAGCTTAGATATGTCGCAATCGTCAATTTTCACCGGTCTCTAGAAATTCTATGGATCATTCGGTCGTGGCATTCACAAAACTCAATTTCTCCACTTGGTTGAAACGAAATTTATCGGCATCATCAGTCGCTTACTTGTCGCCAAAAAAAGGAAAACTTAAGCATAAGAAAATTAATGCTTGTCCCATTTTATTTCATCTACACATTAATTTGCATTTGCAATATCTATACTACTTTGGCTGTTTATATCTGATTTTTAGGAAGAAGACCACGAAGTTTTAAAAGAAAAAATTAAGTGGGCGGATGGGTTCGTCCTGCTTTACTCCGTTACAGATAGGGAGAGCTTCAACAATCTGTTTCGTCTAAAATTTTTCATTTGGCATACCATCAACAATAATATGTGCTGCGATGAGGCAAGTGGTAAAATTTGCTGTTTGATTTGAAGGAATGTATTTTTCCAAGGACATATTTTTATTAGCGCTTGTTTGATAAAGCAGAAAAAATCTTCTCAAATAAATCTAAAAATGCGAAGACATCGTTTTTTGCGGTACTACTTGCACAAAAAAGGTGTTTTAAAGCTTTTGATTTAGGCTGTGAATCACGAGTAATATTTTCAGCCAATCAGTCGCGCAACACAATATCTTTCAGAGCCCCTTTGAAACTTACTTAAATGTAGGCTTGCCATAAGTCCCCATTTAGCCGGGACAGTCCCTATTTTGTGACCTTGTCGTAGTGTCCCGCCCAGTAACCACTTTGCCCCGGAAATTTCTCTTTCAAATTTGCTTTTGCTTTATTCACGTGCAATGCACTAATTCTCACGTTATATAGGCTTAAAAGATCCAAATTGACTGTTTCAGTTTAGGCCATCAACATCGCTTTTTAAAGTATGGTGCTTTCTTTGAACTGTTAACAGTGAAAAACAGAGAGGAAAAAAACTTTCATTGATTAAAGATTAAAAAGTCTTTATTTAATTGTAAATAATTCGAAGTAACTGTCCGATATTGACGGCGATTTAGTCTAGATATTTTAAATAATAATTTGAGTTAAAATTCGAGCAACTAATTTAATTTTTAGTTTTTGACCATTATGCCAAAAAGAAAATATAAGTTTCCAGATGACGCTGAAGCGAGAATTTCGATATTTGAAAGACACAGGAAATGGTAAACTGCTTTGCAATCGTTGTGAACTGTGTTTTCGATCAACCATGGCGGACGTGCAGATGTTGGTAGTCATTTAGGTAGCGAAAAACACAAAGCCGCTGTTAGAACAGCTGCATCCTCATTTCGAAGGTATCTGTTTTAGTGAATTTGGCTCCAATGCTGCACTTGCTTTAGCTGCTAAACAGGCAACTTGTACTTATCACACTGCTACTCATGGGCAAAGTTTTAAAAGTTCTGATTGCACTTTCAAGTTGGTCTCAAAAACTGTTTGAACTAAATTCTCGTTAGGGAGAACAAAGTGTGAAGCTCTTGTTGTTAACGTTATTTGCCCGTTGTGTACTGACAAACTTCGCCAGGAGTTGAATCTAGTCAGCTTTGTCACTGTTACAATTGATGCTTCAACCGTAAAAGAAATGAAACTTGTTTCCATTGTGGTTCGTTACTTTTTGCCAGAAACTGGCCATTGGAATTTAAATCGATGTCTCGAGAAACTGGTGAAACAGAAAGCGAATATCTGTTTTCGGTTCTTGACCAAACAAGACTCAAGAAAAAATTGATTGGATTTTGCGCGGACGATTGCAACACTGACTTTGTAGATGTTGAAAGAAGAGAACAAAATAATGTTTTTTAAAGCTAAGGATAACGTTAAACGGGATCTTGTAGTCATCGGATGTACAGTTCACATCATTCACAACTGCCTTCAGCATACTGTGGATACTTTGCCAATATGCGTGGAAAGCCTTGTTGTAAAGATTTCTAAATCCTTTGACATTTATACTGTTTGAGTTTCAGAACTTAAAGAGCTTTGTGATTTTGCTGATATTAAATGCAAGCAACTTTTGCAGCACGGCAACACCAGATATTAGTCGTTGCTTCCTGGATTAGAACGGGCTCTTGAGATGTTTGAAGCATTAAAAAGCTACTTTAACCAGCAAGAACGCTGCCTGACTATGATTCGACAATGTTTTGAAAATCCAGCCCAAAAACTTTATCTCAGGTTTGTTGATGGACAGTTGAAGTACTTTAATGAAACTATGCTGAAGTTGGAGAAGCAAGGAACAAGTGCTGTAGATATGACGATTATTCTCATAAAATTGAAGTTGAACTACACAAGAAGAAGGCAATAACCTTGTTCCGTACCAAGCAAAGCGTCTCTCGGAAAAGCATGAGAAAAATGGAGAAACGGATGCAAGGGTGTTTCTCAACGAAACTAAATATTTTTGCGAGAAATGTGAATCGTATCTGGATGTTTGTCGCGATGTCTACGAATGTGTGACACCTCATCTTTGTGTGAACTCAAGTGAAGACATATACTGGTCACTTGTATGTGTGTCTGCGGAAAAGATTAACTGCATGTTTACGAAGAAAATAATAATCGACACCGACTGACTATTCGATGAGCACGTTCTGGTGAAGAACTATATGTCTGAGAGCAAGAGAAGAAAGAGGTGGCAAAATGCAACGATATCTCATGAACAAAAGTGGACCCAATTGTTCCAAGCTTTTGTTGACAAAAAAGCGTAGTGATACTAAACTTTTAAAAACTTGTGGAGTATGTATTTTGTTTGCCTGGAACATTAGCACCAGTTGAACGAATTATTTTCCATTATGAAAAATATGTGGTTTGATGCACAAGCGTTATGCTGGAGCAAAATGTCAAAGCTCTCCTCATATGCAAAACGAATATAAATTTGACATGTATTAAATTTTATAAGAAGATAAAATCAAACACTGTGTTTTTGACATAGGTGCTTGGACAAATAAATATTACTGATTTGTTGATGAATCTAATTCGGTTCTTTTTGATGTATTTATTAGCATTGCCGGTACTGTAATTGGTAATTTCCAAAAACCAAAATACCTAATCTTATTGCATGTGCGGTATAGGCCTAGCCTGTGGTTGAGCTGTAACTAGAGCATATAACGGATTTAGTAGCAGCAGTTTGCAATATGCGTCCCGGTTTTGCATTTCGAAAAAATGGAAAGCCTATTTGAGAGCCGATTTTTGTTATCCACTTTACTAGTGGTTTTCAAACTGTGCATCACGACACTCTGGTGCGTCGGTTAATTTTCCATGAGCGTTGCATGATAATTTGGTTTCGTGCCAATGACTCTAGCTTTCATTCGGTTAAAAGAGCTCTGAACGTAGATTCCATATTATTTTCTTCTAACAGCGATAATCAATTTTATCTTTACAAAAGTGTTGTTAATACACTGTGGTAATTATTGACTTGTTACTCAAGAACCAAGTTGCACAATTTTAACTTAACTGGCGCAAAATAAAAAGGCAAGGCAGTCAGCTGTAACTTGGACGAAAACAGGAAAGACAAATTTTAATCTCTGAAGAGCGTAATTTTACGATTGAACATGACAAAACAAAAACAAGCTCTCGCGAGCACAATGACATTTATTTAGATTTGGGGTCACATTTATCTTGCAGTACGGCGAACAAAAACCTTAGGATGTTTTCTGGTGCCTCGCAAAGTCTTCCAAGTTTTTTCCAATGCGTCGCATCAAAAAAAGTTTGAGAATCACTGCTCTACACAGTCGAGGGATTCAGCAAGTTCTTACCGATTTGCACAAATTTCTTCTTGGATCTTTTTGCTTTTTGTGAACCGATTAGCAAAAACACTCTTAAGACATATCATAATTTGACATCTGCGTTCTGCGTTTTACTGGCTTGCCACTTAGTGAGAAAACCTGTGGTTACAATGTTTGAAACCCAACATTGCACAGCTCTATTTCTTTTCAAAACACAAACTTTTAACAGCTTTTTATTTTTTCAGGTCAACCAAGACCTCCCTTTTGTTATAGTGGGTAACAAAAATGACCTTGAAGCTGACAGAGTGGTAACAACAGACGAAGGAATTAAGCTTGCTTTTGATCTAAAAGTCCCTTACTTTGAACTTTCAGGTAAGCTTGTGTTTATAAAAACGATCAATAATAATACAATTGTTTTTCGTTTTATTTGTGTTTTGAGCAACCATCATCTAATTTTGCAAAAATATATACAGTGCAGCAACATTCTTTTTAGCTTCAATTGATTTTTATCTATAATCTATACTAGGTTATAAAGCAGGGGTTGCCACTCTTTCCGTGCCAAAGAGCAAAAACAGTAGAAGCCATCACTGAAATTGCCGCTGCGCAATTCTTTGTTTGAATGGGTACGTTTTCCGCCGAATAGAGGGTGATGACCCTTTTTTGGGAACCATCATTTTCAAAGCTCGAAATTATGCATTTGCACTCTTCCGCCGACCACAAAGCTTAACGTGTCGCACAGCAAGTTGTACGCCCCGACGCTACACTACACTACATCATTGCACACAAAAACAATATTCAATCAATCAATCATTTTATTTTTGCCCAAATCAGCATACATAGAAAATAAATTTGACAGCAGTGGACAAAAAAAGTAGACGATGTCAAAACGATATACGTTAATACATGCACATAAAAAGAATTTAGTTTAAATTTGAAGATAGTGGCACGGCCATCACATCTGTAACGTATTTTTGCATTAATCATCAAATTTAGCACCAGTGTGGTTCATGTTTTTTAGGCCACTACCAATTGCTGTGAAGTGTTATTGAAGTGGTCAGCTATTTTTGTATCATCGGTAGATAATTCTCCATGAATACTTAAAGAAGTGCAGCTATCGCTTTTAGTTTTTCCGAAAAGAGTGTTAATAGTCTGCCATGTTTTTTTAATAATGTGTTTTAGTTTTTCAAGAACTGATGCAAAGAAAGCTTCCTTTTTTTTTTGAATGCTATGAAAATATTTATTTCTAGCTTTTTTGTATTTTGCTTTGGCTACGATAGTCTTTTTGGCGATATATTTTTAAAGAACTTATCTTTTTCTTTTATTAGTTTTAGCAAGTCTTCATCAAACCAGTTCTTGCTTTTTCAAAAGATACTTTTTTTGCTAGAGGGAAGCATTGATTAAAAGTAAAAGTGTTTTCATTAATAAACACACAAAAGGCTGTATTGGGATCAGCTTCTTACAAAATCAATTTCATATCTGTCTTTTCTAATTTTTGTTGAAATTTTTTTTTTACTTGGTCAAATTCTGATTTTGTCGTCTAGTCAAGGGTGTCAAACTCGCTGCCCTCGCAGCCTTTCAGTGCGGCCCGCGAGACGATTCTGAAATTACTAATGAATTTCGGCATTATTGCAACGGATCATCGTCAAACAAACGTTTGAAGCCCAGGTCACAGGCCACACTTGAGAGGTACAAATTTTTGTCATTCGGAGATAAATTTACCGATGGTGGAAAGGTGATGACCTTTTTTTTTGGAGATCGATCTTACTTCGGACTACATTACAGAGATCGTTGCCCACAGAAGTGGTGTTCTCCAAACCCAAAACTTCATGCGGCCCTCGGCAGGATTGCTCATATATGCAATGTGGCCCCCAGAAGCCCACGAGTTTGACACCCCTGGTCTAGGTTATGCTTTACTTGATTGGTATAATAACAAGTAAGTACAGATAAGTAGTGAGAAATAGGATGGAGAAATACTCCTGTTTTGACGTTTTCAGAATATAAATTTGTCCACACATGATCTAAAATAGTTGCACTGGTGTCTGTAATGCGAGTTAGTTTGTTTATCAATGAATAAAACGAGTTATCTGACATAATGTGCATTAAATCATTAACCATGTAATTATCATATTGAAGGAGGTTATAATGAAGATCACCAAATATAAAGCATTTGTGGTTGCTTTTTATTGATTCAAGAGTTTCTTTTAAGTTGTCGAAAAAAATTTGATTTGATCCAGTGTCATGTGAAGAAGATCTATAGATTGTTCCACCGATAATTCTTACATTTTTCAATTCTAATTTAATAAAGATAGATTCAAATAGCTTTTCATGCATAGTGGTGAGTTCAGTTAAAGCATGAAACCTAATTGTGTCTTTGACATAGAGTGCTACTCCTCCCCCTTTGGAATGAAGCCTAGAGTTCTGAGCACACTTGTATCCTGGTAGATTTAAGAAAGGACCTGAGCTTACGAGGAGTTATCCAAGTTTCTAAAACAAATATAATGTCTTGTTTGTATGTCATAAATGATAACAGGGGCTCTAACTTGCTAAAATTAGCATTACTTACTAATGATCTCATGCTTAGTTCCAAGGCCAATAATTTACTTACTTGAACTTCAAGTATCTTATCAGTTACAAAGTCATCCAATTTAATCAAGTCGATGTATTGGCTGCTACTAATTAAAGCCTCAAAGTCAAGACTGCATTGCTCTTTTTACAGCTCTGATCACTGTCACTAAACATCACATTAAAGCGATCAGCAGAATGGGTAGTTTCCTCATTAAGGTTTGTAAGTACCGGTATTGTCTAGCTCAGTGGTTCTCAAACTGGGGACTGCGGTCCCTTAGGGGTCCGCGACGCAATTTCAGGGGGACCGCGAGGGGTCTCTGATGCGCCGTATATAAAGTGGCAGCATGAATCAAGGTGAGAAATTTAGCTGGATCTATAATCGATGCAGCTCACTGCTCAATAAATCTGTTATTAGAGGTCGTATCAATACACAATGGGGCATTGTACGACTGAGAGTCAATTATTACGTAATAGTTCTTTTTCTCAATCATGCTCTTTAAAAAATATAAGTCTTGAATATTCATAAGAAAGAAGAAGTTGAGTACAAATTAGAGCAAGTATGCGTATTTGGATGAAAAGTAGCAACTTAAATTAAGTTTTAAGACAAACCAAATTTAACGCGGACATATAAAAGCGTATAGCCAGCTCTTTCCTAAAAAGTGTTTGTCGAGGTCTTAGCTTTAGTGCAGACTAGCTTGCAGTTATAATTATAATTTTTGAGTTTCAGAACTTTATACTTCAAAAATTGGCTAAGCTACTGTTGAAAATTTGCTTTCACCATGCCTCCAAAAAAGAAAATGAGATATGACGATTCGTATTTAAAATTTGGTTTTACGGCGATAAAATGTGACGGAGAAGAGAAACCGCAGTGTGTTTTATGCTGCACAGTGTTGGCATCTACTTCACTTAAACCCAGCAAACTAAAAAGACATTTAGAAACGCATCATCCTGATTCATCAAACAAGGATTTAAATTTCTTCAAACGAAAAGCTGAAACGTTGATCAAGTCCAGGCTGGATCAATCAGGAATGTTTTGGAAAGACACTAAGAGTGGTCAGAAAGCCTCCTATGAGGTTTCACGAAAAATAGCTGCCTCCAAAAAACCCCACAACATTGGAGAAGAGTTAATATTGCCTTGCTGCCGAGACATCATATCGAATGTGCTGGGAAGTTCTGAGCTTCAGAAGCTAAAACACATGTCTTTGTCAAATGATACTGTCAGAAGGCGAATAACTGAGCTGTCTGATAACATTCTGTCACAGGTAGTCTCGAACATTCAGAATTCAATTTTTAACTATTTCGCGATCCAGATTGATGAAACTACGGATGTAGCTAACTTAGCCCAACTTTGCGTTTTTGTACGTTATGTTTATAATCAGCATCTGGAAGACGAATTCTTGTTTTGCGAAACCCTAAGCATTAAAATAACCGCAAGGGAAATATTTGACAAAGTGGACAGATTTTTGAGGCGCATGCTATCAAGTGGGAGCATGTTATTGGGGTCTGCACCGACGGTGCTCCAGCGATGATTGGCTGCCGTTTCGGTTTTCAGACCTTGGTAAAGGAAAAGTGCCAAAATGTGATTCGTACGCACTGCACTATTTATCGTCAAGCACTTATGGTAAAAACAATGCCTGAGGAGTTGAAAAGTGTTCTGAACGATGTGATTAAGGCAGTGAATTTCATTAAAGCAAACGCACTCAACTCACGCCTGTTTGGTGATTTATGCAACGAAAGTGATTCCGAATTTGAAACACTTTTATTGTACTCGCATGTGAGATGGCTTTCAAAGGGAAAAGTACTGAAAAGAGTTTTTGTTCTACGAAAAGAAATACACGAATTTCTGCATGAAGCTGCAGCTAAACAAGTAATGTCCGAAAAATTCACAGACAACCGCTTTCTGACATGCCTGTCGTTTTTGGTAGACATCTTCGAATACGTGAGTTCTCTCAACCTGGCCTTACAAGGAAGGGAAATCACCGTTCTCCATTGTCATGAAAAATTGACTGCTTTTGAAATGAAGTTAGCATTATGGAATTCAAAACTGGATAACAAGAACTTTGCCCCATTTCCACAGTTAAATACATTTCTTGATGAAAACGCACTTCACGTGGATGACGATATCCTTGAAGTGATGAAGCGCCATGTTTCAAGTCTTAGAGAAGAAATAACGCGATACTTTCCCGATCTACTGGAATTTGAAAAATATTACCGCTTCATCAACAACCCATTTGTACTCTCCGTTAGCGATCTGCCTTCAGAGGAAAACTTGGTTCAGGAGCAATTTATTGATTTGGTAATGATGGGGATGCAAAATTAGTTTTTCGTGAAATGTGTTGCAGTGATTTTTTGATTCAAATGGCAGAGCCATACCCTACTGTCGCAAAGATGGCTCTAAAATTGTTGATTCCATTTCCTACCACCTACGAATGCGAAAAAGCGTTTTCCACTCTCGTTACTATCAAAGCAAAATCTCGAAACAGGATGGATGTGACCCATGATATGAGAGTTGCCCTAGCCAACACACTGCCCAACATGGAGGAATTGCTGGAAGACAAGCAAGGGCACCCATCCCATTAAACTGTGCTTGTAAAATTGTTGACAGATATTTACTTTTTTCTTTTCAGAATAAATAGCTGTTTGCCTAATACACATAGTATTTTATGATAAATGTCCTTACAACTGAGCCAGAATTTATGTTTGAATTTACATGGGACCGAGAGTGGTTGAAAAAATTGAAAGGGGACCGCAAAGTAAAATTTTTTCAAAAGTTTGAGAACCACTAGTCTAGCTGTTACTTGTGTTCTCAAAACTAGCCTTTTTGACTGTTTTCATTAAATAATAGATTTTGCGACATTACAAAAACACAAGAAGTACAAAGTTAAAAAGAAAAGAAAAGAAATACAAAACAAAATGAATTACTTAAACTTTCAAAAAAAAAAAAGGTTTTTGGTTTGTCATGTGGTGTGGTTGACGACATACAAAAGAGGTAATAAAAAGCAAACTAGTTGTGGGGTGCAGTGTAGAAATCTAATCTTTGAGATATCTCCGAAATCATCAATATAGTGCCTCCTGCCTTCAAAATAACAATAAATATTCCCCTTTAGTGTTCAGACGTTATGGAATCCAAATGTTTCTTGTGATTTAGCAAGCAGTTGAATCGCCGTTTTGTAATTGATTCCGTTAACGAAAGTTTTGGGTCAGAATTCCTGACAGCTTTGAGCTGGGATTTGTTGGAAGACACCAAGTTCCTAACTGTACGGCACACAAATTTAATTATAATTGGATTTTTAGCCTTTCGAGAAGGCAGAACATGGCAAATATCAATGTCTGCATTTGCAATTGGCTGTGGCAATTTATTCTGGAGTTTATAGAGTTTTTATGACAAAATTTTCAAAGTCCAAATTACTTGCCTTTTTATCTGGGATATTGGTGCACCAATTTAGGATCAGGCAGTTACTTCTGCTATATTGCTACAAATCATCTAGGTGTCTTTCATTCTGATACACCTGATTAGCCAGTTGCTCAACAGAAATTTTGAGAGTTGCAACAATCTTATTTAAATCATCCAATAGCAAACCTTGGGCAGTGGTGGCATCTGAAAGAGAATCAGAAACAGAATTATCTGTAGGCTTAATATTACACGAATTAGACAAGTATTGCATACTGTACTCATCTTGTCGTTTTGTTACTTCATCCAGCCTCTTCATTACTTCTGCCAACTGTGCTGAGGTCATTGTTCAAGGTATCAGAAAGTTCAAAGTATCAAAATGTTGAAGATATTATTCAACTACAATCGTTGACCTCTATTACAAAATCCTTACACATACATTTCAACCTTATTCAAATAGAATGAGTAAAAAGAGCCGCAGTCAAGAACTCAAAGAGCCGCGGTTTGGCCACCCCTGCTATAAAGCAAAAATCTTTATTTTTTGTTTTTCTTTACTAATCCAAAATTACTGGGCGTACAAACATCATAGCAGAAGCGTTTACGTCCCGATCCCTGTCAGCTTTGCTGCGAATTCTGCTACCACTTCAAGCTGCAAATTTTCGTTGTACTCAAACATCAAGCTGAACACGATTGATCATCACCCCGGAATGATTGTCATGCGGGGTTGACAACGTCATGATCACGTCACAACTGTACTAAAAAGCAAAGTTTTGCTTTGTGCGTACTTGTGTACGTGCGAACGCTTTAACTCCTCCAAAACTGATAGGCATACAAACATGAAACTTGGCAGATTACCTCATTGATTACCACTCCGAGGTGAGCGTCATAAGAGTTTTGATGACGTCAGGATAATATCACAAAAATAATCTGTTCAAAATTCGCTGTTCTTGACGTAGTTGCCATTTTGAGCTTATATAAAGGCCAGCGCTCTACTTGCCCACTTAAAAACATTTCACTTTTTTACGATATATGATGACGTCATAATTACCAAATAATTGTGAAAATTATTTTCTATAATTTCCTCAAAAATACTGACTGTAAAAACGCGGTCGATGGTTTTTTCAGGAAATACCAACAACATGATTTCAAAAACTAGAGTTTTTTTAACTTAAGGATTGTTGGCGACTGTAGCAACCTCAGCAATTTCAACTACTAACCACAAGTAGAAAGTCGCCAACAACACTTGGCTTTGGATCGTCATCTACGTTCAGTAGCTATCATGACCGCCTTCCAATTGAATTTGGCGGGTATCTCGCTTAAAAAGTCGTATCTCGCTTAAAAAGTTTTAAAACTTAAAAAAACCTCAGCAACCTCCTCCCTTCTTACGCACGTCTCCACTAGCTACGGGTGCTTTTTAACCAGGACTACAATTGGATGCCCGCCGTTTAATCCGAGTTAAAATGTGTACTCCGTGTGGCGACATTTCTATCATGATAGCTACTGAACGTAGATGGCGTTACGTATACAAAGCCAGGTGTTGTTGGCGACTTTCTGCTTGTGGTTTGTAGTTGAAGTTGCTGAGGTTGCTACACAATTCCCCTCCTCAAGCACGCGCAGTCAGCGGAAGCGTGCGTAAGAATTAAGGAAGTTGCTGAGGTCGCAACATGCCTTCCTCGCCAAGGTTGAGAGAATGAGATTTGCCGGCCGAAGTAAGTGAGATTCCCGCCAAGACTTTAATTGGAAGGCGGCTTTGACGCACGGGGTTCGCAATCGCAATGAGCGATTGCTCATTTTAATGTTTTTAAGCATGTTTTTTCTTCTGTGTTGAAGCCTTAAAAAGCACCGCACCTTAAAAAGCACTCCTAATCTTAAATGACATCACTATTCTACAACATATAGTGAGAACGGCAGCAGGAAGCAAAATTTTCCACTGTCATGTTGATAGCAAACACATACATAGCAAAGCCCGTTATTGATATTTGCAATCGATAAGTTCTTTGTACCGGTATGTAAAACTAATCTTCATTTAAAAGTAGGAAGATCGGGATTAGAGGCAAAGTAAAAAGTAATAAAACCCGAAGTCGAAGAAAAGATCAAAATAAATCAATAAATAGCATCGTTTGGTAAAACTCGATAAAGAGGGGACGTTTTTTGCTTTAAAATAGGGTGTATGACGTTGGTGGAAGGCATGATTACTTTTCTCGCTACGGTGGAATTAAAGCAAACAGCGCACCCACAGAACTTTAATATCTCAAGTATAAATACGGAACGGGGCGCACCAAATCGTAGAATAGCCATACCACTAAATAGCTCATTTTCTGAATTGTTAAAACTAACACTATTTCAGCGCCGTCATCACTTTTGATTGTTTTTCACACCCCATTATACTTTTTAAAAGTATGAACGATAATTTACGAAATCATTCTTTCTTTGTGAGTATTACCAGTCTTGATTAATAGACTAAGTTGATCAACATCACGTGTACAAAAAATATGGCCTGTGGTTACTAAAACTTTTTGTGGCTGTTTTTACAAATATTTGTATGGTAAAGCCTCAATTGATACGTTTTAACTTGGCACAGGTCATGGCATGCCCAGCTGGGGTAAAACCGCAACATACTTACGAAAAATATTTTTTTCGCTTTTACTTCAAAATAGTTTTATAGAGCTACCGGGATCACACCTAAAATTTGGGGAAAAGCAAGAACTCATATAACTACCCTGGGCACGCCTAAGCAGGGAAAAAACAACATGCAACATAATGAGTAGCCTGCAGTGACTTGAGAAAGTTAAAGGAAAAATCAAAAGAAAATAACGTTCCTGTGTGAAATCGTATCATATGGAAGGCATTTTTGCTATTTAGCTTCAATTTACCTTAATAGCAGAAGTGTTTTTCCTACTTCCAAACTAAAAGAAAAGCAAGGCTTCCTTGGCTTCGCGCAAGCAATTAACAGAGAACATTGACTAAACACGTTGACTGCCATGTCAACCGTTATTGTAGACACTTTTTTTCCTTTAGATTTGCTTATATTTCTATAATTTAGGTTTGAAATAAAAGACTGAAACTAGGAGGAAATGAATTTATTGGCATCATACTTTAATTTTTTGTTGTCAACAAAAATTGAAAAATTGTGGCGCCCGGGGTCGTTTTGGGAAAACCCAACGTGGCAGTCAACGTGTTAAGGCGTAGTCAGGATTTTAAAATCAGAAATTTTATTACGAAAAAGAGCGTAACAAAGTTTGAAAATTGGATGTGCAGAAAAAACATTAGCTTTTTGTTACGATTTACATCATTGTCCGATGAGTGAAGCCGGTTTAGCCGCCTGAGTCGATATTCTTAATCCAGGCGTTATTGATGGGGGCCCTGTGGGCGACGCCGGCAGAGCCGGCTGATCTACATACATGAAGTAGAGTTCTGTCTATGCATGCATTTGCTTTAAATTCTTCGAAACCACTGGGCGTAGGAGCATGAAACTTGGCACGATTGATCACCTCTCTGGGGTGAGTGTAATAATGGGGTTCGTGATGTCATTCTCAAAGATAACGTGTTTTAATTTGCATTACTTGACCGAGAAAAATCGTTTTTTGCCCACACAAAAACAAGCCCCCATCGTACAAAACATGCCATCTTTTTGTGGTATAAAGTTACATCACAGCCAACACTCAATTGCACATTTTGTTCTCTATATTTTCTCAACAACTACTGATCTTATAAACGCGATTGAAAGCTTTTTTGAAAGATATCAATAAGGTGCTTTCGATAAAAAGTATTCTACAATAGTTAATGTTCAATTAACAACGCAACAACAGATTCTTTATTTAAGCATAATAAATTTTTTATGCACGCTTCTTGCTATTTTTTTGCACGCTGAAATTCGCTCGATGATGTCATTAGTCTGTCTAGTACAATTAACACAGTCTTTCACTGCCCGAGATCATCACAATGATGATTTTTTCAAAAACTGCAAAACTTTTATAAAATCAGTTTGTTTGAAAACTGATTTGTGACCTCAATTCTCAACCGATTTTCAAACTTTTTTTGATAAATTAAAGTTTATTTCAAGGCAATTTTGATGATAAATGACATGTACCTATACTATTTGTTTTTGTACTAAAACAATCGAACTACAAGATCTGTTGTTAACTGTTTACTCTCACGAAACAGGGGTTACCCGAATAAAAATATGTAAGCTTGATTTATAAAAGTTATGACAAGGTACTTTCAATTAGTATAGTTTGAAAGCTGGGGAAATTTGCTTACCAGCAATCTGTAACTCCAATTAGTTAGGGTTAAGGATTAGTTTATAATAGCTGATCAAAAATTGCTTGCCATACATTATTTTCCATTGTTAGTTGACAAACTTTCCTACTAGATCCAAGAAACATCCAATATTTAGAAAAACTTACTTCTTTGGTACATTTTGACTATTTTTCTTCGCAAGCATGATTCTTCGGCATTATCTTTTTAAATTTTGAAAATATTTATCAAAAAATGCAGTTGTGAAGATTTTGAAGAGTTGCCTACTGGTCAAAAACACTCAAAATTTTGGTGGCTGCCGGGCTTTACAAAATTGTATTTTCTAAAAAACTAAGTCCTTAGGTACATTTCGACTATTCCTTGTCGCAAGTATGGTTTTTTGCTCTTATCTATCCATATTTTCAAAAAGGTGTACCAGAAACGAGGTCTCTAAAAATTTTTTAAATATCTTACTCCAAGCAAAAAATTGGCGATTCTCCTACAAAAAAGAATGGAATTTAGATGGTCTTGTTATATCTTTAGAAACAAAATTTTAGTATCAAGCTGCATATTATGTAAATGTTGAAGCAATTTACTCTCCAATTGGGTGAAGCCGGAGTAGCTGGAAGCTTTTTATATTCTTAACCTCGACGTTGCTGATGGAGCCTTGGAACTGTAATAACTTAACTGTAAAAAGGTTGACTTCGGGTTAGTTTGCTCTTTGCCTGGCTACATTTATGCCAGAACCAAGCAACATGCGCGCAGCTAGAGACTTTAAAAAACGGTACTTTTTTTTGTAACGAGAATTGCCTGTGTCGACAATGCCGTAACTTTTTATTATTGTTCACACAGATATCAAATGGTAAACCCGGGAAACCGGCTAAACCGATATTCCTATTCCTGATCTTATTGGTATGGCCCCTTTATTGTAATGACGAGTGTTTTGTTACAATTAACAGCTCTTTTTGTGATTTCAGTTCGTGAATCAGTCGATGACGTTATTCAAGCTTTCACTCAACTCTATCACCTTCATAAAGTGATACTCAAAAGTGGAACGGGTAGGCGAAGATCAGGATACGGCCCTCATATCCACCTTCCAATGATGCCTCATCATTTGCCTCTCTTGTCCAACTTGCATAAACACAGAACACTAAAACACGTGGAGAAAATGCGAAGAATGCAAGGCCTGGTGAAAAATGAAGACGCAACGGTCAAAAGGGTCTCTGAAACTGAAGACAAAGTAAAAAAAAATTTTTCTTTAAGCTTGAACTTTAGTAAAGATTCTGCACAAGACTTGCGACAGGAAGAAGAGGAAAAAGGGGAAGAGCTGCACATAGTAGACTTATTTAACAACAAAAGACTATCGCAAGGTGTCAGTGCAGAAATATCGGCAAACGAAGGCGAAGGATCTTCATACGATAATTCGTCATCAGAAGACTTTTGTTGCAAAAATGAAATCAAAAATGAAAGCGCCTCCAATCTACACTCAGAGAAAACAACTAAACATTTTACTAAAATACGAACCCACTAAAAAAACTAAAACTTCATAAATTGGTCAAATGAGTTGTATACGCTAGTGTGGAAAACCACACATGTACAAAAATATTAACTGTTTTATGTATTGTGTTTGCGTTTGTAGTCGTTGTTTCTCGATTGAGAAGTTCTATATTAAATGTTTTATACCATAAAGCAGTCTCCAATTCTTCCCCATCTGTAAGTTGATGCAAAAAGATTGTACATGCTGTTGTTTGAACCTAAAAAGTCAATGATGTCGGTTGTAAATTCTAGTCTGATCTATTATTTTTTAGACTACGTAAAGCCGAGCCACTCAATTGGCACAGGATGGTCTGAGTCCGGGCCTGTCGAATGCTGAAATTGGGCCTTGGGATCCAGATTGAGTAGCCATTGAGAAAAAAGTCATGTTCCTAGTACCCAGTTATTTTCAAGTGTAGTATAGCAAAAAAATTTTTGCGTCTTCTACGCAAGTGCATACATACATTTAGGATATTTTTCTAACTTTCTCTTTAATTTAGTATCATCAACGAAATTTTAGGTGTTGATATAAAATCTCTTAGAAGTTACAGTCAATGCCATAAAGGGTGTGAAATGTAGCTGAAAAAAACTTGAAATAAAGCATAATTTTTGTGAAACAGACAATGTAGTATCTACCCTATCTAAAATCAAAAAATGTAAGTTTTGCTCAATGTTTGAATCTACTCAATGCATAAAGTGATGTCTCTTTAGATCCACTTTTGCTATCCAGTCCTACTTTTCTTCTTTTGACGTTTCTTCAGTGCAGTGATGACAGCTGCTCAATTGCCTAATTTACTTCTTTTTTGCAAATTCTTGAAATTGGGATCTTAATATTTGAACAAAGTGATGCAGCCCTTAAAGCAAATATCTTGCGATATGCAAAGTCATGTTGATGTCTCGCAGCGCGTGACAAGTTTTACAAAACCATTTTATTGTGCTAGACAACTGTAGAGATGCTTTTGTCTGGGAAGATTATGGTGTCGTGCTCAACGCCTTTCGCCTTTCCCACCGTCATCAGCAATGTCTGACGTCTGGCTTTATGACAATTCAGTTCGCAGACTTATGAACGGTAGACCGCTCCTTACAGTGTTGTCTCAACGCTGCAAAGCAAAACTGTAGTGATCTTTGCAGAGCGCAAAGCCTATCTGTAACTAAGTTTTAAAGGCAAGCTTTTATTCAAGCAGCAGTTTCCCTCTACTTCACAGGAAAGATCCATTTAAAAGCCAAGGTCACATTTTACATGGTTCCACTGCCTATGCCACTCGAGCAGGCTGAGAGCTTGACTTGACTTTCTTGTTGGAGACGCATGCCGTGAAGGGCATTTTTAAAGAATGGTAGCTTGTCCCCATTGCTATTCCTTGCCAATGACAACCTGTGCAACTTATAATTCAAATGCAATACAGTTAAGCATTTTACTCGTAAGCATTATATTAATTAATTATCTATATCTTTTCAGCACCATGATCATTTTAAAACTCATAACTCTTTTAAACATTGTATTTTTTCCTCTTTAAGTGCCAAAGGCACGATTATTTCTAGGGGTCCGGGGTCTGCCCGACAAAAAAATTTTGCAAAATTACATATATACACGATATTAGTGTTTTCTGCAACCACCTTTAAGGTAATTTTTCTTTGAAATTAGTTAGCTTTGCCACTGCTACTACACCTAAGTAATTTATAACTGTTTGCATTTTTACAAGAAGCCTACAACGGATACGCTGCAGCTACCTAACAAGCTTTTCAAAGAGCTCATCAGTGTAATTTTCTAACCCAAAAAGATCCTACTTGTAATGCATATTGTTTCACTCTGTATTACTACCACATTAACTTTTATCTCGTATAACTTTGAACACAAACAATTATTCAGGTAAAGTTGAGTAAAGTTCTATTTTTACCAGTAAACGCTCAGTAACTTATCAAAAAGAATGACGAATAACATGAAACAAAGCATAGATAGTGCAAGCTGCTTGCAAGCAATTTTCAGGCAATCTCCTATTTATTTAAGAGGGATCTGCCATCAGCATCACTCTAAGATAAATAGAAAAATTTCTTAAAAGCAGTCACCAACATCATACTGTATCATACAGCAATCTGTTATAACATGTCCATAACTGGCTGGACACGTTGTAATAGGTATTGTGATAGATTGTTGTGGTATAGCTTGATGTTGGTTGATTGTCTTTAATCAATTTTTCTATTTATTTTAACATAAAACAAATAGCGCTTCCAAGATTATACACATTTAAACTAATTCTGTCTCTGTAGAACAGGTTTCTTGTTTGTTAACCTTGTAAGCATAATCAGTGAAAACAATATTTAACGTTTTTTTGAGGAAGCACGTGCATAAGAGCCCCTCCGTACGCCACAGGTTGCCAGTGAGTAAAAAAATTATATTTAAACGCACAAGTTTTCAAGACACAATTTTTAAGAAATCAAACTTTCCAACACCGTAAATTTTTTCAGGGCAGTTATTTCATTATCAGTAGACCAGTCGAGTCTTGACTCCGGCCTTGATTCATGGCATTCGAGTCTAGAGTCACTGGTGTCGAATCGAATCATTTCCTGCAAATCACTCGAGTCAAGTCGAGTCATCTTTACACCAACTCGAGCCGAGTCATTCACTCGAGTCTCCCCAAAACTGCTTGTGCATCAAACCACATATTTTTCATAATGGAAAATAATTCGTTCAACTGGTGCTAATGTTCCAGGCAAACAAAATACATACTCCACAAGTTTTTAAAAGTTTACTATCACTACGCTTTTTTGTCAACAAAAGCTTGGAACAATTGGGTCCACTTTTGTTCATGAGATATCGTTGCATTTTGCCACCTCTTTCTTCTCTTGCTCTCAGACATATAGTTCTTCACTAGAACGTGCTCATCGAATAGTCAGTCGGTGTCGATTATTATTTTCTTCGTAAATATGCAGTTAATCTTTTCCGCAGACACACATACAAGTGACCAGTATATGTCTTCACTCGAGTTCATACAAAGATGAGGTGTCACACATTCGTAGTCATCGCGATAAACATCCAGATACGATTCACATTTCTCGCAAAAATATTTAGTTTCGTTGAGAAACACCCTTGCATCCGTTTCTCCATTTTTCTCATGCTTTTCCGAGAGACGCTTTGCTTGGTACGGAACAAGGTTATTGCCTTTTTTTCGTGTAGTTCAACTTCAATTTTATGAGAATAATCGTCATATCTACAGCACTTGTTCTTTGCTTCTCCAACTTCAGCATAGTTTCATTAACCCTTAAACCAGGGCTACTCAACTGGCGGACCGCGGTCCGAATCCGGACCTTTGAAGTGTTAAAGCCGGACCTCAAGCTTCAAGAGGAGTAACAGTAAGAGCAATGAGTAACAGTTGATCAAAAACGGGAGGCTCAAATTCAGTTCGAGACCTTTTTTTAGGTAGACTTGTTGGTTTGCAGAATAATAGTTGGATTTACAGCAGCCAAACAGGTAGTCACCTTTTTTTTTCTGAAGATCCACCATAGGCGGGAGTGATCTCCAAAGAAAAAAAGGTCATCACCTGTTTGGCTGCCGAAAATTCAACTATTTTTCTGCAAATCAACAGTTCTACTGGGCTGGACCTGAGGAAATACTAAACTTCTCCGACTGGACCTTCATTAAAATTAGTTGAGTAGCCCTGCCTTAAACTGTAATTACGGGCCTGGGAGGCCCGGTGAGAGAGAAAACTTGCGTAACTTTTTGTTTATTGATGTTGAAAGCTGTTGCTCCTGAAGTGTCTCAAATAGTTCCTACAGCAAAGCTTAAAACCAGAGTTCAGATTAGGAAATCAAAAAAAAATTAAGAACACGAAAAAAATGATAGGCCTTAAATTGTAATTACGAGCCTCCCGGGCCCGATTGTAAGCTACTGTAAGCAAAACTTTAGAATTCGATCTACATGTCGCATATTCTACATTTTATATCTCAATAAGATAAGTTCTTGTCACCACTACGAAATTTTGAAGAAGAGTTCTTTTACAGGTGCTCTTTATTGTTGGCATGTGCACTGCATCAGCGTATCTCAATCTTTGCTAAAGAATGACCGCACTAGTTGTGTTTCGACGTCACCGAAAATAAATCGGCCTAGAGGTGCTACGAGAAGAGGCCGATCAATAAGACTACCATCGCGTTTTTGTGATCAATTACTTAAAAGCGGAAATGCACAATCGTTATTTATTCCGACCCAACCCCACCATTTTGCCGTTCGCTTACACCATCGCCACTGCCAGTATTGCCGTTTGTCACTTTTATTCGCTTATCTTCTCACTCTGCTTAACTTTGTTGTATATAACTGCATTTCATGTTTGTGATCCGCCTTTGCTGTTTTGCTGTAATTGGGAATTAGTTGGCAACATTACCTTTGTTTATATCAGTAACCCGGATTTGGTGCGGTACAATTACCAGCAAACTCTAGTTGTTTATTTTGTAATTGGTTAATTTGGTTTAACTAGTCCTTTTAAGCTGAATTAGGTATTTAGTTGTACAGTTGATGCATCAGTTAGTCTTTCCTCTATGTGATTGCTAGCTTTAAGGTGGCAAATCACCATTTGAGCTGTTTTAGCCGTTTTTTGGGGTTTTTATAAACTGGTTTGGTCATTAGAAAGCCCGTTCGCAAAAAGGAAGAAATTCGACAGTTTTGCATAAATTATGCAAATTATGACGTCACACGTGACGTCATCGCACCAGAAATCCGCCAATTTTCAAACACGGATATCTCGTCTCATACATAGGTTTTTTCGTTCATTCAAAGTTTGTGTGACAGATAATAACCAAAATAAGGGTTTGTACTCACGAATTTGCTATATTATTGTTTAGTTTGACACAGTCTGCATTCAAAAATTCTGTTGGAATTTTTGCGCATAATTAACTACCAATTAGTAACAGAAGGTGACTATCAACAAAGAACTACGATAAGGAGGGGAATTTCCCAACTAGAATCCCTGCATAATGGTCCAAGGCCCATGTTAAAAAAAGAATTTTGGAAATCGGATGACATTTGGCTATACTATGCGTGTTTGAAATCAGTATGAACACACCAAAATCCTCAAAATGAGAAAATCGCGATTAAACATTTCATGTTGTACCGAACTAGGCATAATATCATCTGAAAACGTTTATTTCTGTTCAAAGACAAATCAATGTGCGCCGGATTCATAAACGTTGCCTTCCTCTTCATTTTCGTGTCTATGAAGCCCTTTTTCTCGGCTCGAAGTCTCTTTCGCGTAATTTTATACCGATCACTTGATTTTCGTTTGGCGTGATACAGACGCGTAGTGTCACTACTATGAGCACTTTTGACTGTGAATCCTCCACTCAGTCCTAACTGCTCGAAAAGTTTCACGAAAGCGTCATTACCATCATTGAATACAGCGACAGCAAAGGGTGCTGCATCTGATACCACTGGTCTAGACACGAAAACTTCCTTCGGACAGTATTCGAGCGCATGAATAGCGCGTGCGGGTAACCATACCCGCGCGGGAGCGATAGTGATAATCGACAGAAAAACAAAAAAAATCAGATTTCTGATGAAAATTTTATTTCCGGTTCGGTGCCATCAAGACAACGAAAACACCTGCTAGAATTATGCTCGTTTCCAAAATCGTACGCCCACAAGATCGGCTGAAAAGGGGTCTCAAATAAGCAATAAAGGCGTTGCTAGGGGCCGTTGCTAGGCAGAAAACACGTGTACCCCTTATAAAACATGGGATTTTAACCTACTTAGACCGGCCGATTCAGTTTTTTGTGGCCAGAATCCGATTCTATGGATCAAAGAGTACTATAAACTGTGCCAAACTACTTTTCAGTTTTTTTACTGATTTTGTCGAAAATCTGGCTTTCAAATGGTAATTTGCCACCTTAACTAAATTTTTGGATAGTTTTAACTACTTACGACCTGTTATTTGTATTGCATGCTACCGTATTATTCTATTTGAATAAGATTGTGATAATGTAATGGTGTTGTAATGTAAGGCTGTAGTGAATTTGGAAAGGATAAATACCGCCAAAGGTTTCTGTGCCAAGAGAAGTCAGCGTATTCCTGAGCTGCACAGAAATAAGTTGTTCAGTACATATTTTCATACAGCAGGGTTATTTGAGTTTGACGTAAGATAGGCAGAAGATAACGATGTTATTCTTTATCACCGGTGAATATGATCTAAGATTAGGTTTCAGAAAAAGAATGAAGATGAAATGTTGAACAGAAACATAATTCACTCGTTTTTTCCCTATAGTTTAGTACCGGACATCTTATGCCCGTAATCACTGTTTGTGTCACAAAACAGTAATTACAGATTAAGGGTTAAAGTACTTCAACTGTCCATCAACAAACCTGAGATAAAGTTTTTGGGCTGGATTTTCAAAACATTGTCGAATCAGAGTCAGGCAGCGTTCTTGCTGGTTAAAGTAGCTTTTTTATGCTTCAAATATCTCAAGAGCCCGTTCTAATCCAGGAAGCAACGACTAATATCTGGTGTTGCCGTGCTGCAAAAGTTGCTTGCATTTAATATCAGCAAAATCACAAAGCTCTTTAAGTTCTGAAACTCAAACAGTATAAATGTCAAAGGATTTAGAAATCTTTACAACAAGGCTTTCCACGCATATTGGCAAAGTATCCACAGTATGCTGAAGGCAGTTGTAAACGATGTGAACTGTACATCCAATGACTACAAGATCCCGTTTAACGTTATCCTTAGCTTTAAAAAACATTATTTTGTTCTCTTCTTTCAACATCTACAAAGTCAGTGTTGCAATCGTCCGCGCAAAATCCAATCATTATTTTTCCTTGAGCTTTGTTTGGTCAAGAACCGAAAACAGATATTCGCTTTCTGTTTCACCAGTTTCTCGGACACCGATTTAAATTCCAATGGCCAGTTTCTGGCAAAAAGTAACGAACCACAATGGAAACAAGTTTCATTTCTTTCACGGTTGAAGCATCAATTGTAACAGTGACAAAGCTGACTAGATTCAACTCCTGGCGAAGTTTGTCAGTACACAACGAGAAAATGACGTTAACAACAAGAGCTTCACACTTTGTTCTCTCTAACGAGAATTTAGGTTCAAACAGTTTTGAGACCAACTTGAAAGTGCAATCAGAACTTTCAAAAACTTTGCCCATGAGTAGCAGTGTGATAAGTACAAGTTGCCTGTTTAGCAGCTAAAGCAAGTGCAGCATTGGAGCCAAATTCACTAAACAAGATATCTTCGAGATGAGGATGCAGCTGTTTTAACAGCGGCTTTGTGTTTTTCGCTACCTAAATGACTACCAACATCTGCACGTCCGCCATGGTTGATCGAAAACACAGTTCACAACCAGAGACGTAGCAGCCGCCCCCCAAACCCCCAATTGGGGGGGCCCAGGCCAACTTTGGGGGCCCAAGTTAGTCTGAAATTGCTTTTTGGCTACGTGACTATTTTCAGTTCAGCAGACTTGTTTACAACCGATTTAAACTGTAGGAAGAAATTGGCTTGTGACATCATAAGTGAATGCAACGTCATTTTATCTCGCAGAATCTAGAATATTTCCATTGATTTTCTGGTAGAATCTTGAATATTCGATTGACGTAACAATGCCGTTGTTACGCAACAATCATAGAATGGTCTGGAATTCTGTTTGGCTAGAAATACCGGGACAATATATATATACACTGCAGAGTGCAGATAAAGTATTTTATTGACATTGTATAGAATGAAACGTTCAAAAAGTGGTGCTCAAAAGAGAAAAGAAGCAGCCACTGCTCGAGATGCTGTAGCGAAATTGCCCAAGATGACAGATTTTTTCAAGATTACTGAGCAGAGTAGACCTGGCACTAGTACCGAGAGGGATGAAAAAAACTATAGTGTACAAGAAAAAGAAGACTATGACGATCAGCATCAAAGTGATTGTGAATTTCCAGAAAATGTAAGTTGTGATTTACCTGCCAATACGCAACCTTCAATATCAAAAATAACTGAATCTCAATTTACCCCTATCCCTGATGACCCATGTAAATGGCCTGAAAGTATTTCTGATGCTCAACGATGTGATATAGTAAAGCGTGGACCACATGAACTAATAATGAATTTTCCATATAATAACACAACTCCAAGGCGACGTTTTTCCTCCAACCATTATAAACGTGTGTTACCTAATGGTGAAAGTGTTTCACGGTCGTGGCTAGTTTATTGTGGGGAATCAGATCAAGTTTTTTGCTTTTGTTGTAAGCTATTTGGAAAAACACTAAGCCCCTTTTGTAGTGGTATAAATACATGAAAGGGTTTTTCGAAAAAACTGAAAGACCATGAAAACGGCATTTCCCACCAAGAATGCTACAGTCAATGGATGTTGCTAGCTGAAGGGATAAGAAATTCATCCACTATCGACAAACGCAAGATGAATATTTTTTTCAATGAAAGACGTTTTTGGAGAAATGTTTTAGAGAGACTTATCGACATTGCCTTGTTTCTATCGGAAAGGAATCTTGCTTTTAGAGGATCTGAAGAAGTCTTAGGATCTCCTCACAATGGAAATTTTCTGGGTATATTTGAGCTTTTGGCAAGAAGAGATCCGATCCTAAAAGAGCTTCAAGACAGAATCAAGAATAAAAACGCTAAAGATCACTATTTGAGTCCTACCATACAAAATGAACTAATTGAATTGCTAGCGACAGAAGTTGAAAAAGAAAATTTACAGCAATTGAAATTGGCAAAATATTTTTCTATAATTTTGGACTGCACTCCAGATATATCACATCATGAACAAATGTCTGTCATTCTCCGTTATGTACTATGTAATGAAGAAGCTGCTGTTGTTAAAGAAACATTTTTTGGCTACTTGAGAATAAGTGACAGTACTGGGAAAGGCTTGTTGGACGCTTTCTTAGAAAAAGCGACCGAACTGCAACTCGAATTGTCTGATTGTCGAGGTCAGTCATATGATAATGGTGCTAACATGAAAGGAAAACATTCTGGGGTCCAAGCAAGAATGCTAGACATCAATCCCAAAGCTGTTTACGTGCCCTGTGCAAACCATACCCTTAACTTAGTTGTTGTTGACAGTGCTAATTCATCGACGGAAGCATTGACATTTTTTGGAGTACTTACAAGGTTGTATGTGCTGTTTTCTTCCTCTGCTCAGCGTTGGGAAATTTTGAAGAAACATGTGGAGCTGTCCATAAAGTCACAATCTGATACTCGTTGGGAAAGCAGAATTAAATGCATCAAACCTCTTCGATACAATTTAAAAGAGATGTTGCTGGCACTGAAAGACTTGGAAGCCATTTCCATAGAAAGAAAAGATGGAAGAGCTTCCTCAGAAACAAAATCGTTGATAGCTCATTTATCGAAATGGAGTTTTCTTTTGTCGGTGTTTATTTGGTATGATATCCTATTCCAAGTCAATAAAGCAAGCAAGATTCTTCAATCGTATGGAGTCTCCCTTCATACAATGGAAACGGAAATCCAGGCAACTGAAAAGTTTTTGCAAAACTATCGCACAACGGGTTATGACAGTGGCGCAACATCTGCTGTTGAAATAGCACAGGAATTGGATATTGATCCTTCTTTTCCTCCGTCAAGAAGTGGAAAGAAAAGAAGATTGTTTGATTACCAAGGTGAAGAGGAACAACGAGCTACTCCTGAACTGAAATTTAAAAGCAACTTTTTCTATCCATTAGTCAATAGGGCTCAAGACTTTCTGAACTATCTTCTAAAGACTCATTTATTTGAATTGTATCCGAATGTGCACATCGCACTTCGAATCTTACTAACTTTCCCCGTGACTGTTGCCAGCGCTGAAAGAAGCTTCAGCAAATTGAAACTGATCAAAACTTTTAATAGAACGTCTATGACAGACAGTAGACTATCTTCATTAGCCATGTTGTCAATCGAAAATGACTGCGCCCGATCTCTTGATTATGACAATGTCATAACAGCATTTGCGAACAAAAAAGTTCGCTCCAGACTATTTAAATGATACTGTGTTTTTATAAGTTTTTCATGTTTTTCAGTGTCATTGCTTTCGTTTCGCAGTGTCTGCATAAATGTCCTACTGAACTCTGGCATCGGTGCCGAATTTTTTATGACTTGCACCTTCGGTATCGGCATGCTTTATTCTGACATTAGCCTGTTTACTTATGTAGAAATTGTGGTGTATTTTCTTAATGCAGCTTTTCAATTTTACACCTCTAAAGTGATATGACCTGTGCGCAGGGGCTCTTGCGCTTACTTTGGGGGGGGGGCCCGAAGTTGGAGTGCTACGGGACTGTTCACAACGATTGCAAAGCAGTTTACCATTTCCTGTGTCTTTCAAATATCGAAATTCTCGCTTCAGCTTCATCTGGAAACTTATATTTTCTTTTTGGCATAATGGTCAAAAGCTAAAAATTAATTTAGTTGCTCTAATATTAACTCAAATTACTATTAAGTCTTTTGCTCCCACGTGAAAAGCTAAGGTGGCAGCGCGAAAAACTGTCATAATCAATCATAATTATGTACCTCAAGTTTGTTTGTAAATCATTACTCAGCTGTTTACTTCTACATTAAGTGTGATATATCGTTGAAATCTACATTTCTTGAGGATTTCAAATAGAAAAAAACATTTTTTTTGAATATGCAAATTTTATGCAAATTAACCCCCCCAACTGAGGCTGAGTTGTCTTCGAAATTAAAGTAGTACCCTCACCTCAAAGATCACTACAGATATTATTTTCTACCAATTTTTTTAGAAATGGTCGCAAAATGATGCTAAGGAAATAGGCTTTCAAGATACATCACTCAAAACTTACCTAAAAGCCTAGGTTTTCTACAATTTGCAATTTTCTGAGGCACATCACCTTTTTTTGACCGGTACCGACCGGTACCAAATTTTGGTAGTTAAATTTAGTACCTAAAATATGATCAGTTATTATCTGCTACAGGTTAGCCTAAACCATGTAACATTATGTATTTTTGAACAGGGAATTTCTTCAAGATTCACAAAATATCAAGTTTAAATAGAATATGCTGTCACTGATAATGAAACAGCCGCTTGTTTACACCCTTCCCATTTGTTGAGAAACAAGGGGAATACAGCAAACTTTGATTTACAAAAGCCAAACTTCTGCTAGCTTTTAAACTTGTATTTCGCTTCTTGTCTGATTGGAAATTTGATACAAAATGACGACTTTAGTAGTGAAACATTTGCAATTTATTTTATCTTTTTATAGGGTGTAGTTTTTCTAAAAATTATAATTTACTGAAGGTAAGTCAAAAAGTTTTGGAGAGGTTTGAACTGACATGATGTACAGTACCCATTTTTGATCAGTAAATATCATATACCACTTAGTCTAAACCATTTAAAGTTATATATTGCTGGAAAGCAAATTTCCTAAGCTTTCAAATAAAACCGGTATTTAGCAGCATATTATATTTTTTAAGCACTAAATTTACTTTTATTTACTTACCATTTAAATTTGTTTGGGGGGGTTTTGAGACCCCTACAAAATTTGGAAATTCAAAAAAGTAAAATTTATTATTATTGCTTGAAATTTTGTCAAATGATGCCCCAAAAGAGTAGTTTTCAGACTGTGTTAATGATGAAGGGTTTGGTTATGTGGTAAAGATGTAATCTCAATTTGATTTTAGTGTAGTTGGCACGTGCTGAAAATTTGGCAGATTTTGTCGTCTGCAACTGGGCTCTTGGTCTTTTTAACGCTTTTTGGATATAAAAATCCAAGAATTAGGGCACAAATTATACATCTTCCGGTGCGTGAACAAATAAGCGTGATCTTTTGAAAATTTTATGAAAATCGGATGAAAAACAAAGTCACGAATCGATTTTTTAGTAAACTAATTTTGTAACTCAATTTAACAAAATTTGAGGGAAACACTGAAAACACGAGATCATCAATCGATGATCGCGGGAGCGAAAGAGTTAAAAATATCTAGACTAAATCGCCGTCAATATCGCACAGTTACTTCGAATTATTTACAATTAAATAAAGACTTTTTAATCTTTAATCACTGAAAGTTTTTTTCTCTCTGTTTTTCACTGTTAACAGTTCAAAGAAAGTACCATACTTTAAAAAGCGATGTTGATGGCCTAAACTGAAACAGTCAATTTGGATCTTTTAAGCCTATATAACGTGAGAATTTGTGCATTGCACGTGAATAAAGCAAAAGCAAATTTGAAAGAGAAATTTCCGGGACAAATTGGTTACTGGGCGGGACACTACGACAAGGTCACAAAATAGGGACTGTCCCGGCTAGAGGCGACGCATAATGAGCCATTTTTTCCCTTTTTTGGGGTTGCTTAGTGCTATTGCACCGATAGCAACAACATTAACGGGCCAGTGAGAGACTGCTTAGTTGAAGACAGTAATTCATAGCTTCTAAAACTCTCTGATAATCTTGTGCTTGATGAATAAAGCAGGTTTCTATGTTTGAAATTAAACAACTTTTAAATTATTGAGGTAATTGTATTAGTGACATGAGTCTGCCGTCTAAATGTACTTCGGACAAAAAAACTATGCTATGCTTCACCAAGTTTGAACTAGCTGATGATTTGATCAAAAACAACTGGACTGTAAAAGTGGAAAGGAGAACCAGGATATTTTTTGCTAGGATTGACCCTAAAACCAAATAGTAAGTATCAGTTGGCTGAAGTGGAAGTTGAACGAAGAAAATGAGAGAATGTGAAGTGTTCTCGCTAACTTCAGGCCATGAGCAATTTAGTCCCTAAAGAATTGTAAGCTAAACAAAATCGTAGGTTGCCTAGGTTTATTTTACTTAAGTTTACAGTAAAGAGTGCAAGTAATAAGGCTACAAGATGGTCTAAAATGTAGATTTTCTGGGTACAGGCTATGATTTGTGTCATGACGTCGTATTAGTCAGTTTATGCTCTTCCAGTAGGCATCTATCTAACTAGATATGGCACTTTCAACTAAATAACCAGTTTCTTGCTGACTTATGGTAGTTAACAACGTAAAACGGTCCAGGGTTACCAAGTAATGATGTGTAATGCTTGTAAGATGATCAAAAAAGCAGTAAGTCTAATAGTTAATGAATTCTATATATTATAAAGACAATAAGTGAATGGCCAATCGATTCATAACACCACAAGTAAGATTACAACAAAGATAAAACAGCTGCAAACGTTTTCTCCATTGGTAACAGGGTAGGCTAACCAATAAGCATGGTGCAGTTATAGTACAGCTGTTCAGTGAAATTATGTAAAATCAAATCTAGTTCACAACATTTGGTATTACTGCAATATACACAAAAATAAAAATTTGCTAGCTTGATCAGCCTATAAACGATTTGGCAAAGGCAGTGGCTATATTGCTATCACCAGCATTTTACTCTTGGAGGCAATTTTGCTGTGAGACACTTGTGGTTGGTCAATTTTAATGATGAATTACAAAAAATGTGCACTTTCAGTGTACACTCCCACACACATTGTGCATTGCTTTCCAGTCTACACTACCGTGTATATTCACATACCAGGCCCCCCTCCTGTGTACACTTATCTTTGTGTTAGTGCTCTGCCAACCTAGATTTCAACCTATAATCCTTGCATTTCACAGAAGCTGTACTATCCATGCACCACCGCATCACTGGCAGAATTGTAACAATTATGGTGATATCAACACACATGAATGGTGACAGCAAAATAGTCTCCAAAGGTAAAATGCTAACAGTAGCAAAAGAGCCACTTCCTTTGACAAAACTGCTAAATTTTTTAATTTAAATCTTAACTACCCACATTTTGTCAATAAGTATATTTTCAATCATTTAAACAGATTAACAGTTGTCTTATCCAAAGAATAATTATGTAAAATTGTAGCTAAACAGGAACTGAGGAACAACATTTAAATACAAAAATCTACAAAATTATGGAAGTATGCAAATTCTTGCAACAACAAATTGCAATAGTTGCAGGAATTGAAAGTTTATGGAAGTGCTTAGTTTGATTCAACTCGATTGGGTAATTAGCCCTATATATTTAGTTTTTATCAACTTCCATTAATTTTCTAGTTTCTGGAATTTTCATATTTTTTTAGTTTACAGTTTTTCCATATTTTCGTAGGTTAATAATTTCTCTCAAATGAATTTCTGCATTCCCACAATTTCATGTTTAATATGAATTTTCATATTTTCACAATTCAGTAATTTCACAAATCAATATGAATATGTGTAATTTCACAAATTCCTGTATTTGCATGATTTAGTAATTTAATAATTGAATATGTATTTCTGTAATTTCACAAAATTCCGTATTTCATTGTTGTCCCTCAACAGTAACATGTGCCGATGTAAACTGGGAAATGACTTTACTCACTGAAGAAAACCTCATTGCTCCTGCACAAAGCAAAATCCAAATTAAAAGTGTAAGAAATGAAGCATGTGAAGAGGTTATTGCTCAATGGAGAGATTATGTGTGGAACAGATGCACCGTCAATGTCACAATCCTGTGCATGGGTTTGACTCCACTCTGCTACAACCTGCATGCCAATAGTCAAACCTTAGGTTGAAGGATGTGTATGCACTGACACATAGTTAAACATGACAACATGATATTTATTATCAAGTTATTTTATTTGACTTCCGTGATATATGTATAAACATTTTATCTGTTTTGGTGGCTAATATCTCAACTTGATTTTATATATTTTTGTTGAGACAGTCATTTGCTATTTGACAAAAAAGGTTGATACACCCACACCAAAATCTATAAGCTAGCAAAACACAAAAATTTGAAAATACAACACCATCATACTGGTTATTGGCAGCAAGACAGTACAAACGAAGTGGTGGTCTTGGTATCAAAAGGCTAAGAGTTGAGCACTGTGTCCAGTAATTTTGTCACACAGTTAGTTTGAGAATACAAATGATTGAATTCTAACTTTTATCTTGACCCAAACACAGGCAATAAGAATTTTTGTGTTTTCTGCATTGTTGGCATGTGACAAAATTCGGTTTTTGTAAGATTTGAGTTCTTACAGTTAGTGAACAGGAAATTGAAAAAACCTAGGGTTTACTAAAGAATCAGCTATATTACTAGTTAGGTATAACAAGATACTACGGAATCACGGAATTGGGGATCAGCATTTTATGGTTAGGGTTTGAGTTAGTATTGAAGTTGGAGTTGAAGTAACTGAGTAAGGGTTGGGGTTAGTTTGAGTTGGATGACTCATGCTTTAGTGAACACGAAGTTTTCCAATTTTGCATTTTAAAAAATTACTGGCCACAGTTGAGGACTACTTTGCACATAGCATGGGATACTACTAAAATACAGAAATTCTGCAGACTCTCTCATATGCTGATCTGCAAAAAGGAAATTAAGATTATCGTTTAGTGGGAAAATTCTTTCTAAACTATGTCCACAGTGTTTTGTGTTTTAGTTTCTTTGTGTGAGATAGTTGAGCAGAATCAGGGTTTGCCTTGGAGCATGATTTTCTGGTTCAAACTATATCCCGTGCTGGCTGCAACAGCAAGTATGAGTGGCTGACTTAAGTATCATTAAAGCATTTACAGTCTCTTTAACTCTTTTTACTCTTTTTTTCTTTTGTGCTTGATGAGTTGAATAGGTCCTAATTTCATATTGCTTTCATGTAACACTGTGGAAAGAGGTACTTTGTGAAAAATACACCTGTACTTCAACAGGTTAGAACAATTAAAGCCTTTCATCCAGCAAGTCGCAAAAGGTGGCCTAATGGGTAAATGTGGCAATCGTCATGAGGTGATGTTAAGGAGCAGTGGTTGCAAAGTCATGTGTTTTGTGCTTGACTTGAATATTCTGGGTTTGCATGTTTCGTTCTTTATGTTGATTGATGGTTTACTCTGAAGTTGCAGGTTCAGTTCACCACTGGAATTCTTTAGATTTGCATGTTCTGTACATAATAGTGTAGGACTGTGGATTCACAGGTTTAATTCCTGACAAAAACGCCATGGATTTACATATTTTGTATTATATGCCAACTGATAGTGTCGGACTTAAAATTCAAGAGTGTAGTTTCTGACAGAAAAACTTGAAATTCAAGGGTTTTATATCTGTTGTTGACTAATGGTGTATGACTGGGAATTTGCCTGATTAGTCTCTGACAGAATTGCGTGGGATTAGAGGATTTTCTATCTCATGTCAAATGAAGATGTAGAACTTTAGATTTACAAGTTTAGTCCATAATGAGAACACTTAGGATTTATAAGTTTTGTATCTGATCTTGAATAAAGGTTTGGATTTTCAAGATTAGCTGGATTTGCAAGATTAGCCCCTAATGAGAGCTCTTGGGATTTGTGGGCTTTGTATCTGGTGTGGTCAGCTGAAGATGTTGGACTCTAATTTGCAAGTTTAGTCCCAATGAGAAAACCTGGGACTCATAGATTTTGCTGAGTTTGCTTTAGGCCCTAACAAGTTGTAATGGGCCTACCTAAAGTGAAACAAACAATTAAACGGCTGGTGGCAATTTGTATAGTTTTGACCCAGCATTGCTGCCTGCGTAAATGAAAAAATACTAAAAAACACTACTGATAGCTGGTAGATAATAAGAGATTAATAGCGAAACTGAATAATAAAAGATATTACCAGACAGAGAACATTACAACTCATCATTGAAGCAAAAATTAACTGGTTTACAGTTTTGAACACTTTGGTATAATAAGAATAATAGTTCAATATAATGTGAGAATTTATGCTGCTCTAAATTGAAATTGTACTAAAATGATCAGTGTAGAACTTCTATCAAGCTAAAGCAATGGTATTCTTTTTACATAAACTGTTTTTTTGCATTGTTATGCATTTGGTTTCAAAAGTTTATTGCAAGATGTAGGTTTAAATCAGCAGCCAATCTTTTGGAATTGCCTGCATTCTTTGAAAAAAGGATTTGGATACTACTGAAATGCAGAAATTTTATGTAATGGTCCAGCAGCTACTAGGGTTAGTTAGATTTAGAATTTGGGTTAGTGCAAGTTATGCCACCAGTTCTGTAGAAGACCTAATCTTTTGGTCTACAATAAAACTGGAGTGCTGATAACTAAGCAGGCCTACTTAAAAAGAATGTGCTAAAATTAAATCATTTAATGCTAGAGTTTTTTTGTTCAACACTTATTGTCTAATCTATGTAACTTCAAATTCAAAGTCAGTTTTGTCCTTTCAGAGGGGATCATACTAAATGGTACATGTATGTCGATGTCACTCAATGTCAAGTACTGGCATGATGGTGTAGTGGTTAAACCATGCACTTCACAGTTGGTAGACCAGTGGTTCATTTCCTTAAGTTGAGTCATGGCAAAAAACTTTAAAATTGATATTTACAGCTTCTCTGCTTGGTGCTCCGCACTCAAGGGATGGTGTGGAGACCAAGCTGGCAAGCCTGCTTGATGAGTCCCTTGGACAAGGCACTTAGCGGGATGTCTCCATGTTTATGTGGCAAACAGGTGGTGGGACCAAGCAGTCTACCAGTTGTGGTGGCCCAGTCCAACTGAAAACCTGCAAACAGAGCATGAGCTCTTATGCAGTGAATGCACATCATCCTGCATAGTGCTCAGCATGATGGCTCAAACGACAACGATGACTCCATGTCAACTAATCCTAACCATGCTTTCATGGTCATATAGTAATGAAGAACAACTTTTTCCAATATTTTTTGTTCAGTAACTGTGCATAATCAATTTGATGCACTTTTTTTTCTTACTCTTAATACTCTATGCTGTGCTTCACAGCTCAGTGAATTGCTGGAACTAAATCGAGTTAAGGTGTGATGTTCTTACTAAGGGGAGCAAAGCACTATTAAGATAGTCAAAGCTCCAATGTTGCTGAATATGTCACACACCAAAAAAAGAGTTCTCAATGTTTCAAACAGTAGCAGAGCATGGTATTAGCATTACTTAATGGTTTCTACTAAAAAAGTTTATTTCTTCTAATAATGTTATGTGCAATTCAAAACCTAGGAACTGTGTGATACTGGGTTCTAGGACACTTAACCCCCGGACTCGTGCCCCCTGGGCACTCCAACCCTAACCCACAATACTGGGGGGTAAATGTCCATGGGGTAACTGCCCTGATACCGTGGTTCTGATAGTGAATACCTTCAGTTGAAAAATAACAGACATCTAGGCAGTTGGCTTGAGCAAGACTTTGAAATTATAAAAGTTTAATAAACCATATAAACAAGAGTAAACTTAGGTGGTAAAGAGTGAAACATACCGATTTTGTTAATGCCAATCTAAAAAACAAAAATTAATCTTTTTTTAATGCTTTTTTTTAGTATTTTTAAACTATCTAGCACCACCCACATACAGCAATAATACCTATTTCAGGATTTTGTTGAGTTTAGAAAAGTTTTTACTTTGTTATTTTTCAAAAAAGATGAACAATGCACTTGTTTTCTACATTGGCATTGATTTAATCTTGGGTTTATTATACATGTTAACCAGTTAAGCATATGAGCAGCAGATAAACTTGTGGACTAGTAGTTTATATACAGCATTTTGATCCTGCCAACTTGTAGAATAATGACAGAGGTGCTAAGCATACTGCATATGTCAGTTTTTCTGACTGGCTTTGAAGTTTCAACGTTTTTTTGAATGGCTGCTATTACTTTTAATAAATTCATGGCATGTAAGAGTTTTTCAAGAAACAGAAATCTTTGTAGAGTACGGTTTCCAAGAGCCCAACAGCTCAATCATCCTGAGGTTTGAACATCTAACCATTTGGTTATTAGTAGTGTCATTAAAAAGCACTTTAAAAATTCAACCATATTGTCAGTAACATAAATGTCGAATGTGTATTGGCATGGTAGTGTAGTAGTTGCTGCATCCACTTTTGTTGTCTGTGCACTGAGGTTCTATTCTGTTGTTGGGCCAAAGAAATATTATTCTCCAATCTCCTGCTTGGCGTTCTGCATTAGCAGTCATGTAGAGAGGGACATATAACTCTGAGTGAAATCAGTTATGATTAAAAAGAGTGTGATGGGTCTTAATTAGTAGCCTGAGCACATAGCAATAACAAACATGTCATGTGTTTAATATCTTAGCCGATTGACTTGATCTTGCTGTCTTTGTATCACTCTGTTGTACCATTGTAAAATTGTGTTTACAATTTACTTGTTGTTAGTCCTGTGTCGTAAATAGTGGTTTGCTGTTTTTGTTCTATTACATCATTAGCAGTAACCTGCATGGTGAAGTGCAGTGCAGTTTAAGTCAGAACTTTACAATTTTCGATTGTCAGAGAGTTTAGTTACCTGAAACGTGACCAAGTGGAACCTTTCTTCTTTCAAGTTTTGAAGCTCATGCTTCGATTTTAACTATGGCTTGCATAAATTGCAACTACCAACTTGTATGAGAGTCTGACTCAAGAACAGTACGGCTGTTTTGCAGTTTTCTTGACGTTTTTTCGTGATGGTTTGAAGTGTGCAATGGCATGATAAAGCATTCTCTTTCTATTCAATTGTTATGTGTTCAACGAGTTAAGTAAGTTCTTATTTTATTTATGAGAAGAATCTAAACCACACTGAATTATAGTTATTGTATGTCAGAAATTCATATCAACAGTAACGTTGTCTGATTTTGACTAAATTTAGGTTTGTTTCCACTGATGTATCTCTCCACAAATCTTCATGTTATTGTGGTAGTCTAACAATCCTACCAATAACTTTGCTAAAAGTGGATAAGTAGAAATTGCGAGTTTAATATTAGCTTTTGTCACTTGGTTATCTTATGGCTGCATTTTTATGTTAAATCACTGATTTATTTGGGCTCTCAGCAATTTTTAGTCCTATGAATATTTTCGAGGAAAGTTTCCTGCGGCACTGATGTTGAATAGATTTAAAATTTCAGTCTAGTAAAACTGATCATTATGTTGGAAAAAAATTAGCAAAATTTGAAATCTAATCTTCTTCACTGATCTCTCAACATCAAAACTTTTGGGTGCTTGGCAAGTTATTTAAAATTTTCAAGGATTGTTGTTTTGTCAACACCTCTTAGTGGTCAATCCCTGCTGAAATCAACCGCCATTTTTCTTTAGAGCAACTTCAGGTGTACCCAAACATGAATGACAAAAATGGGATGTTTCATGTATTGCCACTTGACTGTAAGAAGTTGGAGATGTATTGCTAATCCTGCACTTGCCAGCAACCCAATTTTTAACCTCTGCTGTAAGAGTAGGTGTCTTGGTCATGTAACGTTGACGTGCGATGTCTAGGTTCCATTAAAAAAACGTTGGCTGAAACTTGGAGGTACCTTCTTTTTCTTCGAGTCCGTTTGAGCTAGATTAAGTTGCACCAAGCCGTTGCGATTTTTTGAGCATTGCTGTTACATTGTAACAGGTCATCCATGGTGCAGGTTGTTCCAGTTGAAACTTGGATGTACCAAAATGTTACAAGATGCAACAATACTAGGCTTCTCTGACATTCATCTTTAGAGGTTGTTGAAAGATTAGTGAACATGGTGTCGTTGTTGTCAAGCTACCTAGTCAACCTCAAGCAAAATTGGTCATGAGAAGATAACAAAATGAAACATCTTTTAACATATTTCCTGAATACATATTTGTAATATTTAGTGCCAACAGTTAACAAAAATTGCCTTGCAATGGTCTTCCTCTAGAGATTGCACCACATTGTGAACTGGGTTACTAGCATAGCATTTAATATGTGATTATGTTTGCAGAATATTGTCTTGGTACAATAATTGGTAGAAATAGTATAATTTGTTGCTTTAATTTTAATGTAATATATCTAAATACAAGATGGACAGCTCTAGTCCAACACCAACCAACAACATTGTAGCAGTGGCTATATCAAATGCCAATATTAATCTCTCCCCAGGTAATGTTTATATAGTTTTTGTATTTGTAGGCTACCTACTTAACTAGGCAATTTGATTCGCAGCATCGCTCTTAGTTTTAGAAACAATACTGCAAAGCTTAGTTGTGATCAGTAAGCTTTCAACTTTTCAGTTTTTCTGGTTGGCTATTTTGACATTTTCTTACTTCCAATGCTAAGCAAAATTTGAAGCTGATACTATGCCTACTGGTGTGTTGCAAAATTGTCTTTTTTTCTACGAAGACCCTACTACATGGTTCAGTGGCTGGTAGCAGAGCCAAACAAGTGTGTAGAATACAACTTCGCTTAGGTTTAGTTTGTCATAAATTTGGCTTCTGAAGCAACCTAGAGCCGAGGCTTCCAAAGGGCTGAAAAAATTTGAAAGATTCTTCTAGTAAGTCAAACCAGTCACTGATGAGACGATTGATTGACGTAAATTCTTCAAAATTGTGTATACCCTATGATGAATTTTCTACACTACTGTGAATATATTCTGTTTTACAAAAATGTAATGTTTGTATTGTGATGCTCTCTGTAATTTGCTTATCACATAGTAGCAATTGATTAAGTTGATTGAAGAAGTAGCCTTATGCTTCATCAATGTGACGAATATTTTGATATAAAATGTAGGATGGGGAATGGCATTACGTAATTGTTACAGCAGTAAAATTTCATTGTGTTAAAATTTTATGTCGGTATTTAATCGGCAATTGAATTTGTAATAAATTCAAAATTTGATAAAGTAGAATCACTGCTGTCATTTAACATTGCAGTAAGCTCACCAAAAGTTACCAGTGTGCCCATTGGCGTGGAAATGAGTCCGCAACCACCACACATTCCTATGACTGGCTCACCAGCTGCTCGAGTCAGAAGGTGAGTAGGTTAGCATGGTTAGATTTTTGGAAAAACGATGTTGGTTTGCTTTTTCAGGTTGCCCTGTATTGATCATTGCAAGGTTAAGGTTAAAATTAAATTTTCACATATTAAAGGCGTTTTGTGAAAACTTACGGGGTGCGAGTTGTAGCAATCCGTGACTGACAGTTACATAACGGCCATATGAGTATTAATCTAAACTTTTTCGTTCTACTCGTAGTACGCCATTATAAAAATTAAGATGCGTTGCGAAATAAAATTGAAGATCATTTCGATACGGCACAGTGAACATTTTGCGCCAAATTACTGTTGCTACTTGAAGCATCATCGCCTGCGTAAGATCTTGTTAGGTTGAAAAATCTTGGGCAGGTGTTGTGGTTGCTTGTTGCATTTATTAATTAATGGGCATTTACTCAGTGTTGCGACTTTTTCGCTTCAACACGTGCCATCGCTGTCAAATTAACTTGCATCCAGTTTTGATGTCAAACCTTTCAGCTTCTCTTGCATTGCACGGTCACGTGCTTCGAAATGACAGTCTTTGAAATCGAACTGAGATCGGTGTGAAGGTCCTGAGAGACTTGCAATGTGCATTATTTATGGGCTTGCTTGAAATAAGTCTCTGCTAGCTGGTAACACTGATGCGTATTCGCATTTTGCTTTGATCCCATGGTTGATTCATTGAGCGTTGACTCACTAGGTTGACTTGAACTTGAAATAATTCGTTTTATGGTTTTGAAAAACTCGTTCAATCAAGTCTTGTGAGTGGCAAGTAGTGAGACTTGCCATTCCTTTAGACTCGTAAGTTACCAGGACCGTCGATCACTGCGATGTTGCCAATATCAAATTTGATTGCGAACGCTCCACATCGGTCACAGTCGTTTGATTTTGGAATTATTTTAGATTGTAATTCAAATACAACGCTGTATAATAATTACAAATATGACGATCCAAAGTCAAATCGATTGAACTTGTCCGTGCAAATGTGTAGAAATTTGTGTTGCCACAAACCGCGCCTGGCACTTTCAAAAAACTCTCAAAATATTTTATTCATCACGCCAACACAACTTCATTAGCCAGTTCTGCCTGACTAAGTAGCAAATTCGCGTTGAATTTGCTGATATGATGAAAAGCCGAAAACGTTTGTGCTCAGTGGCATTTAGACGTCTAGAAAAAGCCATTTTCTCCTTTTTATCATTGCGGTACATCTTATGCTAAATGCCAAGCGAAGCTTTAAGTTGATGGATTTAAAAATTTAGGGTCACGCTTACCATGCTAGTCAGCGACCCATGACAGTTATTTTACAAGAACCGAACCGTTTAAAAAGTTAGAATTTAGCACTTAGAGAGTTTTTTACATATGAAAGCAATATTTCGTAATTTTAAGCGAAATATAAATAGTTCACCGTTCAAAATTAACTTTATGCACCGAACGCCATTCTTATTCGTCATTTTTGTTAACTGGCCAGTTTTAATTAAAACGCTGTGTTTAACTAATCTACTGTCTTGTTAACTACAGATTTGGTCCAGCGCTACGCTATTTCAAACTCATGAATTAAAATTACGATCTAGTAAAGCGGTTTCAAAATATAGAACTACTTAATTGCGAATTGCTAAGTTATATTTTTGGCATAATTGTATATTTAACCTTTAGGTATCACCTTTCACCAATCTTAAATACATCTCAATATGGTTTGTGGTTTTCCTGAAACAGTTCCGCCAAATCATGATTTCTTCTATTAAGAATGCTGTTTTGCTTTAAAGCAGCTGGATTTTACGGCAAATAGACTAACGCCTTGATGTCAAATAGATACACCAACCATGCTTTGTCACATAGACTGCTGCACGATGATGAAAAGTTGACGTACTCTGTAAAGTGGCTCGGACCACGCTTAGTCTCGAAAACGTTCGAGTTGTATTTTATAGCAAATAGACTAACGCCTAAGACAGCAAACAGAAGCCCTAATTCAATACAATGAACACTTCGTATCCGCGCAGTGCCCAGAAACTTGAAACGTATCAACGTTGGCTTGGCAAATTCACGTCGCGCGCTTTTTGCATGATTCAAACGCGTTTACGCTTGCGTGGCACACTCACGCTCTTCTTTCGCGCCAATACAATTTGTGGTATTTCCTAAGCTACTTAACAATAAAGCTCTTATTGCAGCTTGAAACAGGTTTTTGCGAAAAGGTGGTTTTGCGGTACGAACACATTTTTTTTCAATCATTTGCTGAAAGCCGCAGGACATTTTAAGTAGCCGTGAGTGCTGAAGTAAGCTTCGCAATAACCCTGGGTTTGTTTTTTTACTTCACGCCAACTTTAGTGCTGTGGTTGTGCGAATGCGTTGAAAAGCTTTTCAAACCATTTCGTTCAAAACAAGCCAGCCTCGCAATTGTACGAAGTAGGAACAATTTAGCTTCTTTCAACAGTGCGTAGCGCGCTATTCACTACACGTTTCTTTGGTTTTTACGTCACGCTCTTGCGTTGCGAGCCTCATTCTAGACGCTTCGTTAATTACGTTTCTTTTATTATGACGCATTCCTTGGCTTCGGTGAAAAAGCGAGCAAGGCTTTTGAAATGAAAGATGCCAGTTCTATTTTAAGCCTTGTTTGAAGAATTTCCTTCTGAATTATTCTAACCTTTTGTGTTTTTTTTCAGCAGCCCACAAAAAATGCCCAGCACTGAGTCGATGGAAATAACCGAACATTCCTCAGCTGTGCCTTCTCGCGTTTTAATAAGGCAACGCTCACAAGTAAGTTCGGTGTACTTTTTTATTCTTTTAGTGTGCAAGGTTGGTTTTTATTTTCTTACGTGTTTTTACGTCTGAAACTTCTTCCTCAAGACGTCGTTGTTTAGAGGCTCTGACAGCGTCAGGCACGAACATTCGATCTTCACTTAAAAGATGGTCCACTGTTACTAAAAATATACCGATTGTTGCTAGCAACCTTTAAAATTGTTTTTATTTATAATGCCATACATCCTTCGTTTGTATAATGACGTCGTATCAACGTATTGGCGGAGTTTATTTTTGAAGGTTGTACCTCCAGCGATCTAGTATTAGTTACAGAAAACGGTTTTGGGTTGGTGCCAAACGCGCGTGGCTTATCGTTGTACGTTTTCTAAATGATGTTCAGGCGTTCGACGTGGACTGCGATTCGCTTCAGGCGATGATGTGCGTCAGAAGTGATTCATCGAAGTCAAACCGCTGTACAGTTTGGTTTGTGATTTAATCCGAATTTTTATGGTTTTAATCGCTGTAATGTCTAAAAAGGCTTCTGGCTCGCCTCCAGCAGCAAGTGTTTCGAAAGGCCAAATTTGCGCACCGTGTTTATGTTGTGAGGTAGAAACGCCTTGTTTGATTGCAGAAGAATCGCTCAATAAAAAAACTGCAGTGATAGCAGCTGCACGTGCTCACTGCGTTGCTCTTCACACGGACCCATATTGTATCCTTAATTTTCGAGCTCAACTTGGGATTGTAGTTGGCGCTACAGTGCAAACGCATCGACTATCTTAACCAGCACAAGGATTTGATGCTCATAACGAAGAGCTGAGCGAAACAGATTGATGCTTGGCGCTCGAACCTGATTTGCGCTGTTCGTAGCAACATGTACGTACGGGATGCCGCTGACTCAAACTGGGCTTCCAAATTCAGGCTTAGCTGCGCTGCCTGCTGACTACAGCTTACGGTCCAGAAAAGAGAGAGAGAGGGGGAGATCTAAGTTTTTAAATCCGGCTAAATCACCCCAAATCAAGTATATGGTGAAAGGCGCTTGGGCAACAAATTCGATTTCATAAAGTTGATGTAAAGAAATAGTACAGAACATACATTTCAACTTGCGATCTATAAAAATTGTACCTAAATAATGACTGCGCTCGACAATCGGCAAAACAATCTATCAAAATGTTTATCTCTACAAAACGTCTTGACTGCGAATGTAGATTCTGATTAGGTGTAATGTTTTTCCATACTGGAATATTTGTCGCGTAATTACATTCATCTTGAAATAACTTTTTGGTGATATTCAATATGGTTTGGATCTTTGTAGAAAGCCCCCGCCACTAATGCAAAAATGTGAGATTTGAGAAAAACACCCACGCCACGTTTTAAGTACTGCGGATTTTAGGGATAGAGTTAGGACAAAATATTAGCTGACATCGCTGAATTCAGTGCTGAATTCCATCAATGAATAAAAATTCTAACTGGATAAGAGCGGTGGCGGGGGCTTTCTACAAAAGATCCTATAGTTCTCCAACCCCTGTACCACCAGAACTATAAACGGTTCACATTCAGTGACTCATTGTGTGTACGAAACGTTGCAATAAGTTCTTGTTTGGTTTGCCACCGAGCTTATTGGTTCTTTTGCAGCAATTGACATCTCAATATGAAATTATTCTACTATGAAACTTCGTTGAGCTGATCATTTCACGGATTGACAAGTTTGCGGCTATTGGTGATCTGGCTGCGTGACTACTATTGTACTGTCGGCCGCGATCATGATGTTTTTAAGCATAGTTTTGCTTTGTAGTTGTCTGAAGCGTGGCGTTATTTTCTATTTTTAGGACACGGACGCACCCAATCAAAGGTCTATGGATGCGACGCAAGCGATTACGCCCGCTCCGTTTCCAACTGAAGAAGGAGATGAAACCGTAGTAATGAGGTAGTGTGTCATGTAATGTCACTTTCGCTCTACAAAGCAGAACCGAGTCCGTCGGTAGTCTGAACTGGTGTGTTGTTGCGTCGAAAAAATTAGTCTGAGTGATCAAACATATGCGTCGTCTACTTTTCGCTCGCAACTAAATGCCAGACGTAACTTTTTTCCTGACTTTTCGGGATTAACCCATCGATATCGATTCTTCTGTATGCTTTTAATAGCGACCCGTATCATTCGCAGGGTTCTTTTTCGTCGTTTGAGCTATTAGTTATGAGCATTACGCAGGGTGATGTGCATTCACTGCATAAGAGCTCATGCTCGGTTTGCGAGTCTTCAGTTAGACTGGGGCCACCAGGACGGGTAGACTGCTTGTCCCCATCACCTGTCTGCCACATAAACATGGAGGAATCCCGTTAAGTGCCTTGCCCAAGGACACAACAAGCAAGCTTTCCGGATTGTTCTCCACACTATCCCTATTTGCTGAGCGCCAAGCAGTGAAGCTGTGAATACCATTTTTTTAAAGTCGTTTGGTATGACTCGACTTGGGAAATGAATCCCATGTCTACCGACTGCGAAGCGCACGCTTTAACCACTACACCATCGCGCCCGTGCGTTGGCAGCGTTAATACTTTCTATCAAGAGCGACTATTTTTTATACTGACATTCGACATCGTGGATGTTCGATAAATTTAATTAGCGAAATTGCCCGTTGACTTTCCTGGTTCGGGTCAATGTCACTGTCGAATTCGATCATTCACATAACAGTGTTTGAAGTATTACCATGGATTACATGATTAGGTTCATTGGCATCAGGCAACGTTTAAAAATCACTGCTCGTAGCATAGCGTCCTTGTTTTAGTAGGGATGGTATGATGTGTTCAGTCGCTTTGTCAGTTATACCGAAAACTTTTAAAATGGCCTGAACTTAATATATCTCCTTTGCGCTCAGCAATAAAAGAAATTTGGAGAACAAAATTTGAAGCGGTGAAAAATGCTCTCGATCATGATTGAAATATGTTCAGCTGAATATTTCACGATAATTTTATGACAACGCAAGCAATGACTAATTTAAATGTAATTTGACGTCACTACAGAGGCGCTGATTTTTTTTGTTTTACGATTTTGCTATTGAATATGCATGATGATACCACTGAACTGCTTTCGAACTCATTGTATGAGCCACAAAGCTTTTGATCTAAAGGTTACTTAGTGTTTGACAGCCACAGATTCAAGTTTAGATACGAAAAACGGCTTTTAACGACGTTTTGACATGAAGTGATCTTATTATTTGTACGTTGTAAAAGTCAAGCAGAACATTATGTTTGGAAGAGGGGAATATTTTGCTCCACGGCCTGTTGATCGGTGCCAGAGAACATCATTAATCACCATGACAAACTTTTCACAATTTCATTCTCAAAACAAGTGTCATGCGGGCGCCGAAGATCATCGCTGTTACAATCAGTGGTTTTGCCCTTGAAAGAGAGACGCTGTCCCGCTCAGTGGTTCCAACTTGCAACAGCACTAATAGATAATGACGCCGTCATAATAAGAAAGGAGTGTAATCATTTCCCCCTCCGCTATTGTGCGCTTGGCTGCGATATCACTCAGCAAAACCGAGATATTTCATGGAGATGCAGTCTTGATTGAAACCATACGCCTCCGCCGTAGGACGATCATCCCTTTGCCGTTGTTTGATGTGAAAAGATAATTTACGTAACCACGCATTAAACTGTTTAAACAGCAAACGAAAAGCTGCTGCTAGCGATTAAGAATTTCCTTACAGCTGTACGCTTTAGGGTTGAGTTCATTTACTTTGGCTTTTCCCTTGTCGATAGGGCTAGACATTTTTGTTTGGTGTATTAGCTGTCTGGCAACAAAACCTGTACGAGGATCCAGCTTGTTAAATTATTAATCCTGGAATTTTGAGGCATTGTGTTTTAGTCTTTAACCTCTTTGCGGCTTTGGTAATAGGACCGACGGAAAAGATCCTCATCTTGTGACTGTTACTCCACCAACCAATCCATACCCCGCAACATCTGTAAACGGTGATAATCGGATGCCACATTTTCTAGTTTGCACAAGGTATGCAGATTACTAGCAGAATTAGATCTCGTTAAGCGCAATTTTCGAATTTGCGTATTAGTACGTTTTGCCAAAAGGATATCGCTGTAACGTGTGAAAGTTGAGTTAAAATGTGTTTTAATTTCGCATGGTTGCGACTTGAAAAAAAAATGATATCTAGTTGTAAAGGTCGCCACTGTTTGGTGGCGTACCTTCCAAAGTTCTCTTGCCCTTTATATCGTGTTTTCCACGAAATAACGAGATATTACATCACTTAAGGCATCAAAACGACGAAATGGCAATTAATCTCAGTTTAGAAGGCCATTGCAAAAGCGTCATTTGGTTAATGATTTGTAGACATGCTACGCAAAGTGAACACAAACCGCCTAGTCGGTTATTTATAGTAGCATGTCACTATTACTGGCTGATGTAAATGTGGCAATTTTGTTAATGTCGGATGCATAACGTTCGATGAGGTTCGTAGGTGGCTGTTTTATAAGTCGTTCAAGTGCAGAGCCGTAGTTTACTGAAATTGAAACTTAGATTGCTTCGCTTCCCGGCATTATTATTTCCTGTTTTCAAAGCTTTGTATAAAAGGTCATTTAGTTGGGACGTTCACAAATACAAATATACTAACGAATATAGTGTGTAGAACTCTGACGTAAAATGACGTATTCTTGCCGAGATGACGCACTTGGTCGCTGGCAATCTCGGCAGCTTTCAATAATACAAAGCGAAAGCCTGATTGTATTCTAATGTGAGCTGACTTTGCGTTTATTTATACTTAGTTCTGCTGACAAGGGACTTATGACGACGCCGGTCCATATGGGAATGCCGTTTATCAACAAAACCGAGTCGATTGAGGCCGAATCGTAAGTTAAATTGCCTATCAACGACAAGTGTGCGACAAGTGTTTTTCCTTGTTTTGCGTTGTTGGAAGTAAGAGGCTCAAAGCAGCTTTTTGAAAGCTTGATGCGGACAAATGGGTCTTTAAAGTTGTTTACGCTGCTAAACAGTGCGTAAGTAATGCAGTTGCGGTTGAATGGGAGCTTGTGCGCAGAGCACAATTTGCAATGTCGCATGCGTCAGAGTCGCACGTCAGCCTGAGTTTGAACTTGTAGTCTTGAGGCTGAAGACGTTCATTGACACAAGATCAGTTACCTGCACTATTGTACAGCACTTGACGAGAGCACGTTGATGCTCGTGTTTTTTTAGCTATGCGATCCTGTTGAATCTTTAAAATGTTATGATAACCTCATTTAAATCTTCTATAAAGGCCAACCATAGCCAACTTCCTTTTGGCAATATAAAAAATTCGACGAAAGTTAACTTTGGGTTATTATTTAAATAGATTTGAGAGCAGTGCATGTTAACCTTTTTACTACTTCTTTCCTTTTTATCAGATCACTTAGGAGATGTATCCCCAAAATACTGGACATACAGCAAATCCTTTTATCTCGTAATTGGTAAATCATGGTTGCGATGTCATCGAAAGTAGTAGAATTTAAGAAATGTACCCCCAAAAATGAAGAATGCTGATTTAGGGAAAGCCTTTTATACTCGCAGGCGATCCAAACCGAAAGACGACACAACTTATCCCATAACATGCGGCAACAACAAAGCGGAGTTGGTATGGAAGAAGTTCATATGCCCTGGTATTAATGCCAAGTGCGTCAAGGTACAGCCTATTTTCAGTCAACTACTTACAATATACATGAACAGCTAGTGGCTCGAATCAGCTTCTGATCCGGCCATGCTCTGGATTTGCAAGCATATCTGAAACTAAGTAGCACTAAAGTTTACCCTGCGTTTACCCAGTCAAAGTGCGCCTGACCCGGTATATGAAACTTCGAATCAGCAAAATGCTAGATCATGTATTGCGCTGTGTCTTTTTAAGGGTGGCATTACGTCCAAATCAGGACTTTGGTTCACAAAAAGTGGTGCGTTTTTATTGATGCTGTCTCATGAATTCTAGTGAAGTAAATTATTATATTGTATTGTCATTGCACGTTGGTGAAAAGCATTATGTTTTGATGAAGTCCAAAGTTTTCAACTCGAAAGCTTTGTAGGTAGTGGCCAAATCCAAATTTGCATTTGCTTCTACTTGGCAACCGGCCAACAAGCGAACTGCAAATGGCTTGTTTTCTTGTTTATGCTGTGAACTTGCAATTAGCAGCAGCATTGCAGCTTTGATCGATACCCTTAGCAGATTCAGACCGAGCAAACTTTCTTTACCTGATTTCAATTTACTAAACATAGCGGCGCAGATACTTTCCATGGCAATCAATGCGCAATGTGAAACATTATTTTGACGGCTGGAAGTAGTAAATTGTCCACCTGTAGATGAGTGATTCTTAGACTTTTTAAGCCATAGAGTAGATCCCTTTAAAATTTGTTTTAGAATCATGATGGGTCGCTTTAAAGAGAGAAAGAGGAAGTTTTAAATTCATTCAAAAAATCTATCAAAGTTATGGGCCCCTGGCCATTTTTGTTAAAATATACGATGATTATCTAATCGCTTCCACTCACGTTTTGAAAGGAAAGTAAAACCATAACGAATCGCAAGCGAAACATAGCCCTCTCTCGCTCACTGTATTTCCTTCTTTTTGGCATTGTTCTTGATGTTATATGCCTTTCACAGGCTAATAGATGCACTGCCCATAATCCAACATTGAGCATGTAGTTAAATTTCATGTGTTCTTAACCAGTCCCTTACAATCCTTTCAGGACTCAAAACGGGCCTAGGCCTTTGTTTAAGACAACTGCGTTGGGCCACAAATTAAACAATCTACCCACTGCTTTGTTTTGCAAGTTTCATGTACTTGCTGGTCCTTGTTTAAAGGTCTTGATGTTGACTTTGCAGTCAATGTTTCTTGTTGACAGTGCGGTGACAACTGGTTCACTCCGAAAGAATTCGTGAATTTTGCTGGCAAGTCTACTCTGAAGGATTGGAAAAGAGCAATTCGTATCCATGGAGTCATGCTTAGGTGAGAATGATTAATGGAGTAAGGCGTAAGAAAAGGCGCTGGTGTTCGGTATCAGCGACGTGCAATAGTGGCTGGAAGGAACAAACTGCAGACTGCATACAGTGCTATTGGCCATTTTTTCTTCTCACCTGGGACCACGAGTATGTGAGATTTAGGCAACTAATTGATTGAATAGTTTCGTGAAATATACGCAAACAGTGGAAACTTTTAAAAGGGTTGGATTAGAGAAAGAAAATAACAGAGCGAAGTTGCGTCTCGCTGGCTATGAAATGACGAAAAACACGAGGTGGATCCCGCCGTTTCAATTGACAGAGACGAAATCGAATTTTGAAAATTAGATTACTTTTTCGCTTCGAATAGAAGAATGGCAAAAGAGCAACAAACTGCAGAGTGACTTTAAAAAAATGGATTCATAAAAAATTTAACAAATTCTATGAAAATGCAGCAAAGTTATTGAATTTACCATATATTGTTTTGAAATTTTTGAACGTAAACTTAACTTTGTACAATCGTTTCCCAAAGCAGCAGTTTTCTTGGTCGCTTGGAGTAGCAGTCGTATTCTTTCCAAAATGTCCTGCTACTGGCAAATTAGCATTTGTGGCTTAAAATTATCGATTACTTGAATACATTCATTCCTCTTTGGAGATTTCCTTGATTTTTGCTGTAATTGCTACTTCCAATTAATCAATTGTTTGTGGGTCGTTATGGTGTACATTATCCTAGAGATACCCCCACAGATTGAAATTTGGGGGTTTAACTTCGGTGAATGCGGTGCCCATGCAACGTCACACACTAAGAAATTACCGGCCTTGAGATAGCTTTCTCATTGAAGCGAGAGAGTCATTATGTTGGGAAGTGGTCTGGTCCTGCTGGAACCGCTATTTATTTCAATGTATTCTTTTGTGTCATCAACTGATTCTCTCGCTTGGTTGAGAGAGCAATATCAAGAAAGACCTGATCAGCGCAATGTCGGACGTTTAGCGGGCACCGCACTTCGTGAACTTCAACCCCCAAATTTATATTTGTGGGGTATTTCAAAGTTAAAGTACACTAGAACAACTCTCAGCCAACTGATAAACCAAAAGAAGCCATCACAGCAACAATCGGAGAAATCTTCAAAGGGAAGTGTGGTCGAGTAATTGACCATTTTAAGCGACGAATGCTGGTTTGTCTCCAATACCACGGTGGTCATTTGGAGCATATTTTTTAAAAAATATGACGATTAATCAAAGCGATCAAGGGAATTGATTTTTTGAAAAATGATCGAACACAGATTGAAGTTTGCGCTATCTTATTAGGATTTAATAATTTTTTTGGTTTCTGTTTTTCTGGGGTCACTTTGAAGCTTTCGATCATCTCTTTGTTATGTAAAGGTGGAAGCAGGCAGTTACAGCTTGAGGATCATTTTTTGTTCTCATTTTTTACGTCCGACGATTTCAATACGAGCAAATTCAAAATATCTTTTTTATTTGCATTCTGCTGAATTTCATGTATTTTTTTTTGTTTTGAAAACTTATTGCAATTGGGTTTTAAAGTATTCTTTCTCACTTAAGTAATAATTAAACATTCTTTTATGGCTTTTAAAGTGGCATTTGAAGCTCAGAAGATGCAGCCGTGCAAATTGAGGTAAAAAGACTGTAAGATTGAAAATTAAAAAAGACTGATTTCATCTTTTCATCTCCTAATCGATTACAGAAAAAATGTTAAAATGGACATGCAATCTATGGTATGAGCTGAAGGTAGCAGATGGGCCATGTGATATTATTGTTAGACATCTTTTTCCTGCACAACTTTACTAAGGCACTGCTTGTTATATTCGGTCACTGATCAATAAAATCGAAATTTCAGTAAAAAGGTCGTGGCTTTCAAATCAATCGACCTTTCAATAATAGACCTTGGTCTATGACATTTACGAAATGATTCGTGTTGATAATTGAAAGTCGCAGAATGGCATCCAAGCTTTGCAGCAAGCCAATCATAAATAATGCTGAAATAAACTTTAAAGTGAACATTAAATATTGATAAATCATCCCCTAAGTAGACATGATTATTTGATTAAACTGGTTTTCAATGTTAATTTGTTATGGCTGGTTAGACCTTTATATTTTAAGTACAATACTCTTTACATTTAGAGCACAAATATACCGATCACCCAGAACTCCATGCTTGCCATACTGATGAACAGCATTGTCGAAATCCCAAAACCCTACCTATAAAAGAACAGAAAATTGAAGTTTTGATGGTTGTTGTATAGAGAATCTTATGGTTTGCAGTTTAATTTAATTCGCACGGGTACTGGCACTTCGTTGCTGGAGCCACACTAAGTTCTGTTGGTAGTTAGTTCTGTAGCTCTACGGCTGCCGGTAGTTACTGGTGCCCAAGTGGCCATACTGGCCAGCCACTTGCAACGCTGCATCGAACGTTTCCGGTCAAGCACTGGCAAACAGCCTGCAAGTTTTGCTGTAGTGGTGAACATTTTCTAACCTGCAAGTTTGTGCTTCGACTTGTCGTTGTTTAAGAACGCCTACTGTATTTTGCAGAAAAATGATTGAAATGGGAGATTTGAATTATTACGAGCATGAGACAAATTGTTCGAACCAGTGTCGCAGTAACAAAAGCTTTGACAACTCCTGCGAGAAAGTGCCCAACTCGTTCGAATCGGAATCCAGAGAACCAACAAAAGATGTAAGTTTGGTATTAAGAAAATTACTGTTAGCCTACTAACACACAACTCTCAAATGACTAAGTTAGTGACTTTGCGGAGAACCTCTACCCAGGTGAAAGTGAATGACGATTCTCCTAAAACAATGACACGCGTATTCACTAGTGGTGCTCCAGCTCTTCATGAAATACGTTTTGCTTGCGGGTAATATACATTTACCTCATCTTTGGTTGTAACTGTCACTTATGTTAAACCAGCTGTTATTCTGAACCAAATTATTAAATTCCAAATGCTACGCCAGCGCGCAACAAAGACTTGTGAGGAGAGAAGCTACCCCTGACCCTTCTGATCTCTAAAAATTTTGCACGAATTTCGAGGCATATTTCATTGAGTCTCTATATACAGAGGTCGGTTTTAGGTTTTTGTGGCAAAGTTGTTGGGCGCGTGTATAATAATGTGGCTAAAGTTTGAAGAGATTGAGCTCCCTCACTTTTGATTGCAACTTTGGTGGTGCACAGTGACAGCAAAAAAACTTCTAGGTGTTTGCAGACAGAAAAAGATTGAAAACTAGCGCCCTAGTTTTGCATACGTTTTACTTAAAACGTCACAACAGAGTTATTGCCAGAATCAGTCAATTGTTATCGTACTTTTATAAGCCTATGCTAACATTTGATAAAAGTGTGAGCATATGATTGACTGATTTTGTGCTCAGAATTTGCTCGAATTATAAGCTATGAAAATCTGTGTTATATGAAGCTTATGGTTTAGAATTCAAAGTTGATCACAGCTTCAGTGCGTCAGGCAGACATAGAAAGCTTCAAGGTCTGATGAAAATTGGGTGGTTTGTGATAGGCATTAGAGCTGGACCGATATATCGTATCGGTTATTTTTGCAAGTAAGCATCGCCCATGAAAAGCACGCTCGAATCCAAGATGTTGTTGCTTATTTTGTAATTAATATGGCCTTTTGTTGTTAGTTTTGCGTTTTCTTGGGATTACTGTAACTTTTTGTATTAAGTTTTAGGTTAACAAGGATTAGAATGATTTTGCCTTTATAGCTATGCATAAACTTTCATGGACTACTTTGCCATGTTTAATAGTTTCATTGGTAAGAAAATTTTTGTAGTTGATAGGTCGGTTATCTGTATCAGCCTGAAAAAGTAGATCGTTCGAGCTCTAACGAGCAAGCGTCAATTTCAAGCGCTGCATTGAGCAGCCTGTGTGGAGAAAATTATTGCGACGAAAATTACCAGTTAGCTTGTTGATTTTTCAAATATCACTTCTATTGTAAATACTAGCTGTTCTATAGCTTAAAAAGCCATTTAACCGTTCACTGTATTGTCTTTTTACATTCTTTTCAATTCTTATCACCTTATTGTGTTTTCGTTAGCTCAGCTTAACTACTCTATTACCTCCACATATGATTACTTTCCTGTTCAGTTTTTGCCTTTCAAAAGAGAAAATAATAGGTTAAGATTTGAAAGTTGTTAATGTGATAAAAATTTAACTCTTCAAGTTCAAGGTTTAGCCGCACGAGCAGTAGTTCTCAAGTGGCCGTGCGCACCTCTCAGCCGATTTGTAGCTTGGTGTGCATTACCTCTGCCAGGGGTGGGCAAACTATGGCCCACCAGAGCATTTTGCGCAGCCCACCAACAATTGTAGAAACTTTCATATATTTAATGTAATATGACGAAGTATTTTCTAAATATTCTTGCGATTATTTTAGTAATCGAAGTTACCAGTAATAAAAATAGTACTTCCGCTTCTTTACGTAACATTTCTTTGTTCAGGAGAATACACACCATTTAAAGTTTCATGCTGCTTTGTAATAAAAAAGTATTTTTTTTTATTAATAGACTTCTATAACAATTAGCAAGTCAGGTATCAAGTCTGACTTTACATATGCAGCTATTGCAAGATTTTTAGCGCTGGTCTTCGGCCTACTCTTGAGTGGTCAATGCGGCCCTCCCTCTAAAAAGTTTGCCCACCCCTGACCTATGCATTTAAAAATTTATATGTAAAGTTAGACGCAAATGGCGGCGGTAGAGCAGGCCGATTCACCTCGGGTAACAGTGTTTTGGAAGCACTTTAACTGGGCTTTTGAAAATACTGTCACCCGAGTATGTTCGCTCTCCATATTTACGCCACTGGCTTTAGTTTGAAGATCTTTTTTGTTTTCTGAATAGACTACTCCTGAGTTTGAGAAACTTTTTGATTGCGGCGTCACAATTTTTGGATCCGACTCTGCTGTCACGAATTGGGATGAGAATGGGTATACACTGGGTCCTTATTTTGCAGGGGTGCCAGCATTAAAATAAATTTAAAATCGCTTCACTTGAGCTTTTGAAATTGATTTCAAAGCAATGCAGTGTTTTTCAGGCATACAGTTCAACATTTTCAGTCATACAGTTCTAACACCACTTCTCAAGTTTCGCTCTGCCTTAGATAACTGAGTAATGAGGCACGTCTTGTGTTTGATTGGTCTCATTTACAGCAGATCCGGTAGTAAGCGCTATTCGAGGACGGCCGGGTGAATTCTTTTATTGCAACCATGATGGAGATTTGGCATTCAAGCCCTGAAGTGTAACTACTCTTAATTTGAACACGTAATATTGAAAAGTTGCAGTTCTGAACACTTTGAAGCGGTCACGTTCTTAACGAGCTATCACGTTGTTTGATGCGCGATGCGCTTGCTGTGTTACTTTGAAGCAAAATTTTTGAAAGACATACAAATGGATTTATAATGGGTATTCACTGAGCTCCTACTTCGCCCACGGCGTAAAGAACTCGCTGTTGACACGAGAGTAAATGAATTTTGAAATTTAATCAACCAATGATAAATGACCCTAGTGCTATCACACCATTTGCAGTTATTAAAGAACCGTGATATTTTTTGATTTGCCCAAGCAGCACGTTTTTCTAGGAACGGTATCTTTGTGACGTTTTTGCCGCCAACGTCTCTGTATATCACGTGATGCGTTTCGCTCAGTCCAAAGTATTACGTAGCCGCTACTCGTCATCTCAACTTTTGATCTCAGAAGAAAGTGCCAAAAATGACATCGGTCATAGCTGGAAGAAAAATCGGTGTTAGCCAAAATCATTGACTCAGCGCAAAGCAATAAATTGTAAAGAAAATATCTATTTTTTGCTTAAACAGAGGCTTCAAACTGAATTTGTGCTCAAACATGACCTTGCTGTTCTTTGGAAACCTGAAAGAAATTTAAATTGCCAACAAACCCATAGTCGTTTTTGATCCCAACTCTAACACGTTATGGTTGCATTTGTTTTGCAAACTCTTTGAAGAACACCTTATCAACATATTAAATCTGCTTCATTCTGGGCCGAAAATATAGTCACTAAAAATTGAACATAAGTCTGGCACTATTGATAGTACAAAGCTAGGGAGGTTGTGCAAAGCATTTTAAAAACAGTGCAGAATGACAGATTCAAACTTTGCTTTGAAGAGTTTTGCTCTTCTGTTCAGATATAAAAGCCACTGAAAAAGTGTTGTGCGAACTTGCCTATTATTTGCTGCGGTTTTGACATTTACAAAGAAGTTAGCTCATAAAGCAATTGAGGAAGTGCTTTATCAAAAATTTTGTTCGAAAACCCGATGTTATATTGCAGTTATGAATTTCTGTAAAAATAAACCTAAAGTCGACAATTGCCAGTTAAAGTATCAACAGGTTAAAGAAGCGACTTCACGATAATTTCGTAGGCATGTAAGCTATTGTAGAAGGTTGAATTCGATGTTTTGTCCCTGTAAGACTTCACATGTGGCTTTGATATATCTTTTGACTCTTTATTCGAAATTTATTTCAGCACTCCTTAGAGTTTGTGACAATGCGTTCCAGTTCCGAAGAGTTGCCACATCTTCATACTAGCAAGAAACTAACAAACTACCACGTCCGTTCTCAGGAAAGTGAGTGATTCTTTCCAGCAGCTATGACTCTTAACAATAAAAATTTTGTTAATAACCGACGCGATGGTGTAGTGGTTAGAGCGTCCGCTTCGCAGTCGGTAGACCTGGGGTTCATTCCCCTTGTCGAGTCATACGAAAAGACTTTAAAAAATGGTATCCACAGCTTCCCTGCTTGGCGCTCGGCATTTAGGGGAGGTTGTGGAGAACAAGCCGACAAGTTTGCTTGTTGTGTCCTTGGGCAAGGCACTTAACGGGACGCTCCCGCCTTTATGTGGAAGACAGGTGGCCCAGTTTTCCCTCCGAATAGAGGGTTGGTGGCAGGAAGGGCATCCGACCGTAAAACAAATGCCATGTTATAAAAATGCAGATATCTGCTGTGGCGACCTCTAATCGGGAATAAGCCGAAAGACAAAGAAGATTTAGTTTTGGTATTCCATTCTATCTTTGTTTAACATAGATCGTGATTCCCAGTTGCAAAAAGATAAAAGAAGGCCAAAGGCGCCAACAAATCCTTAAACCTCACACGATGTGCCGCCTAACATATTTGTAAACGATATTGAAAGTTGGACAGTAGTAGCCGCCATGGTGTAATCGTAACTGAAACGAAACATCTGGAGTTCGAAACTTTAAAAGCACCATTGGTATTGTCGCAAAGTGCATTCGTCATTTAAAGTGCTACGTTGCTCCAGCAAAAAGTCTGATTCGAAAGCAAGTGCGTGGTGGTAGACATACAATGAATCACCCTGTCTAAGCCTGCGAAATCGAGAGAAAAAGGCACGTAAAAGCACACCAAAAATTGGGAACTTTAAAATGAAACCCAATTCAAAACATTTGAAAGTCATAATATTTCCTTGTTTCGCGCACTGTAAAGCACACTGAAAAAATTTTTTTAAAACACGATCACTGCAGTCAACGCTTTCCGACAAATTAGCATAATTAAAAAGGACTTCAACGTACGTTAGTCGGTTGTACGAGTGTAAAGTAAATTTTGCAACTTCTTGCATTACCTAAGTGTAGTGACGTCATTTGTAGGTACTCTCCTGCTTTTGACGTACTTGTGTATAGATTTTCACCCGCTAGAAAAAAATTGAATGACTTTTTCATTAAAACTAATGTTTCAAGGCCTAATTTTTACTGTACTTCATTTATAATCAAGTACTATATGCATAGCCAAAGGGTATATGACGCAGGAAAAAAATTGGTTCTATAAGCCATGGAAGAGTAATTGCAAATGTGTGATTAATAGTGGTAATACCACGATATTAATTGCTTGACATAGGTAAATTTTCTAAACACTTTAATCTAACTAAGACTGATCAAACTAGAACTTTTTTGAGTCAAATAGGCTTTTATTTAGAATTGTTAAATGATAGGTAACAGCTAAGCTAGTTAAAAATTGTAGCCTACATGAATAGAGCCATGAAAAGTTGCTTAGCGCAAGTTTTTCACCGTTTTTCAGTTCACGTCACATAAGCAGCACGAGCTTATAAGGTTTCAACTCAAGCCAAACGCGTTTTTTTTTGAGATTCTGTAGTCATACGCAAACAAAGAGTTTTGCCCGATTGAGATCAGCGTTTTTTCTGGCGCTTCCTGACAAGCAAGTACGTTTCTGAGGCGCTCCATCAACGGTATTTAGAAAACAAATGCTGAGTTTGTGATTTTTGACATGCCACTTTAACTGTTTGTGCACGTAATGTCTGTTTATATCGATTGCTCATCATGTTGACGATTTACAAATTTGATAAACTAGTGAGTAAAAATGAAGTAGTTCTAAATTGTGTCATGCTAAAACTCGTTTGGTATTCAGATAAAAATATTTTAATGCAAATATAGAGCACCCATAATAGCAAATTTAGATTTTCATTGATGCAAAAAAGCTATTAATAAGATGTCACATGTCAGCACGGTTATACTAAGTTGGCAAATAATTTCCTTGACAAAAGATCTTATGCTGGAAAACAATGGGATTTTCAACCTCACTGTTAAATATCAATGCTATAGGTAGCTTTATAGGCGCAGTTAATGGGGCCACAGGGCTATGTCTCCCCCAAAATTTTTTTGAATTCGATCAATGTGTTAAGGTGTATTCAGTTGTGGTTGTCAATCTCCAAGCAAAGCCATTTAACGAATTGGAAGTCAGAAATTATCAATCTCGAAAAAAGGCCACCCGACAAATTTGAGGTAAAATTTGAGGCCAGAAAATATCTACCTCCAAAACAAAAGTCATCCAACAAATTTCTGATGATTCCTCATGACCGAACGACATATTTTTGGCCCCCTCAAAATTTTCGTCCGGCTACGCTTATGGATAGCCTATTCGTCGGTGTGATGTTTGCTCAAAACATTCGTTTCCTTATGCTTGTGTTTTTAGGTGCCTCCAGTCTACCGGCCAGTCAATCTTTAGAGCGATCCAGCTCTGAAGACTCCGGCTTGGCTGCATCGCCTCATTTGGACAGCATGCTGCTGAGAGAAGCGCCCGTCACGGTGGAGAAAATACAAGGTGGGTGAAAGCTTGAGTAGCGCGTAATGATCATGTTCCTTGTTCATGAATGGAAGCATGGTGCATTGTAAAGCATCGTGATTAGCAAGGCACGTTGTTGTTTCGTAATTCACTCAAGTAGAAAAATGTTGATGAGGAAAAGCGGTGCGATTCGTTTTGAACGAGTCTTGAATGCAAAGTGGAAGCCTTGCTTCCAACAAAGTCGCTGCCATTGGTGTGGCTACCTGGCAAAAGTCAACTGGCTAGGTGTACAGCTTCATCATTCTGGTTCGTGGAACGACAAAGAGGTGTAGCATTTCATTTTACGAATTTTGACCATTTCATTTGCACTCTGACACAACTTTAGGTCACTTAAGCATGATGTTTGTCCACTTCTTACTTGGGTTTATTAATAGCTTTGTTTCCTAAAACTTTGTGTCTCGATCGAACAAGTTATTCTAACTTAGTTCCGTGAAATTTCAACATAAGCCATCATGACGTCAGGTTAGATTTTTAAGTTTTTTTTCGGTTGCTTATTCACCAGCTTGGCGACGTCCGACGCTAATTGTAACGCAACCGAATATGCTGTGTTTGTGGTAAGAAGCGTAGGTGGGGATTTTTATCTCCAGCAAACCGCGTCGATAGAGCAAGTGCCATTGTGCGTGTTTGTCTTTAAAAGCGGATTGCCGATTCGCTGAGCTGATCAGCTTGTTTCTACTGCTTGCATTAGTTCGTGCTTCGCTTCACGCCGTGCCTGTATTCTGTGTGGGAAGCGAAGTAATCTAATTACCGTGCTATCAGCTTGCTCTTGCTGGAGCTGCCTGCTTGATTTGTACATATTGTTAAACGCGATTGGCAAGGAAAGCTTTGGCATGGAACAGAAGTGGCGAACCTTTCCAATTGAGTGGTTCACACATGAAATCTTGGTTTGAAAAAAAAAATGGGCGACACATTTACCAATTGTCGTCAGTGAGTTTTGGATTTCACGATAGTAGGCCGTAGATTCAACCATTTTGCGGCTGAATCTTTAAAAAAAAGGTCTTCACTTTAATCTCAACCACATTTTGCGGCAGAATCTCTAAAAGAAAAAAGATCGTCAAGTGGAAATGTGAGACTGCTGCCGTGATATCAAATCTACTTGTGGGTCATTGCAGTACCAGTGGCAGGTCACATCGCGACCCGCGGGTCAATGGTTTGCCATCCCTAACATTGAACTACTTGAATTCAGAGCCCCGAGGTAGACTTGCCAGTACCACCAGCATTGCAACCGAGCAAAAAAATCAACCGGCAAGTTCTAACGAAACAGTATCGTACGTGTGCTGCGCACACAGTCGCGAGCGTCCGGGCCATCAGTTGGTCGACATTGCCGCTGAGTGAACATGTCGCTAATGATCAAGTTGCTGAGGTCATGACATTGATGTGTACTTGCAATCATGTTAGTGCCGCTGTCTCCCCTGGGATATTCTAACATTGAACGGGCTTGATTCCCGTGGGCGTAGCTTTCCAAACGGTTTAACCAAGTCGGTTTTTTCATTTTCTGTCAAGCCATTGTACAGCTCAAAGAGCTAACATGGTCTTTGTGAAATATTGATCAGCTGCAAAAAAAGCCCTTTCTTTTCCTTTGTAGTTGGCTTTATCGCTTCTTTCATGTTTTCGTATAACCTAGTCACAGGCTTGAGTCAATATCGCTTTGCTCCTCTCCTCCCTGCCACAAAACACCCACACGGTTGAGGTTACCCGTCACTGATACTGTGATTGTCTACCACTAGCTACCTATTGTTGCGTCACCCCTTATTTTAAGTGAGTCTTGAAGTTCCGGATGCTTTTCCGGAATCCGGCCACCTTCGTTAACGGAGACAAAACCGGGTTTGAACAAATTAGATCCTTTTTTTTTATTGTAACTATTACACAGTGGACTAAGCTCAGAACTATTTTCTTCATCAAGTCCGCCGCCTTGCGAAAATCGTTTTTTTTAATTATCTTTTTGTAACCTCACGACAGACTTGAACAACTTCTGGAACGGCATTCTTCGAATGGAGCTCTTCGATGACATCATTCGTGACGTCGTTATTCAAGTGACCAACCTGCAGGCAAGAACGAAAAACAACGGCACAATCAGCATTGAAGGTGGGCTCGATAGATTCAATGTTGCAGGCGCCAAAACGAAAAGTTAGTTTCATTTTATCGGTATAATACAATGTTAGCATTGCTGATGAGGTGTACGATTATCACTTACTTTTGCGTCATTTTATAGCAAGCCAGTCTGCCACAGTACTTCACGCATGAAATGTGTTTACCGTAGACTTTGGTTCCTCAAAAATTTTCGCTGTTTTGGGGCTATTTTAAGTTACGCTTCAAGGCGAATTTTGACTCGACGATGCTATGGTTACATAACTTTCCAATGCGAACTGCTCGAAAAAGCGTCACTAATACAAAAAAAAAGGAAATCCCTGCGTTGATCTCGCGCCTTGTAAACGTGACATTACTGGTGCAACCATGACGTCACTAACGTTTTTTGGCTTAACACCCAGTCAGTCGATATGTGGCTACTAAGGAGGAAGATGCGAGCGCGGTGCTGCATTAGTTGAAGAGCGAATGTTGCTATCGTCTGCCTATGTCTTCAGCCACTGGCAACAAAATAGTGTTGACGACGGCGCTTTTCTGTAGTACGTTGCTCGTTAGTACGCGCCATTGTTCAATCACGTTTGCCCATACACGGTCGACTTTGTAACGACTGCGTGAGCACTCTGCGTGACTACGCCAGTGCGGAATGATGATGTCATTTGAGCGCATCTCTCTTGGCTCACGACTGTTCACGCAAAGCAAAAGATCTTGCTTTTTTACATCATCTTTGCATTTCCGATTCATTTCCGAAACTGGCATCAACAAAGGCGAAAAGCAACGAGCTTGCTTAGATGAACGTTGTTGAATACTTTTCTTCTATCGGTTTCGTCTGTTTTCTAAGCGATTTATTTACCTGAAAATATCCAGCTCATTTGTTAATGCAGGTTAAGCGAAAAGAAGTGAAAGCAATGCCTACACAATGCTCCATTATGCTTAGTGAAGTGATGTCTTATTGGTGTGTTCACACGTAACTTGATTTGACCACACAATCGCCTTAGAAATGTGATTTCCCGTTAATGGATCAAGTGAAGCATGCGTTTGAAAACAACCTGAGCCAAACCATTGTTAAAAGCCAAAAATCCAACTAACTTTTATGTGGAAAAGAAAGCCGTGGGGCGGTGTTTTTCGGTTTTTAAGGTTGGTTTTTTGCTCTCCGGCACCATCCTATCTCTCAGAAAGGCTCCACACTGCCAACTAGCCTTACTAGAATAGCAAAGAAACCGGTGCACTGTTGCAGATGTGGTCATGATGACGAACTTGGTCAATTCACTTGAAATGATACCGAATATCTCAAGCAAGATGGCATCGCACAAAAGAAAGTTCGATAGAGAATCAGAAGAATCGTCGCATACAATACACGGTAAGAGTTGATGCGCGCATGTGTATTCATGAGCTTAAAGGCTGTGGTTCTTAACCTGTTAGTAGTTCCCCCAAAAGGATATACCTGCACAACTTTTGTGGGGTAAGTTGGGTTGTGTTTTTGGTTGCAATCGCATCCATACACCTGGTTGCGATTGATCAATTACGTCTAAAACGGCATGGTTGGTGCTTCGGCCACAATAGCTTTTTGCTGATTGAAATTACGCGTACTTACAGAATTGTAACAACGTGGCCGCAGTCTGCGCTAATTATGACATTAACTTGTTGATTTATTTTTGATTGATTGTAGGCTGTAATGTCGTCATTTCTGAAAGGGGTAAATGATATCATTTCGGTTCCTCTTAGAGTAGCAATATTTAAAAGGTGAGGAACCACCGGCTTAAGGTGTTGCAGTTGCTTTCGTTGCAGCACTAGGTCATGTTATCTGCCGCTCTACTCCATTTTTGCGAAGTTGGCGTTGAGCGCGTATTAGCGTGGACGCTAACAAGCAAACAGCCACTTGTCGTTTGATTAATTAACCTTGCAGTGAACCATGGCTTACCTGCTGATTTAAGTATTCTAAAAATATATTTGCTCAGACTGTTCCAAGATTTTTGACTCGGGACCGAATTTTCGAAAATGAATACGTGCCGAGTAAAATAAGAACTCGTTTTGAAGTTGAACGCTATATATCAGCTACGTTTCGCCTACGTCATGTCGGATGCGAATCGCCGGTTTTGCAACAGAACAGACGTAAAATAGCTGGTTGCCCGTCTGTATCATTGGAGCAGTAAAACAGGACTGGAGACGTTAATTTGGAGGGAACTCGCCTTCTTAATTATGAGAGACCTCTTTCCACCACCTTTGCCCTTTAGTAATGTAGCCGTGCCACGCCTTAAAGTGTTTGTGCATTCGACGCGCACGCGTAAACTCCAGTATTATTTGTTTGTTTATTGCGTGGAATAAGGAGCTGAAGTAGGCGCAATTTCAACTATGGGTGTGCAAAATTCTATGCATGTTTGTTGAACGCGCGAGTCCGACTAATCTTGAGCGCTCACCACGGGCTTTTGTGTATTTCCGCTTTTGCTTGCCGATGAAGTGGTGCGAAAGACCGGCAAGGCTTTCGATCGAACCTACAGGCTTTCGATTGTTATCGGTGAGTGGAAATCAAGGAAACTGTACGTTAGCCTTCGGCGCCGCTTTATTGGTTGATAGAGAAGCGTTCCCAAGTGAAATAGTGCTCAATGCAACTTATAAATCTTCCTAGAACTTATTCTGTATTTCATTGGTGTTGTGTTAGAATTGGAGAAGAAGCTGGCAGAGCAACGCAAGTACGACCAAGATCTGAAGCGGAAGTCGCAGCATCTTGAAAACGTCATGTCATTGACTCCTAACGAGAAACGGCAAAAGCGAATACTTCGCATCTGTCGCCAGAAAGCGGTGGACACGCGCATCCCGCCACATTCGTCAGGTACGTGCGTTCCAAACTCGAAACGCTCACTGACCCATGCAGTTGCTCTTTCCCGACCTCTTTTTCGTAATGGCAGTATGACAGAACCATCGACACTATGAAGCCGGGTAACTCTCCCAAGGCCTGGACCGTAGTCGTAAATAGAGGAAAATTCGTTCGTCTAAGAGCATGCTGCTCAAAGAGCCGGTAATGTCATTGCATCTCGCATGGTTAATCGAAAATTTTATCTGCTCGCTTTTTTGTGCTTAATGCTGACACTTCCAAATAGGGTGATTGGTGGTGCGTCATTTTAAGATTGCAAGGAAATCCACCTGTGTTGAGAAACATGCTGCGGTGATCAACATCTGCAGTAGGTGGTTTAATTGGTTTACATGGGATTAGTGCGTAGGGAGCTCATTCAAGTTGAGAGTCCTGGCTTATTGCGTAAATGTACTTAATTTCGTCCTTAACGTCATTGTGTTTTCGGAAAGCTAGCTTTTAAAATATACAGGTCCGTTCTATGATATTTGCTTAAGTTTTTTTTCATTTTATCGTCGCTTTTTACTCTTGCTATTTCAATTACCCTGACCTAGCAGCAGCTAACTACCGATTTCAGCGTTTGCCTTTTGTCCAAGTGCAGATGTCTTGAGAAAAGTATAAAAACCCGAAAAACATCACTTAAAACGTTAAAAGCTGATGTGGCGAGTATTTTGCGCTGTTTCTTCTAATGTACCGCTTTCGTCATTGGAGTTTATTTTTTCTTAGGTGTTGAATTATTAAGTAATTGCAACACTTTCGCTATGTATCAGCAACTAATAATTAAACCGATGAGGAGGTATAGTGTCCGCTTTGCAGTCGATTGACCTTGGGTCAGTTCTGTTGTCAAAACTTTAAAAATGGTATTTACCTCTTCCCTGCTTGGCTCGAAGGCAGCGTGGAAAAAAGGCGGCAAGTTTGCTTGTTATATTCTGGGAAAGGCGTTTGGTGGGGTTGCCTTTTTTATGTGGCACACAGGTGGTGGGGCCAAGCAGTTAGCCCTTCGCAACGGTTCATTTTAACTGAAAACTAGCAAACAGAGCGTAAGCTTTCAAGCGTAATTAGGTGTTACATGGAATCAACTAAAACGTGCTCACACTATGAAAGTCACGTGACATGGCGTCATTGGCAGAATTTTTTGCGGTGAGGCAGTTTTAAAACGATATTTTGCGACTTGAACATTTTCATTGTATTCTAGGGAAGAATTGCTGACAGAAAGCACGTCTGTCACTAGCCACTTACTTGCTTTCACCTCAAAAAACGAACCTAAGTTTCTCATTTTGCGTCAAATGCTCTCGGCACCGGAACCTGATTTCGGGGCGTATAGTTCTGGCTTCAAAAACTTCTATTGGCACGTTATATGTCACACGCAAGACATCAGAAATCTAGAAAGTTGCAAATGAAAGTTTGATGCAAAAGCATCCACGTTCACCGTATTAGCATTAAAAGTAGTTTAAGAAACCCTGATTGAATTTTTCCTTAGGTTCATCTTCATCTCCAATTCCCAGTACGATCCGGGATAATGTCATGCTGGCATCGGCTCAGGGAAGGGCGGGAATCGGGCAGCGGACTGAGTTTTGGCCTCAGACTATTCAGGTCGATCACAATGCACGAGTATGTTTTTCAGTATATCAATGTGCACATTGCCTAACACTAGCCAGCTTATTGTGTAGCTGTTGTTGCTCTTTCTGCTTGCCGCTAATTCGTCAGCTTCACAGCAAATTGATTTCTGTAACAGTTAATCTAACGCTTATCTGTGCAGCATGTTAGAAAATGTGTTGCCGCACCATAATGTTTCATTCGATTGGTTCTAACTCTCCACTTTCAGTCATAACCCATTGTGAATCATTTTGTCGTTGAGATTAAGAGTCATACGTGGTTCATCTATTCTTTGCTCACTGTGTTTGTGACATCACCGAACATCGAAACAGACAGTTTTGTTAACCTGTAGAAACTACACTAATCTAGTAGTACTTTTTTGAAAGTTAAATAGCACTGTACATTTCTTTAGCACCCCAGCTATCTGGTGGCAGTTGGTGCGACCATGCGGCACTAACAGATCTGGCAGCATAATGAGTGGTGGTATGCTTCTGACTAAAATTTTCTGATTGACAGCATTGCTTTTTTCGGCTATTCCATGCATGTTGTGTTTGTGTTGAAATCTCGGACTGCTCAGTAATTTGCTCTCGCAAGCCGAGCTAGTATTTATTCTACTGGTGGTGGTCGATATCGAAATCGCACCGATTTTCTGCATTATGCTGTGTGGCATATATGCCTAGCGTCTATCTATTGGTGCCGCGTAAAGGTTTTATGTCCGGCTCACGATTCCTAGTTGCATCTAGCAGGTCTTGACCGAATAGGGCTGGGAAAGCTGGTCACCGGGCATTGTAAGAGGCGACTTTTGGGTACCCACCAATGGCAGTCCGCCTTGTTGATGGTGGGGCTAACAGTCTGTAATTTGTGTTCATGACTGGTTCGAAATAATCCCGCCTTTCCCAAGCTTGATCGTGAATGGTTTGCCACCTTGATAGTCGTTTCGCACTCTGCTTCAGCTGGGATAGAAGACAAGGGATACATACACACAGCGACTAGACCTCCTCAATTGCTTTAGAAATAAAAACGTATTGTTACAGGCGGCTTCTTCTCAAATGGCTCGCATGAACGTGTCCGGCAGCTCGGCACCGTCTGCCATGTCCGCCATCCCGTCTTTTGCGATCTTCTCTCCATCCGTTCTGCATCCCAATCCGGAAGTCTTCGCCTCCCCGTCAATCAACCAGGCTTTTGTGACGTCACAAGCCCACCATCCGCCTCGCGACAACGCTCCGTCTCCTAAAAAGTGAAATCCTCCACACTGCCGAGACCCCTCGAAGTCTCGATTCTATAAAATAACAGCAAGAGATCGAGGGAGCATCGACCTTTTTTTACTCACTGCACTATTTTCAGTTGCAAATGTATTTTCTTGTAATTAAAGACTTTGTTTTCGCAATCGCTCGGTAAACAAATTATGTTCTTGTACATTTCAATGACGTTTGATTGATCACGTCATTCAATATCGCTTTTTTTTTCTTTGCACCCACTTTTTCGTCAAGTTCAGCTGCTGCAGTATCTGCTTATTGAATATCGGTGGCGAATGACGATTTAGGGGCAATTTCTTGCTCGATTCCCCGCCGACCTCGCCTCGGGCTTGCTTTCTGTAATTGCCATTCTTTAAAATGATGGAACTTGGCAACATTTTTGATGTTACGAGATTTTTTAACAACTTGTTGTGAGCAAATAAAACCATTCGCAAATTCGTCTCTATGTAATGTATTTTTAGGTCGAGTTACTACGATACGAGATGTCGTTAGCGTTTATCTCTCTTTGAGTTGAAGCAATAGTGAAGAGCTCACATTTGCCGACGCGATGCGTAGTGGTTTGAGCGGTCGGTAGACCTTGGGTTCAATCCCCTTGCCGAGTCATACCAAAAGACTAAAAATGGTATCCACAGCTTTCCTGCTAGGCGCTCGACATTTAGGGGAGGTGGTGGAGATCAAGCCGGCAAGTTCGCTTGTGTTCTCGGCAAGGCACTTAACAGGACCCCCCAACTTTATGTGGAAGACCGGTGGCCCGGACACATCGCAACTCCCAAGCGAGTGCGGACGTCCCGTCCAAAATATAGCGATACAATTCGCTTTCTCGTGAATGGAGAATAAATGAAAGCAAAAAAACTCATCTCATTCTGCACTGTCCAGCTGCCGGATTCTTTGCAGCGCTTGCTCTTCGGCGACTCTCTCTACGACCTCTGGTCCTGACCGGCGCGATGGTGCAGTGGTTAGAGCGTCCACATTGTAGTCGGTAGACCTGGGGTTTATTCCCTAAGTCGAGTCATACCAAAAGACCTTAAAAAATGGTATTCACAGCTTCCCTGCTTGGCGCTCAGCATAAAAAAGGGATAGTGTGGAGAACAAGCCGGCAAGCTTGCTTGTTGTGTCCTTGGGCAAGGCACTTAACGGGACGCTTCCACCTTTATGTGGCAGACAGGTGGCCCCACCCGTACTTCATCGGATTATAATTGTGAAGTTGCTAACCCAGCATGTCAGACGACTCTTGGGTACCCACCAGTGGCAGTCCGCCTTGTTGGTGGTGGGGCTACCAGTCACTCAAGACTGGTTCGAAATGGGCTGCCATCTTCCCCTAGCCTAATATCAATTAGGTTGACGGCATGAACCTGAATTACCGTTCATGCCGTACCTCCATCCCAAGGAAGAGGAGGGGTAAACACACACACACACCTCTGGTCCAGACCCTGGGAAGTTGCCCGGTTTCTGGGGCTCCATGGTTTCCCGTCATGCTCCCTTTCCTCGAAAGGGGTCGGGTAGCAACAACAACATGTTATGAAATAGAAGAGCCCAATTGTTGAGGCGAGGGCGCAGAGCATTGTGGTAGACCTTTCAAAAGAGAATTTTGGTGTCTAAATTAGCAACATTTTTAGAGATCTACTTTTCGAAACCGCGTATTTTGTTTTCAAAACACCTTCTTCTACATTTGTTGCTTCTATCATACCGTTGTTTTGACTTTCAGAAACTTTCTACATTTACAAAATTTGTCCAAGAGGATCGCTTGGACCTTGCCGCTCGAAGAGTATTTAGATAAAATCCAACTGTATTTATCAAAGTAACAAAATTTCGAGACAGCAAAATATAATTGAGAAATACCCAATTTCACTTCAAAACTTGATACCAGAAAAATATGCGTCCACATTTGAGCCAACATAAATACAAATAATCTTTTTTGATTTTTCCACATCTAATTCTCGATTGCTCAGTGCACCGCAAACAATTACCAAGGCGCAGAGGCTGATTGTTTGCGATGCAACTAAGCCGAAAGCGCATGATCACAAGAGGAGGAACGCGCTCGTTATTAAACAACTGAACTATAAGATAAGGTTCAAAACTAACACACGCCAACCAAATCAACAAACAGAGGCGGTGCTGTAACAACCGTTAGAGGGTCATCGCCCTTTATCCCTTCCCCCCTAAATGCGCCTGTGATCCCGAGTTCTGTACTGTTTTGTGTGCTATGTGCGGACTATGTAACGCTTCTGGCACTATAAAATCTAACCACTAGCATGCACGCAATTGTTTTGCAGTTGATTATGATGGTGCTGCGATGAAAACGGGCACAAAGAAAACAAGTTTTTACTGCCGTGATATGGAAAAACCTAGTAATTACAAAAATCAAGTTTTCGAGAAGATGGACTTAGTATCATTTACATGTATTTTTACTCGACAAGGCAACATCTGAACCATTTTTTTCTCAGTTTTGCCTTGAAGCTGTACGAACATTAATTATTTCTTCGCGTTTGCTGATCAATGGCTTCACGTAAACGAAAAGAATTCGAGATTGTTTATGAAATCTGAAATGTAGTTGTTTGGTTTTGTAATACCACGCAGTTCGCTTTCTGAGAAAAAAGGATTTGTAGATCCGCAGTTTTGCCGAGAAACTACAGTATGAAGGTGGTGGAGATGTTCGAAAATCTTTTCTAGCAATGATAGTCTAAACCAGGGGTGGGCAAACTACGGCCCCCGAACACTTATTGAAACTTCGTCATATACAGTAGGCGCCGCTTATTATGACCACGGATAATATGACCAGCCGCTTATTATGACCAATTTGGTATGGTCCGGAATTTTTCCATTTATAATTCTCCGTTTAATATGACCAAATTTCGGATAATATGACCAACATTTTCTCCATCTCTCTTGTTACGGTACAGCATTTTTTCTCGCCACGCACTTATAACTTCGTTTTTTCAACATTTTGTTTCATACTGTACTTAGTTTTACCGTCACTTGTGCTGTTACAGTACTGTACTTCGTTTTACTGCCAACGTCACACTGTTACTTCGGTTAAACGATGCATTACACGGTATTTACAGTTCTTGCGGCTTACGGCGTCGATTCAGGAGCTGTTATGGAGGCTTCGGTTTTTATAACGATTCGGATATTATGACCAAAATGGTCTGGTCCCAAGGTAAACATATTAAGCGGCGTCTACTGTACAAATTAAAATGACAAGGGGAGGAACGCTTGCCGTATCTAAGAGACAAAAACTTTAGAAGCCATCAGGAGGAGAGCAATTGTTAGCTTCCATTGACGCTTTTTCTGTCAAAAGAAAAGGTGATGATCTTTTTTTTTAAAGACACCATCGCTTTTGCGCCCGGTAATACGACATTGTTAGGGCATATTGCAAAAGTTTAAGCTAACGCAATCTCTTTCATTGCATGCAGCTGCACAAGATTACAAGCACTGGCCCTCGACCACTCTTAAATGGTCAATGCGGCCCTCCGACTATAAAGTTTGCCCACCTCTGGTCTAAACAAACAACTTTACATTTGAGTCAGTTAGCATGTGCAGGAAGACGTAAGCTTCAGCGTTCAGTAGCAATGAGATGGAACTGTCTATGTTTTCAATCTTTTGAGTCGGTTTTGTTTACATCGTCGTTTATGGTCATGAAACAGAATCATTGAAAATGAGTGAAAAAGTAAGTGATATCGAGTGCAAAATGCGGAAACAAGAATTATCTGAAGAATTAAGTTGTATCATTAATGGAAAATTTGTAGCATGGCGATAGGAAGGTTGCACGCACGTGATCAAACGTCATCAAAATGCGCTTTCGAAAAAAGTGGCTGACCGCTTTGAGTGATTTTCCATTGAATTGAATAGGAGTGATATCGTTTTTTGCAAAGCAAATCGATAAACGTGACAGTTGTTGAATGCACGTTAAATATGTTGTTTTACTGATGTTAAGGAATGAATCTAAGGTCAAAGTAATATAAGAGGTATTAAGGTTTGCTTGTTATTGCTAATAGTTGGGCTAATTTTATGGGCTAAACTTGCGGGCTTATTTGTAGCCAGCTTCTGTGAGGGTTTCATATATAATTAATTAGGGTGTTTGGGACTGCTGAGTTTAAGTTGACTGTAATGTGTAACTTATACAGTATATTTAGTGGCATAGGCATTCTTAAGTTATACTGTAGCCTAAATGACAGGGCAGACTTCTGTACCGTTTGTCATATGCTGAATTAGTTATTGTTGGATAAAATCAGTAATTTTTTGAAATTTTTGTCAAAAGTGATTGTAGACCAGTCATATTGATATGTCAGATGAAATTTTGTGACCTTAACTATTCCTTAAACAATTTTTTAGGCTATTGTCTAGGCTGCAGGACCAAGAGTAATTAAAAAACTTACGGTACCGGTACCCATTTATTTATTTATGCATATGAGCTCATGCTCTGCTTGCATGTTTTTCGTCATACCGGGCCACCACGACGGGTAGACTGCTTGGCCCCACCACCTATTTGCCACATAAAGATGGAAGCATGCCGTTAAATGCCTTGCCCACGGACACAACAAGCTAGCTTGCCGGCAAGCTTACCGTACCGGTAGTAATGATCAAATAATGGTTGTTTTTGCTAATGTACCGACTGGTATCTAATTGGTACAGTTTATTTTTAAGTAAGGAGCAAATGGTATTTAGATGGCACTTCTCTTAGGGGCAATTTATTTAAATTGGCACACAGTACTAAGCTTAGACTAGCCAACTAAAATATCTAACCTCAACCAAATTGCTTTTGGTCAAATTTATTTCGGCACACGGTATAGCTGGGAAAAAAACCGATAACTTTAATCCAAAAATAACAGCCAAGCAACTTGTTAAAAACATAGTGCGAACGTTTCGGCCCTCAACTGGTGCCATTTTCAACGTAAATAATGTACCGTACCTCAAACAGGTTTGCTAGCAACTACGCCATGCTGACTCAAAAATGATCACACAAGAAGCGATGGTCACGTGTTAAATAAACGGAGAGGAGAGAATTTGGAGTCTAAATTTAAACTAGGTTTCCATTGCTAAATGTAAAGAGATTCTAAAATGAGGAGCTTGGATTTGTCAGGAGAGGTGGTGAGAATTTGTGGGTTGTTGAAGTCAACTCTGTGATTTGGATTTGATTGTAAATGGTTCCACACTTCCGAGTTGAGACTAGTCTGGTGTTCATCCAGGCGTTTTACTAAATTCCGGCGAGTTTGGCCAAAATAGAAAGAACCACAAGAACAGTTTAACCGGTATACTACGTTGCTTCTTAATAACTGGGGCTGGGGTCTTTGAAGTGCAGTTGTTGCTTGAGATTTTTGGTAACATGGACGAATCTAAACATGGTATCTGGTAAATGCTTGTGAATGAATTCTTTTAATTTTTTCTCAACGTGTTTGTTTTGTTTTATTTGCCATATTTATCCTCCATTCACGAGAAAGCGAATTGTATCGCTATACCTTGGACGGGAAATCCGCACTCGCTTGGGAGCTGCCTTTTTCGAGGTTTATGGGCCACCTGTCTTCCACATAAAGGTGGGGCGTCCCGTTAAGTGCCTTGCCCAAGGACACAACAAGCGAACTTGCCGGCTTGTTCTCCACAACCTCCCCTAAATGCCGAGCGCCAAGCAGGGAAGCTGTGGATGCCAATTTTTAAAGTCTTTTGGTATGACTCGACAAGGGGAATGAACCCCTGGTCTACCGACTGCGAAGCGGACGCTCTAACCACTACACCATCGCGTCGGTTGGGTGATGGGAGATATTTCCCAAGGTAAGGTAACTTGAATAAAAAATATTTGGAGGGATTCTTTTCGAATGAAAGGAGTCCGAGGAGCAAACTTTTTGTTAAGAAATTGCCTGACGCATCTATCGATGAAGCCAGATGGATATTCATTCCGCAAAAGTGTGTTTTTGATGAAACGAAATTCTGTATCAATTTGAGAATAGGAATTGCAGATAGAATAGGAACGATGAAGAAGGGAGTTTACTAGATTTCGCTTGTAACGAAGAGGGAAAAAGCTAGAAAATTTTGTAAGGTGGCCAATGCGCGTGGGTTTGTGATAGGTGCCAGTTTTAATTCCTTTGTCAGTTTTTTCGATGAGAACATCAAGAAAAGCCAGAGAGTTGTGCGATTCTACTTTCTTGGTAAACTGAATTTGACTGTGCACACTGTTAAGATTACGAAGAAATACGTCAATAGAGAAGGTATTAGTAATATTGACGTATTTCTTCGTAATCTTAACAATGCCTTGTTTCTGTTCTACCAGCGTTACCAAGTTGAAATGCTGTTACCGACCCGGCGGTTGCTAACTCACCGGATACCTTTAGTCCTCTCCTTTGTTCCTACTCGAGACGTCTTTGCTTTCCCTGCAGGCCACCTAACTAATCTCGCACTGTCTTTCTGATAGCGCACTTTTCGTCAGCTATTCTCTTTCCCTATTTGAGGACTGGTTGGCACAAAGAAAACTAAAGCTTGTTCGGAGTTTTTTAAAAGGTTTTGCTTTTGCTCTTAGCTTCCTTTTTCAGGAAAATTCAACTTTACTCTTCTTCTTCTGGTAATCATGCTACTTTCGGCGAAGAGGCCACTCTTTTTTCTTCTTTCTTCCACTTGATTCGGCAGCACCTTCAAATCTACCATGTTCACAATTTCTCATTTTATTTTTTCCCGACCATTTCTCTCACACACTCACTCTTTGCTCCCTTTTAGGCTGCAAAGTGTCTTTGGTTGTTCATTTCTTTGAAGCCACTACACGTAAGGGGATCTAGACAGGAGATGTTGGATGCACTAACATTGTCTGCATATTGTTATCATCTCCAAACTCTTTGATGCACAAGGCTCCACTTCGTTTTGGTCAAATTGCTATGTTCTCTTTTGCTGCAACAGAAATCGCCTTCTTCCAAACTCGGTTCTCCAAAATAGTCTTTCGAGCTGCGTCCGCGGTCATCGCACTCTTATTAATTCATCATATCTCGATACGGTCTTTAGAGTCATCAGCCTTTTGGCATCTCGCTCTGACCCATAACTGTGAAGTAGCCCATCCCTGGACAATTTAAGTCATGTGCTTTTCCGAAGGAAGGATTGGATATTAACAGCACACGGTAGTCTTTCAGCGACAAGAAAATCATGGGAAACGACCTGCATAACTTTGTTCAGATTTGGATTTACCAGCCTTAACTCTATCTCGGTGCAAATCTAGCACATGCCCTGCAGCAATGCAAACAAAGCAGCAGTGAAGGGTTGTTAAGGTGTTCTTACGCTCGGGGCATGGGTCTGTTGTTCCTAGTAGAAATGTCGAATACAAACAAACAGTGTAAGAGGTATGTTTGAATCTTTATTTAAAACACGTAAGCAACATGCTAAAATATTAGAAGAGTAGTACAATATCGTCTATTCTCTACACACAAAACAAAACATCAAAACGAAAACGAAAAAGAAACAAAAGCAGCAAATAAAAGTCACAAAACCAACGCAAAAGTACAGTATCAAACGAACAGAGCAAACTGCACCGGTAGTCAGTTCATCGATAATTTTCTTTCTCTAACTTGACGATCACGGAATGTGTGAGGGCGTTATCACAGTCAGAACAATGCACGGTTATTTAATTTAGTCTTGAAACGTGCATAGCTTTTTTTTTGACTAAAAACATATTTTCTATGCGAAATTTTCTAGACCTGATAAATTCACGTAAAAAAGTTTCCTAAAAAATATAAAATTGATGTTTCAAAAAGAAAATTTTGCTATAATCATTAAAAAATGCATTAAAAAATAGTAACAAAAGTCCAATGCAACAAATTATCGAATGGAAGATGGGAGAAGCTAGTCCACGACCTGAAAAAAAATGGAAGCATTGTTGAAATAAGTAACAACGGGTCGAGATGAATCTACGATGCGCCGACAAGTCAAGACGGAGGTTTACCTAGAAACTTGATCAAAAAACCTGCTTGTTACAGCACCGATTCTGTAGTCGCTTTTAATTAACATTGCCGGGCTAAATTTCGAACCTCCATCACAAAATCTCAGCTTACGGTTACCAAGAAGCACGAACACCAAACAGAGCTCTGCAGGCAACAATCATTTTGTGTTATTGTTACAAAGCGTAGATGATTTTATTTTTGGCTTAAGCATTGGGCGAATAGACTTACGCTGGCTTGAGTTAACAATACATCCAGACGGGATATTTTAGTTTCATGCACGCATGTGAGCTCATGCTCTGTTGCTAGTCGTTAGCTAGACTGTGCCACAGCGACGGTCGTACTGCTCGGTCTCACCCTCCCCCCCCCCCTTCTGCCACATCGAAGTCAAGTGTTTTTGCTAAGAACACAGCAAGCGCATTTGCTCGCTTTTTCTCAACGCTATCACCGGTTTTAAGAATAGTGAAGCTGTTTTCCCAGCGTGTCATAAGAAGCGACTATTGGGTAACTACGAAGTGCGGTCCAACTGCGAACGATGGGGTGTTGTCGTTGTTGTGGTTACCCCTCCTCTTCCTCGAGATGGAGGTGCAGCACGAACGGCAATCCTGGTTCACGCAGTCAACCTAATTGAATTAGGCTCGGGGGAAGGTGGCAGCCAATTTCGAATCAGTTACGAAAGACTGTTGCCCCACCACCAACAAGGTGAGGTGCCATTGGTGTGTACCCAAGAGTCACCTCTTACGACATCCTGGGTGAGCAGCTTCACAATTCTAACCCGGTGAAGTACGAGTATGCCACCTGTTTACCTCATATAGATGGAGGAATTCCGTTAAGTGCCTTGCCCAAAGACACAACAAGCAAACTTGCCGGCTTGCTCTCCACACTATCCTTTTTTATGCTGAGCGCCAAGCAGAAAAGCTGTGGATATCATTTTTTAAGTCTTATGGTATGACTTGACTTAGGAAATGAATTCAGGTCTAACGACTGCGAAGCGGACGCTCTAACCACTACACCATCGCGCCGGAGTGGTGGGGTCGTCAGATTAATTGCTTGGTAGGACCACTCACACCAGAAAACGGAGGTTGGGAATAAGCAAGGGCACGATCCCCACAGAACAATTTTCCTCCAACAAATTCCCATGACGAGAAAAAATAAACAAATAGCCCCACAAGTCCACAACAGCTCTTAAATGGGCAGGGGGTGCGAAATGTCTCCGTGCTTAAATCTAAATCCGAATGTCTTGCAATAAGATTTGGCACCTTTAAATGTGGGAAGTCTGTGGAGGACAAAATGTGCAAAGAACTAAGGAAGGGAGGAGTTAATGTGTGCTGCATGCAGGAAATAAAAAAGATCAAGTAGCTCTTTTTAAGGGTAGTCAGGGACGAAGATATAGACTGTGGTGGACAAAAAATGACGTAGGATCTGGAGGGATTAGAATCTTGGTAAAAAAGGACATATCTGGAAACGTTGTGATAGTTAGAAGAAAAAGCGACAAAGTGATGGCAATTACTCCAACTTTGGAGAAGGAAGTGATACGAATAATATTAGCGTATGGGCCACAAAGCGGAAGACCAGACACATAGAAAGTTCGTTTTTATGATAAAATGGCGAGTCAATCGGACCTGGAAAGTTCTAGTGTAGTCATCTTTTCCTTGGGGGATTTCAGTAGGCACGTAGGAAAATGTGTTGAAGGTTTCGAAAGTGTGCATCAGGGAAATGGCATCAAAAAGAGAAATTTGGAAGATTGCTGGAGTTATGTGATGAAGAAGAGCTGTGCGTGACAAACACGTTGTCTCAAAAGAAAAAGGAAAATTACCTATACTGCTGGTGGATACCAAATAGAAATTGATTTTGTGCCTGTGGGGCAGAAAGACAGAAAGTATGTAAGGGAAATTGATTTTGTGCCTGTGGGGCAGAAAGACAGAAAGTATGTAAGGGATGTACGTAGTTCAATAGGAACTGCAGCACAGGCTGGTGGCCGTAGATCCGGATAAAAAGGTTTTAAAAAAGACGGGAAAAAAGAACAGTTCATAAAAGAAGAATGTGAAACTAGAAGAAAAACCAAACAAGAGAAAGATTTGAAAGAAGAGTAAAAGAGCTAGTAAGCGTAGACGTGCCCAATTTTGTCGAAAAGGTTCACGGATGGAGTTCTACAGAATTTGACGAAGTGTAGGAGAGATCGAGGAAACGTGTGGTGGTGGAACAAATCTGGAACACATGGAAAAGATTATGAATGAACAAAACAAATGGGACCAAATGGCGGAAACTGATGCAGCAAAAGGATCGGCAAAGAGTTGCTGGCAATGAAATTGTGGAAGCAATGCAATAAATGAAGTCAGAAAAAGGCAACAGGATCATCGGAAAAGTGTGAAGATGACAGTTGCAAGTGGCGAAATTTGGGTAAAAGTGACAATGGACGTAAGTCAGCGCATACTGAATGGTAGAGGAATGCTTGATAAGAGGAAAAGTAGTGTGATTGTGCCTGTTTTTAAAGGAAAGGGTGATATGACGAGCTGTAGATCATATAGAGGAGTAAAACTTTAGAATAGGCCATGAAAATTGTTGAGAGGGTACTAGAGAGGCGATTACGAACACTAATCCATTTGAATAAAATGCGGTTTGGATTTACGCCAGGAAAAAAAACAGAGAATGCAATAATCATTATGAGGAGGTTAGAGGAAGAATATAAAAACAAGCCGTATATGTGTTTTGTTGAGACGAAAGGTGATAGAGTGGGCCTTGAGAAAGAAGTAATGGTTTGAGCAGTTACGAGCTTGTAGGACGATGCAAAGACTAGAGTAAAGGTTGGATCTGCGTATTTAGAGTAGTTTGAAGTAAGAAGTGGTATATATCAAGGATTTGTGTAGTGTGTGAAACAGTTGTGGATGTTACTGCACAAAAAGCAAGAAGAGATGAGAATAATGAGGTACCACATGCAGATGACCTTGTTCTCATGAGCAAAACCAAGGTAAATATAAAAGAAAGACCTTGAAATCGGAAGGAAGCACTACAAAATAAGGGTTTGAAAATGAGCACCAAACAACAAAAGTGATAGTAAGCAGGTCGGAAGGGAAACTGTTCAAAAACAAGATGGATCCCTGTGGAGTATGTGATAAGACAGTGATGGCCAACTGAGTATAGTGCACGAAATGTGGAAACTGGTTTCATGGCAGATGTCCAAAAATAAAGAGTTACCACTAGTTTGGCAACGCATTTTGTGTGTTTAAGATGTAGGGAAACGATGGAAGCAATGATAAATTCGATCAAGAAGTTGTGTGATGAAGTGACGACAGTAAATGAATTTTGCTACGAGCCTAGAGGTGGTTGCGAAGCTGCAGTCACAGCAAGAGTAAGAATCGATTGGGTAAGATTCAGGGAATGTGGGAAGTTGTTACTTGGAAATAGGTTTCTGCTATGAAAGGCTATTAAGATGAAAGACAAAATTTATGGCTGCCGCGTAAGATCAGCAGTACTACATGTTTATGGAAGCGAGACATAACGTTTAAAATGAAAAAGCAATTTTAAAGAGAACAGAAAGAACTATGATGAGAGTTATGTGCAATCGAAAAGTTGTCAACAAAAAAAGACCACTCAGCAACAGACCAAAATTCTGGGGTAAAAATAAACTGTAGATTGGTTGGCATAAGCCAACAAAGTTAGATGGTAGGGACGAAAGGTGAGAAGAGATGGTAATAGTGTTTTGAGAATTGCCTTCGATCTTGAAGTCAGTGTCAACAGAAAGCGAAGAAAACCAAAGAAGGAGCAAGTGAAAGAGGAGACAGAGTAGATTGGTTTCAAGACAAAAAATGCCCTAAATCGAGTGACGTGGCAAGATGTAGTGCGAAGAATAGCAGGAAGAATGGGGCTGAATGCGGCCAACTCCACAAAGGGGACCAAACCGGATAAAAACCGAATTGCTACAACTGCTGCTACTAGCTCTTTCGTGCTGAGCTTTGAGCTAAACAGGGAAGCTGCGGTTCCCATGGTCTTTGGCATGACTCGGCAGTGAAGCGGGCACTTAAATCACTGCACTGATGCGCCGGTATATTGCAGTTACTGAGTTGATTTCAATTAGACTATGCCGTCTTGGTTTCCATTTGTTGACTAAACTGCCGCATTATTGCACATACCGAGCGCTCCCACAAAGCACCTATCGGCAGCCACAGCTGCGGTTAACAATCGTGGGGAAACCTTGTTTTGCATGAATGCGACTTTTGAAAATTGGCAAAGCACTTGAGAATACTGAGTTAGAATAACAACATATACCTGAGGGGGGAAGATACAAAAACCTCTGGTGAAGACAGGAAAAATGATTAAGCTATAAATTTTGCGCGTAATTGAAATCGCACGAGCATTCCTACAATTTGAATTTTTTTTTATACGCGACAGAATGTGGTTGCGTCGGTCCCAGGATCATCGCTTGTATGAATAGGTAATCTATTAACCAAGGGATAGGCTTTCGAACATAACCACTTAAATAGGAAAACGGATGCAATGTGTGCGCAAACAGCATCTTTTCTTTGGACGGAGGAGCGTTCCATGAAAAGCTCACCATCATATTGAAGGGTGCTCTCTAAAAAAGGCCATACCTCATAATTAGCTAAAATCTCGATGTTCGCGTTTTCGGCCAACCAAAAAAGCTTCCAGCGTCTAGCTAGTACAGCAAATCTGTACCGCTGTAAAGGTAAACTATGAGGATAAATAGAGCACAAATCACCTTATTTTTTCGAGGCCGTTTCGTAGGTCTTGAATAGAAGAAAACCCCGTCGTGCAGTGGATCAAGTGATTGGCTGTCCCGTTTCCAACTACATAAAAGTGTTATTTAATGACTGGCACGCGTTGTCAAACCGCACAATTTGACATATTATCGCCTAGGGCTTGCCACTTACCGGAGATCGCCAGCCAAATTCCAAACATTGCCGTCGTTGCAAAATCTCTTGCACTGCAAAGCAAACATCGGACATGAATACGTGAAAACATTTCTGTGCCAATGAGCACCGGAAGAAATTAAGGAGAAGCAATCAGAAAGTGTTACCTTTTTAATTTAAGCATTGTACGGCAAGCTATTAACTTTCGTCATCAGCATCCGCAACTGCAACTAAGCCAACTTGCTTTTCATAAAATCCCTGCAAGAGCAGGAAACTCAGGCGAGCAAAACTGGGAGCGCCCTACTGGCTTATTTGCATTTACGCTGTTCGATCTTTTTAACCGAGGAAGGTGGAACGAACCAACTATCGCCAAATAGTGTTATAGCGCCCACAATGCAAACCGCATAAAAGGTGAATCGCTGTTTACTTCCTTTAAATACAATTGCTGTATCAACAGAAGAATTTAATTTTCAGAAATAAAGCAGAAGTCCATATGGTAGCAGAATTTACGGCTTTTTTGCTGTACAACAAATAGAGCCAAAAATCTGTTGCCAGCACCCGCATGTGCGCTGACTTGAAATCATAAGACCGTAGGCACAATGCTGGCTTAGTTTCTGCGTTAAGTGCCCTCGGCAAAGGCACTGTAAGCAATATCTTCTGCCAGGGAGCGCTGCTTGAGGTGGAAAGTTCTGAGCACAATGCTTTTCTTTTGAATCTTAAAGGTCGTTCTTGAAGCTGTAAATCAAGTGTGCAAGAAAAAACATATCGCGAAAATAATTAACTGCTTCACATTCTTACTTGGCTGCGATTCTCAGAGCTGGAGGTAAAAGTTTTGACGGGAAATGCGGTGCGAATCAGGGACTCACGAACAAAACCCATGGCTTTTTCATCCATGAAGTCATGGGTGTTTGCTGAAAACAAGGCGTCATCAAAAACAAGAGTCCAGTTATTTTTTTTACAGCCCGGTTGTTAGTGCACAAGAAAACACGAATTATGCTGGTAAAATGTAAAACATATTTCAAGAGAAGCACAAAGTAGTTATAAATAAGTGCAAATATAGACTACATTTGAAGCACGTAGCACTTGTAGCTAGCATACCTTCGACTCCGCGACTATATAAAGCTGCCAGTGTGCTAAATGTGTCCACATCGAGAAACGTTTGACATGAAACCTTGCACTGCATTTTTTACGCATTCTCGTGCTTGAGGTACCAGTTCCATCAACAGTAGGCAGAAATAAATTTGAAAGCAATCAATATACCTGCTCAAACTGGTGCGTAGTGCCTATTTCAACTTGCTTTCTAGCCAACCTACACGGTGACCATGATGGTGATTGCGCAAAAGTAGAAATTTCAATTTTTGGGCAAAAACAAATTTTTTATTTCATTGGAGCATGTAACCGGGAAGTTACAGATCACATCTTCTCACCCAGTGCCTTTCTTTTGTCTTTGATTTTTCGACGTTTTACCAAGCATCGTCTTTCGCTGCCATGGATTCTGGCCTTCGGCAAAGTGACAGGGTTGAAATGAGAACGGACGTGACGGGCCAACCCATACTGGGAGGTGAAGCTGGCGTCGCAGCCTCCAACAAGGCACTGAAAAAACAAAGCAGCGCGTCGGTTGAAGCCTTTTTGTCAATTTTCCATGACAAGCAATTCAAGGATAGCAACACGTTAGACTCAAGTGATCTCGAATACTAATCATTGCCTTTACATCAAACTTAAGAAAGCCAACTTTTAAATTACTGTTGCTTTCAAACTAATCGCGACCCTTTCCAAAATCGTGAAATCATGAAACGTGAGCTGCTGAACTAGTGCTTTGTGAGAGCTTTTCGGGTGGTACGTCAGCATTTACAATGGTTTGGGCAACAGCAGGATTTACAGTTTATGCAGCTTTAGAAATAGCGCTGGCATCCCCTGAAAACTTTATTAATTAATCTCCTTGGACGTTTTTTGTTCATTAGTGTTCCTCCAGTGAAAATATCAAACACTGATATTAATTGGAAGTTTTTGTGGACGTAAGTGATACGAGAAGTCTGCACACCACCTCAGAATAGGCGCTCGATTAAGAAAACTTTAAAAATCACTGCTAAGAAATACATGCTGGGACTTAAGATGGTTCTAGAACTCGATATACTCTCTTTAAAACTCTAAACGTTTACGTTGCGCTAAACTGGCTTAAATAACAGCTAAAGTCGATAAAAAAAAAGTATTTAAAATATGTGAAATATGCAAGCGATTAGAAGGAAGCAACTCCATGCACTTTAAAAGCCAAATTAACTGCAACAACACGCAAGTCAAATTAGCTTCAGAGATACAGTCGTGCCTAAAATCAGCGCCACTAAGTACTGTGAATACATGTGAAAGGCAAAATTGGCGTTAAATTTAGTTCGGAATTTTGAGCAAATTGAAAAATCCAGTTACTTTTCTGCGGTTGCTATTTTTGTGCAGGTTGTAAAGCAACGAAACACGGAAATATAAATAACGCATTGAAACCAACGATTTTTTTTACACGTTTGTTTTGCCAAAAGCTTTTCCAGGCCCACTGGACGAAGTGTGTCCGAATTCTCCAGACTTTTTCGGGCAACATAACTCGATTTCATGACAGCATTTACCCAAATTTGGCTGAAAACTTTTATAAATATTAAGTGTTTTAAAAAAAACCCGCAGCACATTTTTGGAACACTGCAATAGCGCCACTAATGCTTTAAAGAAGTTTTTGGCGTCGCGTCCGCTCGAACGCAAACGAGAAGATCGATGTTTTACGCGCAAGAAAAATCTATTTGCAAAAATCAAGAGTCCGCGACGCCATCGCTTAGTATTAGTACGCGGGAGTAAAGGTCAATTTGAATACATGTCAAACAAATCCCGTCATTTCAAGGTTACATTGTATGAAAGTACAGCAGGTCGCATTTCAAAGCCATTATACTGGCGTTTGCGCAGTCACCACTTTGATGTCGGTTTGAAGAAAGGTTTTTTTATCGCACACCACGCCCACGCGATGCCATTTACCGCTGACAAATCGAAATTATGATTAATAACTTTAACGACGCGCCCGGCATCGTAGCATTGCACTGCGAGTTACTAAGTGCAAAAAGAAACAGCTCGCCCGGCGTGTGCGCCATAAGCGTTTTAGAAATTTTTCAAATTGTTCTCTGAAACAATGGGCGTACCGACGTGGACCCCGCTAGAACCACGCTAGCCAACGTCATTCTGTTCGATCTTACGTCCTTTTTTTACACAATTAAGGCTGGTTTCCATTAGGTGTAGATGGCAGGCGAACCTGAAAAATGTTTTGTTTCTCTATTTAGTTTTACGCGCGCTGCGCGCATAAAACTAAATAGAGAAACAAAGAAATTTTCACGCGTAGACGTGCGGATTCAATGTATATGTACCATCACATACTCGCTTTCGAACCAGACTTTTTGCAGGAGCGACGCAACACCTTAAACTTGATGCCCTTCCAGACGAATACCACACGTACTAATGGACTTTCAAATTTCAGTCCTTTTGTTCTGATGTGGATTGCCACTACGCCAAGGGGGCTGCCATGTTCCTACTTTTGCCTATCACCGAAACTGTTTTGCGAAGGCTGGCATACAGCAAAAACCCTCCATCTACATCGACATTGCAGTTATCAGTGGTGAGTAGGCTACTTACCTTGAATCTCTTCTCTCCTGTATGCGCTGTAACATGGGTACGTAACCAACTAGCAGCCCGAGCAGGTTTGTCGTAGACCTTGCAATTTTCCCACAAGCACGAAAATCTAAAAACATCACAGCATGAACGCAACGACGGTAAACGTTTAATGCTGATCAGCTCCAGACCTTTTGATTGCCGACAACAGCGAGCACCTGCAAGCGTGTCTTCTAAGCAATCAAACAAACGAAAGATCTCAGCGTCTTTTCAAAATATGTAAACTCAAAAAATAAACGTAAAATAGATATTCAAACAACAGCAGAAAACCGAGCAAGATTCGATTAGAATATGTACTTCAATGTGTGCATTTACCTACGCACGAAATGAAATCAGCGTCGTGCATTTGCAGTGCACAGATTTAATTTGATCAACCTTAAAGACTGGCCTGTAGAGAAACCTACACTTTCTCAAGCCGGTCAAACTTCGATTTCATAACACTCGGCCGATTTGTACGTTGAAAAACATCAGACAAACTCCTTGCATTGATTTTTAAAATAGCGAGCTTTTGCTGCCGTGCGATCAACTCAATACACGACCTTTCAAAATGCTAGGCTGTCAGCGAATTTTAAATTGCAATGGCAGATACAAATGATTAAAAGTCCAAACCTGTCTTTCACATTGTCAACATGCACTTCGCAAAGGTGCAAGTGGAGTTGGCGGTTGTTAGGGAAATCCAAGCCACAATCCTTCCATTTGCACGTCAGTCTCTGTTCAGCTTGTGTAACTGTGAAAAAAAGCGTCATTAATCATTAAATAAACAGCTAAAGATAAGGCAAAACGTTCGTGGTACGAACAAAAAAAAGACCAAAGCCCACAACACAAACAGCGAGCCTAACAGATATTTTCCGAAAGAAAATTTGTTATTATCCAAGTCATAAATGGCACGAAATGCCCATTCACTCTTGAACGTGATAACCGCTGTTTGATAGAAGTTAGCTTAATAGGTCGAAATTGCTCGTTTCACAGACGAAAAGTAAAGGAAATACATACTAAAGTAGCTTAAAAGATCCCAAACTTCGATATTAATATGGCTGACTTGTCATTCTTCCTTACGTAAACCACGACACAGAGAGGGGAAATACGAAAAGTTTTTTCATCACTACGTCAGTATAATGACAAACCCACACAGACGAATTAAGTGCATCGTCAGAATCCGGCTCATCGATGACATCATTACAAGAACAGCATAAGAGTTTCATGATTTCAAAGCAGTTCCGTACATCAAAATTATATGAATTAATCAAATTACATTACTACAAAACCGATACAGCAAAATTTACTGTAGGTGCTGTGACGTAGCAAAAGCCAATGCGGTGCAAAACGTATCTCGAAGCTCGAAAATGATTGTAGATAGCGCTTTAAAGCGCATTGAAAGTAAAAAACTGGCGTGGAAAAAATCAGAACAGCATGATATCGAATTGATATGTCCAATGCACTACCACCGATTCCGTAACAGTCGAATTATGCAATGTCTGCGCAAACTACAAAATCAAGGACGATATGATTGTTTTTCGAAGCTTTTTTTATGCCCAAGGGGGAAGTGTTGAGATTGGATCAAATATGCGAGTAGAAATGTTTAAACCGAGCTATCGCTTTTATCCAGCACGAACGCCTTGATGTAACCTACCTTTTACTGGCGGATGTGGCTCTGGTTTAGGAGGAATGAGGCAGAGAGGACTGTTGACGGATGAGAAAGAAGAGGATGAGGAGGACTTTGAAAGATCGTCAATGGTATCATCTGACTTGTAAGAGTCGAAGTAATCCGGGGGAGAGCCGCTGTTGGGGGAGGTGGACTCGAACCCGGAATCGGGACTGTTTGCGTTCATGTCGTCATCACTCTGAGTGCTAAGGTGACGGAGGGCAAGAGGATCAGAGGCTCCCGTGGAAGATCCGGTCGAGGAAGATCGGGATAATGAGGAAAAAGCGGATGGTTTTAATGAAGGAAAGGAGGAACTACATCCGGAGAAGGAAGAAGGACATCTTAAAAGAGCAGAGCTGTCGGAAGAGCAGGAGTAGGAATAAAACGGACTCTCTGTTGAGGTTCGTCGAAGCGTAGATGGGGCAACAAAAGCGGGAGCGTGCACGTCAGAAATACAAGGAGTGACACACGAATCAAATATGGAAACACACGCTTGATGGAAAGTCCCACATCTGAAAAAAATGCATTTCGGATGAAAAAGTTAAAAATAGAAATCAAAAATCATGTTTTACTCACAGAAAAACGCCACAAAAACTAAAAATTACGTTTTAAACGTGAATCACGACTACTAAGACAAATATCATTTAAAGTACGATGCAAAAATTGGCGCAAATACCCAGCTCATTAATCTAGTACAGTATTTCAAAATGACATAACAACGTATAAAAGTAACGTTCCGCAAAACCAAAGCTATTTTCGTAATGATATTTAGCACCGTTCTGCTTAGTCGTTTCACTAAAACGTGTCAATGCTTTCGCTTAGGTTGACTTGCATTCAAAGAAGTTATTTGCATTCCCCATAGACAAAAACAGACTCCGAAATATTAGCACTTGCATTAAAAACCAACAATTAAAAATTTATCGCAATATGTTTAGACAGAAGAAAAGAAACCGCCCGGAAAAATGTCTACAAAAATACGACCTCTGTTAAGATTTCTGGTTAAATCGGTCGAACAGGTTACTTAAAATTTATTTAGTTGACAGTTTCTATCACAATGCCAACATTTTTTAGCCTATTTTGTCCATAGATGGCTGTACACAGGATTTGTTTAGATCTTTCAAGCAATTCTGTATGGAAATTTTCATCTGCATGGATAACTATGTGACGTTACGCAGTTTACCTTGTTGTGTGAACATCCGGTTTCGTCCGCAAAGTACGCACTAAAAGATTTTCGCAAGTTTTTGTCGGCAAAACGTAAACGCTTTTTGGTACGCACATAGCGGACAAAAACGGATGTTCGGGCTACAACATGTACTGTGAAGCATCATACAAATATCTACGCAAATGAAAATTTTCGCCCAAAAAAAAGCATTAGAAAAATAACGCAGAAAACCCGGACAAAAACCTTTACTGCGCACCGTAACCTCATGGGGAATACAAATGAACTAGGGCTGCTGCAACTGAAACGAATGCGAATGCTGTTTGTAAAGAGTTTTACCTGCCACATGAGGTGTCGCTTTTATGTCGGGTTCTCGGCTGCGCAGTTTTGCTCATTGTTAACGCCTGGAAGAATGCAAAATGTTAATTAATTATTTATTTCTTTTTGCTAAACACAATACGCAGTTGTGAAGGGCGAAAGTGAATAAACAAATATCCAATATCAACTATTTTGAACGAAACGGCATAGCATTATATTTAATGATACACCTGTCTTAGTTTTTACAGGGCTGTTTCAAGTTCTGAACGTTGCTAGCAATTTACCTGAAATCAATTGCCTTTATATGTAACAAAGGCTTCATGATTATAGGCTGAAAAACTACAGACATGAAGTAAAACTGTTGGAAAGTGATAGGTATCATATGCTTTTAGTGTGTAAAAACTGGAGTACAACACTTTTGTATCCGTTTGAACAGGACCGTATTTATTGTCAACGAAAGATTTTGGAAAAGAGATATTGAACATTTTGGCAGTAAACGGTTATTTGAACAGCGAATCACTGTCAACAAATTATCGACATACGAAGTCTACGACACATAGCTGTGGAGATAACAGTAAATGAGGCATTTCGCCAAAGATAGACATAATACGAATTATGAAGTGTGCAGCACAGAGCACGACCCAAGGCATCTAAAATGCGTGTTTAACTCCTTGAAGAACAAAAGCATGCTAGGTTATCTGAAAGCTTTAACATAAACTGCATCCGATTCACTCGTATTAACTGCAAACTAAGTTGACCAGTTGGAACTGAAGTAGCTTGCAATAGAAAAAAAATCTAGTATGTGGTTTACAACAATTAAAGAAAAGACAAATAACTCTGGCCCTAACACTAAATCTAGCCCTAACGGATAGATGGCAAGATATAATAAAAATGCATGTATACACCTAGATACGTACTACACCAGCAACGACAAATTTATCATTTTATCAAAAGTATTGAAAACAGCAACTTTGGCAATTTAGGCGTCTATTAAGGCTAACGTTTTACACATTTCGATCAGCTTTAACTTGGCAATTAGATCATTAGAAACCGTCGCTTACATTTTGGGAAGCGTGGATTAGGCAATTGAACTTTGCATATTAAATCAACAGTCCGTGATTATGAACTGCTACGACGCAACAGCTACAATAAAATCAAGATATTTCCTACATCTTTTTAGCATCAAACTTAAACATGGAGAAGTGAAACCGCATTATGTTTGTCCAAATAAAGACTTACGTCTATTGTTGGTTAACAGCCGCCAATTTCATTATATCAGCTGGAAATGCGCCTGATAATGAAACTGCAATAGCCTTCGCTTATTAAGTCCACCTTTTTATTGACTTATACAGATTTAATAAGGCATAGTTATGAAGCGCTGCTCTACACAAAGCATATTTGCTCACATACAACGTAGCATTCCGTCCAGCAGCAAACTAAATTCAATTAATGTTTCTTCTACTGGGCAATAATCCCACCCATAACTCGACTATTTTCGCTAATTACTGTGCTAATCCGACGTTTATATTGTCGTACTAAAATATAAAATACATTTTAAATACGCAGTTATATTAGTAACATAATTACCCGAATTTCTTCGAATTTCTCGAGTTTTCCTTACTTCTTCAGAGCAAATCCAGGTCCAGCAACTGACGTTGAAAATAAATAAGAACTTTTTTAATTCTTACCACATAAAATAAATTATGTTTAAATTATTAAATAGATTCCAGAATGAAGGTGATTATTACCTGTGAAAAACTAAGTGTAACCAAACCCAATACTGTACTGCAAATGTAAACAACCCCTGTCTACTTGCATACAAAAAACTAACGAACACACAGCTTTAGTTCTTTCAGTTTTCTTTTTGACTTAATAAGTCGTGTCTGGCCTCTCTGCTCGTTTAACATGCAATACGGAAGCACTACAGCACGTGCTAGATAGTTTTCTCTTCAAACAAAAAAAAAACGCCCTAGTAACGGCTTCGCCAGCTTTTTTTTAACCTTTAAAGCTTAACATTCAGCTAATTGCCTTGCCAGCTAGTGATGTTCCGAAGCTTTCTAATTAAAACGCTTAATGTGTCTCATGAGCAAATAATACAAAATCTCCGGTATGACATGTCGCACTTTTACATCATCAGTAAGCATATTGCAATATTATATCTTAATCGCGCAAAAAATGACCACTTGGCATTGATTAATGTGATTACTTTTGACTTTCCCGTGGCACTGGATACAATTTGCACTAAAGCATCAATTTTTTAAAAAAAGTGTGATTTTGACCAAGCTCATCGTCTCAAACTGACACAGACTTACTTTTGTTCTCAGTTATAATCTCATTCGTGAACAAAGGGCTTAATTAACCGCGAAATAAAATGATTCTCACAACAAAGGAAACAAGCAAAAAGCACTAGCATATCATGTGGGCAAAAAGGCCACTAATTACTCTTTCATAATCACAAGCTCGGCTTGAAGAGCAAACGATAAAGCAAAATATCAACTGGCTTTAGCGGGGGATAACCTTCGAATATTGTTAATATTAAAAATCCTTTTCCCTGAAAAGAGGCACAACGTTTGGTTAAGAATTTCATTGGATCAGGCAGCCTCCGCAGCTGCAACAAAATCAATGCGATCGGCCTAACCGCAATATCATTGTACATTCTTGAGTCAGAAAGTTTCAAATTCTATGTGCACAGTTGGGCCTTCTATCCTTCGCTTTTCACATCCATGTTATGTGCAGCTGCTGGTAACACGTTAAATACCATCAATCAATGCCATAAAAGAGAAGACCTTGGCTCTCACCAACCGAGAAGTGGTGTCAGATTATTAGTCAGTGCAACGAAAAACGGTTCAATTGTTTACATACAAACAAATGTAGTGTGCAAACAATGCCGTAAGTCTCGTTAGCAAGCCAATGCAGTTGCGCTGCTCTCACGGCACAGAGCACCTCGCAAACAGCAAGACATACCCTTATAACTGTGTAAACTTAAAGTAAAAGGCGAAGTTTAAAGGAAACTCCTGGGCTGATGCCCCCGCAAATCTCCCAAACGAAAAAAACGGTTTAAGAAGTTATTCATGTACAGATTGAGAGAAGGCGACTGTAAGTCAGTCGTCAACTCAACAACGGCAACCGTTGGAAAAGCTATTTTTGAAGCACAGTAGTTGATTGAACTCTGAGGCAGGCTGTTCTTGGCCTTTCAGTTGAAAAATTACATTTCAGACATAACAGTTATTTTAACAAATCAACATAAAATTTAGTGTCGGAAAATATTAAGTTGATTTAGATCTTAAAAACGATCCGTAATATGTTTACAATACAGAAAGATAATAATATATACAACGTATTACACGATATATTATTTTGGGAAATGTTACAATCATTTAATTTTTTGACACATTTATGAAACCATTGAACATTACAGTACTATGTGTGGAATTTTTAACAAGCTGTTGTCAAATCAAGGCCAAGCCTTAATATAGGCAACTTTTCTATCTTTGATTAATTATTATCTTTACAAAATTACGTTTATTTAAAGCAAGTAATGAGCAATGAGTGCTATAACCAGTTTTCTTACAATCAAACTTTTCATACTGCCAAGCATAAATTATGCTCTATGCAAAGCAGCATAATAATCTCTTAATATGCACTACACCACAGTTATTGCTAAAATCCACACAGCTTGGTTGCTGCTGATATCACAAATCAGTTTATTTGGGTTTGATTGTAATCCACACAAGCAGTACTTCGCCGGCAGCGTTTTGCTGCATCAAACAAAAGTAATTAAAGCAGCCACTAGAGACGTATTGCTTTTTTAGTTACGCAACATGCCCATTGCTTACAAAATATATTGAGATTAACTGAAACATTTTCACAGCAAATAAAAGACTTGCTTCCACGGGACAACAATATAGCACCAAAATCCAGATTTACAAAAATGCATGTTGAAACATGGAACTACTTAATCACGGAAAGTCGTACCAAAACAAGGAACAACGAAAAATTATTCTAAAAAAGAAATACTACATTACGCAAATACGGGAAAACTATTAACTGAAGAGGTACCTTACTCGCAGAAATACGAATATTTACGGAAGTCGATAGAAACAAAAATATAACCACCAATTTGGATAAGAGAATCAAGATACACCAGGTATTTCCGTATTTCCTCGATTTTCCTAATTTTCCTGAATGTTTTTCCCTATTTCCATAAGCATTTCCATACTTTAGGTTTGGTTCTCCTACATGCGTTCGGTAATAAAAAGGTCATCTACTAAATGCTATGTTCGTTTTCTTGATATAGGTGAGCCCCTGTGCTTTGGGTTCCTCATTTCGATCACGTTTTTTGAACAAAGCGGCGGCATTTTGGTAGTTTCCGAGAAAATCGCACCCAATAAAATCATAACATCACGTTATACTCCAAACGCATTACTGTCATGAGTAAAGTGAAAAACGTTCGATGTTCAGGCCTAATTGCAGAACGCTAAGATAAATAACAGGCATGATGGCATATCATTTAAAATGCGGTACTGGTTTTTAAATGGCTGCTCTTCCCAGAAACACAGTGATCGACACGCCTGCACAATCAACAACATGATGGCCTTAGTAAACATAATGAAACCGAAAGCTGCTCATTTGCGACTTACCCCACAATTCACTGAGCGATCGAAAGTCGGCTATTCAAGCAAAACGCAAACTAGTAGCAACGGCTTTAACAGTTTTTTCACGTCTAAGCGAAGCAGTTTAAATTTTTTTTAAATAGGTGGTAGTAAAATAATGCGTATACAGAAAAAAAGGCGGATTCGCAAAATGGCGTTAAATCAAATCTAGAAACAACACAACCTCAATCATAAAACGTCAAAGTAAAAAAAGGTTAAATGATTGAATGGCAAAGGAATTTTTTGACAGAATGATGCTAATTGAAGCGTATCACATGTCGATCAATCGCCTAATCATGAACAGTTATAAAAGAAACATACACTCACATCATTGCAATTAATAACAACTTAAAACAATAATCCCTCTATTAAGGACCAATCTATGTATTATCAGAATCGATTTATTTTGCATTTTCCTATTTATGACAAAACAATCGATTCACAAAATAAAACGCCAGTTAGTTCAATTGATGAAAACCTATTTACTGCCTCCACATACACGCCGAGGAGAGTTTTACCCGGTTTACGAGACCCCAGGGTCTTCCATCATGCTCCGGAAAAAGGGGTTGGTAAGGACAGCAATAGTGATAAGAGGTAACTAGACCCATCTAAAGAAACTGTCTGAAAGCTCCCAACGACGATTGTTTTCGTGTAAGGTGTTAAACATGTAGATTTGATTGCTGGCAAAATTAGTCTTTGACTGAAACGTGCACAACACAGCAAGGCTTTTAAATCAGGGCGACCCATTTCGTTCGAGATCCGATCAGCACGTTTAGTTGCTTTTTATAAAACAATCCCAAAATAGACACTTCATAGTATATAAAGCATATCAGCGGCCTATGTGAGTAAATCATATGATCTTCATAAAACTATATAATGATATGCATTTCTTAATTAATGAACATTTGGCATAAAACTTTTTAAAATTGACAAAAGAGTGATCCACCAAGAACCAAGATCCAACCCTCGATTACAATGTTAGCCTCAATGAAATTCAGTCAATAATTCACCGCCACAAGACTCTTGCGCATAAAAACTTTTAGTTGATTTTTTCCTCAAAACCAACAAACAATTTAACTGCTCGCAGGAACTCGATTAAATGAAAGCAACAAGACATCAAGAGCAATATTACTTTGCAAGGGGTCTAACAACTAGGCCACGCGTTACTAAAAAAGATAATTGGAACGCTATGCGTAAGTGGAAGCTTAGTTATTGAATGATGCGCTCTCGAAGTGTAAGTACAAACTCTTTTTAAGGAAGTTCTCTTTGAGCGCAGGCAGCCGCTTTGGATATAGCGCGACGTGTTGTGGCAATTACCAAACGCCATAACATAAATGCGTCGCTCCAAGTATAATAAATTCATCACTATTTCAATGCTATCAACATAAAACATATGGTTTCAAAATAGCACAATCTCTTCTTACCGCTTTGACATGTAACCCAAAAACAGCAATGCATTTAACAATTTTTAGTTCACAAGAAAGGAGCACTAAACTAATACTTAAACCATTAAAGCAATTCCAATGCTCTACCCGTAAGAGTTGCAACGCTTTGAATTTTCTTTGATGATTCCGTTCATTTTAACAACAATAAATGTCAAAATCTACCACTTAACCAGTTGAATGCGCTGTGTATCTGTCATCGAAATGTTGAATGAATACGGCCCAAGTAAACTTTCTGAAACCAGTGGATTCGATATCGCGCAAGAGAACGTTGCAGGTAACTTCTAATTAAAGAAACTTTTTAATTTAAAAATCAAAAACGAGCAGTTCGTTTGTAATGTGCTTTGAAATATCCAGCCAAGTTTTGACATGTAATCGAGACAAGACACGTGCTCCATCAAAATTTTATTAATTTGGCAGCCTGTGCAGGTAATCACTGAAATCTGTATCGCAAAATTACTCCATAACTAAATAGCAAACCGTATGCCATCACCAGTTACCAAATTCAATGTCATTTGAAATTGTGTTAAAGTTTTCAGTAAGTGGATAGTAACCGTAGCGAGCTTTGCTACGAAAGGCAAAAAACCGCAAAACTTCGCACCACAAATCCTGCAGCATATGCTGAGCAATTTGGGCCAATACGGAAAACGAACGAGTAATGCACCACTGACAGAAAAGAGAGAAAAAAAGAAAAAAGCAAAGAACAAAGAAAGAGCAGAGCTAGCTCGTCACAGGAAAGCAGGTAGCGATTGAATCAGATCAAGGCGTGTCACAAGTGACCAAATCGTTCCGATTCTTTCGTCCAGTTGCCTTCAAAGCGAACGACGCTTACTCCAAGCCAATAGTTAAACATTAACTGGCGCGATGCAAAAAAAATCATGATCACAACCAGGACAGCATAGATGCCGAGCTCGTGTTAGCTCCTAAGGGCAAAGCAGCAACGACACGTTAGAATAGTCACAAAAAAGCGCGCGCTCGTGAATGTGCATTCACATCACGGATTGACGCCTGCTTTGGAAACGAAAAAATGTAGCTTTCAGCGTATTCAGTGAAAGAAAAAAATGTAAACTCAAGTATGTCACAATACATACATTGTTAATAATAAAATGCTGCAAGAGTGTTGAGCTTTTAAAGAGTATATGCATTAAGCAAGAGCGTGAAAACGGCTTATTTTTCACAATGGAGAAATTACAACGCTTCGAACACACAGTTACGAACAAAACACATACGAGGAAATTATTAGTCTGAAAAACATGAAACCGGAGGGTCATACCAACTCTGCCCAGCTGCTCTGCACCTCAAACCAGATTTTCAATTCACGTCATGTAATCAAAGAACTAACAAATTATCCGCACACCAAAAAAGCTTGCTGCATCATAAACTCTTCTTAAAGCTAATATTTCAGTCTGTCTTGTTGTGACGTACGCAATATGCGTCTTTGTTTAAGTTCGCATTGCTCGTACATGAAATGTGGTAACTAGATTTAAATCATTAATCTTACGTTTAATGCGATTTCCAGACCATTGAGTCTGTAGTCATATTTTTACAAGAAAATTTCAAGTCTTGCAGACAAAACTGAACTGAGTGACAAAGACAAGCTAGCTTTATTGCAAATTAATAAAATTCGGGGCAAATTGAAAAAAATTAAAAAACCAAATTCAATCCAACGAGTTTTAATTAGTGATAAAGCAAACTAAGTTTTTACTACTACTAAAGTATCATAAGATAGATGCAAAAGAATTGAAAAATACCCTCCACTCGAGTAGTATAGTAACTCTTTCCTTAATGTTTCATTTGTCTGTTGACGACAAGTGCTCTACTAAAAACGAATGATCACATTCATATTACAAAACTACAACTTTATACCACTTTGCGCCTAGTGCATTCATGTACCGTATGCTTCACAAATTACTTCTTAGAATGCTAACCATTTATTGAGAGTGGGTACTTGTTTTATGATTGATTCATAAAACAAGCACCCACTGTCGAAATCGTCAAAAGTCGCGCAAAAAAGACAAAATGGCGCCAAAATCCACGTAGTTACAGATAACACAATTAAAATAAAGCCAGGCACTCACACAACGAAGATTAAAACTAACACTGAAGCTAACATCTGTGTCGGTCTATCCGCGACCTTAATAGAATGAGTCACATTGACCGTGGCGAATGTTGGAAAATGACGTAACGCATACTGCGACGCCTGGGTGGATCAGAGCAAAGATATTTTTAAAGGTCCATTGCTCCCGGCATCTGTCGAATGTATTGTGAAGCATATTTCTCAAAATCGTCAAAAAACAGCGATAAGTTGTCGCACACTCAGGCTTCAACCGAGAGCGTTTGGTATCCTTCATGCTTATCTTTAAACATTTACCAACCGCTATTTAAGGGGATAATCTTAAAACTTTTCCTTACGCTCTCGCTTGATAAATACTTTTCTACTGTACTTAGTATTTTTCTTTTTTCTACCGAGCAGTAATTACTACAATGTCGTCACTGACATAACTATAATATTTTCAAGCTGGCAATTAACTTCTTTTACCTTACAGGTAAAACCAATGGCGCTTCCTTATACGGTACAATTAAAAACTTAAAACTCTAGGCAAACGATAGCACGACTAATATTGAAATAGACAATTATGAGAACTAACGACAATCGCTGTCGATTAAACCGATACAAAATAAAACGGACGTACACGTCTGCAACCGAACGTTTTGACAAGAATGCCGCCTATCAACGACCAAACACGGGATATCCCGTTAGGTTAAAAACTATCGTCAACAAGTGCCGGCGCATCAACAATACAAATGAAGATTTAATTACAACCTTCAATGAAAATGAGCATGCTTATACCAATGCATTTCAAAGCTACTCCTTGAGTTAATTTTAAATTCCCTCAAAGCGAACTTTTCCAACAAGAATCCTCCTTCGGAGGCTTTAAATTTTTCTTTGGTAAGCGAGGCAGTTCGTTTTGAAGTCTTTCTTTAAACCAACATCACAAATTCGACAAATGTGAACGTGCGAGTTTTGCCAAGGCACTGATCCATAAAGTGCCTTGGCATTAAACGAAACCTTAGCCCATTAATTTTTACTGGTCATTTATAACGTACACATACTTGGTTGAAAATTTAAAGTACAACATCTAAACAACTGCTCCTAAGTTTACTGTTTCCCCAGCAGACCATTAATAATGATCAGTTCCGTCGTTATTGGCTGGTAGAAAGTAATTAATAACTTCAAAACAATGCATCCCGGTAATGAACAGTTTTAACGCGAGGTTACCAGAAAGAAATCAGGCAAAACGCAAATGACAACTCGTTGTTTGTTTTCACATGACGCATGTCAGCTTGATTTATAAACAATTTCTAAGACAGAGGTTATTGGATACTAAAAATATACAAGCAAAATGAAAAACAAAATTTAACCAAGACGACATCATTTGCAACTGCTGAAATGCAGTATTGATGAAAACTAAATGCGGCTGGTATTTGACCTCCGTAATGGCATTTAAAAAAGGACTAAAAACTTTTAATTTTGCTCAAAGTTTCAAAAATTAAAGGTTCAAAAATGACTGCACAAAATAACGTTCCAAATGGCATTTGAAAACACACGCAAAAGCTACGTCATTCTAAAAGCAGTGATCCAAAATAAATTTAGCAATAAAAAACAAATTATTATCCATCTAGATAATTGGTTCTCAACCGGTAGGCCACAGCAGGTAAGTCGGGTGGCCCCGAAAGTCTGTGTACTTTGAAAATGGGTTTGCATGTCGAACAAGGTTGAGAAATACTGGTTCATATGAACAGCCATACGGACCAGCACCTGTGAACCAGAGTCGCAATGGCCTTGATTACTTTCTTTTGAGATCAACTTCACTTCCGTGTAGTGAACTGGCCATCCTCGTCACCGGAGAGGCAGTGACTTTTTTTGGAAGATCAACTTCACTGCCGTCATATATTATGCTTATCACAATGACATTGTAATTAAAATATCAAAGTTATTATGAAAGTGGGCCACAAATATTTGTGGCCCCGTTAAGTGGGCCACGACACGAAAAAGGTTGAGAACCACTGATCTAGACATAATTTAGTCCTGTAGTGTCTTAAATAATTAACTGACTAAGATCCCAAAAATAACGTCCAACTGAAATATTAGATTGTTAAACCAAATCATGCGCTAAAATTGGATTCACATTTTTAAACATTTAGAACTATAAAAATCCACGCCCTTGCTATTCCCTCCAGTCATCTGTTGAACTCCACCATAACATACAATTGAAATCCTATCGAATGAATAGATCTCCCTACGAATACCAGCTCACCGACGACTTTCGAAGTTACAATACACAAAATATACAACATACGTATTCGCCTCAAACTACTAGAAATTGAACTAAGTGAAAAGCTCTTCGCAAAAGTTTAACAATATTAACAATTAATAACAGTATCTACTCGTCATAAGAACTGCGTAATCACACTAACTTAATGGTATGCGAAAATATTAACAAAGCAAGCAGTCGCCACTGTTCTGTCAGGTACTTTGTCTCGCTTCAACCAAACGAAAAAAGTTCCTCATGTTCTCTTCTTTGTTTCTTTTTACCAATGCGCAATTGCTCACGCACACTCGTGCGTGAGTCGTGAAAAGAACGCTCGTATTAAAAAAGAGCGCATGTATTAAAAAAGAGCGCAGCTCCCGAAAGAGCGCATGCCTTTTCGTGATACACATAACTGGGTTTTTAAATCCATCTCAACGCCACCGCAAACCCAGTGGTTTTTAAAAAAGAAAACAAGAAATAAAATATTTTTCATCGTTAAGGACATGGTGTCAATTGCTTACACAACTTTAAAAAATTCATAAGTTTTAACATTTCTTGCACTTTAGACCAAAAATAGGGCAAAGGCAGCCAACTAAATACTACAAAATCTTCAAGTTTGATTTGACATATATCGGTCTTTATCGCAAATATTCGATGCATAACTTGAAAATTTTAATAACTTAAAATCAGGGGTGAAATGATTTTAAATAATCAAAAATTCAAGACCTAAATCGCCCCAGAGAATAACGACAGTAAAATCTCTTAAGAATTGTAATAAACAACTATTTTTATTATGTTCAAAATAACATTCAATAACTATGTACAGCAATGCTATTTTTAAGCATAGTGACAAAGGATGAGAAAAAGCAATGTGGAAATAACTCAAGTACTGCACGTAGTCTATACTTAGCCAATTATTATATAATACGACTGTTCATCTCATGCAATGCACTAGAGCTCGTATTCCTAACTCTTACATTTGCACTCACGGAGTCACAGGATTAAAAATAGCCACCTCCGGTTAAAACACTAATCAGTGGCAGACAGATCGCAGTGAGACGGTGCTGGTTGGCAGACGTAGACATTGCGTTTTTCCTGAATAAGACTAGCAACTTAATAGAAACATGTCGGCAAGTGACTCAATAATTTGGCAATGCTTTTTATTATATCGCAACCGGCCAATAACACATTCATTAAACTGCGGTATACTTATTTCAGCTTGTTCGATTCCTCGTTATCACAACTATTGTATTAACAACTACTACATGAATTATAAATACAGCATCAAAAACGATTTTAATCTAATAAGACAAGCCCTTTTACCTGGCTTAAATCACTATACGTTTGGTAAATTAAAAGCAAGTATCTGGGAATTGTGACAAGTCAAGTCTTAGTGACAGACTGTGGGACAACAAAAAACTGTATCGATAAGCTTAAAAGATAAATAGCTTGCAAAAAAGTCAACGCAAACGTACATCTCATTACAAATGCATCACCACATTAAAGTGTGGTGATGCATTTGCAACTAAAGTAGATTTTTACCACAGTGCTGATAGCCTGCGAATAGTTTTAGATGTCGCTTGCGACCATATTGTCCATTTTGCAGCTTACGATAGTTAGGGCCACTTTTCATAATCAGACGGAAACGTTTTGGAGCTGTAACAGAAACTTAAAGTTTTGACTGGAAAATATGCCTTTTTGGTACGTTCCAGATGAATTAACTTTAAATTCGGTGAAGGTTGGTGGTCAAAGTGCAGACGTTTTTCGGGGAGCAGCCTAAAACATACGGTGCCACGCTTGATTTTGGTAAATTTCCTGCCAAATAACGACTGATAAAAACAAATAGCACAACTTTTCAATTGAAAAGTATCCAATTGGGCAACTTCCTGTCAAAAACTGCTGGCAACGCGGTAACTACTGCAGTGATGACTCTTCAATGGCTGAAGGTGCAGCTCACTACGATCGATGCCACAAAACCAGGTACTGGTTCAGCGCCTAGCCATGTGAAAGCCAGCGTCTAAACAGAAATAATCAAAATTTATCCGTACCTCGTACTACAGCTTAAAAAAGATAAATAATTCGGATCTGACTGGGCTAACCCACATGCTGAAAGCAAACAAGACTGAGGGTGAGAATGGTATTCAAAGCCAAATCCAAACCAACCGCATAAACAGTGGTCCTTGGCTAATTGAGAGCATAACTTGGAGAGTTGGTGTACCCTCGAACCACGATCACCCACTCGATTCTTAAGAGACATAGGCTAGCGATTTCACAAAGCAAGATAGCTTTTAATACAAGAGTTTAAAGAGTAATCATTGTTCCAATGAATAAAAAGCCATGTTTCTCACCTTCACATTTTTTTGTTTGATTTTGTGTCGCCGTGCTTTACCAAGACTTATTTGCATCTAGTGAAACAGTTTCTATGCGACCTGCCGTCTCGCTTAACGAATGCACTTGAAAAATAGTTAAGCACAATCCTTCAACAGTAAGAAAACAATGACTGTAAAGTGCAAGAGCACAAAATCTGAGGGCAATCTGTGCAAAGAAAAAACGACGGCTAGGTTAAAAATATCTTGTTGAAATTACAATTAAAAGATTTTATATCACCGCCATATTCTTGCTGCGACCACTTATCGATCGTCGGTTTCCGGCCAAGCCGACATCATTACCATAACACCGAACAAAGACAGTTTTCCAGCGGGGATTGGACGCATGAAGCACGGCGAAAAACGCTTCAAGCGCTCGTGATTTTGCCGCAATCGGCGATTTCAATCTCAATGATGAAGTGCCTACCAACAAATCAATAGCGCCTGGCCTGAAATTTGCCTTGCAACAAACGCTTTTCAAATGAGGTAAAAAGCAAACAAAAAAACGCGCCTTAAACCAAACACTGTAATTGCACTTAGCAAATGTAGAAAACCAACCTACAAGAGCACGCCGGTTGTTCCTTATAGACAAACTGCTCTCTTTAAAGCTGGTTTTCTTTCTTTTACTCCTGGAGCGTACAAGGAGTATTTGCTTGCTTTATTTTGCTGAAACTCCATGAAACAAACAGATCCCTGCTTACGTACTTACCACAGTTGGAAACCGGACCACGCTTAGTCCACTTATGTAAAAAAACGACGTGACTGCCGCTTAAAAACTTTTCGTTTCATTAAGAACATGACGTCAAGAGAGAAAAAACGGAAATAAAAATCTTGATCATGTCCTTGCTCTGGCGTCAATACAAACTATATATATAATGATGCTATTTGAAAAAAGCAATAAAATCAAGTTTAAGACGACCAACAGGACAGTGCAAGTCATACTCTGATGCCAGTTGGTAATCATAGACTCGATAATTGAAAATACGTTCAGGTAATATCAAAAACTCGTAACAAAATATATAACGAACTTGCACGGGTGCTAGTGAAGGAACTTGATGTTTATACCGATGCAAGCCAAACCTCTAGGCCAGTCGATTTTGAACCTACTACACAGGCCGACCCCCATTAGTTTGACCGATGTTTCTGGAGTAATTTACCGTCGGAACCCATCTGCTTCTCTTTTTACGATGACAATCCATATTTTGGAAAGTAGCATATGGTAGGGATCCTTTCGTTTAACTTTTTATGATGATAGCCTTTTTCAAGATTAATTTGCGATAAAGGGTCTCACCGTTATCCTAAAACTCGAATATGTTTAAGTAAAAACTAAAACTAAGCTTAATCGTTGCGACGAAAGAGAAAAATAGAGAGATCTAATTTTAAAAAATTCGATGTAATGTCCGTCAGCAAAGGTGGCCAAATCCATCTATTGTTTCTCGAAAGTTCACAAACAGCATTGCGTCACTTCACTCTGTTAATGACATCTTTTTTTTAATCCAGCCTGTTCTTCAACCAGCCTTTTCCACGTCACCTTCGGTTGCCCACGCTCCTTCTTCCGACCACTTCAAAATTTGACGCTCTTCTCAACACGTCATCATTATCATCATCCCTTCTCAAAACATGTTCACGCCATACCACCGCATTCGCTGTTGGTAGTCTGTGGAAAGTTTCTTCCAAACCAAACCATTCTGTAAGTTCTTGGCTACACCCTTCCTAGATTAATTTAAAACCATGCACTGTTCTTACCATTGCCATCATAATTCTTTTAAAAAATCGCCATTTGATCCTCCCTCAGTCACCATGTCTCCCTCCCGTACAGCATCGCCGACCTTACACAACTCTGTTGAATCCCTTTCATTTTCAACAAAAGCTTTGATCCATAAAGCAACGCCACATAATCTCTGAATTTTACCTTTTCAATCCTTGTTCTTGATGTCAGCGCTCCTTCACTTCCACTACTTGGCATTCCACCTGTCCCTACAGTAACAAAAACTTCATGACATTCTTCATTTGGTTCCACATTTGCTCATATTGCCTCACCACATCTTTCACAAACAAAACCTTTTGCCAGAGTTGAAAGCGTTCCATTTTTTTTCTACCATCCACCAATTCATCACATTTCGTGCCTATCACGAATCTACCATCACCCTCTTTCGGTAGTCACCGACTACCAGTGGTACGCGGCCACCAGTTTAAGAAACACTGCACTCTCTCGTCAACGGTGCAACACAACCTCATTTTGAATTGAATCGACAGCGATGATGTTACTTCGTGACCGTGGTTTTAACTAATGGTTATCTCAACCAGAATATTTTCTATTCGAATATGCCTGTACAGTACACGTTTTTGTCCAGTTTTTAACGTTTCTTGTAAAGCTTTGTACGCTTTTTTGCTCTCAAGCATTTTCGTATGGAACTTTTCATCAGCTTGGATATTTATATGGTGTCATACAGTACACCTTATAGTGTGAACATCCGGTTTTGTCAACAAAAATCTTATTGTACGTTTTTGCCCGCGAAAATGCATACGCTTTTGGTACGTTCTTTGCGGACAAAATCGGATATTCGAACAACAAATACTGTAAAGCACCATGCGAATATCCAAGCGGATAAAAATTTCCTCAGTAAAATGCTTGCAAGCAAAAAACGTAGAAACCCGGACAAAAATGTATACTGTGAACAGCGACCTTAATTCTGTTCAGTTCGGCTACTTAACTGAACGCATCATCTCTTTTGACAGCACCGCATCTAGTGTACGTTCAAAACTTCTGGCCCTAGCTGTGGGTAGTAGCTTCAATCTGCGGGGCGCCACGGTCTTCCACCACGCCCATTTAAATGGAGAGGCCAGTAAACATCGAACAAACCCGTGAAGTGGTACCTTCTGTAATTGAACCGGACCAAACACAGCTAATCGCTGATTCGAGTCTCAAGCGTTTCCTGCAATTAAATAGCTGGCGCTGAACAAACAAAGCGAACTGCTCGCAAAACCTTTCACAAGCTGTAAACCATTCAGCACTTACACCAGTTAGTGGTTGCAGCAGGCACGACAACGTCATCCCTGTTTAAGTAGTGAACTGATCAAACAATCGCGCGATCAAACCTCGCGCTGATCGAGCTGTTGTGGCCTTTGAGAAGCATTACGCCAAGTTGGCTGAACAAGAGTAATGTTGAGATCTCTGAAACGGGAGTACTCAACGTTTTCCTGCAGCTTGGAAGGGGGGCATTGCAGGCAATATGACAGAAGTCCCCTTAACTCGCCTGTCAAATTGCTCAGGATAAATCCAGTTTTTTTTCCTAGCTTTCATATCTTCCCCAATACAAGTAAACTGCAGAACTACGTAACATCGACAACTTCAATTACACACAGGTTAACTGATTTGCGAACCATCGTGTAACCTTTGCCAACATCTTTCAGCTAACCACATCTTCATTACATTACAAAAGCTTTACACAATTTGAAAGCGTAGCTATTATTTTCTATACCACAACATATATGGTTCGACAGTGCATGCTTGCCAGCTTATTTATGCTTGAGGGTGCTTTAAATTTCGACCAAAACGAAACAAAGACGCGTCAACGCCACGAGGCGCCCAGAAGCGAGCCGAGCATGAGCAAATTGTGACTCACAACGGTACTTTCCCTGGCGGTCTTTTAAGTTTACTTCGATTAGAAAAAGGTGTATACAGATTTAACTCAAGTGCCGGTCACTTCATTACAGGCAACGGCACAGGAAGACAAGTCGCTTTCAACTCGTGTAGTTTATATACTTAAACAATTGCGCCTTTGCCTTGCCAAGTCGTCAGCAGCAAATTCCGCCATGATCGATATACAACGTCGACCGCATTCCCCATAACAAGGCACTGTACTTGACAATGACGCATAGTAAGACACCATAAGTAAATGCTATTAGCAGCATCACAGCTGGTAAACGCATATTGCATCCCCGCTGGTGTTGGTAAGAGCCCACATCATGTTACAACAGAAGTGCGACAATAGCCAAGCGACTGATTAATGCACGAAATCTACAAAGCACGCCTACATTCTCAACAAATGGCTATCGCCTTCAACAAACCTGTAATTTGCATAGCTTGGCAATCAGACAAAAAGCAATTTTTGCGAACTGATTCATGCCTAAATCACTGTCACGTGACGAAGGCCAGAGAAATATTCAACAAAAACAACACTCATCAAATATTATGCACAAACTAAATGACGCGGAAATGGTTTTTGATATTCGAAAGACCAGGTAAAAAACATAGTTTTTTGGCTTTGCAACTGCCACGACGTTTCAATGTCCAAGTACACTCTAATCATGGCGTAGCGTTTAATACAATTAAGTTAATTAAGTTTTGCATTTCATTTTCGACACTGCTATTGCTGTGCGTCAAGGAGGCATGTATATACCATTCGCAAAAAGTTTGACATTATTCAAAAAAAACCGAACCCGGATCTGCTGACTGCCAAGCCGCCGCTCTTGCCATTTCACGAGACTGCAAAACTACATCGTCTTTTACCAGCCATATTTTTAAACTGATCACGCGCAAACCCGATAAGATCCAACGCAAACAGTCCAAGCGAGTGGTTTAAACACTCTTTACAGTGCGTGCACAGCCTGACAGATTAACAGAAAATGAACGAAACCTGAAAAATCAACAACCACCCAGAAATTGGTTGATATTCATTGACAAAATTAAAACATACCGTCACTGACTCAAGCCACACCGATCATTATCTGTCTTTATGCATTAACATGGAAAATCAACAACATTCAACAAGCTATCTTTGATCCTTGCACGGTCAAAGTGACGTTTTCCTCAATTAACAATTAACTGTAGACTGCTTGAGAGGTTGCTTGGCTATGGTAAAGTGCCAGCAAGCAAAACGTGAAAAAGCACATAAAAACATTCACGGCCACAGAGTGGTCAAACATAATTTCGAGCCCATGTTTGATTAATTCTCTTTCACGCTTACAAAGCAAAAAACGACATCAGGTGTTGCCCAAAAATATTTTACCAGCGTTAAACAACCTACTTTAAAAAAGGAGTAAACAAATAAAGGTTTAAGAACAAATCTGATTTAAGAAGACCACAAAAATAAACCCCATAACTATGAGTGAACAGAGATTAGTAAATGCCTAAATATCAACAGTTTTGATAGGAAGACCAAGTTAATGAAATATGAACAACCCTTGCGTTTACTTGGTTAAAAACGGCTGTAGTAGTGCATAAAGATAAGGAGCATAGCGTTTGAGTTGAACCTAATCAAATACAATTAAAACTAAAAATTAACGCAAACTCTGTCTGAGCTAGACCAGCCAGCTAAACAATGAAAGTATTGACGAGACCACAGTATTTCCTTCTAAGCTGTGACAACTTAAGAGCGAGACCGAAACCAATTACTCAGTTCTGGAGGTTAAGAGTGTAATCAGTTTACAACTCATTGTGATTTTTCCCAAAAAAGACTACACATTTGTCAAAGCTCAAAATAGAGGTTTTTGATTGTAAATATTTCAAAGCTCCTTGAATAGAGAGCATTAACTGGTGTTCGAACGCACATTACTAGACGCCAAATTGGTTTGCGCCCAACAAATAACTGAATTGTGGAAAAACATCGAAAAATACCCTGAGCGCAACAACGTGCATGCAAATCCGAGATCAATACTGCTTGGAAGACGTTAGCCATGGCCATTTACAATTAAGCGTTGACAAACTACGATTTTGCTATGCCAGGGCACATCTATTCCAACTACAGCAGACGCACCTTCTCAAAGTTTTCTTACCCACACATAATAAAACGTACATAATTTTCCACCTTAACGAAAGACTTTCTGAAGGGAAATTGACAAGCATATGAAGCTAAATGCACTTAATCTACAGCTCATAGCTACTATTTCGAGCCACACATAAAACTTATGGAAAACACTAAACGCTAATCAAGACTTAGTATCATTATAAGATAAACATTGTGTTGCCAACAAATCTTCAGCAAAATCAGTAAGCAACATTATCATTTAAACAACATAACAAGCGACCTTTACCGATTCTGCTCCAACGCCCAGTTGTGCTTGTAAGTGACATAAATGCCAAAAACAAAGATTTTAGAAACTCTATCTTGACATTTTCTAATGGGCTTTTCAATTATAATTCTATGAAATGAAAATCAGATTGATATTCTAAACCTTTCAAGTAAAACAAAGCTCTGTCAGCAACTTTGCCTTTGCCATTTGCTCAATGTCATAGCTTTCTACTATACTTTTAGAAAAATTCAAACAGTGAGATGCTTTGTGTAACCAGCAGCCTAACCAATTAATTTATTCATAGATAGCGCTTGCTTTAAGTTTTTGACAACTTGGCAAGCGCAGGTCTTAGCTATGAGCTGAAGATCGCCTGTGCTCAAATTTCAAATCTAGCTAAATTGCCATGAAAAATAAGCATTATTTTTACCAAAAAGCAAAATTTAGCATTTTTGACTACAGACAAGTCTCAAAATGATGCTAAGATGTTTAAAATTGTACCTCCTGTTGTTTTAAAAATATGTGTTGCATTGATATAGAGTTGGTGTGGGCTCATATAAACAGCCGAGAAATTGGCCAAAAAAACTATGGCAATAAGTTTTGATTAAAAATTAACCAATTACAGATATTAGCAAAGTATTTAGAATTACAAAACTAATCAATCACATACATACAGTACAGTAGTCCACGTTAACCTGATCTTTTCCGAGTCTTATTTGGGCATGAACCAGCTGAATGCCAGGGTACATATCTACACAACATTAAGGGGACTTTCCTTTGACATTTTCTGATTCACCTGAGAACTAAAAAACTAATATTTGAACTTTAGCAAAAGTATTTTTTGAATGCACATTAGCAAAATTGCTAATTTTGATTTAACTGAATTATGTTCCGTATTGTAGTCAAGATTTGTTGGTATGCACCAATGCTACAAAATCAAACGCTTAATTTGAGCACTGAACAATAATATAAAGACAGTAATACTCTGATCTGCAGTTTATGCATGTCGGTATTTTTCTACTTTTGACCACCAATTTTTCAGAGCAACTTAATCCATTAATGCCAAAAATGATCTAAACCACAATTTCAATTAAATGACATTTTGTAGGGCTCATAGTGATAATAAAAAACATAAAAAAACCATAAAATTGAAAATTTACCTGTAACTTGTTTCAAGCACATACAAAACCTGCATGATACTAGCCAAACCGTTAGAACATTCAAATATACGTAAGTACGGTTCTCATAACAGCTTTTTTGTGGTGGGCACATATCTTCCCAATCGGCATTAATGGGTTAAGGTATCATTACTAAACACCAGAGACTACCACTAGATAAGGCATCACGTCTAACCCCAGTGAACACAGAAGAATGTGTTATGTATTGCCACATCACCATGAAGAGTTAGGGTTGCATTGCTAATCCTTCACTTGCCTGCAACCAGAATCCTAACCCCTGCTAGAAGAGTAATTGTATGTTTTTTTTTGTGTAATGTTTGTGCACAACATCTACTGTGCAAAGTCTAGGAGAGAACCTACATGTTATATAAATCATACCAGTTGAGTCAAAAGCAAGTTTGAAATTTCCAACACCGAAAAAGAAAAAACAAGCAAATATTTATGACGCACATCTGAAGCCTAAGAAAAGCTTCTCAGTGGCATTTAACTTTAGCAATTACTCCTGAAGCACAAATAATACAGCATGATAACAATAGTAACCAACAGCAATACAAAAGTAGACTTAATGGTAGCAGATGCCACAGAAAAAAATCCAAAAAACTACAAAAGCATGCCCTTATTATGGCACAACTAAGACTAGTATATTATATGAAAGCAATAAATTAATGATAGGCCAAATAATGGCCAGTTTTATGAGTCAGTGCATAGCAACACAGAGAAAGCATACACATTGTTCGACACTTTTTTGTTTGTTACCCCAGGCTGTTTTGCCCCTAAAATTTTCCAGGCTTGGGATCAATCCAACCTGGGGTAACAAATGAAAAAGCATCCATTGTTCAGTGACTGATAGTACTGGTACAACGTCCAAACAAGCAAACAGTTGTTTTGTAACAGAATAAAGTTAATATCAAGGTTAAGGTTGAGGTTACTACATGTGCTAGTGGGCAACTACTAATTGGTATTTAGTCTGTTAGAATAAGAAATTTTGCCTCAAGTAACATCGCATGACCCTTAGACTTTGTCAGTTCTTCCCTGCACTCAACAGCTCCAGTTCAATTGCCTGATCACACCGCTTATACAATTTCATCTCAAGTTCGATCACTTTCCATTGATTGTCTCAGTGAATCATCTTCATACCAAAATATATAAACACAGTAATTCCATTGTTTGTGTTAGTTTTGTTATTAAGCCAAGGAGGCAACATACAGGACGACTGTTGTCACTTTGTTGTCTGCCTACGCACAATATAATTATCTCTTTGTTTAATGGTATTTTCCTTTTCTTTACGCAAAACTAAAAATACTAATACTTCGTTAATCTGACTCTTATCACGGACTCATATTTGAAATTTAAATTTTTTTGCAATTTGGAAACAAGCAACTTTTTGATGGGAAACGCGATTTTTAAAATCGAATTAGGAACTTTTTGGTATGCAGCTAAAGGTTTACATACATTCCTGGAACCCTCGCACCCATGTCGTCATGCCCGAACCAAATTCTTTTAGGATCTGCGCTTTGAACCAAAATCCATACTTGGATCATTTGAGCTGACTTTGCTCTCTTTCCGTTAGTGGTTCGTTTCGCTGCGCGGGCGTCTGTTTAAAGGGAAAGTTTGCCCCGGATGATGATGCTCTCTGAATTAATGACACTCTGGTTACTGTTATCCAGAAAAAAAGCTATAAAACTTTTTAAAGGTTTTTAATAAGCGTGGTCAAATTGGTGCTGGATTAAGGGAGGGGGGGGGGAAACAGGTGCACGTGAACTAAAGCTCTAAGTGAAAACATGAGGCTCGCTAACGACAAAAGCCTTTCTTTTATTAAAGATCCATTACAGTCCCTACTGAACGTAAGCCGGTCCAGGGCGTAATAGCTGGTGAAATCTTTCTTTTTTCGATTTGACATGACGGTTACGATACGGTACTTTTCAAGTACGTTTGATGAGCCACTGCCTACCAGGCATGCAACTAGGATTGTTGAGAGAGGGCGGAGGCTAACCAAATCAAACGTGCTGGACCCTAAAAGTAGCCGTGATACCAGGGTGCAAGCGACTTTTGAAAAAATTAAAGAGGAAAGAGTCATGTAGAGAAATCCAAGTATCTTGGGACCACATTTGTTAAGTTCAGCTACGTTTTTTCTCATTTCGGCATTTCGCACCAACAGTCAAACAGCAATAAATGCAGTTGTGCTAACTAGTGTGACAATATGGCAGTAGCTTATGAAAAAGCAGTTTATTTCAGTTAAGTAGTTTTTGAATGCTCTCAATTTCGAACATATTGTGTCGAGTAGAAACCAGGGTCATAGCGTCAAAACTCGATTTCTTAACGCATTATTTAAAAAGCGAATAAAGGAAATGGTTTTGATTAGTATATTATGGCAACCAAGTTTTTCGAAAACATCGTTAACAAAGCCGTTCGCTTCACTTACATTTTGTAATTAGCCTAGATAGCGTACAACATCGAACCACCGCTTCTTTGTATTAAGAGCTTTGGTTATATAGATATATGTTCTCGACAGAAAATCCCAAGAATACTTCACTCGCCAAATTATTTTCCTACTCCAATTGAAAAATACTTTCTTGAGCCGTACAAAAACTGGGATAATAAATTATGCGCAACTTAGTTGGTCACCAGTGACGCATTAAGGTTCATAAAGGGGAAAGGGTGGAGTATGATTTGCAATTTGGCTAGAAGTTGATGACTCTTCATGAAAATCAACTGTTCGTAGGAGCTTTTTCGTTTCATTTTTAAAGGGAATGATTATTTTTTAAGATCAACTTGTCCCATTCAGGGATAGCCAGCTCTTAAGCAGATCTTTTTACTTTGTTGTTTAGGGCCAAGACAAATGCGGCATTGCTTGATACTGACTTAGACCCTATTTGTTTTTCATTCATCGATTTCATTTCAGTATCGCCGCATGAAAAAAATCAAAACAGAATTACAAAAATAAAATATAACATGGGCCTACATCGTAAAGCTACATGCCTGCATGAAAAGAAGGAAGCAGCAAAATGATGAACGTTATGGCACGCGAATCCTACCTACAGTACAGTGCATATGAATTGACTCATTTCGACATTTTTTGACGGAATCAGTTTGCTTGCTTATTGCGTTTGGTTGGCAAATGTAATCTTAATGTTTTAAACGTGATAACGAAAGGTTGACATTTTAAATGTATTGTTACGTAAAATAGTAAGTGATACGTCATAAATGTACGTTATATTTGCTTTTTAGTTGCGGTAATCTGGCTCAGATTTCCTTTTTACAAATTTGACGTTGGCACACAGTCAGAATTAATGTAAATGGCAGTTATAACCCCAAAAGAGCGTGCTAGTATTTTGTCGCTCCATGAGCATTGTCAGGCATCAACTGGGGAAATTCCCAAGTTATGTAATATAGGTCAAACTGCTGTAGCGCGAATTATTATGCAATTCAAAGAAACAGAGTCATTAACCCCAAAACGAAAAGGAAAGTGTGGACAAAAACGAAAAACCACTGCAAAAGATCATGCGTACCTTTTGAGAAAGAGTAAACTGGACCCCAAAAAAGGAAGCAGTGACCTACAAAAAGATATGTCTGCAGCAGGAGTGGAGATTTGTGCATCTCTTGTGAGAAAACGACTTGCTTTAATTGGTATAAAGGCACCAAGGCCACAGAAGAAGCAGCTTTTGACCCTTGAAATGAAGAAAAAAAGACTTGCATTGGCAGTCCCGTAGCACTCCAACTTCGGGCCCCCCCCCCCCCCCCCCCCAAAGTAAGCGCAAGAGCCCCTGCGCACAGGTCATATCACTTTAGAGGTGTAAAATTGAAAAGCTGCATTAAGAAAATACACCACAATTTCTACATAAGTAAACAGGCTAATGTCAGAATAAAGCATGCCGATACCGAAGGTGCAAGTCATAAAAAATTCGGCACCGATGCCAGAGTTCAGTAGGACATTTATGCAGACACTGCGAAACGAAAGCAATGACACTGAAAAACATGAAAAACTTATAAAAACACAGTATCATTTAAATAGTCTGGAGCGAACCTTTTTGTTCGCAAATGCTGTTATGACATTGTCATAATCAAGAGATCGGGCGCAGTCATTTTCGATTGACAACATGGCTAATGAAGATAGTCTACTGTCTGTCATAGACGTTCTATTAAAAGTTTTGATCAGTTTCAATTTGCTGAAGCTTCTTTCAGCGCTGGCAACAGTCACGGGGCAAGTTAGTAAGATTCGAAGTGCGATGTACACATTCGGATACAATTCAAATAAATGAGTCTTTAGAAGATAGTTCAGAAAGTCTTGAGCCGTATTGAGATTGCGTTTTTTTTGTAAAATTAAAACAAACCGCTGTAGCTCAGCGCTCATTTCATCAGAATCAATGTCACCGAACTTTTTTTGGAACTCTTTACAGCAAGTAAGAAGAGCATTTTCTTGTTGCACAAGCAAAAGTTTGTCTCGTGTGTACAAAAACGAAAAGGCGGAAGAAACCTCACGTAACAAATTAAAGCGCTCCTTTATTGACATAATAGCCTGGTCTACTAATGGATAGAAAAAGTTGCTTTTAAATTTCAGTTCAGGAGTAGCTCGTTGTTCCTCTTCACCTTGGTAATCAAACAATCTTCTTTTCTTTCCACTTCTTGACGGAGGAAAAGAAGGATCAATATCCAATTCCTGTGCTATTTCAACAGCAGATGTTGCGGCACTGTCATAACCCGTTGTGCGATAGTTTTGCAAAAACTTTTCAGTTGCCTGGATTTCCGTTTCCATTGTATGAAGGGAGACTCCATACGATTGAAGAATCTTGCTTGCTTTATTGACTTGGAATAGGATATCATACCAAATAAACACCGACAAAAGAAAACTCCATTTCGATAAATGAGCTATCAACGATTTTGTTTCTGAGGAAGCTCTTCCATCTTTTCTTTCTATGGAAATGGCTTCCAAGTCTTTCAGTGCCAGCAACACCTCTTTTAAATTGTATCGAAGAGGTTTGATGCATTTAATTCTGCTTTCCCAACGAGTATCAGATTGTGACTTTATGGACAGCTCCACATGTTTCTTCAAAATTTCCCAACGCTGAGCAGAGGAAGAAAACAGCACATACAACCTTGTAAGTACTCCAAAAAATGTCAATGCTTCCGTCGATCAATTAGCACTGTCAACAACAACTAAGTTAAGGGTATGGTTTGCACAGGGCACGTAAACAGCTTTGGGATTGATGTCTAGCATTCTTGCTTGAACCCCAGAATGTTTTCCTTTCATGTTAGCACCATTATCATATGACTGACCTCGACAATCAGACAATTCTAGTTGCAGTTTGGTCGCTTTTTCTAAGAAAGCCTCCAACAAGCCTTTCCCAGTACTGTCACTTATTCTCAAGTAGCCAAAAATGTTTCTTTAACAACAGCAGCTTCTTCATTACATAGTACATAACGGAGAATGACAGACATTTGTTCATGATGTGACATATCTGGAGTGCAGTCGAAAATTATAGAAAAATATTTTGCCAATTTCAGTTGCTGTAAATTTTCTTTTTCAACTTCTGTCGCTAGCAATTCAATTAGTTCATTTTGTATGGTAGGACTCAAATAGTGATCTTTAGTGTTTTTATTCTTGATTCTGTCTTGAAGCTCTTTTAGGATCGGATCTCTTCTTGCCAAAAGCTCAAATATACCCAGAAAATTTCCATTGTGAGGAGATCCTAAGACTTCTTCAGATCCTCTAAAAGCAAGATTCCTTTCCGATAGAAACAAGGCAATGTCGATAAGTCTCTCTAAAACATTTCTCCAAAAACGTCTTTCATTGAAAAAAATATTCATCTCGCGTTTGTCGATAGTGGATGAATTTCTTATCCCTTCAGCTAGCAACATCCATTGACTGCAGCATTCTTGATGGGAAATGCCGTTTTCATGGTCTTTCAGTTTTTTCGAAAAACCCTCCCATGTATTTATACCACTGCAAAAGGGGCTTAGTGTTTTTCCAAATAGCTTACAACAAAAGCAAAAAACTTGATCTGATTCCCCACAATAAACTAGCCACGACCGTGAAACACTTTCACCATTAGGTAACACACGTTTATAATGGTTGGAGGAAAAACGTCGCCTTGGAGTTGTGTTATTATATGGAAAATTCATTATTAGTTGATGTGGTCCACGCTTTACTATATCACATCGTTGAGCATCAGAAATACTTTCAGGCCATTTACATGGGTCATCAGGGATAGGGGTAAATTGAGATTCAGTTATTTTTGATATTGAAGGTTGCGTATTGGCAGGTAAATTACAACTTACATTTTCTGGAAATTCACAATCACTTTGATGCTGATCGTCATAGTCTTCTTTTTCTTGTACACTATAGTTTTCTTCATCCCTCTCGGTACTAGTGCCAGGTCTACTCTGCTCAGTAATCTTGAAAAAATCTGTCATCTTGGGCAATTTCGCTACAGCATCTCGAGCAGTGGCTGCTTCTTTTCTCTTTTGAGCACCACTTTTTGAACGTTTCATTCTATACAATGTCAATAAAATACTTTATCTGCACTCTGCAGTGTATATATATTGTCCCGGTATTTCTAGCCAAACAGAATTCCAGACCATTCTATGATTGTTGCGTAACAACGGCATTGTTACGTCAATCGAATATTCAAGATTCTACCAGAAAATCAATCGAAATATTCTAGATTCTGCGAGATAAAATGACGTTGCATTCACTTATGATGTCACAAGCCAATTTCTTCCTACAGTTTAAATCGGTTGTAAACAAGTCTGCTGAACTGAAAATAGTCACGTAGCCCAAAAGCAATTTCAGACTAACTTGGGCCCCCAAAGTTGGCCTGGGCCCCCCCCAATTGGGGGGGTTTGGGGGGCGGCTGCTACGTCTCTGTGCATTGGCAAAAAAATCGAAGACTAAACAACGGCTGACTGGAAAGAATATCATTTTCGGATGAAAGCCATTTTATGATACAGGGAGAGCAGAGTCGGTTTGTTAGAAGAAGCAAGAGTGAAAAAATTAGATCATGCAATATCAATCAAGGTAAAAAGCACCCCTCAAGAAGATGTTTTGTAGAGTTTCAGCTTTAAAAGTGTTGGATCTCTTTTCTCTGTTGAAGGGATGATGAATGCCGACAAATATATTAAAGTAATTTAACGTAAAGTGATGAGAGACATGAAAAGGGCATTTCCTAACGGAGAAGGGATTTTTCAGCAAGACTTGGCTCCCTTTCATAGTGCAAAAAAGTGAAAAAAGTTTTTGAAGAAAATCACATCAAGGTTCTTGACTGGCCTGGGAATTCACCCGACTAAAAGACGGTTGAAAATTTGTGGAGTAAAAGTTCGGCTCTTAAAAAGAGATTGCACAACCCAAACGGAGATCATTAATGCTAGAATTAACGTGAGGTACCGAGATCAAGAAATTGTTCAGAGCTGCGAAAAATTCTTGGAATCGATACCAAAACGGGTCAAGGAGTTGATTAAATCAGTGGTCGGCAACCACCGGGCCGCGGCTCGGTGCCGGTCCGCAAGGAGTCAGCTACCGGGCCGTATAGTTTTTTAGCATTTCAGACTAAAGCTTTGAAACATTTTTTTAAAGCTTGACGCAAAATGTTATTGTTTTAGGAGCTTTGTTTAAAGCCTTGATTGCTCGCAATATTCGATTGTTAGCATCTTGTGATGAAATAATGCAAATTCATCGTCCCTTATCAGAGATAATATCTGAATTTGCTACCGTTCTCTGATCGTAGGCTAACTGCTTGCCAGTAGAGTCCCTCGCTGCAGTGGCTTGCGCTTGCGGCTTGAAACGTCTAGCTAGCGTTGCCAACTATAGCGATGAAAGTTGCTTTGATGTGGTTGCTTTGGCACTGCAGGGGCGAATTTTTGTTCGACGAAGCAAAAGATTTTGACGCATTCCAACTTTAGTTAGGTTAGGTTAGATTAGCAAGTGTAGTAAGATCATATTGCGTTAGGAATTAGATTTTTGATAAGGTATTAGAGTAAAGATACAATAGCAGCTAAATTGGGACACTTGAATAGAAATTATTACTGAAGCTTAAATTGTATTACAGATTAGCAAATCTGTAATACAATTGCTTTAATGGGCAATTGTACTACAGATTTAAAAAGTTTTAGCATTTAAATTTTTAGTCCGAGAAAAATGAGTACCGATAGGCCTACAAAACAAACATCCATGCTGAGTTTTTTTGGGAATGGACCAATATCATCTGAAGAATCTGACGTCGAGACCGAGGGTCCTACATTCACAAAAAAAAGGAAAGCTTCTTTCAACCGACAATATAATGAGTCGTACCTAAAGTACGGATTTATTTCAACTGGCGATTCCGAAGCACCTTGTCCACTCTGTTTAATTTACAAGAGCAAGTTATCAAACGAGGCAATGAAGCCATCAAAACTACTTCGGCACATGAAGACCAAGCACCCAGAAATAAAAGATAAACCTCTGGAGTTTTTTGAAAGAAGGAAACGTGATCACGAAGGTGAAAAACGATTATTGAAGACTGCTTTATCAACAAATTCAAATGCACTCAGAGCATCGTATTTGGTATCTCATCGCATTGCTAAGACCAATAAACCATTTACTATTGGAGAAGAATTGATTCGACCTGCGTGTACTGATATTTGCCGTGAAATTTTAGGAGAACCGGCAGCTAAAAAGATAGCGCAGGTTCCTCTTTCGGCTCGCACTGTTGCGAGACGAATTGATGATATGGCGGAAGACATTGAAGCTCAGTTAATAGAGCGAATTGTAAAGTCACCATGGTTTACGATTCAGTGTGATGAGTCTACAGATATTGAAAACAAAGCTGTGTTGCTAGTGTTGGTTCGATATCTTTATGAAGAGGATATTCATGAAGATATCTTATGTGCTTTGCTGTTGCCAAAAAACACCACAGCCTCCGAACTGTTTAAGGCTGTAAATAATTATTTCATAGAAAAACAGATCAATTGGTTGTTTTATGTTGGGGTGTGCACGGATGGAGCTGCAGCCATGATTGGCCGTCTGTCTGGTTTGACTGTTCGCATTAAAGAGGTCGCACCAGAGTGCGAGGCCACTCATTGCGTCATTCACAGGGAAATGCTGGCTAGCCGAAAAATATCACCTGAGCTTCACAGTGTATTCACTGATGCAGTTCTAATGATTAACCTCATTAAAGCTCATTCACTTAACACCCGGCTGTTTGAGCAGATATGTGAGGACATGGATGCAGAGCACAAATGTCTTCTTTTGCACTCAGAAGTGCGATGGCTCTCCCGAGGAAAATCGTTGAACAGAGTGTTTGAATTACGTGAACCATTGCAAAGGTTTCTATTTGAAAAAAATTCTGATCTTGCAAACAAATTTAGTGATGAAAAGTGGCTTCTAAAGCTTGCATACTTGTGTGACATATTCAATCTGCTGAACGAACTAAATCTTTCACTTCAGGGAAAAATGACAACTGTATTCAAGTTGGCAGATAAAGTGGCTGCTTTTAAAGACAAACGTGAATTGTGGGAGCAGCGCGTAAGCAAAAGAGTATATGATATGTTTCAAACGTTAGCAGAGACTTTGAAAGACAGCGAGCCTGACCAAGAGTTCTCGGACCTTGTGAGCAGTCATTTGCGTGTTCTCAGACAGGAGTTTAAGCGTTATTTTCCAAGCGCCAAAGACCCTCGAACTTCAAAGAAATGGATCCGTAATTCGTTTAGTTTCAAACCAGGTGATTCGACCTTACCTGTACGACAAGAAGACCAGCTGTTGGACATTGCAAATGATGGTAGTCTGAAAGGTATTTTTCATACAACGACTCTGCCAATATTTTGGTTGAAGGTCTTGCCAAAATACCCTGATCTTGCCATAAAAGCATTAAAAGCTCTATTGCCATTTCCAACATCCTACTTATGCGAGTCTGGATTTTCAGTGATGGCAGCAACGAAGACGAAACCGCGTAACAGACTGGACGTCAGGGACACATTACGGGTGTCATTGAGTACCATGATTCCTAGGTGGGAGCGTCTCGTGGCGGCAAAACAAGCTCAAGGTTCTCATTGAATTAAAAATGTAAATACTTTAGAGCTTTTATAACTTTTTATTGTTGAGCATTTGTGGTTTATTGAAAGCCGGTCCGCGAAAAATTTTGAGTTTTAAACCGGTCCGCAGTACGAAAAAGGTTGCCGACCCCTGCATTAAAGCATAAAATGTGTAGGTTATATGCGTTAATTAAGTGGTCTGCAGAGAGAATTTAAATGGTAAGCTACAGGTTCTTCGCTTTTCACAATCTAGTTGAAAATTCGGTATAATTTTTTTGAAAATCAAAAGAACAGCAGGAAATGATTGTTGAAGCAGCAATAACACGCTTCCGTCGTCACCCCCGCGGCCCAGTTTCCCACCAAAACAATTGGGAAGACTTGCAATTGAATCAGTGCAGTTAGCAAAAGCAGCCGAATATTGCGAGGCTTATTGGCAGGGATTACATACACTGCTTGTTTCTACGTTTGTCCTTATTTTGAAGATCTATGTCAAAGAAATATCCTCGTTTTTACGTAAATCCTTATTTTGTCTTCTTTCTAATAATATGACAATTTTTAAAGCAAGCCAAGTGATTTTATTGTTTCCTAATGTCTATGTCTTATTTTCCTAATGTCTATTTCCTTTTCCTATGTCTTACTCCAATAAAAAATAGGTCACAGCTAAGGCGAATAAATTTGTCTTATTTCAATAAAAAATAGGTCACTATCTAAGGCTGTAAATAGCTGCTGTGAAATTTGAGGCAAATTAATTTGAAATCTTTTAAAAAGTCAAAAATATTAAAGTCGGCATAAACACAAATATTTGGCCAGATTCTAAGCGGTTCCTAAAATATTTGTCTTGTGCTTAGAAAGAAATTTTTGGCTCGCAGGTAGCCTTGTTTTTAGGAAGCACATTGGATTTACGCCGATGGTCCTCATCTGAGAAAAAAGTGCAACACAACAATTCAAATAATACGGCTTGTCTTCCTAACAAAGCTCTCCCTGCGAGGGTTAGTATAATGAGTACGTTTTAATTGTCAATTTTCAGTTATGTTTCAATTGTTAAACTCTTTTCGACTGTTAAGAACACTTTGGTGTTCCCAAAGGATTTTGTCTTCGCTCGCTTCCTCAAACAAACAGCGAGCGAAAAAATGAAGTTCTGCAATTGATCAACTTGAGGGAGAGAGTACCTAGCTTATTTTTCACACGAGTCCTTTACCGAAATCCAAAACGCTAATTTATTTCCTGCGGGACGTCTAATGCAGTGATAGTAAAGCTTTTGTAATTAGTGGCGCGTTTTTTTTGCAGCAGCAGTAAAAAAGGAAGAGATTTGCATTTATTTTTAACGAAAGTACATTTACGCACAAGAATTGATTTCAGGAAAAGAAGGTTTTCAAATGGTGAAATGAAGAAAAAAAAGTTGTGCACAAAACCTAAATGGTGAAAACAATCGGTCTCTAATGGTTTGATCACCAGAAAAAAGGTCTTGACGGTTAAGTGTCCACATACAATGGTAGTTAACTGAGTGGCTGCCCAGTATTTGCTGTAAAAAATAAAAATTGCAGTATAAAATTTTTGCATGCAGTTTACAACATTTTAATATGTAAGTTTTATATATTAAAGAAACTACCCGATACTGCAATAATTGCAAAAAGCTACCCTAATTCTCACCTACTATTCATTTGTTATATTTTAAATTGCGCACTTTTGTCTATTTCTCCCTTTGAACATGTTACCATTAAAGTTCCTTCTTCAAACACGTACTTTATGCGAATCACTCTCCTCTTTTTTATGTGCGTTGAAAAAATGGTTCAAATTATTGCCTGTTTACATTGCGACTTACTGGACTATAGTGCGCTCAGCGTTTGGAAGAAAAACTTAGCTGTCGGATTGTTTGAGTTAACCCATTGGCTAGCCTCAACCGTTAAATTAGCAGGCTTGTTTGTATCGAAACAATTCAATTGCAGGAGATTTTTAAATAGCTTGTTGAATTCAGTAGCAAATGTTGTTAAGTAAGGAATGTTGTTGTTCTTCCGGTGTCAAATAATTTTTGAAACAAGCAAAACAAAAATGCTTTTTTATTAACATTTCACTTAGCAGATGCGCCAAGCTCGACCAAACGAATAATGCTCAGGATGATATTTCAACTCTGAGCGCAAGCAGCAAAAATCAAGCAAATCACACTGTGATTTTTCTCAACTGGCAAAACCCATCGCCCCAGACATCAGAAACTCACTGTTGTAAAATCATTAATCCGTAGAGCTAACACTCTCGTTTCTAACAAAAACCATTTGCATAGTGAATTGCTCAACATACGCGCTCCACCTTACGTCTTAACAAATTTCCAGCTAGGGCTACTTGTTTCTCATAGAGCTTACTCATTCTACTTCTATACCTTTCGTTTCAGGCATATCAGAAAAGATCGGATAAGTTTCAAACGAGACAGAAGTCAGAGCAGCCATGCGACCTGTTCCTACTATTGGTCAAGTTTTACCCTCCGTTAAGGACCCACACACTGAGGAAAAAAAGACTTGTTTGATTGATTCCGTCCCTTGTTCTAACTGCGAATGTGTTTACATTAGGCAAACCAAATACAATCTTAAATCTCGTTTGGCTGAACACAAACGAGCGGTAAGATATTAAACACCCGAGCAATCCGCCCCGTGCGAGCATGTTGTGCAGTTGGATCATTTATAGGATTGGAGTAACTCCCGCATTTTGAAAGTTGAGACCAACTACTTTCGACCTCATACCGCTGAAGCATGGCTTATTAACTCGAAATCCTATGTTATAAATAGGTCGGATGGTGATGGTCTACCCCATGTTCGTCGACCTTTGACCATGTAAATTTTTTCTTGGTTTCGTTACTTTCAAATATGTCGCTATATTAATTTATCATCTTTTGCTGACAACAATGTCTTCAATTGTAAGTTTATCATGCTGTAGTTTAGCGGCGATACTAACCAACCTCTTTCGTATGTTGGTAGCTTGAGCACTGTGATCGCGCAAACCCTTCCGAAGAACTGTGTGGGGGAATCTCCGCGTGTGATTGTTAAGTGGTATCTAGCGCTAATTGCGTTGCTTTTCGGGTCGTGCTATGCAATGCACAAGTCATTACCCGTGCGGTGTGCTACAGTGCTGTTCATAATTCAGGAGCCACCCTGCGAAATGTGTCGATATTCTTGTTCCAAGCCATATTTATTCATTTATATGAATTGTGTATCTACATGTTATTTATATTTTCGTGAAGGGTATGTTGCAGGTAATTTAATAACAGCAATAATTTTTTTCTGAAATTTTTTTGAAAGCCAAGATGCATCTCATAATGTGACGTCATACCGAAAACTGATTTTGCCATTAGTAACAAAACAGCATAACAATATTATTGTGAATAGCAATAAATGGATAACGATAATTTTTTTGGCAATAAAATACGTTAAAGTCATTTGACACTGTGATTTTTTTAGTGAGTCCATCACGCTGCTCTATTTATGACGTCATAATTTATACCGTATTTTGATTTTGCCAAAAAAATTTTTTTAAATGCATTCTGTTGTAAAACTGGGATATGTAACAGCCTTGTCAAATTATTAGCACTCTTTATAAAGATTATGGGGCCCTAAAAAGGGCCGTTTGAATTGAGAAGAATTGGATTAATATTTTATTGGCCCTCCATGGTTTACGATGACTAGTTTGCGGCGGCGAAGAAGTGAATCAACAAGCTTTTTGAGTTCTTCGGGTGTAATTACTCGAAACCAAGCAGCAATAACCTGTTCGATAAGCTCTCTTCTAGTCTTAGGTTTGTTTTTACCGACAGTACAGCTAACTCAGTTCCACAAATTTTCAATTGGGTTTAAATCAGGAGATTGGGCTGGCCAGTTCATTCGTTCAACTTTGTGGGTTCCATACCAATGTTGCACTTCCTTAGCAAGATGGCATGGTGCATTATCGTCCTGGAATATCCAATCATCGTCGGAAAACAAAGAGCGTGCACTGGGTAGCATTTGGTTTTCCAGCACATCAATGTATTTTGTTCCGTTCATCATTTCAGAGACTAGTTTGAGCCTACCAATACCACTTGCAGCCATGCAACCCCATACCATTATCGACTGATGGTCGGTGAGATGCAATATGGTCGGTACCTTCCTCAGGTCTTCTTCTCACATAATTATTTCCAGCATGATTGTTTAGGGTAAATGTTGACTCATCGCTGAAGAGAGCTTTCCTCCACTTCTCAACAGGCCATTTAACGTGAGAACGTACCCACTCTAAACGATGTTTTCTCTGCTTTTCTGTCAACAGCGGCTTCTTTCTAGCTTTGCACCCTCAAAGACCATTTTCTAGCAACCTTCTCCTCACTCTGTTGGAGCAGACAATTCAACTCCACTGCTCTTCTTCAACTCCCTGCACAACTCTTTCGAAGTCAGTTTTCTGTTTTCAATGAAATCCTAATCAGAGTTCTATCAGACCTGGTTACTGACTTTCGCTTTCTTCCTGATCGAGGCTGACGTCTCGAATCTCCTGTCTCCATCCACCGCTTTAACACTCCTTGCACTCCTTTTCGAGATACACCAGTCTTATTTGCGATGAATCTCTGTGATTTTCCTTCATTTTGAAGAAAAATGATAACTCCTCTTGTTTCTACACTAATCTGTTTGAAGCCCATGATAATTGACTAAAATATAATGCTAAACCTACCTAAAATAACAAAAAATAATCTCCTATTATGACCTCACAAGTACCAAATCGTGGTGTGATCATGATGTGACCAGAGACATGAGCCCAGGTTAGTACAATGGAGGAAAGACTTTTTAGGCCCTTTTTAGGGCCCCATAATCTTTATAAAGAGTGCTAATAATTTGACAAGGCTGTTACATATCCCAGTTTTACAACAGAATGCATTTTTTAAACTTTTTTTGGCAAAATCAAAATACGGTATAAATTATGACGTCATAAATAGAGCAGCGTGATGGACTCACTAAAAAAATCACAGTGTCAAATGACTTTAACGTATTTTATTGCCAAAAAAATTATCGTTATCCATTTATTGCTATTCACAATAATATTGTTATGCTGTTTTGTTACTAATGACAAAATCAGTTTTCGGTATGACGTCACATTATGAGATGCATCTTGGCTTTCAAAAAAATTTCAGAAAAAAATTATTGCTGTTATTAAATTACCTGCAACATACCCTTCACGAAAATATACATAACATGTAGATACACAGTTCATATAAATGAATAAATATGGCTTGGAACAAGAATATCGACACATTTCGCAAGGTGGCTCCTGAATTATGAACAGCACTGTAGTTGTCTGAATCGGTAGCTATGCTCGGAGTGGAATAGGCGAAGTAGTTGACCTCTTGGCGGCCGTGCATTATATGAGCCGCGGTGCAGCCATTTGGGACCCACAGAAATCAGTTAAACGCTCTTTTAACGTTACACGCACATTGTAGTTTTATACGTCAACGTCAATGCAACGCGTCTGTGGGATTCGAACTCGCGTCTTTGGAGCTAAGCTCCTCGCGCGCCGACGCCCGCTGGCATGCAACCGCGTGCTGCCAGCTATGCCTTTAAGCATCGCATTTAGTTTATAACCTTTGCAAGACCTTTCTATGCCAAATCACCTCTTGTGTGATCAGCTTATATCAGTTTTGGTTCATAATTGAGCGGCTAGCAGTAGCGTTGAAACGAACCTGGTTCAAAAGTAAACGGCACGTAACTCTTGTGCTTTGTGTTAAGATTGTTTTTTAAAAATCAACGTTAATGCTATTGGGGGGATCTCTTGGCCCATGAAAAGCTCTGCTGATGAGTCCAAAAGAACAAAACGCGTCTAGGGATGGCTTTGTAAATATCTCTCAATAGCATTGCTTCTTTCGGAAGCCTCGCGCCTTCAGCACTCGCTTCTCGCTTAGAAGACGATCTCTCTCGATTGTAACCTCTTGGAGCTAGCAATCAATGTTTATCTACCTCAGTTTTTTAAATTTTGTCACTTGAGAAAAATCAGTGTTATTTGCTTTGTTTCTGTTGCTCGCGCTCATGGTTGGAATACCACTCGAAGCACTATTTTTTCTGGTGGAGCTTGGGGTATCCGCCAAGAGAAACGTCAATAGAAAAGCAGTATATTTTGCTTATTCCATTTATTATTTGACACCGGAAAAACAACAACATTCCTTCAACAGTTTCTACAATGCTTGGTGTACAAAAACATCTTCCGAGTTATGCAGTGTTGTAGAATTCAGGTGCATAAAAAGATAACGTTATTGAAAGTATTTCAGCACTAGGCGGTAAGTTACAAAGAGCTGAGCAGTTGGTAAAAGTGTAGAGTTTTTAGTTTAGGAGTCTAGCTTTGAAAAATTTATTTTGGGATTAGTGATTAATGCACATTCATAAGCTAGGCTCCTAAACTAAAAACTGTATATAAACTAAACTAACTAAAAACTGTATATAATCTGAACTAAAAACAGATATTCTCAGGAGATACCTGACTTGACAACTTAGCGGTTTTTTTGGGTATGTCCTGGTCTGTAAATACTTTTGTTTTTGTGTGCGCATTTCACATTTCATTGTTGTATTGTATTGCATCCGCGTATTTACAGATGAAACGAATAATAAACTGAAACTAGGTAACACTTGCCTATGGTTACCGGGATTGCATTAAAGGCCTACTGTCTTTTGTAGGGTATCCTGTTGTGCGATAGCAGCCTATAAGCTAATAGTTTGTCACAGGGATACCTGATTTATTGGTACAAAATACATTACTTTGGGTAAATATTCAACAGCTTTAGTTCATAAATAAACAAGCCAGCTTGTTTAGCCGTTAACTGCATCAATTGATCTCATCAAAGATGCACTTCGATTTTCCATTTAGAAAATGCAAAATCGGCTAAATCTCAAAGGAGATAAAAGATCATCTGCAGAAGAGACAAGTGGTCTGCAAACAACTGCAATCAACTTCGTGACGTAAGAATTTTGATGTAAAGTTAGAAAAGAGAGTTAATCGTTTTGTTGTGAAGTAGTGAAGCATATGGGAAGGTTTGCACTTCTATTTTTCTTTCTATTATCCGCAAAGAATAGTTTTTAGTGGGGAATGCCGAAGAAGCCAATGGTAGCCTAAAGTAAATCCAAATATAGGCAGTGAGCCCTGCAAAAAGCTGGGGCTGACCAAACAGATTGTAGATTTGTTGCTAAACATAACATTTAATTTTGTTTTTACACCCGTCATAAATTTTTAGCCATTTTTTTGAGTTTACACTGGTAATGAATGTTAGGTTTTTGTTCCCCATTGTATTGTTTTAACAATTAATTTAAGGAATAAAATGGTTGGATTGAGATTGATTTTGAAGATGATTAGTTTATTATGAGTAGTTGAACAAAACTGAAAAGAGATCTTACTCCAACTATATTTGGGTCTACTGCAGAATTGGCCGTATTACTTGAAGTAACGTTAAACCTAATTCCAACTCTTGCCTTAATCCCAATTCTAACTCTAAATTGCCGATCTGTAATTCCGCCTTTCAGTAGTGTCCAATTCCACATACCCAGAGATATAGCTAATTCTTTAGTAGGCTTCTTATTTTTAACTTGTTAAATCCGCCGAAAAGTGGTGATGTAATTGTATTTATCTGCATGGGTAAGTTGCTGCTGTTTAGAGCTGCACCAACACTTTTTGGCTCATATCTGACTGCAGACCACAAGGGCAGTTCATGTCTGAAGAATTACACTAGTCAACACAATTTTTTATGCCGGTAATATTAGAGTGAATTTAGGGCCGCTGATTCCAAAAATGATATTAATTTTGCTAAATTGGCTCTAGTTTTTGAGATATTTGAATATTTGTGTGTCTGAATATTTCAATATCTCATTGTATGCAATATAAGCTTTCACAATGTCTAGCAGACCTATTTGCATCCAAGTTTGTTAAAACACATCAACACAATACATTACTAAGGCAATTTCTATTGAAATGTTATGCAGAAGACAATGAGATTTTTTCAGGTCTTTTTTGGAAACACTGCTTATACGATTTCCTGTGATGAGGGTCATTAGGACAATCACGCTGTAGGCACCAGCAGTAGTCAGCCATCATATGTCTGTCCCATTTTCCTTGATATCTCTCCTCCATAACTTTTATGTCCTGGTGAAATCTTTCACATTGCTCTTCCGAAAAATTACCCTAGTTTTAAGGAAATCTGTCTAAGTGACTATGGAGGAAGTGGACTATGATGCTCATGTTTGCTCCCATTTCTTGGTATTTTGTAAACATATTTTCAATCAATTCAACAGAATTCAGTGCTTTGTGGTTACCTAAAAAGTTCTTAACCAAAGAGACAAAGCTGGACCAAGCAGAAAGCTCAACTTCAGTAATGTTTTTGGTAAAATTTGGGTCGCTAATGAGCTTACGAATTTGTGGACCATCAAAAATACTCGCTTTTAGTTTCTCAATGCTCAATCCAGGAAAAAAATCTACATAAGTATTTGAATCAGCCTCCATTTTTGTCCAAAGCCTTAACAAACTGCTTCATTATGCCAAGTTTAATATGGAGGGGTGGCAATATCATCTTTTCCCTTGCAACTAGTGGTTCCCTTATGATGTTTTCTTCACCAACTTTCAGAGCATTTCTTGTAGGCCAACACGTTTTTATCCAGTGTTGTTGCTTTGCCCTGCTATCCCAATCCATTGTTGCCCCTTTTGCTTGCTAAAAGCTCAGATCCCTGTTTTGATAGATTTAGATCTCTGATCAAATCATTTAATTCTTGCTGGGTAAATTGCTTTGGACTTGAAGAGCTTTCTTCGTGTTCACTGCAACTGCCTTCACTTGTTTCATTACACTCTAGTGCATGTGGTTCTTCACTATCTGAATCATGAAGCTGAGGAAGAGAAGTGAAAACAGGCACAGGATGCTTTCACAATGCAGAACTGGTAGTCTTGCAGACTTTAAATTTGGATATTCCCACTTCCTTTTTTTGTAGGGGTTAAAACCTTTTATATTAACCATGCAGAAATAGCAGTCGTCATGGTGATTTTGTGGTTCTCTCCACATCATAGGCACTCCAAATCTTTATCTTTTAAGCTTCCCATTCTTCCATAGTCTCAGGTTTTCTACCCAAGTTGTGCAAACCTTATGAAGTGCCCAAGGCTTATCCTGGTCACCAAGCTTTACATCAAAATATGATTGCTTGACAAAATCCGTGATGCCTTTCCTTTAGTGTTTGGGCATATACTCTCCGCAGATGTAACAGAATGCATCAGGACTACTCGCACAGCTGCGTCGACAAGAAGATATTGCAAGGTAATGTACTGAAGCTTAGTTAGTGGATTAGTAACATGCATAAGAAATTCTGCAAACAATTGATTACGTAAATGCAAAGCAAGCTAGCAAAGCAAAATAATGCAATCAGCTCAAACTGGTACCAGTAGAACTCGACTCTTAACAGCCAACTAGGCTAGTAGCCTTAAAATAAAGTTAAGGTTCTGAATGTCCTGCACTTTTAACATATTTTGCTTTGATTCCATTAACTGCACAGTATAGTCTGCTAATTTTGCAGGCTACTGAACTTTTTAAATGCAACCTGTAGGCTAGCAAGCCTTGTACCGCAATAGTCCAAGTCAAAAAGCCTTAAAAGTATGAGTACGCTAGCTATATGGTTGTGGAAATTTTTGCTCAGCCTCAGTTCCATTTTTTTTTAGTCGACTGTGGAATGATGGGTATGAAAACTGTCTGTTTTTATCATCTCTACCTGCATCACAAAGATCAACGTGCGACTGAGCATAGTAGCCTGCAGACAGAGTACACTTGGGCTCAAAAAATGCCTTTTATCTCAAAAACTAGAGCCAATTTAGAAAAACTAATATCATTTTTGGAATCAGCGGCCCTAAATTCATTCCAACATTCCTGGCATAAAAGAAAAAAAAATTTTTGTTGTGCTGTGTTATTGATTCAAGCAAAGAATGTTTACTCAAAACTTACGTGCAGAAAAAACATCAAGCTTTAGTTTGTATTTGCTACTCTTCCTGTTTATAATTTGGGTACCTAATATTTGTGTACATAGGGCGTTGAAGAAGTTGGCTTGTGCGGGTGACCAATCTGTCACCAAGTTAAATCAAATGGCTTAGAGTTATTAAACAATTTCAAAGTGCCTAGCAAGCTGCCAATTAGATTGTGTTCAGTAGCTTAAATAGCAGTTGCAGTGTAGCGCAACGGCAGGCATCTGGCTGAAGTCCGGCATCAAAAGAGTGCACTCCATATGGCGACTAGTCACTTTTATCATGATTGCTATTCTCGTGTATTCCGTTCGGTTTATAACTTAACACTGCTGTTGTTGACTTTTGATTTGTGGTTTGTAACATCGAAGTTGCAGTGGCTGCAACATGCCTTTCCCGCCATCGATGAGAGAGAGATTAGCTTGCCGGGCGAAGTGAATGAGATTTCCGTCAAGACTTCATTTGGAAGGCGGTCTTGAGGTTTGGGCTCGGCGACTCAACGACGGCTTCTGTTTGAACTTTTCGTATTGCTAACTGTTATCGTTCGTATTTTCACATAGCATAACATGTTTTGCATTGTAGTTTTGTGCCAAAAACCTTCAGAGAAGTGTCATCTAAATATTATGCATTTCTATTTTAAGAATAACTATAACATTTAGATACTGGTAAGCACGTTAGCAAACTCAACCATTATCTGATCATTACCACCAGTGTCGCAAGTTTTTTTTTTTATTACACTTTACTTGGTCCAACAACTAAGGTAACAGCCCAAAAAAATTATTTAAAGAATTGCAAAAGACATGATATTACATCTGACATATCAATGTAACTGGCCTGCATGCATTTTTGCAAAAAAATTTCAAAAGACTTGATTTTACCCAACAATACCAAATGCAACCTTCGATAAACTGTTCAGAAATCTGGTCTGTTACCTAGGCTACAGTATATTCTAGGTTTACAATTTTTCAATATGATTTTACAACTTGATACGCTGTATAAGCAGCTAATTAGCCTACAATTAATTTAAACTCATATCCCCAAATATGCTGATTTATAAACTCGTAACAGAAGCTGTCTGCAGATAAGCCTATATGTTTGGCCCATAAAACTAGGCAAATAACCACAAATAAGAAGTCAACCTTTTATCTTACTTTGACGCCAGGTTGATTCGGTTACATCAGTAAAAAAGTGTTTACCGTTTATTTAAAAACTGTCTATTTTATTCATTTTTTCACATTTTTTTATATTTTTTTGTTTACCATATTTATCCTCCATTCACGAAAGAGCGAACTGTATCGCTATGTTTTGAACGGTATGCCCGCACTCGCTTGGGAGTTGCTATTTCCGAAGTGTATGGGCCACCTGTCTTCCACATAAAGGTGGGGCCAGGGGCGGATTAAGAGATCGCGGGGCTCGGGGAAATAAGAGTGCGGGACCCCTAAATTATGGAACGCGAAAACAACTAAATTAGATTTGGGTCGCGCTTGAAATAGTTTGGGAGCCACTGATTTAGTAGATCTTAATGATAGAAGACATAATAAGCTCTTACTTTCCGGGAATAAAGTGTCCATAAGGTAATCCTTGGGATTTAAAATGGGTGAAGTATAAACGGTTTAATTCAACTGTACAGTATTTATTTTAAACTAAAAATTGATTTTTTTGAGTTATTTTTATTTTTGTTTGATAGAAATTTAAATTAACAAACAAATTTTTATTTTGAATATTATTTATTTAAATCAAAAAGGTTGAGTCTAATTTGCTATTTTGATTTATTAAAAAAAAGAAATTTTATTAATTTTGTTTAAAATTTACTTTGAAATTTATTTTAAAAAGTTAAATATAGAATAAAATTTTCCCACTGTTTCATTAACAGGGCAAATATAGACAACACAGAAAGTGCAACACAAAAAAAACTAAGGCAACTAATGTATTACAACTGGTGTTTTCGGCATCTAGACATCTGCACAAGGTAGTGGAGTTGTGGAGAGTAACAGACAGGATAATATGCTTGAAGATGGAAGTTGATGGTGTGATGTTGAATGTTATCAGTGCGTATGCGCCATAGGTGGGGTGCATACGTGAAGAAAAGGAAGCATTTTGGCTGGATCTAGATGAGATAGTGGAAACGATACCAAAGAATGAAAGAATTGTGGTGGTAGCAGACCTGAATGGGCACGTAGGAGAAGGGAATAACGGTGATGAAGAATGCATGGGCAGACATGGATTGGGGAAGAGAAATAACGAAGGACAAGCAGTGGTGGATTTTGCTAAGAGAATGGAACTAGCGATCACCAACACCTACTTTGTAAAGAAACTAGCACACAGAGTCACCTACAACAGTGGCGGACGCAGTTCACAGGTGGATTACATTATGGTAAGAAGGAGAAGAATCAAGGAGGTGGTGGATACAAAAGTTATTGTCAATGAAAGTGTAGCAAAACAGCACAGAATAGTAGTAAGTGCAATAATCATCTGGACGAAGTGGAGGAAAGCACCAAAACCAGTGAAGAGAATAAAATGGTGGAAGCTGAAAGACTTGAAAGTGAAGAACAAATTTAAAATGGAAGTGATTAAAAGCGGAGTACTTGGTGCAAAGGAAGACTGGCAAAGAGTAGCTGAGGTGATACGGAGCATTGCCAGAATGGAATTGGGTGAAACATCAGGAAAAATTAGCACGGCAGGTAGACGGGAGACGTGGTGGTGGAACCAGGAAGTCCAGGAGAAACTGAAGGATAAGAGAAATGCTAAAAAGGTATGGGATACCATCAGAGATGATGCAAGCAAGTTGGCCTATAAAACTGCAAGAAAACAAGCTAAGAGAGAAGTGGCAAAGGCAAGAAACAAGGCATACGAGGAACTGGAACAAAGGAGGGAGAAAATGAGTTGTTTAAGATAGCAAAGCAGAGAAACAGACAAAGCAAGGATGTACAACAAGTAAGAGTAATCAAGAGCAAAACTGGAGAGATACTGATGGAAGAAGAGAAAGTGAAACCGAGATGGAAGGAGTATTTTTACGACTTACTCAACCAGGAAAACCCTAGAGAGAGAAGAGAAATGAGAACAGAAGAGACAAAAAGGGACGTGGAAGATATCTCTGTAGAAGAAGTCAGGACTGGGTTGAGAAAGATGAAGAAGGGAAAGGCGCAAGGACCTGATGACATACCAGTGGAAGTATGGATCGCTTTAGGGAATAAAGGTGTGGAGTTTCTAGTGAACTTTTTTAATAGACTCCTACAAGGGGAGAAGATGCCAAATGAATGGAGGAGGAGCGTGCTTGTACCTTTGTACAAAGGCAAAGGAGACATCAAAGAATGTGGAAATTACCGAGGAATCAAGTTGATGAGTCACTCTATGAAACTGTGGGAGAGGGTAATAGAAGCAAGGATAAAGAAGGAGGTGACGATTGGTGAGCAACAATTTGGGTTCATGCCAGGAAGGAGTACCACCGACGCAATCTTCTGTTTGGGAATGCTGTTGGAAAAGTGGACTGAAGGGCAGAAAGCGGTGCACTGTGCCTTTATTGACTTGGAGAAGGCATATGACAGGGTACCCAGAGAGGAACTGTGGAAATGCTTGCAGTTAGCTGAAACATCAGAGTGCAATGTAACGATTATTAAGGACATGTATGACGGAGCGACAACAACTGTGAGGAGTGCAGCAGGGTTGACTGAGGAATTCAAGGTAGGTGTTGGACTTCACCAAGGCTCAGCACTCAGCCCATTCCTTTTTGCCATCATCCTGGACAAGCTGACGGAGGACATCAGGAAGGACGCACCATGGGATATGCTGTTTGCAGATGACATAGTGCTGTCTAGGCAGAATTGCAGAGAACTAGAGGATGATCTGGAGATGTGGAGAAATGCACTGGAGAGAAGATGCCTGAAAGTGAGCCGGAGCAAGACCAAGTATTTGAAGGGTGGGGATGTGGATGATGGAGAAGAGTTGAAGCTGCAAGGAGAAAAGCTAAAGAGAGCAAAAAATTTCAAATATCTGGGTTCAACAATTAGTAGCGATGGAAGATGTGAGAAAGAAGTGAGGAGAAGGATCCAAGCAGGCTGGATGAATTGGAATAAGGTGTCTGGAGTTCTGTGCGATAGGGAATTATCAGCAAGGGTTAAGGGTAAAATGTACAAGAGTGTTGTCAGACCAGCCATGCTTTATGGAATGGAAACAATAACAGTGACGGAAAGACAGGTGGGAAAAATGGAAGTTGCAGAGTTGAAAATGGTGAGATGGGCACTGGGAGTGACAAGAAAGGACAAGATAAGAAACGGATACGTGAGAGGGACTGCAAAGATCGCAAAGCTAGGAGACAAACTTCGAAATGCAAGGCTACGCTGGTATGGCCACGTGAAAAGGAGAGAAAAAGGCTACGTTGGAAAAACGATGATGGAGATGGCGGTGCCAGGTAGAAGGAAAAGAGGAAAGCCAAGGAGAAGGTGAATGGATTTGGCAAGAGAAGACATGGAAAGGGTTGGAGCTAAGGAAGGAGACAAAGTAGACGGGGAGAAGTGGAAAATACTTTCGCGCTGTGGCGACCCCGAATAGGGAGAAGCCGAAAGAAGAAGAAGTTTTCGGCATTTCGCTGCGGCAAATTTATCAATAATATCCTCAAAGCTCATAGATTTTGTGAAACTCTTTTCGATGGCCATAATACAGAAATCACAGACGTGATCCTGCGTCAGAGATCATTGCAGGTAGTTTTTTACTCTTTGCAATGCCGAGAAAGAACGTTCACCTTCCGTATTTGCAACAGGCAAGGTCAGATATATACAAAGAATAATAGCCAGATTCGGAAAAGTTTCAATTAAGCAGTTCTTTTTCAAATATGATAGCTGTGCTTGCGCAGAATTTGTCTTCGAACCAAGATCAGGAGATGAACGTAAATGAAAAGCGAAGCGCACAACTTCTGAAGGAAAGTCGCTATCCAAATTGCTAGCATATACTGTTAACAACCTACTTGCAGCGTTTTCTGCATCACTGATAGCCCAAGTGTTCGGACTGAGCAACAAATTAAAATTCTGTTGCAAAATGCAGTACACAGATTTTCGTCTTCTTTCTTCTGCAATTAAGGTATCAATGATTGGAAGGTAAGTTCCAATACAAAAGAATTTACGAGCAATATTCAAAGCTCTAGTGCAACCAATGTCCTCTCCTTCATAATTAAAAGTCTTCTTCGTTTTTCGGATGCGTTTGTTTGGAGACGCATAGGTTTTCTGTATACCGGTTGTGAGTTTCAAACCATCCTTTTGAATTGTATCAAATTCATCCCGTAAATGCTAGCAAAAACTCTCGATTCCATGGCAAAGTGCTACGCAACTTTCTAAAGACATGTCGCCACGCTGTTGGCTTTTGCTTGAACTGTGAAACCTTTGAAGGATTTTGTGCCACAAAACACGTAATATGGTTGTTTCTAAGGCATCTATACTCTTTTTCAAATAAGATGAATCTGATTCGGTTTCATTGTCGTCCAACGTAAAATCTTGAAACAGTTATCTCGACTCAAGAAAATTTTTCTTGAGGGTTGTAGTGGCGTCTAAGATGTCCTATAACTGCTCTAAAATTTGACAGTCGTTCGCAGCGATTGATTTGAATGCTATTATACCCAGGAATGTATTGAAGGGGGATCGCTGCCCACTTACTTTTTTTAGAAAACGCTTGACTGAAGGCACATTTTATTAATATTCAAATTTTTTTTATTTTATTGTTTCTAAAATATGTTTTCAAATATAATTTTTTTAAATACATTTGTTTTAATTAGTATACCCTTTGTTGCGAACAGTTCAGTTACATGTTGTCTATGTTTCCCGCCTTGCGCTGTAGCGAAGTGTGCTGTTGCGCATGCCTCTCAGACCATAAGGTTGGAAATCAGTTCCAACTGTCCGCCTACTTTATTATTTAGCAACCGTCCAATTGTCCATCTACTTTATTATTTAGCAACACACCACTGATTATACCAGTCTCTGCTGTGACGTCACAGTTACTTTTTCATTGAAAGTCTGTTACTTTTTTGGTAGTAATAGTAACTATTAAATTGCATGAAATAATAACTATACCAGTATATGCTCAATCTCCGAACAACTGCCGTTACTTCCTTTGTGGCGTCATCAGCGGAGCACAGAGCTTTCTGGCATGCACTACCAACCAAGAGGTTAATATGTGCTGGAAAAACCGTTTCGTTTGTGGTACGTAACGATTTCTCCACACCGCATCGCAGAGTGCTCAAACTGCACAAGCAGTGAGCTACGCATAGTTGCAGCGCGATACGATGCTGCCAGGTAGAGTGCTCAATCTGCACTGCAATGAGGTCCAATACAGAGAGCGTAATACTCAATCTCCGAACGGCTGCCGTTTCTGCCTTTGTGGCGTCATCAGCGGAGCACAGAGCGTTCTGGCATGCTGGTATAAATATTTTGATTCTTCAATTCATGTTTGCTGGTAATGTAGACTATAAGACTATAAATTTATTTTAGTTCAGATCAATAGTTAATGGCGCTAAAAAGCGCGAGACCCCCCAAAGCGTGGGGCCCGGGGCAATTGCCCAGTATGTCCATTGCTTAATCCGGCCCTGAGTGGGGCCTCCCGTTAAGTGCCTTGCCCAAGGACACAACAAGCGAACTTGCCGGCTTGTTCTCCACAACATCCCATAAATGCTGAGCACCAAGCAGGGAAGCTATAGATACTATTTTTTAAAGTCTTTTGGTATGACTCCACAAGGGAAATGAACCCGAGGTCTACCGACTGGAAAGTGGATGCTCTAACCACAACGCCATCGCGTCGGTAACAATGTCACTCCTACACAGTTCAATGCATAATCCTGAAAGTGGTTAGCCACATTTTTTGAAAGGGAATTTTGATGATATTTGATCCTGTGAGTGAAATCTTTCTATTCTTGATTGCTTAAATTTCCTGTAGAAAAATTTTTAATTCCTAATCAAACCAAGCAGATGTTTGCAGTCAAGCATGACCTGAAGGAGATTTAAATAAAGCTTACGTGCTCATAGCACTTCCATTCGTTTTGTTATGTGTGGGTGGAGAAGGTTGAAGTTCAGGTTGAGCCTTCATCACCTATCAAGCAGAAACTACATACCAATCGCTGTCAAATTTGTATGTACGGCATACAACTTTTTCGTTAATACAAGAGAGATGGTAATTTATATTAGTATATCTTGTGGCCTACTCTTAAAAAATTGAAGAAAAGCTGAAAAGTGAGGTTTACTGTAACAGTGCAACCTGCAACCCTAAACTGTTAGCCTATACTGGTAGGATATTTTATACATAAACTTTAGAGTTAAAGGCAGCTGAACTAAGATGCTTGCATAACTCGGTAATAGTACCGTCTAAGTTTTGTCACGTAGGCTTTAATGCCATCTTTGTCTCTTGCCCAGTTAAAAATAGCTTTGTTTATTAGCATTTTAAATTTAGTGTTTCTGTTGATAGAATGGTTAATGCGTTCATTTTTTTTATAGGTTTGTTGTTTTGTGTTGTTGCTATTGAGCTCCTTACATTCCAATTTCATTTTTATTAATTATTGGAATACCACATGCTTTACATTGAATAGGCCTCCTAGTAAGAGATTGAGTGTGTAACTAGTGAGGCAAACTGAGGAGCAGTATCAGGCTGCTTTGGACTGCTACGCATGTTAATGTGAAATTGCAAAAAGTGAGCTTATTTGGGCGAACATAATGCTTAAGATGAACTGAACAAAGAGGTCATGAGATTGTAGAATGATCTAGTGGTCTTCAAGTCACTTATGCAAATGATACCATTGCTTAGACAGTTAAGGGTAAATATTTGGTTACTGGTAGTTTTCTATCGAAGTTTGATGAGTTGCTATCTTGTCCAAAATTAAAAATCTTGGCTATGAGGTGAATATTATATGCACCCAACTTACATATCTAGCATATTCACTACAAAAAATACCTTAAGTAAGCAAAAAGTGTAAGTTTAGTACTTTTGGTAACATATATCAGAAAATTTTGTTTCAAATGTTAACCTACTGTTGTTTTAAAGACAAATTCTTTGATACTATGGTGGTACATTACCAAAAAAGTTATTAATTTATCAAAAAAATTTGGCTGATAAAGGGAACTGTAATTACTGGCAAGACCCCTAGGTTATTGTAAGATTTTATATTTGTTTGTACTTGTAGCAATATATTTATCAATAGAGCTACTAGAATTGCATAGTTACCTTCAAGCCAGCCGTTTTTGAAAATCACTGATTTATCTGTTTATTTGGCATATGCCAGTTTTATGTTTGAGCCTTTTCATTCATTAGGAGGACTTTTCGGGTCTACCAAAGAATTGGTTGCATTGCTGGATATGTAAAATTGAATACTCCTGAAACGTGGAACAGCAGATCAGACTTTTGGAATTGGAGTTAGGGTGAGGGTTAGTTAGAGTTAAAATCAGGTTTAAAGTTAATTCATACATTATGGCTGATTCTTTTGGATGCTACTAAAATACAGAAATTCTGTAGCATTCTACAGACTAACTCTTGCACTAACCAGCACAAACTCAAACTTAACGCTAACCCTCATCCCAACCTTATATGCTAATCTTCATGGGGGATGGTACTATTTTAGCAGAAACCAATTCTGTTGAAATTTTTCCATGGAATTTTGTGTTTTAATTTCTTTAGGGGGCCCCACTTTTCCTCCCAGTTCTTCCAAAAGAAAATGTAGAAGACACAGAAGAGATATGCCTAATGGAAATGCAGATAGTTATTCTTGCTTTAGTGTACTTTTGCTAACGTACTCTATACCTTTTTAAATTTTCAGTGTTTTCTATATATTTAACTTTTATGTACCTAAGTGTGTTGGTGTGCTATATATGAGGTAGTGCTAGTTGATCTTAAAGAAATAATTTCGTTTGATCAATTTGTGTAACATGGGAAAAAAGAAAAAAGAATGGAAGCTCACTTTAAACGTGAGGCAGAATTCTGATTCACCTTCTGAACTGAATACTCATACTTTGAAGTACAATACCAATAATAATGGCAAGCATGCTTATCGACCTCAAAGTGGAGATTTTGAATTAAAAGAAATCCAATCAAAGCACTCTGGTATGTGTAACCTATGCCGCCTACACTTCATAGCTGTATATACATCATTTGGCATGTGCGGTGTGTGTTGTTTTAGTTGTCCGATATTTGCAGGATGTGAGGTGGTGAATTAGTCTTCAATTGTAGAATCAAATAACGCTGTGTTTCTTGCCAAAAGCATTTGCAGTGCTGTTTTACTTATAAAGTGAGGTTGAAAAGTAATTGTTTAAATCTAATCTTAAGTACAGTTTGAATTTTATTGAGTGCATTAACAGCGTGAAAGTAAAAAAACTAAGAGTATACTTTACTCAAAACATTTTATTAACTTTAAATAATTTGTTTGAAACTTTAAGTTTTTTCATATATAAGGCCAACACTACTGCTAGCACTGGTTTCTTAACCTGTTTTCTACCTTACACTTCTTTACCAATTCAGTTTGTTGGATTTACCCCCAAGTTTTTTTTAAGTTTATGGGATTTTCTGACTCCACAATTTTGTTGACCATTGAGGTAGAAAAAAAAACTAACCCCCGTTTATAAAGAAATTTACTCCCAGTTAAAAAATGTACCAGCATTTGAAATAAAAATAGTTTTGGTGTAATGAAAAATTTCTTGATGAAAAGAAAAAAACTTATAAAAAAGGTTTTGATACTGGAGATCAATTAGGTCATCGAGGTGCTCAAAGGAAATTCTACTTTCCTCCACTTGCATAATGAAAATTACTTGATATCATTTAGTCTGAAAGATGTAATTGTCTACAGTAGGCTTATTCAATATATTTCAGGAGATACTAAGTCAAAGAATTTATTTAAAGTTGGCAGGCGCAAAGGTATGTACAACATATTTGCTTATTAACTGCTTGTCCTTTTTTTTATAACGATTGTTGATTGCTTTACATATTGTTGGTTAGTGCTTTTTTGCTCTGGAGGGGTGTTTCTTGAACTGGGGTTCACACACCAATGAGGGGTGCGTGAGGAATTGTTAAAGGAGTGTGCAACTATCTTTGGTTTTGACTAACCTTGAAGGCCTCTACCACAAATTATGAAAAAAAGATCGTCATCTAAATAGGGGCTAAAGTAGCGGTGTCAAACATGTGGGCCTATGGGGGCCACATTATATATTGGCAATCGTACCTGGGGCCACATGATATTTTAAGATTTGGAAACCGCCACTTCTCTGGCCAACGGTATCTGTATTGTCACCCACCTTGAGGTCAATCTCCAAAAAAAGTCATCACCGCTCCACATCGTCGCCCTTCTTCAGATAACATTGATCAGGATATCAATTTCTGATCAACGATGCCTGAAGAAAGGCGACAGAGGAGGTGATGATTTTTTTTTTGGAGATTGACCTCGTTGCAGGTGACATTACAGAGACCATTGGCCGGAGAAGTGAAGATCGTCTTGTGGGCCGCGAGTTTGACACCCCTTGGCTAAAGGACCAGGCAACAAATTATTCTCCCAAAAAGGAAAAGAGTGAGAGGGATCCTCCATTTTCTCAAACAAACAAAAGGGGTCCACCTGTTTAAAGGGTGTGAGAACCACTGTTCTTGAGCATAGTTGCTCAGTGTACAGCTCTCAGAAATGGCTGTTGCTACTACTGACGTGTTCTGTAATTGAAGTTGATGTGATAAGATGAACCACAAATTTGAAATAAAAGATTTTTGATGACATGAAAAGAAAATTGTAAGAAATATGCCACATGATTTTTGAAGCCGTCACTTAATCTTGAAAGCTTAATTTAAATTTGCGGTTCAAAAATTTGTAGAAGAATATATTCTTGCCTATCAAATCTCAAGAATAGTAAAATGTAGCCCACAACATAAAAATTTGTGAGAATTGAGAAAAATCATTCAACAGTTGCATCATTGTGATAGAAGTTAGGGTTTAGCTGTGCGGTGAAGAAGTTTGGAGAAGACAAGTGTTTTATTGCTCAAGCAGTATCAAGCAACATACGGAAACGATGATGAATACAAATCGATTAAAACAACGACTAATACAAAAAAAATGCAACGTGCAAAGGTACAACCAACGATAGTGTATGAAGAAATTGGGAGATTGCTAACAGCCTAGAGTCCATTCCATTCTAAGAAAACTGGAACGGTTGCCGAGCCAGCAATCTCTCGTATATTACGTATATACTGGAATATGAATGTACACACAGTCTTATTTAAGCACTCAAAGTAGAATTTTGAAGTCAAATAGAAAATTTAATTGAAAGATTTATTAATTCAAACAAAGATAACTTTTAATTTTTTCGGAAAAACAGAAGATCATTACGCACAGAGTTTGTACATGAGACATTTTCACTAACTTTGTCAAAAGGCTTTTTCAGTAAATCTGTTTTTAGGAGTGAGATATGGGCTGGCGATGGTAATTTTTAACTTTTCTATTTTACTTTCCCAGGCCGCTAAAGCGTTTTTGAATGTAGGAACAAAGATTCTTAAAACTAAGTACTGTACTCAAGTTTTTGTTGATTTGACACTAGTAGCAACTAGAGCGAACTCTACTTTTTCTGTTTTCTTAGACGATGTAATACCTCGTTGTTAATTTGTTTAAAGCCTGTTGTGCTGCATTAGTAATATTTTATTGGCAAGCATTGCTCAGTGTAGCCTGCTTCGTTTGTTAATTAGTTGGCTGCATTTGTTTGTTATTGCCAAGTATCAGTGGCCTATGAGCTATTTTGTTACTGGAACTTCACGAGCAGAAACTAAATTTGTCGAGATTTTAATAGGCATATGAGGTTTAAATGTAGTTAAGTTGACATTGGAGTATTTATTATTGATTTAGACTTACTGTCTGCTTCTAAATTTATTACTTGCCACGTGGGTACATTAATTTGTGTGCATTAATTAGCGCATTTGGAGCGCCACTGTGTCTTGCCTGGGTTCTATTTCTTCGAATTAAGGAAATGATTAGTCATTTGGTATTATGTAGTTGTTTTTTGCAGCGTTTAAACCTTGCAAGGCAATCGTGCTCTTTTCTTATAGCCATTTGCCTTCGAAGGCAGCAGAATTCTAGCAAGGGAGCAAATTTTTCTTTATTAGTTTTCATAATGCTGATCGGTGTTTTCCTTTTACTCTGTCGTTTTGAGCGCTTCCGTAGGAACTCTTGTGCTTACAAGCAAGTTTTTGTTATTGTTAATTTGAAATACGCAACTTGGCAAAAAAACATAGTACAATTATTATTATACGTTATCTCATGCAGTGGAATGGTCTGAATACATTTTAATGATAGACCTCAGCTGTAACGCTGATTTTGAAGTAAGGTTTGTTGTATTTATAGATCGCAATTTTATTAATGTCTTTTTTTGTGCAATTTAATTATGCTCATTAGGCCATTGAAAATAGCCTTATTGTTGTCGCTCCAATGATTTGCATGATATTAGCATTTTCATTAAGTCTGAACGAATAATTTTGCAGGCAAAAACCCTCCTGTTTTGTCACCCACAGCAAAAAAAGCGAATTTGAAGCTGCGAACTAGCGTATCTTGGGACCCTTCTCAATCCTCATCAGCTACAACAGACAAAAGATCAGTAAACGGTATGATAATTGTGCATAAAACCACATGCATTTGAATTGCTTTTCAGGTGGGAAGAGACGGGGAACTGAACAAAGCAAGAAGGTTTAGTATAATATATTTGTTTCCTTGTCTGGTGGTACAAAGGTTGTCATCATAAGTTGCTGAACAACATTGGCCTAAAACTGTTTCCCAAACTTTTTGTCTGTTGGCACAGTAAAAAAGCTAAACAAATTTCGCGGCACAACAGCCACATGAATCTATTGATGTTGATCGCGAGTAGCACTACAGGTGACAGCGAGACAGGTGATAGACCTTTTTTTAGATCACCACTTTTTCGGTCGACATAACACAATAACACGATCTCCGACCTTTTCCACCATTACATCATGGCAGCATTTGCTCAATTTTGGCTGAAAACTTGTATAAATATTAAGCATTTTAAAAAAAACCCGCGGCACACAGATAGGTAAACACAGCCCTAACACAATATATCTTTTTCATCACGAAAGCTTGAAATTATGTCACTTTCTGTCGAAAGCTTGAAATCGTGTCACTTTCAGTGATCTTGAAAAACTACGTTTGAATTGAAGAACAAAAACGTTGTAGGCATAAATATACTACGTTTATCAGCAACATTTGATTCACTAGCATTGCTTACTCGAGTTGCAGTTTCAAAATGTCAGCGCAAGACGCCAGGCTTATGATATTTGCTCGATATAACGTCAAGTACTTTTGGCTAAGTTGCATGAATGTATTTCACGAAATTGCAATCAACCAGTTGTTTTTCTTACGATTAGGTCTTGAACTAGAGCAGTTCTGGTGAAAATCACAACCTTTGTGTTTTTTGAAGTTATTTTGGTACCTGTAATTGGCGGGCGAAATCTCTGTGAGGACACGCTTGACTGGTCCGCAATAGCCAATTGCGTTACAAGCAAAAGCGATTGCTGAATCGAAGCGTGATTTTTAAGCAGGGATATATTGACTCCAACTGTTTTCGAAATCGTTTCCGCACAACCGCAACTGGTTGTAGCCGCTGCTTTAGGTCCAGCAGCAGGATGTCATGAGAAGGTGTCAATGTTGAGATTTTGTCCCGCGCGTCTTTCAGCATTGACTCGAGCAATAGTTTGCAAACCTAATTTTGCGTACTACCTGTCATTGAGAAATTCAGCTTCAACAAGGATTGACTAAGACGTCTTCCGCTGAACCAACTTTAATAGAGTTTTATTTTCTTCACTTTGAATTTTTATTCTTGAATTCTATGGTAAATTTTGTCAAGTGGAAATGACGTCTTGCTCAAACAGGTTTTCCGGTTGCGTTGATAATGTGCTTTGTTTTGCAATGACGTCTAGGACAGGCTTTGATTGTTTAGAGTTTAACTTTGTGCGGTCACGAGGTAGTGTATTGTTGAAGAAGAACTTCAAGACTGGGGTCCATGTGTTTTTGAGGCGGCCTTTGGCCTCGCGCCGATCCCGCATCGGAACGCAGCCTGCTGCACGATGCACAACCACAGCTCCTTGCCACTTCACGTTCTACTTCAAACTTTGATTAACGACTACGTCATCATGACGTCGCTACTTTGGCACAATCAATAATAATAGTTTGACAATACTGCGTAGATATTCGATCGCGCGTTTGGAAGCAGCGATTGCAGTCTTTGCATTATTTTTAGTTGTTAATCTGAACATTTTGATTCTCCAGATTCGAGTAGCAATGTCAGACCCCGCTTTTCCAAGCCCCGTACAACCGATAAACAGATTTTTTAAGGATTTCATTCTTTTAATGAGTAAACTTCGCTGTTCGACTCCGACACTGCCTGCACCTTGCGGAACGGATATGACGAAACAAAAGAAAAAAACCTGCAAATTTGGATTGGGGCAATTTGCGATGATTAAATCGATTGTCTGCAACAATAATTGTGATCTAATCGCAGTCTACAGGCTACTTTCTGTAAAAACTGATAGCCAGTTGTCTATTCATTGTTACTATGTCTTGTGTAACAGTGTTTTATTTTTTTCTTATTTCTTAAGTTAAATCGACTACGGCAAGTTCTAGTTAACTTAGCTTATCGTAACGCACTGAAAACTTTTTACTGACTTCTTCCGATTTCGATTATCCAGATGTCTCACTAAGCCAAGATTTTTTGAGAAAACGAAATAGTCCAGATAAACGAGGCCTGACTGTAGTTTTCGTCAGGGGACACGCAGAAGATTTCATGGGAGTTTACTGAAGTTTTTACAAGTACGCGCTGCATGTAAGATAAGCAGGTCGCATGATTGAAGAGTCCGTGATTCGGACGATCACCAAGGATGTCATGACTTGGAATCTTTTTTTCTTGAAGAGCACTGATTGTCAAGCCGTAAGTTCGTAACGTTAACCAAGCTTTTTAGAAGGTCCATGGCATGAAAAAAGTTGAAGCCACTGTCTTGTGGATAACAGCAGACGCTGGAATTTCGACTGGTGAACAAGTGGGCTTTATTCGAATCCATCCGTTCCGCTTTTAGTGTGAAGCAGGTTTAAGTTCCTTGCTTTGAAATGCCACGCTTTGCTGCCACATTGCGTTTCTGCCGCAGCCACTGCAGCCAAGCATGAAAAATGCCCGATATGTGATATTGGGACGCATCCAAGCGGAACCGCTGTGAAGTGCCCCAAATTACTGTCATAAACGCAGAATTTCGATCTATTTTACGTTAGTTTGTTTCAAAAAAAGCTGTTTGGTTTCTTGATTTATTTATTCGTGGAACACTTATTGGTGCGAATGATGAACAGCTCTGGTGCTTGCACCACTTATACGGGTGCGCTGGCACCGATTTCGAATCGATAGCAACAGGTATTGTAAACGGCGTCGCTAAACTCGCACAAGTTTCAAGAAAACGCGGTTTGAGGGAGGAAAAGCACAGCAAGCGTTTTCGTTTAGTTCTGTAGAAGCAAAACTGTGTTCTTTGTCTAACATTCTACCTTCATTGTGTATAGCACCCTTCGTTTTGTTAAGCAGTGCCAGCCCGGATCTGTGTTGCAAGAGTTTTTGTCGAAATTTCACACCAGCATTAATATTCCTTATTGTCTCTCAGCTACTATGCGCTTGTCTTTGTATGCTCTAATGTTTTGTTAAACAGCAACAGAATAGTGCATTATGCGTCATAAATTTTTTGTTCAATGGGATCGATTGTTTCTCGTTAATGTTCACAATTCGTTATTTTCAGCCTCATTAAGCCTATATGCATAATTTCTTAAATGATGCGGAAACAGCGGTTACAGCGTGAAAGTACCGATGCCGAAACCATTATTACCGACCCCTCTCAATACCACGTTGTTGAGATTTGTCTAAAAATTTTTAAATATTGATGTTGGTGACGTCATAGTCTTGCGAAATGGTGTGATTAATTCTAATTATCGCAAAAATTTTGTAACTATGACGAGGTTAATAATTAATTACAACCTTTGTATGCTATTCTTTCGGTAAAGTAGTTTCTAATGTGCCGTTAGTGGATGTATTTTTAATTGTTTGTACGGATGCTGCAAAAAGTCTCGGCAATTTTTGATTCTTTATTTACGCTATGATAAATCAAAATGTAAGAAAATCTGTCATTCAAGACCATGATTGAAAATTGCTTTCGATGGACCATTAATTTCTGAAAATAATCTTTGTTTTTGGAAGAGTGCAATTAAGGCAAAAATGTTCAAAGAAAGTAATAGGTCCGCTTGCTTTTCAAAAACAGCCTTTTTCTTGCCTTGAAAGCAATCATTAGCAAGCTGGGATCCGCGGATCCAGGAGCCCGTGACAAAGTCTCAAGGAGCGCGTGAAGGATTTTTTAGGTTTTGAGTTACAAACCAACTTTGTTCTTTTTTGTTGCAAATTCATCGACTGATTGAAATATTTTGATATTAGCCGATTTGTCTTTCAATACTTCGCCATTAGTGTTTTACCTGTCCGTGTCGTTTGGAATAATTTGGTCTTACAAGTTGCCGCAATTAAAGAACGAGTCGTTGTGCAGAGCTGTTTTTATTGGAAAAAGACTGTAAACCGAAAAAATGAAGAACTTTTCATTACATTTTATACAACACGATTATGGCTAAGCGACAAAAATGTAATGAAGATTATCGTAAGTTAGGTTTTGCTGCAATAGATATGACATGCAAAAATTGCCATGTGTATTATGTCGTAATGCTGTGTTAAGCGTGGAAGTAATGAAACCCAGGAAACTGAAACGCCATCTTTATTCGAAACGACCACTACATGCAGGAAAAGATCGGAGTTTTTTCCAATACAATGACATCGGTTTAAAAGAGCAAAAGTTTGATTCCCACGATTATTTTTAATAACAATACCTAATTATGGCATGTTATAGAACGTCATTTGAAATTTCTAAACAAATTTTTTTAACTGGCCTTGCTTTAAGAATTAATTAGGATTCTGCCATTAATTCAAGGAAACAAAAGGGTCCACCAGTTAAAAAAGTTCGGGAATCACTGCTTTAAAGCAATAAAATGATCTCGAAGAAGGCTGGCAACTGTAAGCGCTAATGCGCTGACCGACATTTTCATTGTTTTCGTGCTGTCTAGCAAGATGTTGTTTAATTAGTGCATTCGTTATTCATTAATTTTCCTCCAGAGAGGTAGTGCTTTGTACAGTGCAGAACATGTGTTTAGGGTACAGGAAAATCGCATGGATTGCGTCGACCGGCTTTTCTTCTTGTGTTTGCTTAGGCGACAAGAACTTTTCGTCGTACTACTTGATTATCAAGAAATTACAATAGTTAGCCTGTGGTATCGTATTGGCCTGTGGCATCGTAGAATTAACATATGACAAGCTCACAGCACTTTGTAGGCTGACTATGGTTGGCATTTTCTATGATTTGAGCTTGTTTTGAACTGCTTGGTTATCGCAACTAGCATGAGCTCGCGCAGCTCTCTCTCTCGTCTTCTATTTCGTCGCCGAACTTATTTTTCAATTTTTTTGACCAATCCGAGCGAAAATCAAATCCTGTCTTTTGAAAACAGATGTGCCTTTGTCTCTCAATGACTGATAATTGTCAGAATAATTATAGTTGCTTGCTGTAATTATGAATTTCCTTAAGCTCTTGCTAGCATAAAGCGTTAGCATTTAACCGTGCTGTGAATAATTTTCGAAGACGTTTTATTTATCTTCTACCAGCCTCTTTGGGCAATAAACGTGCGGACGGCTTACTACACGTAACATTCTTGCTAAATTATTTTATTCATCCATTGAACCGGCTGTTTCGCTGTAACTTTTGCCGATTCTAGTAGTATGAAAAATTCGTTAATACCTTGGTCCCCAAATTTCATTTTAGGTGACTCTATTTGAAACAAAAGTTTGTTAAGTCTGCAATTGTTCTGGAACCCGAACAACAAGGAAGGCCTCTTTTCGAGATCAAGCTTTTTAGAGTGACTTTTTTGTTATTTTCGACCTTAAACACAAATGAAAATTATTTTGCAGATCACATTTTTTAAAACCACTGGCAACCTCCTCAGAAAATTGCAGGCGACCACACTTGGGGTCACGACCACACTTGGGGCCACGGCAATATATAAGCGGCAGTCAAGAAGCAATGAGCCCAGTTTTTTTTCTTGGCTTTATTTATTGGTATATCCATGTAAATTCAACACACACATCCAAATAAAGCTTAGTAATTGGAGATTTCAATGCTACTTTTTAATGTAATCTTCTTTCTGAATGCCAACTGTCCACCGATGAATAAGGGCATGTATGCCGGCTTTGTAAAATTCAGTAAGCTTCGATTTTAACTCATTTTTTACGGCTTGCTTGACTTTTTTTTCAGTGAAGAACTGCTGCCTCCTAATCGCTTCTTTTAGGCTCATAGTAATGAACCCAGGTCTCATCTCCTGTCACTATACGCTTGGGTAAAGTTTCACCTGCGTGACACTCGAGAAGCTCCAAACAAGCTTCGAGATGGGCTTGCTTGTGGGCGTCCGTAAGTTGTCTCGAAGCCCACCTGGCACAAACCATTGCAAAGCCTAGCTCCCCCCACAATCTTTGCAGCACTTTCATGGCTGATTCGAAGACGCTCAGCAATGTCATCAATAGTCACTCTGCGATCGTCTCGGATCAGTTCCTCGGCCCTAGCACTGTTTCCAGGATTCACCGTTGACGATGGCCTTCCACTTCTTTGTTTGTCCCGTAGCTCACTCAAACTTTGATCTTCTTTACCTTTAATCCTGGCCACCCACTTTTTGACCGCACTGTAGCCTATTGCAGCATCCCCATGAACCTTTTCTAATCTTTGGAAAATATTTATTGGTGGTCTTCCTTTCAAAACAAGAAATTCAATTACGGTTCTTTGTTTTTGACGGACATTAAACGATGGCCTCATTTCCAAAATGGATGACAGTAAGTGGTTACGTTCAAACACAATTTCTTAACAGTATATCTTTAGAGGAGTACCTCAACTACATACTGGCAAAATTTCTGATAAAAATATTATTTCTAAGTCGATTAAATTGAACAGGACTCGATACTTTTTGACTGCCCCTCGTAGTTTTGTATCTGAAAAGTAACGATCTGTATCGGTAAGGCGCATTTGAACTATGTCAACTGGCTTAGTTTTTTTCCCGTTTGGTAAGGTGGTATTGTCAGTCTGCGTCTGCAATTCCATACATCATGCACATTGCACATGATAGCTTGTACAAGCGCTGGTTATTTTAGCTCACGATTCGCTTTGTATATTTTAGGCATTGATTAATGTGACCGACAATTGCTTCCATGTACAAGCATATTTCCAAACAAGCTTTGAGTTGTGTGAGATCATGCAATGTGCGTTTGATATTAGTGTTGAACTGTTTATAGCTCGAAGGAAATGCTCAAGCTTCCGCAAAAAAATACGTGGTAAAGGTGCGCGGTGCTTGTTTTAAAGTTGGGTTGCTTTCATGAGTTAACTTGCGTTAGGCCAATTGTCAAGCTTGCAGACGAAAGACTGTGTTTCATCGAAGTATTTGCCTTTGATAGGAAAAGGCGGTCTTTTGCTTTTTAGCTACCCTTTCCGATTATTTCTGTCCTGTGGGAAACTGAAGTCAACCTGCTCTAACTTTGATGCGTATTGATCAAAATTTGAAAATTCTGTGTATGCTAAAGGCAATAGAATTCATCTTGTCTTAATCTTAAGTGCACGTTGGGTGTGCTCTGAGGATTATATAATTTTCTAAATATATTTCTGTTGGTGGGAGCGTTACGTCACAGATAACTGTGCTTAAATTAGGGTGTGTATTCTTTCCTGTTACCGAAAGAAGAGATTAAGCTTTTTGTTTGCTTGTTTCTGGTCGGATCTTTTTCAGCGATTTTTCTGGTTTGGAAAATCGAAAATCTCTTTTTGAGGTTTCGGTGCGGTGTTGTGCTGTTGTTACGATTAACATAGGCGTAAAAGTAGAGGGGGCTTGGGGGCTGCGCCTCTTCCCCCCTCATACATTTCGGCAATCATTAGGAAAAATTGAGAAGTTATTGCTTTGAGATTACCAGCGATAGCTCAAAGCGCCTGCACATTTCAATTAGTAAAAACCTTTTTCAGAGGAAGTCACTGGTGGGTTGAAGAGCATTTTTATAACCGTAGCCTACAACCATTGTCGGAACTGCTGCTCATACTCGATTGTGATGTCACTTACGAGATTAAAGAGGCAGTAGGAAAGGTTAGTTTGATAAAACATTTGAAGCCAAACGGAAGAAAACTTGCGCGTTGATTTGCTACAATGCAAAACAAGACAAAGCATTTTGTTCAGTATGCAAAGCTATGAGAAGAAACCCAAACAAAGGTGTTACCACATCACATGCAACGTGACGCTTTAAAAGCATTTGTTTATGAGGGTTCAATAACTGCAAAAACGCGTTGTCTGCGTTTGATCGCCACGAAAAATCAGAATTACATCGATCTTCCCTTCCGCTAATACCCAACCAAAGAAACGAAGCTTTCGTGCAAACAGAAAATGGAAGTAACGAAAGAAAACAGAGTAGCTTTGAAAAAAATTGTTACCAGTTTAAGATTTCTTGAATGCCAAGGTTTAGCTATAAGAGGTAAAGATGCTGTTAAAAGAGCTCATGGAAGATGCGGCAAAGTTAAAGCAATCGCTTAAACGAAAAGAAAAGCTTAAGTACTTATCTACTGCGATAACTAATGAAATTTTAAATGATTTTACCCACAGCGTTTCAACTAGGCTGCAACAAGATATTTGGAAAGCAAAATATTTCGCCATTGGACGTATCACGTAAAGAACAAATTGCATTTGTTTCCGTATCACTATGGACGATTTAGATGTTCAAGAGATATTCTGTGGTTTCTGTAAAACTGCGTCAATCACAAATGAAGGGCTATTAAAAATCGTAAAATACGTTTTTTCAAGGTTTCAGTAACCAGTTGATAAATGTAGAGGCCAGTGCTACGATGGTGCTGCCAATGTTTCCGGACATGTCAACGGATTGCGCAAGAAGTTGATTCATGAAGAAAGTCGAGCTATTTACGTTCATTGTAGAGCGCACAAACTCAACTAGGATGCTCAATTTTAAAGCATTCTAGTTATTCAGGATACTTTAAATAAGAGCAATCATGTGAGAAATGTGATGGGACTAGTGCAAAGCCTTATTGCTTGTATTCGTGGCTCTCTCGAAAGATCGTCGTGGTTTTACCAGTTTTACGCAGTCGAAGGTAATTAGCTTGCATCGTTGAGGCCATTTTGCTCCACTCGCTGGATTATGCGATTAATTTTTTTGGAAGCCATTACTCGTAGCTATACGCCGATTATCCTGTGACTGCAAAAAGTTGACGAGCAAGTACGAACAGATTCTGGAGTAAAAGCGATGGTGTTTTGCTAATGATGCGAAAGTTCAACACTTATTTTTATGTTGAAGTGTTTTGGTTGGTTGTTAGCATTTTTGAAAGCGCTGGTGCACAGTTTCAGAATGCTTAGCTTCATTTTTGCAAAGCCCAGGATGCTATTGCTTGCACAAAAGCTTCTATTACTAGCTCAAGAAACGATGCCAGATTCGACAGTGTATGGAGTGGAATGTTGAGTGCTACAAAAGCGAACGACGTTATTGATGATCCAGAATCTTCAAGGCTGCGAAAAGTTCCCCGACGGCTTGATCAATCTTCAAATGCCTTCTTTTAAGCAAAGGTTAGAGAAAATTATAGGCAGTTAGTTATATCACGAATTGCTGGATTCCGTAATTTGTGGGTTAAGTGATCGTTTTGGGCTAGATGCAACAACTGTTCGTTTAACAAACATGGAAAACTTTCTTATTGGCAAACGTAAAGATTCTGATCATATTGCTCGCACTTACAAAGGTGATGTTAACCGGCCACAATAGACTTTGCATAGAGATCCTCTCATTGACCGAGCGATGTCTACAAGACAATCGTTGGAAAGTTTTAATGATGTAGTTGAACTCCTAAAACGTAAAGAAGTGTTTCGTGAACTGGTACCGAAGTTGACCAATCTTGTCAAAATTATGCTTGCGCTGCCTGCATCTACATGTGCTGCTGAAAGGTCATTTTCCGGCTTAAGACGTTTAAAAACTTGTTTGCGATCGGAAATGAAGCAGCAGCGACTTAATTCTGTGGCAGTCATGAATGTTCACAAGAAAGAAACCAAAGCCTTGTCGACCGCTACACTAATTGTCGATCATGTGTGTCCAGCCTCCGTTCGAAAAACACTTTACTTGACCAAGCTGTGACCTGACGTGCTGGTAATACACAGTGTTATTCGCATTCTTTCCCCTTCAATTTATTTTCTTAATTCGTTAACAATTAATGAACAAGTTTAACCTAACAGCTACGGCTTTTGTGAGAAATGTTTAACTTACAAATTCAATCCAGTTAAAAGCTTGGCTTATTCATGGAAATAAAGTATAGAAAAAGGATTAACCTTGTTTTGAGGCAGATCATCATACGCAGTCTGCGATTGTCATAACATAAAAACCATCATATGCAAACTGCGAAGAATGGGAAAAAGGGAGACATGTCTCCCTAGTAAAACAAAATACCCCAGTGTCCCTCGCAATTATTTATTTGACTTAAGTAAAAGTCACTTTTCCTCAACAATTCATTTCCACATAAGGAAACTTTGTAAAGCAGTGATATGTCCAATTTTTTAAACTTCACTTCTTGCAAAAATACAAAAGTTACTAAAGTTTAGTGCCGATTATGGTAAATGACTTTTATAATTTTCACTTTTATTTCAGGGGCGAATTTAAGCCTACAAGTTTTTAAGCTTTTGGCGTTGACCAGAAGGGAATAACCTTTTTTTTGGAGATCATATTGTGATTTCGGGTGAGAATTTCAATTTCTTGGGAGGAATAGGTGTAAAAGTAGGGAGGCTTATGTGTCGCGTACCACCCAGACTGTTATTGGCCCGTCCTCAAGGGTATTGTCAGACCCCATTGCCTACATTTCCAAACATAGGCGCCGAGTTTGTGATTTTACCGGGCATGCGCAAACTTTATGACGTCAAAATTAAAACATTACCGTTTGATTGTCTATGACAGGGGTGTCAAACATACGGCCCGTGTAAGGATTTCGTGCCACAGTGCGAGCGCCTGGTCTCCGAAGTTGGTCTGCGAAATTTACGTGAAAATGTTTGTAAAGTAATGGCCGACAATCTCCAGAAGTTGCGGCAGGCATGACGGGTTGCGGTGAGAGAGGCGATGACCTTTTTTTTTGGAGATCAGCATTTCGGGCTACATCCCATAACTTCCGGAGATCGTTTGATCAAAGTTTGGGGACCATTGATATACACTCTTGCCTGCTTATGTTGTTTTTCAACTGACTCTAGCTTGTATCTGACCTCCATGTGTTGAGTGTAGTCAAATGTGCGGGCATGCGTGGCATGACCGCATGCCCGTAGTCGGCGCCCCTGTTTCCAAAAGTTGATCCCAAAAAAGTTCTCGTGACTTGCGATGCAGAACAGCCTTTTTTCCGTCAGCCCCCTCTCATAATATACAAAGCGTTACGCCTATGGTGATTATGCTTGTTCTTTTGAAGCGAGTTTTTCTGTTTTGGAAAATCGAAAGTCTATTTTAAATGTTTCACTGCCGTGTTGTGCTGTAACTTGGTTATCTATTTTATCCTCCAATCACATGACAGCATTTGGTAAGCAGTCACAACAGGAAAATATCACGACTACTTGAATATGTTTGAATATGTTTAACCCGTCGTACCTGCTGCGAAATCGCATACCGTGCAAAGTCGTACATGCTGCACTACGTCGTACACCGACGCGATGGCGTGGTGATCAGAGCGTCCGCTTCCCAGTCGGTAGACCTGGGGTTTATTCCCCTTGTCGAGTCATGCCAAAAGACTTTAAAAAATGGTATCCAAAGCTCCCCTGCTTGGCGCTCGCCATTTCAGGGATGTTGTGGAGAACAAGCCTGCAAGTTCGCTTGTTGTGTCTTTGGGGAAGGCACTTAATGGGATACTTCCACCTTTATGTGGAAGACAGGTGGCCCACACACCTCGAAATTGGCAACTCCCAAGAGAGTGCGGATATTCCGGCCAAAAGGCAGCGACACAATTCGCTCTCTCGTGAAAGGAGGAGTATGGGCAAAAAATAAAAACAAAAAAATAAAAGCATTCAAGTCCAGTTTAGTTTTTCGTTTTGAGTTTTACAACTCGAACACACTCGTTACTGTGAGAAATCTGGCATTTCTGAAGTAATGACGACGTTTGTAGTCTTGCAGCTCTTTTGCTAAAACCTCAGCACTTTACCTTGAAGGAGCGTAAAAAACGAACTTTAATAGATGCCAGAACATCAAACAAAAGTTAAAAGATATGGCTTCGTGCCATTTGGTGTCTTCAATAAAGACGCGTAGAGCTGTTTATTGTTAAGTCATGGTGAGTTTTGAATTTACGACCATCCCTCTAATCAACGAATCCCGCTGCACTGAAATCGATCACGCATATTTCTATCTCGAAGAGTTACGTAAAGTCGATTAAATGTTTTTAGATTTCGACGATTCAGTAGAAGTTCCTGCTGAAGCTTTATCAACAACGTATGCTGCAGATCAACGACGGACGTCAAGGCAAAGAGTATCTTACAAGTAAGTTCTACTGCTGATACAGTGTTTGCGCCAGAAACCAGAGTGCTAGTTGGTTTTAACGAGCGCCCTTAGACTTAGTGTCAGGCTTGTAAAGGCTGGTTTCCATTCGGTGTAGATTGCAGGCGTAGCGCGAAAAATTTTTTGTTTGTCGCGCGCTCCGCGCATAAAACTAAATACGTCTAGCGCCAGGCAAGGAAGATTTGAATACCTATTTTGTGCAATCGTTGGTTTTTCTCAACTCATAGCTAAACCCGCGTCTACTCAAGGCAGGCAGTTCATATACTCTGTCATCGAGGCTGCGATTACGTCTGTAAGGTAGAAGTGACGAGAGGGGCATGTCTCTACCTTCCAGATTCTCAGTCTTGATCGTTTTATAATTCAAAGTATTGGGAATGTTGACACATTCAGCACTTGGCGGCCTTTTTTACTGGGTAGCCTCCTTAAAATTATAAAAGTTTTCATGTCTTTTTGCATTTGTAAGTTGTGTGAAGCTAAAACTCTTAAATAAGATGCATTTATTGCTCGACAAAACCTTCGCAACCAAAGCAAATAATTGTTAGTCAGACCAATTACCATAAATGGCTTTCATTCGTTTGTGAAACCTTTACTCCAGAATTTCTTTTGTCGCGTTCCTCGATCCAATGATTTTTTAACACTTTGAAATTCATGGATGTCCGACTAATCGTATTCCTAATTGGTTGAAGCCAACTAGAGTGTGTATTTACAGTAATGCTCCTATCTCTGTTACTGAAAAGTCTTGACCTTTTAACAACAAAGAAAATCTAGTAACATACATACAGGTATATAATAGCTTTCTGACATAGGCGCCGAGTTTGTGATTTTACCGGGCATGCGCAAACTTTATGACGTCAAAATTAAAACATTACCGTTTGATTGTCTATGACAGGGGTGTCAAACATACGGCCCGTGTAAGGATTTCGTGCCACAGTGCGAGCGCCTGGTCTCCGAAGTTGGTCTGCGAAATTTACGTGAAAATGTTTGTAAAGTAATGGCCGACAATCTCCAGAAGTTGCGGCAGGCATGACGGGTTGCGGTGAGAGAGGCGATGACCTTTTTTTTTGGAGATCAGCATTTCGGGCTACATCCCATAACTTCCGGAGATCGTTTGATCAAAGTTTGGGGACCATTGATATACACTCTTGCCTGCTTATGTTGTTTTTCAACTGACTCTAGCTTGTATCTGACCTCCATGTGTTGAGTGTAGTCAAATGTGCGGGCATGCGTGGCATGACCGCATGCCCGTAGTCGGCGCCCCTGCTTTCTGAAAACAAATTACGTCAAGTTATTTTATCTTTTACCTCGTGATGTCGCTAGTGGCAAATATCGGTTGTTTTGATAGATTGATTGTGCCCATTAATCCTACATTTCTAGCGCACGTCGAAAATGTGAAAGTTCTTTTGTTACAAACAAACCAAACTTTGAGGCGAAACTACATGGTTATTGCGTTTCTTGCAACTGATTTAGCAGGTTTGCACCGGTACCTACTTTATTTTTGGAACATATTTTCTGCAGAATAACTTCGAGTCTCATTAACAGCAACAGCGATGTTTTGAGCAGCTTTCTCGATCTGTAAAATTCGATGTTGTGTTATTTTCAATGCTTCGAAGCGCGCAAAAAATAATTTTACGCTTGAACGATGCAAAACTCTTACTTTTAGCTCGTAGTGCTGTTAATTTTTTTCTTTTTTTGACGAGCGTGAGTGGTGCAAAGGTTTAGGTAATTTTCAAGACTGTTAATCCAACAACACTCGATGAGGAAACTGCTCGAGAGGGAAAAAGCGCCGTGGTTTGAAGGTTGGTTTCCACTAGGCGTAGATTGCAGGCGTAGCGTGAAAAATTTTTTGTTTCTCTATTTAGTTTTATGCGGGCAGCGAGATAGATTTATGCGCGCAGCGAGATCGCTGAGATCGCTGCCTGCATAAAACTAAATGAGAAACAAAAAATTTTTCACGCTACGCCTGCAATCTACGTCTAATGGAAACCACCCTTAACTCGTCAAAATTTCTATATATGCTAATTTCGCGTGTGCTGTCAACAAGTCCTTCACCTTGTTCCTCGGTAGCATTTAGAAGCCACCGTTTGGCGTGCTTCGTTCCTAACTAGCCACTACTAGAGGTTTCGAAACAGTCAACTCCTAATGATATAGCATCTTCTGCACTTCCTTTTGTAAAAACGAATTTTGCATCCTTGTCTGATCAATAACCACTTCTTTAATAGTTGATTGTGATTTGGTACGAAAATAGATTGTCAAGGGTAGAAACTTGTCCCCTTCTCCAATGCCGAACGGAAACAATGGACTAAAGAGGTGGTTAATACAGTACCGGTAACTTTTTAATTGAAAAAACAATTATGCAGTGGTGCTGGAATCGGGGCTAAGGGACGTTTGTCCTGCCTTTTCGCTAGGGGGGAGAAGACCTCTTTGGTTTAATGGTGACCTCCAAAAAAAAGTTCTAATTTAGAGTAAAAATAGATTACCTAAGCCTTTCAAAATAGTGATGTCCAAAAAAGAGAAGGTCTTGTACGCGCCACCACTGGCACTCGATCACAAATCAAAGCGCCCTCTCCAAAATCTTGCCTCTCCCCTTGCCCACGTAAAGTTCCGGCAATCTTTTAAGTATGGTAATAACCCAACATGTTATGACGGTCAAGTACGCCCTAAGCTAGTGATTAATGATGTTTCAAGTCTGTTTTCCTTTTATTATGGTTGCGTAAAATGATTCAAAGTAGGATGTCAGATGGTGTATTGTGACTAATTTGACTCTCTTTCGTTGTTTAAGAGATAGTATTGTTCCTGCTGATGATTTGTCATATTGTTGCTTTCCTTTACACTGACAGTTCAGGAACAGATGTGTGTTTTGACGTCGTTAATAGCGATTCATTAGTTTTAGTAAAAAGCTTGCAGTGTCAGCTCGTATGTTATTTCAAGGAAAGTAAATCGAAGCCGGCCATGAACATGCTTTCAGCGCGTTCGACTGATGTTGACTGCAGACTCAGGAGGTCTAGAGAAGTGGAATTCAGCTTAAGTTAAAATGAAATGTGTAATTACGAGTTGAAAGCATATGTGTTGAGCGCTTACAATTGACTACAGCTTACGAATAAGCGATATTGCGGTTAGTTTCCGTTTAGCTCACTACAAAGACGTTTCCAATTGTTGCTAACAGGAAAAACGCAACTCCATTTTTCAGGCTCTCACCAAGTCTGTCGTGTATTAAATAAGTCAAAAATGTATTTTCGGTGTTTTCTACACGGTGCAAAGGTTGTAACTTGTAATGCTTGTAAAATTTGAATCTTTTAAAGCGTTAGTCATCGCTATTTTTTGTAGTAAATAGTTGCACTGTTATTGCGTGCAGCCTGCGATGAACAGATGGTGTGATTAAAATCACGTTGATTATAATCAGTGTGCTACTACGGCTTCAAAGCAACTATGGGAAATATTGTTGAAAGAGCCGCTTGTTGCAAGTAAGTTGATTCAAATGACATACTTCTGTTTACTTGAGCTGAAGGATTTACGGTTTTACTGGCTTTTTGTGTGGTGCTAATTGCGTGTTATGGATTATTGCTTTCAAGATTGATGAATAGCGAGAAAGAAGAAGTCTCATGCGTTTGAAAGGCACAGGACTAAAAATTACTTAGTTTTTGAGGGTAGAAGAAGCTATCTCTTCTTTGAGACTTGGCGGCCTTCATCTTGCTCTTTTTTGTAAGTAGACCAAACGGCTACTGATTCTGTTTTGGTTGCACATTGTGCGCAGTGATGACTAACAAGTACAAACAGCGATGCATTTTTGTATTTTTCGACCTATCGCACGTCCGTTTCCTGTTGTGCTTGTTCGCTTATACCGGTACTTTCATTGATCGTCCATTTTTATACCGTCTCTAGATGGCGCCGTTGGTTGAGATGGGTTGAACTGTTTAATTCGAATATTTGAGCAAAGGCGTTTGTTAATGAGACGAATGGGGTTAAATGGCACTGGATACGCTGGACTTAATGGAGAACTGATTTTTATTTATTTTCGCATGCTAACTCTAGGAGGACAGTTTCTTGTAATTCTCCAAGTTGTGTAAGTAATTTATTATTTGTTGGTGAAGGAAGGAAAACAAGCAGTATCAGAGCTTACTGAAGTATACCTTGTATCTACGCATAAATTAGGCATTTTTAACTTTTAAACACCTGAAAGACGTTCTGATTGTTAAGTCAGTTGCTTTTTCTCGAGCCTTGGTTGATGAGGATGCAACTGTTTCATTAAGTAACTAAGCATACATTAAGTACTGCTAACAGTGAAGGGTCGATAAAAATTTTGGTGACTAGCTGGATAGTCGTAACAGAAAGTGTAAAAAATCTTGCTCCTTTTTTCTTTTGCCTCTTGTAAGATGACTAGCTAAATCCCTTGAAGATTGAAAGTTGCTTGCTTTTTATTCTTATACCACTAAATCACAGGAAAAAATATGTTTGAAGCTGACTCAAAAAATGGTAACATACGAAAATGGAAACGTAGAAAAGCGCAAACTGTTATGCGGTGCGAAACTAGAGATTATGGGAAAGTAAATTGGACCCTGCTAGACTGCGTCACCTTCGGTAACATGAGCTGGTATACCGATGTTTTACTGAGACAGATTTTTTTGTTTTTAGTTAGATACTTTTATCGTCATACAATTCGAGTAAACCACGATTGACAATAGTGGGTGCTACTATAGCGTGAGGTCTACCACTGAATTATTTATCCCTCACCCCTCTATAGCTACACACTTACTACTATAGCTATAATGATTTCAAACACCACACATACATTCCACACACAAAGGTAAATTTATTCTAACGATACACACTTCGTACATCTTCTAAGAATGACACAAATAAATCATTGGTTAGGGTTAGGGTTAGGGCAGTGGTTCTAACCCTAATTCTATCCCAAATCTCACGCGGTTTGCACCTCGGTAAGTGCGAGTCAAGCGGTAGACCTCACCCTGCATCTCGGTAGGTGACTTATGTCGGTAGACCTCACGCTATAGTAGCACCCAATAGTGTAGTGCGTTCCAAAGCAATTAAAAATATTCTTGAAACTTCCATTCAAGAAGTTGACGCTATGGCAAAGCTTTCTATCTCCATTGTTTCCTCCGAAAAACTTTCTAATAGCAGTATCATACGTAATTGTGTTCATCGCGAATTTTCAATTATATTATGTTGCGGTAATTTTTACGTCGTTTTTCCCCTGGCAAAAGACGCATGAAACGAATTTTTTCAGCGTGGTTGCAATGCTTACGGTAGAAATGCGCAGTGCCCGCTATTGACTACTTCGAACAGAAAGTGAGGACGTTGCCAGTTGATTTAAATCATCGCACCTCCGCATATTTGTGACCATGAGGAAACGTGAAAGTAACGTTGACAAAGCAATGTTACTGCCTTCAACGTGCTGGTGTAATTGTTTAAACGAGGTGTTTTGACGTGACTGTGAATGCGGGGTCCGGCATCGGTTACAGGGCTTTTACCAATGAAGCGTTTGTAAGCTGTTAAGTCTAATTAAAGCGTTCGCGTATGTGGTTTTATTTTTATGGTTTTTGCTGCTGTCGTATTAGGGTTACAGCAATCAATGTAGTAAAAAGATTCTGAAATAGGAAGTACAACTTGTGTTGATCAGCATTGCAGCGGCTGACTATTGGCATGATGCTATTCATAGCGAAAGTGCTGGTTAAAGCAAAACCATTGTCTGCTTCTACTGTAGACGCGGCACGAGAAAAAAAAGCAGCCTCTGCAATATTTGTTTTGACTTTTCATTGTTTAAGCAGAGCTTTTTATATTCGCTTAGTGGAAATTGCAGAGCGTTGTTTGAGATTTTTTGTTAAAAAAAAAGGCGATTGATGTATGGTCGCGTTTTAAAAATGACATTTTCTCAAATGTTCGTTGATTTTTGGTTCGTTTCGTATATGAGTTCATAATTGTTAGAGCAGACCTAGAAAATGGGACATTTGTTCACAGTCGTAAGTGTCCATGGTTGTCGTAACCTACTTTGTAAAGGCTGAGAGTTTAAGGTTACAATAATGGAATTGGTTCAAGTTTTACAACCCAAATCCACGGAAAAACAAATCTGTCAACAAGTTGCGTTAGAGAGAATAGTTTAACTGACAAAATTATTAAATGTATATCAGTCTTTTCACCATACTTCAACTTGTTTTTAAATTGTACTCGATCGTACATATCTGGAGTGCTGGTAGCACTAGTTTAGAAAATAGTTGCTGAATTACGTCAAGGCACCGATTAAGATTGCTTTTTATGTTTTGTTTACCAATCTTAAGATGTGGTAATGTTAGCTGTATTAAGAATTGCAGCTTTTCTCAATCCAAAAAACCCTAGTAATTTTCAATTATAGGTCTGTTTGCTTTCAAAACATATATTAGCTATAAAATGTCACCTTTTTTTTGCTTATAATAACTACATGTATTTGTTGGTTCAGTGAAAATTGAACGTTAGAGCTATCTTTCTTTCAAGAAAAGCTTCAGAAAGTAAGCCTTATCACAAGTAGCCTCAAGGACCATTTGTAAGGTTTTAACTCTACCCCAAGCTTTTTTATTTTTCTTCACGTGTGAAAAACACTTCTATCAGACAAAGTTCTTGCGTAGATTTAGTGCCTCGGACGTATATAAATCCTTTGCTATCAGCTGACCTTGCCAATGCGGCCTTGTAAGCTCGGCAGCGTTTAAATAAGAGAAACGTGTGTATCGTCTTAACTTTATTTGACTTAATCAAATTTTGAGGTAATCGTTCGCTTACGAAACTTACGCTCGTAACGCGATTCATGACAACGCAATTACAAAAGCAATTCGTTTTTGCTGTATAGCGAATTTGAAATTGCATTGGGTATTTATTAAACAGATTTGTAAGAACAGAAATGAACTTGATATTATGATAAAGGCTATTTAGAGGGCAGTGCAAGCAGTTCACCATTTGCAAAAGGATTGTTTAATTAGCGTGAGAGGTTAGCTTCTATATTTGAATTTAAGCGCTAGTTGTTAAAACTTTTGGCTGTCAAAAAGGTCTCCTAAAGTTCAGTTTTTTGAAGCATAATTATGCTTTCGAAGCTTTCTGCGGCTTGGTTTAAAAAATCAAACCAATCGAGGTTCTGCATGTTTTTTTGCATATCAAAAGCTCATGCATGACGGCATGCATTTTTTTTACTTTTGTTGCGTTTTTAATCGGTATCTTGAAGACTTTAGAATCCGTTTTTAATGATGGCGAAGGCCCAGAAAAAGCAGTTCTGCCAAGTATATTTTTATAGGCTATTATACCATGTAAACTTTGCTGTAGTTGCTTCAAGATTTTACGCAAGTGCAACCAGGTATAGTTTGCGTCTTCCTCACCGTGCAATATTATTTTCTTTCATCCTATGCAGGCTTGGGTCAGCTGTACTATATTTGTGAATTAATCATTAACTTCTTTTTATCTTAGCGTGGATTTGATTGCAATATACTACTCAACATCATATTGCTCTGTTGAACCGAAAAATCGATATTTTAATAACATTGCTTGTTAATTAAGCTGAAAAGCTTTTCATAAGAGTGATTGATATATATCTTCGAAGAACATTTGTCCCATTAAAAAGAACTTAATTTATTCATTTATTGATCAATCTTTTTGAGCATGCGTATTTGAAATTCAGTTCAGAAGATGGCTGCAGTGGAAAAGCGGCAAGGTTTCACCAGACGCAGAGACACATCTGAACTGTTAAGCGCTTATATTGACCAAATAAATGAGCGTCAGAGACGATCTTCTGTCATCTCTCGCAAGTCCTCGCACTCGAGCATCGTCTACAGGCGATCTCGCAGCAACCCGGTCATATCGGACTCGCCGCTGGCAGTTGGCCGGCTGGAGAGGCGCCGTAGTGCGGTCACCTTTCCGTCAACCTACCGATCGCTATCGACAGCGTCGTCGTCTTGCCGCAGCAGAACCAGCCAAACGTCCGTCAGTTCACTCACGCAATCTGGTTTGTGGTGTCACTGCAACAAGAAGCGCTCGGGTCCTAAGACTCCGGAATGGTCGGTGTTGTCAAATTACTTTCGACAACCAAAGGATGAAAAGAAATTAACTGTAAACCACATACGAATTCGAAAGAGCCTTGAGTATGTATCTTTTATAAAAGTAGTTACACGAGTCGACTGCTCAGCGCTTTTAGCTAAGGCTACATTTTGCTTTTATCTTAAAATGCACCCTCTATAGACAGTTTACTTCATTTCACTAATGATATGCAATCTATCCAACTCCGACATATTTGAGCGATTCTGTTGCTGTTTCTATGAATTCAGTAAAGTACAATTGATATAACCACCTGATAAGTCAGCTCAAGTTGTGTTGAAACTTTAAAATATAATAAAACAAATGCATTTTGCTAAAATCGCACCTTCAGTTTTTTTGACCAAATCTAAAAACTGAAGATGCAATTTTGGCGAAATGCATTTATTTTTTTTGTATTTTAAAGTTTTAATAAAACTTGAACTGATTTAGTTATATCAATCGCATTTGCACCCTCTGTAGATAGGCATATTTTCCTAGGCAAGTTTGTAATGAGGGAGATTCGGGAACGCTAGTGTTAAACTAGTTATGATATTGTCTTCAGAAATAAGTAATTGGTTAAAAACTGAATCGAAACTGCGTTCTTATGTAACCGGCAGGGCAAAAAAACGTGATCTTTCCGTGAAACCAAAACTGTTTCAGTTCTAACACGAGATTTGCTCAAAAACGCTTGAAAGCTTTTTTATAAATATCTTTTTTTGCAAATTCGTTTTGAAAAGTTGAAAAGTAATGCTGTTAGAAAAGAATTTTGAAACTCATTTCATCCCCACTACACCATCGATTAAAGGCGGCTATATTTTCAACCAGCCGGCCTGGCCCGGCATGCCATCCTATGGGCTGTGTTAGGGTAAAGCAAATCTCAGTTCAATCAGTTTCACCCACGGAAGATGTGTGCGAGCAGTTACGAAAGTTTATTATGAAAGTGAGGCAAAGGCTCTGTTTCCCTAATTTTAATCATCCTACTGATAAATCTGGACTAGTCATACTCAAACACTAACGACCCACAAACTTTTGTTCGCGCCATTCAATATATAGAAAGTAAGCAAAGTCAGAGTTGGAAATGAGTGCGAAAATAGTAATCGTTTTGCGGATTATAGAAATAAGCAATTTAGCAACCTCATCCGAACCCTTTTGTAGATGTATTTTTGGCCTCAAGTGCCTAACTGCAGCTATTTGTTCTGCTGCCGGTCTATGGCGAAAAAGGCCATGGTTTCCCCAAATGTTTCGCGCCTGATTTCGGTAGGCTTTTTAAGCTATTTTCAACAAAAATATCGTCTACGCAGTGTGACTTCGCTCCGGGGGTGTTGTTTTTTTGATTTCCCTTTATTACTTTGTATTTTATTGTCGTAATTCCAATTCTGCTACCCTTAAATTAAAACCAGCTTTACATGCAGCCAATTATTGCAGCCATAGCAGTTTTTGTTTATAGCGTGCAATTACAAAAATAAGGTATTGAATGGTAGGCCTATTTCACGGCTTAGCGCGATCTCTTACGGCGTAAGGAATAGCCGGAAGAGGGCAGATGGGCGAAAGAAGCCGTGCCTACCTCCAAACTAACTGCACACCATCCGGGTAGAAAGTCAGTACAGCTGCTGTATTTTCAATTTTTTACTTGTGATTTTATATAGGAGCATTGTTCATATTTCACTTGCACTCAAGCTTTAAATTTCAGTAAGCTGTCTTCAAGTTATGATGATGATAAAAAAATGGAATTATTTAGGTAAAAAATCGAATATAAATTGCAGTAGAAGTCGTTTCATTTAAAGTGGAATGTTAAATCACGTAAAAAACGTGGAATAAAATAGCCACAACTGCTGTAAACACTTAACAAATAGCTGACCGATTACTTCAAGCTCTACATATTTACAATCCGGTAAATGGGTCTTTTGCTCGAGATCAGCGAATTTGAAGAGGATCTTGGGTTTTGATGTCAATTCCAGCATGATTGTATCCAACTACTCAGCCTTAAAATTTTTCGTTTTTAGTGGCAACTGAACTCGGGCTTATCAGAGCGGAACGCCACCATTGATTTGCGTTGCCTGACAACTACTTGTACTTTGTTTTTACCAATTGGACAATACCTCGGTGATGAAAATCTGTTGAGCTGCCCCTGGCTTTAACTGCAGACTATGCTTTTGAAACAAAGCACTGTGAGCATATGCTCTGCCATTTCGCCAAAGAGTGTTCGAACAGCACTATGCATTACGATGACACAAAGCTGCGTTAGCACCTGTAAATAAAAGGAGAAAGTATGCCCAAAAAAGGAATCAGTTTATGCCACCCAAATAAAACTCCAATCATGGCAGAATATTTTTACATGAAGCAGCTTGTTAACGCCTACCGGAAAATCTCAAAACCGCGCTTCTGCGCTCAGCGGCTTGTGAAAAAATGAAGAAAACTAATTCTACAAAGTAGCGTTCAATGTCGGGTCGTCTTACTCCCGAAGGGGGGTACAGTTTTGTTGATGGTATTGAGTTGGGTACTGACTGGTGTTGCGCTACAGCTCGCTTCTTTTATCAAAATATGCGGATTTTAGAAAACTTCTTTTTAATTGTGACGTCATTATGACATCCACCCCGGAGCAGTGATCAATCATGCCAAGTTTCATGTTTGCCCTCGCGGTAGTTTCGGAACAGATAAAGCGTGCGCAGGCACTTACAGATGGCATCTTGGATTTGTGCTAATCGCAACTCACTGTCTTCCTGTTTTTGCAACGTAAGATAGATGGTAGTCGGAATCAAAGCATTGGAGATATTTTGAAATCTTTATAAATAGATCATTGTTCACTTAAATATACTTAAACAATTAAAATTTTATTATTAATGACATGATATCGAATTTGACAAAAGTTTTGCAAACATTGTTTGTTGGCAGACAGCAATTCATGCTATCCGTGAGACAGCGGCTTTTGCCGAGAGAACTAAGATGTTCAAGTACAAAACATTTAATAGATTTTTTGAATAGCTCTTATATTTTTTGTGATTTCATCAAACTTTTTATTACCGGCACATCCTCCTCGTTGACGTAACCTATGAAGCCAAATTTCAGCTTGCTTGCTTTTAATAGATCTGGAAAAATTCAAGAAGATAAGACATAAACAACACTCTGTTTTATATAGTAGATGCTACCCATGCATAGGGCTTGTTCCCCTTTAACTCGCAAGCATTTTCTGCTTGAGAAACAGTTGATAATTAATTCTATGCGTGTCATGTTGAGTTGACTGCATTTCCTAACTGGGGTTGGGTCAGTGTAATGCAGTACTGTTTGAACAATCATGTAAAATGTAGATTCATAGATTAATGCATATGATCAGTTACGTGGATGATTGATTATCTGTATAACTATGTTTAGCTAAATTGCATCAATCGACCAACTTCATGTGTGATGGTAGCAGCTACCAAGATCGAATCATTGTGTGCTCAAACCTCTAGAGGGCTTTGGTGTTGCATTTTTATGGAAAGCGCTTGCATCAGTTTTCACCCGTGTACATTTTAGAGAGAGAAATCCAATTTTTCAAATCCGGTTTTGTTTCCATTAAGGTAAAGGTGACGGAATCACTTCTGGAGTGCGCCACTTCCTTCTATTGATGGCGCCTTCTTTTTTCAATCCAACCTGTTCTTCTACCTCCCTTCTTCAAATCATCTTCGGTCGCCCACGCCCTTTTCCAACCAATCCAAAATCTAACCCTCTTCTTGACACATCACCATCACTCCTTTAAACATGCCCATACGCAGCACTCCATTTGCTTTGGCTGGTCTGTCTCAAATTTTTATCAAACTTAGCAAATCTATACGTTCTTAGCTGCTCCCTTTCTTAATTAATTTTACGTTGCACATTGCTCTCGCCGTTCTTCTCAGCGTCGCCGCCTTTACACCACTCTGGTAGATCCTTCTTTTGATTTTCGGCAAAAGCTTTCTTCAATGAAGCAACTCTACACGATCATTAAATTTTACCCATCCAATTTTTCTTTGTGCTGTCACCGCTGCTTCACCTCCACCATTGGCATTCAACGTGTCCCTCCAGTTACAAAAGCTCCTCCTTAACTCCACCCGGTCACAGAATGATACTTCTTCATTTGGTTTCATAATTTCTTTTGTTGGCTGAATACATCTTTCACAAACAAACTTGTTGCCAGATTGAAGACACTCTTCGTTTTCGCACATCTGCCATGCATTCATTTATCTTGTTTCGTGCCTGGCACCGAATTTGCCATCTCCCTCTTGCCCTATTTGGCTCATAGATCGATGCGGTTTCGAGTATTTCATCTTGTCAACACTCCCCGTCACTTTCGTTTTCCTGAGGTGAACTTTTAGGCCTTTGCTTTTTCCGTATCAAAAACTTCTCCCTCAATTTCTCCATGCTTTCACTCATCAAAACCAAATTATCTGCATACAAAATTTCATTCAACAAGTCTTCTCTTGCTTACTCTGTGATAGCTTCCACAGCAATTGCGAAAAGCACGGCTGCAGCACACATCCTTGAGGTCCACCAACTTGCACCAAAAATTCTTCAGATAACTCTGACCCCACTAACTATCGTCTTTGCTCTGTGATAGAGGCTTATCACCGCTCTTACAATTACTTCTGGTAAACCTTTCTTTTTCATCGCCCACTTTATTACCTTTCTTGGAACTCTATATTCCTCTTGCATCCCTCAACAAACAATGTGTTTGTCGTTTCCTGCACATGCTTTAAAGCAGAGGTGTCGAACTCGCGGCCCTCGCAGCTTTTCAGTGCGGCCCGCGAGGCGATTCTGAAATTACTAATGAATTTCGGCAGTATTGCAACGGATCATCGTCGAACAAACGTTTGAAGCTCTGATCACAGGCCACACTTGAGAGGTACAAATTTTTGTGATTCGGAGATAAATTTACTGATGCTGTAAAGGTGATTACTTTTCTTTTTTTTTGAGATCGATCTTACTTCGGGCTACATTACAGAAATCGTTGCCCAGAAAAGTGGTGATCTCCAAATCCAAAACTTCATGCGGCCCTCGGCACGATTGCTCATATATGCAATGTGGTCCCCAGAAGTCCACGAGTTTGACACCCCTGCTTTCAAGGATCTATCTGCCTTTCCTGGTTTTATTGCTCTTATTGAGTCTACGTTCCATTTTGTTCTTTTCCAGCTTCTTTAAAGAAGATTTAGCTTCTTCGATTTTTCGTATTCTTATATCTAGCCTCGTTTTGCTTTGGTTGATTTACTCACATTTTTTTATTTGCAATTTTCTTTTTGTCTTAATGCTTCTTTCATCTCCTCATTCCACCACCGCGTATCTTCACGATTCATTCTGCCCTTTTCCTTTCTACCTACTTTCTTATCACAAGTCTTTAAAATACCATTCCGTAGATTGGGGGCATCGACGTAACTAACTCCTTAACTTTTTTATATCTTGCATTCAAATTGTTTTCCTTCAACTAGCAGACCCTCTTTCTAGTATTTGGTTCGTTCTTTACTGCTTTCTTAAACTTTGTCCTGTCTGTTATCTCCAGCCGATGTGGCCATTTCCTGGAGATCGCTTTCACATCTTTTAGATACTTTCTCTTGATTTTACTAATCAACATACAATCACAGTTTCATTTTCACCCATACTGTATGATATTTTCCTCTGTTTCCTCTTTTAAACCATGTGTTTGCCTCACACAGTTCCTTTTCATCGCAAAAGTCAAACAGTCTTTTTTCAACATTTCTTTCGCGTATTGCACTTGCTTCAAGCACACTTGAAGCCATCAATCCGTCTACCATACCAAGAACCATTTCACCAAGGTTTTGTAAATCCTGCTCACGTGCCATTTCATTTTAAAAGTGATTTTTCTCGCAACCTGATTTTCCCACTTGAGCCCAATACGCACGTATGATCACCACAGCTCGCATCTCCTATCCTTGACACCAAGAAATCGACTCCCTTGTCTTTTTCAGTTTACTTCCTGTAGGTAGCATACTTGTACTTTTCCCTTTCTTAACAGCTCACACACCTCTGTACCCTTCCACGAAAACGCTAATTTTCCAAATACCTAATCTTACCTTTAGTTTTTGCAGCTCGGAGCCTGTTTGCACCCCCTGCCGCTCAAGAGCTGCCGGGGACTGGGAGCCAATTTTTTGATAAACCTTGTTTGTGAGTTAGATTATGGTAGCATTTTTTTCTTTTACGGACAGTATGACTGCTTGATTCCAGCTTCAATTTTAGACACGAGAGGTCCCCAACCTTAGTACAAAGCATTGCCCGGCACCCAAAAGTCACCTCTTGCATGTTGGGTACACGGCCTCACTATCTTACCCCGGTATAGCACTAACAAGCAGTGAATTGATTAAAAGCATCATAATACCGTTTGTGAAAACGTAAAAAGCATTGTCGTGTATATGACGAGCTGTCTTTGTCAAGCGTCGTATGTTCGAAAAATGTCAGACTCTTGTAGTAAATCTACTGAGCAATACGTAATGGAAAAGGTAGGGTTACCAATGAAACGAATGATATTGTTTGGAAGTGTAGTTTTACCAGCTGCGCGTATGAATTGAATTAGCGCTACTGATGCATTGGCGAGTAATTTATCATTACAGGGACATAATAATTAGATCGTTTTATGGCTGCAACGAATAAACTGTTGAGAATGTCAGCTATGTGGGGGTTTCCAATATACATTCATGTGAGTCTAGTATAGCAACGTGCCAAATTCTTTCGCCACTCAAAACTGTAGGGTAAGCATCATTGATTGTTTGGTTGCCGGAAGCCAAAATTCATCTTCAAAATTCACTTGTTTAATGCATCTATTGAATTCAGACAATCTTTTTTCTTACCGACGACAGCGCGTGGTCTTTTTGTAATATTTTTCACCAGCAAGGTCTAACGCCTGAAGTGGAACTTTTGGGCATTTTCGTAATCCTACCCAGCCTGTGATCAAAATCTTTAATCGGTATTTCGACTGAACGGTTGTTGATAAGATAACCGGCTCGTCGATAGCCAACCGCAAAAAAAAATTGTAAGCGTTTTTGTATTCTAGTTAGCTAACTATTCAAATTCTTCAAGGAATTTTATTGTATGTAGTTGCCCAATGAATTAGAAGGTTCCGTTACGACACAGCAAGTTACAGTGATCTGATCGTTGTTGTGCAAAAGTGTCGCTACGATGCGATGGCAACCGATGAAACAAGCGCAGGAATTCAAATACATATTCTGTCCACAGCAATACTTAATAACTTCTGACTGTAAACAAAGAAAAGTTTTTTAGCGGTGACATAAACTACGACCGTTTTTAACCAGCGATAACCGATCTGTCATGAGTCTCGACCAATCCGAAACCGGCGCCGGTCAATCCGACTGGTTTCCATATGTGGTTCTGATTATGTTAACTCAGTAGGAAATGTCACAGACCTATCATCTAAAAGGGCCAGTATCTTACTAGTAGCATCTACCAATATGTCGAGTTCTTTCTAGTTTTGATTTTTGAGGCCTAAACTTCACTTGGTGGGATCATTAGATAAAACATCGGTTTTACAAGGTGTTATAAATGCAAGCCTACTGACAATCTTTTTGCTCAGGTACAATAGATGGGTTCGAATTTGAAAAAGTGAAAATTGATATAATTTGCAGCCAAAACATTCGGAAGACTATGCATAGCCTTTGGGGACGGAGTTCTTCGTGATTTTAATTACGATGTAGACACTAGACAGCTTTCTGTCGAATTTGACGTTCGATCACCGCATTCTTTCTGTCAAGTCTGACCTTCGATTACCGCATTCTTTCAATGTAAACTGAATACGCGGTATAATACTGTTTCGTTCACATAGGCAGTGTGGTGGAAAGTAGACAATGATAGAATTTTAGTAAGCTTTCACGTGTGACATAAAATGTTGTTTACCACGTCAGAAGCTTTATAATACGACGTTATCTGTTTTCTCGATTGTTAGCAAAGATGACACTAAGCTGAGGTAAAGTTGCTTATGGCAGCTCTTGGGTCGAATTGGCGATTCATTGCGTCTTTTAGATTGCTCAACGAAGGTTAAAAGCATCTCAAAGCAATGGTTTTTGCCTTTTACTTAGCCGATATATTTTTCTTCGCGAATGATATTTTAAACGGAGGAAGAAGCATTCATCTCGGTATTCCAACATCGATTTAGTCAACCCTATCCAGGTTTTGCGATCACTTCAATCGTTAATCGAATGGCATTACGCCAGTTTTTAATGCTCAGCCTTCAGATTTTTTTCGGATGAGCCGGTTGGGAGGGGGAGAGTTACCATGTTAACCTTGATTATATTTTCATCACGACTTAGGGTCAATGAAGACAGTAATCGGTTTCGCACGGGTTTCTGGATCAGTGGAAAAAAACGATATCACGTGATGCCTTGCAAGAACAATCTTATTGTGAAAGCAATTTTAGAACCAAGCTTTCATGCATTTGGGAGGGGGATGACCAGTCTACGTCATTCTCTTGATGCGTAAAGTTATAAATCTTGCTAACCAGTGTTATATTGCAGAAAAGCAATACAAAAAGCCGGTTACAGCATGAATGAATTGGTCCACGCTACAACGGGGGGTTTATCGCCTGCAGTGCAACGGCGAGAGAGCTCGATATTGGATAAAGTTGACTGGACAGTAAGTTAAACTATTGTTTTCAACCATCAGCTCAGACCATTGTATCAGCGGGAGCGTAGTCTAAGTGAGCTGGATTTTCTGATAGCTTGGGTTACCATTCGCCTAGACCAACGGAACGGTGTGCAACTCGCGGGCCAAACGTGGCCCGCGAAAAGGTTTCCAAATGTGGCCCGCGACGTGAAATTTTTGGAATGACAAACCTATCGATTTGATCTTGGAGAAACCGACCTTCAAAAAAATGTCCTAAAACGGAAAATTTGGTGCATTTGTTGCCATGCAACTATTGATCTCAAAAGAAAAAGTTTTTCATCATAACGTCTTTGGGTGAAAACTGTCACCAGCCACTGCTTCGAACCTAATTTGTGAGTAGAAACAAGATGGATTTCCATCTTTGACTGGCCCACGAAATTTTCAAGATGTCAGGAAGGGCATCCGGAATTTAAAGTGCTACGTTGCTCCAGTACAAAGTCTGGTTCGAAAGCGGCTCTGTAGTGGTAGAAATACATTGAATCAGCACGCCTGAGCCTGCAAAACGCTGGAAAAATGACGTAAAACCGGCTTTCTTCTTTCTTTGAAATGGGCCCGCCTGCAAAAAATGTTGCGCACCGTTGGTCTGGACAGAAAATAAGCGCTCTGCTACAATGGGACAAAACTTTTAAAAAGTGATGTTATTGCCCCTAAGTTGGCAGACCTTTTTTGGGAGATTTACTTCCTAAAATTCCAAACTAACAATTTTTTCGCGCGTACTCAAGTCTGAGACCTTTTTTTTGCGATCCACACTAGAATCACAAGGAACTCACCAGCAATATATTTTAAGAAAAAACGATTTCTCAGCCAGCTGAGCGCCAAACTCATAAATAAGCACGTTTGTTAGAAATAAGCATTTCATTTTTTTTTTTATGATAGAGTTATTGAAGATAAGCGCAAGTCTTAGAACTAAGCACTAAATGGTGACACCGCATATAGCACGCATGTGAGAGTTAAACTTGTTAGAAATAATATTCTAAAAGAAAGAATATATTAAGCAAGAAAAATTGGTGCTGTTAACATTTCGAAAAAAATTGGGTTTCCGCCTCTAAACAAAGTATTTCCTCGCGTTTCTGATTATGTTCTACATGAAATACAGCGTTATCACTAGCAAAACGTAGTGATGATATATGTACGAGACTACTGGTATAATTTTAGCTCTTTCCACTTGTTTTTGCGTTATTTATGCAATAGGAACTTTAATTTACTCAAAACATTTTTGATAACAAGCGTTCTGACCGTGTGGAAATGTGATCGCCTTAGCTCTTCTTATTTTACCAATACTGCCGCTGATAAGAGCAACGCAAAAAGCTTTTGGCGTAACAACTAATGTCAAAGTTCTGCGCAACCAATTATTAACTAGTATCGTTATATTTAGGACAATGCTATTCCTGATCATCACATCTGGGGTCCGTCTAGTGCTTCCGGGGATCTATGCTATGTGGGAGATGAAAATTGTCAGGTAAGAAAATTTTGTTGCATATTGCATGAAAAAGTATCTACAGTTGTTTGAAATCTATGATTCTTTTCAGCTTTCATGACGTCGATAATATTTTTAGAAATCCGGGTCTAGGAAAAGGTGCAACGCGTGTCATATCGTTGTCCATGACCAGTGCTTTGACCAGTTCAACCAGGTAGGCTTTCAGTTTCCGCTCTTAGCATTGCTCCACCGCCTATGCCGATGTCTCGTGCTAATTTGCTTCGTAATGCAGGATTGTTTTGTGTGCTTAAAGATGAGGGATGAATTAATGGTTTGGTGGTGGAAGAAAAGGCTTTTTTCAAAGGACAAATCCATCTTTTGGTCTTTTTATGTTTTTCTAATGTATTTTTGAAGAGACGAGGTGTGTCTCCGTATAGAAAGCGAAAGTGGCATGCGAAAAACGTTGCGAAGCTCTAATCTACAACGTGAGACTTTATGTTGAGTGGTACGAGCATAGAGGTTGTAACTAGCTACACTGCGAGTAACATATTGACCTGTCTTGTGCACTACTGGCATTCGTCAGGAACGACTGGCAAGCTTAACACGGCTTGACGCAAAACTAAGCTGTCAATAGTAAACCAAACACGCATTACTTCAGTAACGTTTAGCTTTATGGGAAAATAAACTTAAATGGCATTTCTTTTGCCGTGCAAGCTACACCTTGCTTTTTCAGATCGGATTTCCCTGCAAAACTACGTTTCGCGAATCCACAACGAAAAGTATGCGAGAGGTAAGCTTTCTTTGCTTAGTTGCAGTGTCAGTCGCAGCAGTGAAGTGTGCGGGCAGTACAAGCGACTGCGACGCGCTACCGAACTCAACTTTTATCGATAACAGCAAAAAATTTTCCTGTGGTTAGAAGATCAAATTGAACTGAAACAAGGCATGTGTTTATCGTTCTAAAGTTTTTGTGGGCTCAACACCATTATGTTCTTTACAAGTCCACTTTAGTTGTAAATAGGCTAATTGTGCCGTTGGGATCTAGGCGCTGGGTGCCGTTGGCATTTTTGAGATGCGTATTTTTTGAGACTAACATAACAATAGTTTTCGAGTTTACACTCAGCTACAGATAAAATGGGATAAAACTTGGGTACACATGCGTAACCGAAATTTAATCTTCTCTGACAACAGTGTTGGACTGTCAAGTGCAGTATGTCATTGCGTTACTACAATAAGGCAGTATCGCTTAAACTGCTGAGTTTAGATTAGTTTGTACGTGCTGCCTCAGTATTCAATTGCATTATAAGGCAAGTTCCTGTGTTAACTGCTTTGTGTTCTGACCGGTTGAGCGGACGGCTTTTCTCTTGATTGTGTTTAACCGGAAAAGTCAATGTAATTAATCTGGTTGCGCACCAGAGTTACCAAAGGTATCATAAGAAGGCTTGCATTTATGCATGGTTGTTAATTGGAGTCACTTCGCATGGAGCACTGGGAAAGACCAAAAACAATTCCGGTGGCTGTGGGTTTCGAACCCCACCGGAAATATATTTAGCCTTTCCCACTGCACCGGAAACATATTTAGCCTTTCCCACTGCTCCGTGGTGAGTGCAAGTGGCCCCATTTGCTAACAGTGTAGCGAACCTGGACCTCCTGGTTTAGAATCGCTTGGGATTTAACAAGCTTGCTGATTTCTGGTGAACCTCTCAGCACTTAACACTGACACCGGCGTGGTGATGTGGTGGTTATAGCGTCCGCTTGGCAGTCGATAAACTTTGGTTCAATTCCCTTGCCAAGTCACTCTAAAGATTTTGAAACTAGTATTCGCAGACTGCGCTCAGCTATTGAAGTAGCGTGGCGGGTGTACCCAGTCATGATTGTAAAAGTGCAACGAGCCTCTTGCAAAAACCTGAGCACGTAGCCACTATCGGCGCTAGAACAACAACTTAGCGTTGGCGAAGTGACAATTTTTAATTGTGCATGCCTTCTTCTAGAGCTTGGTTGTCCACCACCACTGGGTGCACAGACGGAAGTTGGACGGGAAGTGCAAACAGTGTGGAAAGGTTCGTGTAGCAGTTTGCATTTTTAAGTTCGGCAGCTGTATTCAAGTAATGTGTATCTTGAGGTGATTCAACTGAAAATCCACGCTTCCTTGTTATAGTTTACTCATTTTTGGTTTTAAGAAAGTATGTGACACAACCTTAAAAGCAATGCTGCGTTTACCAAATTCCTTCGGAAATGTTGAACTAGTACAAGAAAAAGTTGTTTAAAAACTGCGTTTTAGAGATCCATTTTCATAAAAAGTAGCAGTTTACCTATGCATGTTGGAAAGGCATTGGCTCCTCTGCTTTTCTGGAAACGTGTTGTTCCTTAGATGTCCAAATCAATTGAAGTATTCCATGTTTATTCTAGGAACTAATTGAGTTAGAGCTCTTTTTAATCGATCAATTTTCTTCTCTTATTCAGAAATAACACAATTAGCCACCAATTGTTTTTCCCCGTTTAGTTTAATTGATGTCCTACCTGCTACAATTTGGCATGAACAGGTGGCTGATTTTACATTTGGGACAAACCCTTTTCAAACTTTTCTTAACGATTGTATATTTCTTAACGATTGTATAACGAGGCCCTATGTATATGTCACTAGCTTTGCATGGCATTCCAAGCTCATTTCATAACTTCCCTTACCGACTTCTCGTAAACCCACGCATACGCCTTATCTACCCTGAGAAACAAGCGTAAGCCACCATTTTCACTGCGCGATTATAAAGAGGTGCTTCGAAAAAGGTTTATTCTCATTGCATTGTGGAATGCATTACCTTTATGTACCGTTGCAAGCTTTCCGCCATTATTTTTATGTTATCACTTGCACTGCAGTATAGCAGTTTCACCACAAAGAGCTGATCTGTTTTGTCTGAAATCATGTCGCAAATGGTTGTCATTTTCCCCATGCTTGGCTATCAAGCTGTGAATCTTTTGAAACTTGCAAAACCTTTCGCTTAATTTAAAAGTGAATCTTGTTTAGACTTTCGATAAAAAATTTGGATTTCGCGAGCATACCAAAGTAAGTAATAACTACAGTTTTCAACTAGAGCTGTTTTAACATAATTATTCGAAAGCAGTATCTAGAAAGAGCTGTCTTTTGAAGACAGCTTTTTCTAGATGAATACATGTAAATGCAGTGTTTCTTAATTTAGTAAGTTATGTGTGCTTAAAAATGTATTAATAAATTCAATTATTTATTTTTAAATTTCGATTTATGTAACTTGTATTTATGGCCTGGTTGTTTCAAACGTGCCACGGATTCCATTTGCAAAATCTCACCGAAAGCGCCTAATCATTCACCGCGTGTCATTAAGTGGAAAATGATTTGATTTGGGGACATAGTTTTCAGATCTTTTTTCCTATTATTGGCTTTATGGCTGCTTTTAGCGTGACGCATCATCCGTTGAGTTGCTTTTAATTGTTCTTTTGTGACATTGGTTCTGTGTCGTTAAGGCGATATTTGAAGGCATTAGGATAGATTCTTTTCCTTAAATGTGAATTGATGAAACTTTAATCGCAATTTTATTACCATCACTTGTTTCCATTAAACGTCTCCATATCTTATCTCTATCGGCTGGGTTGAGCAGCCTACGTTTATCGCTAAAGTTAATTCTGTCGTGAAAAAAAACAAGTGGCGTTATGAACTTCAAAGTACAAAAGTGTATGATGTTTGCTTGGCTGTTTTGAAGCCTGCCAACGAAACCGTTTCCGTGCTTACAAAGTCATTTGGCGCGCAACGTTTTCAACCTCTGCCTAGCGTAGTGCGGTTGGTAAATCTTCGATGTAAATGCTTTGGTGATGCATTGGACATATAGTCACCACCTCAAATGCCGTAGGTTGCTTGTTCAAACTTCGATCGGGTGCATAGCGAAGCCTTAAAATGATGTTCACTATTTCTTTTCTTGGCGCTGAGCTCCAAAGATGGAGCACGAGCCTGGAAAGTTTGCTAGTAGTTTTTTTTGGGGGGGGCAGGCACTTGCCTGAATTCCGCCATCTTAACGTGGCGAACAGGTGGCGATGCAGCGCAGTCTACCCGTCACGCTTGTCCAGTCTGACCAACCGGGGTATGAATAAATGAATCATGGAGAAAGAATCCATGACTACTCTGACAGCCTGTCTTCACTTTTGTAGATCATAGCAATAAGCTGTTCATGGTGCAAGGAAGCGTACCACAACAAAGTGAATTGCTTCCAACTGCAAAAAATCAATGAGCCTTGCTCTCTTGGCTGTCTTGGTAAAAGCATTGTTCCTTCGACCTGGATTATAAAGGTAAGTTTTGTATTAAAAAAACGCGACTGATATTGTATGTATTAGACTCTATCCTACTACCTTTTGGGATAGTGGCAATAGCATTTGACATTGGACAAATGGTCCGACCGGCTTTTTGTTTATCATTTTTTTACTCGGCGAAGGCTTAATGTGAAACCGAATATTTAGTTTTACAGCACCGACCCAATCAAAACCAGACTAGGGGAAAGTGGCAGTCCTTTTTGAACCAGTAATAAATGTACGCTGCTATCCCTTCCTCTAGCAAGGCGGGACTGCCTTTGACAACTAAACTAAAGACTTTCTACAGCATGCTGTTTGAGCTACGTTACCCTTCTGTACCTTTGCTTTGAACTCTGCTTTTGAACACGTGATTACGTGGTGTAGTATTTGACAATGCTGCCGCTTGTTAGCAGCAGAGAAGTCTTTGGTAATTTGCTCTTCTTAATTGCGCAACAACACAGCCCGGTTGCTCTCTTTAACCTTGAGATAAACATCGAGTGGCTGAAGCACCTTTTCAGAGCGTCATGGTGGTGTGATGAGCCAAGCAAACTCTAACCAGTTTAACTGTACAATCAAATGGGAACGATTCCGGCACGTGATACGTGAAAGCTATCGCGCGCCAATTTCCTCTACTTGCTTGCAGTGTGTGTAAGAAATACATGCTACTAGCTTAAGTTGCAATTCCTGCACGAGGCTAAGCATAACTTGTTCTATTTATAACCAATCTGGTTTTCTCACGAATTGAAGATAAAAATACGTTGTAAACTATTTATTGAGTTATTCGGGCGCATCTTTTGTCATCCAGCGGTTGGTAAATTTTCCCATTTCTTAAATTACGTTTTTTAATTGTTGAAAGACGCGAAACAGATTAATGTTATCGTTGGAGAAATTCTCGACCTCATTCGTATTCCGATTGTCAATAAGATACTCATGAAATATGCAAAAGCTTAGTTACGCTGAAGAGGTTTTAAAACGATTTTTTCCTGGTAAATAAAAGATTTGTTTCAAAGTGTGTCGCTTGTCGGTTTTCGAATGATTATTTTTGCTCACAACATTTCGCGAATTTCCAAAGTCGTGAAAAGCCATGACAAGATTTTAAATATGGGTCAGTTTTTTGCCTTTTAAAGTGTCACTTTGAGCCCAGTACGTCCAAAAATAGGATTTTTTGCAGTGCGTACAACGTTTTTGAAGGGTGAAAATGCTGAAAAACCTTCAAAAACTGCCTAAGTCCTCGTAAATTTTTAAAAGTGACATTTTCACGCAGTTAGATTAAAATCTATGTTTCCAAAACGCTTCACAGAAAAAAAAATCACCTTAAACGTCGATAATTACGGGTACGATTAATTTTTCCCGGCAAGTAATGGAGATTTGTGCGATGTAAATGTTAGATACTTTTTTGACATGCGCAAGAATTGCTGTAAGATTTCCACAAGCCTGGAGAGTAGAATTTTTAAATCCTTAACATTTTTGTTGTGCAGTTAGGCCCATTACTGTTCAATTTTTATTTTGTTTGTAAGCAAACTTGTTTTTAGCCACAAAAACAAAGATCATTGCGTAGTCGCTCAAGAAAACGCCGTTCCTCATCCGGAGTTTTTCGTAAGAGATCAAGCAAGGAAAAGAAACAACGCACGTTTATTGTTCGTCCTCTAAGCCAGCACGCAGCTTTTGTATCCCCTACATTGGTGTTCATTAATCCTAAAAGTGGAGGCAGACAGGTAATCTATTTTATTTGCTAAAGCATTTGTTGGTATCTTTTATTGTTATTTTACCAAGCTCTTGCTTTAATTGGGGTGGAGAAATTTCAATTTTAACTGGCCGACTAATCACATGTTGACGTGCTTATCTTTCCTCTTCTTTAAAATAAAGGCACGGCATGAAACAAATATCCAAGTTTAGATCTCACATTTTTTACGTTCAGGCCGGGTAAGGTGGCAGTTCATTTCGAACCACTGATGAATACAAATTGAACGATGTTAGCCCCACTACTTTTGGTTGGAGCCGGCATTGGTAGGTACCCGAAAGTCGCACCTGAAGATATGCTGGGTGAGCAGCTTCCCGATTTTAACCCAGTGAAGTATAGAGCCACACTAGTCGCTGCCATCTTGATAGGCACAACGGTACAGTTCCCATTAGTGGTGTGTAGAATGATGCTTTTATGGCTACCAGTTGCTACATCCGAAGAAGTAGAAATGTTTTTGGGATTTGTGGCTATGTTTAGATGTTCGCTGCAGATGCTATGCAGTTTAAACTCATTTGAATTCTTTTCGGTGTTTCCGAGTCATTTCACGCTTTTTGAACGTGAAGAATTTGAATTAAAACTTTTTTCTGCTCGGAATACCTGAAGACGTTTGATAGACGTATGGTATTCTCTTTATATTAAAGTAATGCATGATATAACCGGCTAAGACACTTTTAAAACCATTACATCTAGATTGTTTTAACAATGTTAGACTTTTGCTTACATACATGGTAGTCTTGCCGATGTGGTTTGTAAACCACTGAGAAATAGTTATTGCTTCATCGTCTTGCAACTAATTTGTGTTTTTCAGGGTGCCAAACTGTTGCAGAGTTTTCAGTTGCTACTCAATCCACGCCAAGTCTTCGATTTGTCAGAAGGGGGTCCACGCGAACCGTGAGTTGCACTGCTAAGTAGTTTTACGATTGACTCAAGCTGCTACAACCAAAAATCTGTAACGCCTGAGCCACGAGGCTATGACGTATGAAGCCGAATTTTTCGGCTTGCTTTTCAAAAGCGAGTGTTGCTTAGTTTTAGAGCTGACTTTAAAATAGAACTCAAATCAAAAGCTCGATTTTGAGAAATAAGAACTGCATTCAAAGCTTGCCTACGCGTATTTAGTTCTTTGGCTTGCTTAACTTGCTCTTTTTATGTTCCTGAAGCTGATTTGACCGTGTTTGCGTTTTTAAGACAATTTGTGTGCTAGACGCCAGCAACAGGAACCTGAAAGCTAACCACCGTGGTGTATTGAACCAAGACAATAACATCTTGAAGCCAGTGTATATTGTTTTCACGAGACAAGTTTGGCTAGGAATTCTCAACACAATGAAATCCTTATCAAGTCTTATGATGCGAAAAGTTCAACGCGTTAAAAAATAACGTTGTTTTACTTACTATGGACTAGTTATTCTTGCTTTTTTTACGCAGTCCTCAATTATTTTGTAGCGCTTATAAACAAAATTTTGTTTCGATATGAGATGATTTAATTGTAAATACTGCTGAAACAGGAGATTGCTTGCTGTCTTTTGGAAATGTGCTCCAACATCATTATCGGCTTAGGTTTGCTTTTAATTTCTGCAAATCAATAATTCAAATGTGCTTGAAAATATTTTGAGGTTTAAGATGCAGATTTATTGTTTTATTGAATTGTTTATCATTTTCAATCTGGAAATGTCATCGGAGACCGCTATTGTGCCTGGTTGACATGATTTCAAAAGCGTTATTTAAAACTTCCCATCAAAGCCATGAAATATTCAAGATAGCTTCAAAGAGTACTGCATTAATTTTATTGGAAGGGAAAGTAGACGTCCTTTTTCAACAAATCGTAACTATGTTCAGCTGTGCTCTTGTTGTTGTCTTGTTGTCCTCTTTCTTGATCTGGAGGCACCGCATGAAACGATTTTCCAGATTCGTGCCGCAAACCTTATTAAATTAGGCTAGGAGAAAAGTGGCAACCCATTTCGAACCAGTTATGATTGCATGTTACTGAATGGTAGCCCCACCACCAAGGCGGACTGCCATTGATTGGTACCCAAAAGTCGCCTCTTACTTTTCGTCCAACCATGCGGGGTGAACAGCTTCACAATTCTAACCCGGTAAAGCACGGGTAAGCTGTGCTCTTCATGAAGATAATTGAGGTGCGCTGTTACATTGCAGTTAACACACTTTTTGCATTTTCTAGGCTTGGTTGTACTGCCAGCATTGTATGCGCTGTACCTGATTGGGCATATTTACACAAGACACGGAAACAGTAGATGCAAAAATTTCAATTTTTTAACTAATGGTTTTTCATCTGCCGTTTCCACGTGTAAACAAGTTTGAATCGGCATTTACTAGAATCAATACATTAGTTGCAATGTTCATTGTATAATAGCAAAAAAATTTACTTTGGCTGTAGAATAGAAATAATGTATCTTACTTACTAGCAAAGCTTTTTTACCGTCTTCATGTGTAAGATTTGTCATTATTTTGAAGGATTGCGGCGTGGACAATATTGTTGTCCTTACTTGTAAGAAAGGCTTTCGTTTTTGACTATTTTGTTTGTTTTCAAAAATGTGCGACAAATTTTAATGTAAACTTTTTCACCTTGTCCAAAGTTGCAGTTTAGATTAGAATTTAGCCAGCCAGCGTTGTTGACTTCCATTGAGATTTTGAGCAAGCCATTTTGAGATTAAAAAGAAGTCTTCAGCTCAATATTTACTCATAAACGCTCATTGAGTGTAAAACAATTTTCACCGATTTATAAAATAAAAGCAGAAAGAAATTTTTTTCTGTGGCTTTTATTTTCGGCTGCAGGTAAACGGTTGATTTGCTTATATTGGTCACAGAATCATGAGTTTGCGGCTCAGTGGAAGTCCCCTAACATTCCAAGCATAGTGCTAAGGTTTAAAACATATCATTGACGTAATGGCATTCTGAGTTTTAAAGTTCGCTTTATCACAGCAGATGATTATTGGTTCGTGTGCGTCGCTCGTTTCCTTGCCATGTTTAGTCTATGCCACATCTCCAAAGGTAACTTTGAAAGGTATAATTTGCCTAATTGTTGCTTGTTACAGGCTTGAACTATATCGAAGAGTTCCTAATCTCCGTATCCTTGCCTGCGGCGGAGACGGAACAGTGGGATGGGTCCTCTCCGTTTTGGACTCCTTAAACCTAACTAATCCGCCCCCGGTCGCCGTTTTGCCTCTTGGAACCGGAAACGATTTGTCGCGGACCCTTAACTTTGGTCACGTAAGTTCAGAGGCTTCATCACAGTTGTCTATGATACAACTTTTAAACAATAGCATGTTGGAATTGATTTTTCCGACTGTGGTTGGAGGTTGCAGAGGTAGGGTCACTTAAATTGTTTTATCATAGGACGTCATTTGTGAAGCCGATCTGAACCACTTTTCATTAAAATGAACAGAGCAGTATTAAGATGCACTTTTTTTGAGTCTTCCATAACCTCATGTTGGAGGAGCTCAGTATACCTTCATTATGCCTTCGCTGTTTGCTCGTTCAGTGCCGAGCTGGATGCAACCGGCAATGATGCGTCCCCACCGAAACGTATTTTGCTGGCGAGTTTTGGTTTCATTTTTCTGTTTTTGTTTCGATACAACCATAAAATACATCAACCAAAAACATTTTGTGACTCGTAGTAGAATCGATGTAACATGATTTAATAACGTTTAATATATTTCTTTTGTGATTTCGGTTTATTAAAACCAAAACCTAACCCATATAAACTACTGGAAACTGTTGCGCTCTAGACGCCATCATATTTTTTAGACAACCGGAAATCATTGTTCTATTCATTCATGCGTGTAAGCTCATACTCTGTTTGCTAGTTTTTTGTTGGGCTGGGCCGCCGCTTCGCCCCATCACCTGTCAGCTACATAGAGATGAGGTATTCCCCAAGGACCTAACAACTTACAGCTTGGAAAAAAACAATTTTTTTTTGGTTAGAATTTTTGTATCTAGGGCTACACGGACGAGCCTCTTCACAAGATCATTCAGGGAGTGGAGGAAGCCAGAATAGTGAAGTTGGATCGGTGGAAGTTGACAGTAGAGGGAAATGAGAATGCGAGCAGGATCAATGAAGAGGAGGAGGTGAGAGAATGAAGATGGTGCACTTAAAAAGTGCTAGCTTGCAGTCTCCCATGCATGGTTGCGCAGCTGTAATAGGAATGCGTTGCGCTTCCATTGAAGCTCAAAAAAAGTCGGCATCTTGAGCGAGTGAGGTGGAGCTGCACCAATCAACAACCGCCTCAGCGTGGTGGTGCGGTCCCCGACCCCGTTTGGGTTGGGTCGAAATGGCTGTTGGCCTTCCCGAGTGTCCAAGGTTACCCAGGGCACTCCCCTTCATTTTTTCGCTATGCTGCCACTTGAACCACCGCAGTAGGGCAGCACACAGCCTCTTCAAAATCGGTCGCTTGTTTTCTCTTTTTCTTTTCTCCTGCCTTTCTCTTGGCTTTCTTCGTCTCCTCATTCTTCTTCTTCTCTTGATGAGCGGTAACGTTCATCCCAACCCTGGCCCCATCTTTCCTGCTCTGTGTGCACTGGAAATGTGGCCTGGCGGGGTAAGTCAGTGCAATGCTGCACTTGCTCCAAATGGGTCCATCTAAGGTGCTCACAAAGTAGCAGAGCCAGAGGCTACCTCTCTGAGCTCCGCCGAGCCACGTGCCCCGTGGAGTCTCACTCGTCTTTTTGCTCTCCTTTCACTCTCGCTAAATTTCATGCGGCTGCTTCCAACCTTTTCTCCTCCACTGCCATTGGCCCAGACAAAGTTGCCTATCCCATGCTAAAGCACCTTCCTCGCTCTGGCATGGATTTTCTTCTTCACATCTTCAATCTCTCCTGTTCTTCGCATTCCTTTCCTTCCATCTGGAAGACATCTTCCATTATTCCCATACACAAGATGGGAAAGCCTCTCGACTCTCCTGCTTCCTACCGGCCTATCTCTCTCACCTCCTGCGTATCAAAGCTGTTTGAACGCATCCTTCTATGCCGTCTACTGTTCTTTCTGGAGTCTAATTTCATTCTCTCTCCCCGTGAGGCCGGTTTCCGCCCTGGACGGTCTACACTTGATCAAATTCTGTACCTTTCTCAGTCCATTTCGGATGGGTTTAACAAACCATGGTCGGGCTCTCGGACGATCCTGTCTACTATCGATTTCTCGAAAGCTTTTGACTCTGTCTGACATCCCGCCCTTTTCCACAAACTGATTTCGGCTGGCCTTCCTCCTTGCTTTGCTCGTTGGACTCAATCTTTTTTTTCTGACAGGCGCGCTTCTGTGGTTTTTCAAAATCACAAAAGTCGTTCTTTTCGAGTCCGTCGAGGTGTTCCACAAGGATTCGTTCTTGGCCCTGTACTTTTCTCTCTATTCATTAATGCTCTTCTGGCCTCTCTGCCTTCTTCCGTCAGCTGCTCTCTTTACGCTGACGATCTGGCCATTTGGTCCTCCTCCCCCTTGGTCCCTACTGCGGTGGAGGCCACACAAGGAGCTCTGTTTCGATTGGAGCGCTGGTCTGAGTACTGGTGTCTTCCTCTCAATCCGAGCAAATGTGAAGCCTCGTTCTTCTCAGTGGATCCCCACCAAGCTAACCTCCAGCCCAACATCCTCCTACTCGGCTCCCGCCTCCATTTCAACCCACTCCAACTTTTCTCGGGGTCACCTTCGACCGCACTCTTTCCTTTTCTAAACATGTATCTTCGCTGAAGGCCAAGTTTTTCCCACGTCTCAAGGCCTTACGCTGTATCTCTGCTTCCTCATGGGGGCCCTCTAAGGAGTCCCTCTCTGTTCTGTACAAATCTTTTCTTCGGTCCCTTCTCACTTACGCTTCACCCGGATGGTTTCCTTTCCTAAGCGCTACCAATTCCACCAAATTGGAACGCCTCCATCGAGCGGCCAAACGCGTCATCACCGGCTGCCTCTCGTCCTCCCCTATCCCTCTGCTTCTCTCCGAGGCTTCTTTACCTCTCCTCCGAGTCACCCTGACTCATTTCACTCTTTCATCTTATGAGCGGGCTCTTCGTCTCCCAACCTCCTTATCTATTTGAGGTTTGGCCAGACTAGGAGTGAGGCCAAGACTCTGCAGATCGTCCTGGAGAGCTTTTGCGTCCACTCACCCGCTCATGTTTCCTTCTACTTGTTCTAGGGAGGCTCTTCTTGCTTGCCCTCCCTTTCCTCCTAGGAATCTGCCTTCGTTCACGGTAGAGTCCACCCTTACCACTCCATGCTCTCGCTCTGATCCCCCTCTCTCTCGTCAAGGTGCGGCTCTCGCCCACCTTGACTCTCTTCCTCATGATCTGGTGCTCTGGACAGACGGCTCTGTTCCTTTTCCTTTTGGCAAGGGCGGCTCCGGCTTTCTTGCCAACTGCTCTCTCTGTGGCACTGAGGCCACTCTTTCCTTTTCGGCAGGCCCAGTATATTCAAGTTTTTCCGCTGAAACCTGCGCCATTCTGCACGCTCTTTGCTGGTCTCGGCAGCACCAACAAGTCTGCCATTTTTCTTCTCTTCTCCTACCATCTGACTCTCGTTCTGTTCTCACCTCCCTGTCCTCTCCTCCATCTTTCGTCTTATCTCAAACTCTGTGACAGATCTGGCAGGAACTGTCTTCTCTCTCCTCCTGTTCTATTAGACTACAATGGGTCCCCGGACACTCATTTCTACCGGGGAACGACGCAGCTGATGAGCTGGCCAGACGGGGTGCGCTACTTGCGCCCTCCTTTAACCGGCGCGATGGTGCAGTGGTTAGAGCGTCCACATTGTAGTCGGTAGACCTGGGGTTCATTCCCTAAGTCGAGTCATACCAAAAGACTTTAAAAAATGGTATTCACAGCTTCACTGCTTGGCGCTCAGCATAAAAAAGGGATAGTGTGGAGAACAAGCCGGCAAGCTTGCTTGTTGTGTCCTTGGGCAAGGCACTTAACGGGACGCCTCCACCTTGGTATGTGGCAGACAGTTGGCCCCACCCGTACTTCACCGGATTATAATTGTGAAGTTGCTAACCCAGCATGTCAGACGACTCTTGGGTACCCACCAGTGGCAGTCCGTCTTGTTGGTGGTGGGGCTACCAGTCACTCAAGACTGGTTCGAAATGGGCTGCCATCTTCTCCTAGCCTAATATCAATTAGGTTGACGGCATGAACCTGAATTACCGTTCATGCCGTACCTCCATCCCAAGGAAGAGGAGGGGTAAACACACACACACACACACACACGCACACACTTGCGCCCTCCGCAATCCCTTGTGGTCTCTCTTCTCGTATCCACTCTCGTCTTATCTCGGACTGGAGGCGTACTGTCTCATTGAAGCTCTTTGACACACAGATTCCCTCTATTTCCACCGAGGAACTTGTGCTCCCTCGTCATGCTCGCTGTGTCCTCTCTCGTCTTCGCTGCAACGGACACAGCCATTTTTTAGGTTCTTATTTCTCTATGATTGGCAGAATTGAGCATCCTTCCTGCAGCGCCTGTGGACACTCGACCCAGGACACCTCTCATCTCATTCTGCACTGTCCAGCTACGGACTCTTTGTGCCGCTCACTCTTTGGCGACTCTCTGTCTCTCTACGACCTCTGGTCCAGACCCTGGGAAGTTGCCCGGCTTCTGGGGCTCCATGGTCTCCCGCCATGCCCCATCCCTCGGAAGGGGTCGGGTAAACAACATCAACAACAGCGAGGTGGAGCGCCGCGATGATGGTCGTGCGGTCATATCTCACCATGCCCTTGCAAAAAGCACTTTGTAATTTCCGCGCTCGATTGCGCTGTATGTGGTAGAAATGTGCCCGGCAGTAGCGAATTAACAACAGTAGCAATTGCTGTGGGCACCGGTGTTTTTGGTGTTAATTTTTTGATGACTATTTATGTAAGATGTTTTCAGTTCAAAAAGTCAGTGCTTTACTAAATTTGCCCTAAACGGTTAAAGGTTTTCCAATTGTATGCTTCTGCATTTGACTAGTGTAAATTGTTAAAAATTAAAGTATTCAACCGTAATTTGCGAACGTATTGGACCACTCAAGCAATGAGACCAAATTGGTGTAATTTCCAGATGTTATTTGATTTCATTGTTATGATTGATATCATTTTTCCCATTGTTTTGTCACATTGTCCTGTTGTGTATGCATAAGTTGCGCCATTTTCAGGCTTGCCAGATTGGATCTATTGGTTTTAAATCTGAAATCAAAAGGAAGTTGGCGAATCCGAAATTTTTGATTTGAAACTACAATGGTTTGTCACATGGATACCACACATTTTACGATTAAACATGTGTTTAAGTCTGTTTTTAACTTTTAAGACCCCGGGCTGCCTTAATACGGCCCTGGTGCTTGGTGCTAGCTCATTGGTAACTACGTACTACGTAGGCAACCTAAACACAAAGAGACTGCCGTACAACAGGCAAAAGGCTTTTATGGGATCTGAGAATTGAAATAAGCTTCTCGTTGATCAACAACTATTTCTAAATACCTGGTAGCTAGAACAACAGTATATTCAGCTTCATCAAAAACTATTTTTTAATCACACAAACAACAAATCAATGTTTCTGCAGTTAGATCCCCCAATGGAACATGACATTTCTTCAGATGCGGCTGGGGTCAATCGGCTGCCATTAGACGTTTTCAATAATTATTTTAGCATCGGTTCGGACGCCCACGTCGCACTGAGCTTTCACGAGTCAAGAGGTGAGTTCATTGGTTCATGCGTATTAAATCATGTTCTGTTTGCCGGTCTTGCCAGGCCGAACCAGCCCAACGGGCAGACTGCTTGGCTCCGCCAACTGCTGCCACGTAAAGATGAAGGGATCCCGTCAAGTGCCTCTCCCTCGTGCTCTGCGAGAGAACTTGCCGGCTTTTTCTCAGCATTGTTTCTTTCGTGCTGAGCGCCAATCATGGAAGCTGTGAATACTGTTTTAACCTTTGGCATGACAGACGAGAGAATTGAACTCTGGTTTACCGATTGCGAAGTGAATATTCTAATCATTACGCCATAGCGTCGGCAGAGAAGCAAGATAAGAGTTCATATTTAAGGTATTTTTCTTTTTTACTTCTTTTTGAAGCAGAGTTTTCGATTTTCGTACTACGGCAGCTAAAAGTTTGACCGCTTGCTCGTTTAAATCCTAAGCAAAAATGGCTGTTAAGGGCAGACATACAATGCATATGCTTTTTGTAAATAGTAAAAAAAAACAAAATCAACATAGTCAAAGTGTCCATTTTTCTGTGACTTCATTTTCTTCTTGCAGAGGCGCATCCTGATAAATTCACGAGTCGTTTTGGCAATTTGATGTTTTACGCTCGGGCAAGCATGGGAGAATACTTGAATCGTCAGATGAAGAATCTGTCAAAAAATATTACAGTAGTGGTAAGTGTTGCTACCTAGATGTACGATGCGAGACAACTTAGCACATGGATTGTGGATACATTTCGATTCAGGTTTTTAGTTTGCAACTATTTAGTCGCCACAAGGGTGGACATATGTGAAAGAAAATAATGCAATCTGTGAAAAGCTGGTTACAGCCAAGCCAACATTAGTGGAAACTGCTTATTGGCTCCAAATGACAATTTGCTTTTTTGTGTTCATGTAAACATGTAGGTAAAATTTCAGACGGAACCGTTTGGCTTTGTGCTTTCGCTACCGATCTACCGGATGCTAATTCTTGGAGTTAACGCTCATTGGTAGTGCTCGGCTATAAGATAGGTTGGAAAAACCTTTTAACTAACGCTCTTATCAGTGGCGAGGTCACGTCCGTTCAAATGAGTACGTCCAGAAAAGTTTTAGGCGAAAGATTTTTCGCAAAGCTATTTGAGAATACAATCTTGAACATTTCTATTATTAAGTGCGACGGAGTTGATTTGACTCCCCGAATCCGCGAACTCAAACCTGTCTGCATCCTCTTCCTCAACATTCCACGCTATAGCTCCGGTCAGTTGCCGTGGGGAAATCCTCCCGGAAATGAGTTCAGAGTGCAGCGACACGATGACCGCTTGATGGAAGTGCTGGCCTTCAGTTTGAATCAACTGGTAAGCAAACGATGGTGACGTAGCGGCAACGACGGGTGTGAATTCATGTCTAGAAAAGGCGCCAAGAGGTTCAGATCTGGATCGATGCGACCGATGTTAACGTCGCAAAGAGAAGTGATGAATTTGAGTAAAGCTTTTTGTAGGAAAACTACGAGTTTATCGCTTAGAGCAGTGGTACTCAAACTTTTTTTAATGCGACGCAGTTGAAAAAAACTTGCTTAGACTTATGACGCAGCAGGTAGCTTTCTGATGCTTTGGTTCGCCGTTCTGGAAGGTAAATGTGACCCAAAGTCTAAATAACTGTCGTTGTGCTCACGAGGTTTTGGTTTAGGTCTGCCATCTTCAATCATAAAGTTAGGCTCTTCTGAGGTTGTAACTCTTTTTGTAATCTCTCCTGTTTTTTTTCCATTTTACTACTGACTGCCTTTAGACTTTATTTGTTTTGCCCCAATTTACGTTAAAAATGTGCAAATTGATTCTTAAGTGACGTGCCAATAATGACAGCAGTGTATTTACACTTCTGTAAAAATACAATCGATTATGCGTGCTAGAAAAAATAGTCGACGCTCGAAATTCTTTTCTCGTAATAAAATCGCAGATTATTGCTACAAAACCAAATTATTGTTTGACGCCCTTGAAAAATCATAACGACGCTTCCGTTTCAAAACGAGACCTGCGACGATTGCAATTACATTGGTGCGTATCTGCAAAGACCGAAGGCCACTTTGCAATCTTCGAAGCTCTCCGTTCATTTTTTGTTCGGTAATTATAACTCATAAATATCTCGACTTTAAATGCAAAAGCGATATCTTGCCCGCAATTTTTTTTTGACGGGTTTCAATTGCCTCAAAATATCAAAGGTGTTCTGAGAGTTAAGGCTGGTTTCAGTTAGGCGTAAGTTGCAAGCGTAGCGTATAGAAACCAGCCTTTATTTTGTTTTATGGTGCGGTCATAGAAAAAGCTTGCCGGTTTGTGCTTGCAACAACGCCGTGTCCATTACTCCTGCACTGGAGGTGCCAACATCGCTGGCACGGTGCACTTTTGCCGCTAGTCTGCAGCCTAGCTGGAAAATGACCATACAGTGCCTTTTACCAAGAGCACACCTACGCATATGCGAGAATCGAACTCTCAATCTCACGACTACAATTCAACGCTTTGTCGCAGCACCCCGCTTCGCTTCCGATATAATGCGTTCAATCTTGCAGTTGAACTACTCAGCGTTATTATTCAGGGGATGCTCTTTGTCGGCGGCCACGGCGAACGGTTGATGCAATGTCGGTCAGCAGTGATTCGCACCAACAAACCTTTTCCCGTTCAAATTGACGGCGAACCATGCAAGTAAGAACGAAGCTTATTTGTAGACTTTGAATTTTTGATTAAGTGTCGAGGAATTGGATTGGTTGCAAATTGGTTGTTTTGCCAATAGCAATTGGCTGCATTATGCGCGATTGTAACGGTGTTGATTGGATATATGGCGTTCGTTAAATCACTTGAGATGATCTTCAGTTTGGTGTTTTATGATACGCAAGTCTCATTAAACTTTAAAATTGTGCTGTCACTGCTTAAGTACATGTACAGTAGCGTTTTTTTTTATTTCTTACTGCCGTATTTTTGAAAACAATGAGGCTGCTATGAGAAAATTACTTTAGAGCGATTTATTTTCAACGTTTAGATTAAATCCGTCCAATATCACAATCGAATTCTTCAATCAGGCAAACATGTTGAGTAAGACGAAGCGGAAAAATTCGTACGGCAATGAGTAAGTGAAATCAAATTCTATAAATAAAATGTTTGCTGGCAGTTTAGCACTTTAAATAGCTGTTTTACCGCAATGTCCTCATGTTGTTGTTGTTGTTTACTGGACCCCTTCCGAGGGATGGGGGCATGGCGGGAGACCATGGAGCCCCAGAAGCAGGGCAACTCCCCAGGGTCTGGACCAGAGGTCGTAGAGAGACAGAGAGTCGCCAAAGAGTGAGCGGCGCAAAGAGTCCGTAGCTGGACCGTGCAGAATGCGATGAGAGGTGTCCTGGGACGAGTGTTCACAGGCGCTGCAGGAAGGATGCTCAATTCTGCCAATCCTAGAGAAATAAGAACCTAAAAAAAGGCTGTGTCCGTTGCAGCGAAGACGAGAGAGGACACAGCGAAGCATGACGAGGGAGAACAAGTTCCTCAGTGGAAATAGAGGGAACCTGTGTGTCAAAGAACTTCAATGAGACAGTACGCCTCCAGTCCGAGATAAGACGAGAGTGGATACGAGAGATAAGAGAAGAGAGACACAAGGGATTGCGGAGGGCGCAAGTAGCGCACCCCGTCTGGCCAGCTCATCAGCCGTGTCGTTCCCCGGTAGAAATGAGTGTCCGGGGACCCATTGTAGTCTAATAGAACAGAAGGAGAGAGAAGACAGTTCCTGCCAGATCTGCCACAGAGTTTGAGATAAAACGAAAGATGGAGGAGAGGACAGGGAGGTGAGAACAGAACGAGAGTCAGACAGTAGGAGAAGAGAAGAAAAATGGCAGACTTGTTGGTGCTGCCGAGACCAGCAAAGAGCGTGCAGAATGGCGCAGGTTTCAGCGGAAAAACTTGAATATACTGGGCCTGCCGAAAAGGAAAGAGTGGCCTCAGTGCCACAGAGAGAGCAGATGGCAAGAAAGCCGGAGCCGCCCTTGCCAAAAAGAAAAGGAACAGAGCCGTCAGTCCAGAGCACCAGATCATGATGGGAAGAGAGTCAAGGTGGGCGAGAGCCGCACCTTGGCGAGAAAGAGGGGGATCAGAGCGAGAGCATGGAGTGGTAAGGGTGGACTCTACCGTGAACGAAGGCAGATTCCTAGGAGGAAAGGGAGGGCAAGCAAGAAGAGCCTCCCTAGAACAAGTAGAAGGAAACATGAGCGGGTGAGTGGACGCAAAAGCTCTCCAGGACGATCTGCAGAGTCTTGGCCTCACTCCTAGTCTGGCCAAATCTCAAATAAGTAAGGAGGTTGGGAGACGAAGAGCCCGCTCATAAGATGAAAGAGTGAAATGAGTCAGGGTGACTCGGAGGAGAGGTAAAGAAGCCTCGGAGAGAAGCAGAGGGATAGGGGAGGACGAGAGGCAGCCGGTGATGACGCGTTTGGCCGCTCGGTGGAGGCGTTCCAATTTGTTGGAATTGGTAGCGCTTAGGAAAGGAAACCATCCGGGTGAAGCGTAAGTGAGAAGGGACCGAAGAAAAGATTTGTACAGAACAGAGAGGGACTCCTTAGAGGGCCCCCATGAGGAAGCAGAGATACAGCGTAAGGCCTTGAGACGTGGGAAAAACTTGGCCTTCAGCGAAGATACATGTTTAGAAAAGGAAAGAGTGCGGTCGAAGGTGACCCCGAGAAAAGTTGGAGTGGGTTGAAATGGAGGCGGGAGCCGAGTAGGAGGATGTTGGGCTGGAGGTTAGCTTGGTGGGGATCCACTGAGAAGAACGAGGCTTCACATTTGCTCGGATTGAGAGGAAGACACCAGTACTCAGACCAGCGCTCCAATCGAAACAGAGCTCCTTGTGTGGCCTCCACCGTAGTGGGGACCAAGGGGGAGGAGGACCAAATGGCCAGATCGTCAGCGTAAAGAGAGCAGCTGACGAAAGAAGGCAGAGAGGCCAGAAGATCATTAATGAATAGAGAGAAAAGTACAGGGCCAAGAACGAATCCTTGCGGAACACCTCGACGGACTCGAAAAGAACGACTTTTGTGATTTTGAAAAACCACAGAAGCGCGCCTGTCAGAAAAAAAAGATTGAGTCCAACGAGCAAAGCAAGGAGGAAGGCCAGCCGAAATCAGTTTGTGGAAAAGGGCGGGATGTCAGACAGAGTCAAAAGCTTTCGAGAAATCGATAGTAGACAGGATCGTCCGAGAGCCCGGCCATGGTTTGTTAAACCCATCCGAAATGGACTGAGAAAGGTACAGAATTTGATCAAGTGTAGACCGTCCAGGGCGGAAACCGGCCTCACGGGGAGAGAGAATGAAATTAGACTCCAGTAAGAACAGTAGACGGGATAGAAAGATGCGTTCAAACAGCTTTGATACGCAGGAGGTGAGAGAGATAGGCCGGAAGGAAGCAGGAGAGTCGAGAGGCTTTCCCATCTTGTGTATGGGAATAATGGAAGATGTCTTCCAGATGGAAGGAAAGGAATGCAAAGAACAGGAGAGATTGAAAATGTGAAGAAGAAAATCCATGCCAGAGCGAGGAAGGTGCTTTAGCATGGGATAGGCAACTTTGTCTGGGCCAATGGCAGTGGAGGAGAAAAGGTTGGAAGCAGCCGCATGAAATTCAGCGGGAGTGAAAGGAGAGCAAAAAGACGAATGAGACTCCATAGGGCACGTGGCTCGGCGGAGCTCAGAGAGGTAGCCTCTGGCTCTGCTACGCAGAGCCTTTGGCTGAGAAGTGGAAAAGTGGGATCGCTGGTAAGCGGCATAGACCGAAGCCGATTCCCTGGGAGAAGAACAGTTGGGGAAGTTAGGAGAGGAAAAAGACGAGGAAGATGAGCCAGCGATAGAGCGAAGAAGAGAGTGTACAGATTTAGGTGAGAGAGAAGAGCAAGTCGTCTGCCATGCCTCCGCCTTGGCCTTGGCGATGACTGACGAGGCACGTCGAGAAGCGGAGATGTTAGCCTGGCGATTTTCATCACTTCTGTGAGCGGCAGCGAAAGCCTTGCGTCTTTCACTAACCGCTTCTTCCACCTCAGCAGACCGTCAGGCTTTAGGAGGGCATTTGATGCGGCCGAAAGGAATGGAAGATTTGGCCGCATTCAGTGCCAGAGAGGTAAAGAGAGCAGCTGCAGAGGAAAGAGAAAGAGACGAGTATTCCTCTGCAGAGGGACAGTGAGAGTCAAAGTAGAAGGCAAACCCATCCCAGCGAGCTTTCTGAAAATTGAAGGAAGGGGGACGCTCGTTGGAGCGATAGGCCGGAGAGAGAGGGATAGATAGAAGAATTGGTAGGTGGTCAGAACCAAGGTCCTGTAGCACCTCCCATGAGCAAGAAAGGGCAAAAGAAGAGGGGCAAAGGAGATGTCAGGAGAGGAGAGACTGCCAGAGGAGCGATGGAGAAGGGTGAGTGTGTCAGGGTCATTGAGGGGAAGGAGGTCAGAAGAGATGACCCAATCGAATACTTCCTCCCCGCGGGGGTCGGAAGTAACTCTTGAGTCCCAAAGGGGGTGATGGCAAGAAGTCCCCCAGAATGAAGAGATTTCTGGAGAAGGGAAGAATGGAGGGAGAAAAGGAGTCGGTTCTGTTATTCATTGGAGAGGAGCAAATAGGGGGCGTACACATTAAGAAATAACACCGAGGAGGAGTTGTTAAGAGAGATGCTGATCCCTACATAATCAGAGTAGGGATCAAGCGAAGAAAGAGAGGAGGTAGAAAGTTCAGAAAAAGATAGGCCCTGCCTGACGAAAATGACAACGCCGCCGCTAGCGTGCGTGTCATCACGGGAGAGACTGCCAGACTGCGAGTGGGTGCGATCAGAGCGCAGAGTAGAGAATCCAGGAATCCGGAAACAGAAAAAGGAATTAAGATTGGATTCCTGGATGCAGATAAGGCGACAGGATGGGACGGAAGAAAGTGGAGTAGTTCAGTGCTCCTGGCTTGAAGACCTCCAGCATTCCATTGAAGAACCCTGAGAGAGTCAGGGGGGGAGTGGAGACAGGAGGCGCAGGAGGAAAGCCAGGAGCAAGGGATAGTGGTGAGAGGGCAGAGGAAGAAAATATATAATGGGCAGATGGGGGATAAGAAGTTTGAAGACGAGGGTGGGGCGAGAGTGCAGCGTTAGCAGAGAGGGGGCCAGATTGTGCAGTGGAGGTATAGATGTCGGAGGAGTCCGAGGAGGGGGAGTCACAGTGTTACGGCAGGGGGGCAGCTCCAAAAGTGAGAGCTGCTTAGAGCTCTGAATTTGGAGAGAGAAAGTTGTGAGTACCTTAGATGGACCCATTTGGAGCAAGTGCAGCATTGCACTGACTTACCCCGCCAGGCCACATTTCCAGTGCACACAGAGCAGGAAAGATGGGGCCAGGGTTGGGATGAACGTTACCGCTCATGAAGAGAAGAAGAAGAATGAGGAGACGAAGAAAGCCAAGAGAAGGGCAGGAGAAAAGAAAAAGAGAAAACAGGCGATTGATTTTGAAGAGGCTGTGTGCTGCCCTTCTGCGGTCGTTCATGGGGCAGCATAGCGAAAAAATGAAGGGGAGTGCCCAGGGTAACCTTGGACACTCGGGAAGGCCAACAGCCATTTCGACCCAACCCAAACGGGGTCGGGGACCGCACCACCACGCTGAGGCAGCTGTTGATTGGTGCAGGCAATGCCCTCATCGCTGGCAATCTTCGGTCGAATGGAAAAGAGTCAAGTTGAACGAAATCTTGTTTGTGCATAATTCCTGAGCATAAGATTTTTCAATCTTGTACGTCCACAATTCCTGAGGCATGAAATTTCTCTTATTCTTCTGTTTGGACTTCCCTCCTGATGTCCCACGTTAAATCGTGAACAAAAAAGAATTTTCACAGCCATGAGAATGCATTTCTTGAACGAGAACCGACGCTTTTAAAAAGAAGAGATTGAATGCATTGCACTTGTATGTTGCAAAGATGCTCAGAACGAGTGATAGCTCAGATAGGTTCTCCACATCGCAATACAGAATTCAATGCCTTATCGATGTTTTGTTTTTAAAGGAACCCTTGCGGCACTTTGCACTAGGTAGTATTTTACTGCGTGAACATTACTGCTTCTAAGAACTGGTATTAGTGACTACGAAGCGGTTTTTTGTAACTCCAAAAGTTTGCTGCGATCAGAGGATTGTAACTAGCTGTTGTCTATTTGCAGTGTTCAACATGAACAAATCAAAATCCGTGTTAACACGATACAATCTGACCACTATGATGCTTTTAAAGGGGCTAAAGATTCACTGTGTGTAAACGGTAAGTTGAATTGCACAATCGCGTGAAATAGCTCGCCAAGCGTCAAGGCCATGTTACGTAAATTCAATTTCTTCTCCTGAGCGTTGTGCTGCGCAAAAAGTCCGTGCTTCAACCGAGCAAACATGTTACAGCTGCTTACCCACCACGTCGCAAAAGTTTTGACTTTTAGATACTTTTTGTACTTCAATCCATGGCAGTCCGCCTTGTTGATCATAGGGCCGCCGGACATCATTTATGACTGATATAAAATGGCGGCAACTTTTCCCTTTTACCCGATGAGCATATTTCTGCTTGTATGGTTCAGTTTTCCGTGTGAGATCTGTTTGTTCCGTGTCACACTGTGCCTTGACAAAAAAGAGCAGGGATAGTTATTTTTTTGAAGTTCTTTTTTTGGTTTAAATGCGAAGCGAATTAAAACAAGAAACACAAAAATTAAACAGCAAGTAGAAACTGCTTCATAGGCCAATCGGATGAAAGTGTTATCTTGTTTTCAGCCACGCCACTTCTCGTCACGGTTGTAATGAACCAATCAACACTCGACACTGTGCGATCCTGTCTGGTTCTCATTATGAATGTAAGAAACGTGACTTAAAGATTTATACATTAAATGCGCTTCCAAAAAAAAGCAGCGAAACAAATCACAAGCTTGTTGCGGTTTTTGACGCTTTTTATGCGCAACGATGCTTAAGCACCGAAGCTGTTTTTGGTCACCAATGAGTTCACGCAGTTTCACGTTTTGTCCTCCACATTACTTCTGTCAAGCGCCAAGCATTTCGATACGGCCGTGCTAAGCTCATTATTTGAAATTTCTTCTAAAAAAGGGATGTCTTCAGCACCTGAAAGTGCATGAAGGGCTAACTAAAATATGTTAAAGTTGTTGTTAACTTGTTTGCGTTTGAACAGGAAGGTGAAAGAACAAGCAGCAGTGTAACGGAGAAATGGATATTTTTAGACGGTAAGAATGCTATTCTAAACGGAGATTGGAAAGGCTTGTATGGGTATTTTTGCGTTCATCACGTCACTTTGCACTTAAGTTATACGGATGCCGCTATTGCTGTACTAAAGGAATGGTGAGAAAGCGATTTGATATGCTGTGGGATACCTACCCCGTAATAACAATCTTTGCCGACACTAACTTGATTGTTGTCTGGAGATTGTGTGTTCTGAAGGCTCAATCAACTGAGATTTTCCTCAGCTTGAAGTGCTTGATGCTCTTGCTGGCTGTTCAAGCGAAAATTCACTTTTTGTAGCGAGTGCAGCAGAAGACGTGATAATTGCATTTTTGCCGTTTTGGTTGCGACCTAACTGAGACGCGAACTCGGTCTTAGCACGTACCACGCGGCTGATATCATCAACGCGGAATTAATCGTGTTTTGACGAGTGCAACGTTACTTTCAGCCAGCAACCCAGACAAGTTCTACAAGATCGACAAAGCTCGTGAAGGAGATCTCGTGGTTGCTGACGTCATAACGCGTGACCGAGAGGTGTACATCTTGAACTTTCCAGAAGATTCTCATAGTGTCAAAAGTGTATGTAGTTACAAAAGTAGTTGTATTTAGCGGTTTTCTTTTTTGGTAATCAAGACACGTCATGAAGCGGTAACTTTCCGGTATCTGGTCGAGATTATGGTAGGGCAGGTTGGTTCAAGATTGCGATTATAAAGAGCCGCATTTAGGTTTGAGACAAACTTTGCGGGTCACAGTTGGAGAAAAGTTTGAGTGATTGAAAAATTGATTTTGCTAATCGATTTAATGTTTTGCTGCACCACCAACGCGCTTTGTGATGCTTTCTGGTCTCTTGCCACCAAAAAAATGGTTTCCATCTAAGATAACTAAGAAGACACATGACACATCAACTAATTAGCAAAGCTTTTGGTTAGCTTTTTGTTTTCGTTATCATGTCAGGGCTTGCATTAATTTTAGTGGTCCTCTGTCGGCAGAAAGCAGCATTTTGTTTGACTGGCCATTTTGATCTGTGCGTCGATTTCAAATCGCTTCAATAATTGAGAAGTTTTTCGCATCTGTATGCTTTGCTGAACACGGCGCACACTTTCGATGAAAAATCACTTGGAGCAGCGCTTCTTAAAGTTTTTAAGCCCCGACACTCCTAATCCGGATTTCATGTAAAATTTAACTCCCCTTTTCGATTGCTATGTAATCTAATACATCTCTGATTTTGTAATAAAAATACTCAATACCCTAAAATCTAGTAATGATACCCCCTGGGTGTATTGAGACAACCTTTAAGAACCCCTGACTTAGAGGTTAAAACTGCCAGTTACTTACAAGATTTTTTCACAATGCACATTAGGCTTAACAAGAAGGGTCCGCAGAGGTATGCACCCAAATTTTTTAATCTTGATTAAGGATGAAAGGTATTTTGAAATGTAATTGCTTTAAAACTCCGATAATTTCCACATAAGGCAACAAGCATATTTCAGACACAAATTAGACAAAATTAGGAATTAGAGAACAATCTTTGAAAAAGCCATCTCATTAAAATTGACAAACACAAAGACCAAAAATTGTATATTCCTCTCCCCTCCTTCACATTTGCTTCCGGAAACGCTAGTATTAAACACATCTGCTAACTTTCAGTTGAATTCGACCAGAGCAGTGGTCCCCAAACGGGGATCCGCAAACGACTTTTTGGGGCCACCAAAAGAGTTTTTTAAAAGTTTCCAAAATCGTTTTCAACTGTGTTTCAAGACAAAAATATCGTTAACTCTGCGATATAAAACATAGTGTTAAGTCTGCGATTGAATTGGGGGTCCAGGTACAGGAAGTGTTCGCGGCCACACAAAAGCCGTCCGCGGTCCAGGGTTTGAACCACCCTGGTCTAGGGAAAGCGGCATTTTATTTCGAACTAGTCATAAATACAAATTACTGACTGCTAGTTCCACCACCACTGTTAAGATGGACTGCCATGGGTGAGAATTCAACACTGTCTTTTCCGCCAGGCTGTGTGAGCAACTTTACTGTTTCAATCCGGTGATGCTCGAATATAAAAAAAAAGTTTAAGTCAGCCACGTGGTCAAGTAAATTGAAGCTTTGTTCCGGGAAAACAGTGTCTATTCCGCCAGGCTGTGTGAGCAACTTTACTGTTTCAATCCGGTGATGCTCGAATATAAAAAAGTTTAAGTCAGCCACGTGGCCAAGTAAATTGAAGCTTTGTTCCGGGAAAAACACTCCGCTATTTCGCTTGGGGTGTTCAACAAGCAGTAGACATATCGACCAAGCAATTGAAATAGGATGCTGAGACACTTGGGAGTTCTCAAGTAGGTTAGGACAGAATTGTCCCGTTTGGCGCAGTTGCAGCAGCCGACCGAACCTGGAGGATGACAATGCATAAATAAATGTACGCATGTTCTCCTGTTACAGTCTTAACGGTTATACGATACGTAGAAGAAGCCGAATTAAGACCTGCTTCGCAATGACCTGTACCGCCAACACAGTGCATTTCTATCTCCAGCTCTACGACCACGCACGGAAAACTAGATTCAAGTTCCTTTTCTGAGAGCGAGACCACACAAATATTCTACTCCACAATCAATGTATTCAGTTTCATGATGTGTCAGCGTTCAATGTTTTTTCACAGTTTTCATCTATCTACACTTCAAATTCCGAAAAGCACTCCTCTTTATACAGAAATCGCGTCAGAAGTGATTCCAGCATATTGCAAAGGTATTACTTTCCTAGCTCGTGAAAAATAACAGTGTTTACCGTAGCATGATCAATTTCAGAGTGAAATTGACAAAAAAGGGAAATTTAGACTTGAATTCACAACATAAAGTCCCAAATGGCAGCAAGCAAAAATTCTTTTTGCGACAAAAGAAAGTTTTTTTCAAGTGGATTGCTTGTGTTTGGTAAAAAGATTTCGCTGCTGGGATCCACTTGAGTCTTTAGTAATTCATCAGGTAGCTTAACATGGTTTAGTAGTGTAATTGTTCCTGACTTTGGAACAAAAGACCCGAAGTTCAACTCCGTTGTAACGCCATTGGTATTCGTCTCAAAGGGCGCGCGAAATTTAAAAGTACCGCGTTGCTTCTGTCAAAAGGTCTGTAAGCGTGTAAATAAACGGCAGAAACGTACTGAACTAGCTGTATAAGACTGCAAATTTGGGAAAAGTGGACGTAAAATCGAACTTCCTGATTACAGGAAATCAACCGTGACTAAAGTAATTAGATAGCTTTTGGTGAGCCACCTTGCAGGATACGATCTTTCCATTCCGATTAGCAGTGTTTGAGCACACACCTGTCTTTTCCTAAGCAAAGTTTTTATCTTTTTTTTAATTTTCAGTTCGTCGAGCGTCTTCGGAAGTATTTCACAGGTATGGATTGCAACGTTTGAAAGTGCGATGTAACTCGACATTGATGACGAGGGATCCTTACTGATGTCGACTCTCATTATTTTTCCTTGTACAAAGTCAGGTGTTGCTGATGCAGATATGTCTACTTACACCATTAAGTTTCTTTTTGCAACAGGCTTTGTTATATGTGTCCTAGCTTAGTTGTCTAGAATACCTTTTCGGACGACCAGGAATGGAACTCAATTTTTTGCGCAACATTTACAGCAAAATCCAGAAAATTAGAAGCTATCGACATGAAGTCTAAAGGCCAATTTCCAGGAGGCGTAACTTGCGGACGTAGCGTGAGAAATTTTTTGTTTCTCTATGTAGTTTTATTCGCTACGCCTGCAATTTACGCCTAATGGAAACCAGCCTTAACTAGTAACGCTAATATTTTGCTCTTCAGCTCCACGACGCGGAAGATGAAGTTCGGTTTTTCGCAGCGGAAGGATCCCGCGATTACGCAGATTCCAGCAGCGCTTTTCTCGACGTTGTGTTTGAGCAGCCAGAACTGCCGGAAAAACTGGAATCGGCCAATGTTAATGATTTACCCGGAAACAAATCGCTCGAGCGCGGTGGAGTCGGCGAAAAAGAGTCGATGTCGATAATGTTGAAAACAACAGAACATGGTGCTCTGACTGCTCCGTCGTTGTCGCATTTAAAGGTACAAGCCAAATGCTCTCATAGTTTTCTTTTCGTAATTAAAAATGTTGTCGGCAAAACGGCAGTTTCCGGCATGATTCAAGTTTACTCGTTGATGCGGAGACGGTCGGTCCCAGCCAACAAGTGTTTGTTTCTTTTGTGCAACAATATCATGATGCAAAATTTCACTTCGAGGTCGCTTTTACTTACAATAGAGTTGAACGAAAGGCGAAAATGGTTTAGATAGAAACCACAGTCTTCTGATTTTATCGGTCCATCGGAGTTGAAATATAAGTGATATGTAGGAAGCAAATTATAAACCTTTGTACAGTAGAAGGCTACGTCGAGTTTAATAACGCAACAAACCTGCCAAGCAGCTGGTCAAATGGAACGAAGATCTTGCAACGACGCTTCAACGAGAAGCAACGTTCTCTACTTTACCCGTGTTTCCTACTTGCATTGTATCGTCTTCAAAAGCTGATGTAAAACAGCGTGCTTTCCTGGGTTACAATTGTGAAACTGCTCAGTATTAACCCGGCAAGCCGTTAGAAAATCCTGTCTGGCACCAATCATTGTCAGCCTGCCTTCGCTGTGGTATAGGTTTGCATTCGGTTTGAACAGGACTGCCACCTTCTCCTTATTTAAAAAGGTTTGCGGTGTGAACCTAGATAATTGTTGCGTGTCGTTCCTTCATTTCAAGAAAGTGGGGGGGGGCTAAATAGGAACACCAGGCCCCTGTAGGTTATACTTCATGTCATGTTACTTAGGCCGAAGCACTCAGCGATACTGAATCGTCGCATTCCTCATCAAGCAACGAATACATTCTAACTGATGATTCGACTTTTCACTCCCCCTCGAAGCATAAGAAAATCCCCCTAACAAACAGTGCCTCCACCGCTTTGGGAATTGATTCATCCCTTCCTGCCGTCTTTTCATCGTAAGTAAACAACAAAATTTCGAAGTTAATAAGGCATGAGGATTATTAGGACTGAGGGAGTGCATCCGTGAACTTTTAATTGTCAAATGGTCTGGGGTGCAAGGCCGGTTTTGATTGGTCAGGTTGTGCATGACGTAATCTGTCTTGGCCGAGTGAACTGGAACGCTGTGTTATGACAATCGAGGTCGAACGAGCACGAGTTTGCTCCCTAGTTATGTAAAGCTCTTCACGATTGCCCTGCTCAGTCTGTTTAAGCCGGTAGCGATTGAAGCAACGACAGTGAATGCGTAAACCATTATTCCGTTCTGGGATTTAAGCATTCGGTGATTTCTGTGTCGCAAATAAGCAAGCCTCAATGACAAAGCATGACGTTCGAGTTCGTGCTGTATTTGCTAATTTATAATGAGCTGGATAGCCTCGACTTCTCTTCCTGCCCGCCGCGTGAAAGAAGCAGGAATTCCGTTTAGTGCCTTTTTCGAGGGCATAAAAGCGAACTCGTTCGCTTTCTTCGACCTCATCTTTTGCGCGCTAAGCGAACTGGGCGAGCAATAAAGTATGGTGTACGATATGAAAGCACGGAAGCCGTGTTAATTCTTTAGCGCTTGCCTTTAATGTTCGCAGTCAGTTGAGTCTTGACGGAACAACACAAAAGAAAACGAAAACGCACAAGCGAAGCAAGACCGACACTGATACGTTGTGAGTTTACAGTTATGGTTCTCGCCCAATGTTCAACTCCTTTCGCTCAAGTAATATCCCTCGCGTTGTTGTTGTTCTGGCATCAGCAGTGGCTACGAGCTGTCAGCTGTTGATTGAAATCCATTGTAGACTTAGCTTCATGTTACACTCTCCTCATTACTCTTGTTGCTGAGCGCAAAGGGGAGGCCTGCAAACACCATTTTTAAAGTCTTGGGTGCGCCTCGACAACGGAATTGAACCCAGATCTACCGACGCTTTAGCCACAGCACCACCGCGCCCCTTCTGGTGGTATGGATGGATTGCGATTAGAACTGAATGTAACAGTATTTTCTTATGTTAAGTTTTTTCTTATTTTGGGCTACTTTTGTCTTCTCGAAAGGTCTTTTATGTAGCTGTTAGAAGCATGGTAAGATTGTTAACAGCCACGTTTCATTACAGAGCTTCTGGGTTTCACTTGTCTCCAAGTCAAATCGTAAACTCCATGCTGCTCAATAAAAATCAATCTAACAACGTAAGTAAGCCGCTTTAAAGTTGAAAATAACCGCTAGTCTTTAGAAATCAATGACATATGGTTTAGGCCCAAGACGAACGACATGAAGATACCACTCAGTGTAACGGAAATGAAAATCAGCGTTTGCTGCACTTAAATGGAGGAGTTTTAAACGATGAAAGTTTGAAAAATGAAAATGCAGCTTATTGGTGAGTATTGGTCGTTTTCATCTTAAGTCACACTAGTAAAGGCTGGTTTCCATTAGGCGTAAATTGCATTTGTGGCGTGAAAAATTCTTTGTTTCTCAATTTAGTGGTATGCGAGAGGCGCTGCGCGCATGCTACTAAATTGAGAAACAAAGAATTTTCCACGCCACACATGCAATTTAGCCTAATGGAAACCAGCCGTAACTGGTTCACAGCGAATACGTGTTCGCAAACATTTATTTCAGCTGTCAGTATGAACCCTTTATTCTGTTTCTTCTGCTTGGTTACAGTGCTCGTGGGCACTACCACAAGCACTGTAACCAAGCAGAAGAAAAAGAGTGAAGGATTTTCCTTGGACGCGTAAGAACTCTCAATTCACGCGTTATGGCTTTGCTTAAAAAAGTTTTATTGTTTGCTCGATGCAAATAATGCTATGACTTTGAGGAACATAAACTTATTTCCTTTTTTGATTGCGAGTTCCAGATCAGTGTGCATTTATTCAGTGAGCAATCTTTTGCAGGAACAAAGTGTACCTCGATGCTTGCAAACGGGGTGAACTTGATCTAATGAAACTAGCGTTCGCGAACGGGGCTGATCGATATCTTCATGACGATGAAGGATACACGGCATTACATCATGCCGTGAGATTTTCATATGATCGAGTTTTCGATTGGCTTTTGGAAACAGGTGCTTACAAAACTTTTTTGTGCAGTCAACGTCCAGCGTTTAGTAAGGCCATCTTTTCTGATTTCATTTTGGTGTTGATTAAAAGATAGCCTACATTCGTTGTATGTTTCCCTCAAAGCAGTTGCTTATGCATCAAATTTTGATTGCAGACGAGTTGTATTAACACATTATCGGCTAGAATCAAACCTAGACTATGGAAACTAGCTTGCTTCAAACGACTATTTTGCTTTTTCTCTAAATGTATGTCGCGTTTTAGATAGAGTTTTCAATCTACCTCAATCTTAATTTACTTCTTAAAATTGACGCGACTTGCAGTACCGTTCGAATAATTAAGTTTGGTTGCAACTTAATAGCTAGGAAAAGATTGGCTTCCACTAAGATAGTTTAACCCACGCACTTTTGATCATCAAGAATAGAACAATATATTCACAAATCACTTTACCACTTCGAATTCCTTCACTTGCCAAAACACAGAACTAAAGCACTTCAATAAATAAATATCAGAGACTTACTAAACTAAAAACCACCAAAATAGTCGCTTAATTCCTGTCACAACAATCACCACAGAACAACGCCTTTTTACTATACTCTGCTATCTTTCTCTGAACTACACTCTCTGTCTGAATGAATAAAATCTCACCGCCTTATATATACGGCTGGAAAATAATCTAGAAATTGCTAGAACATCATACGACACAAAAAAAACACCGTTAATAAATTACGTAATCGGTAGTAATAAAAATAAAGAAGAAATCTTCGAGAAGAAACAAGAATCACTAGAATACGCTGGAAAACTAGGTCACGTAGACGGTCATTGTGACGTCAGAAAGGCATGTGAGTCACAAATCTATTTATATATGCGAAAGAAAAAAACGTCTTTTTTTTAAAACAGTTTAGCAACTTAGGGCTTCAGACAATTTAGATTTACAATCAAAAATGATCACTGCAAAATAAAACAACAGATTACAATAACTATACATGTACAAGTATAAAAACTATTCTTTTGACGCAAATTTACTTACTCGTGACAATGTAAATATTTGAATCAGTTTCTAGCTAAAACTGGCAGATTTTTGATCTATTTTTATTGCTCAGAAACTGAAGCTAACAATTTTGTAAAATCCGATCTATATTTGAATTGCGAATGTCTGTCAAGGCGAATTTATAATTTTGACGGAGCTTATTTTAAATTTTGAACGACCAAAAACTATACGTGATTTGACGCCCAGAACTTTTCTGCCAAGTGCTTGATGCTGGTTTCCTCTAGGCGTAGATTGCCAGCGTAGCGTGAAAAATTCTTTATTTAGTTTGATCGGATAAGACGGATAAAACTAAATAGAAACAAAGAATTTTTCACGCTAGGCTGGCAATCTACGCCTAATGCAAACCAGCTTTAATGCTGAACACGTTGACAGGGAGTTTGGATTTCTTCGATTCTCTTTGTCGTGATCGCGAGCAATCTGCCCTTCATAAAGCGGCATGGTACGGTCGCTTTGACATGTGCAGGAAGCTGCTTGAAGCTGGTGCTTCTTCCACTATTATTGATTATAAGGCAAGTATAGCAAGTAGCAATTTATTTTTTTGTAACGTTGTTACTTGGGGGCCAATGGTGCGAAAACTGCGGTCCGCATCCACAGATTGGTCACCTAAAATAGAAAATGTCTTCAGTTTGAAAACTCCGCCTTTAGATTGATGCCCAAAAAACACAGGTCGGAAATAAGAATCCGCGCCCTCCCCCAGGTATCCTCCGGATGAATACAATTGGCCCTCCTGAAAAAAGTTTGCTCGCCCCTGCTTTAGGCTATGCCACTGTTGACATGCTATCGACTTTTACCTTAATGACGGTAATATGCTATCGACAGTAAATGATTGTGTTGGGACTCGCTTTAGAGTTGCCAGGGTTACTACGCGACATTGCGCGTTTTTTTCACAAGTATGGAAACCAGTCATGGAAAATAGTCGTAAAGTGACTTTTGCAAAAAACCCATGCGTGGTCTCCTAATTTTGCATCTGAAAGTCATGGCGACCTCTCTTTTCAGGATATGAAGCCTGTAGACCGAGCTAAACAGTCTGACGTCGCTGGATTAGTTGAACTTTTTATCAAATATCAAAACGCGAAGGAAGCAAAACCTTTTGAAACTCATCTGTAATGGCAGCATTGTCTCCAAGCGTTTTCCTCTAACAAATATAATGATTTGCTTTTTGATGGTAGGCTACGTTAAAACTGCCTCTTAGTTTTTTTTCCCCTTACAACTTTTGTTCGAACTCAAAACGAAAGATGGTTTATAGTGAAGGTGAAAACAAGTGCGATTCCCGAACGGTCGAAGTTGAACATTTCGTGGTAAAACCGCATACGTAAATGCCGAAGCTAAAAAAGCTGTGATTCAAAAAACTGTTTGAGCATCGCTAGTCTACTCCTTATAGGTAATGTTTGCTTAGCAACCAGATGAGCCTTAAAAATTGTTTTTGTGATCTTTGTGCATGGCTGGACGAAGCGATATTAGGGGCCTACTTGTCACAACCCTGCCATCATCGATAAAAACTTCGCCCAAACTTTGAGTTATAAAAGGCTTTCATATTCCAAGCGATTTTCCTCTATTTCTTTATCCACTGTGTGTTGTTGTGACATATCATTTTCATTGTGCTCGCATCTTTCACGTGTTCGACTCATGAACAAGTGTTGTCATTCAACAAACACTGGCACTGTATTTGCTGTTTGCAGCAGCTTCGCAGTTTTTAACGCCGCAAGTATTTTGCACTGATTAGTCGTTGTGTCGTGCTAATTTGTTTTTTAATAGGTGTCGGATCTTTATTTTTCTTGTTTTTGTTGCGCGAAACTATCCTTTATTAATATCCCATGGCAGGCGACGTGTTTTTTACTATCACATCATTGTCTTTTCAATGTTAGGTTTCACTTTTATTTTTCCGCTTATGCATCCTTAGGTTGGGTAGTTTGGCGCCTACCTTCCGCTATTCACTCCTTTTCCAAGCACACTTCTCACTTAACGACTAGATTTCTCGAAGAACGTCAAAATTGTGGGCCATGTGATACCCTTTTAACTATTTTCTGTGCTTTTACAAAATATCGTTTTGGCATTTTCTACATCATTACTAATTTGGTTTCTTTTGACAAAAATCATTTGGTGACATGCTTTTTCTTGTTCCGTTTTATTTAATTTTCCATTTTACTGTGTAAGTGTTAGTATTACCAAAATCACAAACTTTTACATGAAGAAGGGATGTAGTGCAAAATTGAAAATGAAAAACTACTACCGACAAATGTAATGTACTCTCCAATCGCTACAACCTTTACCCACTAGGTCAGCTGCTATCAAAAAAGTTTGGAAATGGCATTTCCGCTCTGGTATATTTCTGGTGTAGCCCCGACTTTTATGTGAAATCTCTCGATACCTTAAATTGCTAGCTGTTTCTGGAACATCTTCGTTATCAGAAATCTTTAAATCGCTTCTGTCCATTTTTCACTCCATGTTCAAGAGCCATAAGTTTACAAAATTAACATCATTATTAGTCTTTTTATGTTATACTCGTTTCGTCTTTTCGACTTGTTCTTCAACGTTAAATTTTTATTCGCTCTTCAATGAGTGCTCGTTATGAGATTATGCTGCATCGTTTGATATTTTAGGTTTCAATTTGTGGATTGCAGTTGCCGTACTTGGCGCAATTTTCAAGTGCAATATGAACAGCTCGCTAATAGAAGTAAATGATCTTGTTCGCTTATTAAATTCAAAACTGTTTCCTAACTTCTTCGTCAATAAATGTTTTTAGTTATCAAGTGACAGAAATTAATTGATTGTTCTATACAAACCAATAGCGTAGGCAGGAGATTCAAATGGCGCAATTGCCTCTCAAAATATTTTTGCCACTACAATTAACATCGTGGTAGTACAGTATGTCCGGAGGTTTTTGCAGCATTGCCAAGTCAAGCAAATGAAGCACCAACAGCCTATGTATCTCAAGAAATCTCGCCTTTTCAAATCTAAAATAACGTTTAGTTGCCGGAAGTCTGGCTTTATTTACCAGCCATCAAATTAGCAGTAGTCGGCAGGGATTGGGTACGGTACGATTACATTTTGAAGAAAAGTTCATACGGTATTTTCTGGTATACTACGGTACGGAAAGACGGTGTTGTTTTTTCTGTGCCGTACTCTTCCCGAAGGCCTAAGCTAAAGTTTTGAAATCACGGCTTGCTTTGTTGAAACCAAAAGTCGCACGAAGTTCCAACTTCACAGCTGTAATAAAAATTGCATTTTTATAGCGTAAAATTCAATTAACTGCTACAACTCTACTCTTGCTTGAGTTTATTGAACTAGAAAATCTACATTTATGACGTAACAAACACATTTTGGAAGTACGCGGACTCTAAAATTTTTTAGATTCGTTCTGTAATATCACAGTAGAAATTTTATCGATTTTTCTGTCCCGTGTTCACCTAATTTATATTTTAAGTTTATTTGGATAAGTATAATTTTTATTATGAACTAAATCCGCTGCGTTGGAAGTTATTGAGAATACTGCACTGAAACTTGTTAAAATGAGTCGAGCCGGGAATTTTGTCGTCAACATACACTTTCGTTATGGATTAAACATGGCTAAATGTACAGTTCACTATAGATAGATGTCAATACGAATATAAACCAAAAAGCGGCTCAGACGTCCATGCTTCGCCTTTAGTCGGTCACTTGAGAAGAAATGATCCAAACCTCTTCTCCGAAGCCGTCAAAGAAAAGCAAGCTGTGCGGCTGTCGGAAAACAACCTGCAGCAATGGTTTAATTTCCAATCCTAAGGCAAAGTATCAAAGATATGGCAGTTGAAGCTATCACCACCAATGGTCTTCCTCTGCACATCTGAAAAATCCGGCATCACTCTGATGTTCGATCAACTGAAGCTAAAACTTACAGCTTCCAACGTACGAGCGTGGACCGACCATTGATGCTTATCAGTGGAATAAATAGAAAATGATAGATGATAAAAACCAAATAGAAATTTGCAAGTAAAATGGTTTTGGTTAAAGTAGACTTGCGGACGCGAAGAAAGTATCATTTTACTTTATTTTATTTATTATTTTATTTATTTGCCATTTTTATCCTCCATTCACGAGAAAGCGAATTGTATCGCTATACTTTGGACGGGAAGTCCGCACTCGCTTGGGAGTTGCCTTTTTCGAGGTTTATGGGCCACCTGTCTTCCACATAAAGGCGGGGGCGTCCCGTTAAGTGCCTTGCCCAAGGACACAACAAGCGAACTTGCCGGCTTGTTCTCCACAACCTCCCATAAATGCCGAGCGCCAAGCAGGGAAGCTATAGATACCATTTTTTAAAGTCTTTTGGTATGACTCGACAAGGGGAATGAACCCCAGGTCTACCGACTGCGAAGCGGACGCTCTAACCACTACGCCATCGCGTCGGTCCCTGGAATAAATTATCATCGCAGCTGTGAATGATTTACACAAACGTGCGGCAGCTGCTGCAATACAAAAAAAAAACAATGTAAGCTGCTTGGCCAAATTTGGTATTTTTGGAAAAGCAAATTTACAGCCCCACGACAGATAGCGGATCCAACGTTTTAAAAGTTTGGTAGCTGATGAAAAGTGATTTTGCTCTACCCGAAAATTTGCTGATCACAATGATGGAGCATGAATGCGGTGTAACTGAAGCTTACAACAGTGAGCTTTGGGAGCCGCAATAACTGCTGCAGATGGAGTTATTACCGTCAGGTGTGCTGTTCACACATTAGGCTACAACTGAATGTGCATGACTTCTTTAAAGCTCATTTCAGCGCCAAAGAAGTGGTGTCAGAAGTGAGAAATGTCGCCAAAAAGACCCACAATTAAAATATCAGAGAATTGTTCAAGAACAGCAAACCCCTTCCAAGGCTGGACTTTGAGACTCGATCGGGTTCAACGCTTTTAAGAAAGGACTTTTGTTCCCTTCGTTTCGCAATCCCTGCACGCATACTATCATCACTCAACAATCAAACATTCTATATTACACTAGCCGGCGTCGCCCGCAGTTCCCTCATCAGGAACGCCGGGGTTATGTTTCGGTTTAGTCGGCCAAGCCAGCTTTACCCGTCGGGCTCTTCTGTGAACAGAAACGAAAAGTTAATGCTTTTTATGTACTTCCATAAATCCTGTTCACGAAATGGTGATCATCTTGTTTTCTTCATCACGACTGACGATGCTCACAAAGCGACAAGGTTGCCACAAACTATCGTTAATACTTTAAAAAAAGTATGAGGGGGATAGAAACGCAGTCAAAAATGATGATGGCGGCCAAATGGTAGTTGTTTACGCAATCACAAAAATAAACTATTTAGTGATAAGCTTATTTTACTATTTAGTGTGGCCCCTTTCCCATTAACTGTTTATGTGTGGTACTAAGTTTTTTGGTTGCACCATTTTTTGGTTCGGGCATAGTGACAAAAGTGGCTATGCTTTCCCCAAAGTTATTCACCATATTCTAGGAGACACCCATCACGCCAAGTTATTTTCAAACAAATATTTTCTATGTAGCAGTAACAATGCAACATTGGTAATTTCAAAGTTAATAATTGATTGACGCGCTGTCTTAATCTTATCAAACTCTGATTATTCCAATTCCAAATTTATTGAGGGTGGTGGGAGTGAATCCAAATCTCCAGTAATTAATTTCACAATCAAAAGACAAGCGGTTATCAAAAACTGTGACTCACCTTGGTCAACACGGGGTTGCAATTAGCAGTTACACACAAATAATCACTGATCAATATATCTAAAAATAAACTTCCAAGTTAATGGCTTCTTATGTCATAAGAAAAAATACTATTTCTAAACTCTTAAGACTCTCTTACAATGCAATAATTACGAGCAACTACTACTAAATACTAAATAAGTCAATCGAAAAATCCAGCACTTCCTAATTGTGAACCAACGCAAGCCTGAGGCGACAGCTCTCGCAGGCTAGCGTGGCACTGTAGGCAACACAATACCGAACGGTTCGGCTTCAAATCTAGAGTGGAAAATCAAAACAATATCAGAAAATAAAAAAAACTTTAGAAATTAGATTAGAAACAAAAACAAAACTGTCAAAGTTTTACACTTTCTAAATTCAGTTATATACATGGTTAGGTCCATAATTTTATTTTAATATAGCTTTGAAAAAAGCTGTTTGAGCCATAAGCTTTTCGTGACGCTCTCATCAGTGACGGTATCCCGTCAAAAGGGAAGATCTAGAGTGAATAAGTGTTTTATGTGAATAATATTTGCCTAACGTCACTTTTATGTGAATAGAGTGAATAAGAATAAATTCTTGTCTTGATTGCGTAACGTCCAAATTATTCACATAAAACACTTACTCACTCTAGATCTTCCCTTTTGACGCGATACCGCCACTGATGAGAGCGTCACGAAAAGCTTATGGCTCAAACAGCTTTTTTCAAAGCTATATTAAAATTCTGTACCGCCAACAAGATTTTTGTAATTTTATTTTGTTTTTTCCTAACCTTGAAATTTTATTACATTGCTTTAGGGTAGATATAGATACCTTATCACACAGCATATCAGCAAAAAAAACTCTTGCTTTATAGTATAAGTCGGCGTCACTTGCAGACCCCCATCAGCAACGCCGGGATTAAGAATGTCGGTTTTACCCATCGCGCACTTGAGTAAACAGAAACGAAAAGTTTATGTTTTTTCTGCACGTAAGGTATTCACAAGTGAGTGCGCCCCTTTTCCAAATAGAATTTCTGATTTCAAGGTCCTGGCTATGTATTAGGTCTATGTGCTTTGTTCATTGCTTAAACGAAGCCAAAAAGGCCTTCTGTTTCCCTAAGTTTGGAAGTAGGAAGCACGTTTCTCACAATAAGCTGTTTTCAAGCAAAATAGCAAAACTATTTTTGATGTGGTGCGATTTCACACAGGCATGTGGTTTTCTTTTGATTTCCCCTTAAACTTTCTCAAGTCCTTGCTGGCTACGCATTATGTCGCATGTTTTTTTTCTTCCCGCTTGGCGTTCCAGAAGAGTTAAATAAGTCCTTGCTTTTCCCCATATTTTTCGGTTTGATTCCGGTAGCTCTATAAAGCTATTATGACGCAAAATAACAATGTCTTCGATGTGGTACGATTTCACACAGTGACGTTGTTTTCTTTTGATTTCCCATCACACTTTCTCAAGTCCCTGATGGCTACGCATTAGGTTTATCTTCGTTTTCCTTGCTTAGGTGTGCTCAGGGGAGTTATAAAGAGTCCTTGCTTTGCCCCAAATTTATAGTTTGGATCCCAGTTAGCTACTGAAAGGCCTGATCTCAGCCAAATCGCTGTTGATTGAATATCTTCGTTTACGAGAAACTAAGTTGCAATAATTCATTCCAATTTTTGATTAATTTCTCGTTAGTTTTCAAAATAACCCCTAAAGTTGGTGTTCGCCCTATACCTCTCCAGCTTAAATTACAGCTTTTGGTCTACCACTTTTTTCGCACCAAATAATTGACGTCATATAAAACCTAAGATTAGGCTTACCATATTTTGGTGATTAAAAAACGGGACGCTCCAGAACAACAGGTCTGATCGAAGAGCTTAGCTATAGCTGACCAGGTAAGGTGCGGCACTTAGCGGTAACAGATCAGGTGTTGACCTTATAGTTTATACCCTCAATCAAGACGTTCTCCAAAAAAAAAAGGTCAACACTGGTATTACTGCAGCTATTGTGTCACTCCCAGTTCAAATCATCGTCGGGCTGGGGACGGACGTTTAGATCGGGAGGCATGATAGGTCTGGCTATGCTGTCTGACTGAGTGCAAAAAAAAAACGGGACTTTAGATTTTCTGTCCCCGCTAAAACGGGACGTATGGCAAGCCTACCTAAGATTGCACATTAAGTCTCCTTATTGATATAATATCAGAAATTTCTGATATATTTTGCATCTGATTTTACTGACCATTTTACAACAAATGCGCAAAAAACACCAGCACGAAATTGGTAATTTTTTCCAAGCGGCCCCCTTCCATACACACATTAAAATGTTCTGCTTACAAAACAACGCACCGAAATGCTTCGTATAGTCAACCAGGTTCATTTAGTAGTTGCAGATTGAGCTCCAACCTTGCAGCGTGGTAAGCAATAAAGATTTCTGCGTTGTACCCGCACGAGGCAGTAGCCCAATCGTACTGTACATGAATAACATGACCGCTTACGCCGGATGTTTGACAATGTGCAGTAGAAATCGATACCAAAAAATATAGCTAACCATCATTTTTTTTTAAGTGACGAAATGTGGATTTTGCAATTTTGAAGAAATCAAACGTGGATTTTCGTTTAAGCCATCTGTAAAGAAATCAAATAGCTATATAAATGAGATTGACAATCAAACTGTGACATATCAAACCATAGTTGCCTAATTATTTATGTTTGAAATATTTCCTGGCGCTAAATACCTTGATTTGCTGGGTTCTAAACCAGGGGTGCACAACTCAAAATTGGTGCTTTGCCATATAGGTAAGTTTAATGTGCGGGCAGTGGCGTGGCAAAGCAATAGGCCGCCCTTGGATTTTTGCACGAAATGCCGCCCTTAACATCGTCACAAAAACTGATTTAAACTCCACACAACAGAAGAATTAAAGTAATGTTTGTTTAATTTTATTGAGAGTTCAAAATTGAATACGTCAAGCTTTTATTGAAGCAAACTCAGAAATTATATCGTCAAAAGATAATGTCTCGGCTAAATCACTTTCAATGGACAGTATTGATAGCGCAGACAGCCTGCTTTCTCCCATAGTCGATCTCAAGTAAGATTTTATCAACTTAAGTTTTGAAAAACTTCTTTCGCAGCTTGCGATAGAAACAGCAACAGCGAGGTAAAGCTTAAGACTCATATATAAATAAAGGTGTTGATTCACATAAACAATGTTTGCTTAACCATTGCAGCACGTCCAGCACTGTAGCGCTGTTTTTAAAGGTAAAACCACAAGATTGTACTAGTCGATTAACCCCAGCGATTTCTAGTTTCAACTCGGTAAAATTTACGTCATCAGCCTACATTTTCTCAAATTTGCCCATATCTATTTCGATACTATCACTTCGCAACCCGAAAAGCCGAATACCTCATTTAGCAAATCCATTTCGCTAAACCGCTTTTCCACTTCACTCTGAAATCGGTCCATAGCTTCTAGCATGCATCTCTTGATTTCTTCAATAACTAAGAGACCTACGTCTTCAGCATGTTCGCCAGGCATCCTTTTCTTCCTTCTGATTCGTCTCTCTTCAATCGGTATTTCTTGCTCTTTGCAGATCTTGATCGCTCTTTCAATGCATTGCTTAACCAGTGCATCACGCTTATTGATCAAAAAAGCAATAAATGCACTCATCTTGTGGGTACAGTCTTCCAGAGACAGGCCTTTTCGCTGTATATATTTTTTGGCGTCGTAAGATTCTCTTAAGACTTCCATCAAATTTGTAAAAAAGAAACAAAGGAAAACCACTGCACCGCATACAAGATTCCACGCGCTTGTCCTCGTGTATCAATGTTTTCATTTTGATCACAAAGTTCGTTAAATGCACCCACCACATCAACGAAGCATTGCTGAAGCGCTTTCATAGCTTTATAATGCGCACTCCATCGAGTGTCAATCACTCGTTTTACCACATTTGGTACATACTTGAGCAATACCTCCCATCTGTAAGTAGAAGCAGAAAAAAAGGAATAAAACCTTTTCAAAACAGCAAAAAATGTTTCAGAAACTTCCGACAATCCCACTGCGTGAACTCCTGCAAGGTTAAGCGAGTGGTGTTGCGGCCACTGCAACTTCGATGCATACATGCGCAGCTATCGCAGCAATGAGATCTAGCTACTAAGAGTCGTATGAGCACGAAGATGTTACAAACCACAAACCGAAAGTTACCAGCAGCAATGTTAATATATAAACTAAATGGAATCTACGAATAGTAGTTATCATGATAGAAGTGACTAGTCGCCGTATGGAGAGTACTCTTTTGACGCCGGACTTCAACCAGGTGCCTGCCGTTGCGCTACAATGGTGACCCCGACAAAGGAACTACACCCCTGATGTAGTTGGACACGGCAGCGCCTTCAATCAAGCAACAGAAGCCATCGTTGAGTCCCCGAGCCCAAACCTCAAGAACGCCTTCCAAATGAAGTCTTGACGGAAATCTCATTCACTTCGGCCGGCAAGCTCGACCCCGATGTTGCAGCCACTGCAACTTCGATGCATACATGCGCAGCTATCGCAGCAATGAGATCTAGCTACTAAGAGTGGTATGAGCACGAAGATGTTGCAAACCACAAACCGAAAGTTACCAACAACAATGTTAATATATAAACCGAAAGGAAATCTACGTTCAATAGCTATCATGATAGAAGTGAATAGTCGCCGTATGGAGTGCATTCTTTTGACATCTAACTACAGCCAGATGCCTGCCGTTGCGCTACAGTGGTTTCCACATGGGATAAACAAGGCCTTAGAATTAATATTTTTTTTTCTGCGTTGTACTACGGACACCTGCCATGGTGGAAGCATTGTCGTATGCTTGGCCTCTACACATCATTATGTCCAAGCCATTTTGCTGAAGCTTATTGAGAATAGACTTAATAATTTCGTCTGCATTTTTTCCGTGCAGTGGAAAGAAATTTAGAAAGGATTCCTTTATTTGTACCTCATTATTGCTGTCGATTTTGACGTATCTAACAATAAAAGTCATTTAATCAATATGAGAGACGTCAGGAGTACTGTCGAGTAAAATTGAGAAATAATTTGCTGTCTTTATCTCCTCCAGAATGAGATCTTTTACGTTTTTACCAAGAAGCTCGCCTTCTTCAATTACTCTAATCGCTGGCTTGAACGCTCCTTCTTTATTCTGAAACCTTTCGGGCCCTAATTTGATCATCTCAACTCTCATGTTATGAGTTAATACTTCTGGCTAAGTAGCCACATCGTTATGACAATAATAGTTATCATCTGTTTTATCTTTATCTGAAAGTGTTTCATTCATAGGCCGACTTCTTTCAATGATCACTTCGTTATCGTTTTGCTCGAGGTACATTTCTTCTTCCATCTCAACTTGGGGTACCGGTAGCGATTCACTGTGGCTGCTAACCTTTTCTGTTTCTTTGGCAGTAGCAATTTTTACGAACTTCAAAATGACTCCTTCATTCTGTTTTAGTTGCTCTTCTCTAGCTTTTTTTTCAAAAAAAAGCTCCAATTTTTTTTCTCTCTTCATAGGCAACAATTAACTTAAAAAATGTGCAACTTCAATCTTGTAGTAGGAATCTATGCCAAAGTAGTTAAAAAAACAATAGTTAAAAAATTGTAAATTTGCTGAGTTAAGCTAAGTGATCTATTTTAGACCTGAAACTTTACATTAAACCTTTCACGAATTTGCAACCAAAACTAAATTGACTGAACAATGCAATAGCTTACAAGTTGCAACCGACATTCTATTGTGACATCAATAGAATTAGGCTTCATTTAGATCAGTGTTATCTTAATTCGTTTAAGTCTGAGTCTCTATGAGAATGAATTAATGTGACTATGTTTGTTCCTTTAAAATGTTATCACATTTTGCCGCCCCCAGCAACTTGCCGCCCCTGGATTTATCCACAAGATCCAATGGGTAGCTACGCCACTGCGTGCAGGCCCACATAAAATGGAGTCCATGCATGCATACATAAAGGTCATGATTACATGTGCATTAACATACACGCACACAGATGTATAATACCAATGTGCCCAATAACTTTTTCAAACTTTTTTCGATGCGACGCATTTGGAAGATGACAGTGGATCTGCGACGCATTAGCCGAGTGCTGGAGATTGTTTTGCACCGCTGCAAGCTTGATGATGCTCTTATATCCAGAGCAGACCTTTTTTTTGGAGGTCACTTTTACAACACTGCGCAGTGCCGTTTAGATCAAGCTCCATGTCGAAATTTACCCTGTTCGGCCTTCCAGCCGCTAGCCTGCTTACTTGTTTTCAGCTACTACCTTCTGATAACAGGGCCACGAGCTAGCACCGTGTGAATAAACATGGTGATTAAAATTTATTTTGATATAAACGTGAGTTATTACAATTTATTCCAATTACAAGAATTACTTTTTACCAAATCGTTCGCGTGCCACGTTCGAGCTTATGGCGTGCCACATTGGGCCAAGGGCGTAGCCAGAAAAAAATTGAGAGGGGGGCCAAATTTTGCAACTTTTAATGTGACGTCATTTAGTTATAACGGCATTTTGCCTTTCGTGAACTACGCTCGTCGCTAATATAAAAATTTCTGTACAAAACTGCGAATGCGATTTCACTGATCTAATGTAATTTTATCAAGAACCGCTTTAATAGTTCAACTTCAATTGTGATGTATAACGCACTATTTAACGAATTTTAAGGAAACCACTCCAACTGGTAGGTTGTACGTTGTGATAAAAGAAGCAACGTCTTTGTAGTAGTCCGCATCGCAATAACACAAGAAAGCGCTCAGCGAAACCCTTATTTCTTGCAATTACCACAACTTGGATTCAGGGATGTGGAAGCGGAAGCGGAAGCTGGAAGCGGTCCTTTTTTGTGGAAGCAAAAGCGCGAAAAATCCACCGCTTCCGCTTCCACATAAGAGGGAAGAATGGAGAGAGAAAAAAAATTGGTTCTGCTATCCTTCGTAATAGAACAAATAGGGGGAGCATAAACATTAAGAAATGAGAGCGAGGAGAAGTTTTTTAGAGAGATGTTGACCTCTACACAATCAGAGTAGGGGTCAAGCGAAGAAAGAGAGGAGGTAAAAAGCTCAGAGAAGGATAAGCCCTGCTTGACGAAAATGATGACGCCATCGCTAGCATTCGCGACATCAGTAGAAAAAATACCAGATCGGGAGTGAGTGCCATGGGATCGCAGAGCAGAAAATCCAGGGATCTGAAAAGAGGAAGATAAATTAAGGTTAGATTCCTGGATATATATAAAGTCAACGGGATGAGACGAAATAAAGTGTAGTAGTTTAGTGCTCCTGGCTTGGAGACCCCCAGCATTCCATTGAAAAACCCATGAGAGAATTAGGGAGGGGAAGAGAAAGCAGGAGGTAAAGAGAAACAGCCAGGAGCATGAGGGGGTGGTGAGGATGCAGTGGGAGAAGATACAAAGTGGGCCGAAAAAGGACCAGAGGTTTAAAGATGAGGGTGGGGTGCAAGCGCTGCATTAGCAGAAGGGGGCCAGATTGAGCAATAAAGGTATACCAGATGGAGGAGTCCGAGGAGAAAGGCACAGTGCTGGTAGGTGTAGAATCTCAAAAAAAAAGCAGGGAGGGCAGCTCCAGGAGTAAGAGCTGCCAAGAGTTCTGAATCTAGCAAAAGAGAGTAGTGAGCACTTTAAATGAACTTAATTTGAGCATGTGCAGCATTGCACTGACCTACCCCGCCAGGTCACATTTCCAGCGCACACTAAATAGGGAAAGACAGGGCAAGGGTTTGGATGAACGTTGCCGCTCATCAGGACAAGGAGAAGCATGAGAAGACGGGCAAGAGAAAAGCAGGAGCAGAGAGAAGACAGGCCAATTTTAAAGAGACTGCGTGCTACCCTTCTGCGGTTGTTCAGGGGGCTGCACGGCGAAAAAATGGTTTGTGTGAGGGGAGTGCTCGGGATATCTGGGACACTCGGAAAGGCCAACAATCATTTTGACCCAGCCCAAACGGGTCGGGGACCGCACCACCACGTTGAGGCGGCTGTTGATTGGTACAGTTCAATTTTGCTCGCTTTACATTTACATACTACATATACGACAGAAATTTCGCACTTCACTATCCAAAAAGATTTGAGTCAATACGTGTTTCGGGGACGGACAGAAGGTTCGTAATGATGATTAGAGTTAAAGTTAACTCAAAGTCAGAGTTAGTTGAGGATAGAGAGGGAAAATCAATGCTATACGGTGTAATTTGTTGTTGTGACGACAAGTTATTGTCGAGAGCTGTAATATGTATTCATACGGTTTAGATCTGAGAAGCATTAAGTTAACTGTTGTAAAAATAGTTGTAAGTAGTGAACGAACTTGTAATAACTGTCTATTTGTTGAAGTGTTTAATTATTTTTTGAATTGTAGTAACGAAATACTTAATTTTCTTGCAAGCAGTTCGTGATTTCTAAATTTTTGTTAGTGGGAGTTCCGTGACAAACGCGAAAGTACATTAGGAGCTCCGCGATGACAAAAAAGATTGAAAAGCACTGTTCTACATTCAGCACGAGTTTTGATATCTAAGAAAAACAAACACAGAGTAGTTCGAAACAATAAGCTCAAGCGAAGTAGGTAAGGTAATAGCAGTAAATGAAGGTTTTTGTTTTCTCAAAATGATGAAGTGTAGGAGAAGGCAGGCTACAAAGCCACAAAAGTAAAAAAAATTGTCAACGGTCGTTTTTTCGCTTTTTGTTGGTGGAAGCGGAAGCTTTGAAAAATAACCGCTTCCACATCCCTGCTTGGATTATCAATTCATCACTCGACTGCGACATAGAAAAAAAACTTCGGCGATATTTAGTGTGTAAAGCGTACAATCTTGTTTGATAACATTTGAAAGTTCAAAAAACTTAAAAAGTCACGCCAGGCCCACCCCCTTACTAAAAGTAAACAATTAACTCTAATGTACCTACAGAAGCGCAAAAAAATTTATGATTTTATTTTTTTGATACTGTTTTGTAATTTGACTTAAAATTCAGGGGGGGGCCACGGCCCCTTTGGCCCTCCCCTGGCTACGCCTATGCATTGGGCACGCATGCCCTGTGTTGTGCACCCCTTTTCTAAACACGGATCTCATAATTTTCATTAGCCAGAAAAAATTGGCGACTAATTGATTTACTGTTTATGAACCAAGTTTCACGCATTTTCGTTTCAAGAAAATTGTTGCCCTTGTAGGAAATAAGTCCTTAGAGCAATAACGTGCTGACTGAACCCCAATTGCTGGGAACTATGGCAGTCACAAGGAAGAAAGCACTACAGCAATATTTTATTCCATCAATTCGCGCAAGCTGTGGCAGATAATCAAAAATCACGTCCTTCTGCCACGACGATCAACAACGAAGAGAACATGACAGACAACCAGAACACGTCCGTCCGCCACGGCGATCGACGAAGAAAGAGAGCACAATATCTCCGACCACATGGTCGGTAACAAAATCTGCACGCGACACCAGAAATTAGGTCGCTGCACACGTCTATGTAAACAGGACACTGCACACGTCACATTAACAAAAAAATAACGGATAAACAACCTAATGGGGGGAAAGGCAAGCCGATCACCGAGCTACCAAGAGAAGATAAAAATAAACATTGTCTAGCCCTAATAAAAAAAGAAAAATAAATGTGTGTGATTTTAGACACAAGCAATAATAAAACGAATACGCGTTGCAATATCACGGCTAGGTTGCCGGAAAGCCATGCAGGCTAGATTCCTGGCGTGAGGTTACATCGCCAGGCATGCGGACTATAGGAGCACGATATACTTGAAACGGAGATAGCCGAGCGGCTACAAACCTGACGGTAGATACTTCGTCAGCTGATATTACTTCATCAACAAAATCATAGAGTAAAGCAGCAAAGGTGCGCAAGCTGGGCGTCAAACTGGGGACGCACGAAGTTGCAAATTAGCAAACACAGCTCTTACAGTAAACAACTAGAATCACACACATCAGTGGGAGCAAGGTGCTAAGTCACTGAAAGCAAACTAATAAAAGAAATGGAAAAAAAAGACAAAAAGATGTTTGGCATGGCAGCTCGATGAGGTGCGAGGCGTGACACGCTACTCCCTCACCTACAGCCTTAACCTTGCTTTTCAATCAAAAATATTTTTGCAAAATAAATCAGTAGTATTTGAGTAGCGAAAGGTCCAGACTGCTTTTTCAGTCGCGCCAAAAAGTATTTGCGGACCGCTGTGCTAGACTAGATCACTAGATGCATCAGCTCAATATTTAAGCAGTCTTATATTAATTAGTTTGCACGTTCAGTCGTGAGGTGAAAACATGTTTAAATAACTGATTAATCGTAGTATGACTGTGTAGCCTAGCCTTTAGAGAGGTAAAAGCTTGATTGTACTCAATAAGCTACTTTTCTTGCTGCTTTTCCCTTTACTTGTTGTTCATTGTAGGTTGCTGTGTTTGTCAGGTTTGACTGTCATCTTTATAAAAAATTGATTTAATGTTTAGCCTAGCCTTTTCAAAGTTGGTGCTTGAGGTCTTGAGTCTAGCATAAGCTACAGAGGAGGGCATCTGTGAGGTTGCATGCTGAACACCACCACGTCATTCACTGATAAGCTAATTAGTTTAGGAGTATATAGGCATTGTTGGCTTAATCTGTTAACATAGTTCACTCAGTCTGCACGTTTTGACATATTGGTTACCTGAGGTCTCAGAAATTCAGTGTTTAAATTTTTGTTTTTATTGTATAGGTGATTGTTTATGTATTTTAGGTTAGGCTGCCATATAAGATTATAAAGAAATCAAAGTTAATCCAAGTTTTTTCAACTTTTATTGTATCAAAGGAAGATGGCTTTAAAACTTCAATCTTCATATGACTATTCTAGACAGTGAGTTTGTACATTACAACCAATCTTTTGTAGTTAAAGCTCCAACTGTTCCTTTTGTTTTATTTTATTGAGATGTTTAACTTTTTTGCAGTATTGCAGCTGTCATGAATGGCGGAATTGCTGGTTTAACTGGAGTTTCTTTAACTTTTCCATTAGATTTGACAAAAACGAGATTGCAAAATCAGCCTGTAGTTGATGGAAAACGGATGTACACATCATTGTAAGTAACTCTACTAGTTAAAACTGCTTGACTATTTTCCACTTTGTTTCATTATTTGTTTTTAGTGCCATGTAGATTTTATTTTACAAAAAGAATTCTCATGTAAACTGCTTTTCATTGCTGGTCTGTTTCAACCCAAAAACAGAGTTAAAAGATTTTTGGCTTGCTTAAAGTACTGTAAGCTGGCTTTACCACTGCACCGGTTGGATAATTGTTTATTGGCTATTTATAAAGAATTACTTACATCAGTTCATTTTAACTGATAATATTTTGCCTAGAATGGTTGGGTCTATTGAAGAATAGGCTACATTGCTGTGTATGTGAAATTGAATTAAACTGAAACCAGGGCTGCTAACTTGAAGAAGTCCCATCTTTTTTGCCAAACTTGAACTAAAAATAAAAATTTCTGAACTCTTAACTCGAAAAAGATCAATCGAGTTCAAGTTCATAATTAAGCAAATTTGAAAGGAGAATAGTAAATAATGTTTTTCGGTGAAATAGGTCTTAAGGTCTGTTTTTCAAAGTCTTGGCTTTGGTCATAGCCAGGGCTGTGAACATGGACTCTTATAAACTAGGTCTTTCTTGTCGAATTCAAAAAATTGAAAATAAAAAACTTGAAACTTTGACTTGCAAATTTTTTGTGCCCTCAAAATTGAACTTGAATAAAAATTCGAGTTTGCAGCCTTGACTAATACACAAGAATTTTGTGGAATCAAGTATCAGTGTTTCAGCTAGAAATTAGGGTTAGAGTTAGGATTAGTCAGAGATAGAATTAGAATTAGGTTTATGGTGTGACCTATGCAGTCGATTCTGTAGTAGACCCAAATGTTGTAAAATAATCATTGTGGTGCAGTTGGGGTAAGTTTTCTCTCATTGGTGGAAGTGCTTTTAAGTGGCACATTCCAAAGCAAGCTCAATAGAAACACAAAAGTAAGAATATAAAGCAATTTATGTGGGGATTTTTTTTGTTTATTACATTGCATTGTACATATTGCGCAGTTCAGGAATTGCAAACCACTAACTCGTGGGTCACCATATGACCCAACACTGGCATTTCAGAGACTCACATGTAGTTTCAAAAACTGGAATAAAATGTAAACAATTATTTCAATACTGAATGGAGTACCAAATAGTTGTAACGAGACCCAGCCTCATTTTAATCTAGCAGAAACTGAATTGCTTTGTAGCAATCTGGCACAATCACCATGACCATAATTGTCCATTATCATGCCTAGTAACTAGGCGTTTGTGATTGATTGACTGATGTTGAAATGACATCAAATCTATGACCCCTTTTTGTTTTTTCATATTAAGATCTCATGAGTGACCCATTCAGTTAAAATGGTTTGCCATCCCTGGTCTAGTTACAATAGTTAGTGGTTATTCAACACTGAATCAATAGTCTTTACCACCAGAGTACAGACAGTAAACAGTTTTTGTTGCTTTTAGTATCTCAACTGGAATTTTAATATGCGGTGCAGATCATTATACTAGTAGAAATAATATTACTGAATTTATGGATCGTTTTGATATAGTTACATGCCAATATGAAATCATAAGTTGATGCTGAGTGTATATGCTGTATAATATTAACAGTAGATCTATAGGTTACATTCTGAAGTACCAAAGTACCAATTTTTGCTAGAAGTATAGCAAACACAGAGTTATGGCAGTGTAACATAAACTTCAGTTATGCATTATTTAATATTCAACAAGTGCCGCTGAGCAACCCTACAATTTTGGGGCCTCTATAAAGTAAATAACTATTACCTTCATTTTTTGATACTAAAGAGAGACAGGCAGTCAGAGAGATCCTCTTACAATAGGTGTCAAAAACTTATACCAAATAGAAACATTTCGATGTTCCGTTGACGCAATCTGAGTCAAGGGACCAGCATTTACTGGCTTTTGCAAGTTGGTATCATGTTAGTGTGTTTGATTGTACAGTGTTTTGCATTTTGTTTTGTTGTATACCTTGTGTTTTCCTTTCACACTCGTTGCAAATGGAGTAGACATAGATGCTACTCTTTAGGCTTAGATTGTTTTTGACGGCTTTTTTTTGCAGAAATATTCTGAAGACTGGCGTTGAGACGTGTTTGAACCCCAGAGGGTTCACTATTCAGCCGGTTCGTCTGTACATCCATCTTTTCTGAATTATAAGTTGTTTTTAGCACTTGTATTGCACGTAGCTATTCTGTGGTGACATGAGCATATTAATTTGCCCAATAGCAATCAATATTAAAACTGACAAGTTTTTGATTTTTATGCTTAAAATAGATCAAATATAAACTGAAAATGTTTTCTTTAACAAAGCTAAAGTAGTGTTAGAAAGTTTCCAAGCAATCAACATTTGTGTGGTAAGTCTTCGTATATCAGTATTGCAAATTTCGATGTTGGCAATTCCAACTAATGCTCTATTGCTTTTATTTTGTTTTGCATAAATTCAACTTTTAAAGCAATTTTGTTATCAATACAGTTTGAATCAATGCGTTTTGCTTCCTCATTTTTTGTGTTTAATGTGAAATTCTTGCTTGCCGTGTACTAATTTTATCTTTTCTTTCAGGTTAGATTGTTTGAAGAAAGTTTTCCAAAATGAAGGCATTCGAGGGTTGTACAGAGGTAACTTAATGTATTGCTTTTCGTGAAATTTAGTAATTACTTTTTTTTAGTCTTTGTTTAAAAATCTACGTGGCTAAAGTCTCTGCGCTAGGCCGGAGTGGCTGCCGCTCATTCGAATCAAAAGTTTACTGCAGCAGACAAGCCTGTGACTTACAATGGCTTACCAAAGCCAAGGCTCAAAGATGTAAAAACCAACCAAAAGGGTCAACGTTAAAAAGCGTATGAGACTGAACGCTTTGATGGTGTGTGTTGGTGTAATGTGTATATTCTACCAACTTTCGATTGTTTGTATACCGCTAATGCTTGCAACTAACGTCAATACCTCATGCAGGATGTGTTCCAAATTTGATTGGGATTGTACCTGAAAAGGCGATTAAATTAACAGTCAATGATATTCTAAGACGACAGCTGAGTTCCGATGGCAGGAATATTAGTCGTGTGAATGAATTACTCGCAGCCGCCGGTGCTGGGTTCTGTCAGGTTGGTTTTTCATAGTACTACTACAAGATTTATATGCGCTTGCTGGTGAATCTTATTCTTCTGAACTTTTTAGTCAACGAGTGAAGTTTGAAACCAAACTTCAATATTGCCAGTCAAATTTATCAACCAGATTAAATTAATAATCCCACTGAATATAATTAATCTACTGGTATTGCCTAAACTGGATCGTTTAAACCGTTTCCAAAAAAATTAATGTTAGTATACATTAAAGCAGCCTAACTAAACAAAAATACGATACGATACGATAAGGTTTTGTATTTTGTCCGATTCCAAGTTTTGGAAGAAGATGTGCCCTTTTTGAAATTTTGACTTTCTAACAAGATAAATGTACACAGTATACGTTTTGTCTGGTTTTGTACAATTTTTGTGCGAAAATTTCCATGCGCTCGGCATTGATTTGACGCTGTACAGTGCATGTGGTTGTTCGAGTATCTGATTTTGTCCACTAAGTACGTACCAAAAGCGTAAAAAAGATTTTTGCTAAAAAAACGGATGTTCTCACTACGCGTATTATGTAACATCGTATAAATATCCAAGCGGGTAAAAGTTTTTGTGCTAAAATGTTTGAGAGCAAAAAACGTACAAAACCGGACAGAACGCTTGCAAAATCTTGCAAGAACGTGCTCTTTGTAAAACCACCTTAGTCGGTTGCCGCACGTTTAATTTTATGGGTGTTGCGCAATATGGCAGTTCAGTCCAGACTATGTTAAAAGTCACTGCCCGGTGTAAAATCACGTATACCGCTAGTCTCAAGTATGCTAAATGTCAATTAGTAAGCAGTTTATTTTAATATTTTTACTGAGTGATGTCATTTTTCGCATTTTCCTGAGAATCATGCTGTAATTGATGCGATCAGAGTGACTGCTGTGCTGAACTTCATATTACCCGCAGTAGGCATGTCTGCAGATTCTTAAAAAATGCATTTTATAACCAAGAAAGTATGATCCCAGATCAATTGTCAACTTAACCAACTACAGTCCATTCAATTTATTACTGAAATAGTTGAAGTACTGTTAGCAGTTTTTGAAAGAAAATAGGGTTGCAATTGTAATACCTTGCATGCCACTACCCAACACTTCTCCAACATGGTTAGCAAGCAGTGCCGCAGCCAGGCGGGGTGGGTGCTATAACCCCCCTTTGGTGCCAGTTATTGAGTTTTGTGAGGTCGTTGTCATTTTCTAAACTTGATCTCCAACAAAGTCTTCACTTTTGTTTGGAATTGAAAATAGCAAAAGTGGAGTACTGAAAAACTTAAAACTCCTCAATACAGTCTTTTCTTGTTATGTGTCGCAGTCACTGTTGCAAACTGTTTTCAAACGATTTTGGGTCGCAGAAAAAAATGTTGAGAAATACTTGCCTTATCGTCGATGTGATATCGTCGGGTTACAGATGTACCGAAAGATCTGTTGATCCGAGCAGTTGGTCTGCAAAAGAAGTGTTGATGTAACCCGTTGTTTCCGCATTTTTGCGGGAAATTTTGCGGAATAATTTAATCGTAGACATAGAGTTTTACTGATTATACATTGCAACTAGTTCACGGGCCACAAAAGGTAGATAAAGCCTTGCTACACCAAAAACTAAAGTAGTTATATTCTATATAACCATCCTGAAACAACTTGCTCCTTTTGCCTGTAGTTAATTAATTTTTCATTGCTTTTTTGCTACTCTCAAACCAAATCGAGTGATAGGTTTTTGAAATCTGATCTTCTACAGCAAGTAGGGCGGTTTCTTAAAATATGATGAATGATCATATGATGGCTTTAGCAGACCAATTGTTAAGAAATGTTGACATAGACTGCCCATTGTGGCTTGCGCTCTGCCTTAACAATAATAGTAGTGGTGTAGGACTGTAATCTCGTGTTCTAGAATTTCATCACGATGCAAGTCTACACCAATCGAAAATTTTCTTTCACAACTGATTGAGTGAGTAGTGTTGTGTTGTTGTTGACATTTTTCCTCTTCAAGTGGAGACGCAAGTCACAATGGACCTTGCAAATTTCCATGCAATTCCAATATAGATCAGGCTAGGATAAAGCGGTAGTTCATTCCAAACCAGTCATGAATACAAATCACACGCTGGTTGAAAGGTGGCCCTTCTATTGGTGGTTTACCGATAGTTCCTTCTTGCGACATGCTGAGTGAGCAGGTTCATTTTTTTTTAACTTGGTAGAGCACGAGAAGTGGGTGGAGTTCGAGATGTAGGTCACGTGCCAAATTATAAGTATGTGATTGGTTTATGTGTGTTACGAATAGAATGCATTCGATTAAACATTAAATAGTGTGCCATCGAGACGCCATTATATCTTGCAGCTGTTATTTATTCGGGAATGCTGTGTAAAGGCGTTGATCGCTTTACAGGAAGCAAACGAAGTCGGTTGGGTTAAATTAAAGGTTTCTTACATATGGGCCGCGAAACATTTCAAAATTGATTTCCAAAAATAGGTAGTTGGCGATTAATATGGCAAAAACGTTTTCATTGAACATTCAAATATCTGGTTTTTATTCTTATCAACTTTTCGTCAATATGCATGTATATTTATTGTAAAATCAAGGTCGACTAGAAAACCCCAATGTTCTCTTTTGTTGGCTTGTTGCTTAAAGTATGGTTTTGTTTTTTGGTATGCAATCGCTTTGAAGTGAGCTATTTTACTTGACTTACTTTGTATTTGGGAATTTTCTCTGCAGCTAACCCGCATTAAAACAGCCTCACCTATCTAAAAGCATGAATTATACGTTGCGGTAGATATTGTTAGTCGTTAGCTTGTGCATCAGCGCCAGTGTTTTAGTGCTTGTTATGCTCCACTGTTGTCTTCTTTTGAACGTCTTGCAAGGTTTAAACAGCTGCGGTGTGTGCATTAACTAGCGACATTGTATTTGCTGTGACGTCACGAGATAGAAGCATGAATGCCAATTATAATGATGATTAAGCTTTGTCGATGTCACGTTTGTTTACGTGTGCTTAATGGTCTTGAAAGATAGGAGCCAATAATCTATACAGTCACACAACAACGATTTTTAGAAGCTGGCTCATTTTATGTAGTTTCGCTTCTCAACTTTCTCCATGTACGTTGCCACCATATTCGTCATCGGTAACTCGATTGTGATAGCACTGGTGAATGATATGTAAAAACGTTTTTGAGTTTCCAAATCGCAAAGCTGTGATGTGTTCAAGTTGCATAGTTTTGCTGCAATCTTGTTTTGTTTTGTTGTTGCAAGTAGCAATGTTTGAAATTTCCCAACATATCAGAGTGGAAAAGCATCAAAGTGCTTTACTTGTTAAGCGTCCGCTTCACAACTGCGCACCTTGTGTGAACCTGAGGTCGACTCCTTGCACGGCCTTTTTAATCAGGTCTGCTCAGATCAAAGGTTTAATTTAATAAGTTAGGTAATCACCGCCTTCTTGTTTCGTGCTTTACCTAAAAAAAAGGCGGTGAAGGGTTTTGTGCAACGTTTTCTTTGACTGTTCGTCTCAGCTTTCACGCTGACCAATTTTTGGATCGCAGTAGACGTCAGCAGTGTGCTATCATTCTATGGTGGTAATAGCTCTACTCCCTTAATCTCGAAAAGGTACTAACCTTTTTTGCTTTGCTAACCGGTCTTGGTTTGTGCTTTGAAGAGATCGGTGTTAGGAAGGTTAAGGTGGTCTTGATTAACTTGGGCGATTCTTGTGTAGTTATTGCCGATTCGTATACGCGTATGACCTACCTTCGTGAAATGGTCTTTTTTTTGCAGGTCATTGTAACTGCTCCGATGGAAATGCTCAAAATCTATGGACAAGACGCTGGAAGAATAAACGCTCTTTCGGGTAAATACAGCTTAGCAGTTAATGCGTTTCCGTTGCCACGTTTTGTGGCCAAAATTTAGGTTTAATTATTTGGAAGTCACTCGTGTTTTAATAATGTGACTTTTGGCATTGCAGTAGTTTTGAGCCAAGCTTGCTCGTTAAGTTTGCAATCATGATGCAGCAAAATAATTGCAGAGTTTGGGTGCTGCAGCAACAAGTTACTTTTAATACTTTGTAACGTTTCGATGGCTGTATTTATTAAAAGAAATGCTAAAATTTTGAAAGATACCTTATCCAAAAAAATGAAAAAAAATTGTAAAAAGTGTCATTGTAACTTGTGGTAGAAGTAAGTTTTCTTTTACCTACGTCGAATGTTATTTTTCTAGTTTGTTGACAGCTGTCGGTGCAGCGGTAAGTAATAACAGGATCTCGAATTCATTAACTCCACTGAAGAAAACGAGAGAGTTTTTTTTTTTTTTAATAAAGTCTAATAAACAGAATCAAAGCGCTCTAAAACAGCAAAATCCCGGCACAAGTTGTCAATGCTAAATCCTGTTGGTGCTGGGTGGTTGGCAAAGAAAAATGTGAAATAATGAGTAAAAGGAAATTTTACTTGTTTTTTAGCACCAGCATGACAAGTTTGAGAGGTTTTGTGAATTACCCGTTCCTATCCTGTACAACTTTCGGCAAATTAATAGATAGCAAACATACACAATATACTTAATGCAGTGAACCTTATTGCTAGTCCATCAGGCACATGTCACCGGGCGGTTACACTTTTTTAACGCCGATCCATCAAATTTTTTTTGCACTTTTAATTGCGACGAATTCTTTTGGAGGGAATCTGAAATGTGCGCCATGAATTTGAAAAGTTAAATTCTTTGAAGGCAGGTCCAATGACAATGATGTTAATATAAAACCGGTCCATAGTGCAAAAAAGTTTGGGATCCCAGGTTTTAGAGTATGTCTATGCAGTATGATGCAGACTATAGGACTACACTTTTCGCTTTTGCGGTGCTTTGTTTTCTGCATTGATCAATAATTTCCCCGTTGAAGCTTTCGTTTTAATATTAAGACGAAATCACAGAAAATGCCGATGAAGACCATTTTCAATGATTAAGTTGTAAAAAGAAAAAATCGATATTGGGCTGGCCTGGCCTGGCACTTTAGCCTCATAATATCGATCAACACACGTACGTCACTTGGCATTCGCTTAATCTAACTTTAAAAAGTTTGCCAACATTGTCAAAATGATTGGTTAAAGATTGGAAGTGGTCGGTCATGGCCGTCCGGATTGATTTAGAACTAATTGCAGTGGCATTCTTCCGATAAAACAGTTTTCAAAGCATAATTTTTTTCGTTTTCATTGGGTACCAGCCAAGCTAGTTACTTCCCATTGTTTTGCTCCTACGGATAACGCATTGAGACCAGTTCCGGGGCTTGTTGCATAATTTGCTTTTTGTGTCCATGAAAATGCACTGAAAGGCGGAAAATTGGTTTAGCAATGCATTTTAGCGGGTATATTGAAGTGTGAAGTCATTTGCTGTAAGATTTAGCACCTAGAAACATAAATGTAAAAAGTGATCTTATTTTGTAAGCCTTTGTGTCAAGCATTTGGTTAATCTAAATTTTGTGTGATTTAGTTAAATATTTTATTTGAATTTTCGTGATGGTCTTGTATATTACCCCATGCTAGTCAACTGATTGGTGGTTACTCCCATATTAATGATGCGTACAAAGTGATATTTTTTCATATTGAGTGACTGAAGCCCACTTTGCTCTCATTCTGCTTCGGTTGCCCAGGTACCACTCGGTGGGCACGACTTTGTATGTTCGATGTAACCTTATCTCGCATTAAGTTCAAAATAGTGACTGCGTGTCAGAACAAGCGGAAGTGATATTTTCAACCAGTGCTGATAATTTTACTTTAACAGGCAAATCCATCAAACCTCCCCGATCACCTTTGGTTTTGGTTTATCAAAAACGCGGCATATTTGGCTTTTACAAAGGAGCGGGTGCTACTTTGCTTAGGTAAGTGGCTTAATGCCGTGTTAGTAGGTCAGGGTGCAGTCGTGTGCTAAAGTGGTCTTCAAGTGCTCTGTTTAGCTTCGCCTGCCGTTATGTTGTTCTTGCATAATATTTGCTGAGAGACGAAGCGCTTTCAACATAGCTACACGTTCAAGTTAATTTATATGATCGTGGCAACTGCGGATTTGAATCTCAAGTGTTTTGTTTGAAAAGCCTCTGACCTGTTGGCTTTTTCCATTTGAACGCTTTACCTTTAGCAGAGCGACGCATCAAATATGTGAAGAACGTGATTTGCGTGTGTCTGACTGGAGGATAGTGAAATTTAGATGTGCAGCAAAACTGTTGTGCGACAAAGTGCAGGTTCATGTAGATTTTCTCATGCCTTTCATGTGATTAAGTCTTAAACTGGATATCTCGAAAATTTACTTCATCTTGAAGCTTTAAATAAAGTACTTACTAATGTAAATTAACTGTACATGAAATTGAAATAACAGCCTCCTAGATCTGCGAGCATTAAAGGAGCGTAGAGCTTGTTAGACTGCAAAATACCTTACGGTCTGCAGTCGGCCGTACGTACCCTTGCGGACTTTGCCAGCCTTAGTCTTAAGCGAAAACGTACGCTGTATTGCAAACGCCAATTTTTCAGCCATGCCGTTAGCAACGTAACGCTTTTATTCGGTGATTTTCGCCCGGGGAGAATACCATTCGTTTTTTTGAAATTTATTTTGTAGTATTTATTTATCCTTTGGTGTATTTGCGTGTAGTGTCATATTGTCAGGCATTGCAATGTCGTAACTGTGTTTACCAACACGCATCAATCAAACATTTTGTTTTACACGTGTTAGTTGCTACCTATTTTTGCCCAGTTCGAATGGCGTAAGTTGTAAAGAACATTATGTGTTTCCTTTTATTTGTAAGACGGCCAAGAAGGAATGGTAAGCGTCAAAATCACGCAAGGGTAGGAGTGCATTAAAAAGAGGTTGGCAACGATCGCCTAAGGTTCAACACTCAACTCGGGACTTTTCGACGACTCCATCGCGCCATGCTGCTCACAGAAGAGCCGTAGAGCTCCGCTTCACCTGTTTTTTTGCTTTTTTGCAGAGACATTCCTTTTTCAATGATATATTTTCCGCTTTTTTCCTTCTTGAACAAAATCGGAATGAAGGAAGATGCAACCTCGTCGCCTTTCCATCACACGTTAGTAAGCGGCGTTGCGGCTGGCTGCGTGGCGGCGATGCTCGTCAATCCTTTTGACGGTTAGTTGACATTGTAAGACTAAGTTGACATTACAAGGCTAAATAACAGTTTCCTGGTTTCATATCTAGCTGTCTGTCATGTACCTGTTGGTTATCTTGCCCTCCAGCTACCCAACTGCTAGTTGTGCTTGTCTCTTATTCGGTATGGAGGCATGGCTTGAAGCTGAATTCGGGTTAAAATCCCAAACCGAATTAGGAGGAGGCAGGGGAGGCGACGGTCCATTGCGATTCTGTGGGAAATTCAAACTGTAGACACCACCAACATGGTGGACTTGTCACTGGTGGGTGCGCAAACCCGCCCCTTGTGACATGCTAGGTGAAGAGCTTCACTGTTCTTACGGGGAAAGCTCAGCTTTAAAACTTCTTCCATGGAAACTGCTACCAAAACATAAAGTCTTCGTATTATCATCGTGCGTTTAAGGTCATTTTTAATTTCCTTGTTATGACTTTCTTAGGGAGTAGAAGTCAATTACTGTGCTTGATTAAAATTCGTTGTCTGAACTAACAAAAAAAATCTTTAACTTATCGCAGTACTGTAGAGCTGCGTTGCTTCACCGTAGAGGTTTATTTTTGTACTGACTTGTATATTGTTTCTGCAGTTGTCAAAACGCGCTTGCAATCCATTCATCACACTACACACAAATACTACGGGATCGGCGACTGTTTCCGGTAAGCTATGCAAATGTAGTGCTACCGTAGGTATTCGCTGAACTTGCGTTGTGCGCTTCGCCTTGCCATGTACTCCAGCACTCACATATTTAAATACTGCAGCTTGACCTTCTAGTCATGGCCAAACTTGTGCGTTATGCAACGAACCGCTGACGGTTGAATGCATTTTTACAAAATAGAGGAAGTAGCTATCAAATGCTTACCGCACTACAGCTGTGAAGGAAATACTTAATAATTGAGGTGGCTAACCGGAGAATACCTCTTCTCAGAGACGTCAAACTGGTGCGATGGCGTAGTGGTTAGAGCGTCTGCTTTGCAGTCGGTTGTTGTTGTTGTTGGTTACCCGATTCCTTCCGAGGAATGGGGGCATGGCGGAAGACCATTGAGCCCCAGAAGCCGGGCAACTCCCCAGGGTCTGGACCAGAGATCGTAAAGAGACAGAGAGTCGCCAAAGAGTGAGCGGCGCAAAGAGTCCGTAGCTGGACAGTGCAGAGTGAGATGAGAGGTGTCCTGGGACGAGTGTCCATAGGCGCTGCAGGAAGGATTCTCGATTCTGCCAATCCTAGAGAAATAAGAACCTAAAAGAAGGCTGTGTCCGTTGCAGCGAAGACGAGAGAGAACACAGCGAGCATGACGAGGTAGCACAAGTTCCTCAGTGGAAATCGAGGGAACCTGTGTGTCAAAGAACTTTGATGAAACAGTACGCCTCCAGTCCGAGAAAAGACAAGAGTGGATAGGAGAGATTAGAGGAGAGAGACCACAAGGGATTGCGGAGGGCGCAAGTAGCGCTCCCCGTCTGGCCAGCTCATCAGCCGTGTCGTTCCCCGGGAGAAACGAGTGTCCGGGGACCCATTGTAGCCTTATAGAACAGGAGGAGAGAGTAGACAGTTCCTGCCAGTTGCAGTCGGTAGTCCTGGGGTTTATTTCCCAAGTCGAGTCATACCAAAAGACATTAGAAAATGATATTCACAGCTTCCCTGCTTGGCGCTCAGCATAATAGGGATAGTGTGGAGAACAAGTCGGCAAGCTAGCTTGTGCCCTTGCGCAAGGCACTTGACGGGATGCCTCCATTTTCTTGTGGCAGACAGGTGGTGGGGCCAAGCAGTCTATCCGTCGTGGTGACCCAGTCTAACTGAAGACTTGCAAACCGAGCCTAAGCGCACACGCAATTTATATACATCTTCCTGCGTAATGCTCATAACGAATGGCTCAAACGACGAGGAGACGTCAAGTTCGCTTCTTTATGGTAACTTTAACGTTTGATAGCTGCTGCCGGCTCTGTGTATTAAAAAATACCGTGGGGTTTCTATTGTGGCTCATTACTTATGCCAGTCTAATCCGTGTGTCTAATTGGAGTGGCGAGCCCTGCAAAGAGATGTTACGAAATCGACTTTAAGGAAAGAGGTTTTTATGTAAATCGGAAAAAGTCTTTATAAAACGATCGTTTGATGCCAGCAAATGCGGGTTTCTGCACATTTCAGACGAGTTCGCTTTAAGTGCTTCTTTTTTTCTAGACGTATATACAATGAAGAAGGCATCAAGTCATTTTTGCGAGGCACAATTCCAAGAGCTTGGGCGATCGGCCCTTTGTTCGGGATAGCTCAAACTGTTTATTATGTGGGAGTAGGCGAGAGATTATTTGGTCTCGATCAGTTGCGGCCTGTATGAGTTCATCAAGCTTTTATACTCTGTCGTTTCGTCAGCAAGTCAACTGCGCATAGGCTTTCGTGCGTAACGTGTTTGTTGGTTTGTTAAAGAGATCTTGGAGTGTGAAAATTTTATTTTCTTAAAATTCCTGTTTTCAACGTTCTATTTATTGTCCTTTTCTGCCAGTTTTTGCTGTGTTTTTAACGCGAGTCGATATCGTAATGGTTCGTGAATTATTTGTAAACTTTATTCATTAGAAAATTGCTCGTCAAAAGTTTTTTTAGGTGGCCTACTGTTTTTCCTAAGTGGAAGCGCTGTACTGTATGGTAGCAGCTACTGGCACAAACCAGCTTCAAAATTCAAGAGTCACATGAACTGTAATCTTGCCCCACAGTGATTCGTACTACAGTGCAATATACGTTATCACTTTGTATGCTGGTTTAAAACATAGTGGCGGTGCGAATTCTGTGATCGCATAACTTATTTTCTTGCTGTAAAATAAAAGCTCATCAAAATGACCCTTGCATAGCGTGAGTACTTACTTGTTTGTGCACCGAGAATAAGAAGTGGCGTACGCTGCCGAGACTAACAATTCGAAGGGCGAAACACTGCACCAATCAACAGCCTCCTCAACGTGGTGGTGCGGTCCCCGGCCCCGTTTGGGTTGGGTCGAAATGGCTGTTGGCCTTCCCGAGGGTGCCAGGTACCCCGGGCACTCCTCATTCATTTTTTCGCTATGTTGCCCCCTGAACGACCGCAGAAGGGCAGCACACAGCATCTTTAAAATCGGTCGCCTGTTTTCACTTTTTCTTCTTTCCTGCCCTACTCTTGCCCTTCTTCGTCTCCTCATTCTTCTTCTTCTGATGAGCGGTAACGTTCATCCTAACCCTGGCCCCATCTTTCCTTGCTCTGTGTGCGCTGGAAATGTGACCTGGCGGGGCAAGTCAGTGCAATGCTGCACATGCCCCAAATGGGTTCATCTAAGGTGCTCACAACTTCTTTATCTAATTTCAGAGCTCTAGGCAGCTCTCGCTCTTGGAGCTGCCCCCCCCTGCCGTAACACTGTGACTCCCCCCTCCTCGGACTCCTCCGACACGTATACCTCCACTGTGGAATCCGGCCCCCCTCTGCTAATGCTGCACTCTCGCCCCACCCTCGTCTCCAAACCTCTTATCCCCCATCTGCTCATCTTATATCTCCTTCCTCTGCCCTCCCACCACCGTCCCTAGCTCCTGGCTATACTTCTGCACCTCCTGCCTACTCTCTCCCCCTGACTCTCTCAGGGTTCTTCAATGGAATGCTGGAGGTCTTCGAGCCAGGAGCACTGAACTACTTCACTTTCTTTCGTCCCATCCTGTCAACCTTATCTGCATTCAGGAATCCAATCTTAACTCCTCTTTCCGGATTTCTGGATTCTCTGCTCTGCGTTCTGATCGCACCCACTCCCGGTCTGGCATTCTCTCTTCTGATGCAACGCACGCCAGCGGCGGCGTTGTCATTTTCGTCAGGCAGGGCCTATCCTTTTCTTAACTTTCTACCACCTCTTTCTTCGCTCGACCCTTACTCTGATTATGTAGGGGTCAACATCTCTCTAAACCAGTGGTTCTCAACCGGGGGTCCGCGAAGCAATTTCAAGGTGGTCCGTGAAAATGTTCTAAATTTGGATTTTCTAATTTGATTGATAAATTCTCATTTTTGAAAATTGCACATTGTTTTGATTGCGTCAGAAAGTTGGAAATATAATAATCACTTTATGATGTAGCCACATAAACTTATTGCGATTTGTTACTCCCATTGTGACGTTGCAATTACAGGACATTGATTCACTGCGAGATAATAATATTTATTCATTCGAGAGAGTAACGTCCAGTGAAGGAAAATATTTTTATGCCAGTACGGTACTAAAACTTATTTAGAATGGCTAAATCTAGAAAATATTCAGAAAGTTACCTTAAAATGGGATTTACTTCTGTGTTAGATGATGGCAAAGAAAAACCGCAGTGCGTTTTATGCTATACTGTCCTTAGCAACGAAGCAATGAAGCCATCAACGCTTAAGCGTCACTTGCAGCAGAAGCATGTAGAAAAAGACTTAAATTTTTTTGAAAGACAAAAACTTTCGTTGAAACGGCAAAAACTGGATACTAGTGGATATTTTCAAGAACAAAACACTGCAAACCTGACAGCTTCTTTTGAAGTGGCATTACAAATAGCCTAGCAAAAAAAACCTCATAACGTCGGAGAAACCCTCGTACAACCTTGCGCTGTGAATATGGTTAAATTGATTTTAGGAGAAACAAGTGCAAAGAAAATTCAGAAAGTGTCTTTATCCAACGACACAATAAAGATTCGCATTTCTCTTATGGCAACAGACATCAAACAGCAAGTCATAGCGGAAACAAAATCCTCTCCCATGTTCTCCATACAAGTCGACGAGTCAACCGACGTTGCATCATGCTCACAGCTCTTGGTATTTGTTCGTTACATACATATGGAAGATGTCAAAGACGAGTTTTTGTACTGCAAGGCCTTGGAAACTTCAGGCACTGCTTATGATGTAATGGACAGCATCTTAAATTTTTTCGATATAGAAGGCTTGCAGTGGGAAAAGCTCTGTGGTGTATGTACAGATGAAGCCCCAGCAATGCTGGGATGCAAATCTGGTTTCCAAATGAAAGTCAAAGAAAAATCTTCTGAAGTTAGAGGAGTACATTGCATGATACATCGGTATACTCTCGCTTGCAAGACTCTTCCAAACTTTTTGAAGAAAGTGCTTAACTCTGTTGTGAAAATAGTTAATTTCATAAAAAAGAATGCCACAACCTCTCGTCTATTCAAACAGTTTTGCAAAGAAATGGACTCAGACAATGAAACTCTTTTGTATTATACTGCTGTACGATGGCTTTCCAAAGGGAATGTCGTTACTCGCTTCTTTGAGCTGAGAACTGAAATCAAGCTTTTTCTGGAAATGATTGAAAAAGATGCCTTCGTCGACTTTTTCAAGGACGAAACATGGCTGCAGGGTCTGGCTTACCTCGCTGACATTATTGAACAGTTAAATAAGTTTAACTTGAGACTTCAAGGACCTGACACAAACATATTACAATTTGGAGACATTTTGCGTGGCTTCATAGAAAAGATACATAATTGGAATCGCAGAGTCAACCAGGAAAACTTTGCAATGTTTGAAAACCTATCTAATTTTGAATCTGGTCTCAGTTCACTTATAAAACAAGAAATAACTGAACATTTGCAATCGCTGGAAAATGAATTCGAGAAGTACTTTCCTGATCTTGAAGAAGGGTCCGACGTTTTTCCTCGAAATCCATTTTCCGTAATGATAGACATAGCAACTATTCCTGAAGAAGTTCAAGACGAGCTGTTGGAATTGGGAAATGACTCAGCTGGGCGTGAAATATTCATGACTAAATCACTGTCTCAGTTTTGGAGCTCCATGTTGACGTCCTACCCAAAGTTATCAACGGAAGCATTGCGCGTTATTGTTCCATTCGCTTCCACTTATCTTTGTGAAAGCGGATTTTCTGCTCTCATGCACATCAAATCAAAGGCTCGCAACCAGCTAGACGTGGAAGATGATATGAGAATAGCGATTTCCAAAACACAACTACGTATTTCGAGACTTGCTTGTAATATGCAACAGCAAAAATCGTATTAAAGTGTGTTCACTTAAATAAATAAAATGATCTACATTTGTTTTGTGTTTGACTAGGTAAAGGTTGAATGATTATGCTGCAGTGTAAGCTAGATATTTAGTTTAAGCTAAAATCTATAGTGGGGGTCCGCGATTTCGTGAAGTACAATTTAAGGGTCCGCAATGACAAAAAGGTTGAGAACCACTGCTCTAAACAAATCCTCCTCGGTGTCATTTCTTAATGTGTACGCCCCCCTATTCGCTCCTCCCCAACGGATGGCAGAACCGACTCCTTTTCTCCCTCAATTCTTCCCTCCTCCAGAAATCTCTTCATTCTGAGGGACTTCAATTGCCATCACCCTCTTTGGTACTCAAGAGGTACTTCCAACCCCCGCGGGGAGGAAGTATTCGACTGGGTCATCTCCTCTGACCTTCTCCCCCTCAATGACCCTGACACACTAACCCTTCTCCATCGCTCCTCTGGCAGTCTCTCCTCTCCTGACATCTCCTTTGTTCCTTCTACTCTTGCTTTTTCTTGCTCCTGGGAGGTGCTTCAGGACCTGGGTTCTGACCATCTACCAATTCTTCTATCCGTCCCTCTCTCTCCGGCCTATCGCCCCAACGAGCGTCCCCCTTCAATTTTCAGAAAGCTCGCTGGGATGGCTTTGCCTCCTACTTTAACTCTCACTGTCCTTCTGCAGAGGAATACTCGTCTCTTTCCTCTGCAGCTGCTCTCTTTACCTCTCTGACACTGAATGCGGCCAAATCTTCCATTCCTTTCGGCCGCATCAAACGCCCTCCTAAAGCCTGGTGGTCTGCTGAGGTGGAAAGTGCGGTTAGTGAAAGACGCAAGGCTTTCGCTGCCGCTCACAGAAGTGATGAAAATCGCCAGGCTAACATCTCCGCTTCTCGACGTGCCTCGTCAGTCATTGCCAAGGCCAAGGCTGAGGCATGGCAGACGACTTGCACTTCTCTCTCACCTAAATCTAATCCTAGATCTGTGCACTCTCTTCTTCGCTCTATCGCTGGCTGATCTTCCTCGTCTTCTTCCTCCCCTAACTTCCCCAACTGTTCTTCTCCAAGGGAATCGGCTTCGGCTTATGCCGCTTACCTGAGGTCTCACTTTTCCGTTTCTCAGCCAAAGGCCCTGCGTAGCAGAACCAGAGGCTATCTCACTGAGCTCCGCCGAGCCACGTGCTCTGTGGAGTCTCACTCGTCCTTTTGCTCTCCCTTCTCTCCCGCTGAATTTCATGCGGCTGCCCCCAACCTCTCCTCATCCACTGCCACTGGCCCAGACAAAGTTGCCTATCTCATGCTAAAGCACCTTCCTCGCTCTGGCATGGATTTTCTTCTCAACATCTTCAATCTTTCTTGGTCTTCACATTCCTTTCCTTCCATCTGGAAGACATCTTCCATTATTCCCATACGTAAGATGGGAAAGCCTCTCGACTCTCCTGCTTCCTTCCGGCCTATCTCTCTCACCTCCTGCGTATCAAAGCTGTTTGAACGCATCATTCTATCCCGTCTACTGTTCTTTCTGGAATCTAATTTCATTCTCTCTCCCCGTGAGGCCGGTTTCCGCCCTGGACGGTCTACTCTAGATCAAATTCTGTACCTTTCTCAGTCCATTTCGGATGGGTTTAACAAACCATGGCCGGGCTCTCGGACGATCCTGTCTACTATCGATTTCTCGAAAGCTTTTGACTCGGTGTGGCATCCCGCCCTTTTCCACAAACTGATTTCGGCTGGCCTTCCTCCTTGCTTTGGTCGTTGGACTCATTCTTTCCTTTTTGATAGGCGCGCTTCTGTGGTTTTTCAAAATCACAAAAGTCGTTCCTTTCGAGTCCGTCGAGATGTTTCGCGAGGATCTGTTCTTGGCCCTGTACTTTTCTCTCTATTCATTAATGATCTTCCGGCCTCTCTGCCTTCTTCCGTCAGCTGCTCTCTTTACGCTGACGATCTGGCCATTTGGTCCTCCTCCCCCTCGGTCCCCACTGCGGTGGAGGCCACACAAGGAGCTCTGTTTCGATTGGAGCGCTGGTCTGAGTACTGGTGTCTTCCTCTCAGTCCGAGCAAATGTGAAGCCTCGTTCTTCTCAGTGGATCCCCACCAGGCTAACCTCCAGCCCAACATCCTCCTACTCGGCTCCCGCCTCCGTTTCAATCCACTCCAACTTTTCTCGGGGTCACCTTCGACCGCACTCTTTCCTTTTCTAAACATGTATCTTCGCTGAAGGCCAAGTTTTTCCCACGTCTCAAGGCCTTACGCTGTATCTCTGCTTCCTCATGGGCCCCTCTAAGGAGTCCCTCTCTGTTCTGTATAAATCTTTTCTTCGGCCCCTTCTCACTTACGCTTCACCCGGATGGTTTCCTTTCCTAAGTGTTACCAATGTCACCAAATTGGAACGCCTCCACCGAGCGGCCAGTTGCGCCATCACCGGCTGCCTCTCGTCCTTCCCTATCCCTTTACTACTCACCGAGGCTTCTTTACCTCCCCTACGAGTCACCCTGACTCATTTCACTCTTTTTTCTTATGAGCGGGCTCTTCGTCTCCCAACCTCGTTTCCCATCTCAGGTTTGGCCAGACTAGGAGTGAAACCAAGACTCTGCAGATCGTCCTGGAGAGCTCTTGCGTCCACTCACCCACTCATGTTTCCTTCTACTTGTTGTAGGGAGGCTCTTCTTGCTTGCCCTCCCTTTGCTCCTTGGAATCTGCCTTCGTTCACGGTGGAGTCCACCCTTACCACTCCATGCTCTCGCTCTGATTCCCCTCTCTCTCGCCAAGGTGCGGCTCTCGCCCACCTTGACTCTCTCCCCCCTCATGATCTGGTACTCTGGACAGACGGCTCTTTTCCTTTTGGCAAGGGCGGCTCCGGCTTTCTTGCCAACTGCCCTCTCTGTGGCACTGAGGCCACTCTTTCCTTTTCGGCAGGCCCAGTATGTTCCAGTTTTTCCGCTGAAGCCTGCGCCATTCTGCACGCTCTTTGCTGGTCTCGGCAGCACCAACAAGTCTGCCATTTTTCTTCTCTTCTCCTACTGTCTGACTCTCGTTCTGTCCTCTCCTCCACCTTTCCTGTTATCTCAAACTCTGTGGCAGATCTGGCAGGAACTGTCTACTCTCTCCTGTTCTATTGGACTACAATGGGTCCCCGGACACTCGTTTCTCCCGGGGAACGACACAGCTGATGAGCTTGCCAGACGGGGAGCGCTACTTGCGCCCTCCGCAATTCCTTGTAGTCTCTCTCCTCTAATCTCTCCTATCCACTCTTGTCTTATCTCGGACTGGAGGCGTACTGTCTTTTCCAAATATTTTGGCACACAGGTTCCCTCGATTTCCACTGAAGAACTTGTTCTCCCTCGTCATGCTCGCTGTGTCCTCTCTCGTCTTCGCTGCAATGGACACAGCCTTCTTTTAGGTTCTTATTTCTCTAGGATTGGCAGAATCGAGAATTCTTCCTGCAGCGCCTGTGGACACTCGTCCCAGGACATCTCTCATCTCATTCTGCACTGTCCAGCTACGGACTCTTTGCGCCGCTCACTCTTTGGCGACTCTCTGTCTCTTTACGATCTCTGGTCCAGACCCTGGGGAGTTGCCCGGCTTCTGGGGCTTCATGGTCTTCCGCCATGCCCCCATTCCTCGGAAGGGGTCGGGTAAACAACAACAAGGGCGAAACAGTTGGTAGGTGACATGTAAATTGCTTTGAAAGTTATAAACATTATTTGGCGAGTTACTGATTACGACAATTACTTTTCAAGGTAAAGGTACGCATTAGTGGCAAATGTCGGGTAAAAACGTGCGGTGCTGCTGATCTGTTAAGGGCTTAGCAGCAACCAGTTGAACGCACATGCCTTCTAGTAACTCCACCGAGAACTGCCATTGTCGGGTATTAAAAGTAGTCTCCTGTGATGCACTGGGCGAGCAGCTTCATTAGACTAATCCGTTTATAAAGCACGAATGGCCATTTTCACTGTTTCGTTAGGCCTCAAAAAGCATTGCTTACCAATACTCTGAAAATTGCTTTACGAGTCGGCTAAAAACTCGTGGCCGCTTTGTAGAGGCGCATAATGCTGTCAAGTGAGGTGTTCAGAATAAGCATAGCTTTCCTTTGATATCGAGAGGGCAAAATAAGAATTTGTGCTAAGCGATGGTTAAAGTTGACTTAAAAGTTATTGAGCTTGCTGGGGCAGTGATCAGCACCAAAATCCAGCAATGAGTCCAAGTAGCTTACAAAAAGCGCCGAAGATAAGGTTGTTACAATAGCTACTCAACGCTTGGAAATTATTGCAAAAATTACGAGATCATGTGAGAGATAAGCATCACTATAACCTAATCAATGTCAATGAGTGGAAATTCAAAGTAAAATTTACATAAGTTTGAGCCGAATAGCATTGATTTGTTTAGGTTAGAGTAACCATATGTACCGATTTTCCTTGACATGTAGCCGACGTAATTTCAATATCAAACTTGAAAAATTCCTAAAAACGTAATTGGTGCCAGAATCGGGAGATAAAGATGATCAACGCTTTTAGTTAGAAATAAAACGCAGTTTTTTTAGAGAACACAAATGAGAATAGGAGAAAAAATAGAAATATGCTAGTACCATGTAACAGTGGTTGAATAAGAGTTGGGGAGTGGACAGGGCTAAAGCTTGGACCCCAAAAAAATTCAGGGGGATCGAATAAAAAGACCATGCAAAATTTACAATTTTGCTGCGTGCATGTGCAGTCATCAATTCAATACCGAATTTTATTGTCAAGTTCTCAGCGCAAGCAGTACAGTATTAGAACATGTGTTATAGCAAAGTGTATTTTATTTTGTATGCCACTGCGTTGTTTGACCGATATTTTTGAACGTCATCCTGGGGCATTTTTAGGTGATTGACTCTACGAGTCCACTCTTAATTGATATTAACATAATAACGACAGTAGCATAAAATTGTGGATTGCTAATGTCTTGTAATAAAAGCGTTTATGGTTTAGGAGCAGGGTCCACATGAGGCATCTTTCAAAACGGCTACCACGTAAACATGTTTGGGGCGAAGAAAAAATGCTTTAAATCAGTGGTTCTTAACCTTTCCAACCCCTGGGACCCCTATTCCTGAAGATATTGGCTTAGGAACCCCTTGTCTGCGCAACCTGCAAAGGAGATGTATGTTGAAAGAACAATCACTATTGTGATAACGCGGATAAATTGTTTACTACTGGATCTCTAATTAATAAAAAAACTCTTTATGAAAGCATAACACAAATGATTAGTGGAATATCACAATTTACTCGGCAAAACACAGTACAAATGATAGTCAGTATGACTTCTGTTCTTGTCTCTTCGAAACAAACTCATCAATACTGGAATTAATATTGCTGAGAGCAATTCTCATGTCATTTGCTACTCTAAGGCGATTACGGTACGTAGTTTTGATATTAACTAGAGCAGACCTGGTATCTTCACAGAGATATGTCGTAGGAAATGGAATTAATGCTTTCAGAGCTCTTTTTGCCAATTCAGGATATTCTTGCAACATATTGCACCAAAATTCTATCAGTGAGGAGGAGCTGAACTTGGTCTTTGTAGCTTGAGAATTCCGCAATTCCAGATGTTGCTCATGAAGGTTGAGCTGCTTATTGTCGTTCATCTCCGCAATAAAAGGCTGCTGAATCCATGCTGAAGAAGATTCTGATGTCAGAAAGTAATCTTCCATTTTTTTTCGAGATTGCTTATGTGAACATCAATTAAAGCAGTCAGCCATTTGTTAGTTTCCAATTAGATCACCAATTTTACTGTCCAACGGTAAAAACATAGCAAAATTCTGGTTTCTTACTCTCTTTTTCCATATTGATAACTTCTTCTTGAAGGCGGAAACCTTCTCTGCAGCCTCTATCTGAGATTTGTTTTTCCCTGCAGAAAATAGCTGTGCTCATTCAAAAAACTAATGATGTCTGCCAAATAAAAGACCTTCAATTGGAATTTATTGTCATCAAATAATGTAGCAAGTTCCACTAACCCATGCACACAAAAAAACACGGCAACTTCAGCGACAAGTTCTGCAACACGGAAGAGCACTTTTTCCCCGATAATCATCGCACTTCGGCATGGAAAAGAAGGTACTGATGCTCCTTTCCAAGGTCGTCGGAAAATGCTTTGAATAATTGAGAATTCACGGCCCTGCCACAAATGAAATTCACAGCCTTTACTACAGAATCAAGAACACTTTTCAATTCAAGTGGGGGTGTTTTAGAAGCTAAGGCATATTTATGAATAGCACAATGATTTGATCCTATATGCGGAGCAGCTGGTTTCATTAGGGCTACAAAGCCGGATCGATGCCCTATCATAGCTGGCGCATCATCTGTGCATACCGATCCCACTTTATTCCATGCTATTGAATTTTCCTGAGAAATGCATTAACAAGATCAAAGACGTCTTTAACTCTAGTTCTCTCTTTCATTTCTTGACAAAATAAAAACTCGTCCACAATCGCGTTTTCTTCAACAATTTCTTCAACAAATCTCACGTATTCTACCAATTGGCTGATTGACTTGATATCCGTTGTTTCATCAAATTGAAGATTTATTCTACATAGGCTATCTTGGATTTGAGCGATAAGCTAACTCAAAATGTCATTTACTGTATCTGCAATTCTGTTATTTACAGTGTTGTGGGACAAAGGAATTGAATCTACTCTTTTGGCCTGGTTTCGGCCAAGTAATATTTGTACCATTTTTACTGCACTTGGCTTTATTAGTTTCTCACCAGCTGTGTGAGGTGCTTTTGCTTTTGCTATTATCAAAGAAACCTCATATGAAGCGCGCAGGAGTGGTTGAGAAGTTAGGCAAAAGCCTAACGCAGGGAGCGTTTCCCTCATATCATAAAGAGCTCTTTTCGCTTTGAACATTTCAGCTGAGTCCGTATTCTCTTCATGCTTCAGTTCCTTGTGCCTCTTCAACTTCAAAGGCTTTAAGAAATCGTTGCCTAAAATGGTATTGCACAATTTGTGCTGAGCATTGTCAAGTTTATCACAACCAATAACTTTTGTGAAATCATACTGAACGTTAGAATCATCCCAGAACTGTATTTTATGTCTATTTTTCGCAGCCATTAGTAAACAAAATGATTATGAACTAAGGAAGCGAAAATAATGACTAATAGAAAAGTCAATTATACAAAAAGTGGCTGAATCATACAAATTCACTTTCGTGGTAATCGCATGCAAAATGTAGAAATGATATAGTAAATATTAAAAGGAAACAGGCATAGTGACTGTCTTAAATTCTCTCCGCTCCTTCATTGCTTAGGTTGTAAAATTCTATCCAGGCCGGTAGCAACTAGTTATCGGATACCAGAAAGCTGCTAAGAGAAAATTGGACACTCTGGTATCCAGCGGTACTTGAACTTTTCTCTTTCTTCCTTTCACGCAGTGGGGTTGTAGATAGACCTACCATACGTCCCGGTTTGGCCGGGACAGTCCCGGAATTTTAGGTCTTGTCCCGGTCAGCTGAGCGAAAGTCCCGGTTTTTCATGGAGTCAGCTAGTTACGCTAGTTTGTTGAGGCAGAAGTTCAGTTATTGAAAAATAGTGAAAAAAACGGGTGATCTCAAAAAAAAAAAGGTTATCTGTTGGTTGGATGCACGTTTTGCGTCATTTTCAAGCCAACAACTGGACAAATTCTGCAGCCTAGCAAATGATGACTTTTTTTTTTTTTTTTTTTTTTTGGTTAGCTATAGCAAAGCCCTCTGATCAGGCCTGTTGTTCTGAAGCGTCCCGGTTTTTCATTGCAAAAATATGGTAAGTCTAGTTCAGAGACGTAGCAGCCGCCCCCCAAACCCCCCAATTGGGGGGGCCCAGGCCAACTTTGGGGGCCCAAGTTAGTCTGAAATTGCTTTTTGGCTACGTGACTATTTTCAGTTCAGCAGACTTGTTTACAACCGATTTAAACTGTAGGAAGAAATTGGCTTGTGACATCATAAGTGAATGCAACGTCATTTTATCTCGCAGAATCTAGAATATTTCGATTGATTTTCTGGTAGAATCTTGAATATTCGATTGACGTAACAATGCCGTTGTTACGCAACAATCATAGAATGGTCTGGAATTCTGTTTGGCTATAATATATATACACTGCAGAGTGCAGATAAAGTATTTTATTGACATTGTATAGAATGAAACGTTCAAAAAGTGGTGCTCAAAAGAGAAAAGAAGCAGCCACTGCTCGAGATGCTGTAGCGAAATTGCCCAAGATGACAGATTTTTTCAAGATTACTGAGCAGAGTAGACCTGGCACTAGTACCGAGAGGGATGAAGAAAACTATAGTGTACAAGAAAAAGAAGACTATGACGATCAGCATCAAAGTGATTGTGAATTTCCAGAAAATGTAAGTTGTGATTTACCTGCCAATACGCAACCTTCAATATCAAAAATAACTGAATCTCAATTTACCCCTATCCCTGATGACCCATGTAAATGGCCTGAAAGTATTTCTGATGCTCAACGATGTGATATAGTAAAGCGTGGACCACATCAACTAATAATGAATTTTCCATATAATAACACAACTCCAACGCGACGTTTTTCCTTCAACCATTATAAACGTGTGTTACCTAATGGTGAAAGTGTTTCACGGTCGTGGCTAGTTTATTCTGGGGAATCAGATCAAGTTTTTTGCTTTTGTTGTAAGCTATTTGGAAAAACACTAAGCCCCTTTTGTAGTGGTATAAATACATGGGAGGGTTTTTCGAAAAAACTCAAAGACCATGAAAACGGCATTTCCCACCAAGAATGCTACAGTCAATGGATGTTGCTAGCTGAAGGGATAAGAAATTCATCCACTATCGACAAACGCGAGATGAATATTTTTTTCAATGAAAGACGTTTTTGGAGAAATGTTTTAGAGAGACTTATCGACATTGCCTTGTTTCTATCGGAAAGGAATCTTGCTTTTAGAGGATCTGAAGAAGTCTTAGGATCTCCTCACAATGGAAATTTTCTGGGTATATTTGAGCTTTTGGCAAGAAGAGATCCGATCCTAAAAGAGCTTCAAGACAGAATCAAGAATAAAAACACTAAAGATCACTATTTGAGTCCTACCATACAAAATGAACTAATTGAATTGCTAGCGACAGAAGTTGAAAAAGAAAATTTACAGCAATTGAAATTGGCAAAATATTTTTCTATAATTTTGGACTGCACTCCAGATATGTCACATCATGAACAAATGTCTGTCATTCTCCGTTATGTACTATGTAATGAAGAAGCTGCTGTTGTTAAAGAAACATTTTTTGGCTACTTGAGAATAAATGACAGTACTGGGAAAGGCTTGTTGGACGCTTTCTTAGAAAAAGCGACCGAACTGCAACTCGAATTGTCTGATTGTCGAGGTCAGTCATATGATAATGGTGCTAACATGAAAGGAAAACATTCTGGGGTCCAAGCAAGAATGCTAGACATCAATCCCAAAGCTGTTTACGTGCCCTGTGCAAACCATACCCTTAACTTAGTTGTTGTTGACAGTGCTAATTCATGGACGGAAGCATTGACATTTTTTGGAGTACTTACAAGGTTGTATGTGCTGTTTTCTTCCTCTGCTCAGCGTTGGGAAATTTTGAAGAAACATGTGGAGCTGTCCATAAAGTCACAATCTGATACTCGTTGAAAAGTTCGGTGACATTGATTCTGATGAAATGAGCGCTGAGCTACAGCGGTTTGTTTTAATTTTACAAAAAAAACGCAATCTCAATACGGCTCAAGACTTTCTGAACTATCTTCTAAAGACTCATTTATTTGAATTGTATGCGAATGTGTACATCGCACTTCAAATCTTACTAACTTGCCCCGTGACTGTTGCCAGCGCTGAAAGAAGCTTCAGCAAATTGAAACTGATCAAAACTTTTAATAGAACGTCTATGACAGACAGTAGACTATCTTCATTAGCCATGTTGTCAATCGAAAATGACTGCGCCCGATCTCTTGATTATGACAATGTCATAACAGCATTTGCGAACAAAAAGGTTCGCTCCAGACTATTTAAATGATACTGTGTTTTTATAACTTTTTCATGTTTTTCAGTGTCATTGCTTTTGTTTCGCAGTGTCTGCATAAATGTCCTACTGAACTCTGGCATCGGTGCCGAATTTTTTATGACTTGCACCTTCGGTATCGGCATGCTTTATTCTGACATTAGCCTGTTTACTTATGTACAAATTGTGGTGTATTTTCTTAATGCAGCTTTTCAATTTTACACCTCTAAAGTGATATGACCTGTGCGCAGGGGCTCTTGCGCTTACTTTGGGGGGGGCCCGAAGTTGGAGTGCTACGGGACTGGTCTAGTTGTAGATAGAGCTAGAAGAGAAAGTTCCCCAACTGCCACCTTTATACTTCAACCCTCAAATGCTTTATTAAACCTTTTCTTTTATGGCTATGGATTTAATGTTTAACCCTCAATACAGAAACAACTAGTTGGATGATCATATGCTTCTCCAGAGGCGTTAGTTGCATCATTCTCACTAGAATTATCTTAGCTACTGCCGTCAATTTTCAACTACTTCTTCAATGCTAGTGTCTAAGGTTACATAACTGCATTCTTGATAAAAGAGTCACCACTACATAGCTCTATCCATCAAACTAACTTTTAAATCTGGAAGCGAAAAACGTCAGTCATTCTATTACAAAACCTTGAAACAGATGTAGCAGGGAGATTGTTCTTCTTACTCTGGTTTATTGCATCATAATAAGTAGTAAAAAACTAAAAATGACGGCCTATTGAATCAAACTAAAACAAATAATTTGTTCACCACTAGAACGATGTGATACTGCGTACGTTTGACTATAGGTAGCATGTTACTTTACTATAAAACCACTGATTTATTATTCAAAGTGATGGTCGTTGTTGCTTGTGCATTTGAGGGTTAAAAGAATACAGTTTGGCATTCCTTCTGGGAACCCCCAGATTTTTCACTGAGGACCCCTTTAAAAACTGCTATTTTAAATGATTGCATGGCATAGCAGGTGGGCCATCGCACTGGTTAGATGTTATAACCAACGAGATGGTGTAGTCGTTGGAGCGTCAGCTTCGCAGTCAGTAGACCTTGGGTTCGTTTCGCTTGTCGAGTTATAATAAAATACTTTAAAAAGTGGCATTTACAATTTCCATGCTTGGTACTCAGCACAAAAAAAACAACGTGGAGAACAAGCTGGCAAGTTCGCTTGTTGTGCCCGTGGCCAAAGCACTCAACGGCATACCTCTATCTCAATGTGGCAGACAGGTGGCATGGCCAAGCAATCTTCTGGTCGTGGTGCCCGGACAAACTACAGACTAGGAAACAGAGCAATCTCACATGCATGAGCCACAAACAAAACATCTAGCTTAGCTAAGCTTAAAACCAGGTTTGCGGAAGATGAAACCGGAAGCGTCGTTTATTTGGGGAAAGCGGAAGCGCTGAAACATTAACCACTTTCGCTTCCAATTTAATGGGGCTGGTACAATTACAGCTGCTGCACAATGATTTAGGACCTACCATCACTTTTGCACATTTTGAAGTGTATTAAGCACCACACCAAATGAAGCTAATTATTTGACATAATTGACCATTATTTCCAACAAATATACGATGGACCATAACAACAGAATGATGTAGTAACAAAGTACTTGCTTCACAACTGTCAACAAATTCGAGCTTAAGTAGCCCGAGCGAAATAAATCCTCGAATAACTCCAACCGCTTATTGAGAACGATTTGACGTGGGACGGAGTTTTTACTCTAGAAAACCATCAGATAATCAATCCCGGCACCGCTTTATAAATCGATTTTGTGTAGAATCGCACGTGCACAGTTATCTTGTCAATTCAATTCTTAATACTACGCCACTTAACGACCTAAACCTCAGGCTTTCTCTCGTGCTTACTACTGTTTAGAATTTAGATGAAACTGCGAGCTTTTTTATTTAGTCTGCTTCTACCAGCAATAGAAGCAAGCCAAAAACTATTGTGCTGCTTTCGGATGTAAAACATGAATCGCAATAAAACCAAAGACGAGCACACCTTTCGTGTAATTACGAAGGCAAATTTTTCAAGACAGTCAATGTATTTTGGAAGTTAGCTTGAGCGGCCTAGTTTTTTTTTAGAGTTCTGGATATAGAGTAAGTTTCAAATTCTTAGTTTGATAAGTTGATAAAAAGTCAATTTATTACCGTTAGGTCAATGCTTTGCAATTAACACTGTTAGTCAAAATATTTCTTTCGCACTGGTGAGAAAAACTGATTAGTGAGATAAGTGCGATAAAAGTAACTAAACCTCATTGTTCTAACTTGAAATGTTTGCCCAATTTTTTGTACGATAGTACAGATTGCTACATTTTGCCATCATTAAACGATTGTGGTGCAATAAGCCAAATCAGACGAAATTAGGTGCGACCAAATTACGTTTATTAGCATCAAGTATTGACAACGATTGGTTACAACGTTAAGCAACAATGGAACGTGAAATGGATCCCAAATCAACAAACGGCGGCTTCTTTTACCAATCACTATAGTATAGAGCTTTTCCTTTTTTCTTTTTCGTCAACTGTGTCTCTATATAACAGACTCACTTCACCTGTTTACCCTATTACTGACGGATTCTCTTAAAAAGTGTCAAACCTAAAGCTTCGAGAATAAATATTCTACTTTCTGCAATTTTCAAATTTTGTACTACCAATGAATTATCCAGCTTCTTCAATTTTCAAAATGGTTTTTCTCCAATGAAGCAGGCATTCTCCCGAAGTGAGATCTTGTTTTGAAAATAAATTGCTGCTACGTGAGGTATTTGTAGTACTTCGACCATCATCTTGACCTCAGCCAATTGACTTTCGGTAAGGTATGATTCATGTGAGCCAAGATCCAGAAACAAAACATTTCAAATCCGCTAATCGTTAAAGCATGAGGAAAGTACTTCCTCTGTTGACACGGTTGACACGTCAATCAGTATTCCCTTGTTAGCACGACGCTTTAGAATTCCATCGGTTCACTCTTCTCGTCTCCCGGTAATTGATGGCCTAACAATAAGCAAGTAATTCATTTATTTATTGCAGATTTCAGATACAACACATGTTTCATAGGCCATAAGACAAACAGAGGGAGGGCTAAGCGCGAGATAGTAAAATAACGTTAAATTCGGCTTATCTTACTTCTACAAAGGCAAAGAATCATATTACTATTTCTATATCTACACATTCGTACAGAGCAGCATTCAATAAACGTACCGTGTTTGATGCTTTATCAAAGCTCATGGATACTGCAGCATGGGTTTGTAACCAATGTTTTCTTCAGTCTGCCCTAGTAGAATTCGGGGCTGTTATTTATAATGATTTTGGGGTAGTTTCTCCGAATCGGAGAAAGTGGCTTGAATAATTTGTTTTCCGAGTACAAGCCGACTGTAGTCATAGGAGAAAGCGGTATCCATGAGTTGTTTTCCAGATACAATTCCATCTTGTTCATAATAAATAGAGTGATATCGATTCCCTTTGGTTGTGTTAAGTTGTTTTCCGTTAGAACTGCGTCTCACTAATATGACTCATAGCATTACAGCCACATAAAAACACGAATGTCAATTAGGCGTTTAGATCTATGTCAGTTATGAATGAATTGTAAACTGTCCATATCGCTTGTTCATAATTCAGGATTTTCTCCTTTCTATGTTGCTATTTGTCAGTTCACGTAACACCAGCATCGTCATACTTTTGTAAGCCTTTGCTCTATTGGGGTAAATTGAAGATTGCATTTTATTTTCAGAAACTTAAAACAACTTTTTTGGGTCTGAAGCCTGCCATCTCCAACACTTAATCATTTTGAGGAGACAAAAACCTATTCATATAATGCTCTTACTTTAACTACTTTTCTTAAACTTATTGTTCCGAATTGTTTTGTGTTTGTTTTTTCTTAGATATTTGAACTCGTGTTGAATGTAGAGTCTAATCCTTCTGAAGAGCGAAGTGCAAAATACCGGTCGTATTCATATAAGGCGAGCAAAATTAAAATTACAGACCAGGGGTGGCTCGTGTATGGTACTGTGGAACTGCAGCACTTCCAGTTCCCACTCCACCTTATCGATGACATTCGATGTAAATAATTAATCTTTTGTTTTTCTTTATTTTTCTTATACTTGTAGCTACATTATATAAAACATAAGGTAAATCTCAACAACCATCCTAAGTTTATGAAAAAATAAAAAAATCTTTTTGCTTCAAAGCTCCTGTGATATAGTGTTTGAAATTATCAGTAGATTCCAATGCAGCTGTAGAAAGAGAACTGTCGCTCATGAAGTACCGACCCTTGTGTGCTGGTGTAATAAAGGTTCAAGTTTATGTATAACTTTCCTTTTTCATTGTTTGTTTAATAAAACAATTGCTAAAATTTTCTGAAGCAGCCCCCAATAATTTTAGCTACGAGCCGCCCCTGTTACAGACGCACTATTTTGTAACAAACGTTCTTAAAGTTGGAAGCAGGATCATATCACAATCTGCAACTTCCTGTCACAAGATTCCATTACTAACTATTTATATACACGGAACGTCACTACATATGAGAAATCAATACACTGAAATAAGAAACAAATACTTGTAATAAACGAAGAACCTTCGCAGTCCCCTCACGGAACCCTTCAAACTCACGGAACACAGCTATACGTTTTGTGGAACCCCTATTGAAGAGCACGGATGTAGAATGATGAAAATGTTTTCATCGTGAGTAACTTGCTTTTCAACGTTTTCAATTCCCTAACCAAGGTCAGTTAACTTTAATCAAATCATCGTTTTATTGGCTACGTTTCATTGTTTAAACTACCTTTTTCTTACCTGTAATCGATATAAAATGTGATGCTAGTTTTTCTTGTTCTCTCGCGCCTCTGATATCGCACGTTCATTCAGACTTATAGTACAACTTCACCGTTTAATCCATATCCGGAAACGGACAAAACATTTTTGCCTAGTTACTTTTCAAGTCAAATAACCTATGTGGAAGCGGTAGATTTTTTGCACTTTCGCTTCCACAGAAAAAGAACCGCTTCCACTCCTTCCACTGCCAGATCCCTGATCGGTATTTTTGCATTTCTGTTTTATGTTGCTGGTTTTTTTGAACCACTGTTAAATATTGCTTTTAGGGAGTTGTTAACATACCGATATCGAAATTCAATGGAGTTGGTGGTAAATATTCTATGGTACTTTTATTAAGCGTTCAGTGTGCAAGCGGAAGCAATGACAGAAGTAATCGCATTTTGGTTCCATTTTGTAACACTTTTGTTTCGAAATTGAGAATTCTTTTTTCTCTTCTCACAACTGCCCTTGGATAAATCCGGCTAAACTGACATTCCTTACACCGACTTTACTGATGGGGACTCTGCAAGCGATGCTGGTAGAATTGGATAATAACCTTATAAAGAAGTTTCTTCAGTTGGTGACAACAACAGCAACAAAATTCAAGTTTTTATATCAATTACCTAGCAAACGTAGCTTATTGTTCTTTTTAAACTTTTAAATATATAGTACCGGTACCTAATTAAAAAAAGAAGTTTACAACCAAAAAGTTAAAAATATTTTTCATCAGCAGTAGCAGCTGAAAAAAACTGTGGTTGGAGCAATGTATAGTGCACTACTTAAAGGTAGCTGCCGAGTCCTCTGCTTGCAGGTATGCTGCTAGCATTTTTTTGAGAGTTTTGACCTTTGTGGTTCCGCACTTAACAAAACAGGCTCCCAAAGATCCCGACTCCTATTGCAAAAGATTTTTGTGCAGTGTACACGCAATTATGATTGGACACTCTTTTTTAATGGCGTAAAATGTTGTTCTTGGATTTCCTGTATTGTATTTTTGGTAGCTTAATTGTCCAATTCGATCTGAATCAAGACACTGTGAGTATTTAATATGCTGAATTACAGCCTATGTGAATGACTTACTCTGTAGAACTTAAAATTAGTATGGAACAGGTTATTACAGTATTACTTTGGCCTATTTGGTTAGCTTAGGGCAGTGGTTCCAACCTGTTCGATGCTTTGACCTCTTTTTGAAAAGAGCTCAAAGCATCGATTATTGTGGACTCCCAACTCATTTTTTGTCGTTTCTGAAGTTTTTGGAAGTAAACTTCTTGAGGTGGTTGTGTGAGCTGCTTTGGTAAATTTTTGGCCAATAGGCTATTTCCATTGAAATCATTATTTTCATTTCTTAGCAATTTTTTTTTATAAAATCAAATTTAACTCGTGGATGTCCTGTTCGTTTACTCACATCTGTAAATCTTAGCTTCCCACGACCAAAAAAATCCATATACAGCTGTACAGTGTTATTCTTTTGAAGCTTTTTGTGGACCGTTGGTAAAGAACTGATTATCTTGGCTGTTTACCGACAACACTGAAATACAAAAACTTACAAAATTATGGAAATTCATCTTAGACATGAAACTATGATAGTGCGGAAATTCATTTAGATGGAATTATTGAATTATGGAAATATGAAAAACTAAAAAGTAGGCCTGTGGAAATCCCAGAGACATTAAAATTAACAAAAATCAATAAAAACTAAAAGTAGAACCAACCATTTAAGTAAAATTTAACTATTAGGTTGAATTAAAGAGAGCATTTTTGTGTTTCTGTAGTTTAGTTGGTGTTTTTTCCATGTTTTTGTAATTAGGTTAATATCCATATTTTACTGTTGTAGCTATTAACTTTGAACCTTAACGTAGCTAGGGTATACTGGGGTAATTTGTGACAAGTTATCACTTTTTAACTGCTATCTGTCTCTTGCAATCACAACTTTAATGTAAGTACTGTAGTTGAACATTTGTAGATGCACTTTATTTGAACATTTGTTGATTTATGTACCACTTGGAAACACCATATGTTTTAGTGATTTTTGGATTCACCAATATGTACTTTGAAATTAAGAAGATTCGTCACAATTTATTCCAGAATGAGGTAATTCAGGACATGGTTAAATAGCCTAAAAATGATGGCAATAATTAAGGAAAATGTTGTATTAGTTGGAGGTACTAGTTAGTTAGCATTGTTGCTTGATCTGATAATTGATTGAATTCAAATCCAATAACAATTCATAGTCTAATTTACAGCCATTTTCATTGGTTACATTTAACTCATGGTAAAGGTGTTGCCAGGTCAGTTCTTCATCATCATGTTGTGTCAGTGTCAGCAAAGCATCACTGCATGTGCAATCTACCAAAACTAGCCTAGCTAGAGTTGTAATAATAGTTACAAATTGTGCATGTTCAAAGTCAACTCTTGGCCCTTGGCAAGCCCTGCTGATGAGTCCAAAAGGACGAAACACATTCAGGGATGGGTTTGTAAATTTGAAAAGATCTCGCAATAGCATTGCTTCCTTCTGAAGCCTCATGCCTTCAGCACTTGCTTTGTTGTTTTGTTTCTCGCTTATAAGATGCTCTCTATCAACCGTAACCACTTGGAGCTAGCGATATGAATTATGTGTAACATGACTTACATTATCTTGTCTTGAATATCCCCTGCTTACCCTACATATACTGAGTTTTCATTTCAGCATTTTTCATGATTGACCATTAATGTTGTGCTAAAACACAAAAATTTTGCATGTAACCCTAATGCTGATTTGCAAAATCATCCAATTGAGATTCAAGTGGATTAAGCAAATTCTGACAAACTCTTTCAGCTGAATACTCTATTTTGTTTCTTCTCTAAATTAGTTTTCAGATTGTACAATATCCATTGTAATTGACTATTTTGTGTGAGGGAAAACCTGTGCCTTAAAATACAGATTTATGAAAATAAAAAACGCCCAACAAATTTTTAAAAATATAGTCTTGTAAATAGTCTGTCTCTGACATAATTAAACACATGGCTTGACAAAAATTGTACCCTCAGTGTACACTCCTTTTTGTGTTCACATACTGGGCGCCCCCCAGTGTACAGTGCCTTTGACTAAGTATTCTGCCCACATCAAGTTAAGCCATAATCATGGTATATGAAGCAGCAGCCCTTTCCACAATGCCACAGCATCATTCAATGGTCAGCAGCAAATATGCTTATTTAAAGACACAGTAGCAAACATGAATGGTAAAGCCCATTACTCATTGTATTGGTATGAAACACTAATATTCATTAAAGAGCAGAGACATTTGGATTAGGGGCAAAACTAGATGTAATAAAATACCAAGTTTAAGAAAATATCAAAATAAAACATTGATAACATCAATTTGTATAACTGGATTAAGAGGAAACGTTTCTGTTTGAAAAGAGCTTAATGGGCACCTGTTGCAATAGGCTATATGACTTTGGGGGAAAGGCATGGCTCCTGTTTAATGCTATGGTTAAATTAAAGCAAACAGCGCAGCCAAAGAACTTACTGTCACAAATATAAATACGAAAGGGTGCCCACCAAATCGTCAAATAGTCCTACCACTACATACCTAATTTTTTTATGCGTCAAAACGACCACCATTTGGACCCTGCCATCAATTTTGACTTATGTTTCACTCCCCCCTACAGCTTTGAATAGTACGAATGATAGTTTTTGACATCATTATTCTTTTTGCGTCTTGATTTAATAGACCAAGATGATCACCATTACATATACGGAAAATAGGGCCTATATTTTCTATAGGTTTTCGTTGCTGCTTATACAAATGTTTGTACAGTGAAATCGGCTGCCTTGATACGTTCTAACTCCGTAAATGTGATTTCATGCCCTGCCGGGATAAAATCGCACCACACTTAGCGGAAACATTTTGTCTATTTTGCTTGACAATACTTTTATAGAGCTACCAGGACCAAACCTATAAATTTGGGGCAAAGCAAGGACTCTATATAACTTCCCTGAGCACACCTAAGCAAGGAAAAACGAACATGCAACGTAATGCGTAGCCAGCAGGGACTTGAGAAAGTTTGATAGGAAATCAAAAGAAAACAACGTCACTGTGTGAAATCGTATCATATAGAAGATGTTTGATATTTTGCTTTGTAATGGTTTTGTGGAGCTACCGGGATCAAGCTTAAAAATTTGGGGAAAAGCAAGGAGTCTTTCAGTTCTGACGCCAAGCAAGGGAAAAAAGAACGTGCAACATAGTGCGTAGCTAGCAAGGACTTGAACAAGTTTAAGGAGAAATAAAAAAAAACAACGTCAATGTGAAATCGCACCAGATCAAAAACATTTTTGCTATTTTGCTTCAAAGTAGCTTTTCCCCACTTTCAAACTAGCTTTTCCCTACTTTCAAACTAGGGGAAACGCAAGACCCTCTTCTTTCACGTAAGCACAATGAACAGAGCACATAGACCTAATGCATACCCAGGAATTTCCGATAAGAAAGGAAATGAGAAAAAGAAATCAGAAATTTGAATAAGAAAAGGAGCGCACCAAGTCGTGAAAATCTTATGTGTAGAAAAAACAAACTTTTTGTTACTGTTCACTCAAGTGCCCGATGGGTGAAACAGGCTTGGTCGGCTGAACCAACCTTAATCCCGACGTTACTAACGGGGATCCTGAGGGTGACGCCGACATAAGTTTCCTCGGCGCCTTCCCACTGCTTTGATATGCTTTCAAGCACTCTCTGAGTTTAACGGTTGCAAGTGTGTTTGTTTGAAATCACTTATGGTGAAAACACGGCGAATAAGACGTTGCCTGCACGCAATAAACGTGATATACATGTAGTGGTTATGCACCCCCGCCTACAATGGTTTTTTTAAACGATTGCATTTAAAAAAAACGTTAATTTTTGCTAAAAGTAATTGTATAACGTTTTAAGCTGTATCAAGGTGCAACAGCCGATTATTTATTTGTGTTTTTAAAGCTTTCTCTTTTCTTCTTTGTTTGATAGTGGTGTTGCATCGTAGTTTTAAATGACATTACAAATTAGTGTTCCCTCAATGATTTTAATCCGAGCACAACCGCTGGCGCGAGTGCGAAATTGCTGGAAATGTGCAAAACCCGCCGGACAAATTTTGGCGGATATTGCTGAAAAAACCGCTGTATTAGCCTTGGTAACGTATTTTAAAGTTGTAAAGAAAGATGTTTTTGGTAGCCTACTGCTCTTCAGTGTATACGCTAAGCTAAAGAAAGGTGCCGTTTTCCCCAATTCCGGTCTTTAGTCCTTGATCCAAAAGTTTTTCGAAGGCAGCTAAGCGTCTGACGTTCCGTGACAGTATCGGAAGAGCAATCTGCAAGCTTTTTTCTGCATACTCGCGCACTGTTTTCACGCATTTATTGTACAATAAAATTAGTCTAACGGCTTCATTTATGACGTCAACTTGGTTATAATACGGTAACGTTTGGTTCAGTCCCTGCAACATCTCAATATTTTGCATACTAGTTTGAAGTTTGCCTATAACATTGGTTTGCGTCGAACCGCACCCTTTGTTTTTCTCTCAGACGTATTTTCTTTAATTATGGCATTTTTAACCTCGTTCAGCGCTTATGAACGGTTTTTGGCATGTGGCCCATTTTCGAAACGCACAGAAGCACGTGGCCCGATTATGTGTTTTTCTCAATTTCATAGGCGACCTCAAAAAGTTATCAAAGTAAATTTCAGGGACGTTGTCTAAATAAAATAAAAAAACAAGTGAAAAAATTTTCCAATTTACACTCGATGCGATGGGCAGATAAAGTACTGGCCTCGTAAAGACCATGGTCTCCCAATTAAAAATATTTGGTCTAGGCTATCATCATCTGCCACGGATGATCGTTATTTTTTAATTCGATTCAGATTCCAGCTTGCGAGTTGTAATGCGTTTACCATGCGACGTCTTTCGCAGCCGGAACTGGAGTTAACTGCGTCAAAGATTTTTAAAGATCAACTAAAAACAAGTCCGGACAACAATTGTACGGGCGTAAGCGCAGAGTTTTGAAAATTTCCGGGAGAGGGGGAGAGAAGAGGCAAAACTGTGACCTTGCGCTTCGGTGACGTAATACTTCGCGGGATTGTATCAACCCTAAAAAAGGTTCACAAACAAGTAGCCTGTCGGTTACTTATCGGCCGCGGCAAAATACGTAGTCATTTCTGTTTAGTAAGTTAAATTTGGTTGCTTAAACTCTGCGACGTGTTCAACAGTAGTTCGTAAACGTTTCAGAATGTCAGGTTGACAGGGCATATAAATAGAATAGGTTTGATTGTATGCCGACACTCGCTTAAGATCAAAAATACCTTTTTGAATTAATGGGATTTTGGGTAGGTTACCACGACTATGACACCAGAACAAAAATTACCCGCGAGCTTTAGTTGTTGCTTGATTATGGTCCAATAATTCAACTAGTTACATTTCTCAATCGTAAGCAATTAAACTGCTGGGTTTTGCAATTGCGAGTAAATTTTCCGTCTAAAATTGGAAGTATTTGACGACCAAAGCCGCGTAGCTTAGAAGAAAATTAAGATTTTTGTATAGTGGTCATACCGAATGTGTTTTGCTTTCTTCAACGTATCTCAGAAAGCACTATTATCGATAAGCGACAAAAAATTCCACCCGAGTCTTGCCAATTAATTTGACAAACCACGCACAAAAACAAACCAGTCAATTTTTAAAAAGTTTTGTCCCAAATACAAAAAAATGGCAAAACGATTTTATCTGGCTAGGTATTGTGGCGAAAGTGATGATAGTTTTGAGACACTGCTGAAGCTTATTTACGGGACCGTCTATGATAATTGCGTTAACATACATGTAGCTGGCTAAAATATATTTTTTCGCTCCTAATAAGTTTTAATTAACCATTGAACGAATGTGAGAAAAGAGGTCGCTAATATTTGATAGATGAAATTTTGTCTTTGTAAAAAGCATTCGAAACTTGACCGAAGTAAAGGAAGCAAAGAGATTCATGGTAAACGCAGCTTTTAGGTCGAGCAAAAAATTGAAAAGCTGATATTTGCAATTACAGGGTTTCACTTATAGGCGCTTACTGCAGAAAAAGCTATGGTCTATTCTTCATTTAAACAAGCTTTTAGGGGACCCCTCTTACTTTACTCGGCGCCACTGACTACAGGAAGATCTATAGGATTGCTTTAGAGACGCACGCGCAATTCCGCTTTAAAGGGTGGTTTCTTTGTACAGCGCACAACTTTCTGTGAGTTTTGACTATGTAGTGATTTTTCTTTGCACTGGGAAACGTATTTAGATGATTCACCTTGATGTTAAATCAAAAGACGGTGTTGGAATGGTCAATCGTGAACGGTATAGGCAAATTGTACTGTATTACAAATTACCTTTCAAGCAACTGACCTAAAAAAGGCTACATTTTTATATAAAAATTTTCAAAGAGATCCAAAACTCAAATCCACATTTTTTTCTTCACGTTTCATGGTTTATTTCAATCATGACTGGTAAGCTATCACAGCACATACTGTAGCTATCAGCTACATTTTATGTAAAAAACATTATGTTGGGGGGTATTTGAAACTGAAGTTGATTAGTATTCTTTTTACTCTTGGTTTTTATAACTGGCAAGTTTGAGAAGGTTATTTATTTGTAAATAACAAAAACTGAACCATTCCCTTAAAAAGTGGTGTTTCTTGTGCTAAACTTAGGCCGAGATCTATGTACTTTTTATCTTATCATTCATGATTGCAATTGACAATTGCAATTTGCAATTGAAGCGTAAAGAAATGATATACATTTTAACCACTTCCAGTTTCGAACTTCCTTCGAAAAATGATGTGTTGTGTTAGACTAAAGTTTGAGAGCTCTTTGGTATTATTGCTTTTCACCTACGATTGAAATTGGCCGGGAACAGAAAAAACTTTGATATACTTTATGTTAATGCTTGAGAGAAAATGTGTTATACAAATGATATTTAGTCGCCGTCATTCACTGTTGCGTCACTGCCACGCGCTCGTTACCTGAGATGGTGCACTGCCCTAAAAAAGCGTCGGTCCAAATTTTGATTCCTATTCACTTTCTCCCACGCATTACACTGTTGAAAATTTTGCTAACCGAATTGCAAACATTTCAACCAACTGAAGAAAATTACCAAATACTGCCGGACTTTTTTACGCATCGTTGAATTTAAACTGCATATCCACCGGACACGTTTTTCGCGTTTAAAAGGAACCCTGATCACAATGCCTGCCACTATGTGGTGAGAACAGCAGCAGGCGGCATAATCATGCACCATCATTTTAATAGCAAACATGAATAGTAAAGCCCATTACTGATATTTGTAATTGATAGGCTATTTGTATCAGTACGAAACACTAATATTCACTAAAGAGCAGAGACATTTGGATTAGAGGCAAAACTAAATGTAATAAAATACCAAGTTTAAGAAAATATCAAAATAAAACATTGATAACATCAATTTGTATAACTGGATTAAGAGGAAACGTTTCTGTTTGAAAAGAGCTTAATAGGCACCTATTGCATAGGCTGTATGACTTTGGGGGAAAGGCATGGCTCCTGTTTAATGCTATGGTTAAATTAAAGCAAACAGCGCAGCCAAAGAACTTACTGTCACAAATATAAATACGAAAGGGTGCCCACCAAATCGTCAAATAGTCCTACCACTACATACCCAATTTATTTTATGCGTCAAAACGACCACCATTTGGACCCTGCCATCAATTTTGACTTATGTTTCACTCCCCCCTACAGCTTTGAATAGTACGAATGATAGTTTTTGACATCATTATTCTTTTTGCGTCTTGATTAATACGCCAAGATGATCACCATTACGTATACGGAAAATAGGGCCTATATTTTCTATAGGTTTTCGTTGCTGCTTATACAAATGTTTGTACAGTGAAACCGGCTGTCTCAGTTGATATTTTCTAACTCAGTAAATGTGATTTCATGCCCTGCCGGGATAAAATCGCACCACAATTAGCGTAAATATTTTGCCTATTTTAATATAGCTTTGAAAAAAGCTGTTTGGGCCGTAAGCTTTTCGTGACGCGTTTATCAGCGATAATATCGCGTCAAAAGGGAAGATCCAGAATGAGTAAGTGTTTTATGTGATTAATTTGGACGTTAGGCAATCAAGACGAGCCAATGATAGCGCTAAGTATTTTAAAGCGCGCCAAAGAAAGATTTCGCAATACCGAAAGTTAGAGAAAGCGCAGCAGGAGGCTAAATGCCACGATTATCGAAAGAGTTTGAAATCGTAAACAACTCTGTCTGCATAAAGCCAGGCGCTGGGTCTTGATATAAGCACTTAAAACAGCCTCTAAGAGATTAAGGTGGAAAGAGCTGCGTGCTGTGGCGAGGATTGAAAAGCGCTTGTTATCATAGCTTAATGCACGTTGATCATTTTGTAGAAGATGTTGACCAATGGCAGAGTGACAATCCGGTTTGGTGTCGGTTCGTTTGCACGATCTGTGTGATTGAGATTGGCGTGGACGAGTCAATTGTTGTCTTAACTATTGCGGAACATGCTACTTGATGCGATCCTGTAGCCGTTGAGATGTTCACCTCACGTACCGACTATTACAGTGGCACTTATATTCATATATGACTAAACTTTTCTGAGTGGTAGGTAGAACATGCTTGCGGGCCACAGGCAGCATGCGCTTAGACGTAAAGACCAAGCGGGTGCTGATGGAACCACAGCAGCTTTCCACGGCGGTTCTGACTTCTTTTTCCAAGTTTGTGGAGGGCTTACCAATCCAAGGGACCCTCAAGTACATTGGGCACTTTTCTGGGCCGAATCGCTTAAGGGTGGAAAACTGAGCAATTTTCTTGGTGATCTGAGTGTTGATGACGTTTTCAGGATAGCCATTGTCCAGTAACATTTTCTTGATCCGTTCATTTCTCCACTGAGTCTATGCTTGATGCAAATCATAGGGCTCGATGCACTAATGTTGGTATTAGACTTATTTTACGTTTGAGAGGACTAAAGGACTCCCAACGTAAATACTGGCCGGTGAAAGTGGGTTTCCAGTATACCATGGTTTCAAAGCAAATATCTGTTCTTTCGACGTAAACATCAAGAAACGCTAGACATTTTCCTTGCTGTTTTTGAAGGGTGAATTTGAGGGATGGATGAAGGCAGTTGAGTTTGGTCAAGAATTCATCTGCTCCAGCTTCGTGATCGAAGATGGCAAACGTGTCGTCAACATATCTGAAGTATGTTGGAGGCTTCTACGTTTGAGAAAATAACTTTTCTTCATCATATTCAACAAAGATGCTAGCCAAAGCCGGACTAAGTGGTGATTCCATAGCTACTCGGTTTATTTGTTTGTACATGGTGTTGTTGAAGCTGAACTCAACCGAGGATGTAGCGCTCTTCATCAATTCAACAAACACGTCCTTTCGAATGAGTGGTTGTAAATCAGATTCGTTGTAAAGGATATCTGAACAGATTTTGATGGTTTCATCATGGGGAACGTTAGGGAACAAGCTGGACACACCAAAAGAACACATGAACACAGTAGGGTCGATGTCAAGATTTTGCATGGTCTTAGCAAACGCAAACGAATCTGAAATGCAATGTCACAAAAACCGCTCCAACGCAAGTTGTAATTGGCCAGCCAACCGCTTGCCAAGTTCATGACAGTATTGGGTGAAGTGGCGTGGCTTCTTCATGTGTTTTCCGGCAAACCATACATTCGAGGTCTTTGGGATCCAGTTGGTCGTATTGCGTCATGTATCCACTTCGGCATAGGATCGGCTTTGACTAAGTCAAGCAACCGCTTCTGAAGGCGCGATTCAATGCTGGCTGTGTTGTCATTGCTGGAGACCGACCAAGTCTTTTGAATTTCGTTGATCATCAAGAATCTCGTTCATTTTATCGACGTAGTCGCTTTTGTTTAAAAGGACAACGCCGGACCCTTTGTCAGGTTTAGTGATAATGATATCATCATTCTTTCGTAATCTGTTGATTGCACGAAAGCACTCTTTGTGCATTGTGAAGTCACGTGAATCTACCGTGCTGCCACAATACAAATATGCAAGGTCGGCGAGTCGGGCTTTTAAAGCAGTGCGTTTTTCAACAGAACTGGCACTGTCATATAAAAGCTGTGCCCACAATGACTCCACAAATTCGGCAAAGATTTCTTCTTTGCTCAAATACCTGGGTGGCCACCCAAAGTTGAGACCATGCGACAGCACGAAACTTTCAGTGTCAGATAAATCATACTCAGAGATTCAGAACACGCGGTTTTTGTGACATTGCATTTCAGATTCGTTTGCGTTTGCTAAGACCATGCAAAATCTTGACATCGACCCTACTGTGTTCATGTGTTCTTTTGGTGTGTCCAGCTTGTTCCCTAACGTTCCCCATGATGAAACCATCAAAATCTGTTCAGATATCCTTTACAACGAATCTGATTTACAACCACTCATTCGAAAGGACGTGTTTGTTGAATTGATGAAGAGCGCTACATCCTCGGTTGAGTTCAGCTTCAACAACACCATGTACAAACAAATAAACCGAGTAGCTATGGAATCACCACTTAGTCCGGCTTTGGCTAGCATCTTTGTTGAATATGATGAAGAAAAGTTATTTTCTCAAACGTAGAAGCCTCCAACATACTTCAGATATGTTGACGACACGTTTGCCATCTTCGATCACGAAGCTGGAGCAGATGAATTCTTGACCAAACTCAACTGCCTTCATCCATCCCTCAAATTCACCCTTCAAAAACAGCAAGGAAAATGTCTAGCGTTTCTTGATGTTTACGTCGAAAGAACAGATATTTGCTTTGAAACCATGGTATACTGGAAACCCACTTTCACCGGCCAGTATTTACGTTGGGAGTCCTTTAGTCCTCTCAAACGTAAAATAAGTCTAATACCAACATTAGTGCATCGAGCCCTATGATTTGCATCAAGCATAGACTCAGTGGAGAAATGAACGGATCAAGAAAATGTTACTGGACAATGGCTATCCTGAAAACGTCATCAACACTCAGATCACCAAGAAAATTGCTCAGTTTTCCACCCTTAAGCGATTCGGCCCAGAAAAGTGCCCAATGTACTTGAGGGTCCCTTGGATTGGTAAGCCCTCCACAAACTTGGAAAAAGAAGTCAGAACCGCCGTGGAAAGCTGCTGTGGTTCCATCAGCACCCGCTTGGTCTTTACGTCTAAGCGCATGCTGCCTGTGGCCCGCAAGCATGTTCTACCTACCACTCAGAAAAGTTTAGTCATATATGAATATAAGTGCCACTGTAATAGTCGGTACGTGAGGTGAACATCTCAACGGCTACAGGATCGCATCAAGTAGCATGTTCCGCAATAGTTAAGACAACAATTGACTCGTCCACGCCAATCTCAATCACACAGATCGTGCAAACGAACCGACACCAAACCGGATTGTCACTCTGCCATTGGTCAACATCTTCTACAAAATGATCAACGTGCGTTAAGCTATGATAACAAGTAAGGCTCTTGATTTATTTTCTAGCTACACTATTTAATAAATGCCTGTGATATTATTACTTTTTCTGTCCATATCTTTAGATTGTATGCAAGTGACGTTGTTCAATGGAAACGATTGTATGAGATAATAAATAATCAAGCAAAGAAAACGCAAACTTTTTTTTTATAAAAGGCAACTTTTTATTATCTTGAATAGACCTTATCAGTACAATTTGACTGCTTTAGCAATATTTATATTTTTAGCATTAAATCAGTTTAAATATTTTAAAATCTTTGATACAATTTCAGAGTACGTGCCAGTGTTCCCTCTAAGATTTTAGTGAGCGCGTAACCGCCGGCACAAGTGCGAAATTGCTAGCAAATGTACGAAAACCGCCGGACAAATTTGCAGGGAAAGGAAAGTCAAAACTGTGACAATGCGCTTCGGTGACGTAATAATTAGCGTGACTATGTCAGCCCCAAAATGTTCACAAATAGGTAAGCCTATCGGTTGTTATAAGACGGCGGCGAAATACCTGGCTATTTTTCTTCAGTAATTGTGGTTAAATTTGGTCTCAAACTTTACAGCCTTTGCAACAGTGATTCGTAAGCGCTTTGGAATGACAGATGAAAAATGCGCGTAAATAGAATTAACCCTTTGCCGACGCCCGACATGAGCATGAGAACTGGAACTTTTATGAAGTAATGTGATGTTAGGTAGGTTATTACGACTATGACACAACAAAAATTACTTGCGAACTTTAACTGTTGCTTGATTACGGTAAATAATTAGACAACTTACATTTCTTTATCGTAATCAATTAAACAACAGGTTTTTGCAATTGCAAGCAAACTTTCAATCTCAGTTCGGAAAGTATTTGAAGGGAATTCAAAACTAAATTGGTTAGAAGTTGTATTCTTTTTTATTTTTAGTGTTTGTAAATGGCAAGTAAAAGAAGGTTATTTATTTGTAACGTACAAAAACTGAATCAATCCCTCAAAAATGGTGTTTTTTGTGCTTGACTGAAAGCGAGAATTATGTGCTTTTTTATCTTGACAAGCACGATTGAAAGTTAGCGTTGAAACGTAAAGAAAACAAAGATTTTAAGCAAGTTTAGTTTTAAACTTTCCTCAAAAATGATGTCTTGAGTTAAAACTGAAATTTGAGAGCTGCTTGCTATTACTGCTCTTTGGCTACGACTGAAATCGGCTGGGAAAAAGTAAACAAAAAAATTGATTTTACTTCAGGTTAATTGCTGGAGAGATAATTTGTTATACAAAAAAGTGAGGCAAAGGCGTGCGCGATATTTAAGTCGCCGTCATTAGCTGTTGCGTCACAGCCGTGCGACGTTTGGGTGAGACGTTGCACTGCTCTGAAAAAGCATCTGTCTTAACTTGGATTTCTTTTCACTGTCTCCCATGTATTTAACAGTTGGTTAAGATTTTCCTAACAAAATTGCAAAAATTTTGACAAAATGAAAAAGTTACCAAAAACCGCCGGACTTTTTTTACGCACTGTTGAATTTTAACTGCGAATCCGCCGGACATAATTTCGCATATTCGCACTTCTTTTGCGTTTAAAGGGAACACTGGTACGTGCTCATCAACTAATTAGCGAGTGAGACTGCAGCGAAAAAGATGCATCAATTTGTTTTGAACCAATCATATTAAACGCAATGGAATTGCCTAAAATATGCGATAAAAAATCACAAGAGAAATACGCGTGTAAAAAGCAATTTCTTGCTCTGCTACTATGACAAAACAAATTGCAGCTGATTGTTTATCAAAAGGAGCTTTTCGGTATCTTTTGTTTAAGTTTTCATTTGTTTTATTCCCAGTAGACTGTACTTCATGAGAAAACGAAAAAATTCTCTAAACAGGCGTTAGTTACGATGTCATTTTCCCCCTAAAGTTTGTTTTTTCGAAGTTTGGTTTCTGGTTTTTGTTTGAGCCTTGAATCGCTTTCCTCCATAAACAAGCAGTTTTAGAATATTTATTTCTAATAATGACGTCATCCCCTGTACGAAATGCTCACGAGGGTGATGATCAGTGGCGTCAAGTTTATTGTTCCTACACCCAGTAGTTGTAAAAGAATTCTGGTGTGATATGCAACAACCTAGCAAGAGACATTTTGAAAACGATGAGTTAATGTGATATTTACTGGTTTTAGGCAAAGCCGTGCGTGTTTTCTTCAAGTTTGGTAGTTAAAACTTAAGTTGTCATGGTGACCCAAGGGTATGAAAATCTAGTTACTATACCAATAGCAATGATAACATGAAACAAAAAGTTAATTTTCGTAAAATTTTGAAAAAAACTGCTTTCTAGGTTTTTGCAAACGAGAGGAGAGTTTAATCTCACACTGGCAAAATTCTGTTTTATATTATATGGTACAAAAAATGGTAACACATTGTTACAGAACTTTTCGAACAACATCCGAGGTGCTGTTTTGATATTTGGTGCAAGTCACGATTAAGGCATTTAACACTTTGTCTTAAAGTGTCAACTTTTTTTGAAGTAAGACACAGCAGTGCTATCACTTTTAGAATCGGTGCCAAAATATATTGTGCTGAAAGTGATCTGTAACTCTACTGACATTTTTGATTTAACATGTACTTAATGTGACCTCTGTTTTTCATTGCAAACTGCTCGCAAATATCTTTCCCAGACAAAATCTTTTCTCCCAAAACTACTGTACACTTGAGGTAGCGTATTCCAATTATGTTTAACAGCGTCTGTAAGTTCCTTTAGGTGACCCTTTCTCTGTAACGCAGTGAAAGCGGCTAGTTACAAGCAACTGATTCATCTGATCACAATAAGATATTATGAGTGTTTTATAAGAAGAGCAACAAAAGGGCACTATCAGAAATCTAGAAAAATATCACAGGATAAAGTTTTAAAGATCAGATGTCTTTAGAAACGTTTACGATAAGAACAGAGGTCTCGCGGATCGCCTCTCAATTAGAAATATTAGAGAAAGAGGTATTTGTTTGCAAAGCATCCTTTGACTAGTGATATTAAAACGGTGGCGTATTTTAGTTTTCTACCTTTAAGGAAAATGTTCATTATATGTTAGGAAAGATGTGTATCTAATTTTCTAAAACAAAAAGCGTCATTGTTTCTTTTTGTCCCACTCGATACCACGTTTGAATAAAGCAGTTATTTCCTTGTGGCAAGCAATGACACAATTTTAGGCTGTATTGGCTTTTGAACTAATTTTGCCATTGTCATTGAATTATCTAAAAAAGACAAGATTTTCACAGGCCTTAGTAGGTTTTTTCCTGTTTAATGACTTACGATTTTCAGCGGTTCCACAATTTCGATAATGTCATACTCACATATTGTTTTAAGTAACCTCAAGAAATAGAACAACTAAATCGGTGTTTTTACATTAACTGGAGTTTGTGTGACAAATACTTCGAACTCTTAAAACTTTGCACCAATGTACCATTGCCTCGTAGTCTAGCATGGGTACATAAATTGCAGGAAAAGCAAAAAAACACCATGAATTAATTGGACAACTTAACTGTAATACAGCAAATTTATGCTAAATTTATTTAATGTTAAGAAATAGAGAAGATAGAACTTCTGTAGTTGGGCTGTTGAATATCATTAACTCGCTTTTAAAAGGAATCTTTCTCATTGCAATGTTTGCGTTGCGAAGGAAAAGTATTGAGTTTTGGTGATTTGCAAGGTCAATAATTAGCCATGCCCGAAGCTTTTACTACTGTAAATATATCGCCGAACGTGCTGCTAAAAAATGATTTTATTGATGAAACTTGATGTACTAATTTTCAAGAATTTTATCTGTGGATGGGGGTCATGGTCTTGACATTTTTGACCCCGTGCTTAAGTGAAAAAGGTAATGTTTCTTTAATTCAACATTTATAAAACCCATATACTAAAAAGTAGCCATATTACAAACTTGGTGTTTATTTTAGTTAGAACAAGCACTTTCCATTTATGAAACAAATGTGGTATGGTGCTGGCATTTGTCAGTAGTTGCTGCGCTCTTACCCGACTGAAGTGTACTCTAGAGAAACATTTTGGTGACTTCTCGGACATAATATTTCAGTTCTATTGAGACATTTCAATTTTCGAAATCCTATTGTTTAATAGCTTAAATTCACTGAGTGTTGAGCTCTATTGGGACGTTAAACTGTCCTACATAGTTTTTATGGTTTTCGTATTATCACCAGTGAAAAGTGTAAATTCCTTCTGCGCGGTCGATAAGAATGAAAAATTTACAGTATGATGTCCTGCTTTTACTGCAAGTTGCTTGCTTTATTTCCATCGGTTGGGCTTGATTATTAAATTAGTGCAAGCATAATTCCTTTGCTGTGTTTATAGAATTGTATGAAATGTGATATTATTCACATGAAATATTAATCTTTAAAACAGAAAACGTGCAACTTTGTAGCGTGCGTGTCATTTCTTACGGATGTGTTTATGCTAAAATTCTTGTGGTTGTAGGTGATGCGTTGAGCAACTTAGTGAATAGTTTGTGTGCAACTCATTTATAAATTAACGAAAGTGATGAGCTTTATTTCTAATAAATCATGTTTAAGATCTGAAATGTTCTCGTCAAGTACGGTGACAAGTGCGGTGAGTCTGCGTGGAAGTCAACCAATGCTTCTACAGCCCCGGGCAATATTATGCTCGGTAGATTATTATTTAGCAAGCATATATCAGTAAGCTCAAGCGAAATTGTTTGCGCATCAATTCAAATTTGCTAAGGAGCGTGGCACAGTGCTATAGGAAAGTATGGGAAAGTACTACTTTTCTGTTGCGCTGTTACCACTCTTCTTTCAGCACTTTCATCAAGCACTTCGAGCCGTCGACGCGTTTACGCATCTCAATAATTTCATTGGTTTTGTGATATCACAGTGGTTGTATTCTGCCTGTTACTATTGCACAGGCCATGCTGCCACTGTGTTTTTACATTACTCTCTAACTACTGCGCTACAGAAGTTTTGCTGCGGTATTTGAAAACGGCTAGTTAGATCACTTTCCGTAAATGCAGTTCAAAAGCGATGGAGCAGAAAGGGATTTCTTTTCACGAAGTACGTCGTTTCGGTGAGCGCGTTGCCACGACGGTGCTGTAGCTTGACACCGTTTTAGAGAAAGCGGTTCGAGCAATATTCTTATTGGCGCTGCTGAAAGCTGTTCTTTGAACACGCCCGGGTGTCACGCATTTTGGAGGCGTCACTAATTCGAGTGCCGCCTCTGTGTTGTTTTTGCGTTCAAGCGAAAAAATTGTCATGACTTATGATTTTAAATTCTCGATTGAAATGTTTTGGTATGTTACTACTTCTTTTTCCTGTTTTTAGGCTGCCAAAGTGAGGAAACTGCGCATTCATGGTTAATGCGCATCTCGTTTTTCGTTTGTTATTGCTGGTGGTATCCATGTAAATATTCAGGAAATTCGTAAATAGAGAAGCCTTTTTTGACAGTGTGTGCGAAGAAAGGCCTGTTTTTGGTTCTGCTATGTCCTCATCCAGATGAAAGGGTATAAGTGAAAACAATAAATAGGTTTTTACGGTCAATCATAGCTGCTTCGACGTGGTGTGGGCTAATAAGTTTCGGTTACAAATAAGTTCAGATGTGTTTTAGGGCTTTTTGACCGACCATAGATAAACATGCCACTTCTATTGCACAATAAAGTCGATCGTTTTTTTGCTGCTTTGCTCTATTTCATGTCTTGTTCTTGCTTTCTCACCTTCCATGGGAGCTTATCTTTGATTTTCAGTTTTTTTCTTCATTCTATTCAAGAGCTTGGAGCGGACAAATTTAAAAGTTCCGGAGCTCTCTTCCTTTAAAACATTGCTCCAGCTTAGACTTAAGAGCTCTTGGTTACCAACTGCTTCTGCTCAAGCACCATACTTAATTTGTTTCCAGAATTAGAAATTTTTACATTTCACTTCAGTTTTGATTAGAGCACAGTGTGATGAATTCAAATTATTGACTCGTCCTGTTATTTACCTGGATATTTATTGCACATGAAATGTTCAATCGTTTGTTCAAAGAAATAGTATTGCTTCTTCACTTGAATATGCGTGCACCTCAACAAAAGGTCGGAGAAAGAGCTTTGTTAAAAAATCTGCCTCCAGCTTCTGAATTTTATTAGAGGTGTGATTGCTACCAAAATTTCCTGCTTCGTAGCCCCGGCTTTTCCTTCAAAGATTTATTCATGATTCTGTTCGCCATGCCCATCCGTCGTGTCTGTTTTAACTGAAGTAAATCCTATCAGCATTATGATAACTGCTGCCGGTTTTCTTTCTTGTAGATGTATGCCAACATTGTTCACCCTTGCGACACCCTTTCATGACTACTACGGTATCAAATTTCATGAACTTCCTTCAAAGACTCTTCGACTTTGCTCCGCGTATCTCCTAGCTGATTCGCAGTTTTCTTCAGTGGAATGCATGAAATCTTGTCCGCTCTGGTACCAACTCTTTTGAAGACTCGCAATGGCAATGTGATGTATCACTTTCTTCAGGAAAGACTTTTTTATAATCATAATATCTACAACTTTCTTTGTCTTTTGTTCTGATTCTCGTTCCACCCTTATTTTCGGCAAATTGTCACTAGCCCTTGCTACCGCTTCTTTTACTTTTTAGGGAGCCTAGGTCAGATAATTTCCGTTCAAGTTTCTTTTCATTTTTTTGTATTGCTTTTCCTTTATCCATGTGACGAAGCTGTCAGAAAAGACAAACTTATACTGTTATTTTGTTTTTGTTTTATAGATTATTAGCCAACTATGGTACCTACCTTTGTTGTTGCTAGCCTGGAGCAGACAAAAGGCAGTCACTTCTCGAATGTCTAATGTGGTTCTGTCAACACTGCGTTTCAACGTAGACTCTTAAGTTCAACCCAACCCTTCCGATTGACCTGTAACCCTTTACACTCCCCTGGCTACAAAAAAAATGGTGTAACGAGGAGCAGTCGAGAAAATTGGGTAGATACGAGGAAAAATCAGATGACAAAGCATTCGCGAGATTGCCCTGTTCAACAAAAAATCATTTTTGTTACTGGTATCTGGAAATTCTTTAGGCGTTCTTGGGTCACTTCGGACAGCTAATTTTGAATTTGTTGTCCATCACGTAAAATTTTAAAGATACTTTCAGTTTTAAAGTTAACTCTTATTGCAAAAATGCATGCATTTTGGCTTCTTAACCGGTGATATTTATAAACGCACTCTACGAACTAATTTTCACTACATTTTTGTTTTAAAACTGAGAATGAGATACTTCTAAGCAATCGTTTGATTATACAGGGATAAAGAGATAGTTAAAAATGTTTTTGACTGCTTGCTTTGCGCTTATATAAGCAGTCACTTTTTTCCGTAGGTACCAGCAGTAGCCTTCGTCATCCGATTGTTAGACTTTCCGTGGTAACGCGCTTCAACGACACAAGAATGTAAATGAAGGGCACACACCGACCGAAAATTTCAATTTTTGGGATTGCTTGTTTTCAGTCGATCTTTGACTGAAATTAATCGTGGATTTCAAATATCTGCTATCAGTTTTTAAGCACTTTATTGCCTTTTTTAGCGAAAATCATATTGCAGTTCTCTCCAAGAATTTTTTTATTTTCAAGAATTTTTAAAAAACATTTTTAACACTTAATTTCCTTTGCATTAGTTTAACTTGTTTAAGCAAATAGCGCCATTTATTGATTATTTTGCTAGAGCTGTGTTGACAAACTGGTTTTCAGTTGTAAATACAAAAATCACAAAACTTAATGCGTTAATCACATTTACAAGAGAATGGGCACTGGACTCAGAACTTGAGTAAAAACATTCTCAAATAAAAGCGGTAAGGGGGCCTAACTTCTCAACATACTATGAAACTGAGCTCTTATCACAGGAAGTCAATCATGGATTTTATAACTCGGTCTAAAGATGTTGAAAACAAAATCTGCAGTAGACAAGATGAAAAACGATATCATGGGTGGACAGCATCACTCAATTCATAATGATGATCCAATAGAGCAGCACAAATTCTGCATGGATGACATTGTACAATGGCGTGCATCTTCCAATCGGAGTCCTTCAACACAAATCAAAGGCAGCAAGCTTCCAGTATCATTTCTGCCATGCATGCTACCATTGTACATTCGCCTTTCAGACGAGGCTCTACTAAAGGTGCTGCAGGACTGACACCAAATCAAAATGAGTCGTTTAATGCAACCGTATTGAAAAGATGCTTCAAAGAAAGAAATTTTGGCACTGCTGCAGTCCAACGTGCTCTGCGATTGGGTATCTTGTCCTGGAATGTGGGCTGCCAAGGACTAGTACAGGTACTTTTAAATCTGGGCACGAAGCCCAACGCTTTTACAAAGACAGCAATTCTTGCTAAAGACAAATGCAAATTGTCTGATGCTGCACATTCTGGGCACCAAAGAAAAAGATTGCGCACTATTCAAAAATCTACTTCTGGCAACTACGTGCCAGGAGGTCATTAAAAACAATCTACACGCAAAGAAAAGTAACACTTTTTGAAATAATTTTTTGAAACAATTTTGAAAAAAAATATTCCAGAGGCTCTGAATATTAGTGAGTTTTTTCAATAATATTAAGTTCAGTTCAATTAATTCCCAAATTTTAAAGTTATCTTAGTATTTTCAATGGTATTTTTATAGAGAAACTTTGAAGACGATTTTCTCATAATGGTGGCTTTTGGCACTAAATTTGATATTTCTCAAAAAGTACTTGCCAGACTTGGCTGAAATTTTCAGGAAATGTTGTTCAGATGTCAAACTATACATTAATTGAGCATTTTTGAAAATTTTGTCTTTTAGTGCTTCTATAAGGAAGGGAATAGTCAAAATTTTTAATTTGAAGACAGACCTCCAAAGTATTTAATAATTTTTTTAAGCATTTTTTAATTAAAGATTATAAAAATTGTTTTGTGTATGTACTGTGCTTCTTGCATCATATTAATTTTGAGCTATTTCTTCTTTGTGTTTTGTACTTCACAATTTTTTGTAAAACTGTTGAATAATTTTTTGGTGTCATTGCCGGAATAAAATTTTTTTGTCAGATTTTCATAAAGAAAAATGTTTTGCACAGTTTGATTTTTTTTTTCATTTCCTTTCTGGCAATTATAGTATGTAGGGGCTTGCTTTTTTATTTACGCACTTATGTTATTTTGTACCCCATGTACTCAAAAATTGTATGTACGCGGATGTGCGCTCTGAAATCTTTTACCATACTTGTCGCTCACATTTTCAGAGTTGCCAGGAAAGAAGTCTGAGTGTGAATGCAGCGAATGCATTTTCAACAGCATACAACGACCTAGCCCCGCCAACATCTATTGAACAATAGTGGCATAGTTTTCTCTTTTTACTTCCGAGAAAGTGTGCATTACCTTTTTAAATGAGTTCCAAGCGGGCAGCTCTAGGATATCAAAACGTTGATCTTTTGAATTTCTAATTTCTGATCCAACAAAAACGCAGCTTTTAACTTGGCTTCGTTTTTCTTGAAGCCAGGTTTTCCCAACAAATACTGAAAATCTTTTTCATGCTGATTGGTGATGTCGTGAACACAAAATTTAGTGACCGCGATCCCCATGGTTTTTGTATGACACATTGCAGCGCACTGCATTCGCAAAGTTTCAGTCCCAGGGCACACCAGTCAAACTGCAAACAAATTACATTCTTATCACGGAAACACAAATCAACCACCATCTAAACTACAGAAATCGCAAAGTTTCAGTCCCAGGTCACACCACGTAGCATCAAACTGCAAATAAATTACATTCATAATATCATGAAAAACACTAAAATACGAAAATACAAATCAACCACCAACTAAATTACAAAAAATCGCATGAGTACAGTGATTAAGCGATAAATCTTCGGACCAAATTTTTATTATATTTTTGGGATTTCCGTGCTTTATTTGATAGTTGGGTCATTCCATGACAAATTACCTTAGGCCTTTAACCACTCACTACCTTTCCGATTTTATGAAAATTGATGTATGGAGTTATCGTATAGCCAAAATCCACTGGTGCAAACTTCAGGCTTCAACAACTAACAGTTTTTGAGTTAAAGGGGTAAAGTTTTAAAGGAAACAAAAAAAACTTTCAAAAAATGCATTTATCTCCCTCAAGGTATGTTTGAAATATGACGTGTTATATTTTTTGTTTTTTTTGTTTTATTTGTCATGTTTATCCTCCATTCACGAGAAAGCGAATTGTATCGCTATACTTTGGACGGGAAGTCCGCACTCGCTTGGGATTTGCCTTTTTCGAGGTTTATGGGCCACCTGTCTTCCACATGAAGGTGGGGCGTCCCGTTAAGTGCCTTGCCCAAGAACACAACAAGCGAACTTGCCGGCTTGTTCTCCACAACCTGCCATAAATGCCGAGCGCCAAGCAGGGAAGCTGCGGATGCCATTTTATAAAGTCTTTTGGTATAACTCGACAAGGGGAATGAACCCCAGGTCTACCGACTGCGAAGCGGACGCTCTAACCACTACGCCATCGCGTTGGTTGAATATATATAATTGGAATTAGAAAAAAACAAGGAATTCAAATATAATATCAAATATCCTACAAATATTGATATAAAAAGTTATTAACTTCAAAAAATAATTTTTCTCCCACTCCCCCAAGGATTTTAAAACCTCATGAGAAAATTTTTTTAAAGAAGTTTCAATCCTTTAGTCTTAAAATATTCAATAAAAACAATAGGTATAGACCATTTATTATGCTTGACACTCAGTGCAAATGATCCGCTAAAGCAGAGGTTCCCAACTTGACCCACTAATCCAATCTAAAATTTAACGACGCACTCCATAAGTTTACCTCAAAAAAAAAAGCTCTAAAAAAGGTCATCAAATCAAAAAGAGGGACAAGAAAGCCCTTCACATAAGTTAACCTCGAAAACACAGAGATTATCAAGTCAGTTTGTTATATTAAACCTCTCAACTCAGGTGGATTTCCAAAAAAAGTCATCAAGGATGTAAACTTTTGACGCCCTTTTTCCAAACGACGCACCACTGCGTCGCGACAACTTAGTTGGGAACCCCTGTATTAAAACAACTTTTAGGGCAAATATTTCCAAAAATTAAAATCTAAAGAATTTTTCTATACACCAAAATTTCAATCTTGAAAATATTTTCGATTAACAATGAAAGATAATAAAGTCAAATTTGCAAAATAATAAGTGCCCATTGTTTGAAACAATAGCCTATTTATAAAAACTCATTTTTAAAAATATCATATCTAGACTGTTACAGATCGTTTAAAATATTGGCTGAATGTCAAAGTGTAGATAAATTTCTGTAGCAAGTTAAATATTACTTTGTTCATTTCATAATTGTTATTTCTTTCGTTCAAAGCAATTTTGGATCTTTTGAGTCCTTGATTTTAAGGATAGAGTTGCCAATACTTTTAAGATATTTTTTTGTCCAAATGGCAAGAGTCTTCCATTTCAAGATAGTAATAATATTTATTTATATCCATTCCGATACAAAAATTTAACTTTAAAATTATCAAACTCTTAAAAAGATGAGAAGTGGTACAAAATTTCAATAAAGCTTTAGTCATCGACCATTTCATTGTACTCTTTAACAAAGAATAGGTGAAAACTCTAACGTTTTCGTCTAGCTCTTTTCAGGAGTTATCGCTAGAATGAAGCCTGGTGTTGATGGCGAGGTATTTTCACCAGCTGCTTTCGCTATAAATACCTCGCCATCAACACCAGGCTTCATTCTAGCGATAACTCCTGAAGAGAGCTAGACGAAAACGTTGGAGTTTTCATCTATTCTTTGTAAAAAAGTACAATGAAATGGTCGATGACTAAAGCTTTATCAAACTTTTAATCGTAAGAGCTGATGAATGCCACCCAAACTTCGTCATCATATTTAGAAATGACGTAGTCTACAGATTTTGGGTTAAGCAAATCTTAAACCATATCTTCTTTTGAATTCTTTAGTATGATTCTCTCCTCTTCTTCACCAGCATCTGACATTTCATAGATTTTAACTCTACCATTGCTGACCGGAATTATTTTATGCAATATTTGGGTCCAGGAATTGAAAGAGCATTTTGGAATCTGGCTGCCAAAAATTTTTTTTTTCTTATTTCTTCGCAAGAAGTATAAGGCAAACTTTTTCTTGAGAACTTTCTTTGTAAAATGTATTCATGTTCTGAGAAGTTGATATCTGATTTTCAAAGGGTTTTTGTAGGCTAGGTTCAGCGGTCAACTTTTCACCACTGCTCCAATTCCATTACCAGCAGTTTATCCATGTGAAGTGGCAAAAAAGTACCACTAACCCATCTAGTGATAATATAAATTTAATCTGCTTTTATATTGTCCAGCGCAACCATCGCTTGAGAAATAATTTTGCTCAGTTCGCGAATAATGCACTTCATTAATTTCAGGCACTAGAGCAGATATAAAAATGTAAACCATAGATGTACTATGCTTTGTGTCTGGAAATAAAAAGCAAAAACTTTTATGGGTAATTCCGTTATCATTTGATTTCCTGTGGTAAACTACAAATGGGTGTATCGAACAATGGGAATATTCCCAATGAAAACCTTGGGCTTAATCCTATATATTAAAAGAAAAATTCTCAGAAAAATCCAACAATATTATTACTTCATTCACAAGATTGTTTTTTAGATTTTGAAGAAAAATTTCTTAAGATTTTGAAATATAGTATTGTCTTGTTTATTTATATATTCTTTCACTCAGTGAAATACTGTACAAAATTATTATGACTTGCCATTGCATTACTAGACAGGTCTTCTGACTTACAGCTTTGTTAGTACATCATTTCTTTCTCACTGGCAGCATATCAATCGCTTGGTTTTCAAATAACTGTGAATAAAAGCCTCACGCTAAGCTGCTGCTTTTTTCACTTATATTGTACGAGACAGCATTATGATATCATAGATCGAGTTAGAAGCATGTGAGAAAAGAGAGAAGAAGCATGCTTCAAAAGCTTAAAATATTTTTAATAAGAATCTGCTGTTGCATTTTCAATTCAGCTCAAATTGTTGTAGATTTGTTTTTATGGAAGTACTTTGTTAATATCTCCCAAAAAAGCTTTTTAACGGGTTTTATTTTAAGAAAATGCGGAGAACAAACGTGGCAATCAAGCGTTAGCTCTGATGTCATTTTAGACCGTTAAAGGGATAAAATTTGTTGAAGTTGTTATGTTGGGGCTCGGCTTTTTTAAGAAAAAGCCGTTTTCCTATGTGAAGCAGCGCAAATTTTCAAGAAATTGTCTTTGATTGTGAGGTCATAAATTTCCTATGACACTCACCTTGAGGAGTTAATTGTGCCAAGTTTGATGTTTGTATGCCGAGTAGTTTTGGAGGAATTAAAGTGCACATACCTACTCACGCAGAGACAAAAAAAATTGCACTTTATATATCAGATTAATCACTCTTCAAAAAAACTACATTGCTCTTATATAACAATATTCATTTATAACAAATTGTAAAATTCAACATGGGCCATATTAGACTTTCTATTTGTTGATGATGCTAGGACATGGTTTTTTGTTGTTTCTGCCTGTCACCTTATTCGCGGCCTTTAAACAAACTATGTTGGACTTTTAATAGCTAAAATTTTTGCCATGTTATAACATAAGTCAAAACCTATACTTCAACTTATTAGAGTGGTGTAGGCTATAGTTTGTAGCAGAAGTTCTGCATTACATTTTTTGTCTAACTATACTGTTACAAGGTGTCGCTGCAGAGCGACAAGCGACCCAACTTCGGGGAGATTTTGGGTTTACTTTCCAGACTAAGTAATGTAGCGACAGTGATCAGGGTGTCGAACCAAACCCGAATCGAAAATCGGTTATAACTGTTTATCATTCCTGAACCCGAACGTCTAGGATTTGATGCTGGTGAACCCAAACCAAAACTGATGTATATAGCATGAAACCTGAACCGGTACAACAAAATTTTTTGCGGAAGCTCAACCTTAACCGAGGTGTTATTATCTAAATGATTCTACTAATGCCGATCCATTACTTTGATAAAATTTATCATGAGCCCTACTTCCTATGAAATGGTGGAAGGAAAACTTTTTGCGGATCAATGAGAGGTGTAGGCCTTAAATATAACATCACCGGTATATTTTCCAAATGCAATCTGTTGTCGAAAAGATTGAAGATTCCAGAAAATTGGAAGTTGGTGGTTAGTGTCATTGCGATTGTCCCATGGACACAAAAAACACATAGATTTGTGTAGCCAAACTGTAAACAGAGCAGCAAAGAAATTACTTTCAAATCTACGCATACCTTCTAAAAATACTTGCAGTTCGATTGCTTCTGATATATTTTTTTGTAACTTTCTTTCATATAAACAGCATACGACAGGGGCACAAAAGGGTTTGCCTTGCCATGTGCAGTACGACTCTACTAAGACATGCTCTATCAGCATCGATAAGAAGCCTCCACTAATCAAATACGTTTTGGTGCCTTCATGATTGCATCACAGCAGAAATGTTTTTGCTAAAACACAAAGTATTTTTGGTAGTAAAAATAACGATATATCATTTTGTCGTTGACAAAAAGAAATGATCTTTGTGCCGGTTTGAGGTAGATTCCATTGTTCTTGTGTACTTAAAAGCTCCGCTTTCTTATTTGGCAAAACTAAATCGTCACCAAGTCATTTATTGTGCATTGGTGAATCAAACATAGGTCATGCTGTTCACTCTTTTTTGCATACATGTAGCACTCATAAGCTTCAAATGAACTTTGGGATTTAGAAGACAAGGTTTCTTTTTGCAAGACATTACTTGAAGGAAGTAAGGAAGTGGAAATGCCGTTGCTATGTCGAATTGGCTGAAAAGAAAATCTGCAATCAGCGTTCCCATATTTAATTTTTGATTTGTTTTTTTTGAAAGTCCATTGATATTAGTGAGGCTGAAACAACAGTAGTTGAATGACTATCTTGCTCTTGTCAACCATCAGAACACCAAATGGCCTTTTCTTCTTTTTCTTTGTGAGCCACGAAGGTAAATGTGTGTCGCAAGCATTACAGCTTATATGTGAGGCCCAGTGCTTATCCTAGTATCCGACTTTGCACCCATAGTAATACATGTAAGAAAATTTTATTTTTGATGTGAGCTTTTCGCAGAACATAGGTGGAGCGTATTTTCCACAAATACAACAGACATTGCCTGAATCATTTTTGCGTCTTCTTCTGCAATAAACCGTCAGCAATTCATAGTATCTCAAAATTCTGACGTGAGGAAGAAAATCTGACAAGAGATATGAAATCAGCGACCTCAAATTACTCCTTATCAATATTACTTGATTCTGTTCATGAACCGACCTCAAACAAATTCTCTTTCTACATACTCCAAATCAGTATCGAAGGCTGGGCATCTTCTAAAAAAGAAGTCCTCCAAAAAATTGCTACTGACAAAAATGTAATGGTTGTGCTTGTTCAAGAAACCCACCGAAATAACCCTCAGAACCTAAAACTCAGTGGTTTCGTCCGAGCTAACCACATACCTCATGCACACCATGGAATTGTCACCTTTGTTCGGAACTCGATTTCGTTTACAAATACTGGATGCTCAGCGGAAAATAGCCCAACACAATGGACCAGCGTTGAAATCAACAATACTCAAATTATCAACATCTACCACCCCCCAGCTGTTGAATTAGACACCCTACAACTTCCGGACACAAAACCTACGTGCATTATCTCTGGTGATTTCAACTGCCGACATGAAATCTGGGGTTACTCAAACTCAGATAAGAATGGTGTGCGCTTAGCTAACTGGTACTCACTTAACAACTTGCATAATCTATACGACCCCAAACAATTACCAACTTTTTTCTCTGGGAGGTGGAAAAGAGGAACAAACCCTGATCTAACTCTTTGCTCAAATGCAGATGGTGCAATTCCCATGATAGAGGTGCTAAACCCCTTTCCAAGATCTCAGCATCGTCCCTCTCTTATATTTACCCCTCCTATTTTACCATTTGTTAAGAGTCTACCCATATTCCGATGGAATTTTTCCAAGGCGAGTTGGGACAAGTTTAGGCTGTCAACCGATAAATATGCAGACAACTTTCCAACTCCAACCAAGGACAATCTGAACGCGGCCTACTCTGAGTTCACAACACTACTAAAAGCTGCTGCCAAAGACTCCATCCCACGTGGTTACAGAAAGTCATACATACCCAATTGGGACACTGAGTGTGAAAAACGGTACAAAGCATACCTACAATCTGAAGGAACCAGCGAACAACAGAAGAATGCAACTGCCTTGTTTGATTATTTTGACAGCAAACGTCACGAACGATGGATAGACACTATTACAAGCATGGATTTTACGCACTCATCACGAAAGGCTTGGAGAATCTTAAACAAAATCACAGAAAGGAAAACAACGCCCAAGAAATGCCCTGTACCACCAAACCAACTTGCAAAACAACCGCAAGACCATGGAAGATACCCCAACGCAAATAGAAAATTTACGAAAGCGATCCTAAAAGAATCAGGCGAACTAAAAAACAGAAACACCCACTCAGATCATCATCACTTAGAAAACGACATCACAACTCCTTAGGTATCATCTGCAATTAAATCACTAAAGTTAGGCAAAGCATCGGGTCCCGACGGCATCCATAATGATTTATTAAGAATTGCGGAACCAAACTGGTACATTGGCTAAATGAATTTCTAAATATCTTGTGGGTGGTACAGAATTTTAATATAGCTTTGAAAAAAGCTGTTTGAGCCATAAGCTTTTCGTGACGCTCTTATTAGTGGCGGTATCGCGTCAAAAGGGAAGATCTAGAGTGAATAAGTGTGTTATGTGTGAATAATTTGGACGTTAGGCAATCAAGACAAGCCAATGATAGCGCTAGTATTGCAAAGCGCGCCAAAGAAAGATTTCGCAATTGCAAAAGTTAGAGAAGGCGCAGCAGGAGGCCAAATGCCACGATTATCGAAAGAGTTTGAGAGTGTAAACAAACTCTTTCTGTCTGCATAACACCGGGCGTCGGGTCTTGATATAAGTAGCCTCTAAAAGATTAAGATGGAAAGAGCTGCGCGCTGCGGCGAGGATTGAAAACCGCTTATCATCATAGTTTAATGCGCATCGATCATTATTTAAAAAATGCTGACCAATGACGGAGTCACGTTCCGGTTTGGTGTCGGTTCGTTTGCACGATCTGTGTGGTTGAGATCGGCGTGGACGAGCCAATTGCTGTCTTAACCATTGCGGAACATGTTACTTGATGCGATCCTGTAGTCGTTGAGATGTTCGCCCTACGTACCGACTGTCACAGTGGCACTTATATTCATATATTACAAAACTTTTCTGAGTGGCAGGTAGAACATGCTTGCGAGCCACGCCGATCTCAACCACACAGATCGTGCAAACAAACCGACACCAAACCGGAACGTGACTCCGTCATTGGTCAGCATTTTTTAGATAATGATCGATGCGCATTAAACTATGATGATAAGCGGTTTTCAATCCTCGCCGCAACGCGCAGCTCTTTTTATCTTAATCGTTTAGAGCAGTGATTCTCAACCTTGGTCCACTGGACCACTAGTGGTCCACCTGGAATTTCTAGTGGTCCACAGGGAGTTCCATAAATCCTTTATAAAAACAATTCTGAAAATTGTAACCAGTGCAGTAAACTATGTAAGAACTGCGTACTAGAAAATTATCTAACTAGCCCAATGATGTCATAGACGTAACATTGTTCAAGATGTAGGAATGGGTCTACGTGAGATAATTTTTCTAATGTCAATCTCAATAATAGTTTGGCCGGAGAAAATTCAGGTTGTGGTAGATAGTATAGTTAGTTAGCTATGTTCCTATTCTGTTACTGTATCGTTCATTGCAAGTTTCAGTTAAGTGACAGTGCTTAAAGCAGTCGATTGGTAATTTAATTGCTTTTTACTGTTCTTTTTTACTTAATTAATGAATCTATTTGAATCTAAAGGTGCTATACAAGGACTTGTTAATGATAGCCTGATAGAATCGTGTAAGAGCTGTAGATAACCAGATTCGATTTACTGTAATTGTTGTGGTGTTGTTGTTGCACAAAGATTAGGTTTCTTCATTGTCCAAAGCTTCCTTGGGGAGATTAGAGCTATTCGTTGTTTCACTGACTTTTTATTAATTACTTTATAAAAATCACGTGTTATATTTGTTCAGATGCTAAATTAAGTATTCTACAGTACTTTCAAATTAATCAAATGTCAGAAGCATCTGTTGCTAAGAAGGCAAAACTGAGACATTACAATGGTGATTTTATCATGTTTGGTTTTGTATCTGTTGACGCAAAACCTATGTGACTCGAATGTGTTGTCACGCTTACAAATGATTCCATGAAGAAAGTCAAGCTGCTGCATCATCAAAAATCCAAGCATCCATCATCTGTTGGCAAAGATAGAGAATATTTTGAGAGAAAAAAGAAAACACAGCCAGTTAAACTATTCGACTTTGTCAAGAAAATGAGTACTGCAAATGCAAAGACACTCAAACCAAGTTATTTGGTCTCTGAAATTCGTGTCAAGGTTGGAGCCCCTCAAGTTTATGGTGAGAAGCTTATCAAGCCTGGTATGTTAGCCTGTGCAAGCGAAGTCCTGGGAAAAGATGCTGCATCTGCTCTGAATAAAATTTCTCTATCTAATGACACTATTACAAGAAGGCAAGATGAAATGGCTAGTTTTCTTGAGGACAAAATAGTGGAAATTCTGCGCAAGACTAGGTTTTCTCTGCAGACTGATGAGAGCACGATTCATAGCCAAGCTATCCTTCTTGTCTATGTCAGATTCATTTATAACAATGATGTAAGAGAAGAAATACTATTCATTAACAGTCTCCCTGAAACTACTCGTGGAGAAGATATTTGCGATCATATAATGCAATATTTTAATGATAAAGGCATTCCATTGACCAATTTGATCTACATTGCATCGGATGGAGCTAAAGCCATGACTGGAAAAGTGAAAGGCTTTGTTTCTAGAATGAAAGTAGTTGCTCCTCACATCTCTCATGTTCATTGCATTGTCCACAGGCAACATTTAGCTGCTAAAGTGTTGGAGGAGACATGGAAGAATCACTCAACGCTGCTATACATGCAATTAACTTTGTCAAAGCAAACTCATTGAATGATAGGTTATTTATGCAATTCTGTGAAACTGAAAAGTTCAAAACACTCCTGCTTCACACAGAAGTGAGATGGCTGTCGAAAGGCTCGAGCCTCGAAAGATTTGTGAATATGTGGGAACAAGTGATCAACTTTCTCAAGTTCCAGTCCCAAATGCTTGATTCCAACTACAAAAAACAAGCTGGTAAAGCTCAAGAAATTTTGGAAAAACTCGAGACTGCTGAGATAAAATCAAAAATATTCTACCTTGTTGATGTCTTTAAAACAGTTAATGTGCTGAACTTGGAGCTACAAAGTGAAAGATCAGACTTGGTTACCTGTGCTCAGAAGATAAGAGGTTACGTCGGGAAATTGAAATATTGGAAAAAACAGTTTGAGAAAAAGAACCTGTTGGCATTTGAAAATTTTAAGAAAACTGATCCTACATCAGAATGAATTGCTGCATGCATTGTTCATCTTGAAGGTCTTCACGCAGAGTTTGAGAGAAGATTTGTGGATCTTTTGAAGATGGATTATCCACTCTGGTTTGTAGAATTAGAAAATTATGAGCCAGGAGATGAAAGTACCGAGTCGGCCGAAACGTTGTTAAACTTAAAAGAGGATGTAAAACTAAGAGGAAGCGTTAACAAGGAAGGAGTATTTGCGTTCATCTTGATAAAGGATTTACACCAAAATGTTTTTCGACAAGTAGAAGCAAGCATCATTCGTTTCCCTACTACATGGATGGTGGAATCTGCGTTTTCAGCTGTAGTGGATGTTTTCAGTAAAAAAAGAAACAAATTGGATATAAACAGCAGAGGAACTATCAGATTAAGACTGAACAATTTTGTCAAAATAAATTTTAATTTTTTATGCCAGAAACACCAAAGTCAAGTGAGTCACTAGATTCTACAAGTACATTGTACTATATGGCACGATGTTTATTAAAATAAAATTTGAAATTCGAAGTATGTGTCTTCAATATTCTTTCAAGGCTGAGTGTGCAAATTGAGAGAGATTGCTTAATTAGTTTGTTAATTATTACTTTATTAAGGACTAAGATTGAACACGCCCCTTGAGCTCACTGACCCATGTGCATTACAGTTTCGACTAGTGGTGTTCATGAGATGTCAACATAGCATAGTGGTCCGTCGGATATTTTTTAAAAAAAAGATGGTCCATGGGCCAAAAAAGGTTGAGAACCACTGTTTTAGAGGCTACTTATATCAAGACCCGACGCCCGGTGTTATGCAGACAGAAAGAGTTTGTTTACACTCTCAAACTCTTTCGATAATCGTGGCATTTGGCCTCCTGCTGCGCCTTCTCTAACTTTTGCAATTGCGAAATCTTTCTTTGGCGCGCTTTGCAATACTAGCGCTATCATTGGCTTGTCTTGATTGCCTAACGTCCAAATTATTCACATATAACACACTTATTCACTCTAGATCTTCCCTTTTGACGCGATACTGCCACTGATGAGAGCGTCACGAAAAGCTTATGGCTCAAACAGCTTTATTCAAAGCTATATTAGAATTTCTAAATATATGTTGTTGTCATATACGGATCCCAAAGCAGTGGCGTCACGCTGATGTTGTTAGTCTTCTCAAACCAGGCAAACCTGAAATCTCTCCTCGAAGCTACCGCCCAATTTCCCTACTGTGCACAACATACAAACTGCTTGAACGAATACTCTTAACACGAATTGAACCCATAGTAGACAAGCTATCACCCAAAGAACAGGGAGGATTTCGAAAGGGTTGCAGCACTGTCGACCAAGTGGCTAAACTTACTAAAACAATCGAGGATGCATTTGACAAAAAAGTGGTAACGGGATCAGTGTTCATTGACCTCACCGCTGCCTATGATACAGTCTGGCATCAGGGCTTGCGTGTGAAACTGCAACGAATGCTTACCTCCAACCACCTAATAAATTTTATAATGGAATTACTCTACACTAGGTCCTTCATGCTGTTCACAAGTGATGGATAAAAAAGCCGGTCCTTTAGATTGAAAAATGGCGTAGCCCAAGGATCCGTTCTGGCCCCTACTCTATATAACAGCTACACAGCTGATTTCCCGAAAACATCTGGCAACTGCTTCATGTATGCAGACGACGTAGCAATCACCTATTCTGCATCAAGTATCGCCAAAGTCGAAGAAAACCTATCTAATGACATGAAAACCATATGCCAGTACCTACATGACTGGCACTTAAAGCTTTCCCAATCAAAAACGGTGTCGTCACTGTTCCACCTTAAGAACCATCTCGCTTCGAAATCCATTAAAGTTACCTTGGATCCCAACACAATCTTGAACTGTGAGCGATATCCTACATACCTTGGAATCACCCTGGATCGGAGTCTAACATACAAAAACCATTTGCACAAACTGAAACAAAAAGTGCCTTCCTGAGTGGCACTGGTGAGAAAACTGTCGGGAACTAACTGGGGTACCTCATTTGACACTTTACGAACCTCCACTACAGCACTTGTATTTGCACCAGCTGAGTATTGTGCCCCTGTCTTGTGCTAAAGTACCCACTCAAAAACACTAGACGTACCTTTGAATGAAGCAATGCGGATCGTCTCAGGCTGCATTCGCCCCACCCCTTTGAATTTTTACCACCACTCTCGGGAATACAGCCAACAAACTGTGGCTGGAAAAACTCTGCAAACGCTTATACTACAAAGAGGACAACACTGACCATCTTCTTCTACACAACATCTTGTACAGCAAAACCCCTCCCAAAAGGCTAAAATCTCGCAAACCTCTTCGCCCATTTCTGGAATCACTACAAGGCTATGATCCTCAGCAAGAACCAATACCACACAAACTGCAACCACACATTGAAGACTGGTCAAACAAACCCCTAGGACAAGACCTCCCACGAAAAGCCTGGGTCCAACTAAATAGATTGCGAACCAGAATAGGAAAATTTGGTGACTCAATGGTCAAATGGGGATTTGGTGATGACAATCTATGCCAATGTGGAGAACCCCAAACTGCATACCACATTTTCAATGACTGCAAATCAATAGGACCTCCCTGCAACTTAACAGATGTTGACAACTCTCTGCTCAAACGATATCTGATGAACTGCAACTGCTGATGAGATTGCCATACGAACGAACGAAACAAATTTTGTTTGACTCGATAACAAAATTTTGTGGAACAGTGTTTTATGTCAATTTTATAGATGGCTTTTTAAGGAGGAAACAATTCATTTTTTTGATATACGATCTTTCATTCAGTAGAACACAAGCTCCGTGCAAAAGAATGAACTAGGCAGCATAGGTAAAAGGAGTGACCTGGTTTGCCATTTCTCTTGTTTTAAAAACTTGACTCTTGACCTCTTTCTGATGTTGCTTTAGCAACTTCTTCAAGAATCCTCATCCTTTCCCGCTCCAGAAGAGGCTGTGAGAAGACGTTACGTATTGGTATAGCCTACAAAATTTTTTCAAAATTTTCTAATTTTTGCAAACAAAAGGAAAAAGCATTGTAAAAAGCTTAAAAGTTAAAAAGAAAACACTGATGTTCTGCATTGAATCCTGAACTTTGATCCATTTTGAAAAAGGTCACTCAGGAATTAGTTTTAACAGTTGCACTCCTGCAGGAATCTACTACCGATTGCTGATCTTGTGCGTTTCTGCTAGACAGTTCAATAGAATTGCAATATATCAAAATTGTCAAATATTCTAGTGCAGTGGTTTCCAAATTTTGAAGTCACGACCCACTTTTCAAAACATGAATTTTCTGGTCCCACATAATTCTGCTTGTACTTCGACGTACTTAGAAAAAGTACAGGGAAAACAAATATCTACTCAAGATGTTAATTCACTTTTAAATCATTTGAGACTGAGCATGCAGTTACTTAAATTTTGAATGACTTTCGCGACCCTTTGAAACTACGCCCACGACCCACCGGTTGGTCGCGACCCATAGTTTGGGAACCGCTGGTCTAGTGGTTTGAGTGAAAATGCAACATAGCTTATTGTTGGGCAAGATGTTGTTCGAGCATTTCCAGTGTGCTCTATTGAAGCTCCAAAGTAAGAATTCATCCAATGCTCGGTGCAAATATTTTTTCCTAAAGGTGCGATCATTGACTGCAAAAAGAACAAAAGCGGGAAGTTGGCCTGGCAACCACTTCAAGCAATCGAATGCTTTGCTTTGCTGCGTTTAGATTATAAATTTTGGGTTCGGCACCGCAATAACTTATCTCAAACGCTGCCGAGTGAAGAGTAGTAGATTTATATGTTTTATTGGCGACTAATGTTTACGAATTAATTTCAGAATCACAGCTAGTTTGCACACACAATCTGCTACACAATCAACTCGCTTAATCTGTGAAACCACCACAAGCGAAAAGAAAGAAAATCCCATAAAACTTCGCAATGCGCAAGTAGGCTACTAATTTCGGCAAATGAGGCGTGTAGAGCCAATAAATACGCAGTGACGATGCGATCAAAAGCAAGCTTGAAATAATGAAGCTGGATTTGGATCAATATAAGCAATTATTTCTAATATAATGAGCGCGATTTTGCCTGTAGATACATGCGTATGTACTCATATACGTACGTACCTATGCTTAAACTTCTCCGAAGTTACTGGACGTATTAACATCAAATGTAAAAATTTCCGTTCGCTCCTGCAGTAGATCCGATATGAACTCCTTTTTTCTTTCCTTTTTCCACTTGCATGATCTTTGTTTTATTTGCATGATTAACTCATGTTTGCAAAACTTGCCTTTTTTTGTTACATTGCTCGATAACCACGGGCTTTGGCAGACAGACTTTGAAAGAGCGTTTTGCTGTTAGTGTCTACAAATAGTCATGAAGATGAATTTTAGTATTGGAATAAGAATTTATTGAAGTGATATTGTATTAACCAGGCTTAAGTGTTATTTATTGATATTATTTAGACACGTTAGTGCATAACGTGCTTGTTAAATTGTTATTTATTGTGTAGTTGCATAAAGTTTGCGCCGGTACCGTACGTAAAAATGTTTAATTTGTTGTAGCTTGCACATTCTTTATGTGTTTCCTTTTTTTTCCTTGCAGAGTGCAGGCTTCTATCACCGCCGTGATACGATTCCCGTTTGTCGGCCACGCTGGCCTAAGTGTTTCCTGAACCCTAGGTAATTTGTACTCGAATCGTCTGCCTGCGTTCTAAAGGCTCGCTACTCATGTTATTTGTTAAGCTTGGTGTTTCATAGTTTGGTGAGTTTGGCACATAGTACCGAAATTAGACCGGTTTTTATTTGAATGTATTTATTTATAGGAAAACACTTCGCTGCAAATATCTGTTCGTCAGCAACAATATACATCATCCTTTTGAAAGTTGTCAATCACAGAGAGACAAGATCACCGAGCGAGTAATTCAAACGTGAACCGCCTCGTGACGTCAGCGGGTGTCCAGCCCCACTCATTACGCTGCCGTTACATCAAACTTGGCACAATTAACCATCACTCCTGGATGAGTGTCATAAGGGGTTCGTGACGTCATGATGACATCATAAAGATAATTTGATTATGATGTTTTTTCTTGACAAAGCAAAACCGTTTTGTGACCAAAAGAAAGCCAATCTTCGACTTACCAACTCACAACAAATTTTATTTTTTTGGGGTCTAAGGTGACGTCACAGCCAACGCTTGGTTGCACAATTTGTTATCTGTTGGGGAGATCGGGGGCAAATGTAACGCGGGTCAGTTGTAACAGCACAGATTTCTGGCGCTTTATGCGCTACAGAAAGTCTATAAATTGATCACAGATCTGCTTTATACGTGGGATTTATCAGACAAAGCAATAAACTGTAGTTTCGGCCAGACGGAAAATATCTTCAAAAAGGTGTTTTCAACCCAAGTAAGTAACTCTTAGTAAATGCAAAATAATTTGGTTGCATAATAGTACGGGAATATTTAAATATCACTGCTGTAGTAACGAGGAAACATAGGTTTTGAACTATATTAGATCATTGTCATTTGGTGTGAGTGGTTGATGGAAAGATGACAAACTAGGTCACAAAATGGACGACTACTCTTAGGGTCAATTGTAACAGTTGTTACAATTGACTCCAGCATCTACAAAGTAACTGAGCATGATTTTAATCTACAAAAAAGGGGCTGAAGAAAGGAAAGGATACAAGAATACTAGCGGGAAATCTGACGAGAACGAGGAGTTTAAGATATGTCCAGAGACGTAGCAGCCGCCCCCCAAACCCCCCAATTGGGGGGGGGCCCAGGCCAACTTTGGGGGCCCAAGTTAGTCTGAAATTGCTTTTTGGCTACGTGACTATTTTCAGTTCAGCAGACTTGTTTACAACCGATTTAAACTGTAGGAAGAAATTGGCTTGTGACATCATAAGTGAATGCGACGTCATTTTATCTCGCAGAATCTAGAATATTTCGATTGATTTTCTGGTAGAATCTTGAATATTCGATTGACGTAACAATGCCGTTGTTACGCAACAATCATAGAATGGTCTGGAATTCTGTTTGGCTATAAATACCGGGACAATATATATACACTGCAGAGTGCAGATAAAGTATTTTATTGACATTGTATAGAATGAAACGTTCAAAAAGTGGTGCTCAAAAGAGAAAAGAAGCAGCCACTGCTCGAGATGCTGTAGCAAAATTGCCCAAGATGACAGATTTTTTCAAGATTACTGAGCAGAGTAGACCTGGCACTAGTACCGAGAGGGATGAAGAAAACTATAGTGTACAAGAAAAAGAAGACTATGACGATCAGCATCAAAGTGATTGTGAATTTCCAGAAAATGTAAGTTGTGATTTACCTGCCAATACGCAACCTTCAATATCAAAAATAACTGAATCTCAATTTACCCCTATCCCTGATGACCCATGTAAATGGCCTGAAAGTATTTCTGATGCTCAACGATGTGATATAGTAAAGCGTGGACCACATCAACTAATAATGAATTTTCCATATAATAACACAACTCCAAGGCGACGTTTTTCCTCCAACCATTATAAACGTGTGTTACCTAATGGTGAAAGTGTTTCACGGTCGTGGCTAGTTTATTGTGGGGAATCAGATCAAGTTTTTTGCTTTTGTTGTAAGCTATTTGGAAAAACACTAAGCCCCTTTTGTAGTGGTATAAATACATGGGAGGGTTTTTCGAAAAAACTGAAAGACCATGAAAACGGCATTTCCCACCAAGAATGCTGCAGTCAATGGATGTTGCTAGCTGAAGGGATAAGAAATTCATCCACTATCGACAAACGCGAGATGAATATTTTTTTCAATGAAAGACGTTTTTGGAGAAATGTTTTAGAGAGACTTATCGACATTGCCTTGTTTCTATCGGAAAGGAATCTTGCTTTTAGAAGATCTGAAGAAGTCTTAGGATCTCCTCACAATGGAAATTTTCTGGGTATATTTGAGCTTTTGGCAAGAAGAGATCCGATCCTAAAGGAGCTTCAAGACAGAATCAAGAATAAAAACACTAAAGATCACTATTTAAGTCCTACCATACAAAATGAACTAATTGAATTGCTAGCGACAGAAGTTGAAAAAGAAAATTTACAGCAATTGAAATTGGGAAAATATTTTTCTATAATTTTGGACTGCACTCCAGATATGTCACATCATGAACAAATGTCTGTCATTCTCCGTTATGTACTATGTAATGAAGAAGCTGCTGTTGTTAAAGAAACATTTTTTGGCTACTTGAGAATAAGTGACAGTACTGGGAAAGGCTTGTTGGACGCTTTCTTAGAAAAAGCGACCGAACTGCAACTCGAATTGTCTGATTGTCGAGGTCAGTCATATGATAATGGTGCTAACATGAAAGGAAAACATTCTGGGGTCCAAGCAAGAATGCTAGACATCAATCCCAAAGCTGTTTACGTGCCCTGTGCAAACCATACCCTTAACTTAGTTGTTGTTGACAGTGCTAATTCATCGACGGAAGCATTGACATTTTTTGGAGTACTTACAAGGTTGTATGTGCTGTTTTCTTCCTCTACTCAGCGTTGGGAAATTTTGAAGAAACATGTGGAGCTGTCCATAAAGTCACAATCTGATACTCGTTGGGAAAGCAGAATTAAATGCATCAAACCTCTTCGATACAATTTAAAAGAGGTGTTGCTGGCACTGAAAGACTTGGAAGCCATTTTCATAAAAAGAAAAGATGGAAGAGCTGCCTCAGAAACAAAATCGTTGATAGCTCATATATCAAAATGGAGTTTTCTTTTGTCGGTGTTTATTTGGTATGATATCCTATTCCAAGTCAATAAAGCAAGCAAGATTCCTCAATGGTATGGAGTCTTCCTTCATACAATGGAAACGGAAATCCAGGCAACTGAAAAGTTTTTGCAAAACTATCGCACAACGGGTTATGACAGTGCCGCAACATCTGCTGTTGAAATAGCACAGGAATTGGATATTGATCCTTCTTTTCCTCCATCAAGTAGTGGAAAGAAAAGAAGATTGTTTGATTACCAAGGTAAAGAGGAACAACGAGCTACTCCTGAACTGAAATTTAAAAGCAACTTTTTCTATCCATTAGTAGACCAGGCTATTATGTCAATAAAGGAGCGCTTTAATTTGTTACGTGAGGTTTCTTCCGCCTTTTCGTTTTTGTACACACGAGACAAACTTTTGCTTGTGCAACAAGAAAATTCTCTTCTTACTTGCTGTAAAGAGTTCCAAAAAAAGTTCGGTGACATTGATTCTGATGAAATGAGCGCTGAGCTACAGCGGTTTGTTTTAATTTTACAAAAAAAACGCAATCTCAATACGGCTCAAGACTTTCTGAACTATCTTCTAAAGACTCATTTATTTGAATTGTATCCGAATGTGTACATCGCACTTCGAATCTTACTAACTTGCCCCGTGACTGTTGCCAGCGCTGAAAGAAGCTTGAGCAAATTGAAACTGATCAAAACTTTTAATAGAACGTCTATGACAGACAGTAGACTATCTTCATTAGCCATGTTGTCAATCGAAAATGACTGCGCCCGATCTCTTGATTATGACAATGTCATAACAGCATTTGCGAACAAAAAGGTTCGCTCCAGACTATTTAAATGATACTGTGTTTTTATAACTTTTTCATGTTTTTCAGTGTCATTGCTTTCGTTTCGCAGTGTCTGCATGAATGTCCTACTGAACTCTGGCATCGGTGCCGAATTTTTTATGACTTGCACCTTCGGTATCGGCATGCTTTATTCTGACATTAGCCTGTTTACTTATGTACAAATTGTGGTGTATTTTCTTAATGCAGCTTTTCAATTTTACACCTCTAAAGTGATATGACCTATGCGCAGGGGCTCTTGCGCTTACTTTGGGGGGGGGGGCCCGAAGTTGGAGTGCTACGGGACTGGATATGTCTAGTATGCTGTGAACACTTCAGTGATAGTCGGCCTGGTGATGATTGGGTTCAGTGCTTGACGTGCGAGCACTGAGCACATGAACTCTGCACACCTGCAGAGGATATATTTATTTGTCAGATCTGTGACCCTGACAATGATTTGCATCAAAATCCATTGATTTCCTGTCAAATATCAGGATTGACAATTGCGTTACAACTGACACATAGGGTTGCTACAATTGACCCGCTACATGGGGACAAATGTAACACATGGCGTGTTTAGATGACCATTATGTACAAACCAACAACTGTATGGATTTTAAATGTTTTGGAATACATAGATGAAGTATTGTTTCATTTTTTAGCAAATATTTGTTTACGCTAGTCTCATTAAATTTTGAGTTACAAAACAACTTGTAAATTTTGTTACAATTGTCCCCGGTTTCTCCTATTTTCTCAAAAACTACTCATTGTAGAAATGCCATTGAACGTATTTTTATGAGATATTAATAACGTGCTTTTGGTAAATACAGGTCCGCAACCGTTTAAGCTCAGTTGACAATGTAACGAGCAATTCTTTATTTAAGCATTTTAATCTTTTTAAGCACGCTTTTTTTCTTTTTTTTGGCACGCTTGCAACTCGCTGTGTGATGTCATAATGCCGTCTGATGTAATCAACACAGTCTAACGTTAACAGAGATCAAAATATGATAATTTTTTTCAAAACTTGCAACATTTTTACAAAATTAGATTAATTAAAAACTGATTTGTGACTTCGCTTCTCAATTGATTTTCAAACTTTTTTTTACTAAATTACAAGGTATGTCAAGACAACTTGAATTGTATACAATATATATTTTTGATATTAGCTTTTAAACCAAAAAAATCAACTTTGACACCGGCAGTATAACTTTTTGTCCCTCCCAAAAAGTAGTAAGCTGAGTAAAAACAGGTAGGTTTAATGCAAAAAAGTTATAAGGTACTAGCTGTTACTGTTCTTTGAAAACTTAAGGAATTTGCTTTCCAACAATATATGACTCTAATTAATTAGGGCTACGAATTAGTTTGTAATGGCTGATCAAAAATTGATTGCCATACATCATGTTCTATTTTTAGTTGAACCACTATCTTTCTTGACATAACAAACTTGCAATTGTTCGACAAAGTTAGTTCTTTGTACATTTTGACTATTTTTCGTTACAAGCGTGGTTCGTTGGCATTGTCTGTTTACGTTTTCAAAAACATTCATCAAAAAAATGAAATCGGTAAACGTTTATAAAGCGTAGTCTACCAGATAAAAACACTCAAAATTTTGGTGCCTGCATTTCACAAAATTGCAATTTCTAGAAAAAGTTATTTCTTTGGTACATTTTGTTTATTCTATTTTGGTTGGATGGATCTTTGGCATTATCCATCAAAACATTCAAAAATATTTGTTTAAAAATAAAGTTCCTAACAATTTTAATAAGTAGCTCACTCCAAGCAAAAAGTTGGTGATCCCCTAAGTAAAAAAAAGCAGGAGAACAATGATGGTCCTGTTTAATCTTTTGTAACAAAATATTGCTGTCGAGCCACATACCATTTGAATGTTGAAGTAATTTTTCTTGCAATTGGGTGAGGCCGGCTGATTGGTGATTTGACAATTGTGTGACTTGATGTTATTTACCTCGGCATTATTAATGGGGGCCTTGCTATTGCAATAACTTAACTATGAGTGTTTCATTTAGGTTAGTTTGCTCTGCATGGCCGCGTTAATGCCAGGACCAAACAACATGCTCGTAGTCACACGTGTTAACTCATAGAAGTTGGCCTACAGTAACGAAAAAATATTAAATAGCGGTCCTAATCCTTGAGGCTTAATCCTGAAAATACATATGAATTGCCTTGGCGCCTTCCCATTACTTTGATATGCTTTTAAACACTTGCTGATTTTAACGGATAAAGTCTGTTTAGTTAAAGAACGCCTATGGCGAAAACATGGCAAATAAAATGTTGTCACCACGCGATAGACTTGGTAGACATATAGTGGCTATGCACACCTGCCCATAATGTTGTTTTTAATCGATTGCGTCTAAACAGACGTTAATTTTTGCTAAAGGTAATTTTATAATATTTTACGCTGTATCAAGGCGCAACAAGCAATTATTTATTTGTTTTTTAAGCTTGCTGTTTTCTTCTTTGTTGAATCATTTTACAAAGCAGCGTTCCGTCATAATTTTAAATGACATCACAATGCTTGCTACTATACAGTGAGAACAGCAGCAGGCGGCATAATCATGCACCATCATTTTGATAGCAAACATGAATGGTAAAGCTCATTACTGATAGTTGTAATTGAAAGGCTGCTTGTATCAGTACGAAACACTAATCTTTATTTAAAAGTAAGAAATCTGGATTAGGGGCAAAGCTAAATGTAATAAAATACCAAGTTTAAGAAAAGATCAAAATAAAACAAAGATAGTATAAACAGTTTGCACAACAGAATTAAGAGGAAAGATTTTTGTTAGAAAATACAGATTGAGTCAGAAGTAACCGGGCAGTCAAAATCACACAAGTTATAAAAATCCAATTTAATATTACATGGTTATTATTACATGTACATAATCTGACGGAGTAAATGCTCAAAATGTTGGCCGTCTTCTTCAATGCATTTTGCAGTCCTTCGAACGACAAACATTAAACACTTCAGCATAAGTCCTCACTAATTTCTGTGTAAGAATTCGCTGTCATTGCCACAAGTTGATCTTTCGTTCTCGGCTTTTCGGAATAGACTGAATTCTTTAACAGACCCCAAAGAAAGAAGTCAGGAGAAGTAAGGTCTGAAGAGCGAGGAGGATACTAGATGGAACCATGGCGACCAATCCATCTCTTTGGAAAGTTGTCGTTGAGCTTTTGGCATTCAGATCACTTGAATTGACAATTGAAAGACGTGTTCACATGACCTTCTTCTTAAATTGACAAATTGTAAGATGTGCTTACATGAACTTCTTTATCGTTAGTGAGTTTACACCAAAAAATCGACCGATTGATCGTTGTAAACGCATTTTAGTACACTTAGATCACGAATATCATGACTGCCCGGTTACTTTTGACTCACCCTGTAGTTTAATAGGTGCCTATTGCAATAGGCTATATGACTTTGGGGAAAGGCTATGGCCGAATTAAAGCAAATAGGGCAGCAAAAAAACTTAATGTCACAAATACTGTATAAGTACAAAAGGGTGCCCACCAAACTGTCAAACGTGCCAACCACAAAGCACCTCATTTATTTAATCATAACGATTACAGTTTAGACGCTGCCATCAATTTTGACTTTCTTTCACCTCTCCTTTTTTCTTACACTTTTTAATAGGTACAAATGATAGTTTGTGACATCATTCTTTCATTTTGCGTACTTCCTTGATTAATAGACCAAGATGATCACCGTTACGTGTACAGAAAATATGGCCTATATTTTCTATAACTTTTCGTTGCTGCTTTCACAAATGCTTGTATGGCGAATCTGGCTGCCTTGATTGATATGTTGTAACCAGCATGCCCTGCTGGGGTAAAATCGCACCATGCTTGGCGGAAACATTTTGCCTATTTTGTTTAACAACAGCTGTATAGAGCTACCGGGTTCAAAGCTATAAATTTGGGGCAAAGCAAGGACTCTTTATAACTCCTCTGAGCACACCTAAGCAAGGAAAAACGAACATGCAACATAATGCGTAGCCAGCAGGGATTAAAGAGTGTGTGTTTCCTACTTCCAAACTAAGGAAAACCCAAGGCCTTGTTGGGTTCTCGTAAGCAATGAACAGAGCACATAAATCTAAGGCGTAGCCAGGACCTTGAAATAGAAATTTCCATTGGGAAAACGAGCGCACCAAATTGTGAATATCTTATGTTTATGAAAAACATAAACTTTTCGTTACTGTTTACTCAAGTGCCCGATGGGTGAAGCCAGCACAGCTGGCTGAACCGACGTTCTCAATCCCGACATTACTGATGGGGGCCTTGCCAGCGACACCGACATATAAGGTACTATAAAGCAAGGATTTTTTCTTTAGCTAATATGTTGCCTGTTAAGATATCTATATCTATATCTATATCTATATTATATAAGGATGTAACAAAATTTCTAGGTTAAAAAAAGTAAAACCAGGGACGTTACCATTCGTAAAACTAAATTTAGAGAGAATATTTTGTTTGAAAATAAGTTGGCGTGATGGGCGCTTACTAGAATATGGTGAATGAATTTGGGAAAGCCATAGCCGCTTTTGTCGCTATCCCGGAAACAAAGTAAATAGCACGGCCATAGTACTTAAAATACCACAATTATAAGTTGGAATGGGACCGCACGAAATCGCAAAAGTGGCTTACCACTAAACTGTTTAATTTTCTCAATATGAAAGCAACCACCATTTGGCTGCCACCATCAATTTTGATTGTGTTTAATAACTCCGCCTTACACTTTTTAAAAGTAAAATTGATAGTTTTTAGCAACCTGTTTGGTTTGTGAGCATTACCAGTCTTGACAAAAAAAAATAAGATGATCACCAATACAGGAATTGTGAAAGTGGATAAAATTCATTTACTTTTTGTTACTATTCACACAAGAGCAAATTGGGTGAAGCCGGTGAAGCCAGCTAAATGGAAATACTGAACGACGACGTTACTTATGGGTGCTTTGCCCAGTACGCCCGCAAAGCCGGCTGGTTCTAAATAAATACAAAGCACAACAAGCACGAGGGAAAACACCACACATACTGAGCAGTGTCGGATATACGTTGGTGCAAACCTAGGCACGTGCCCAGGGGCCTCCACAAAAAGTCATTAATTTGAGCAAAAAAATAAACTATTAGGTCTACAACTACTATCCGCTGCTTGTCTTCAACTACGCTCAGACGAAGGATCAATGTGGGAAAGCAATGCGAAATAAATGCTAAGCAAAGCGTTAACCAAGTGGATAGTGACGTCAGATATAGTTTTTTTCTATTTTCTATTTGCCATATTTATCCTCCATTCACGAGAAAGCGATGTATCGCTATGTTTTGGACGGTAAGTCCGCACTAGTTTGGAAGTTGCTATTTCCGAGGTGTTTGGGTCACCTGTCATTCACATAAAGTTATAAAATAAGTAGGCATGCCAAGGCCCATGCTTGCAATAGGCAGCTTAACTAACATCTAACGGATAATCGAATATCATAGCATTAGCGATGTGCGGTTATGAGAAGAATCAAAAGCTGTAGTATAATATGTTATGACTGAAAGAAATGAATTGCGGTTAAGGCCTTATTTAAAGATGATATGAGTAACCAACACTCTAGCAGATTTCAAAACTGTTAAGTTTTTTGCAAGACAGCTAGCCTGCGGCACCAGACGGGCAGGTTGTACTTAGCAGTTGTAGGAAGCAGGCGAGAACTAAGGCTGCTACGTGCGGTGTATCTGCACCTGCTCCCCTTCTGAAACTGCCAGTCTTGTTGAGCTAAATTGTCCGTTCCCGCAGATCAACCTTCACCAACGCTTTTTTTGAAGCCGTCGTTATTCCTTTGTTCCTTGCAATGTGGTTGTTTTTTTTTCGGTCGCATCATGATCCTAGCTTCAAACATGCAGCTAAAGGCCTCTACATGGCCTAGTCCGGCACTGGCATAGATAGATTTACTTTTGAAATTTTAACAGAGGTCAAAAGGGTCTCCCAGACCAAAGTTGCTAACACTAATTGACGATGCTCAGAAGAAGTATCGAAAAATCGAAGATCACAATGAAAACGTTAATAGCAGAGAATACTAGCCGGCTTTGCCATCAGTAATATCCGGGCTTAGTATTTCAGGTGAGTTAACCGGTAAAGCGGGCTTCACCCATCCGGTTCTTATGTGAGCAATAGCGAAAAGTTAATCAATTTTATGCACCTTCACAATTCTTCTACACAAAATTGTAATCATCATATTCTCTTAATCATGACTTGCAATGCTTACAAAGAATCTTGCCACAGAATATTGTTAATACTTGTGAGGGAGCAGGGATTAATTAAATCTGATTGTAGCGGCAAAATTGTGGTTGCTTTCACAATTAAAAAAAACTATTTAATGGTAAGCCTATTTTGCCAATTGGTGCTGCCCTTTTCCTCTTTATATTTGTGATATCAAAATCCTAATTTCGCTGCGCTATTGGTCTTGTTTCCAGCTTAGCGACCAAAGCGGTTATTGTTCTCTCTCTGTATTCAGTTCTACAAATTGTTATGATTAAATTTTTATGTTGATTTTTTCTTAAACTTGGGATTTTATTACAATGATGTAGAGTATAGACATAAATGCCATAACAGGCAGCATATATGACGGCATCACCTGCAGAGACCCGGTCAGTAACGTCGGGCTCGAGAGTGTCGGTTCAGCCGGCCAAGCCGGCTTTACCCAGGGCCAGCCTTAGAAGTTGCGGGGCCCAATTAGTTGGATGCTTGCGGGGCCCCTCTATACTATTTATTATTGTGCATAAAGAAGAAAAGAATTGCAAGTGCGAAGTGGCCATTCTCAACCTTTCTAATATTTTTTTTATATATTCTTCAGAAATTTTCTATATCCTAAAAATTTGTCATGGCGGAAAATTTTATAAAAATTGAAAAACGAAAAAGACTCTATACACCCTTTTATTAAATAGTTGTCTTTTTAACCAATTTTATTTTTATATATTTTTTATTCAGGAAAAAACGGAGCGATTTTTTTGAATCCAACTGTACATCAAAATGTCTGACATTGCTCTACATTCATGAAAAATCTAAAGCCTATTTTGTCTTACGCGGGTGTGAAAGGTCTCCAAACTTGAGCAAAGGTTTAGCCCTTTAGTCATGATTTTAGATTTTCCTGTTTCCATGGATAATGGTTTGAGATTCATTGCATTTTCAACATAAAAGAAATTGGAAATAGTTTTCTTGGAGCTAATGGGCAAGTTTAGAAATACAAAATAGAGAAATAGAGATATTTTGCAAAACACCAAGTTGCAATTCTTTTCTTTGTGTGTCATAGTAGGGTTTTTTAGATGGTAACTATTAATGAAATCATTAAGTCAAAATTTATGCTACAGCATGAATGGGAGGCAGCTCAAAACATAACTTTACATGTGGTAAGATACGTTATTAATTAATCTGGTTACTACTGGTTTGACTGCTGGGCACTGACTGGCTGAGTGCACACATGTGATTGCATCAGCAAGATCACGCCTTGGGCCGGCCGCCAGAGGATCGAGATGACCGAGATTGTCGCCTTTTGAAAAAAAAATGCGGGGCCCCTCTCAGCGCGGGGCCCGATTTGGAGCAATCGGTCAAATCGGCCTAAGGCCGCCCCTGGCTTTACCTATCAGGTTCTTGTATAAAGAGTAACCAAAAGTTTGTTTGTTTTCTGCACATAAGATGTTTACGACTTTTTGTGCTCCTTTTCCTAATAGAATATCTCATTTCAAGATCCTGGCTATGCCTTAGGCCTATGTACTCGGTTCATTGCTGACACGAACCCCAGAGAGCCTTTCGTTTCCCGTAGTTTGAAAGTAGAGATCACATTTCTGATATTAAGCTATTCTAAAGCAAAAGGACAGAAATGTCTTTCTTGTGATGCGATTTCACACAGTGACGCTGTTTTCTTTTGATTTCCCCCTTAAACTTTCTCAAGACCTCGCTGGCTACGCGAAATGTAGCATGTTCTTTTCTCTCTGCTTGATGTGCCCTGGGGAGTTTAAAGTGTCCTCGCTTTTCCTCAAATATTTGGTTTGACCACCGATAGTTCTATAAAGCTATTATAAAGCAAAATAGCAAAATACCAATAATATCTTTCATGTGGTGCGATTTAACACAGTGACGTTGTTAATTTTGATTTCGCCTCAAACTTTCTTAAATCCCTGTTGGCTACGCATTATGATTCATATTTGTCTTGGATTGCTTAGGTATGCTCATAAAAGTTAAATACTATTATGGGGGTCGTGTATCCACAGCACGTCTGACTCCAAGAAACGAATTTATTTAATCACAGCACAACGTTAAATGCACGAATTTTGCTTGAATCGAATCGAATGGAATTTTTGCCAATGAATTTGGAATTTGAATTTTTAATCGAAAAACCTCTAAACGAAAATAGCAATGCTTCTTTTTATATACTTGTTTACTAGGTCACTCCGCCGCTCGTCAGACGGAACCACGCCTGGCCATACGGTTTAGTCACCCAGTATTGTTACATCATGATATGCAACTATGGTTATTCTTTTATGACCTGTTTGTAGGCCAACGGATGATTTATAAAAATGATTACAGTACACTTAAAACAACGAGCGCACGAACAGAACGAGAACGTTTATGAGTCACCCACATAATTTCAGCAAAACATCAATGATCCACAGTTTGTATCCCGTAAGGTCGCCATACTATCACCCGTGCCGATTTAAAACGCATCAATTAACGTAGCTGCGCCAGCTTCACCGTACAAACATTTGTTAGAGCAACAACGAAATGTTTGACTAAATATAAGCCATAGCTCCTGTACATGTAATGGTGATCATGTTGGTTTATTAATTAAGACTGGAAGTATTCAAAAAGAAAGAACAATGACACAAACTACCATTCGTAGTTTTTGAAAGTGTAAGGGAAGAGATAGAACATAGTCAAAATTGATCGCGTAGCCAAAATGGTGGTAGTTTTGACTCATTAAAAATGAACTGTTTGGTGGTAGGCATGTTCGACGATTTGGTGGGCACGCTTTCGTATTAACATTGGTGCCATTAAGATTTTTGTCTGCGCTGTTTGCATTAATTCGGCCATAGTGTGAAAAGGGGCCCTGCCTTTCCTTTAAGTTATACACCCTATTCCAATAGGCACCTATTAAGCTCTTTTCAAACAAAAACATTCTCTCTTAATCCATTGTTATAGATTGATGCTATTATTGTTTAATTTTGATCATTTTTTAAGTTTGGGACTTTATTACATTTAGTTTTGTTCCTAGTCCAGACCTCCTTACTTTTGAATGAAGATTAGTGTTTTGTACCAATAGGCCTATCCTTGCATTTACAAATATCAGTAATGGGCTTTACCATTTATGTTTGCTATCGAAATGATGGTGGATAATTTTTCTGCCTGCTGCTGGTTTCACTAAATAGTGGCAAGCATTGTGATGACATTTAACATTATGACCTCACAAAGCGTTTTGAGCCATTATTATTAGGAGTGCTACTTACCTCTTTTTCGTCACTGTAGGCGAATTAATATGACCTTACGTCTTTGACTGGGTGCATGTTCCTTGGCCCTGGCATAAACGCCCGCATGCAAAGAACAAACTCACCCAAAATAAAGCACTCACAGTTCACTTATAGCAATAGCGAGAGCCCCATCAATAATGCCGAGGTTAAGAACATCAAATTATCTGGATGCTGCGACAGCCTTGCTCAATTGCAAAGGAAATTGCTGCAACATCTAGATCATATGTAGTTCGATCTTTTTATTTTGTTGCAAACGATGAGAAAGGACCATTCTTCCCCCCATGTTTTTTTCTTGGGTGATCACCAAGTGTTTTGCTTGGAGTAGACTACATGTTAAAATTTGTAGACTTACAGTCTTTTGAATAAATGATTGATAATGCCAAAGATCCATGCTATCGAAAAACAATAGGCAAAATGTACCATAGGAGTTTTCTAGAAATTGCAATTTTGTGAAATACAAGCACTAAAATTTTGCGTGTTTTTAACCAGTAGACTACATTTCATACACATTTGGAGACTTCGGTTTTTGATGGATGTTTTTGAAAACGTTAACAGATGACGCAAAAAACTACGCTTGTGAGGAAAAGTAGTCAAATTGTACCAAAGAACTGACTTTGTTTAACAATTGCAAGTTTGTTAGCTCTAGTAGGATAATTGTACACCTAAAAATGAAACATTAGGTATGGCAACCAATTTTTATCACTACATTATAAACTAATCCTTAACCTCAAGTAATTGGAGTCACATATTGCTGGAAAGGAAATTTCCTAAACTTTCAAAGGATAGTATTAGTTAGTACTTTATTGTAATGGTTTTGTATTAAAGTCGCCTGTTTATACTCAACTCACCAGTTTTGGGAGGGGTAGAAAGTTACACCACAGCTCATAAAGTTTAATTTTTTCAGTATAAAAACTAATATTAATTGTACAAATTGTATACTATCCAAATTGCCTTGAAATAACCTTTAATTATTTGAAGAAATTTGAAAATCGGTTGAGAAATAAGGTCACAAATCAGTTTTTTGATAAAATGATTTTGCAAAATGCTTGTAGTTTTTGAAAACATCTTCATATTTTGATCTACGGTAGCAAACATTTGTGTTAATCGTACGAGACATATTATGATGTCATAGACCCAGTTTAAGCGTGCAAGCGAAAACGAAGAAAAAATGCTTAGATGGCTTGAAGGGGTTAAATAAAGAATTGCTTGTAGCATAATCAAATAAACATTAATTGTTTTAAAACTGTTTTAATCGAAAACAGCTTACTAGAATCCCCTAAAGAAAGGTTTAATCGCGTTTGTGCGATGAGTACTTTTTGAGAAAGGACAAAAAATAGATTGTTCAATGAATCGTTGATTGTAATGTTATTTAATACTCCAAAGAAATGAAAGATTTTGAAATGTGCTAAGTCGGAAGCTGGTTTTCGTTTGAGAAAAAAGCGGTTGTCCTTTGTCAACTAATGCAATATGTAAAAAAGTAATTTTAATTGTGACGTCATCATGACGTCATGAGTGAGACATTATGAGTGAGGGTAGTGATCTGAACCAAGGGGTGGTGATCAATCGTGCCAAGTTTGATTCTTGTTACCACTAGCAGTTTCAGAGGAGTTAAAACAGACCGCCAGGATGACAGACAGAATTGTGCTTTATAGTACAGATGTTTTTCTTGAAGAATTTTTTAAATGACAAGATTTTTCTCATCAAAATACCATGAGAGTTTGTTTTTTATAAAAAATTGGTTACTTCTTATTTCATTAAGATTTTATAAGCTCAAAGAACTGTGGAACATTCTGTATATATTTGGTATAAATGCGGTTGCACGCTTGTGCTCCTTGGATTTGCTACGACCACACAAGTAGAGAACTAGCTTCTTTAAATGACCCATTTGTTGTGCTTCAGCAAATCTCTAACTTCGACCATTCAAAATCTCAACGTTAACGTAGCCAGAAGCCAATTTCTCGGTGGGTATATAACTGTATTTTTCTGTTATGGTGTTCTTAATATGTCGAATCATTCTTTATTGGCGGATATTGGTATTTTCTGACCCTCAGTTTTGTCAATTTGTAGCCATACCTCAAGTTTGTTGGAGGATTTTTTTGGGAAATTGACACTTTATAGCTGTTATATCTGAAAACGCCTTCATTCTTTGATTGAGTTCAAAAACCTCTTTCTGGACGCGGCAATGAACCCAATCAAGAAAAAAACATTTATACAAAAGCGTTGGTAAACACTGCCGTGACGTCTATATTATAAAGGTTTTCGGCAACCCAGCACAAAAACATCTCTTTTTGCTGGAGAATTTGTCAAGATGGTATGTTGAATTGTATCTGTTGTAATCGTAACATTCAGTTACACTGTTTACGCCATGGTTGGGTGTAGTCAGCAGTAAAAGTTGAGTAGAATCACCGTTTGATATTGAAGTTGTGTTGTTGAAGATGTTTTGTAGTGCAGGCAAGTGAAATGTTTAATTTTTATGATAGGTCAATATTCCAAAAACCAGAAACACTCTCTGCACTGCTGGCTGCTGCAAGAAACATACTTTACATAAAGTCACTCAATACAAAGCTTCAAAACCAAGTCTTTATGCCCTTGGAAAACGGCGTTATGACAGAAAACAATCTGGTTATGGTGGCCAAACTAAGCCAGTCTTTCGTAAAAAGGTAGGTAAATTTCTATATCACTGCAAGATTGTTGCACTTTTAAATGTAAATAATGGTAGTGCTTGTTTCTTTCTAAGCTTTGTTTTCACAAATTCTTGACTAGGCATACGTTAAGGTTGCCATTGGTCTGGATTTTGTGGGGCATGCCCAGAATTTTGGTGTTAAATTATTGTTGGAAAATGTAGAAAATGGTCGAATGTCCAGAATTTTGGAGTCTGCTTACAAAGTCAGTAATTTTCTTGTCAAACTGAGGTTGATGTACATTTAGAGTTAGAGTAGATTGGTCTCCAAAAAAAATAAGTCTGCATTATTACATTAGATTGAAAATACGTCAATTCAGACAAACAAAAGATAGATCTCTAAAATAAAAGGTCATTGTTGGTAAAATATTCAATTAAGAAAACGACCTGTTTGCTTATTACTGAAAAAATGTGTTCAAGAATTAGCTCTGTTAGATATGGTCACCCTAGCCTAGGTCCTGTTTGGCAATAATTTTTGTTTTAACTTAGGCTTATTCTGTTGATTCAGCTCATCAGGTTCTGACCAGTTTATATCACTGGCAGCTAATATTTCTAGAACACAAAAATTTTGTAAACTTTTCCTAATAAACGAAAGCCTAATGCTGATTTGCAAAATTATAAAATTGACATCTGTGTTTTATAGGCAAATTTTCTCCAACACTTTCTGCAGATTGCCATGTTTTACTTTCCTCAGTGGTAGTTATATGAGACAACACTAAATTATGAAAATTTAGGTTTAAGAAAACGCAGAATGTCATATTGAAATATAGAACTGTCGAATCACGTAAATTAGAAAATTCATGTATTTATGGAATTTTACAAAAGCTGATAAAAACTAACCATCCACTATGGGCAAAGCTCACTAATCGAGTTGAGTTCATGCATTCATGTGCAATTTCCATTATTTAGCTGGTGTTTTGTAATTCTGTGTTTAACTGTTATCTCTGATATGCACAAACCTGAAGCTGCCTGGCCATTTTTTATGTTAATATGAAAAGTTGAAAAAAACTATTAACTGTCAAGTAATGGTCAATTGCAGTGTTTCCTTAAAGTTTTTCAATACCTATGATATGCTGTAATTCTGGTTAAAAAGTGCAAATTTGTATACACTTGACTAGTATTTAGTGAGATTGAACAAAAGCAATCATTTTGTGAAAATTTAACATGCTTTTGATGATGCTATCTTCTTGAAAAACAACACTATCATCTTTGATTGCTGTTTGTAACAAATATTCTATGTGAGGTAGCAAAAGCAACTGTTGTGGGTATTTTAAATTTTAATTAAAAAGTGAATCTGTCAGTGGTATGTAATGTTGGAAACTCAACTAAACATTTATGTTTTTCAATTACTCTTTTTATCGTTTTTGTTTTTGCTTGAGCTGTATGTTTAAAATCTAAATTTAATGTTCTCCACTCAACTTTTCCAGGCATGAATGTGCTTGAGTATAGTGTGTATTTGCCAATGTTGGAAAGATGCCAGCAGTGTCACCAATTATTGGGAGTCAGGGGGCACTGCCCTCCCAAACTTTTTCTGGGGGTAGCCCCCATCCAACGAGTAAATCTATATGGTTATGGATGAAGTTTATTATGTTATTTTGTTACCCAGGCCCACTATTTTAATACAAAATCAATTGAAATCGCAATATGAAATCATTTCCATTTTCCAAATATTGCCTAGTCTTTCACCTCTGCTGATATAAATCGGTGGCAGTTAGTTTTCTGCGATGGTTGTGCAAATTATTACGTCACCAAAATGTGACGTCACAGTTCTGTCCACCCAAAAATTTTGGAAGTCTGGCACCTATGGATGCCAATTGCTGTAAAAAAGACCAGACTTGAATCTATCATTTGTGTAAAATTGTTTAATTTTGAACTTAGCATCAGTGGCTCCTTGAAGACTCTACCCGCCTGTGAGCAGTGACGGATTAAGCTTTTTATGGGCCTGGGGCTCTATGATAATCAGAGGCCTATTTTTCATTCTATTCGTTGTACTAAACATTGACCACAATTGAAACGAAAAACAAATACTTAAAGCAAAGTATTTACTTAGTGTGCACACATCCAAATGACACATTTTCTGGATTTAGACATTGCAAAGCTCTTAATAATGTCATTGGTGTCTATTTTTTCCAAAAGTTCGTTTTTAATGCAGAGTAGAGCTAAGGAATTCAATCTTTTCTGGCCCATAGACGAACGCAGTAAATTCTTCACACTTTTTAGAACTGAAAATGAGCACTCGCTCGAGCAATTAGAAATCATCAGACAAAGATAGGCTACAGCCTGAAAACAACAGATACGTTAGGAAATGCATGCATGAATTCATTTTTATTTATGAACCTAAACATCTGAATTTCTTTGCATTCACTGTTAAAATGGTGTTGCTTTATCAGTGTAGAGAAATGAATCCTCTCCTCAGGCAATAACTCCTCCAGATCATCTGGATAATATGGAAGTAACGTTTTCGCACTTGCTTCAATTTTGCAGTTAGGCATGGTGTTCAATTCCATCAGAAACGAAAATTTTCTGTGAAGATGGTTGTAAGCTTCTATTCGGGTTTTCATAGACGAAAGAATTTGGTCAATGATCGGCAAATATGAGTCTAATTTGAATCTGCTCGATGGATCAAGTGATGTGTCTTCAGATTCACCTTCGCTATCCAACCTTACTTTTCTTCTTTTTTTTCTTGAAATTTCTTCAGTGTAATGATGACAGCCATTTAGTACTTGACCTCTTCCTTCGAATTTTTGAAATTGGAGTTTTGGAAGTTAAATAAAGTCATGTAGACCCTGAAGCAAATTTGTTGCCTTATTCAAAGTCATTTTGCTGTCCTGCAGAGCCTGACTGGTCTTACGAAACCGTTCCATTATGCACGACTATACCTCGAGTAAAATACCAGTTTCAAGCTTTTCCGTTGATGAAACAAAACCCCTGGCTGTTTTTTGAGTTTGATTTTTTTCATCATTGTCATCACACATTGCCTTCAAGACTAAAAGAACCGCTTGGTAACTTTTTCCTAGTGCATGTAAAGCATCATATCGCGCCTCCCAACGTCTACAAGCTAAGGCTTAATTGTTGGACATTGAAGTGGTTTCAGTGCATCGGTAAGGAGATTTCACCTGTGTGTTAAAGCTAAAAAGAAAACATAGAGTCCTTGAACAAACATTAAAAAACGGACCACGGATTGGCAACACTCATCAGCACATTTTTCCACAAGGTTCAAGGAATGTGTTACACAAGGAATATATTCCGCTTGGTGGTTGCGTTCTTTTATTATAGCTTCCATACCTTTATATTTTCCGCTCATGTTAGAAGCGTTGTCATAAGATTGCCCTCTGAGATCTTTCAAACTGATCCCATTGTCTTCTATAAACTCGAAAAGAAAATCAGCCAATTGGTGACCAGTGTGTCCACGGGCGGGTACAAACTTGACAAATCGTTCCACGGGACCATCAGGTAGAACATACCAAAAAATTATTGTTAAATGGTCAGCATTTGTGATGTCAGGTGTTGAGTCCACGGACACTGAATAATATTTTGCTTGTTTTATTTCAGAAATAATAATATCTAACACTTTTGTTGCAATTAAGTCAATGAATTCCTCGCATACAGTTGATGAGAAATACGAAACATGTCTCTTGTCTTTGTTTACTCTCTTTTGAATATGCTCAGCAAGGAAAGTGTCGTACTCTGCCAACAACTCCAAAATTCCGAGGAAGTTACCGTTTTGTGGAGAACCAACCAACTCACTACTTCCGCGGAAGGCCAGCCCTCTCGATGACAGGAATTTTATCACACTTAAAACTCGAGCCAATACTTTGTACGAATATTTTCTGTCAGATTCCTTCTGCTCTTCGAGAGATATATGTTGAAAGATAGCTTAAGTGTTTGTTAGAAGATTCGTGCCTGACCAGGTCGCGTGGTGCATGCTTCCAGTCGCCATAACCAACTGATGCCAGCATGATTTTTTCAGAATCAAACGCAAAAGCTTTGCAAACAAAGCAGTAAAGTATTTTGATGAAGGTGAATAGCACAACCATTCGCGTTTTACTTTTTCGCCGTTCAATTCAATTGTTCTCGCCAAAATAGTGATTTAGAACAACGTCGTTAGAATTTATCGCCAGTAAAACCTGCCTCTCAAGTAGAAAAATATGCATCAAGATGTTGAAACTCTAAACTTCCTACTTGGATGCAGTAATCTCTCAGATGGTCAGAAATTACACCTCAGCATCCATCATCCATGTCGTGTTAAATAGTTTCTTTTACCCTATGCGCTTCATCCTTAGCAACATTAGATGACTTGGTTTGTAAATTTGTTCCCATAAAACAATTTTTATAATTGGCTCTGGCTCTGGAATACAGTCACTAGAAGATGAACACAAAGCAGCTGCATTACTGGACGTCGTTTCTACTATGTTGCTTTCGCTTATATGAAAAAAATCAGTCACTTTTTTGATTTTGCTACAACTTTTTTCAGTGTATCTTCTGCTTCTCTTCTACATTTCTCCTTTTCCCAACCGCTTTTATACTTCTTCATTTTTATTTTTAAATTGGCGAAAGTTTTGAGATTAGAAACGTTTAGATTAGTTAATATTGGTATAAGTGTAGTTGGCTATCTCCCCTTAAGTAACTATTCCCTATCGATTTCAAAACGGCCATTTCAGACCTTTTTGATTTCAATACACAGGAATTCTCTAATAAATTTCTGTTGTAAAATATAGACCTTCGTTTACTCAAAAACGGTCTGAATTTATAAACTTAAAATTTAGTTTTGAGTGAAATCCCAATTCAAGGTAATTTGCTCCTTGTCTTACTTTTCTATTATATTTTTTTCTAAAGCAGTAGTTCCCAAAAACTAATTACTGAAGGCGCCCTTGAAAAGTTGGAAATACTTGCGGTGCACTATTTAAGCAAAAAATACCAAGAAATTGTATCTAATCCATTTTCATTATTTAAAATGCAAAAATATTTAAATTAAAAAAAGTTAAAATTTGCAAATAATCATTTCTAAATGTGCCCCCATTTTATATCAATATCGATAACAAAAGAGAAAAAAATAATTATTTTCTTTTATGTTTTTAATATTGAAAGAAAATGTTTTGTGGAATCAATATATATTTCATTTAGCTATTGTAAATTAATTTAGAAGTAATTTTTTATTTCATATTTTAAGGAACAAATTTCCTTGAATTGAGATTTCACTCAACTATTTCATCTGCTTCCTTCTGGTCTAAACTATTTGGTAAAATTTCATCTCCCTTCTTCAAATACCGGACTATAGAAAATATATTTGCTTTTATTTAAACTTTTTCTTGCCCAGCATAAACCTGTCTGCATTTTTTTTCAAAACTTCGAAATAACTGGCAACAATTGAACATGTCAGAGCTTTAGGAAAAGCCATTGTTACGGAATAATGATATATTTTGTATCATAATTTTAAAATGTGTTTACATTTTGGTTACAATGTTTTATCCAAAGAAAACACAATTAAAATATTGGTAGTACTTCCTACTATGACACAGTTTCGCTTGTGCTTTGTACGATGACGAGGCCCCTAATGGAGAACGCCTTGCCCATGATACTTCTAAATTAAACCTTCACTTTTTTTTGAAAGTGATTGTATCAGTAACTTTTATGACTTCATTGACTTGGTATAGTGGTGGGCCTATTTTTGGATGGGCCTGGGGCTGCAGCCCCATCAGCCCCCGCCTTGATCCGGCCCTGCCTGTGAGTGATTTGATTACTTACCGTCAAGTGGGGCTATTCTGACTGGGGGGTAGGTATCCAGGTGGTAACTGGCCTGCTGCCGTTTTCATAATCCCCATCATTTCGTTCTTTTGCAATGGTGTATTTTTTTTCAGGCCAAAACTACGAAGAAGATCTTGCTAAGGTTGGAATGCACTGTGTGCAAAAGACGTCATCAACTTACACTAAAACGATGCAAACATTTTGAACTTGGCGGAGACAAAAGAAGAAAGGTGAGACCACACAATGCTACTACGTGTGTGTCGTTGATGTCTTTCGTGACCAGTTGGATAGCATAGTTGGCAAAATGTGTTTACTTGATTGTGTTTGTATGCCGCACTGCAAGTTGTATGGAATTAGATATTTGAGTCCTGTGGTGGTGGCATGGCAAAAATGTAGGCTTTTGCATCAATTGTGGAACATTGCTAGTACTCAACAAGGTAGGTTTTGATTCTTGCCAATTTAATTCCAGTTTAAGTGATGGCAAACCACGTATCTGTTAGTATGACCTTTTAGGTGGTGATGATATTAGCTATGGTGTACAGTTAGTCTGCCATTATGAATATTGGTTATATTTTACTTCTATGAATTAACAGCATCACAAAAAGTGATGCTTGCCGTGTGCAGATTTTTAAAGTGGCGAAAGTTTTCCTCTGAGAACAGTTATCTAACTTGTCTTGGTTTTGCTTCAGACTTAGTTTGAACTTTTCATGACGAATTTTGTCCCAGTACAGCAGTCCAGTAGAGTGCAGTGCAGAAGTGGCTCAGATAGTGGTTGTGTAAAGATTCAAAGCATTTTTTTACAGGAGAACGTACGTTGCCTTTTCGACTAATTAACTTCTATTATTTGTTGTTGCAGGGACAGATGATTCAATTTTGAGGTGCTGTTCGATTGACCAAACCTCAGTGATTTGTTTCTAACCCCAAATAAATTTTGTGAAACCAGTAAAAGTCTGTTATTGATAGCTTGTTTGTTGAGTTGAAGCAAGTCAGTAGTGCTGTTTTCGCACTCAGCAACAGAGGGGCGCTCTGTTTACGCTCAGTACCAAGCAGCGTAACTTTTATACCTGGTTGAGAAAACCGCTTTGTGCGAATGCAGCCCAATGTTAAATATTTTGCAACACATTTATGATGTAGTAGAAATCGCCGCATATTAATTGTTTCCTGATAGGAGGGTATTACTTTCTGTATTAAGTTCGTCTAAGTTGTTTTTGTCGAACTCGCCGCCGTTTTTGCTCCCTACGAGCGGAATAATTTGCCCGTGTCTTAAAGACTTATAAATACTTTGCTAGTGTTAATAGTAAACTTTTAATCTGCTACGACTACAGTTATTTTATTAAGCTGTCAACGATCCCTGGCAATGTAGCATAACACCACTGCACGTTGCAATGGGCGTTTATGGACCCATTGTTTTGTCACTTCACCCTGCTTATATCAGTTTTAGCTTGTTTTTAGTCGGCTCTACTGCTGCCACGTGAAGCAGTCTAGATGTGCCGATAACGAAAGCTATCACCTTACTTCAAATTAATTAGTGACGAGAGAAGGACGTTTTTATAAAACAGGTTTGCTTTTTCGTATTTCACGAAAATTTGTAATTGTGCACTTTTAGTGACATTAATTTTTACTTTAATCTGTTAAGAATAAAGAGTGTCAGGGGAACGCTGAGACCTTCACTGCTGTCTTTCCAAAGCTTGTAAAAAGAACCCAATAATTCCGCAAAATTTCTTTAATATACAAACTTCAGAGCAAATGACCGATAGTAAAAACTGATCAAGAATTATCCACGTCGTAATTCTAGGCAGTAAAGTTTTTTAACTACACCATTGCTCAATAACAATTCACTAAAAACAAAGGTTTCTACTGTGTCGCCGTTAATAAGCAAAATCACGAGAAAAGAAGAAAAAAGGTAGTAACGGTGCTGGAACATCTGTATATTTCAGCTTTGTAATTTAAGGTAGGAAGGGAAGTGTCTGAGGTTTGTGAAGAGAAAATGCCGAATAAGCATTTAGAGCCACTGCTATGGCTACACTTTGTGAATGCCTGGTTAGAATACATTTGTAGTGTCGTGTTGCGTGCATGACCACTCTTTAACTTTATGGCAGTGGTCGTCATACTGTGGATTGCTGTCCATGTTTGGGCGCAATGATGATTTTCATTTGACCGTATACGGTTTGAAATTGTTGGACCGTCTAATGAGTAGATGTAAAAAACATAAAGTAAAAAAATTAAATGATGGTTTAGAGTAGATCATCAAAAAATGGTCTCTTTAAAAAAACAGTAAAATTTGAATAAAAATATTGCCCAAATTTATATAAATTAACTTCCACATAGTTGATTATCAAAAAAAGGTTTCAACTGACCTATTTTGAAGTTTTCTCAGATCATGGTCTCGATGAGGTTCCTTCAATGGCCTTCAACAATAATTGAGGGATAGATTTGGGCCACCTTAACAAACGTTTGCCGACCGCTACCCTAAGTACATTGATCACGTATAGACTAAGGTTAACATTTCTGATGAAGCAACATCCCAAACGCATTTTCGGTCACGCTCACACTTGCAAGCTGTGGCGACTCATTTGTTTATTTCGGTGTTAAAAAACAAAAATGAGGACCTTTTTATCTGTTTTCTTAAAATCAATATTTTGAAAGTCCAAACTGACGTATTTTTTTTAAATCAATATTTGAAGGGACATCAACCTCACTTTTGGGAGAGAATCCTTGACCTTTAGTTGCCCAGCGCTAAAATTCCGGATGTTTGAGCATTTTTCAAAATTATTCCAGAACATAGATTTTAACACATGTCCGGGAAAATTCGGACATATGGCAACCCTAGTATAGACAAGTGGAACAAAATGCCGAGTTTTAATGTGAAACATACATGCACTGCATTAATTTGTTCTGTATCTTTTGTCACTTTGGGGTCATAAAAAAAATATCAAGGTTGTGTTTTTATTTCTTGCTACCACGAATAAAATATAACCAATTTTATTTATGTAAATGAACAATACACACAAATAAAATTATATATGCTCTTGCAGGTATGTCCCTCAATGGGTCCTCGTTAACGACGGGGTCTTCGGAACGATACTGAGCGATCGATGCAAGGCATTTGAGAAAGTATCCTATTGCCCTTTTTTCCTATGCTGGGACCAAGGCGCATAGATGCAGTTGATACACTTGATGTCATTACATGAGTGGGGGGGTTGCATCAAGCCATAAAACAAGCCTACTGATAAATAACTGTAATCGCAAAACCACCATCATTTAGGCCCCCATTCACAAATTTGGCTTTGTGACTTTTTACTTATTGAGAGGAACGGATATAATTTGCGACATGACCTGGAGTTCGTAAGACTAGTTTTACTGTTATTTCAAGAGTTCGGTGATCGGGATTAGGCGCAATGCCTCCATTTGTAACTACTTTTTGTCGCTGCTTTTAGAAATGTTATTTGGGTGAACCTGACGTATCCGGCCGATGCGATATTTTTAACTCGACACAAATAACAATCGACTGGTAGCTCTGCTTGGCGACGCCCGCATGCAGTAATATAAGTGGACAAGTAGTCGCCTGATATTTAACTTTATCTTGCACTTGCGCATTTCGGGAGTGGGGCATTGTGCCATGTCCTCCATTTGACATTTACAACAATCTCAAAACGTCAGCTTAATTCGAGTTTATAAACTTTGAAAAATTAAAGGTCTTACACTTAACTTTTATCCAAAAAACGCACAGTTTTGGAAAAATGTGGTGATTTCTTAAAAAGATATTCATCAACCGGCGACGAGACTCTTTGCCTTGAAACATATAGGAACTGTCTCGTAACTGTTGTTGCACCCAGGTCACCCTTGGGCAAGTTGTAAAACGATATTCCCACTCTTCAGGTCATGTCTTTGTTACGGCAGCATTCAAATTCTGATGTTTCGGTGAGACTTTTTTGCATGCATTTCATTCATCTTTTTGGGATGATGAAGTACTGTGAAAAGCGTTAGATTTTAAAGTGGCTGGAAAAAGAGGGCGTGGACGACCTAATATGACGTAGAGAAGGCAAGTGGAAGAATATACTAGTAAAATTGGACTAAAAAAGGAAGATGCCACTGACAAAACAAAGTGGCGTAATTGTTTTTATAAACTTTCTAGAAGAGTGAGGCGAATCTGGCCACCTCTGTTGACGGAGACAAAACCGGAATTAAAATAATGGATCTCTCTCTCCCTCTCTCTTCGTACCCTATGAAGCACTATTCTGTCTATCTACTTGTTAAAACTCCTCAGAAACTACTGGGCGTACAAACATCATACTTAGTCGATTGATCACATCCTCTGGGTGAGTGCCTCAAGGGAGTTTGTAACATCACGATGGCGACATAATTAAAGATGCTTTTTTCAACTTTGCATTTCTTGATCGTGTTTTGTTCAAATGAAAGCCCCCAACTTATCAACTTCAAAAAACTTCATCCCTTTGAGGTCTATGATGACGTCACCGCCAACGCTTGATTACTGAATTTGTTCGCTGAAGTGTCTCAAAAACTACTGACAGTAGAAACACGATGAAAAGGTTTTGCGGGCGATATTAACAAGGTGCTTCCGATAAAACAATTTTTCATGGATTTAAGCTGAACCGACCGCGCAACAGTGCATTCTTTTTTCATGCATTCTTTACTTTTTTCCTACACTCTTCAAACTTTCTCTATGATGTCACAACGCCTCCGACCCAATTCAAGTGAAAAAAAGGTCAAAAAAGCAAAAGGCAGCAAGCTAACTGCACAGATATTCTTCACGGGTATTTCGAAAGCTAACAATGTATATGTTGTCTGTTAAAGAAGAGTGACACTGTACATTAAAGCGTTAACGTAGCCGTAGGTCAAAAAACCTGGTTTTCAGCGATGCAACTGCAAGTTACAATACTTTTGTACAGTCGTATCGCAAGCCTTACTCATCTTAACCTCTTGAACATGGTAATCAAATGCAGCAAAGTTGAACAAAGTGACTTTTTCATGTAAAATCTTGCAGGAATCACGTCAATTTTCCGCATCTTTACTACAGAAACCTGATCCAAGGATTTACTCTTCAATCATAATCTATTGTAACAACTTGACTGCAAGTGCTTTTGGGTTAGTTAGCACTTCCCTTACTGCGATGATGCCAAGACTTAGCAATATGCGCGCATCCATAGATTTTAGCTCATGCAAAGAGTCATACAATTTGTTAATAGTATGCCAAAGATTTAACAGCTTGTTTCAGAAATTACACTGCAAACACTTTGGCACCCTTCCTTCTCCACGACTCTACATTTATGCTTCCGTGCAAGAGCTGGAATAAACGGATAAAAGAGAGTGAACTTATTGGCTGAGTCAACTGTGAGCAAGTTCACTCCCAACTACATGATGCAAACAGGGCAAAAAATCCATTGCTCAGGATTTCAAAACCTTTGGAGAAATATAACAGCTATGCGCAACACCTCCTAATGTTTATCTACTTGATTTCTCTTCAAAACATAATACTTTTGATTTTGAAACGACATTTTGCTATGTTAAAGAAAACTTAACTTTTTATTAGTGTTTTCACAACTACGCATTGGATGAAGCCAGCGCAGCCGTGTGCATGCTTTACTTCCGGTTAGTTTGCTCTTACCCTGGCTGTGTTTATGCCAGAAAGAAGCGACGTGCACGCAGCCAGAAGCTTTGCGACATGCAAATGAGCGTGCAATTACGAAAATATTGTGAGTAGTGGACCTAACATTTAATAGATTATTCCCGAAAATACATATCAATCGCTTTGACGCGTTATCTTCCATCACAACTTTGAAACTACGCTTCCATGCACTTCATCAAATGCACCAATTAAACTTTTGAAATCCTTGGGTGTTTCAATTGAGAAAAAATCCAGTTCCAGAGTACGTCATGCTGACAACAGGGTAATCAACGCGCAGCCAGGAGCTCCTGAAGATAAACATATATCTTTGTCTTATTGGCCACGCCCTGGTCTCGATATAATTACAAATCTTTTGCTAATGACTAGAGCATGGTGGCTATAACAGTGGCTTATGTAAAAACAATTTCTTTGTTGGGAAGGGGTAAAGGAAATGGGAGGAGCTTGTAGTAAACTCAATCATGTTATCGAGCAAACTTACAACATACGCGAGCACTATCTTGTTTGGGGGGAGGAGGGGCAGGGCAGAACATTGAGGGAGATACACTTTTTTAAAGTGGTAAAATAGAAAAAAATTGCTCAAAAATGATCACCAACATCATACAGTACCATACAGCAATCGTGTCAATAACCCGCGACCGGTTTCGACTTTATTGGGTCTCATCAGGCAGGTGTAAATAACACTCAATAATAAACGTGCTGAAAAAAAACAAATTTGCCATTGGGTGCAAAAAAAAGATGCAATACAAAACAATATGATACAGCAAATGCTTTTTAAAAGTGAAAATCTTGCCAATTTTGGTCTCCAAACAAGAATGAATTCCTTTTTATGAAGGTCAACGTTTTGAAAGTAAGATTTTTGTCCATATTTGTGTCCAAACATACGTAATCACTGATTTTGTCACGAAGATCAAGATTTTAAACGTCCTGTCATACCCTTTGGAAAACATTGCCTTTTATTTCCTCCTCAATTGCTGAAGGCTCAAATAACACTTGGGGAAGATTTATCACCTCTCAGGGAGGGTGTTATAAACGGGTTTTGACATCACGATGACGTCACGATGGAAAAATTTTGTTCTTAAATATGCATCTATTGATGAAAGAAAACGCATTTGTGCTTAAGTTTCCCGACTGGATCGTGCCTTTTATTGATAAATCAATATTATTATGTTGTGTTTTTGAATGATTGTTTATTGTTTCCGAAACTGTCTTTTTATAGACATTAGGCTTCATTCACGATATGTTTTCTCTATTTATTTTTTCTTTCGTCTTTTTTTTCAATTTTTGTTTGCTCTTTACAAATTGTACATGTCAGCTTTCGCAAGACATTCTCAGGAGATAGCTGACTTGACAACCTAACAGTTTTTTCGATATCTCCTAGTCTGTAAGTACTTTTTTGTGTGTGCATCTTTGATATTCATTGCAGTGTTGTATTTGCATGTGCGTCTTTACAGATGAACAAGCTAATAAACTGCAACTACAGCCAGGGCAAACAGAGTGTGTCACTGAAATATCTTGAATTTGATTCCAATATTAAAGTATTTTTACAGATAAATATCAGTTTTTTTGCTTAATGTAATGGGGTGTTGCTTTCTTGCAATTTTCTCTCACATTTTGTATTTCACTTACTTTCCCTTTAAAGGCTGGTGTAGCAACCTCATCAACTACAAACCACAACCAGAAAGTCACCAACAACACTTGAATTTATTTATGGAACGTCCTCTACATTTAGAAGCCAGCATGATAAAAGTGACTAGTGGCTACATGAACTGCAGTCATTTTAACTAAAATCACAGTCAGATGCCTGCCGTTGCGCTACACTGGACTCCACGAGAGCGCTGCGCGCACAAAACTAAATAGAGAAACAACAGACTTTTCTTGCTACGCCTGCGATCTACGCCTAATGGAAACCAGCCTTAATAATTTTTAGTACCAGGGATGTGGAAGCGGTTATTTTTCAACCGCTTCCGCTTCCACACCTATCGCTTCCGCTTCCACCGCTTCCGCTTCCACTAACAAAAAACGAAAAAACGACCGTTGACAATTTTTTAAACTTTTGTGGGTCTGTACCCTGCCTTCTTCTACACTTTATCATTTTGAAAAGACGAAAACCTTCATTTATTGCTATTATTTTACCTACTTCGCTTGAGCTTATTGTTTCGGACTACTCTGTGTTTGTTTTTCTTAGATATTAGAACTCGTCTTATGTACAACAGTGCTTTTCAATCTTTTTGTCATCGCGGAACCCCTAATGTACTTTCGCGTTTGTCACGGAATCCCCACTAACAAAAATTTAGAAATCACGAATTGCTTGCAAGAAAATAAAATATTTCGTTACTACACTTCAAAAAATAATTAAACACTTCAACAAATAGACAGTTATTACAAGTTCTTTTACTACTTACAACCACTTTTACAACAGTTTACTCAATGCTTTTCAGATCTAAACCGTATGACCACATATTACAGCTCTCGACAATAACCTGTCGTCACAACAACAAGTTACATGGTATAGCGCTGATTTTCCCTCTCTATGGTCAACTCAATCTGACTTTGAGTAAACTTTAACTCTAATCATTATTACGGACTTTCTGTCCGTCCCCAAAACACGTATTGACTCCGATTTTTTTGGATAGTGAAGTGCGAAATTTTTGTCGTATATATAGTATGTACATTTAAAGCTAGCAAAATTAAATTGCACCAATCAACAGTCGCCTCAACGTGATAATGCGGTCCCCAACCCCGTTTGAGTTGGGTTAAAATGGTTGTTGGCCTTCCGGAGGGTCCCAGTTACCTCGGGCACTCCCCTCACACAAACCATTTTTTCGCCGTGCAGCCCCTGAACAACCGCAAAAGGGTAGCACGCAGCCTCTTTAAAATCGCCTTTCTTCTCTCTTCTCCTGCCTTTCTCTTGCTTGTCTATTCATTCTTTTCCTTCTCCTGATGAGCGGCAACGTTCATCCTAACCCTTGTCCCGTCTTTCCCTGTTCAGTGTGCGCTGGAAATGTGACTTGGCTGGGTAGGTCAGTGCAATGCTGCACATGCTCTAATTGGGTTCATTTAAAGTGCTCACTACTCTCCTTTTCTAGATTCAGAACTCTTGGCAAATCTCACTCTTGGAGCTTCCCTCCCTGCTGCGTCCTGTTGTTTTGGAGATTCCACACCTACCAGCACTGTGCCTTTCTCCTCGGACTCCTCCAGCCGGTATACCTCCACTGCTCAATCTGGCCAATGTAACCTTCCTTCTGCTAATGCAGCACTTGCACCCCACCCTCACTTTCAAACCTCTTATCCTTTTTCCGCCCACTTTGTATCTTCTCCCACTGCACCCTCACCACCTCCTCATGTTCCTGGCTGTTTCTCTTTACCTCCTGCTTCCTCTTCCCCTCCCTAACTCCCTCAGGGTTCTTTAATGGAATGCTGGGGGTTTCCTAGCCAGGAGCACTGAACTGCTACACTTTTTTTCGTCTAGTCCCGTTGACTTCATTTGTATCCAGGAATCTAACCTTAATTTATCTTCCTCTTTCCGGATCCCTGAATTCTCTGCTCTGCAATCCGATGGCACTCACTCCCATTCTGGTATTTTTTCTACTGATATCACGCACGTTAGCGGCGGCGTCATCATTTTCGTCAGGTAGAGCTTATTCTTCTCTGAGCTTTCTACCTCCTCTCTTTCCTTGCTTGACCCCTACTCTGATTATGTAGGGGTCAGCATCTCTCTAAACGACTCCTCCTCACTCTCATTTCATAATGTGTACGCTCCCTCTATTCGCTATTCTCCGAAGGATAACAGAACCAATTTCTTTTCTCCCTCGATTCTTCTCTCCTATGCGGAAGCGGTGGAATTTTCGCGCTTCCGCTTCCACAGAAAAAGGACCGCTTCCGCTTCTGCTTCCACATTCCTGGTTAGCACCCAAAAACAGATATACTGTACATAATAATTAAAAATTGCAATTAAATTCACTTCGTGACCTACGACGTAAAATTTATCTACGAATCTAAGAAAAGCTTGGATTTAAATAGGGCTACATTAAACTACGGAAATGCGGAAATTTACTCTAAAATACGGAATTACTGAATTACGGAAATATAGGAAAAACTATCCACTAAAGTACGGAAAACTAAAAAATACGGAAATTTACGGAAGATGATAAAACATAATATAAACATCTAAATGAATGAAATTAGCCTCTACAGACCCACTGTTAATCTACGTTGACAATTGACATCACAATAAGCAAAGAACCTTCTTAGTGGGTAAAAGAAAAGTGGAAGGTCTCTTTTTTTCGCAGTTACCAATAGGATGCGAGATTTCGCATGTCAACTTGCGTTGACATTGGTCCATATTACAATTTTATAAGTTGAATACCAATGTCAGCTTATGGTGACATGTACTGTCTTTTGCCAACAAGTGTTGACATTGGGAAATAATAACAATTATGGACCAACAATTTTTATTTCACTTCCTGAATATACTCCTTACAGTTGTTGATATTCCTGCCCTATTTATGATACATGAGAAAACAATTTCGATTTCCTGCCACACATAGGAAGACATTGCAGGCAACGCATCTGATGCGAGTGTACCTCTTGATTGGAGAAACTCTGGAAGGTGAACTGCCTCACTTTTCCGCAGTTCAGAAAGGGGGTGCGGAACCACCCTTCTTCGCTTTTGAACAGAAGCTGGACTGACTTCAGATTCACCCTCAGATGCTGCATCCTCTTCTGGCTATAAAGGATTCTTCACAAACATCTCCCCGATGCGCAGGCGAAACTCCATAAAGTCCAGTATGTCTTTTTTGGGTGTGCCACATTCTTTGGCAGCCTCTCTGTTCAATATCCAAGCATTGGATACTGCACAATCTAGAAAGTGGATGACAACTCTAACCGGCCATTTGTTGGTCCTGGCCTTCATTCTGTAGAGGGAGACCATTCGGTCTGCTTCTAGATGCCAAAATAATTGGCTTACCTCTAGATGCAGGCCGCAAAGGATCCCTTCTTGGTCGCGGCGTCGTCATCTTTTTTTTATCCAATCTTGCGAGACGATAGGACAACAAAAAAGCAAAGAAATCTTTGAAATCACTATTATTTACATCAATAGTTTATTATTTTTCAATCTAAGAAAAAAACAAAGACATAAAACATCAGCAGTTGGAATAATCATCCTTGACTGTATGTCAAAGTATGTTGACAAATGGCTGTAGAGGTTAGATAATTAAATTGAGTTAAACTGTGCATCTCTATCTTGTAAATGAATTGCAGAAATAGGAAAATTTACGGAAAATGATAAAAACACAATATAAAGATTCATATGAATCAAATTGAAAAGTTAAATAAAATTAATTATGCATCTCTCTATTTTGTTAATCAGCTGGTTCGAAGATTACCCGTTCAAAAAAACATATACAGTATAAGTTTGTCGAGTATAGCCTATCGATCAGCAGGGGTGAGAGAAAAGAAGGTGAGTTCATTTAGGGGCTGAAGATCTGTTTGGTATCAGATTGGAATACGACCGTCAGATGAGTAGGAGATGGGTTCCAAAGTAGATCGAAAAGGAACAGGACGTACAACCCGGTGCATGCGTTAATTGACTATTGGTCGAAAACATAGTTGAAAGCTCAATTGAATGATTAGGAAAAAATCAGGGAATGGCCTGAAGATTGTCTTATTAAAACAATTGATTGAAGACTAAGGATTACTTTTCCGATTACCAAAATAACAATATATTCCATGGAATTCCCCATTTTCTGATGGAAATTTTATGCATCTTTGTGTTTTCGAACTGAAGTTTACATGTACCTACGTATTTCCTACATGTCTATAAGGATTTCCTACATAAGATCTATACAGCAGACTTTATGTCCCCACACACGTTTTTCCCCATTGTGCTAATGCTTTTTGACCCATGTCTAATGTTTCATATCTATTAATCTATTCCCATAGCGGATGCCTAAAAATTGCCTCACATCTATTGCATGCTTCATACCCATTATGCCCAATGACAATATTACTTCATGTGAAGCCATATTTGCGCATATAGCATCACAATCACATTGCCATAAGCCCACATTACCCTTGCCATTGCCACATTCCTATCAATTTTTCATGGCCATCCATATTGCACCATTTCCAATTTTCCTTTGCTCAAGTTGTGCCAGGCATGTGTTACCTTAAGGTCACTTTGCCCCACGCCTATATTGTCCATACCCTTTACGTTCTACACATATTATGCTCTATACCCATTAGGCCCATGCCCATTATGCCCCATGCCCAGTATGTTCCATGCCCATTACGCCTCACGCCCATTACGCCGCATGTCCATTTGGCGCCATATCCAACATTCTCCATGCCGCCTATGTCCGATGCCCATTATAGCTTATGCCGATTATGCTCCATATGTTATCCTGCTGATTATCCTGGTATGCCCCGTGTTCATTATACTCCATGCCCATTATGCTCTATACTTATTATGCTTTATGCCCATTATGTTCCATTACCATTATGCCCCATGTCCAATAAGCTTTGTGCCAAATATGCCTATTATGTCTCATGGCCATTGTGCCACATGTCCATTATGCTCCATACCAATTATCTCCGATGTCTAGTATGCCCCATATTCAATATTCCCCATGCCCACTATCCCGATGCTCATTATGCCGCATGCAAATTATGCTCCATGGCTGGCATGTCCCATGCAATTTGTGCTCCATGTTCATTATACTCCACGCCCATTATATACTATACCTATCATGATTAATGCCCATTATGTCCCATGCCCAATAAGCTTTGTGCCAAATATGCTCCTTGCTCATTATACCCAATGCACATTACGCATCATGCCCATCATGCCTCACGTTCATTTTTCCTCGTGCCCATTATTCCTTACCATAATTATACTTCATGACACTTAGTCCCCACGCTCGTTGTGTCCCATGCCTGTTATGCCTAATGCTCCTTATGCCTCAGCATGCCCACATTCATTATTGCCGATGACAATTGGGTAATCATCTTTTCCCAACGACCATTGTCTTATGGCATATGGATAATGTTCATTGCCCCATGCCCTAAGACAATTGCCCCAGAAGCATTGCCTCATGACCATTATGTTGTGGCATTTGCCCTATGACCTTTGTTCCAAGCCCAAAGCCCCAGGCTACATAAAATTATTGTGCGAGCAAGCCACATAAGAATCAAGATCAGCACTTCCGTATTTCCTGAGTATAATTTTTATGTATGCATTTTTGTACTTTCTACGTGAAATTCACATGCATCTTCGGCATTGATGCATCTGAAAATTTTCCAACGTAAATATAAGTTGCAATTTCCTTATTCATCAGCAAAATCTCACTAGTATCTATAAGATGAAATTTAGATGAAACTTGGCTTGCGACTCATCATCTAATTGCATGGCTTGCATCTACTTATATCGCAAATGAAACTTTTGCATGCATCTGGGTAGCCTATTTCCTAACTGAAATCTGCCTTCGCCTAAATATTAAAAAAAAATTTGAGTGCATTTCCTCACTAAAATATTGCTTGCACTTTCGCATATCTTTATTTAAAAAAAGCTTGTTCCTTTCTGCGAAAGACTGACGAATACTCAAGGCCGGTTGAGCCGGAGCATTATAGGCTAGCGATAAAGCGTCCATGCTTGAGCTTTCCACAGTCTCCCCTCTTGTTACGCACTGATCTCACGAGGCGCCGAAGAATGTCTTCATTGACGGTTTGAATTACTGTTTGGCCTTGGGGTAGGAATTCAAAATGAACGATGCCTTGAATATGGAAGAACGCAATGAGCATAATTTTTACTTTCGACTTCGACTTCTTGGTTTTCACTGGCCTTGGGGATCCATAACGCCCACACATGGACACTTCATCACGATAACCCTCCTGATCAAACAGTCCTGAGAGAGAGAGAGAGAGAGAGAGAGAGAGAGAGAGAGAGAGAGAGAGAAAATTTATTTGATTTTGCTTTGCGCACCGACACAATAATCAGATTAATAATACACAAAAAAAATCACTAGTAGCAAAAGCTAGGGAGCATCAAGGAACCTTTCGGTTATCGAGTCGAGATGCTCCCTGATCTCAGCAGATTGACTTATAAGCGAAATCTATTAAGTGACACTGTTATAATTTGAGTGCATTATGTAAAAAAAGAGTTGCGTTCAAGTTTTTATCAAATGATAAAAAAAAAGGAAATGGAACAAACAATAACAATAAATGTTTTTACACAATCAAAAGCTTTTGCAAGCGTTAATATTCTTTTAATAATTTTAGTTTATACGCTTTTTCAAAAGAAACCCAGTGCATGCTCTTTAATTCTGATTCGAGGTTACCCCACAGCTTTGAACCTCTGTGAGAAAATAGTTTTTGGCTAAATAATTTATTTATGCGGGGGCGGTAGTAAGCAGTCGAATTAATTAATCTCGTTTCATGTTGATGAATAGTATTTATCTTACGAAAAGAATGATAAAAGTTTTTAGGCAATTGATTATGATGGAGTTGATAGATAAATTTAGCTAACTCAAGTTGATTTATGTCTTCTACTTTTAACACTTGAAGTTCTTTATACATTTGTGAAGTTGGCGTATATAAGTTACGAAACAATATCATTCTCAAAATTTTATTAAGCCTTACTCGAATTATTTCTTGTGAAGTTGTATTTGCTGTTGCCCACGCAGTAATTTCATATTGAATTCTGCTGTATACAAGACTATAGTATAGCATGCAAAGAGTTTCTCTTGAGACAAAATTACGCAATCTGTAAAAGAGTCCTGTGCATCTGGCAAGCTGCGTGGACAAATAATTTATTTGCAACGTTCATTTGAGATTATCGTCAATGAATAACCCAAGGTATTTGACAGTATGCGCTCTATTAATAGTAATACCATTAAGAGCTATTTAAAAATTACATTGACAAGTTTTAAGGGGTTGCTTGTTTATCAACATGTAGTTAGTTTTTGAAAGAGTATTTTTTGAGTATTCGTCAGTTTCTCGCAGAAAGGAACATTGCAACTTTCGAACACCCCTATATTCCACTGATCTGGCCCCTGTGACGTTTTCCTCTTCTCCAAAATCAAATCTGTTCCAAAGAGAACCCATTTTTCTGACATTCATGCCATAAAAATGGCTGTGACGACGGAGCTTAAAAAGATCCCAAAAAATGCCTTCCAAGAGTGTATTGAATGCTAGACAAGGCGAATGCACAAGTGTTTCAAAGTAGAAGGAAATTACTTTGGAGGAATTTGCCTTTGGTGTATTTCAACGTTTTTCAATTAAGTTTTTATAACACCAGTCTCATTATTTTATAACACCAGTATTTCATCATTGTTTTAATAAGACAATCTTCAGGCCATTCCCTGATTTTTTCCTAATCATTCAATTGAGCTTTCAACTATGTTTTCGACCAATAGTCAATTAACGCATGCACCGGGTTGTACGTCCTGTTCCTTTTCGATCTACTTTGGAACCCATCTCCTACTCATCTGACGGTCGTATTCCAATCTGATACCAAACAGATCTTCAGCCCCTAAATGAACTCACCTTCTTTTCTCTCACCCCTGCTGATCGATAGGCTATACTCGACAAACTTATACTGTATATGTTTTTTTGAACGGGTAATCTTCGAACCAGCTGATTAACAAAATAGAGAGATGCATAATTAATTTTATTTAACTTTTCAATTTGATTCATATGAATCTTTATATTGTGTTTTTATCATTTTCCGTAAATTTTCCTATTTCTGCAATTCATTTACAAGATAGAGATGCACAGTTTAACTCAATTTAATTATCTAATTTCATTCATTTGGATGTTTATATTATGTTTATCATCTTCTGCAAATTTTCGTATTTTTTAGTTTTCCGTGCTTTAGTGGGTAGTTTTTTCCTATATTTCCATAATTCAGTAATTCCATATTTTAGAGTAAATTTCCGCATTTGCGTGGTTTGGTGTAGTCCATTTGGTTGATCGTTTTTTTCCAAACTGAAATAATTGGAAGAAATTTGACTTGTCCTAATTTTTCTTTTCTTATTTTTGGATTGTTCACCGACAAAAAAGTTTTCCAAGCTTTTTATTTAGCATGTGAAGCTAAAAGTGATAACTTTAATGACTTGTGAAACTGATTTAAAAACGGAAATGTACTGTAAAATAAGTATACAGTTCGCTGTTACAGTTTAAACTAAAGTTGCCATTAAAATTGGAGACGAAATATTCGTGGCATTCTGCAGATGGTATTTTAACCAGATCAATTCGTTCTTTCGACAATTTATTCTTCAAATTTAACGTTTTCATTAAATAATGTCTTTTGTATCTCACAACACTTTTTACTTGTCCACTCCTGTATCTGTGATGTAACAATTTTTTCGTTATTACGTAATTGCCTGCCCTGTTGGAAAAATTTTTTTTAGTGTTTAGTAATACAGGTTGTCTTTATGTTTTTATGTTGTACTGTTGATATGTTACACTACTAACATCTACCGTTTTCTGAAGAAGCTCCCCAGTAACTAAGGGGAGCGAAACGTTAAATTTGAAGAATAAATTGTCAAAAGAAGGAATTGATCTGGTTGAAATATCGTTACACTCGAGATACGAAAAATGCCTGTTATATTTAATTTTGCAGATGGGTTATACTGTTATATCAGTGTTGCCAGATTCCAGTGATTAAATAAAACCAAGCTAAGAAACAAAAAAGCCAAACAATTTTATTAACTACAAAATTGAAATTTTATTTAGAAAATGTACTTATATCACATAAAAACTTTTTTTCGAAAGATTTGTCCTCCTCATTGTTGACAGATTCAATGCAAGATTTCTTAGAACATAATATGCTAGCTTTGAATCTATTTAACATTTTGGTTTAAGGAACAAATTCTTTACAGCATTTATTTGAAGATAGGAGTTCTGCTCTAATTCTAATGATTGCCTCCAACAGAGACAACTGAAGTCTATTTCTCACTATAGCTTTTATGCAAGTTATCCTACGGCTATTCCATGAAGGGCTCAAAAGCAAAAAGTAATTATTAAATAACAGAACCACAATGTACACCTGACGCTATACAGTCAACACTGACATCTGTATAAAAAATCTATACAATAATCAAAAACTAAATAAAAAGAATTATTAAGCGGACACTAATATTTTACAATCCAATATACTTTACAATCTGTCTCTGTCACACCGACACTGTGATGATAACTAAGGGGTCAAGCATCTGGAAATTTGTAGCTGTGCTGCGGTGCTCCTCAGTTTGGTTACAAGTCACAACAGAATACGTACAGTACGAGTCTTAAGTAGCTAAGCAATATTGTTGCAGACTAAATATTGTTATTCATTTAATTATAAAAAATAAAAACTAGAATAGAAAGCTGAAAAAGCTAAAACGCCAAACAGAAATTCTGACGACACACGTGTTTAAAAAAAGCCAGATTTATCAAATTTGGCATTAAAAAAGCCAATATGGCAACTTTGTGTGATATGCTGGCAAAGCGCATTTTAAACTTGCATTAGTGGGAAGAATCCATTTCCGAGTTAACTGCTATTTTCATGGATATTTCATCTTAGTCGCTGTGATGTTTGAATGCAAATTGCACTGTTTTAATGTGGTACTTATGTCAGAATTATTTTTGTTGGATTTTTTGTTTAACCCATTTGTGCCCAGAAAAAATAAAAGGGTACTTGTGGGTTATCTGTCACCACTTTTTTTCACCAGCTATTAAATTACTATTATTTAACTGTATATATAATGTTTAAGCCTAAAATGAGTTTGTAGGACATCTCCAAGTTCATGCCTCCACAATAAGTTCATGCCTCCACAATAAATACACTGCTGTTGTTTACTTTAGGTTTATTAGGTTAGGTTAGGTTTATTAAATTAAAAAAAAGTGGTGACAGATAACCCATAAGTACCAATAAAAGTTTTTGAAAATGCCTAAAAGTGTTATATATTGTTTAGTATAGTGTCAATAGATCATAAATGCCATTAAAAAGATTTTTTTATTTGTAACTACAAAAATATTAATCAAAATGTTATGTTGCGAAAACGCAACATTTGTCACCACGACTGCTCAGGCATCGCGTCAAACACTACCGACTCAATGCTGATAGCATCTAAAACAGCTGTCCTTTTCTGTAACTAGTATAAATCTGTATTTGCTTAAATAGTTTTTGCAAAAGTAGTACCACAAATCAAAATGATAAGATTTATTTAACAGCATAGTTACAAATGCACATCAGGAAAGCAAAATTTTTATTCCATTGCATCACTACGACAATCGGGTGAGCATTTTACTTGTAACGCCACATCACATTTTTTTCTGCTAGAAGTTGATAGTTGTCAGCAGCATGGAAATATTGCTGTATTTCGTCCAAACAGTTTCTTCGCATGGATTGTGCCACCAATTCATTACATGAGTTAGACTCATTTGACCTGTAGAATCTCCGCCTCGGCACTCTATTGTACCCTGACAGCTTCAATTTGCCAATAAATGTTTGCATTTCTTTAGCAGATGTAAAAAAAATTATGATTTCCAAATTGAAATGCGTATTTTACGGCTTCAGCAGTTAAATGTCTAATGGCTTTATCATCCAGGAATAGTTTAAACACTTCACTGGGAGTGTGTGTGTAATCAGCTACAGGCCTTATTATGATGTGCTTCAACTCTTCAACAGATTGAGGCAAATTTTCCTTGACCCACTTACGCAATGTTAATTTCCATTTATCCCATCGCGGCGGGAGCACTGGTACGAGCCGCTGCTACAGTTGCATCAGCAATTATCTGATTACCACATAGATTACGCAAATGTACGTTTTCTTCATCGCCCGAATCTTCGTCAGTAATGATCTCATTACCTGGTAGAGAGACAAATACTGTCACTTCTCTGGTAGCTTTTACAGTAGTGACAATCTCAGCTACAGTGAATCCTTCGCTATCTTCGTCATCAGACTACCGTTCTAGTTCTTCCAGAACATCATGCAATCTCATTTGCTTCATGAAAGTACAAATAAATTTAAATAAATCAGTCCAACAATGAAATTCAGTTAGATCGTTAGAAACACACCTACTAAGTCAGTGAACTAGGTCATTAATTTATTCTGGTATGCCAAAGTGGACCAGAAATCGACAACAGCGATTTCGCAAAGCAATTTGAGCAACTTTGAGGTGATAAGTTAATAGGTAGTTTAGTTTGTAAAGCATAAAACACCAATTTTGCTTGTGAAAGCAAATAGTGCTGATAGTAGATTATGTAATATTTTAACGATTTTCCTGCTGACGTATTGACTGTACCTCGTATTTTAAAAGTATAAGCAAATCTCCGTAGCTTTACACTTTGATTTTCTTGTGTTAAATTGCACTTTGTGGAATAACAACTCGTTCAGGTTATGTGAATACTTCAGCTATTGTGCAAGAAACTCAATAATGTTATAGCGCTACACACGTGATCAGAAATCAGACGCTCTCTGTATGACAAATGATGCGAAAACGCAACGTCTAGCGAGACCGGCGTGATAAATGTTGCGAAAACGCAACAAAATTCATTGCGCATTTTCAGGGAGTAAATTTTGCACTTTTAGTTACAACCAGAACGCATGTAAATGGCTAAACCAAGTGCTTATCAATTGAATTACAATACTTATGCAAAAAATATGCATAATTACTACAAATACGTGCTACATACCTGAAATCGTCGTCAGCCATCGTACTTCGCAAAAACCCTCAATTTCTAACCTCCACAAAAGTTTCTGTCTACGCTCTAAAGGCTGCTTCACACTGAATCCGGTTACGGTTACATTACGGTTACGTTTACGTTACGGCAACAGTTGCTGTTACGCGCCGTTTCTATTGAACGGATCCAGTGTGAACAGCGCAAATTGGCTTTCCACAGGCGTTGCTTTTTGGTTTCAGTTTATTTGATGACTAGACAACTAGCGTACTTGTGTTATAGGCATTGGTTTATCATAGGTTTGCAAGTGAAGGGAGTGGACGTCACTAATGAACGAATTGGATGCTTTAATGTTGTTGCAGCAACAGCAGCAACATTTGCAATTTTTGCTGTTGCTTTATCTTTTGCTGGAGGAAAATCACAGGTAGGCTTGCATTGACTAAATTAAACAATGCAGATATTTTGTAAGCTGGCTAGTCTAGTTAACCCTATGTTGTACCGGTATGTTTGGTGGTCTCGTACTTTAGCTCTAGTTTTAATGAGCAAAAGAATGTCTTACGGGCTGCAACTCATAATTTAGGCAGCTAGTTCCCTCCCTGTATAGTAATGTTACAGTTATAGCTGTAACTTTCTCTTCAATGCTAGTTGGTTCATACTTAAGTTTCGCCAGTAGCATAAGGTTTTTGATTTGCCTATTAGCTTACCGAACTGCTGGAATACTTGAAATTTACTGGCCTGCTAGCAATAGTATAGTAAGCTACTGTTGTGTCACAATTTGTTTATTGACATATAGAGAGCACTGGGTGAGGCCAATATTACAAAAAAAGAGAAACGTTGGGAGAGTTTAAGCTGGTTCGGTCAATGTACGATGTGGATGAAAAGAGCTTTAAACAGTACTTCCGCATGAATAGAGATATTTTTAATGCTCTCTTGAAAGAGATTTCGCCCATGATAAGAAAAATGAACACCAATTGGAGGAATGCAATATCGCCAGCAGAAAGGTTTTCGATTACCCTCAGGTAAGCATGAATATGTAGTTCAAATGTACTGGCTATTCCCTAATTTCTGCAAGTTAGCGTTTGCATGCGTTATGTTAGCATAGCCTCAGAAAACCTTTTTTGTAAATAGGCCTAATACAAAATTTGTATTGGGTCCCTCTGCAATGCATTTGGTTGGCCTAAGTCAAAAAGAATTTTTGTTAAAAGTTTTTGAAGTCTTAGCACGTCTGCGTTTATGAAAAGTTTTGTGGGCTACCATGAAGGCTGCATTCTGTAGCTGGCATCGGGCCTGGACTTAAAGAGTGAGATGTGTTTATGGCAAACTGATTAATGGCTGCAGACCTTACACTGATATATGAATACAATACAAAATAGAGGTTGATAGTTGCTAGGTAGCAATTTTCAGGCGATCTCCTGTTTATTGGGATCTACCTCCAGCATCATACTGAGGTGAAATAAAAAATTTTGCTAAAAAATCATGTCAATAGCTTGCAATTGGTTTCAACCTTATTGGATCTCATCAGAGGGTGTAAAAAACACTCAAAAATAAAAATGCTAAATAAGAACAATTTTGCTGTTGGGTGCAAAATTTTCTATTTTGTGATCATTTTGAGAAAATTTTTAGTTTTACCTTGGTGTGATGCTGGAGATAGATCCCTCTTAATAGATGTCTGAAAATTGCTACCTAGCAACCTCTATTTTGTAAAATGATAGTCTTATCGATGATCCTACATTCTTTTTAGGGCTTATTGATGTGACTTGTCATCCTGCTTGTGTGTTCCCTTAAATCAGGGGTTCTCAACCTTTATTCTCTCATTTACTCCTTGGCAAATTTCAAAAGTAAAATTTACCCCCAAATTTTTTTGTATTTTCACTTCTACAAATGCCTATTGTATTAGGTAAAAGTGTGAATTTTTTGCTGACAAAATTTACCCCCACTTAAGAACCCCTGCCTTAAATGAATGTGTTCTGTTAAATGAGATTCCCATGATATGGGTATTGCTGTATCATATTGCTTTGTATTGCATTTTTTTGGATCCCAATGGCAAATTTGTTCTTTTTCAGTATTGTTATTCTTGAGTGTTTTTTAAACCTGCCTGATGAGACCCAACAAAGTTGAAACTGGTCGCGGGTTATTGACATGATGTAATAGATTGCTATCTGGTACCGCATAATGTTGGTGATTATTTTTGAGCAAAATTTTCTATTTTACCTTATATTAATGTATCTACAATTAATATGTAATGTGGGTTGTAGATATCTGGCCACCGGAGACAGTCAATCATCAATCGCTTTCAGCTATCGCGTGGGAAAGTCAACTGTATCCTATATCATAAATGAAACCTGTTCAGCTATATGGGAAGTTTTAATGCCGAAGGTTTTGAAGCCACCAGCCAGTCATTTTGATTGAAGAGAATTAGCTGCAGATTTCCATCGCTTGTGGGACTTTCCTATGTGCATTGGTGCCATGGACGGTAAGCATATCATGATCCAGGCCCCTCCAAACGCTGGATCTGAATATTACAATTACAAAGGCTTTCACAGCATCGTTTTACTAGCTATTTGCGACGCACAATACTGCTTCCGTTTTGTAGACATAGGAGACACGGGGCGGCATAGCGACGGTGGAGTCTTCGCAAATTCAAATTTTGGGAAGCAGCTATTGTCAAATCAGCTTGGAATTCCACCACCTGAATGCTTAGCTTCTGTTGGAGAACTTCCATTTTGCTTTGTAGCTGATGCAGCTTTTCCATTAAAACCTAATGTAATGCGCCCTTACCCAGGCAAAAACATTATCGAGGAACAAAGAATTTTCAATTACCGACTGTCTAGAGCCAGAAGAGTAATTGAAAACAGCCTTGGCATTTTTTCAAGTCGTTGGCGAATTTTTAGAAGACCGATAATTGGTTCCCCTGAAAAGGTTGTTGTTATTACCAAGGCGGCTTGTTGCCTACACAACTACCTTCAACTGCAAAACAAGTTACTTCTACCGCAAGAACGATATTATTGTCCACCACATTACATCGACGTTGAAGATCAACGAGGAAATGTTATTCCTGGAAGATGGCGCTTCACTGCGGAAACTGCATCGATCTCAGGTCTTCAAGATCTTGGCCGCACTGGAACCAACACACACACACGAGAAGCAGCGTTTATCCGCAAGCAATTTACAAGTTACTTTATGTCAGTCGCGGGACAACTGCCGTGGCAGTTTTCGGTAATTTATCGCACCTAATTTGCTTCCATGTCAGCTAGTGCTCATTACAGTTTTTTTTCTTAGTTTATCATGGCAGGCGTTTGCTTTGATATGGTATTTGGACTATTGCTCGTTGACTCAGATCGGTATTGTGTTGACTCTTTTGTTTTCTGGCTCTTGATCTGACGTATTCAATAGGGGGGAATAAATGACAATATTTCTACCAACAGTTTATTGCAGTTACAAAAAATGTAAAAAGTCACTATGCCGGTTTAGGCACGAAATTGGGCAAAGTTACTGGATTTTAAAAGTTGACCACCAAGAGGAAAACTTTCTTTATCTTTATAGAATGATCCGCCTACCCTTCTATCACGTGCTATAATATCGGTGAATACATTTCCCAAATCTTACTCTATAAATTAGTGGATTTTGTCTAGACACGATACACAGCTATTTGCGGCTTCTCTCTTACAACCTTATTATTGGAATGCCGGTGACTACTTGCAGCCAATAGTATTTTTGTGGACGCTTTTCTACGTTTTCTTTTAATCTTGTTAGGCCTAATATTTTGTTTCCGTGTAGCTGTGTCAATAAAATAGTCCATACCACTGCTATTTGATGTGAAGCACGAAGCGGTAGTTGTAGTTCAGTTTTTATTTTTATTCAGTAATTTTACAACACATCACATGTTTGCAAGCGAAAGAAAAAGCAAAAGTAAAAATTCTGCGAAAAAATATAAAAATTCTGTGCTGAAAACGAAAGAAAAAAATAGTGCAAAAACTAACTAAACAGTTGTTTACTGATGGCAGCCATTGCGTTCTCTGCTTTATGTGCGGGCATAGCTTTAAGTCGGGCAGTTACCATTGCACCGAACGTTTCAAACTGTCCTGCACTACAATTACTTTTATTGGTTATTGCTTCGCTGCTCTTGCAAATTATTTCCACAGTTTTTATAATGTTCTGTTGAAAGGTAAGTATTAGAAAAGTATCAAGCTGAGGGCTTGCACTATCTTCCCGGACATGGCTTGACACAAAAAATCTTATTATCTACAGCACAACTTGCATAACTTTCAACAATAAACGAGACTGCACACAACTCACTTAAAACAGCATTTATACCTCCTTGCAAAAAAATTGCAATTTCCCCCAGGTATTACTACGCTGTCTATCTATCCCTCTCCGGTCTTTTGCCCCAACAAGCGCCCCCCTTCCTTCAACTTTCAGAAAGCTCGCTGGGATGACTTTGCCTCCTACTTTGACTTTCACTGTCCCTCTGCAGAGAAATACCCGTCTCTTTCTTCTGCTGCTGCTCTCTTTACCTCTCTGGCACTGAATGATGCTAAATCTTCCATTCCTTTCGGCCGCATCAAATTCCCTTCTAAAGCCTGGTGGTCTGTTGAGGTGGAAGAAACAGTTAGTGAAAGATGTAAGGCTTTTGCTGCCGCTCACAGAAGTGATGAAGATCGTCAGGCTTACATCTCCACTTCTCGTCAGTCATCGCCAAGGCCAAAGCTGAGGCATGGCAGACGACTTGCTCTTGTCTTTCGCGTAAATCTAACCTTAAATCTGTTTACTCTCTTCGTCGCTCTATCGCTGGCTCATCTTCTCCCTCTCCTAACTTCCCCAACTGTTCTTCTCCAAGGGAATCGGCTTCGGTCTATGCCGGTTACCTGAGATCCCACTTTTCCGTTTTTCAGCCAAAGGCCCTGTGTAGCAGAGCCAGAGGCTACCTCTCTGAGCTCCGCCGAGCCACGTTCTCTGAGGAGTCTCACTCATCCTTTTGCTCTCCTTTCACTCTCGCTGAATTTCTTGCGGCTGCCTCCAACCTCTCCTCGTCCACTGCCACTGGCCCAGACAAAGTTGCTTATCCTATGCTAAAGCACCTTCCTCGCTCTGGCATGGATTTTCTTCTTCACATCTTCAATCTCTCCTGGTCTTCGCATTCCTTTCCGTCCATATGGAAGACATCTTCTATTAGTCCCATACACAAAATAGGAAAGCCTCTCGACTTTCCTGCTTCCTTATTACTACGCTGTCACTTAGGTAAACTTGTTCCATGCTGCGCAAAAGTAGAAGCACAAAAAGAGTAAAATATTTTCCAGTGCTGCCACTTTCCAGGTGCTTAACGTTGCTTACCTTTACGCCACTGCCTGTCCTTTTTTTTGCAAGGTACTTCTTCTAAACAACAAAAAAAACATTATTGTTAGATTGAAGCATAAAATGTCCTCTGTTCATAGTGCATATAAGTTGTAGTTTTCCTTCAGCATCTGACTCAACTTCGCATATTTCTGATGTGCTGGTCTGAAAGGAAGATGAAGGGCTGGCTTCGTCAATACTAACATCATCAACTACTTCCACAGCAATTGGAAATACGGGTAAATAGGTTGATGTTCTGGTCAAATAAAATTTCAGATAATTTTGCTGACTTTGTAAACTTTCCATCGAATCACTATGAATGTAATTTTGTTGAATTATGCAAACCATAAGCTAAACATTATAGCCTATACCCATGGACACAACAAATACTTTCAGCTAGCATAAAGTTGTTGTCCGCATCATAGCAATGTTTGCAAAATTACTATTTAAGTCATAGCATCATAGCAATGTTTGCTATTAAGTCTCTATCGATCTAAATAACCGGGCATGGCCTTGCGGAGGTACACTGTAAATACTTTTAGAACGTCTTACATTCTGTGTTTCACATGGTCCTTTAGAAAGGACATCGCCTCGTAGTATTCCCAAGCTGTGTAATTTTGCATGCCGCCAGCAGCACCGCTTCTCTGGCATCCTTCCCGTTTCTTTTTCTCTTTTGAAAATCTATCTCGCAAATTATTCCATCGTGATTTGCAAAACTCAGCTGAAATAGTTTTACGGCAGTCAATACCACAAAAAAGAATAAAAATATGAAGCATTGACATATGTCAACATGCAAATCACAACTAATGCTGTGTTGGTATGAGCATTTACGCAAAGTTAGTATAATCACAATTTCATACCCTAATTATGGAAGCCATGGCAGTTATATATACCAAACAACTTGTGCTGACACAGTGCATTTCTGCAAGCTCAAGCAGGCAGGAAAAACTGCTTTGATGTGCCATTTCAAGACATGATGGGCAAAAACCCTGAAATGCTTTTGTAAATAGAACATTTCAGTTAAAAAGTAGCTTCTCGAAAAACATTAATAAAATTATTAATATGTTCTGCTCAACACCACATAGTCAACAATAATAAAAACCATAAATATATGGTTTCAAAAGTGGGTTCCACAAAATCCAAGGATTCCATAGAATATCTCAAAGGATTTTATAAGGTAAGATGACTCAAAAAACAAATTAAAGCAGAGGCAAGCAGGTATAAAGAGAAAAGAAAAAATTTCACTCAAATAGTGGTGATTTTAGAAAACCAAAGACCAGTATGGATAAGCCTACTAGGCTTCATACAGGCTACAAAAAAAACTGTGGGTTTATGAAGAAAACGTTTAATAAATGAAAACTGCAAACAGAAAGCAGTTTTTAGATAACCGTGTTATTTTTTGGTTGTTGAGCACTCGCCAATTGCATCAACACATTGCAAACCACGGTTTTCAAGCATGTACTAACAAATTCAGCATTTTGCCAGATTAGATGCTACAGTATATCAAATGCAGAAAATACTTTTTTAAATTTTTAACCAAATTTTCAGAGTTGCAGCTGTCTGGAAACACATATTTCTCATTAATTGCCGAGTTGTGTCATTTTATTGTATTCATATTCACTGTATGACTTCAAACTACAACCGGAAACAGGGTATATGTGCCTTGAGACGTAAAGGAGCAGTCTCTTAGCTGTCGTTGCTCCCAGGTCACCCTTGGGCAAGGTGTAGCACCTGATAGCCTCCCCTGTTAGGGTTACAACTTGACAGTTTTTTATTTTTATTGTATCGAGCGACAGTTTGCACATACTGTATATGCTTTTCTTTGTGTGTGCTTTTATTTATCTGGTATCTCACAGGTGCGATGGCCATGCCATTATCTTCGCATTTAATCTAAATTCTTTTCATGTGCATGTGTTAATGTATATTGTTTTGCCATCGTCTCCTTTTTTTGTCCACTGCTGTCAAATTTATTTCTATGTATGCTGATTTGGGCAAAAACAAAATAAAGTTGATTGATTGATTATAATGCCTTTAAAACAGCTTGTGTATTGAGGGTCCCCTTTGGCTTAAAAACGTGAGGTAAAATTGGTACATTTTAAGTATTTTGACCTCAATAAAAATACAACACATGAAAAATTCATAAAATCTTTACTGTATCTTGAGGGGTGTCTTTTCCAAGTGAATAAGTGAAAAAAATGTTATTTTTTCTTTATGGTATTTTTAAAAGTTCGTACACCAATTTTACTCTAAAAAATTGGTGTAATTGTAAATTGTTCAAAATCTTACCACAGGTACAGCTTGAGGTTTGTTCAACTGATTTGCTATAATTGGTATAAAAAGCAGGCCACTTGTTTCATGGGCTCTTTACTTTCCTAACTTGGCACTGAGTGATTTCTGGCTGTTTCTCAAATTAAAAACAACTCTGAAAAGGAGGCACTTTTAGTCACAAAAACATATTGTAAAAAAATTAACAGAGGAGCTTCATAGTATTCTGAAGGAGTTCAAGAGGTGTTTTCAGAAGTGGCAGAATCACTGGGAAAAGTGTGTAGGCCTCAAGAGGAATATTTTGAAGGGAAATTGAATAGAATTTGCACATTCATTGTGTTGTGTGCTTTATGCATAACAGTCAGATACTTTTTGAACTTGTATTCACATGTGAGCAAAAGGATTGTAATGAAATTGCCAAATAATGGTATCAAAATCAATCTTTCATACAATGTACAGAACATCACAATGTTATCCTGTTATTACAAAGCCACAACTTAAAATATCAAGGCATTTTACTCTCTTTATTTGATTGATTGATTGATTGCTTTATGCCTAAAAGCAAGCCTTATTTAAATTGCCAGCATAACTCAACTAATTACTTCTACTTTAGGCTGATTCTATTGTATATTTAATTATGAAAATTGATGAGGTCACCATTTTATACAAAAAAAAAAAAATTAAGTTATGCTACAAATTTAAATAAAACTGCCTTTGAGTCAACACATCCTTTGCAAAAAAATGTTAAACCAGAGCAAAACAGCAAACACAAAACACTTCGAAATGCAACAAAACATTTTTTGGGAAAACTTAAAATGTTTAAAAGCTACCAAAGACGAGTTTAACCTGTTAACATTAAACAGAAAGGTAGATAACAAAAAATAATTAAAATTTAGTCCATTATAATTTGATCAAAAATATGCAATTTTGTGACAAACCTGGGTGCTTTAGTTTCATTCCTATTTCTTCCCATGCATTGGTTTTCCTCTCTTTGTCACGAAATCTCTTGTCTTTCTGATTATACAAACAAGTATATTCTTTTACTAATTTAATGAGCAACTCATTAAACGACATCTAAAATGAAGTTGAAGTACAACTGCATGCAAAAGATTTACAGCTAATGTTATAAAAAAAAGATTCATAAGTAACTGACCAACTTATTAAGAAAGTTTGCCCAAAGAAGCAATCACATGCCATCAATGAAGACTAGTGAGCCATGAACTATTGAAAATAAAATATCACAATTGGAACAACTCTGCTTGAGCTAGGCTGAACTTTGTTAATTGAAATCCAGCTTGTCTTAACCTAAGGTGAAACTGTTGCAGTACTCATTTTCACTGGCTCATTAAACAACTGAGTCCGTAAGCTCAACGAAATGAACTTAAGTGGTACCAGTAAAGTTTATTAACTTCAAAAAGACTCTGATCAAGCTAGGATGTTCAGACTACAGTCGTCTAGCTTTATCGATTTACCGTTAATTTAAGCCTAACAAACTGAAAATCAAAAAAAACAAGAAATCAATACTAATCTACTTTTCAAAAAGCTAACCAAATTTCAAAGATATCTAAAAAACATGAAAACAGGACTAGTTGGGCTAGAAAACTCCTTACGGCTGTGCTTACGGCTACCGACAAAGTTCAATTTTTTGAACATTGCCGGAAACCGTAAGAAACGAGAAAATTCGCTTCCGTTACGGTAACGGTTTTTCTGCTTTTTCAGTGTGAACGCAACAACGGAGACGTAACTGCGTCGTAAACCGTAACCGTAACGTAACCGGATTCAGTGTGAAGCAGCCTTAAAACTTTGAAATAACTTAAGTCTGATAGCAACAAAACCAGTCTAACTAAATAAAACAGTTTGGCTGGAAACTGTCCAGCAGCGTGGCCACGACGAACGACGCAACGCACCCTGCTTTTTTGTTACGAAAACGCAACATTTGTCGTAAATGGGTTAATATTAATCATGTGTTTATTGTATGGGTGTACTAAAGAATTGGCCAGTTGGCTGCATTGCTCGTACTAACTGTAACTAACTAACCCTAACTCCAATCGTAATCCTGATCCTTACACTCATTATCTCAAACCGTAACTCTATTTCCAATCTGAAATTGTCAGTTTGCATTTCTGAGTTTCAGTGGCATCCAGTGCCACAAATCCAGGAGTGGTAATAAATAGGCATAGCACAGACATATTGGGCTAGGCATAGTATTGGTATGGTAGGCATAGTACAGGCATAGTATTGGTATAGTAGGCGTAGTACAGGCATAGTATTGGTATAGTAGGCATGGTGCATGCATAGTAGCCACAATACAAGCATAGTATAGACATGGTAGGCATAGTACAAACTAACCCCAACTCAACAATGCCTAATATACCTGTACTATGCCTGTACAAATTAACCCTAACTCTGACCCTGCTATTCTTGTACTATGCGTACCCTAACCCTAACCCTGTACTATGCCTGTATTATGCCTATACTTGCCTACTATGCTTGCTTAGTACTATGGTACTGCTTATCTAGCAATGTGGCTTAGTACCATTGACCCTGTTTTTGCTGCACTTTAGCTTTAAGCTGCATAACCTCTCTTAACAGCTTGGTGCCTTTTTAATTTGCATAATCAAGGGTTTGTGTTACCTTGAAACATGTTGATTTTGAGTTAAGATTTGTGCACTCAAGCAATTTAGCTGGTTATTTATTTTGGTGCTTCAGCATTTCAATCACCTAATAGACACAAGTATATATTGAAAAAGCAGTAAAATAACTTCTATGTCATATATAACAAAAACTTATCAAATAGTCAATGTGTATTCAGTACATAAACAAATTAGAAAGCAAAGAAAAAATAGAGCACATAAAATAAACAGACAAAATCAAACAAAAGCTACAGGAGTGGAATGAAAATTTTTACTGCACTTGTGTGATAAAAATTTCCACAGGTGTAATGAAAGCTGCACTGGTGCAATAAAAAATTGCACCGCTGTGATGCACATATCTGCCACTGCGCTGGTGCAATTTTTTGGGCAACTTTGCAAAACTGTATCTCTGCAATTCTGCAAATCACCAGTGCTATTCTGCACCTCACCAGTGCGATTTTGCTCTGCAATGGTGCAGAAATTCTGATTTCATCCCACCTCAACACAGGAGCATCAACCAGAAATAGACAATATCAACAAATAAAGCAATGTAAAATGAATCGACTGCATTGAGAACACAGTGGTAGCATTGAGATTGAGATGTATACAAATGACAAATAACAAAAATTAATGGTAATAATATAAATTATTAAAAATTGTTCCTGATAATCCCATCCAATTTCAGCAAATTATAGTTCTGCAATCTTTCTTCAGCATGATGTACTTGTGTTTATTTTCAACCTATCAATTTCTTTTTTATTTGTAGAATTTGAATTTACAATTAGCCTATCATTACATAACTTTATGAAAAACAATAAGGCAGTGACTATTTCGCCGTTGACAGCAATTTGCCCTTGGAATCTATTTCGCTGCAATCATTTACGTGTGTTTATATAGCCAAATTTGCTATAATTACACCAGTGACACTGTGGTGTAGTGAATAATGCGCTGGTCTTGGGATACCATGGTTGTGTGTTTGAATCTCAGCTGGCAGTGCATTAAAAGAAAGGCAGTGTACACCGAAGGGGTGGGCCCGGTATGTAAATGTTGGGGCAGTGTACACTGGAAGGGAGTGTACAGGGTGGGGGATAGAGACCTGGGGGTGCAAAATTTTTTTAATTGGTTTTTAAAATTGACCAATCAGAAACGACCAAAAGTCACATGTTTAGTACATCATTAAGATTGACCAATCACAAATAACTCAAGGCAAAATAGTCTCTGAGGGTAAATTGCCGTCAACTGCAAAATAGCCACTGCCAAACAATAAACATCCCTACTAAAATGGTTTTCAAAAGGCAGTTGCTATTTTGCCGTTGACGGCAATTTGCCCTTGGAATCTATTTTGTCGTAATCATTCACGTGTGTTTATATAGCCAAATTTGCTATTATTACACCAGTGACACTGTGGTGTAGTGGATAGAGCACTGGTCTTGAGATACCATGGTTGTGGGTTTGAATCTCAGCTGGCGGGGCTTTAAAAGAAAGGCAGTGTACACTAAAGGGGCAGGCCCGGTATTTAAATGTACGGGGCAGTGTACACTGGAAGGGAGTGTACATGGTGGGGGATAGAGACCTGGGGATGCAAAATCTTTTTAATTGGTTTTTAAAATTGACCAATCAGAAACGACCAAAAGTCACATGTTTAGTACGTCATTAAGATTGGCCAATCACAAATAACTCACGGCAAAATAGTCTCTGAGGGTAAATTGCCGTCGACGGCAAAATAGCCACTGCCTTTTCAAAATTATATAACAAATTCTAGATATAAATGTGACTTGTGACTTGATTGTGATTATTTTGTCTGAATGAAAACAACTTGGCCAATATTTCGTGTTGCTTGGTTACTTGAAACCCCATTCACCAAAGGTTATATAAACTGAACGAGTGAATAAGCCTCTTTTGACCATAAGAAACATGGCATTTTGTCTTCTCTTTCATGAATGGTTTACAATGATATGATGAGGGTGTTGAGGTTGAAAGCTTGAACAGCACAAAACATACATTTAGATGTACTCTATCAACTGATAAACCTCTTGATGATATATCAGGAGCTACTGAATTAGTGTTTGTGGTATACAGAGGTTTATCAGGTAATGGAAGATTTGGCTTTGTAGTATCTTTACAAACCTCTTACTGTAATTCAGCATTCAAATCAAGTGTAGCATTGTAGCTTATTGATACATAGCCTTCTTTTATGCAAATTAATGGGTGGTTTGCATTATTTATAGCTCCATGTTTGCAGTATTAGAAATTTTCCAGTTATACCAAAGGCAATTTGCTTTTCAGAACTCGTGGTTTTTTAGGCAATACTGAAAATCCTTAAGAGATGATAAAGTAAGCTGAGAACCTGCTTTGTGCCTGTTTAACCACTTGACAGTGGATGATGTATATATATGCAAATTTCAATGTAGATCTATAAGCAGATGACGTATATATGTGCCTATTCATTTAGAAAGAGCCCTGGGGCTGGGTGTTTCCTGCTGTTTTTGTCACCGTTTAGCAATTTAGTGAGGTCAACAACCAATCAGGAAAGAGATCTTCTAATTGGCGACACATTTTCAATTTTATGCAGTTTTTCTAAAAAAAACCCACTAACAGGACATAGAAACGCTTTTAAAAATCTACTGTAAGTGGTTAATTCCAAACATCTGCTCTTACCGCTGCAATTATTCTCTTAATCTTTTTGATCGATTGCATCTTTATGTTTATCCAATGGAAACTTTAGTTTTCATTTGATTATTGTTTGTAGTTCTTTCAATACAACTTCAGTAGTGTAGGAAAATGTCTAAATCTTGATTTATGATGCATTTAGTCAGATTGCATGGGATAGTTTTAGATACTTCTTACTCTAAAGGATGTTTCAACTGAATTTGTAATGCCAAGGCCACCAAAATGCACAGGAAGAGGAAGAACTTGTCTTTCTAAATGTGGCAGATGTGTGCCAAGCAATGCATGAAGAAACACGTTGCTAATAGTTGTTTTCTCAAGAGAAGCAAATAACAGATTTTGCATTACTGTTCTTTGTTTATTAGTCCATCTATGACATATTTTTTTTGTATAAGCATGTAAAGATACTTGAAACTCCTCAATTGCAATCTTTGCTAATGTTTCACATCCTCAATTCAATGGCCAACTTTATTCTTAATACATGTCTAGCTAACTCTCACCTCATTTTTTTCATAAATCACCTAGAAGTCAGGGCCTTTGACAAAAGATGTAAGTAGCTGTGCTTTTAAACAGGCCTAATTTCTTTGCTTTTAGAAGCAATGCTTTATTTTTCAAAATTAAACTGTTTTGCAAGGTTTGGGAAGATAGCCATGCTTGGGACCAAATGAATTAATTTGTTGCTACAAATCTTAATTTCAGCGAGTTTTCCAACCACAGAACTGCCATGGGTATACCACATCAGCTTACATTTATTTTTCAAAATCAGACCAGCAAGTAGATCAAGAGGTTTTACCCATAAAGTGTAGAAAGCCATTGCAACTGAATCTCTTTGAGTACATTTTTCTGTGGAATATAAAAGTGTTGTTGGTTGTTTCATCCAATATTGGTAAGTTAGCTGTTTTTTTTTGTAATGGTTTTGCACATACATGTATGTACAAGGGAGGGAAAAGGTACTTTTGTATTCAGCCAATTATTGTTATTATTGACATTCCCTTGAAATATGGCTTCTGTGCTATTCATTTGCCAAACATCTTCAGAAGCAGGAGTAGTGGCTTTTAAGCGTGATAAATTTGTACATTTTGGGAGACATCCACAGGCTGCCTGAATATGAGACCTTAAATTGTTCATCTCAGATTCACTAATAATTCTTTGCAGCGCTTTTCTGCTTCAATGGGTTTGATTTTTGAATTTCCTTCTATGTCTTTGCTCTTATCTTGTGGAACCGATGTACATGTTACAAACACTTGCAAGCAATCTGGATCAATATCATCAGTGTGTAGTCATTTAGCAAGACTGTAAATTGCTTCAGCTTAATAAAATGTAGGCTTACCATAAATGAAGGGTTTCAACTTATGACCCATGAAGTTTTAATGATCTGGCCTGTGAACTGACTTATATAGTCTGCTGCTTGATTTTTTGTTGATTTGTTATTGGATTTTGCATAAGTTGGATGATGTGCTTATTTACAAGAAAATCTTGTTGGTGGTACAGAATTTCAATATAGCTTTGAAAAAAGCTGTTTGAGCCATAAGGTTTTCGTGACGCTCTCATCAATGGCGGTATAATGTCCAAAGGGAAGATCTAGAGTAAATAAGTGCTTTATGTGAATAATTTGGACAAATGCGATACTGCCACTGATGAGAGCGTCACGAAAAGCGTATGGCTCATACAGCTTTATTTACAAGAGACATACATAGTTGTGAAGGGTGTCATTAAAATTAAAAAAATACTTTATCTTTTCTTGCATCTTGAATTTACACTTTTAAAGGTTGGATTTTTAAAAAAAAGATTAGCAATACAGTTGTGGTATAAATTTTCATTTTCAATGTGCAGACCTCCAAAAAAGATTATTGCCTTTGATTGTTGAAATCTAATCTACTGGTATTTATACATAGGGAAAAGGTAATTCATGTGATGTGTTTATCATACTGGGCTGATGATCTGGCCTGCTGAGGTCTTGCAGAGTGGATTTTGGCTTGTGGCCCTTAAGAGATTGCTGACCTCTGCCATATGCTCTTCTGCATAAATAATGTTTACATGCATCTGTATCTACGAGTGCAGGTCCATTAGATACATCCACCATATCAATTCATTCAAGTTTTGTGTGTTTGTCTTCAATAAACATTCTATACAATTGAAATGAAAACAAAAGTGTACTTGCTGCACTCAAACCCACTTGGCCACATTCAAACTTGAAGTTAATATATAGATGGGAATTGCTAGAACTAAATGCAAAGAGCATTATATGTGGTAAAGTGGCAGAAAAATATCAACTATCAACTGTTTTAGGTATTACAGTGTCATTACTCCATGATATTTTAATGTTATTAAGCCTAGATTGATGGATGGTACAAAAGTAGAAGCAACATCTGGAAGTGGTGAAGCTAATCGTAAACTATCCAAAAAGGAAAGAAGAAAAGATAGAGTTGCTGCAACTACAAAACAAAATGACAATGCCAAACCGGTTTGGTTGTCTTGTGTTTAGGTTTAAATTATGATTTAGGTTATGCTGTATGATACTTGTGGGCTGTAACTGTGCAATGGTTAATTTATCGTTTGCTTTACACCAAAGATGTAGCACAGTGGTTTTCAATCTTTTTGCTGGAGCGGAACCCCAAGGAAACATTGTAGTGGCTCAAGGAACCCCTGTGCAATAATTCAATTGTCTTATGCAAAAAACAGTGTTTAATTTAATTAATAAAATGAAATGAAAATTTGTGTAACTTCTGGCGGAACCCCTTCACTGTGCTGGCAGAACCCTGGTTGAAAACCACTGGTGTAGCATAACCTCTTTTTTAAGTTTTATGCTGGTAAGTGTAGTCACACCTCAGGCCAAAAGCAATTGCTCTGATCGTGGAATAGATGTCAACATGGTCGAGTAGGTTAAAGCCCTGTTATGTTACAACAGTAACCAACTAGTAATGCATTTTAACTTTGCGATAACTGCTACTTGTTTTGCTCTGAGAAAAGGCACTTCATGATAATTTCTGCTCTATTTTTTAGAATTAAGCAACTGCTCTATTTTTTATGCTTCGAAGTTAAGAGATGGCAATCAAAAGGTTGCTGGCTGCTTGTAAAATATTCAAACTGAGTGTTAGCGTAAGTTGTTGTTTTCCTTAATAAAGACACTTTATTAATAACCCCTATTCAACTGCAGCCCACCAGTGTGTATATCATTGTGGCCCAGTCCGATCGTTTTGAACGAAATTGTAAAGGATACTTGATGTTTTGCTAAATGGACAGAGTCCAATACGTACCATATATACTTTTGGATTGGTTGCATTTTTTTGACGATAGTTATTTACAAATTTTCAGAGTGCATCCTATCTAATCGACAATATTTTGGCCATTTTGTTTGTAGAAACTTCATAAAATATTACTTTTGGTACTTCATAAAATATAACTTTTGGGTGCAAGTTGTCTCGTAAGGTGACCTATCTGCAAGTATATATATATGTATAGTAATTCACCGTGAAGAAAAAGGTGCAAAATCGTTTTTGTTGCTGCTCACATCTATGGAAACTGTGTGTGTGAAAGTCACTACCACTATCAACATGACACCCAAAGATGATGCCATCTAAATGGCACTACAAACCTAATTTGCATTGCTTACCATTGATCAGGTTGTGTAACAAGGTGTTTTTTTGGACTCGTGGCCTCTGTGAAAAGTCTATCAGAGGCAATCTAGGTAACACCAACAAAGGTAATGTTACCGTTCACGCTGTCCAAACTCGGGCATGTGTAGTGTCAACAATTTTTTTGACTTTTTGGTTGGGTGGTAAATTTAGTTACGATCTAGGATAGCAATATGTCTTAATTGTTCTTTTGTCTTTGCACACCCAAAATCTGTTTTCTGGCAGTAACCTGTCCAAAGAAAAAGTTTTGAAAGTTGGCATCTGTTGAATTCACTGGCACTTAGTTGGTCTGCTACCTAGTTCATTTGGCATCTAATTTGACTGGTGCCTAGATGCCTGGACATACCTAGTTTGTTGGTGTTCAAGTGTATGCGTCTTGTTGTCAAGCACCAGTTTACAACCCCCTTAAAATGTTTTGTCAGAACATCTGTTTAAAAGTCAAATGACAATACCAATGACTGTAGTCAACAGGTTTCTTTCAATGTGCTGTTCTACAATTTTCTTCTCTTTTGAATGGTCAAAATGAATAGCAAATTGCTATTTGTTAGTGCAGTATACCATAAATTGCTATAATAGTTTACTTTTCTAGAATCAACCAGCAGCTAAAAACACCTTAGCTTTGCCACAAAAATCAGCAAGTGAACTTCGTGCTGAAAGAAGAGCAAAACAGGTATTTCAGTGAAAATCGAATATTTCAAAAGTAAATTTTATTTTGTGGGTAGTCTTATTTATTTTGCTTGAAAATTTATGTTTAAATGAAATTTTTTTTTTATCAAGGAAGCTGATCGAGCTGCTAAAGCTTTAAGGAAAGCTGAGCAAATTACTTCAAACAAACAAAAAGGACCTCGTGTTTCTCCTCATATACAGGTAATGATTATCTATATTATATTTTGGCTAACTAAAGTGTACGATGCTAATCGAACTTCTAGGTTAGTGATTTCAGTGTTGTTGTCTGGGACTTGCATTAGTGTTTAGTTAATCAATGCTATGTTAAATGGGCATTTTTTACTCGATAGTGTAAATTTTTGTTGCTCTTTTTGTTGGTGGTGTTTGAAATATTCTTTTATATGGTGCCTATACTTACATGGTATCAATCAAAAAAGTAAAAAAATGGACAGGTATAGTTTGGTTGCCTTCCACTAAAACGTTACACATTGTAGTGAACACTTTCACCAACCACTTATTGAAGATCTTTTTTGCAGTGTTGTGTTGACTGGGGGATGTGCTTATCGAAGAGCTACATTGTTTTGTCTTGGGAGGAACACTTTATTGCAAATTTCTCTGCGTAGTTGTTGTATTTATGGTTGAAGTGCTTTGATTACTGCAAGGCAGGTGTGATTCCAAAGTTGTTTTTGTATGACCAGATTTTTCCCATGACCAAAAAGCAATAGTGTGTGTAACTCAAACAATATTAGTTGTGTAGTTGAATTTGTTTCTGGGTATTTGCTAGTTTTCAGGCAGTAATTATCATTTTTATGCATTGTAAGGAATTGAGTAGTGGTGATATTGTGTTTGCACCAAATTACACAGTTACAATTTAGGCTGTAAGAAGAACGTTAAGATTTGTTTGCTGTATGTGCTTGTAGCTGATAGGTTTGGGTTTATAATCAGGGGTCGGCAAACTTTAGCTGGAGGGCTGCGTTGACCATTCAGGAGTTGGCCCAGGGCCAGTGCTTAAAATCCTGCAATAGCTGTATACAATGCAACAGCTTGCAATAGCAACAGCTCGCAATGTCATATTACAGGGCTTTAAAAATGATGGTCTTCGAAAAAAATAAACGTTATCACCCTCTATTTGGACAGAAAACACGTCATTTCAAGAATTACATAGCGGCTCTTTGATTGATGGCTTCTATCGTTTTTGGCTCTTTAGTATGGAAGGTGTGGCCACCCCTGTCATATCAAATTAGAAGAAAGTTTCTGCAAGTGATGGTGGGCTGCAGTTTGCCCACGCATGGTTTATGAGAACGCCGAGCATGTTAGTCATGAAGTGTTATTGCAACGTCATCTTGTTGACTAACCAATGCAATGCAATGATATTTAATACTCGTGTTGGTTCATTGATTGTTTTTCTCAAGGCTGATAATGCTAAACTACAAAAGAAAACTTCAAAAAATTAGAAAAGCAACAAGTTCCACAACGAAGTGAAGGACAGAAAAAAGTAGCTTTATTCGCTCATCTTCATCAGTATGAACGCAATTTGTCAATAACGAAAGACATAAGGTAATAATAAGACGTTATTTGATTTTAGCTGTCTTTTATTTATGTACCACGTTCATCCTGTGGTCGGTAGACATTTTTGAATCGAACAACTTGTGTACAGATCCACTTTGGAAATGACGGTGTTGTTGGCCCAGGACTTTTTTGCTTAGTACGAGAAGGAATATGGGGAAAACCGTTGTAGCTAACTATTCACATGTCACACATCTATTTTGAAGGGGTCTTCAGGCCTGAAAACTTGGAACTTTGATGGTCTGGATCATGCTCGCAATGGAACCGCATTCAAACTTATGTTTACGTGTTGTAAGCTCATCTAATTCGAAGCCTGCTTTTAAAAGTCTACATTAGAGTGACTTCGCCACACACGTAGCAATGTCTAACCTGTCGGTGCATTGATCTTTCATTACTGTGACCAGTCGTTGTATACTTACTGACATCTTAACCCACTTTTTCTCTTAAAAGAGCCACTTAGGCAAAAAACCTACAAGTTCCTTAAGAGATAGATCGCTTGATTTTCAACTACCCATACTGACACATCTAGTTAGATTTTAAGCCTTGACAAATTCAAGTCGTTTGTCTGTTGAATCCATCTACCGATATTAATGAGTTTATGTTTGCTTTCGTTGCGATTTTAACACGTATGGTTGTTACAGCTTCAACCCCAACGGTATTCATCCAGCCATCATTCAACTTGGACTGCAGTATGCTGAAAGGATTGTGACAGGTTCAAACGCTCGGTGTGCTGCCCTCATGACAGCCGTATGCAAGCTCATTCGCGACTACACCACACCACCACAGAAGGAACTGTCTCGTCACTTGGAATCAAAACTAAAACCAGCCATAAGGTAAAAAAAATTCAATTGGTTGGATATCCATGCTGCCAAATCAATAATGATTGAAGACAGGAACTGGTTTAAGTAGCTAACTCTCCAGCTAAAACAACGCACGTAACAACTGCGCATTTTTGACTCAGTTGACTTAGCTATCGCTGAAAGTTTGCTCTCACATTTGTTGTTGTTGTTGTGCTTATAGTGGTTGCGTGCAAGTGATTCAAATTAAGACCCATTGCACTCTTTACAATCATGACTGAGTGAACTAGTTTCATATTTACCCTCCACGTAACTCCTATTGCTGAATGCCAGTAGGAGATTTGCTAATACCATTTCAAGGTTTTTGGTATGACTCGACAAGGGAATTGAACCCAGGTCTGCCGACTACAAAGAGAATGGGTTCACACCACTGCGCCGGTGATCTCTCGTTTAAACAGTTACGTGTGAGCGATTTGGGTTTAACTTTCAAGCGTAATTGAAAGGAACATTTCATGCTTTTTTGTTACTGAACCCCGTGTGACAGCTGCCGTGCCGTGGGGTTGTTTTTGACTTTGGAATAAAAGCGGCTGTTTAAAACCCCGTTAGAATAGCATTCGTATTTCCAAAAAGAACGTGGAAATTGAAGAGCTGCGCTGCTCCAGTGAAATATCTTGTTTGAATATGAGGAGCCTGGATAGTTACAGATACAGAACTAGCAGGTGTAAGCCTGCATACGCTGCAAGAAAGGACATAACATCTAGCTTTAAGTGTAAGCAGAGTAGATATAATTAAGTGCCACAATGAAGTATAGAATATAGTAAACTCACTAAAACGAAATAGAGCAAAATTAAGAATTGCTAGAGATAATGGGTAAGACTGGCGATAGCTGCGTCACTTACAGTGTAGTCTGCTGCAAAGAGTAGATGATATGACATTGAAGAGGTTATTTCTTTTAGTTTTCTGAATCAGTGTCGTCCTTTGTCTGTGTCTATGGGAAGTGCGATCAAATATATCAAAATGAAGCTGACGAAAATTCCGCGTGAAATAACTGATAGTGAAGTAAGTGCGCCAGTTTTTCACTTTTGCAAGACAAACAGGGTAAAGTTCGATGCAGTTCCATGGGTTGTTTAACTCTTTCGCTCCCGCGATCATCGATTGATGATCTCGTGTTTTCAGTGTTTACCTCAAATTTTTTTAAATTCAGTTACAAAATTAGTTTACTAAAAAATCGATTTGTGACTTTATTTTTCATCCGATTTTCATAAAATTTTCAAAAGATCATGCTTATTTCCTCACGCATCGGAACATGTATAATTTGTGCCCTAATTCTTGGATGTTTATACCCAAAAAGGGTTAAAAAGACCAACAACCCAGTTGCAGACGACAAAATCGGCCAAGTTCTCAGCACGTGCCAACTACCGTAAAATCAAATTCAGATTACATCTTTACCACAAAACCAAACCCTTTATCATTAACACAGTCTGAAAACGACTGGCATCATTTGACAAAATTTCAAGCGATAATAATAAATTTTACGTTTTTAAATTTTCAAATTTTTTAGGGGTCTCAAAACCCCCCCCAAACAAATTTGAATGGTAAGTAGATAAAAGTAAATTTAGTGCGTAAAAAATATGATATGTTGCTAAATACCGGTTACATTTGAAAGCTTAGGAAATTTGCTTTTCAGCAATATATAACTTTAAATAGTTTAGACCAAGTGGTATATGGTATTTACTGATCAAAAATGAGTATTGTACATCATATCAGTTCAAACCCCCCCAAAATTTTTTGACTTACCCTCACTAAATTTTAATTTTTAGAAAAACTACACCCTTTAAAAAGATAAAATAAATTGCAAATATTTCGCCATTAAAGTTGTCATTTCGCATCAAGTTTCCAAGGAGACAAAGACTGAAATACAAGTTTAAAAGCTAGCAGAAGTTTGGCTTCTCTAAATCAAAGTTTGCTGTATCCCCCTTGTTTCTCAAGAAATGGGAAGGGTGTAAAAAAGCTTCTGCTTCATTGTCAGTGACAGCATATTCTATTTAAACTTGATATTTTCTGAATCTTGAAGAAATTCCCTGTTCAAAAATACATAATGTTACATGGTTTAGGCTAACCTCTAGCAGATAATAACTGATCATATTTTAGGTACTAAATTTAACTACCAAAATTTGGTACCGGTCTGTACCGGTCAAAAAAAAGGTCATGTGCCTCAGAAAATTGCAAATTGTAGAAAACCTAGCCTTTTAGGTAAGTTTTGAGTGATGTATCTTGAAAGCTTATTTCCTTAGCATCATCTTGCGACCATTTCTAAAAAAATTGGTAGAAAATAAAATCTGTAGTGATCTTTGAGGTGAGGGTACTACTTTAATTTCGAAGACAACTCAGCCCCAGTTGGGGGGGTTCATTTGCATAAAATTTGCATATTCAAAAAAAAAATTTTTTTGTTTTGATTATACAGTAGATTCCGCGTAATCAGGTCACATCGGGACGAGCACCATTTGGCCCGATTAAGCGGCTGACCCGATTATCCGAAGTCTTGCAGTATCAGTGCCAGGGTTGTCCTTTGGTACACCAATTATCTCAGCTAGCTGGGGATGACTGGTGTTTGGAGGTTGCTCTCTAATTTTTCTTAAAACAAAAATCTTTTCAGCAATTGTTAAATCTTTTTGCGGCATTTCTGCTGAGGACTTCACACAATTTGCATCAAAACACAACAATTACGATGTCCAAAAGCATAAAATGACAAAATAAATTGCGTTTGTATTGTTCAATTGTAACATAATAAAGTTGGCTTTGTGATATCGAGTTCTATTGCATTACAAAGGCAGTTTTGCAATTACAAAAATGTATGTCTGGCTACAGCTGTGGCCCGATTAAGCGAAATGGTGGCCCGATTATGCGAATTTAACATAGTGCATTATCTTTGATTGGATTTCGTTCTTCACAATTTGGCCCGATTAAACGGCTGACCCGATTAACCGGCGGCCCAATTAACCGGAATCTACTGTATTTGAAATCCTCAAGAAATGTAGATTTCAACGATATATAACACTTAATGTCAAAGTAAACAGATGAGTAATGATTTGCAAACAAACTTAGGGTATTTTATGATGATTAATTATGATTGATTATGACAGTTTTTCGCGCTGCCACCTTACGGACATTTTTTTTCGCTATTCACGCGGGAGCAAAAGAGTTAATACCCGACTTTCAACATTTAGTATTCTAAAGACTAATGTTAAAAGACAGAGTTAGATCTGCATTGCTAATCGTAAGCTTTTCCGGAAATCTGTGAAACTTTCAGCATTTTGTCTCTTTTTGTTGGCACAAAATGAGTTTTCTACAAGTCTCCAAAATTCAGAATTGGGCCAAACTTTATTGGACACTAGCTGCCCGTCAGCGCTACCGCTCGGTTATCTTGGGTTAGAATATAGGCTCAGCCGACTGCGCCCGCTTCACCCAAATAACATTTTTGAAAGCAGTAACAAAAGGTTAGTATAAATGGGGCATTGCTCCTATGCCCCTAAACTCGATTATCGTACTTTGAATTGAAACTGGTCTTTCAACTTCTATATCATTTCGCATATTCTGTCTGTTCCTTCCAATTGGCACAACGCGAGAAAGTCAAAGTTGCGGGTTGGTGTCGCAGCGGTTTTTTTTGTACGATCACAGAAATAGATCATTTGCTTGTAAGTTTATTTCACGACTTGATGCTACTCCCCTTGTAGTGATATTTGTGACACCAAGTTCCTTGGCTGCACCTGTGTGCTTTGATGCCAGAAGAGAGCAAATGGTGCTATACCGCTCTTATTGTGTATACAAAAAGTATTCTGAAAGATGAAAATTTTGGTTTAGCTGTTGAAGAAAAGATAAAATGCGACGACGTGTTGTAATTTGTGAAAGTAAATAGTGCGCAGTGCTTTCAGATAAATGCATTCCAAGTTTACTACTTGTAATATCAAACATGTAAGCAACAACCTGACCAAACAGCGCTTTTTTCCGCTTTGTAGTTTTTTACTCGAACCAATTTTAAACGTGATAACTGTAGTTTTATGAAGTTCGTTTTGTTTATCCTCCAGTGCTGGGAAACTTGGCAGTTATTCTGGAACAACTCTGTGTTCAAACCCGATTCAGTGATGTCATTACTGCCGGCGCAATGCATTTCTACGAGAAGCATGGGAAATTGCTGTAAAGGGCCTTTCCCATAGTCATAGCAGCATAGCCATCGCGAAGTTTAAACACACAAGTCGTAGTCGGCGCTTCACTCCACCAAGTTGATGGCTACCAGAACCTAAGTTTCTAGAAGGCATATCCTAGACTACAACTGAGCGTTGTTTGCAAGCTTTCATCTGTGAAGCATTGGTTTTCAACTTATTTTTTTTAAGCATAAAATCACAACCTTCGCGTAGGCATTTTTGAGATCATAAACGCCAGTTGCTGGCTTATGAAAAGCAAAACCATACTACATATTTGTACCTCTTGGTTAGCTAGCGATTTTGGCCTTTATGATAATCCTCGACAACGACAAGATTGTGCTCTTGTTTTTATCATTGCGTAGCATTGCTAATCTCTTCCACACGGTGCTGTTTATGATTTGAAGTTCGAGGTTTTGCGTATTGCAGGCGAAAAAAAAATTGATTCAAGATTTACAAGATTTCGTTCATATTAACATCACTCTGGCACAAACTGCGATATCGGAGTTTGCCTGCAAGAAAATTTGCGACGGAGATGTGATAATGATATACGGAAGGTAGTAATTAAAGCTAATTTTTTTTGTTTAAAGCTAATTTCTTTCCAGCGTTTTTGCGCAATGCCCCATCTCTCAGGAAGGCAGCCAAACTTATCATGATGAATTTTAATTCAAATCAACTAAAAATGAACCACGCATTGTGATTTCAAAATTTTACACATCTGCATCAAGTAAACTGGTACGATACTCTGGTGAAACTCTATATCAGAATTGTAATTGATTAAATCGTTGGCAGCCATGGTGTAGTGGTAATTGTTCCTAACCTCGAACAAAAGGACCTAGGTTCGAAACACAAGTGATGTTTGTCAGAAAGGACGCCCCGATTTTAAAATGATGTGTTGCTTTAGAAAAAGTGTGGTTAGGAAGTAAGTGGACAAGTGGCAGACACACACTGAACCAGCATATCTAAGGCTGCAAAGAGGTAAAAGTGGTCATAAAATATAGCTGCCTGGCTGGTATAGTCTCTTCATTCTTCGTTCATTGGATAACCTCTGTAGTAATAGACTGAAGAATTTAGATCCAAGGGCTTGGCAAAGTACCGTTAATGTCGGTTTCTTTCACTGACGCTTAGACATATTTCCATAAACACCGATATTGTAGATGAGTATAGTAGAAGGTAAGTTTGTTTATGAGTTTATGCAATGTATAAACTGCCGTTGTGCATTATTGGATGCTTTTTCAGCTCTTCATTGATTAGCAACGTTCTTATAAAAGCGCACAAAGACGGCTGCAAATTCCGTGTAGTGGTCGTTGACGGAAGACCGAAGCTGTCCGGACTCCACGCTCTTCGCTGCCTGTGTGGCGTTGGCATTTCTTGCTCGTACGCACTCGTTTCTGCAGTTTCTTACATCATGCCAGAGGTAGATTGATTAGAAGGTTTTTAGATTAACAATACTTAACGGTTTCATTGCAGCCTACCACAATGAGTGGGGTTACTGTCGCATGCGACTTAATCACACACTGTAGGGAATGCTCTCTGGCAGCACCTTTCCGATCAAGAAAGCGCAAAAGAGCGTTCTAGCCTTCCTTCGTCCGTCATACTGTTTGGAGACTTTGGCGTAGAGAGGGATTCAACGTTTTAGAGCCAGTGTTTCCCTTAACAGAGGTGGCCGGATTTACTTCGTGATCCTCATAAGTGACAGCATTGCTTTGCTTTGGTCTGCCGATGGCATTTTTCATTTTTTGTTCAATCTCTTCAACCTGTTTTACCACCTGCCTTCTCCAAGTCATCTTCTTGACACATCTTTAATGATCTTCTTGACACATCCTCATCATTCCTGTAGTCATACCTGCGTGCCTGGGGCCAATGTTTCTTTTAAACTCAAAAAAGTGACAAATTGTTAAAATATGTCCGACGGATTCGCAGTTATAATTCGAAAAAGGTCTGGCGAGTTTTGTATTTTCTTTTTCAGTGAGTCGAAATTTTTACTATTTTGCCAGCGAAATTTTCAACCATCCGTTCAATGCAGGGGAAGACAGTAAGGAGAAATCAAAGTTTGGCCAACGTTTGTTTCGAGGTTTCACGTAAACATTACGCGGCAGTAGTGCAAAGGCGAGTGGCGATAACTTCGATATCGCGATTGCCGTTAGTACGCTCTTTTTAAATTATCTCTCATCGAAGAACTAAGTTTTGCAATTGCAGAAGTTGATTGGCGTATATGCTCATGCTTATTTCAGGCCTTGTCGTAGGATTAAATTGATTTACATTCACTGTGAACCTGATATTCTGAAACACTTGCGAATCCCAGTTGCAAAGGTCGTAGATTTTGAGTGATTACTTTTAACTTGTGAAACAGACATAGGCAGATCTTTTGCCGCACCCGTTTAGAAACCGGTAGGATATTTGTTAGTGAACTTTTTGGAGCTGACATAATTACGAGAATTATTATCATTGAACCAAAACATCATCCTTGCCCCCCACCCCCGAAAATTTATAAAACTTGGCTTGTATGCCCATGCAATTGTTTGGCCTTGTTTTTTTTGGCATCTTCGGAGGTTTTTGACCCATAGTTAACTCGAGTATCTGTTGCGGAAGACGTAGCGAAGTAAACAAGAACAACTCGCAAGCAAGCGTCTTGAGTTTTACAAAGTAACGATCATTTGTAACGGAGATGATGGCTTAGACCAGAAATCAAGAAAATTATTTAACTGAACCACAAGCTTTCGTGTAGCTTGAAAATAGAGCACATGGCAAAAATGACTCAGGAGCACTGAATTAGACAAAGGGTGGCGTAATAAACCAACAAAATAAGTTTGAGGGACAACCAAAGGCAGCCATTATATGCGAAACAACGTTGCAGATAAACTTAAAAGTTGAAATTCTGCAGGGTCTGAGGGAAACTGTAAGTTATTGATGTCATAAATGAAATCGTTCGACTAATTCAGTGGTTCTCAACTTTTTGTGTTGCATGCCTCCCTTTGCTTATTTTGAACCTTTTCATTCCTCCCCTACCGTATAAAGTACCCACAATTCGAGTCACTACTAGACGAAATAAGGAAATACACATATTCAGAGACGCATTTATTTGAACTTTTGAATTAATGCGATGCTTGGCCTTGTTTCCTATTGGAAAGCATCCGAATACGAGGTGCAGTCTGAGAGAGTGCACATCGTAAGTCATCTTCAACATCAAGTCTATTTCTTAGTTTGCTTTTAATTTGCAGCAAAGAAGAAAACCCAGACTCGCACAGATAAGTCGAGACAAAGGGAATAAGAATGTGAAGGGCTTTTTCCGTTGTTTTGGGGTAAGAATCTTTCATCGCGACCCAGAATTGTGACAGAAGTTTCTCTTCATATTCTTGCCGTGCAGTAGAATCATTGATAAGCTCCAAAAATTCGTCCTGGCAATCATCAGCAAGCTTTTCAACCGGATATTTAAAAGGATTTCTTACGAAGTCAAGATCTTCTTCAGTGGTTTCAGGGAAATACCTCTCCAACTCGCTTTCAAGAGCTGAAAGATGTTCCAGAATTCCATTTTTTATGTGATCGGGCATGCCCTCTGGTCTTTCATCAAGGAGTATATCCAACTTTTCAAACATTGTGTAATTGTGCATTTCCACTTCTTTTCCAGTTTTCCAGTTTGGATTTAAAAGCTCTCAGCGTATCAACAAATATGATGATGTTAGTGTCCTTGCCTTGCATTTGAAGATTCAGTTTGTTCAGTTGTTCAAATATGTCATGTAAGTAAGCAAGCGAGAGTATCCATTCTTTATCTTCCAGCCAGGAATAATACAGCATCTTGTTTTTAGTTGACAAAATTCTTTCAGTTCGTCTTTCAATTCAAAAAATCGTCGGGTAACATTCCCTTTGGAGAGCCATCTGGTCTGAGTGCAGTACAGTAGTACCAAGTGCTCAGAATCTAGGTCCATACATAGCTTCTTAAAAATCCGAGAATTTAGTGCTCCAGCTTTAATGAAATTAACAATCTGTATCATCTCATCTAACACCTTTTGCAATGCATTAGGCAAAGTTTTGGAAGCTAAAACTTGCCTATGCAGCATGCAGTGAACACCCTTGCTTTTTGGCGCTTTTCTCTTCACCAAAGCTTGAAAGCCAGAGTGGTATCCCAACATTGATGGAGCACCATCTGTGCAACAACCAACAATGAGCAGAATAGAAATTCTTCCTTGAAAGTGTCATTGTAGATATATTTTGTAAACACCATTAACTGTGCACCTGAAGAGATGTCTGTTGATTCGTCAATTTGCATTGCAAATAGACCAAAAGGAGCATTTTTGATTTCCTCTACGACCTGGCATTTGATGTCATCAGACAAATCTTTGATTCTTTGAATTGTGCTATTGGAAAGAGAAATTGATGCTAGCTTTCTTTCAGCATCTTTTCCCAGCATTATATCAGCCATTTTTAGAACACAAGGCTTGATTAAAGTTTCTCCAATAGAGTGCGGCTTTTTCTGTTTTACAATTTCAAACGCCACTACGTATGAAGCTTCTACAATCTTGCGCTCTCCAGTAAAAAATTCTCCTGAAGCATCTAGTCTCGTTTTCTTCAAAGCTCTGCTTTGTCGTTCAAAATAGTTTTTTTCTTTATATTTGCTATGCGGGTGGACATTATGCAAGTGCTGTTTCAGTTTTGCTGACCTCATGGAATCGTTACTGAGAACGTTGTTACAAAGTACACACTGTGGTCTTTCTTCGTTGTTAACCACGATAGATGTAAAACCGTACTGCAAATAAGAGTCATCATACTTTCGCTTTTTGATACTCATCTCAATAATTATTAATAATTAGCTTTGCTAAACAGTGACCTTTACAATCTGCAATATAAAGCAACAAGTTCCCTGTACTAAACTTCTCTAGTTAAAGCAACAAGGCCTGCTCGTTTATTCAGTATGCTACATAATTAGCTGCTAAACCACTTCAGTGCTACGCATTTAGGCCTATAGATCTGAAAGTAGGACTACGTAATAATATAAAATTTCTAATTCGACTTTTGGGTGATATGTGTAAGTGTTACGTAATAGTAACAAATGTCATCAATCAAAAATTTCAAAAAATCGCCCTAGTGTCATATAACACAAAGTATAAAATGCACAAATTTCTCCCCTGAAATCCTGAAACTCCTCCCTAGGAAGGAATTCCTCCCCGGTTGAGAATCGCTGGACTAATTCTATCGCAAGAAAAAGCGTTAAAACGATTTGCATTTAGCAGTGAATCGCTGTTGTGTCACCGTCAAGTAATGTTTATGTGAAACGTCTAGCTGCCCTAGAAAGAATTTCGGATGAAAGGTCGAAGATCTGAATTGGGAGAAACGACAATGAATCTCTATATATTAGGCGCCGTTTGTAAAGGGAGAAGTTTTCATTCTATACGGACAATAATCAATGCAATTTGACAAATTCCATAACAATTTAACAAATCGTAATGCAATCTAACAAATCAATTGTAATATAAATTGTATTGCGATTTGTTAGATTGCAAAATGCTCTTTACAATAGCTGCGTGCAGATTTGCTGGTTATCAATTGCACTTTACAACTCGCGCGTGCAGATTTGCTAGTTGTCCTGTCGATTGAGTAACGGATTTCGTAAGATGAAACGCAAGATTTAATAAAGTATTTAAGAGCACATATTGTCAATCTTGAGACAGACTTGTACGCACTTGGTTATGGATTCGACAATCATCGCAATAAGTTTTTCTTTTTTTTTTATTTGCTAAATTATTAATAAAAGGTTTTTAGGTTTTGGGGTTGGAAATTCAGAGAGAGTTGTTGATAAAAATGAAACAACCTGTAGTGATTGCGTGCATATTTGCTTTTAATTTAATTTGGCTTCATTTTTAATCTCACCATCAGTATTTCCCATACCTAGTGTTAAATATCAACGTTAACATTTGGTATAGGAAATCGCATTGCTTTCCCATGCAACTTTATCAAAACTCCCAGTGTTTTATCGTGTCACGTGATTCGTGTTCGCATTTATATAAGTTATGTTCGCATTGCCTATGATTATTATTGCTGGTCAATCATTCGCTTTGCTCATGCTTTGAATCAAGTTACTGCTGCTTTACTTGCTTTGCCCTCATGGCTCATTTTCCGTTAATATATTTTATTGACTGTCATACCGAGTGAGGAATAATACTGTATAGTAAACTAACGAAGCCAGGACAACTGAGGAATAAAACCGAACAACAATAACGAACTCACAACATTTTTTTTTTTTTTTTTTTTTTTTTTTTTTCTTTTTTTTTTTTTTTTTTTTTTTTTTTTTTTTTTTTTTTTTTTTTTTTTTTTTTTTTTTGACAGTCAATAAAATATATTAACGGAAAATGAGCCATGAGGGCAAAGCAAGTAAAGCAGCAGTAACTTGATTCAAAGCATGAGCAAAGCGAATGATTGACCAGCAATAATAATCATAGGCAATGCGAACATAACTTATATAAATGCGAACACGAATCACGTGACACGATAAAACACTGGGAGTTTTGATAAAGTTGATGGGAAAGCAATGCGATTTCCTATACCAAATGTTAACGTTGATATTTAACACTAGGTATGGGAAATACTGATGGTGAGATTAAAAATGAAGCCAAATTAAATTAAAAGCAAATATGCACGCAATCACTACAAACCAAACAGGGATCTATTTCATCGGGATATTTATTTTACCTAATTGGTGGTATCCCTAATCTGTAGCAGCAACATGCATATGACATAAATTTAGTCCCCTGCAAAGTTTCTTAGCCAAACTAGGTCCATGAAAAGAAAAGTTTCTATTTTCCACAGTTTATCACTGACTATGAAACGCCATTCTTCCAACATAATCTTGGTATATAACCTTGTATAGCCTAACCTCTTTTCAGACCTGTGGACAAAGGATCCATTTTCTCGGTCCGCTAAAGTTTTATTTTTGTTATTGGCAACTAGTCAGATTCCGCTGACAAAATTTTTCTCAACTGCTCTCTTATAATTTTCCCGTAGAATGTTTGTTTTTGTAAATAGTTCTTTCCACGATTTCCAGCTCACAAAAGGATTTTTTTCTGTCTGCGGTTTTCTCAACGATTCCACTGTCATGGTGGTTCCAAAGGGATGTATTTCGTCACTAGCCATTCCCAGTCATGTTTTCTTATGCTTTAAAATCTTTGGTCATAATTTTGTAATGGTTTAATTCATAGGCCTTACTCTCAGTTGCTTGCTTAGAGTCAAAGTTTGTGAGGGTGGTGGAGCATTATGTAGGCTGAGGATAATCTTATCAAGCAATGCCATAAATTAAGTAAACTCAATCTGCTTTGAGGGGAGAGGGGTAGAGCATTACGGGAGAAACACTTTTTAAAAGTGAAAATTTTGATCATTTTGGATTCCAACTCAGCTTAAAAATCTGTACCAAACCAACTCAACTGGAAGAACCTGACTTAATCAGCTCAACTACAAGAACTTTATTACACTGAAAAATAAGCATTTTCTTCCTTTTTAGAACAAGTTTTAAGCTAATACTCGCATGGATTCTTTTAAACTAAAAAGCTTTATTTATTAAGTTAAAAGATTGTATACCATCAAATACTCATGGGGCGTAAGGTGTAACCCCGAATCCACGTGCGTACGCCACTGATGATTGGTAATTTCATATTTGTCTACAAGTTATGCAGCATAGACGTTACACTTTGTTTTGTATGAGGCCGGAGGATTGCTTTTTTGTTTCAAAGATGAAGATCGTTTTTTGAAATTAAGTATTTCAGAGTGTCTTTTTTTCATTAAGTGAATCTCATACTTAAATGATATGATCAAAAATATGTTCTTCTCTCGAGGTGTTGGTTATGCTCACGCATATTCTTCAATAACGCGCAGGTCATAGACAAAGTAGCCCAAGTGCTTTTAAAGTTCTTTCGTATGTGGAAGCTTTAGAGCTGATGTCACACAAAAAAGGTTGCAATAAAGGGATTACACGGCAAAGTCCTTCAGAAGTTTTTAAAACTGCCTTATCAAATATTGTTTTAGTGCCTTGGTATCCCCCTCTCTGTTTTGAGTTTCTGGTTTAGGTTCTGCACGAAAAGGCACAGTGATTTCTGGGTGACAAAAAATGAGAAGAGATTGTTTGAAACAACCGTAGACAGAAAAAAATCCTTTTGTGAGCTGGAAATCGTGGAAAGAACTATTTACAAAAACAAACATTCTACGGGAAAATTATAAGAGAGCAGTTGAGAAAAATTTTGTCAGCGGAATCTGACTAGTTGCCAATAACAAAAATAAAACTTTAGCGGACCGAGAAAATGGATCCTTTGTCCACAGGTCTGAAAAGAGGTTAGGCTATACAAGGTTATATACCAAGATTATGTTGGAAGAATGGCGTTTCATAGTCAGTGATAAACTGTGGAAAATAGAAACTTTTCTTTTCATGGACCTAGTTTGCTAAGAAACTTTGCAGGGGACTAAATTTATGTCATATGCATGTTGCTGCTACAGATTAGGGATACCACCAATTAGGTAAAATAAATATCCCGATGAAATAGATCCCTGTTTGGTTGTTTCATTTTTATCAACAACTCTCTCTGAATTTCCAACCCCAAAACCTAAAAACCTTTTATTAATAATTTAGCAAATAAAAAAAAAGAAAAACTTATTGCGATGATTGTCGAATCCATAACCAAGTGCGTACAAGTCTGTCTCAAGATTGACAATATGTGCTCTTAAATACTTTATTAAATCTTGCGTTTCATCTTACGAAATCCGTTACTCAATCGACAGGACAACTAGCAAATCTGCACGCGCGAGTTGTAAAGTGCAATTGATAACCAGCAAATCTGCACGCAGCTATTGTAAAGAGCATTTTGCAATCTAACAAATCGCAATACAATTCATATTACAATTGATTTGTTAGATTGCATTACGATTTGTGAGGTAAAATAGAAAGTTTTGCTCAAAAATGATCGCTAACATCATGTGCTATCATACCGCAATTATTTCATCATGTCAATAACTCGCGACCGGTTTCAACATTGGGTCTCATCAGGCGGGTGTAAAAAACACTCAATAATAAACATGTTGAAATTTGTTTAATTGTAATACAATTTGTGATATTGCAGTAAATATGTCAAATTCTAATGCAGTTTTTGAAATTCCATTGCAGTTTATCAAATTGCAGTCAATTTGTTAAATTGCGTTATGATTTGTTAAATTGTAATATGAGTTGGGACATTGCAGTCAATTTGTCAAATTGTTATAAAATTTGTCAAATTGCATTACCATTTGTTATATTGCATTACAATTTATCAAATTGCAGTTGATTTGTTAAATTGCATTGATTATTGTCCGTATAAAATGATAACTTTTCCCTTTACAACGGCGCCTCATATTTTACATTTAAGAAACAGCAGTTGGTTACCACAAATATCAAAAAAAGTACCCAAAATTTTTTCAACTTCATAATAGATTACTAAAGATGGCGTAACTCTGTGTTCAGCAAAATTTATCTGACGGTTTTTGTGCATTTCTGGCAATTTGCACACGCGCCTGCACTTACGCAATTACTAAAATTTTAGAGGATACACAGCCAGGAGCTCATATGCACTTGTCACTCTTATAACTTCTTCCTCGAAAACCAGCACAATTCCATGACTTTCACTTTTTCTTCGAACTTATACAAACTTCTGGCATAGTTCTTTTACCGAAATTGCAACCCCTTCTATTCCATCGTTATTTCCAGGCTACTTCAACTTATATCTCCTGCTCTGGACATCAACAAATCGAGCTCCTTTTCCTCTCCGTCTTGCTTCTTGTAGAAAGCATACATCCACTATTCTCCATTGTTGACAAACTTCTAATACTTTTTCCAAAAAAACCTCCAACTCACAAATCTTCCAAGATTTTGTAACCTGGAGGTTCATCGCACCTGCTGCTCTTAGCCGCCGTGGTGTAGTGGTATTGCTACGGGCTTCAGAGCGAAAGCTCTGGAGTTCAAAGCACTTATAAAAACATCGCTGGTATTCGTCAGGAAGGGCATCCGGAATTTAAAGTGCTACGTTGCTCCAGTACAAAGTCGGGTTCGAAAGCGAGTGTTTAGTGGTAGACTTACGTTGAATCAGCACGTCTAAGCCTGCGAAAGGCGGGAAAAATGACGTAAAACCGACTTCTTCCAGGGACTGGGGGCCAGTTTTTTCGTGAACTTTTTCATGTAAGTTTTTGGAGCATTCTGTTTTTACGGAGAGCATGCCCTTGTTACTTTCAGCCTCAGTTTTTAGACACGAGGAGTCCCCAACCTTACGCTGAAACATAAGCTGGTACCCAAAAGTCGCCTTTTACGACATGCTGGGTGAACAGCCTCCCTATTCTATCCCGGTAAAGCACGGTGGAGATCTTAAAATTTTGTTGTTTATCCTACAAGTACTTTTGAGATTGATTTCCGTTGAGTAGTTGATGGTCAGTTGCCAGGTCAGGAGAAAACTTGAGACGAGCAAGATTTGACTGCTGTCGTGATATTATCACCAAAAGTATGTACTGTTGTGATAGCGAATATGGAAGGGACTGTGCGATGGCGCATCTGGTTTCTTCAATCTTCTCCTGGCCAAACTGCAGTGTGCAGTAGCTAAGGTAGTTTACAATTGGGTAAGAGAGGATTTTCTTTTTTCATCGAACTTAAAGTCGTGTTGCGTTGAGTTAAATTTTTTCTCAAAAAATCTGGGTTGTGTTTCAAGCATTGCTGGCCACCATCCTTTGTTAAATTGAAATTTATTGCATTGTAATTTTCAGGTGACCAAGGTATTTTTGGGTGCGCATGCTTTGCTCTCCAACGGTTACGTCATGGGCGCTGTTGGCACGTCACTGGTTGCTATGACAGCGAAAGCGCGTGGAGTGCCGGTTATAGTGTGCTGTGAAGCGTACAAGTTCTGCGAGCGCGCACAAACTGATTCCTTTGTAAATAACGAGATGGGTGAGTGTGATACAACTTTCAGTGCGTGAGAATGAAACCCGTAAAAACTTTCAGTTGATAACAGTAGAGCCAACATTGTCTTGAGCATTTTATTCAAGAAAGAGACGTTCCAGTCAACATAAATCAACCATTTTCAGTTTATTCAAGGACGCCGCTATTCTCTCAATTTAGATGAAAGTTTCCAACTTTTGTGTGCTTTTTTCATTCCTAGTTTTTTGCATTTTTCTAGGCGACCCTCGCGACCTTTTGAAAACGCACAACGCACGAGATTTACAAGACTCACCATTATTACGAGATAATGCATACAAAGAACTTGATAGTTTGAAGGTAAAGATTGGTGTTGAGCATATGTTTGTATTCAGTGCTCCAATAACCTAAACCAAGCAATGGGCACTTGTGGCATTTACGCCATGTGAGTGGGTTGACTCCTAGTTTTGAACGTGATCAACACTGTAGCCAGGCGTGGCTTAACTCCTTGTTTGTTTTATTTTGGTTCATCCGCATCCACAGAGCTAAGTGAAACAAAGAATTAAGCCACGCCGGGCTTTACAAAGACAATTACAACAATTAAGACAAGGCCTAATTGTTCAACCCAATCCTGTTTCTTTGAGGTAAAGTTACTTGGCCTTTCTTTTTTCGGCTTGCACCTTTTCCGCTTTCTCGCAAGTGAAATTTGTTGTTCTAATGTAGCGTTTTCAAATCCTAATAAGGGATTTCAAAAACTAACCCTGACACCACTTGCCAAAATGTGTAAAACACGAAATTATGTAGGAATGTCAGCTCTGACGCAAAGATCATGAGTGGTGATGTACTTGACAGTTTGTTTAGTTAAACACCAGAAATCTTGTTTGCATCTTAGTAGTGGGAGGTCATCACTTGTTTTTTTGCTCAGAGGCAGAAATCAATTAAGTTTAACTTTACAGGTGCTCAATTTAACCTATGACGTCACTCCTCCGGATTACATAGCCATGGTTGTAACTGAATTGGGAATGCTGCCGTGCACTTCTGTACCTGTCGTGTTGCGTGTACGAAGTGTGGATACTGCATCTTGATTGTGCAACAGTTTGCTGGTTTGGCTGATCAAGCTTGATGGTGGTGATAGGTTTGCCGAAGAAGTAGGCTTGTTCGCCGTGGCCTACAAGCGATTACTGTCATCTGTTAGCAACGTGTGCAGGAATCAAAATATAGTAAATGCACTTTTGGACAACAGCTTACTTCTTGCTGTTAGCATCGTTTCAGGATATTGTTGGCTCGCTTTGTTTTTTTACGCGTGGAAAACGAATTAAATTTTAATTTTTCGTGGACAAGGAACAATTTTGTGCATTGCTTTTATGGAGATTGTTATGTGCAGTTATGTATATATATAGGCTACATTTACCATCTTTTGTTCAGGTCATAGATGTTGGTAATATAGGAAAGGAAGTAACTTTCAGGATCCATAAAACCAGACGTGGGCAACATCGGGCCCGTTAGAGGTGACAGGAAAATAGGTTCCCGAACAGTCAGGGTAAATTTCATTTACGCTAATTAAGGCTACTTTTTTTGCCATTTTACTTCGTGTCATTACGCTTCGTCAAAACAGAAAGTGCCGTAGATTATTGCGTCATACAGAAACTAACAAGTGGCAAAATCTTTTTCGAATCAGCTAATGTATTGGTTGCGCATTCGACTTTTGTCAAGGCAAGCGTTTTATATCACAGCTGTAACCTAGGTTATCTAACAGATGGTAGCCGCAAGAAAACGAAAGATTCATGCTTGATGTAGAGTCTGCAAGAAGGCTTGGACTTCCAAGCTTTTCTTTACTAAAACAAAAACTGTGTGTTTAGTTTGCCGGGAACAAATTTCTGTTTTCAAAGAATACAATATCAGCTGTCATTACGTTACGAAACGTAGCGACAAGTACAAAAATGTTGCCTATGCAGAGGTGGAACAGATATCGAAGACTGCTAAGTAAGATTGCAAAGCAACAAAGTATGTTCATTAGGCTTCACACTTCCTTGAAAGCAACAGTGAAGACCAGCTATGTAATAATCCACTAAATCGCTAAGAACAGTAAGCCGTTTTCTGATTGGGAGTTTATCAAGGAGTGTTCGGTAGACTCTGCGTCGCTATCATTTCCGGAGAAAAAAACACATTTGAAAACGTGTCCCTTTCCAAGGAAACCATAACGAGGAGAATTAAAGATAATGCGAAAAATCTGGAACTTCAAATGTACATACAAAGAGAAAAGCTGACTTTTTCTCCGTTGCTTTGGACCAGAGTTGTGACGTACTCAACACAGCACTGTTGCTTATCTTTCAACGAGGGATTACAGAAGACTTTCAAATTATGGAATCGCTGGTAGTGATGCAGTCATTAAAAAGGGGGTAACAACGGGCAGTGATTTGTTTACAGAAAAAGATATGTGTCTTAGCAAGGTCGGACTAAAATGGGATAAACTGGTTGGTATAACAATTGATGGCTGTCCTAGAGTGACAGGAAAAAATGCTGGTCTTTTGAAGCGTATGCAAAATCAAGTGACTGCAAGAAACCCAAAACAGAAATTAGTGTTCTTGAATTGTATTATACATCAGGAAGTATTATGTAAATCACTGCTAAAAATTGGCAACGTTACTGATCTGGTGATTAAAATTTTTAATTTCATCAGAGCAAGAGCATTTCAGCACAGACAGCTTCTAGGACTTCTGGAGGATCATGAAACAGAACACGGCGACATATGCCACCATACAAACATTAGACGGCTTAGCCTTGGCGAAGTACTGAAACAATAACGGGACTTCAGAGCAGAGATTACGGAGTTTTGTGAGATGAAAGGCAGGACTGTATCATAGTTGTCGGATGCTCAGGGGATGGCAGATTTTGCATTTACGGTTGACGTTACTGCCCTAGTGAATGAGCTAAACACGAGATTTCAAGGCAAGGGCCTCTTTGTACATGATATGTACAGCCTGGTTAAAGTCTTTATGAGGAAGTTGGAATTTCTGTCCGGCCGGTTAAAGATTAATGTTCTTATCCCATGACAACTCTAAAGGAAACATCACCAACAATTAACCGATTGTGCAGATAGGCTACGCAGAAATGTTATTTGCACTGCATGGCCAGTTGTCAAGACAGTTTGAAGACTTTACAATGCTTGAGAATGAGATGCAAGTCGTCTCTTCGTTCTCTTGCTGTGTGGATGATACACCCAGCGAGGTTCAATTTTAACTTATTGATCTGCAGTCTAATGCACTGCTACAAGATCATTTAAAAAAAATGTCGCTGCTACATTTTTATTCTGCACTTGATGAGGAGAATTTTGTAAACTTAAGAAGGCATGCTCAGAAAAAGCTGGTACTCTTTGGATCAACATACACATGTGAACAAGCGTTCTCCGTGATGAAGCTCAAAATTTCAACATACAGGTCCAATCTCACTGATGATCGTCTGTCAGCTATTCTCTTTATAACAACTTCCGACCTTCAGCCTAATTTGGTGCACTTTTCCAAGCCCAGAGTAGACTAAATTTATCGCACTAAAAGCGGCTGACGAGAAAGTAACGTTATATACGTAATTCGAACGTCATGAGTGCCATAAATGTGAAATGACTCAGTAATGATTCCTCGAGTATAAATGCGCGCATGTTTTCAAAGCTGCTGCTGGTGCTGCATACTATTCAATTGGTGTTGCGTACGTGTTGTGCTATTGAGGTATATTTTTTGCCTAAGAAGTCTTATAGTATGAAAAATTTTCAAAAACAAAACGCAAATGATGTTTTAGCAGTTCTTTTACAAGCCTTACTATGCAAAAGTTAATCAGTATTTAGTCTGGCCCGCCAATACAGACGAAATATCTGATGTAGCCCCTTGACAAAATTGGTTGTCCAGGTCTGGATAAAACAATAGTGCATAGCAACACTAAACCATTTTTAATTTTTGATAATTTATTGACATATTTATGCACACTCTTGTTGAACGTTTTCGGCTTATATCAAGCCCTTGTAAAAGCATCTATGATATCAAGTATTACAAATTGATTGAGGCTTAGGCCTGACACTATCTCAGCAAATCAGATTATAAATAGAAATTTAAGGTCACATCAACACCTACCGGTAACCAAATACTAGGGATTGTGACGGATAAGGCAAATGATGACACATAACTTAACAAAATGGTGGCAAATAGCCTACAATAGATTGATAGATTGTGACGGAATAAAACAAATAAATCAAGATACTTTTAGAGAAAAGGAACTACTGTTTGCATGGAGCTGCTTATCAAGAAAAGATTTGCTTTGTGTAATTTACAGAGCTTCATGAATTTTTGCGTTATATTCGAATGAACATTTCTTTAAAACGGCAATAGAAGAGTAATGACTAATTTCAGTTTTAGAACAAGAATTACACCGCTGCAAATGATCCTTAACAGCACTTTTTCTACTGTCATTAAGATTCAAATGTTTCCTTTCCTGGTGACTAAATGTTTCGAGGCCATACCAACGTATGTCTTATCCGCATCGCACGGCATGTAGATCGTTAATACACACCACAGGTAAAGGAGTATGAGACTTTTATTTGAAGTAATTTCCAACTTGAAATGTTTTGTAAATGGGCCTAACTTTAACATGCGCCACGTTCAAAATCAGCCTAGGTATGCTTTTATAAAATCGATAAGATAGTTTTCCCACATGTACGTCAAACAGCATGAATTTTCCGCTTACAGGTACATCGTTATTTTGAGTAATATTGACAAAATGAAAAGTGGTATGGTGTGGCAATATAGTATCGTTTCTAGCCAAGTAAAGATTAAAAAACTGTCCCGCACAAGTGCAGTTAGTGGGGGTCAAAATGGGTGAAAAGTACGAAATCAATTTGGGAAATACCTTCTCCTGAATGGAGTATAAACACGGACAATAAAAAAATACAATGTGATTACGCATTCTACGATAAAAAATTTTGGAACGTTGGCGCATTAATATTACCTACTAACTTCAAGTTTGGAAAAAAATATTTAAAAGAATTAATTTAGGATAAAACGGGTTTAGTAGATGCTACAAAGTTGTTGCCTGCTGAATTAAAAAGTCGTGTGTTAGCATTAAAAACAGCTTTGAATTCAAGTTTTTATTTTCTGCCAATTCGTGGTTGAAGTGGGTTATCGCTGCTTAATTTTTGAAAATCAACTCGTTTCACTATTTAATGCTAATTACTTAAGATACGATGGGTTATTAATTGGCGAACCGCTTTGTCATAAAGTCTTTTGGGCTTGAAAAGTTTTAAGCTCCAGCAGCAAATACAAATGTATTATTGTGTTCAAGATTTTTCTTTGTATTTCTTCCTTACAAACGTAGATTGGTTGGTTTGCAAAACCAAAATTAATAATGTCCTCCAGAAAGATTAATGTAATCTCCGTTTCTGGCTAAATTGTTAGTGCCTTCTATGGAGGTCATTGAGATTAGCTTCGTTTACAGGAGGTACAGGGTGCACCTATGGACTCAGACAAAGAACTTTTAAAGAATCCTTGGGGTACGGTGTTGTGCCCCCTCCATTATGGGCACAAAATACGATTTTATAATATTGATCTCCAAAATGAAATTTCTGCTCATAAAATCGGCAAAAAATTAAATTGTTGATCGGTCGAAAAAAGAAGTCTTCAACTCGATAAAGGGCACAATAAATAAATTTTATCTTTTTATGCCACTGGCGTATTTCAAAACAAACTTTGAGGGCCGAAGCGAAGCCTTTTGCTAAGGTGGACAGTCTGGACACTTATTTCTTTCGGAGAATAACTTTTTGAAACCGAGAACTTTCCCAACTCGCTTTCCAATTGCTTCTACTGAACAGTTTCATTGGGAATATCCCCTTGTTCTCCCTTAAATACACCACTGGTTCTGACCCACAAAAACTTTAGTATTGGGCCCTGGTCAGCCTCTCAACGACCGAGCATTAGCTGATCTTTAGCAAGTGCTTCCATCGTTTTCTTAATACCCTTGATTGCCATTAGAAGCTTTTGAGGTCACTAAAGTAATGAAATTAACGACTCTACCAAAATGAAAATTCAGCGTAAATTTTTTTTGGTTCTTCTGCCTACCCCACTCCCTTCAATATTTTTAGGTATTGAGGCGCCTGGCTTTAATTATTGTAAATTTTAAATACGACCAAAGTCTCAGCTTTTTATTTGCAGAAGTGAAAGAACCGTGGCGTCTTTGGGTGGTTCAACGTTTTAATCACTTAACAATCAACCAACATTCTATCACAACAACCAAAAAATAAAATTAAAGCAGACCTAAAAGTATTTATTGCCAGGATAATCACGTATTCAGTGGCGTACCAAAGGATTTGGAAAAGAGGGGCGACGTCGTATTTTTAGTTTGGTTGGAGGATGACCTTTGTCAAATTATTAGATTTGACTCATTTTTAAAGCTAATGATCTTATCCAGTTGAGAGGGGACCCACGCAAGCCCAAAGAGGGTAGAGATTAATATTAACTCCTTTTTATAGTGAGGTTAAAAGATTCATTCCCTCAAATTTTTTAAACCCCATCAAAGTAAAAAATCTATTTTCATGTAAAATAGCGATAGTATGTCGATGTAACGAAAAAATGTTTTCCTTACATGAAAGAAAAGAGTCAACAACACAAAGCCCATCTCCAAAAATGAAAATGGCGTTTACCAAGCATTGAGGACAATAAGTTCGAGAAGTATATTTTTGGTCACTTTTATGTTTCGGTCTCGCTGGCGCTCCTTCTTACCACATGCACCTCTGTTTGTGTTTGTCCTCGGGACTTGTAGGCCTACATGCAAATTAGGCACCAAGTACTTGTTGGTGTTCATCGCAGACTTGGAGTGGCAGTTTTTACAAACAAGTTCGAGATTAAGTTCATTACATGGAATATAAAATGGTAATTCTTGCACACCAGGCATAATAACGGTAAAATTATTTTCTTCTGAGGTTGGAAAAATAGCTATTGTGTATTTACCTTGACCATATCTAATGTGATTTCCTAATACCCGTTCTGTTTTTTTCATAATGGAAAAAGTGTATCACTGATATATAAGCTAAATTCATGGTTAAAGTGTCACTGGTTCATACTTGAAATTTTGAGTCGGACTTGGTCTAGTGCAGCGAAGTCGAGCTTGGACTTACTCAAAAATGTCGGCAAGTCCAAGGCCATGTTTGTACTACGCTTCACCATTTAGAACTAAAACTAGATCAAGTTGCTGATAAATGAAACTATTTTCTTTTAATTTTTGTTACCCAAGTAGTTTGATTTTTTGATCACTACTTTTCTCTTTTACCGAAATAATCTTATCTATTTCTACTTTTACTTGAGAATTTTTTGAGTAAGTAGCAATACTTTTACACATGTAGATAACGCAAAAGAAGCCATGCGTTTCCAATTTTGTGGACCCGACTCGTGGTATGCAGCTATTTTCACTTTAGCTTATAGGAAAAATTTGTTGCGCTCATAGTGCTGTTGTTTTTATTCAATTATTTTTCTAAGTTCCAATTTGATTTAGTTTTTACTAATCTGTTATCATTTTAAAGAACAGAATTACCAGTATTTAATTTACTTGTAAAAATCAATGACAAGCTGTAGTCACATTTATTTCACATAACTTGGAATTAAAGTTGTTTAAAAAAGTATCCATAGAAATACCACTATTTTGGTCAAGCTTTTTCTTAGAAAAAGAGTTTTAGGAAAAATTTGGTCCCCACGTAACTTTCTAATTGCGCCATTATCCCGTGCGGCTAGTTTTTGGGAACCCTGGACGCCAAAGCGAAATTTTAAAATGCTGTACAGCAACCATTTGTCATTGCTATAAACTGTGGTTAATGTTGCTGCGTCAATGATCAGTTTTCATAATGATGACTAAATATTGGTCCTTCAAATTGGTTCATTTGTGAGCATGTTCTGTCAACGTCTCTCGTCATCGGCCGCGGTCCCCGACTGAATATTCCCAGTTTTTCAACCTAAAAATATTTGAAAAAGCGTAAAGCCTGGAGGTAGTAGACCAACGTGCGTTAAGCTCGCCTCTTCTTTTCCTTGAAGTGGAGGCACGATGTGGCATGTGACATCCAGTCTCTCATCGCAAACTCGAATAAAAAATGGGGTAAAGTCGGGAATGCAATCGAGTGAGCCGGAGCGCCGTTTTTATGGTGATATTAATCGTGCGTGTAAACCTCGTAATGGCTTCATTGTTAAGGCCTCAGGTAAGATGTTTGAAGATATTTTTTTCTACGGCACGAATTCTAACAAGATATAAATTTATTAAACGGACAATACCAGCAGCAAAAGAAACAAATATAAACTTGAAAAATTCAAACCGGTATGTGGACAACTCTCTATGCTTGGCGCCACTGTCGTTATCCAATAAGTTCATAATTTCTAAACCCCATTCAAGTCCTAATTGCCTGAGCGCAGAACCTATGATTGAAGTAGCATCAAAAGTATGCAATCAGTAGTCTTCAGACGGCATCAGAAGTTTTGAGACCAGTAGGTTGAATTTAACAGGTGGATTAAAATTATTTGTCGAAGCTTGATTATGTGCGACACTTGGCGGCATCATTCAATGCCTATAAAATAGTTGAAAATGGTCCAACTTACGTCATAATGTCTTGAGGCAAGATATTCAAAAAATTGTTTGAAGTTTGGTCGTCCAAAATGTGTTTCAGACTTCAATCCAGTGAACATAGATTTACCAGCTACTTTGTGAAAGTTTTTCTCGCAAATATACTGTAATGTTGAAAACATATATCAGCTGAGGTAGCTGTGTTTAAAGTAGCACATTATGCCTAACATTTTTGGAACGGTTCAGCGTTTAACTCACAAACCAAAAGGTAAAGCAAATCTAACTTTCCATCTTTTTTAACAACTCGCATTATAAAGAGAAAAAATCCCTACTTTTTTAGATATTTTAAAAATGTTTTATTCTAGAAACTTTTTAAAGATTATCCAAAAAGTGGATGTTGAGAGAAAAAATTTTTTTTACAGTCACCCGTAAAAACAGTTAAACGTTGTAAAAAAAGTTGGCTCCTTTTAAGAAATTGTTTTTGGCTACAACCTTCTTCGGAATAGCTCCGTGGTTATGCCATCGAAAAAAGCAATTAAAGATGACTTCTTCTACTTGGAAGATAGCAAGTAACAATGTATATCGTTATGTTAAAACGAAAGAAAAGTGTGGAAACCTTAAAACAAATCAAGGCCAAAGCTTCTGGCACGTGAAATGTAGGAATATAATCTGGGCAAGTTGTCCTACTTTTGGAGCTATAACACATACTCTTCTGCATGATTGAGATAGAGTTTAAGAAAATTGCAATACCAGCATTGTAGTTCTCAAATCAAACTTTTCTGGAAACTGTGTAATGAAAATATGCGCTCGAAACATTCCTGCTCTGTCTCTCTTCTCCACGTCTTGAATGATATCAGTCAGCCATTCATATTGTTTTTGATCACGAGTGATCCAAAGAAAATAAATCTGAAAACATAAATGTGAAATACATTTGCTATTACAATGAAAATGACAGGTTAATAAGTGTTTAACAGGTTCAATAAGTGAGTAGAAACATTTACTCTTTGCATTTTACGACCTAAGAAAAAGTTTGATGTTCTATCATACCAGCCTGCTTCGCTGGTATTGCCGGGCAGCGCTACTTACTTGTCAGTTATGTTTTATGGATTCAAGCGGCTCCAACTGCTTCATAAAGGAAAATCTGTGAGATCAATAACGAACGGCTGTTGTAGATGGGTGAGTATAGCCTTTCTTGCCCCAAAACCAATATTTCTACTCTTAAATCACGACTGGTCTTACAAACATATCATTACACAAAATTTTGTCCGTTTTTTCAATGCCTAGAGCACGAGGGGCACAAAGTCAAAGTTAGAAATGGCCCACAAAATAGTGACTATTTTTACGTTTACATAAGAGAAACTTCTTAGCAGCCTGGTTCGGTCTCTTTCGTAATTAAATTTGTAACCTCCAGTCGGGCTGCGACCACGTGCCTTGACCTCCGCATAGGGAAAAGGGGCTATGGATTCTCCCAAATGTTTTGCATGCGATTCCAGTCGACATATTAAGCAATTTTTCTCGTTTGTTTGATTTAACACAGGGACATCGTTTCCCTTTGATTACTCTTGAACTTACCGTTTATCTCTAAATTCGCCATCATCAAAAAATGGAATTGGCTGGGAATTTCATGCGATTTAGGAGGCAAAGAATTTATATAGAAATAATAGCATATACTTTAATATATCAACACCTATCTACCTTGGAACTTAAAGCTGAGTTTTAGACTGCAGTTGGTGAATATTCAAAGTAAAGGTAATTAAACTAGACTGAATCAATGCATCAGCAAAGACCATGTACACAATGCAACTAGTGTTTATACCCGACTGATGTCTATTGAGTTTCATTACTTTAGAACTTGGGGATTGGAATAATTGAAAGCAAAGCGTCAAAAATACAGGGTGGGCCGTAAGTCGCGTACCAAGAAATTACGTGGAGTGTGATGTGAAATAATGTAAAATTAATGGAGTAGTATATCTTTTCCTTTCTTTTGATGTATAGTAAATGTTCTTTTATAGAGTAATTTACCATTGTTTGAATGTATCAGTCATTATATTTGTCAAAGTTTTTTAGGTATGATTTGCATTAAAAATTTTTTTTCTTTAATTTTCAGATATGCCTTTAACAATAAACGAGCGAGTTGAGTTAGTATTTATGACCATTTTGAGCATTTGTGATTGTATCAGCGTGTATAACGTGTCATCAGTTCCTTAGATAAGCTTGTTTTAAATAAAATAACCAGTGTATAATCAAAATTGTCTTAAATGTTTTGGTGCACGAATTACGGCCCACCCTGTATATTAAACAATTGCCGCGCAGGCAAACCATAATTGTAAAAGTAGGCCTATGCTAGATTTCGTGTAATTTACATGGCATTACCCTTTTGCATGTTAGTCCGACTTTATATTCAGAATTGATCCAATCTTTTAAGATGGAAGCAAATGGAGTGACACCAATTCCTCCGCCGATTAAAACAGAAATTTCATATTTATACCAATCTTGATGTCCTTCTCCAAATGGTCCGTCAACATACAGCTAAAGAATGCCAAGCACACAAAATTATGGAGGTTTTCTATAGATTGAGAAAAAGCTAAAAGCTTTCTCAGATGTTTTTTGCTGGTTAATTTTTACCGAATGAAACTGATTTAAATAGTGTGTATTTGAACTCGTTGTTGTTTTCCCTTGCTATTCCTTGGGTTGGAGGCACAGGATGAAGGGCAAATTAGGTTCATAGCGTAAACCCAATCAATATCGGACTAGGGTAGAGCGGTAGTCTATGTGGGGTCAGTCATGAATGCAAATTGAAGAACCTATAGGGCAGGGGTGGGCAACCTTTTTAGCCGGAGGGCCGCATTGACCATTCAAAAGTTGGCCGAGGGCCAGTACTTAAAATCTTGCAACAATTTCGAGCTTCGGCGGTCTCCAAAAAAACAAAAGGTCTTCACCCTGTGATTAGACGGAAAATGTTTCTGTGCGGACCAACAAATGCTCTTTTCATCGTGGTATGTAAAGTTTTTGGCTCTTTAACACGGCAATTCTTTTCCCTCTTATCATGTTTGTTTGTTTGTGGTTACCCCTCCTCTTCCTCGGGATGGAGGTACGGCACGAACAACAATTCAGGTTCATGCCGTCAACCTAATTGAAATTAGGGTAGGGGAAAGATGGTAGCCCATTTCGAACCAGTCTTGAGTGGCTGGTAGCCCCACCACCTACAAGGCGGACTGCCACTGGTGGATACCCAAGAATCGTCTTTTACGACATGCTGGGTTAGCATCTTCACAATTTTGACCCGGTGAAATACCGGAGAGCCACCTGTCTGCCACATAAAGGTGGATGCGTCCCGTTAAGTGCCTTGCCCAAAGACACAACAAGCGAACTTGCCGGCTTGTTCTCCACACTATCCCTTTAATATGCTGAGCGCCAAGCAGGGAAGCTGTCGATACCATTTTTTAAAGTCTTTTGATATGACTCGACATAGGGAATGAACCCCAGGTCTACCGACTACGAGGCGGACGCTCTAACCACTACACCATCGCGCCGCCCTCTTATCATCGTAACTTAGATTTACTGAAGTTTCAAAAGTGTTCGCGGGCCGCACAAAATGCTCTCGGGGGCCGCATGCGGCCCGAGGGCCGTAGGTTGCCCACCCCTGCTATAGGGGGTATTGCCCCACTTCCAACAAGGCGGACTAAGATTGGCACACCCAAAAGTTACGTTTTATAACATGCTCGGGAATCAGGTTCGTTATCCTAATTTGACGAATCAAGGAAATATTTTGGACTTCGGGAATATAGTTAGGTGACGGTACTTATACACGCTTTTTGTCTGCTATTTTACGTTGTTTGCTCTCAAGCGTTTTTTGTAAGGAAATTTTTATTCGCTAGGATATTTACCCGATGCTTTACAGAATAGATTGTTCTCTGAATATCCAATATTGTCTGCAAAGTGCGTACCAAAAGCACATACGTTTTGCTGACAAAAACGTAGAGAATTTTTTGGTGGTACTTTGCGGACGAACCCGGATGTTCACTCAACAAGATATACTGTGTGATACCATACGAATAGCCGAGCGGATAAAAATTTCCGTACAAAATGCATGAGAAAAAAGACGTACAAAACCGGAAGGAAAAAGTGTAAAAACGTTTACTGTCTACAACCATTTTCGATAGTTTAAACCTATAGTAAATAATAAGCAGAGGAGGCCATGAGCTCGGGGAAAAATAGCGAGACCCGCTTCGTAGATGTAAACAATATACCTTTTGTTCGGTTTTGTTCGTTTTTTGATCTCATTCATTTTTATACAAAAATTTTCATCCACTTGAACACTTATATGATGCTCTACAGCGTATAGTGTTGTTTGAACATTCGGTTTTGTCTGGGAGGCCCGTACCAAAGCGTATTGACTTTTCTGGACAAGCGCGTACAAAAAGATTTTTATTGACAAAACCGAAAGTTTATACAAAAACGCGTACCATGCAACATCATATAAATATCCAAACGGATAAAAATTTTCTTACGAAAATGCTTGAGAGCAAAACAAAAAAACGTATAGAACCGGAAAAAAACATATACCGTGTGCAGCCATCTTTACGCATTTATGTGTAGAAATTTTTATCCGCTTGGCTATTCATATAGCGTTACACAATATACATTTTTATCCGGTCATACAGTTCTGTCGGCAAAGTTCGTACCAAAAGTTTTTGTTGGTTTTTATCCGCAAAAACGAATACGCTTTGGTACCAACTTTGCTGACAAAATCGGATGTTTGAACAGCAAGGTATACTGTGTGATGTTTGAACAGCAAGGTATACTGTATACATTCATCTAAAGGGAAGAAGCAGCAATTTCTTTCCCTGCTCTTCGAAACAAAGCAGGATTATCCAACACACATACACCGTGAAGTCAATCAAAAAAGATTACACTAATAAAATGTTCACTTTATTAAAATAAACGTAATCGTTATGAAGTTGTTACTAATGATCTTTTTTGAAACAAAATTAACTTTCTAAGTTAATAAACTACATAAATAATTTTGTACTTCTTTACAAAATTTTACTGGGCACCATGATGCGCAAGAAAACAACAATGGAAAGTTTATAGCAACTCGACGGATATTTAAATCAAACCTTTGGGTAAGGCGACTCTCCCAGATTATCCTTGTTGTAAACTTTCCGAATACTTTTTGTCCAGGGACCCACAGCTCGTATATGTACAGAGAGCAATTCTTCATGTGGTGCTGATGTGAGCGTGAAAGGATGAAATTCCTCCGGTGATAACGCAGGACAAGCTAATTTAACCTGCGTAACAACAAAGCAGTTAACGGTGTCTCTAGATGAAGCATAGCTTTCTCGTCAATACAACAACTCATTTGGAATTCAAACTTTTTTAAAGAAGGAGAATATTCAGAATAATTGAAAATACCAAAATTCCTCAAAGCCAAATATCTACTTTTTTCTTGTTGAATATCACACAATTTTAAGGTGTGGTAGAAGAAATTGTAAGTTGAGAATTTGTAAAATTTTTATATTTCAATAGCTTTCATCGTACAGTCTCTTACCCACTGGCCTGCTTTGTAATCGAAATCTGTCGGTCGTTTGAATTTTAAGTTTGTGACGTTGGAAGGCAGAAGTTCAGCATTAACTACTGGAATTTCTGTTTTCTTTCGACTCAACGTATACAGCTTGTCAAGGACATATATCTTCAGAGGACCAAAGTAATAAAAGAAAAACGTAGGGGTCTGCCGAGAAAATAACAAAAATTTTTGAATTTCAGTTTACTTAAACATAATCTAAGCAATTAGCCTTGCTACAACAAAAAAACAATGCTAAACGTTCTATTTAATGATGCAAGTTTGTTACTTCAAACGCTTGGCCTATTCAATTTGCTTAGTTTAAACAGGATACACGCACTATGTGTTCAGAAGTGGTTAAAGTAGCCTAAAAATCTACTTGAACAAAAGTATTGCTACTTATTAAAAAAATATTCAAGAAAAAGTGGAAAGTAATGATAAATGTTTTTTACTTGAGTAAGAAGGAAAAATCAGTCGAGAATCAAACCACGTAAGTAGTAAAAGTAGATAGTAGTTTCATTTCTTTTTTTATCAACTCATTTATCACTTTTTTACTATGGACCTAAATAAGGGATGTTCGAACCACATGGGGTGAGAGAAGGGATTTCTAAAGGTACAAACGTCTCTAGAAATTTGATTTGGGGGTGACACTTTTTAGGTTCTTTTCGGGTGACGCAAATTATGATATGATTTTTTTTCTTGCATCGGTGCAAGATGTAAATTGATATTCGCTGATCAAGACTCAAATGTTACAGCATAGCACGAACGCGTAGGCCCAGTGATTCTCATAGTTAGGCTGCTACGTTTTCATGTTGATTTATTTGGTTATAATTTTTGGTTGTTGCGTCATGTTTTTGGTAAAACGTCAGTTGACAGTAAAAAGTCGTTTAAAATGGAGTGACTGGATGAAATTATTGCCTGTTTTCTTCTAAATTAAAAAAAGAGCTGGAATATTTGTGATTTTTAAGATCAAACTTATATAAACTAGCGCCAAATGACGTAGTCACCTAAAAATTTCAGTATGAGGTAGGGGAAAAATTTTTATTTTTTGATCACATTTTTGGTGATGATTTTTTTTCATTTATTTTGGATACTCCACAGAACTTTAGTGAGAATGAGTACAGTACTTTGCAATCAAAGATATTTGCTGAGATAAAGCGTTCATGATGCATTATTTTGAAGGGTACCAAAAACCAGCCAAAAAAACACATAAATCTTTTGAGAGAGTATTATTGCCCTCTCTGCCTCTCCCCTAGCTACCACCATGACAAAAGCAGTAGCTAGTTTGTAAATAAACTGATATGCTTGCAAAGATACAAACAGAAAAAGTCTTAAGCAAAAAATTGCTTGTATTTACTATTAGCTCTAAAAACTTTAAAAGCATGAAGCTGTATGACAACACTGCCATTATTAAAAACTCATGGTGCCTTGCCTAGTTAGCGTTAAACAGTTGGTTTTCAAAATTTGAACCAAACATGATTCACTTTAATAATAGATTTATAGAAGAGTAAAGCTTGAATTCAAAGCTGTTTTTTGTGCTAATACACCACGTTTTAGTTAAACAGTCATCAAATCCTTTTGCATTTACTTATGTAAAATAAGTAAATTCCTACTAAATACGTTACTTCCTACTTAATTTACTCAGGTAAAAGTTGAAGTAGAAAAGAACGAAACTACTCAAGGAAGTAGTTCGTAACTGAAAAGTCTAGTAGTTCACTTACGTAGAATTACTCCATTACTAACCACCTCTGTATGTTTCTGACTGTTCGGTGCAAACGCTAAAGAGAGAAGGAAACTGGCTAAATCTATCAACGCCAATCGTATGCTTACACATATTGCCCAGAATTGGAAGACTAAGTAGTCATATAACCGCGATCATAAGCATTGAGACAACACAGCTGAGAATTGGAATTTACCAAAATATTTCTTAGAAAGATTGGCTGCAATATAACTAAGTATCAATTTCAAATCCGTACCTCTAACATGAGTCCGTTGCCGTGCAAAGCAATGAATAAATAAAGAAGGAAAACACCGACAGTGTGTGTCCAGTTAAACCAAGCATAGATCTTCCGTCGAGCATATTCACACGAATAGACGTATCTACCGAGCCAATATTTGCAGTATTGGTGATAAAGATCCAATGGCGTAATTAGAATGGAGGAGAGGCAATGCATCTCCTCTTAAATGTTTGCTGGCAGTAATGTTAAGATACAATGACGTCATGTTGACATGCGAAGAGTCAATTTTCATGTCGCTCTTCAAAATATTTTTCTAGCTACACACCTGTTCTGATCGACCTCTTTTGTAGGCAATACATATGGAAAACACGTTCAAATTAAAAAAAAAATTGCTTCAACGCTACTGGGTTTTCATTGTAAAAACAATGTTTTAGTCGCCGATAGCCTGACTGAAAGACTTAATATTTAAAAACATAATTTACTTAATCTTAGATCTTGGGAAAATTATCCGGAGGACGAGCAATGAAAAAAGTTCTCAAAAAAAATTTTCCGGCATCGGAAAAAGGATCATACTTGCTACAATATAGGTCAGGATGATTTCTTTGCTTAGCTAAAGCCATTGGTTTAGTTGTAAAAACTCACACAATAACCACGATCACAATCAAGATGATTCCGGTGACACCAGTGACTGTTCGCATGCTCCAAAATGTAAAGGTTGGATAGAATGTACTGGGATACCAATAATCAGGAAACAGACAAAGCAAATCATCGGAATATTGTGTTGCAATTGCATAATAATTAACACCTTGGGCGACAACGTGGGATGCTTGAAAATAACAAATTAGCGAGTTTTAAAAATTGTCATAACTGTTTTAGAAAGGCAGAACCTTTTGTTCCAGCTGTTGAGAAACCAAGCAACAACGAAAAGTAACATTGTAGTAAACATAATAAGTTTGTCATCGTTTGGTTCCTTAAAAGCCGCTATATAACTGTAATTAATTATTCCACAAGCATAATTCCAGACAAATTGACACAATGCCGTACTACAAGTAGATTGGGCTACGTCAAAAGTTTCATGTATAAAAAAGCGTGTAGTCAAATTTTCCAAAATGGTTGGAAACCTTGCCTTTTTTGAAATTTACCCCATTTTAAAACCTTACGATTTTTACATGGAGAACTTTAGCCTTTTACCTGGACTAAAACTCTATCCTTCCGGCTACTTACGAACCAGACTTAAAATAAAATGGGGAGCCTGATATTGAGATGAAAATTCGTTTTTAGAAAATATCTAATATTGAGAAAATTTTAGCTGAACACTGATGCTTATCGCCCGCGATTGCGAAGATGTACTCGCGCCCTGATCCTGCCCAAGAAATGGTTTCAGACCTATCTATTCAACTTACTAATAAATCCTAAAGCCATCCATGATACCATTTTGTGCCCGGTCAGAGCATTATCAAACGGTACGTATCTTGCGATCCAAGTGTCTCTTAGACCAGTGATTGAGTTACGGCACATTGTAAGAAGCAAAGTGGACAGGTTGAACATAAGGGCTCCCGCTGATCCCAAAGCAACTGGTATAGCATATTCGGACACTCCAAGCCAGCCTGCACCGTGGTTATACAAGGCCTTATCTGAAAAAATAAGAAAGCAAGCAAATGTTATCCACTTTTGCAATGCTTAAATGAAACAAAAGACCTTTCATCCAACAATAAAACCAATATAAATGGCACAAGCGAAATGCTGGCTGGAAAGCTAATTTAGAGAGTAAGCATGCGCTTTCTCAGAAAAAGAAATTTTACTTCTATTTGTCCCAAGATTTTGTCATTCGTTACCAAAAGAAAAAATGCAGCGCTGCATTCTCAACCTTGAACTCCGAACTTTGTACTTCTGACTTTGAATTTGGAGTTTCAAACATCTGCATTTCGTTTGAGGGTGCATTTCACTATCATAAAAATGGAAGATTAACCACAGTTGAAAGTAAAATCAAGCCAATTCCACAATTTTCGAGCTTTTTTGAAACGATTCTGTGCTGAGCTGCACAAAATATAGTGAATTTTGTTCTGTTTGCCTCTTTAGTTAGGCAAAATCGATGCCAATGATAAATTTCAGTTTCTATATTTTTTGCCTGGCCATGCTCACGCTGTCTCTGCTTGACTCCTCTGGCTACAGGCAATAGAATTATGAACTTGGAATATCTTCGTTGCGTCGCAAATATAAAAATTAAAACTCAAGTTTGAACTTGATCTTTAAAGAAAACTTAATCTCAACCCAAGAGATAGCAACGTAGTCAACTTACAGAAATAATATAAGAATACTCCTAGAGTTGCTCCACCGTAGAGGCAAAACCAAAAAATTTCAAGGGTATGATACTGAATATATTTCTCGAATGCCACCGCCAATTTTTGTACGGAGTTGTGTTTATATACTTTGGGAAGAGTAGCGTCCAATATTTCATCTTCCGTAACATCACCGATGCTAGCATGTCTGCAAATAAAAATTTTTTTATAATAAAGTAATCTCTGCTTTATAAATTCCCTCCGTCCTAACCTATTTTCGATTGAATAAACGGATTTAATGATTTTCTGATACCGAAACGGGTACTATAAAAGTATATACTGTACAGTTAGTTCTAGGCCGGTGATTTCCAACCAATTTGAGCCGGCGGACCGTTAAAAGATAATCTATGCCGCCTTGGACCGCCATGCCCAATCTTTCCTCATATAAGCTGCAACATTATAAAAAATCAATTAGATTTGAGCTACTAATTCAGCTTGGGCTGCAACGCCTACAAAGTCTTTGATGTTAAATAAAAATTCTAGTCTATAAGTATAATGCTAAAGTAAAGGAGGTATTAAAACTCTGATTTAATCGATGCTAACAACCGTTACAAGTAGCCTAAATCATGTGTTCGGAGCTTAACTAGCAGCTAGCCTTGACTGCGCGACAGGATTATACCAAAACGCAATAAAACGTATGGTTGAAAATGACCACAAGATTCAACGTAGAATCTTTAGAATAAGCACTTTATGGTAAACATTTGGTTTGCATGGAAAGAACTCTCGGTGGACCACTAAAAAGCCGCATGGACCGCTTGGTGGTCCATGGACCAGCGCTTGATAATCGGTGACTAGACTAACTGACAACAGAAATGAAGATTAGTTGAATAGAATAAGATTAAATTGTTGAATAATACTCCTATTGTTTGATCAAAAAAATTATTATTCGTTTAGAAAATTCCTTCCGTTTGTTGTCAATAAACCGCTAAGTAGGTTCAGAAACAATTGACCTGGTTGCCCTAGAAAACAAATTCCTAATACGTTGATGGAGGCAAAAAATTTTGCTAAAACGGATTTATAAACCAAAGTCTGGATCATTATCCGGACAATTATTCTCTGTAAAAAATTGCAAAATTCTTGCTCCAAGATAAGAGGATTCAACAAGAGACTTCATTCTCATTACATCGACCTAGCCCAGGACGGCGGTTTCAAAAGTGGCTGCTGCAGGACTTTTCCCGGGTCGGCCCGAAAATTAAACAGGAAAAGTTGTATTTGCGAGTTGTTTATCATAAAAAGTTGTTCATCGTAGTTGTTCATCAAAAAAAGGCATTCAGCCTCATATTGGGAAAAATCAGGCTTCAGCCACGAGTTCGGGCAAATTTGGAATTGACTTGGGTGACGTAAGTATCCACAAGTTTTCAAAATGGTCCGCAAAACAAACATTTGGGAACCACTGGTCTTGCAAAAGATGGAAGATCAATTGCTCAAAATTTGAAAAACTACGTCTCCGATTTGTCCTCTTTGCCGAAATATCGCACTTGATAAAACAGGCGTTAATTGTGACATGGAAAGCTTTAGGCAAAAACATTTTCAAAAGCTAATCTGTCTTGGAGCGATACATAGTGGTATGGCGTACGCACAATCGAAATCTGTCGAATACCGTTAGTTACGTCATTGTCATAAAAGAGCATGGACAATAACAGACTTCGGGTGGGCGAAACCCAAGGGCATTTGCTACCCTTCAATGTGATACTTATCTTGTGGTAATGGGACATCCTTACCGGCAACACAGCCTTGACCGTTTGGTCACCGAAGCTCCCGTATTTAGCCGAAAAAATGTTAATTAACAAACAAAGACTCTTTGGTAAAATATTTGAAAATGCCTCAGATCAATAGCTTTCCCACATCAGCAACAAAAGTTGTTGCTTCAGATCAACACTTTTTTTGGAAACGTCTACATAATAGCATAAATTATTATGCTGGCTTTGGTTATATATTAAGAATCGTAAGATCTCTCTCATTTTACGTTACGGAAAATACTGGTTTACTCTAATGAATAGTTGGCTCGGACAGTGACAGAACGCTAGCATTATTAACATGAAAACATGAGTTAGAGGGGAAAACTATGTTATATTTAAAGCTCTGTCATTTTCTCATAGGCCAAGGGAAAATATGAAGAAATGACATAGTTTTTAATTAGTTACAAAAGATCATGCACAATAATGTAACTTACTGTTTCTCCAAACGCCTCATCGATTCCTGATAACGGTCGAGTGCAGTTGAGGAAAACTTTCTTTTCATCATACCAGACACTGGCAATACAATTTTTTATATTTGAGATACTTTAGCGTAGTGTGATACGAGTAAAATCGAAGCTATTTAAATAAAGTGCAGTCGAACTTACTTCAATAAATGAGTAAAGCCATAATGTTTAAAAAGCTTTCTCATCAGGTATTAGAAAATCATATCGTTCACTGGTGATTTTGATCATTGTTAGCAGCTTTGAAAAATGGACTTTTTCAGCCACATCTTTTTAAAAATGAGGTTCAGCTTGTCACTCCGAAGACTAAGAATTTTGCTGAATCATGTGAGGTGTGTGGAGCCATTTTGAAGCTCAGTTTACATTTTGCTATTAAGGTGGAATTTCTAGTGTGGGGTCTGAAACTTACATTCAAGATGAACATATTAATAAAATTTCTGCAATTACAATACCACTTACTTGTAACGTACAGATTACTTTCTGACACTCTTCTTTTTCTTAAGGCTTCTCTGGACGCTTTGGTTAAGTCAATAGTTTCAATTACAGCCGATGACAGACGACGTCGGTAATTCTTAGGAGGTGGAGGTTTTTGAATTCTGTTTATATCTGTGCCAATCACTGCTTCAGATAGTCTTCTACCGTGACGACCACGAGGCTGATTAGAATGTCGTTCAAGCCCCAGCATCAGATTCTTGAAATCTTCAAAATTCAAGCCTTCTTTCACATCGCCTCCAGCCATGGATATCATGCTGGTAATGCTTTTATCCAAATATTCCACATCTAATATGGAGCTGAATGACTCTACCATAGATCTATAATCAATCAGAATCACTTAAATTGAAACGCTTTGAAATCTAAATTGGGAAAGAGAAAAAATGAAAAAAATATTTGTTTGCTCTTCAAATGTCATTTAAAAAAAAAAAGGTTTGTACATATATAAGGAGTCTTCATTCTTGTGCGAAAAAGACTAATTTTTGTTAGATCTATTGACGCGTCCACAAAGCGAGAAATGTTCCTTCCCAAACTTTGAACTTGAATTATAACCAAGATATGACGATGTCATCATAACAAACGAACTCGCAAATCTTGCCCACACCCTTTTTTTGGCTATGAGTTTGGTATAAAGTGATCGTAAAAATTTGGGTCTCTTTTACCTACCTGGTCCCTCAACCTCCCCACTTGGGCGTTTTGTCGCTTCCATATTTATCTTTCAATCCAATTTGAGAGTTTGGGGGTCACAAACTCATAGAATTCGGTGGTTTTCCTACTTTTCGTTATAAACTATAAAGAACTAAAATAATTCGATTTTACCTGACCATTAACTCAAATTCATCTCTACGCAGCCAACCTGAACGATCCAGGTCATACATGTCAAACATAAGTCTCAACTTTTCATCAGGATTTGTATCTAAAATGAACGAATCAGTTGACCAGGAAAAAATCGACCAATTTTTTTCATGGCACACGATTCACTTGAATATAAATTATCTTAAGTTTTTCTGTTGCCCGATACAACACAAAAACTTAACCTATTGAAAGCCCTGTTTAGTTCAATTTCTTTTTTACTAACAAAAGTTATACAACCATATATTGTTTACGCAACTCATGAAAAACGTGATAAGAAAAAAGGGTACAAAATCCCCAAAAGTATGAAAACGTCATTTTATTTACCGATTTGCACAATTCTGACATCTAATGATAAGTTGTGTCGTTGGAGTTGGGAGACGGCGCACTCCAAGTGACACTTTATTAGCGAGCGCCACTCAAGCATCACGTAATTGCCACTCTAGCGATGTCTATTCATCAGGGATTGTTTAAAGCCGTTATTTTAAAACCAGGGTGACCCTTCTCGAGGTCACCCTGGGTGTCAGGGACCCTTGTGACATCACTGCCAATTTCTTTTTTCAAAACTTTCCTTTTTTTTCAGGATCCACCATCCTTTTCCGTCCCAGAAGCCGTTACACGAATGCAAATACGCTCAAGTAGATTTTACAAACCTTGTGTAAAAAGCACAATGATATTTCGGAATTCTTTGTAAGATATAAAACCGTCATTATTTTTATCAGCAGTATTGAAAAGATGAGTTACAAACAAACTGTCTTCTTTCATCTTCAGAAACTGTGCAAACTCGTATTTTGATATCTTAATATTGATCAATTTCCGCATCTTCGAGCCATCAGGCAACTCATTTTCCTCTTGACGTAAGTTCATAGACTAAACACAAGTTTGCTTTCGAGTCCAGAATACCAGACCTTTTACCAAACAAACATGTTTTGTCTATAGCGGCTGAATTTTGAAAAACAGCAAAAAATTGTTAGTGAGCACTGAAAGCATGTGGAAAGAAACTGGCTTTCAACACAAAGCTGGTAAGTGGCGCTTATTGCTGCATGTAAGTGTTGCGTGTCAAATTAAACCGCATCAAGTTACGATGCCCCGTGCGTAAGTCTCCAAATGGGGTAAAAATCTGCACATTACTAATGACATCATCAAGAAAAGGCTGCAACTCTTTGGTCCCCAGTGGAAATGAAAGTATGGAGGAGTAAAAGGGTAGAACCTTAATTTTGAAGCAAACGAACTATCTAGTTCATATAAAAGGAAGAAACGGAAAGGCTGAATGTGGAAAGTTTGGATTAATGTGCAGTAATAGCAACTGGCCTGATCTATACCAGACTTTTACCTTCTGTACGACAGTGTGGGATCGCAATTTGCCATTGCAGTTTTTGAGTAATTGCCACTGTTATAACTGGTTATACAATAAGATACTACGGGTTATCACTATCACATCAAAGAAAAAAAGGCAAAAGACGTGAAATGCTTCCATTTCTTTTGGGTTTGAAGAATTCTACAAAATTTACTCTTACATGCGCTAGAGCATTTTGAAAAAATTTTGTCAGTGCTTTGTCTCGTTGTTCTTTGGTGTGAGACCGTCTAAACATTTCGCTCTTTTTCAATTCATGCACTGTCCAGTTCCGCAGAGGACCAACAAGAAATCCTTTCAATCGCTCCAAGAAAATTTGGCGATGTCCAGGTTTGTAAAATGACAAAATCTAAACGCAAAAACAATTACAAATGTTTTGGAAGTTAAATAAAACGGTAATAAAACAAAAAATATTTTAAACAACTTCACGGGTATTCGTAAAACATAACGTATCCAGACATGTTTGGGTATTCTTTCTATCAGGATTATTTGCAAAAAAAAAAAATTTAAGGTCATACAAACATCTTTTTACTCGCGTATCTCTTACGAGGGTCGCAGTGGCATACCAAGGAGTTCTCTTCTCATTAGTAGACATACTAAACCGTTTTTTGCCTACAAGTTTGGTAGCCGAGCAAAAAGTTCTGTTGTAAGCAATAGCCACTCACACTCAGCATTGTTTGTGGGAGCTGGTAGGGTTTTGAACTTTGATGATATGCTCTTTGCAAAGACCTTTTTTACTTTTTTGTTATCTAACGACATTTGTTTAATTCTGAACAACTTCAATCGGTTGTGATGACGTTTTGGTGAGATCAATCGCTGCACAAAACGTAAAGTGAATACCATCACGTTGCGACCAGTTGACTACACAGTTCCTTGTTTAATTTCGTAAAACCTTGAAAAATCAATCAAGTCCGCTTCTTAACTCTCTTTCTGTACCTTGATTACAAAACAGAGATACTTGCAATTGAACTTCAATTTCAACCAGGGATGTGGAAGTGGAAGCGGTCTTTTTTCTGCGGAAGTGGAAGCGCGAATCTACCGCTTCCGCTCCCACATAGGTTATTTGACTTGAAGAGTAACTTGGCTAAAAAGTTTTGTGCATTTGCCGATGTAAATTAAGCGGTAAAGTTGCATTATAAATTTAGATGAACGTTCGATATCAGTAGCGCGAAATGACTACAAAAAGTATAACTAGCATCACATTTTATATCGAATACAGGTAAGAAAAAGGTAGTTTGGACAATAAAACGTAGCCAATGAAATGATGATTTGATTAAACTTAACTAACCTTGGTTAGGGGGTTGAAAATGTTGAGAAAGAAATTACTCACGACGGAAACAATTTGATCATTCTACATCAGTGCTCTCCAACAAGGGTTTTGCAATACATGCAGTTGTGTTTCGTGAGTTTTAAGGATTCCGTGAGGGGTCCGCGAAAGTTCTTGTTTATTATTAGTATTTATTTCATATCTCAGTATATTGAATTCTTATACGTAATGGTATTCCGTGTATACAAATAGTTAGTAATGGAATCTTGTGATAGCAAGTTGCAGACTGTGACGTAATTCTGTTTACAGCTTTAAGAACGTCTGAATTTGCTAACTCCCTTTGTTACGTAATGATCCGTCTGTAATTTCAATTTTGATGTTGTTGTTACTTGACCCCTTCCGAGGAATGGGGGCATGGCGGAAGACCTTTGAGCCCCAGAAGCCGGGCAACTCCCAAGGGCCTGGACCAGAGATCGTAGAGAGTCGGATAATCGTCAAAGAGCGAGCGGTGCAAAGAGTCCGTAGCTGGACAGTGCAGAATGAGATGAGAGGTGTCCTGGAACGAGTGTCTGCAGGCGCTGCAGGAAGGATTCTCAATTCTGCCAGTCCCAAATTGATAAGAGCTTAACGGTAGGCTGTGTTCGTTGCAGCGAAGACGAGAGGAAACACAGCAAGCGTGATTAGGGAGCATTAATTCCTCAGTGGAAATTGAGGGAACCTGTGTGTCGTAAAATTTAGATGAGACAGTGTGTCTCCAATCTCAGAAAAGATGGGGGCGGATACGAGAGATAAGAGGAGAGCGACTACAAGAGATTGTAGACGGCACGAGTAGCGCTCTCCGTCTGGCCAACTCATCAGCCGAGTCGTTTCCCGGGAGAAATGAGTGTCCGTGGAACCATTGTAGCCTTATAAAACAGGAGGAGAGAGAAGACAGTTTCTGCCAGATCTGCCAAAGAGATTGACGTAAAAGGAAAAATGGAGGAGAGAACAGAGCAAGAGTCAGATAGAAGAAGAAAAAAGAAGTGGCAGACTTGTTGGTGCTGCTGAGACCAGCAAAGAGCTTGCAGGATGGCACATGCTTCAGCGAAAAAACTTGAACATACTGGGCCTGCTGAAAAGAAAAGGGTAGCCTCAGTTCTACAAAGAGTGCAGTTGGTAAGTACGCCAGAGCCGCCTTTGCCAAAAGGGAAAGGAACAGAGACGTCTATCTAGAGCACCAGATCGTAAGGAGAGCATTCAGTGTCAGAGAATTAACGAGAGCAGCGGCAGTGGAAAGAGGAAGCGATGAGTATTCCTCTGCAGAAGAACAGTGAGAGTCAAAGAATAAAGCAAAGTAACCCCGACGAGCTTTCGGAAAATTGAAGGAAGAGGGACGTTCGTTGAAGCGAAAGACCGGAGAAAGAGGGACAGTTTGTAGAATTGGTAGGTGATCAGAACCCAGGTTCTGAAGCATCTCCTAGAGGAGGGAGCAAAAGAGATGCCAGGAGAGGAGCAACTGCCAGAGGAGCGATTGAGAAAAGCAGGTATGTCAAAGTCATTGAGGAGGACAGAGGAGACGACTCAATCTAATATTCCTCCTCACGGGGTCAGAAGTACCTTTTGAGTCGCAGAGGTGGTGATGGTAGTTTCAATCCCCCAGGATAAAGAGATTTCTGAAAATGGAAAAAATGGAGGAAAAAAAGGAGTCGGTTCTGCTATCTCTCAGAAAAGCGAATAGGGGGAGCATAAACATTTAGAAATGAGAGCGAGGAGTCGTTTAGAGAAATGTTGACCCCTACGTAATCAGATTAGGAGTCAAGCGAAGAAAGAGAGGATGTAAAAAATTCAGAGAAAGATAAACCCTGCCTGACGAAAATGATGATGACGCCGCAAGCGTGTGTGACATCAGTAGAAAAAATACCAGACAGGGAGTAGATGCGATCAGATCGCAGAGCAGAGAATCCAGGGATCCGGAAAGAGGAAAATAAATTAAGGTTAAATTCCTGGATACAAATAAGGTCAACGGGATAAGACGAAATAAAGTGTAGAAGTTCAGTGCTATTTGCTCGGAGACCCCAGCATTCCATTGAAGAACCCTGAGGGAGTCAAGGGGGAAGAAGTAGCAGGAGGGATAGAGAAACAGCCAGAAGCATAAGGCGTTGGTGAGGGTGCAGAAGGAAAAGATACAAAGTGAGCGAAAGGAGGATAAGAGGTTTGAAGGTGAGGATAGGGTGGGAGTCCTGCATTAGAAGGGGGCCAGATTGAGCAGTGGAGGTATACAAGCTGGAGGAGTTCGAGGAGGGAGTCTCAGTGTTGGTAGGTATAGGATCTCCAAAAGAAGCAGGGCTGCTACACGGAGGAAAGCTCCATGATTGAGAGCTGCCAAGAGTTCTGAATCTAGAAAGGAGAGTAGTGAGCACATTGCATTTAAATGGACTCATTTGGAGCAGGTGCAGCATTGCACTGACCTACCCCTTCAGGTCACATTTTCAGCGCACACTGAACAAGGGAACGACGGAGCAAAGGGTTAGGATGAACGCTGCCGCTCATCAGGAGAAGGAGAAGAATGAGAAGACGGGCAAGAGAAACGCAGAAAAAGAGAGAAGACAAGAGAACGATTTTAAAGAAGCTGCGTGCTGCCATTCTGCGGTCATTCGGGGGCAACACGGCAAAAAAATGGTTTGTGTGGGGGGAGTGCCCAGGGTAACTGGGACCCTCGGGAAGGCCAACAGCCATTTCGACCCAACCCAAACGGGGTTGGGGAAGGCACCACCATGTTGAGGCGGCTGATGATTGGTGCGGTTCAATTTTGCTCGCTTTATACACTGTATATACGACAGAAATTTCGCACTTCACTGTTGAGAATGGTTAGAGTCAATACGTATTTTGGGGACGGACAGAAAGTCTGCATTGATGATTAGAGTTTAGTAAAGTAGTGCTTGAATGATTAATGTCGATTAGTAGATCGGCATTCCATGTCAGTTAGCAGCACACTGAAATATACGCAACCCACAATGTTTTACCAGATCATAAGTTGATACGTCGTTCTGAATAACAAGGTAATTTTGTTTCTTATCGCAATTCAAAAGTACTGTTGTTTCTCCTTCCATTTCCATTTTTCTTTCACGTTCACGGGATATTATAGATATGAAATAACCAGGACCAAGCTTGACCTGTGAAGCGACAACAAATATCTGAAACTATGCATGAAGAGCAAGAAAGAGGCAAACAACGAAAACAATTCATCCTTCATGCCAAGAATAGCACTTTAAAAGAAAAATCTAATGTTTACTTTCACTTTTTGACGGTTTCTTTTCCCAAGGGATTCTACTGCCGAAGTGGTAAGAGAGTCAAATAAAGGCAATTTTGATGTTTCCAATTCTTCTTGCCTCTTTCGTTTTTCCTGATGCATATAACCAACACCATACATTGAACCAACAACAGCTGCATATATATTTACAGTCACAGAAATACACTTCCAAATTTATTATAGGTTTTACATTCTTTAATTCAAAAGTTTATGTTTTGCTGATGGCAGTAACTAAATAAGCAATACATTGTGAAAAGAAAAATGAGGTAACTAAACACTTCAAAAACACTTTATGTGCTATTCCACTGATCAAGAGACCTTTTCAAAGAGGCAGATTTTTCAGTAAACTAATGCAAATAAATAGCTTTGACAAAACAGATGCTTATAAATGCTCATTGTCAAATTCTCAACGGGAAAAACTGACCAAACACTGTCTTTAAAGTATCTGAAAGTTCTCTACCTCCAACAAACCGGTAAGTAGCAAACTGCTGATTCATAAGTGCAACCAACAGTCAGCAGTGTAGTCGGATGGGTCTAAGTGTTTTTTATGGCAACAATTGTCCCATAACCTGATCTTTAATTTCGCAGTGAAAACGTTGCTGTAAATTTCACAGTGAAAACCTTTAAATTTCACAGTAAAATCGGAAAGACACCCTACGGAAATTCTCCTGCTTGCGTTTGAAACGCGCTGTTCCAGCAGTATCGGTACTTTTAAAAGGATCTGAACACAAGTTCTTTTCTTTATAATTTGCAAAGGACTTTTTTGTAATGAGAAGATAAAAAATTTTTCACCTATCTTGATCTAGCTGCACGCGAATACTTACTCATTACCAACGCTGTCAACGAGCAGTATAAAGCAAGAAACGGGACGTCGCTTCCTTCGAAATAATCAAAAGTATGTAGAGGAACACAGTCTTCAAGATCATCCGCTTTAATTTGAAACGGCTGTGGACACCGGGCTTTTGGGTCTAATGAAAATACGAGCAATTGTGCAGCAAAAAATCTTTGTCCAAATGCTTTTGAGAATCTCCTACATTGTAGCTTCCTATTGTTATTAAAAAGTAGTAGGCCCCATTCATTACAGGTAATAAACTCTTAAAGTTTTTTCAAACCCACGAGATGGGCAAAGCTAATCATTTATACGGCAAGCTTTTTTTATGAAAGTCAATATTTTTGGTAGTAAGTTTAAAGCGGCGTGGTTTTTGAATGAGTTCTAGATGCAGTACAAAGAGTAAGTTTCATATTCTTAATTCGATTGGCCAACAAAAAGTCAATTTTTTAACGTCAGGTCAATTTTTTTGGAGAAATACGGTCAATTTGTTATAATTTAGACTGTTAGTCAAAACGTTTCTTTTGTATTGATGAGGAAAACTGATAACAGTCTAGCGAAGAGGCATTACAAAGCTAGTTTAGACTATCTTTTTATTATTCAAGGTGAATGAGGAAAAAGTGAATAGTTTATTTATCCAGGTGCAGTGTGCAAGCTCATTTACAGATGATACATTACTATTCTACAGTAGAATTAACTGTCAAAAGAGTGACGTGGCATGTTTTTTTTAAGTTTTTGTAGATTTTGCTTTAATTTGTGATTTAAGTTTTTCAACTTTGCCAAAAGTTAATGCTACCAAAACAGCTAAAATTAAATCCGTACTTCAAGATTTCCCTGAAAAGTTTCTGAAAATCCCAAATTATTTTGCAAAGGTCTACGGCTTTTTGCAACAAATGTTTTTTGGTTGAACGTCATCGAAATACGTCCTAACACCGAAAAGCGTCAGGCAGCAGATCTCAACTACAAGTCCCACATACTTCGCAAACATTTTTGAGGAGCAGTAATTGCAATTTTGTGGAAAAAGTAACCCAGACATTTTGTCTATTGATATTCCTTTGTACTGTACAAGGTAAACAATAAGCACATCAAAAACCTATTTCACGACATTGGTCTTAGTTTGCCATCTGGAAATATACAAACACAGGGTTGCAATTAAGCGCAAACGTGTTGGAGCGGATAAGAAATGATGTGCATGACAAACAAGTATTTTTCGTTCTTGACGAGACCACTCTATGTGGCATATAACATTCAAATATTTCAGTTGGAACTTGGAAGTCTAGGAACACCTCACGTGAGTTATTTGTACGACTGTCAACTTCTACCATGTGCACCAAATGGCCACAGCATGCTCAAGCAGTTGACAATGCTGTTAGATCTATTGGAATGAATGGAAACTCTGTCTTTTATTGTTTGATGCCGCAAAGTATACGGTGGCTGCGGAATGCTGATGCAATACTAAAATCTCTGCATCCCAAGCTGTTTCATGTGACATGTGTAGCACATTTATTGCACAATTGCGCTGTGAGTGTCAAATCTCGCTTTGAAAATGCTGATCAGCTAATCGCAAAAGTCAAATCAGCAGCAGTTAAAAACAAAACCAGATAAGCCTAAGTCGCTACTATTGGTTGCCCTCCTCAGCCTGTTGTTACAGAATGGGAAAGCTGGTTAAATGCTGCCTTATATTATGGAAAGAATTTACATGAAGTGAAAGCAATCGTGGAGAGTGTTGAAGGATCTGGAAGTTTAGTAACTCCAGCAAAGTTAGCTAGCAAACAACTGGTTTTGCTAATCAACTTCTCATAATCAAAGACCAATATAAATGTCTAGTCAAGCTTGTAGAAACAATAGAAAGTGCCAAGTAGACCATCAAAGAAGCCATGCGAGCAATCCAAGAACTTGACTTTGTAGAAAACACTTGTAGGTTTAACCGTTACATTGAAAAAAGAATGCACGACAATAACATTTCCGAAACAATAAACATGGGAAGACCAGACATTTTACTGGCTGTTTACAGTTTACTTCAACATTCTCAATCAACAACTGCTTCTGTAGAAAGGCTTTTCTTCCATGCTACAAAAACTGTTAGCCAAGGGCAGAAACTTTAAGGTCGAAATATAAAACAGTAGATGATTTTACATTTCGATTCTTACACCTGGTAATTGCATAGTTGGCTGCTTATAACCGGTGGGCAGAAAAAAGTGATAACCCTGTTTGATCAAGAATAACTTAAAAACTAGGCTTTGCATACAAATTAAATTTGGTACATGTCATAAGCAGATAGTTTTGGTCAAGTGGTAAAATTTTCAGCCAAAACTATTCATAAACACAGGAATAATAAAATAAGAAATACACAATTCAAGTAAAAATAGCAATGCCAGACGTTGACTTAAAACTTACTCCGACTTGAATCGAGATGGTCAATATGGCCTCCATCCTCGGAATCAACCAATCGAAGTCTCTTTTTCCAGTGAGATATGGACTTACGAATTTCAGCAACTGATATTTCATCCCACTTTTTTTTTATCCTGTTCTTCAGTTCCTGTTCTGTAAACTTTTTCCTCTGGTATAAAGTTTTTCGGTTAACTTTTTCAGTTTTACTGCGATAGTCACGTGCGACTTCGTAAAGCACTTAATCGCGTGCTAGTGGTCGTGGGTTCGACGCTCGGCTAGGTGACTAATGTTTTTTATTTAGTAGTGATCGAACTTTCAGCGACCATGTAAGGTTGGGCAGAGTGAGAAAATAGCAAATCAAATTCTCTTCTAAAAAATAACGTCTGGCATTGTATATTTTGACCTAAATTTTGTATTTCTTTGTTTATTTCTGTGCTTAAGAATATTTTTGGCTGAAAATTTCACCACTTGGCCAAAACTACCTGCTTATAACATGCACCAAATTTAATTTGTGTGCAAAGCCTAATTTTTAAAATATTTTTGATTAAACAGGGTTATCACTTTTTTCTGCTCTCTCGATATAAGGTATGCGGATTGCAAGTTTTGATGAGGATTTGTGTGTTTTCCTTAATTGAATGTTCGTTTTGATATAAAAACTCAAGAAACATCAATTTAGTCATTCAAAAACTTTGTTAGGTCAATAAAGACAATTTTTTCGAATTTTTAAGTCAATGGTTTATAGATTTTAGATCAATAAAATCTTGCCTTAATCATTAATTAAAACGTAGCCTACCAATACAGTGCAAAAATGACAGAGCTGGGCACATGAAAAAAATAAAGTGCAGCGTAAATTTCGAAACTGAAATTTTAAACCATAAATGCTCAACCATAAATACGCAACTAATTTTTTGACCTTGCAAAGGGCAACAGCAAATTCCACGGCCGAGTTTTTGAACCAGTAAAGCGCAACCGAAAACTTTGCAACCGGATTTTAAAACCAGAATTGAGCAATCTTTTTTGTAGACGAACCAACTTTAGATTAGCAGAAGATTCCACAAGTCAGTAAAAGTTCTTGAAGTGGACATTGAAGAAAGACTGTGTATTGGACCTGCAGGAGCCTCGAGACCTAATTGTTGGGGTGACTGGACACCCCAAAATTTCCAGGTGACCGTTTTATGCATTAGCCTATTTAATTGCTTTTTCATGTGCGAAGGTGTAGTTATGGATGATTTTCATGTATTTGCCTTGATTGACTGCGACACAATTTCGTATGTAGTCGCAGTCCCAAAAAGTCAACCCAAGTCAACTCAAAAGATACTAGCCCAAATTTTGTGATTGTTCCTCGATGCGGAAGAGGTTCTACGCAAGAAAATGCATTGAACACCAGTAATTAGTGCAAAACTAAACAATTATTTAAATTGGAAACAGTTGTACCTCCAATTAAATTCAATATCTTTCCAAGTTCAGCACTTTGGCCTGGACTGTGCAACCTTTTCTTGTTTTGTACGCAGCCTCGGGTACAACACCAATCGAGGCAACCTGTGTTATTGTCTCCCCAATAAGTAGCCGTGCTACCTCAAATGGGAAGAGTGCCAAGTAAAAAGCGTACTCTGCAGTCTTAATTTGAGGGAAAATTTAGGAATTATGATATTTTGAACCAATTTTTCATCTCATTAAATTTGTTTGTTAATTGTTAAAATGTGGCAAGAGTGTTTTTATTCCAAAATGAAAAATGACAGAGCGATTTGGAAAATTTACCAACAACAAGCGGAATGCACTTCTCCTAAACAGGTGAAAATGTTTGCAAACTGGCATTGTAGCAATCAATTGTGGTTCTTGTTGCAGAAAAATTTCGTCAAAATGCCAATTTTTAGATTAAAACATCAATATTCAAGTTTTTGTGCCACTTCCAATGCCAGGGAGGGCGCGCCGGTACGATGTCATTGATAAAGTATTGAATGCTTTTATAAGTGCGAGGGAAATATTTAAAAAGTTTGTTTGGAAGATCAACTAATGAAGCCGCCCTCAACAGGGTGAATTTCCAAAGATGTCCACCAGAAAATGCATTCTGTTGTCGTAGACCAAAAATCACATTTTTCCGCGAGTCGCAGGTTGCGAAACCCACGTTGCATATCCCTGGTCTAACCCATAGGTTACCATCCAAACTACAAATCGGGGTTTGCTATTGTAAGCCTACAGCCAGACCATTGGACGTAGCTTACATCCGTGACATATTTTGAAATTTAGCAAAAATATACACAAAGCAATTCATTAAAACACTTTTCACACAGGTTTAACGTAATTATCCTCTTCTATAGCAAGCCACGCCCCAAGCTAGGTTTGTTCCTTTCCATGTCTCCAAGTGTGGTCTGGATTCCATTGACGACATAAAGGTTCTGCAGGTGTTGATGTAGATCAGATTGGGGGTATTTTTTTAGTTATCATATTTCCGCTAACAATTATGATATTTCCTGGGGCATTAAGAGGCTGACTCGGACCCGAAAGCAAAGTTTGGAGACTGTTATTGTTCGGTTTTTGTTCACTTTTATTTATTTGGAGATAAACTCAAAAATCGACCCTACTGGCAAAAATCAAAAACAGCTTTACTCTGCCCGCCGGTTGGTGGGTTGTTTTATTGCCGGTTGACCGTCTTTTTAAGACAATTTATGGCGACAGCATACATCTTTCAGTACCGTACCACAAACGAGACTCTGCCACACCTTTGCAAATGTAGGGTGCCACTAAATTTATAACTGTTGTACCTACTAACTGTATCAACGCAATAGCATTACAACAAAATACTACTTTCATAGTTACAAAAGTCTCACGCGCGAATTAGTTTTATTCAGTCTACAATGCGGGAGAGTACGTAGAAATTCGTTGAGGGACGGGGCGCGAAAATGCTTTTTTACAAATTTCATGGAGCAGTCGCGGTAAAGACCTTTTTTATTTTTTTGAAGCTCAATATTCTCAGAGCTGTATTGAGGGATTTATTTGTTCTTGTTTCCAGCAAAATAACTGAAAATGACATTTTTCGTTTTTCTGAAAAGAGAACCTGAAGGGTAGAGCTCGCGCATAGTAGCCTCCTCCTTCAAACGCCACTGCCACAATGCAGATGTAATTAGGATAAACACCACGGCAATAGTGAGGTGATATAAATAATTTAATCACAACCACATAACTTTTTGTATTTGTAAAGGTTTGGCAAAAAAAGCGTTGTTTAGAGATTTAGATTTCAGTAAGAGGAGTCGCGCATTTCAACAAAAATGTTTTGCGCAAATGAAGCGCAAGTAAAAAGAAGATTGCGTTTCGATGTGTTCTACAACGGCAGCTTGGGCAATGAAAAAAAATTACCGAAAGTGCGGAGCAAACTACGCAGCAAAAATAAAAAACGCAGAGCAAGTTGCGCAAGCGCAAAAAACTTTACACTGAAGCGCAACGTGAAGTGCGCAACTTGCGCTACAGTCGTGCACTGCCCAGCTCTGAAGAATAGTAATACCACGAAGTAGCAAGTATCAGCACGCGATACAATTGTTGAACATTTTATTGATATGTATTGAACAGGCAGAGCTAAACGTTTTCCACTCATCATACATGTATAATATAAATAAATTACCTCCAAAGCTTTTCTTAAAAATGATTATCCTAATTGGTATTTTGATCAATCCTAGAAAAAGCTTGAAGGTACGAATAAATTTGCAACACAGAAACTGCAAACAGATTTTTCTCGCTTAATTAAAATTTCCTGGCACGGCAAATTATTATACCAATTAGCTAATGACCTTATCAATTTTGTTGCGAAGAAATTTAATAGTGACGTGTCAGTGCAATACGTAAGGCGAGTGAGTCTAAATTTCATAAAGCTCCTTCAAGTCAAGAAATTCAATCCTCAACTCAATAAGCAACTCAATGTCAGCAGTTCTTCACTTTTACTAAATGTATTCTGATATTTACTGATTATTATGCTGTTCAGTTACCTTTTTCGTGTTTGTTGCCGTTTTATTTTTTGCAATTCGGTTACACGACATTTCACGTTTTAACTTTTCCTGTTTTTATTTGTTTGTTAAGTCATCAGTGTAACTGTGATGCCACATTTGACATGCTTATGCGCTCTAATGTCTAACTGGTAATTTTGTGTGTTTATTTATAAGTTTTGGTTCAAACAGAAATATTTCAAGTTTGATGAGGGCCATATGATAAGCCGAAAACCTTGAGTTTCGATATAAACTGTTTTACATTCATCGTTTGCTGATATTTGTTACCTATTGATATAAGAAACTTAACTTTTTGCCGATATTTTAAAACGAGATTATTTATGAATGACATTTCCGGAGATGGTGATTAGGTCTTTCAAAGGGCTATGAAAAAAGCAGCTGCTTATGTCACTGGAGCCCATTTATAAAAAAAACAAGCACAAATCTTAAAAAAACATAAGCACAAAATTTCAATTTTTTGGGAACTTGCCTCTGTAGAACTCTATAAAATGATTTGCTCCTTGACTGAATCAAATGCGCAGTGATGCCAGTGCTTACCATTTGAATTCCATACGAAGGGATTTTCCTGGATGTCAAGGTCTTCATTCAAGTGCGGGTTTGTTCTTAAGATGACGTCACGAATGGTGGTTTGTCTAATGCTTTCTCTCTCTTCCTCAGTAAACAAACTAAAATTGACAGTACATGATTCGGTCTTCATAATTTTTCAAACTTTAAAAACTCCAGATAATCAGAAATATTCTTTGGTAATTTGTTGGTGGTGGTACTAAATTTCAATATAGCCTTTAAAAAAAGCTGCTGTAGTCGCAATCTTTCGTCATACTTTAGTCAGTGGCGCTGTCTCTGCAAAAGGGAATCTTTGCGGGTTCGAACTTACAATTACCCGAAATCAGTTTTCCTGACGCTTCATATGTAGGGCTAGTGATGCAGTTTACAGCATTTCACAGAGCTAACATCGATTTCATTAAGGGTTAGATTTATAAGTTGGGCATGAATCCTTAATTGCCTCTTTCATTCCATATGATAAGAAAGCTCAGATCTCTGGCGAGCTGCTTGGTATTTTGAGGAGCTTGATTGTTTGTCAAAAGCGCGATTGAAATTACGGATAACTGAAGGCGTGGGTGTGTTGAAGATATAGCTGAGATAAGTAAATTTTGATAAAATCTCAGATTGTTGCTCCAAAGAGTCTGCAAGTGCTCGGAACAGATTGCATGATGCACATTCGCTCTATTCTGTTCCCATCAGGGGCAACAAATTGGTTAATTGTGGAAAACGAAAACATCATCTTTTTCTATATGTGGACATTCCACCACATGTAAGCGCCTCATACAAAGAAAGATTACTCGAAAAAGTACAATTTTTTAAAACAGTTGTCTGTTGTTACACATTTTGCATCGGATGCTATCCTTAAAAAGTTTTGAGCAATGGTATAGCCAGAGAAGAGAGCAGAAAGGGCTGTCCTCCACTCAAGTTTTTGACTTGCAACAGTATTACATTTGAATGATAGCAACATGCCAAGCAAACGGTCGAATCTGCTTCCGCAAATTTTTTTCTGAGTGCACACCAGATGTTAACATGAATCATACCCGTTTTCGCTGTTTTCAAACCAGAACCTGTCTCCATCTCTCATTCGAAGAAACTGGTTTAAGCAAATTTTTCGAAATAGAGGCCCCGGGTAACCATCACCTTTCGTTTCCAACACACCTCCAGTGAAAATATCCATGTCATCGAAAGAATCATTGTGCAGCATTTTTAGATCTTCTAAAAGCTAAAGATTTGTATTTCAAAATGGTATAGCAGTGAAGAATAATTCCTTTGCGCAATGAAACTCGTAGGTCGTCACGTAACAAATTCAAACTTTTGATTGAAATGAATGCTTTTAAATCTATATAAAGATTTGTTTCGCCTTTTTTCGGTAATAAATATACTGTGCGGTATGGATATCGACTGTGGAAACTGTTTCAGGTGTTGAACCGCGCAAACACTAAGGGCATATTGGGGAGCAACAAGGACCTTAATAACTTCGTATTTTAGAGCAAACATCGCGATTTTTGAGGAAGGTTGAAATTTGCGGACCGCATTTACGATTACAGGGTTCTTATTAGCTTAATAAAAGTTCACTCAGACAACAACTGGGGTTACTCCAGTCATGCACTGTAAGAAACTTCGGCACAAATAAAGTTTTCAGCAATCTTCAACTGCTAGCTTTTATAAGAATTACAAAATCATGCATGAGAAAATTTTTTTGCATAAGAAAAAGAGTAATAAACATTTTATCCTTTAATAGAGGAAAAAGATTTTGTCTGTTATTTAATAATACTGGTTGTGTTCATAACCGTATTGGAGTTACCAATAGTGCTAGTACATTGTAATTCTTCCACAAGTAGAGCAACCAAGCAAGTAAAATCGCTTTACAGTGCCTTTTCTATCAATACAACAACCTAGCTATTGTGAAGTTTGAATTCACGATCATGGTCATCAATTCTCCTACAACTTGACCACACTGGCGACGTTACATTGCAAGAATATAGTTTTTAACAGCTGGCTGTATCTAGTAGAAACAAATTAGCATTAAACTCCCAAAACATAAACAAAAACATTGAGAGGAAGAGCAAGACAGATAAGATAAGCAACTGGCACTTTTTAACAAAAATGACGCAATTTTTAAAACGACAAATCTAAAAGCGTACCAGAAAGTGAGTTCAAAACCTTCCATCCAGGGAACGCAAACTTACTTTTTCTCCTCCTTCACTTGCAAATAATTCAGGATTAATGTCCTCAAAGCTATTGAGGGTGGGAAACCCAAATTCAAAGCGAGCCCTGTCATAATCTTTTAGCCCATGATCACGTCCAAGCTGCAACAAGATATCAGTGAGAATTTTTGCACCCAAAATTGCGTCAAAAACTGTAGGAAAAAATATACTTTCTTTTTAATTCATACTGATATTTAGTCCAAGCATTGAAACTTCTTCAAAGGTTAAGCGTTGAAACTGTAGCCTAAGCAACATAGACGTAGCTAGAATGGATCACATGGGCCATATCCCCTCCAGATTTTGTAAATGCCATCTAGGAATAAAGGCATTTTGGAAAGAAAATATTCACTTAAAATACCTGATCTACAAAAAGAACAAAAAGTCATCCAACCAATTTCATATTTTTGGCTCCCTCCAATATTTGCTTCTAGCTACGCCACTGCTAAGGAGTGCTTGTTAACAGCCTGATCCAATCTTTTATTGCTACAAATTAAATATTACGCAGTATTTTGATGTTTTTCAATTGCAACATTTTTTAATCATGACTGAGTAAATGGGGTTTAATTATTCACTCTCCACATTACATTGCATTTTCATTCTGTCCTACCCACAGGACAGCATCAGTGGTACTAAATATAGGTCAAATCCTCTCGTTGTACCCGGAGTTACCAGGTTTTTAACATCTGATAATACTTCCAATCAATTTATTGCTTTTTAAATTAGGCCCACACATACGAAAGTAAGTGCGTATTCGAATTATTACAGCCATAAAAACGACACTACAACTCGATCGATTACAACGCCGGCTTGATTTGGCTTCGGGTGTCAACAAATCATATTGCGGTACTGGCAGCTAATAAGGCCCGCTTATAGCTTTAATCAATCAATGCGTTCAAACTTTATTCGGCTGTACGATAGAGTACGGTCATAGTTACAATCAAACTTAATTGCTGCTACTTTAATGAAGACGTTTTTAAATAATTTATAAAATAAAAAAAAATTTGAGCCTTTTTACCTTCACATGCAAGAAATAAGGCCCAATGTAGCATTGCATAGAAAAAGCATTCAAATTGTTAAATTTTGAACGATTGCTATAAAAAATCACTAAAATCGATATTTAAATAACATATTTGGTAAAAAGCTTTTAATTTTGTTGCATGTTTTGATGATCCAAGAGTAACTTTCACTCAAAGAAGCATCTCTCTATTTTCCAACATTTTGCTTGAATTTACTTGATTTCAAAAATAGAATAACATACAGATTACTTAGGCTGTTTTTAGTTCTTGATAAAACGACACTTTTTCGGTCGCAAAAGAAAAACAACATCAATACTGCATCTCTGTGGATGCTTTTAAACCATTTTTTCAAGTACAAAGATCTGATGCAGTACTGATTCACAGCTCAATCAAAGCACTCTATTTAAACGTGGGCCTTAATATCAGCGTTACCAGCCTCTAGCATTTTTTCCATCACCAACAATATAATAACATTTTTGAGAGAAAAATGTTGTTTGATTCTAAGCTTACAATCCATTCTCTTTCTTACAACACTAAAAATGTGAACAAAGAACAATGATAACAAACAATTTATGGCGAATCAAATATTTCTTAAATAATAAAAAGCTGAATTTACAAGAGGCTTAAAATTTTTCCTCTTAGATTTTCTTGATTATGCAGAGACTTGACTTGATGGTATTGGCTTTGATTATGACAACAGGTTCTAATTGCAAGCGGAGTGGGGATTTAAATTTATCCATTTAGGAGATCCAGCTCTTGGGCCTTATTACCTTCAGAATCTTATTTGCTGCATGTACCTTGCTTAGAAAGAAAATTGACAGGGGCAGTAGTGTTACTCATTATTAAATTGCAACGGAAAATAACTTTAGGAAAGTCTTCTTCTTTTGGTACAATTCGCTGGAAAAAATTCATGGACAATCGATTATAACATTGGTAAGCACAAGGGAAAAATATCTTCTCTAAGGAGCAAAAGATCACAAATACCTGAATAGACAGCGCCATTTCATCTCGTCTTGAGAAGTGCCGGGGTCCGTAATAATAATTTAGAAGATCGGGAGTAAAGATGTGATCTTCTTTTTCTGCAACCTGACTTGCCATCCCCATCAGTATTTTGTCAATGCCATATTCCTCCACTGCTTCCTAACAGAAATATTAAGCAAGCTTTCCTTAAGCTAAATCTTGTAAAAAATAGCGCAAAACATAAGTCTTGAGCTCAGCTTAGGGTTACCATATCTGATGAGGCAAAATTTCGGACACAACCATTCACTCTTTTAAGCATTGGCAACAGGGTTGGCAGGGTTGTAACTTTTGGTAAAAAAGTTGTTACCTTTTGCTGGCAAGTTTGAAATTTGTTACTTTTGTTACGATACTACCAAAAGTTGTTACTAGTTCACTTGTTTATTAACAAATATTTTGGGCCCAATGTAAGTAAATAATGCTCTACTGAAATAATGGTCGGAGCTGTTGGAGCTCGTGTTGTGTTACCCCAAATAAAGGTGCTCTCCAAAAAAAAAAAGAAAAAAGAGGTCATCACCTGTTTCGCTGCCATTTGTACTATCGCGGCAATGTTGATTCAATCCAAGTGGCCCCCTCAAACAGACGGGCCACTTATGGTGACTATTCGATTCTAATATTGCAATTTTTTGTTAACTGCTTTTTCTATTGCTTAATTACAAAAATTCCGGACAACCGGAATTTTCCGGACGTATGACAGTCCTAGTGTAGCTACTCTTACATTTGAGTTCCAATAAGAATTGCAAAGTCTCAAAGCAGGTTTGCCCACGTGCTTTTCTTGTAAAGCAGGATCAGGCCCGGCTGTTGCGTTGTTCATTTTATAGAACTCGCAGGTTCCTTCAGTCCTGAAAAAATCAAATAATGCTTTTCGCAAGTCTGTAATGTGAATTTTTCTCGAAAAAGTTTGTATTTCAGTATTCTGCTAGTAGGCCTGCACCTTATTACCAATAAGTTGGGCCAAGGCCTACTGCGAGAGAAAAACAACTTTTTCTCCATAGATTTCCATTGACTGAGTTCGAACTACTACTACTTTCGTTAAGTAACCAAGTATTGCTGTGGCAAGCAAATGTAAGAATATACTTACTGATTATATTGGCTGCGAATGAATACTCCTGGCGGATATAGTGTGTAGAGATATCTCATAGCAGCAGCTTGAAAAACATTAGAAATCGACACAGGTTCAACAGGGTTGTATGCTACAAAACAATTGATAATTTGATAAAATTAAAACAAAAATGGAAACTGTTAGCCAACAGCAACTTTTGGAGAGTGCGAGATTGAGAAGCCATCGATCAGCCAGTTTAGATTTGGATTGGTACCGGTATTAAATCAAAAAAATAAAAGTTTTACTGGCTAGAATTGAGACTGTAAGGTGATTATGCAATGTGAAAGAGTCATGTAGTAGTTTACAGTCAAAATTGTGCTTTTTTTAGCAAATACAAATGATAAGCAAACGCAATTTTAAGAAGAAAGTCCAATTTCCTGGCTAGCTGGTTAGATTGAAATTGCTTAGCAACGCGTGAATAAGCTTCGAGAGTGAATATCCACCAGTCAGCAGCCAAATGTTATAACTTATACAGTAGGCTTAAACTAGTAAAAAACATTTAACTTCTGTTTATGCAATTCACTTTGTCTGCTTGAACTGACCTTATCTCTTAAATTTTTGGGCCCCGAGCCAGTCAGCAAAGATTGCTCTGCTACATAAATTGCTGCTACGACATTTAAGAAGCCATGAGCTCGGTGTCAACATGGGTTATAAACTTATTGGTCGCTGTGATTTTAGAAAAGACTGAAATGTCTCTAACCCGGCTGCAGTGCCGGCGATGAAAATATGCTCTATCAGCAGCATTGGCAACTCGTCAAAAAGACCCTACGAAAAAACGTGAGCATCAAAATGCGATTGTCAAGATGTCAGTGACTGTAAAATTGTGCTGCTGGACGCCTGGTTTTTGTTTTCTCTCTCTGACAACACGACAAGATTTGTTCCGCTTCATCTTATAGCTTCGGCTACTTATTTCTACCTCCTACAGAACCTTGTGAAGGTGCTTATCTTCCTACTTGTAATTCTGTGATATTTGGAAAAAGAGCAAAATGCAAGTTACCTTTGTAAGGAGGAATTGGTTCGCAGTATTCATCGCTAGAATCTGTACAGTTACCAAGCAACAAAGGAATCCATTCATACATCGTTATTTTCTGAAATAAAAAACAAGTAAAAAATTTATTCGAGCAACTTACAGTAACTAAATGCATTTCTATTAAGAATAAGCCGGCTTTGCCGGCGACGCCCGGCAGAGGCTCTCCATCAGTAATGTCCGGGTTTAGTACTTCGGTTCAACCGGCTAAGCCTGCTTTACCCATCCTGCTCTTGTGTTAGCAGTTGCGAAAAGTTGATGAATTTTATGCACTTTCACAAATCTTGTACACAAAATTGTGATCATCATATTCTCTTAATCATGACTGGCAATACTCACAAACAATCTTGCCACAAATTATTATCGTTAAATACTTGTGAGGGAACAGGGATTGTACACAATCAAAACTGATTGTAGCGACGAAATGGTGTTTGCTTTCACAATCAAAGAAAAACTGCACATAAGATATTTACGACTTTTTGTGCTCCTTTTCCTAACAGAATACCTCATTTTGAGATCCTGGGTATGCCTTAGGTTATGTGCTTTGTTTATTGCTGACACGAAACCAAGGGAGCCTTGCGTTTCCCGTAGGGATTACATTTCTGATATTAGGCTCTTCTAGAGCAAAAAAGGCAAAAGTTTCTTTCGTGTGGTGCGATTTCACACAGTGACGCTATTTTCTTTTAATTTCCCCTTAAACTTTCTCAAGTCCTCGCTGGCTACGCATTATGTAGCGTTTTTTCTCCCTGCTCGACGTGCCCTGGGGAGTTTAAAGTATCCTTGCTTTTTCTCAAATGTTTGGTTCAATCCTGGTAAGCTCTATAAAGCGATTATAAAGCAAAATTCCAATAATATGTTCCATGTGGTGCGATTTAACACAGTGACGTTAATTTTGATTTCGCCTCAAACTTTCTTAAGTCCCTGCTGGCTACGCATTACGATTCATATTTGTTTTTCCTTGCTTAGGTATGCCCATAGAAATTAAATAAGTTCTTGCTTTTCCCAAATTTTCAGGTTTGATTTCGGTAGCTCTATAAAGCTATTAACAAGCAAAATAGAAAAAATGTTTCTCCCAATTATGGTGCGATTTCACCTCGGCAGGCCATACCATCACCCGTGCCGATTTATAACGTATCAATTAATGCAGCTGCGCCAGCTTCACCGTGCAAACATTTGTTAGAGCCACAACAAAATGTGTAACTAAATGTAAGCCATAGCTCCTGTACATGTGATGGTGATCATGTTGGTTTATTCATGAACACTGGAAGTATTCAAAAAGAAAGAACGATGACACAAGCTACCATTCGTAATTTTTAAAAGTGTAAGGGGGTGAAACATGGTCAAAATTGATGGCGTCGCCCAAATGGTGATCGTTTTGACTCATAAAGAAACGAGCTGTTTGGTGGTAGGCATGTTAGACGATTTGGTGGGCCCGCTTTCGTATTAATATTGGTGACATGAAGATTTTTGCCTGCGCTGTTTGCTTTAATTCGGCCTTAGCATGAAAAGGGGTCCTACCGTTCCTTTAAGTCATACAACCTATTGCAATAGGCACCTATCAATCTCTTTTCAAACAAAAACATTTCCTCTTAATCCAGTGTTAAAGATTGATGCTATTATTGTTTAATTTTGATCTTTTCTTAAATTTGGGATTTTATTACATTTAACTTTTGCTCCTAATCCAGACCTCCCTACTTTTAAATAAAGATTAGTGTTTTGTACAGATATCCTTGCAACTACAAATATCAAAAATGGGCTTTACCATTTGGTTTTCTATCAAAATGATGGCGGATAAATTTTGCTGCAGCTGCTGTTTTCACTAAATGGTGGCAAGCATTGTGATGAGATTTATCATCATGACCTCACAATGCGTTTTGAGCCATTAATTATTAGAATTGCTACTTACCAGTTTTTTGTCACTGTAGGCGAATTAATATGACCTAACGTCTCTGACTACGTGCATGTTCCTTGGCCCTGGCATAAACGCCGCCATGCAAAGAACAAAAAAACCCAAAATAAAGCACTCACAGTTCAGTTATAGCAGTGGCGAGAGCCCCCATCAATAACGTCGAGATTAAGAACATCAAATCAGCTGGCTGCTGCGACAGCTTTGCCCAATTGCAAAGGAAGTTGCTTCAATATTTAGATCATATGTAGTTCGACCTCTACATTTTGTTGCAAACGATAAGAAAGGACCATTTTTCCCCCATCGTTTTTTTCTTGGGTGATCACCAAGTGTTTTGCTTGGAGCAGGAGTGGGCAAACTGCGGCCTGCGAGGAACTTTTGTGCGGCCGGCGAAAGCCTCAAGCAAATAATTAAAAAAATTAATTAATGTAGAAGAACGTGATTGGGTGCATTTTTCTCATTGATAGACTTTGAAAATTAAATGTGCTTGCATTTTCAAATGAACAAAACTACTTTGATTCATTTGTCTAATAATTGTTGGTTTTTAATGTTTTACCACATTTAAAATGCTAATCAATTAGAAAAATATACCAAACCGATAGACTACATTTCATACACATTTGGAAACTTCGGTTTTTGATGGATCTTTTTGAAAACGTCGACAGACAATGTAAAAGAGCCATGCTTGTGAGGAAAAGTAGTCAAAATGTACCAAAGAACTAACTTTGTCTAACAATTGCAAGTTTGTTAGCTTTAGTAGGATAATTGTACAACTAAAAATGAAACATCATGTATGGCAACCAAATTTTGATCACACATTATAAACTAATCCTTAGTCTCAAGTAATTGGAACCACATATTGCTGGAAAGGAAATTTCCTAAGCTTTCAAAGGATAGTAATTGTCAGTACTTTATTGTAACGTTTTTGTATTATAATCACCTGTTTTTACTGAGCTCACCATTTTTAAGAGGGGTAAAAAGTTACACCACAGGTCTTAAAGTTCAGTTTTTTTCAGTATAAAAACTATTATTAATTATACATATTACACACTATCGGAATTGCCTTGAAAGAACCTTTAATTTGTACAATAAAGTTTGAAAATCAGTTGAGAAATGAGGTCGCAAATCAGTTTTTCAATAAACTGATTTTGCAAAAAAGGTTGCAATTTTTGAAAACATCTTGATATTATAATCTGCGGTAGCAAACATTTGTGTTACTGTTAAATGTACGAGACATACTATGACGTCATAGACCCAGTTTAAGTGTGCAAGCAAAATAAAGAAGAAAAAAAGCTTAGGAGGCTTGAAGTGCTTAAATAAAGAATTGCTCGTAGCATAATCATATAAATATTAATTGTTGTAAAACTGTTTTTATCAAAAGCAGCTTATTAAAATTTTCTAAAAGAACGTTTAATCGCGTTTCTGCGATGAGTACTTTTTGAAAAATAACAAAAAACAGATTGTTCAATGAATCGTTGATTATGACGTCATTTTGTACTCCAAACAAATGAAAGATTTTGAAATGTAGTAAGTCAGAAATTGGTTTTTGTTTAAGCAAAAAGCGGTTGTCCTTTGTCAAGTAATGCAAATTTAAAAAATAAATTTTCATTGTGACGTCATCATGACGTCACAATTACTCTTATGACACTCCTCAAAGGGTGGTGATCAATCGTGCCTAGTTTAATGCTTGTACCTGTAGCAGTTTCAAAGGAGTTAAAACAGACAGACAGACAGAATTGCGCTTTATACATTAGATCAGTGGTTCTCAAACTGTGCGTCGCGACGCCCCGGTGCGTCGTTTCAATTTTCCAAAGGCATCGCGAAATATTTTGGTTTTGTGCCATTAAGTCTAGGTTTTATTGCGTCAAAAGAACTCTGATCGTAGATTCCTTTCTTACTTTCTTCTGACATTTTCACAATAGTGTTTTTAATACACTGTTGCAACGATTGACTTGTTATTCAAGAATCAAATTGCAGAAGTTTAACTTAATTGGCGAAAAATATATAAAGAATAAAGCATTCAGTTGTATGTTGGACGAAAACAGGAAACATGAGTTACAAACTTAGAAGAGCGTAATTTTACGATTGAAGATGACAGACCAATCCAAAATCTCGAGAGCATCTGCGTAGGGGCAGTTATTTATGTAGATTATGGGTCACATTTATCTCGCAGTACGGCAAACTAAACTGTAGGATGCTGTTTGGTGCGTCGCAAAGTCTCGCAAGCTTTTTTAAATGCGTCGCATCGCAAAAAGTTTGAGAACCACTGCATTAGATTGTTACAGAAAATAGCACAAAATCCAACGGCCTCCAAACGGATCAACACTCAGTTGTTTTTAAGTGCAGCAACACTTTCGACGTAAACTGAAGAAGATTTCATCAACCATTAAGGTAATATTGAGGTGATACTACTCACTTGGAAAACTGCAATATTTCGAGTCCTTGCTTCTTGAAACACAGTGTAGTCATCCCAGTCTTTATGCTGAGATCGTAGCTCCCTTGCTATCCAGTTATGATGGCGAAACCACGTTATTCCAAGAGATAAAAGAAACGGATTTTCTCCTGACCTCTGATTACCCATCACTAAATTTTTGGCCATAGTAGATTAACATAGCGAAGTTTGAAAGCAATTCTGTAACATTTGGCCAAGATCTATTTTTTGAAAAAAGTTTTTTTAGCAAAATCTTCTGAACGTGCTCGTCAGTGATGATATCATGCCACACGAGAAGAGCGAAACACATACTGATGAGTGCAATATGAAAAGATTTCGGCAAAATAGCTTTCATTAAAACTGTATTAAAGTATGTCACCGCCTATACTTTGCATGGGCATATAGGCGCGTAGCCAAGAAAATAATGAAGGGGGAGGCGAAGATAACTTCTTTCTTGTAGTTGAGACGTCATAACGTAATTGTACTATTGCATTTTGTCTGAGTTTTGAGGAGCACAGCGCGTCTTGTCTTTCATTCTTTTAGGCAACACCTCTGCTTACGTTGTTAGTATTTTCACCATAAGTACCGCAACCAAACAAAGCCCGATATTTTATTATTGCAACTTGGCGTAGCAAGCGTGACTATTCCCAACTGGATAAAGAACCATTTCATGTCGAGTTGCTTTTCTTACATTAGTATTATCACCGGCTAAATTACCAACTTATGTCACGAATGGCATCTACTTCATCTGATTAAAAGTGGTCTTAATACTTTGAAATACCTTCCATATCAAAGGTATAAACAATCAATTTAAACTTCGTCGCCTCCCCATCGCGGTTTTGAACTTATAACAGTAGTCTTAACACTAGAACGGCGAGAAAAAACTGCACCTAGAATGGCGGTGGTGTCGAAATCGACACCAGTTGCTTTATAAGCCTGATATGTAAAGCATATGCTTGTATTTTGATACATATTAAGAAAAAAAGCTAGGAGAGCACGATATGACAACATAAACAACAAAAATTTCAAAAAAGTTAGTATAATTACTAATTACAATTAGCATTAGCAACTGCAACGGAAATCGACTTATCCAGAATAGCATAGAGCCGTAAAGGAAAAATTGTTTTTGTTTTGTTTATGCCACTTATTTTGATGAACAAGCATGGCATTCGGTAACCTTGTACGATGCACTTCCACATTTTCCGCATGTGGGTTGTAGACAAAGCCGGCAAGTTGTAACCGTTGCATTATTGCAATTTTTTGAAAAGCATTTTCGGCGTTTGCCTAAACGGCTCTACAATGAAATATCAACTCGAAAAGATGTGTTTTTTCGCTGTGCCACATAATTTTGTTTTAGGCCTTCTATGAGATCCAAAATGAAACCACGGTGACTAACTTTACTTCCAGTTGTTTTCCGGAAAATGATCCAGGCGTTCAAGGCAGCTATGTCTAGTACGTTGGTCCATACAGCTAATGGCCATCTCCTGCTTGCAGAATGCGTCGTATATTGTCTGGTCATTTGATCGAAAACATCAACCCCGACTTCGTTTTTATTGTAAAAGTGAATTACAAGGGGCTTCTTTTTTTCAGTATTGTCTGTACTAGGTGCATTGTGCATGGTGGATAACAAATTCACATTTTTTTTCTTCTTGCATTGGTAGTTGACAAATAAGCACTCATTCTGTTCATTGTAGTAAAATTTGCTGCCATACATGTCATTTCCACATTTTGTCATTTCTTTTGTCAGGCCCTTGTTGTTGTTTCGTTCCGTCCCAACGATTGTAATCTTTTTTTGTTGTAATAAGCTTGCCACATGAACACTAGTAAAAAAATTGTCAGTAGTTACGTTGTAACCAGCTTTGTTATGAATGCTCTCAGTAAGTCTCATTACAACATCTTCAGCTAAGGGCTTACCGTTGCGCTGTTCTTTTTCAAAAGCACCTAGATAAGGTAAAAGATTGTATACATACTTGGATTCTACTTCCGTCATCACTCAAAATTTCATACCAAATTTGTCCGGTTTATTGGGCATAAAGACAATGAAAGGACATCTATTTTTCATTGGAAATAATTGCTCATCTATTGTAAGACTCCATTGTGGGGTATAGTTGAACATGCAATTAGCTACAAACTTTTCCAGTGGTTCTCGAACATGAACAAACTTGTCATCAGCTAGCCTCTGGCTTCGACAATCTTTGTTGTCAAATCTGATATAACGTTTGACCTCTCGAAAACAATCTCTAGGCATAGTATCGCCAAACAATCTAGGGCCGTATGTTTTGTTCCACAGAAAGTCAATAGAATGATGTTTACCGTATATTCCCCGAGCGTATTGCAATCCAATAAATGCTTCTAACTTGTCCAGTGACAGAGTAAAATCAGGATTAATTTTGGTTGCTTCTCTACAAGTGTGCACTTGAATAGATTTCAACATGTTATTATCCACGAACAATTTCCAGCAGTCGTAAGCACCAGCAGCAGCCCTATTTCGTATTGCTGGATGAACTCCTGTTTTTATACGAAAAATGTTAGGAGCATTTGCTTGTCCCGGTCTGGCTCTAAGTAAAGGATTCCAAGTTACACCATTTTTAGCTTGTTGCTGACCACTTGGATTCACTGTCAAATCTTCCTTCTCATCTTCAGAAGAGGAACTGCAGTTGTCTTCGTCATCAGAGCAGTTAGGCTGTGGAGGGAGAGCTTTTCTATCGCTAACGTTATCACTAGCTTGGCTTCGTAAAAATGCTTCAGGGACATCAACATCGTCATCAGAAATATCTGAATACTCAAGCAAGTCATTTGCTTGTTCAACTGTGTAGAAGCACTAAAATTTGTCAAAAGACATAGTTACTAACCTACTGTATCGCAAAAACACTACTGCTTACAAAACTACAACTGCTCTATTGATTATGACGAGTCGGAACGAGAAAAGAGAAAACAATCATTATGACGCTAACAGTAGGAAATGAAATACAGCGGGAGAGTGCTTACGCGTCAGAAAACATGTCGGCATGATAAACTGCATGTTGTGTCGAATTCGACACCTTCGCCGTTAGAGGTATATTCTCAATTTATATTTTAGAGAGAAAATCTTATTTGAAAAATTTAATCAATTTATCATTTATGGTCACTTTTGGTAATTCTCAGGTAATTTTAGAGCGTACCTTCAAAAACAAAGGGAGCGGTTACAACTGAAAAGTAGGAGTCGTGTCGATTTCGACACCTTCGCCGTTCTAGCGTTAAGAAGACATGCCGACGTCTTTATGACAAGCAAGCAGTCACAACCCGTACCTCTTCCACTTTTTTCCCGGCTACGCGCTAATATACGTCAGCATTACCCACACATGTAGCGACAATTACACTCATTACCCACACATTAGGGAAAATTACACTTATAACCCACTCAGGAGGACAACTTACACTAATTGTCCACATATATGTGCTTATAGATAGCATTGCACCTTTACCTTCTTTTGGCCTCTACAGCTACGCAAAAGAAAATCGGCTAAACTTTTCTTTACAACCCTACTCCCATTGAAATATTTTCGGCACGTTCATGTACAGCAAGTTAGGCTATGTGTATTTATAGAATCAGTCTTTTCTCCGGATCAAGATCTTTATTGTTACACAAGAAACTGCTTGTGTCTTGACTCACTTCGGAGTCTTCAGAAAATAAATGTATGCTTTAGTTTATTTATTTTTAAAAGTACGTAAATAATATACACTTTCACACCTACAGCAGAGCTACGGTAAGTTAATTATTTTTTATATCACCGGTACCAAAGCAACTACTGCTTGCCCAGTTATCCGACGTGTTACTTATGTTCCAAATCCATTAAATAATTATCTTACAACAAAAGAAACTGAATTTCCTGATAAAGCAGTTGATAGAAACAATGACTAGGTCATACAACGTTGTCGGTTGATCTAGTGACTGTAGATATTGGCATTTTAATTTAAGAGTTTGCAACCTTTTGCGCAGACGGGCCAAATTCACTCAATTTTCTCAACCGGATAACACCGCAGACAGGAGTGCACGGCACAGAAGTTTCCAAGACAAAAATGTTGTTTTGTTTTTTAATGATCAACCACAAACGGGCAGTTTTCAGACTGCAATTCTTTTTGGAAGATTAAACCGGTGGCTGGCGGCCAAAAACCACATCGTTTCGCGGTTCGCACACCCCTATCTTTACTCAGCGTGAAAACAGCTTCCTTGATTGTAACGAAAAGATAGTGAGGTCAATGAATGCGTTACTACTGTGCTGTTGCGTCCTCGAAAAAGCACTATGCGAAAAGATTTCTTGTTTGGTAGCAAAGTTAGTCGGGGAACGTGCTGTACAGGATGTATTGGTTTTTTCAAAGCAAGTTTAAGAACCAAATTTACTGCGTGTCTTGCTATTGTCAAAGACTCAAGAGCATCTGGTTACCGAAGAGTCAAAACATACTGCAAAACCTCTGATACGTACTAAAATATCGATCAACAGGTCGGGTTACGCTATTATTACGAGGGTCGCAGTTGTTTTTCAACGGTAGCCCCATTGTATTTTTCGGCGGATAAACCCCTTCATCGTTCATAGAAACCAGTTCTCCTCTGCAGTCGGTAGGGTCATCCTGCAACGAGATGTTAAAGTATTTTTTATTTATATGGGAAGCGGTATGGGATAAGCAATACATACGGTAACTTGCAGTTAGTCAACACATCGTTCATGCTTTTAGCGAGCGATTTACAATTTGCACTGACAAACAAAAGATACAAACAAACAAAACCAAACATGAACATCAATAATGGCGGGAGAAAAGCAATCAAGCACAAAACTGACAGGCCACCATCAAAAAAACAAACTCGCAAATTCAGAGCTCTACATCATCAATTGACATAAAGCAGGCCTACAAAACCCACTAATCCCAAATGCTCTCGTGAGGGAGCAAACTTGCAGATTCCGCGTCCTACATCATCAGTTGACATGAAATACAAAACTCAAGAACTCTAATGTTCTCATTAGGAAAAAAACTCACAAATCCAGAGTCCTACACCATCATTCACATTTGATAGAGAACCCGAAAATTCCGAATGTTCCTGCCTGGGGCTAAAACTGTGAAGTTCGAGCCCCACGCATTCAGTTGGCACTTGATACAGTAATCGCAAACCCCGAGCGTTCAGGTCAGGAACTAAGCCTGCTAATACCAAATTCCTAACCATCAGTCGCCATCAAGTACAGAACAGGCAAATCCCAAGTGTTCCAGCAATGGACTAGACTTGTAAATTCAAATCTTTGCACCATCGGTTAACATCATCAAATACAGAGCACACAAGTTGCAAGCCTTCACGTCAAGGACTAGACCTGCAAATTCTCACTCTCAACCCATCAGTCGATACTAAGCGCAAAACACATGAATCCCGAGCATTTTCGTTTGGCAGAAAACGCATAAGTTTGCTATCACCGATTCACAACGTTACTCCTAGACCATCTTTACTCGCGTGGTTACCCATTAGCTGCTTTTAGCAACTCCTTATTCGGATGGCTTTAACTATACTAACCGTTTGTAGCACGAGTAGGTAATTGAATAAGAGACAATAGCTTTGAAACCAAAAAAGTGAAACACTGTGAAACAAAAGAGAGAGGTAAAGAATCATGCAGACCTAAACTCGGCTTTACATATATTTCGTTCTCCCCCTATTTTTGATCAAAAAGTGCAACATCCATGACCACTTTCTGCTGATCATCTGACTAGATAAAAAAATTTTGTTGTATTGTTCTTTGTGAAGCAGAAGACATGAAAGGGTAGCTCGAAAAGAGTTGCTTAGGCTAAAATAGTGCACATCACTGTAACTTATTGACTATTGACAGCATAAAATTATAGTAATAAATCATGCGTTTATCGTCAAAATACAGTTGATTAAGTATGTAAAAAATTAGAATAAAATACTTGATTTAGGTTCTATATAGTATCCAGAAGTCCTTAGAGGCAGTAGAGGACTAGATCTAACTCATAAATTTCCTGCATCGCCTAAAAAATTCCATACAAAATAATTTTCTCTTTGAACATTTGAGACAGTATTCCAATAGGCCTACTGACAACCTGCTTTGGAAAGTTCATTCCCATAAAATTCATCAAACAAAGAAAAATCTTTTAAAGGAAATCAGGTGCCATTAGGCATACCTACCGGTTTAGGGGTGATTATAGCTATTATACCTGGCTTGCAAACAAGTGTGATGTTGTTGTTCTTTCGGGGCAGGTTGTCTTCCGCAAACGAAGTAGATTTGCCCACATTCTCAAATTTCCATATATGGAGCTCCCATCCAAGTATGACGTCACTTGATTAATTTGTTCTCTCGGATGATTGATGTAATAGCCGGAAACAACTTGGTCATATCTGGTTCTCATAAACGGCATTTGAACAGTGCCTTTTCTATAGGGGTCAAAAATGTCTCCAGGAGTAATATCAATATGCATATGCTCCGGTGGACAGCCCATTCTATCGAGGTCAACGATGTCGTGTAACACAAGTTGACCTAATTAAGAAAATATCTGTGAGTGATTTGTTAATTGTTAAAAAACAGCTTTTCATTGACTTGACATGTTAACAAAAAAAGCTTTGTAATTAAGAGAAAGGCTGGAAGAGGGCAGAGCTAGATCAAATCCAGTGGGGGGTCTTGCATGTACCTTGATTGAAAAAGGTTTAAATCGTTTCCTCAATTTTTTTGGAAAAAAGATCTTCATCTTTATATTGAACCCACACTATTATATTGGGACCCACCCTGTGCTCCCGTTGATCCATCGCTGGATGGAGGGTTCAACTTTACATTCACCTATTTGAAAGCGAGTAGACTCGCCTACTTTTTGCCGAGCTTTGAATTTTTGAAACACTAGAAAAATTTTTGGGACTTTTTTGCGTTGGTGCGCTTGTCTAATCTCATCCTTTTCAATGGTAGTGGAAAAGTTATTTTGATCTAACAAAACTTACCAAAAAATACAAACAAAGCCGTTTTATTTTTGACCGAAGGTAAACCACTTTGTCCTCCCATCAAAGCTCTGCTTATATCTCTGGCGCTTGATCGATTGGTTCCGGTATAAACAAAAACGCCATCATAGTAAACAGGATGCATGAAGCGCGCCAAAACTGAGTCTGCAAAATTTGTGTATAATTTCTTGCGAAACTTCACTTCATATTACCGTATAGACCTAAACAGTTTACCATAGTTTGAGATTTAGAAATGTTAAAACTTTGAATTATTGTTGAAAGAACCAAAACAGAATTCTAAATAGGTCCTGTAGTTGTCACTGTCTTTCCCATTTCAGCAGCTGATTTCTTATAACATTGGCGTAACCAAAAACAGATTTTGGAAAAACCAAAAAAAACCTCTTTTGTCCTTGGGGTTCCTCAAATTTGTTGAATGATCTTTCTCTTTTTTGAAGTTGATATTTTTGTGAATTTTTATCTCAAATCTACAGAATGACTTATTTTTAAAATCGATATTTTATCATCTCCACCTTTTTAAATTTTTGTTTCAAATCTGTAAGATGATCTCTGTTTTGGAGGTCGAAGTTTTGTAGTGGCTATAACTGAAAACGTCTTCATCGCTTGATCAGACTCAAAAAATTAAGGGAAGCATGGCAGCTGTGGCCCTTCTCTAGCTAGGTCTACTACATCTTGGAGCGCGCCTTTTTTGAGCTAAGTTGGTTTGTCTAGGTTTTTACTTCAAACTGACTTTCAACTGGTTTGAATTGCTTCAGCACTACAGTGAATGTGGAAAGTTGCCAATTCGGAGCACGTGAGTGCAATGCAGTGAGCAATTAAACCACATGGTAATATTTCCTTCTAGAGACCTTAGTATGAAGTAGATCTACTTATCCCTAGATCCTTGATGAAGTTGCTCTAAATGAGTTCTGGCCCCCGTACAGTGGAGAACAATGTCTATCGCTAACAATGAAATAGGTTCCAAAAGATTGATGGAATATTAAAAAGATAGACAAATCGGGTTATTGGTTTCGACGTTACGAGTCGTCAAAAGATGGTCCCAAAAAACCTAGATAACAAGTTTTCACTCGGTTTTGGGGAAAAGAAATAGGAGGTTCAATCTTCAGAAATGTTTAAAAGCATTCCGTTTTGAAAATTGACCTTGAATCAAAGGACTTGTAAGGCTGATCTTGACACGTATTATATCGTAACAATACAAATATAATCGTGTTGTGGCTAAGATGTTTTTAACCGATTTATCGGAAAAGTTTTCACTTCAATATCAACTTGGAGTTGTGACTTCTAAGCGAGTTGGTAGCTAAGTAACGACACGTGCGTAAAATACTTCTTTGTCGTAAATAATAATCATATTCAAAGGAAAAATGACAAAATCTCGCTTCTACAAGAAACAAAAATGACATAAAAGTGTGACGTCTCCTAATTTCACATTTGCTTAGTGACAATTAAGTTCTAATTAAATGGACTAAACTTTATTTGTGTAATGGCGTAAGGATTCCTTTCAATATAGGCATCTAGACTTGTATATATTATGTGATGATACTAAAAATAGAAGTAACTAAGTCGAAATTTGGATGAAAGCGCATCAATACTCCTTATATAACCTAATGGTAGTTCATTCAAGACTAAGTTAAGATATTTTTGTCAAGGGTATCTTGACGCGTACACTCTCAAGTTGATCGATCCTTTCTGGTCTTTTCCTTGTGCGAAATAGGATTATGTAGCTTCTTTCGAGATATTAGTGCAATTATTTAGTGTAGAGTATAGGCGAAAACATTAATTCTGTTACAACAGTTAGATGTTGGGCGCAAAAAAGTATCATGCATGCTATTATTTTGGTCAAAACTGAGTGAATTTCATATCAACCGTGACTGAAGTTTTCAGCAGAATAATATCGCCAGACAAACATAGTGACGAATTTAGAAGCTTTTATCGCGGGTGACGGGTGGGATTTTCTCCCATTACAAGGGTATCTCTAAAAAGAGTTGTTCATTACATTCTTTTTGTGTCTGAAAAAAATCTGTAGTTAATACGATTTTTGATCCTCAATATTTGACAGGTGGTGTGGCAGCTTTTTTTGAAATGAAGACTGGCTAGTATGACCTTGGCATAAACGTAACTTGGGGGTGGCCACAATGACCCCCTAAAATTTTTGAATTTGATTAACGAATAAAGGCATTTTGGGTTGAAATAGGAAAAAAACTGCTTTTAAAAAATTGATCTTAAAAAAAAAGAATTTCACCTTTCTTCAGGGTCGACAATAGTTACCTTTTTAAAGTCGATTTTTGAAAAAGATCATCCAACAAATCTCATCTTTCCTCCATAAAACTAACTTTGTTTCTGGCTACGCAAATGCCTTCAGGTCAGCCAATGGACATGATTTGGGCCCCTTCGGAAAATATTAGCTGTGTAAAATATTTGAATTTTTAGCTTTTACTTAAAGAAATATTTGCAATGATTGATTTAAGCAAGGATAGGTGGTGTAATGTCTTTTTCTTATAATTATTCGTTAAAAACCAGTTCAAAAGTCAGGAAACTAACGAAACGTTTCACGAATAAGATTTAAGTGAATAACCCATCTAATCGGCACTTTTAACTGCACTACTTTTTTCTAGAATGCTTTTTAATCGCAACTAAATAAATAGGTATTCTAGATATTAAAATCTCTGTATCCTAAACTGTTTCATGTGACATGCGTAACACATTTATTGCACAATTGTGCTATGAGCGTCAAATCTCGCTTTGAAAATGCTGATCAGCTAATCGCAAAAGTCAAATCAACAACAGTTAAAAACAAAACCAGATATGGCAAAGTCGCTATTAATTGCTGGCCGCCAAAGCCTGTTGTTACAAAGTGGGAAAGCTGGTTAAATGCTGCCTATGTTATGCGAAAAATTTACCTGAAGTGAAGACGATTGTGGAGAGAGTTGAAAGATCTGGTAATTTAGTAGTAGCAGTAGTAGTAGTAGCAGTTATTTAGTTTTTATCCGATGTTTTCCCTCATCAGAGATGGCCGGATTTACCTCATTTCTTCTGCAATTGTTCGCATTCCGTCTCTCCACTTGTCTCGTCTCAGGGCATCCTCCTTCAAACCAATCTGCTCTATCTCCTCTTCCACTTGCTTCTTCCAGGTTTTTTTTGGTCGTCCCTCACTTTCTCTTCCCACTAGCTTCAAGATCCAAAGCAACCCTCAAAACACTATTATCATCCCTCCTCAGCACATGTCCACACCATCTAACTCCATTCACTGTTGCTAACTGGTCTATAGTTTCCTTCAATCCCAACATGTTTATCTGTTCTTTATTCGTCTTTCTGCCAACAACTTTCTAACCACACATGACTCTCACTATAGCTCCCTCCATTCTCCTTAAAATTGCTTTTTCATTTTCTTTTAAACACCATGCCACACTTCCATACAGTATTGCTGATCTTACGCAACAACGATAAACTTTACCTTTCATCTTCAGAGGAAACCCATTTCCAAGCAATAACTCTACATTTCCTGAATCTTACCCAAGCGATTCTTACTCTTGCTGTAACTGCTGCTTCTCAACCACGACTAGCATTTAGTCTGTCTCCCAAATAACAATTACTGTCTCCACTTCATCGCATAACTTCTTGATCAAATCCACCGTTCCTTCCATTATTCTTTAACATCTCGAGCAAATAAAATGCATTGCCAACCTAGCGGTAGCTCTCTTTGTTTTTGCGCATTTGCCATGAACCCAGTTTCCACATTTTGTGCACAACGCTGAATTGGCCATGGCTCTCCCGCCACAAACTCCATATGGATCTATTTTGCTTTTGAATAGTTCTCCTTCTGACCCGCTTACCATCACTTTTGTTTTTCTGGTGTTGACCTTTAAACCTTTACTTTCCAGTGCATCCTTATAATTCCAAAATCTTTCCTTTAAGTCTTCCATGGTTTCGCTGATGACAACAAGGTCATCTGTATACAGTAATTCATTAACCACATCCTTTCTTGCTTTTTCTGTAATAACGTCCACAACTATTGCAAACAACAGTGGCGACAGCACAGATCCTTGATGTGCACCAACTTTTACTAAGTAACTCAAGCAAAGTTGACTTGCAAACGTCTGGTTTAGCTACTCAACTTCTCATAATCAAAGATTAATACCAATGTCTAGTTAAGCTTATGGAAACGATGGAAAGTGCCAAGTGCACCATCAAAAAAGTTGTGCAAGCAATCAACAACTTGACCTCCGAGAAGACGCAGCATTAATCCTTACATTGAAAAAATAATGCCCAACATTGGCGTTTCTGAAATAATGAACATGGAAAGACCAGACATTTCATCGGAAGTTTACAAATCACTCAAAACATTTTCAGCTCACAACTGCTTCTGTAGAAAGAGATTTTCCCATGACACAAAAGTTCCTTGCCAAGGACAGAAACTTTAAGGTCAAAAATGTCAAACAGTAGATGATTTTGCATTTCAATTCTTGCACCTGGTGATTGCATAGTTGGCTGCTTATATCAGGCTGGCTTATAGCAGGTTTTGTTGATATTTGTGTATTTTCGGTTATAATTTTATGTTCGTTTTAGTATAAAAACTCCAGAAACAATAATTAATTAATTTATTCAAAGTTTAGTCAAGTCAATATTTTTGAATTTTTAAGTCAATGTTTTATAGTTTTTAAATCGATAAAAACTAGCCCTAATTATGTCTATTTTTCAAAACAAACGGGACGTTGTTGGGGCTTCTCTCAGACACCAGAAAACCATTAACTTTAGCCTCGTACATTTTATTTAAGTGCACTTTTATCATAAACAAGCAGTAGGTGAGTTTTGGAGCTAATCATTTTGGGACGTTTGAAAGGTCTTTAATTCCCAACATTTATTCATTCATTCATGCTATGTAACTTGTGTCGTTTGCTTGTCTTTTATCAGACTGGGCTCCACGACGAGCAGACTGGTTGGCTCCACCACCTAACTGCCACATAAAGATGGAAGAATCCCATAAAAAGTCTTTTTCAAGGGCAACGCAAACAAACTTGCTGGTTTTTTCTCTTTGTATCGTTTGTGCAGTGCGCCCAGCATGTAAGCTGTGAATACCATTTTTAAATTCTTTTGATATGATGCGGAAAGATAATTTAACCCATGTTCACCAACAGAAGCACGGACGCTTTAATCACTACAACAACGAAACGGTATTCTCAACATTGATCAATTTTGATGAACTTGGCAGCACTTCTGAGCGACCCAAAAAAAATTGGATCTAAGCTACCAAGACTGCAGAATCAATTCATCATCATCATGATCTAAAACATCTCCTCAACGACGCTAGGCAAACAGCAAACAAAATGCAACACATATTGACAAACGCACCATAACTACTTCTCTGCAAGCCGGCAAGTCCGCTTGTTGTGTTCTTGGGCAAGGCACTCAACGGGACGCCCCACCTTCATGTGGAAGACAGTTGGCCCAGTTTTCTTTCCAAAGGGAGGGCATCCAACCGTAAAAATAAAATGCCAGAAAATGCAAATTTTACTGTTGTGGCGATCTCAAATTGGGAATTAAGCCACCGGTGACCCCAAATATAAATGGGAATAAAGCCACAAAGGAGAAGAAGAAGAACTACTTGTCTACATACCTGTACCGCCCATTGAAGGGAACGCTCTATTGTTGTACCAGCCGTCAAAGGGGGGATATTCTTTGTTCGTGTCATAAATTCTGTTATATTCTAAATTTGAAAGAAATTGTTAAAACTTAAAGTCAAAATTTTTAAGTTCAAATTCATAGAACAAGGCCAATTTGCATAATAAAATCATACCTTGGTTAGCTGTAATTGCAAAAGCACACAATAGCAGCAAAAACACCAACATCTTACATATGATAGTGAATGTTACACCAAAACCTATAGGTAAAAAAGAAAAACTAGCTTTGTTTTTTCGTATTCTGATAAAAACTGATAATTGTTGTAAATATTGCATAAAGCAAAAATTCTTCCTAATAATAAAAAAAAGGTAGGGGCTATTTTGCCGTCGACGACATTGTACCCTTGAAGACTATTTTGCCGTAATCATTCACGTGCGTTTATATTGCCATATTTGCTGCATTTCAGCCAGTGACACTGTGGTGTAGTGAATAGTGTGCTGGTCTTGAGATATTATGGTGGCTGGTTCAAATCTCAGCTAGCAAGACATTAAAAGAAGGGTAGTGTACACTGGAGGGGCAGGCCTGGTATGTAAATGTATGGGGCAGTGTACACTGGAAGGAAGTGTACAGGGTGGGGGTGCAAAATGTTTTGATTGGTTATTAAAATTGACCAATCAGAAACGACCAAAAGTCACATGTTTAGTACGACATTAAGATTGACCAATCACAAATAACTCACGGCAAAATAGTCTCTGAAGGTGAAATGCCGTTGGTGGTAAAATAGCCACTGGCTAAAAAAAAAGATGCCAAGCGAAGTCAAATTTTTAGAACTTTCTTACTTTTGCCGTAAACTAAGCTAATTCTCTTTTGACGGTCAAGACTCACGTTGCTGTGCACCTTATCAAGCTAAACACCCTTAACTGATATTTCCAATCGTTTTTCGAAGGCATGAGACAAAGTCAATAAACTAGTGTTCAAAAGATTGTTTGACAGGGTCTTTAATTACTTTGGTTCGCGTAAATAATTATATATGGTGCGTAATATCAATAACCTTTGTGTTTTTCTTTCTCAAGTTGGTAGCTATGCACAGACAGATTAAATGCGATATCCAAGAAAAACGTATTTACATGAAAATGGAATGAAAAAGTAAGAAAGGTTTTTCAAAAAAAGTAGGCTACCCTACAAACTACCAACCAGCGCTTAGCAAGCATAGTCCTAAATCTCAAGGGACTCGAAGAGTTTACACTGCTCAAAAATTTGACAAGTAATCAAAATTTTGATACCTCATAAAAGCATATGTATTTGGGGACAAAGTAAGACTTTCTGAGAGTTTAAATGATAGTTTTCCCTCAAGAATTTACGAAACTAAATTTATCTTTTTAAAACGAATGTGTGGCTACGACACTGTTTTTTATACTATAAGTGCCAACGGCGTAGGCACAAAGGGGTTTGGGGTCAAAACCCCGTTGAAAATTCCAGGCTTCACTTTGTCACAATCACTACCTTAGCGAAGCTACAGTTTGCACTTAGCACGACATATTTTCCTCTGTTATGGTGAGAGATGTTTTGTTAATATCTCATGTGGGCCCTGCGTAATAATTGCTTGATTTGGGAGCAATAGACTGTTAGTTCTTACTTTTGTTTTATGTTTTTTCCTTTGATGGCGACATACATCAGAGCTCTTCAAACGGGGTTCCGTGAAACATTTGAGGGGTTCCATGAGCCCTGAAGGTTCCGCAAGGGTTCCGTCTGGTTTTGTTTGGCGAAACCTAACGACTTTTTTTATTTTTCGAGTCTGTTTTAGCAAAAAACTCAATAACATTTGCGTAAACCAGGGGATTTAGGCACGGCACGGAATGATTTTTGTACTTCGTAGATCCAAAAAATATCGAATCGTAATTCCGTACTTTATTAAAATACCGTACGTAATAGTAGGGTACGGTATTTTTCCGTACCATAATGCTGTATCTTTCCGTACCAATTGTTTTGCTGAATATTTGTTCTTACGTAATAGCAAATGTGTGCTGAGATAAATATCAGCAGAAGAAGTTCTGACAATAGTTAATTACTCACTCTTGCGATAACTAAATCCCCTCGAACAAAACTATTGCTTTAGTATTGTCCCTGTATCCCACTGGAATCTCACTCGAAACTAGAATCTACATTCTAAAGTAATACAGCTCCCCCTGGGGTAACACAACCTCACTGGTATCTGCAATCTAAAATAATTACTGATCGTAACAACGCTCTATATATACAAAATTTCGAGAATGCTCAAAATTCTAGCGACTTCCAATAAAACTAACAAAGACTATCACATAATTGCTATACTATTGCAAAGCGCAATTGTTACATCACACAACAAATCTCCTAGAACAGCGGTTCTCAAACTATGGGTCGCGACCTACAGGTGGGTCGTAGGCGTAATTTCAGTGGGTCGCGAAAGTGATTCAAAATTTATAATTACAGCATGCTTTGTCTAAAAAAATTTAAAAGTAAATTAACATCTTGAATAGATGTTAGTTTTCACTGTACTTTTTTCCAAGTACTTCTTCGAAGTACATACAGAATTATGTGGGAACCAAAAATTTATGTTTTAAAATTGCAGAAAGTAGAGTATTCGTTCTCGAAGCTTTTTGTCTGACACTTTTTAAGAGAATCCGTCAGAAATAGAGTGAAAAGGTGAAGTGAGTCAGTTATATGGAGACACAATTGACGAAAAAGAAAAAAAGGGAAAAAAAGCTATGTCGTGATTGGTAAAAGAAGCGACCAATGAAAGGAGCGGAAACTAATGTGTAATTTTTAGACCATAAACAAATTCCTTTTGTTTCCATAAATTTGGCTTGGATGTATTGATGTACGTGGCTTCAAGGGTGGAAAGATGAAAAGAAGTACGGCCACGGGCAAGAATAAAAAATTTGTTATCATTATATTCACGTGCGCATGTAGGGTTTTGTAAGAGATGCTGTCTAGTAGCAGAAAAGGAAGTTTCAGCTGATTGGCTTGCAAGAACGGGCCAATGTGCTTCGGTCCTGAGAAATATGCTCCTGGAGAATGGTTTTGGGCACGTGCTGCTTAATCCTCTGTTACTCTTCAAAGATGTTTTAAAAAGTGGGTCGTCATTTAAAAAGTTTGGGAACCACTGTCCTAGAAAATTTTGCAGAGTTTTCGACCACTATCATTCTGGCAGAAAAAAAGATCCGCTTTTACTTTCAGAGAAACTCGCGATAAAAATTGAGCGACAGCAAGCACAAGAAAAATGCCCTCTCGTTTGCGCGCATCGAATCTATTGCGGAAACTACGAAAAAGCTCTTTGACAAAAATAACGCAAGTACACAATTGCTAACATGTTGCAAAGTTTCATGGTGGGACCCCCATAAACCACTCATCAGAATAACTACAAACTCGCGTGATATTGGCCGGGCGTGTATTGCTTGCTAAACAAAAGAGCGAACGACTGTGATAAACATGCGCTCAGTTTAGGACGAATTGAACATCTTTCCCATTGAGGGATTTCAATATAATTTTTACACTCGACAACGATATCAATTTGCTAACATATAGTAAAGTTTCATGGTGGGACCGCCATAAACCGCTCAACTACAAACCCGCGTGATGATGACCATGCGCGTATGGCTCGCTAAACAGAATGGTGACCAGCTATGGAAAACATACGCTTAGTCTAAGACGACCTGACCATCTTGCCGATTAAGGAATTTCGATATAATTTTGACAGTCGACAACGATATTAATTTGCTAACATATCGCAAAGTTCAATTTGGCTTAAACTGAGCGCATAATTTTCACTGTTGGTCACCATTCTGTTTATCGAGCCATACATACTTGGCCAATATCACGCGAGTTTGTAGTTATTCTGATGAGTGTATTTTTGGCGGTCCCACAATGAAACTTTGCAATATGTTAGCAAACTCATATTGTTGTGAATTGTCAAAATTAAATCGAAATCCCTTAATCGGAACGCTGTTTAATTCGTCTTAGATGGAGCACATGTTTTTCACAATCGTTCGCTCTTTTGTTTAGCGAGCCATACACGCCCGGCAATTATCACGCGAGTTTGTGGTTATTCGCCTTTTCTGAACGTGATTTATATGCCCTGTCATTGGCTTAGTTGCTTTGTCCTTTTAGTAAAGTAACTGTTAACGTTCTTGATATCAGGGATGTGGAAGCGGTTATTTTTCAAACGCTTCCGATTCCGCTTCCACACCTAGCGCTTCCGCTTCCACCAACAAAAAACAAAAAAACGACCGTTGACAATTTTTTTTACTTTTGTGGCTTTGTAGCCTGCCTTCTCCTACTCTTCATCATTTTGAGAAAACAAAAACCTTCATTTATTGCTATTACTTTACCTACTTTGCTTGAGCTTATTGTTTCGAACTACTCTGTGTTTGTTTTTCTTAGATATCAGAACTCGTGCTGAATGTAGAACAGTGCTTTTCAATTTTTTTTTGTCATCGCGGAGCCCTTAATGTACTTTCGCGTTTGTCACGGAACTCCCACTAACAAAAATTTAGAAATCACGAACTGCTTGCAAGAAAATCTAATATTTCGTTACTACAATTCAAAAAATAATTAAACACTTCAACAAAAATAGACAGTTATTACAAGTTCCTTCACTACTTGCAACTACTTTTACAACAGTTAACTTAATGCTTCTCAGATCTAAACCGTATGATTCCATATTACAGCTCTCGACAATAACTTGTCGTCACAACAACAAATTACACCGTATAGCGTTGATTTTCCCTCTCTATCCTCAACTAACTCTGACTTTGAGTTAAATTTAACTCTAATCATCATTACGGACTTTCTATCCGTCCTCATAACACGTTTTGTTTTGTTTTATTTGCCATGTTTATCCTCCATTCACGAGAAAGCGAATTGTATCGCTATACTTTGGACGGGAAGTCCGCACTCGCTTGGGAGTTGCCTTTTTCGAAGTTTATGGGCCACCTGTCTTCCATATAAAGACGGGGCGTCCCGTTAAGTGCCTTGCCCAAGGACACAACAAGCGAACTTGCCGGCTTGTTCTCCACAACCTCCGCTAAATGCCGAGCGCCAAGCAGGCAAGCTGTGGATGCCATTTTATAAAGTCTTTTGGCTTGACTCGACAAGGGGAATGAATCCCTGGTCTACCGACTGCGAAGCGGACGCTCTAACCACTACGCCATCGCGCCATTGCACGTATTGACTCAAATCTTTTTGGATAGTGAAGTGCGAAATTTCTGTCGTATATGTAGTATGTAAATGTAAAGCGAGCAAAATTGAACTGTACCAATCAACAGCTGCCTCAATGTGGTGGTGCGATCCCCGACCCGTTTGGGTTGGATCAAAATGGCTGTTGGCCTTCCCGAGGGTCCCAGTTACCCCGGGCACTCTTCTCACACAAACCATTTTTTCGCCGTGCAGCCCCCTGAATGACCGCAGAAGGGTAGCACGCATCCTCTTTAGATTGGCTTGTCTCTTCTCTACTCCTGCCTTTCTCTTGCCCGTCTTCTTATTCTTCTCATTCTCCTGATGAGTGGCAACGTTTATCCTATCCCTTGTCCTGTCTTTCCCTGTTTGGTGTGCGCTGGAAATGTGACCTGAAGGGGTAGGTCAATGCAATGCTGCACATGCTCTAATTGGGTTCATTTAAAGTGCTCACTACTCTCCTCTTCTAGATTCAGAACTCTTGGCAGCTCTCACTCCTGGAGCTGCGTCCTACTTTTTTTTGAGATCCCACACCTACCAACACTGTGCCTTTCTCCTCGGACTCCTCCAGCTTGTATACCTTCATTGCTCAATCTGGCCCCCTTCTGCTAATGCAGCACTTGCACCCCACCCTCATCTTCAAACCTCTTATTCTTTTTCCGCCCACTTTATATCTTCTCCTTCTGTACCCTCACCATCGCCTCATGCTGCTGGCTGTTTCTCTTTACCTCCTGCTTTCTCTTTCCCTCCCTAACTCTCTCAGGGTTTTTCAATGGATTGTGGGGGTCTTCAAGCCAGGAGCACTAAACTACTACACTTTATTTCGCCTCATCCCATTGACCTTATTTGTATGCAGGAATATAACCTTAATTTGTCTTCCTCTTTTCAGATCCCTGAATTCTCTGCTCTGCGATCCCATGGCACCTACTCTCGATTTGATATTTTTTCTACTGATGTCGCAGACGCTAGCGGTGGCGTCATCATTTTCGTCAAGCAGGGCTTATCCTTTTGTGAGCTTTCTACCTCCTCTCTTTCTTCGCTTGACCCCTACTCTGATTATGTAGGGGTCAACATCTCTCTAAACAATTTCTCCTCGCTTTCATTTCTTAATGTTTATGCTCCCCCTATTCGTTTTTCTACGAAGGATAGCAGAACCAATTTTTTTTCTCCCTCCATTCTTCCCTGCTATGTAGAAGCGGAAGCGGTGGATTTTTTCGCGCTTCCGCTTCCACAGAAAAAGGACCGTTTCCACCGCTTCCGCTTCAACATCCCTGCTTGATATCATAATTGTTCGGAAGCTTTCGCCTTTTAAGCTGTTGTGTGTGCCGCCTCATTAAATAGATCGTCATTTGTAATAATTTAATTAATTGATATTAAGGCATATAGGCGAACTTCAATCAGTTGAATAAAATACCACATCCACGACCGGTTTTGTTCCTATTAGAACTCGTCAGGTGGACTCAGGTATTGAACCGACGATCACATGAATTGCTTCATGCGGTTTATACATGCGGTTCATCAAGCTCACTGTGGTAAGCGTGCATCGTATATAAGCTTAAAATTGACATCGCATGAAATGGCAGAAATACGAGTTGATTAGATTGACTCCACTCAGTGGTCTAATTTTGCCCAATGGGGTAGTTATACTTTTATTTTTATCGACTTCCGTCAGTTTTCATATTTCTGCAATTTCGATACTTTTCAGTCAACAGTTTTTGCGTATTTCCGCCAGTCAGTGATTCCTTTTTTAGAATAAATTTTCGCCATTTCAGGTTTAACATAAAATTTCCGCGATTTAGCCATTCCATAGTTTAAAATAAATTTCTATATTTTTGTAAATTTGGATTTCCCTATTTTGGTGTTGTCCCAAATAAAAAGTGATAAATGCAAATAGAATATTTATAGCTTTTATCACAAAATTACTGAACAACTGCATCATTTCAGCATTGACTGAGAAGCAATGTAAAAATAATACGAATCACCAGTAAATATTGGTTGAGGTTAGGCACAGAGCGATATCGCTTCTCATCTCTCCCCAGCCAAAGACGTAATCAAGGGATTGATGGCATGGTACACACCTCATAAATGCCTTTATTCCGATACCCACATTGAGCTATTTTGGCGTAAAGATGTTTAGACTGAACTGTTGCTATGCTGAGGTATGTAACCATGATTTTTGGTATTCTCTTCTACGCCTTGGATACTGTTGAACTTGCTAGAATTTACGTAGCCAATGCATCTATTGGCATAAAATACATTCAAAGCCAATTCATTCCGTCAAGGAGAGTTCATTTTATCAAAAACTTATGAAAACATAGATTATCTTAGACATCGTTAACACAATTTTGGCTAAACTTTCTCGTTTAGGGTATTTAGATTCTAAAAAATTTTTCTTTCCCAATATTTTTGTGGTCTTAAGACTTTTCCAAGAAGCTTCTCTGGTTGTGACAAAGCATTTCAAAAATTTCTGGTCTTGTGCATTGGGCTACCGAAATTTTTTTCATCAAATATTTTTCCACGTTTTCAAAGACATTTAACTTTTATGTTTTGCCCATTCACGCATGTTTACCCAAAACATGAGGATGAAGCACAATGTATGGAGCAACAAACTATTTGCGGATATGTTTTCTGCAAACTGCCAAAGTCCGGGAGCATCTTGACACTACAATATATTAATATTTCTGTCTTCCTGGCATTCACTGATGACGAAAATCAAATCATTTTTCTGCATATTGCAGCATTATTTCTAAGCGTTAAAACGCAAAATCGCATGAATCTCTCTCATTAAAATGACCACTTTTTCCTGAAAAAAAATGCAAATTATCAACAAATTCCAACCTACTGATACAGATAACATTGTTATGAACTTACAAAAATATCATCAGAATACAAGTAGACTGATTAAAAAATTTTGCCCATCAAAACTTTTATATGGTGCCAACTATTAAAAGAAGAGCTTGGTCTAAGAAATCCATAAAAATATCCACAAAATTTCCATTAGTTTTTTGCAAAATAATTTTCCAAACAAATGATGAAACCTGGACCAACTACTAAATGTGGATGGAATCTGAACCTGGAACAACATTGAACTTCAGAAAGAAATCCAGTTTTTAACCAAAAATACAAAACTAATTGCTATTCTGCAGGTTGACAAAAAGTAGCCCAATTTTGCCCTTCTTACTGCCTAACGCAAAATTTGAACGCAAATGCTTGCAAAAAGTAGCCCAATCTTCCAATTCTGGTGAGTTATGCTTTTTTGAAAACTACTTCGCTAAAATTTATTAAATAAACATTCCGTCAGGGAATATTGCAGCTGGAATCATGACTACTCAAAAATAAACAAGCATTAATTTTAGGAAGAGAAAACAAGTCAGTCAGACACAATTAGCTGACCATAAATAGGCACATACTTATTTTAATTTGAAAACAAACAAATTTTCATAGGTAAGTTTTTCTCTTCGACTAACTTACCCCCCACCCGCCAGATTGTTAAATAGACCTATTGTACACGACCCAGTTAGCAAGTGGACTTAGTGTTTTCTTCAAAACAGTTTACGTGTAGAAGCAAACACAAGCACATCAAAGAGCACGAAATAACGATTTTAATGTTTGAACGCCAAAACATATGAAAGTAAAACATAACAACAATACAATTTAGCATGTAGAAATGTAGTTATTAAAGCTGAATGCGAAAAAATTAAGCTGATTTATGATTGCTTTGAGGCAAAATGGTGTATCCGTTTTTAGTCCAGAGCAAACGTCCGCCTTGGGTTTTGTGAAAAAATACAACACAAATATTTTTGATTGTCGACCATCCGCCAAGGCATGTCAGGATGAAGAATGAGGACAAGAAAAAAAGGAACATAAGAAAAGCACTGTACGAAAAAGAATCAAAAGAGTGCATGTTGTTTGAGTTTTGAGGTTTGCTTGCACTACGAGATTGTTGAATTGTCTGCTTTTTTCGATCAATATGACGCGATTCTTTCAAAGCTGAAAACACAGGAGCCAAATTGAAATTCCTGGATTCGGAGAGATCACCAGTTTTTATCTCTTGGACAACGACGATGACGCCTTGATTTGGAACTTGAATTTCATCGCTTAACTTTTTGTCATCTAAAATTACAACTATATGATTTTGAAACCAAGGAGAGAAAGGTAGTTTAGAGCTGTGTGCAAAAGCGTTGGGAGGGGTCCAGCGATTACCTACGGGCCTGGTATTTTTATGGAGACCGGATTTTTTCGGAAGTGCCGTGCACTGATTCGAACACTATAGCTGGAGCACATTAAAATTGTAGCACTCCTGAATTTTTAAGCAAAGTATTTTGGATCATCCATAAATTCCTCAGCTATTTACGTGGGCTACCCTAAAACATATATTTCTTTACAAAATTTTTGATGGATCATTTTCTTAATTTTACCGGTTACGGCTGTATGGCTCATCATCAAGTAAAATAAGCCTTTTTATGAGTGGGAGAAATAAAAAACAATTGTAATCAGATCTACTTTAAAAACAAATACCTTCAGATGTAGGATCCAAATGTTTTTCTTTTAGTTCTATTCGATTTCCAGTTTTTTCAATATCTTTTCTCTCGTTTAAAAATAAAGTTTTCTTTTTTTTCATGGTAAGGCCTACATCTTTACCGACTGCACCATCAGCTACAGCATCAGTTTGTCTTGGACTTTTCAAGGATTTATCAAAACTTCTAGGCTGCTTCAGTTGTTTAGAATCTTTTTTGAGGCTAAAGTCAATGCTTTTTAATTGATATTCTGTTGAGATATTTTGAGTTGTTGAAATCATCCGTTCAAGAGATTCTATTTCCACACCATTTTTAACATTACCTGCATCTCTTTGGTTGGTTTTATCTATATCAGCAGCTAAGTGAACTTCTTGAAACAAAGTGGTATCACGATCTAAATTATTTAATTGCAAAACAGTTTTCTCATTTTTGTCAACTTCATCAAAACTTTTACTGGCATCAGCTGATAATGATTCAAAAATAGAAAAGGAAGGTTTTGCATCATTTTTTTTGAAGTTGCTTTGGCTCTCAAAGACGTCGTTTTCTTGTGGTAGGTCCGTAGTTGTGTCTTGGGCAAGGGCAGCGGAATTATTACCGTCACGAAAAGACTTTGGGTTAAAATTTTCAGCCATACTTTCTGCAGCTCCTTCGGCCTTTATCATATCAATTTCTACTGAAGGTGCAATACTGGAAATAACTTTTTTTATGTTTTTTGAAATAGCTTGATCGTCACTTACGGAAAAGCTCTGAGGCCTGACAGTTTTTTCAGCCGATTCCTTTGCTCTGTTAAGCAGATGCAAATCATCTACTGCTTCTCCGACTTTGTCCTCGTGATCAACAACCAATTGGTTGATTTCGTTACCTAAAGGCTGAAGTTCATCTAAAAGACTTGAAATGTTTGTTAGGTTACCATTTTGTTTTCCTATTTTTTGGTCGTTTCTATTTACATTTTTATTGCTTCCTAGCTTTGTATCTTGGGTGATGTCTTTTGTGCCTTGAGCAAATATTGGCACAATAGCTGGTTCAGTTTGCGGATTGGGTTTTTCATTTGTTGTATTGTTTAGCTCGTTTAAACTTGCTAGAGAAACCAAGTCAGAACCATTTTTTTGTTTACTATCATTTTCTTTTTCGTTCCCACTTTCACTTTGCCTCTTCTTAGTCATTGGACTTTCAACGCTCGATTTGAAGCCTAGGATCTCACCCTCTTGGGGAATCGGTTTTTTAACAGTATATCTTGGCTCTTGATCAGTAAGATTAGTGAGATTGTCGCTTATTTTAAGGGAGTCTTGGTTTTTGGAATCAGATTTTTCTTGGCCACCAAGTTGTAAAGAAAAAGAAACATCTGGCCTTGCATCTGCCAATTCCTCTGAAATTGAAGCTAGTTTACTACCTAATTGATATTTTGGTAGATTTTGAAAACGGTCATCTTCTTTCAACTCTTTGTTGTCAGTAACTTGGGTTAGCTCCTTCAATGACTTTTGGTAAGCCCGAACACTAACTTCCTGTTCAGGTTTTAACTTTGGAGAAATTTGGTTGAACTTTTCTACATTCAATCCATTAAAATCAATCGGCTGGCGTACAGGTTCCATGATTTTAAATGTGTCTGTAAAAAAACAATGTATTATATTTGCATCCTGCGGTTAGACAAAAATTTTTGCGGTGAAGCTCAGAACAACTAATGTTTAGGCTGGTTTCAGAGTTGACAGTACTGCAGTCACAATGCAAGGCTGTCACAAGCTCGCAACTAAACATGAGAAGTTGTTGTAGGGGTTATTAGGACAGTTACCCCCCCCCAGGTCTCTTGGATTAGGGTTAGGGTGCCCAACCATAACCCTAACCGGATGTATGTGACGGGGAGTAAGTGTCCTAGAACTGCAGCCAGCAATTACCTGTTACGTCAATGGTTGTGTGTTTAATAGCAGCCTGGTTTCTGGGCTGTGTTTATGGTAAAAGCATGTTACTTCAGGAAAACAAGTTAAAGGGGTTGAAGATCAAAGGATGCTAAAAAACCAAAAAGACTACCCAAATTTCCAGTTGAGCTCATATTTAAGAGCTGATATCTGAAAGAAAAATTGTGTCTTCCAGCCAATATTGCCTCAACATACTACGGTTCTAGAACACTTACCCCCCGTCAAGTGCACCCAGTTAGGGTTAAGGTTGGGCACTCCAACCCAAACCCTAACCCTTACCCTTACCCTAACTCTAATCCTAATCCTGATCCAAGAGACCGGGTTAAATGTCTGGGGGGTAACTGTTCTGATACCGCTGGCTGCATAGAGCGGCAATATTTGATCGAGAAAATTTTGGGTGTGTCTGAGCACAGGGTTCAAATACTATTGATAATTTGGTTGATCGGAGTTGGGGGAGGGGAGCATTATTTGCTTACGCACAGGGAAGCCGTAATGCGCGCTACCCCACAGCACACAATCTCATGAACAGATGGCTAAAAGCACGCTTTATCGATGATTTCTAAGCAAGAGTCTTTGGATGCAAAATAGTTTTTAACGTAAGACCAAAGGAATTATAATTCAAGCGAACAACTTAAATTAAACCTTAAGTCAGCAATGTTTGCCTGATAATCCGATCTCCTTTGTCAGCAATATGCCCTACTTATGCATTCGCCTAAATAATGTGGGCAACCATCTGATGACAACATATCTACTATCAAAATCAACAAATAAGCCGACTTCATTGCATTCCCAATAAATTACGCTCAAAATTTTTAGGTGCTCTTGTGCATCAAAAAAATTTGTATTGAAATTTTATTGTTCTGATATTTATGGCGGTATACAACTTTAAAAAATCTGAATCGAATCGGGAACGAGTTGCTTGGAACAATGCCAACAGGATTTTGCAAAATCTCGACAAATCTACCGGTGCTCCTGCACTTCAAGTTAATTACAATGTTGTAACAAACTTCAAGATCCGCTATTAAGAAAACCAAGTTTTTATTGATATGAAATACGTAACGTGACTAAGAACGCTTGGGTAAACAACGATAAGACTTCTGATTGTTTTAAAAAATCTACATTTTACGTAACTTTTCATGTTTGCATTGCAAATATTGTACTTAATCGTATTGTTTAATATAACGATGCTATGAACCTGGAGTCGGACACAAACAAGCTGTTTTGCTTACTGAAGTGGAGTTCAAACTACATCCTTGATTTGCTTATTCTTTATTCAATTAGATTAATTAAAATCATCTACGATTATTATTTATCGCGATCAACTCACTGGGAATGATTTTCATTTCGTTGAGTTGTTGCATGTAATCTGCAGGTAGTTGTGGTTTAGCAGGTGGATAACGAACTTGGTTTCTTTGAACACTCTGCATGTTTGGGTTGCTTCGGACGTTCTGCAACGGTCCTTGTCTAAAGTTAGGATTCCACGCTGGTTGTAACAAAATTGATTTCGGGCCAGCCTTTGCCTGATTATCTGCACGACGCAGGTGGGAAGGCAACGCTGGATAATGGGGCTGCTGCTGATTTGAATCGACTGGCTTTGCCAGCACACTTTTCCAACACCAAGCCACGAAAAAGGCCCCAAACACTAACATTGCTTCAAGGTCTTCTTTCAAGCTTTTCTAGTTAATCAGTGAAATAAGTACCGGTACCCCACTGCCTTTAAGAATGTTAAAAAGTCTTAGAAAAAATATTGCAATGCAAAGCAGCCAGTTAGCAAAATGCAAGCAAACGTAGAGACTTTCTACTCTAAAAACATTGCTAGGTTTAATAAACTTTTCAACTTGTATCAATCTTCACTACTTCTTTCACTTACTTCTGACAGCAAATAAAAACTAAATAAAAATGAAAATGTATTTCGACAACTTAAGGCAAAAACTTGTATAACCCTTTCAGACACGAGTTCAAACTAAAGCAAAAAGTCCAGTTTCTGCATTAAATATAGCTTGTTTGAGGTCAAATCATTTAACTTTGGTGAAAATTTGTCAGTATCATGCGCAGCTTGCATAATGCACGACGGTTTCATTTGACAATACTTATACTCAAGGAGGAAAAAAATTCGTGAGTCACAATTCGTGTCAATTGACACCAATATCACTGAAAGGGATAAAGTAGTTATTTATACGAAATTACCTAGTTATAAAACAAATGTCCTTAATACATCCTGTTCATCAATATGTGCCTCGACAACGACATTGTCATGTAAGTTGTAATGCTCAATAATGATAGTTGAAAGCTTGTACGCAGGAAAGTAGTGCCAAGTGGCTTACTACAAATCGATATATGACGTCGGTTATTCTGTATGAACACTCTTATGCCTGATCATGTGACCAGCTTGTTACGCAATGACTCGCACCCTTGACTAGATCAACATAAAACTGAACATACATTATAACTTTTTTGACATTAGATGCCAGCCACTCTCAATCGGGCTACCACGGCATAATCAACATAATACACAACGCTTTTTAATACACCCATACTACAAGCGGAAAAAACTCGCACTGAAACATTCTCATTTTATTAACGGGCCAGATATTCTTTGGATGATAGGTTACAGGATTTTGTGCAGCATATCCTTTATCGTGCTCTCACAATTCGAAGCTATTGAAACATTTTAAAATGCCACTGTTCCACTATCGTCTTTACCAACTTGCAACTCTTGACACCGCCATCCATTTAAAAGAGCTGCTACCGACGTAAACTTATTGCATGATCGCTTCGCTGAATATTAGTCAGATTCACTAGAATCGCTGGCGCTACCATAACCAGCTAGAAGAGATAAACCAGCTGCTTTAGGTACAGCACTGGAACCACTACTCGTCTCGGGCGCTTTATCACTGTTGGGAATAGAAACGCTGGTATCCAACGTTGAGTTTGAACGCACTTCAACTTTCTTCTTCTTGCGAACAATGCCAAGCATGGCAGCGGTCTTTTTGGAGGTTTTCAAATTTCCTTTTTGTAGATCAGCAACAGAAGCTGCTTTCTCCTGAAAAAGAATAATAGGTAAGAAATCTAGGTATTTCCAGCTCTGAGACATATATACGGCAGTCACTGCGTTGTGGCTGCCAACTTCACGACTTCTCCTTTTCTGTAAACAGTTGAAATGTCAATTATCCCCTCTTATACTTGAATATGGCAATGGAAATGGAGCGTGCATCAAAAAACGCATTAAAACCACGACAAAGGTTTAACCAACATCAGCTTTTTTAAGGTGTGCTCGTTCGATTATCTTCTACTACGCTTTTCAGCCGGAAGTAACTTAAAATTTGAAGTGATTTAGTAAGTTATGGAATCCATTGTGCGCAATCATAAAATGGAGATGACATGGACAAAGGAGATTAATAAAACTAGATTAGAAGGTGCCATGAACTGGATAAATAGCGCAATGCTGTGTACAATATGATTGCGAGGAGATAAATCCGGCCACTTTCGCTAACGACGACAAAACCGGATTTGAAAACTGAATTTGTTGCTCTTGTTTCAGCTTTTGTAAGTATGTCATGGAGCCCCAGAAGCAGGGCAACTCTCCAGAGCCTGGACCAGAGGTCGTAGAGAGACGAGGAGTCGCCAAAGAGTGAGCGGTGCAAAGAGTCCATAGCTGGACAGTGCAAAATGAGATGGGAGGTGTCCTGGAACGGATGTCCTTCATGCAGCCAGATTCTGCCAATCCTAGTGAGACAAGAGCTTAACAGAAGGCTATGTTTGCTCAACAGCGTGACAAGGGAGCACAGGTTCCTCAGTTGAAACCGGGGGAGCCTGTGTGCCAAAGAATTTAGATGAGACAGTACGTCTCCAGTCCGAGAAAAGGAAAGTGTGGATACGAGAGACAAGAGTAAAGAGATCACAAGGAATTGCAAAGGCGCAAGTAGCGCTCCCCGTCTGGCAAGCTCATCAGCCGCATCGTTTCCCGGGAGAAACGAGTGTCCGGGGACCTATTGTAGCCTAATAGCACAGAAGGAAAGAGAAAACAGTTCTCCCTTTCGTTTTCGCAGGCTCAGACGTGCTGATTCAGTGTATGTTCACCACTACACATTTGCATTAAAACCAGACTTTTTGTTGAAGCAACGTAGCACTTTAAATTCCGAATGCCCTTTCTGACGAATACGAATGGCGCTTTCATAGAGTTTTGAACACCAGCTCTGACGTTTGAAATAACAAAACGTCTACCACAAAATTCATCAGCTAGATAATTGTGTTCAAATGTCACATACTGTATAAAGAAACTTGAAAAGTGCTAGCAATACTGTAAAATGATGATCATTATCCCATCCGATGGTGGCACAGAGTAAAATGAAATACCCAGGTCTCATAGGGCAAAACCCATTGAAGAAAGCAGGAACATTCTGATAGAGTTAGAAAAAACTATAAACATTGATAACGCAAATATACCGTTGAACGGTGGAGTGAGTACCTGAGTGAGAATTTCCGTGGGGGGATGAGAACGTTTTCTGGATGTTTTCTTTTCCGCTTCCTCCTCATCTTCGCTGCTGTCATCATCTATCCTCCGTACAAAATCTTGATTGAAGATTTTCCTAGAACAACGTCACAATGAAGTAAAACATCTACTGTTTAACACATACAACTAAGCATATCGCAGTTTGAGAAGAGATTTAGCCCAAGTGACATTTTCACTCTATTTTTTTTTTCACTATTGGAAGAATCAAAGGTAGGTTCATCATATGGTGTAAACGGCTTCATGCAACCTCCTTGCAAATGCAGAGATGACTGGACTTCTGACATATTTTATGCTGAATGAAAATAAAATGGAAATTCGAAAAATTGTTATTGGACTTTTCTGTTTTCATGCGGCGATATACTGCATTTCTAGTTTATTCTTTTTTTATAATTTACATCCGTCAATAAAACCAGTTTGATATGAAGGCAATTAACTATTTACAGAGCATTATTTTTTCCACAATGAGTTCATCTCAACAAGGTAAACAAAACACCAGCGTCATGCCTGTAGGAAATATTTTGCGAGAACCTTTAATTTGTTAGAAACGTTTTTTCCTAAAATCTGTTCATAAAAGTTTGATAATCTGACAAATTTCTAAACCTTGACGCTGACTTTGAATATCGATACTTAGTTTACTTGAAACTTAATGCGTGTTTTGATGTGAGCTAGTTGCTATTTTGTTTGTTAACCTTTTACCTTATTTCCTCGTCTTCTTCTTCTTTTTCTCTAGCAATTCTCTCCTCTTCCGTCTCCTGCCTCTTCTGCAGCATCCCTTCGTAATTGATTCCAGCATGGCGTTGGTTCAGTTCTCTTAATTCTTCCAAACTTTCCATCATCTCCATTTCGCGCTTCGAATCACGAGTCCGGATTTCAAGCATCTAAAGCAATTTATTAAATACCGTGCCTTCTTCGACCCATGCAGACAATTTATATATTACAAAAAAAACTTCACTTCATGACAGTATTTTGCACTTAACAGGCAATTCGAATTTTACAATCAAAATAAAGTTTTTTAAAAGTCGGCCACATACGATCCACATTAATAGTACGATGGCTGGAGGGTCCGCTTCACATTTGGTAGATGTAAGTTCAATTCCCAAGTCGAGTCATACCAAAGACTTTAAAAATAGTCTTCACAGATTTCCTGCGTGGCGCTCAGCAATAAGAATTACCGGTATGTGGAAGATGAAACTGCGTTTACTCAGTGATGACTGTAAAAGTACAATCATCCTCAGTCTCAGCGCGAATAAGTAAACACTGCTAGCGCCCGAAAAACGACAAAGGCCACATATGGCAACACAGTCGTACCAAGGGAATATAATTTTGAGATGCTTTACACTGTTGTTGTTTTACAGACTTTCGCATAAGGCATTTTTGAAGTTTTTCTTACCGAAAGTATCTTCCTCCTTATTTTCAGCCTCAACTCGAAACATGGCGTGGTTCCCAAAAGTCCCGTCTTTCGACACGCTAAGTTAGCAACCTCATTATTTTACCCAAAAAAGTAGGGATCTCTCTTTCTTAACACTGAATAACATGTGATTTAGACCTCAGTGGTGAGCAGCAGAGTTCAGCCAGACGAAAACACATGCCCACATTTTGATCATCACTTACTTTCATCGGATTGGATTCGTCTTCCTCACGTTGTGCTTGCAGTCGCTTCTCTTCTTGATCAATCAATTTTTCCGCTTCAAAATTCCTCGTTGCACCATGTTCCATGGAATAATCTTGATTTTCAGGATCAGTCTAAACCAAGACAAAATCGCACTGAGAAAATGAAATTAAATTAAATGGCAATTCGCTTATGCAAGCGGTTCAAAACTTCTATTCTACTTTTTACCTCACATCAATCCAGTTTACAAGATTTACTCCCAAAACAATCCACTGTCAGCCAGCGCCGTCGCCAAAGCAAACACAATGGTGGGGCACAAACCCAAAGCGAAGGAGCATTGAAACAAATGAAATTTTACTGATTAAAACTGATTTTATCACAGCTCCAAAGTTCAGAAAGTTGGTATTTTTGTAAGAAAAAAGGAAAACAGATTATAGAATGCCTTATTAAATTGCGTATAACGCGAGCATGGATGATGTTGTAAGTGACATAGATGATTATGTAATGACTATCATGCAGCGAAAGGGATAATTTTGAAGCATAATGTAACTTGCGATTTCGGCCATAACGGGTTTGATGGTGATTTGAACTAGTAAACCACCGGATTTTCAAAAACTCGACACACCGTCGTTATCAGTACCGGTAGTCAAACACAAGGCGTGTCAAGTTGCACATTATTATCTAGTACAGTATCAAGATGCAGTCAGTAAAAAAGAACACCGCCGAATACTAAAATTAACGAATTTTTTAATAAAACAAAAACTGCGGAACTGATCAGATAAAAGCAGACACTTGAAAGTTTAAATGCAAATTACTTGAGTTGGTCTAAAAAACTGCAGTCTACTAATTGAAGTACTAAATATTAAAAAGACCATTTCTTTCCTTTCGGTTTTTAGTTTTTTTGGCATGTCGCTTTTGGAGGCACGTCGGACAAGATAAACTTTGCGAGAGTTCTTCATCTATAGCTTGCAATCTCGCATGATGCTCTTAAAAACAAGAAAACAGTTCTCATTCATCGCGGTGGAGGCTCGAAGAGTGAACGCTAGTTTCAGTGCAAAATGTGCAGTAGGTACCGCCGTGAGTGCGACCTAGCATAGGGAAAAAGAACTTGGAAGATGTCATCTTTGGCTTGTCATTACCCTTGAATTTCGCTACAGACATCCTTACGACATCAAATTCCGCTTCGCCATCGCTTATTTTGCCAAATCCAAGAGGCTTCATTATCTTTAGCCTACATCCAAAAGGTTGATATTTTCGGTTAAAGCGCAGAGATAGCAGCACAGTTTTGAATTTCGTTGGCTAAAAGGAAAGTTTATTTCATTGACGACATGATCCAACGTGCTATAAAACATTCTCCACATTTCATATTTATTTGTTTCATTATTTCCGGCTGTTTCTTCAACAACATAGTTCTGTAGCAAAGCGTTAGCAGGCCGTATTCGTCTTTGAAGAGCATCAATTTGGGTAATGACTTTATCCCACACATTAGCAAATTACTGTTCAGTGCGAAGATTGCTAACGATTTCATCACACGATATCACAAACGCTATCCCAGTGCAAGTCAATATTTTCAGCTTTAAAAATTTTGTTGGCTGGAGCAAACAAAGCTGCAAATGCAATTCAAAAACTAGTCACTCCAAAACGCGATACCATTTTGTGGTGCTATTTTACAGTCTTTGGTCCGTCTGGACCTCGTCGGACAGGTAGACTGCTGTGCCCCTTCAAGAAATAAATGTTTTTTCCCTAGAACGCAACAAAAACACCTTCGAGCATGAAGCCAGCAAACGTTCAATCAGCTGCTCAACGGCGCCAACGTGTGATCTATCTGCCGCCTTTCGTACTAACCTTACAAAAATTTTGTCGTAAATGTAAACTTACCGAATTATAAGAGCGGTAATTTACTGCCAAGATTTGCATTTCTTCTATAACAGTGCTTCGCATTTTACACAGAAACGTAAATGCCAATTAAACAGGCACACAAAAAGATGCTTTAATCTTCTTCTTTGTTTGAGCTAGATGTTTAGCTTTTGGCACATGCAAACGAGCTTGCTCGGTTTGCTAGTCTTTTGTTAGAATGAGCCACGACGATAGATATGCGGACCCCACTACCTTTGTACAACATAAAAATGGAGGCGTCCCGATAAGTGCCTAACCCAAGATTACATTGAATGAACTTGCCGGCTTGTTCTCCACACTGTCCCTTTCGTGCTGAGCACCAATTAAGGAGGCTGTCAAAAATTTTTTTAAAGTATTGAGAAGGGAAATAAACTTGTAGCCTACCGACTACAAGACAAACGCACTAACGACTACGCAAATCACGCCAGGTATTCGGCCCACTTCTTTTCAAGCCAGGTAACCGGCGCGATGGCTTAGTCGGTAGTGTCGGCTTTGCAATTGGCAGACCCAGGTTTCGTTTCCCTGGCGAAGTCACACTAAAAGACTTTAAAAAATAGTGTTCACAGCTCTCCTGCTTGCCGCTCAGCGCAAGAGAACAGCGTGAGGAAGAAGCCGGCAAGTTCACTGGTTGTGGCCGTGGGCCAGACATGCCTCCAATTTATGTGGCAGACAGGTAGCGGGGTCAAGCAGTCTACTCGGCGTGGTGGCCCAATCTAACCAAAAACTAGCAAATAAAGCTTAAGCTTTTGTGTATGAGATGGTTTCATTCTCACTATCAATAAATTATTTGAAAATAACTGAGACAGCAAGGTTGAGTTGCTTATTAATTTCAGAGATTGCAAAGCACCTCTGCAATTAATAAAGGACTTTGTTCCTGCAAATCTCGCGGCAACTCTGATACCTCCATACGTGGCTTTTGGAGCGGCAATGCTATAGGTTGAAAAAAATTTAAAACGGTTGCAGCAGTAGCCAGATGACCGGTCCACCTCTGTTCAAGCAGGCGTTTCAACTTTTCACCAACCACAGTGAAGTGAAACAGAGGGTTTGAGAAAAACATGTTGACTATCCCAAATGTGCAAAAAATCATTGATCGCGTATTCAGTTGAATGCGTGCACCACCACAATAATTATTTTGTAATTCAGGCAGTGCACATAAAAAATTTCTCTGTTTTCTCGTTCCTGCAACACGTCGAACTCATCCACAGCTCCTGCCATTGCAGATGCGCTATCACCGACTTCATCAAGCATTTTTGATGAAGTTAGTCCTGTTTTGGTAAGCTGCGCCAAAACCACATCAGTGATTAATTTTGCATCACCCGAGTCACTGATTGATAAAACCAAAAAATGCTCCGCTACCTTTAAAAAATGCACATTAAAAAAACGAACCATCATGAGAATGTCATCTATTCCAGTAGAGTCTTTGGTGCCATAGCAAATTTATTTATATATAGCGTTACCGTCGAATTATTTTTATGGTGTGGAAGCAAAAAGAATAAAAACACGTGCCTCCAAAAAATAAAGATGTATACCCATAGAACTAAATTTACCTTGGGTTGAGAAATACTGTCTTGGTTGCATAAAATTGCATATTCCTTAACCACGTCTCGCAGCAGATATGCAATTCCACATATCAGATGCCACATCGGTTTGGCAAATTTACTAATATCACTAGAAGCTTGACAAATTGAATAATGGTACGCAATCAATCAATTTCGTCCGTATACTAAACTTTTCTTTGTACAGCACATTAGTATGCTGTACTCTGGGTCTAATAAAAAGAATCGATTTTGTGCGATTCAACTCTATCAATATTTCAAAATTTTATTTGTGGTGTGCGTAACGTTAAGCGTTAAACATGCAGTCTTTTGACTGCACTTCAAAGGCTCTACCTTCTTACCACTAGGGCATGCAATGAGAATTTACCTTGAACGTAATTTCCGCAACACATCTGGTGCATTTGATGTAAAATCTGTATATTCTCAACCCGAGGTAATCTTCGTCTTGTACTGTTTCCATTCTGGCATTAAATTTTGTTCCTTTATAAATGTAATTTCCACAAGTTTTGCACCTGATTAACGAAAGTTATGGCTAAGTTACTCTGATTACTGAAAAATTACATCATATAGTTACGAGCAATCAAGATTGGACTGGAATCGTTAAGATATTGTAACAAAATTTATTTGAACTGCTAAGAAAAGCAAAAATCTAGTGGTTAAAATTATTTATTGGCTGCAGTCAGACCTGCACTACATGAATTTTGGATTTAAGCTCTGTAATGTATCAATTTCATTTGCCTGTCTGTGTTTTTTTTGTCTATCATAAACGCATTATTAATCAGTCCATTTCGCATATAACATTATATGTTCAGACTTACAGCACTTTCATTAAATCAAACACATTGGTTTTTAAAGAAGAATTACGCCTTCCCATACAGTACATGCTTCGTCTCATCCAAATTCGTTCATTTTAAGGCAATATTTCTGGCCTGGATTGAAATTAACTTTTATCGAATTTTCTACCTACCTCATATTAAAGGGAGCCATGACACGAATTACATATTGGCGATCTTTTGCCCGTTTAAGTTTCGGGATTTTGGAAGGGTCATAGTCCGGTGGATAGTATTTCTAAATACACAAGCAAGGTAAAACAAGCCGTACCCGTAAATGAAACGCATTAAATACTACTAACACCAGATTTTCAACTCCGCAAAACTGATCACCTTGCAAATAAGTTGATCAAAAATAATCACTTACGACATATTTACATGACACTAACACATTACTTACGTTTAGAACTTTTCTTTCAGACATATTTTGGTATCTAGAGTAACTTAACTAATTATAATGACTGACAAAATTAGTCTGCAAAAACAACACAAGTATTTTCAAACTGCTTGAAATGAGCACCTGAATAAGCTGACCATAGTTCAAGAGCTCCAAAATTACATTGAAGATCCACAAACAGCACTGAATTAAACAGCCTAGCGTATGCATAACAGTGCAAGTGCATTGCACGATTTTTAGGTGACAGATCCCAATAAATATTATTTGACTACTGCACACACATATATGGTCGCTGGCCCGTGACATAGGTTGCTGCAATTTGTAAAACTGAAAGTTACAATTGTTTTGACACCACGATTCATTGACACAATAAAAAAGAAAACACACAACAAAACGATTGAATAAGTCGATTTAACATCATTTTTCCAACGTTGCGCAGGCTCAGACGTGCTGATTTGATGTATGTCTGCCACCACACACTCGCTTTCGAATCAGACTTTTTGCTGGAGCGCCGAAGCACTTTAAATTCCGGATGGCCTTACCCACAAATGTCAATGGTGCTTTTTTAGAATTTGAACTCAAGACGTAACAACTACCACTACACCAAGGCGGTTACTGGTTGGCTTGGCTCGTGAATAAATATTTTAACATTATCAATACCTTAACTGTCATACTTTGTGAATGCCTCAGAGCTTTTTGGCGGTTTACAATATTCTTGAAACAACTCTCTAAGCCCAATTAAAAGAAACAAACGTAAAATTGCAAATTATACTTTTGAAAAATGTTCAAAGCAATATTGAATTTCAAATAAATTATTCAGCGCTGGTATTCATTAAAATATTGTGATTCTAAAAAATATATATACATAAAAACATGTCCAAATGCCAATTTAAACATGCGATGACGGCGATTTATGTGTTGCAAAAATACATCTTTTATTTGCTTGATGAAACTGTCTACCAAGCATTAAAATAAAACTAAATCCTGCCTATCATCTTTCTGCTGGTGAGTGTTAACCACACAAATCACTTTGGTGGTGTCGTTATTCAGGCAACGGTTTCGTCGGTCAAAACGGCCTACATCATTAGAGCTTCAAAAATAGCTGTTATTTCACAAAAACTAGCTTACTAATGAACTTTCAAAATGGATGCTACAAGCACAACATTTAACAAGATATGATTGAAAAATAATGAAACAATCAATTCGTCACACCAAAACTAATAGAAACATTAAAGTAGGCTACCTTGTAAGAAAGTTAGGTGGTTAAAACACTGACCACGAGAACAAAGGAAGGCAAGATTTAGTTTTATTTTGTATTTAGTGTTACAATTTAAAAATTTGCATTTAATAAGGGTTTATATATCCATAGCTTTTCTTCTGGTGGTGATTTTCTTCAGTATTGTAATATATAGTTAAGACACATATTTATTCAAGTTTCTTTAAACAAGTCACGGTTAAGTTGTCCCTGCCTCCATCACAAGCATCACAGTATAACCGCTTTCAAGTTGTAAGTGTTAATGAAGTTTGCTGATGGAACATTCATCAAGACAATTCAGGATAAACTTCTATTGAATTTATTCGCAAAACAGTAAACAAAGGTGTAAACACTGCAAAAATAAAAACATGTTCAATAACCTCTTGCCTTTTTAACTATAAAATATCAAGACAAATATATGCTACTTACAATGTTTTCTTTCAAAAGATTTTCTTGGTCTAAAGTACTGAACAACAACATCTGCACCAGGAGTTTTTTCGATAACAGTCGCTTCAACTTTTACCAAACTTCGTCTCACCAATGGTCTTCCTACCAATGTAAAATCACGACCTCCAACTAAAAGCACCTGCAAAGAAACTACTGTTAAGTTTATTATTATATGTGGCAAACCAAAATGTTACGTAGTAGTCTAGTCCAGGGCCTAAGTCACGTCCAAATAGCCATGCATATCCCTAGTACTAGTAAGAAAGAACTACACTACACTTGTGATTAGCATGATCATAAGCAACCATTGTTCCTTTTATGTAAAAACAAGCTTTAAAGATTCTCTAAGCTAACGCATAATTTCAAATATTCCATCGAGCACACATCATGCTTTTGGAGGCAGACCTTTAAACCATACAAAAAACATCTTGCGTAGGATATGCAGTGTGTCTATGAATCATCACCACAATTTCAAAAATTCAACAAATTCGTTTTTGAGACATTTTGATTTGGTTTGCTTTATAGCAACGGGAAATACTTTAGTTGTATAGCAATTTTTGCAATATTTTTGTATAGCAAATTTATGCCAAGTTCTTGCAAACAAATCTTCAGTAACTGTAGTAGTTGCTTCTGCTATTTGTCGCTGCTCATCTTCTAGCTTAACTCTTTCGCTCCTGTGCCGGTAAGATTGCTGCCAAAAAAATGGATTTCCCTCAAACTTTTTTCTGCCAAAGTTACACAATCAGTTTACTAAAAAATGGATTTGTGACTTTATTTCTCATCCGATTTTCATAAAAATTGCAAAAGATCAGGCTTATTTCCTCACGTATTGGAAGATGTAAAATTTGTGCTCTAATTCTTGGATTTTTTATACCTAGAAAGGGTTAAAATAACCAAGAACCCAGTTGCAGACGACAAAAATTGCCAAATTTTCAGCAGACACGTGTAAAAACTAACTACCTCGAAATCAAATTGAGATATCATACTTACCACGAAACTAAACCCTTTATCATAAACACATAATGAAAACTACTCTTTTGGGGCATCATTTGACAAAATTTCAAGCAATAATATAAAAATTTACCTCTAAAATTTTTTAATTTTTTAGGGGTCTTAAAATCCCCTGCAACAATTTTTATGGTAGGTTCAAAAAAACTAAATTTGGTGCACATAAAATATGATATGTTGCTAAATATTGGTATCATTTGAAAGCTTAGGAAATTTGCTTTCCAGTTATACATAACTTTAAATAGTCTAGGCTAAGCGGTATATGACATTTACTGATCAAAAATGATTACCGTACATCACATCAGTTCAAAAACCCCAAAAATTTTTCGACTTAACTTCACTAAATTAGACTTTTTAGAAAAACTACATCCTTTAAAAAGACAAAATAAATTGCAAACATTTCACTACTAAAGTTGTCGTTTTGTATCAAGTTTCTGAAGAGATAGAGCCTGAAATACGAGTTTAAAAACTGACAGAAGTTTGGCTACTCCAAATCAAAATTTGCTGCATCCCCTTTGTTTCTAAACAAATAGGAGGGGGTATAAAAAAGCTTCTGTTTCATTGCTAGTGACAGCATATTCCATTTAAACTTGACATTTCCTGAATCTTAAAAAAATTCCCTTTTCAAAAATACATAATGTTACATGGTTTAGGCTAGCCTTTAGCAGATAATGACTGGCCACATTTTAGGTACTAAATTTAATTAACAAAATTTAGTACCAGTCAAAAAAAAGGTCAAGGGCCTCAGAAAGTTGCAAATTGTAGAAAACCTAGGCTTTTAGGTAAGTTTTGACTGATATACCCTGAAAGCTTTTGTCCTTATCATCATTCAGTGACCATTTCTAAAAAACTGGTAGAATAATAAAATCGCTAGTGATCTTTGAGGTAAGGGTACTATTGTAATTTCGAAGACAACTCAGCATCCGTTGTAGGGGGTTAATTTGCATATTCAAAAAAAATTTTTTTGTATTTAAAATCTTCAAGAAATAAGAGATTTCAACGATATATAAAACTTGATGTAGAAATAAGCAGAAGAGTAGTTATTTACAAACAAACTTGGGATATTTTATGATGATTAATTATGACAGTTTTTCGCACTGCCATCTTATGGACATTTTTTTCGCTATTCACGCAGGAGCGAAAGAGCTAAGGTTAAGGGCTTGCAGTAACTGCAATTCATATGCATAAAGTCAGTGACTTTTATGCAAACCTTTTCTGAATAGTGGAGCGTGGCATTTGTAACTGCAAAAAAGCCCTGGAAATGGACTTTATGGTGCTTCTGAAGTTCAGATACATGCCACACTCACAGGTTCAATTTCTTCCACTGATGTTTGAGACCAGTCACCTCTCTTTCTTTGACACTACCCGTTCTCTACAATATCTTTTGTGCCATGAACGAATGGTAGATCCGCAGGTGGCTCTCTTCCATATTCCAATCTAAAGTTTTCCTGGATGTCTTACTTCGTCTCTATGAACCAGGAAACGTCCCGGGGTTTCTCCCATGGAGTTCTCATGTTCAAACTCCACTTATGCTGCTAAATTTAAAAAATTCTACTTAATCATCAATAAAATATTATTTTAAATCCAATCATTTTAAAAAGAACAAGTCAAGAGAAAATACATTTACGTATTTTTTTTTCTTCACTATAAAGCAATCTCAAAAAATGAAAATCTTGTTGAATTTTTGAAATACTCGTACTAGTGATAATTTATGGACACCCCATATTTCAGTCGAGTTGGCAGTGGCTTTAAGATTGTTCCAAATCCTGTTCCTCCTCTCAACCTCAGAAGAAGAGTGCTTTACTAGGATTAACATTGGGGTGCATTACCCTAAGTATAGACTAGCAAAAACCAACTTTTTCAAGTCTGATTCTATCCCCGACTTCTGCTCCATATACTGTCCCAGGAGTCTGGATTATATCATTGTTCGTGACTTTGTATTGCTTGGAGGCAAATGCAACAACAGCAAATAATCTTCCTTTGTTTGGATTGGCAATGCATTCATTAACTTTTTCAATCACAACTACAATAATACAATGCTAATGTTATTTTTATTATGTGCTTAATACTGGCTTATAACTTAACTCACAGCACATAGGCCAAGTGAGATGATAACAATTCAGGAAAAATTAAATTAAGTGTGCACGCTATGCATCAAATCAATAACTACTTTTAATCGAGAATTCAGAAAAAAATATTAAAACATAGAATTTTGAAACTTTTAATTGATCAAGAATGAAAAAACATCTTATACCATTAATTGGTTTTCTAACTGAAATGACTGAAGGACAATGCACAAAAGTGCAACAAACAATAGCATATTGTAAAGCAACTCAATGCATAAATTGCTTTAAAGTATAAAACCAAAAATTTCACTAATTGGAATGCAATAACTCTAAATCTCTTGGCGACAGTATTAATTAACATATCAAGCACAATATACTAATGTAGCGCATAAAATGTTTGGCAAATTGACAAAAAAATTCATTAATTTTGCCCACACCCTAAAAAGTTGGCAGATTATATGTACAGGGTGATTCAAAAAGAATGCCACAATTTTAACTAGCTATACTTCCCAAAGACAAACCGCCCGTGAATGAAACATAAATCAAATGAAAGGGAAGGAAATAGATTTTCAACAATCGATATTATTGTGAGGTCATAAGCGTGCACATCCCAGTGATGTCATAATTGCTAATTTCCTCATTAACGAACAGATAATTTTTTAAGATAATTGGTATCCATATTTATTCAAAGCAGTTTTGCAATGGAAAAGAAAGTGTAACAATCACAAAAAAACAGCAAATGGTGTAACAAGTTATGAAGGGTAAGCTGTAAGCCATTTTATAAGTGTTCTATGTGCCCTCCACCTGCTGCATGAACAGCATCATGACAATGATTGCACTCATCTCAAACACTCCTTAAACTGTCTTTGTTCAATGAATTTACTGCTGTCATGATTCTGCTTTTGAGGTCATCCAGACTATTGTTGATGGTGGCACAAACACCATATCTTTTATATAAACCCATTAGAAAAAGTCGCAGTGGGTAAGGTCTGGTGATCTTGGCGGCCACCAGTGTAGTGCTCAGTCTTGGGGCCCTCTGTGATCTATCCAACGTTGAGGTAGAGTTTTGCTCAGAAAAATTTGAACATTATAATGCTAATGCAATGGTGCTCCATATTGTTGAAAGATGAATTATTAAAAATCTTTATTGATTAGAGGAAAAAGCCAATGTTGTAGCACAAGTTTGCTTTGAAATTGTGTTTTCCTCAAAAAAGAAAGGCCAAAAATGGCACAAAACACATTAACCTTCAGCAAAACATGGTGAATGTTCCACAATCTCTTGTAAAATTTTGAGTCCCCATATTTGGACGTAGTGACAGTTAACTTTGCCGATGATATTGAGTGTTGCTTCATCACTAAAAATCAAATATAGCAAGAAGCTGTCATCTTCTACATGCCGGAAAATGGCAATACTAAATTCCCCATGCTTTGCTCTGTCAATAGCACGAAGGGCTTGTACCACATGTAACTTGTATGGTCGTGTGACTAAACGTCATCATAACACACACCATACAGTTGATTGAGGGATGCAAAATTTTTGGTGGGCATAGCAAGTGGACTTTTGTGGGCTTGGCAAAAAATCTCTTCGAATTTAAAGACTGCCTTGTCTGAAGTCCTTGGTTGCCCTGGGCTCTTTCTTTTACAATAGCAGCCTGTTTGTTCAAATTGTTTGTACCAACAACAAATGTTTTTGGCATATGGCGCAGCAATACCAAAACGTCATTGGAACACCTTGGTGCCCTTATATAACAGTCAATTTCATTGAACTGCAGAACACAGAAAGATTTTTTTTGAGCGGATCATTATGTATGGAAAAAAAAACGTAAAACAACCATGCTGGAAATCGTGAGTTTGCGTAATTATGATATCAGAGACTTGCTTGTCTATGACTTCACAATAATATCAATTTCCTAAAATTTTATTTCCTTTCCTTTCATTTGATGTATGTATCATTCATGGGCGATTTGTGGTTATGAAGAAGTACGTTAAAATTGGGGTGTTCTTTTTAAATTACCCTATATATATGCATTTAGCCATAGACTACAAACCTATCAATGAATTCAATTACACCAACATACTGTTATGCTCTTCTTCTGCAATAAGATCAGGTGGTTCCGGAAAAATATAACGATCATAAAATGATGGAACTTCTGATAATGGTTCATCTGCAACTGCATTTTCCACAGAAGTTTTTTCAAAGTTTGACATTTTTCGTATAATTTGACCACAAACACAAAAATTTGAATAATGATTCCATCTTGATTTTGTAGAATTTCTAAAATCAGTAAGTACACAACTGGAGATGAAACAAAACCAAAATCCAAGGGCCACTCTATTTCAACACTTAAAAATACATGATACAGCAGAAAAGCAGAACTATTTGTGCACTGCACAAACAGTTTATTTAACCAATGATCGAACACAGGGTTGTGCAATGTATGGGTCAAACACGTCTAACTAGATGAGACCATAGGCTAAAGTTGCATTTGTTATTACGTATTTGTGGGTGAATCTCATTAAAAACATTGGTTTCATAACAAATTAACATAAAAAAAGGTTTCAAAGTTGATTTGACAAGAGATTTTAAACAGGCTTATTTTCATTTCCACTCCATTCAGATTCACTATATTTTTTTTTTATAAAACTTGCAACAACGCAAGATTCAAAAACTACAACATTTCACAACCCACAAAACTGTGACTTGTTGAATGCCTTGTGCTTGAGGGTAACAGGTTGCCCACTTATTCATAAAACTTACGTTATTGATTGACCCAGCGAAACTGCAACGGATGAAAACTTGAACGATGCTACTTGACCAGTAAAAATGCTGGTAAAGTTTTTTTTTGTCACCAATTTTTCTAATCGACTCATATGCTTGAAATTCATGCTAGCTCACTAGACAAACTTTGAAACTGTTAACAAAATCAGAAAATTCAATCAGATTTAACACAATGAAACATCTACAATGAACAACAACAATTACAGTCAATTTGTGTCTCCCTTAAAACACTGCCAATTTTGTGAGTCAATGCATCTGTCTAAAAAAAAAACAATTTGAATAAGCAGAAAGGCTCAGATACAGGTATCCAAACAAAAGAAACAGCTTTGTATGCAAAAGTTGTCTCAAAAATTAACTAAAAAATTAAGTCTATCCATTACAACAAATTATGACATCATAAATTCTGGTACTGATATTTGAAAAAGCAATAGGCCCATAATAAGACATGAAAATCCTAGAAAAGCGTTCGAGTAAATTGGAAACCACTAAAACACAGAAATTCTGCAAAATTGCAGATCATCGTCAGGGTTGAAATTAGTGTTACAATAAGGGTTAATTTGCAGAATAACCACTGAGTAAATTTTTTTTTATATCTAGAATAAAGTCAGGCCATTGACACAACTAAGCTCAATCACAAGTAAAAATATTTTTCCGTTTTTCACATTTTCACTTCTTTAAAGGTAAGGTTAGAATTACTAATTTTAAATAATATTAAAATCCTCAATCTGTAAATCATAAAAATAGCCTACATAAAAAATTATTTTGATTTTATTCATTAAATTTGCAACATAGCAGTTTGTAGGAGTACAGTCTTAACAGCAATAATGATCAACAGGTCATAGGTTTAACTCTCGAGCCAGATACACTTGTTGTGCCATTGGAAAGGCAGTGCACACCTATTTTGTTTGCTGTGACAGAAGCTTAACAAAAAAAATTGGGCTAAATCTCAGGTGATATCAAGCTAGTCTTGATGATTCGTCCCATGTTTGGCACTGATGCCGCAGTCTCATGAGATTGAAAGATAAATATCAGCAAAACTTAGAATATTTTTCTATTACTTAAAAAGCTATAATATTCTGTTAAAAGCAAACTATTTCGTTTTTACATCCATCTCTGTTTACTTTTTGTAAAACTAAGAAAGACAATTCACATCGCAGCCTAACTGAAAATGTAATTTATAGCACTGTCAAGTACATAAAACAAACAAAGAACAACACACACACACAGCAGGTTAAGTGAAAAAACATATTTACAGCACAGTTATGTAATCCTAACAGTAAAATACAAAAACAACACTGTGTTTAAAAAAATAACCAACAATCGTAACACCATTGACAATGATGTTTAATATTTTCTACACATCTGAAATGGAACCAACAAGGACAAAAGTCGCAAGCAACCCCATCAACAACTTAAAGATTAACTTCTTTACAAATATTACATATCTCTTTGTTGATAAATTAGTTTTTTTTGACCAACTCATAAGTTTGCATTGCAAGTTTTTCTTCTTTGGTTGTCCCTTTTAGTGGACTCCAATTGTAACCATTTAATAGACCTTTCTTTGGTTAAGACTTTTCCATAACCATTTGAACTCTTGACCTTATTCTGCTTTTTAGTTGAATGGTTTTTCGAGTGGTTCCTGTAGGCAAACTGCTTGAACTAGCACCATCCTCAAAGCTTTTCTAGCAGTCCTCACCACCATTGAAAATGAATCATCTGATGGATAGCTTAATCTTATCCACTGGAATCATACTCTTATTCAACGGATAAAGACCACATTTTCAGAAACCATTGATAAGATATTCTGGTTTTCCTATAAATGATGTTTCAAATAATTTATTCAATAAAATACTAAATGCTTCCTTGAAAACGTCTTTTTTCTGCTTTTTAAATAATACTGTTTTAAAATTTTGCTCCACTCTTTTTTTGCAGGAGCACAAACTCCTACATTTAATGGCTGGAAGGCATTTGAAGTATGAGGAGGCAAACAAATAATGTGCACTCTTTTGCTTTGTGCAGCCAATACCATGTCATATCTTAAATGAGAAGCATGGCCATCAAAAAACAAAATAATTGGCTTGGGTTTGCTTCGCTCATGCTTGAAAAAACCTTCTTTGACCCAAGTTTTCACATTGCAATATCTTCCATCCATGCCAATGGCATAACATTGAACAAAGCTCCAATTGGTGCACCTCAAATCCATAAAGCAGAAAATGTATTTCCTTTTCCTTTGATTATGTATGGTGGTAAACATTCTCCAGATGCATTTCCACAAAACATCACTGTACACATGATTTTTCCCTTGCTGGAGGTGATGCACTCTGCATCAGATCCTTTCTCATAAATACAATTTTTCATTGTTGGATCTAGAGTTGCCTTTTTCAGCTAAATTATAAAATTTTGTTCCATTTAGATTTGCATCAAGCTCTTTCAAGAAATTGCCGACTAACTCAAAAAGAAAGTTAAAACCTCAGTTGACCTCACATTAACTTGAACAATTGTTATGCATTCTGGTTATTTTTTGACAGATGATTTTCATGACATTGCAGATAACTATCTGTTTAATCTTTCCCAGGTTGCATCAAGCTCTTTCAAGAAATTGCCGACTAACTCAAAAAGAAAGTTAAAACCTCAGTTGACCACACATTAACTTGAACAATTGTTATGCATTCTGGTTATTTTTTGACAAATGATTTTCATGACATTGCAGATAACTATCTGTTTAATATTTCCCAGGCCTATTATTAGTAAATCTACAGTTTTCTTTGATTGCATCTAGAAAAGTTTTCATGATGTCAGGTATTTTATTGGCCTCAATAAACCAACTTAAATTCTTCAACTATTGCAGTCTGTTTTTCTAAGTATTTTTTAATTTCGTCTGACTACTCCAATGGTCTACCAACCCCAACATTAACCTTTTCTTCCAATTTTTTGATTACAAGTTCTCCAAAGACAGTTTGCTTAATCCTGCAAAGTTGCATAAGGAATTCCATATTTTTTGCAGTGTTTCTAATGCTATCTTCTTTTTTCTTAACTGCATCCAGATCTTTTTACAACTCATCTTTGATACATTTAGTAACTGTTTTGCAAACACAATTTCTAGGCATTTTTGTACCTACTCAAATTCTTCAGCAAAATATAAGGGTTTAGAAAACCAATGAGAGCCTATTAGATTAATTAACAAATAACGCTTGCTAGCCTAAAGCAAATTGCAAATTGCAGTGATAACCTGAAAGTTAATTTAATGCATTAGCCTACTTATTTAAAGGAACATGGTATAATGGTTAGAGCATTGCTTTGCAGTTGGTAGACATGGGGTTCATTCCTCTTATGGAGTTATACCAAAAGACTTTAAAAAAGTGGTATCCACAGCTTCCCTGCTTGGTGCTTGGCATTTAAGGAATGTTGTGGAGAACAAGCTAGCAAGTTTGCTTGTTGTGTCCTTGTGCAAGACACTCAACTGAATGCCGCCACCTTTATGCAAAAGACAAGTGGCCTAGACACCTCAAAATGGCAACTCTGAAGTGAGTCCAGACATCCTGTCCAAAAGACAGTGATACAATTAGCTTTCTCATGAATGGAGGATAAACATGAACAAAAAAAATGGAAAAAAAGCCAAAACACCTCATAAACGGCAACTCCCAAGCGAGTGCAGACATCCTGTTCAAAAGACAGTGATACAATTTTCTGTCTCATAAATGGAGGATAAATATGAACAAAAAAAATTACTTAAAAAAACAAGTGGCTGTAATTGCCTTACTTTACCCTAGCCATCACATTTAAAGTCAGCTGCACACTATCCACTACACCACAGCATCATTGCCAGAATTGTAGCAAATATGGTTCTTTATACAGTCATGAATGGTGACGACAAAATAGCTTTCAAGGGTAAAGGCCATCAACATCCAATAGCTATTTCCTTATAAAAAAGCACACAAAACTGGCCAAAAACTGTACAAAAATGAACACTGTGTACAGCCACATTTACTCGTAATCTTTTGACTACAAGTCTCACACATAGTGTATTATGCCATGCAGTTGACAACACTGGTTTACCTGTTCACAAAAACCTAAATTTGACAAATGTGAGATAAAGATACTAATTTTCTGCAACCTTCTGTTTTACTCACTTCAAAATAGCTCAAACAGTAATTCATGCAGTGTTTCACAAGCAATTTTTTATTTTACTTAAGCTGTTAAGGAAATAACTTAGCTATTTTCCTACTCCCAATTTCTTCCATGATTTCTGCACATGCTACTCTTTGAAAAATCATTTTGAAATGAAAAACTTTTTACATGTTTCAAAAACCATTGCATGGCACTAAAAATACAAAAATACATTAACAACTCAACACTTTAAGAGAACATAGCCATACAATCATTAAGTGAAATAACTCAGCACAGCAGCATGGAGGGAATATTGGAATATAAAAGAAGGGTATAATTAAAGTTTACATACGTAAATTATTTAAGCTGAAAATGATGGAAAAAATGAATATCAATGTTTATTATCTATATGTAAAGCAAATTTAAACGGGATAAATAACATGAATCATATTCAAACATTGTTCAAAGTATTTTCCATTGATAACCGTTTGTCTTCAGATAAATTTGCCATCATCGCTGATGCCACCAATTTGAATAGGATTTCTTTCCAGCCATTCCTCACTCAATTCCTTGTGAAAATTACACCAATCAACGATGGTAGGGGCAGTACAAGATACCTCTTTGGATATAGTCTTATGGGGATAGTCACTGGCCCAGCAATAGGTTATCAACACAAGATTATAAAGAGAGACATGGCTCTTCATAAACTAACTGCCTTTGTGGATGCTTTGTTTGTGCTTACACAAACTACAATACCATGTCTTACTGTCGGTAAGTTGAGCACGAGATATTAATCCACAAGGAACAGCACATTGTGGACACATATGTGAATTTGCCAGAAGTCTGTGACGCGCACACCACCTGATTGTTGTCAACGTATCTACCAATTCACGAACTAACAAGGTAATGTTATAGTTCTCGTTAAGAATAGCATTATCATCGAGGATATCACCTTCTGGAACAATGAATCGTGGAGATGCTGGACGACCTGCCATGTTTTATTAAATCCAACACTAAAATTAATTTAAATAAGAATAAAATACTAAATTAAAACAAAAATAATTTACATACATAAACTTTAGGCAGTGGCTATTTCGCCGTCGACGGCAATTTGCCCTTGGAATCTATTTTGCCGTGATCATTCACGTGTGTTTATATAGCCAAATTTGCTATAATAACACTAGTGACACTGGGGTGTAGTGGATAGAGCGCTGGTCTTGAGATACCATGGTTGCGGGTTCAAATCTCAGCTGGCCAGGGCTTTAAAAGAAAGGCAGTGTACACTGAAGGGGCAGGCCCGGTATGTAAATGTATGGGGCAGTGTACACTGGAAGGGAGTGTACAGGGTGGGGGATAGAGACCTGGGGGTGCAAAACTTTTTTTTTTGGTTTTTAAAATTGACCAATCAGAGACGGCCAAAAGTCACATGTTTAGTACGTCATTAAGATTGACCAATCACAAATAACTCACGGCAAAATAGTCTCTGAGGGCAAATTGCCGTCGACAGCAAAATAGCCGCTGCCTAAACTTTAATTATACCAAAAGAAGCACCAGCAACAAAGTACAAGAAAAAAATTGGGCAGGCTGCATGCTATGCAAACTTGAAAAATATAGCCACCTATGTTAAAGGTTACTGGCGTTCAACAGACAGGTAGACTCATAGTAAAGTGAGGTGCCCAACTTGCATAGACTATGAACTTTTTGGTTGGCTTTCTCTAGGCTGCACTAAACCATAGCAATAATTCCAAGCTATGATATGTATCCATCTAGACCTGTAGACCTAAGCTGTCTCGTTAGGTATGCACAAAAATTACGGTCTTAATTTACTGGCAAGCTGTAAAATCTTTTTTCTTTGTAAAATTGTGAGGATGATGGAATAAAAAGAGCTTTTTCTCTTGGAAGTGGCTATTTTGCCATTGACGGTATTCTACCCTTGGAGGCTATTTAGCCATAAGCACTTATTATGTTTATATTGCCATAATTGCTACAATTCTGCAAGTGATGCTGCTGCACGTGGATACTGCAGATGCCTCAAAATACAATGATTATGGGTTGGAATCTTGGCTGGCAGGGCACTTAGAGAAAGGTAGTGTACACTGGAAGGGAGCCTGATATGTGAATATATGGGGTAGTGCACACTGGAAGTGTAAAATGTAGAGGAGAGCACAGTGTGGGTGAAAGTTTTTTTAATTGATTACTAAAATTGACCAATCAGAGACGACCAAGAGTCACATGTTTAACAGGTCATTAAAATTGACCAATCACAGATATCTCAGGCAAAATAGGCAATAAGGAATCAGAGGGTTTTTAATTTGTCAAGGTACAGCTCTGCAAAACTGTTAGTTTTTCAAGTAATTTTTGAACTCAATTGCTAGTCCTCATACTTTGATTTGGTTTTGGAGCACATTCATTTGCTCTAACCCTCCAAAAGTTGTAAACTTCTCTTTGAAGTGCTCTTGCAACTACTCTGCAATGTCCAATCAGGGCTTTGCTTGCATTAAGTACAAACTATGTCCTATTTTTTTTAACTCGTTTGTTTATACACTCCATTTACTTTTGCCCTTGCATCTCCTCTCATTGAATTGTAGGCTTATAATGCATCAATTACAGCTTTTTTTCTGGCAACTGCACGCGAAATGGAGCTAACGCGAACTCACCAACGCGCAGGACATAGCCTAAGCAGGTTAATAATTTGATCTCTTCCAAACTGTAAAGGAAATAGAGTTTTCCGTTTATGGGACTCTTTAATCGCAACAAAGACTATGTGGACAAAATTTAAAGCATAGCAAGGTTGTATATGACGTCACACATTTCGCGCCAAAAAAAGTGGCTGACCAAAAGCTTTAATTTATGCTGGAGAGGTATAGGGCGAACACCAACTTTTGGGGTTATATTGAAAACTAATAAAAAAATAAATTAAAATTTGGAATAAATTATTTCTAGTTGGATACTCGGAAACAAATAAATTTAATCAAAAGCAATTTGGTTGAGATTAGGTCTTTCAGTTGGCTAGTCTAAGCTTATGTAGCGTGTCGCGCCTCGCACTTCATCGAGCTGCCATGCCAAACATCTTTTTGTCTTTTTTTACATTTTTTTTATTAGTTTGCTTTCGGCGGTTTAGCACCTTGCTCCCGCCGATGTGTGTGTGATTCTAGTTCTTTACTGTTAGAGCTGCGTTTGCTAATTTGCAACTTCGTGCGTCCCCAGTTTGACGCCCAGCTCACGCACCTTTGCTGTTTTACCCTATGATTTTACTGTAATATTAACTGACGAAGTACATACCGTCAGGTTTGTAGCCGCTCGGCTATCTCCGTTTAAAGTACATCGTGCTCCTATAGTTCGCACGCCTGGCGATGTAACCTCACGCCAGGAATCTAGCCTGCATGGCTTTCCGGCAACCTAGCCGTGATATTGCAACGCGTATTGTTTATTGTTATTGTATGCGTCTAAAATCACACACATTTATTTTTCCTTTTTTATTAGGGCTAGATTGTGTTTATTTTTACCTTCTCTTGGTAGCTCGGTGATCGGCTTGCCTTTCCCGCCATTAGGTTGTTTATCCGTTATTTTTTGTTAATGTGACGTGTGCAGTGTCCTGTTTACATAGACGTGTGCAATGACCTAATTCCTGGTGTCGCGTGCAGATTTTGTTACCGACCATGTGGTCGGAGATATTGTGCCCTTTCTTCGTCGATCGCCGTGGCGGACGGACGTGTTCTGGTTGTCTGTCATGTTTCTCGTTCGTTGTTGATCATCGTGGCAGAAGGACGTGATGTTTGATTATCTGCCACAGCTTGCGCGAATTGATGGAATAAAATATTGCTGTAGTGCTTTCTTCCTTGTGACTGCCATAGTTCCCAGCAATTGGGATTCAGTCAGCACGTTATTGCTCGAAGGAACCTATTTCCTACACTTAGTACTGTGTGCCAATTTAAAAAAGTTGCCCCTCAGAGAAGTGCCATCTAAACACCATTTGCTTCTCACTTAAAAATAAAACTATACCAAGTAGATACCAGTCGGTACATTAGCAAAAACAATCATTATTTGATCATTACTACCGGTACGGTAAGCTTGCAGGCAAACTTACTTCTTATGTCCATGAGCAAGGCATTTAACGGCATGCCTCCATCTTTATGTGGCAAACAGGTGGTGGGGCAAAGCAGTCTACCCGGTGTGACGAAAGACATGCAAACAGAGCATGAGCTCATACACATGAATAAATGAATTGGTATCGTAAGTTTTTGAATTACCTTTGCTCCAGCAGCCCAGGTAATACCCAAAAAACTTGTTCAGGAGTAGTTTAGGTCACAAAATAACATTTAATATATTAATATGACTGGTCTGCAATCACTATTGACAAAAAATTTCAAAAACTTACTGATTTTATCCAACAATAACTAATCCAGCATATGACAAACGGTACAGAAGTCTGCCCTGTCATTTAGGCTACAGTATAACTTAGGTTTTCAACTTTTCAGAATGCTTATGTCACTAAATATACTGTATAAGTTACACATTACAATTAACTTAAACTTAGCATTCCCAAACACGCTAATTAATCGAATATGAAACCATCACAGAAGCTGGCTACAAATAAGCCTGTCTGTTTAGCCCATAAGATTAGCCCAACTATTGGCAATAACAAGCAAACCTTAGCACCTCTTATCCTACTGTGACCTTAGATTCATTCCTTGACATTAGTAAAACAGCATATTTAACGTTCATTCAACAGCTGTCACGTTTAACGATTTGCTTTACAAAAAACAATATTACTCCTATTCAATTGAATGTAAAATCACTCAAAATGGTCAACCAATTTTTTCGAAAGCGCATTTTGATGACGTTTGATCACGTGGGTGCAACCTTCTTATTGACTACTAATTTCACATTTCTTGGTATTTCTTGTAAACTGAATCCAATGTGTGGCTTTCTAGTCACTTCAGTGGATGTACAAAGCATCCGGGCACTCTTCTTCAATTTTTTTGGCACACCATTTTGCTGACTTGAAATGTTAGCCACGCGGTCAAAACACTATCCCATGGATATCTAAAACTAGTTTTAGATATCGCTGACTATCCTTGCCACTCGTAGAGAGAAAGATATAGCGTGATGAACATATCTTTGGCTGGGTTTGCAGTAGCGGTTTTTGCAAACCGGAATAAAACTTCTTACCGATTTTAGAGCAGGTTATGAAATGAGATTTCGCTGCTTGATATTGAGTGCTAAGAAAGCTTCCATCTGTTTGCAGTAAATATCAAGCAGCGAAACCTCGTCTCAAAATCCGTTCCAGATATCAGTAAGAAGTTTTACTTTTGGTTGCGAAAACCGCAAGCTATATGCGAAAGCGCCCGTTGATTAACAAAACAAAGGTTTGCGCCAAAGAACCTGGGGCAGTGTAAAAGCCTAAAAATAGCATACATGTAAAACTAAAAAGTATTCACTATCTGCAAGCTGCATGAAAACTGTTCTCACAGCCAAAAAAAACTGCGCTGAGCTTCTTCACAAATGTTGCAATGGATTTTGTGTACAAACATTGTGTTATCTCATTTTGGTTGCTACCAGACATTCAATTGTCTTTTTCTAAGGACACAAGCTATCCGATCCGTCATCAAGTTCCACAGATTACTATCTCGATAGGCATGTCTCCTAATAGCCATTCCTTGTCCACCGAGATATTGACGCGAACGAAACATAAGCTCCTCCACCATTCGTGCAACTGCGTACGATAATTCTTCTGCACTGCTTCTGAAACCATATCATAGATGGGAGAGGCCTTTTGAAACAAAATGTCTTTTATGGCCTATGAGTGGATGTCCAATTTTTCATGTTTTTTTACAGTTTTTTAAAGCTTTCTTGCAATGATTGAACGTTGGGGAGAGTATCATAGAGTGGACCATTCCTACTATTTTCTTTAAATGCAACATGATAAATTCTGTACTCTGGTAATTTGTTTATCCTTCCGAAAACTGTTGTTTGTCATTTTGTTTGTGCTAGTTCAGCGGCTTATTCTTAGTTTGTGCGGAAAACAGGGATGAGGAAGCAGAAGCAGAAGCTGGAAGCGGAAGCGGTCTTTTTTCTGTGGAAGCGGAAGCGCGAAAATTCTACCGCTTCCGCTTCCACATAGGAGGGAAGAATGGAGGAAGAAAATAAATTGGTTCTGATATCTTTCGGAAAAGAGCCAATAGGGGAGCATAAACATTAAAAAATAAAAGCGAGGAGGAGTCATTTAGAGAGATATTGACCTCTACATAATCAGAGTAGGGGTCAAGCGAAAAAAGAGAGCAGGTAGAAACCTCAGAGAAAGATAAGCCCTGCCTGACGAAGAAAAATACCAGATCGGGAGTGGGTGCCATCGGATCACAGAGCAGAGAATCCAGGGATCCGAAAAGAGGAAAATAAATCAAATCCTGGATACAAATAAGGTCAACGGGATGAGATAAAATAAAGCGTAGCAGTTCAGTACTCCTGGCTCGGAGACCCCCAGTATTCAATTGAAGAACCCTGAGGGAGTTAGGGAGAGAAGAAGAAGCAGGAGGTAAAGAGAAACAGTCACGAGCATGAAGCGCTGGTGAGGGTGCAGAGCAAGAAGATACAAAGTGGGCGGAAAAAGGATAAGAGGTTTGAAGGCGAGGGTAGGGTGAGAGTGCTGCATTAGCAGAAGGGGGCCAAATGGGCCAGACTGAGAAGTGAAGGTATACCAGCTGGAGGAGTCTGGGAAGGAAGTCACAGTGCTGGTAGGTGTGGGATCTCCAAAAAAACAGGACGCAGCTGGGAGGGAAGCTCCAGGAGTGAGAGCTGCCAAGAGTTCTGAATCTACAAAAGGAGAGTAGTGAGCACTTTAAATGAACCCAATTAGAGCATGTACAGTATTGCACTGACCTACCCCTTCAGGTCACATTTCCAGAGCACACTGAACAGGGAAATACGAGACAAGTGTTAGGATGAACGTTTCCGCTCATCAGGAGAAGGAGAAGAATGAGAAGACGGGCAAGAGAAAGACAGGAGAAGAGAAAAGACAGGCCGATTTTAAAGAGGATGCGTGCTACCCTTCTGCGGTTGTTCAGGGGGCTGCACGGCGAAAAAATGGTTTGTGTGAGGGGAGTGCCCGGGGTAACTGAGACCCTCGGGAAAAACAACAGCGATTTAAACCCAACCCAAACGGGGTTGGGGACCGCATCACCACGTTGAGGCGGCTGTTGATTGGTGCAGTTCAATTTTGCTCTCTTTACGTGTATATACTAAATATACGACAGAGATTTCGGGCTTCACTATCCAAAAAAAAATCGGAGACAATACATGTTTTGGGGACGGACAGAAAGTCCGTAATGATGATTAGAGTTAGAGTTAACTCAAAGTCAGAGTTAGTTGAGGATAGAGAGGGAAAATCAGCGCTATACGGTGTAATTTGTTGTTGTGACGATAGGCTATTGTCGAGAGCTGTAATTTGTGGTTATACGGTGTACATCTGAGAAGCATTAAGTTAACTGTTGTAAAAGTGATTGTAAGTAGTGAAGGAACTTGCAATAACTGTTTATTTGTTGAAGCGTTTAATTATTTTTTGATGCGTTGTAACGAAATATTAGATTTTCTTACAAGCAGTTCATGATTTCTAAATTTTTGTTAGTGGGGGTTCCATGATAAACGCGAAAGTACATTAGGGGTTCCTCGATGACAAAAAGATTGAAAAGCACTGTTCTACATTTAACACGAGTTCTAATATCTAAGAAAAACAAACGCAGAGTAGTTCGGAACAATTAGCTTAAGCGAAGTAGGTAAAGTAATAGCAATAAATGAAGGTTTTTGTTTTCTCAAAATGACAAAGTGTAGGAGAAGGCGGGCTACAAAGCCACAAAAGTTTAAAAAATTGTCAACGGTCGTTTTCTCGTTTTTGTTGGTGGAAGCGGAAGCGGAAGCGGAAGCAATAGGTGTGGAAGTGGAAGCGTTTGAAAAATAACCGCTTCCACATCCCTGGCGGAAAAGATTAATTTTTGCATTCTCTGATATTATTTTTGCTAGAAAAGCAAAAACAATTCATAACTCATTAACAGAGTTCCTTAGGAGCGATAATTTGAAAAGGGAAGATTGCTAAGCTTAGTATTTCAATAACTTAATTTTCTAGGCAAAGTCAAAAAATTGGTAAGATTTTAATGCTTAAGAACGGGTAAAGAGGACAAGGAAGAAATCCACTTTGCTCCGTCTATTTTGAGATTGTTCAACAAATTACTGATAGTACATATGTTGAAATAAAAAAGAGCATATGTTGATGGGTAAAGTAGGCTTCATGCAAGAAAATCAACTCAGCAAAGTCAGAGCAGCCAAAATAAGCGAAAGAAGGCAAAATATACGTTAAAGAAATTATAGTTTTGAGTTTTGAGCTCTCAAAAGTACTCTTATGAGAAGAGCTAATGAAACATTACTACAGCAATAGAATCTGTAAAAGCGCTGAGACGTTTTTTATAATATTTTTATTGCAGCTTCAGAGAAAAAAGTCGAATTCAGCATGCTCACTAAGAGCAAGAATTTTTTGCATCACAAGGAAAGATAATGCTTATGCTTGTGCTGCTATTTCCAGAAACGCCATTAATGGCTTTTCAGAAAATGGAAATTTTCTCTCTAGATTGTTAAGTTTTGATGATCTTGATTTTCTTCTGCGGAAACAACTAATCTAGAAATTATTGTTTCATCAATTGAGCCAGTTATATGGGCCAGCATGATCAGATAATCCATTACTTGAAAGCAGGCCTAAATCACCAGAAATAAGGCACTAACATCCTAATTCAAAGATGTCCACAATCTCGCGCCGCATTCAAGAAAGTCAGGAAACACAGCAGCAGAAACAACGGTCAGTATATAAAATCGGAAAGCGGATTGGATTTTGACAGGCAGTTTGTGAAATCGGAAAGCTCTTAGATAAAGCTAAAATTTTTAAATTTTGAGACTGCACTCCCTAAATTAGGAGTGCACAAAATGCAGCCCAAGTAAGGAGTTTTTAAGGGCCGCGACTGTTCTCGGATTAAGCAATGGGCAAACTGCGCAATTGCCCCGGACCACGCGCCTTTTAACGCTATTAACCATTGAATTGAATTGAATTAAAATAAATTTATATCCTTATAACCTACATTACCAGCAAACTTGAACTGAAGAATCTAAATATTTACATACCGGTAAAGTTATGATTAATTCTACGAAAAAAAATTAAAAGCAGACTTTCAATGACAAAGTAACTGTGACGTCACAGTAGAGACTGGTATAATCAGTGGTGTATTGCTAAATAATAAAGTAGGTGGACGGTTGGACGGCTGCTAAACAATAAAGTAGGCGGACAGTTGGAACTGATTTCAAACCTTATGGTCTGAGAGACATGCGCAACGGCACACTTCGCTACAGCGCAAGGCGGGAAGCATAGACAACATATAATTGAACTGTTCGCAACAAAGAGTATACTAATTAAAACAAATTTATTTAAAAAAAAGTATATTTGAAAACATCTTTTAGAAACAATAAAATAAAAAAATTTTGAATATTAATAAAATGTGCCTTCAGTCACGCGTTTTCTAAAAAAAGTAAGCGGACCGCGATACCCCTGATCCCCCTTCAATACATTACTGGGTATAATAGCATTTAAAATTAATGGCTGCGAAAGACTGTCAAATGTTAGAGCAGTTATAAGACATCTTAGACGCCACTACAGCCCTCAAAGAAAATTTTCTTGAGTTGAGACAACTGCTACAAGATTGTACGTTGGACGACAATGAAACAAATAAAACCAAATCAGATTCATCGTATTTGAAAAAGAGTATAGATGCCTTAGAAACAGCCATATTATGTGTTTTATGGCACAAAATTCTCAAAGGTTTCACAGTTCAAGCAAATGTCTACAGCGTGCTGACATGCCTTTAGGAAGTTGCGTAGCACTTTACAATAGAATCGAGAGTTTTCGCCAGCATTTATGGGATGAGTTTGATATAATTGAAAAGGATGGTCTGAAACTAACACCCGGTATACAGAAAACCTATGTGTCTCCAAACAAACGAAACCAAAAAACGAAAAAGACTTTTAATTATGAAGGAGAGGACATTGGATGCACTACAGCTGTGGAAGATGCTCGACAATCCTTTCGTATTGGAACTTACCTTCCAATCATTGATACCTTAATTGCAGAAGTAAGAAGACGAAAATCTGTGTACTGCATATTGCAACAGAAGTTTAATTTTTTGCTGAATCTGAACACTTGGGCTATCAGTGATATAGAAAACGCAGTGATATAGAAAACGCATGAGTTGTTAAAAGTATATGCAAGCAATTTGGATAGCGACTTTCCTTCAAAAGTTGTGCACTTCGCTTTTCATTTACGTTCATCTCCTGATCTTGGTTCGAAGACAAATACTGCGCAAGCACAGCTGTCATATTTGAAAAAGAACTGCTAAATTCAAACTTTTCCAAATGTGGCTATTATTTTTTGTATATATCTGACCTTGCCTGTTGCAAATACGGAAGGTGAACGTTCTTTTTCGGCATTGAAAAGGGTGAAAAACTACCTGCGCTCATCCCTGACGCAGGATTACGTCTGTGATTTCTGTATTACGGCCATCGAAAAGAGTTTCACAAAATCTATGAGCTTTGAGGATATTATTGATAAATTTGCAGCAGCAAAATGCCGAAAACGCCAGTTGCCTCAGCTTTTTTGTGTTGCACCCTCTGAGATGTTTATTATATTTTCAGTGTTGTTTATTTTTGCCCCGTTAATGAAACATTGCGAAAATTTTATTCTACATTTAACCTTTTAAAATAAATTTCAAACAAAATTAATAAATCAAAATAACAAATTAGACTCAACCTCTTTTATCTAAATGAATAATATTCAAAATAAAAATTTGTTTTTTAGTTTGAATTTCTATCAAACAAAAACACAAATAACGCAAAAAATCAATTTTTAGTTTAAAATAAATACTGTACAGTTTGATTAACCCATTTATAGGTCACCCATTTTAAATACCAAGGATTACCGCAGGGACACCTTATTTCCGGAAGGTAAAGAGGTTATTGTGTCTTCTATTATTAAGATCCACTAAATCAGTGGCTCCCAAACATTTTCGAGCGCGACCCCAATCTAAGTTAGTTGTTTTCGCGTTCCATAATATAGGGGCCCCGCACTCTTATCTGCCCCGGGCCCCGCAATCTCTTAATCCGCCCCTGTTCGTGTCAATTGTCGGCAACACAATTTAAGTTCAGTAATGGTAACCTTAAATTAGGCCAGTTGAACCCCCAAACAATATCTCTACATCTCCCCATCAAGATTTCACGTTAGTGAAATGTGGCCGGAATGGAAAAAGTTTGTGCACCCATGATCTAAATACTTAAGGCTTCATGTAAAGGAAAATATAACAAATCCCCAATACACCAATTGAGATGGCTGGTGATAATTTTCAATAAACTTGTTTCGATAAATTCCCGTGTTTTTAAGCAAAAACACGCTAGCATGAAGCTACTGTAACGGCAGCGCAGCGAGTGGGGCTGGACACTCGCTGACATTACAAGATGGTTCACGTTGGATCACTCGCTCGCTGGCAACTCAAAATAACAACTTCCAACACGATGATGTTGATTAACCGGTGCGATGGTGTAGTGGTGAGAGCGTCCGCATCGCAGTCGGTAGGCCTGGGGTTCATTTCCTAAGTCGAGTCATACCAAAAGACTTTGAAAACTGATATTCACAGCTTTCCTGTTTGGCGCTCAGCATAAAAAGGGATAGTGTGAAGAGCAAGCCGACAAGCTTGCTTGTTGTGTCCTCGGGCAAGGCACTTAGCGGGACGCCTCCACCTTTATGTGGCAGACAGGTGGCCCACTGGTACTTCACCGAATTACAATTGTGAAGTTGCTAATCCAGCATGTCGTAAAAAGACGACTCTTGGGTACCCACCAGTGGCAGTCCGCCTTGTTGGTGGTGGGGCTACCAGTCACTGAAGACTGGTACGAAATGGGCTGCCATCTTTCCTCTAGCCTAATTTCAATTAGGTTGACGGCATGCCGTACCTCCATCCCGAGGAAGAGGAGGGGTAACCACAAACAAATAAATGATGTTGATTGACGAAAATATAACTAATTTGAGATGGAGAAGTATGAAAGTTGTTGATGACAAATAAAATTGTACAGCGAAATGGTGTCCTATAAATATATAATTTTAAATAAAAACCAATCTAATTTCGAAAATATGCACAAACTATGAAACACCAAGCCCAAATAACACGAGCCGCGGGAGCAGGCAGATTGTTCTCTTACCAATTGCGTCGGTTCTGGAATACTCAGCACAACGGAGCCTACAAACGGGGATAATATCACGGGATAGAAGCCTGCACTCCGCAAGCGCAAAAGGACACACATTAAGAATATACAAGCTACAACAATTAAACACGTACCTATGCACATTTTTACCAACTTCATAATAAACAATTAAACACCGAGTTAATTCATTATAGTAAATGAAACAAACAAAACGAAACAAGCGCTACTACGTAAAAAAGGAAAACAGAAAAAGAGTTTGAATCGCATCTACAACATAAGCGATCGGAAATTTTTACAGCTACAGTAACCTATAGAATCAGACAGAAGTGTAAACTCAGAAATAACAACATTATTGCGCAATAGTTGACAGCTGGCAGCAACAAAGCTACACATTTATGATGTAACAGTCCATATTCACAAAACACGAAGTAAAACGAATTATAAAACTCGTTAAGTCACAATAAGGTACTTGATAGTGCCAGCTTGCTAAGACTGGTATGCTCTTACCTAAATTTTTTAATCGCTTAGTTTAATAGTATTTTGTAAAAAAATAGTATGAAAACCGTATGTTAGGATACACTCAGGAACTTTTTTGTAGCGAACCTGATGGATCACTGAAAATGTGAATAATATTTTCTTGAAACTATCCAAAGGCGCTCCACCCTTCTGGCACAATTTCAGGGTCTTCAGCCCCCCCCCCCCACTTTGTTTGCTACTGGGCATGGTACTGGAAGTGTAGATTACCATATCCAAAGAAGAGATCAAAATTTTGTGAAGATTAAAATTTCGACATCGAGATTTAAACAACAACAAACCAGATACTATCAAAGAAAAGAGGTTGTCACTAACTCAGAGCTCTTCAACCAAGGTTTTGTAAAATATTTAGAGGGGTTCTATGAGCACTGAGTGTTCTGCAAGGGTTCCTTCTTTTTGATTTTATTTGGCAACATAAAACGCTATTTTTCGAAAATATTTTGGGAAAACCCAACTACTCTTATGTGAACGCTTAATGCAATCATCTAAATGTTTAGTTTGTTTTAAGCGCTGCGATTTCATTTCAATTATTATTGGATCATAAATGTACAACACAGCAAAAAGTAGATTTTTTTGATTGATTGAAAATAGCAGTGGCTTAACGACCGAAGAATACGATACGACCAGTTGTTCACTAATGATGCTCGTATTACGACTTAAAATTGGTGATGGGACGATACCCAATTTTATAACGATTTCGATACGAGTCCGGCGGATACCTCATTAAAATTCCGATTCCTATACCGATACGAGTCCCGATTCCGATACATGCAATGAATTCATGATAATTTTCAGACCCTCAAGCTGGTTTAAGAAACAAATATTTTTTGTACAAAGTACTTTTATTAATTATGCATTCAGAAGGAACATGAATGGTTTTGTTACAGCAAAAAGAAAATAAGTTAGTTTCTTGTATAATAAAATGAAATGAAAAGAGTAAATGTTTAGAAAAAAAAAATATTGAAGTAAATTCCTTGAAGGTATTTATTCATATTCAAGTCTCAATATTTATAGATTGTAATTTAAGTTGCAAACATACGAATTCCAAAGAATCGTTTCCAGAATCGAAAATTCGAGAAAAATTCTCCGATTCCGATACCAGAAAAAGTTCCGATATTTTCTATTCCCGATTCCGATTCTGAGTACCCGTCCCATTACTACTTAAAATTAGCGAGAAACAAAAGTAGGGTTTTCCAAATTTTTCTTTCAACAAACCTTTCAGTTGAATTTAAATTTGTAGCATAAGTAGAATTTAGCATGAGCATTAGTCGATTTCACGTAGTTGATTGCCAAAATCAAAGGTGTTTAAATTGAAAAAAGGTGGAAGCATCAAACATAAAAAAATAAAAGGTTTTCAGTGACAAAATGGGCAAAGCAATCGCTTTCGTAATGTTGATCTCCAAGGAACGTCTTTAGGTAGAAAATGGGCGAAAGCAAATCAGCTTGATTAGGCTTTTATCGAAAATCATTGATGTACCTGTACGAGAAACTTGCTCGAGCACCCCAAAAATTTTCTCTCGCGTGCCTCAGTATGAAAACTCCTGAACTACGGTTTTTGTGCTGGGAAACCAGAGCCAACGTAGTTTTTATAATTTTTTTGTGATTAGAGTTCAACGACATTTGCAAAAGTGCAGGAATGGTTCCACGAGATTATGAAGGTTGATAAGCTCTGTACTAATTTTGACAACACTATTAAATGAATGATGAAACTGTCGACGACGGGCATTAAATACGGTATTAATTGAATTATCAAACCGAGATACCGTAAATTGCTTTACAGCATTAAATATTAAGTGTTTTCTAATTAAAAAACATTTGTTTAAATTTATCTTGGATTGAAGTCAAAGTTTTAGGTAAATATCTCTTTTCAATATTGTCAGGCTTGCTTATTTTGGTAGCGTATTGTTGTTGACACTAGGTGGCAGCAATCTCAATTTATTTCCACGACGGTAAAAGTAGGTATAAAACTGCAATATTTAACGTATTCCTATTTCTTTTACTGTTAAATTCTTTGCACCATAGATCATTGAAATAGCTGAAGCTACTTGTAATCAATTGTATGAAATTGTTTGGTGTTTTGTCAAGTTACTTTTTAGCAGCAGCCTTCTCCATCTATATGGATTTTAATCACTTTTGTAATTGAGGCTACTTATTGAATTTTTGTTTGGAAGTTGTAGAGCACAATTTTTGTTTGGAAGTAGTAGAGCACTCCTACAGTTTTCACAACAAAGAGCGCCCTATATTGTGAGTTCTTACGAGTCATAAATTTTTGACATGTATGTCATATGAAGTCTGTTGCTTTAGCGGAGTGTTGTAACGTTCTGAGTTCTTTGCATCACCGGCGCAAAAGAAGAGTGTAGACTGACAGTTTCAACCTTTCCTGGAATATTGTCGGTTCTCCATGAATCTAAAGAATGAGCAAAATACTTAGCTTTAAATAAATCATCTTCAAAAAAGGTTTTTATCTTATTTTATAGCTGAAAGTAACGAAAAAGTCACCCAGAAAGACTTAATCTTTGGAACAATAGATCATCACTTTTGTTTTAAGACAAAATTTCCTTCAGCCCCTTCCCCATAAAAAGCAAAATGATACCCGCATGCTCTGCATACCAGTATGGTCATTGCTTTTCTTATCTTAATTTACGTTTGCAATCGGCGAAAACTAGAAAGGTGAAGCCCTCAACAGATTTTTTTGCTTTCCCAAGAAATTTAGAAATGTGGGAAAAAAGTAAAGCAGTACAAAAATCACTCTGAAAAACTTGATCCTCCCAAAAACAAACAAACAAGGAATTCACTTTGCTTTAGCTACTTTTTCATAGAAAACAAAGTGGTTCGCTTATGTGCTTTCCTGACTGCCCCATGCTGACAAGAGGTCTAAATAAATCTTTACCGTCATTTAAAAAACGGCAGACATTTTCCTATAATTTTGACTCCTATATCTATAAGAACTATTTGATTTTTGATTGCACATTGAACCTTTACACCAAAATTATATTGTTCTTTCTATTGATCGGAAGCTGGAGTCAAAGGCTACGCAATTTTTTCTGAAAAACCAAAAACACGAGGAATGACATAGTGTGCAAAATAATAAAATTTTTGTCAAACAATCTTTTCAGAAATTTTGAAAAATTATCTACCATCTCATTCCTTTTTGGCTAGGGTTTCAATCGGTAATTTTGCTAGTTTATGTAGTGTACAGCCGGGGAAACCCATTTCAAAAGTTTCGCATCAGGGATCAATTCTAAAGACAAAAGAATTCTGCGCTTTGACCAATCTATCCCATCCACATGAAGCTTATCGGAGATAGCTTATAGGAAATAGCATCGTTTTCCCGATTGGCTTAAAAAATGTGGACACGCTAAATAAAAAAGATCTGCTATTTCTGATCAAAAGAAAAAGGCAGACTGGAACGTGGGTTTGACTTTAGAAAGACACGAAGTCACCAAAAACAGCTAGGAACAACTTGACTTCCTAAAACTTTGATGAGAATCTAATAGGTGCTGCTCAAGGATGAAATGCTATTCAAGGCCCTTGTACCTACGTAATATTGCGTCTTTTTCCTCAGTCTTCATGAGAATGAAGTAAAATAAAATATATCTTGAACACAATACACTGAAAAAACTAACATGCGAATTTCTTTTTTCACATATTCCTTTTCTTGTTTGTCAAAAAGGCGTGTCTGTTTGAATCTTAATTCAAAGGTACTGTGTTTTACCTTTATTTGTGTTAGTCGATAGAGCTAAAGCCGTTGTTGAACTACATAACTATATTTACAAAAGAAGAATGGATTTAAATTGTGTGTGCCCATGAGGTCTGCCTGAGGTAGTATAACATTATAGTGCAGTAAAAAAGTTTCCAAAAACCAGTTCCTCTAAGCGGTGTATATTGCAGCTTTCGCCCCTGTTTCCCCATCAACAAAATTTCGAGAAAGTTTATTGACCGAGTTCGCAGAGAGTCGAGCTGTTGCCCAGCGAGCGAGAGCCTTGTGAGACCTTTGAATTTTTTCACTGCACCTTGCTGTTAGTCATGCCGGTGTCACCCAGCACAGCCACCATTCAGTGATGTCAGGTCAAGGCCGGCTTCACCTAATTTACATTTCTGAGAGCAGCAGCGATAAGTTGGTGCAAATGGAGGTATCATTTATACGCTCCTAATGCTCATCGTCGCACTGGTATTTTTCATTGAGACAGGTCTGCTTACAAACTCTCTATCAATTCTCAAATTCTATCCGATCCTTCCTATAAGTATAGAGGCATAAGGTAAAAGTTGGGGGTAGGCTGTGTAATTACTTTTGTTTTACAATCACAAAAATAGGTTATTTGGAAGAACGCTTATTTCACCACTGATGCCACTTCCCTCGCAATGTAAATGTGACACCAAATTCCTTGGCTGCACCCATGTGTCTTAATCCCAGAATAGAGCCAAAGGTGCTTCATCTTGGTCGCAGATCCAGGGGGTGTAAGGGGATGCATTCCTCCTACCAGACTAGTCTTAATTTCGTGAATATGTATGCTTGTATTTGCTTCGAAAAATAACTCTGTTTAGAGCGTCCTTGTACCTTTGTACAAAGGCAAAGGAGACATCAAAGAATGTGGAAACTACCGAGGAATCAAGTTGATGAGTCACTCTATGAAACTGTGGGAGAGGGTAATAGAAGCAAGGATAAGAAAGGAGGTGATGATTGGTGAGCAACAATTTGGGTTCATGCCAGGAAGAAGTACCACCGATGCAATCTTCTGTTTGAGGATGCTGTTGGAAAAGTGGAATGAAGGGCAGAAGGCGGTGCACTGTGCCTTTATTGACTTGGAGAAGGCATACGACAGGGTACCCAGAGAGGAACTGTGGGAATGCTTGAGGTTAGCTGAAACATCAGAGTGCTATGTAACGATTATTAAGGACATGTATGACGGAGCGACAACAACTGTGAGAAGTGCAGCAGGGTTGACTGAGGAATTCAAGGTAGGTGTTGGACTTCACCAAGGCTCAGCACTCAGCCCATTCCTTTTTGCCATCATCATGGACAAGCTGACGGAGGACATCAGGAAGGACGCACCATGGGATATGCTGTTTGCAGACGACATAGTGCTGTCTAGGCAAAATTGCAGGGAGCTAGAGGATGATCTGGAGATGTGGAGAAATGCGCTGGAGAGAAGAGGCCTAAAAGTGAGCCGAAGCAAGACCGAGTATTTGAAGGTTGGGGATGTGGATGATGGAGAAGAGTTGAAGCTGCAAGGAGAAAAGCTAAAGAGAGCAAAAAATTTCAAATATCTGGGTTCAACAATTAGTAGCGATGGACGATGTGAGGAAGAAGTGAGGAGAAGGATCCAAGCAGGCTGGATAAATTGGAAGAAGGTGTCTGGAGTTCTGTGCGACAGGAAATTATCAGCAAGAGTTAAGGGTAAAATGTACAAGAGTGTTGTCAGACCAGCCATGCTTTATGGAATGGAAACGGTGGCAATGACGGAAAGACAGGTAGGAAAAATGGAAGTTGCAGAGTTGAAAATGGTGAGATGGGCACTGGGAGTGACAAGAAAGGACAAAATAAGAAACGAATACGTGAGAGGGACTGCCAAGATCGCAAAGCTAGGAGACAAACTTCGTAATGCAAGGCTACGCTGGTATGGCCACGTGAAAAGGAGAGAAGAAGGCTACGTGGGAAAAACGATGATGGAGATGGCGGTGCCAGGTAGAAGGAAAAGAGGAAGGCCAAGGAGAAGGTGGATGGATTTGGCAAGAGAAGACATGGAAAGGGTTGGAGCTAAGGAAGGAGACGAAGTCGACCGGGAGAAGTGGAAAATACTTTCGCGCTGTGGCGACCCCGAATAGGGAGAAGCCGAAAGAAGAAGAAGAAGAAGAAGAGGAAATTTGGACTTTGGAAAAGTTGATCTCCAATAGTAATAGATCAATTCAGAATTCACACCTTCCCCACAAAAAATTTCATGATCCGCTGCTGCTAAACCTCTTGCAAATCACCCAGTCGGCCTAATCACTCATTCTTAAGAAAAAGTTTTTCTCCGCAATTGCACTTGTACATTTGGGTACTATGATCTTTCGTAGTGATATAAACCTTAAGACCTATTTTTTCTATTGATTTCCTCTCAATCTTTAAATTTTAAAAACTATGCCCACTACATCGATCTTCCTACTCATAAATTAAAACTGTGCTTACTTACAAGTTACAGCAAATAATTTCACAAATTTTCAAGCGTTCCTTTGACTAAGTGCATGATGGCATGAATTTTTTTTTTTTTTATTTGCCATATTTATCCTCTATTCACGAGAAAGCGATGTATCGCTATGTTTTGGACGGGAAGTCCGCACTCGCTTGGGAGTTGCCATTTACGGGTCACCTGTCTTCCACATAAAGACGGGGCGTCCCGTTAAGTGCCTTGCCCAAGGACACAACAAGCGAACTTGCCGGCTTGTTCTCCATAACCTCCCCTAAATGCCGAGCGCCAAGCTGGGAAGCTATAGATACCATTTTTTATAGTCTTTTGGTAAGACTCGACAAGGGGAATGAACCCCTGGTCTACCGACTGCGAAGCGGACGCTCTAACCACTACGCCATCGCGTCGGTAATTCAAAGTAATTCAAACCTTTGAAGCATGCTAAAGTGATAGATGTACTATAATTAAATTATGAAGTAATAAGTCTGTTAATTTCAACTCTTTTGTAACTATAGACCCAATAATAAAACTTAACGACTCTCGCTGCACATATGTACAGTAAGTTGCTCCCGGCATAGACGCAGCCATTATAGGGCTAATTGACCCATAGCACATAGTCCAGCAACTGCAGTTCGGTTCGTACAATAAGTTAGGTTTTAGCTTAAGCGGATAACCCACCAATTAGTCTTTCTGCTAAAGAAGAAGTTAGTTTTTTCTGAATCCAGCGAGATTTCAATATAGTACTCAGCAGTTTGTTCCACTTAGTTTAACGTGATATAAATGTGTTCGGGGTTGAAAGTACTTAAGCACTCGGCATGACTGTACTACAAAGGTCTGAGAACCAACCTCGAGTCCACCTGCAGTTCATAGTAATTTTTATATCTGCCATTGCATTATTAAGATAACAGACTAAAACCGGTGTATTAGTGCTGGAATATTTTATTGCAATTTAGTAGGCAACAGCATATTAGTGGCATGCTTCAATATTTAATGCTTGCTTTCGAAATGAGAGTCGATTGAAAGTGCAGCTGGTGCCTGCTGCCTTTGTATCTGAAGTGATACCAAGCATTACGACGTCACTTAATTATGACGACATAGCACTTTTTTGAGGCGTTCAAAAAAAAGGAAAAGCATGTTTAAAAATCGCTTCAAAGCTCAATTCCTTGTTGCATGTTGTTGTTTTGTGATTACCCCTTCTCTTCCTCGGGATGGAGGTACGGCACGAACGGCAATTCAGGTTCCTGCAGTCAGCCTAATTGAAATTAGGCTAGGGGAAAGATGGCAGCCCATTTGGAACCAGTCAGTAGTGACAGATAGCCCCATCATCAACAAGGCGGACTGCTATTGGTGGGTACCCAGAGTCGCTTTTTGCGACATGCTGAGTTAGCAATTTCACAATTGCAACCCGGTGAAGTACGGGTATCCACCAATGACACCATGATGTCACCAACCCCCTCATAACACTCTCCCGATGGTGATGATAAATTGTCTCAAGTTTTTGATAGCATTTGATAGTTTGTTGAGTTGTAAATAAAGCTTAAGTTTAAAAATTTATTTAATAGGAACAAATTTTACTACTGATTGTTAATAATGACGCGATCAGACTTTCTAAAAAAGTAAAATTTCTTCAAGTTGGTAAGTCGAGTGCTAGTTTTTGTTTAAAAAAAATCGCTTTCTTCAAAAAAAACCGTGTTTCAAAAAAATATTTTTGATTATGACATCATGATGTTATCACGAATCTACTTATGACACTCGCCCTGGAGAGATGATCAATCGTGCCGAATTTCATGGTTGTACCTCCATTAGTTTCGGAGAAGTTAAAGCGCGCACAAACACAGACAGACTTGCGCTTTGTAGTATAGGCTAGCCGGCTTTGCTAGAGTCGTCGGCAGGGACCTCATTGTCGATATCGAGGTTAAGAGTATCAGTTCAGCTGACCAAACCAGCTTCACCCAATGAGTAATTGTGAAAACAGTAATCGAACGTTTATGTTTTTTTGACCAAGTTAATTCTAGTTTTGAAACAAAACTACCGTTTGTTGAAAGGAAATTGAGTAAAAAATATGAGAAGTTCGTACACCCGATGTATTTCTCGCAAGCTTGTGGAGTCCCTGGAAACGCCTTATTTGCCCTGTTTTCAGCATTGGTGTTCATAAACTTAACAAAGTTTTATCCCTTCGATCGAGCAAATACTTGATAGCATATTAAAGTTGTGGAAGGACGCCAAAATGATTGACAAATATTTTGAGGGATAAAGCTATTAAGTATTAATATTAGTCCCACTACACACGACTTTTTCGTAACTCTATACCTATTTGCTGAAGTAAAGCCTGTGGCTGCACGTATGTTATACATCTTGGCATATACGCAGCAATGGAAGAGCATATCAACCCGAAGTGAAGCACTCAGAGTTATCTTATTGCAATAGCAGGTCCCTCGTTAGTATTGTCGAGGTTAAGAATATTACTCACAAGTGGCAGTCCGCCCTGTTGGTGACGGGCTACCAGTCACTCATGATTGGTTTGAAATGGGCTGCTATCTTTACAGCCTATAATTTAACAAATTTTTATCGGTTTAACTGAGCACTGGCATGGAAGCATGAATGTAAAGATTTGGCAAAGGGAGGCGCCTAAATGATTGTTGCCTAAGTTCAAAAATAGCGTTTGGCATACTACTAACGACTTTTTGTAATTGTATGGCTATTTGCATGACGTACAATCTGTGAGTGAGCTTATATTGCTAGGTTTTTGTCCGTGATGGCTTGAGGATTTTAGGGGCTTGAGGCAAGATTTTATGAGGGGGACTCCTAATGACTTTTTTCAATTGAAGACTATTTCTATTTCGAAGGACTGGATTAGGAAAATTTGTTGCAAACTTTTGGCCCTAAACTTGCAAGTGAAGCCCTCCCCCTCTTTTGTTATTGGAGATCATCTCTGTTTTGTCGGATTAAAAAACACAAACGTGTTCAACATTTGGATTGCAGTTCAAAAGTTACCGGTAAAGACTTTATTTTTTGAAGATCAACACTATTTTGCAAGGGCCAAAAAGCAGTTAATAGGACTTGTCAGAAAGGAGGGATTCCTGTTCTGAATAAGTCAACTTCCTCACTTGCCTCACCCTAAATCCATCACTGGTCCTGGCATAATTGCAGCTAGGAGAAGCGCAAAATAACCCAAAGTCAAGTACGTAGAGTAAATATATTTCAATAACCTAGGTTATGATTTTGGATTGTACTCCTGGTTAGGTTATTGTGGCAAAGGTGCGAATAATTGTTGTGATTCCTGTAAAATTTAACGTAAAATTCGTCAATTCGTTTAACTTTGTTACATTTGATTAATATGTTTTGGAGGTTGAGATCCGTCAAGCCAGTAGCATGACTGTACAAAAGTATTGTAATTTGTCACTGCATCACTTATAACCAGGTTTTTTGTCCCACCGTTATGTCAATACTGTAAAGTACCCCAAGGTTGTCAAAGAAGCATAAAAATCTGCTTCAGTAAAGTTATTTTTGCATACTTAAAAAAACTTAGGTAAAAGAAGAAAGTAATGATGTGTGTATTTACTTGAGAAGAAGTAAAAAAGCTGTGGAGAATTAAACATTTTAAGTAGTACAAAGTAGTGATATTTTTTAGCAGCTTTGTCGTATGGCTTTCTGGACAAGTGGTTTTAGGTAAGGGATGCGAAAAGGAATTTCTAAAGCTGCGATCGTCTCTGCTAATTTGTTGCTTTATTTACATAAGCGTACGAGTTAAAGGTTAGCACGTATGGTGGATACAGTGACGTCACTACACAAGTGGGGAGACACTATTTTGTTGGTGGTACAGAATTTTAAAATAGCTTTAAAAAAGCTGTTTGAGCCATAAGCTTTTCGTGACGCTCTCATCAGTGGCGGTATCTCGTCAAAAGGGAAGATCTAGAGTGAATAAGTCTTTTATGTGAATAATTTGGATGTTACGTAATCAAGACAGGCCAATGATAGCGTTTGTATTGCAAAGCGCGCGAAAGAAAGATTTCGCAATTGCGAAAGTTCGAGAAGACGCAGCAGGAGGCCAAATGCCACGATTATCGAAAGAGTTTGAGAGTGTAAACAAACTCTTTCTGCCTGCATAACACCGGGCGTCGGGCCTTGATATAAGTAGCCCCTAAAAGATTAAGATGGAAAGAGCTGCGCGCTGCGGCGAGGATTGAAAACCGCTTATCATCATAGTTTAATGCGCATCGATCATTATCTAAAAGATGCTGACCAATGGCGGAGGCACAATCCGGTTTGGTGTCGGTTTGTTTGCACGATCTGTGTAGTTGAGATCGGCGTGGACGAGTCAATTGCTGTCTTAACCATTGCGGAACATGTTGCTTGATGCGATTCTGTAGTCGTTGAGATGTTCGCCCTACGTACCGACTATCACAGTGGCACTTGTATTCATATATGACAAAACTTTTCTGAGTGGCAGGTAGAACATTCTTGCGGGCCACGCCGATCTCAACCACACAGATCGTGCAAACAAACCGACACCAAACCGGATTGTGACTCCATCATTGGTCAGCATCTTTTAGATAATGATCGATGCGCATTAAACTATGATGATAAGCGGTTTTCAATCCTCGCCGCAGCGCGCAGCTCTTTCCATCTTAATCTTTTAGGGGCTACTTATATCAAGGCCCAACGCCCGGTGTTATGCAGGCAGAAAGAGTTTGTTTACACTCTCAAACTCTTGCGATAATCGTGGCATTTGGCCTCCTGCTGCGTCTTCTCTAACTTTCGCAATTGCGAAATCTTTCTTTCGCGCGCTTTGCAATACAAACGCTATCATTGGCCTGTCTTGATTACGTAACATCCAAATTATTCACATAAAAGACTTATTCACTCTAGATCTTCCCTTTTGACGAGATACCGCCACTGATGAGAGCGTCACGAAAAGCTTATGGCTCAAACAGCTTTTTTTAAAGCTATTTTAAGACACTATTTTAGAGGGTGACGCTATTCTTAGAAAACTCGTGAGAGAGGTTACCTCAATTTAGGTGAATGACTTCTTTGCTTTTGGATAACAATTTATAAATTTAGGTTCAAGACTTTTTAGGAGCAGTTTTTTGACCTAGGGTAGACTTTTTAAAATTCTTTATGGGTGTTAGAAATTGTGACGAAAAGGACTGTAAAATAAACTTTTTTCCTTGCAGGGAGAGCAAGGTGACAATTAATTAATATACGCTGATCTAGACTTACACGGTACAGGGTAGTACAGACGCGTTGGCCAAATACTCCAGTTTTATTTTTTTATTTATTACCAACACATTGGTTTATATCAGAAAAAGCAGCAAGCAACAAACAAAAAAACGAGCACTTTATAAGTACCAGTATAGACACACACAAACAAAAAAATAGTAGAACTATCACTAGCGAAGCATGCAGTTTTTGGTGAAATGAGCTAAAAATTCAGATGAAAAAAGCATCAGAACACAATAAGCTGTTTACGTATAAGTTATTTACAGTGTGACATCGACCGATGAAAGATATTGGCGTTTTCTAATTAAAGCGTCAAATGTCGATAAATTATCCCTTACCTGCACAGATCTAACACTGATATGTTTTGGGGTGTGATGAGAATACGTAGGCCTAATAACTATTACTTTTTTTGTTCGTTTATTTAGTTCTATTTTTTTGTAGCTGTTCTGTTTTTAAAAGAACGTTTGTTAATGGTTTAAAATTGTTCAACGAGGAATGACTCAATTTGACCATTCCGTTTTTGCTTCTAAATAAAAAGAAAAAGAACCTTAAATCTTTTTGGTAATCAAGATTTAACTTGTGAAAAGTAGAGTCAAATGGCATAGTGAGCTGAAAATTTGGGAGGGGCACAAAAATTTTTATCACTTGGATCGCATTTGTGGTGATGACCTGTTTTAATTTAGTTTAGAGACCCCACAGAATTTTGGTAGTAATCAGTACACCATAAAGCAAACTTTAAAGATATATGCTGAAGTGGAGCTTTGATGATATCCTTTTATTAAAGGGCATTAAAAACATAACCCAGACAAACACTTCAATACGTCTTTTTGGAGAGTATGATTGCCCACTTTGCCTTCTCCGGGCATAGTGGGCAAGAGCAATGGCTAGTTTGTGAAGGTACTAATACGTGCTTTGAAAGATAAAACTGTTAAAAATTATACCCTACACAAGAAAAAGTAAGAGTTGATATTTGACGCTAAAAACTATGAAATCAAAAAGCTTTGTGACGACACTGCTCACCGATAATAACTCACCACACCTTGCCTAGATAGCGATTAACAATTGTAGTTGATTTTCAGAATTTGAACCAGCAATGACTCACTTTAATGCAGGATTTTTAAACAAACATAGACTCGAATTTTAAGCTCTTTTACGCTTACATACGCACTGCAACAAAACAGACATTAAATTTGTAGCATCCACTTCTAGCTACGCAATTACCATTACTTCCTACTTATCCTACTCAAGTAAAAGTAGAAGCAGCAAAAAATGAAACTACTCCAGTAAGTAGCAGGTTGCTGAAAAACCTAGAAGTTCACTTATGTAGAACTACTTCGTTAGTGACCACCTCTGAATGTACTATAGTTCTTTTACTGGCAGCATATTATTAGTTGTTTGCTTTTGAAATAATGGTGAACAAAAACTTTATGCGTAGCTGCTGTCTTTTTTGCACTAGGATGATACTAGACAGCACTATGGCAACATAGAGACTGTTCGAAGCGTTCAAGAAAAACGGGAAGAAACATGCTTTAAAACAGTGCTTTCAACGTTTTTCAAAGTTTTCTAACAAACTAATTTTTGTGAAATCTTACAACCCAAAGACATACCTTAAAGAGACATGAGGTGAAAATTTTTTATGACAACAAAAAAAGGATAACGTTGAAAGAAAGAACGCTTTTTTCCAGATGAACCATATATAGGGTTACCACATCTGATGAGGCAAAATTTCGGACACAACCGTTCACTTTTTTGAGTATTGGTGGCAGGTTTGGCAGGGTTGTAACTTTTGGTAAAAAAGTTGTTACCTTTTGCTGGCAAGTTTGAAATTTGTTACTTTTGTTACGACGCTACCAAAAGTTGTTACTAGCTCACCTGTTCATTAACAAACATTTTGGTCCCAATTTAAGCAAACAATGCTCTGAAATAACGGTCGGAGATGTTGGAGGTTGTGTTGTGTTACTTCAAATAAGGGTGTTCTCCAAAAAAAAAGGTCATCACCTGTCTTGCTGCCGTTTGTGCTGACATTTGAGCAAATTTCTCAGCATAACTCCATTCTGTGATGACAACAAAATGGAGGAAAATTAAAGTTTTTTTTATAATCATTTTATTTTTGTCCTGCAATCACGGGTAAACTATCGTGGTTATGGACAGAGTATGGTTTGTTCAGACTCGCCTCAGAGTTGACAGGGCACTATCTACTGCCACCGCGCTGGCAGTGGGACAGTACATATGTATTGGGACCCTGCGAGGGAACTGCTGAGAAGCGCTCCCAAGAGCACAACAACGCAAAGCTACTGCGAGCGCTGAACTTGCAATCTTACAATTATGAGCCAGAAATTTGTTGCACAGAGCTAAGCTGCCGACAAAACCCAAAGTTAAAGGAGTTATCGAAATGTGATAATGCCTCTTTTGAAAACCTTGCTATTTTACCCAATTACCAAACCGGCGCTGTGGTTTGGACGCTTAAGTGTCGGCTGTGCTGGTGGTAAACCTGAGTTGAATTCCTCTTCCAGTCATCCTGAAGACACTAAAAACGGTACTTTCAGCTGACCTGTTTAGCGCTCAGCACGAAAGCATTAGCGTAGAGAAAAAAGCAGCAAGTTTGCTAGTTGTCTCGTTGGGTAAGGCCCTGCACGGGATTCCAATGGTGAAATTCAAAAATTTTAGGAACAAGCTCTCCCACTATAGCTGTCAGCTAATAGTATGTAGAAGCCCAATTATGATAAATTAAGCCTTGCATAAGCTAATTTTTTAAGTGGTTCGCAAAGCGCTTAAAATTTCCATCGGTATGTTGAAGACAGTGATGGGATTGAGTAGTCTGTCGGTCGCGGTGACCCAGTCTTGCAAAATACTCGCAAGCATAACATGAATGAATTTTGTTATCGAGATCAGCTCCAACAAATTTACAGGTGGCCATGACCCTTTTTACCCCACCTTTGCTTTGATTATAAGACTATGCGCAACAGTTAGATACCGTATAATGTAAAATGAACAATAAAAAAGAAATTCTAAAAAAGACTCTATGCTTTTTCTCAAAAACAAACAACCTAAACAAAGTTTGAGACGACCCAACTTTGGGTGGCAACCCACACGTTGAGAACCACTGCACTGCAGCGTTGTACAAGAATATTCTACCTGCAGTAAGTCTATTATGTCCTTCACCAAACTTTAGTATTTTATTCCATTCAGCTGACCCGTTGCTTTGCCATATGCTTCTTATTGCAAGTCAACTAGTCACTAAAATTAATAAAAATTACGCCAAAAAATACCGCGAAGCAATAGGTTTTGACAGCTATACCGAACTGTTTACTTATTTGGTCAAAAATCAAGTCGCCCAATCATCCAAACCGATGATCTTACTCGACTCATCGAAACCACTAAAAGGAAAGAAGATGAACAGAATGTGGTAAAAACTCATTACATAACACTAACAAAAAATTGATGCGGCAAAAATTGCTCAAAATAAAACAAAATTGTCGCCATGGTTCAAAAGAAATATTTGTAACAAAGTGGGCACCTTTTTTTCCAACACAAATTGTCCAACATAATACTATTTTAACATCCCATAGAATAAAAAATTTGTTTCGGTACTAGTAAAACAAGTGTTTCTGATAGACCTGCTGCAGGTTATTACAAGTTTAAATAGCAATTTTCATCGTAAGTCTCCAATGCATAAGTGGCGCCGGTAGTTAACCCTGCATCTATTTTTGTGCTTACATCCACACTTTTATAACATTGCTATGCACCAATCTAGCTTGATTTCTATTTATGTCTTCACCTTTTTTTAAGGCAACTTTTCGTTTGTTTCAACCCTCAACGATAGATACCATCTTAGACCCCATTTCTCCAGCGCTCTTAGCTTGTACGTAATTACGGCATGCAAAACAATATGCTTTTGTCTCGAAAAACGAAATACTCTAGTCAAGTCATTCCAATACACTATCTCTTTTGAAAAAAACGACACCTTGCGCATGCTTGGGTTTTCGAAAATTCCATTACTGGGCAGAGGGTCCTTCTAAACCTAACTCAGGAGGAAGTGCATATCTTCCGAGAATTTCTGAAAGACTGAGTCCTTTCTGAAATATTTTCTTGAGCTGTCTGAACAGTCTGAGTAGCATTGCTTGCTTAAAGATGCTGTGCTTGCACTCTGGTCTTTTTCTATGTCTGAATGATTTATTCTAGTTTTAGTCATAAATCTGTTCGAAATTAAATTTTTAAAAAGCAATAGCTTGCAGTTGACAAGGCATGTGAGCTGCCGCCAAATAAACTGTTTTCTCATTGTATCTGTCCCTGCAGATTTTAGCCGCAAGAAGGCGGGGTGAGCTGAAGTGAGACACGTAGCGCTCGACATTTAGATGAAGGCCTTTTTCAGAGCATTAATGCTTTTGAAAGAGTGAAGATGGGCCCAACATGCTCTTTATTCGCTTCTGTTGCCGTGGTTACACTCGCAGGCCAGTCAAATTATTTGAGCTGATCGTCGCCGCCATCGTCATCGTTTGGCCAGGCACCCAAACTCAATCTGGGCCAGCACAAATCAAAGCCAGGGTCGAAAGTCTATTCTTTTACCACCCCGGGCTGCTGCACTGCCCAGATTAGATGATGGAAGTGGTGGTGTTAAGCCAACATCAAATTGCGTCATCCAAAACCTGCAGACCTCGTGTTCCTCTTGGTACGTGATGTATGAGACATGAAGATATAACGTGATCTGCAGTTTGCTCAGTGGCGCCACATTCGCAATTCGATAATGGAGCGAGACCCCATTGTACTTGGACGAGTGAATACGTCCCTCACCAGTGCGCAGGCGATTGAGCCTTACCCAAGATGTTCTAGACAGACTCATTCCAAGTGGCCTTGAACTGACCCTGGGAATAAAAGCACGGACCCTTGAAGTACTCTCCAAGCAGTCCGCGTTCCATTTATGATTGTAGCCAAGCATAACTTACATTAAAATAAAGAGTAAAACATTAAATTATCTAGTTTATTAACGTTGATCGAGAAGCAATAAAAATACCGGTGTACTTTTTTATAATTATTGTATAAATCAAATGCATAACAAAACACAAAATGCTGCTAAGCCCTTGGCTTCAGCCAAGCCCGCCTCTGGAACCGTAAATCTGCCGCTTGAATCTGCTGAGATCACAAACATAGTCGTCAATCGTGGAAATTTATCCCTAGACCTTGGGGATTTTCAAGGTGAATTAAAAATTTTTGGCAATCTGTTTTGGGCAAATCTTTTGGGAGAAATCTTGGGATTTTTTAAACCGACCTTGGGATTTTTAGGTGAACCTTCGCATTTTCTAGTGATGATTTTGAAAAATAGATCTGTTTTTTAGAGATCAACTTATGCCTATTAATTCGTATAATATTTTTGAAAATCTATGGAAAGAAATCAATGTTATTTTTTTGGATGGAACAGAAATTCCTGTAGCGCCACAGCATTGCAATCTTGGGATTTTTACGCAAAAATTGCCATGTTTGGGAATTTTTTAGCTTTATTGAGATTTTTAATATTTCAAGTTGGCAGCTACGATCACAAATGCATCTAAAAAGCTGGGCTAAGTCATGTCTATTTATTTCACATATAAATGTGACTTCTTCGCCTCGGTACCCACTGCAAACCTTTTTTGCAATTTACTTCAGCTTGCATTTGCTGCAAGATGATGGCAAATCGAGAAAAGCCTGAACCTGCTTGACAACACACTCTCGTAACTTTCTAATGACAGCACTCTTGCAATTTTGTAACCGCTAACAAATTTGTAATTTCACAACCTCAAATGCAAAACGATGAGTTAGCCAACACCAGGAATAGCAGGTGTGACGAAACAAAAAAACAACAATTGCAATGGATCGCATTAGTAAATTAAACGCTACTTTCCTTTTAGAATGCAATAAAGAAGTTTTTGTTGCTCTTTAAGAGAATATTCAGGATTCCTTTCGAGAAAAGTTATGTAGTTTTTAAACACAGCTACAGGGGGAATGGCGGACCCCTCTTTGCACCCCGTACAGGCACGTAGCCACCCGAATAGTTTTGGGGGCAAGAGCGAGTAGTTTTTCGTTTAGTCTGAACGACAAAAGACATCAACAAAATTGCCGCAGCGCAATTATTAGCGATGACCATTTTTTTTGGAGATCACAGCCCGAAAGTTGGTATGTGCAGCACAGTGAAACCTCCTCTGCACTTAAAATGCCATATACCCGCATTCAACAACTTCTCCCGCTGCAATTTCCGTTGCAGCAGTGGGAATTGACCTTTTTTCTTTAAGAGATCATCATATAGCATGAAACGTTTTTGTAGATGAAATTTGTTTGGGACAGCAAAGCAAAATTTTGGGGGAGCAACTGCCCCCCAGGCTCCGTAGTTACGGGCCTGGCCTACATTAAACTCAGATTAACATAGGCTTATGATGAGTGCTACAGGACTCAAGTTAGAGTCACGCGGTAATAACTTTGTTTCTCAAGATCCGAAGGGTGATTTTTCAAAAAAAACGCTCCTAAAGTGAATTTTCTTGTACTCGATTGAACCTTGTTCTGTGCTTTTCGTAAAAAAGTCGGCCTATAAGATATGAAGTTACTAATACTAGCTCTATGATGGTGATGCGTTTGAGATAAGCCTACTGATAGAATCTTCTAATTTCAAAACGCTTAAGTTATTTAGAATTTAGCAGCCTTTACATGCAGGGCTTCCATATTGTTTTTACGTCTAACATTTCTTCTTATTTTAAAAGACTTCGTCTTATAAAATATTATCGTTTTTATTCCAGGTATATATTCCTAATTTGGTTTCAGGCCGATGGTAGCCCATTTTAGTTCTTGCTAATCTGTTAGAGCGATAATCCTTTTCAGTCGATACAGCACAGAGATTTAGAACTTCCACTACATCGCCAAGCAACGCTTGAATGAAACTTATTATTTGTTTATGATGACTCGTTCGGTTGGCTTAACAATGGCGAACACTGATAAAAGGTAACATTCGCAAACAAGAAAGTGCGGCGAGGTCAGTGCATGTAGTCAAAATGTACAGTAGGTCTACAATTTTACAATAGCAGTTGCTAAAATGCAGAAAAAATACAGGTATGTAAGCATCAAGCTAAAATGAAGGAATCGTTCCGAAGCGATCACCAATTAGTTTGACCGGCTTTCTTCGAATGTTCAAAACAAGCAAACGCGAAATAAACAATTTCTCCCTTTGCTCTAGTAACTTAATTCATGGGGTACTAATGATCTTCTTCTTCTTCTTTCTTTCATCCCGTGGCGATTGCCGTTGGGGCGCTGCAGATGACCAATTTGATTTGGTTGTGTTCATCATGCAGCGAATCTTAGGCTGAGACGCCTGGCGGAGCCCATCCCTCTCCAGGTCTGGCCACCTGTCTTCCACATAAAGGCGGAGGCGTCCCGTTTAGTGCCTTGCCCAAGGACACAACAAGCGAACTTGCCGGCTTGTTCTCCATAACCTCCCCTAAATGCCGAACGCCCAGCAGGGAAGCTGTGGATACCATTTTTAAAGTCTTTTGGTATGACTCGACAAAGAGATTGAACCCCAGGTCTACCCACTACGAAGCGGACGCTCTAACCACTACGCCATCGCGTCGATACAAATGATAACAGATGGTTATATGATAATTTACTTGTAGTCAGTTTGATTTTAAAAAGAAACTTATGGGGTGCCATTTGTTCACCGCTCATTACACATGTTTTAGGACAACATTTATGACTAAATCAAATGCATTTGTTTAAATGCACAAATACATTTGATTTAGTCATAAATGTACTGAAAAATAAATGCATTTGTTTAAATGCACAAACACATTTGATTTAGTCATAAATGTACTGAAAAATAAATGCATTTGTTTAAATGCACAAATACATATGTCACTCAACCGTATCATTCACATATGTCACTCAACCGTATCGTATCGTTCTTTAAAGGGAATGTACTGCGAATAACGCTTTTCCAATAGATTTGGTTATTGGACCATCACGTGATAGGTTTGCGACAGACTCGTTTGAAATGGGCGACAGGCGCGACATAGTTAAAATTCTTGAAACATGTGGTCTGCAGCAAATTAAGCCACCAACCGCAAAAGTCCGAGTCTCTTACTACAAGATGTCTGCTGGATAGGATATAGGGTGACTGCTGGAAGCAAAAGTGCAACATAGGCTGTATAGATTTATGCTGTTAGTCAATGAACTCAGTCTGCCAGTTTCTTGCAGAAAATAATAATACTTATGAAAGACCTCAAGTCCAAGATAGGTTAAGCTAGCGTACCGGTTGTTGTTTAAGGTAATCTGCCTGAAGACATGTCTCATAACATTATTTTAATGTCATGGTGTTGTGTTAAGATACTGAGGTGGATGTCCTGTTAAAAATGATTCCAATGTTTTCTTTACGAATTCAGCGCAGTGAAAGATATAAGAAATATTGACCCAACCAAATCCAGAGAAATTTAAAATCCCTAATTATTTACTTAGAAGAATATTTATGTTGTCGAATTTAGCCAAGAGTTTACATAATAATATATCATCAGCAGAGGAAAAGTTTGGCGAATGATAAATCGCTAAAAGATGTTGTAACTTATATCCATAAAAAGACTGCGAGTTTAGCACTTATAGTTACATTGCATGTAGCATGGCCGAAACGAGTCGGCATTTACAGTAAATTGATTAAACAAGATAATAAAGAAAATATACATCATAGGATATAAAATTAAAAAGGTTTTTTAATGTTTTATCCTATGATTAGGGTGGCCATACGTCCCGTTTTAGGCGGGACAGTCCCGCTTTTTCAGGCCTGTCCCAGTTAAATTATCGAATGTCTGGTGTTTTCGCTCAGTCATGCAGCACAGCCTGACCTAGGCCCTAGGGTATGCCAAAGTTAGCCGTGATAAACTAGGGCATGTTGGCAGCGAACCCTACCTGAATGATGATTCCGGCCGAAAATGACAACAAACGGGCAGCGAAATAGGTGGTGACCTTTTTTTTGGAGATCCACCCCACCGTAGGCGCGACCGCGGTCTTGAGCGTCCCGATTTTGATCTAGAGTCTATAGTAAGCCCAACTATTTGGCTTCGTAAAAGGCGGCCATCCACTGTCCCGTTTTTTGCTCATGCAAAAACGGGACGCTCAAATGGAGGTCTGTCCCGCCTAAATCGGAACGTATGGCCACCCTACCTAGTCATAATAGCAGTCTGCAATAAACGTCCCGGTTTTGCATTTCGAAAAAATGGCCAGCCTACCTATGATGTATATATATACATATATAGTCTTTCATAAGTATTATTATTTTCTGCAAGAAACTGGCAGACTGAGTTCATTGACTAACAGCATAAATCTATACAGCCTATGTTGCACTTTTGCTTCCAGCAGTCACCCTATATCCTATCCAGCAGACATCTTGTAGTAAGAGACTCGGACTTTTGCGGTTGGTGGCTTAATTTGCTGCAGACCACATGTTTCAAGAATTTTAACTATGTCGCGCCTGTCGCCCATTTCAAACGAGTCTGTCGCAAACCTATCACGTGATGGTCCAATAACCAAATCTATTGGAAAAGCGTTATTCGCAGTACATTCCCTTTAAAGAACGATACGATACGGTTGAGTGACATATGTGAATGATACGGTTGAGTGACATATGTATTTGTGCATTTAAACAAATGCATTTATTTTTCAGTACATTTATGACTAAATCAAATGTGTTTGTGCATTTAAACAAATGCATTTATTTTTCAGTACATTTATGACTAAATCAAATGTATTTGTGCATTTAAACAAATGCATTTGATTTAGTCATAAATGTTGTCCTAAAACATGTGTAATGAGCGGTGAACAAATGGCGCCTCATAGAAACTCCCGCTTAAGTACATAACTTGAATCGGAATGGTTTCTGCGTGCTTACAATGTAGGTGCGTATTTAGCTCTTTTAACTTTTTCTGTTTCAACCATGCTACAGTACCGTGCAGCAGTACTATACAACGCATTACAATAAGCTCTTTAAGCCGCGACATTGTGTAACAATTGCGTATTTTCATTTGCTATCAGTATTGATACGACAGCAATTACAAGAAACTTGATAATTGAATTTAGCTTTTTAAGTTGTACCCAGATGTTCATTCGTGAGAAGTTTATCATTTCTTTATTGCAGGCCAGTGTTAGACCAAAACATCAAACTTGTACGTAATTGCAAATAGGAGACAAGTAAACTAGGTTGCTGATTAAATTCTGCACGCATACATAGGGCTTGCTGTAAGCCTAATATTACTGCAACTTTTTCTGCGTTTGAAGGCAGGCACAGGTAAGCATTTAAGTGAATCTCAAAGATTAGAAGTCATCACAAAGTTGAGTGACACAGCTCTTCCAAGCAAGAGATGTCTTGCTCGGAAGTTGGAAGTGAGTGAAAGTGCTACTCCAGTGACTATATTGATGATTGTACATCACAGAGAAACAAGGCTGTTTTTGGTGAATTTGAACGACTATAACAAAACGCTCGAAGGCAGAGACGTAGCAGCCGCCCCCCAAACCCCCAATTGGGGGGGGGCAGGCCAGCTTTGGGGGCCCAAGTTAGTGAAAGTGTTTCACGGTCGTGGCTAGTTTATTCTGGGGAATCAGATCAAGTTTTTTGCTTTTGTTGTAAGCTATTTGGAAAAACACTAAGCCCCTTTTGTAGTGGTATAAATACATGGGAGGGTTTTTCGAAAAAACTGAAAGACCATGAAAACGGCATTTCCCACCAAGAATGCTGCAGTCAATGGATGTTGCTAGCTGAAGGGATAAGAAATTCATCCACTATCGACAAACGCGAGATGAATATTTTTTTCAATGAAAGACGTTTTTGGAGAAATGTTTCAGAGAGACTTATCGACATTGCCTTGTTTCTATCGGAAAGGAATCTTGCTTTAAGAGGATCTGAAGAAGTCTTAGGATCTCCTCACAATGGAAATTTTCTGGGTATATTTGAGCTTTTGGCAAGAAGAGATCCGATCCTAAAAGAGCTTCAAGACAGAATCAAGAATAAAAACATTAAAGATCACTATTTGAGTCCTACCATACAAAATGAACTAATTGAATTGCTAGCGACAGAAGTTGAAAAAGAAAATTTACAGCAATTGAAATTGGCAAAATATTTTTCTATAATTTTGGACTGCACTCCAGATATGTGACATCATGAACAAATGTCTGTCATTCTCCGTTATGTACTATGTAATGAAGAAGCTGCTGTTGTTAAAGAAAGATTTTTTGGCTACTTGAGAATAAGTGACAGTACTGGGAAAGGCTTGTTGGATGCTTTCTTAGAAAAAGCGACCGAACTGCAACTCGAATTGTCTGATTGTCGAGGTCAGTCATATGATAATGGTGCTAACATGAAAGGAAAACATTCTGGGGTCCAAGCAAGAATGCTAGACATCAATCCCAAAGCTGTTTACGTGCCCTGTGCAAACCATACCCTTAACTTAGTTGTTGTTGACAGTGCTAATTCATCGACGGAAGCATTGACATTTTTTGGAGTACTTACAAGGTTGTATGTGCTGTTTTCTTCCTCTGCTCAGCGTTGGGAAATTTTGAAGAAACATGTGGAGCTGTCCATAAGGTCACAATCTGATACTCGTTGGGAAAGCAGAATTAAATACATCAAACCTCTTCGATACAATTTAAAAGAGGTGTTGCTGGCACTGAAAGACTTGGAAGCCATTTCCATAGAAAGAAAAGATGGAAGAGCTGCCTCAGAAACAAAATCGTTGATAGCTCATTTATCAAAATGGAGTTTTCTTTTGTCGGTGTTTATTTGATATGATATCCTATTCCAAGTCAATAAAGCAAGCAAGATTCTTCAATCGTATGGAGTCTCCCTTCATACAATGGAAACGGAAATCCAGGCAACTGAAAAGTTTTTGCAAAACTATCGCACAACGGGTTATGACAGTGCCGCAACATCTGCTGTTGAAATAGCACAGGAATTGGATATTGATCCTTCTTTTCCTCCGTCAAGAAGTGGAAAGAAAAGAAGATTGTTTGATTACCAAGGTGAAGAGGAACAACGAGCTACTCCTGAACTGAAATTTAAAAGCAACTTTTTCTATCCATTAGTAGACCAGGCTGTTATGTCAATAAAGGAGCGCTTTAATTTGTTACGTGAGGTTTCTTCCGCCTTTTCGTTTTTGTACACACGAGACAAACTTTTGCTTGTGCAACAAGAAAATGCTCTTCTTACTTGCTGTAAAGAGTTCCAAAAAAAGTTCGGTGACATTGATTCTGATGAAATGAGCGCTGAGCTACAGCGGTTTGTTTTAATTTTACAAAAAAAACGCAATCTCAATACGGCTCAAGACTTTCTGAACTATCTTCTAAAGACTCATTTATTTGAATTGTATCCGAATGTGTACATCGCACTTCGAATCTTACTAACTTGCCCCGTGACTGTTGCCAGCGCTGAAAGAAGCTTCAGCAAATTGAAACTGATCAAAACTTTTAATAGAACGTCTATGACAGACAGTAGACTATCTTCATTAGCCATGTTGTCAATCGAAAATGACTGCGCCCGATCTCTTGATTATGACAATGTCATAACAGCATTTGCGAACAAAAAGGTTCGCTCCAGACTATTTAAATGATACTGTGTTTTTATAAGTTTTTCATGTTTTTCAGTGTCATTGCTTTCGTTTCGCAGTGTCTGCATAAATATCCTACTGAACTCTGGCATCGGTGCCGAATTTTTTATGACTTGCACCTTCGGTATCGGCATGCTTTATTCTGACATTAGCCTGTTTACTTATGTACAAATTGTGGTGTATTTTCTTAATGCAGCTTTTCAATTTTACACCTCTAAAGTGATATGACCTGTGCGCAGGGGCTCTTGCGCTTACTTTGGGGGGGGGGCCGAAGTTGGAGTGCTACGGGACTGCTCGAAGGATCAGTTGATATGCTCAGATATCCAAGCCCTGGCAGGAAATGATTACAGCAATTTGAGAAGCGCATTTGAAAGTTTTCAAAATGTCCTCCGACAGGTAGCATATATATACCAAAGCACAAAAGTGTGCTAAATATGCAACTGTTGACGTTGTGTGATATCTCCAAAAAGTTATCTTTCAAGTTTGTTTGTTAGTTGTTTTGTTTTTACTTTGGATTTATTTTACTTGCAGAGGGTCTAGACCAGGGGCGTACGCAGAAATTTCTTGTGAGCGGCCAATGATGAATACAGAATTCAAAATTGTGCGGAAATAGGTAGTATTGACCTTTGTTTTACGGAGATTGATGTTGGCGGTTGTCTAAATTGCGCCAAAGCGTACGACAACGACTTTTTTTGCTGATCGACCGTCCGCAGTGCTAAATTTGGGCAAATACATGCTGCTACAATCATGGCAGTCAACAATCACGTTCCAAAATTTCCTGACGGAGGGGCGCGAGGATGATTTTTGGCAAATAATCGTCCAAATTGGGTCTCCAGGCATAAATTTGTGACGAAATTTTGAAAACTTTTTGATTAATATATAAATAGCTTGTGCATTAATTTGAGAAAATATCTTAAAGATTGCCCCCTCTTCCCATTTTCTCAAAACTAATTAAGAGCTTGATCTGGCTTGTAATATTTTTCTTCTAGTCTACACTTCAAAGGTTTCTTACGTGTTTCGATTTTTTTTATAATGATATGAAGTGATCAGACAGTAATTAATGACTTGTATGGCTGCTCACAGTGCTGACGCCGCAGGCGTACAGTACAGTTATAGGTTTGATGGCATAGTTTCATTAAGACGCTTGCTTTTGTAGAAAATATTAAGTTAGGCAGCAAAGTCGACGGTCAAACAAGTCTGTTTGGGAGGTAAGATACAGAATTTCTGATTTGGAGAGCAAACTTTGTCAAAGTGCTCAAAAATCATAAGTTTTGATGTTTTTTTTGCTCAAAATACCATTTTTAAAGAATAGGCTGCATTGCATGGCCGCATCTAGAAAGTCATTCAACACTCCCTTATAGTGCATGAGCCAGTATGTAACCAGGCCCCCTCACCAGTAGGCCGGGCTTGTTTTCCAGTTTATAGCTTTCTGGTACCAGATGACCATTTATTATTATTTGATACCATCTCTTTTTGGTGGGGCACCTCTCCTCCTTCCAAACTTAGTTTCTACCTATCACCTTTTTACTAAGGATGGTATATCGGCGAAAGTGCTGGTGTTTATACAGTGCGAATGAAGCGAGTACTCCAAGTCCCTTTTCAAGAAGGGAAGAAGTTCCCTTGCAACAAAAGATCTCAAAAATGTCTCATAAAGTGGCAAAAGCAAAATGGTTCCCAAATTGAATGCTCTTGTTTCGTCATGTGACTCGAGCCAAAACATCATCATGCTGAAGTCTTCGCAAAAGTTTCTCATCAATGAATACTTAGATAAACAAATGTAACCTGGGCTTTTATCGGAGACTTGCTGCGTTTCATGCCAAAATCTTTTAGTTACCGGTAACTCTTTGTAATTTGTAACGTGCCATAATTCTCTACATAATCCAGCTATCAACAAAGCAATTTATGAGCCAGAATGAGCAAGTGCTCGCTTCATTTTTGAAGTGAATGATAAATCATGTTGATGTTGTTATCCGACCCCTTCCGTGGGATGGGGGCATGGCGGGAGACCATGGAGCCCCAGAAGCCTGGCAACTCCCCAGGGCCTGGACCAGAGGTCGTAGAGAGACAGAGAGTCGCCAAAGAGCGAGCGGCGCAAAGAGTCCGTAGCTGGACAGTGCAGAATGAGATGAGAGGTGTCCTGGGACGAGTATCCACAGGCGCTGCATGAAGGATTCTTGATTCTGCGATCCTGTAAAGATAAGAGCTTAACAGAAAGCTGTGTCCGTTGCAGCGTTGACGAGAGAGAACACAGCAAGCAAGACGAGGGAGCACAAGTTCCTTGGTGGAAATCGAGGGAACCTGCGTGTCGAAGTATTTTGATGAAATAGTACGCCTCCAGTCCGAGAAAAGACGAGAGTGGATACGAGAGGTCAGAAGAGAGAGACTACAAGGGATTGCAGAGGGCACAAGCAGCGCTCACCGTCTGGCCAGCTCATCAGCCACGTCGTTCCCCGGGAGAAACGAGTGTCCTGGGACCCAATGTAGCCTGATAGAACAGGAGGAGACGGAAGACAGTTCCTGCCAGATCTACCAGAAAGTTTCAGGTAAAAGGAAAGATGGAGGAGGAAACAGAGTGGCGAGGATAGAACGAAAGTCAGATAGGAGGAGAAGAGAAGTGGAAGGCTTGTTGGTGCTGCCGAGACCAGGAACGAGCGTGCAGAATGGCGCAGGCTTCAGCGGAAAAACTTGAGCATACTGGGCGTGCTGAAAAGGAAAGAGTGGCCTCAGTGCCACAAAAAAAGCAGTTGGCAACTACGCCGGAGCTGCCTTTGCCAAGAGGAGAAGGAACAGAGCCGTCTGTGCAGAGTAACAGATCATGAGGGAGGAGAGAGTCAAGGTGGGCGAGAGCCGCACCTCAAGGTGGGCGAGAGAGGGGATCAGAGCGGGAGCATGAAGAGGAAAGAGTGGACTCCACCGTGAAGGAAGGCAGATTTCAAATAGGAAAAAGAGGGCAAGCAATAAGAGCCTCCCTAAGAGAAGTAGAAGGAAGCATGAGCGGGTGAGTGGACGCAAAAGCTCTCCAGGACGATCTGCATAGTCTTGGTTTCACTCCAAGTCTGGCCAAACCTGAAACAGAAAAGGAGGTTGAGAGACAAAGGGCCCGCTCATAAGAAAGAGTGAAATGAGTCAGGGTGACTTGAAGAGAGGTAAACAAACCTCGGAGAAAAGAAGTGGAATGGAGGAGGACGAGAGGCAGCCGGTGATGGCGCGACTAGCCGCTTGGTTCAGACGTTCCAATTCGGTGATATTGGTAATGTTTAAGAGAGGAAACCATCTGGGTAAAGCGTAAGTGAGAAGGGGCCGAAGAAAAGATTTATACAAAAGAGAGAGGGACTCCTTAGAGTGGCCCCATGAGGAAGCAGAGATACAGCGTAAGGCCTTGAGACGTGGGAAGAATTTGGCCTTCAGCAAAGATACGAGCATGTTTAGAAAAGGAAAGAGTGCAATCGAAGGTGACCCCAACAAAGGTTGGAGTGGGATTGAAACGGATAATAATTCATCGCTACCTTCGCTTTCAAGAAGCACTGAGAGAAAGCACGGCTTTGACGTATTTTTGTCTAAAAGCGGTAGCGACAATTTCTTTCCTTGTTTGAAATTGTTTTTCCGCTTCTTCATCAGTTTGTTTTTCCCCTTCTTTTGTGTGTTTGGTTGCTTCACTAAACAGTTGCGAAGCAGTTTCTAAAACTGATTATATGACGTGACTCCTGTATGTATTTTAAATAGAAAAGCATTGTCAGAGCGTCTCTGTGTTTGGACTGGCAAAACCTCTGGAACATTTGATACATTACGTGTCTGCGTTGAGGATACTATGGTTAGAGGAACTCGAAGGAAGAGTGCCGCTACTTTTCTTCAGCTGAATTAAACGGAGAGGAAGCGCTGCTCCTTTTATTTAACTTGGAATGGAAGCGCGATTTTTTTGTAAAAAAAGCGGTTCGCCGCTAAATCTTTAGGTGTGATTGCTCATTTTTTCACTCCGATAGTCCAGTAGGCCTACATGCAAGCCTTCTCAAATCTATTTTGAAAGACGCCCCTCACAGTTTGTCTTGTGTCACCTCTATATACAAACTTCCTGTTTTGATTTAGCGATATATTATTCCCAATTTCCTTTAGTTGTTACAGAGACGTTTAAAGTTGTGCCAATGTTTCTGAACTTTAGCTTAGTGTGTTTGCTTAGCTGTTTTAGCAACAATAACCAATAAAATCCATTATTTGATCATGAGTGAATGTGCACCAAATTTAATAATTGTATACCCTTCCACTCTAATTCAAATTGGAATTGGATGCTTAGGTGGCCTGAAGCTATGTCTTTCATCCTCGGGTGCAGTGATTTTTGTCCATTTAGAGCTGCTTAGTTAAGGCAGTTTTGGTTTGAGATAGTTGACGAGGAAGAATAATAGCAAATTATTGTATGCCGTGCCTTTTTTTAGAATTCGGTTCTTGTCCTGAACACGGTTTTGCGTGAAGATTACTCATTGAAGTTTCGTCTGTTCAAACTATAAACTATTTGTTAGGGCTTGCCATGAGGATTGAGAAGTGAATGATGAATGGACTATACTCGCTGAAGTTTTAAGTTATAGCTCAGAGAGTTAGATTCTTTTAATTTCGCGCTTAAGCCTCACTCTCTCGGAAAGATCATTACTCATCGGCAATTAAAAGTGATTTTTCACTGTTTTTCAAAACTGTTTTTCTTTCTTTCAGAAGATAGTTATTAGGTACCGTAAAATTACTTTGACTTTATATTCTTCAGATGGTTTCTACAAAGCGTTTTCTTTTTCTTAGTTGTATTTTTTGCTTATATTTTGTTATTATTGCATCAGCGCCTCTTGAAATCGATTCGCCCAATGAAGAAGTAAATGCAAATAATTTGGTTGATGACGAGAAGAATTCTTCCAACGTTGCGAAAAATGAAGAAATGCATAGCATCGACTCAACAGCTAGTGATCAATTTACAGATGATATGAACACCAAAGTTGATGGGAAAAGTGACGTCGATAAACTTGCCAGTAATGATCAAAATATTGGAAATGATAATGACATTGATAATGAAAACACGGATTTTATAGATGATGAGAACAAAGCCAATACGAACTTTCCAGAAGATAGCAACAATAACAGTAGTAAAAGTGATATTAAGGATCATATAAACGATAATCCCCAAAACGATATCAGCGATCATCTTTCAAATAGTCTGGTGGCTGCTGATCTAGAAATCAATACAAATGATTTTTCTCACTCGAGCAAAAGATCTCTAAACAAGGCAGTTGAAGCTGCTGATTCCATCGGTTCAAACTCAGTTGCTTCGACTTCAAACAATAAGCCAGATAGTGACAGAGCTGATGAAATATCTGAAGATGAGGATAACATAACAGGCGAAGAGGATGGCCATATAACAAACGAAGAAGAGGATAACACGGCACTTTCAAATGAAGAAGAAATCGTTATAAATGAAAACGAAAATTTGAATGAGGAAGGAGAGCAAAAAATAGAACAAGACAATGAAATATCTGAAGATGAGGATAACATAACAGGCGAAGAGGATGGCCATATAACAAACGAAGAAGAGGATAACACGGCACTTTCAAATGAAGAGGAAATCGTTATAAATGAAAACGAAAATTTGAATGAGGAAGGAGAGCAAAAAATAGAACAAGACAATGAAATATCTGAAGATGAGGATAACATAACAGGCGAAGAGGATGGCCATATAACAAACGAAGAAGAGGATAACACGGCACTTTCAAATGAAGAGGAAATCGTTATAAATGAAGAGGAAAATAACGAAAGTTTGAATGAGGAAGGAGAGCAAAAAATAGAACAAGACAATGAGATATCTGAAGATGAGGATAACATAACAGGCGAAGAGGATGGCCATATAACAAACGAAGAAGAGGATAACACGGCACTTTCAAATGAAGAGGAAATCGTTATAAATGAAGAGGAAAATAACGAAAGTTTGAATGAGCAAGGAGAGCAAAAAATAGAACAAGACAATGAAATATCTGAAGATGAGGATAACATAACAGGCGAAGAGGATGGCCATATAACAAACGAAGAAGAGGATAACACGGCACTTTCAAATGAAGAGAAAATCGTTATAAATGAAGAGGAAAATAACGAAAGTTTGAATGAGCAAGGAGAGCAAAAAATAGAACAAGACAATGAAATATCTGAAGATGAGGATAACATGAAAGGCGAAGACGACACAACTGACGAAGAAGATGGCCATATAACAAACGAAGAAGAAGATAACACGGCACTTTCAAATGAAGAGGAAATCGTTATAAATGAAGAGGAAAATAACGAAAGTTTGAATGAGGAAGGAGAGCAAAAAATAGAACAAGACAATGAAATATCTGAAGATGAGGATAACATAACAGGCGAAGAGGATGGCCATATAACAAACGAAGAAGAGGATAACACGGCACTTTCAAATGAAGAGGAAATCGTTATAAATGAAGAGGAAAATAACGAAAGTTTGAATGAGCAAGGAGAGCAAAAAATAGAACAAGACAATGAAATATCTGAAGATGAGGATAACATAACAGGCGAAGAGGATGGCCATATAACAAACGAAGAAGAGGATAACACGGCACTTTCAAATGAAGAGAAAATCGTTATAAATGAAGAGGAAAATAACGAAAGTTTGAATGAGCAAGGAGAGCAAAAAATAGAACAAGACAATGAAATATCTGAAGATGAGGATAACATGAAAGGCGAAGACGACACAACTGACGAAGAAGATGGCCATATAACAAACGAAGAAGAGGATAACACGGCACTTTCAAATGAAGAGGAAATCGTTATAAATGAAGAGGAAAATAACGAAAGTTTGAATGAGGAAGGAGAGCAAAAAATAGAACAAGACAATGAAATATCTGAAGATGAGGATAACATAACAGGCGAAGAGGATGGCCATATAACAAACGAAGAAGAGGATAACACGGCACTTTCAAATGAGGAGGAAATCGTTATAAATGAAGAGGAAAATAACGAAAGTTTGAATGAGCAAGGAGAGCAAAAAATAGAACAAGACAATGAAATATCTGAAGATGAAGATAACATAACAGGCGAAGAGGATGGCCATATAACAAACGAAGAAGAGGATAACACGGCACTTTCAAATGAAGAGGAAATCGTTACAAATGAAAACGAAAATTTGAATGAGGAAGGAGAGCAAAAAATAGAACAAGACAATGAAATATCTGAAGATGAGGATAACATAAAAAGCGAAGACGACGGAACTGACGAAGAGGATGGCCACATAACAAACGAAGAAGAGGATAACACGGCACTTTCAAATGAAGAGGGAATCGTTACAAATGAAAACGAAAGTTTGAATGAGGAAGGAGAGCAAAAAAAGGAACAAGACAATGAAATATCTGAAGATGAGGATAACATAACAGGCGAAGAGGATGGCCATATAACAAACGAAGAAGAGGATAACACGGCACTTTCAAATGAAGAGGGAATCGTTACAAATGAAAACGAAAATTTGAATGAGGAAGGAGAGCAAAAAATAGAACAAGACAATGAAATATCTGAAGATGAGGATAACATAAAAAGCGAAGACGACGGAACTGACGAAGAGGATGGCCATATAACAAACGAAGAAGAGGATAACACGGCACTTTCAAATGAAGAGGAAATCGTTATAAATGAAAACGAAAATTTGAATGAGGAAGGAGAGCAAAAAATAGAACAAGACAATGAAATATCTGAAGATGAGGATAACATAAAAGGCGAAGAGGATGGCCATATAACAAACGAAGAAGAGGATAACACGGCACTTTCAAATGAAGAGGGAATCGTTTCAAATGAAAACGAAAATTTGAATGAGGAAGGAGAGCAAAAAATAGAACAAGACAATGAAATATCTGAAGATGAGGATAACATAAAAAGCGAAGACGACGGAACTGACGAAGAGGATGGCCATATAACAAACGAAGAAGAGGATAACACGGCACTTTCAAATGAAGAGGAAATCGTTTCAAATGAAAACGAAAATTTGAATGAGGAAGGAGAGCAAAAAATAGAACAAGACAATGAAATATCTGAAGATGAGGATAACATAAAAAGCGAAGACGACGGAACTGACGAAGAGGATGGCCATATAACAAACGAAGAAGAGGATAACACGGCACTTTCAAATGAAGAGGAAATCGTTACAAATGAAAACGAAAATTTGAATGAGGAAGGAGAGCAAAAAAAAGAACAAGACAATGAAATATCAGAAGAAGAGGATAACATAAAAGGCGAAGAGGATGGCCATATAACAAACGAAGAAGAGGATAACACGGCACTTTCAAATGAAGAGGAAATCGTTACAAATGAAAACGAAAATTTGAATGAGGAAGGAGAGCAAAAAATAGAACAAGACAATGAAATATCTGAAGATGAGGATAACATAAAAGGCGAAGACGACGGAACTGACGAAGAGGATGGCCATATAACAAACGAAGAAGAGGATAACACGGCACTTTCAAATGAAGAGGAAATCGTTACAAATGAAAACGAAAATTTGAATGAGGAAGGAGAGCAAAAAATAGAACAAGACAATGAAATATCTGAAGATGAGGATAACATGAAAGGCGAAGACGACGGAACTGACGAAGAGGATGGCCATATAACAAACGAAGAAGAGGATAACACGGCACTTTCAAATGAAGAGGAAATCGTTACAAATGAAAACGAAAGTTTGAATGAGGAAGGAGAGCAAAAAAAAGAACAAGACAATGAAATATCTGAAGATGAGGATAACATAACAGGCGAAGACGACGGAACTGACGAAGAGGATGGCCACATAACAAACGAAGAAGAGGATAACACGGCACTTTCAAATGAAGAGGAAATCGTTACAAATGAAAACGAAAATTTGAATGAGGAAGGAGAGCAAAAAATAGAACAAGACAATGAAATATCTGAAGATGAGGATAACATAAAAGGCGAAGACGACGGAACTGACGAAGAGGATGGCCATATAACAAACGAAGAAGAGGATAACACGGCACTTTCAAATGAAGAGGAAATCGTTACAAATGAAAACGAAAGTTTGAATGAGGAAGGAGAGCAAAAAATGAAAGAACCAAACCAAGAAAATTTTATGGGAGTTGAAAATGAAAATGACGTAAACTTTGAGAATGAAGAAGATGAACATGAAGACTACAGAAACTTTGAAAGTAAAGATAGCTTTAATTTTGAAGAAAGCAACTATCTTATAAATGAAGATCAAAATATGAATTTTGAAGAAGAAGAGGAAAAAAAAACAGAAAATGAGCAAGAGTTTATAGCGGCTACAGATGAAGATGATTTTGATATCGACCTTGAAGAAGCCGAAGAAGAGCTTGAAGTAGAAAATAATGACAAAGCAATTGCAGAGGAAAAGTTTAATCAAAGTAAAAGCTTTATATCAGGGGTTGTTAAACTAGGGAACGCTCCTCCCGGTAGTGAAAAATCTGAAGGAGGTGCAAAACTATGGTGCCTTGGTTTTCTTTTAATATAATTAAGAAAATTTGTCAAAAACAGCGTTTTGAAGAAATTGATTTCAAAAAATGCCGTCATTTTATTTTAGCAGAGCAAATCAAGGCCACTTTGAAAAAGTTGATCTCCAAAAAAAGTGTTCATGATGTTTTGCAGAGCAAGTAGTGACCACGTTGAATAAATTGATCTCAGCAAAAACAGGTTTTTATGGTGTTTCGGAGAGCAAATGAGGGAAAATTACGACCACTTGGAAAAAATTACTTAAAAAAAATAATTTCAGATATTAAAAAGGGACACGGGATTTTTATTAACATTGTCGAGTAGTGCGCATCTCAAAAACTCTATGAACCTCTACTCTTTCTCTCTCATTGGTATATAATAGCAAAATCGAGCTTGTGGCGATCAATTATTACTCCACAAAGTAAAACAATTATAATCATTAATACCGATAGTTTGTTAAAGTTAGCTTTACTGGTGTGGAGTGTCAAAGCTGGTTTGCAAAGTAAGCTTCTTAGACAAACACCAACGTAACATAAAAAGCTTGGCTACTAGCCGTAGATACGTAGTTGATACAATTTTAAAATTGAGTTTCGAGTGCTATCGAAAACGCTTAAGTACTATAGTGTTTGCTTTTGGTCAAATTTCTTCCGGCTTCCGTTATTAAACTAATTCTTTGCGCATGTTTAGACCTCGTTGATGACAAAAAAATGGAATCACAAAACGATAATGAGTACGACACGTATGAAGTGGATAATGCTCGGGAGAATCTGGATGGCATTTGGAATGGCAATGAAACTCCAGACGATGACACTCAGGACGATGATGATGTACAAATTGATGAGTTCAAGAGTAACGAAGCACTTTCAGATGCAGAAATTCACAATGGACGAGATGTACATGCTTGGAATGAGCCCAATTCTTATTCTTTCGGAGCAACATTTATTTTTGTTATAGTCCTAAGTTTTTTTGGAATGCTGACTATATCTGGCGGCTGGGCACCCTTGCGCAATGCTGTCATGGTAACGCTTTACAGATCAAGAAGCAATCGAATGTTTTGGAACAAAAGAGGGTATCAGCGTTTATCACAATCTTTGAAACTTGCTTGATTTGTATTGCTTATGATGTTTTCAAATTGGTTTGTTGCTTAAAAGAACTCAAGGAAAAATGTACTAAACATGAGCCTTGTTAGTCTTTGACACTTTGCGATAAGATATTTTATTTTCAACATTTTAATTAATTACATAGTAATGTCGTAATAAGCAATTTCAAAATGACAAAATCGTGTAATGTTTAGCACTATTGTGGTTGTTTCATTATTTTATGAAGTGCAGAGCACTCTAACCTTTTTGCCAACAGCGTACCGAGGAGTTTTGAAATAGGCGGCTTTATAATTTCCGAACTAATAAAAACCCTTTTGAAGTCGCTCGGAATTTTGTCTGATATAGGCTGTTTTGAAATGAAATTAGAACAAAGACTTTTTCTTTTTTTAATAAAGAATACAGGGTGTCCCAAAAAAAATGACACCATTTGAGATGCAAATATCTCCAAAAATTATAACTCGAAATCACTGAAACTTGACAGGCATATGAGTTGATATTGTAGCGAACGCCATGCCTTCGCTCCCCATATTTGTATTGTGACGTCATAACGCCGACTAACTATATAAGCGCTGTACAGTATTATTCGCTCTCTTTTCCGACAACACGTGCTGTTCAAGAAACACCTATTGTGTGCTGTATTGCCAGCTAAAGGAAAGACCGTTGCCCTACATTGGTGACCCCGACGCCTTTTGGAATTCAAAACTGGAAACTTAAAGAGCAGTGAAGTGAGTTCAAATGAACAGTACAATGGACTTTGAATATGTGCTCCTGCTTTACAGCAGTTCTGTGATTGTAAGCCTAATAACGATTGCATGCATGCTAGGCCTATATTATTTTATGTTTCGCGATTTACAAAGGCATCGACCCGATACATTAGGCTTATCAGCTAGTTCCAGTAGGCACGCTTCATCTTCGAGTGGCGACACTAGCATTTCAGGCAAGCAGTTTTCGTCATGTAATTCACGTCATCAATCGACCCCCATTCCCTTGCCTAGACCCAGACTAGCAAGCGCTACTAACTCTCTGAATAGCTTGGTTGACGTAGAACCGTTTCGATTACCTGATTTCTGGCATAGTAATGTACGTGGATATTTTCAAACCGCTGAAATATTGTTCGACCACGCAAATGTCTCCGACCAAGTTACCAAGTACGCTAAGCTTCTCGATTCATTGCAAAAGAACCATGCTGTGTTTCCTAAAATAACAGACATTTTGCAAAATATCCCAAATGACCGCCCCTACTGCAGTTTAAAAGCTTTCCTGTTGAAAAAATATTCCAGTACCACAAGTGACAGTGTCTCTGCTCTTTTGCACACTCGCCGACGTGGTGACGATTCAGTGCTCGATTATTTCCAGCGACTTAAAACGACCCTAGGCGACGCTTTTGAGCCCGAATCAAACTTCCAAACAGAGCTGCTTCGCCATTGCTTGTTGAATTCCGTTGACGTAGACGTACGAATGAACTTGTATCATTATGAACATTTACCCCTTGACGAGTTTGTCAAGCATGCTGACCAACTTTTGCAATGTAAACAGGGACTCCATACCTTTAGCTCTGCGCACACACTGTCAAGTACCCCCGTTTCCCCGCCCCCTCACAATCAACACGTCATCAACGAGCTCTTGGAAAGTCGTTTAAAAAGTATACAAGAGTGTGTAAATAATCTGGCAGATAGCACGATTCGGCATCGTTTACATAACATGCCTCCATTGGATTCAAACTCATTTCCTCCCGGCGGCACTGGTTCCCCTTCAGAAAGACTCAACCTACATAGTTGCGACACCAGTTCACACACAAGCAGCCAAAAGCCTTTGTTATTTCCATAGCACCTATGGAGACAGAGCATACCGCTGTACTGGCCATGGTTGTGCCAAATATCGTCCCGGACGTTTGTCCATGTCAAAAAACGATCGCCCCAACTTCACGGCATAGGGGAGTGGAGTAACGGGGCAGCGTTTAATAATCCCCTACTTTTTGTAATAGACAAGTCTTCTGGTGTCCGTTTTCTAATTGACACAGGCGCATCGTGCAGCATTTTTCCATTGTCACACACAAACACAGCCTCTATTCAACCCAGTCCCTCAAAAACCCTTCCTACCATTGGCGGCAACATCCAAATCACTGGCACTTTGAAAGCCACCTTAAACTTGGGGTTGTCACGTTTATTACCTTTTGATTTTTATGTTGTAGATTTAGCTTATGGCATCATAGACGCAGATTTCCTGACAAGACATGGCTTAACCGTAAATTTAACAGCTAGACAGTTGATTGAATGTTTAGAAGTGGAGCGTGCCACTTTTCATGACTCCGTGGAGAGCGAAGATGGCTTCTTAACTTCTAGTGACACCCCGCCTGATGCCAATCTTTTACAAACTCTCCAATCTGAATTTCCAGAGGTATTCGACCCTTCCCGCCGCTCACGCATTATTAGACACTCGATTATTGCCTCAGTAGAGACTACTACCGAAATACCCGTCACTGCCCGTTCGCGCAAATTAAGCCCAGAAAAGTTTCGTGGGCTTCAGGCAGAGATAAAACGATTACTTGACCAAGGGATACTAGAAAGAAGCCAAAGCGCATGGTCTTGCCCAATTGTTATGGTGTCAAAACAAGATGGTTCATTCCGACTCTGCGCGGATCTAGTGGCACTGAACAAAATCCTCAGAGTTCAAAAACATTCCTTGCCCAACATCAATGATTTCGTGTCGTTGGCACACGGCTGTAATTGGTTTTCTTCTCTTGATGTAAAAGACGCGTATTATAATATCCCTGTAAAGGAATCCGATCGCCATAAATTGACAATTACGTGTCCCCTCGGGAACTTTTCTTATAAATATTTGCCGATGGGCCTCGCTTCTAGTTCCGCATATTATCAGCGCTTAATGAACGAAGTTGTGACTGGAATGAGTAATGTTTTTGTTATCTCGATGATATCATAGTGATAACGCGTGACCTTAAGGAACATAAACGGGTTCTGCGCACCCTTTTGAGTCGCCTGCGAGACCATGGATTGATTCTCAACTCCCGTAAGTGTGTCATTGCTGTTCACAGCCTGCTTTTTCTGGCTTACCGTGTTTCTAGTACGGGTGTTGCTCCATTAGAAGCTAAAGTGGCTGCAATTCAAAATGTGGACTTGCCTCGTACCAAACGGCAATTACGACGGTATTTAGGAATGTATCAATTTTATAGTCAGTTTGTCAAAAACTGCGCGAAATGGCTGCAGCCACTGCACGACTTAGTAGCTCAATCTCCGAATAATCGACCGTTGTTGTGGAGTAAAAACCAAAAACATTATTTTGAATTGAGTAAGGCCGCGTTGGTGAAAAGGACCTTGCTAGCTTTTCCGGATCCCACCGCCAAACTCGAACTGGTCACCGACGCCAGCGGAGATTTTATGGGAGGCGTATTGGAACAGGTTCGAAATGGAAATCGTGAGCCTCTTGCCTTCTGGTCAAAAGCTTTTACTCGAAACCAGCGCCAGTGGTCAACATTTGATCGTGAATTGCTAGCATGCTATTCTTCGATTCGCCACTTCCGTCATTTTCTTGACGCCAAGGATTTTGTTTTGCGCACCGACCACAAGCCAATTGTGCGTCATTTCCATAACACCTCGAGTTCCTTAACACCTAGGCACCACCGGCATTTCGATTATATTGCCCAAATGACTAACCAAGTCGAATATGTCAAGGGAGAATCCAACGTGGCTGACTTACCAAGCCGTCCGATTGTGCAGCCAAAACTTAATGCTATTCTACCCACTACGTCAGCCACCATTAACTTTTTGGAGCTTGCAGAAGCTCAAGCAAACGACTCTGATTTAATGGAGCTGTTGTCAAACAACACAACGTCGCTAGTTTTGAAACAAGTTCCCTTTGCCGAACATCACACCACCATTTTATGTGATCAGTCCGCTGGTAGACTGCGACCTCTGGTGCCTCAAAGTTGGCGCCATAAGATTTTTCAGTTTTACCACTCCTTATCACACCCCGGAATTATGGCCAGCAGGAAGTTAATTCAACGGTCTTTTGTATGGCCTGACATGCGGCGAGATATTACCAAATGGGCTCGAGAATGCCAACAGTGTGCCCGAGCAAAGATTGTTCGCCATAATGTTGCTCCATTGGAAACGGTTACTCCCCCCCCCTCAGGGACGATTCACTCACGTTTATGTAGACATTACTGGGCCTCTGGGGTTGAGTCATGATTATAATTACTTGCTGGTCATCGTAGACCGTTTTTCACGCTTTATGAATGCAATACCCATGGTCGGGATCTCAGCTCAGGAATGTACCGATGCATTTATTCGACATTGGGTCGCGTGGGTAGGCTGCCCACAGCATCTCTTCACAGACAGAGGAACCCAGTTTACGTCATCGACATGGAAGTCAATGTGTGAGTACCTCGGGTGCCAGTTACATCATTCCACTGCTTACCATCCTCAAGCGCAAGGCATGGTGGAACGCTTTAACCGAACCTTAAAATCAAGTTTACGTTGTACAGGCAATCCGTCTTTATGGTACTGTAGAGTTCCTATATGCACCAACGTAGAGTTTCAAATTAGTTTCAAAATAGATTCTCTCGTCGTGAGTTCATGCTCGCTGTGAATTCTCCTTTTTCCGTTAGAAAGCCCATACCTGACACCTCTACAGGGACATAACACAACATTCTAAACATCAGTTACTTTATTACTAAAAACTATCACCATATTCCACAAAGTCTATTTTCGAAGAGAGATAAAAATAATAATCACGTTGTTTTTAGAAAAACTAAACATTAGGATGATATCGATATTTTATTTAATTTTAATTAATTACTTTCAATAATTGACTGGGGACAGAAATGCCGCTACATAAATTCACCTGTCCCCTTTGAAAAATTTTGAGAGAGGTTAACAATGAAGAGCCGAACGATTTAAATACACTAAAAATGACTTCTATAAAAATTTTACGTAAATTGTAGCTACCGGTATACAAATGTTACTGTATAAGTTAAGCAAACCGCAATGAAGACGCAGTGAGTTAAAAGATTACATAATTACAGTAATACAAGTGATTGACTTAGCTGGACCGCAATTAAGTCACGGATATGGTACGAAGTTTGTTTGTGTTTGAGAAAAAGTAGAAATTGTAGCATTACAAATGAGATATTGATGAATGACCACGATGAAGTCGCGGATAAGTAACAAGTTTTGCAAAGCAAAAATTGCAATAGTACAAACACGAGGATGATTGACCACGATAACGCGGATAAAGTAACAACAAGGTCTCATAAAGCAGAGGTTGAAATAGTACACACACAAAAAGGTTGACCACGATGAAGTCGTGGATTAAGTGACAAAATGTGAAAATGCTCTCTACAATCAAGGCAACAATTGTATTAAAAGCGCAAAATGCTTATTTATTTTTTTTTTAAAGTAAAAAATTGTGATTTATAGGCAAACTTAAACTACAGACAAGTTTAAGTAAAATTGAAATCAGTCACAATTATGACGTAATAGTAATACAGTTGAGAAAGGTTTTAAAAATACAATACTACGTACAGCACACTTTAATTACATTATATACACTACAAAAATAGGAAACACGCTCAAAAGGTAAACATAATATTGCAGTTTAACTTCTCAGCAATAGTAATCGTTCAAGTAAGCAGGTCGGTGAACATTTCTTTTACCTAACCTGTGTAAATCAGGCGAAGCACTGGTAATTGGCAAACGATTCAAATAAACACGAGAAGTTAGGTAATCTTCAAGCAAAAATGCAGCTTTTATCCTGTCAACAGACACAGTATAATGACGATCATTGCGCATTACAACAAATGTTTTCTTACCACGTTCTAAAACAGCGTAAGGTCCTGTCCAAGGTTGATCTAAAGGCCCAGTGTGTGCATCATTTTTTATAAAAACGTGGGAGCATGTGTCAAGCTTTTTATCAATGTATGTTGAACGTGATGTGGGTATGCGTGGTAAAATGTAGTTGAAATTGTGTAAATATGCTTTTTGCTGTTCACGATACATAGAAAAATCGGAGAAAGGCATAGATTGAAAATCAAAGAATTGACTTGGTAAGTGTAAGTTCATGCCATACACCATTTCACAAGCAGTAGAACCCAAATCTTCCCCAACCACAGAACGCAAACCTAGCAAAACAGTGTGTAATACATCCATCCAATTTTCTCCAGCAAGCTGAACTTTTAAAGCTGTTTTTAAAGTTCTATTCACGCGTTCAATTGCACCGTTTGAGGACGGGTGATAAGCTGTGGTAGTCTTATGTATGCAACCCAAATACTGCACAAATTCAGACCATTTTTTTGAAGTAAAGCAAGTGCCTCGATCACTCACAATAGCTGCTAGAACCCCATAATTTGAAATCCAATGAAACATGAAGCAGTCAATAACTGTAGAAGTCTTAGTATCAGTCAAAGGGGCTGCCATAAACCAACGAGAAAAACGATCAATAGCAACTAACAAGTACTTATAGCCTCTAGATGCTACCAAAGGCCCAGTAATATCAATACGAACATCAGCAAATTTTGTGCTAGAAGGCGGAAAAGGTTGAATTGGAGTTTTATTGTAACGTGTGATTTTGCTGCGTTGACAGGCAAGGCAACTTTTAGTCCAAAGTGTGCAATCTTTTCGCATGCCTTTCCACACAACACGTTCACTCAGCAGTTGTTGAGTAATTTTACCACCAGGGTGACTTAAATTATGAACAAGATCAAAGGCAATTTTCTTAAAACCAGCAGGACAAATTGGACGAGTTACATTTGGTTTTGAGTCATCACACCAAATATCGTGACCATTATAATGTTTACGCGTGATTTTTAGAGAAATGTCACTTTTAATCAATTCTTGAATTGATGCATCATGCTTTTGAGCCTCAGCAAATTGTGCCCAGTCTATGTGTTGTGCGTGGTAGAAAACAGCATTTACTTGCACGCGTGACAGTGTGTCAGCTACAATGTTTTCTGTTCCATGTATATGCTGCATGTCTGTGGTATATTCAGAAATGAATGAAAGGTGTCTAGCTTGTCTGGCATTGTTTCTAGGAGTATCAGATTGCATGGCTCGCACCAAAGGTAAATGATCAGCATATAAAGTGAAATCTCTACCCTGCAAAAAGTAACTAAAATGCTGAGCAGCCAAATATGCTGCAAGGAGTTCTCTGTCAAATGTGGCATACTTCTGCTGGGTAGGTGACAGGGTTTTTGAAAAGTAGCCTAGAGGGCGCCAAATGCCATCAATTAGTTGCTGAAGAACTGCACCAACGGCTGTATCACTAGCATCACTTACTAATGTAGTTTTGGCATTATCACGAGGATGAGCAATAGCAACACTGTTAACAAGAGCTAATTTTGCACTTTCAAATGCTGTTTTAGCATCTTCTGTAAATTTAACTCCTGAATACTTTTTTTTACCTTGTAAAAGCTTGTGTAAAGGAGACAAAAGCTCAGCTATTTTTGGAATTGCACGACGGTAGTACTGCAAAACGCCTACAAAACTGCGCAATTGTTTAGTTGTTGTTGGGAGGGGTAGCTTTTGGATAGCTTCTACTCGATCTGGTAAAGGTGAGCAACCATTTTCATTGCCAAGAAAACCTAAAAATTTGACTTCTGATTTGCCAAAGTGGCATTTCTTTGGATTCACTTTAAGCCCAAATTCATCTAGGCGACTGAAAAGCTGTTCAAGGTGAATCATGTGGTCAGCCTCATTTTTTGAAAAGACAATAATATCATCTACATAACAAAAATGGTTTCTTAACCCTCTAAGGGCTACGTCCATGAGGCGCTGCCATTGTTGAGCTGATGTTTTTAAACCACAAGGCATTGCTTTGAAAGCGAACAAACCCCAAGGTGTGATCACGCTTGTTTTATGTTTGTGATCAGGATGCATTGGTATTTGGTTAAATGCAGAGCGCATGTCAACAGTAGAGAAAACTGTAGAATGTTGTATTCTGTTAGTGAAATCTTGAATGTGTGGTAAATTGTATCGATCAGCTTTGATTTGTTTATTCAAAAGATGATAATCACCAACTAATCTGACCATGCCATCAGATTTAGGCACAACATGTAGAGGATTTGCCCATTCACTATCACTAGGTTCGATTAACCCCTTTTCAAGTTGAAGCTCAATCTCCTCTTTTATCTTTTAAGACATTTCTGGTGACCAACGCCGAGCTTTAGTCACAACAGGGCGATCTGTGGTGATGATGGTGTGCTGAATATTGTGTTTAGGTGCAACATTAAAATCAATGTCTTCTGTGATGCTTGGGAACTGTGATAACAATTTCATGTAATCTGATGTATGTATTTCTAAATCAGTTGATGTGGTAGGTGTGAAATCTCAAGCAACCACAGTGGAATTTGATGGCCAATGCTTGATAATGCAATTACTGTCAGAACTTGTTGGATTTGAAATTCGTCTGACAGTTATATCAAAATGTGCTAAAAAATCCCAGCCAAGATAAACATGTTGTACATCACACAAGCAAAAGGTCCATGACATAGGGCCAAAACCTATATCAACCTCGTTACAGACAGTGCCATAATACTTAACTGGATCTCTAGAAGCACTGTAATAACGGCTTTCAGAATCTGGGGGAGGATTTATTTTATCTTCAGCAGTAGCAGGCAAAAAACTGTGACAAGCTCCAGAGTCTAAAATAATTAGTTGACCTGAAATTTTATCAAGTATTTGTGGAAGACCTGACACTGGAAAAGAATGATTTAAGCGAATAGTATTGAAGGTTGATGCTTGTTGTTTAAATGTACAACCAGGCATGCATTTAAGAGCATTTTCAAAATAGGTGGCATGGTACCAGCACCATCCTTGCTGATTAAAATTAACAGAATTAGGTGGTTTGTTTGAATAAGGTTGTGATTGTGAGTTTGAAAATGAAGTGTTTTTGTGTTTGAAATGTGAATGTTGAGTATATGGCGAATGTTTGTTGTGAACTTGTCTGTAAGCATGTGATTGATTGTTGTGTGTAGGCTTGGACAAGACACTTTCGTTTTGAAGTTTTAAATTACTGACTTGAGTACACAGTTCCTGTAATTGTGAAGATATTTGCATTTGGAAATTGTTTTCACTAGTGTTATTAGTTTTTAAACCATTTTCAGTGTGATTGATATCACAGTCAGCTAAACGAGCTATTTCATCTATCATGGGCGTATGAGCTCAAACCAATTTGGGGGGGCACCAAATTTTTGCCCGAAAAATTTGTCACTGCAATAACATCTCCAAAAAAAAAAAAAGGTCATCGCCTGTTTCGCTGCACCTTTTCCATCATTTTCGGCCTAAATCTGTCACCAAACGTGAGGCCAAACAACTGATGACCTTTTTTTTTTTTGGAGATGTTATTGCAGTGACAAATTTTTCGGGCAAAATATAAAGACACTTACTCAAATTGCCCGAAAAATCAAAAATTGCCCGAAATTTTACAAGCAGGGGGGGCCAGTGCCCCCCCGGACCCCCCACTTCCTACGCCTATGTCATCTATATTAGTTTTATCAAGCATGTTCAACATTGATATAGTATTTTGAGGCAATTTACTGTAAAAGCAAGCAATAATTACTTCTTGTGCAGTTTGATCATTCAAATAAGTGGGTTTTGCTAATGTCAAAAGGCGACGCATAAATTCACTAGGTTTTTCATTTGGGAGAATGTTAGCATTTTGTAAATCTATGACCCATTGCCAAGGGCACAGTTTATCAGTGTTTCCCAAAATACGCTTTCGTAAGTTTGTATACGGGTTATCTTGAGTGGCACAATGACCAATGTCTGAGCCATATCGGCACTGCTGATCTTCAGACATAGCAGATATAAGAATGTAAAATTTATCAAGTTCAGAATGTATGTTAAAACGTTCAAGCCATGAGTCTAGTAAAATAAAATAATTCTGCACCTGTTCGTTCCACAATTTCGGTGGATTACTGGGTTGTCTTGCAGATGCATTGAAAGAAGATGAATCTTGTTGTGCTGAAGAGGATGAAGAACTTTGCTCAGATGTCATCTCAGATAAATTGTTGTAAACAGCAAGAGAACGTGTTCGCAGAGGAGAGAAATTGTTCAGCATAAGATGATTTCTTCTTTTTTTTTTTTTAATTTTTTTTTTGTTTTTTGAAAAATTGGAGTAGGCTACTGACTTTGAGTTCACCAAACCGAGTCGTTCGGGGCACCAATGTAGAGTTCCTATATGCACCAATGTAGAGTTTCAAATTAGTTTCAAAATAGATTCTCTCGTCGTGAGTTCATGCTCGCTGTGAATTCTCCTTTTTCCGTTAGAAAGCCCATACCTGACACCTCTACAGGGACATAACACAACATTCCAAACATCAGTTACTTTATTACTAAAAACTATCACCATATTCCACAAAGTCTATTTTCGAAGAGAGATAAAAATAATAATCACGTTGTTTTTAGAAAAACTAAACATTAGGATGATATCGATATTTTATTTAATTTTAATTAATTACTTTCAATAATTGACTGGGGACAGAAATGTCGCTACAGTACGATCATCTACCTTGGGTATTACTCGCCCTGCAGAACACTCCAAAAGAAGACCTATGCCACGCTTCTCCTTGTGAGCTGGTATTTGGAGAATCTTTGCGACTACCTGGTGAGTTTTTTGAATCGAAAGATGAACGCCTTGAACACACACTATTTGCGAATAATCTTGCCAAATATATCGCGTCCGTGCGTTATAACTCCCCACGTCAACACAACCGTCCTTCGTACGTTGAAAAAGCGCTTTTTCTGCCGGAAACAACTCACGTATATTTAAGAATAGACAGTCATAAACCCCAATTGCATCCTGTTTACAAGGGGCCGTTCAAAGTGCTGGACAAAAGAGAAAAGTACTTCATCATCGATTTCCGCACGCACACAGACAAAGTCACTATTGATCGCTTAAAGTCTGCCCAATTAAGTCTCGACACGCTAAACCAAGACGCTCTTACCAACTCCATTACAATGTCTCCTTCGACACAACCTCCTTACACTTTCGACCGCGACACTTACACAACATACACGACACGCACTGGCCGATCCGTGAGACGGCCTATTCACCTGACAGATTACACACCTTAATTTCAGAAGCACTGATCGTCACCCTTGCAAATTGCCATAGGTTCATCATGTTTAGTTGTGGCACAAAATCAGTCCTTGTAAATGCTATCGTATGTGCTGTAAATTTACTTTGTGTTGCTTTGTGTTTGTGCTGTAAATTTGCTTTGTAAAAATGCTTTGTGTATTCGGTGAGTTGCTTAAATATTTTGCGGGGCGGTGGAGTACTGTAGCGAACGCCATGCCTTCTGCACCAATCAACAGCCGCCTCAACGTGGTGGTGCGGTCCCCGGCCCCGTTTGGGTTGGGTCGAAATGGCTGTTGGCCTTCCCGAGGGTCCCAGTTATCCCGGGCACTCCCCATTCATTTTTTCGCTATGCTGCCCCCTGAACGACCGCAGAAGGGCAGCACACAGCATCTTTAAAATCGGTCGCCTGTTCTTACTTTTTCTTCTCTCCTGCCCTACTCTTGCCCTCCTTCGTCTCCTCATTCTTCTTCTTCTCCTGATGAGCGGTAACGTTCATCCTAACCCTGGCCCCATCTTTCCTTGCTCTGTGTGCGCTGGAAATGTGACCTGGCGGGGCAAGTCAGTGCAATGCTGCGCTTGCTCCAAATGGGTCCATCTAAGGTGCTCACAACTTTCTTTATCTAACTTCAGAGCTCTTGGCAGCTCTCACTCTTGGAGCTGCCCCCCTGCCGTAACACTGTGACTCCCCCCTCCTCGGACTCCTCCGGCACGTATACCTCCACTGTGGAATCAGGACCCCCCTCTGCTAATGCTGCACTCTTGCCCACCCTCGTCTCCAAACTTCTTATCCCCCATCTGCCCATCTTATATCTCCTTCCACCACCGTCCCTTGCTCCTGGCTATACTTCTGCACCTCCTGCCTCCTCCCCTCCCCCTGACTCTCTCAGGGTTCTTCAATGGAATGTTGGAGGTCTTCGAGCCAGGAGCACTGAACTACTTCACTTTCTTTCATCCCATCCTGTCGACCTTATCTGCATTCAGGAATCCAATCTTAACTCCTCTTTCTCTTTCCGGATTCCTGGATTCTCTGTTCTGCGTTCCGATCGTACTCACTCCCGGTCTGGCATTCTCTCTTCTGGTGCCTCGCATGCCAGTGGCGGCGTTGTCATTTTCGTCAGACAGGGCCTATCCTTTTCTGAACTTTCTACCACCTCTCTTTCTTCGCTCGATCCCTACTCTGATTATGTAGGGGTCAACATCTCTCTAAACAAATCCTCCTCGGTGTCATTTCTTAATGTGTATGCCCCCCCTATTTGCTTCTCCCCAACGGATGGCAGAACCGATTCCTTCTCTCCCTCAATTCTTCCCTCCTCCAGAAATCTCTTCATTCTGGGGGACTTCAATTGCCATCACCCACTTTGGGACTCAAGAGGTACTTCCGACCCCCGTGGGGAGGAAGTATTCGACTGGGTCATCTCCTCAGACTTCCTCCCCCTCAATGACCCTGACACACCCACCCTTCTCCATCGCTCCTCTGGCAGTCGCTCCTCTCCTGACATCTCCTTTGCTCCTTCTACTCTTGCTTTTTCTTGCTCCTGGGAGATGCTTCAAGACCTGGGTTTTGACCACCTACCAATTCTTCTATCTATCCCTCTTTCTCCGGTCTTTCACCCCAACGAGCGCCCCCCTTCCTTCAATTTTCAGAAAGCTCGCTAGGATGACTTTGCCTCCTACTTTGACTCTCACTGTCCTACTGCAAAGGAATACTCGTCTCTTTCTCTTTCCTCTGCAGCTGCTCTCTTTACCTCTCTGGCAATGAATGCGGCCAAATCTTCCATTCTTTTCGGCCGCATCAAACGCCCTCCTAAAGCCTGGTGGTCTGCTGAGGTGGAAGAAGCGGTTGGTGAAAGACGCAAGGCTTTCGCTATTGCTCACAGAAGTGATGAAGATCGCCAGGCTTACATCTCCGCCTCTCGACGTGCCTCGTCGGTCATTGCCAAGGCCAAGGCTGAGGCATGGCAGACGACCTGCACTTCTCTTTCACCTAAATCTGTGCACTCTCTTCTTCGATCTATTGCTGGCTCTCCTTCCTCGTCTTCTTCCTCTCCTAACTTTCCTAACTGTTCCTCTCCCAGGGAATCGGCTTCGGTTTATGCCGCTTACCTGAGGTCTCACTTTTCCGTGTCTCAGCCAAAGGCCCTGCGCAGCAGAGCCAGAGGCTACCTCACTGAGCTCCGCCGAGCTACGTGCTCTGTGGAGTCTCACTCGTCCTTTTGCTCTCCCTTCTCTCCCGCTGAATTTCTTGCGGCTGCCTCCAACCTCTCCTCATCCACTGCCACTGGCCCAGACAAAGTTGCCTATCCCATGCTAAAGCATCTTCCTCGCTCTGGCATGGATTTTCTTCTTCACATCTTCAATCTTTCTTGGTCTTCACATTCCTTTCCTTCCATCTGGAAGACATCTTCTATTATTCCCATACATAAGATGGGAAAACCTCTCGACTCTCCTGCTTCCTTCCGGCCTATCTCTCTCACCTCCTGCGTATCAAAGCTTTTTGAACGCATCATACTATCCCGTCTTCTCTTTTTTCTGGAATCTAATTCCATTCTTTCTCCCCGCCAGGCCGGTTGCCGCCCTGGACGGTCTACACTTGATCAAATTCTGTACCTTTCTCAGTCCATTTCGGATGGGTTTAACAAACCCAGGCCGGGCTCTCGGACGATCCTGTCTACTATCGATTTCTCTAAAGCTTTTGACTCTGTCTGGCACCCCGCCCTTTTCCACAAACTTATTTCGGCTGGCCTCCCTCTTTGCTTTGCTCGTTGGACTCAATCTTTCCTTTCTGACAGGCGCGCTTCTGTGATTTTTCAAAATCACAAAAGCCGTTCCTTTCGAGTCCGTCGAGGTGTTCCGCAAGGATCCGTTCTTGGCCCTGTACTTTTCTCCCTCTTCATCAATGATCTTCCGGCTTCTCTGCCTTCTTCCGTCAGCTGCTCTCTTTACGCTGACGATCTGGCCATTTGGTCCTCCTCCCCCCTCGGTCCCCACTGCGGTGGAGGCCACACAAGGAGCTCTGTTTCGATTGGAGCGCTGGTCTGAGTACTGGTGTCTTCCTCTCAATCCGAGCAAATGTGAGGCCTCCTTCTTCTCAGTGGATCCCCACCAAGCTAAACTCCAGCCCAATCTCCTCCTACTCGGCTCCCGCCTCCGTTTTAATCCCACTCCAACTTTTCTTGGGGTCACCTTCGACCGCACTCTTTCCTTTTCTAAGCATGTATCTTCGCTGAAGGCCAAATTCTTCCCACGTCTCAAGGCCTTACGCTGTATCTCTGCTTCCTCTTGGGGCCCCTCTAAGGAGTCCCTCTCTGTTCTGTATAAATCTTTTCTTCGGTCCCTTCTCACTTACGCTTCACCCGGATGGTTTCCTTTCCTAAGTGTTACCAATGTCACCAAATTGGAACGCCTCCACCGAGCGGCCAGTCGCGCCATCACCGGCTGCCTCTCGTCGTCCCCTATCCCTCTACTACTCACCGAGGCTTCTCTACCTCCCCTACGAGTCACTCTGACTCACTTCACTCTTTTTTCTCATGAGCGGGCTCTTCGTCTCCCAACCTCCTTTCCCATCTCAGGTTTGGCCAGACTAGGAGTGAAACCAAGACTATGCAGATCGTCCTGGAGAGCTTTTGCGTCCACTCACCCGCTCATGCTTCCTTCTACTTGTTCTAGGGAGGCTCTTGTTGCTTGCCCTCCCTGTCCTCCTTGGAATCTTCCCTCGTTCACGGTCGAGTCCACTCTTTCCTCTCCATGCTCTCGCTCTGATCCCCCTCACTCTCGCCAAGATGCGGCTCCCGCCCACCTTGACTCTCTTCCTCATGATCTGGTACTCTGGACAGACGGCTCTGTTCCTTTTCCTTTTGGCAAGGGCGGCTCCGGCGTTCTTGCCAACTGCTCTCTCTGTGGCACTGAGGCCACTCTTTCCTTTTCGGCAGGCCCAGTTTGTTCCAGTTTTTCCGCTGAAGCCTGCGCCATTCTGCACGCTCTTTGCTGGTCTCGGCAACACCATAAAGTCTGCCATTTTTCTTCTCTTCTTCTCCTGTCTGACTCTCGTTCTGTCCTCGCCACCCTGTCCTGTCCTCCACCTTTCCTGTTATCTCAAACTCTGTGGCAGATCTGGCAGGCACTGTCCTTCTTCTCCTCCTGTTCTATCAGGCTACAATGGGTCCCCGGACACTCGTTTCTCCCGGGGAACGACACAGCTGATGAGCTTGCCAGACGGGGAGCGCTGCTTGCGCCCTCCGCAATCCCTTGTAGTCTCTCTCCTCTTATCTCTCGTATCCACTCTCGTCTTATCTCGGACTGGAGGCGTACTGTCTCTTCAAAGTATTTTGACACACAGGTTCCCTCAATTTCCACTGAGGAACTTGTGCTCCCTCGTCATGCTCGCTGTGTCCTCTCTCGTCTTCGCTGCAATGGACACAGCCTTCTTTTAGGTTCCTATCTCTCCAGGATTGGCAGAATCGAGAATTCTTCTTGCAGCGCCTGTGGACACTCGTCCCAGGACATCTCTCATCTCATTCTGCACTGTCCAGCTACGGACTCTTTACGCCGCTCACTCTTTGGCGACTCTCTGTCTCTTTATGACCTCTGGTCCAGACCCTGGGGAGTTTCCCGGCTTCTGGGGCTCCATGGTCTTCCGCCATGCCCCCATCCCTCGGAAGGGGTCGGGTAAACAACAACAACGCCATGCCTTGGCTCCCCATATTTGTATTGTGACGTCATAACGCCGACTAACTATATAAGCGCTGTACAGTATTATTCGCTCTCTTTTCCGACAACACGTGCTGTTCAAGAAACACCTACTGTGTGCTGTATTGCCAGCTAAAGGAAAGACCGTTGCGCTACAATATAATTTATTTTAAAAGATATTGTCATTTATGCGTTGTCGGCAGTACCAACACACGTGCTTATTGATTTTCAGAAATTCACAGATTTTCAATGTGTGCTCCTCCTGCAACACGGCAAACGTCTAGGCGATAACCGAGTTCATCCCAAACTCGCTGCACCATGTCTTCTGTAACAGTCTCTAACGTTGAAGAAATTCTTTGCTTCGATTCCACTACGTCTGTGGGCAGAGGAGCGACGTAAACCAAACCTTTTACATAGCCTCAAAGAAGAAAATCGCAAGGGGTCAAGTCAGGTGATCGCGGGGGGCATTTTAGCAAGACACGGTCATCATTTCCAGCACGTCCAATTCATCTTCCTGGCAGATTCTCGTTCAAGTAAGCTCGTACTGAAAGTTTCCAGTGGGGTGGAGCACCGTCTTGCTGGAAAATGAAGCCCTCAGCTTCATTTGCAGTGAGTCGATCCATAAGCCAGGCCTGCAGCATATGCAGATAATTGTCACCAGTCACATTCTCATCAAAAAAGTAGGGGCCATGAACATGTTTCTTGGAAATTGCACAAAAAACATTCACTTTTGGAGAATCCCTAACTTGCTCCAGTGACTCGTGGGGGTTCTCAAGTCCCCAAATTCGAACATTCTGCTTGTTCACTTTTCCACTAGTGTGAAAAGTGGCCTCATCACTGAAAACCAGTTTTTCATCAAACTGGTCTTCTTCCAGTTCTTGTTGCATATCGACACAAAATTGAATTCGTTTTCGTTTGTCGTCTGCTTTTAACGCTTGAACGAATTGCAGCTCGTATGGTCTCATTTGCAAACGTTTTCTCACAATACGCCAAACACTTGATTTTGGAATTTGAGTTTCAAAACTCGTTCTTCTTATGAATTTCCTTGGGCTGTTTACAAGTTTTCTGCGAATTTGCTCTACATTTCCTTCTGATATTGGCGTTCTTCCAGATCCTTTTACTCTGCACAAGCAACCTTCTTCTTTGAACTTTTTGTGCCATGTCCAAATTTGCTTTTTGTCTGGTACTTTTTCAGATCTTACATGAAAACATATAATATCTGTGTGCATGTAGCTAAAATTTGACACTGTTTGAGTAAGAATGGACATAATTATTACATTTTAAAATGGTGTCATTTTTTTGGGACACCCTGTACTTCAAACTTTGCCAAAAATAGACATCTTTGGAAAAGAATTTACATATGTCACTTTTAGAGATCACCTTTGTTGTCGCGGCCAAAGGGGTTATGGTCACTAGCGTACTTTGAGGGTGGCAAACCGTTATGCGAAGAACTTTATCTTTTTGGGCCTTGATTACAAAGGAAAAATATACGCTTTATATGCTGGCTCTTAACACAGCTAGATCTTCCAAAAAGAAGTCTGCCCAAAAACGGGAACGAAAGAGCTTAAAACACAAGTTGATCTCCGAAAAAGTTATCGGTACGCCACTGGCTAGATTACTTGGCCTCATTTGAAATATTGTATGAAAGTGAGCTCTGCATTCTTTTTGGTATAGTCTACCAGCAATGATTTTTGTGATATTTATTGTGTTTGGCTTGATATGTTTGCTTTTCGTTTGAAATTCGTGCCTGGACTTTTTCAGTGTATAATTAGGGTATTCAAACCAACGATAAGATTCATTTGTACAGAGTATAAGCCAAGAAAAAAATCCTTGACATATTTATGGGAGGTTTAACCTCTGGAGCAAAAGTTTTGGTTTAAAGTGAAAATTTGAAGTTTTCTGGCTGGAAAATCAAGTCTTTTCTTACCCTACTCTAAGCACGTCAGAGCTTAAGAAGTTATCCCAAAATGAAATTTCAGCACTTTTAAGTCGTCTACAGCAGTGGTTCCCAAACTTTTTTTTCGGCGACCCCAATTTTCGTAAAATTAAAATTTACAAACGTTGGCGACCCCGCAATATAAAAATATATTGTAGTACAGTACAATAGATATTTCAACACAAACACAATGTATTTAAATTTATTCAGTGAGAAGAATGCGCCTGTATGTTGTCAGTAAGTTTTTGAAATCTTGGTGTGATTTTTCTCAGGCATAACCGCATGTCATGTTCTATATTCAATCGATTTCTATGCTTTGATTTTAGCACACTCATTGCACTGAAGCCTGCTTCGCAAAGGTACGTTGTTGCAAATGGAATCAGTTGCTTAATGACATATTTTGCCATGGTAGGATGAACTGGGTAAATTGAAACCCAAAAATAAATATTTGCTTGTAAATTTGGATGTTTCTTCTTGAATGATTCGAAGGATATACGGTTTGATGCTTCAGCTGTCATTTCTATGAGTTCTTCCTCAACTTGTAGAGGTAGATCAGGAAAATTAGAAGATGCAAAAGGATCAATCATCCAATCTTGTTTGTTGGTGGGTATTAGAGCGTCATTGTAATAGTGTTTAAGCTTTTTGATAAGTTGTTCAAGATGTTCAGTTATGATACCTTGTACATCAACATTTCTCTCGGAAAGGTAGGCCTTTAGTTGAGGAAACATATCATATTTATTTTTTTTCACGTAACTTTGCCACAGGATCAACTTCTTGTAATAAGCATTAATTTTTGCGTTGTGATCAATGGCTGTGAATCCAGGGCCTTGCATAGATTGATTAAGAGAGTTCAGTGAGTCAAATATGTCCGCTAAATATGTAACGTTTGCTATAAACTTTTCTTGACTAAATTTTTCCGCCAAAGCCATTTTTTTCTGTTTCTTCAAAAAGGTGATTATTTCTTCTTGTAGTTCAACAACTCGCTCTAAAACATGACCACGTGATAACCAACGCACCTCTGTATGCAACAGCAAACTGGTGTGGTTGGCGCCAATCTCATTGCATAAGCAAGAAAACAAACGTTGATTAAGAGGTCTTGCTTTTATGTAGTTCACGCATTTAAGAACGGAATCTAGCGTATCATGCAACGTCTCCGACAGAGCTTTTGCTGCTAGTGCTTGTCTGTGTAGAAAGCAATGCGTCCATGTTATACCTGGCACTTTGTCTTTAACACGTTTCACCACTCCACAGTTGACACCGGTATTTGCTGCTGCTCCATCTGTACAAATTCCAGCACATTTATCCCAAGGAATTTCATGCTCGTTGAAGAAAGTGTCAAGGCATTGAAAAATGTCCTCTCCTTTAGTATGTAAAGGCAGAGCTTTACAAAACAACATATCTTCTGATATTTCCTCATTATTAACGTATCGAATAAATACAGATAGCTGCGGTTGGCTAGCAACATCTGTAGATTCATCTAATTGAATTGCATAGAATGGAGAAGCTTTTACTTGCTTCACAATTTGGTTGAGGACATCACTCGACATATCTTCAATCCTTCGCTTTACGGTATTGTCTGACAAAGAAATAGAATTTAATTTTTCACTTTCTCTATGTCCTATCATTACTTTTACGACTTCTTTCATTACGGGGAGTATTAGCTTTTCTCCAATTGTATGTGCTTTCTTTTGCTTTGCTATTTCGTAAGATGCGAGATAGGAAGCATAGACAGCAGATTTATTTACTGTTGTGAATGCTTTCATAACGTTTGCTTGTGATGAGAGTGCTTGTAATTTACTTCGAAAATACTCTATTGGTTTATCGACACAAGCTGGATGGTTTGTTTCCAAGTGACGAAGAAGTTTATTCTTCTTCAACGATTCTTTAGAAAGAACTTTTTCACAGACAACACATTTAGGTTTTCCATTGACCTCCATAAAACCAAGTTTTAAAAAAGCTTCATCATATGTTCGTTTTCTAGTATTTTTAGCAGCCATTTTGATTCAGTTTAATTCCAATTAATTTAGAAATATATAAAACAGTAAAAATTAGTGTTCCTATCAAAAGAATATATAACATCTTGTAATACCCGATTACGTATTAGTAAATAAATTATTTCTTACAGTTCTGTCGAGTTTTGTGGGGTTATACTATATTTGCTTTGACGATAAATATACGCCTAACACGCTAGAATTTTACTTCCAACTTTGTTTCGCTTCCATCTTACACGATAATCGAACTCTTGTGAAAGGCAATTATTTGTATGCAAACTTACTACTGAACTTTTCTTCCTTGAACTCTTATAAGACAATTACTTTTCTTCCTTGAACTCTTATAAGACAATTACTACCGACAACCACGTGTCGCACAACTTACTGAGCTCTTCTTCTGTGAACTGTCACACGCTCTGAACAATAATTACGCAATCGTCTTCGAGAATATCCCGAGCAATAAAGAGAAAAATATTTAGAGCAAGAGCAAAATCTCGCATCGGCTGATGCACGTCACAATTGTCATTTAAAAAAATTTTCCAATGAACCAGTTACGGGTAATTCATTATAGTAACGAAATTCAAATTATTTCAAAGACTAGTTATAAAAGTATTAAGTTCATTGTTACTGTCTGAAGGAAATTTCACTGAATGTCGAAAGGTTTCGCTACATACAATTTTTTTCCAAAATCTTTTATTCGTTAAAGAATAGGCGACCCCAGAAAACATTTACGCGACCCCACTCGGGGTCGCGACCCATAGTTTGGGAACCACTGGTCTACAGTATAGACCATGCAGTACTTTTCGGGCTGTATATTCCAAATACGGTTTTGAAACGAATTACAAGTGAATCTGTAGTAAATTTTCATTATAGTCTTCAGCTGTAAGTTATCGGTTGGTCATGCTTAGCAATTTATTTTTTGTGTTGTGCATTCAGATGCAGTGTATATTTATCAAATTTTCTTATATTATATTTTATTTAAATTTTTTACTACGGTGTAGTAAATAGTCTTTGAAGAACTTACAAGGTTTGTGTAAACTCAGTACATGCAGGCTAGCATCCACCGAATTGACAGGTGGCGCAGTCGAATGCATATTACATCCTATAAATGGTATAGATTTTTTTTCACAATAAGGCTACATTAAATTTCGATTAAGCCCAGTGGGGATCCTGGAGTACCTGCACTGAATTGGGCCATCTTTATTGATGGAACTTAACAACTTTTCGCTGCATCGTGACTTGTTTTATGTTAGGAAAAATCCTCACCTTAGGCCAATGTTAGCAATTCTTGTTTTGCCACTGGCCTTGATGCAAGCTTGCTAGGTGCTTCCAATTAATCCTACACTGTCTGATATAATTAATAACTTTAAGTATGCTTCTTGAGTAAGCGACGTCCCCTTTCCAAACTCCCGAAATTTTAATGTATTTGAACGCTAATCTTAAGTTTCGGCACTTTGTAGAATTGCAATGCCACAAACAACACAGCATTCACAACAATTGATTGTGTTGAGACCAGCTTCAACCTTGTCTGTAGGTCTGCTACTGACGTAGTTCCTTTACAGCAACTGCGGCAGAGCGCTTTTTCCAAAAACACAACAACACAATATTTTTTACTTGCATTGTAAAAGCAGTGAGGAAAGCAGTGTCAGAGTTTGGGGTATGGTAGGCTTAATCATAAATTAAACAAGGTCCTTTGTAAGGGAATAGGGTGTTAAACTATTAATCTATTTGAAATATTTTTTGAAGTTAGGCCTTCTGTGAATTCGGCAAATACGAGTATATATTTAGGGAAAAAATCAAGGCGAAGTCACGAAGGTCATTCAAAATTTTGTCAAAAATGTTTTTTACAAGTACTGACTCATGCCTATATCTGTAGTCTAAATGCTAAGATAGTTTTAGCGCCGTATCAAACAATTTAAGCAAGACCAAACAGTTATTGAGCAAATAAATATGTTAACACAGTGTTTCTCCACCTTTTTCGTGCTGCGGCCTACTTAAAAAAGACTATAATGTAATATTTGAAATGTCATTAGCATAAGCCTAAGAAATACATAAAACAAAAAAATTTATGAGGCAAGAAGAATTTATCAGGCAAGAACAACTTTCTATTCCTCCGTTGATTATCACATAGCAGTGAAGTTGATCCCCCCCAAAAAAGGTCTTTCCCTCTCCAGTAAACAGAATTACATCACAATCTGCTATTGGCTATCATAAGATTCGGTTACTAACTGTTTATAAACAGGCTGTATTTCTCAACCTTTTTAGGCATGTGACCCATTTTCAAAATACACAGAAGTCTGTGACCCAATTGCGTTGAAATTTTTTCAGTTTCAGAGATGTACTCCTTATTAATTGAAATTAAAATAAGAAGCCGTGGCCCACCCGACTTAGGTGCTGTGGCCAACTAATGGGCCATGGCCCACCGGTTGAGAACCACTGTGTTAATATTTTCACCTCAGTTGTTGGTATATCCTATTTTGTTTTCAAATTATGTTTTTCCCTCAATTAAAACTTTTAGCAGACAAAAACTCAAAAATTACACGTGGTCGAGTTAAATATTTAATAGTGCAAGCTTTTGTGACCAAATGCTTACTTCTTCAGGCCACGTAAACAAGTGACTAATATGGGCACTCACTAACTTTGTTCATAAATAGGCCTACACTCATTTACTCACCCAATTAATAATAATGTACCGGTACTCATTTCTCATTTATTTTCCTTACTAATATAGTCACTCTTTTAGTCAATGAGTTACTATAGTAGTCACTTATTTACGTTGCCTGAGGAAGTGAGCATTCGCTCACAAGAGATTGCAATATTAAATATTTAATTCGACTACGAGCTGTAGCTCGGGAAGTGGGTGCTAGCGGAGTTGAAGCCCCCCTTAGATAATTTTAAGGAATTGCCTATCACATTTTCAGTCATCCGTCAGATTCGCAAAAAATGGATTCACCCTAACTTCTCATTTTCATACTATTTTTAAAAAATACTCTTACACTAAGCGATTAGGAAATTTATGTAGGATCGTAGGCTTTCAGTCTTAGCAAGCTAAGGAGTAGCGACACCACCTTGTCACCTACTGTGACTAACAACTTCTACAGTTCGTTTTACTCTGTGATTCGTAAATGAACTGCTACATCATAAACACTGTGGCTTTTGCGCTGCAAGCACTCAACTATTGTGCAACAATGCTATTACTTCTGAGTTTTGTGCGGTTATGCTAACATCTTTTTTGATAAAATACAGAGGAATCTTTCGAAACAAGTTGATTGAAAATTGTCAGCAGCCAGCTCAATCAGCGCAACTGGGATTTTGACAAAAATACAGGAATAAGAAACAAATGAGTAGGAACCGATGGATAGGCAATAGATGTCTCAGCTACAGATGAAGGAGGAGGAATAGCACGCTATGAACAGACAAGAATACCTGTTGTGCAAGCACAAACTAGTTTACATTGTGATAGTCGGCAAACTGTTTTGAGGCAAAAACGTAATTTCTAAAAATCCGGGATAAGTTGAAAATGACTTGCATGGCGGCTGTATGTAGGGAATTTATTATTTTTTATGGCCATAAGTGTTGGTTAAATAAACGCGGCGCAGTAATATCCGTACCAATCCATCAAGTTTACAAATTTCTTTATGGTTCTCTACTGATTGCTTCACGAATTGTGTAGTTTTTTATGTCGCTCTTATTTAATTCATGATAGCGGTGCAATATATAGAAGTTGCTAGTTGCTAATTAGCAATTTTCAAAACGATCTCCTATTAATGAGGATCTGTCTCCAGCATCATACTAAGGTAAAATAAAAAATTTTGCTCAAAAATGATCACCAACATCGTACGGTACCATACAGCAATCCATTACATCATGTCAATAACCCGCGACCAGTTTCGACCTGTTGGGTCTCATCAGGCGGGTGTAAACAACACTCAATAATAAAAATGCTGAAAAAAACAAATTTACCATTGGGTGCAAAAAAAAAAAGATGCAATACAAAACAATATAAAACAGCAATACCTATATCATGAAAGTCTTATTTATGGACACACACACATGACTTGGACAACAAGTCACAACGGTACTAGGGCTTACCGATGTGACTTGTTGTCCATGTCATGTGTGTGTGTGTGTGTGTGTGTGTGTCCTTGAATGTGACCCCTATGATAAAAATATTGTTGTATTATATTGTTTTGTATTGTATCTTTTTTTTGCATCCAATGGTTAATTTGTTTTTTTCAGCATGTTTATTATTGAGTGTTATTTACACCCGCCTGATGAGACCCAATAAGGTTGAAACTGGTCACCCAATATGAGACCCAATAAGGTTGAATATGGTACCATACAGCAATCTATGGTACCATATGATGTTGGTGATCATTTTTGAGCAAAATTTTATATTTTATCTTAGCGGTGCAATAGTGTTCTATTGCTGGCTTCAAGTGGTTACGAGCGATAGAGAGCATCTAATAAGCGAGAAACAAAACAACAAAGCTAGTGCTGAAGGCGCGAGACTTCAGAAGGAAGCAATGCTATTGAAAGATCTTTTCAAATTTACAAACCCATCCCTGGACGCGTTTCGTTTTTTTGGACTCATCAGCAGAGCTTGCCAAGGGCCAAGAGATTCCCCCAATAGCATTAACGTTGACTTTTATAAAGCAAACTAATACAAAGTACAAGACTTACGTGCCGTTTACTTTTGAACGAGGTTCGTTTGACGTACTGCTAGCCGCTCTACTGTGGAATAAAACTGATATCCTCATGTAAAGCTGATCACAAAAGCAGTAATTAGGCATAAAAAGGTCTTTCAAAGGTTACAAACAAAATGCGGTGCTGTAAGGCATGGCTGGCAACACGTGGTGCATGGCAGCGAAACTTGGCGCGCGAGGGGGCCAGTTCCAAAGACGCGGGTTCGAATCCCACAGACGCGTTGCATTAACGCTGACGTTTGAGAATACAAAGTACGCGTTACGTTAAAAGGGCGCTTAACCGATTCCGGTGGGTCCCAAATGGCTGCACCGCGGCTAATATAATGCACGGCCGCCAGTCATAGTCAGGGGTACAGCAAACCAAAAAGCTGGGAAAAGACAAGAGCTTGTAGCTAATGCTTAGTTTTGCTAACGTCGGAGAGAACGAAGCTGGCTCAGACACTTTTTGCTTTACGATGGATTCTGTGTAAACAACTGCACAAATAAAATTAAACATCTTTACCTACCACAAGTAATTGAATGACATTAAGTTTTTAAATGGTTTTAACGGAAACCAAGCTTTTCAGATTTTTCTCAGCTTTTCATTAGAAATGAGGTCATTTTTGTACCACTGTGCCCCTAAATCGGAGCACATTGGGACAGCGGTAGGAGCACATTGGGATATTTGGATGTATTGCTGAAGTTAATGGTAAACCAGGTTGTCTTAACCTGGGCTTCCAACTCGACGAATTTTTATTCGAGTTCTTTATTTTTAATTTTTCGAGTTCGGCAAAAAAGACCGAGTTTATTGAGTTCGCCAGGTTAAGACCAAGACCATCAAATTCAAGGCTAAGACCTCAAAAAAACGGTCTTAACCCTTTGGCTGCCACGTCACCCATGTATGGGTGACACCTAATGCTTCAATGCGGTTACCGTCAGTCATATGTGGATGACGCCACATTTTTCCTTCTAGGCCACGTCTCTCACTTATGTTTGACAGTATGTGCAAATCCAATAACGGTTTGCTAGCGTGGCCTCTGAGAAACCTTTTGATAGCTTTGGTTTTAGCAAATGGGCAAAAATTTGGTAATCACACTTAAATTAATGTTTTGGTTGTATTTGAAAAAAATACAATTAAAAATAAAAATCACGTGCTATTAATGTTTACTGATGGACTTCACTGAAGCATTTCAAACATATCTGCGGTTGCCCAGAACACAAATCACAGTATGTGTATGATTTTTGTGTCATCTTTCTTGCGTTGTCCCGGTCCTGTTGTTTCTTCATTTTGGCATAACAGGATGAACATGTTCTTCGTATTCTTTTTCCATGACTTTCAGTTCTCTCAACCAGATGGTGTGACGAGGACGAACCCGCTAGCGTAACATGAACGACACCTCCTAGATTTAACAATTACTCAGCCAGACGCTCCCTGAACTTGGAAATCTAGATCTTTTTTTGGTGGCTTCTTTGTAAGCAACCCAAGCATTCACGACTGCCATTCCTAGCAATAATTCTGTTGCCAACTTTCGATACCATTTGATGCCCTTTCTCAGAGTTGTGACATAGGATGCCATTTGATCCGAGAGATCAATGCCTCCTTTTCCCCTGTTATATGCCAAAACAGCAAGAGGCTGTTCCATCGCTTTTAATTATAAAAAATTAAAACTAGTTGCTTTCGATGGGGTAGAATGTTCCTGTACGTTTTTTTAATTCAGCAGATGCAGTAGCAGATGGTCAATGAGAACTTTGAACCTATCTCTTAAGCACATTACCGTCTGCATGGTCTTCTACACAATAAAATGCTACTGTTGCCAACTTAAGTTATCTGTGACTAATTTTTCCAAACCTTTACCGCGTCACTACCAGCAGCCCACCACCATATGCCACTGTGATTTATTTTCCTAAATCCCATGTATTATTAACATTGAGAACAGATTTGTTGAATCATTTGCTTGTATCAAGATTAAATTTGCGTTTCGTGATCACTATCACAAATTATTTCTTTGAAAAATCAACGTTGTGACCTACAATACAAGATGATTTGGAAGCTTTTCCATTGCTTTACAGTATTTTAAATACTGTGCTTCTTGCTTTTCGTAGCGCAGCAGGCAATGGTGTAGAAAGTTGTTTGAAACTGTAATCAAGTAAAAGTATAGTTACTGGCGGTGAAACTATTCGAAGTAGAAAGTACTGACCAAAGAAATTAATCAAGAAAAAGTAAAAAATAGTGATCCTAAAAGTAATCAAGTAAAAAGTAGCGTTACAAAGTATCAATGTATCAACTACGCCCTCTTGCTGATGATGACTGGTGCCGTAGCGGATGCCCAATAAACTCTCAATCGATAGGTTAATGGTTCGCTTCTCCGCCATCGTGCTGTCTATGTCCGGACGCTTTTGTAAGAAAATTAGCTGCTGATTGGTCGACATACGCAACTTTGCGACACTTTGATGCAAACCGCTTTGTTGCAACAGTTAAGGCGCGTCGAGATGTCATGCTCGATTATTGTGTCAAATGCTAAGGGCAGAAAAAGATTAGAGAATAGCAAAAATTGTAGTCATGTTATGGAAAAAGTTACCACCTGCTTAGTAGTCATTTGTACTAACTTACAAAAACCGTCATTCCGGGATTCTAGTCACTGCCTCTAATTCGACCTGCACTCTTTGATTAAATTCAGTCATTTAGTGATCAAAATTGATTTTGTCTAAGCACAACTGACATATAGGCTAGCTTATGATTGGGAGATTTTTTACAAAGTTTCCATTACTGTTTCCTTAAACACTATTTTTTGTATTATTCGCAAACAACTAAACTGATAGCACCGTACCACAATTAATCATCATAACTTAAATCAATTAACTAAAAGTGTAGTTTGTTGAAAAATTTATAGAAAACTGGCCAAACAAAATAGAAACAAAACCTGCTCATCATTTTCAACTTTACAGAAACGAAACACATACTGCTCATTTTCAAAACCTTAAGTCCTACAATAGACAATTTTTGAATTCAAATCCGGATAGATTTCTTAAATCTGCCTGTTTCTATTCAAATTCATACTAATTTTTGTTGTATGTACTGTACAAGAGTAAGACTACATATCAAAGCCAAGCCTGGCGCTTGCCGATGGCCAGTGTTGTCAACAAGATTGTGCGAAAACGACTAGCATTCGAAAACTGTCTATCTGTCAATATGCTGAAAGAAACCTAGAAAAATTAGTAGTTTTGTCAAATTCGCGTTTCAAATTTTAAAACTACCTTGTACTTCTATAAAACAAAAGCTGCTTAAAGTAGCGTTACTTCACGCTGAAAGTAAGTAGATGAAAGTAGCTAAAAAAATACTTAAAAAAAGCAGTCGTTACACAAAGAAAGCTACTTATAATCTATTCAAGTAGAAGTATTTCGTTACTTTAAACCACTGGCCACACAGATACAAATTTTGGGGGACCCCGGGCCTCAGCCCTGTCGCCCTCTTCCTTAATCCACCTTTGTCTACTTAAGCTGAGATTAACAAAAAGCTGATTAAAAACAATTAATCGATGGTTCTTCTTTCCGCTCTTCTCTTTCCGTGGTCATCAAAGCAGATTATTCTTTTCCATCTTTCACAATCCATTGCATTTTTTTCTACCACTCCAACCACTTTCAAATTATCCTTCACTATCTTTATGAACCTTCTTTTCTGTCTTGCCCGTTTCCTTTCAGTTGATAGCTTCACTTTCATTAGCATTCTCGAAACGTAGTTTTTTTAAATAGCGTATGCCAATACTAAAGAAAACAGAAACTAAATGTAACCAGCGAGCAAACCGCTGCACTTTGATTCACTTATTTCCTATACTAGTGTTTCCCAACCTTCTTATTATACTGCCTTTACCGCCATGTCTGAAGTTATCCTTCGCCTCCCCTGTATTTATAGGTGTTGTTCAGTTGGGTTGCACAATCCGGTTCTTGCAATTTTCTGAGCTCATGGGATTGTTTGTTAAAAATATTTTGATGGGAATTTCCATTTCGAAAACTTCGATCTCAAACCGAAAGGTCTCGCTTGTTATGTGGGACTATTCATAAACTTTTTTTTGATAGAACCTGCTCTTACAACTTTTGATTGTCATCACTGCCTACAGTCACTAAATTCAACACTCAACAAGCACAAATAGCAAAAGATTATATTACGTTTTGGAGTGGATCACTTTTTGGAAAGTATTAATATTTCCATTTTTGTCACAAAACAAAGTCGAAGCCGTTTTCTTTTTAAAAGTGGTTTTTCTGAAAGTTTTGCACACTTGCCATAAAATCTAATTTTGCCCTCGCCCCCCCCCCCCCCTCTGGAGGTTGGCCTTCCTGGCGGGGAACCACGGTCCTATACAATTATTAGAAACATTGTTTTGCCATTCCTTTGTGATGTAATTGTCTTCGCTCAACGCCCTCCTCTCCCGCTACTTTGATGTCACCGCCTCCTCCATGGTATCTTCCGCCCATAACAGGACGGTGGTGCCCACTTTGGGAATCATTTGGCTAGGTCGAAGATTGAATCATTTTTCTCATGCTGTAATGTTTTAGAGCGTCCGCTTCGCAGTCGGTAGACTTGGGGTTCATTTTCCAAATCGAGTTGTATCAAAGGACTTTAAAATATGATATTTACAGCTTCCCCTCTTGGCGCTCAGCACAAAAGGGATAGTTATGGAAAACAAACCGGCTTGCTTGTTGTGTCGTTGGGCAGGATGCCGGGATACCTCCATCTTTATGTGGCAGACAGATGGCGAGGCCAAGCAGTCTATCCGTCGTGTTGGCTAACTGAAGACTAGCAAAAAGGGCTAACAAGAAGCTCATTATCTGAGATGGTTTTCCAAAAATGAAAGATCTTGCCCGTACGACGAAGAAGTGTTAAAAGACTCCTAAAATTGCATATATTTCTGTGTCTCTTTGAGTCGCCATTTTACCTCAAAAAACGCAAATCATCAACTTACCGGTACTCTGATCCTGATAAAACTAACGTGAGCACGCAAAAAAGTCACCAGGACTCAAGTAGACTGGTTAAAAAGTTTTGCCCTTCAAAACTAGTCTTTTAGACCTGTGGTTCTCAACCATTGTGTCATTGCGTACACCTTGAAAAGTATTATTTGTTTCACGTGCCCCCTTGGATTGCCATTTAATTTATAACTTTCAAAACACGAGACACAAATTAGTTTTCAAAGGAATATTTCTTCACAAAACATCATTTACTGGTTAATGTTAATCTATCAATTCTTGGTCGCTGTCACGAATAAGTAAATTTGTGTTAAAAAAATAGTTTTATATATGTATAGTTATTGTAATCTGTTGTTTTATTTTGCAGTGATCATTTTTAATTGTAAATCTAAATTGTTTGTAGTCCTAAACTTGCTTAACTGTTTTCAAAAAAAAGACCTTTTTTCTTGCGGATTTAAAAATAGATTAGTAACTCATGTGCCTTTCTGACGTCACAATGGGTGTCTACGTGACTTTCCAGCGTATTCTAGTGATTGTTGCTTCTTCTCAAAGATTTTCCTTTTTTTTTATTATTACCGATTACAAAATTTATTAACGGTGTTTTTCCTGTGTCACGTGATGTTCTAGCAATTTCTAGATTATTTTCCAGCCGTATATATAAGGCGGCAAGAATTTTTTTATTCATTCAGAGAGTGAAATTCGGAGAGTGTAGTTCAGAGAAAGATCGTAGAGTGTAGTAAAAAGGCGTTGTTCTGTGATGATTGTTGTAACAGGAATTAAGCAATTATTTTGGTGGTTTTTAGTTTGGTTAGGCTCTGATATTTATGTATTGAAGTGCTTTAGTTCTGTATTCTGGCAAGCGAAGGAATTCGAAGTTGTAAAGTGATTTGTGAATATATTGTTCTGTTCTTGATCAAAAAGTGCGTGGGTTAAAGTATCTCAGTAGAAGCCAATATTTCCTAGCTATTAAGTTGCAACCAAACTTGATTATTCGATCGATATTGCAAGTCCCGTCAATTTTAAGAAGTAAATTAAGACTGAGATAGATTCAAAACTCTATTGAAACGCGACAGTGGCAAAGAAGCAACAGCTGCAATCAAACTGTTTTCAAAAGACAATCTGTTTTTTTGTTTGGTTTTCATAGTAGCCATTGCTGAAAACGTAACTTCGCATAAAAAAGTGGATGCGAAAGGTAGCAAGCATTCCAGAGCCTTATCTCCCAAGTCAGGGTGTTCCTGTTTGACAAATGTCCAAAATTCGGTCGACGAAACACCCCTAAGTTTTAACTGTAAGCCGCGGTCCGTTGAGACTTCTAAAAGTATTTCTTGCAAGTTAACTGGCAGTGCGGCCAAGTTTTCTTCTGGAGCAGAAAATGGGTCTTTCACTCAATCTAATTGCTTTTCGACTTGAATAATATTAGGAAAGTATTGACGAAAGTTTTAACATAGACTTGTTAAATGATCATCTATCATTACCTTTATTATTTGTATTTCTACTTTTTCCGTGAAAACGAACTTCTGCAATTGAGGGAAGTATGTAAAGTCTGCTTTTTGGCAAGTTTTTTTCCAGAAATCAATTTTTTTCACGAACCCACTTGTCTTATCATGCAAGGTGAGAATGTTGGCCCCTTTTCCTTGAAGGCCAACGTTTAACTCATCTAGCTTATCAAAAATTTCTGCAAGATAGCACAGCTTCGCGAGCCAACCGACATTTTCAAACAATTCACTATAAGGAGAGTTGTGTTCCTTTTAAAACATGCCAAATTCGGTGCGTAATTTAAAGAGCCTGTTCAGAATTCTTCCTCTGGAAAGCCAGCGCACTTCCGTGTGTAGCAGCAGTTGTGCGTGTTCGGTTTCCATTTTTTTACAAAGAAGGCGAAACAGACGGGAGTTAAGTGGTCAAGATTTGATGAAGTTGATGACCTTGATGCTACATTTCAAAACGTCATGTAGTTGGGGACTCATTCTTTTTGATGTCAACGCCTCTCTGTGCATAATACAATGAGTCCATTTCACGTTGGGATTTTTTTCTTTAGCGAGTTTAACAAACCCTTTTATGGTGCCAGTCATACAAGCAGCAGCATCGGTGCATATGCTGCTACAACGTGTCCAGTTCAGACTTTTCTCACCGAAGAAAGCATCTACGACGTTAAAAATATCTTTTCCGTTGGATCTTCCCTTGCATACTTTTGCAGCTATGTCATCAGTATCGCGGTATCTCACAAAACCAACCAGCTGAGCACTTCCACTTACGTCGGTTGACTCGTTTAATTGTAATGCACATGAGCCTGAAAGCTTTGCAACAACTTGATCTACAATGTCTGTTGCCATGACGTTTACTCTGCGACTGACAGTATGGCTAGACAATGGGACTGCATTAAACTTATCTGCAGCGGTTTTGTCTATTATGGTTTCTGTTAGCACTTTTGCAGCAGGAAGCAGCAATTCTTCAATAATTGTAGAAGGCTTTTTAGCCTTTGCTGCTAGTAGAAATACAGCATAAAAAGCTTTTATTGCTCTCTCTGAAGTTGTTGTAACTTTTCGAATCACATCTTGCGAGGATCGAAATTCCGAAAATTTTTTTGAAAAAACTAGAAGGCTTACCTACAGGACAAGGATGTTTTGAGGTCAAATACCGCTGCAGGTGCGACAGCTTATTGGAGTTATTTGACGGTGTATCGCCACAGAAAAACACACTGCCTTGGTTGGCTTGGAGTCGGTGCATGTGAATCCCATCAATGCATACGAATCTTTGTACTGGCGATATTTGACTGCAGACTGTATTCTTGCATTCTTGTTTAACCGGCTTTGAGAATCAGAAGCACCAGCTTCGTTGATAGAACGTTTTACCACGATTCCATTGTATGCAATACAAGCTATAAACTTAAATTGATTTATAAAGTTTATACTTATAAACTTAAATGTAAAGTTTATATTATAAATTTATAAAGTTTATAAACTCTACTTCCTTGGCTGTTGTCAATTTAAGTTTACTAAAACTGAACACTCCACAGCTCACCAAGAATCATATACAGTAGATTCCGCTTAATTGGGCCGCCGGTTAATTGGGTCAGCCGTTTAATTGGGCCAAATTGTTAAGAGCAAAATCAAAGATAATGCATTACGTTAAATCCGCATAATCGGGCCACTATTCCGCTTAATCGGGCCACAACTGTAGTCAGACATACACTGGTTTAATTGCAAAACCGCCTTTGTAATGTAATAGAGCTCAATATCACAAAGCAAACTATGTTATGTAACAATTGAAAAATACAGGCGCAAATTATTTTGTCATTTCATGCCCTTGGCCATGGTAATTGTTGTGTTTTGTTGCAAATTTTGTGAAGTCCCAAGCAGAGATGCCACAAAAAGAATTAACAATTGCTGAAAGGGTTGTTGTCCTAAGAAAAATTAGAGAGCAACCTCCAAACATTAGTCATCGCCAGCTAGCTGAGATAACTGGTGTACCAAGGACAACCCTGGCACAGATACTGCAAGACTTCGGAAAATCGGGTCAGCCGCTTAATCAGGCCAAATGGTGCTTATCCCGATGTGGCCCGATTAAGCGGAATCTTCTGTATTTGTTTAGAATTAGATACATTGGGTATTGTGACGTCACAGGTTGTGACTGTTTATTAAATTTACCATTGCAATCAATTTAATACTATGAAATTTGGTATTTGAGATTAATGCTTTCTATCATTTGTACTCGAGTACCCCCATTTGAGAACCACTGTTCTAGACAACTGTTGAAAAACAGGTTGATGTAACAAATGAATATATACTGTACATGTACTTTAAGAACAAATTATGCAAACCTGCATTCGCAAATTTTTCATCAGTTTATCCGCAAGATAATTTTTCTAATAAATGATGGAAACTGAAACAACAATTGGTAAAATAATTGTATTAAGGATTAGTAAAATATTTGCTTAAAAAAAATTAAACTTTGGGAGGAAATCCAGTTTTAGAAAAAAAATGACTACAAATCGCTATTTTACAAATTGATGAAAAGTAGTACGATTGGGCGATTTTATTTTCAACGTCCAAAGCAAAATTTCAGGGCAGATCCTCGTGAAACGATACCGGACTCTGTGTGAAAACGCCAAATCTGGGCAATCCTGCCTAAGGTTTTGTTTTCCTTTTTGTACGTAGTGTTGAAGAGCACGTCTAGAAACGGTGAAATTACAATTTTGCTGTATTTGGGAGGTTTTACGGTTTCAGCTGATATTTGAACCAAATTATTATTTCGCGTCATTATCTCATTCGAGCAAGCACATCATGAAATTCTCGTAAAGCACATGAATGAAGTAATAGAGAAACGGAATACCATGAGGTACCTTGACACAGTGTCTAGGCCAGGGGTGGGCAACCTTTTTCAGTTTGCATGCCAAAATCGGCCTAATCAATGCCAAATTTTTCTGCATGCCAACCAAAATTTGTGAGAACATACTACTTGACATCCTTAAAGGTGTATGTGAAGAGCCTAGAAGAAATAACAAAAATTCACCCAAACAGTGAATACACAATGTAGGCTAACCAGAATTACATTTACTGACCTTGAAAACAACGCCCAAACAATAACAATGTTTTGCATCTTTCAAAACAAACCTGTATAATAAACTTTTTAAACAAGACTTAAGTTACTTTTCAAAGAAAGTATCAGTCCGACAAAAAGCTTGGATTACTTTTCTTGTGCTATATCAAAGAGACTTCTGCTGCTGCATTACCGCTGACAGAGATTTTACATCGGGTTTATAGTTGGTGACCTTCAGAGATATTCACGAACTATTAGTTTCATCAGTCAGGTTACTCCTATTACGAGACTTAATAAAGTTCATAAGTAAGAACAAAGATTCACAAGCATATGTAGATGGAAACATGGAGAGTACAGTAACAAGCAACTCTAACTGGCATGCGCTCTACAGCTTCATAGACCATAATGAAAAGAAGAAAAAATGGAGGCGCAGACGAACGACATTGCGTAAGTGTGTAGCCAAATTACTACTACACTCGTTTCGAGAAAATATGTTAAGCTTGCGAACTCACCAAATTGTTAGGTCATAATATAATGTATATTTCTTTGCAGCAGACATGGCATCAAAAGCACAAAAAAGGTTAAATTAAATAGGTAATTGTTAACCAACCAAAATAAAGAAACGGACACCGAGCTCCATACGATAATACTGCGACTTGTGAGTTATTAACTTTTTCATTTGAAGTGGGAAGGATCTCGTTTCCGAGGTCTCTTTCAAGTGCCGGATAGAAGTGCTCGCGTGCTAAGTTCGGCACGCGTGCCAGGGGTTGCTCCACCTTTTGTCTAGGCCAGTGATGGCAAAACTATGACACGCGTGTCATTAGTGGCACGCGAAAAGATTCTCACTGACACGCAGGGAAAATTTTGCAATGCATTGTTAGTCCCGTTCATTCAGCCTGTCATTACAGCTGACAATATTTCGAGACAACAACTTATTACGCAATTAAGTCAGTAAAAAAGCATTTGCGTGACTTTGTATATTTGCCTTTTTTCTTGTGTTTGCGCAATCATTTCACAATAGGAAGGTTGCACGCACGTGATCAAACGTCATCAAAATGCGCTTTCTAAAAAAGGGGCTGACCACTATCAGTGTTTTTGTACTGAATTGAATAGGGGCGATATTGTTTTTTTCAAATCAAATCGATAAACGTGACAGTTGTTTAATAAACGTTAGATTAGATATTGATGGACAAAATCTAGTGACTTTTTGAAATTTTTTGTCGATAATGCTTGCAAATCAGTCGTATTGATATATCAGGTGTAATTTTGTGACCTTAACTACCTTTTAAACAATTTTTTGGGCTATTGCCTTGGCTGCTGAAACAAGGCTAATTAAAAAACTTACGGCACCGATTCATTTATTCATGCGTTTGAGCTCATGCTCTGTTTGCATGTCTTTTGTCAGACTGGGCCACCACGAGGGGTAGACTGCTTGGCCTCACCACCTGTTTGCCACATAAAAATGGAAGCATGCCGTTAAATGCCTTGCCCCTGGACACAACAACCAAGCTTGCCCGCAAACCTACGGTACCGGTAGTAAAGATCAAATAATGGTTGTTTTTGCTAATGTACCGACCATTATCTAATTGGTATAGAGTTATTTTTAACTGAGGAGCAAATGGTATTTAGATGTCACTTCTCATGGGGAAATTTTTAAAAATTAGCACACAGTACTAAGCTTATACTAGCCAACTGAAAGACCTAATCTCAACCAAATTGCTTTTGATTAAATTTATTTGTTTCCGAGTATCCAACTAGCAATAGTTCATTCCAATTTTAAAATAATTTTTTGTTATTTTTCAAAATAACCACAAAAGTTGGTGTTCGCCCTATACTTCTCAAGCATAAATTAGAGCTTTGGGCAGCCACTTTTTTTGGCGCGAAATGTGTGACGTCATATGCAACCTTCCTATTCGTTATTTAGCAAATATACCTCGATACACTTGAGCCGCTCACTTCAGATAGCGTTGGTATCTTTCAGACGTATGGCAGTACTTTATATGGTAGTAGAAAGTATTAGAATAATTAGACTGTTCTTAACAAGTGACAAGAGAATAGAAATAAATGCGCAGTTTTAGTTCTTTTACACGCCGTCAAAAAAGTCTTGCCATCACTGGTCTAGGCCATCTCAGCGTCCTCTGTCCTAACCAATTCTTTCATGCTGCTCAACCAAAGTTCCCAAATTTTAGCTGAAGGAAGAATAGTTTAACAATTTACTACTTCAGGCCCATGTTTAAGTAGGCTGCACAATTTAATTTAATAAAAGTATGCGTAACGTATTTCTGCCAAACTGTCTTCTTGCAGCTATAGCAACTTATTGTCGTAACTAAGGTTTCAAACTAAAGTAAAAATAATCAAATTTTTGTTTATACATAAAGGATAAATAACCAAATTATAATTAAATAAAACAAAAATAACCAAATTGTGGTATATACATTGCCGCTCCAAGCAACTAGCAAGACCAGTGTTGCCATTTCTGCACAAAAAACCGCTATATCGGTTAACAAGTTTATGATAGTATTACTACAAATTTCTTTCCAATTTACCGTCATGAACTTGTTAGTCGATCTAGCCGATTTTTCATACTTAAAACTAACAATAAAAGTTGTTACCTATACGTGATTTTACTTGAAATCCGAAGATTTTGACCTTTTTGGAAGCTACTTCCGAAGATCCCAAGGCTAAAGCCTAAATCCCAAGATCTTGGGAAAATCCCAAGCACTGGGATCCTTGCCTTAATTGAGTTTATTGACCAAGAGCTTTCAGGAACTCTGCATTTTATGATGTAACAAACATGTTTTGAAGTCTGATTACTGCAGAATGTTCTAGATTCGTTCTGTGATGTAAAAATTGTGTTCTGCAATAGTATGTTAATAATGTAATAGTCTTTGTTTGTTTTATTGGAAATCGCTTAACTTATCTTTTGAGCCTTCTAGAACTTAACACTTTTAATGTGTAGAACGTTAATTGTTGCGATCATTAATTATTCTAAATCGTAGATTCCAGGGAGATTGTGTTGCTTCTGGGAGAGTTATACTATTTTGGATTGTAGATTCTTGTGTCGAATGAGATTCCAGTGGGATAGTGCTAAGAGAATAGTACGGTATTATACGAGGGGATTAAGTTTTTCAAAGAGCAAGTGATTAACTATTGCCAGAACTCAGAACTACTCAGGGCTGTACTTGGCCTCTATTAGCGTGCCTCTCTTCTTCTATTGATATTTATCTCAACACACATTTGCTGTTGAGTGAGAACAAAAATTCAGCAAAATAATTGGTACGAAAAAGTACCGAATTACGGTATGAAAAAAATTCCGTACCATACTATTACATACGGTATTTTAGTGACGTGCGGAATTCCGGTATGATATTTTTTTTGAAAGTACGGAGTAGGCTTAGAAAAACCATTCCGTACCTAATACTCTGCTCAACACTTAAGAAAACACTGCCATCAAAAATAAGAAAAACTGAGAACAACAGTATGGAGTGACTCTTGCAATTAAAAATGAAATATAAGCGCCACTACAATAAGTAAAACTCGCACATGCTGCATGATATGCATATTTAAAAAATACAGGTACCTACGTTTAGGGTTTCTGCACTCAATATACAAATAGACTCATGATTAAGGTGAGGTACCCAACTAGGATAACCTACGCACTTTTTCACTGGCTTCCCCACGGCTCTGTTAAATCATACCAACAATTCCAAGTTGTAGTGTATTAATTCAACAGAACAAAATTGTGCTGTATAAGCTAAGACAAAACAATATTTTGTGGGAATTTTATGTTTGCAGTTAGAACCAAAATATTTGTTTGGTAGCACGAGTCACATCCCCTGGGAGCGAATAACAAAGAATAATGGTAATGATGAATAAGTTTTTCTCTCGCGTGAAAATTGTTGTTCAAGATCATGTTTGTTAGTGGAATGAAAACTTGTAAATAAACTGCACATAGCATTAATAACATTTAGTGTTCTTGCTGTGAGACCTAAGTTAAGGTCTAATACAAAAGAAAACACCATACAAGTTATGAAAAATAGCTATCTAGTAGGGGTGTTTGAAACCAGAATATTTCGAAATGTCGTTACGTTTCGATGCAAAATTGCTTTGTTTTGGTTTCGTTTCGTTGCGAATTAACATTCTTAGTGAAGAATTTCGTTTCGTTTAGAAATCCAAGCAAATTCGTTTTCTTATGCGCTCGAAACCAAACTGTGGAAGGTTGGACTCATCCCGTCCGACAAACATGCTTTACTCGAGAGCTGCATTGAACCCAGAGAGCGCCCACTTACCATCGTCACATGAATTTCCGAAGAAAGGCGATGACACAGATAAAATGACGACGAAGAAATTTTGAAATATTTTGAAACAAAATTTCGTTTTGAACTGTCTTTTCTGTTGTAAAATTTCGTTTCGTTCCAGTAAAAGTTGTTTCGAACACCCCTACCATCTAGACCTAGACTGCTCTACGCGTATTAATTAGACAAGGTATCAAAAAAAGCGATCCTAAATTACTGGGAAGGCAGAAAAACTTCTTTTTTTTTCTGTGAATTTGTGAGGAAAGTAAAAAAGAAGGAATTTTTTCTTTTCTTGAATTCCTGCATTTCAACTGAACAAGCTGGAATTTTTTTGTTTTTTCTTATTTTCTAACCATTTCCCCATTTTCATAATTTTCTCCAAAATTTCCTTTTTCAAAAATTTTAGGGCCAAATTTTTTTCATGTAAGGAATTTTCCTCCAAAGTGGAAGCCTTGCCTGAAGAGATCTTTTAATCGAAATTCGATACAGGCTGTTGGCATATGTCGTACATAAAAATAGGAAAGTTGTGCGAATGATTTTTTAAGAAAAATGTCAACTGTTAGATGGTGCTCATGGGCGCCATTTTGATAGTTGTTAGCAATGCCAATAACTTAATTAAGCTAATTTTTGGGTCCATGTCAATAACCTCCAAGTGGTGTACCCTGGTAACCAGCGAATTTATTCCTGGGAGAATATTGACAACTAAGCACATCGTGCAAAGCTATCATCTAATATCATCCGTATGACGGCCCAGCTATCTCAATCTGACTCCAACTTTGAGCAAGCACCCTTATTTGAGCAGACAGAAACCTTTGTCGTAGAGGAAGGAGTCACGTTGGTACAGATCAATGTAGAAGGTCTTACAAAAGCGAAGATGACGTCATTGAATATCTGGCACAAAAATGTAACCCAAAAGCCATACTGCTCCGAGAGACAAATGCAAGTGACGCCTATTGCCTTAAGATATGCGGATACCATCTCGCTGGCCATACTGAAAGCAACATCTATGGGACAGCCAAGTTTGTTAAAATGGCTCCAAGTGGAAGATAGCCACAACCTGTCCAGCTGATTCAATACCAAATATCAACAGCTGTTAAGGTTGAAGGCACTACATACATCAATGTATACAAACCACTTGAAAGTGTTCTCAACAAGAGTGATATCCCCATTTTTTCCCCACCATGCATCTATGCAGGAGATTTCAAATGCTACAGCACTGAATGGGAATACCAAGCAACCAGCCCTAACGGCTCTGCCTTAGAGGACTGGGCATCCATTGCTAATGCGACCCTCCTCCATGATCCACACCAACCGGACAGTTTTAGATCTGGCAGATGAAACACCACTTCCAACCCAGACTTGGCTTTTGCCAACGTAATAAGTACCGGTACCTTACCACAACGCTTAACTTTGGACCTCTTTCTTAGATCTCAACACCGACCTTCATTTATTACCCCATATAACCCAGTTGAAACATTCCAACAAAGGATGTTAAGAGGTGGAATTTCTGCAAGGCCAAATGGACACAATTTGCACATCTGGTGGAATCTGGGATTGATACGCTGCCGTCTCCTTGTACCCCTAACCCAAACATAGCATACACAGTCTTTTGCCAACTGCTTTCGCAATCAGCAAAGAAAACCATACCACATGGCTGCCGCCAGCAGTATATCCCAACATGGGACGACGAATGTAATAATCAATACAAAAGAATTCTTCCAATTTGAAGACAAACAATCAGCTGATGCCAAGGCTGCAGACCTGATGGACCACCTCAACAAGAACCGCAACAAACGATGGGAAGAAACAGTTAAGGGAATTGACTTCACTCACTCAAGCAGGAAAGCTTGGAAAATTTTAACCTCCTAACTGGGCGCAAATGTGATTCAAGACAATGCCCAATTACGGCCAACTCCAGTGCAAAGCAGCTGTTAGTCATTAGGCGTTTCAGAGGGATTGATAAACGACATGACCTTTCTGTTAAGAGGCAGAGTAGTATGATGTGGGAGGTGCCTGGGGTTGGTGACCATCTGACCACATCTTTCACCACCTCAGAACTCACAGCGACCATAAAACTAGGCTACTGAAAGGTGGGAACGCCCAGGCCCCAGGCAACATACCACAAGAGTCCATGATGAACTGTGATAAAAAATGTTTGGAATGAGTGCACAAATTCTACTCCTTTTGTCTTGAACACACAGTTATCCCAAAAATTTGGCGTAGAGCCACTGTTGTGGCCATCCCAAAACCCAACAAACCGGCAGATAACCCCAATAGCTATAGATTTATTTCCTTAATATGTGTTCCTATAAGATTTTAGAAAGACTGATTCTTGCCCACATCAACCCCGTAATCGGACCCCAACTACCAACAGAGCAGGCAGACTTCAAACAAGATCGCTCGACAGTACAGCAAGTACTCAAACTCGCGTGTAAGATCAAGAAAGTTTCGGGAATGGATATAAAGCCAGGGCAGTAATGATGGATCTGACAGCTGCCTACGATATTGTTTGGCACCAGGGACTGGCCCTAAAGCTTCTACGTACCATTGCAGACCGCCATCTTTTTCTTTTATTTGCCTATATTTAGGCAACGCTATATTTATCCTCTACTCACAAGAAAGCAATTTATATCGGTATGTTTTGGACAATATGTCAGCACTCGCTTGGGAGTTGCTATTTCCGAAGTGTCTGGGCTACCTGCCTTCCACACAAAGGTGGGGCATCCCGTTAAGTGCCTTCCCCAAGGACACAACAAGCAAACTTGCCGGCTTGTTCTCCACAACCTCCGATAAATGCTGAGCGCCAAGCAGGGAAGCTATAGATAGCATTTTTAAAAGTCTTTTGATATGACTCGACAAAGGGAATGAACCCCAAGTCTACCAAGTGGACGCTCTAACCACTACGCCATTGCGTCGGTCAATCTTGTGCGTTTCATCATGAACATTTTATCAAACCGCAGTTTCAAACTCAAAACCAGTGTGGGACAAATAAGTCGACAGCGCATACTAAAGAAGGGTTTACCGCAAGGCTCAACACTGTCGCCTATCGTGGTCAACATCTTCATTAGCGACATCCCAACAACTGTCTCCCACCAGTACGCCTATGCAGATGACAGGGCACTTCTTTACTCCCACAAATGCTGGCCAAAAGTTGAAAAAACGCTATCTAGAGGTACGGAGAACCTTGCTGACTTCTTACAAACCTGGAGACTATAATTTAATACAACAAAGACAACCTCGACCCTTTTTCATTTGAGCAATCATGAAGCGCAACGGCAACTAAATATCTGCATCCATAGAACCATCCTCCCTCACAACCCACACCCTAAATACCTCGGAGTAAAACTGAACAGACAGCTAACGTATAGACAACAAATAGAAGGTCTACGTGGAAAATTGATGGCAAGAAACGACTTCATCCGATGCCAGTCTGGATCAACTTGGGGTGCAAATGCTAAAACCCTCCGAACAGCAGCCCTTGCAATTGTTTAGGGAAGCACAGAGTACGCCACTCCAGTATAAAGCCGAAGCTCCCATACCAAAAAGCTGGACGTATCTCTGAATAATATTATAAGGATCATAACCGGCTGCGTGAAACCCACCCCCACACATCTCCTTCCTCTACTCTCAGGAATTGCCCCAGCCAAGCTGAGAAGAAACTACGGTATGTCACCAGCAAAATATTTTACCACGCATGGGCTAACAAAGAACACCCACTGCACAGTCTGGTACCTGACTCACAGAGCCTACGCCCACAATGTCTGAAGTCACGCCACTTCTTCTACCGCCACGCAGCAGAACACCATAACTGCGACCAAAATATAATTGAGGACCGTAACGGAGAGTAAACTAAACATCAACGCCCTAAACAGTTGATGCTAAACCTGGATAACACCGCACCACCAAGATCTGACTTACCTCGGAAACTATTATAACCAGCTTATGCCAGGCATAGCAATTAGCGACATTTCTGATCACTATCCTGTTTTCGCTTTAATTCCTTGTGTAAAGCATTTCAAAAACAACACTCGCCAAGTATGGAAACGAGATATAAAAAATTTTAAAGCTGAACACTTTATCGAAGACTTAAACCAAACTCTAAATGCATCTTTATCGTCATTTGACTCTACAATCCATAATCAATTCGAACAATTTATTAACTCTTTTACGAGTGTGATAAATAAACACGCCCCGCGCAAATTAGCTACCAGGAAAGAAAGGAAACTAAAGACTAAACCGTGGTTATCCTCTAGTCTTCTCTGTTCAATTAAAACCAAACATAAGTTGTACGAATCGATTTGTAAAACATATGACGAAACAAAATACAAAAACTATAAAACGTATCGTAATGTTTTAAATAGAACGATTGAAAAAGCGAAACAAAAATACTACAATGAATTAATAATTGAGAACAAAAGTAATAGCGGTAAAATCTGGAAAATAGTGAATGAATTAGTAAACTTAAAACCTTCACAACAAGTTGACATTAACCAACTCAACACAAAAACAGGTGAGGTGATAACTAATCCTGCTGCTATTTCTGAAAATCTCAGTGCATACTTTGCCAACATAGGGAAAAAAATGGCTGAAACCATTCCCGAAGTTGACATGGATACGAATGCGACAGCGCCGACAGGCATAATCAATTCTTTTTTCTTAACTCCAACGTATCCAAATGAAATAAATAATATTATCGACTCGTTTAAAGACTCAAAAGCAACCAGGTATACAGACGCCGAAACTAAATTTATAAAAATTAGTAAATCAGTAATATCTCCTTTTCTTTGCAAATTGATAAACGATTGCTTTAGTAAAGGCGTCTACCCAAACTGCTTGAAAATTGCTGAAGTTATTCCAATTTTTAAAAAGGGTGATCGTAAGGAAGCTTCTAATTATCGTCCCATATCAATTTTATCACAATTTGATAAAATTTTAGAAAAATTAATTTACTCCCGCATCATTAATTTTATTGAAAAAAATGAACTGCTCTGTGAAAATCAGTTTGGCTTTCGGAAAAATTCTTCAACTATATTTGTAATCAACTCAATATATGACAAGTTTATAAACAATATTGATCAAAATTTATATACATGCTGTTTGTTTTTGGATCTATCAAAGGCTTTTGATACCGTTGATCATGACATTCTTTTAGATAAATTGTATCGTAACTTTGGAATTCGTGGTAAACCTCTGGATTTATTAATCAGCTACTTAAAAAATAGATATCAATATACTAATGTACGTAAATTTATGTCTTCATATACCAAAGTATCATGTGGGGTACCCCAGGGATCTTGCCTTGGGCCGCTACTTTTTTTGTTATACATTAATGACATTTCGTTGATTTCCAATTTTGACACCACATTATTTGCCGATGACACCTGCTTGATGATGGCTGATAACAATCTGAAAAACCTGGAACACAAAGTTCAAATAGAACTCAAAAAAGTTAACTCCTGGCTCTGTCAAAATAAGCTATCCCTAAATTTTTCAAAAACTAACTACATGTTAATAAACAAGCAACCCCTTAAAACTTGTCATTGTAATTTTAAAGTAGCTCTTAACGGTATTACTATTAATAGAGCGCATACTGTTAAATACCTTGGGTTATTCGTTGACGATAATTTCAAATGGACGTCGCAAATAAATTATTTGTCTACGCAGTTTGCCAGATGCACAGGACTCTTTTACAGATTGCGCAATTTTGTTTCAAGAGAAACCCTTTGCATGCTATACTATAGTCTTGTATACAGCAGAATTCAATATGGGATTACTGTGTGGGCAACAGCAAATAAAACTTCACAAGAAATAATTCGAGTAAGGCTTAATAAAATTTTGAGAATAATATTGTTTCGAAACTTATATACGCCAACTTCACAAATGTATAAAGAACTTCAAGTATTAAAAGTAGAAGACATATATCAACTTGAGTTAGCTAAATTTATGTATCAACTCCATCATAGTCAATTACCTAAAAACTTTTACCATTCTTTTCGTAAGTTAAATACTATTCATCAACATGAAACGAGATTAATTAATTCGACTACTTACTACCGCCCCCGAATAAATAAATTATTTAGCCAAAAACTATTTTCTCACAGAGGTTCAAAGCTGTGGGGTAACCTTGAATCCAAATTAAAGAGCATGCATTGGGTTTCTTTTAAAAAAGCGTATAAACTAAAATTATTAAATGAATATTAACGCTTGCAAAAGCTTTTGATTGTGTAAAAAATATTTATGGTTATTGTTTGTTCCGTTTCCTTTTTTTTGTTTTTATTTTTTTTTATCATTTGATAAAAACTTGAACTCAACTCTTTTTTTTACATAATGTACTCAAATTATAAGTGTCACTTTATACATCTCGCTTATATCTCAATCTGCTGAGATCAGGGAGTATCTCGACTCGATAACCGAAAGGTTCCTCGATGCTCCCTGGCTTTTGCTACTAATGATTTTTTTTGTGTGTATTATCAATCTGATTATTGTGTCGGTGCGCAAAGCAAATCAAATAAATTCTCTCTCTCTCTATGTGTTACCCTAAATCGCCTTAGAGCTGGAGTGGCGCGGTTTGGTGCAGAAATGCACAAATGGGGACTCAGAACATCAGCTTCATGTGCGTGCGGAGCTGCCACCCAAAATGCGGAGCACATTTTGTTTGATTGCAATCTCCTTCGCCCACCTAACACCTTCAAAAACCTCACCAACGTGACCGAAGGTACAAAGAACTGGCTTCAACATCTAGGCGAAACCTGCGATGAACCCTTAAACGAAAGAAGAAAGAAGAGGAAGCTAACTTTCATATTTGCAAATTATTTCTTGCTTGTTTAGAGATACGTTTAGCTACAGGGTAGCCTCTAGCTTAGCATTCTTGTTTGTCTGACTCAAAACATTTTAGTTAGATTTGAGTTTGATCTTCAGTACCGGTAGGTTATATCATGCAAAAAGTAAACTACAGCAGGTGAGTTAAATTTATGCTTTCTATAGGTGAGATCAAATCTTTGCTCAGTGCATTGCTTATCTTCACAGCACAGAACTTCTAAGAAATATGTTTGTAAGCCTTGTGCAAATTGAGCAGTTGGCAAGGATGCTGGAGCCTTCCATTGGTCAAACAATGCTTCAGTGTTCTTGCCATCAGCTCAATTTGTGGCACTGAGGTCACTCTTTCCTATTCGACAGGCCCAGCACGTTCAAGCTTTTTTTCTGAAGTCTGCATTATTCTGCAAGCTCTCCACTGGTCCTTGAAGCACCAACAAATCTTCCACTTTTTCTCTTTTCTCGTACTCTAACTCTGTTTTTGGTACACTTTCTTCTCCCTCCTTTCTTTCTCACATTCTGTGGCCTATCAGGCAGAAATTATCCTTTTTGTCATTTTCTTTTGGGCTGCAATATGTCCCAGGTTTCTCATTTATTCTGGGCAATGACAAAGCTGATAAGGGTGCCTATCAAGGTTTGTTTCACCAGCCATCTTCAGTGCCATGTGATCTCTCATCTGTTTTATCCACTCTTCTTTCATATTGGAGATGTACTTTCTCATCTAAATTTTTTGATGCAAAGATCACCTCAATATCTACTGAGGGACTAGTGTTTCCTTATCACACTCAAGACTTCAAAACCCTAAATTGAATGGTAATACAGTTGAAGGCTTGTCAAATACATTAAATTAAATGCTTGGAGCAAGCCATTACATTCAAATTAATGATCAGTCAGTGCATAGCATCGCTGGTATATTGCATGGCGCATTTAAAATAATGGGAAAGAAGTGCTAGATATTTTGCTTATGATAGATAAATCATGTTCATGATTCAACTTATCTGCTTGCTGCAACTGTGACAAATATCTTGTTCTTGTTGTGCTGCTGATTTGAAATTGAATTTAACCCTTGGTTCAATTTTGTATTTTTTGCAAGTTAGTCTAAGCTATGTATTTTTTCTTGTGTTTCAATCAATTCTAAAATTTTTTTATTGGTTATGTCTCATTAAAATAATTGCTTTAGATTCATCAACTGTGTCAGTGCGGCCAGGAAAAAGTCTCCTATTCGGTAAGAAATCAACAAAATTTATATATCTGTGCACAAATGGACTTTACCAAAAGAGTGTTTGCCTGTTATATTCCACATGCAGTAATGACTCGTGGGTGATGTTCATGGAAGGATGCCAGCATCCATTTAATGATTCTGAGGAAGCACTGTAAGTTCCTCCTTGTGGGATACAAGATGCAACCCCCAAAGCTTTAGCAGATGTGCTGTGTTGTTGACATATCTGAGCAATATAACAAAAATTATAAAAATGCTTAGTTTAACCCAATTATACAATAAAACCCAATTGGGTGGTTATGCTTTTAGTTTTTATCAACTTCAGTACGTTGATGTGTTTCTACAATTTTTGTACTTTGTTGGTTGGTAGTTTTTCTGTACAGTATTTCTGTAAATCCTTTTATGGTATGTGTTTTTGTAAATGCATGTGTTTGCACAAAGTTATATGTTTCCATAATTCAATAATTTCATTTTTAATATGAGTTTCTGAAAACTTGAATTTTTTTATTTTATTGTTGTCCTAATATCTTGTTTTAGCAGAATTCTATTTGCGCAAGATATGAGAATAACTTTAAAATGTTTCACAGTGTGTGATTTTTGATAAAAATTGTTAGAAATGAAATTATTTATTTTCAGAGAAATCTCAGAGTTTGCACTCAACAATCCTGATATTTTGTCACTTAGTGCTGGAATGCCTAATCCTAATATGTTTCCCTTTCAGTCAGCTGAGTTTATCACTAGTGATGGCATGAAACTTTCTTTCAAAGGATCTGATATGAAGCAGGCTTTACAGTACACCTCTTCACAAGGGTATGACATCTATGTTATAACTGGCATACAGAAATTTAAAGGTGATGGAAAATATAAATAAAAAACAAATGCCTGTGACAGTAGTGGAAGGCTTTGTAACTGAGTGCGATGATTGAAATAAGAATGGCAATCTACTCTTCAGTTATATCATTAGATTTACTGCAAACATTCTTCTTTTTGCCTGCCCAACTAAGAATTATTGAAATATCCATCATAGGGTTAATAACTTTTTTGGTATTCAGTTTTACATTTCAGCATGGCCTGGAAATAATTGCTGTTTTGTTTGAATCTATTTAAGCAGTGTGAGATGTTTAAATCTGAAACCAAAAATGTTTTAAGCAAGTAAATAAGGTCCAATATAAACTGTAGTTTTCTTTGAATTTGTATCTTCAACACTTCCAAGGCAGCATCAATGCTGCAAAATATAAGACGAGTTGTCCAGACCTCCTTTGAAGTTTCCAGTTTTTGCTTCACTTGAATGAACTTGTTACAGCTGTTTTTTAAAATCCTCCGACGAAAGACCATAGCATAAAGTGCAATCTCAAGGGCTTAATAATGTGGTCATTGTGAGTATTGATCTCGTGATTATTTGGTTATTGTCATTACAACTGTGTTGTCTTATTTTGCTATGTTTTCTCTGTTGTAGCAAATAAATCCATTGTACTAGCCGGTGTTTTATTTGCAGAGTAAAAGGCTTGCTGAATTGGGTAAAAAAGCTTCACAAAACCTACCACAATCCTCCTCTAATGGCAGAATCACGTGAAGATGGTTTTGATGCTTGTGTAACGATAGGCTGCCAAGATGGATTAAGTAAAATTTTTGAGATGCTTTGTTCACCTGATGATACTATTTTGTTGGACGATCCATGCTATGCTGGTACTTTGGCAATGGTGGGTCAAATGGATCCAAATTCTCAGTGCTTTTGTTTAATCGTACTGTCTTTGTCAAGCAATTGCTCCACTTTTATGTTTTCTGATATCCAATTTTCCATTTTTTTCATTGAGATTTTCACAATATTTCCGTTTTTTCTCGCAGTATGTAAAAATGTTGCTACGGAAAGAAAAAACTATTCTTTTTCACAAGTTATCTCATTAATATCATTTAGTGTTCGTGACGTAGATGCTCTGATGAGATCTCGTAGGTTGAAACAGGCTATCGTTAAACTTCAGATTTTTTGCCCTAGCTTCACTGGTAACTTTGTTTCCAGCGTGTGGTGTTGTGCAAACAGCCTTTTCAACAGGCCTTTCGATAATTCTTTTTGAGGGCATTTTAACCTTCGATCTGTGTTTACTGCGCATGCGCCGAAAGACACTTCGAAAGAGTTCTAGTGGTATTTGTGATTTTAGTTGCGTCCTTACGGATATAATCTCATTCCTGTTGAAACTGACAAACACGGTATGAAATCTGAAAGCTTGAACGAAATTATGCAACGATGGTCTCCTGATGACGTATACAATTCAAAGTCAAATATCCCAAAATACATTTATACCGTACCGTCAGGTGGTAACCCCACTGGGATATCTACTACTCTTGAAAGAAAAAAGGAAATTTATCAGGTGTAAATATGGTTGTTGCAATTATGTACCGCTTTATTTATAAATTGAATAAAGAGTAAGTTTATGATAAACTTTGGAATAGTTTCACTTTTTCAACTCTTATTATCATCCTTACTGTCCTTTTGGTATCATTCTGGTCTAGATTCCTACTAAACCAAGCGAACCTGTTGGTGCTTTTCCTGCTGGCTGGTGAATGATCAGCTGACACGTGCAGTAACGTGCAAGACTGAACTAAGCACAAGTCAAAGGAACTTGCCTCTGCTTTTGTTTCAATTTTAACTTTGTTGCAGATTGCGCGAAAATACGATATGGTAATTGTTGAAGACGATCCTTACTTTTACTTGCAGTTTGGGGTGAGGTTTTTGCAAATGTCAATAACTACTGAACGCAAAATAGTTAGCATGCTATTTTTCAAAATTCAGTTTCGCCCACGTTTTAAAGGAGACTGAATTTACGCTATTGCTTGCATACTGCTACTTCGAGTTGCTACTTGAGCCCTTATTTGTCGTACATTCAACAGACCTACTTGAAAAAACAGACGCGCCAATATGCCAGCCTTGCGCACTCACTCCGTTGTTTGTCATAATTTTCCAATGTATTACATTTCTTCACGTAAGTGACTTTACCTCTGTACTGGGCAATCCCATTGCCAGAACCTGTTTTTCAACAAAAATTAATGATTTTCCACGATATGTAGTCAATAACTTAACTGTAATGCATTGTTTCCCTAATACAGTATCACCATATGTAACATCATTATAGGAAGCAGCTTGTTTCAAGTCCGCATTCAACTTTTTCATTTGTTCATTCTCAGAGCGACGATTGCGAACACTTAGCAAATCATCAAAATACGGACCGTAAAACCTTGCTTACACACATTTCAAAAATTTAAACCTCGGTCCTTTCTCTAAATGCGACTTCGATTGTACTTGCATGCTGAATGAAATTGTTAAGTATCATTGAATTAGAGTGATCTTTTGTTTTTATTTAAATGTGGTCTTACATTTTTTTACTGTTAAATACTCGCAGGAACTAACCCCCAGTTATCAATCAATCGATGTTGACGGGCGCGTACTACGCAGTGATTCAATGTCAAAAGTACGTTGATTTTGTTCCGATTCTTTGTTGCTTACATTAATTTATGGCCGTTCAATAGCGCGGTCGCATTATTTTAACATATACAGTAATCCCTATTCCTTCGTAGACAGAATGATGATTGAAATAAGTTGCTCGTGTACGATGTCTGGAGGAGTAGTACTAGAACCGGTTGCGGCTTCTCGATCAACCTGCGCCTCTGTGGCATTATTCCGTTCGCTAACGGAGTAGAGCCTTAAAGTAATTTTTTCAGATTTTTTCTTCTGGACTCCGGGTTGGATGGGTGAGCGGTGCCTCTCCATTTATAGAGAGAATAATTATGCATCAACAGACAACGGTGATGCACGCAAGTACTTTCAGTCAGGTACGCAGGTCTTGATTTCAATTTCTTATTCTCATTTAAGCTCCGTTTTTTTCCAGGTTTTGATATCGAATTTGCTCGACCAATGGGGCTTAGCAGGCTTTCAAAGTCATATTAAGCGAGTACAAGATTTCTACAAATCACAGAGAGACGCTATGCTGCGGTCCTTGGACAAGCATATGACAGGTTCGATAGATGCTATGACGTATTGGCCCCGAAAACGTTTTTTGCGTTGGGTGTTTCGTACGTCATCGTTGTTGCGTAACTTTCTTCGTGGGACCGAGATTCGGCAAGAAGCAAACTTAAAGGTCATACAGCAAACCCAATTAAGATCGTTAGTAGGAAGAAACCTATTTGCAAAGGTCATGGCCTGATATAATATTGGGCAGTGCAGTGACCCTTCATCTTCATCGTAGTCATGCACTACTTTTTTTGAATATAACTGCCCAGAGTGGAGGCGTCGAAAGACTCTAGCTCTCTTAAGTCCCCGTGGTTGTACCTACGATCTGTTACGTTGATTGTTGTTGGGAGAAAAAACTGTGAGAGCACATAGGAAATAATGCAGCCTGACATATTTTGAAATGAATACAACTTAATTTCAGGTTTAGCGGAGTGGAACGTTCCTACAGGTGGAATGTTTGTCTGGATTAAACTGAAAAACGTCAGAGATAGCTCAGCTCTTGTAAAGGAAAAGTTGCTTGCTCGGAAAGTGGCTCTTATTCCTGGTTTTGTTTTTGAGGTCGTGGAGGGAAAGAAGTCGTCGTATTGTCGTGCTTCATACTCTTTCGCTACTGAAGACACTGTTGACGAGGTAGTATGCTTTTTGCATCAGGTTTACTTTCTTTATTGGAGCGATTGCAAGCTGCTGTCAGCGAACCATTGACGTCTAACTTAAAAAAAGATTTCTGCAGCTTCGTGTGGGTTAAGATAAAATTGTCGAAATTCTTCTTAACACCTAATGTTGTCGACATCTAACATTTGGGATAGCTTATTCCGTTTCGAATTTGCATACTATTAGCCCCACTATCAAACCAAACTGCCGGTTGCAGACCCATGAGGGTCTCTTCTCGTGGCCTACTGGGTGAGCAGCGCCGTTATCCTGACCTTTTGAAGCACGGTGCCTTTCAATGCCTTCTCGTAACTGGTTGCCTGCGATTTGCTTGAAAAATCAATATACCCAAACTTGAATGATTTATTTGTTTACGGTTTTTTTTGGCTGAATTGACAAGCTTTGTAGTGTAGTCCACAACAGTGCTGCTTGAATTGGTGTTTGTACTAGCACTGGAACGCGGATTGCTCGACAAATACGTGATACAAATACTACAGACACAACGCCATGTGGACGTTTAAGCCAGCCCGCGAGCTGCCTGCTCTGCAATCGCCTTTTTGTGGCTCTCTGACTGCACACTGACGAAGGCTTGGTTCTGCAGCGCTCATAGCAAACTGATATTTTTGCTGCAAACAAAAGAAAAATTTGAGATGCAGAAGTGTAGTTACATCACACGTAGGTTATTTTATTGGCCATACCCTCCCATAACTCGATCAAAATTGAAAAGCAGGCACATTTTTTCCGTTAATAAGTCTTCTATGTCAGGCATCCCCAAATTTTTTTCATAAAGCGCCAATAACTATTGTGGGCCGGTTACTCGCGTTGCTCGGTGCAATACAACAGTAGGTAATACGACTAGCCTGAAAGTGCTTGCCGTTAAACTCTTCCAAATTCGCTTACCTGTAAACTAATAGTCATTGAATAGCAAAAATGTGGAGTTACCAAAAGTTTGTGACGCAATTACACATTCGAGTTAAAGTTTCTCGAATGAAGCATAACCAGAAAATAAATTAGACAACTTCTTTGGAAATTTTTTTATATTTTTTAAGAAAAGTTTAACCAAAATTTTATTAGCGCATGTTTATACTCATATTTTCGGTAGATTTCACATTCGAGGTTACAGAAAAAGGCTTTGACTGCAGCATGCAATCATTGGTAGGATTTAGATATATTAAGCGTGGGTTTCTCGTCTGCACCAATCAACAGCCGCCTCAACGCGGAGGTGCGGTCCCCGACCCTGTTTGGGTTGGGTTGAAATGGCTGTTGGCCTTCCCGAGGGTCCCAGTTACCCCAGACGTTCCCTTTCATTTTTTTGTAATGCCGCCCCCTGAACGACCGCAGAAGGGCAGCACACAGCTTCTTCAAAATCGGTCGCCTGCTTGCTTTTTCTTTTCTCCTGCTCTTCTCTTGTCCTTCTTTGTCTCCTCATTCTTCTCTTTCTCTTGATAAGCGATAACGTTCATCCCAATCCTGGCCCCATCTTTCCTTGCTCTGTGTGCGCTGGAAATGTGACCTGGCGGGGCAAGTCAGTGCAATGCTGCACTTGCTTCAAATGGGTCCATCTAAGGTGCTCACAACTTACCCTCCCCAAATTCAGAGCTCTTGTCAGCTCTCACTCTTGGAGCTGCCCCCCCCTACTATAACACTGTGACTACCTCCTCGGACTCCTCCGACATGTATACCTCCACTGTACAATCTGCCCCCCTCTGCTAATGCTGCACTCTCGCCCCACCCTTGTTTCCAAACCTCTTTTCCCCCATTTGCCTATTTTATATCTTCTCCCTGTGCCCCCTCACCACCATCCCTTGCTCCTGGCTGTCCTTCTGCGCCTCCTGCCTCCTCTCCCCCTGACTGTCTTAGGGTTCTTCAATGGAATGCTGGAGGTCTTCGAGCCAGGAGCACTGAAGTACTTCACTTTCTTTCGTCTCATCCTGTCGACCTTATCTGCATCCAGGAATCCAATCTTAACTCATCTTCCTCTTTCCGGATTCTTGGATTCTCTGTTCTGCATTCTGATTGCACCCACTCCCAGTCTGGCATTCTCTCTACTGATGCCACTCACGCTAGCGGTGGCGTTGTCATTTTCGTCAGGCAGGGCCTATCTTTCTCTGAACTTTCTATCTCCTCTCTTCGCTTGACCCCTACTCTGATTATGTAGGAGTCAACATCTCTCATAGCAACTCCTCTTTGCTCCCTTTTCTTAATGTGTATGCCCCCCCTATTTGCTTCTCCCCAACGGACGACAGAACCGACTCCTTTTCTCCCTCCATTTTTCCCTCCAGAAATGTCTTCATTCTGGGGGGCTTAAATTGCCATCACATCCTCTGGGACTCAAGAAATACTTCCGACCCCCGTGGGGAGAAAGTATTCAACTTGTTTATCTCTTCTGACCTCCTCCCCCTCAATGACCCTGACACACCTACCCTTCTACATCGCTCATCTGGCAGTCGCTCTTCTCCTGACATCTCCTTTGCTCCCTCTTCTATTCCCCTTTCTTGCTCCTGGGAGATAGTTCAGGACCTGGGTTCTGACCATCTACCAATTCTTCTATCCGTTCCTCTCTCTCTGGCCTATCGCCCCAACAAGCGTCCCCCTTCCTTCAATTTTCAGAAAGCTCGCTGGGATGACTTTGCCTCCTACTTTGACTTTCACTGTCCTGCAGAGGAATACTAGTCTCTTTCCTTTGCTGCTGCTCTCTTTACCTCTCTGGCACTGAATGTGGCCAAATCTTCCATTCCTTTCGGCCACATCAAATGCTCTCCTAAAGCCTGGTGGTCTGCTGAGGTGGAAAGTGCGGTTAGTGAAAGACGCAAGGCTTTTGCTGCCGCTCACAGAAGTGATGAAGATCGCCAGGCTTACATCTCCGCTTCCCGACGTGCCTCGTCAGTCGTTGCCAAGGCCAGAGCTGAAGCATGGCAGACGACTTGCTCTTCTCTTTCACCTAAATCCAACCCTAAATCTGTGCACTCTCTTCTTCACTCTATCACTGGCTCTCCTTCCTCGTCTTTCTCCTCTCCTAATTTCCCCAACTGTTCTTCTCCCAGGAAATCGGCTTCGGTCTATGCCGCTTACCTGAGATCGCACTTTTCCGTTTCTCAGCCAAAGGCCCTGTGTAGCAGAGCCAGAGGCTACCTCTCTGAGCTCCACCGAGCCACGTGCCCTGTGGAGTCTGACTCGTCCTTTTGCTCTCCTTTCTCTCCCGCTGAATTTCATGCAGCTGCCTCCAACCTCTCCTCGTCCACTGCCACTGGCCCAGACAAAGTTGCCTATCCCATGCTAAAGCATCTTCCTCGCTCTGGCATGGATTTTCTTCTTCATACCTTTAATCTTTCCTGGTCTTCGCATTTCTTTCCTTCCATCTGGAAGACATCTTCTATTATTCCCATACACAAGATGGGAAAACCTCCTCTCTGCCTTCTTCCGTCAGCTGCTCTCTTTACGCTGACGATCTGGCCATTTGGTCCTCCTCCCCCTCGGTCCCCACTGCAGTGGAGGCCACACAAGGAGCTCTGTTTTAATTGGAGCACTGGTCTGAGTACTGGTGTTTTCCTCTCATTCCGAGCAAATGTGAGGCCTCCTTCTCAGTGGATCCCCACCAGGCTAACCTCCTCCTACTCGGCTCCCGCTTCCGTTTTAACTCCACTCCAACTTTTCTTGGGGTCACCTTCGATTGCACTCTTTCCTTTTCTAAACATGTATCTTTGCTGAAGGCCAAATTCTTCCCACGTCTCAAGGCCTTACGCTGTATCTCTGCTTCCTCATGGGGCCCTCTAAGGAGTCCCTCTCTGTTCTGTACAAATCTTTTCTTCGGTCCCTTCTCACTTACGCTTCACCCGGATGGTTTCCTTTCCTAAGCGCTACCAATTTCACCAAATTGGAACGCCTCCACTGAGTGGCCAGTCGTGCCATCACTGGCTGCCTCTCGTCCTCCCCTACCCCACTTCTTCTCTCCGAGGCTTCTTTACCTCCCCTGCGAGTCACCCTGACTCATTTCACTCATTTATTTTATGAGCGGGCTCTTCGTCTCCCAACCTCCTTTTCTATTTCAGGTTTGGCCAGACTTGGAGTGAAACCAAGACTATGCAGATCGTCCTGGAGAGCTTTTGCATCCACTCACCCGCTCATGCTTCCTTTTACTTGTTCTAGGGAGGCTCTTGTTGCTTGCCCTCCCTGTCCTCCTTGGAATCTTCCCTCGTTCACGGTCGAGTCCACTCTTTCCTCTCCATGCTCTCGCTCTGATCCCCCTCTCTCTCGCCCACCTTGATTCTCTCCCCCCCCATGATCTGTTACTCTGGACAGACGGCTCTGTTCCTTTTCCTTTTGGCAAAGGCGGCTCCGGCATACTTGCCAACTGCTCTCTCTGCGGCACTGACGCCACTCTTTCCTTTTCGGCAGGCCCAGTATGCTCAAGTTTTTCCGCTGAAGCCTGGGCCATTTTACACGCTCTTTGCTGGTGTCGGCAGCACCAACAAGTCTGCCACTTCTCCTATCTGACTCTCGTTCTGTCCTCTCCTCCATCTTTCGTTTTGTCTCAAACTGTGTGGCAGATCTGGCAGGAACTGTCTTCTCTCTCTTTCTGCTCTATCGGACTACAATGGGTCCCCGGACACTCGTTTCTCCCGGGGAACGACGTGGCTGACGAGCTGGCCAGACGGGGAGCGCTACTTGTGCCCTCTGCAATTCCCTGTTGTCTCTCTTCTCTTATCTCTCGTATCCACTCTCGTCTTTTCTCGGACTCGAGGCGTACTGTCTCATCAAAATACTTTGACACACAGTTCCCTCAATTTTCACCGAGGAACTTGTACTCCCTCGTCATGCTCGCTGTGTCCTTTCTCGTCTTCGCTGCAACGGACACAGCCTTCTCTTAGGTTCTTATTTCTTTAGGATTGGCAGAATCGAGAATCCTTCATGCAGCGCCTGTGGATACTGGTCCCAGGACACCTCTCATCTCATTCTGCACTGTCCAGCTACGGACTCTAAGCGCTACTCACTCTTGGGAACTCTGTTCCTATACGACCACTGGTCCAGACCCTGGGGAGTTACCCGGACTCTGGGGCTCCATGGTCTTCCGCCATGCCCCCATCCCTCGGAAGGGGTCGGGTAAACAACAACAACAGGTTTTTTGTATCGAGTTGTGATTTATCAAGGCTTGAATTTTTTCGCTTTTTAATAGTGGTTGGCTGAGCTAATCAAATTTTAAGAACAGATTCGCAGTGCCGGCAAAAACCTGTTCAATCCCAGCTATGTAAAAGAGTGGTTTCATGTTATCGATTCAACCAAAGTCAATGAAATTCAATGTAATTTCCATTTTTATCACCGTTTTTTAGTTTACTCGAAAATTGGTTGATATTAAAATCGTGTTCAAAAGAATTTTTGGGCTATAGTCTTGTGGCCCTTGATTACGTTTAAGAATATGTTACTTAACGCCCACAGTAAGGATTGCATGCAGCTGCAGATCAATTCTTTGAGACCCTACAATTCATCTTTGGATAAGCATTTTTCTATCATTAATTTTGACATTTATTTCCTTTACTTGTCCACTCCATTTTTGTTCTCATTGTGATGGACCGGAAAAAACTGACATTGTAGGCCGTAGTTTGATGATCCATGCCTTAAGTTTTGTGCTACAAAGCATTTTACGGCTAATTTTCTTTTAAATTGCATTCCTCAGGCAAATAGCTTATAGGTACCCGTACGTGACATGATGGAAAATGTGCAGCTGTTACGAGGCACCAAAAGTTTGAGTAGCACTTGACTGCAGTATTATGCGTTTATTTTTGTTTTTTAAAAAACAGGCGTTAAGAAGACTAGCTGAAATCGTTCGAGAAGAATTGAATCAAAAATAAATCAATGTTCACATTTTAAACGCTTTGCTTGCGTGATGACAACATGCCAGTTGTTTGGTCTTGCTGTAACCTATTATATTATTCTCTACATTCACTTGCCGCGTAGCCACAAGTGTTACTCGTGTACTTCTTTGCTTTCTTACTTTGCATCATTCGTGGTTGTGAAAACTTGGTTGTCGAGCGAGTTTAAGCGTCGATATATGGCAATATAATTGACTGTCCTTACGTTCACACATCACGATGTCTGCACTGTTGTGCCCTTGGGAAAGGCATTTTACGGTACTTTTCTCTACTTTGCAGATTCTGACTAAGTAAATTTATCAAAAGTAATATCAAGCAATTCGAGCAGAAGGCTGAAACTTGGAAACCACATAATTGCTGTCAACTATTTATTTCATGCTTGTCGCTACTGTAGTGGTCGTGTGAGTCCGAAGGATGGTACATGCAATAAAATTTATATTGGGCAACTCAGTACCAACAGTTGAGTGCCCATGGTGTTTTGTCGTGCTCGGTTAGTTGATGGAATAGCTTGTATATCCGTGCCAAAATAGTTCTGAATTATTACGTTTCAACATATTTTATGTGTTTTGAAACACTGAAGTGTATGTTTCGATTTTGCTCTGTGAACAAATTTTGCGGTTGATTTTTTATGGTGGGTACTTGACCGTTATAGAACTGTTTTTATTTGTATATTTGGGTTTAAATTGGATCGTATTTTGTTAAGTAGTTGGTCGTGTGAATTGTAAAGTATTGGAAGTCTTGTCAAACGAAAATGTATTGCATCTTAGTTGTCATGAAAAGTCTGACGATTAGGGCAAGTTTTTGTGGCAATGAACAGGAAGAAAACCGCGTTAATTTTTAACGAAAATTGCCGCAAACAGTTGTATTTATAAACAAGCTTGTCGTACTGGAGTATATTAGTCAGTGTTGCCAAGTGTTTATCTCTTAATAATGCTAGATTTTGAAAGAAAAAATGCTAAATTGTTTTGTGTGTACTCAAACAAAATGCCAAAAAGTATTTTACTTACCAAACACTTTTTGAATTACATCTCAAACAAAATTTCATCATAACTTGAAAATGCAGATACTTTGTCTTCGGGAGCTTTTTTAAGGTCGTCAGATTTCATTGTCCTAATTTTTTTAATTACGGCATTTGGTAACTCAAGTTTACAATCTTTGTTGTGCCTTTTCATTTCATATTTAACCGTAAGAATAGCTGAAAGCATTGGCAGCAGCATTTTATTTTGTAATTTATTCTTGACAATATTTATGCTGCTGAATAAGCGTTCTACTTCAGCATTTGAATTAAGCAGAATTAATAGACTAATTGCAAATGTTGCAATATCCTTGAATGGATTTCCTATGGAAGCATCTACAATCCGATACCCCATGTAGCGGTATCGAACCGGGATTTTATGTTAACAGTGTTTTTGGCCTAAGTTGTCTTGTATCACCTCATCTTTTCAGCGCTTTTGATTAATTTCTTTGTTTGCGTAGAATTGTTAATTAGGGCACCTTATAAGTTTCTGATTTTGCTTTAAGCATGTTTTGATTTCGTTAAAATTATTTGAATTTGCTATTACGGTATTCAGTGCAATTCAGTTGGTTCATTTTGATTCAGTTTAGTTCAGTTGGTTCCGTTTTGTTTAGTTTCATTTGTTTCGGTATATTCTTTTCAATTTGGTAATAAATGGATCCATTGTTGGTTAAATATTTTGGTCAAAGAAAAGCAGCAGCAAAGATCTACAGTTTTACGTACGATCGCCAGTTAACCAAACTAGCTTTCGCTACAACTGGTGACCCCGAGAAGCTACGTCAGCCCCACTTAGCCAAAGAAGAACTACCCATTCGCTGTTGTTGCTGTCTTCTACGTTGGACAAGTTTTTTGTTATTTTTTTTTGTTGTACGCACAATTATTGGACCTTCGTCTACCGACATTTTCTCGTCTCTGCTCAACGCGTGCAGATGAATCTCACATCCCAGAAGACAACGGAGTTGACAACATTTTTTGGGACGATGCTTTGTGCAACCCACCCATTTTTTTCTTCGAATTTTTGGTTTGCGGTTTGATCAGTTTGTTTATTTAAACTAGTATTTTAGGAAACCTGCCAGGTTTTCTGTAATTTTGTCATGTTTTCACCTTTTAACCTCTATTGCAGGGGTGGCCAACCCGAGGCTCGCGAGCCGCATGCGGCACTTTGCCTGGTTTCATGCGGCTCTTTTCCACAAGCTTTGTTTTTTCTTTTAGCAGCTTGGTTTTGTAAAAATCTACCAGTAGTATTTTTTGTACACGTGGACAAGCTAATTATGTTTGCGTTTTTTAGCTTTTCGTATATTTTAGTAATAATGGCGAAGGAAAAATGCACAGCAAAACGAAAATATGAGGATGAACACAGGGCGTTTTTAACAGAGTGAGAGAGCTTACATTTTTTTGTTGAACGTAATAGCAAGCCATTCTGCCTTGTATGCCAGGCGTTATTGGTGCATTTCAAAGCTTCAAATCTTCAGCGCCACTTCTGGTCACTCCATGCTAACATCAGCCGTAAATTTCCGAAAGGGACTGAACTTCGCAAGCATAAGTTGATCACTTTGAAAAGTCAAGCAGAAAAGCAGATACAGGTTTTCCAAAAATTCACGAAGCACTCAGAGACTGTAATGCTTGCACCGTATCTAGTGGCTTGAAATATTGCAATGGCCAAAAGTCATAGAATGAAGGAGAGTTCGTTAAAAAATGCCTCTGTGACATTGTTGAAATCTTGTCTTCCGAAAACAACAAACTGAAAAGAATATTATCAGATGTCTAACTGTCCCTCCTCACTGTTGAACGCAAAATATCTGATATTAGCACGGTTATTGAATCACAATTGCACTCTGACTTGCAAGCTTGCGAGTATTTTAGTGTCGCATTAGATAAGAGTTGTGACATACAAGACAAACCTCAATTGGAAATATTTGTACGATTTATTCAACGGATTGTTTGATCAAAGAAGAACTTCTTGATATTGTGCCACTGAAAGACAGCACCCGCGGCATAAATGTGAAAGAAGCAATGATGGCTGCAATCGAGAAAGTAAATCTGTCCATAGCTAAACTCGCTGCAATAATCACGGATGGAGCGCCAGCCATGATTGGATCTGTGAACGAACCTGTGGGGATGTGCAAAGCTGACCAAACATTTCCTAAGTTTTGGAGTTTTCACTGTATTATTCACAGGAGAAACTCGTGTCTAAATCATTGAAGTTGGACAAGGTCATGAAGACCGTGATGGAAATCGTCAACTACATCCGCACACATGCGCCTCACCACCGACAATTCAAGAATCTTATCATTGAGCTGGACCACGGGCTCCAGGTGACCTGCCGCTGCACTGCATCGTAAGGTGGCTGTCAAAAAGCCAGCTACTCTCTCGCTTTTTTTAGCTTTAGATGCTGTGAAACTGTTCATGAAAGAGAAGAACAAAAACTATCCTGAGCTCTCGGACCTCGAGTGAATTATGGATCTAGCATTTTTGGTCGACATGCTGTGTCACTTGAGCAGATTGAACCTGAATTTGCTGGGTAAGTTAAAATTGCTGCCTGACCTGGTGCAAAATATGTCTGCTTTGTCAACAAACTGAAGCTGTTTAGGGAGCATATTGAAAGGGGAGATTTGACACATTTTCCCCTTCTTTTAAAAGCCAGCGGGCAAGTTACTATCGCTACCCTAAATAAGCAAAGAGCTATATATGCAACACTTTTTGAGACCCTGAAAGAAAGCTTTGTGTCGAAGTTCCGTGATCAACAAATGAAAAGGCCGCAGATTACGTTCCTTGTCGACCCATTTAATTTTGAGACAGACTGTTTGAAAACCCCTCTAGTCTCAGATGAGGCTGCGTCTGAATTGGAGATGATCAATCTTTGTGAGGAAGGCAAACTGAAACCTGCTTAAGGGAAGGGACCACTGAGTTTTGGAAAAGTGTGCCAATGGAAAAATATCCCAATATCAAACGGGTTGCACAAAAGGTACTCTCAATGTTTAGGTTAACATACATCAGCGAGTCTGTGTTTTCTACCCTACATCACGTGAAAGCAAGGCACCAATCTGTGCTGACTGACACCCATGTGAAAGAGTTGCTTCGAGTGGCATCAACGAAATAAGGAAGATTGTTAAAGAAAAGGAAAGCCCGAATTCCCACTGACTAAGTAATATGCATGATAGTAAATAGCTTGTAAATTTCTGTTGTATATCATGTTCGTGTGTGACATTTACAATAAATCTAGCTGAGCAAAGGTATGTGTTAATGTCAGTGAGTAAGAGGTGGGGTGATGTTCATGCGATTATTACATCTTGTGTATGATGTGGCTCTTTGCAGAAACACAGAAAGAAATGTGGCTCTTGGTTTCTGAATGGTTGGCCACCCCTGCTCTATTGGCTACATTTAATTCTTTTTAGGTATTGGGGAAACTTTTCCTGCTCTGGTCCGTAGCTATATGCCACACTGGCCATGTCGCACAGTATTGTGGAGTTAACGAATTCATTTTCTGATTAACTTCACTACTGTTATTACCAGGCACCTTCTATAGTATCCTATGGCACATCGCATGCTTTTGTGTCAGGTGACTTTCGGGTATTTTATTTTGTCTACCATACTATATAATAGCATTGCTATTCACTGGCATTGCCAGCTTCTGGTAGTGACCATATACATATGTCATGTAGAAAAATGATTCAAGTAGAAGAATGATGGGAGACTTAATATAATTCAACGTATTTTGTACTGAGAATAAGTTGATATTCTTTGATATACTGATGTTTTCTGGCAGACGGTTATGTAACTCTATACAGACTAAGCAAAAAATCTTGTGCTCTTGCGGATGTCCATTGCTTGAAAAGCTTCAATTTTCTTGCTAGTCTTCAATTCTAATATTTCTTTTTCAAATCTATATCCCAGCTGCGGATTTGGATCAAGAAATTCTTGAATCTTCGCATTAGGGTCAAAAGGATCAATTCTGGTTGTTGGTAATATTAACACGTTAAGTGACGTAGATTAACGTGGTCGAGTTTTTTGCGCAGAGTGCTTTATGACGTAAATCTACGTCATTCGGTAAATGCCATCGGTTAACTGCCAAATCGCTGGATTCGACGTAGTTAACGTCGTTATAAGTCTAGACACTGTTTCCTGAATGTGTGTGTGTATGCACGAGGATGGCTTAGAGAAGTGATTAGAGAATAGGAGAGACAAGAGAGGAGCGCTCTAGGGTTGAAGTTGCTCTTTGAAACAAGCATTTTCATAACTTTTTAACTGTTATAACAGCAACATGGCAGACAGATTTCTACGAGTAAATGCAGCTGCAGAACTGGCTTTAAACTCTGATTCAGATGAAAGTCTGTTAGAAAACGAAAGCGATGCTGAAAATATTGATGACCTGGATATTTCTGATGAGAGTAGTGACACAGATGATGCAGCTAGTACGTCACAGGCTGCACAAAGTCGTCGTGGTGGCAGAAGAACGCAAGTAAGAGGAAGAAACAATTATGTATGGTGCCCAGCTACAAGGCAACCACAGCGTATCGGTTTTACGGGAAACACTGGCCCAACCGCTCTGGCTGAGGTATCAGATCCTGAGAATTTTCTAGAATATTTTCAGCTGATAATAAACTATGACGTTCTTGGCATAGTAGTTGAAGAAACTAATCGTTACGCAGACCAATTCTTTTCTTCAACAGCTGGAACCTTGCCAACACATTCCAGAGCCCATGATTGGAAGCCCTTGACTCTCCCGGAGCTGAAAATATTTCTTGGTTTGACGCTCCTTACTGGAATACTTGACAAAAGAGGCCAATTGTCAGATTACTGGAGCAAAAATCCACTTCTCTACACTCCATTTTTTGGTCAAACTATGTCTCGAAATAGGTACCAAAACATCTTGAAGTTTTTGCACTTCAACGATAATGCAGCCAGGCCATCCGACTCAACTGACAAATTGTACAAGCTGAGACCAATTTACGATAAAATCGTCGAAAATTGGCGTACGTTGTATAATCCGGGAGAGCAAATATCAATCGATGAGGGGGTGTTGAAATGGAGGGGTCGATTATCTTTCAGGGTTTACAATAAAGATAAACCAACAAAGTATGGCATAAAAGCGTACATTCTCGCTGATTCCAATTCCGGCTACTGCTGGAATATGGATATTTACCATGGACAAGGAAAAAGCCTGAGAGATACTGTTACCGGCTTATTAGCTGACACATGTCTTCGTTCGGGGCATTCCCTCTACATGGACAATTTTTACAATAGTGTTGAGCTGAGTGAAGAGCTGCTAGCTGACGAAGTTCATACCGTGGGGACACTAAGATCACACCAAGGAGAGCCTTCTGAAATTCGAAGCGCGAAGTCTGGAAACCCTAAAATGAAGGCAGGAGATTGTATTTCCAGAGATAATGGCAAGGTAATGGTATTGGCCTGGAAGGATAAAAGAGTTGTGACGGCACTAAGTACCAAACATGATGGAAGTCTTGCTGCAATTACCAGAAGAAAAAAGAGGGGCCATGGTGAAACAGAACAAATAATGAAGCCACTGTGTATTATTGAGTACAATCAGTATATGTCAGGAGTTGACCGCCTGGATCAGATGATATCCTACTATCCATTTACAAGAAAAACAATGAAATGGCCAAAAAAGGTGTTCTTTTATCTTTTGGAAGTAAGCCTTTGGAACAGCTTCGTAATATACAAAGCAAAAAACCCTCAATCAAAGTTGAACTTACGCTCCTTCCACCTGAAAGTGATTGAAAAACTTTGCCAAATTTCAAATTACGATTCTTCTAGTTCTAGCGATGATGAAGCGCCACCTGCAAAAGTTCCGAGAAATGACTCTATTGAAAGATTGAGAGGTGGCTTTCAACGTCATCAGCAAGCAGTGTTCCCTGCAACTGACAATAAAAAGTTCCCCCAGAGACGCTGCAGAGTTTGCCAAAAGAACGGCATTAGAAAAGATACAAGAGTGTTTTGCAAAAAGTGCAAAGTTCCTCTTTGCCCAAAGACTTGCTTCTCCGTGTACCATTCACGCAAATCATTTTGCTGAAAGTTTGAATAAAAACTGGTTTATGTTCTATGTGTGTAATTTTCTTCTAGAAGTAGCAGTATATCAATTTTGCTTGCTTTTCTCGTCGAAACTAAAACAAGAAGATTTACGCATATGAAATAAACGCACTGCAAAACCGCAGACAGAAATGGCCGGCACCAGCCAGTATGCGCGCGCGATATACACGCGGCACTTATCGTGTTAACATGCTAGCAATAGATTTGATCAACTGTGATAGGTCAGAAAGCAAGTCTATCAAATGATCGCATGGGTTGAATGATGAATGACAACAAATAACCATTGCCAAATTTGCCTCAAGCGCAGATGCTTTATCATTTTTCTTCACTACGTAGTTTTCAAAAGGAGCACTTTTATAAGGATTAGAAAGCTTATTTTTCTTAGTTTTACAATGGCTTGTTAAAAGAGAATATTTAACTAAAATGTCACCTTTACAAAGTTTATAATCAGCTTTAGAAGGGTCGTTGGGAACTTCACAAAGCCTGAAGAAAACGACTTCTTTTAGTTATACTGGGTGACCCAAAAGTCACTGACGGTTTTTAAAACTAAGAGAATTGGACCTTTTAAAATTTTTGGCAATACTTATTTTTAATTTTACACTAAATTAAACTTCTAAACTAAGTTGCGTTTGCACTAGATTTAATTATGAAAAATAATGTTTTTAAGTGTCGATCATTTTCGGTTTCGCACTGCCGAGCCCTTTCTAACACATTTTCAATTACGCAATTAACAAGCGTTTTTGGGTTTATGTCCCTTATTTCGGCTTGAATGTTCTGTTTTAGCTCCTCAATGGTGGCAGGTTTGTTTTTGTCGACTTTCTTTAAGGTACCCCCAAATTCTGCTATTTTGTTTGTTAATGAACTCGTTTAAGGAAAAATAGGCTTCGTCCGACATAATCAATTTTTGTAGAAAATTAGGGTCACCACCAGCTAAATCTTGAAACCTCCTGGAATATTCTAATCGCTTTTCGTGATCATTGGGTTGCAGTTGTTGGACTAGCTGAACTTTATGTGGAAGCATATTCATTTCATGCAACATTCTTTGGAGTGAAGTCCGAGAAATTCCCAGTCGGCTTGATCTTCTCCTAGTTGATGTGCTTGGATCTTCCTCCACACTCCTCGGCAGCTCATTTCGATTTTCTTCCACTCTTACTGTTCGAGGCCTACCACTTCTAGGGAGATCACATACAGTGTCTTGTTCCCTGAGTCTATTGATTATGCCTTTTATGGTGTTTGCCGATGGGGAATCTCTTGTGTTAAAATGCCGCCGGTAACTGAGTTTCCCTAAATGACCCCTGTGGTTTGAAGTACCATTCCACAATAAGGGTGCGTTCCTCCTGGCTATATTTACTCATGCTGACTTTGGAAGGACTCTTTTAGTTATTCTGAAAAAATTTTTTTAAATATTAATAAACAAGAAAATCCTTAATTTTTTAAAATCGTCAGTGACTTTTGGGCCACCCAGTAGAAAAAGATGGAAGCCATATTGAACATAGGCTGAAATCAATAAAGCTGGCTTTGATATTTCATTTTTTGACATGTTTCGTTTAAGTTAATATTACTTGCTTGCTAAACAAATCAATTTCTATAATATTTTTTAGACTTGTGTACAATATCTATAGGCTACTTGGTGCAAAATTTTATTGAATTTGGTTGTTTTGTTGCGAAGTCTTAGTGCCGACGCGATGGCGTAGTGGTTGGAGCGTCCAATTCGCAGTCCGTAGACGTTCCCCTTGCCGAGTCATACCAAAAGACTTTAAAAAATGGTATCTACAGCTTCCCTGCTTGGCGCTCGGCATTTAAGGGATGTTGCGGAAAACAAGCCGACAAGTTTGCTTAATGTGTCCTTGGGCAAGGCACTTAACGGGATGCCTCCACCTTTATGTAGAAGACAGGTGGCCCAGACACTTTGGAAATGGTAACTACCAAGCGAGTGCGGACATATCGTCCAAAAGACAGCGATACGATTCGCTTTCTCGTGAATTGAGGATAAATATGGCAAATAAAAAAATATTTTTAGGAAAAGTCCCACTTTTCTCGGAAAACCGGATGTAAGCCTTCGTTTCTTTCAGTTATTTGCCACCGGCTGGGTTACAATTTGTTTAAGCAGTAAATTTTGTTGCTTTAACTTTTCCATTTGCTTGTGGCCTTAAGGGAGTAATATAAAGATGTTTAGTAATATTTTCTGATGGTAAGGGCCCCAATAAATTGATTGCAATGTCTTGCTAAGGCTCGTTTGGAAATACCAAGCAAATCATTGGTTCAGAATTAATCGGCTTAGTAACAAGTTGGCAACCACAACAATATTTGCAACAACGTACCATATCTATAGGCTATCTATACCAGGCCATCATACTGTTGAACTTGTACGTTTCCCTTATGACAACTATGACGGGATGACCGGCACGAGCTACATACAAAACTATCCAGCACAGCAATCAATATTGCATGAAAAACGTGGAAAGCCAAAGCTATTGAAGACTCAAAATCTCATAAGAAGCTCAATGCAGAGTTTCAAAAGGAAGCCTATTTGGACAACCAATGCAATATATTGCAAAAAAACAATTAAAATTCTCTACAAGACAATAAAAAAATCACAGAAAAAAAGACCAACAAACTAAGTGTTCTGAAAGACAAGAAAGGAGAAATTTTCATCCAAGTAATGACGCTGCCAGGATTTCTTCAAGGGGGAGGGGGCAAAGTTTTTTGAACAACACGGCCCAGGTGCAGTGGTAAAACTTTCAAAATCTAGTCACCATTGGGATATCGAGGTTTTTCTCCCCAAGAAATGGGAGGAGTGTGCCGTTTTTAAGCAGAACGTAAAGAAGTTTAATGCGATTGCACACTCAAAAAATTTTGTCCTAACACAATTGCACCCAAAGTATTTACTGATACAAACTGAATGGTAAGGGTGATCGGCGTACCAAAAAAATTTACTGGTGCTGTACGCAGTATCTCCAAATTTAATTTTATTGAAATTTAGTCTACGATTGTTACATGAAAATTGATCAATCACATGTTTAAAATTGATGTTGAGGACACAGTAAACAAACAACAATATTAATCCATTCAGACAGTCTTCTTTTGTTGGAAACCGCAAATAGGTTTTCAAATATCTCTGAGCTCTAAACGAACGCTCATTTGTTGCTGTAATAACCAGACCAGTTGTCAATATTTAAAGAACTTTCAAAGGTGGATACGTATGTATTTCTTTAGCTGACAGCAACACGCCTAAAGTGTTGTGCGGTAAAGAATTATCTTCGTGGCGTAGCCAATATGAACGCCATCGCATAAATTCAACCTCCACAACGTCAATGTTGTCATCCACAAAGGGAAGATAGAAGTTCACAGCATTTCTGATCAAAGCAAATGTCATGTTTTACTCAGACAAATGGTATCAAGAATTGGAATTTTATGCAATCAACAAGATCAGAGCAAATCTTCCGCTGAGTTACTCAAGCACGGTGTCAATAAAAGGCAAAAAGACAGAACGTCTGAGAAACTGTAATGGTAAAATAACTAGTGGATTCGCTCTTTTGGCTTGCCGATTCACAATTCGAGGCAAGGGTATGGATTTCCCGTAGACACCTTCGGCATGTCTAAAGAGTCCAACAAATATTTCTTCATTGTCCCTAAAAGCCTGGATATCATCTTTGCAAATGAAAATACTCGTAGCATCTAGTGCAGTCAATATAATTTCTTGACGCCCTGTTACTTCTTTGCAACTGTTTTGGAAAGTTTTAGTGTAGCATTAATAACTTCTAGGCTAACCAAAAACTCAGCTGTCGTTATCGTTTTTAACTCTTTCGCTCCCGCGATCATCGATTGATGATTTTTACGCTTTAAATAAGGCATAGCCCTTTTAGGAACTTCTTCCTCTCTTGATTCTAACTGTTGATCAAGAGAACCAACAACCGCCGGATAAAACTCCTTGAAAACAAAGACAACATCACAGTACTCAATCCACTTTGTGGAAGAATGACGTTTCAAAGGGCGAACGCGAAGAATCAGGACATTTTTCATTAACTTGAGCATGCAGCAGCGAAAGGCATTTTTGAGATATGTCTTTACCGATATGTTTTTCATAATGCTTACGCATGCTTGAATTTCGCGTGCGTTGCAAGCCAGAAAATGTCACTGTAACTTGTGCTATCTCTAATTGTAGCGTCTCTGCTGTTTTTGTCCACTCATTAAACTTTTTATTGCAATATCTATAGTCTTCTAAAAAACATTCCAGAGAGAATGTCGAATTTTTACTTAGCAAATTGATGGTTTTGTTTCCTCCACAGTCTAGTCCAAAGCATTTTGACTAAAATTAAGCTTTTTTTTTCTGGCTCCGTTATGCTCCTTCTTCCATGGTTTGCTAAAGGAAAGGATTGTAGGCTGACAAAAAAGTCTTATCTGGAAAACTTTCCTCTGTACATCAAAAATTTTTCAGATAACAGAGTCACAAATATCATGGATGAACTATAGAAAATCCGACAAAAAAAACGTGATGACCGACTAAAATTCACGTCAAAACTTTTGCAATATGCCCTGCTGTTGCGCTCCTCTTCGTTGCCAGCATGCCTATGTGAATATGCTGGGCCTATGCGAATATATTATTTGCAAGAGTGACCGACATGAAAGAGTTGCTGCAGAAAATGGAATGAAAATTAATGATTTACCACAATCATTTCTGTATGACAATCATCTTGAAATCAGGTTTATCAACCGCACAATTTGTGATATCTATTTAAATAATGCCCAAAAACTTGTCAACGGCCAAGTGCGAAGAGAAGTTGTACAACAATTTAAAGAAAGGCAAAGGATACGACAACACACATGATTGGAATAAAACTTTGCGACCACGGTATTGTCTAATTCTAACTTCGAAGGACGCACAATGGACAGCATAGCTTTAATTGATGGTTTTAATGCGCTAAGTAGCTTATACTCAGCGCTGTTCTGCGCTTAAGTAAGCGATGTTTTTGATAAATTTTTACTTTTAAATAATCTATTTGATTAGGCAGTGGCTATTTCGCCGTCGACGGCAATTTGCCCTTGGAATCTATTTTGCCGTGATCATTCACGTGTGTTTATATAGCCAAATTTGCTATTATTGCACCAGAGACTCTGTGGTGTAGTGGATAGAGCGCTGGTCTTGAGATACCAAGGTATCGGGTTCGATAGTGTACACTGAAGGGTTAGGCCCGGTATGTAAATGTACGGGGCAGTGTACACTGTAAGGGAGTGTGAAGGGTGGGGGATAGAGACCTGGGGGTGCAAAATTTTTTTTTTTGGTTTTTAAAATTGACCAATCAGAGACGACCAAAAGTCACATGTTTAGTACGTCATTAAGATTGACCAATCACAAACAACTCACGGCAAAATAGTCTCTGAGGGTAAATTGCCGTCGACGGCAAAATAGCCACTGCTATTTGATTAATTGACAATTATCAAAATTGGGCAGTGGCGTATTAGAACAATTTTGATCCTACAAATAAAATAAGTTTCTCATACTATTTCTCTGTAACGCTTGCATAAAATCTCGTAAACGTGAAAAGTGAACAAACCGATGCGCAGATGTTACCCGTCTAATTTTCGCGCTGTAAGGTAGAATGTCTGGCCGTCTTTTCTTTTAAGTAGGCCATGGGACATCGAAGAAAGATGGAAGGAATACACAGAAGAACTGTATAAAAAGGATGAAACAATTAAAGAGGGATTTACAGCGATTACGTTTGTTCAAGAACCCACAATATTAGAAGTAGAAGTAGCAAATGGAATGAAGAAGATTTCAAGCGGGAAATCTCCTGAAATAGATGAAATATCGGCTGAATTTATGAAGGTAGCAGAGAAAGAAACAAAAATCGTTACCATTCTGTGTAAAAAGACATGGGAAACGTGCGAACGGCCTATGGACTGGAAGAGATCTATATATATCTCATTACCTAAGAAAGGAGTGATAAGGGAATGCTCCAAACACCGAAGAATAGCCCCAATATCCCACGCAAGTAAAGTGTTACGTGAACTGACAAACAACATCATAGAAAGGAGAAAATCCTAAATTATGAGCAAGCGAATAAGGCCAGTGTACAATTCATTCATATCTGACATAGAATTGAACGCCTAATTGACATTCGTGTGTTTATGTGGCCGTATTGTTATGAGTCATTTTGGTGAGTTCGCAGTTCTAATGAAAAACAACTTTACAACGAAGGAAAGGGGTTGATATCACGTTTAGTTTATTTATTATGACCGAGATCAAATTGTGCCTGAAAAACATGTTATGGATACTGCTTTCTCCTATGACTACTACCGGTTCGTACTCAGAAAACAAATTATTCATGCCACTTTCTCCAATTCGAAGAAATCACCCCAAGATTGTTATAAATAACGGCCCCAAGTTCTACTGTGGCAGATTAAAGAAAGCATTGGTTACAAAGCCATGCTGCGATATCCATCAGCTTTAATAAAGCATTAAGTACTGAATGCTGGTCTGTACGAATTTGTAGATATAGAAATAGTAATATGATTCTTTGTATTTGTAGAAGTAAGATATCCCGAATTTAACATCATAATCACTATCTCGTGTTTGAGGCTTCCCTCTAATTGTTCTTATGGCCCACAAAACGTGTGTTATATTTTAAATCTTGAATGAATAAATGAATTGCTTGATCATTGTTGGGTCATCGATCACCGGGAGACGAGAAAGTGAAGTTGAAATTCGTATCCGAACTTATTCAGATAGCATCACTTCGGTTCATTGAGGCGCTGGAAGGATCGAAGATTACATAAAGTTTTACTAAAAATCATACTCAAAAGGATTCAACCCTACTTATAATTTGAGTTGCCTCCAGAGCAGGCTGGATTTCATAAAGATAAAGGCACTAGAGACCATATTGCAAATCTACGTTGGATAATGAAAAAAGCGAAAGAAATGCAAAAAGATATTTTTATGAGTTTTATTGATTACAGCAAAGCATTTGATGGCGTCGACCATGATTCACTACGTAGAAACTTGCAAGAGTTGGGGATACCTAGACACTTGATAAAGCTAATGAACAACCTGTACACTAACCATGAAGCTACCATGAGGGTGGAATTTGGTAACTCATTGTGGTTTAAAATTGGAAAAGGGTCCGTCAAGGCAGCATATTGTCTCCATATCTATTTAATCTTTACACGGAGAGCAAAATGAGTAAAGCTGAAATAGAGACGACACAAGGAATAACTATAGGAAGAAGAATGATAAATAACTTGAGATACACAAATGATACAACACTGACCACTGGAAACTTGGGTGATTTAAAAATACTCATAAACACACTCAAAGAAATTAGCAAAAAACCAGGCTTGAGATTCAATATTAAGAAAAGAAAGGTGATGACAACAGTTGGACTTCAGGAATTCAAACTGGAAGATGATCACATCGAAATTGTACACAACTTCAATCTCTTGGGGTCAACTATTTGTGACAATGCAGATTGTGAGAAAGAAATTCGGAGAAGGCTAGCCATGGGTCGTAGTACCATGATTAAGCTGGCAAAAATAATGAAAGATGAGTACAAAACTGGTTTATCCGCTTATGTTCCCAGTAGCGACATATGGCAGCGAAAGTTGGACACTACGTAAGGCGGATCAGCGGATATTGAATGCATTTGAAATGTGGACTTGGAGACGGCTACTAAGGATTCCATGGACTGTCAAAAAAACGAATAATTGGGTTCTACAGCAGATACAGCCCCACATGTCACTCATCAATATCATTAAGCAAGGTAAACTAAAGTACCGCGGACATTGAGAACTGACAACAGCTTTGAAAAAGTGATTATGCAGGAAAAGGTAAAAAGGAAAAAAGGAGAGGAAGACCAAGAAGGAGATGGCTAGTTGAAATCACGGAAAAACTGGGACTCAACCTAGAAAGTACTCTAAAACTTGCATCAAATAGGGACGAATGGAGAAAGGCAGTTCATGAAATTACCAGGAGTTGACATCGACTTCACAGATGATGATGATTCTTCTGCCTCGCAATAATAAATGACAAACATCAGTTGAATCATTACGCTCAGCAGGCAAGTACAGATTGCTCAACTGCGACGACCAATCATTCGCAGTAATACCGTAAACAGTCTTTGCTATTCGACATGAGTTGAATTGTGGTTGCTTGCTCTATTTCGTTTGTTGGTAATGCTGTTTGGCTTCAAGACTTGAGCAACAAGATTTGCGTGCTTATACATGTCAAGCCCACAGTACTATCATTAGATGTGTTTTTACGTAATTGCGACGAGTTGGCAATATGAAATCCCTGGCAATGCTATCATGTCCATGTCGCATAATATATATACTATTTTGCAATTTTATTACCCAACATTTAATTCTGGTCTTGGGTTTGGATCTTGTCAAAAAAAGAAATTGAATAGGCTAGCTAAATGAGCAGTCACCAATTCAAAATCAACGCCATATGACCACATCTAAATCTTTCACATGCCCATACCAAAGCCAACGCTTCCTTTTCGATTTGCGAATATTTCCATTTCAAAGGAGAAAGAATATGACTTATATAGGAAATTACCCAATTTACCCCTTTTTGATTCTTCACCAAAACACCAGCTAAGCCAAATGAACTTACATCGCCTATTTCTTATGCTTTACATGATTTATCGATAGGTTCCAAGGTTATAGCAATACATGATCTGTTTTTAAGTTCGTCAAATTCTTTGCTCCGTGCTTTACCCCATGTAAATTTAACACTTGTATAAGTCAATTGTTTTTACGGATCAGCAATTGTCGCTAAAGTGAGTACGAAGTGTCCGCCATAATTAACAAGTTCAAGAACACTTCAAACCTCACTCGCAGTTTTGAATTTCTTGCATTTGCAACTGCTTCAACTTTAATTTCTTCCAAGCCGATATTATTTTTCGAAGGAACATGTTCCATAAAAAAACAGCTCACAAATATTGAAGTAGAATTTCTTTTTGTTCAAGAAAGGTCTGTTTTTAGACCCGTTTTAACAATATTTGCGGTCGCTCATCACGCTCCGTTTCAGATTGATTAGAGTTTATAATGTCATTAAATGTCATGCGCTCTGTCATAGCTTTCCAATGTTCACTAAATGAGAAGTTGATACATTTTGGGTGCACAACTAATACCAAACATCAGTCTCTTGTAACGGGCGCGATGGCGTTGTGGTTAGAGCGTCGCTTCGGAGTCGGTACACCTGGGGTTTATTTCCCTTGTCGAGTCATACCAGAAGACTTTAAAAAATGGTATTTACAACTTCCCTGCTTGGCGCTTAGCACATAGGGATAGTGTAGAGAACAAGCCGACAAGCTTGCTTGTTGTGTCCTTGGGCAAGGCACTTAACGAGATTTCTCCATCTTTATGCGACAGACAGGCGGTGGGGCCAAGCAGTCTACCCGTCATGATGGCCCAGTCTAACTAAACACTCGCAAACCGGGCATGAGCGCTAATGCAGTGTATATACAGTACATCTTTCTGCATAATGCTCATAACAAATAGCTTAAACGACTAAGAAAATCAGTCTCTTGTTACGGAAAGACCTCATTGTGTTGCAAAAGTTAAGATTTATTGAGATTCTGGCTCCAATTAAATTTTATGATTTGCCCATCTAATATCAAGTTTACTGAATATTTGACTTTAAATTCATATTCTGTAATATTTTTTTTTCTATTTGCCATATTTATCCTCCATTCACGAGATAGCGAATTGTATCGCTATACTTTGGACGGGACGTCCGCACTCACTTGGGAGTTGCCATTTCCGCGGTGTCTGCGCCACCTGTCTTCCACATAAAAGCGGGGGCGTCCCGATATGTGCCTTACCCAAGGGCACAACTAGCGAACTTGCCGGCTTGTTCTCCACAACCTCCCTTAAATTCCGAGCCCCAAGCAGGGAAGCCGTAGATACCATTTTTTAAAGTCTTTTGGTATGACTGGACAAGTGGATTGAACCCCAGGTCTACCAACTGCAAAGCGGACGCTCTAACCACTACGCCATCGCGTCGGTAATACCTCCTCGATCAGTTCACAATAGTAAGTATTGTGCATTTTTCTCGCGAAACAGCTTTGTTTATCTGTCTTATATCAACACATAAACTGATGTCGTTATCTGCTAATATGCGCTGCAGCAATAAGTTAATTTTTTTTATCCCCAGAAATGATCATATGTAGGCGCAAGCTCATACGAGGATTGACAACTTGGCTTAAAGAATGCTTTGAGAAACGACTTTTGAATGCTCTGAAGATATTAGCCAGAATTCAGTAGCAGCTTTCTGAACTTGACCTTTGACTCCCTGTTCAGCATTGTGTAAGAAAAGGATCAGTTGCTTTGTAACTAGGCAATAAAAGTCACATTAACCTAAAGCACGATTTATAACGAGGCCTTAACAAAGTTGCTCTAGAAGTGACTTAGGTAGACCGCGACCGTAGAATGACCAGATAGGTCATTTACTAGCAAATTTCAGAGAGTAGTCTAAAAAAGTATTAGATCTATATTGCCTGTTTTTTTTAGAAGTCTAGAGTAGCACAAATTTGTTGGCGAGTGAAGAGTGCGCAAGCGCATAGTCTAGAAATGGGCAACCTTTTACGCTTAGATGGCCGCATTAAATATTACCTTTAATCATATGGCCGCAAAATTCAGCGCCAGATAACCTTTTGCGGTCAAAGAGCCATTTGGACCTCTTTTCCACGGCAATAAGAGCCACCACAAGTCTGCTGAACATAATTGTGTTCCAAAAAAAGGTCTCCAACTGCAACCGGTGGCAATAAACCTAGTATCCAGTGATGGGATCCAAAATTTTAAGAACAGGTTCTCTTTTGTATCAAACTCAATAACAGCAGGTTCCCTCATTTTGGAAAGCCCATTTGCTGCGGTCGTCTAAGGTCTATAACAAAAAACAAGAACGGGTTCGCTGATTATCATGACACTCCAAGAACGGGTTCGCACGAACCCGTGCGAACCCCCTGAATCCCATCACTGCTAGTATCATACTTTAACCGACGCGATGGCGTAGTGGTTAGAGCGTCCACTTCGCAGTCGGTAGACCTGGGGTTCATTCCCCTTGTCGAGTCATACCAAAAGACTTTAAAAAATGGTATCTATAGCTTCCTGCTTGGCGCTCGGCATTTATGGGAGGTTGTGGAGAACAAGCCGGCAAGTTCGCTTGTTGTGTCCTTGGGCAAGGCACTTAACGGGGTGCCCCCGCCTTTATGTGGAAGACAGGTGGCCCATAAACCTCGAAAAAGGCAACTCCCAAGCGAGTGCGAACTTCCCGTCCAAAGTATAGCGATACAATTCGCTATCTCGTGAATGGAGGATAAAAATGGCAAATAAAACAAAAAAACAAATATCAACAGGTTCAATGAATGCCAAAAGAGCCATTTAATTTAAAACACAATGATAGAGCATTGATACATCATGCCTTACGTATGTAGAAGTTAAAACAATGTATTTATTTACGAAGCCACATATGGCCGCACATTTACTATAAAAAGGCCGCCGGTTCCCCACCCCTGGCATAGTTTGAGAAGGCACTTGCATTATCTGAAAAAATTTTCTTTGTCTTTTGTTGATTGTAGAAATAAAAAATCTTAAATTATTTCCTTTTAAGATTTGCGAAGCATCCAGTGTAAGACGGCACGAAAATTTGTTTGTTGAGATTTTACTTCTGATAAAATAAGCAATCGAAAAGCAATTTTTTTAGCTGAGAGTTATCCGTCCTTCTTTGAAACCTCTAAACAGTGACATCTAAAATTCCATTAGACCAAGCCCACGAGTAACAGCACTAACATAACGTTGAAAGTCTCAAGGTTTTTACACACTATAAAGACACTTCAGGAATGTTACTGCATCAAACGTGTAACTTTGAAAAGATCAATAAACGCTGATGTTTTGAAACTCGCAGGTAACACTTTGATATTGACGTTTTGGAGTTTGAAACAAATATTTTGCAAATCGAACATCTCTTGAAAAAAGAGTCAATTGGTGGCTACAAGGCTAATTTTTGGGTGCTGAAAGCTATTTTTTTGAACTGGGTGGCATTGTTTTGTTGAGTACGCGCCGAGTGCCAGTGATTTTATTGACGCCACTGCCTCAACTGACCACTTTGGTGGTTAAGAATTTTAGAGTTTTAGTTGGAAACACAGCTTTAGAACAAATGGTAATGTTTGCGCTGGTAACTGCAATTGAAAAGTAGTAGTGCACGTGGTGAAGTTACAGCAATGCATTGAGGGTGTAATGAGTGGAAGTGGAGTTGTGATCTTCATCAAGGTAAACGATAAACGTATTAAGTTTATAAACACAAAGAAAGAAAGAAAACTAGAAAATTTTTGCGTTTCACTTTTTTGAGAAATGCTTTGGCTCGTAAACCACTTAGGCTCATGCCACCAAGATATGGTAAATTAACCACCACTTGTCTATGGGTTTAAGAGGTGTTTTGACTTTTTGTTTGTCGAACAATCTTTTTGGAAAAAGAAAAACGTTTTCTCAATTTCTTTAATAATATTGATAAATTTAAGATGTTTCAGTGTTTAGCAGCTAACTTTTTTAGGCTATTTTAGACATGCAAAATAGAAGACTCCAATGTAGAATAAACAAATTTTAGTTTAGGTTATCCTGTACTTTAGCACGGTAAATTATTTAAGCTGAAAGGGCAGTGTACACTGTAGGGCCAGGCCCGGTATGTAAATGTACGGGGCAGTGTACACTGGAACCCACTCTATACACTCCCTTCCAGTGTACACTGCCCTGTACATTTACATTCCGGGCCTGGCCCTACAGTGTACACTGCCCTTTCAGCTTAAATAATTTACCGCGCTAAAGTACAGGATTACCTTAGTTTAGATTGGAGTGAAATTTAGTCAGCTACTTATATTTTAACTGCTTGATGTTGGACTACTTTGTTTTTTGCAGTTGCGTGCTCAGGACATTTTGGCCCATTGCACTCCTTTTTTGAGGGTGGTTATAAATAGGCATAGTACAGGCATAGTAGGCATAGTACAAGCATAGTAGACATAGTACCGGTACAAAGATAGCAGGGGAGGTGTGCGACCGAAAACCAGTCACACCAATATAAAGAAGCCTTACTTCTTTCCTTTCAAAAAAAATTAATTTTTTGAGTTTAGATTTAAGCATTGATAAGGTGCAATGAGATTTCACATTAAAAGCTCAAGTTATCACTATGCCTGTACTATGCTCACTATGTCTATTATGCCTGCACTATGCCTATTTATAACTACCGCTTTTTAGACATATCTAAGTAAACTCTTGAGTCATGAATTATGGTGATTAATTAATTATTGAAAGCATCACACAAATAAGCATGTACTCCATTTGCCAGCTTCTTAGTGAGACTGGACAGCATCGTCAGGCTTGTTTGTATCACCTGCCTGCCACACAAGGAAGGAGGCATCCTATTAAGTGCCAAGGATACAAGAAGAAAACTTGGTGGGTTCTCCACACTATCCTTTTGATGCTAAGCACCAAGCAGCGAAGCTGTGAATACCAGTGCCATTTTTTAAAGTCTTTTGGGTTGACTTTGCAAGGGAAAGGAATCTCAGCTTTCTCGCTGCCAAGCGAATGCTCTAACCGCTACACCATTGCATTGATGGGTGTTGGACTGCACTAAGAGCTCATGCTTTCAAGCTGTTAAAGCAGCTAAGACAAAGACTAATCAGAAATGGCATTTATTTTTGTCGGCAGTCATCTGTAGTGATTTGTCATTTGGACTTATACACAGTTACCAGATTAAAAATTGTTTTCAGGATGTCAAGTTTGCTTACTTTGCTATTGGTTCAGGATAAGCGTTAGGAAGCAATAAAACAGGAAAATACTGTATAGGTTTTGTCTTTTGTTGCAATTGACTGATTGATTACTACAGCCTTTGCTGGTCGGCAAGCATGGAAGACACTGATTCTGCAAATATTGCTATAAATAAGCAAGCTAATGTTCTTGACAATTTTTTTCAAAATGAAATTGCAATTAAGTCGTGGGCTGATCATTGTTGCAGTGAAAGCTATTATGACGTTGATCCCATAAACTCTGAAGATAGATACTTTGGTTCTTTTATTACTGATACAGAAAAAAGTGGTGGATGGAATAGAGTACAGTCAAAGTCAAAAAAGGAAGCTCGCAATAAAAAAATCAGTTTAGACAATGGATTTCAACAGAATCGGTATTCCAAGTATCAATCAGCTCGTTATTGTGATGTTAAAAACTCGTACCAGTTAAAGTACAATCATAATAAGCCAAATGGCTTCAATTATAATTGTGATGTAAGCCCTAAATCTTGTACTTCTATTGGTGATTGTCAATCCCCCAGTGACTCGGGGGAAGCAGACATAAGACAGTCAGCAAATGATTCCAAAGAACAACCAGAATTTGTTGATGCTCCTGTTCCAAAAGTTAATCCTTGGTCTAAATTAAAAGAGTCTGTTATGGAGGAGGTTGAACATGTGGAATTAACAGAGGAAAATTCCAATGCTTCTCAAAGAACTGAAAAGACGAGTTCTAAATGTCTTGCACCTGCTTGTGATTGGGGCAGATCATCCTGTGACTCATCACCTCAAAATAGTGTTCAAGGTTAGGAAGTATAGACTGTTACTATTAACTTAATTTGTTGTACAATGTGCCTGGTGTAAAATTTAGCTATTTTTATAGAAAGCAAATCATGATTTTTTATCATAGTGCCCCTTTCTTTTTTATTTTACATGTTGATGCATGCTGTGATTTATTTTATTTGATGGTACATTGTTTTAATTTTATTTTTTTAGATTTGAAATCAAGGTCAATGGGATGTTTGCCAGCAAATATCCAGGTTACGAGAAAGCTTGTTATCAATTGCATCGGCATTAATACAATAATATAATAAGCATCAGTTTTCAAACTGTTGAAACAAAAATGAATTACAATGTTTTTTTGACTACCGTATTTAATAGACCTGTTAATGATATATTAATTGTGACAATGTTGCTATGCTATCAAAAGTAACTTGAATTCCCAAGGTATTTCAAGTTAAATATAAATATTTCTAACGTGGTTGTGTGTGTTAAAATTCCATTTCTATGCAGCTGTGTTTCTTATGTTGAGATTTTTGATGGATTCATCGGAGTTCGGTTTTTCAGCTTGCGATAGAAGTGTACCGTTAACTCTGAAGTAGATCTGACACAGCAAGGTTGTGGCACAATTGACATAAGTTTTCCATTGGTAGAGGATAGCAATATATCTTACAAAAAATAATAGCATTTATTTGCAGGTAGTAAACAAAAATCAAAGCCAAAATGGATGGCCAGCACTAGAAGACCCAATATCGCCTGTAAATATGTTTGATTATTTAGCTATGTTTTGTTGTGCTAAATGCCTGATGTTGAAGGTGTCAGCTACAGGTGCAATCCTAGCAACAATCGCATACTGGTTTTGATGTAGTTTAACTTAGGTGTGCTTGTACAGTTTCACAAGTAGTTTAATTATGATGTTCTTTGTGTAGCAACAAACCCAATTTGAAGAAGATCTGACGCCTGCCTCTCCAAAGACGCACAGAAATGATGAACAAAAAGTATGATATAATTGCGTTACTTGTTACTATCGTTATTTAAATTTACTCCAAGTCGTGTCTGGTTACGCCTACATGATTGTTGCTTTGATTGCAATGATAGTCGAAGCAAAATAATTGACCTTTTTTAAATTGCGCAATATGTTAAATACTGTGATGGCCGTAGCAAAATAATTGACCTTTTTTAAATTGCGCAATCTGTTAAATACTTAGAGCGTTAAAAAGAAGAAAAGACGCAAGGGAAGCGGCCTCAAACCTTCGAAATATGTTTGTATGTCATCAAAAGAGGATTCAACTGAAGATTCATCAGCCGCTAATACACCGGAGTTTGGTAAAAAAGGTGCGCTATACAGTTACATTATATCGTAAGTGTTGTGCTTTACTCAACCGTTATTATGCTCTACATTCATAGCTATCTATTGACACAATTCACATCTAACCTAGTAAGCGTGCCCTTTATCAAAATGAATTGCGTTTGTGGAAAATTCTATTAATAACGTGCTGGTCGCAAAAAGATAAAGCGTGGCACGTCCTGCTTAGAAAGTTTTCTCTCGGTTAATTGGACGCTACTATGGCTCGTGGTACAGTATCGTGAGAAGAGTGATTGGCAACTTGATACGGAAGTGCTGTTACGTTAAATGAAATATACGTTGTGCTACCGGTTTTGGACTTGGATTTTTTTGGCATGTGCCGACTGCGAAGCGTGTGTTAACGGCTTTTGGCTTGGAGTGGTATATTAAAAATGCAGGCTATAATAGATGTTTATTCCATGCGACTAGCAACATTACTTCACTAAATAGCGTAGACCGTTCTATTTTCTTTATTTCTGGAACCATTTAATTATTTTATTGACCTGATTTTTTGTCTTACAATCAGGTCGAAATCGTTGGAGGCGATTGCCCGTTGATTTAAAACCACTTAAGAGAGTATATTCATCATTCGAAAAGAACAAATACAGGTCACGTCAATTTCACACAGGTGAGCTTCACAATGAAAACTATGCCATGAAATTCTTTTTTAATACCTAGGTTTATCGAATTATGCAAAGCTGCAGCTAGAGCATTTACGTGTATTAATTGTGCTTTTATTATGTAGGCTACAACCGAAATTACAGCCATAATGCCGATTTTCCTTCAAATGGTAAGAACGAAAGCAGAAACTGGAGCAGCACCAACCGAAGTCGCTATTACAATCATAGATACCACAGAAGAGATCGCACGCATTCAAGCGAGATAAATGATTTCGTAGATGATTCATACAATCACTTCGGTAATCTTTTAATTGCGTTTGCTTTTCCACATAATAAGCTCAATTCTGGCTCGATATCTCCACGTGCTAACAATAATCGGTGCCAGCACTAGAAGTACGGCATGAGAAAGCAATTTACTACCTTGATTTACCGTAAAAATTGGCAAAGTGTCTAGTAGTGGGGTTCTAAATGAAAACGTAAGAGTTGTTTTGTGATTACGTGCTTGGGCAGTTTAGATTGAGGCCCATTGCACTCTTTTTAATCGTGACTGTCTGAACTGTTTCTTGTGTTGCTCGTATTGCTGAGCATCGAGTAGGAGATTAGTGATGCCGTGTTTTAAAGTCCGTAATAAGAGTAGACAAGGGAATTGAACTCCGGTCAACCGACTGCGAAGCGAGTGCTTTAGCCACTACAACACCGCGCCGGTGATAAAAGGTTACCGGTAAACGGACGCCAAGGGTTGTTAAGCTTTCCCGTCATTTGCAAGAACCTAGTAAGGGACATTTTTGAAAAAGATTACTAGTGATTTGCTGTTTCTAGACAAAGCTTCATGCTTTGTTAAAGTTTGGTGGTCGAAGCTTAAGTAGTCGTGTAGATCTAAGGAAATAGAACAGCTGTAAATTAAAGCCTTTTTTATACAGCCAGTCCCATATTAGCAAGAGACATAAAAAATTAATTTCTTGAAATTTGGGAGAGGCAGTTACGAGGTTTCTGGAAAAGTGAGGAGAGCTCACTTATTTGCAGTTATGCCGTTTGTTCAGTGTGGTTTTGTTCAGTTTTTAAAGCTATCTTCAACGTTACCTCTCAGGCTCGATGCGCACGTCCACATTTGTATCAAGGTTTCCTGGGCGCCGTTGCGATAGGCAACGTATGTTTCGGTTATTTGGCTTTATTCTTTTTACTGGGTATAATTCCAGGGTCAAGTCCTTCCAACGACCTGAAAAAGTGGTCTTCACAGATCTCATGTTTCGCGCACAGCAGTAGAAATACTTTATTGTTAGTACAATAATTATGAAATGAAACCAAATTGACTCAATGACGGCTGAATATATGCTTTAAAGTCGCTGTACGCTTTACACGATTTTGATCTTGTTTTGTACGTTTTGTGCTTTCGTGCATTTTTGTACGAAAATTTTCATCTGCTTTGATATTTGTATGATGTTTTTCAGTCAGTGTTCGAAAATACGATTTTGTCCGCAAAATACGCACCAAAAGCGTATTACTAGTAGGTGTATACGTTCTTGCGGACAAAAACGTGCAAAAAGATTTTTCTTGACAAAGCCAGATGTTCTCTGATCTATGTATTCTGTGTAACACCATGTAAATATCCAAGAGGATAAAAATTTCCCTGAAACATGCTTGGGAACAAAAAGAAACAAACAAAATCGCTTGAAAAACGTACAATCGTATACTGCGCACATCCACCTTTAACCCTAAAAAGTAGTTGCGTTTGAAAAGCGACAGAAATCTGATTTTTTGCAGAGCGAGATGAATATCTGGAGGCGAATGAAGAACTTCCAGCATCTCAGCTGGTGATGTACGACACCTACCTTTCATATTTCACGAATCCTGGTGCGCTTGACAATGAGGTTCAAGTGTTTATTCCTGATGACGGCTGCATTCCGACTACTGAATATGTGCAATGGCAAATGTAAGAGCGACTCGAATTTTTCTTTAAAAAAATTAACTCGGTTTGTGGCCATGAAATTCAGTTATAGTGATTTAACTTCTTTGGTTCTAAACATTACACCTTTAATATATTTGTAAACTATGCCTACAGTGACCAAATTAGCCATAGTAGTCGGCGCACTGTATTAGCTAAGTGCACGAGGTAATGATTGCTACAAAACAGGGGTGGGCAAATTACGGCCCGCGGACCTCATGCGACCCGCCAACATTTGCAGAAACTTCCGTATATCTAATTTAATATGACCGAGGTAGCCGCACTTGCCGTACCAAAGAGTCAAAAACGACAGAAGCCATCATTGAAAAAGCCGCTGCGCGATCAGTTCTTCCAAACAAAGGTAGTGACCTTAATATTTTTTTGGAGACCATCATTTTTAAAGCTTGAAATTATTGCAAGATTTTAAGCACTGGCCCTCAGCCAACTTTTGAGTCGTCAATGCGGCCCTTGGGCTAAAAAGTTTGCCCACTCCTGCTACAAAACATGCGTAGAAATCCAACCCAAAAGTTTGTCTTTAAAATTGGATCACAGATCTAGCCCAATCGGTTGATGTATAACCGGCAGTCTTAACAATGGTTTATATTTTTGCTAAATTATCTACTCATTGAAATATTTTTAGAGAATATTATTTCAGTCCAGAAAACTTAGAAGGCGATTTCTTCTTGAGAAAACATGTAAGTAGTTAAAGGCAATAAGTTAAGTTGATGTAGCCTACTGCCACATTTTTTGATGTTGCATTGAATTAATTGCACTGCGCCGACATGCAAATGGTTGCCAATGTAGTGAGCTTGTTTCTGAGTTAATGCAGTTTTAAAACTACTAGAACAAGTTCTAATGTAATTTTTTCATTATAAAGTAAAGCGGGCGTCGCCGTGGTGTGGTTGTATCGTCCCTGGTTGTGATGTTTGTGGTTGTAATCGTTCGAAACCTTGGCTTTCGTTAAGAACAGCTGTTAGAAGTTTTAAATGCTGCGTTTCTCCAACAAAAAGCGATTCGAAAGCGAGTGCGTTGTGGCAGGTGTACACTGAATCAGCACGTCTAAGCCAGCGAAGACGTCGGAATAAAAGCTGTAATATAGAGCAAATTGCAGGAACAGTTCGTTTTGTCGCGTTTGCGTTACCGTTTTCTTTTTTATGTAAATATGGGTTTGACATTTAAATGTAAGCAAATTGATATTTGCGCAGATGGACAAAGACGGTTTCATATCCCTTGCCCTGGTTGCCGGCTTTCGTGCCATTCAAAATCTGACCACCGACGTTCAAGTGGTCTATAAGGTAGGTTGTTATAAAGTTAAAACCCCACTTCTTAATATCATAATTGGAAGCGTTTTGTTGATATGGACACTTGTTGACTTGCCTCTTGTGCGGACGCTAGCTCGTTCAAACACTCGATGTCTGCTTTATACCTAAGCTTTCATTCGGTCATTTTCGGCATGTTTTATATACATGGTGTAATTTTTCACACCAAATACTAAATACATCTCTCAATACATCTTGCGCTTTGGAGGTAAGTGCATGGCTGGCATATATCCTTAAGGATAAGGTGTGTGTTTACATCTGTTGCCGAGCTACTTTTCTCAAGCGTCATTTTGGATATTTCGCCTAGGTTTGCGTATATCAGTAGTTATCAAACGACCTAACGCTGTATTATCATTTTTGATGTTACTCACAGTTTACTTTATCAGTTCGAACAAGAAAAACTCAAATGTGATCACGCTGTTGGTCCTGCCCAGACCACCATCTGGTCTGTTCTCATAATTTTCCCTTTTCGATAAGAGATATTCCCGCCAACTAGTTCAAACACTGTTTCCACACACACACACATTCATTTCGCTTCTACAAAGCCAATATTTCATATTACGACTATGACCGTCGAACAGAGCGAAAACAATAATTGAAAAAGAGGCTAAACCAATGAATATCTACTTCGAATTGAAGTCCTAAGCCAGTAGAGTACAACCTTTTCACCATTAGAGGCGCATTGCAGAATTCATTTCGATTTGCGACCGCCAGCGAGTCAAATTGAGGTCTTTTTTGGAGATCCAATTTCTTGAATGCAAACACTCTGATCTTGAGCAAAATTTGAGTTCAAATTGACATTTTTTGTGTTCGTGTAAAGGTGAAGATGTTCTTTTTATGGTTGGGGGATCAACTTCAAATGTATATGTACGGTCAAACAACCTATTATTTGCGGCCGCGAGTTGTGCACCCCTTTGCTACACCATAAACAAGAAAATGTCAGCTTAAGTATCGCAACTGAAACTTTCTTCAACAACAACGAAGCTGAACAGGCAATGTAGAAAGTTGTGTTGCAAAACTTTTATGCAAATTGGGTGCGAAAACTGAATATCAAAAAGATTTTGAAACAATTCGGCGTTTTTTAAAAAATTCTATCTAAGTTATGTTTCCGATCGTTTTTGCGAGAATATGCGATGATAACTGAATTGCTTCTATTTACGTTTAGAAGTAGAATAAAACAAAACGAAACGTAATATAATTTTTACTGTTAGAGCATTCCTACTTTTTGGCATTGTTTTTTATGTAGGCATATGACTTTTGCGGACGTCGTACATCTAACATTCAGCGTATTGTTAAATTTTAATGAGTTTTTACGTACCTGTTAAGGGCTTCTTGTAATCTCTCATGGGGTCCATGGATGCCATAATAAAAATCCACCGCTAAAGAGGAATTTTCACTGCTTATTTGACGAGGTGTATATTTTAAGTTTAGAAAGCTGCCAGTTAAACCAAGCTTTTCTAGATTTAAGGGAATAACTTGAATTAGTTCATGCTGCAGCCAGCGGTCACTGAGTCAGTTCATTCTGGCGATAAGCATTTTTGAATGAGCATTTTTATTTTGTAACATTTATCTTGTTCATGTAGATGCTTTTTAAACATTTACGGCAACTGGATACTTCAGAATGAAGGGACAGCATTTACTGTTGACATGCAAGCAAATTTTTTCGAATAAAAGCGCTTCGCTTATATTTACTAAAAATTTAAATAAGCCAGAAAAACATAACTCCTGAATTGTAGATATCTAAAAAAATAGATTCCAAGTGATTTTTGGGAAAGCTTTACAGGCGTGAAGACTATATTGCTTGGATTTTTAATGCGCTTAAAAGGTTACAAACTTATAAGCCAATTTTTAAGCACAGTAGTTACCGAAAGGTGGTGAATGAGAGATAGTATGACTTTGAGTGATGTTACCGTCTAAATATAACAGCTTATTTAACGATAATGGTTGGAGGCATTTACACATTATTGTTAAATGCTTCTCTACGATAGCCTGGCTATCCTAGACTTGTAAAACAATTGCTGATCGCTGCCACCAAGACTCCTTGCTGGCGTAGACTAGCCTTTTATAAGTAGTATTTTACAATTTTGAAAAAATTTCAATTTTGTTGTTATCGCCAGGCTGCCCTTGATAGTCCTGTTCTTGAAGTAAAAGGCGACAAAGTGAGGTGCAAGGAGGAACCTCTGAAGTGGGTGATTGACGGGGGCTACGTGGGGGATGTCTGTTCCACTCTATACAGTCCCGTATTTGTTGCTGACTCGCTGAGTTCAGAAGAGCGAATGTCGTACGACAGTGCCGGCTACAATGCGGATGAGTTGAACCACGTGTCAGCAGCTGATGATGACAAAGTAGCTCACTCGGAATTGTGGAAATGGGTCGACGCCCCAGTTTTTGTGCCCAAAAAATCGACTGAAAAATTGAAGGAGGACCAAAGCAACTCAAATTCAGGTGACTTTGCAAGTTGTTGTGCATGCACCTTGCCCTGCTGTGCATTAATTTGCAAATAAAGGCTGGTTTCCATTAGGCGTACATTGCAGGCGTGGCGTGAAAAATTGTTTCTCTGTTTAGTTTTATGCACGCAGCGATGGCGTAGGTTACAAGCAAGAGTGCTGCGCGCATAAAACTAAATAGAGAAACAAACAATTTTTCGTGCCACGCCTGCAATGTACGCCTAATGGAAACCAGCCTTAAGCTTAGCGATATACTGCATAGTCCGATAAATGATATGTAAGGAGCTTTACCGAATGATTTATTTCTACTTCCTCCAGGTCTTTGTGAAAGTGATGTCAGAACATTACCAAACGTGGAATCTAGGGAAGGTGAACGAAATCTGGTTTTCTTAAGAAAATGTAACACTGCTCCAGGGGCGCTGAGTTTGCTTGAAAGAGAAACGTCAAGTGCATTCCAAGAAAATTCTTTTTCCAAAGCTGAAAGACACACACCTAACTGTTATAAAAAGGTGGGAACTACCCTAGTTACTTTAATGTTACAGGTTATTTTATGACGATGATTCTTAAACTATGGTCCAGGGACCCCTGGGAGTACTCAAAAGGTTTTAAGGGGTCCGCGCAACATCTTTCAGTTAATCGTTGCAAGCCTATTTTGTCTTTTTTTGTTGACAAATTTATCGACTGATAAATTATATTAGCTGATTTGAGCCATTATTTTTTTGTTTTACACATCTGCCTTTTTTTTGTATTGTGTTTACCCCTCCTCTTCTGTGGGATGGATGTACGGCATGAAACGGTAATTCAGAAGGATTGTCAATTGGCAATTTCACTGTTATATTCCAATTTTGTCTTTTTCAAATTGTTTTGGTCAAATTACCAAGCGTTGTGCGTGAGCAGTTTTCAGTTAAATTATCGAAAGAATAAATGGATATCAGATTAAGTCAGTTATATTTCGTTTTATGCACGCAGCAAGTCCGCTGCGCGCATAAAACGAAATAGAGAAACAGAAATTTTCTCGCTACGCCTGCAGTTTTCCCCCAATCGAAACCAGCCTTAAGCCTTGATGTGTCTTGTTTACGCTCTTACAAACTTAGAAGCAGTGAAATCCAGTAAACTGTAGCATTAAAACATAGATCTAGTTGAGGGTTTTTATAGAAGGCTGTTGTAATTGCTGAACAAACATTTTAAAAATTTTTCTTGTTTCGAATATTGAAGGGTGTCAGCCAGCTAATAGAAGTTTGTGAGCCACTGCTCCATAACTTTTGTAGTAATTACATAGCAATTGGTGTGTATTTTTTTGCTCAAACTGTGAAAAATTTGATTTGACTTGCCCATAAAATTCAATAGGGAAAATCGTGCGTGTTTAAATAGAATTATGTTAAAGGTGAAAGTTTTTTCAAGTGATTTTTGTGATCTGTTTTGACGCATTCTATGCGATTTTAAATTGGGTCTACTAAATAATAGTATTGTAATTGTGTTACATGTTTTTAATTAGACGGACAAGCATAAACCGAGGACATTAACAATGATTGGAGATGGACTTGGAACTGAAAGATTCTACTACTGTAAGTCAATTAAGGCTGAAAGTACGCATTTCGCACCATTCTGTTCATAACACAGAACCACAACTTACAAGCTATTACACTACGTTAAAATGAAAATTGCGAAATGTATCTTACAAAAAAAAGACCTATAAAACGTAATTTGTTTTCAAATGCATATTGGATGTCGGTGCAGCTGAGCAGTGCTAATGGCTGATGGAATTGAAACCTAAATTAATCAAGCAAAAAGTTTCACCAAACTACTATTTGCAGCTGAAGAAGATACTAGAGAGGAACTTGACTTTATGTTGGATGAGGAAATGGAAATGCTGAATTTGAACAAACGAAATTTCATTAACTGTGACTCGGACTCGGATGACGAAATAGCTGATGCTGATATTAGAAAAATCATCATTGTCACTCAGGTAGTGATGAGTATATTTTAATCCTTGTTTCATATGTGACGTCACTGTAAGTGTTAGCTTTGATATTTGCTGTTTATACTTTTTGAGATGTTTTGTTTTGCGAAGATTGATCTTCAAATTAGGGGGGCGGGTATTTGAAGTCAATGAATGTCATGATTTGTAAGGATCTATGTGTTACCTTGAGAACTTTACGGAGAGCACTTATGTGACATGAGGATTAATTTGATTTATAGAACTTAAAACATCAAATTGTGGCTGACAACCACACTTGAAACAATTCAGGTATAACGTATCGTTCGTAATCGCCATTTGGTATTGCGAGGGGCGTTCAGAAAGTAATGCAACTCATTTAATTTCTTGCAGCATTCATTTAATTAACATTTGATTCTTTTGCAGATTTTAGGTTGGCAACTAATTGTGACTATTTTTTTTAAAACGTAAAGTTTGAATTACTGCAACTGTCTTTCATAGTTTAAGCAACCCCTTTGTGTCTTCTTCGCTATAAAGTAAAACCGGCATGATTGACGCAAAGCAATCTCGGGAAAAGCAAAGAGTTGTCATTGAATTTCTACTGTTGGAGGGAAGAACAACTCTTCAACATAAGGAGAAGGCCAAAGCAAGTGTGCAGTGGCAATGCGGTAGACTACTGCACAGGGACGAGGCGGTTGAAGCGAATCCATGAGGAACAGAAAAAACCTGAATCCTATCAGAAACTGGATATAAATGCAGTCTGTAAAATTTTACAATGATAAAATATTTGCACTTGTTAAAAGGTGGAAAAAGGTAGTTCCGAAAGCTAGAGATTTCATTGAGAAGTAACTCTGAAATGCTTATGCTACGTACTTTCTTTTGACATACAATTTGTGTACCTTTAAAACTAAATCTGGTAGAAACAAAAATGGTTGCAATACTTTCTGAACGTCCCTCGGATATAGGCTTTATAAACCAAAATTTACTTTTAACTAACTGGAATTTCATTTCTTGGCCTGTCCCAAGTCATAACTAACTCAATTATTCAAGTATGATATTAAATCTTTTTTATTTCGTTTTTCATTCTAGACTCCTCCTGCGATTCGAAAGCTTCTCAGCGCGGATAAATCCGAAAAGCTTTCAAGTTCCGGATCAAAGATGACACAGGAGTTGGCGGAGTTGATAAACGACAGTTTGTATCACTACGAGCAAGAACTTTGGGGCGAAAGTGAACCTGAATGTGAACTAAAGGTTGCTTAATTTTTTGCATACATTTTGCAAAAACTTGAGAATTGGTGATTGAGTTTAACTCCTACGTAGTAACTTCCAGCCTTTAAAAACGAAACTAGTAATTACTTTCAAGTTAACATTCATATAAATTAGTTGAACGGTTGCAGCTTGATGAGAAATGTAATTGGTTTTGGCAAACGCCATAGAAAGTTTTTTTAGCTTTTAACTTTTCTCTTTTTTTGTTAACTTTTAGGAGACCATTGATGCCAACTTTATTAACCAAAATAATTTTATCGAATCACAGAAGTGTTCTTCGGATGAACTTGAGCCATCTACAGTAAACGTTACAGGTAACTTGCTACGTTGTTCTACGTTTTCTGAAGTCACTTAACGATGATTTCCTCTGTTTGGTCGGCTCTAACAAGCTGCAAGTGTTTGGAAGAACAGTTTTGAATATGAAAAACTGAAGCATCAAAGCGATTTTGGGTTATTTCATATCTATATCTGCTGTCGCTGTCTAGCAAATCTAGATAATGAAATGTACGATGGAACGATAAAACATTAGTGTGATGCAGAGTGCTTTTTTTGTGCTTGCAAAACCTAAATAGCTTTGAACAGATGCTGACAGGCCCGTTTCAATCTACCGGATCTTATCGGGGCGCCTTCGACGGGTGATCTCAACAGGAATCTTGTAGATCGAAGCAGATTCGTCGGCATCTGTCATACTAAAGACTAGAGCTGATTGTAGCCCGTTGTCTTTTAAACACGAGTTTCGGTCGCTCTGTTGTTAGGTGTTCTGGCCACATATCAGCACAAAGAGAAAATTATTCTCGCGCTACCAGTCGTTTAGGAAAAGCAAGTTGTATTCACTGTTTATAGCGTGTGGATTTATATTGTCATGATCTACATTTTCAGACGTTCCTATCGTCAGAAAAGTTTTGACAAGTCCGAGTTTTGTGACTCCGAAACTCCCAGTTCCTAAATCTCGCCTTATCACTCCAAAAACACCGCATCATAAAGACTCAACCACAGCTCCCAGGTTTTATCCTGTTGTAAAAGACAACAAAGCACCGGACCCTTCGGTAACTGCTGTTTTTTTATTAGCATATTCTTTCGTAAATCACAGCACGCTACCAGTTTTCCTAACAAGCCAGTCCAGCGGTTCAATTTTTCTAACCCTCGACCAAAAGTTGTTTTTTGAAACAGTTTAATGTCCTTAATTCACGCCCTGTTTTTGAATGTCCAACAGGCCTGCCAAGTTGCAAAGTAATCCTATTTAACTCGCCATATTATTCCTGTCATATCGCTCGTCATGATTTTCAACTTAATCTACTTGTTCAAATCAAATTGCAGACACCACGAAAGCGAAAAACGCGCCACAGCAGCCAGCCGCCTGAAGAGCAGCACGTTGGTTGGGTGATGGACATTAAGGAGCCAGAACATCCTTCAAATACCTCAGAGTAAGTTGAAATTTATTATTTTTTTTTGAGGTAAAGCTGTCAATTGTTTTGTCGTGTGTTTATCGCCTGCATTAGTTGCGTTTGGAAAAGTCAATTTTGTTATTTTTCCTGCTTTGATGCTGTGATGGGAATGCATTGCATGCCGGCACTACTGATTTCTTCATAGCAGATCAGAGGGCCGAACAAAAGCTGTTCAATGTTGAATGGTTGTCCTTTAAACTGAGGATTACAAAATAAAAATTGTGACCGTTGCCTACTGAAACTGGATTGTAAAAAATTACAATTAAGCAAATAATGATGTCTTTTCGAAGACTTTTAGTCCCTTTACAGCCTCTCATCAATAAGTGAGTTACGTGGTTACTGTGCTATTGCATTTATAGGATATTCCATAAAGTGCGCTGAATTTCAATTGGGCGAACGTTTTGTGTTAAAATTGAGGACATGCTTTTATCATTTTTGCAAGGTGTCTTCACTCCGATTATTTGTTTTTTTGTTTTATTTTGCAGAATTATTTATGTACAATTGAATAATTTACAAAATGCAGGTACTTGTTTAGTAATTGTTGCTTAGGATGTTATGTCATGGATTAGTTTTCAACAGCGCAACAAGTTCTTATTGTTAAGACATTTCATGAAAATAGAGAGCGTGCGACGCAAACGGTGCGAAAACTCCAACCATGTTTGGCAGAAATGATGTTCCGTGCGAGTCTACTGTACGCAGAATGACAAAGTTCGAGTCAACTGGTTCAGTTTTAACGGTAAAATCGCTTTGGCGGAAACGTTCTTATCGTACTGAGGAACAGCCTGTTCTTGTGCAAAAACAGCGCCACTGTTAGTTCAGGAAAATCAATTTGCCAACATTTGCAGCAGTTGGATATACCGATTACTTCGTTGCGTCGAATTTTGCGTGGAAATCTCCGTAAGCACGTGTACAAAAGTCATTAACGCGTGCATCTTTGCACTGTTAAAAACCGCTCCATGACACAATATCCTAAGCAACAATTGCTAAACAAATGCTGGTATTCTGCAAATAATTCAATTTTACATAAAGTATTTTGCAAAATAAAACAAAAAACAATTATTTAGAGTGAAGATACCTGGTAAAAATGATAAAAGCATGTCCTTAAACTTTAATACACAAAACATTTGCCCCATTGAAATTCGGCGCACTTTGTGGAGCATTATCGTTATTACCACTATTATTTCGCATGTGTGGCGGTAATGTCGCGCTAGTCCTTGACCTACTCGACAACGAACAAACTATTGTTGTTTACTTGTTTAGTAGTCTTTTGCTGAAAGCACTTTAGTTAGAGATTGGTGACATAACTGAGTGCTAAGCTACATGCTGCATGCTTTGTTCTTAGAAAGGCATGCAGCTTAGCTGTGTCTATGTCATTTCTTATAACAACTTCAGTATTACGAGTTTTGTTATCAGCGGCAGAGAGCGCCTTGCTGCAGCGCCTTTATCTTACCTGCCAACGTTCGAACATCCATCTCGCTTTATGCTGAAGAAAAACGGTTTCACGCAGCAGGCATACGGCAAATATCGATCAAGGTGCTTGAAAGGTAGGTTGCTGGTGCACCATAACACATTGGTTGCAACCGATTTTAGTCTTAGGTTTCTTTTCTTTTCTGGTTAAGTAACATTGTTGCCAAATGCGGCCGCTTTTTAACAAAGGATTGTCTACACTATTGGTCTGCTGCGTTTGTATTTTTTAAACTAAGCAACTCTTTAGTCTTCGGTGATCCGAGAGATCAAACAAAAAAATACGCGATCCTGCTAAACTAAGTGACCAAGTCAACGTTAAGCCTTAGATTGTTTCTAGAGAGAGAAAGACTTGGTATCGGACAATCTCAGCAAATGAACACATTATATCGATTTTGGTCGTTTTTTCTCCGAGATAATTTTAACAAAACCATGTACGAGGAGTTGAGAAAACTGGCTCTTGAAGACAACAAGCACGGTTGCAGGTAATTATTTCAAATTACTGGCATTTGTCAAAACAGCTTAGAAAGCTGCTTTTCAGTGACGCTGGCTTTTTGTTGACGCGATAACGCTACGTAAAGCTTAGGCTTTTGTTGTCGCACTCGCTGGTAGCGTTATCGCACAAACGGAAAGAGCGAGAGGTAGCGAAATCGTCTTTGACAAGAGATTGACATTTACGAGCTACTATGGTGTATTGGTAATCGTTTTTGACTTCGGAGCAAAAGGTTTGTAGTTTGAAGCTAATCAAAGTCATCATTGGTATTCGTCAGGATGAGCATACAGAATATAAAATGCTTTGTTGTTGTGACGAAAAGTCTGATTCGAAAGCGAGTGAGTTGTGATAAATGTGCTCGAAACCGGGAAAAAGAACCAAAATCAGGACGGAAGAATCAGTGAGTTGTTAAAGTTTTGTAGCAGCAATACTATTGATGTGATTTGTGCGCCACTAATTCATCCGCTTGCAGGTATGGATTGGAGTGCTTATTCCGCTTTTACAGTTATGGATTAGAAAAACGTTTCCGTTCGGATCTTTTCCGTGACTTTCAAAACGCAGTAAAACAGGATTATAATGAAGGTATGTACCGATAAAAGCTATTTTCAATATATACCTTGCTGTTTTGAGTTTACTTTGCGCCAAAAGTTGGTTTAGAAATGTGCTCTCGGCCACAAATAATGTGGGTTGATTAAAGAGGCATCTATCTAAAACCGAGATGAAATCTTGGTTTATGATGTTGGTTTCGATTAACACCTTTCAGAACGTCACCAACATTGATTTGACTGCAGATTGGATTCGAACCCACAGTTTGCACGAGCCATCAAGCAGACTTTTAAAATTGGTGCGAATTTTAATAGAAAAACGCTGAGATCTTTAGAACAGAGATCAGTGGCGCCCTTAAGTAATACGACCTAATCCTGCCATTTGACTTTTTTTTTAATCTAATCAAGCACTCACGCCCAATATTAACGCGTATACAGGACAATTAAGTTGGTCATAACGGCTAGTTGTATTATTTTTGATTAGCAAGGGAGCTAATATCAGTGGTGCTTATGATGGAATTTAAACCCAAAACTACGCGTTTTGAAGTGAATTCACTTTCAAAATGGCACCACGATTATTATGTTAACATTTATGTGTTGTATTAATTTTCTAAATTGTCAATTTAGGTCAATTGTACGGCTTGGAGAAATTTTGGGCGTTTTTGAAATACTCAGGCCGCTCAAATAAAACTGTTGATTCTTGTATAAAGGACTGGTTAAACAAGTTCAAGAATTTGGAAGATTTTCGGGTGTTGGTAAGTTTTCTTATGCGTGTAAGATTGTCTGATGTGAAGTCTATTGTAAAATTTCAGTTTATAATTTTTGATGAAGCCAGCAATGATAATAGACAATTTACTGTGATGAAGCACGTGGGGAAGAAACAGCTTTGGTGTTTCAATTGTATTTTATAAAATTTGTGCATCATCGATGCTTGATGGCGTAGTGATTAGTGCATCCGCTTCGCAGTCGGTAGACCTGGGGTTCATTTCTCCTAGTCGATTCATCATACCAAAAAACTTGAAAAAATGGATTTAAAAAATGACTGCTTAGTGCTTAGTTCATCGAAAAGTTTCCTCCTTTCTGCAATTCGTAATTTATGTCAAGCTTTTTGGCTGGTTTTGTAGCATCGATGGTACTGAGGAAACAAGCCTACGATTTGTTTTCAAAACTGTCTCGATATGAGCTGCACTTTCTTGTTTCACCAAAATTTCATGCGCGTAACCGACTAGAGCTGCTGAAGAACAGCCATAAAATGAGATCGAGTTTATAAAATATTGTTTAATTCAGTAAGTTGAGAGAAATATCGAAGACATAGAAAAAATGTTTGTAGAAAGGGGAAACAGATATTTTAAAACTAATTTTCACCAAGAGCTTCTTTCACATTAAATTCCACAGAAAGTTCACGCAGTCACCCTGAGTGCATGCTATGATAAATTAAGGTGTAAAGTTGATGAAATTTAAAACTGGAAAAGGCTGTATTTTTTAATCGAAAAAATTTGAATATTTTACTCTGATTAATGACGTTGCTTGAGACGTCGTAGTCTCTTTTACCCCGATAAAGCTGTGTTTATGACAAATATTACCAACTGACGTATGAATGCTATGAGAATATTGTGATGATAAAGGTATTTTGTTAATCACCAGTTGGTCATTGCAAATTTAGAACCCTTACAGATGAGCTGATATTGTTACAAAATTACAGGCAATTCTCATCCGCATACTGTTTGCTTATAGTAGTACAGGTGTTTTTAAGCCCGCCAGTGCGTGTCGTCTTGTAGGTTGAAAAGCGCTTTCTATCTTTGGGATTGACTGAGTTCATGAAGTCAGTGGTACCCAAACTATATTTTTGGCGACATCAATTTAATGAAAAATCGATGACTTCTCGCATTCGTGACCCACCCTTTTCAGATGAATTCGTTTTCGACTTGAAACAAACTTGAAGATTTTTTGTAGATCAAGCTTTGCAGAGTAACTTTGTTGCTATTTTCAGTCCCAAACATAAGTGAAGACCATTTTTGTTGATAAGCGTTTTTAAACCACATGCAACCCATTGGACCGTGACCCACAGCTAGGGGACAACGATACTAAGTGAACCTAAATTTTGGTTGTGCACTGTGCGTCCATCTTAAGGTAGGGGATTTATGGACTAAGTTTGAGACTTGTCGTCGAAAGGGCGCAAATTAAACACTGAAGTTCTGTGACTGAGCGGATCAGGCGTTTGCATGAAAGTTCACGTTTTGGGTTCAACTGTGGCTCGCGCCATTGGCATTATGACGACTATGAGTGAATGCCAGCTCAAAGACCGCAAGATCATTTTGCAGTCTACCAAACCCTTTTTCTGTGCTCGATCAGTTAAAGAAGCCCTCATTAAAGGAGGGTTAAATGGCAGCTTGTTTGCTAGTTTCTTACACTTAATTTTGGTCGTTATAATCTTGTTAACGTTTGCGAAATCTGATTTTTGAATGTTCTTTTTAGCCTCCGGTTAACGCTGACGTAAAGTCGTGCTACAAAGACGACAGAACAACTGACAGAGCAGCAAGTAATTTGCATACGAATTGAAGTAAAGGCTTTTCATCTTGTTTTTAACTTATTTATTGTTCTTTTGATATAGAGTTTGTCTACTGCTTTGACACCCTACAATAAAATATTTGGAATTGTTATTAAAAACTTCCATCTCTAAAACCGCTCCTTTTCAATCACTGTGACTATTCTGCTGCAGCTTTGCTTGTATTGTGTTCTCTATACACAACATGCGATTTTTCTGTTTGTTACGTGTAGTCTTTAGTATAAGCTCTCTTGAACTCTTTGTAGACTAAGCTGACGAAGTAAAGGTGACGTAGTCGCTTTATAGAAGGGGTTCTTAAACCGGGATCCACGGACCCCTTGGGGGTCTATGAAGAAGATTCAGGGGTCAGGGGAGATCAATGGAAATTTTAGTACATTTATTTTTCGTTAAAAAAGCGATGAATTTGGATAGAAACATAGAGACCTTTTTGGAGATCAATTTCTTTTCGGTGCATGAACCCTTTTTTTGGCGTTGATTTTGAGGTATGTTGTCGTATTTGTGTCCACAAGGCAAAGTGAAGACTTTTTTAGAAAGAAGTGGGTCAGTGGTTTACCGACCCTGGTCTAGGCCGCAAAGGAGTCTGGACAAGCCAGAAACTTAATTTAGTGGTCTGATTTGAAAAAAAATTAAGAACCACTGTTCCTAAGGCTCCTTAAAAAATCCTTTGCTTATCAGGAGTAAATGCTCGCCATATCTAAGCGATTATGTCGACCAAAAGTACTGCGTCGACAACTCGTGCGTTGATCATTTGATTTAGGGTGGTGGTTTCTTTGATTGGTGTATTATATTACATAATGTAGTTATGCATTTAATGTGATTTTTTTCTGCTTGATTGAGCTCTTTTTTTGTGCGTTGTTTAAACACTTTCGTCCAGTTTTGATGTTTGTCATAACGGAAAAGGTTGTTTACTGGCCGAAACATTGACTGATTTCTTGTTTTACTGTGTCTACTAGCCTTGGATAACTGTCAAAAAGGTAGGTGTACGTGGCAATCCTTTGCTGAATACAAGATTGCAGTGCCGTTAAGCGGGCTTGAAATGAGCTTTAAATGTGCGTAGATTTACGTAATCCAGTGGTTTCGTTTGTGTTGTATTAACCTATCATGTCAAATGTCTCTTGTTTTGCTGCTCTAATAACTGCCGTTGTATGAATACCATCAGGCACCACAGGCCCGTATTTTTTCAATCGTTGGCATCTGTGATTTTGTTTTCCCTATCCGCTTACAATTTGTAGACTGTTGGCCAAATTTCATCCCGTTGTATGACTACGATAACGACTTTGTTATCTGAAAATAACATTGCTGTTAATAGTTCAAGGTATATTCCACTTGTACAGGGTGGGGCAGAAAAACCTCCCACATTTCACTTTTCGAAAAAATAGACAAGAAAAGCTTTTATGAAAATTTTATTACATACTTAACAATGCTATATGATTGCCATTTTGTGTAAACTATTTTTTAAAAATAACGTCTTCAAGATGGTCCCCTTGAACTGCAATACACTGCTGTAAGCGTATCCTAAAGTTTTCCATCGCCCTCTGAATCATTTTTTGTGGAATTTTATTTATTGTTTTGCAAATGGCGGCTTTCAGTCCATCAATGGTTGTTGGTCGGTGCTTGAACACCTCACTCTTAACACAACCCCACAGAAAATAATCACAAGGTGAAAGGTCTGGCGAACGCGCTGGCCATCCGATATCACCATGCAAAGAAATCAGATGCGCTGGAAAGAGTCCTCGCAAAACTGGAGGACTCTTTCCAGCGCATCTGATTTCTTTGCATGGTGATATCGGATGGCCAGCGCGTTCGCCAGACCTTTCACCTTGTGATTATTTTCTGTGGGGTTATGTTAAGAGTGAGGTGTTCAAGCACCGACCAACAACCATTGATGGACTAAAAGCCGCCATTTGCAAAACAAATGAAATTCCACAAAAAATGATTCAGAGGGCGATGGAAAACTTTAGGATACGCTTACAGCAGTGTATTGCAGTTCAAGGGGACCATCTTGAAGACGTTATTTTTAAAAAATAGCTTACACAAAATGGCAATCATATAGCATTGTTAAGTATGTAATAAAATTTTCATAAAAGCTTTTCTTGTCTATTTTTTCGAAAAGTGAAATGTGGGAGGTTTTTCTGCCCCACCCTGTATAATACAAACAGAAAAATACCTCAGTTAAATACAAATAGCGAACATTTAATTTTGAAAATTAAAAGTGACGATCCCAAAATATATATCAGTTACTACCCACTCGAATAGTTTGTACATATTACTTCAATATGATGTTATGGCGCATATTTTTGTGTGATGTACAGCAAGCCAATGAACAATTAGTAATTATTATAGATCATAAGAACTTTTGAAATTTGCCAATGTGTAGATGGCAGAAATCAGAGTTAAACTATATCAAATCTCTTAAATGTCGCTTAGAATGATGTAATGATTTCATATTTGTGATTATTCCATGGAGAACAAAATTTCATCTGACTTCGTAGTATCAAAGATCATTTTGTGTTTTAGCTGCTGTTTGAATGTAGTTGGCTTTGCTTAGTTGAGTTGATTTATTATTAATTGAGTTAAGTTTCTTGACGTTTTTGTAATTTGTTACAATTGTGAAAAAAGGTTGAGAAACAGTATGTGGTGTTTATTAGATACAAATTCAAACGAATAAGCTTGAATGTCCTAAAAAGCTACATTTTTTTAATTTAAAAAAGCATGCAGCAACATTTAAATGCATTAATTTATCACTTCGATTACACGATAGATTGCACAGTATTATAAACAAGTTATTCGAGTAACGGTTGGCTTGCTAAGCAAATTTGAAGTTACACCAGTTTATGGGCAACTTAAATAATGCAAGACACCAACAAAGCCATGATCATTAATTTCGTAACGTTCCGACGGCGATAAAGCAAATAGCGCTCGCTGTACATTTTTATTAAGTTTTATCGTAAGGGGGTCACAAAGCCATCAACCCTGCACCGCATGTCTGTGCACGCAATTTTTCGGTGAATCATGTAGGCGGGACCAGCAAATATCATTACTGGCAAAAACGCCATCCAACATCGGTAGCTGTAACAACTTCGCTTTCTCTTTGTGTAGTTTGTGACGCAAATTACAGAATCAGGCGATTGATATCTTCGAAAAAGTCGACCCTCGTAAGATCTATACCAGTGTTGAATGGTAGGGCCCACGTTTAATTCGAAGCTGAAGTTTTTTCCCCTTTTCATTAAGGTTTCGCAATTATTGAGCTTTTCTTCGATCTGAGTTTTTATTACAGGATTCAATGGATTAAGACAAACCATAAAACGATGTTTCTTTCTCAAATTTGAATATTTTCCTTTACGTTTCAAAGTTAATTTAAGAAAGATTGGTAAAGTAAGCAGCCGCCTTCGAAGCAATTCAAATTCTTCAACAGTTTTAACTTTGTGGGTCTTACGATAGGCATTGACAAAAATGTTTTTCTTCTTTCCCATGAATACATTGGCCACTGAAGGGTCATGTATGATGCAGCCATTAACGTCGGCTTGGAAGCTATGCGGAAGACCAGAAAGAAAAGATTCCCATTCAATGACAGCAATGGAGAGGTTGTTGCGCTGAAATAAGATATTACTTGCCATAGTCCGCAGCTTAGGCCAAACTACTGCTTTTAAAAGATTTATAAGCTTGTTCTGCAATACTAGCTTAAACCTGCATACAAAACAATGTGTAAAACAAGGAAGTAGGCCTATTGGATGCATTTTGAAGGAGGGGCAGAGAAATCAAAACTCTACCCTTTAAGCGTGGGATAATGTTTAGAGATTGGCCAATGCTGCCTTTTAATAAGCGATACAGTAATTTCCAGAATCTCCTGTTAATGGTTTATCTTCGCACCAACCTCCGTATGTCTCTACATACAGAGGGAGCAAAGGTAACATAGCATTCTGATTTCATGGAAGCGATCGAGCCATTTAACAGAAAAATGGAAAAAACACTTTAACTTGATGTTCTGTAAGTGCTACCAAATAACGGTCATCTTCATAATGAAGTGGGGTAAAAGACGTCCACCTCAAAAAAAGTTATCTATGTAAATTGGAGCTCAGTGAAAAAGGCAAAAAGAATAATGCAAACTTTAGTAAATCTCAAATATACGTTTGGCCGCATTCTATTGACATCAGACTACTGCTGTAGAGGGATTTAGGCAAACCACACGTCTAGTTGTTACTGGGACAGTAACGATTTGGAAGTACTGTATATCACGGAAATGTTTAACCAAGCCAAGAGTCGCGACCCAAATTGTTAGACAAGGATAGCTTTTCTTTGGAGAAAAACACAAAAGGCAGTCTCTCGTTACGTGCCGGTATGATGCTAGAATTATACGGTAAGCTCAAAATGAGTGGGAAGCCCAAGAACTTTAATTCAACATGTCGAACACAAGACAATAGAAAATTTTGTGAGATTGCAAAATAAGGTTTCGGTCTTAGAGGTATGAGTAGCAGTGACCCATGCAACGTTACCCAGTTTGAACATAACCTTGCAAATGCTGGTTCAGCTGCGCCATACCGTATAAATCGTACGGTAAATCTTTTAGCATTCAACTCTCAGTTTGTCTAAGGCACTTCTGATACTTAAATCATTGTGCCATGCTGCTGTTCATGAGCGAAACGTTTTATTTGGATGGGAGAGCGCTGAATTCAGTTTTGGCTCCAAACAAAAAAAGTTACACCTTTCTTTTGGAAATCAACTTTTCCAAAGTGAGTATTCTCATTATTGGCCAGGATTGACAATACTTTTGGGGGGAGGCTGAAAACAGTCTGGAGTGACTTCATTCCCTACAAAGGCTACAATTACCCTCGTCCTACTGACACAACATCTCGCTGTAACTGATTTTAAATTTGTTATGCACAAATACTAAAGTTGGTTGTAAGCTTAGCCTATGTTTTGTAATTGATCTCGGCTAACTCGGTCACTTGGCTAGCTTGTTGGTCGTTTTGATAGCCTACTTCTTTATACCACTAGTTTTAACTAAAACTTCCAAATATTTTCTATCTGCAATAACTTTAAAATACACTACAACCAATAGCATGTGAATGAATGACCACATCTTGTGACATACGTGACCAGTCTCTCACGCACGAGTTGCTGTTCTATTAATAATTTACTCAATGAATTGCAACGATCAGCAACTTAATTCACGAACTGGTGTTACACTCCAATGATTTTGCCGCTTTCAACACAATAATATAAACAGCGAACACTGATAAATCATGTTTATAATAGCGGTGCTCAGGCTGAGGGTCGCTTGTTGTTCCACAAATATGATAAATATAGCCGCCGTTTGATTATTGTGGCGGCTATAGGATTCTGGGTGACTTGTGAAGCCTCACACGGATTTATTTGTTGTTCTATTTATTATTTGTCAGAACTTGTACCGTTTTCTAAAATAAAGTATACAATTTTCAGCACAATTAAATACGATACAATGTTACAAAGGATTTAACGTTGAACCTTATACTTGACATTAGACATGGAAATTGACAGCATATAAACAATTTGGGGTACTTGTGGGTTATCTGTCACCACTTTTTTTCACCAGGTATTAAATTACTATTATTTAACTGTATATATAATGTTTAAGCCTAAAATGAGTTTGGAAGGCAGTGTACACTGAAGGGGCAGGCCCGGTATGTAAATGTATGGGGCAGTGTACACTGGAAGGGAGTGTACAGGGTTAGGTTTATTAAATTAAAAAAAAGTGGTGACAGATAACCCATAAGTACCCAATTTGGAATAAACGTAATATTCACTTACCGGCAATTCCGGCAGTCACTTCGATTGATTATTGATTCGACAAATTTGCAATACGATTAGTGCTAATAATTATTGATCTGAATAAACAAGCAAAGACAAAGACTTTAAATTAAATCATAGTGAGATTTCAGAAACTGCAACTACACACTACTTGAAATCAAACGCTGCTCAACTCAATAAACCAAAAGCTATTTTGAACAAAGGCCGTTGAAACAGTTGCAAAGGTGTGCGAACTAAAGTGAAGGAAAACAAAGGCGAGCTTATCTTCGTGCAAGTGATTAATTTTACTGCATAGATAGGTTTCGATTTGTCGATATAAGATTTGTAGAAAAGGGTTCGAATTCTGAATAAGGAAATTTAGTTTAGTTTAATTGGCGCTTACAATAAATATGCTACGTACGCAGTAAAACTGAATGATTGGCAGTTTATAGCGAAAGCCTGCTCAAGTTTTTATTATAAGCTAGTCTCAAACTGAAGGCCACAAAAAATTTTATAGGGTTTGCGAATAAAGAAGTCGATTTCGTAAAGTTGATATTTACAAACATCTTGCTGTAGAGTCGAAAAAGAATAAAACATTGAATTCAAAGACATTTAGATTACTAAAAAGAATTTGCGTCGACGAAAATGGACGAAGCATTTGCTGCTGTCATAACATTGATCTCCAGAAAACTTCAAGTTGAGAAAAGGCAAAAAGATAGACTTCAAATACAGATTTGCTGGCCCAAAGTGATTTGGTGCTTTCATAAACTTGAAATTTTAAATTTCAAAACAGAGATCTTCAACGTGAAGAAAAAGCAAGAACATCGATATCAACAATCAATCTTCAAAAACATTCTGTGGTCGATCCTCGCGATTGCAGCAAGAATCGGATGACTCTATTTGAACTTGCTGGACAGCTATAGCTAACCTGGTCTGTCCTACGTGAGAACAGGAACAAAACCAACTCGGGCGAAGAAGCAAGAAATCTGTATTATGCATCAATAGCTTTACAGAAAGCAATTAACAACTTGTCCTAATTGGCGTTAAAAGCCGCTAATTCAGCATCTAAAAATAAAGCAAAGAGGCAAGTAACACACAACTATGCGAGAGTCAGAAAATGATCACAAAAACCTAAAACTACAGTTTACTGCACTAAGCATAGCCCAGTGGGCCAGATAAGTAAAACTGATAAGTTTAGTTTACAAAGTAGGTTGGCGTTGGTACCGGTAAAAAATCTAACTAAGATAGGACGGTAAGAGCACTACAGTATGGCCAAGAGAAAAAATATAACTGAACTAACCCGAAAAGTAAATTCCCAGTTAAGTCTCTGAGACAAAGGCGATAACGCGTCCGTCACGGTAGGGAGTACGATTCATAACACATGAAAGGAAAAGGCAATAAAAGTGACCAAAGCGTCAATGATAAATAGGTTATAACTGGACACCACGAAATCTTACAATTCTCAAAATAGGATTGCGACGTGTCGCAAAAATGGATAAAAGCCATTGAGGTTGATGAAGACTTGAACTCGGACTGGTTGGCAAATACTACTTGCAGACTTCGATTTTGGTTTGAAGTGGGCTCGCCTAAAAGTAGGGTTGCCAACTGTCCTTTATTTCAAAGGACAGTCCTTTATTGAGCTCTATTTGTCCTTGTCCTTTATTGAAATTGGAAAAGACATCATTTGTCCTTTATTTTGAAATTATTTTGACTGGTAGTTCAATTTTTTGCTTGCAAGATATGATAAGCAATAACAGGCAAAAGCCCCATTTTATATATAACTTAATTCTTCATTAAAAAAAGGGGGGGCAGCCTCATTTTAGGAAAACCAGAAAATCATAAGCAATGTTACTAAATATGAGATTCTCCACAAGAAAAGAAAAATAATAGAGAAAGAAAGGAGGTGCCGTTATAAAGGCAATACCACCGCCTATCAACTGAACTGGGTGTCTGGGACAGTGGGACCCATCAATAAAACAAAACAAATCATGGCAACGGTATACAAGGTAGTGATAAAACCCTTCACAATGTAGCGTGTCGCGCCTCGCACTTCATCGAGCTGCCATGCCAAACATCTTTTTGTTTTTTTACATTTTTTTTATTAGTTTGCTTTCAGTGGCTTAGCACTTTGCTCCCACTGATGTGTGTGATTCTAGTTGTTTAATGTAAGAGCTGTGTTTGCTAATTTGCAACTTCGTGCGTCCCCAGTTTGACGCCCGGCTCGCGCACCTTTGCTGCTTTACCCTATGATTTTGCTGATGAAGTAATGTTAACTGACGAAGTATCTACCGTCAGGTTTGTAGCCGCTCGGCTATCTCCGTTTCAAGTATATCGTGCTCCTATAGTCCGCACGCCTGGCGATGTAACCTCACGCCAGGAATCTAGCCTGCATGGCTTTCCGGCAACCTAGCCGTGATATTGCAACGCGTATTGTTTATTATTATTGTATGCGTCTAAAATCACACACATTTATTTTTCTTTTTTATTAGGGTTAGATTATGTTTATTTTTACCTTCTCTTGGTAGCTCGGTGATCGGCTTGCCTTTCCCGCCATTAGGTTGTTTATCCGTTATTTTTGCTGATGTGACGTGTGCAGCGTCCTGTTTACATAGACGTGTGCAGCGACCTAATTCCTGGTGTCGCGTGCAGATTTTATTACCGACCATGTGGTCGGAGATATTGTGCTCTCTTTCTTCGTCGATCGCCGTGGCGGACGGACGTGTTCTGGTTATGGAATAAAATATTGCTGTAGTGCTTTCTTCCTTGTGACTGCCATAGTTCCCAGCAATTGGGATTCAGTCAGCACGTTATTGCTCAAAGGAACTTATTTCCTACAACAAAATTGAGCCACAATTTGTTGTAAATACCAGAACTCTGAAATCTATGTGAAAAAACTTGTAATAGTACTTAGTGCCAATATTTCATGCTGTTATCAAATAGAAATATTAATTGGAAGTGTGTTTTTGAGACATGATCATTTTTGCATTTTATTTTTTATTATTTACGCGTATGAGCTCATGCTCTGTTTGCATGTCTTTCGTCAGACTGGGCCACCACGACGGGTAGACTGCTTGGCCCCACCATCTGTCTGCCACATAAAGACGGAGGCGTCCCGTTAAGTGCCTTGCCCAAGGACACAACAAGCAAGCTTGTCGGCTTGTTCTCCACACTATCCCTTATGTGCTGAGCGCCAAGCAGGGAAGCTGTGAATACCATTTTTTAAAGTCTTTTGGTATGACTCGACAAGGGAAATGAACCCCAGGTCTACCGACTGCGAAGCAGACGCTCTAACCACTACACCATCGCGCCGGTTATTTTTGCATTGATTAGGCCCAACATTTAGAGTGCTGGCATTTCGATTTCAGTTCCCATTTAAGGTTGTGCTCTTTTTAGATACTTGTACATGTTTGTTGGGTCATATAGTAACTCTTTACTTAATATTGCCATGGTTGGTGGGAATTTATAATAATTAGTAATTATTATTTACCAATTCAATACCGGCTACAACATCGTGAGGCCCAGACGCCCAGTGCTTGTTGCTTGTTCAGTTGGATGCTAGTTCTCTTGCCCCTCCCCGGCCCCCAATTAAATGACCAACAACTAGGCCAAAGAACATTTGTTCAGGTAAGTTAGCTGTTAATTTCAGTAGTTTTAAGTTATAAGAAATTTTGGGCTTTTCCATCCTTTATGCTCTAGCATAATTTGCTTTGGTTAAAGTATATAAGTTGTCCGCATCGCTTATGTAAATTTTATATACCTATGAATGTATAATTATAATTGTCCATAGATTACAAGTAGGTTAAAATTAGCGACAGCAAACGTCTACAAATGCTTTAAAGCATCAAAATATGGTGCCCATGTATTATTTACTTTTACTTTTGCATTTCCAGAAGCTAAATTGACCTAGCATAGCCTAAGATTTATTCATATATTATTTGAAATATCTTCTGACCAAGTGTGTGCAGAAATGATTGATCATTGACCTTTTCTTGACCTACTTGAAGTGCATGCATTGACTCTATACGTTGTTTCGCAACCTGTATCTTGTTTCAATGCTAAATGAATTCATTTTTTCCCCTCTGTCCCTAACCCTTTGCCGAAGTAGAAGGGCTTAGGAAATCGCAACAGGAGCCAGATGTTGTAGTGGCCTCTGGCTTGGGCTGTGATTTCAACTAATTTTGGTAGGGCCTAACACTCTCGTCTCATTTTTCCCTTTTTGCTCCTTGTTCTGCTAGCCACTTCTGTTCCACTTTTCCTCTTCCTATGTTTTTCATTCTCCATAAGTGCTGAATAACATGGTTCCAGTGCTTGTCATTTAGCCAAAACTTTATACAACCAACCAACTAATTCATTTCTTTCACAGGATATTGATACCATAGCAAAGCAGGACTGCTTAATATTTTGTAGTGATGGAACCCTCAGTGAAAAAGAAGAGATTATGCTCATATAACAATGCCTGGGAAAAGGAGTATGAATGGTTTGCTGCAACTAATAATCCACATGAGGCAAAGTGTATGATTTGTAATAGTACCTTTAAAGTTGGCTATATGGGTGTTGTAGCTATCAAACAACATAAAACTTCTGATAGGTCATAAGAGTAACCGCAATGCTTCAGCCTCCAGCTCTTTAATTGATAAATTTTTCGTAAAAGCCAATACAAAAGAAGAAGATAATGTAATTGCTTCAGAACTTACTCAAATATACCATGCAGTTAAACATAATCATTCCTACAATTCCCTTGATTGTAGCTTGAAATTGAATGCAAAACTTTACCAGGATTCCAAAGTAGCCAGGAAGGTATCTTGTGGTCGGACCAAATCGGAGGCCATAGTCACAAATGTGTTAGGTAAAAAAGCATTGAAAGTAGGATTGAAAGATTTGAAACAACACGATCCTCCTCTATTTTTGCCTTCAAATTGATGCTTCTAACCACAAAACAGGAAAATGTTCCCCCGTATGTGTTCAGTATTTCAATATGGAATATGGTGCAGTGAATTACATTATTGACTTTTTTGAGAATGCTGATGAAAGCGCAGATGGAATGTTTAGATGTTTGAGAAAGACTATGGACAATTTGCAACTTGACTGGGAAAGAGTTTCATGTTTTAGTGCAGATAATTCAAATTGCAATTTAGGAGTAAAATATTCATTATATACTAACATTCTCACACTAAATGACAGTATTGTTAAGGCTAATTGTAATGCGCACATTTTACATAATTCAGTGAAAGGTGCTATGGAAAACTTGAATGTAGATGTAGAAAATATTGTCTTGAAGATATATGGGCATTTTTCAGTATCAGCAAAAAGACGTGAAACTCTTAAAGACTTTCATTCATTTGTAGAGACAGAATATAGAGAGATTCTTCGGCATGTACCTACCAGATGGTTATCACTTCAGCCATGTATTGAAAGAATTTTACTTTTTTGGAAAGCTTTAAGTTCGTATTTTTTAAGTAAACCACCCGATTGCTCTAAACAATTGTATAAACTTCTTTCCATTGATGATGATTCCACAGAAATACCCCGAAATATTGAAATTTATCTGATGTTCTCGCTACATGTAATGGAGGTATTCCAATTGTCAATTAAAGAACTTGAAAAGACTGAAACTACAGCAGTAGATATTTCCAATATCATAGCAGATTTAAGAAATAAATTAAGATCACGATATGTGGAAGAATTTTTTGGCCATCAAGTTCAACAACAATTGAGAAATTTAGGTACTGATGAGGCTCACCATTACACCAATCTAAGTACCGCATTGTAAAGTTGTAAACAAAGTCGTTTTTGGTAGCCTACTAAGTTCAGCGTATAACGCTAATCTTTTTTTTTATTGTCCATCTTTATTTTCCTATTGTCCATTCTAGAGAAAGCGAATTTTGGATGGGACGTCCGCATTCGCTTGGGAGTGGCCATTTCGGAGGCGTCTGGGCCACCTGTCTTCCATATAAAGGCGCTCAAAGGATGTTTTATCCCGATTGACATCTTGGCTCCTTCGTCCAAAATTTCTTTGAAGACAGCTAAGCGTCTGACGTAAGGTGACAGCAACGTGACAGCGATTTGCAAGTTTACACGTACTATTTCCACTCATTTATTGTACAGTAGAAATAGTTCAAAGACTTTATTTACAACATCAACTCACCTATAATAACGTAACTTTCTCTCAGTCCCGGCAGAATTCCAATATTTAAGATACTTTAAAGTTTGCTTATGACATTGATTTGCGTATAACCGCACTCTTTGTTTTCCCTTAGACGTATTTTTTGATTATGGCATTTTTTATCCTAGTTCAGGGTTGGCATGTGGCCCATTTTCAAAATGCACAGAGGCACATGACCCAATTACATAATTTATCTAATTTCACAGGCGACCTCAAAAAAGTTATCATAGTAAATTTCAGGGATGTTGTCCAAAGAAAATATATTAACAAATGGTCAAGAAAATTTTCCAATTACACTCTATGTAAAGGGTAAATAAAGTAGTGGCCCCGTGAAAACAGGACTCACATTTAAAATTTCCAATTGCCAAGCAAAATTTGTCTTCCAAAGATATTTTTTACTATTTTGTCTATCAAAGGCAAAGCACAAAGACCAACTGTTTCTGACGGAATCCTGGTGTTTCTCAGTCTCTTCAGTCTTCGCACTAGTCGAAATATGCTTAGGGATGTAGAGCAGGTTAAATGACTAAACCGCAGTGAAATTATTGATGTGCAAGAACAATACCAGCTGCTGTTAACAGCGGACAACAGTTGGCGATCGCTTTGGTTCAAAACATAAGTATCTGTAATTGTAGCTTATTGTTTAGGCAATGATATTATATAGACCCTTTCATGCAATTTTGTTTACAAATTTTGTGTGCCGTGGCAAAAAGTTGTATGACGAAATTGAAATGAAATGACGGAAGATTGTCTTCTTATCCATTATCCAAATCTTCCACTCTTTTCCATCCTTGCCATCTTCTGACTTCCAAATCAAAACGTGCCTTTGATTCACCGTTGCGAGATAGGTAAATTTGTCCTCAATTTTTTTGAATATTGGGGAAATTTGAATATCCGTAAAATAATATTGTTGAAGATTTCCCCAACAAAATTTGAGAAAATTTGGGGAAATTTGAAAGTGTTGGAAGTAGGCACGTTGGGCACAGAGAGAAAAACATAAACGCCCTTGGTTACAACACCTGCAGAAGTTGTGGAAAACGGGTAATTTGACTATAGGGGAGATTCGCCAACGCCAAGCGGCCCAACGTTTGCGACTTCATGAGAGTGATCTCCAAAAAAAAGGTCATCGCTCACTAATCACTGTTACAATCAGCGAGTCGAACCGTTTGTTTTTTTCGGTTAAGGTTCGCTTCGGGTTCAACAGCTGTATCCAATATCGTTTAAGCTCGAGTTACGGTTGACATCAATTAAAACGCTCCGGTTCAGGTTCAGGTTTGCTCGAGTAAAAATGACCTCAAAATCGGTTTATAAAGTTCCGGTTCGGGTTCGCAGTATTATTAGGAAAAATATTTAAAAGAGGCATAATTATAGCAACACAATTTTAATGATGAAACGCCAAAAGAAACTTTTCTTCACACATCGACAGGCCAATGCTACAAAAAATACTTGTGCCAAAGCCAATTTCAAGACAATTTGATGGTTTCCTTGTGTAGAAGCCGTGGTCTTTATTTTGTTACCGTTTTAGGCTGAATGCCGTTTAGTTTCATTTTTTTTCAAATGAACTGCTTTATTTCTACTTGTTACGTCGTATCTAGTCCTTGTAAGCTTCGAGCCCCTGTTATTTAAGCTACTGTTCCACACATGCCAAGACTTACTATCATGTAATCATGCACGCCTTAAACGCCACATTTAGTGTAATCATTGTAACATTTTTTCTATTGGCCAATTAACTTTAGTGTGACCAATTTCAGGTGATTGGTTTAGTTTTCAGTTTAGTTGATACTTGTACGGCTATCAGTAATATCAAGGAAACCTGGTTCAAAAGTAAACGATATGTGAGTCTTGTAAGATTTCGTGGTGTCCAGTTGACCTATTTATCATTGACGCCTTGATTGCTTTTATTGCCTTTTTCTTTCATGTGTTTGAATCGTACTCGCTACCGTGACGGACGCGTTATCGCCTTTGTCTCAGAGACTTAGTATTCGCAGTATTGGTCAGCGCGGTCATTGCTTGTTAGTTTTTATATTTGTTGGTTGAGGCAAGGCAGAAGCTAGTTTTACTGGGAATTTACCTTTCGTGTTAGTTCAGTTATATTTTTTCCCTTGGCCATACTGTAGTGCTCCTACCGTCCTATCTTAGTTAGATTTCTTACCGGTACCAACGCCAACCTAGTTTGTAAACTAAATTTATCAGTTTTACTTATCTGGCCCACTGGGCTATGCTTAGTCCAGTAAACTGTAGTCTTAGGGTTTGTGATCATTTTCTGACTCTCGCGTAGTTGTGTGTTGCTTGCCTCTTTGCTTTATTTTTAGATGCTGAATTAGCGGCTTTTAACGCCAATTAGGACAAGTTGCCTATTGCTTTCTGTATAGCTATTGTTGCATAATACAGATTTCTTGCTTCTTCGCCCGAGTTGGTTTTGCTTCTGTTCTCACGTAGGACAGACCAGGTTAGCTATAGCTGTCCAGCAAGTTCAAATAGAGTCATCCGATTCTTGCTGCAATCGCGAGGATCGACCACAAGTCTTTTGCTTTGTGCTGGATTGTTTGAGTCTGAATCTTGTTTATGTTTTCAGAAACCGCTTTCGTTCATCCGCCTCATATGCTTGTTTACGTGAATGAGACATTAAACTCGTCGTGCTGTTGAGAGTGAACCGGCGCGTTTCGTTACAGTCCTATGTAGGATATTGGGCAAACCAGCAGCCGCGTAAAGTATCTTACACTACTAGTATAAATCTTTGCATAATTTCCATTAAATGCGACTTTGCACAGGCTTATCAAGCGTAGGATTCTATTAAATTTTCATTAAATGTATAAACATTCTACTTAAACCAAGCATACCCACGCAATTGTGCGCAAGAAGCTAGGCTTTCGGTCCTTCGCAGAAACTCACTCTGGCGACTTCCATTTTTGAAAGCTACAACAAGCAAAGCTCGGCTTTCAAGTAAGTCAGTCACGGCGATCAGCGTGTTAACAAAATGACAAAGAACATGAAGAGCTAATAGCTTACAGTAAAAATTCCAGAAATGTACGGATTTATTGCTGAAATAAATGATTCTGCGCATCAGGAGCATATCCTCCAAAATTTGTTCCGATATGTTTGTTCATAGGGGCAACAAAACATATTTAAAGCCTTAAAAAGCTCTTTCTACGCTTACTTGAGTGGCTGGAACCGCCAATACTACTTGAGAAAGTTCATATAACTCCCGCTTAGTTCTAATTTCTTTAAATTGTTCCCAGTATCACAAAGCATTTCTTTTTTTCCTAATCTGGGTTCGTTTGGAAAGGAGTTGAGCAGCACCATAATCGAATTCCTTTGCATTGCGTTGTTAGAAGTAGAAATCACTGAAGTGAAAGATTGTCGATGCTGCTGAGCTACCTTTTCTCTTGCTTTAATCAGTATGTCTAAATCATTGTTGCAGCCACTGCAACTTCAATGCATACATGCGCAGCTATCGCAGCAATGAGATCTAGCTACTAAGAGTTGTATGAGCACGAAGATGTTACAAACCACAAACCGAAATTTACAACAACAATGTTAATATATAAACCGAACCGAACGAAATCTACGAAAGTAGCTATCATGATAAAAGTGACTAGTCGCCGTATGGAGTGCACTCTTTTGACGCCGGAATTCAGCCACATGCCTGCCGTTGCGCTACATAATCATTGTCGCTTAAAGTTTTGGATGAATCAGGCTATGCACCAGATAAATCGCTTGCTACCTCCTGTTGCAACAACTTTAACCCTTTGAACGTTAAAGTACTCAATTGACTCAAAGACTTGTTTGTCGACTGAACGTTAAAGTACTCATTTGAGGCACTTGCCTGTTGACGCAACAAAATAAAGTACTCAGTTGAAACGCTTACCTGTTGACGCAGCAAAATACTTGAGGCGATGAATAAACAGTTCCTTTTTTGCTAATGTAAACACATTTCACTTGTATAACATAAAAATAACACTTCCTTTTAAAAAAAACGTGTCCTTTTAATTAAAAAAAAAGCAGTTTTTGTCATAAAAAAACAGTCTTTTTAGAAATAAAGTCCTTCTTATAGAAAAAGTTTGAAAACTAATAATTTTTTTTAGTGTGATACACAACAAAACAATCAACACACAAAGGTATTTTGCAAGCTGCACACCACAAATCTTCTAAACTACCCCTTGCATGATGCTATATAGAAAATATGAACTCGACAGACCAATATTTTACATAAAAATATATAAAAACCATATATTTCCTACTTTTAATTTCGCGTACTTCCCATTAAAATTTGGTTTTCTTTCATTGACCAAATGAAAGAGAAAATGTTATTTTAAGGGTAGACTTTAAAAAAATTTCAATATTCATTAACTGGGCCTTGATATATCAAGTTTAAAATACCCTATTTTTACATGATATAAGACTATTTCCACAGATTCCTTGAAAAAATAACTAACGCTCAAAGGGTTAAAGCGCTCCCAAGTTGCAAATGCTTGGTTGCAACAATTTGATCATTTTCAGAAATAATCGCTTTATATCTAGGGTCAAGATACAAAAACGCCAAAAATAGGTCATTTTTTACAAATCTGTCCCCTTTTTCCCATAGCTGATAACAGCAACTGTGCAAGTAGGGAAGACGTAGACGATAATTTGGCAATTTTAAGTTTGCAGTTCAACCTAATGCCAAGGAAATTACCAAAAGTGAGTTGCTCGTACTGCAGCGACTTCGTTGCTATTTTAACAGGCTCCAGCACTGCAACAAGCATGGAAAACGCATTTCAAGTAGTTGCTGGTAAGTGCAAGTTTGGATTGCTATCTGCCATATTAAGGCAAAAATCCTAGAGGAGCAAAAGACGAGGAAGCATATAGTATGCCGAATGCCACCTAATGCGACTGTCCAAGATTGGCTTAATCAGTTTTAGCTTTTTCAAAAGCAGGCACACGGAAGGGTTTCTCAGTTTTTTGCAGATGCATCGAGCCGAACTTGTAACATCGCGTAAGGAAGATTCTTTTAGAGCATCTTCTACTGCTAACTTTAAGGTGTGAGCAGCACTCTTAACACCTTTCCAGATGTTCCTGCTTGAGCTGTGCTGGTATGCGAAGAACTGAGGTCGCCGAGGAAAACTTCACCGTTTATGCGATTAACAGTACCGCTATCGTCTTCATCACTAACGAGTTCTTCTGCATCGCTTGCCAGCTGCTATAGCTGGGCTGCTCAACATTAGCAGTTTTTTGGGTTACATCCCCTTCAGAAAAGAGGCGTACACATTTTAACATATTGGCACCGTTGTCGGCTGTGAGGCTATGAATTTGATTGCTCTTAATTCCGTATTGTTCAATGACTTCATCAAGAACAGTTCTTAAGTAAAAACTAGTGTGATTCTCTCTTAGTTCTTTCATTGCTAAAGTGCGCAGTGGTATTTTTCCATCACTTATGAATTGCAAGTTCACTCCAAGTATGAATCGATCACGACACGTTGCTACGTCAGCTTTTAAAGATGGAGGCTTACCTTCAACCTCTAGTTTTATGCGATTGCCGATATCATTTGCCTTTTTCACAATTTTCTCACGGTTATTTTGAGCATTGACGGTAAATTTGGCTCGCATACCTTCAGGCAAGGGATTTAAAATTTTTCTAAACCCAGAGTCGTCTATTAGTTTGAAAGGGCAACCGTTTGTTGTGACTTGTTCTAAACATGCCTTTTCCAGCGTCTTCTCGTTCATTTTTATTTGAATCATTTTTGAAAACATTTCATCAATGGTACATTGGTTGGTCTCACGCATTCGCTTTCTCTAAGGTTCGTTGGAGGAGCTTGGACCAGCGCGCTGCTGAAGAGCACTTAGTTTTTTACCATGAAACTCCTTATACTTCTTGTCCTAAAATCGTTTAACGTGTCGTTCCAAATTTGATGCACGGTTTCCTTTAATAACAGCTTTGCATTTCCCCAACGTACAAGAGGACTTATTTTTACTTTCGAAGTACTTGGAATATTTTTTTATTAGTTTGAGGCTAGTACACACTATTATAATCAAAATCAATTGCCCTTGATGTTATTTTCTATTAATCAAAGTGCAGTGTTCTAAACATAAAAAAAAGTCATGGCGTTATTCAACTAAGCGCAAATTTTAATTCACGAAACACTCAAGTAAAATAAAAGCAATTTATCATTATTATTTGGTTACTATCATTAGACATCATTAATGTTTCATCTTCCTAGCGTTTTACATCTTTACTGACCAGTTCACTTCCTGTTATATACCGATACTAGTTTTTCCCTTTAACCAAGTTTCTCGGTAAGCAATTTGCTTCTTTACTGCTTCCTATTATGCATTTTGAGCGCTCCTCTTTAAATGCATGCAAAATAAATTCTGCTCTGTTCTCAACAGCATAACCTGTCTGGATTTGACCAAAGCTCAACCAGCTGCAGTTACTTTAAATCATAACCTACAAGCTACAAGTAACAAACATCACAGAAACAACTGAATCGTTTTATGCGATGGAAATCTGAACTTCATACAAAGCAAATTTTCCAAAAATGTTAAAGGTTTGAAGATTCACACCGACATAAATCACAAGCATTACATTGAAAACAATTTACAGTGTATTGCAAACAATGTACCCAACCCAATTTGACGAGACCATCCCTATATGCGTTTCGTCCTTTTGGACTCCTCAGCAGGGCCTATCCCGTCCCCCAAACCCAAACCCTTCATTTGCAATAACATAAACTCATTTTCTCCATATGCAACAGCAAACAGTAGCAAAAATAGAAAACAAGCATGTTTGCTATTGCATATAGAGAAAACGAGTTTATGTTATTGCAAATGAAGGGTTTTGGTTTGGGAGACGGCACAGGCCCTGCTTTTTTCAACCAGTTCGGGTTCGGTTAAGGTTCGTGATTACTCAAATTATTCGGTTGAGTTACGGTTCGTTCTTTGTGATTTTAAAAAATGCGGTTCGGATTCGGTTAAGGTTTGGCAAAAATTGCATAAAACCGGTTTATAAAACTCCGGTTTGGGGTTTGGTTCGACTCCCCAGTTACAATGAATATTTTTCCTTGATGGCTAAGATGTTTTGTGCATGTTTCTTTGAGTGGGGCTATTTGATCTGAATCGGAGAAGTTTTGAGACTTTGTTGGGGAAAAACCCTTGCAAGGATCTGCAACACTGCTTCCATTCCATTTCATCCTATCCCATGCCCTGAACCTGGCAATAATCTCTGGCATTTTTAGTGAAATTATTATCCATATTCCAAAATTTGGATCCAACATCCAAGAATCGTAAAGTTGTTGGATTTCATTAGTTTGTATGGGGAGGATGTCTCTCGAGTAATGGAATTACAAACGTTGCTCGATTAAGTAGCAAAAATCACGAGGAGAAATTATATCAAATTGGCTAGAATTTACTTTGCGTTTAGTCTAAAAGCTATTTTTACTTGTAATGACTAATGAAAGTATTGGTAGTTTGGAAGAAGAAGCTCGAAAAAGAAAAGAACGATTAAAAGCTCTGAAAGAGCAACGAGAAGGATCAGAAGTTCCTTCCAAGAAAGAAAAACTTGATCTTCCAAAACCAGAATTAAAACTAAGAAACTATGAACCAATTGACGATAAATTAAAAACAGCTAAACTTGAAGACGCCAAACCAGGAGCTGTTGAAGATCACATACAGGTATTTTCTAGTTTTGCCTATCAGCAAGTTAGGCTGTAGGCTTGGGCAAAGGACAGTACCGGTATTTCCTACGAGTTGTTAAAAAGTTGTGTTAAGCCCAAACACTCGGCTATAAGCTAAAGATTAAGTTGGTCCAATTTTTTAGATCTATCTAATTTATCCAAAAAAAAGATTGTTACTATTAAGGATTTGCAAAATTTAGTGCGCTTGATAACAGATACTTCTAAAATCATAGCTGTGTTGTTTGGAAAGAACATCTGCTGTTGTTTTGAAAACATGTGCCTTGACAAAAAGTTGGACTGTGACAAAACTGCCAAATGAATTGTCAATCTTCAAAAAAAACAAACATTGCAGTTAAAGAATTAAACCATGAATAACCACCTATTTAAGTAAAAGTTTGGAAGTGGCTATTTTGACGTCAACGGCATTTTACCCTTGGAGACTATTTTTCTGTAGTCATTCATGTGTGTTTATTTTGCTAATAATTGCTATAATTCTGTAGGTGATGCTGTGGCATGTGGATAGTGGGCCTGCCTTAAAATGTAATGGCTATGGGTTGGAATCTTGGCTGGCAGGGCACTTAGAGAAAGGCAGTGTACACTGGAGGGGGAGGCCTGGTATGTGAATGTATGGGCTAGTGTACACTGGAAAGGAGTGTGCAGTGTGGGGGAGTGCATGCTGGTGGTTCAAATTTTTTTCAAATTTGTTATAAAAATTGACCAATCAGAAATGACCAAAAGTCACATGTTTAATACATCATTAAGATTGACCAATCACAAATAACTGCTGTCGACATCAAAATAGCCACTGCCTAAAAGCTTTTACTGTCTGGTTCCTCAATAGTTGGAAGAAGATGTCTCTCTTTCTAAAACAAAAAATTTCCCTACAGGAAACATTGCCTAAGTGTCTCTGGTATTGTGTATGAGTGAATGAGAAAAAGACCAAAGTTCTGACAGTAACATTCTTTCTATTACTTAAATTGTCATTTTAATGTAAGGTGGGTTGCTTTCTTTGTTTACATCATTATCTTACTGGACTGTGCAATAGGTACATTGATAACTGTAAAAATTGTGATTGATATAACATCTTTATTCTTGCATAGCTACTTTTTTAAGATAATATAAAGCAGCTAACTTGGTAATTTCAATATCAATCAAAATTTGGTTTTTCATAAATCAACCACTAAGCTTTAGCAGAAAGTTGACACTGTGTTGAGTAAAGGATGTATCTGTAGTCTTCCCAAACTTTAGACTTGATTTGATGAAATAAGAAATTTTTATGAGTTTATTAAGATTTCTCACTGAATATCAAATTTCTCTAATTTTATCTTAAGTTATGCTTGTATTAAATCAGGGTTTTTTTAAGGAAAATATTTGACACTTGATATGGCCCTGCAGGAACCTGAAAAATATTTGACTAATTTAGAATCATTAAATGTGTTTTCTACTCTATTACATACACATAGTTTTCTCTGATTCTAGGGACCTGAATCGGGTCCCTAAAATGCCTTAAAAATACCCTGCTCAAACCATTATTAATAAATTGCAATTCCAAGTATTTCATGTTTTTTAATATGCAAAATTTTGTCAACAATCTGAGAGGTGAAAATTATAACAATACAACTTAGGTTAAGCTTTTCTACATGTAATTATCAAAAATGTCTGTTGTTTTATGGATAAACTCCTTGCCAACATTGCCTTGACTTGATAGATATATCTACAATTAGGATCAATTTGTCATTTGGCTGTACACCTCCACCCAACATCGACATGCTGTTTGAAAATACTGACAAAAATGACTGTTTTACTTGGTTTCAACATATATGGCTTGTATTGTCTGTAACCAAGAAAATGCAGCACATGGCCCATAAAAGCTGGGTCAGGCCAGCTTTAAACCATTTTTTTTTGACAAATTTGTGATTTATTTAGGTGCAAGCCACTGATATATCAAGGCACGTGTTTCCAAACAACTCCAGGTGCACTATTCTGTGATATTTTTTATACTTTTGACAAACTAAACTTGTCTTTTGGCAAAAATCCTTTCTTTAAAGAAAGATGCACTCGTTTCTAAACTCATTGCAAGGTTTCTTGGACATGCCAAGTTGCTAAAATTGTGAATTGAATTCCAATTACCAAATTCCAAAAACATTTTTGCTGTTAACACAGGCATGCAAAAATGTTTGTGGAATTTAGAAATGCATAGAAATTTTTAGTAGCACAGAGATAGGTATACTTTGCCATCCATTATTCATATGTATAAGTTGGTATGACTATGTTGCTGCAAATCCCTTTCACACTTGCAAACTTTTTGGTCACATGGCATGAGTATGTGACTGTATTTTTGCACTCCTGTGTCAATCGATTTCATTTTTAGATTCAACACAGGTGACCATGCAGTTCTAAAATAAGGACATATAGCGCAGTATGATAAAGTGCTCGCTTGCAGTCAGTAGCTTCTAGGTTCAAAGTTCATATGGTGTTAGTATTGTTTTTCTTTCATGAAAAACACTTTATTGCAATTTGTGGGCTCAAATGTTGTGTTTTTGAAAGGAAAATACTCTACTGACAGTGCTACTCTTGATTTGAACGCAAGTTTTTCTGTGCATAAAGACTTCATAAATTCAACAAGTTGGTCTGTGACTTTTCATCAATAAACTAAATCACTGAAATATCATGTTGCAAATTCATGTAGCTATCGGCTGCACTAAAATATGGCAAAAAGTTTGAAAAAATTTCATACAAATCATAAAGAATTTAAAAGAATGCATTGAGTTTCTTTAACAGCATTGTAAAAAAATGTTAATATCAGGGTTGTTTTTAAGAAAATGTTTGGTGCCTGATATGGACCTGCAGAGACCCGAAAAATATTTGACTAAATTAAAATAATTAGATGTGTTTTGCATTCTATTACATAGACATAATTTTCTCTGATTCTAGGGACCTGATTTTCATTTTTATCGGGTCCCTAAAATGCTTTATAAAAATTGTTAATTGGTAAATATTAATGCTTGCTCTTTTATATTTTGATTTAGCTGAGTGATATAAGCCCTACTAAATAATTCATGTCTGCAATGTCCAGGATGTCTGTGACAATGTCTTGAGATGTCAACCAATCCTAAACCAAAACCTAACCCAACATTAGTTGTAGCTTAAACCCTAAACTTTCTTATAGCTGACATTGCGGACATGTATTTATGAGAACTAAAGAGTAATAATACGTTGTGTTAAATTTGCTTATCTTGATTTACTGAATTTCTTGTATTTTCTGATTATTTGGTATAGTGATTTGGACTGGAAAACTCTTCGATTCTTCATTGCTTCTAGGTCTTTTTACTGTGCTACCACTTGCCTATTTCTTCTACGATGTTATATTGACTTGTTTAACTCTTTATTAGGTATTTGTAAGTACTCTAAAATACATTGATCAATCTGTAATAAAAGTTGTCTGACATAGGACAATGTAATTAATACAGTGTTACTATAGCCACCTCAAAAAAGTTGTTTTGCCAGAAGCTTTTTGTGATGTTCGTTTGAATCGTGGTATCACATCAGATATAAAGAGTTTAAGTGGTGCCCATCAACTGAAATTAACCAAACTAGGCACATGCGTCTAGGCACCAAGTAAACTAGATGTCATGCAAACTAGGCACCAGACAAAATAGATGCCATACCAACTTGGTGCAAAGCATTGCAAGGCACTGGACCAACTAGATGGGGGAACAAACTAGGCACCAATGACTATAAAAGTTGACAACTTCTAAAAACCTGCAAAGCAAAACAATAATCGTAGGCGTCGATTTTTTGTTGATAGAAGCGAATTTTCAGGGGGCGAAAAAAATTTTTTAAATTAAAAAAATTTTATAAAGTTACGGTCTTTCAAAATGTGTGCTATATTTACACTAAAAGCAATATTTTGCAATTGCGTTTGTTGGTCTTTAACCAGGAATAAGGGAAATAATGTTTAGCAAACCGCTTAACCAGGAACAAGGGAAATAATGTTTAGCAAACCGCGGTCGATTGCACTTGTTCATCTTGCTCTTGCGTGTATAAGACCTACTATATTTTGTTCGGCACACATGATTTTGATCGTGTGGCTATGCCTCCACCACAGCTAACACTGCATTCACTAAAATCACTCCAGCTTGACCAAGAAGGAGAATCCTGCAAAAAATGTAAAAACTGCATGTGAAATATAAGCAATGGCTAAAGCATGTGCATTGGCAACTTGCACTCCAAACTTGTTCCGGCGGATTTGAGACCTAGAAACAAATTCTGTTACGACCTCGTTTAACTCTTTTGCTCCCGCGTGAAAAGCGAAAAAAAATGTCCGTAAGGTGGCAGCGCGAAAAACTGTCATAATCAATCATAATTAATCATAATTATGTACCTCAAGTTTGTTTGTAAATCATTACTCAGCTGTCTACTTCTACATTAAGTGTGATATATCGTTGAAATCTACATTTCTTGAGGATTTCAAATAGAAAAAAAAACATTTTTTTTTGAATATGCAAATTTTATGCAAATGAACCCCCCAACTGGGGGGTAGTTGTCTTCAAAATTAAAGATATACCCTCACCTCAAAGATCACTACAGATTTTATTTTTAACCAATTTTTTTAGAAATGGTCGCAAAATAATGCTAAGGAAATAAGCTTTCAAGGTACATCAGTCAAAACTTACCTAAAAGCCTAGGTTTTCTACAGTTTGCAATTTTCTGAGGCACATGACCTTTTTTTGGACCGGTACCGACCGGTACCAAATTTTGGTAGTTAAATTCAGTACCTAAAATATGATCAGTTATTATCTGCTACAGGTGGGCCTAAACCATGTAACATTATGTATTTTTGAACAGGGAATTTCTTCAAGATTCAGAAAATATCAAGTTTAAATAGAATGTGCTGTCACTGACAATGAAACAGCCGCTTGTTTACACCCTTCCCATTTCTTAAGAAACAAGGGGGATACAGCAAACTTTGATTTAGAGAAGACAAACTTCTGCTAGCTTTTAAACTTGTATTTCGCTTCTTGTCTCCTTGGAAATTTGATACAAAATGACAACTTTATTGGTGAAATATTTGCAATTTATTTTATCTTTTTAAAGGGTGTAGTTTTTCTAAAAATTATAATTTAGTGAAGATAAGTCAAAAAGTTTTGGGGGTTTTGAACTGACATGATGTACAGTACTCATTTTTGATCAGTGAATATCATATACCACTTAGTCTAAACTATTTAAAGTTATATATTGCTGGAAAGCAAATTTCCTAAGCTTTCAAATGAGACCGGTATTTAGCAACATATCATATTTTTTACGCACTAAATTTACTTTTATCTACTTACCCTACAAATTTGTTTGGGGGGGTTTTGAGACCCCTAAAAAATTTAGAAATTCAAAAAAGTAAAATTTATTATTGTCGCTTGAAATTTTGTCAAATGATGCCCCAAAAGAGTAGTTTTCGGACTGTGTTAATGATAAAGGGTTTGGTTATGTGGTAAAGATGTAATCTCAATTTGATTTTAGCATAGTTGGCACGTGCTGAGAATTTGGCCGATTTTGTCGTCTGCAACTGGGTTCTTGGTCATTTTAACCCTTTTTGGGTATAAAAATCCACGAATTAGGGCAGAAATTATACATCATCCGATGCGTGAGGAAATAAGCGAGATCTTTTGAAAATTTTATGAAAATCGGATGAAAAATAAAGTCCCAAATCGATTATTTAGTAAACTAATTTTGTAACTGAATTTTAAAAAATTTGAGAGAAACACTGAAAACACGAGATCATCAATCGATGATCGCGGGAGCGAAAGAGTTAAATCCAGTGCTTCCGTTTCATCGCGATGTGTGGTTAAAACGGTTAAATCGTTTAAACGTTGTTGAGTAATCGTCAGCGTAAATAAGTTTTTGATCTTCGTGAAGTAGAAAAGGATCGCTCAGCTTCGCAAGTGGAATTTGGGAGGACAATGTACGTTTTTAAAGCGTTTATAAAATTGGGTGCCATGTCAAGTATTGCGCGATTTTGTCTTAACTGCCTACAAATTTCAACGATCGAAATGGGGCACTCCATTCTTTTCAACCGCGCAAATAATAATTGACGCTGAGGTGCGATGTCGGAAGAATCCCAGTCACTGTAGAACACGCTTGCCCCTTCAATATCGTCACGTGACATGGTTACATCATCAGCAAGTCGGCGTAATAAATTTGACATTTGCAGCGGTCGCGATTGATAACGGCGTTACAATGAACTTGCTGTTTTTCGAAAAACTTGTTTGAACACGTTTGTGTAAAAACTTTGTTCTTCTTCGTCAATAACAGCGTGACGAACTCGAGGAATTACAGGCAAATTTATTTTTAAAGAAAGAGCTTGTTGTTTGCTTTCGAAAAAAGTTCCTTCCCAAAGTCATCGAGTTCAAGAGATCGAGCATTTGCAAGTTCTTGAATCCACATGTTCAGTTCGCCTGTTGTAGTTTGGTGTGATTGGCATTTCACATGAATCGGATGGATGATACAAAACAATCGTTGCAACAAACGAAGAACAAAATACATCTCAAATTTCTCAAGATTAGGCAAGTGAGCTAATGCTGCTGACCTTACAGTTCCTGAGACTTCAAGGTCTCCAGTCATTTCTTCCATGAAGTTTATTAAATTGCTGTAATTGATCAAAAATGCATCTATGCAGTCTTTTCGCAGAATCCATCTTGTGTTGCACAAAGGTCGAAGATTAAACGTTCTAGATTCTCCAGAAGCAGCTAGAATGGCTATGAACCATGAACAGCGCTTTGTCGACTCTTTCGCAAATGTCACGATTTTATTGACAATTGTTATGACATGCGACACCAAACAAACTTCAGTGCAAGAATCTTGGCAAACCGGGTTTAATGGATGGCCCGCACAATGAAAATAGAGTGCCTTTGAATTTTCTTGAATCATTTTTTGTTGTAATCCATTTATTTTCCTGCCATGTTACTGTTACCGTCATACCCCTGCCCACGAAGACAAGAAATATCCAAACCAAGTCACAGCAAAGCATCCTTGACCAAGCAAAATAATGTATTTGAATCTGTTCTATGAGTTTTAAAAAATCCGAGAAAATCTTTATTGCTTTCTAAGGAACTTGTGCAATGACGAATACAAATGCTTACTTCTCCCGATTAGAAATATCGGACGTCTCGCCAGCTATTAGGGAAAAGACGTAGCTGTTAGTGATGGTATTTCTTGAAGAGAGTGAACTTGAAAATATTCAAGATTCGTCTTTTATAGCAGCAATTAACTTTCGTAAAATTGTCTGCGATAATATCTTCAACATTTCGTTTTGAATGTCCGCAGACATAAACTTGGTTTTTGATTCGGAATTCAAACAACTATTTACGTCGTTATTGTAACGGCCTACCAACCACAGTAAATTCCAAAGGTTTCCGGTTTTTTTTTCGTCTCCATGACCTCGTAATGCGATTCCTTGCTTTCCACTGAGACGCACGCAATCAAATACAGCTGTATTTGATTGCGTGCGTCTCAGTGGAAAGCAAGGAATCGCATTACGAGGTCATGGAGACGAAAAAAAAAAAAAAAAAAAAAAAAAAAAAACCGGAAACCTTTGGAATTTACTGTGGTTGGCAGGCCGTTACAATAACGACGTAAATAGTTGTTTGAATTCCGAATCAAAAAAAAAAAAAAAAAAAAAACCAAGTTACAGCTGTAAACCGGCGCGATGGTGTAGTGGTTAGAGCGTCCGCTTCGCAGTCGGTAGACCTGGGGTTCATTTCCCTTGTCGAGTCATACCAAAAGACTTTAAAAAATGGTATTCGCAGCTTCCCTGCTTGGCGCTCAGCACATAAGGGATAGTGTGGAGAACAAGCCGGCAAGCTTGCTTGTTGTGTCCTTGGGCAAGGCACTTAACGGGACGCCTCCGTCTTTATGTGGCAGACAGATGGTGGGGCCGGGCAGTCTACCCGTCGTGGTGGCCCAGTCTGACGAAAGACATGCAAACAGAGCATGAGCTCATACGCGTAATAATAATACTAAATACAGCTGTGAGCGCTAAGCGATTTTTAGCTTGCTCTTCAGTCGTCCTTTTTTTGAGTATTGGGTGTTGGAATCATCAAGAGCAGTCTGTAAAACCAGTAATAGTTGCAATGAAATTATTTACCATGTGGTGATGTGAATTTTGTATTTAGGCTAATAAGTAATACCCAAGCTTAGTGTCTTTTTAGTTGCATTAAACGTGCTTAAGCGTATAAGACGACTATTATTCATGTACATAAACTGGACATTTTAAAAAGCGCTATTGAAAATGTAAATAAAACTTAATGTCATGAAAAAAAATAAGCTCGCAGATAAATATTTGCGACTTGCTTTAAAAACGATGTTTATTTCCGCACTCTTTGGTAGCTGTTCAACATAAAGGTTTAACATTTATGAGTGAAAAATTAATTACCAACTGGACAAAAACTAATGTAACCATAGTGTTGCAATGTGAAATGAAAAGGACCTTTATTGCTGTTGAAATTAAATTAAAAAAAAGACACGAATGAACTTGGCGATATTGTTTTGCACGTCAAAAAACGAATAGAGATAAATTAAGTTAAAAGTAGAAATAAATAGAAAGAAAAACTGTTTTACGTAAATGCAATGCATTACTTGCTGCTAGATGACACGAAGAACGACTGTGAATTTGAAGCGCACTCTTTCTTTTGCGATAATCTTGCCAACCATCTACTACTTTAACCCAGTTACTGTTTTGAATTCCTTCTTCATATTTTCTTGAAAGTCGATTGCTTTTAATAGCCCAGAAATAACTTGAACAATGACATGTTCTATCATCGTTGCAATGCAGTCATGCAAAATCTGTAAACCATTCTCTTCGCAAGCTGCGACCTTCACGAGTTGGCAGTTCGTTCGGCAACGTGTTGATATCAAACGGCATAGGAAGAGTCGGAATGTTGTTACCACTTTCTTCACTCTTTTGGTCCGCTAATGCTATTATATTTCTTGCGACTTCCTCATTTCTGGAAGTCGAAGCTTGATCTGAATTGCTACTATCAATTGATGATCCGCTTCTCACATTTGATTCGTTTTCAGTTTCTAAGTCCCTAATTCTCTTATCAGCTGGTCTAAAAAATGCACTAATAGCTGATTGACGTTTCATTTTTCGCCATTTTCACCGAGAATGAATTTCATCTCAAAAACTTTCCTTTTGTACTATATTTGCTCTTTTAAAATTATTGGAAAAAACGTTTTTCACTTTAGACGCAAGATCTTTCAAGTTACTCTTTATGTTGAAATGTTTAAAAAAACATTTCTGTAAAGCGTGAAGTAGAAATTGTCAGGATGTCAAATTAAGGTGAAATCAAAACCAAATTTTATATCACTGTTTGAAATTCCAAAAAATGTGAAAGTCATTTTAAGTGTTCGACTTTTTGTGCTTTTCTAAATTACCATGTGTATTTAAACTTTTGAACTAAGCGAAAATAGGAGCTTTAGGTTTTACTCTTGTCAAAAAAATTCAACTTTTATGCACTGTTACAAACGTGCTGCGGAATCTTCTGATCGTTACAGATGGCTCTTTTGATTGTGATCTATGGCGAAACTTTGTCGCATTTTTTGATCTCGCCCCTAAACTTTTAGCAGGGTAGCAATCCAACATATTAGTATTGTCAAAGTGACCTTCCGTATTTCTGTTTTTTAAAATCACATCAACACATCAAAACGTTACAAAGTAGTTACGCATCTTTTAGCGAAATTAAAAAAGACGTCAATAACTTTTTCGTTTATGCTCAAAACACAAAACAAAGCGCTCGCGGCCGAATGCACGCGTATTTTTCTTCTACAGTTATCAGTCGGCAGATTTTAATATCGGAACAAATAAAACAGATGAAATCTGAGGGGGCCAGACATATTTCGCCCCCTCGTGATTTATACCCAAGGGGGCGGTGCCCCCTCGCCCCCACGGGAATAGACGCTTATGCTCATAATTCGATAGTATAAGCAGCATCTGAAATAATTTCGTTGGGGTTAAGTTGATTGCTGCTGATTAACTTTTTGCTGAGATCACGAATCTACCAAAAGTATATGTTAAACCGCATCGTTCACGTTAAGCATCGAGTTTGAGGCTTGCGATGCCATTTAGATGGGAATGTCTTTGATGTGATGTTGATTGTAGTTGTGGCTTTCACACGCACGGCTTGCAGTGACGTGAGTGGCAGCAAAAATAATTTTCGTGCCTCCTTTATTACCGTAAACTAAGATTCAGTTGTATCTAATTTACGAATATTGGATATCCTTTAAGGTTTGTTTAAGTCTCCAGTCGGACTCGACCACAACGATGTATACACTGCTTGGCTCCACTAGGACAAGGATTATTAATAAAGTGTCTTTGTTAAGGAACGCAACAAGTTATGGTAGTGCTCAATTCGGACATTTAAGTAGCAGCTGCTAGCTTTTATTGAAAACAAGAGATCATAAGATACTTATCACCTTGGAGCGTTTCAGTTTACAACAAAATCTTTTCCATCTTATTCACTTATTAGTAAAAACTCAAATGTTTCATGGTAATTAAAATCGTATGGGCTTTTGTTTGCAGTTTTACTTTTTGTGTCAATAGCAATATTGCATAAAATTGTTATGTTTGCAAATGAAAAATTTCGGCAGCATGCAAATTTCTATGCCTAGGGTTTTTACAATAATTGCAGTTGACATTTTTGCGTGCTGCACTGCGAATATTGTGAAAATCTTTTAGTCAGCTCTATTCTGAGCGATTTGTATATTACCTTTAATGTCCGACTTTTGTGATTTTTCTGCAGTTCATTTTCTAACAGCTATTGTACACATCCTAGTTCATACAATTTTTTGGTAAGGGGCTATTGAGATCTAGGATAGCAACAGGGCTTAATCGTCGTTTATGTTTGTACATCCAAAAACTTACCATATTTACTCTAGTGTAAGTTATATTTTTTTGCACATTCATCCAAAAAGTCAGGGTGCAACTTTTACCCGAATAGGCGACCTATTCGGTTATTAAACGCTATTCGACCTATTGAAGAATTTTGATTATTGCTCATGTTAATTTTCAATAAAGTCTGTAAAAATAAGTTTTGTACCATTTCATCAGGCCTCAGTTGAGGGTGCGGCTTATACACGCATGCGACTCATACTCAAAGAAATGCGGTATGTATACGCTTAGTGGTAACAGGTACGTGCTCGCTGTGCTTCGCAGTTGCTTGAAGTGGGAGTTTTTGAAGTCACCGGCTTGTCTAGTGTGTTCTGCGCCTAGTTGGTCAAGCGTCCAGCTTGTCTGGAATCTGGTTGGTCTGGCGTAAAGTTTGTCCTCGGTCCAATATATTTTGGTTCTGCACGTGCCTAGTTTCTTTGCATTAAGTTGCGCGCACCTACCGGTGGTTGTGGATCAGAGTGAGAGAGAACATATTTTACTTTCCAGAATTATAACGGCAGGGCAATTATGATTATTGCTTTGCAGTTTCAAATGCGGTACAAATCATAGAAATGTAAAACCTTAAGTTACCTAATGCAGTTTTTTCACATTGCGATGGCATTTGCAATGATTAATTGCTCAATATGACCAGCCCAGCTAGTACTCGCTTGTACCTTCAGCGACTGAAAAATTGCAACGATTCAAATTGAACATTTGGGCTCTGTTTAGATATCAGGAAACCAGGTCGAATTTACATTATATATGATTTTCACAACAATTTGAATATTACGTTCTGATTGTGCTTCAATTTTTAACAGCTATTTTGCCTCTTTGATTGTTTTTTTTTCAGAGATTGAGACCGAAATTCAAGTAAAGTTTTAGTATAACAGTTTTACAAACTCTTTTCTTAATCTTCTTTTTCATTTGTGTTTTTTGTTTAAACAGGATTTAGCTCTTTCAACAGAGAAGTAGAAGGCCATTTTAGTGGCGACTTTTGACTGCTTATGGGTGCGCTGAGATTTAGAATCTTAGCCACCTGCGTACAACACCTAGACTATTGTAACGACTCAGGGGCTGCACCCCGCCCCCCACATCTTCACCTGCACAAAGCTTGTTTGGTTTTGCGTTTTTGTGTATGTAACAAGTAATTATGTCTTCCTTGCCAACAAAGCAAAAATATCAGCGCAAGCTGTTTTTACTCGAAAGATTGTCCTCCTTCCTTTTTCGAATATTGTCTGTAACCTCGTGCTCCCCAAACTCTCTCTCAGTGGAACATGCGTTTAAATTAGTGGAACTGCTGTCGTTTTGGAGCTACTATTTAATTCTGCGAGTCCGATTCACAACGATAAACGGAAATTTTCTGACTCTTCAGAACACACAATTACAGCTTTTATAACAAGAAATTGAAATTAGCTTTAACTGAAGTTTTAAGGCCTGGACTATAGTCAACGCTATGTGCAATAGTTTAGTCTGAAGCATGGGTGCGCAGCCTGCAGCCAGCAAACTGAAGTTTTGTGACTCAGAATGCTGTGATTTGTAAGTAAAGTGAGGTTGGGGCACCGAATTTGATGATGAATAGTTTTGTAAAGCAACTGCGATTTTCGCAAAACAACCTTAAAAGCCATTTTTTTTATTAATATGATTTGTAGTGAACTAGTTCGTTTATTTTGTGGCAATCGGTGGTGGAGATGCAATGAAAAATGCAGTCCGACTCGCTGGCGTAGCAATGTTGAGATAAATTAAAATGAGTTGTATGCCATTTTCCCAAGTTTTTTGACCCGATCGCGGTATTAAGCTATTGACATAAGGCGACGAGGTTGCGAAAATTATTTGGGCCTTGGGCGCAATCGCGTAAAAAATTGTTATCTTTCGATTTCTCTTGAAATTTTTACTTAGGATTTCATTAACTTTTCCTCAAATTGTTATAACATAAAGCGGAATTATTTCTATTTGTGTAATGTCAATTATTGATTGGAGTCAAACTAATTTTATGATACATAGAATGCGGAAATATTTAATAAGCTTCCATTAAATTTTTATAATTTTGATCAAACATCTTTAAAATATCAAAAATTTTGGCAAAAGTTTTACCCTCTGTTACGTGTTATTTTTTAGATTTACTCACTTGGACCGTTGTCTAGTTGGGCTTGGTGGTGTATTTGACCCAATGGTCCTAAAGGTTGCATAATGCTTATCGTTGTTCTAAAGCTTGGGCGTATTTAGGAAATAAGTTTTCATTTGTCCTTGAAATGTATAAAACTTGCTCTTTCTTGAGTTTTACAATTGTTTGCTCTACAAAAACATCTTTTGGAAAATTTTTGCCTCCCGTCTTTTACTTAACATTCGTTTCTAAATGATATGGCCTGCCAGGAAAGCAAAATTTCTGAATTTGAAGAAGCGAGACAATGTAAGAAATTTAAAAGCCAAATGGCCACCATCAAAAGCAACAGCGGCTAGGAAAGAAGGTCAGTCATTACGTAACAGCTTTACCGAGTAACGGTGAGAAAACTTTGATGTAAAGGGAAATTTTTGAATTTTTTGAGGAGATGGTTACTTGAACGTACGGTAGAGCAGGGGCCACTAACCGTACCCCCGCGGGCTCCAGGTCACCCTTGAAGACGATGAGAGTCGCCCGCCAGCCTGTTTTAACAATTTCTCAAAATTGTTTCACAAATCGAGGGTGGATTTTCACAGAAAAGAAATAGATGGATAGTCCTCATATCTGTTTGGAGAAGCGTAAATTTTAGGCCCAGTATTTCTTCAAATAATTATTTACCTGCCACCTGATCTCAAAAAAAGGTCTTCACTTGCTATTTGGATTGAACAAGCGTAAAGTGTAGCTCCAAGAATAGCTCAAAGCGTTTGTTCGGCTTGATCTCCGAAAAAAAGGTCTTCACTGATGCTTTAGACCTGAAATAGCAATGGTATCAAACTGCTAGCCCCCGCCATGGCCACCATCTAAAGAGTAGCCCGTGGTCCAAAAAAGGTTGGTGACCCCTGCCGTAGAGCAATCAAAGCTATACATGAAGCAATCTGGAAACTAGTTTTTCGTCACCGTTTGAGAAATGCGTGTGGTTCTATCTGTGTCGGTGCTTAGTGGCTATTCAAGAGTACCTCGGCTCAGGAGCTACTGAAAACAAGCTAAGAACGGCATGGCTTGGCTGTTTCTGAAACTAGGCAACGGAACAGATCCGAAGGGTACATTCGTTGGCGTCATTGCAAACGAGTAACTAGATCCAATGAATAGGTATGCCAAGATATAATCTTTATTTGCTTATGTGAACAAAAAATGGTTGCTCTCGGAAAAACTATTTGTCAGTTGATTAGTCAGTGATGCTCCACGTTTTGGGAGAAACCATTTGAAACAGCATATCCATGGCAAACCAATCTGCTTCGGTGTAAGATATAGTGCTTCTGTACTTTCTACGGTTACCAGGTACAAGCCGAGTGCTATCAAGGAGCCAGCACCGGCAACATCCTGATCTTGGAATGGCAGGATCAGTTGTTGCAGACCTCATTGCTGAACTTCCTAAAGATGTAGAATACAGGCTGTTTTTTGACAATCTGTTTACAAGCTTGCCAATAAAGGAACTATAGAAAACCCGGGATCGGTGAAACAAGAGCCAATCGTCGCAGCAGAACAGAGAAAGCTCCTGTGGTAGAGCCGCAAGCTATAAAAAAGAAGCAAAGAGGTGCCATTTCTCACGTCCTCGACGAAACATCTGGTGTAACCTCTGTAAGGTGTGGCACGACGACAGTGTTTTCACAAGCGACTTTTAAATTTGTTTGAAATGTTGCCGTTGGTCACCGCAAAACGATGGTCCTAATCTCAAAAGAAATCAATCAAAATTGACCTGTCTCGTCTGATTGCGATGTGTAACTAGCATTTGGGTGCGGTTGATCTTAAGGATCAAGGCGTTGCCAACCTTCGTGTCGGCGTTAGGATGAAAATGTGGTGGTGGCCTTTATTTTCGTTGCTACTAAACGTGTCCGTTCACAATGCTTGGCAGGTCTATCGACGTGTGGCTTCTGCACGATCGTTGGAAAAGTTGTAATATTTTCACTTCACGAGAAGAATCGTGCGTTATTACTTACAATGCGCCAGTTAGCAGATATGCGGAAGACCATCGCTGATTATTGCACTCCAAACACCAGCTGAAGTAAGATTTGAAGGTGGAAACCATATATACAATTGTTGCTATTCAATAGCAACGACCTGGTGCAATGAACCGCAAAAACTTACAAGAATAACTCAAAAGCCGTCGCGTGTTAAATGCTTTTTCGTGTATGACAAATGGTAAACAGTAATAAATGGCCTTTCTTGCAGTTCTTGAACACCAAACGAGTGTATTTGTTTTTAATGATTGTTGTACTTTTCGTATGTTGTTGATATATTGCAACACAAGGGCGCACAACATCGTTTGACTATGCGCCAGGAAAACCCATTCAAGTGCATCGAAGTTCCCAACCTTTTAAAAGAATAGTCGAAAAATACAAAATAAACAAATTGCAGAAACTTTTTTCACATATGTTTATTTTAGGTGCAAACCAACCGTGTATTAAAGAAAATTCAGAAAAGCATGCTTTTGGCATTATTGCTTTAAGATCGTACTCGCTGAACGCTCCGGCTCTCTTTTGTCGCAGGCTTACCATACGTCCCGATTTTTCAGGCCTTGTCCCGGTCAATCGATCGAAAGTCCCGATTTTTCATTCAGTCAGCCAGCATTGCTAGAACTACGGTATTTGAATGTTTGTCCCGTTAAGTAAAGGCATTGTGATAACGAACTCTAGCTCGACGACAATTTGGGCCGGAAGTGACACAGAAGGGGCAGCAAAGGAGGTGATGGCCTTTTTTTTTTTGGAGGACACCCCCATTTTGGGTGGAATTTATTGATATGTGGTGGAACTAAGGTGAATTGCTCCCGAAATGGAGGTATGCTCCAAAAAAAAAAGTCAACACCTGTATTGCTACTGCTAAGTGTCCTGACTTTGCCTCGTCACCCATAGTCAGGCGTGTTGTTCTCAAACGTCCCGTTTATTGATCACAAAAATATGGTACACCTAATTTTGCCGTGATATTGACACTAATGGGAGTGTCACACGAAGTTTCTGGCAAAACAACTTTTTGAAGCTATGTTAAATAACAATGATTCGTATATCTTTTTATGACCAGATTTATCGAGCAATCTTACTTATTGTTTTACGTAAGCGTGGGTTTGATTTTTAGGAACAACTGGAAAGCCAAACTGCACTTCCTACCGTCAGTGACGAAGTTGACTTGTTAAATCTTGCTCCTCGAAAACCTGATTGGGATCTGAAACGTGATATTAAAGCAAAACTTGAGAAACTTGAACGAAGGACTAAACGTGCGATTGCTGAAATGATTCGTGAAAGATTAAAAGAATCAGCCAAGTCTGATGATTTATCCCATGTTAATGAAGTTCCCGATGCACCTGAAGGTGATTCCGAGTCGGATTAGAATGTTAGAGGTACAAAGATTTGTGATGGTTAAAAAAAAATGAAGGCATTCGACGGTGAAAGTGAAACTTGCCTTGCGAAAGCAATGATGGCAAATTAGTTTTCAGTTCAGTTTATGCTCCTGGTTCAACACAATATTTATTGTTTAGCTGCAATTTCGACTTTGACGATAGCATTTTGCACTAATACTGTTGAACGTATGTTTTTTAATTTTAAAGGGAGTGCACAACTAAGACGCGTTTTGAGTATTTTTGTTACACCTATCCTGTGTCTAGTGCAGTTATACAGTATTTGATTAAACAAGAAAGAGAAGCGAAACTAAAGGGATCGAGGTAATTTACTCCTAATTTAATCACTTTTCCTTCGACAGTAAAGGGTTCGGTTAAATGCAAAAACTCGATTTAGATTAAGTCCGCTTTGAGATTTTTTTTTCAAACCCAAAACTTAGCTCAGCTGCGAGCAGGGCTTCAGAAAAAGTTGATAGATTGTTCTTGCTTTTAAGACTGGAGATCGCACATCACTTTATATCATCTCAGTAATTTTGCTGCTTGTGGAAAAGTACACTGGGTCTATTAAATTCCGACCAAGTTGTGCTAGCGTAGGCTTTGCTTAGTCATGAACACTTCTCGATGCCAGTTTTAGACAAAACATGATTTTATCTGCAGACGGCCAAGACCACTAAATTTAAGTCAACTACTTTAAGAAAAGATTTTTCTTATTACACTTTTTAACCACGGCTATTTGCATTTAATAGGAAAGTTTATTCGAGCATCTCTAGATCGCCTTCATTTTGCTCGTCATTTTTGATATTGCCTTCGCCATGTCCTTTTTCCTCCTCGTGTTCATGCCTAATGACTACATTTTTAGTCGTATCTCCAAACGTGCATGTCCATCCGCTCAGATCTTCCATCGCCGCGCAAGTTTCGTGCTCCAAGCACGGCTTCATGTCGCACCACGCTTTCGCTTCAAAGATGTCATCTAAAAATATTTGTAGAATTTTTAAAACTGAAGTTTCCATCTTTCGTTTCCAAACGTCTCTGGCAAAAAGGGCTCTTATAGTGCGCTTCGGACGTATTTACACTTGCAACTGGTAAACATGATAAAATTGACTTGGCACATCATTGAAGTGTTCTTTTTTTGCAATCACTAGTACAGAATTTGTTTAGAAATTCCTTCGTGGACGATGGTTTTTCCTTTTGGTTTTCAAAATACGAACGTAGGCCTATATGTCATATTGAAGGTCAAATACACCGGTAACGTAAATGAATCCAAATATTGCCAGCACAACTATCAGATCTACCGAAATTTTGTTTTTTTGCCAGTACTTGAAAAACTGTCCCTAAACGAAACCTGCATAGGGGAGGGTTGCACAAAGTTTTCACGGTAAAGGCCTCGTGCTGGCAGCATAGGTTAGCGCGATCAAGAGCTGGCTTGTAATCCTAAGATACCTTTTACATCAGCACAGCAGTGCAAAGTCAAGCTTTTTGTGCTATTGAGAAGAGCACTTTGTGATAATTTTCCTTGCTTTGGTGGAAGCTTGTGAACATCCACTGTGCCGGCTGTTCTGGTAACTACCTAGCAGTCCAGACACAAATTGTGCTAAGCATACCCGCCAAGGTTTTTCCGTGACCGGAGAAAGATTAAGAATAAAAACGTAAATATTTCATAGAAACTGATCCAATGTATCATAAAAAATACATCTAGGCGATATCAAGGAAAATTTTTTTAGCAATCTCTTAGTTCAAATAGTCGAACAGCTTAACTGGCTATTGCTACATCAATGTATTATCAGCGCTTCAAAAGGCGCTATGACTGAGCACTGCCAACCCTTTCCTATAAATGTGTTGTAGTTGAGTCTACAGCATCAATTTAAAAACGAGAATACTCAAGGTAGAGTTGTAAGCTGGCCCGCATTCGAAAATACAAGCCTTGTCTCAAAAATTTATTTCAAGCCCGAATTGGCTCGAAAGTTAAATTTATCGATTAGATCAACTATAATAATCGCTTAGTGTGAGTCTGCAAGGAAAAATGCACTTCCGCGTGAGCTTTCTCCCTCTATAATGGACTACGCACTTAAAAAAAGGCTAGTTGCGAACACATCACAGTTGCTACAAGAAAGGATTAGTGAAAAGAACGTGAAATTACGACGCTAGTGTATCATGGTGAATTCGTGCCCGAACCTTTTTTGGAAACTTCAGACCAAACCCTGTCTAACTTACAACTTAAGAGAGGAAAGCCACAAAAACTCCCCTGGCAGCTCTTCACGAACCACTGGATTTAAGCTTAACCAAGAGCACTTATCATTGTTCTGAAGTCGCAAGTTTTTCACTCGTCGCTCGGAAAACGCCAGAACGATATTGAAGAAGTAAAGTTGCCATAAAACAAATGGAAAATCTTTAACGGTTGCGTAGTAGGCAGGCAAAAATCACTTAGGAAAACTAAAGATTGGCAATAGTAGAAGTTGGAATTACATTAGCGTAAGGTACAACACTTAGTATAGTACAAGACAGCTGAAAGCAAATTTGTCTCGAAACATAAGAAAAGACCTTAAGCCTATTGTTTTTTTGAGATTAGGACTTTCAAAGTGAATTTATTGCTATTTCTTCTCCAAAATTGTTTGATAAACTTTTTTGGAAGTCAAGTTTTTGGCAGTGACTTTTTCAATATTTTCTGCTTCAAAAAACAAGCTGAACAGATAATCATTTTTTTGGAAGTAATTATTTTTCCCATTTTGCCATACTCTGGAAAAGGAAAGCTCTCCCCTACTTTTTCGCCAATGGTATGCCTACCAGTTGTGGATTTCGGGCGAGGCAGCTGCTTCTGGCACCCGCTTTTTAGGGAGCTTTTTTTAGACATGTCCGATAAGCTTTTTTCTGCCTTTTGAAATGGTAATGATGTCCCTCAAAAAAGGTGTTTGTCAAGAACTTGAACAGTTATGAAGCCCCACGCAAATTCTTGCTTCAGGTACCTAAAATCTGTAATCCACGACTAATGCCTATTATCTGATACCGGTATATACATCAAAGGTGCTCTTGTGTTTAGATTTTTTGTATAGGGCAGCTATATCAATCTACTGGTACACTGCACTTGACCGTAATCACTGTCAGCGGAGCAGACAGTCATTTTTTCCGAAGGCAAAGCAAAAAGACAGAGGAGGTAAAGAGACAAAGGGCCCGCTCATAAGATTGCAGGGCGAAATGAATCAGAGTGACTCGTAGATGAGGTAGAAACGCTACAGAGTGGAGAAGTGGGATAGGGGAGAACGAGAGGCAACCCGTGATGGCGCGACTAACAGCCCGGTGAAAGCGTTCCAAGTTGGTAACGTTAAGAAAAGGAAACCTTCGGGGTGAAGCATAAGTGAGAAGGGGTCGGAGAAAAGGTTTGCACAAAAGAAAGAGGGACTCCTTAGAGAAAGTGGGGTGGGAATAAGGAAGCAGAGATAAAACTAAGGCCTTGAGAAAAAGGAAAAACTTGGCTTTCAGCAAAGATACGTTTTAAGAAAAGGCAAGAATGCGATCGAAGTTGACCCCATCAAAAGCTGGAGCGGGATTGAAGCGGAAGAAAAAGTTAAATAGTAGGAGGCAGAACTGCAGATTAGCTTGATGGGGATCCACCGAGTAGAAGGAAGCCTTACATTTGCTCAGATTGAGAGAAAGACACCAGTACTCAGACCAGCGCTTCAGTCGAATGAGTGCACCTTGTGTAGCCTCCACAGCAGCAGAGAAGGAGGACCAGATGGCCAAGTCGTCAGCATGAAGAGAGCAACTGACGGAATAAGGCAGAGAAACAGAAAGATCGTCGCTAAAAAGAGAGAAAAGAACAGAGCCAATAACGAATCCTTGCGGAACCTCTTAGCGTAACTGAAAGGACCGGCTTTTGTTATTTTGAAAAACCACGCAAGCGCACCTGTCAGAAAGGAAAGATTGAGTCCAATGAGCAAAGCAAGGAAGGAGGTTAGCGGAAATAAGTTTGCAAAAGAGAGTAGGATGCTAGACAGAGTCAAAAGCTTTAAAGAAATTGATCGTTGCAAGAATCGTCCGAGAGACCGGCTTGGGTTTGTTAAACTTATCCAAAATGGACAAAAAAAAACACAGTTTGATTGAGAGAGACCGTCCAGGATGGAAATTGGCCTGGCGGGGAGAGAAAATGGATTCAGATTCCAGAAAGAATAAACGAGATAGAATGATGCTTTCAAAAAACTTTGAGACGCACGAGTAAGAGAGATAGAATGTAAGGGGCAGGTAAGTTTAGCAACTTTTCCATCTTATCGATGGGAATAGTAGAAGATGTCTTCCAAATAAAAGAAATTGAGGTGTCCCAGAATGAAGAGATTTCGGGAGGAAGGAAAAACGGGGGAGAGGGAAGAAAGAGTCCGTTCTGTTATCCGTAAAAGAAGAGCAAATAGGGGGAGCATAAATGTTAAGGAAAGAGAGCGAGGAGGAGTTATTTAGTGAGATGTTGATCCCTGCATAGTCAGAGTAGGAAAAAGCGAAGAGAGAGAAAGAGGAGATAGAGATTTCAGAAAAAAGATAGGTCGTGCTTGACGAAAATCATGACACTACCGCTGGCGTACGGGTCATCAGGAGAAGGAATGCCAGAGTGGGAGTGAGTGCGATCAAATCGCAGAGTGAAATATCCAGGAATCCGGAAAGAAGAATACAAGTTGAGGTTGAATTCCTGATTACAGATAAGGTGTGCAGGATGAAACGAGATAAAGCAAAGAATCTCAGTTTTTCTTGCTTGAAAACCTCCGGCATTCCGTTGAAGAGTACTGAGAGAGTCAAGGGAGGGAGATGAAGCAAGAGATATAGAAGTAGAGCCAAAAACATGGAGGGGTGGGGAAGGTACAGAGAGAGGAGTTACAAAGTGGGTGGAAGGAGGATAGGATGTTTGTAGGCAAGATGGTGTGGGAGCGCTGAATTGGCAGAGGAAAGCTAGATGGACCAGATTTGACAACGAAGGTAGCCGTACTGGGGGCCTCCGAAGAAGAAGTCACAGTATTGGAAGCTCGGGTACCCAAGGAGAAGCAGAGACGCCGCAGAGAGAACTGCTCCAGAGCTGCCTAGAGCATTGAGCTTGGAGGAGGAGCGTGGTGACCATATTAGATGGACTCATTTTGAGCAGGTGCAGCATTGCACAGACCTATCCCTCCAGGTCGCAATGCCTGCATACACTGAGCAGGGAAAGACGCGGCCTCTGGAATAAACGTTGCCGCTTATTAGAAGAGGAAGGAGAACACTGATACGACTACCGGGAAGAGAGAGGCAGGAAAAGAGACAGGCAACCGATTTTAAATAGACTGAGTGCTGCCCTCTTGCGGTCATTCAGAGGGCAGCACGACGAAAAAATTATTAGATGAGAAGAGTGCTTGGGGTAACTGGGATCCTAAGGAAGGCCAAGAGTCACTTTGACTCACCCCAAACAGGATCGGATGACACCGTCACGTTGAAGCGGCTGGTGATTGGTGCAGCAGTCATTAGTCTCTGAGTGGCACGTAATGCGAAAACTATTGCATGGTAATTGACAATCTAAGAAACTAAATAAACACAGAAAAGAGTTTAGGGGTACTTTGGCTCACTGCGCAAAAAGCGGGAGACAAGTTTATGCACAACAGGCAATTCCACTCTTCAAGGTGTTATTTTAACCACAAACAAAATTTCTTGTGGTTTAATAGCCTACTAAATTGAAGTTGAGACAATCCGCTGCTCGGTTGCAATACCTGCGGTAGAAATGCATTGTACCAGCAGCACAGGTAATTCCGAAGCTCATTTGAACATGAAGCTGTTCTAGCACAAAAGAAAAAAGTTTTCCTGTGACCGTAGGGTAACAAAAATCGCGATAGAGTGAGAAGAAAGCAGTGTGAGATAACAAACCCACTTGCAATACATGCTGGCTTCTCTCTGTGTGTTCCTGTTGATTTTCCGCTGGGGCAAGTGCATCGAACTGTTCGTTCTACACTTTCTTTGGAGCCGGTTTTATCTTCGACAATTCGCACAACTTCACAATCCGTAGGTTCTGCAGCGGAATCTGGAATTATAATTTTGTCTGACTTTAAATGCCGCTCGTGGTGTTGCTAGCGGCATGCAGAGCGACAAAATTGTACTTCAACAAAACTTTTCACCTCAGATCAAGGTCATGATTGATTTGAATTTACAACCTTGCTGATTAGGTTCAATCCGTTGATCAGTGCGCGATTACGCACGTTAATGATGCATCAAGGCTATTGTTAAAAACAATTGGCCTGATACGTAGGCTACTTCAATTTTATATTAGTCCACAAGCGAATACTTGGAGATAAAAAAAAACGATGAAACCGCACCCCGCATCAAAACTTTTTGGATCCTCCGGTGAACATTGCAGAAGGTTTGGTGGTTAAGAGATTTGTATATGTCATATAGCAACAGCAAGTTTCAATCCGGACTTGGATCAATTACAAGCACAATTCTTTAAAAGTTTCGATTACGTAACAATTACTCTTTACCGAAAAATTATAATTTCAATGACAACTACGCTGCAACCTGTACGTAATTACATTTTACAAGCTTTTATTGTCACAAAATTTATATTAGTTGGTTGTTTGCATTTACAATTTAGCTTGTTAAAAAATAGTTTCATTGCAAGTGACAAACATTGGGCAATAAAAAATATCTGGCTTCAATAAGTTTCTTTTTGCTGAGTAAAAGTTAATGACAGCGATAAAAAATACTCTTTCGAATAGGAATGGCGCTGTCAGTTATTCTATTTTTCCTATGTCAAGCGTTACGCATGTATCGTGATATCAATGTTATTGAAGATGCAATTGGTAGGGCCACTAAAACTCATTAAAGTCATACTTTTTTTAGTGATACAGAAGTTGCCAAACCGATAACAGGAAAAATACATAGTTATGAGGTTTATTTAAGAAGTTATTAGGTCATAAAAATTCATTTTTGTTTTAGATCACAAAATATAACTTTTGTTCGTTTTCACTTTAAAATGCAAACATTGAACCCTTGTATCTTTGTGGATGTAGTTCCAACTGCGCTTGTAAACACGAAAATTTGATGACTTGTGGAATAGTGAGAAAGTGAAAGTTCTGATGCCTACTTTAGCGAAAAATTGGAAGCAATATTTTTATTGTTTTGTGAAACCTAATGACGCTTACTGTTTGATGTCAGTTTAAATTGTAAAATCGGCAGGACTCATTGTTGTGCAACACACAATCGGTTCTCTGAATATTATGATCATTTGCAATAGTTCAGTCAGTACTGAAATCTTACGACCCAATTTGGGTACGTTTTGAACTGAGAGGTTTGACTTTTCTGCTTAGTAGCTATTAGTGACTAGTGTATTGTTCAAACAAAAATTTTGCAGACCCAAATGTTGTAAACCACGTAAAATTTTATTTATAAAGAAAAGAACCACTCGGTTTCACTGTGCTCGAAAGCAAACTTGCTAGAGCTGCAATATATTTATATTTTACTTGAATTTATTTAGATATAAAATTTATTTAAATACTTATTGAATTAGACGTAATCGACATTTGAATTTTGTCAGTAATTTTCAAGTGAAACAGAATTGATGTCTTTCGTTTATCGAGTGTGTTTTTGTTCAAAATACAGGGTGGCCATAAAGTCGCGCAACAAAGTAAAACCCGCAATCTATTAATGTTTACGAAAACCATATACTAATTTAGCAAGCTGTTTTATTAAAAACGACACAAGAAAAGACAGATAACTGATAGGCTGTATAAGTTCAAAATGTTCACCTGAGGAAGTCCATAAGGGTGTTCATAAAGTCGCGTACCAAGATTATTATCAATTGACGTACGTCGGCGTCATAGTTGTATCGAACAGAATACTTCGGATAGATTACTCATTAATTGAGGGTAGCGTTCGTGAACCGAAAATGTCTCTGACAATTGACAAACGCACAGAAATTATTTTACTTTGTAGGTAGATTGATGAAACAACTTGATAACATGGTTTTTGTAAACATTAATAGATTGCGGGTTTTACCTTGGTGAGCGACTTTATGGCCACCCTGTACTTGCAAAAACTTACATACAACTTGTCAATAACGGAGATTATCATAAGTTTGATGACCAATAGAATTGAAGTTGCATATTGTCATATATTTCAAAAAATATAATCAGATTTTTGTGGTCATGAAAAAAGGCACAATTATTTGTAGGCCTACAATTCTAATAATTATTTTCAAATTACCGTTACACAAAATCGAAATCACCATTAGAATTAGAGAAAAAATGTAACCAATTACATTTATCTCAATTACATATTAGGGGATAGCGGGATATTTGAATTTCTTACCGATTTTGGGAAATAGCGCCACCATTTTCCGTCAAATTAGTGATTATCACGTGACAGGTTCTCGCACCAAAATTTGTTACTTGGTGGGTCAAATGTGCTGAGTTATAAAAATGCAGTTGAAAGGTGCCTCTTTATAAGGAAACTGTTATAAAAGAGACACAATTATGTGTTTAGCTGTGCTGCTGAGCTATCAGGTTTAGGGTAAACTTTGAAATATATTTAGAGAGCATCCAAGCGTAGTTTAATCATCTTTTCTACTGCTCAAGAATTTTCAAATTTATTACTTTCGTATGGGATGCTAGTTTTGGGCAAAACAGAATATAGCAAAAAACTAATAGGTCATGTAGCTAATTGGGGCAAAATTAGTAGGTTGTGTAGCTACATTCAGCTGTCAATCATTTAAACAATGCAGCAGTTAATGCCTGGTAAACCTACACCAGCTTAGTTTTTAGTTGATATTGTTGCTTTTTAATCTGAGATCAAATTATTTTTCACTAGTTTGATACAAAATTCACTGTAGGTTGTGATATAGCCCTGATAGAAATGGAACCAATAACTCCAGTGAGTCAAGTATAATTTACAAGCTACAATATTTCAATCAGACAATTCGTTCTTTCGACAATTTATTCTTCAAATTTAACGTTTCGATCCCCTTAGTTACCGGGTAGCTTCTTCAGAAAACGGTAGATGTTAGTAGTGTAACATACAAACTGTACAACATAAAAATATGAAGACAACCTGTATTACTAAACACTAAAAATTATTTACCAACAGGGCAGGCAATTACGTAATAACTAAAACATTGTTACATCACAGATACAGGAGTGGGCAAGTAAAAAGTGTTGTGAGATACATAATACATTATTGGAGACAAACACACTATAAACAGTCGGAAAATTTGCACCATCATTGCGATTAATTACATTACATGAACAAGCCTTTTGATTTATCAAAAAACTTTCCGCAACGCGACGTCTGTATGCATGAAATTCTGACTTCAGTATTTTGACATTATCCCAATCTATTCTATTCATCCATGACATGTTGACAAAATCCATGACATGTTGACTCAGCGCTGACTTTTTAGTGGTAAAAGTCTTGACCGCATCAGCGTGTTCCCGTTTTCTGGTTCTAACACTACGTCCTGTTTCACCTAGATACACAGCATTGCAATCCCGGCAAGAAATTTGATACACCAAACCACGCTTTTGTTCAAAATTAATAGCATCTTTAGGTTTGCGAAACAACGAAGACAACGTGTGATGTGGTTTTAAAGCCACTCCGATACCAACTTGAGTCAAAATTTGGCTAATAGCTACAATACAGCTAATCTATATGTGATTGCATGTAAGCTTGCGAAGTTATTAGGCAAAACGCCATAGAATGATTTTTGGGCAAAATGAACAGGCGTTCCGCTTTGCCCCATCGTTGGGGCAAAGCAAAACAAATTTTTAGTTTTGAAATTTTTAGTAGACAAAAAAATTTGCGAGTTGGCGTATGAAGATACTAGACATGGGGTATAACCATTGCCACTTTTATCAATGCCTTTAGCGTACATATAGCAGAAGTTATAAATGAATTTGTAAAACTGTTCTGCTTTGCCTCACTTTCCCCCTGCAATTACTCCAACTCTGCTTATATGGAAGAGAGATGGACAGTTGGTCAATCATAGGCTATATTTTGATTCCACGTCCTCGGAGAAAAAGCTTTGCGGTTATTCACACAGTCTTGCATGCTCAAACCCCGATATGAGGTTGGTTATGATTAATATTTATTAGATTGTACGTACCAAGCTCATTCTCTTCACTGAAAACTGGTTTGGTAGCGGTTATGATGCACACGATCAGCAACGAACCGAGAATCATCGAAAGTTTCTCCTTTAATCTCATTGTCCAAGTTGCTAAAGAAATTGAAACTTGCTTTAGTTTTTCGATTGCCTCTTAAGGCTACTTGAAACGTGTTTGACTTTGATTTTATTTTTGCAGCTTTAAGCCAAAATCAATAGGCATCCAAATTTCATTAAAATAAAAACGATTTCTATCCGTTGATATCAGGCCTACGTTAAAACTGAGGAATAGCAAAAGGCTATTCAGGAAAGACATAGAACGATTGCTCCCGAAACGTTCTCAAATTTGTTGTTTTAATTAAGAAAAACGATTTTGACAAAGTGTAGCGTACACTTTATCGGAAATGTGGGAAAAAGTTTGCGAATTAGGTTTCTGGGGTGTACCACTGCAGTTAATTGGCAACGTGTTCGAGAAATTTCAAGCGCCGTTTGCAAAGGCATTAGACACGGGTTCAAACTTTGCGATGGCTACGTTATTGTATTTCTATAGAGAAGGCACTTTGCGGCCGTTTTCTCTGCTTGGTTGAATTGCTTGGGGTAGAACTTTACTGAGTTAGCAATATTGGAAACACCACAGTAGGTCCAAATGTCTGAACACAAAGATGCATTAGTATCGGTTTTAGCCGATAAAAGTTTTTTATGGCCGGAGAGTAAAAAACACATCACCAAATTTTGTGGGAAAAGAAACCCCCAAGGCTCTCCCTTGTATGGTTGTAGTGTATGTGGTAACAACGCACTGTATAAGGTAGGGTAGGGCATAAAGTAGGTGTACTGATGATTCTGAAAAGGTTTTGAAGACAAGTGTTCAATATATAAGCTCACCATAGGCGTAGGAAGTGGGGGGTCCGGGGGGGCACTGGCCCCCCCTGCTTGTAAAATTTCGGGCAATTTTTGATTTTTCGGGCAATTTGAGTAAGTGTCATAATATTTTGCCCGAAAAATTTGTCACTGTAATAACATCTCCAAAAAAAAAAAAAAAGGTCATCACTTGTTTGGCCTCACATTTGGTGACATATTTAGGCCGAAGATGATGGAAAAGGTGCAGCGAAACAGGCGATGACTTTTTTTTTTTTTTTTTTTGGAGATGTTATTGCAGTGACAAATTTTTCGGGCAAAAATTTGGTGCACCCCCAAATGGGTTTGAGCTCATACGCCCATGAAGCTCACTACAGGAGTTTCTTATGATTGTAAGATGAAGGCGGTTTACTGTACCTAGGCCTACCATCTTAAGCTTACAAAAATAATTTAGACATTCTATAAATTAAAAACAAATACAATGTCGCTAAAATTATAGCTGCAAGGTACTTACTTTTTACTGTAGTCTATGGTTTTAACAAAACAATATTTTTCAAACAGAATCTCGGTCTTATCAGTTTATTTACTGGTTTACGGTACATGAACTATTTACTCTCTGCTTTTATCTGAGTTGTAGCCTATTGCAACTGTATGAACAATAATTTATAATTGTGACGTCACACATTCCCTGTAATATTTTTACAAAAACTGCAATGCGGCCTGTAATAAAAGTTTTTCAAATAAAAATGTCTTTAAATTGACCACCATGCATTGCATAGATTAACACTGAGAATATTTTCATCGATTCAAGTTGATACATCATAGAAAAAGGTCAAAACGCTCGCTAATATACTGAGCGTAAAATCGCTATTCTGCTTTCAATGAATAGAAATTAAACGTGTCTATTAAAACGCTTTACTCCCAAAGGAATTGGGAGTAGTCCTGTTTCTGTAGCCATGGCGGTTCTAAGAATCAAGAACTGGCTCGAAGAAGGAAGCTTTCATTTGCACTAAAAATTTTCTGTGAGGCATAATGGTCTCATTTAGTCTTTTTTTTAGACTTGCAAGAATGTCTTGAATCTTAATAATAATCATTTTTCAACATTTATCATAAAAGATCACAAACTGTAGAGCATTTTGAATTTAAATTTAACCATGCAACAGCAGTTTCACACGAAAATTCATCTGGCGTGTATAAATTCTTATTCAAACAAAATGTTTCATTCAAAATTCTTTTCAAATAAAATATGACATGCTCTTTGAATGAGATTTTACGCTGGCCTGATGACCCTTCGGACGAAACAACTGTTGAGTGATTAAATCTATATTTAAAGCACTATACAAAATGTGATAATTGTAATTGTTGTTCATGAGCTCTGACACACACGTCATTGAGCACTCTTGCCATTAATACCGAGATCAAACTATATATCTTTATCTCAATGAGTAGGCATGGCAACCGTAACAAACTAACCTGCCACACTGGCGACACCCACAGCACTAATAAAATTTGGTGTACGAGGATCTATTGAAACATCTATCACTGCAGTGATATTTTGTTCCAGAAGAAATCAAGAGAGTAGGTCGGCCAATTTCTACTACATCTGCTCTACCCTTTTTTTGTTTTACGACCGAATGGAAAACTAAGCAGTTTTACGACCGAATAGAAAAGTCAGTAATCGAAGAGCATAAGCTCACTCTGCAGTTTCTCTCAAGCGCTGTAGCACTTTCAGCTTGTTGTGGTAAAAATAGTCACACATTTTTGTATACAAAAGTCTGTGTTGCACGAAATACTTAAAAGCTGCTTGATGCGATTGGCATTGCCTAAAAATCCACGCTTTAGCTTAAAATCAGCTAGGGTTTGTAAGTAGGCTTTTGCAAAAGCGCACCTGTAAGTCTACAAATGTCGAGATAGATTTTACAGAGCTACACTAGATGGTAGAGTAAAACCGACTTATCTGCGCTATCGTTTGTATTTCCAATAAGAATTACTATATATATTTAGAGTAACGCAAATGTTGCAATGTTGCAGGTTACAAAAGCAGGCTATTTTGATGTTTTCAGTTTGTTTTGATTATTTGGTTTCGTTTCACATTTCTTTTTTTTACGAAACTAGCTCTACTATAATCAAAGTGCTGTCACCTTTTTAGTTACAAATGTATCAAAAATTAAACAAACCAATTTCCTACGTGTTGCTAGCGTTCATCAATACGTTTTTTCAATTGCGCTACAACTTGTTCACTACATGTCTGTTGAGGAAACAGATTTTGATTTTGCCTCTTTTTCTGTCATACAGATTTTTGTGTTGCAAGCAGCGAACTGTTTAAACGGGTATAAAGGGCTATGCCACCCAAAATGAAAAACGATTTGCTGGAGGATAAAATATCGAAAACTTTAGAGAGATCGTTTTCCAAGCAAAAGATATTCAATATTTTTTCAAAATCAAAACTGACAAAATAATTACTCTGAAAGTGTTTGACCTCGAAAAAAAGGAGTTCAACGATGTTACCGGAGCAAAATGGACAAAATTACCGCTGCGAAAAAATTCAAGCAGACAGAAGACAATCACCCAGTTCTAACAGGCAATCTACCCAAAAATTTCCAGCTGTGGTCGCACGGTGATATAGACCTCACGCTCGGTTAAGCTCTGCCACTCTCCCCTCAAAAAAGAAACAATTCTAAATTCGCCATTACGTCATTTTAAGTCTTTGTAGTGATACCCAGTATTTATTCTGCTCCTTCACTAATTTTAAGGAAAAGGAATGCTCTGCATCCTTCGCATTCTGTAAAGAGCAGCCACTGTTTTATAGATGGCTTAAACTGTTCTGTTTTTATTTACAAACCAGCTAAAGCTTTTGCTCTTAATCCTTGTAATTTCTTCGAATCATTTAAAGCTTTACTCTTATTTTTGAAATTCTATGCCATAGCTTACAGCTTGTGCGCTATGTAGTAACACAGAAAATCAAATCATATGGGATTTTGCTCTCAAATTTATAACAGCTTAGGTGTTTTAATATTTAATGCAGGATACTTTAACATACCGCTACATCGCTGAAAAATGGACTGAGCGGCACAGATCTTAATTTAAACAGGCGGATCACGTAATATTAGCCGACAAGTTTTTCATTTTAGCCATTCTTCTTTCGAATACATCTTTTTATACAATTTATATATGACATCAGACCCTATTTTAAACAAGGAATTTTAGATCAGTAATTTTCTGCGTTTTTTAGTTCGCGACTTACCTTTGACGAAAAAAGACCTTAACAGAACGTCGAATTCCCATCAAAAAAAAATCATGCTCTCTCAAAGAGGGACAAAAAATCTCCCAAACTGTAGATATCCATACAGAAAGGTGATCTTTTTTGAAAAAGAAACAAAACGTTCCCAACTGCACGTCCATCTCTAAGAAAAAAATCTGTGAAACAAAATTTTTTTCTGGCTACGCTCTTGTGTTTGACAAACGTTTTGCTCTTGATGTAAAACACTCCCAAATTATCAATTTCATTAAAAAAAGTGATCTGATTTGTGAAAATCAGTGTGGCTTTCAGATAAATTTGTCAACATCATTTGCAATCAATACAATGTATGACGAACTTACAAATAGCATTGATCAAAATTTATATAGCCTACATGCTGTATGTTTTTGGATCTATCAAAAATCTTTAATGCTGCTGGCCACATTACTTTTTTGAATTGAATGTATATTAAATTTGGAATTCATGACAAACTGCTTGATTTATTGTCAAACTGTAGAGCTATGTACTTAAAGTTAATAAAAAATCAAATATCACTGCACTGAAGTATGCAGCTCCATGCCTTCAAATACTAAATTTTCCGGCAGGGTATCCAAGACATCTTGCCTTGGGCCGCCGCTTTTTTTACGTTAATGACATCTCTTTGATTTACAATTTCTGCGCCACATTATTTTCTGATGACTCTTGCTTGATGCTGGCTGATGAGAATTTCAAAAAACTTGGAAAACAAAATTCGAATAGAAATCAAATAATGAACTCCTAGCTCTGTCAAAACAAACTACCACTAAACTCTTCAAGCGCTATCTATATCAGGGGTGTCAAATTCGCGGCCTGCGGGCTGCATGCGGTCCTCGGGGTCTTTCAATGCGGCCCGCGAGATGATTCTAAAATTCTCAATGAATTTCGGCAGCATCGTAACGTTGCATCTTCGAACAAATGTTTGACTCCCTGAACACAGGCGACACGGTATGGGCACACTTGAGGGGTACAGACCTTCACTCCACTTCGCGTTGCGTCATTCAATTTCTGGAGATCAATGCCCGAAGAGATGGCGATGGCGTTGAAATACTTGAGGGGAAAAGACTTTTTTTCTGAGATCGACTTCACTCGGGCTACATTACTGAGTTCGTTGCCTAGAGAAGTGGTGATCTACTAATCGAAAATTTCATACGGCCCTCGGCACAATTCCCAACATACCATGTGGCTCCCAGGGGCTCACGAGTTTGACACCCCTGATCTGTATGATAATAAACCAACAATCCCTTCAATAATATCAACGTAACTTTAGAATAGCTCTTATTGATATAATTCTTAATTGATCCCAACTTATCAAATACCTTGGGTTATTCATTGGCGAAAGTCTTGCATGGACCTCGCAAATAAATTACTTGTAACGACAGCTTGATACTCAGAGCTGTTTTACAGATTTCGCTACTTTGTTTCTTGGGAAACTCTTTGCATGCTCTATCACAGTCTTGTTTACACAGAATACAATACGGAATTACCGTGTGGGCAATTGCTGACAATATTTCACAAGAAATAATCAAGTTAGGCTAAATAAAATTTTGAGAGTAGTATTGTCTCGTAACTTATATACGCCAAAATCACAATTTTACGAAGAATTTTATGTGCTTAAATTAAAACATTTCTGTTAAATTTCTATTAAACTGAATTAGCCTAATTTATCTGCTGACTCCATAATTAACTGCTAAAAAACTTTTTCTACTCCATTCATGAGACAAACACTATTCATGAACATCAAACGAGATTTACTAATTCTACAGCTTGCTATCGTCCTCGAGTAAACAAATTATTTTGCCAAAATACCCATCCTCGAGTAAACAAATTATTTTGCCAAAATACCCATTCCTTACTTCGGCTCTAAACTATGAAACGGCCAGATTCGGAATTAAAGGCCATGCTTAGGGTTTCTTTCAATAAAGGCATACAAACTAAAAGTTTTATATGAATATTGCTCTCTGCAAAAAAGTGTAATTGTGTTAGTGATCTGGGTTGTACACGTGCGATATTATTGTCTTCGGTCTATTTTCCTTTTATTACTATTTCCTAAAAATCAGCGACTTGACTTGATAGGCTATTTATTTACTTTTATAAGTGTTATTTATTTGTAATCATAAGTATCTGTATTTGCTGAGGTCAGCGAGTATCTTGACTTGACAACCGAAAGGTTCTTCGATATTCCTGGCTTCAGCAACAAGTGCGTCTTTTATTTTTTTTGCCATCACTGTATTTATTGTGTTGGTGTTTAAACGCAAAAATAGGCTGACTCTCTCTCTCTCTTATTCTTGAAAAGGGCAACATTTTTAAATGCGTCGCGTCCCTTTGGTTGTGTTGCACTATTTTAGTTCAAACAAAATGTAATTTAACTTTTACTGCTTCAATCCGTGCATAGCGCCTTTTCTTCGTGCGTTTGACATTTTTAGTGGTTTTAAAGATTTCTTGTCAAATTATAATTTAAAAACCAAGCATGTGATCGTATTTAATGCGTAGTTATCTAAAATAACTCATTAAAATTTAATCACATAGCAAGCACAACATAGCCCATGGCGCTGACTTAATTACATTGTCCAATCAGGTTTGAGATATCAGAGTTCAAAGCTTTGTTGATTGAAATAGCCTACATGCTTGTTCAAATGAAGCAACTGGGAGAAGGGTAAGCTATGATCCCGCGGTCGGAACCGGGTAATACCATAATCAGTAAGCTATGACGATGTGATTATAGCCTTTTCTCATTAGCTCCCAGAGTTTGCGACGCCCGAGATGATCTTAAAATATGCTACCATAAAATTTCAAAAAAATTATAACTTTTAATAAATTAGCAAGAAACCGTTTGGAGCGGCCCATAGTAACCGCGACTTCTTGTCTCAGGGACAACTTTCTTGCTTGTGCTCTTTCTCCCCTGGATCTGCACTCTTTTCGCGAGGAGCTCTTTTTCCAATTTGATTTCCGCTTGGACCTCAGTCTCGGATTTGAATTCATTGCTCTGGCCTAGCTAGGTCTACTGCATTTGGCAAGAGAGACTCCGGCATCTTTTTCCACTTGTTTGCCATGTAACTCTTGGGCCACACTTCTGTTTTTGCAAGTCCAGTTTTATTCACTTTCTGGATTGGAGGACAGCAAGAACAAGTTTGCTAGAAGAGGCTACTTCTCTGTTTTTATTTTCCCGTAAACTGTGCTCAGACCAACTTTTTTCCCACCCTTTCTCGCCTCTTTTTAATTGCTTTTTCATATTGATCTTCTGACACATTTGCAGCCACAAGACGGTTTATTTATATCTCTCTTGCTCGCTTATTCTGTTTTCATTCATCTGTGGTTACAATCAAGAATGCAAACATAGGAGCAGACATCACAGGGCTATAACATTTTGCCTTAAGTTAGAGGGAAAAATTCTTTTGCTTGGAGATATTTTTAAAATTTTTGTTAGCTTCACCCTCCTCTTTTTCAAAATTATGATTGTAGTGACGTGGAAGACAGATAAACCAATACAATTACAGCATCAGCACAGCCTTTAGTAACTTTCGGAAGAGGGAAAAATACGTTAATAGGTTTTTGGATTTCTCAAGTTTCGTTAATCATCTTTTTGATTCCCAATTTTGTCATTTTTTAAAAAATTTATTGGTATAACCAAAAACCCCTTAATTCTTTAATCGGATACAAAAATTGGGGGAAGCCATTGCCCTTGTGCCACCCTATAGCTACGCCAGTGGGATATAGTGCTGTAGGCACATATCGTTCTTTGCAAATCTTCTCCCATCATTTCTATCATCTCTTCCTTCTCTTGCGGAACTGGGGCGTCAGCGACTATTTACAAAAAATTTTTTCGATATACAGGGAGTCCTCGGGTTACGACGGTCTCGACTTACGCTGTTTCGAGGTTACGAACGCTCCCCACAAAAATATAAAAAATAATGTGGAATAGAGCTGCTGGAATCTCACGGAGAGGAGTTATCTGCTGGGGACTTGATACAACTGGAGAAGCAGATTATAGAGGAGGAAGAAGAAACCCCCACCCCAGAGCCTAAGGCTTTCACAAGGCAGGGCTTGACAAAAGGTTTTGCTGAGATACAGCACGCGTTGGCAACTTTTGAGGCTCAGGATCTTAACATGGAAAGATTCACTAAAGTTTCCAGAGGCATCATAGATTTACTGCGGTGTTAAAAAGAGATCTTGGATGGGAAGAGGATCCTGTCGGTCCAGTCTAAGCTGGAGCAGTATTTTAAGAAAGTGGAGAGACCTGCACCCTTTACATCAGCTGCTTCTACTGCTACAGAGCCTCTACCGTCTACCTCAGCTGCCTCTACTACTCCAGCTTCTTTATCATCTTATTAATATTTCATTTCATTCATGTGGTATGGAATTGTTTTCTCTTTTTCAAATGAAATACGTTTTTTACATTAATTGTTACATTTTATTGTAGTACAATACTTTACAGCACAGTACGTATAGAGTAATTTATTTATGATGTTCCGACTTACATTGAAATTCGGGTTACACCGCGCCTGAAGAACGGATCAACGTCGTAAGTGGAGGACTCCCTGTACATGTTTTACTGAAGAACTTATGCTTTCTTGTCAAGCGTGCAGTGTTGTTTCCCACTTTCCCTGCAACGGACACTGCCTTCTTTTAAAAACTTTGTTTCTCTATAATCGGACAAATTGAGAATTCCATATGCAGCGCTGGTGGTCAGCCAACGCAGAACACTTACGCCCCATCCTTTTTCATTCCACCACTTTGAGTTTGCCTGCACAGATCAAAGCTTAGTACAACTTTTAATCAAAGTTGTGGGAAGTATCCCAGTTTCTGGAAGACTATGATCTCCTTTGCTGCCATTCCGAGAAAGAAGTCGATTAACAAAAACAACAACTAGGCTCCAACAGCAATTACGAAAAAAATAAAATAATTTATTTCTATCATAAATTATTATTGAAGTAAAGAGTGTCACCCTGCTGTTTAGCTCCTAGTATCATCTGAAAATGCGACTGCATAGTCTGCCTAATTCACTGTTATACAAGTGTACTCCACGTCCATAAACCTTTTACTTTGCAGGCCTAAACCGGCCATCGCCGAAAGTGAGCTACTGTAGATGTTATTGGGGTTAGATCAAGCTTTAACGTGGACTATGGTACAATCGTAGTGAAATAGACTCTTTTTGTAAATGAAAACAGCAATTTTTTTCATTCCGTAAAATTTTTCCTAAAAAAAGGCCCCACCTTTATCAAAATCAGTCCTTTTCATGATTATTTGTTTTGCTACCCCGTTTCAGAAAAAAATGTCGAAGCAATCCCACCGACCATTTCTTTTGCCATCCCATTATAAAAAGGAAAATTGTGAGTAACTTCTTGATGGATTTTGTTCAATGAAAATTCATTTCGAAAATTTCTATTTTTTTGTAAAATTTACTATATATGTCAATTCTTGCTATCATAATCAGGGAAAAAAGAGAAGGGCCACTTGCAAATTTCGCAAATATAAAATTATTAAATTCCATTTATAGCTATAAGCCAGCATCTAGCAATAAATTTAGGGATTTAAAAACAGGAAAAATATTCAGGTTAAAATGTTTTATAGCACGGTGTACAAAATTTTGAAATAGCTACCAGTATTTTGTGTATTTTTCGGAATTTTCAAAAAGTGCTTGCAAACGTTGTGGCTCCCTATCAATCAAACGCTGGCAAAAGTCTGAACGAATTTTCTTGGTCCAGACATTTTTTGATGGCATCTTTGTGACTTACTAAATTATTCGTATGCATATCCGCAACTGTTTTCTAGATTCGAGCCTTCAAATTTTCAGTTGGGTTTAGAGTAGGACTATTTCTAGGCCGGTCAAGGTCTTTAAACTTTTTTGGCAAAAATGAACCCCCAAATATTGGTCTGTGACAGGAAGCGCTATTATTCACCATTATACTGCATCAATGCACAATCATAAGAATTTCTAGCTTTTCTTTCAAAACATTAAAGCTACAAGAACCGTTCATAGTCAGGTACCGGGAAAAAAGTAACATTCAAACCAGCTGTCTCTTTGACCGACAGCATCCCGAACCATACACTTGAAAAGGGGTGCTTAGCAGAAGCATGAGATAGCGATCATTATAGCGTTTACCTTCTGTCTCCAAACACAGCACTGTCTTACGGCAAACTGTTGCTCTGTCGATTCATCTGAAAAGAAGACAATTGGCCCATTGTTCCAGGCTCCAACTGGCATGCTTACAAGCGAAAACCAGATGCAATAATTTATTCTTTCAGTCAGCCTTAGTTGTCAAGCTACTGAAGTTGAAAGAATTTGAGTTCAAACTCTCGGCTGAAGCGCCGACTGAAACAGTTCTTTTACAGATGATAATACCTTTTTCAAGCAAAGCAGGGCGAGTTTTATTGTGGTGCTGATTGGTGAACGCACGGCAATTCCTTTGATCATGATGTCATTTCCTTGGCTTGAATATTGGGGTCTACCAAGCTTGAACTAAACACAATATGAGCCACTCTTTCTAATTTTTTTAATACCATTGTGCACTGGACTCATGCTACCATGCTTTCTACAATCTATTTTAGCTTTAATCTAACTTCTAAATAACATTCTTCCTACAATGCAACGGCTCGCGCTTGGTGTTTCTCTGTCAAATTGCATTGCTTATGATTTTGTTCCTAGTTTAAGGGTGCTGTTAGGTCTAGAAAAAACAAAATCAGTCAAAATATGCTCTTGCAATGAATGCTGATTTGTTTTTTCAAAAAAAGCATCGAAATGGCTGTTTTATTATCATAAAACGATTTCATGATTATTTATGGGCCAATAACTGCATTTTGTGGAGAAAGTTTTACAATTATTTTTTAAGGTGGTCCTATTCTTTTGTCCTTGATTGTATTATAGGTAACTTCTTTCTGATGTGCCGAGATGAGCAGTAGCACCAAGCTACGGTGCTGCCATTGCCGCTACTTTTAGATTTTTGTAGCGGGTAGTGGTAGCGCAGTAACTTTTTTCACGAAGTAGTGATTGCGTCGGTATTTTTGTGGATTTGTAATGACGCTATCACTATTGTTAACAATAATTCATTGGCTCAAATATTGAAAACGATTTTTTATTCAAGCCTGCTCTAGAGCTTTGTTTGCGATAACTTGATTATTTACAGTAGTAGTGAAAATGCAAAAGCGACCGTGGGAAAGCATGCTGTATGCAGCAGTGAACTTTTACGGCGTTATTGTTTACTCTCTTCTATTCAGAACATAGCTAAAATTTCCTGATAGTCAGTAGCGGATACAAGGGAAGGCACCTGGGTACGTACCTCCCAAAATTTATATTATTTTTTGCAAAAGAGTTTAGCCTACTCCAAACGCTCAACCAGGTAATTTGACCAAGAGTCACGTATGACCGAGTGGAACTTCACGCAATATCCGGATCCGATGTGGCCAGTTCGATTTAATGCAAAGTTTGGTTGGTCGCATCACGTTTATTTGGGTAGCTGCTGCTGACTTGAAAATCGCAAGCTCTTCTTCTAGACCAGGGGTCGGCAACCTGCGGCCCGCGGGCCAAATCCGGCCCGCCGACACATTCTATCCGGCCCGCGTCCTCTTTTCGAAATTGTATATTTATCCGGCCCGCGACTTCTACGTAGTTTCTATTTCAGCGACGCAAACTGACGTTTGGCGAATACTATTCAATTGAGCTGACACAACGCTTCTAAACAATTGCATGACGCAATAATAGATTAAAGACCTGTGGAAAAGGAGAAAAAAATTAGGCTTAGGGCATCGTCACGCATCAAGCACTTCGCACCTCGACTATGAAAACACGGAGAGCGAGCGTTTTAGTTGCAATCCTTCTAATACAGTGAAACCCCGGTTGGCGACCACCTCACTAAAATGACCACCCCGTTAACAGGACCACTTCATTGCCATCCCAAATAATTTGCTATGTTGATGCATTGTATTTTGTTTCACTAACGCGACCACCCCGCTATCCAGACCGCGACCACCATATTCTTGGTCCCACAATGCAAATTAAACTCCGCCAAAGCGACCACATGTGCGCAATAATTTACTTTTGTGACCAAAATAAAAAGATAAGATCACTGTGTGCACACACAAACAAAGAAATTTCGTAACAAATAAACAGTGTGATGTAGGGAAGTGCATGCACACACTAACAAACAAAGAAACTACAGTACTGTACACACAAAATGGCGTGCGAACTGATTAAAACCGCTTAACTTAAAAGTTTAAACTCATTCTGTAAAACCCATTCTGGCGAGTTTAGTATTTTTCAATCTGCAGTTGTTTTTATAAAGATATGGCGCTTAGTAAAAAGAAATCGCGTGAACTTTCAATCAAAGAAAAAGTTTTGGTTATAAAGCAAAAGGAAAGTGAGGGAAAATCTCAAAGGGAACTCGCTAAGATTTTCGGCGTAAGCAAAACTCAGATACAGAGTACGCTAAAAAGAAAGGCTGATATTTTGGCTGCATACGAGGATAATTTACCTAATGATCGAAAGAGAATCAAAACGTTTCAATTTGAAGAAGATATCGATTTGCTAACTTTCCGATGATTCTTTTTCGCTTATCATAGGCTACTTAGGCAAATCAATGCCTGCATTTAAGGGTGTAAGTCCAGTTGTTATAAATATGATGCTCAACGGCAAAATTCACTAACCTGACCACCCCGCTAACCTGACCGCTTTAATGCGGTCCCATGGGTGGTCAGGTTAGCGGGGTTCCACTGTAACATATTTGTTTGCCACTGAGCAATTTCCTTTAATAAAAAGTGAATTTCTGTTTTGTTTTTAGCTAATAACTAGAAAACATAGCCCTTGTAATATAATTTAGCAAAAATGTTATCAAAACGTAGAAAAGTTGATGAGGAATTCAGAGCGTTTAAAGAAGAGTGGGAAAACAATTTCTTTTTTGTAAATCACCATGGAAGACCTACTTGTTTGATTTGCAACGTATCTATTGCTGTCAATAAAGAGTACAATATCAAGCGTCATTACGAAACAAAGCACAAAAGTTTTTCTGAGCTAGTGGGTCAAGCAAGAAAAGACAAACTTGATCGACTAAAAAAAGGTCTGAAAAAGCAAAGTGATGCATTCCACAAAATTTTGACTAAACAGGAAAATAATACTCTTGCTAGCTACAAAGTAGCACAGATAATAGCCAAAGACAAGAGGGCGTTTATAGACGGCGAATTCGCTAAAAAATGCATGATGGCTGTTGTGGAAACTATATGTCCAGAGAAAAAAGAGGCATTTCTAAATGTCAGTCTTTCCGCGAGAACCGTAACCCGTCGAATAGAAGAGATGTCTGAGAACTTGAAAGCAAGTCAAGAAGATTGTTTCAAAAAACTACAGTTCTTTTCCATAGCTATAGATGAGGGCACGGATGCTACAGATACAGCCCAACTGGCAGTGTTTGTGCGTGGAGTAAGCGAAGATTTTACTGTTCTTGAAGAATTTGTACAACTGATTCCAATGAAGAATACAACGACAGGGGCTGACATTCTGAAAGAACTACTTCAATGCCTTCAAGCCAAGAATTTAAATCTAGCAAGACTGGTGTCAATAACAACTGATGGGGCCCCATCAATGGTAGGCAAGCATAAAGGGGTCGTGTCTTTACTTCAGAAGCACATGCAAATCAATGGAATTGATAACAGTATTGTTAAATTGCAGTGCCTTATTCACCAGGAGGCATTGTGTGCAAAGGTAGCAAGCTTCAAAGATGTCATGAGCATAGTGGTGAAAACTGTGAACTTGATTTTGTCGCGAGGATTGAATCATCGTCAATTTAGACAACTGCTCTTAGAAGCAGAGAGTCAATACGGCGACTTGCTTTATTTCTGTAATGTACGGTGGCTTAGTCGAGGTGATATGCTGCTAAGAGTGTACCAATTGAAGGAAGAAATCGTAACCTTTCTTGAACAAAAAAAACTCAATGCTTCAGAATTTCGCGATCAAAACTGGATTTGCAATTTAGCATTTTTAGTCGATGTTACGTCTCATTTAAACAAGTTGAATCTGCAGCTACAAGGAAAATGCCAATTGATACACGACATGTGGGGCCACATACGTTCATTCACAACTAAACTGCGACTGTGGGAAAGTCAGTTGCAAAGTGGAAACTATGCGCACTTTTCTACATTACAACAACACCACCCTACCTGCAGTGATCAATTTGTTTCTGTGATCCAACAATTGAGAACCGAATTTTTGTCCCGATTCGATGACATCCGTTCAATAGAGAATGATATCAAACTTTTTAGTACCCCCTTTGATGTGCCGGTGGAAGTTGTGCATGAGCAATATCAAATGGAACTGGTAGAGTTGCAGTGCTGCGACGAGTTGAAATCAAAATTTCACGCCAAAGGTGTTTTATTGCTTGACTTCTATAAACACCATCTTAAATGCGAAAAATATCCATATCTGATCAATCATGCCAAAAAGATCACATCGATGTTTGGCAGCACCTATGTGTGCGAACAGCTGTTTTCATCAATGAAAAACACCAAAAGCAAGTTAAGAACAAGACTAAATGACGGCCACTTGCAAGATGTTATGCTTCTGGCCTCTTCCAATTTAAAACCAAACATCGATAAACTTGCAGACCAGAAACAACATCAAGCATCTCATCGATGGCTTGACAATGGGCGGTTTGACAATAAATGACCTTAATAAACTTTCATATCAAACATCGTATTAAAGTTATGACAGAAACAGTAAATGAATGTTCTTGTGCATTTTCGTTTGTTCACGAGTAGTTAAGTTATTTTGACTTCTTACCTTACAAAAACTTTCAATAAAAACACAATATCAACGGTTTTGTTGACTTGACGTGACAACCTAGTCCTAGCCTAGACATTATTGTGTATTTTGTTTTGTCCAGATTTAGTGGAAACGCTATTTATGGCCCGCGGCCAATTCTTGAGCTTGATTTTGGCCCGGCAGCATCAGAAGGTTGCCGACCCCTGTTCTAGACTCTCTAAGTGCTGTTCATTGCTTTGTTACTTAACGTTTCGGTTGCTACTAGCTACCAATGCAACACAGTAGTAACTAGAATAGTCGCTGCATTATTTCTTTCAAAGATATCCTAGGTTATTTTAATTGTGGTATCACGTAGCAATCAGGCTATGTTGGTAAAATGTATCATTAAAGTATCTTTCGCTTTGTTCGCATCTGCAAAGCAGGAAGGAGCAAAATAATTTACCAGTAGGTCGGTAGGAGGTCAAATATTTGCAGCGCGAATATTTCAAAGCCTGCAATAGGAAGTATCTGACTCAGCGTTGTCACATCACAACGCTTTATCGAGCTATTTTTCAATCGGTTAGTACTAAATATTAGTACTGTACCACTAAGTCAGCCTTTAGAACTTTGGATGTTATTGTGATTTGTGATTTAAGTAACTAGCGAAAAGAAGATGGCATAAATTTTGGTCAAACGTAGCTTTTTGTGAAGACTGAAGCAATTGGCTGATGATCAGTAATCATACTACAGGATCTATTAATCTAATTTACTTGCGTGTTTTGTCACCTTAAATCAGGGGTGTCCAAACTTTTATCACTGAGGGCCACATTGCTGACATTTTAAAGACCTGTAGGCAGAGTTAACTCAAAATAGGTGGGAACCAACGGTCAGCAACGTTGGAGAACGCAATATCTTGCCCAAAAGTTAGGAAATCTCCAAAACAAAATGGTCATCACCTCCTCTCGCTATCACAAATTATGCTTTTCGTGCTGTAAATTTGTTTTGCAAATGTGAAAAGGGCTCCGCGGGCCAGATAAAAAGCTTTCGCGGGCCGTAGTTTGGACACCCCTGCCTTAAATAAACATATTGACTAGCTAGAGGAGTGGAGGTCACTCGAAACAAAATTGGTTCAGGTTTGTAAACTGCAGACAGCCCGTAGAAACCTGGCTCCTTGAAAAGAGTTTTGCACCCTTAAGAACCATTGAGCTCAGAATGTATGTTGTTAAGATTTTCTTATAATGACGTAATAAAGGCAACTGAACGCAACATGATTGCGTCATAGTGAGAGGTACGGGGATGAGCCTGGCTTCGCTTTGTTCGGCCGGGGTTAAACAAACCTTAAGACGTCTGTTATAAGGGTTTTTGTTTTGGCTGCTTTTTCCCGCGTTTATTTTGTAAGTTTTTGTCCTTAATTTCTGTTTTATTTTGAGGAGGTGCAGATAGAACGATCTTATAGCTTTTCATCTCCACTTATGGTCTTTTGCACCTCCTCACCGAATTGCACCCCTCGTGTGTTTTTCTTTGGTGCAATTCGGAAAATAAACACATGGGCTACTTACCACTACTACTACTGCTACGACTCATTGAAATTATTAGCTACTGGCCTAATTCTAGCATTTTCTTGAAATAGATTAAGAATCTTGCAAAATAAATCCTGTACAAAAAGCTAAGAAAGAAATGAGTTGGCTTCCCCGGTCCGTCAAAGCTGAAAAATATTTATTTGGCTCATAGATTACACAAAATATTTCAAATCTTTCGCCCCTCCAAAATTTTTTTCTAGATTCGTTACTACTGATGGTGACTGCAAATTGCTACAAAAAAAATTTTAGGGTCTCTTCCTAACAAAGCAAAGCTTCTGATATCGCGGGCTGCTATCAAATGGTTGAAAGACTTTTTACCAACCGATTTCAAAACTTGCAATTATTACTTTTTACTCCTGCAGAGATGCTAGTTTGATTGAAGTGTATTCTTTTGAGGCTAAAAAGGTAAGTAGTTTCAAATGACATTAGAGAAAAAATAGAGGCAATACATGCATAACTGGACCTATTTTAATCAGGATATATTTTAGACATGGTCTTTTGACAAACGACTGACTGAAAAATAGATTCTAAAGGTAAAACGCAGTCGACGGCAAAATAGCCACGGCCTACAGCTTTTTTCTTGTTTCAAAAACCTTGGAGCGACCAGCTATAATGGGCTGATGAGCGTAGGTTGGTAGAGGATTTTTTGTGTTGTTTTGCAATGCACTAACTGTTACATACGAAAATAGTCTTTGTAAACTGCTCAATGCGAGTGGTCTTGTTACGATTGTTATTATTGTTCGTTGAACAAATTGTTGCAGTAAGCCAATTCAGTGACGCATCAAAAGTTAGAGCATACAAATACATGTACAATACAAAAGTTAGAGCAATACAAAAGTTGTATTGATTGATTTACAAGTAATCGAATTCTTCTGCATTTACTGCTTCATTGCTTTTGTTATTGTCACCATTCTGCTTGATATCGTCTGATGGCTGCAGCTCCGCTCGGGATATAGTAGTAATAACCAGTGATGGGATTCAAAATTTTAAGAACAGGTTCTCTTTTGTATCAAACTCACTAACAACAGGTTCCCTCATTTTAGAAAGCCTATTTGCTGCGTTCGTCTAAGGTCTATAACAAAAAACAAGAACGGGTTCGCTGATTATCACGGCACTCCAAGAACGGGTTCGCACGAACCCGTGCGAACCCCCTGAATCCCATCACTGGTAATAACTAATCACTACTCGTAGAAAGACATCCTTGCCTTTGTTCAGATAGATCCTACACTAACTGCTAGCTCGTAGTGCAAGTAATCTATGTCCATATGCAGCATCATCGGACCATTCTTCTTTGACGATGATCACGGTATTGCAGTCACTGTGACAAAAGAGCGCTGCGTACCAGATCCTCAGCAGTTCAGGGGTGAGCTCAAAAAGTATGAGGACCTTAACAAGAAAGAATAGTGGTTCCATCAAGAGTGTGCTCCTCCTCACACTGCTAATGTCTCCATGGCCTGGCTCTGTGAAAGTTTTGGTAGTGTCTTATCAGCCGCAATGTTGAAGTGGAAAAGGCATTTCACTCGCCTGACCTGAATAATCCAGATTTCTTCTTGTGGTGGTTCATCAAGGACAACATCTACCAGGATAATCCTCGCACCATTGCCGCTTTGAAAGCAGCCATAAATGCGAAGGTATAGGACATCACACAGGAGGAAGATTAAATAGTGTCAATTATCAAAAACTTTCTACGCCGCATTCAAGAATGCCTTTGACTGAACGGTGGATATCTGAAGCACGTACTCTAGGATTCCTACTCTAAGATTTTACTTCAGATTTCAGGATAAACGGTTGTAGATTCTAAAATGCTATCCTTTTATCTTTCAGTAAACGTAATCATTGTTATAGTTAAAGATTATTCGTCTATGCATGAACGTTGTGTTTCAACAACTGTGTAACACAAATAGGCAAATGTTTCAACAACTGTAAAACACCAAAATGCTGCTGCGTAAACACAAATTTTTCTGAAACTGTGGGACGCGAATATATCTGTGTTGCTATTCAGGTATCTTACTAACCTAGAGAACAAAATAATTACTGTGAGTCCTCATTATGCGGTAATTTTGTTATCCGGTAAATTCACAGTTACGGTGTTGGTAATTGTTTCCCTCGATTCTATTTACGATAAGAAAAATTCACAGATACGGTATCCGCTCGTGTTTTGTTAACACCGTGCCGTAGCGCCACTACGCAACTACGCCGCGCGGCAACCACAACAATCCGTCTCTTTCCGCGTTTCCCATTGAACACAAGCGAAATCCTTGCGGCGTGTTTTTTTTGATATTATAATCACCGCGCGCAGTGACACATCCATAATGGCCTCAAAACGTTTTGCATCAAGGGGTGAAATTCCTACTGTCCCTTAGACTTGGCAGAGACATCATTTAATAGAATAGTGGCGAGTGAATGGTAAATAAAAATATTTTTTGTTTATCTCTTTTGTGCAGTACTTTACATTTTTTGTAGGACTATTTTCTTGTATTTTCATGTCTGTGAGGGTGACTTTCGACGTGCTGGAACACATCCTCATTATTAAATGTTATAGTGGGTTCGGTATATGGTGATTTCTATTTGCGGAAAGGTTTTCAGGAACGCATATTTACCGTATAACGAGAACTTGCTGTATACTAATATTTATTTAATTGTTTGTAATCGTACGAGTTGTGATGCAACGATCTTATTTGACGTTTTGTGCAAACTTGTCTTCAAGAAGTTTCTGTAATTTCATTATGTTTTCTTAGGCTCAAATGTCTAGCACTTCATTAGTTGATTGAAAAATGTGTGCATCAGTTAAAACACAATAAATCGTATGCTGGTATTTTATTTTTGTGCTCCTTTATTGTTCCAATGGCGCTGAGATATCAAATCCGCCACCTCGGACGGATCAGCAACAGGTTGGGACCTGGGTTAATCTATAATTGCGGAGCCTTTTTGGCGCAGCGAATGTGGGAGGCGTGAAACGTGAAAAAACACACGAATCAAGATATCACATTACACGAACCTGGGTTGCATGAAGTACATCTACATTTTACAAATTTTAAGTTTTTTATCCTCTTTCATCTGAACAAGGGATTTGCAAACTGCGGCCCCAGAAATGAAAATATGAGTCCGCGCAAAGATATGACTTGTCGCTTGAGTTCACATATTGATAACGCTAAATGAAAAGCGGTCTTCAATTTAAAACTTTTCCCTATAAAAGTTAATTTCTAATAAAAACAAAGGTCGTAAAAAGGGTCTGCTCCTGGCCCGCGGTATCATAGGATTCAGTAAAATAAGCTCGGCTGCAAAAAGATTTGCATATTCCTTATTCAAACAATATTAGCTTTCTGATTTCATTATGAACATATCGAAATTACGAAAATACAAGCGAAATCAAACCCTCTATAACGTAGACAAGCAAAAACGCTGCGTGGGAGATCAGAATCTGTGCTCTGCGTCTATAATGATGGGAAAAGCTAGCTTTAGTAACAGAATTTACCTTACCTGGACAAACACTTTAGAGTAAGACCACTTTGATTTACGTCGCTACGTAGACCAATAAAAGGGAGCATTCTGTTCATATATAAAACGAAGTTTATAGAAAAAAGCTAATACGTACTACTATCAGTTATTTTATCTCGCAACAATCAATGTTAAAACACAACCAGCTCGGTCAAGCGTGACCCTCAAAAATTTATCCCAGGAAGCTATCTTAACTCCCTATTCTTTTTGCACGGTAACAATTACTACTGTTATTGGTAATTAGCGTAAGGAGCTGTTCACAAATGATGTGACACTTGTTCATCCCATTTTTGATCACCCCCCTCCCAATGTGACGTAATTTTGTCGACGTTTTCTTTAATCGCTTCACTCCTCAAGTGATAGGTCATTTGAATAAAGTTCGGATTTTCCTCATAAAACTGTTCAATCAAACGATTGAAAACTTCAATTCTTTTAAGTATAGGACAATTACAATTTTGTCATATAGCCTAAAGGTACACAATATTCCTATGTATAACACCAATACAGTGTTCCCTCGCTACTTCGCGGTTCAAGTTTCGCGGCTTCAGTGCATCGCGGTATTTTTTTTCAAAAAAAAGTTTTTTTTGATCGGCTGCCTATCACATCGCTGATTGTCTGCGCATAATCACGCCATTCTCGTTCACCTTGTTAACTGTGTCTCCTGTATCTTAAGGTTGTAAGTCATTTGTGATTGCTGTACTGTACTGTTAACTCTTACTATGACACCTAAGCGCCATGCCCCTGCAAAAGATAATGTAAATAATGTACAATATCGGACTGTGTTCAGAACAAACAAAACAGAAAACATTTCTAACTTTCCGTGTTCTTTATCGTTCAGTTTTCAGAAGAGTAAGCGTTCATGAATACTGATGTGCATGAATACGTGTCGAAAAGTAAGCGTTCATGTATTGTATACCTGTATTAGCCCAAAGGCGCCGGGAATTCTATAGTACCGCCACTTCGCGGTTTTTTACTTATCACGATGGGTTCTGGAACGCATTAACCGCGATAAATGAGGGTCTACTGTATTACAGTTTTCTTCCCTTTCCCCCCTCCCCAGAAAACGTCGCATGATATTTAAACGGCCCCTAAACAAAAGCTAATTTTGAGGGTTAAAACTATAATTTTTCATCATTTTAATGTTGTTAAATGTTTTTTGAGCTTAATTTTTTAAAACTTACATTGGAGGTCAATTTTTTATCTCCTTACTTTATCCATCTGCATAGCAAAATCGTTTGACAAGTTTTTTAGGAATTGGCGTTTTGTAGTCGTAAAACCTTGAAATACTTTCATTCCTTAGTCCAGTGATTTTTAAACTTGTTCGTAACGCGACCCCTTTTGAAAAACAACATGACAGTGAAACCCCTTCTCAAAATCACAGTAGTGCAGCGCAAAGTCAAATGTAGTTGCAGCGCAACGAAAAGTTACATTGATCGAATATTTAAATTACATTTACTTTGGACAAATTATAATAAATTAAGGCTCTTTTATTCTTCTGTCTTCTCTCAGAAAAAGATAAAATAGAAATCCGTTCAAAAGCATTTTGCGACCACCAGGTTGAAAACCTTCGCCTTAATCGGTTTCAAGAAAACTGGAGAGGCTAAGAACCTTATTCCCTCCATAGCCATCCCCATGTTGTGAGTTAGAACATCCCAATTTACCAGTTCAATTCCAAACCATAATTTTTTTGCTACGATTAATAACAGGCCTCACAAAAACGAAAAACGCTTTGGGAACATTGATCTTCAAAAAAAGATCTTCGTGTGCGTCAAAAAAAGGTCTTCAAGATTAGAGAAGGCAAAACATCGCTTTTTTACGCAGTTTACAGTTTATCGCTTTTATGGTTTCTACGGTCCTCCTCTCCTCCAAAAGAAAATTAATTCTTTAATACGCAGGTGGCTTTTAGCGTTGTAGATTTGTATTTGATGACATAATTTGGTATTGAAGTAATCATTGACGGCCAACAAGAAACTTTAACGAAGCCTCTAAATTTTGCGTGGCTCTTGGCTTTACTGTAATCCTGTCGGTTCTCTCCCAACTACATCCACGACTGCCGTTATCTTCCCCATTCGATGGTGTAGCCAAGAGAGCACGGATTGTCGTTGCCATCATATCGTAATTTTAACCGATTGCAGCAACATTTTATTACCATAACAAGTGAAAAATTCAATCTTACGCTCCCAACGTTATTTTATAGCTACCCACCCGCCCCCCTCTCTCTTTACGTAATTGTGGTTGCATTTGTGAGATATCAAAATTTCAAAATATTATATTGCATTATTTTATTCTTGCGCTACGATTTTGTTTCAAGAATTAGAATAATGAATTATAACATAAAACGATAGAAAAAAAGCTGTCAATGTGAATTGATGGGTATGGAAAAAATCGAAAAATAAAGGGAATCAAATCTTGAAGTCAATGAGAAAACAATTTGATGATTTTTGGCTTGTCAGATGATTACTACTGGTATTTACAGTGGGAAGGTTCTATTTTTCTAGTCAGGACAACCACAAAAGTTTTATTGCCCACACTTCACTTCAAAGGAATTCTGCGGTTTACGCTACGTTCACGTTTGAATGTAAGCGCTTTTGGTTCTTTTTTTCTTTATTATGTAAAAGCGAAATACGGTGTGAAGAATTTTGATGAAGTGGGTTTTGAAATCGCTATGGTTAAATGAAAATTGAGTTGAACGTCTCTGTCAATTTAAGGTCAACCAAAAGTCAGATAAGTTTTGGGAAAACCTAAAAAATTTCAAACACGTTGCCCAAAAGTTCGCAAAGTTACAGCAGTTCAGATTGGCTTTGGGTCGAATCGATCCCTGCCTGGGCCAGATAATGATAAGCGATTAATTATTTGATTATCACAACTGGCAAATTTTGTGCGGGATTATTGCTGGAATTATGTTGGTCGTACCGGCCGACGAAACGTAAGCCTAAACCAAGGCACCAGCAAAGAAATTTGTGAGGCAGTTATTGATTTAGTATTCAGCGTTAGAACCAAAATTAGGACTTTATTACCGTGTTGTTCTGTTGAATGGTAAAAGAGAGAGAGAGTTTATTTATTATTGCTTTCGCGCGCCGACACAATAATCACAGTAATGATACAAAAAACACTTGTAGCAAAAGCTAGGGAGCATCGAGGAACCTTTCGGATATCGAGCCAAGATATTCCCTAATCTCATCAGATTTAGATATTAGCGAAAAACCATTGCATGACATTTCTATAATTTGAGTGAACTGTCGTAGTACGTCTAGAGTTTGAATTTTTGAGAAATAATAAAGAAGAAATAAAGAAACGGAATCCAATAATAATAATAATGTTTTTTAAACAATCCAATATTTTTGCAAGAGTTAATATTCTTCAACAATTTTACTGTATATGCCTTTTTAAAAGAAACCCAAAGCACGTTCTTTGATTCTAAATTGAGGTTACTCCATAGCTTTGAACCTTTGTGAGAAAAGCTTTTGGCAAAACAATTTATTTATTCAAGGGCAATAGTAAGCTGTCGAATTTATCAACCTCGCTTCATGTTGATGAATAGTATTTATCTTATGAAAAGAGTGATAAAAAAGTTTTTAGGCAATTGATTATGATGATGTTGATGCATAAATTTAGTTAACTCAAGTTGATATATATATTTTCTACTTTTAACACTTGAAGTCCTTTATACAATTGTGAAATTGGCGTATATAAGTTACGAAATAATACTATTCTCAAAATTTTATTAAGCCCAAACCAAATTATTTCTTGTGAAGTTTTATTTGCTATTGCCCACGCAGTAATTCCATATTGAATTCTACTGCAGACAAAACCATAGTAAAGCATGCAAAGAATTTTCCTTGAAACAAAATTGCCCAATCTGTAAAAGAGCTCCATACATCTGGCAAGCTGCAGGGACAAATAATATATTTGCGACGTCTATTTGAGATTATCATCAATAAAAACCCAAGGTATTTGACAGTGTGTGCTCTATTAATAGTAATATCGATATGAACTATTCTAAAGTTACACTGACGAGTTTTAAGAGGTTGGTTGTTTAATATCATGTAGCTACCGTGATGTAGTGGTATAGTTGTGGGTTTCTAAACGAAAGGTCGAAAGGTCAAAACTGTATAGAAACACCATCGGTATTCGTCAGGAAGGGCATGCGGAATATAAAGCGCTATGTTGCTCCAGCACAAAAGTCTGGTTCGAAAGCAAGCGTGTAGTGTTAGACATACATTGAATCAGCACGTCTGAGCCAGCAAAATGCGGGAAAATGATGTAAAATCGATGCTGATAGTTAATTTTTTGAAAAAATTAGGGATAGCTTATATTGACAGAGCCAAGAGTTAACTTTCTTGAGTTCTATTTGGACTTTGTGCTCCAGGTTTTTCAGATTCCTATCAGCCATCATCAGCCAGGTGTCATCGGTAAACAATGTAGTGTCAACATTGGAAACCAACGGGATGTCATTAATGCACAATAAAAAAAGTAGCAGCTCTCGGCAAGATTCCTGGGGTAGCTCACATGATACTTTAGTATATGAATACATAAAGTTATGTACATTAGTGTATTGATATCTGTTATTTAAATAACTTGCTAATAAATCTTGAGGTTTACCACGAATTCCAAAGTTACCATACAATTTATTTAAAAGAATGTCATGGCCTACTTAAAGAGAAGACGGCCTGACATTCTACCTTACAGCGCGAAAATTAGACGGGTAACATTTGCGCGGCAGTTGTTTACTTTTCTTCAACTGTTGGTTTCCAGCAGAGCAAATCCTTCACAATCTTTCAACAAAGTGCTTTTTAGCGTTGTTTTCTCAAGTCGTTTGACAGTGCTAGGATGCACAGCACAATTTAAAAAGTCCAGTTAGGTAGTAGAAATTATCTAATACCTGCAGTTCTAGCTATTGCTATTGTTTGTTGATTTTGGTGTAAGTTACTTATAATGTAAGAGTGTTGGGAGGGGATTTACAAAGCAGAAAATAGTAGCGTTAGACAAACGACATGATAAATGAAGCCATGGATGAAGTCTTAATTTCTGATGACATAGCAGTTAACCTAAGTTCATCATATTCATTTTAAAGAATATTTAGCTCGTTGATTCGAGCTTTAGCCAGCTAGCTGCACGTGATATAGCACTATTAAAACGCAAGGCCAAATTTGATTTCTACTTTTGCAAGTACGATTGTTCTTTAAGTTCAAAACAATCTATGCAAAAAGAGTTTACTTTGTTTTAAGTGCTTTCAATAATTGTTTTGCCATAAGTATGGTACATACATGTGTTGTTGCCTATTGCAAAACGGGATACAAAAAGCATCCACATAAAATTCATGTTATTCTTAAAAAACTCCCAGTATTGCGTTTTCCTTTGAGAAACCCAGAATTAAACAGAAAATAAATTAGATTGTGAATAGAAGAGACTTGGCTTCGACGCGACGTTCTGGTGTTTGTTCTAATCATTTTGAAGAAAAGTTTTTGAAAGTTGACAAACGAGCAGCGTTACGATGGGAATTACAACCAGTTCCTTCCATATATTCAGGCAATAAATCCGTACCCCCGGCAGTTTTGTCTACACCCAAAACCCAAAGAAGCCTCCAAGTAGAGTGACTCCATTACCTGATCGGCTTGATGATTTTAATGACCATGACAAAATTTCAGATTTTTCCAGCATTTATGAAAGCCTGTGATCTAGTGGCTACAATATGCAATTTGATAAAAGTAGAGCAGTGTTTTACTAACTGGAAAATTGCAAGACATTCGACATTCCCACCGTTACTGAAGCAATGATAATTGGTGATGACCCCCATGTTACGCTTTTCTTTTCTGTCTCCCTTATACCCTTTCCTCCATGGTTTGTTAAAGGAAAGGATTGCCGAATGACAAAAAAGTCTTTTCTGGAAAACTTTCCACCATACATCAGTAGTTTTTCAGATAACAGAGCCACAAATATCATGGATGAACTACATAAAATCCGATCCAAAAAATCTGATGCTAGACCAAAATTTACGTCAGAACTTTTGCAACTTGCCCTGATGTTGCGCTACACTTTGTTGCCAGCATACCAACTACTTGTCAATCATCTTCCTTTGCCTTCGATTAGCCTTCTAAAGAGATTAAACCAGGGAGGAGTGGAACCATTGAAAGCAGTCAAGCTATTGCTAAACGAACGCAAAATTGATAAAGACATTGTGTTGTTAACAAACGAAATGTATCTGCAAAAAGAGGTGCAATTTCAGCAAGGTAAGCTGATCGGCTGCGATGACAATGATGATTTGTTTGAAGGAATTATGACATTTATGATTACGGGAATACGGAAGAATGTGCCTTTCGCAGTTCAAAGCTCTGCCAGAATCGAAAATAGAGGGAAATTGTTGTTTGGCCAAATAGTAGAAAGTATACAATCTCTCCATGAAATAGGCTTTCACATGCGAGCAGTAATTGCGGACAATCATCACAGCAACGTGTCCGCCTTCAACAAACTTTTCTCAAAATATGGAAGTGAATTGAATGAAAATGTGATTTTGTGTCATTCTACGTCAGATCGAAGAACATATTTATTTTATGACTCCGTACATCTGTCAAAAAATGTACAACACAATCTATTGAACTCCTGGCAATTTATTTTTCCTCAATTTCATTTTTCTGACTTTGTTAGTCTTCCTGCTGGGAAGATTTCATGAAAGCTGCTTCGCCAAGTCTTTGATGAAGATGAGAAAATACAGGCGAACTTGAGAAAGGCCAACAAGCTCATATAAAAAGTTCTACTACAGGAGAAACCAGGCAAAGTGTACCATTAGCTTTGGCGATATTTGACCCGACCGCTTCCGCAGCCATAGAAAACTGTTTTCCAGAACGCAATGCTGCGGCACAATTTCTACGCTTAATCTTTGGTGGACGATAAGCAACAGCAAACAACAATTTATTGTGAACTTGCAACGTGGAGGTGATGCAAAAGCAGGTTACTGCAAACCAACATTCCTCCGAAAATTGTCTGATTGGCTTTCTGAATGAAAAACTCAGCAACTTCCAAACACGAAAAAGCTTACCCTCAGCAAGCAGACCACTTCTGCATTAGTAACGACTTTGAGATGCACCGCTACACTGATTGAAGATTTACTTCAAGAAGCTGTGCTCATGTTCCCACGGCACGATTTCAAACTGATCCTTTGGAACTGCAGTTCTCAAAATATCGTCAAATGAGGGGCGGACGATTTTTGGTTGAACTGCGAGGAGCTTAAAGTAATGAGCGAATATTAGCACTTAACTCTCTTCTCAAATAGTCGATTTCCTTCTGGCATGAAAATATTCGTCCTGACAGCAGCAAAGATCTCGCTCTGCTGCATTTCAATCAAAATCTAGAAAACATACCTTCTGAGATTGAAAGCTGTTATTTGGATCAAAACTCAACCAAGGTGCTGCCTTTTTTATACATATATTGCAAAAAAAATGGGGATATATTGCAAAAAAGATGATCAAGAGGACCCCCTGTTTAGACTGTAGGTCGTGTTTAATTTACAACACTGAAAACCAGTCTGCCTCTGAATGCTATGAATACCTTTCAACGTTGTCTCAAGGTGCTTTGACGCAGCTTGCCACTGATTTAACGCATTATGTCAGAAAATCTTTTGCTATGCTGGACCTATGCGAATATATTATACGCCAGAGTGATCTACATGAAAGAGTTGCCGCAGAAAATGTAATGAAATTTAATGATTTGCCACAATCATTTCTGTGTGACAATCACCTTGAAAACATTAAGTTTATCAACCGCACAATTTGTAACGTCTATTTCAATAATACCCAAAAACTTGTCAACGGCCAAGTGCGGAAAGAAGTTGCACAGCAATTCAAGGAAAGGCAAAGGAAGCGACGACACATATGATTGAAATAAAACTTTGCGACTACAGTATTATCTAGCTCTAACACAGAAAGCGGCACAATGCACAATGTAGTTTTTACTTGATGATTTTAATGCGCGCTACGTATCTTATACTGTTGCGCTGTTTTAAGCTGAAGTAAGTGCTGCTTTTTGATAAATTTTTACTTTTAAACAACCTATCAGGGATATCTAAAACTAGTTTTAGATATCCCTGAACCTATTTGATTAATTGACAGTCATCAAATATTAGACAGTGGCGTACTGAAACAATTTTGATCCTGCATAAAAAATATGTTTCTCATACTATCCCACTGGAACGTTAGCATAAAATCTCGTAAACGCGAAAGGTAAACAAATCGATACGCTGATGTTACCCGTCTAATTTTTGTGCTGTAATGTAGAATGTCTGGCCGTCTTCTCTTTTAAGTAGGCCATGAGAATGTCATGATTAACCTTATCAAAAGCCTTTGATAGATCCAAAAACAAACAGCATGCATATAGACTTTGAACAATATTGTTTATGAACTTGACGTATATCGAGTTGATTGCAAATATTGTTGAAGAATTTTTTCAAAAGCTAAACTGGTTTTCACAGAGCAGATCATTTTTTTCAATAAAATTAATGATGCGGTAGTAAACTAATTTTTCTAAAATCTTATCGAATTGTGACAGAATTGAAAAAGGGCCACAATTAGAAGCTTCTTTGGGATCAACCTCGCTAAAAATTGGAATAGCTTTGGCAATTTTCAAGCAGGTTGGGTAGACGCCTTCACTAAAGCAATTGTTTATCAATTTACAAAAAAAAAGAGATCTATTGATTTACTAATTTTTATAAATTTAGTTTCGGCGTTGGTATAACTGGTTGCTTTTGAACCTTTAAACGAGTCAATAATATTAATTTCGTTTGGATGCATTGAAGTTAAGAAGAAAAAATTAATCATGCCTGTGTATGGGGTGCCAACTGTAAAGTACGTTGTAAAGTAAAATTTTGCAGAGTTTAGAAAAAATCATACAGCAACGAAAACGTTTTTCCTTTCCAAAAATAAATCATACAACAACAAAACCATTTTTTTTCAAAGACAAATCATACAACAACGAAACAATTTTTCCATTCCAAAGACAAAATCATATAGCAGCGAAAACACGGTGAAGTGCCGTCTGTAAAATAGCGCTACTTGTAAAATGCTACCTCGTGCAAAATATGTTCGGGAACTGTTGTAGTAATTTAGAAGCAGCGAAGTTCGGTTTACTGTAACATGTGGTGGTTATATATAGGTAAACCTAGGCTTTGCTTTGCAGCTAACCAAATCTTGCTGCATCTAAATTACCACGAAAATTTGCGAAGATATTTTGCACGATGCACTATTTTTCAAGTAGCGCTTTGTTTCGTTGCAGTATCGGTTCCTTAAAAAGGAAAATTTGTTTTGTCGCCTCCAGGAAGTAATCAAAAACAAGATGGTCACACAAAGTATAAAGAATTATTAAATCTTTTTGTTCTTTGTATCATGTTTTCACTTGAGTAATAAATGTTCATCTCAATACAGAAAAGTTCTTGCAATATTTTTGTGGTTTGTGGACATTATGACAGTATTAACATAAAACAATTAAAAAACTGGAGGTGGTCTTAAACTTTTGCCCCAGACTGTATATCGTAATAATCTATCTCTGTCTCTATATTAAGTAAATTTTTTGCAATGTTTGTATTTTCAGTTTCGATACTGTTATCAATGGTGTGGGTAGAACCGCAAATTTGTGGCAAACCTCTTGGCCTTTGAACAGTAGAGTTAGGGAATTCTTGTGACTGCTATTTAGAAAAAATTGTCGCAATCAACCCAGTTTCTGTAACGTAAATTATTGCTGCATTGAGTAGCACTTGAACTATTAGGTGCACGGGCGTAATCTTGTTTTGATTTGCAGATTGCACTACCGTTATCAGCAACATCACAGAAGGTCACGTCGTTTTCGTTGTCAATATGGGATTTATCAGCCGGCAATGTGTTAAGCTGTTCAGCCGCTGCATTGCCCTTGTGGCTGTTGTCAAAGATTGGGCAGTCATGCACAAGTTCATTACGTAGCGGTCCGGCAGGCATCTGACTGTAGTCCAGGTTAAAATAACAGCACTCCGTATGGCCACTAGTCATTTCTGTCATGAAAACTACAAAACGAAGACAGCGTTCAATAAATAAATCCAAGTGCTCTTGGTAACTTTCTGCTTGTGGTTTGTAATTGAAGTGGCTGAGGTTGCAACACAATTCCCTTTCTCAAGCACGCGGAGACGTGCAAAAGGACAGATGAAGTTGCTGAGGTTGCAACATGCCTTCCCGCCAACGTTAAAAGAGTGAGGCTTGCCGGCCGAAGTAAGGAAGATTCCCGCCAAGACATGATTAAAAAGTGGTCTTGATGTTAGGTGCTCGGCGACTCGACGAGGGCTTGTGCTGCTCGACTGAAGACACTACTTGCAAAGTACATCGGAGAAGTTGTAGCTTCTTCGCGTGGTCACCATTTTAGTGCTCCCGCAGGCATCTGACATAACTCCGAGTTAAAAACAGTGCATTCCGTATGTTGACTAGTCACGTCTCTTATGAGAGTTATTGCACGAAAATGGCGTTCTGTATATAAATTCAAGTGCTGTTGGTGACTTTCTTGTTGTGGTTTGTAATGGAAGTTGCTGAGGTTGCTACAATTATTTTCATCAACATAGCTATTTTTCAAATTAAAAACGTCATGATTTAACAGAAAAAAAAAGATTTTAATAACCAATTTGGATATGAAAACATTATTTAAAGTCAGATTTTGCTAAACACTCAATATTGAATCTCAAAGGGTTATTACTGAATTTATCAAAATCTGTGTAATTCCATATATTGATATAAATAGGTCGTCTGATGAATCAATTGTTAGCCAAATTCCCGTACCACGTGTTGCTTTCGTTGTTGATGATTGTTCCTGATTCCCGTGCTGACTGCTTCATACATATTTTTCCGTTGGTAGTATGAAAGAGAACAAATTTATTTTTACCAACTTCTTTCACATATTTTAATATTTTTGCTCGCAAGGGAGTCAAATCTTCTGAAAGATAAACACCACTGAAGTTTTAATTTTATTTTTATAAATAAATTCGATTCTTTTTCTGTATGAAGCAAAACGCACAAACATAGGCTGTGATTTCGCTTTTGTACTTCCCTTTTTTTTCCAGTCGATGTACCCTCTAGATATCTACCTCAGGGTTGAGCTCAATATTCAGGGCTTCCGCCCCCTTCGTTACAACTTCTTCACCATCACCTTTTTCATTAGTTCTTTCCGCTACTCCAACAATTCTAATATTCTCTTGTCTACCAAATTGTTCAAGTTCATCTACTTTAAAAAACATTGTATTGACAACTTGGTTTAGTTTTTCATTTTCAGTTTTGATTTTCTCATACTTCAGTTTGCTTTTTTCTACTTCTTCTTTTAGATATTCGATTTCTTCAATTGGATTTTAGTCTTTGTATTAATTTCGGCAAACTGTTTTCTGTTCTCGCCGTTCAAACCAGAACTCAATTCATTTTGATTAGTTTTGTTTTTAGGTCACATATTACCAGATCAGCGCAAAAAAGCACGTCTGTTTGCTACAACTGCACTGCCACTGATGAAATTTCTTTATCTGTAAGTGTTACCAGAAGTGATAAAACGTCCCATATTTAACAAAGCCAGTACTGATACTAGAAGTACAAAAAATAATTTCCTGAAAAAAGCACTAGGCATATTTTATTTATTTCTGTAAGGGGATTGACTAATTTTGGACAATATGAAGTAACAGGCAGGGATGTGGAAACGGTTATTTTTCAACCACTTCCACTTCCACACCTATCGCTTCCGCTTCCACCAACAAAAAACGAAAAAACGGCCGTTGACAATTTTTTAAAACTTTTGTGGGTCTATAGCCCGCCTTCTCCTGCACTTTATCATTTTGAAGAGACAAAAACCTTCATTTATTGCTATTACTTCACCTACTTCGTTTAAGCTTATTGTTCCGAACTACTCTGTGTTTGTTTTTCTTAGATATTAGAACTCGTCTTGAATGTGGAACAGTGATTTTCAACCTTTTGGTCATCGCGGAACCCCTAATATACTTTCGTGTTTGTCACCGAACCCCCTACTAACAAAAATTTAGAAATCACGAATTGCTTGCAAGAAAATCAAATATTTCGTTACTATAGTTCAAAAAATAATTAAACATTTCAACAAATAGACAGTTATTACAAGTTTCTTCACTACTTACAACTACTTTTACAACAGTTAACCTAATGCTTCTCAGATCTAAATCGTATGACCACATGTTACAGCTCTCGACAATAACCTGTCGTCACAACAACAAATTACACCGTAAAGCATTGGTTTTCCCTCTCTATCCTCAACTCACTCTGACTTTGAGTTAACTTTAACTCTAATCATCATTAGGACTTCCTGTCCGTCCCCAAAACACGTATTGACTTTGATCTTTTTGGATAGTGAAGTGTGAAATTTCTGTCGTATATATAGTATGTACATGTAAAGCGAGCAAAATGAACTGCACCAATCAACAGTCGCCTCAACGTGGTGGTGCGGTCCCCAACCCCATTTGGGATGGGTTAAAATTGCTGTTGGTTTTCCCGAGGGTCCAAGTTACCCCAGACACTCCCCTCATACAAACCATTTTTTCGCCGTGCAGCCTCCTGAAAAATCACAGAAGGGTAGCACGCAGCCTCTGTAAAATTAGCCTGTCTTCTCTCTACTCCTGCCTTTCTCTTGCCCATCTTCTCATTCTTCTCCTTCTCCTGATAAGCAGCAACGTTCATCCTAACCCTTGTCCCGTCTTTCCCAGTTCAGTGTGCGCTGGAAATGTGACCTGGCTGGGTAGGTCAGCGCAATGCTGCGCATGCTCTAATTGGGTTCATTTAAAGTGCTCGTTACTCTCCTTTTCTAGACTCAGGATTCTTGGCGGCTCTCACTCCTGGAGCTGCCTTTCCTGCTTTTTTTGCAGATTGTTTTGTCCTCGCCACCCTGTCCTCTTCTTCATCTTTCCATCTACCTCAAACTCTCTGGCAGATCTGTCAGGAACCGTCTTCTCTCTCTTCCTGTTCTATCAGGCCACAATGGGTCCCCGGACACTCGTTTCTCCCGGGCAACGACTCGGCTGATGAGCTGGCCAGACGGGAAGCGCTACTTGTTGCATCAGCAATTCCTTGTAGTCTCTCTTCTCTTATCTCTCGTATTTTTTTCTTTTCTCGGACTGGAGGCATACTGTCTCCTTTAAATTCTTTGACACACAGGTTCCCTCGATTCCACCGAGAAACTTGTGTTTCTACGTTATGCTCGGTGTGTTCTCTCTCGCCTTCGCTGCAACGGACACAGCCTTCTGTTAAGCTCTTATCTCTCTAAAATTGGCAGAATCGAAAATCCTTCTTGCAGCACCTCCGGACACCGCCCACAACACCTCTCATCTCATTCTGCACTGTCCAGCTACGGACTCTTTGTGCCGGTCGCTTTTTGGCAATATTCTGTCTCTCTACGACCTCTGGTCCAGGCCCTTAGGAGTTGCCTTGATTCTGGGGCTCGATGGTCTTCCGACATGCTCCCATCCCCCGGAAGGGGCAGGGTAACAACAACAACAGCAAAACTGAAATTACAGACGCACTATTACGTCACAAAGGGAGTAAGCAAATTGAGACGTTCTTAAAGTTGTAAACAGAATTACGTCACAATCTGCAACTTGCTATCACAAGATTCCATTACTATTTATATACAAGGAACACCACTACATACAAGAAACCAATATACTGAAATAAGAAATAAATACTAGAAATAAACGAAGAATTTTTGCGGTCCCCTCACGGAGCTCTTAAAACTCACGGAACACAACTGCATGTTTTGCGAAACCCCCGTTGAAGAGCTCTGATGTGGAATGATCAAGTTGTTTCCGTCGTGAGTAATTTCTTTTTCAACATTTTCAACCCACTAACCAAGGTCAGTTAAGTTTAATCAAATCATCATTTTATTAGCTACCTTTCATTGTCCAAACTACCTTTTTCTTACCCGTAATCGATTCAAAATGAGATGTTAGTTATACTTTTTCTTGTTCTCTGCGCTACTGATATCGCACGTTCATTCAAAGTTATAGTGCAACTTCACGGTTTAATCCGCATTGGAAACTGGACAAAACTTTTTCGCCAAGTTACTCTTCAAGTCAAATAACTAATGTGGAAGCGGAAGAATTTTCGCGCTTCCGTTTCCACAGAAAAAGGACCGCTTCCGCTTCCACATCCCTGGTAAAGGGAGAAACTCGCAGAGAGTATTCCAAAGAATTGAATACCACTGAAAAGCGGAAATTCCTCAAAATTGTGAATCGGTGTTAGCAAATAAATGTTCTTCGGGTTTTAGGCTTGGGGCTGGAATGAGTTAGGGTTAGAATAAGAGTTAGATCGTGAAATTTATGCGTGTTAGTTACAGCCTATCCACCATTTTAATGGAAATTAAGTGCGGCATGTTTGTACAAAATGTGGTTTGTAGTTATTATCAGATAATTAAAAAATTTCTTTAATAAAGAATATTTAAATCTATTTGTCTGGAACTCAGAAATAAATTGTCAGTTTAAGAAAAATGGCAGAAGTGACCAAGTGAGAGGACTTTTTGATGGTTTGCTGTAAAGCAACAACAGCTAACTGGCAAAGTGCTGTTCAATTTGCTTCATGCTGTTTCTTGGGTAATTGATGGTTTTCCTTCAAAGTATCATGCGTAAAGGTTTAAAACTATGCTAATATAAGCAATTAAGGTATTACTGAGCTTTTTCATTGAGAATAAAAATCACAACAGTAAAGCACCAATATATCACTTTATTCTTAAATTGTATAGGTATGCTTGGATTTTTAACAAGAATATTAAAAAAAAAAACTTATAATAAAGTGAATTTAATAAGAGTAGCACTAACTTGCTGAACAATTAAAAAATTTGTTCTTGTCTGTGGTAAAGAATTGTTTATTAGTTTGGCTGGTATGGAGTAAGTTCTAGATGAGTCTAATGAACGTTTTGATTTGGCAATTGGTCAGCAAATATGGCTTGTAAGTTTAGAAGTTGTGAGTATGACACAGTCAAAGTTTAAACGAGCAGTCTACTGCATTTTGGGCAGATGTTTTGAGAGCTAAGCATTAAAGCAGTCACAATATGAATTACATAAACAATTGTGCAGTTGCATTAGCGATTATGAGCAAACTGTTGCAAGTTTCTAAAAACAGAAAAAACTTTAGACATTACTTTAAAACTGTAGTTGTGTCAGGACTAGCTCTATGCAGAACTGTTTGAACATGCAGCTTTATGTTTAAAAAATTACTAGAATTTTATCTTGATTTGTAGTTGATAGCAATTTTTTTTCTGTAAAAAAAGACACACAAAAATATTGACAGTGAGATTTTAAATGTTATTTCTTTCTAGATCGCAGAAAATCACTTTCCAATCATTATAACATTCAAATCTCAACGTGTATACTATGAGTTCATTATCTAGTGTAACTATTACTCGTCAACATAAAGAAAATGTGGCAATACTTCATGAAGGTAAGAATGATCTTTGAGTGATGTAATTTCTTTCTGCATCATCTGTAATTTTTATTTTTAAAGCAAAAGCTTTTAGATTAAATGAAAAACTTTAATGGTGTATTTTATATTTGTGTATGTACCTAACTAGGCAAGGAATTCTGGTGTATCATAAACTTCATTTCACCCATTCAATATTATTTGCTTATATTAAACCTCAAAGGAATTTTAAAATGGTTATGTCGAAGTTGATTATTATTTATAAGTCGATTATCTTACTGCCATGTCACACATCGTTTCACTGCAGAGATTATGAATGAATAATTTTAGTGTTGTGCCAGTGTATGTTGTGTGATGATAACACAGCTCATATCACCCAAAAATTATGAACATACTATTATCAATACAAACAAAATGTTTCTAGAAGATTGAAAAATTGGCAATAGTGGCAAAAGTTGTTATAAACCTGGGGTCAGCAATCTTTATTTTTTTAAGTGTAATATGGACACGTATTCATCAAGTTGTAGCCTTTTGGACTTCTTTGCAAAAATCATTTCCAACACGACAAATGACTTTTAGGCTTTTATGAACTTTCAGGAGTGATTCAATTGCTTTTCTTAAAAATTTAGATTACACAAGACAAAAACTAAAGTGTTCTGAAATCAATAGAGCTTCAGCTTGATGAAAATACCAGATGTGTAATGAGCATATGCCTTGAACTAATTTGAGCAATACATCAAAATGGAAAGCACATGTACTAACAAATCTGACATAAACGACATACAATGGCTTTGTCTATAAATTGTGGTGATTGGTGATAAAGTTGTTCAGTATTTCAAGAATGTGCTGCTTACTTGAGTAGTGTCATTTTTTCCACTTTTACTGGAACAAATGAAAGGAAGTGGCTATTCTTCTGTTTACAACATTTTACCCTTAGAATCTGTTCTACCGCTAACCCTTGGTGTGTTTTTAATTGAGCTAATTTGCTATTATGCAGGAAGTGATGCTGCAGCATAGTGAATAGTGCTGCTGCATTCAAATGCGATGTTTGTGGGTTTGAGTCTATGCAGCTGGATAATTTGACAACAGTAGTGCTCGGTGGAGAATGGAGGCAGTATGTACACATAAGGGGAGTGTACACTGGGGATAAAATTTTCTTCTGTCATGAGTTCAATACATTGCAGAAATTGACTAATCACAAACGGTCAAGAGTAGTGTTTTTAGCACATCATCAAAATTATTCAATCACAAATGTTCAATGGCAAAATAGATTTCTTGAGTAAAGTGCCATCAACAGCAAGATAGCCACTGCTTAAATTAAAAGGGAAATAATTCTAAATAGTTTTAGGTTTTACTTGAGTTGATGCTAAAAACTTAATGTTTGGTGAATTGGAATACAGTATATTAGCATAGAAAACAGTTTTTAAATAACAGTTTTAATTTCTACAAACCTTTATTGAAGTAATTATTTTTAGTTCATATTTTAAAAACCATGTGGTGGTACTGTTCAAAGCTAACTAGTCAAGGTGAGGTGACTAATCAGCAAGCTGTGTGTACATAAAAGCCATTTGTTATTTAACTTTTAGTACAGTCAAATATTCTACAGTGTTTAATTTTTTGCAGTTTGTTTTATTCTACCAGCATTTAGTGGTGTGTTGACCTACTAATAATGGGATAGCTGAGGGGCATAGAGAGCAGTATTAACCTGAAGGATTTATAAAAGCCCTGTTTTTATATGAATTTCTTAGTGCTTTCCACACGTCAGCTCAATTTCAGCAAATGTCTTCAAAATTTGCTTAATACCCTTGATTCTCACCAAAATTATGCAGGTCTGTATGTAATAAAAAATAGGTCATCACTAAAAATGTAGTCCAGGATAAATAAGTAATGAAAAATGGGTCATCACGACAAATGTGGTTCGCGATAAATCTTTTTGCTTGCTCACGAAATTATTAGATGGCAACCCCTCTGGCTTTATCTTGGCCCTCAACGAGTTGCCATACATTTTAAAGACTTTTAACCATTGATAAACGTTTTACTACAAACATGTAACGACAATCGAAAAATAAAGTGTAACCGAATCTGTAAGGGAAAGTATTACTTACCAACACTACAATATTTGTATGTCTGTAATATACTGCGCCAGTTTAGACTAGATAGATAACAAGAAAAACTGCTAAAAAATAAATTTGTTTTCTACTGCACTAGTTTAATCTGGCGTCTATTTTTTTGCTTTTACTCGAGTAAAAGCAACTAATTCTTGATACTTTTGCTCAAGTAGATTTTGAGGCTACATTGACTACCTCTGCTTACAATTAATACAAATAAATTAAAGCAAAGTATAGATGCGGTTTGAGTTGTCGAACTATTTATGTGGTCGCAATTAAAAGCTGATTGCACGAGATTCCAAAGCAATTAGCTTATAATGGCAGCAACGAAATACTCTTCTTCTAATAGAGAAAACTCATAGATTAATACCGATGTCATATTATCTTTCACCTAGTTTACTTAACTTACTCGCACTTCGTGCGGCCACTAAGTCTTGAAGAAAACGATTGGTTGGTAAACAATTACTGGTAAATACTTGGCTCGAATAATTCTAAATTCCAACACAATAATAATTACTGGTTGATGCTTTGAAAAATTGTCATATTGCGTTAACGGCTTTTCTATATCTGCCAAGCTTGAGTGTTAGTGATGACCAGAAGCGTTGATATCAAGAAAAAAAGCGCTTTGCGTTATAGCATCCGTATCGCCAAATGATGACGTAAGCATAAGCTATTAGGGAGTGCAAAGCGAAACAAAGAAATTTGTCGTAACGAAGATTGCTGACATCTAAAATACACGAACTTCCACGAACAAAAATAGAAATATTGGAGCCAAAAAAAGTGTCATTCCAAGTGAACTGTATTTGTTGGGCAATAATAAATTCTATGGAAGCATTAGCTAAAGCAGTGTACATAGCTATGGCCGGCATATCTTGTTATTAATTGAAGTGAACGTCTTTATAACTTTAATTGGTCAGTTGCGAGAGTAGTGTATGTAAATAACAAGTTCAAACACGCTTACCTGTTAACGATTGCGTAGCCGTACTGTACGTCAGTAGGCTTCAGAAAATCTCTACTAGTTAAATTATTTTTTTAGAGTGGGAAAAAATCAGATATGCGTTGCAAAGGGAAAGCGATAGTAAGTATCTTGGATTTTTAGAATCGTTGCCAAATGTTAAATGTATACTTTGCAAAAGTGGATTTTGTGCCAATACCTGCTTGCATTTAATCTTTATGTTAATTAGGAGAATCTGCAACAATAAAAGTCATGAAATGGGAAGATAATAAATCTAATTCTCAGCCATTGAGTAAGTTACAAAGTGATTGAAATTGAGTGTGTGATTTTTTTCAGGCGGGCTAAAGGCATCATTGGTAGCCTACTAGGAAGTGCTTTCAGAATTTAAATGCTGGGTTGTTCCTAGCTAGTACTGTGTAGTGGTAGAAATTCACTGGATCAACACGTCTGCCTTGAAATATGTGGGAAGAAAAGATGTAATATCGAGCTTTATGCTCCGCTTTGCAGCCTAATTCTGAGGAAAGATGCGATTTCTTTTCAATGTTAAAATGACCTCAAATTTATGTATATTTTTCTTGCCATTTTATGTCGCCCTTGGTAACCAGTGGCAGTAGGCATGTGTACATAGCAGCCATGGCAAACCGCATCAGCAGGTTGCAAGCGCTCTGGAGATTTCCCTCTGCGGCTGGCCAGCGCTTGCTGTATGCATCGCCCTTAAGTTTTATCTTGGCGGTTTTTTCAGCCAAAGCCTTGGCTATTTTAGAAATCAATTTACAAAGGACCAAATTTTCTAATAGAAAACCATTTTCTTTGATCATACTGGTACCTTGAAAGCATTATTTGGCATCGGTACTTTCAAAAGTAAGCCGGTAGTGAAATTTAAAATTAGTTTAATGACGGTACTCATTTCAAAAAGTACTGAATACTTTAGTGGTACTGGGTGCGCTACTTTTTTCGATATTTGTATAATTAAAAGGGGACAATGTGGAAGAATCGTAAACAATTGGTTTTTGCAGTTAAAGCTTGCTGTAATGATTATTATATCTTGTGGAGGTGGTGGCATTAATTTTTTTGCAGTAGTGTTTGGCACTGGACTAGACTATGAGAATTTATTTCGTTGCCATAATAAAAAAAACGTCAAAACAAAAGTACGAAATATTTTGGTTCCGAAACTCATTTTCAAATTTGCCGCCGATCCCACTATTAGTGCTCAAAAAGTACAGTCAAACCTCGGTTTTCGAACGTTTCGGAGTTCGAACAATTCGGTTTTCGATCAAACAATTTGAGGGATAGATTAACCTACACCAAAGAGCAACCGGGCTTTGAATGTAAATGCGGTGTTGAAAAGAGCCTTTGACAGTCTGTGTAGACGCATTTTCCGTCCGACAAGATTGTCTCCAAAAAAAAAAAAGGTCACCACCCTCTTGTCGGACCGAAAGTCCGCTTGCAAAGGCTGTCAATGGTTCTTTTCAACACCGCGTATACATTGAAACCTCGGTTTCTCTTTAGTGCAGGTCAATCTCCCCCACAATTTGTTCGAAAACCGAGGTTTCACTGTATTCTTTAGGTGCGTAGAACGAATTAATCTCTTTTCTATTATTTCTAATGATTCGGTTTTCGAACAGCCTTCCAGAACGAATTGTGTTCGACAACCGAGGTTTGACTGTAATTCGTTAGTGTCCACCTCTGCTTAAAAGAACGTAGTTTTCCATTTTTCTGTTTAGAGAACTATCTCAAGAATGCAAATTTTTCAAATGGAAGTTTTTGTGTGATGGAACTTTTCAAAAAAATTCTGTTTTCATTTTGATTAAATTCTTCTGGGGGCTGCACGATTTTACTTCGGGGGCCGCTGTTTGCATACCCTTGATATAATTGATATTAGACGTTTAAATGCTTTCTAATTGCAGATTTTCAACGATTTAATTTGGAGGGGTCTTGGAAGCGAAATCACAATGTTTCATGATGCTAGTGAATGCATCACGAAGACGTAGCTTTGTGCGTGTGGGCGCTTTTGTGGTTATGCTGTACTTTAACAATGTGACGTGAGCATTTCTTACAAAGGTTCTGGATTTGCTGAAGACACTTTATGATGCGTTTCCTTGCTTGGTTGCGCTTTTAACTCGCCAAGCACTAAGAGCTTTACTAGGCTGAGCCTCTGCGCCAAGCGAGTTACGGTACCGGTAGTGAAAGTATGTATTTGGTAGTTTATACTTTGATGCTATTGTTCGTTATAAATCTTTTGCTTTCAACTAGTTTTAGGTGCGCATTTCAATCGTGTACTTTTATTGCTTGTGAATAAAACGTGTATTGTTGGTAATTTGCTATGACTATAATCTGCAAACCTGTTTTTAATAAACCACACAATCGATAGATAGTATTCGTGTATTATAGGATATCATATCTTACGGCTTAAACAATTTTTAAGGCTTGTTAGAAATGTCTAGAAAATACGAGGATTGATATTTACTCGGATATTGTCGCATTTACAACTGCATAAATAAATCTCATTGCATTAAACTAAAGTAACGAGGAATACGAAACGCGTGTATCACCAGATTGTTTTAGACACTTTGAAAGCACAATAAAGAGAAGTTGTGCATTCGGTATTGACTAATACGTGCAGAAAACTGTTGCTGTTACGTGTGATCAAACTTTTGATGATTAAAGCAAAACGTCTGCTTTTTGCAAATTAAGGCATTTGAAACATGATATATGAAAAGTTGTAAAATATAGCAATACTTAATACACCTTGAGGGATCGTCCGAAGGGACAAAATATCTTCAAAAATTGCTACAGCGCCCAAATCATATGTAGACCTACGGTAGTACTAGTGGAGCAACATTATTTACAAACGTGCATTAAAAACATGATCTCTGGTTGCTATTTTACAGTAAATACATAACAGCCTGCATATGATCAAGTTCATACAAAATCATTGGCACTAAAGTAGAACTCATTTGCTTGATGAAGTCTGTGCTTAGAACATAAGAAAAAAAAAGAAACGTGTATTAAGAGCAGAATAGGTAACGCTACGACTACATTATTTTGTGTTCAAATGACACCGACATGCATTCAAAAACATAAACAAAAACTCTTGCAACAACCAATTTATATATGCACATTGCACAAGCGAGTACCTTTTATATTGTCAGATACAGCAACTGAATTAACGTCATTGCCTGGGGCATGTAATAATAAAAGTGCAATCTAGTATGTTATTTTAAATTATCAACTCTTTCATATAGATAACCACAAAAAGCATATTTGTCAAGCTTAGCTTGCAACTTCTATTCGAGATAAAAGAACATCAGATTTCTTCCGCATATTCAACGTATCACCGCCATTTACAGATAGTCTCGACATTGTCGTTACCTAACTTAAAAGAGTAAAATACGCAAAGCCAGACAGCAACCGGAAATAACGACAAAAGAATTATTGACGTGAATGGGACATTTTGGCGTTGTGTAATTACTTCATCTAAAATTTTTTCAATCGGTGCCACCATCGCTTGAGTAGGAAGCTGACATTTTCCGACTTTCCGATAGCAGCGGTATAGACACTTTGCCATTTTTCGCATTGTATACACTGTCGGAGTAAGATAAGCTGCTATTGCGAGTCAAAGGCACATCTTCTGGGTAAGACATGACCTAAAAAACATAGATGCATGGACACCACTGAACCGGCCAAATGGAACAAAAAATCCAAAATATACTTAAATCAGATTTAAATTAAATGGTTGGTTTACCCCTCTTCTTCCTCGGGATGGAGGTGCGGCGCGATCGGAAATCCACGTTCACGCCGTCATCTAAATTGAATTACGCTAGAGAGAAGTGGCAGCCTATTTCGAACCAGTTATGAATGCATATTACAAAATGGTAGCCACACCACCAAGGCGGACTGCCATTGGAGGGTAACGAAGAGTCGCCTCCAACGACATGCTGGGTGAGCAGCTTCACAATTCTAATCCGATGAGGCACGAATAGAAAAGCATCTGATTGACGTTAATGACTACGTATTCATTTTTCAAAGTTCATTAAATAAAAATTTGGCATTCTGATCAAACAGCAAACATAAATACTGCGAAATTGTACTACCTGTGATGCATTAGTTCTCGGTTGAACGTTTAAAGTCTCGAAAGAGGGAGCTAAAGAGCGAATAAAATTGGGCATCATATCCATGTGCAGTGATGTTGCCTCATTTCCGAGTTTTTTCTTATCGCTTGTTAAGAAAAACACACCAGCAAATGACATGACGCAGCCAAAAAGGAACATTACTATCGTTATTCCACTTCGATTAAAAAACTCCTGAAAATACAAATAACTTTTGCATCAATATATGCTCGATAACAGCAAATGTTGTTGTTAACCAACCCTTCTCGAGGAAGGGGGCATGGCGGAAGACCATGGAGCTCCAAAAGCTGGGTAACTCCCTAAGGCTTGGACCAGAGGTCGTACAGCGACAGAGAGTGGCCAAAGAGCGAGCGGCGCAGAGTCCGTAGCTGAAGAGTGCAGAATGCGATGAGAGGTGTTCTGATACGGATTACCGCAGGTGCTGCATGAAGGATTCGCGATTCTGCCGATTCAAGAGATAATAGTTTAACAGAAGGCTGTTTCCGTTGCAGCGAAGACGAGAGAGGACACAGCAAACGTGACGAAGGAGCATAAATTTCTCAATGGAAACTGATGGGACCTGTGTGTCAAAAAATAGAGATGAAACGGTACGTTTCCAGTCAGAGAACAGACAAGGGTGTGAGGAGACAACAAGGAATTAAAGAGGGCACGAGTAGCGCGCACCCACCTGGCCAACTAATCAGCCGCGTCGTTCTCCGGGAGAAATACGGTAAGTGTCCAGGGACCCATCGTAGCCCGATATTCAAATAGGGGAGAGAAGACAATTTCTGCCAGAGAGCTCGAAGAAAAAGAAAAGACGAAGGAGAGGACAGACTGGCGAGAGCCGGAAAGCAGAAGAGAAATGGCAGACATGTTCTGCTGCAAAGATCTTGCAAAATGGCGCAGTCTTTAGCAAAAAAACTAGAGCAAATTGGGCCTGCCAAAAAAGGAAAAAATGGACTCCTTGCCACAAAGTGAGCAGTTGGCATGGACGTCAGACCAGCCTTTGCCAAAAGAAAAACAGTCATCAGTCCAGATCACCAGATCGTGAGGTGGGAGAGAGTTAAGGTGAGCGAGAGCCGCACCTTGGCGAGAGAAAGGGGGATCACAGCGGGAGCATGGAGAGAAAAGGGTGGACTTTACAGTGAAGGAAGGCGGATTCCGAGAGAGGGTAAGCAATCGAGAGCCTGCGTGGACCAGCGCGACGATGTAGTGGTTAGAGCGTCCGCATCGCAGTCAGTGAACCTGGGATTTATTCCCTAAGCCGAGTCATACCAAAAGATTATAAAAAATGGTATTCACAGCTCCCCTGCTTGGCGCTCAGCATAAAAAAGGGATAGTGTGGAGAACAAGCTTCCTTGTTGTGTTGTTGAGCAATGCACTTAACGGGATGCCTCCATCTTTATGGGGCAGGCAGGTGGCGTATCCATACTTCATCGGGTTACAGTAGTGAAGTTGCTCACCCAGCAGGTCAGAAGAGGCGACTCTTGGGTACCCAAGAATGGCAGTCCGCCTTGTTGGTGGTGGGGCTACCAGTCATTCATGACTGATTCGAAATGAGCTGCCACCTTTTCCCCAGCCTGATTGCAATTAGGTTGACGGCGTGAACGTGAATTGCCGTTCGTGCCGTACCTCCATCCTCAGAAAAGGGAGGGGTAATCACAACAACAACAGAGCCTCCCTAAGAAAAGCAGGAGGAAGCATGAGTGGGTGAGTGGACGCAAAAGCTCTCCACGAGAATCTTGGTTTCACTCCAAGTCTGACCAAACCTAAAATTGGAAAGGAGGTTGGGAGATGAAGGGCCCACTTATAAGACAGAGCGAAATGAGTCAGAGTGACTCGTATGGAAGTAATAATGCACCAATCAACAGCCGCTTCAACGTGGTGGTGCGACCCTTGCTTTGACCCCATTTGGGTCGGGTCAAAATGGCTGTTGGCCTTCCCGAGGATCTTAGTTACTTCGGGCACTCCCCTCATGATGGCAAATCGTAATGATCTATGTCAAACACCAGCAGAACCACTATCTTGTGAATATCACACGCGAATTATTCGTAAATAGGCCTGATATCGGAAAACTAACCTGGTAAAATATTGCACCTGCCATTATGGCACTCACTGTAAATAAGACAAAGTTTATTGGTACTACAGTTGCGATGTCAAACTTGGCCATTGCTTCGTTTAAGTATTTCACCTATACAAGTAAAACATTTGTATTAGGAGTGTAAATGCTTTACAAACACAAATCGTAAGTAATCAATTAAATTGTCATATATTCTTATCCTTCGGTCACAGGAAAACCTGTTTGCGCTTATGGAAAAACATGGTTGTGCTTAAACAATCCCCAGGATTACCAGTACTGCTGGCACAATGTGTTTCTTTTACAAGCAACTGCAGCATCGGCTAACGAACCACAAATAGAAAGTTGAATTATTACACTAGGCAACAAAATTTTGTTTATTTCTTTTTTTTAGTGTTTCTTTATGTTTTTGGGGTCGCTGATGCCGAATTTTCATGTCAGTTTTTGCATAGTGTCAACGATTTTGAAAATATTTGCAACAGATAGAAGTTTGTAATTTACCAAATAATAATACAACTTTAGCATTACGTGACATTTATATTACTTTTCAATCTTGTGTTTTTTCATTTATGACATTTTTCATTGTTTTCATTACTCTCTAGATGGTGCTAGAGAATTTTTGTTTTCTTTGTGGAATAGTAGAGCGGATGAGCAGCATTACTTGGTCAAAAACTGGCCAGCTCGCAAAAATCTCACACCAGGCTCCCACAATGTTCTTAACTAATGTCTTATCGAAAGGAGCAAAATTTTATTTCCTCCATTGCATATTAAACTCGGACTGGCCAAGCAGTTTGTTAAGTCTTTGAAACCGACAAGCCGTGCCTTTCGCCATATTAGACAGATGTTCCCAAGCATATATGAAGCAAAAGTTAAAGGTGGTATATTTGTGGGGCCGCAAATAAAAAGAATGTTGGCATCTGAAAAGCTGGAGGAACAAATATCTGATTTGGAGAGAAATGCTTGGCAAGCTTTTAGAATGATGGTGGAAAGATTTCTTGGAAATCATCGAAGAGACGACCATGCAATGGTGATGTCAAATTTGATTGAAAGTTACGAAAAGCTTGATTGCCGCATGTCCTTGAAGTTGCATTTTTTGCATTCTCACTTGGATTTCTTTCAGGATAACTTGGTGAATGTAAGCGAAGAGCATGGTGAAAGGTTTCATGAAGACATCCCAGTGACGGAAAAGCACTATCAAGGGAGGTGGAACGAAGCCATGATGGGAGACTAAATATGAAGTTTGACGCGGAGATGTAACACCACATACAAGCGAAAAAATTATTCAAACGTCCATTTTTGATTAAAATGTTTTATGGCTTATTCGCAATGCCCTTAACAGTGCTTTTGTGAATTGCCAATAAGTGATTTTTTTTAATTTTGCGTGTAATATTTCAAATTACAAATCCATTACGTGTATTACACAAACTTGAAATCATAATTTCATAAAATTTTAAATGCGGCAAAATCATTGACATTACGAAATTTTTAATGCCATTTTTAAAATCAGCACCCCAAAAAACACAAAAAACTTCATAATATTATGATAAACACAATTTGTTGTCCAGTGTTGTTAATATATCAACAACTATCCTAAGTGACACTGCAGTGTTGGTTAACAAACCATCATTAGTAAGTTGGATTATTTACTCATATGTTATAACCGCATGATAATTATCAGTTGTCGGCTAGCAGGCCGGTCGATCGTTAATCAGGATTGCATTCATTTAACAATCCACAGCATAAGTGACCCCGCGTTCAGAGCCCGTTAGTATGACAAACCATTTTTTTCACAATTGCGCGAGAACAAAGTTCTTCCACTACTTTAAAGCGTTAAGATTTCATCCACTGGAAGCTGAATATTGCAGGATCAGCAAACGAACCACAAATAGAAAATTGAAAAACAATTACTCATTCAAACAAATCTTGCAGTAACATCACAACAGTAGCCGGCAAACAGGCGCGGTCGAAAGCTGATTGCAAATGCATTGTTGTTGTTACCCGACCCCTTTCGAGGGATGGGGGCATGGCAGAAGACCATGGAACCCCAGAAGCTAGGAAGCTCCCGAGGGCCTGGACCAGAGGTCATAGAGAGACAGAGTGTCGCCAAAGAGCGAGCAGCGTAAAGAGTCTGTAGCTGGACAATGCAGAATGAGATGAGAGGTATCCGCAGGCGCTGCAGGAAGCATTCTCGATTTTGCCAATGCTAGAGAGACAGGAGCTTAACAGAAGGCTTTGTCCAATGCGACGAAAACGAGAAAGAACACAGCGAGTGTGAAAAGGGAGCACAAGCTCCTCGGTGGAAATCAAAGGAACCTGTGTGTCGAAAAATTTAGATGAGGCAGTACGCTTTCAGACCGAGAAAAGAGAAGAGAGGCTACTACAAAGGGTGCAAGTAGCGCTCCCAGTCTGACCAGCTCATCAGCCACATCATTCCCCGGGAGAAACGAGTGTCCAGGGACCCATTGTAGCCTGATAGAACAGAAAAAGAGAGAAGACAGTTCCTGCCAGAGAGAGATTGAGGTAAAAGGAAAGATGGAGGAGAGGACAGGGTGGCGAGAGTCAGATAGAAGAAGAGAAGTGGCAGACTTGTTGGTGTTGTCGTGACCAGCAAAGATCTTGCAGAATGGCACAGACTTCAGCGGAAAAACTTAAACATACTGGGCCTGCTGAAAAGGAAAGAGTGGCCTCAGTCCCACAGAGAGAGCAGTTGGCAAGTACGCCGAAGCCGCATTTGCCAAAAAGTAAAGGAACAGAGTCGTCTGTCTAAAGTACCACATCGTGAGGTGAGAAAGTCAAGGTGAGCGAGAGCCGCACCTTGGCGAGGGAGGGGGAAATCAGAGCACGAGCATGGATGAAAGGGTGGGCTCCACAGTGAAGAAAAGCAGGTTCCAAGGAGGTGAGGAAGGGCAAGCAAGGAGAGCCTCCCTAAGAGAAGTAGAAGGATACATGAGCAGGTGAGTGAACGCAAAAGCTCTCCACAAGGTTCTGCAAAGTCTTGGTTTTACTCCATGTCTGGCCAAACCTGAAATAGAAAAGTAAGTTGGGAGACAAAGAGCCCGCTCATAAGATGACAGAGCAAAATGAGTCAGGGTGACTCGTAGGGGAGGTAGAGAAGCCTCAGAAAGGAGAAGCACGATAGGGGAGGACGAGAGGCAGCCACAGATGGCGCAACTAGCTGCCTGGTGAAAGCGTTCCAATTTGGTGATATTGGTAATGCTTACGAAAGGAAACCACCTGGGTGAAGCATAAGTGAAGAGCCAAAGAAAAGCTTTATATAGAAGAGAGAGGGACTCCTTAGAGTGACGCCAGGAGAAAGTAAAGATACAGCGTAAAGCCTTGAGACGAGGGAAGAACTTGGAATTCAGTGAAGATAGCTGCTTAGAAAAGGAAAGAGTGTGGTCGAAGGTGACCCAAAGAAAAGTTGGAATGGGACTGAAACGGAGGTGGAAGTTGAATAAGAGAAGGTTGGGCTGGAGGTTAGCTTGGTAGGGATGCACTGAGAAGGAGGCCTCACATTTGCATAGATTGAAAGGAAGAAACCAGTACTCAGACCAGCGCTCCAATCAAATCAGAGCTCTTTGTGTGGTTTCCACTGCAGTAGGGGCCGAGGGGGAGGAGAACCAGATGGCCAGATTGTCAGCACAAAGAGAGCAGATGACGGAAGAAGGTTGAGAACCAGTGAGATCATTGATGAAAACAGAGAAAAGTACAGAGCTAAGAACATCTTCACACCTCGACAGACTCGCAAGGAGCGACTTTTGTGATTTTGAGAAACCACATAAGCACCCCTATCAGAAAAGAAAGATTAAGTCCAACGAGCAAAGCAAGGAAGGAGGCCACCAGCCGAAATTATGAATGCAAAACAAATGCACGAATTGTACTGCATATGCATTCGTTTGACAATATTCAAGATAATCAAGTAAATGAAATTGCCGTGTAGTCTTTATCCTGAGGACACAACAACGTGAACATGGCAATGTTTGAACCCCAAGAGCATTATCACCAATCACCCTACATGGCACTTCAACCAATTTTGTAGTCAAATAGTAAAATTCTACTCTACGCAGTTAAACACTCTGTCTGGCAAAACTTGATGCTTCACTTGTAACTAACCTGCAATAATGTTGTCACAACCATAACTGCCAACATCACATAAAATATGGGGTAGATAAGTTGAGTAATTCCTAAAGGAAAACATGCGTTTATGTTAATAAATACGATTATTGCTACAACCATTGCAGCCATACCTTCAATGGTTAGAGCCAACATTCCAGAAACAGCTTTGGCACTGATAACGGTAAATGAACCCAATATCGCGACTAATATCAAATGCAACGTCACCCCAATATCTCTGTACTGCTTATATGAACGAAGGAAAATAATTACACCAAATGCAATTACCTGCATAACAAATCGGTATTTTGTAAAGTTGTAATGGAGCGAAATAAAAAAAATTATCCATGGGTGATGGTACAAAAGTTACTAACATAATTTAGCGTAATCTTAAGCTCGTCGATTTTTGTTCCAGGAAATAAAAACAGTAGCACAACTACTAATTATTAAAATTCATTAATTACTACCGCGTAGAAGATAGAGTTTCTAACAAGTTAATTGCAAAACATTTCCCAACTTCAATCATGAAACTAAGTACCTGCACAATCACGTAAATAATGAACTGCCAACCACCCAAATGTTGCAGAATTTGTTGTGCATTCATAATATCATCAGATTGCTGAGAGAATTGTATAATAAGAAATCCACCAACAATTGCAAAAGACGCCCCAACAACATCTTGTAAACGCAATGATTCTTGGTTGAATAAAACAGCTAAAACTCCATTTGCAAGGACTGCTACACATCCTAAAAAGATTGTTATAAATTTGAAAATTCTTTTTGGGAGCCTATCCTGAATTTTTCGTCTGGCAGTAACGGAATATAGTGTCTTAAGTAAATTGTACTTAAGAACAAAAAATGGAAGAACAAATGTAATCACCAGTTTTGTTATTAGTACGCGTCTTCTTTTGGGATAAAGCCAGGGTGTAAAACGGTTATCTCAATTCACATTTCATACCCAATCAAGATCGAGCTAAGAGAAAGCATTTTTTTCCACATCACTCATATATACATACTGCAAACTGGTAACTCCAATCACCAAAAGGTAGACTGCCATAGGAGGGTACCCCAAAATCACCTCTAATGACATACTGATGAGCTGTTTCACTATTCTAAAGTCCAATTGCACCAGACTGATTCTGTCTGTCACTTCCTGCTACCAACTGCGTTAACTATTTTGAAACTATTGCATGTAAAAACATAGAAAATACAGCACTATTTGATCACAATTAAAAAAAAAAGTAACAAATTATTTTTGACCAGCATTTTTCAATAGAGGTGAGCTACTTGCAGCTCAAACAAAGGTCTACGACCATATGCAATTTCTCAGTTCGAAACAACTGTTGCCCTTCAGGAATTAAGCACAATGTGATGAATTCATTTTTTTGGAGTGTTTTTTCTTAGTTTATTCAAAAAGTATGGGACATAAAGAACAGTTTTGGTTAAACAGCATAAAAGCTTCATCTAATAGCTGTGAGTTGATTAAGTGCAATCATTTTCTAATTTAGCTAATTTTCTTCAAAAAGAAAATTAATAATTGCTCAAATGCACCAGGTGTCGTTTGAAAAGATGTGCGTTCAAGAAAGTATTTTAACTAAATTGCTGAAAAAAAACTTTTCTTAGAGATAATAGTTTAACGAAGTCACTCAAATCAGTGTTCTTACATTTGACATATCCTTTCTACAAGCTAAAGATATTTTGGTATGCTTAGACTTGAAATCTAGTTAACTTCTCCCCAACAGATCATTGTTTTAGCTACAATGTAAGTTTGTGGGCCTTTGATTTCAAATACGTTCTAAAGGGTACAATAATGCACATCCAACTTAGCACTACCGAAGAAGCAACAGATTAGTTTTTCTCTATTGCTTTTTACTACAATAATTACCAAAAATTTGGTCTCACTAGAGAAAAACAACACTACAGGCTACTCTTACCTAAAGGAGCAACAACAGAAGCAGGCGCAAACCCATAGGCAACAAAATTGCCAGTCTCTCCTGCAATCATTAATAAAATGCCAATCCACCAAGTTCCAGATCTCAAATAACTGCCAGGAGCACAAAGTGATTTTTGTTCATCAGCATCACCACCACTTTCAATTTCACGCTTTCTATGAGCATATTTCTGCAAGGTAAATAATATTTTTGCGCCAGATGAAAAAGTAATAAACATTAGCATAACTTTCTGAAAATCATTTAATTTTGACGTTGTATTCTCAGTAAATTATCAAAAATAATTTTCCTTTAGCATAATTAAAATGCTGCTTTGTGTTCAAGTCAGATTTTGAATTAAATCTTGGAATATGTGCAAAGCAAGTTTACAGAATTCACGAACTGAAAATTTAATCACACACACCATTTTCTATTTTTCTTAAGCCCCGACATTCAAGCCATCAAAAATTTTTAATTTAAGCATTCGAGCACTACTAAACTAACTCATTATGCAGAAAATGGCATTTTAAAGTACAGTAACTACAATGCCTGCATTAAGAGTTTCTGTATAATTGTTAAACATTTAAAAATACATACTTGAACATTAAGAGAAACAGCAATCACAAAATTTCCTAAAACTGCTAATGTTGCACCAATTTTGTAATGCACTTCTGGAGACAAAAGAGACGACTCTAAAATTAACAAAAATTAAGTACATTACCATAAATTGTACGTAGTCGGTCGATTTGACAGTAGAGAGCTCAATGATTGAATCAGAGCAATAAAATAACATTACCATAAATTGAATAGATGTGGCACATGCACCTCATAAAGTTGACTTTGCTTTCATCTCAAAGTGTTATTTATTGCAGCATTGAAATCAACCATTCTGCCAGACGTTTTCTATGATACTTTTAACAGTGGCAAAAATGACATCCAAAGAAAAGAGATACAATGATCACGTGTTTCTATCTCAAAAACTTGAATGTAAGCAGAGAAACTATATATGTGCCAATAACAATGTTTAGGTAATAGCACATAATTGTTGAAATATGACAAAAAAGAAATTTACTCAAGAACGTGGTGGAGAGAAGGTAAGTATGTAGCAGATTTAAAAGCTGTATATTTGGGCATAAAACGATTATTTTTTAAATAATGTGAGTGTATACCATCCAGTACAATTTGAACTATTTCCAATGGCACTGAAACTTTTCTAGAGGCTGTGATTAGATCACTAAACTGTGTTAAAGTGGTTTTATAACAACTTATTGTCCTTTACACTTCCTGAAATGGACATTTTTAGGAATGTTTTAGAATAGGTTTTTGCTGCCAAGTGACACAAACAATATGTGCTATTGGACAGATTTTTGCAGCATAATCTTCATTATTGCACCATGAGAAAAAAAATTTAATTAAAAATGAATAAATAAGTCTAGAGATATGCTAGTTTCAATACTCGCTTTTTTGGGTCACTACTGCTCCAAGTGGACAAAATGTATGTCATTACAATATGTTGAAAAGTAGCTATTGATTGGAATAGAGCTTTAGTTGGGCATATTCTCCATTTTTACAGTAGAAAAAATAAATTTTAGTACTTATTTTGCAAAACATCGCAACTATATTATATCATTTCATAAAAAAATTTAAAATTTGAAGTGTTATGACAAATATGCATGTTTTTTACTATTTCAGTCATAGGAAATCCACCAAAATTGAAATGACGTTTGTGTGAAGTTATGGATCAATAGGTTATACAAGTTAAGTACAGGTACCATTTTGACTGAAAACAGCTGTTCTTACAATACAATTTCAAAATCAGAAAGCAGTTTTCTCAGCATGCCTACTCGGCTGACAAGTTTGCCTTTGCTATAATTAGGAGCTATCTATCTGCTGTTGGCAGATACTCTCACCTTCTGTTCTGCTCCTGTTTACAAAGAAACTAAATTTTGCACTTCGACCAGTAGACTAAAGAATAAACCACACCAGTAGGTAAGTGGTTTGAATATTATTAAAATGCAGAAATTAAGCAGAAGTACAGATCTACATTTTAAAGTTGGAATTAGGATTAGAGTTAAGGCTGGGATTAAGGAAAACTATTGTTAGTTTGAATTAAAATTAAGGTTATTTCAAGTGCTATGACTGATTCTCTGGTTGACACAATGGTTGCCAGTGATCTCATCACTCAGTGATTTCGTCACAGAAAAAAATCTTTTTTCACCGAAAATAATTTCATTTGGGCCTGCAGAAATCTTGGCTTTTTCAGGTGATTTCATCACACTGATTTTGTGTACACTTTATGTACTCACTAAAAGTTCAATGGCAGAAGCAGCGGTTGCAGTGCATTTCAACAAACTAAGTAAGGTAGCATTATTTATTAGTGACCAATCACTGTCTGATAACAAAAATAGCAGATTAAAAAAATTCATATTCAAATATGCATCCAAAAACAATGTCAAGCCAAAATTTGAAAGCATATTGTGAATCCTCTTTCAACACAACTGATAATGTAGTTCAGGGGTGTGCAATCTGCAGCTCGCAGAGTGAAATTTTGTTTCCTGCAGAAGGAATCCAAAATATGGCAACCTTTCATTGCAAACCTATTACTTACATCCCAAAGAGTGGTGTCACCCATCGAATATTTTAGCAAAATGATAGCTTTAAAGATATTGATCTACAAAAAAGTCTTCACCACCTGTTTAAACAAACACTGCCAACACTTAATTGAGCCTAAGCAAAATAATTTACGTACTCCAAATGCCCTGCAAAAATTTTAGTCAGAAATTGGCCTGCCTGCAAAAAAGTTGCTCACTCCTGATGTAGTAAAAGATGAAATGAAGCAGCTGGACAAAATATTGAAATTTTAGCCTAATCTACATTTTATTAGTTTTCTTGCAAATTTCACATTCTAATTTCATGAAATGGCTTTGACAGCATCTTACATCAATTTCATACAAATAAATTAGGCTATTAAAATTAAGTGGGGCCTAAAATTCTGTTGTCATATGCTTTTTTAAAACAAACATTATGAGAAAGTTAATGAGATCCGAGGTTTCAAGAAAAATCAAAAGGAAACCATACCATAACTTGGTGGGCAATCTTTGCTATTGTACTTTAAAATACTGAAAAAGAGTTCAATATTATACAGGGTGGGCCGTAAATAACGCACCAAAGATTTAAAATAAATTGTGATGTGAAATAATGTAAATATCTTTTCTTTGGGTATTTTGAGCATTTTGAGCATTTGTGATTGTACCAGCGTGTACGTGTTTCTCTGTTCATTTGTTAAGTTTTGTTTTAATAAAAACGTTTGTTATTATTATCTGAATTGTTTTATATGCTTTGGTGCGTTATTTATGGCCCACCCTGTATATGAAGATCGAGTCCAAGAAATCTAGCAGGTAGAGGCATTTCCCATTTGCTGCCTTGCTACACCTATTTTTTTATTTAAATTTTTGCATCAGATTGCAAAGTTTGTAGACTTAATACAGCATACTCAATAACAATTTAAAAAATGTAAGTATTAACATGGAAATATTTCACTGATTTTTGAAGCTGCATTGCAAAGATGATATGTAACTTTGATGTCTATGAAAACAAAGATACAAAACTGACAAATTGGCTGGCTAATCCGTTATTGTTTTTCTAGTTTTAAATCGTGGGATTGTGGAAACACCTGTTAGGTTTTAAACAGAAGATGCGAAAATCAATGTTTTGTTCTCCTAAACAATTCCATCCTGCCTTTTCCCATTTAAACTTTAAAAAGTCACTGCATACTCAAAATATATTTGGCTAATTTGTTGATGTGTCCTGTAATTTTTGTACTAAAATTTGAAGGGTTTCAGCCTTTGCATTTTATAATAATTTTCTATTATTCTGTTTTTTTGTGATTCTATCTTGTAAAGTGTGAAGAGCCGTATTCTACAATAAGATGAATTTTAGTCTACAGCAAGGTGAAATGAGTTTAAAAGCATGGTTTTGTGATGACAAGATTGCATAAATTTGAGTTTGAACCTCACGATGACTGCATTGCTGTGCCTTTGAGAAATTGAGGTCCTTTTCTTTTATTTGTTTGTATCACAAATTATAACATGCAGCAAGGTCATTGAAAGTAAAACCATGCAATCCCAGCAGAACATCGAAAATTCAAAGCAGGCTGGGTATTTATCTTCTATTTTGCTTCACAGTTACTGACCAGCAAATCAGGAGAAAAAATGTCATATGCCTAAATGCGTTTAGATGATTTTATTATCAGCCTTTCATTCAACTAGAAATATTCGTGTAAGATATTGCCGCATGATTTGTATGATAAAAAGAGAACAAGACCTGCAGTAGGTTGTTGATTGCCCAACCCCTTCCAAGGGATGGGGGCATGGCAAGAGATCATGGAGCCCCAGACTGCAGTAGGTTGTAAAGATAGTTGACATGTAATAAATTTGCTATTGCTTAGCTGGTTTGTAATTGTGAGATGATGAAAACACCAGCTGGGTTTCTAACAAAAGATGCAAAAATAGTCTTTTGTGATATTTTGCAAACAAATAAATCTGAGGTTGACCACAATAAGACATAATTCTGAATGTCTTCCTCAAATTGACAGCATAGTCCTTCCTACTGGCTTGAGATATAATGGCCAAAAAAGTTGAGAATATAAGAAATTAACTTTGATATCTGAGCGTCATTTACAACATTCTACTATGGATGACAATTGTGTGTTCTGTTCGAAAACCGTAAGACCTATAACTATAACTTGGAAGCTATTACTACTAGCTTCTCCTCTGACAATAAATTGGTGAGAGTGATCCTTGATTTTGAAGCTGCATTGTGGAGGGCTTTTGAGATGGTTTTTCCTCAAGCAAAATTAACTGGCTGTAGTTTCCATTCCACGCAAGCAATTTTTAGGCATGTGCAAACAACTTGCAAAGGTTAACAAATCATTAATCAAAATGACATCGCCCCAGGAAGTATATCAGAAAATTGATAGGCTTGTGTTACATTTCTGATGTTCATATCACGCTGACATTTGAGGACTTGGCCATGCTTGCAACCTGTGAGCCCCTGAAAAATTTAATTGCATACATAAACAATATGTGGATATCGTCTTCATTGCATGGCCCACATCGTTGGAGCGTTTTTGGAATGCCAATTCAAATCAACAACGATGTTAAAGGCTGGCACAATAAACTAAATAAAAAGTCAATCATAGATCACCATTTTATCTTTTAGTTACTGCACTACATAATGAGGCATCTCAGATACCAATGAACATTGAACTCTTAGAAATGAAGTGTTTGAAGCGATGTCAAAAAAAAATTTGTTTGACTTCATAAAAAATTGTTTGGATATTAGAAGTTTGGAACGACTACAAAAATGAAAGAAAATCTGCTTGAAAACTTTTGAATGCATGCTCAAACCTTGTGAGTTTAATTAACCTGTTAAGTGTCACCAACAGCATATACTGTTCACAGTTATCTGCTTGGAACTATCACTAGGGATGGGCGATTTAGAATACCAAATCCAAAGAATTCGAATTCCAAACTATCCAATTCCAAAATGCTCATTGAAACCAAATAATAAGATTCAGTTTATATCCTGCTTACAAGCTTTATCACGTTGCTTGGTCATAGATTTTTTTTTTTGTAAAAGTATCAATTGCATGCAGTGTTCCCTCTAAGATTTTAGTAAGTGCATAACCGTCAACACAAGTGTGAAATGGCTAGTAAATGTAGAAAAAGCGCCAGACAAATTTTGGTGGACCATGCTGAACAAACTGCTACACCAGCCCAAGTAACAAATTTTAAAGTTGTAAAAAAACATGTCTCCAGTCACTCACTTACAAATAGCAGCTATAACATCAGCAGCGGCATCCAGTCAGGTGGTCGAGTGGTACTAACCACAGATGAAGGTCTACATCTCGATGGTTCGGTTCCCTGCTGGTCGAATACGCGCCACTGAAGAGCCCCAACGATGGCGAAACTGGTCTGGTGCTTCCTATTGTTTGTGTTTGACTGCTTAATTATTACAAATCCTTACTCTCATCTATGATCCTTCTTTCCGCCCTCCAAGTTATTTGTATAGCGCGATGCTTACGTCTTGTTGTGGTGAAGTCTTGGTCGTGAGGTGCTGCTGTGGAGTTACAGCATAGTGGATTCTATGCACTCCACAAGTGGCAAAACCAGGAAATCCAGTCACTCACTTACAAATAGCAGCTATAACATTAGCAGCGGCGTCCAGTCAGGTGGTCGAGTGGTACTAACCACAGATGAAGGTCTACATCTCGATGGTTTGATTCCCTGCTGGTCGGATACGCACCACTGAAGAGCCCCAACGATGGCAAAACCAGTCTGGTGCTTCCTATTGTTTGTGTTTGACTGCTTAATGTCTGTGATAGTGTACTGCTCTAAGTATGTATGCTAAGCTAATAAAAGATGTCATTTCCCCCAATTTAGATCTCTGATCCTTTGTCCCAAATTTTTTCAAAAGCAGTTAAGCGTCAGCAACTTGCAAGCTACACGCACACTGTTTCCATGCTTTTACTGTACGGTAGGATTAGTCCAATGGCTTTATTTATGATGTCAACCTGTTTTCAATAATGTAACACTTTCCTCAGTCCCTGCAGAATTCCAGTATTTCAGTTACTTAAATTTACCTATAATGTTGATTTGCATACAACTGCACCCTTTGTTTTTCCCTCAGTCATATTTTTTTCCATTATGGCATGTTAAACCTAGTTCAGTGTTTTTCAACCATTTTTTGCATCTGGCCCATTTTTGAAACACAGAGACACATGGCCCAATCATTAATTTTTCTCGATCGTATAGGCAACCTCAAAAAAGTTGTCAATGTAAATTTTAGGAATGTTGTCCAAATAAAATAAAAAACAAATCATCAAGATTTTCCAATTTCACTCAATGAGAAGAGTAAATAATGTGCTGGCCCCGTGAAGACCATGGTCCAACGATTGAAAATCTCTAACTTAGGCCATCATCATGTCACAAACAATCATCATTTTTTAATTGGATTAAGATGCCAGCTTGTGAGTTGTATCTTGTTTACTCTGTTACGTCTTTTGCAGCAAGAACTGGAGTTAACTGCACGTTAAAGATCTTTAAAGATAATCTAAAAACAATTCTAAACAACAACTCTATCAATGTAAGTGCAGCATTTTCAAAATTTCTGGGGGGAGAAAAGAGGAAATTTGTGCTTTGATAACAACCATGATGTTGTGCTTTGATGATGTAATAACTTGCGTAATTACGTCAGCTCTAAAAAAGATTTGCAAGTAGCCTTAAAAGGAGAAGATGAAGATTTTTGTACGATGTAGTAGTCATACTGTTGGTGTCTTGCTTTCTTTCTTAAAGGTATCTCAGAAAGCAATATTGCTGATATGCAATAACAGAGAAAACACTGATTGCATGCAATGATTCAAAAACTAAATCGCACACACAGGCAAAGATGTAGAAAGCTTAAATGTATTGCACTGCAATAAACTTGTTATCTGAATGTGTTTTTGTTGTTGTAAACTTGTAATAAATGCTTTCATGTTGATTGTGCTAATTGCAAAAAAGGATTTGGATTCAGATTCTGGATTCAGTTTAACTATTCTAGAATAGTACATTATTATAAATTGCTCATTCCTAACTGTCACCAATGGCATATGCCGTTTTCAGACGTAGGGTTTTACATGAAGCTGTCAGCCACAAGGTAATCCCTTTCTTGCATAGAGAAAGAGAGAAAAAAAGAAAAATTGTCTGCAAATACTAGGATCAACTGTGGTGGAAAAAAACTTTGTTTCCATGGCAAGAAAACAAGCTTACTTTTTTGAAGTGACGTTTTCAGGCAGGCTTGTCTACTAGTTGATGTGCTGACAAATATTTACTTTATACATGCTTTATTTTTCGCTTTGCAATCATATTTCATTCAATGAGTTCAAGAAAGAGAACCCACCTCTCTTCTAATGAAATCTGAGTTATTGGAAGAAGAGAACACTGATAATGACACGCTGGACCTTGAAAGCTCAAGTTCTGAATCCTCCAGCGATTCTGATGAAAGAGCATATTCATCATCTGATAGTGACAATGACATTGCTTTGCCAACTGACTGGTCGACAAGTGGTCGAGAAAGAAATCCCTTCACTTTTCATTCTGACCATGGTGCAAAATTTACTGTTGAAGATAGAGAAAACTCCGTGGAATACTTTGAAAATTATTTTGGTAAAGAAATCATTGCTTCCACATGAGTGAAACATTGTGGCTTATTGGTAGGCACTTCCCAGAATATTGCCTGCCTACAGAAAAAAGAAAGACCACTCAAGGCTTAAGCTTAGTGCCAGAAAAACAAGATAAGGAAGGAGAGCTCGTACTGGTGTAAAGACTTTGAAGTTGGTTTGTGTGTTGTACCCTGTTTTATAGATTAGCACACAAACAAATGAATTCTGTGTATCAACAAACTTTTGCAACATTTATTTCAGTGCTTGATTTTTTGCAATAAATTTTGATACAGCACGCACTATGCCCTTTCTTTCATTAACTGATATTCTAATGTTCTTTGGTCATTTGCAAAATAAACAATTGTTATTGCAGGTACAAAATGAGCGTCTGCGTGATGAAAATCAATTGACAGAAAAAGGTGACAATACGAAAGCAACCAGATTTCTAAGGTGTGACGCTTAACAGGTTAAGATGCTATTGTGTGCAGTGAACAGCGTAATATCAAGTAATAAACTTACTTGCTTAAAATTGCTTAAAAACCTAATTTTTCAAAAGTAAAAAAAACGAAACTGTTATAAATAGGTTAGCCCCAGTCCATTGCCATTCCCCTCAACAGCAAAATTTAAATAACTTTCATTTTTGGTCACCTGAGGTATAGTTTTCTGTCAGCTGAAAATTTGTGAAACACTGATCAAAAAAAAGATTGAATGAAGCTTTTCTGTGACGAGATCACTTGTGACAAAATCACCATGTGAGAAGATCACTGGCAATCGACATAACAACAGTAATGATCATGTTTTTAAAAAAATTAGATAAACTCAAAAGTTAGGCATACTACATCTGCAGCTTATATCCAAGATTCTTGGGCACACACCAACTTGTCTAAAACATAGGAGAACATTAACTTGGTTTCTATACCAAAATTTTCACCCAAATTAATATTGAAGAAAAATCACCCAAATTAAATGATGGGAACTTCATGAACTCATTGAACACAGAATTAAAAAGGAGTTTGATAGATTGCAAAATGAAAAACATTCTTAGAGAAATCAGAACTACATAAATATTTGCAGTTGATACAAGCAATAGTTTTAACCTAAAACAAGAGCTTGAAAGCAAATACCAAATGCACACAAATAGTTGAATGCAATTAATTTTCAGCAACTTGGATGAAACACTAGCCTACAGCAATGCAATAAACTGCACATTAAAACTGATGACAGAAGATGCAAGTTGAGTTCTCTTAACATTAAAGAAGTGGCTATTTTGCTGTCAATGGCATTTTGCCCTTGGAGACTATTTTGCCATAAATATTCATGTATGTTTATAGTGCCATAATTGCTATAATTCTGCCAGTGATGCTGTGGCGCATGGTTAGTGCACCAGTCTTGAAATGCTATGGTTGCAGGCTTGAATCTCAGCTGGTAGGGCACTAAAAGAAATGCAGTGTACACTGGAGGGGTATGTGAATGTATGAAGTAGTGAACAGGGTGGGGAAGTAGACTCTTAGGGTGCAAAAGATTTTTTATTGGAAACGACCAAAAGTCACATGTTTAATACGTCATTAAGATTGATCAACCACAAATAACTCAGGCAAAATAGCCTCTAAGGGTAAAATGCCATTGAAGGCAAAATAGCCACAGCCTAACATTAAGGCAGTGGCTATTTTGCCGTCGACGGCAATTTACCCTCGGAGACTATTTTGCCATGAGTTGTTTGTGATTGGTCAATCTTAATGACGTACTAAACATGTGACTTTTGGTTGTCTCTGATTGGTCAATTTTAAAAAACCAATTAAAAAAATTTTGCACCCCCAGGTCTCTATCCCCCACCCTGCACACTCCCTTGCAGTGTACACTGCCACGTACATTTACATACCGGGCCTGCCCCTTCAGTGTACACTGCCTTTCTTTTAAAGCCCTGGCCAGCTGAGATTCGAACCCGATACCTTGGTATCTCAAGACCAGCACTCTATCCACTACACCACAGAGTCACTGGTGCGATAATAGCAAATTTGGCTATATAAACACACGTGAATGATCACGGCAAAATAGATTCCAAGGGCAAATTGCCGTCGACGGCGAAATAGCCACTGCCTAACATTAAAGCTATGGCCAAGTGAAATCAACAAATGCATTGAAAAGTTAGAGCTGGAGTTTAGGTTCAAGCTATGGCCTGCACTGACTATGAAACCACATGTATAGGTGGTGGACTGCTAAATAAATAATAGACTGATAAATAAACTATGTTACTACAAAGACATTTTGCAGTCTCTCAAACTTTACATTGCTGTTGTGTTCAATGACTTGAAGCCTGCAGATTGTAAAACAGCAAAGTACCAATACAGTGAGATCGACACAGAAAATAGATAGGCTTGTCACTCACTAACATACCTTTAATCATAACACATACCTGTGGCATTAGTCATATTATAAAATTGCTGTGTGATAGAGCTAAGCAGAGGTATTGACTCAGTTATATTCATCATTCAGACTTTAATTAACTCACACTCGAAGGGAATCCAAACCTTAATTTTCAAACCCATCAAGCTTAACAGCTTAAGGATTAATGTAATAATGCTCAAACGTGATCCTAATTCAGCTCAGAGTTTTTTTTCCAGCGCTACTTACGGGTAAGCATAGTAGGTCTACTGCCTGTCTAAATCAAGCCAAGTAACATTCACCCTACTCTGAATCAAAACTTTTCACATTAAACGAAGGAATCTGGCAGATTAAACGAGACAACGAACACAATAGAAGAGAGAAAAAATGTCGAGCTAAAAGCATTTGCAAAACCCAACAAACATCATGACGGCAAAATGCGACAACATTGCAAAAAATATTTTTTTAAATACGGAAAATTACTTTTAAAGTTTAATCATCAATTTATGGGTAACACTAATTTAATGAATTCGGAATTGTCGGAATAGTCGGAATAGACACTAAAATGAGGAACTGTCGGAATTGTCGGAATTGTCGGAATGACGCTTTTCCTAAAAAGAGGAACGTCGGAACAGTCGGAATTGTCGAAATAGTTAAAATTTTTTTAAATACGAACTATTTGAATTCACAGACAAATGTTACGTAGGCAGAACACAATCCATCACAATATTACATAAATCAAATAACACACATTCAATCAATGACTTCAAAATACATGGAGTGATATAAGAGCAAAATTATACACATATCAATAGACGCTCATTTACTTTAATGAATTCGGAATAGTCAGAGTGAACTGATAGCAAAATGCTACGCATTCAGCTAAACAATGAGTGAATTTAAGGAATTCGGATTGATCTGATTGCAAAATGCTACGCATGTTGTCAGACGATGAGCTGATTTCATGAATTCGGAATAGTCGGAATGATTTGATAGAAAAATGCTACTCATATTGATTTAATGAATTCGGAATGATCTGATAGCAAAATGCTACGCGTATTGCCAGTCGCTGAGCTAATTTAATGAATTCGGAATGGTCGGAATGATCTAAAAGCAAAATGCTACGCACATTGCTTGACGCTGAGCTAATTTAATGAATTTGGAATGGTCGGAATGATCTGATAGCAAAATGCTACGCATATTGCTTGACGCTGAGCTAATTTAATAAATTCGGAATGATCTGATAGCAGAATGCTACGCATATTGCTTGACGCTGAGCTAATTTAATGAATTTGGAATGGTCGGAATGATCTGATAGCAGAATGCTACGCATATTGCTTGACGCTGAGCTAATTTAATGAATTTGGAATGGTCGGAATGATCTGATAGCAAAATGGTATGCATATTGTCAGTCGCTGAGCTAATTTAATGAATTCGGAATGGTCGGAATGATCTGATAGCAAAATGCTACGCATATTGTCAGTCGCTGAGCTAATTTAATAAATTCGGAATGGTCGAAATGAACTGAGAGCAGAATGCTACGCATATTGCTTGACGCTGAGCTAATTTAATAAATTCGGAATGGTCGGAATGATCTGATAGCAAAATGCTACGCACATTGCTTGACACTGAGCTAATTTAATGAATTTGGAATGGTCGGAATGATCTGATAGCAAAATGCTAAAATTAGCTCAATAAATTAGCTCAGCGTCAAGCAATATGCGTAGCATTCTGCTATCAGATCATTCCGAATTTATTAAATTAGCTCAGCGTCAAGCAATATGCGTAGCATTTTGCTATCAGATCATTCCGACCATTCCAAATTCATTAAATTAGCTCAGCGTCAAGCAATGTGCGTAGCATTTTGCTTTTAGATCATTCCGACCATTCCGAATTCATTAAATTAGCTCAGCGACTGGCAATACGCGTAGCATTTTGCTATCAGATCATTCCGAATTCATTAAATCAATATGAGTAGCATTTTTCTATCAAATCATTCCGACTATTCCGAATTCATGAAATCAGCTCATCGTCTGACAACATGCGTAGCATTTTGCAATCAGATCAATCCGAATTCCTTAAATTCACTCATTGTTTAGCTGAATGCGTAGCATTTTGCTATCAGTTCACTCTGACTATTCCGAATTCATTAAAGTAAATGAGCGTCTATTGATATGTGTATAATTTTGCTCTTATATCACTCCATGTATTTTGAAGTCATTGATTGAATGTGTGTTATTTGATTTATGTAATATTGTGATGGATTGTGTTCTGCCTACGTAACATTTGTCTGTGAATTCAAATAGTTCGTATTTAAAAAAAATTTTAACTATTTCGACAATTCCGACTGTTCCGACGTTCCTCTTTTTAGGAAAAGCGTCATTCCGACAATTCCGACAATTCCGACAGTTCCTCATTTTAGTGTCTATTCCGACTATTCCGACAATTCCGAATTCATTAAATTAGTGTTATCCTCAATTTATTGAATGAAGAAAACCTTTGTCCACTGAAACCCTCGTAACAATAAATTTCTTTTAACAAACTAAAAAAGCCCACTTACATGAGTAATATAAACCGTTTTACGTCGCTAAATAAAAACACCCTGGCATCTCTCGTTTTCACAATATAAAAAAACTTTTGGGGGGTGAAAATTGTATCGCTAAAAACTGGTAGGCTGAACGCTTCGGCACGCTATAAATTTAATTTGCACGCACAACAAACATGCCAACTTTGAGTAGTTCTAGCGTTCTATGAAGAGTAAACTCAATTGGAAAGATGCAGCTGCATTTAGAAGAAGTAGCAAAAAAGTAGATGTAGGTAAGCAGTGGCGCACGTATGGAGATTCGGAGTTAAAAACGGGCCCCATGTATTTTTCAAAATTTTTTCTGACAAGCATTCCCCTGGGCTCCTGGATTGATCGTGTTTTTGGCATTCTTAATGGGAGAAATCAAAATCTGCCCATAAAAATTTCTGTGTACTCTATTGTAAGTAACAATGGTATTTGCAAAGGCCTGTAAAAGACAAGTTTAGGTCAACATTACCACCTAGCATAATTATGCTACGGCTGAAAAAAGATGTGAAACGGGTTTTGGAGTTTCATATAACGCAAGGATAGATGTACCATTAACACAGTGGGCTAGGCCTACCTCAAGAAGACATAGTCCAATAGTAAATGCAAAATACATGTTTTGTGCTAAATAGCTTTGTAACAGAGGAAGTTACTTGTGTTAAAATTGCTGATGAGGGTGATTGACAGGTGACCAAATCAATTTTAGAACAAAGTTAAAACTTAGAAATATTTTAGCAGATCTGTGTATAATAGATGGTAAGCAGATCTGCGCATGATTGATGTCCTGTGATTCTGGAAGGTAAGAGTGTGATAGAAAAAAATTGTTAATACACAATTTTATTTCTGCGATACCATATACATCAAATGTTTCCCAAACTGTGTGCCGTGGCACACTGATGTGCCGTGGAAGATTTGTAAGTGTGCCGCAAGTATTTTTAAAGTGCTTATGCTCATACAAATTTTCTGCCAAGATTGAGAAAATGCTGCCATGAAGTAATCAGGCACGTATCCAGAAATTTCAAAAGGGGAGGGGACGCAATTTAAAACTTAGACAGTTGAAACTTTTTTGCTGTATCAGCTTATGCAGGGCTTCGCCTTCCAACCTGTGCGTTTCGCTACATTTCACCATTTAGCCTAATACTTTAATTTTCTTTATATTGGTGTATCTACGCTTTCGGTAGTTTTCTGCGTTTGCTCAATGCTGCAGTTTTCCCATTGTAGCAAATAGAGACTTTTAAAAAAAGATGGTTCAGTTTATGAAGTGGGATATCTGCAGCTAAGAATAAAGAGACAACTTCTTCCTTAAAGTTTACTTGATCGAGTTGTAAAAAGATTTGCTTACTATGGGATTTGCTCTTCGTCTCCAATTTTCTTTGGTGTTGCTTACTTTTTCCGTGGCTTTCCACAAAAAACTTTTTGTCGCACTTGACTAACACGTCGCAAAGATTGCATCGCAAGTTGCGGGCAGGAGTCGCCGAAAACTCATTCGGATATTCCTGGCAAATTTGCCTAACTTTCGCTGTAGAAGATTTGGCTTGTTTAGATATTCTTTTCTTTGCAAGCTACGACTCAAAAAAATCACGTGTAAAGAGCGCAAAGGTTTTATAGGAATATAGATTAATTGTCTAACAATTATGTGTTTATGCATCAACAATGACGATTTCATGCATAATAAGTGCTATTTCCTTCTCAATTACCGCATGCATTTTTACCATTGCAACTATTTGAGAAATTTAAAATGAAATAAAACTGCGCATAAAATTTTAATAGCAGCTCAAAAATTCAAAAAAATATAAAAAAAATCTAAATTTATTCGTTTTTGTAAGGAAATTTTTGATGAAGACAATTTTGGCAAGTTTGGACTTTATGCAAAATTTTGAGTTTATTTTAACTTATAAATCTACCATAACAGACTCCTGAACACCTAAAACAAACGTTAGTACACGTTTGATCATGTAACAAGGTCCTGAAAAAATTTAAACTTTATTGACTTTAGCGGGCCCTACTCATTCCATTAAAATCAAGGTATCTAGAGTTGTAAAAGGACTTAATCTGTGCCGTGATGGTTGCACAGGACGGAATCATAAAGACGCTGGGGTATGATTTCTATTTACATCTGTTTTCAGAGGCGATTTTCAAAAAATCAGGTTTTATTTGCTCTATCAAGAACACTCTCTTCTTCATGAGATCGACATTTTGAGATTATGGAGCAAATAAAACAAAAGAAGGATAGTGCGCATCATTACGAAAAGTAAGAAGACTCAGTCTTGCAAAAAAATTGAATGTATTTCAGTTAAAGAAGATATTACCTGAGATTATAAAGGCTGTTTCAATGAATACTTCAAGAAATCTGTAACTCGAAACAAGGAAAATTCCAAGTCAGCAAATGCAAAAAATTTCTATTTTCTGCATCCCCACAAGCACACTATTGTTGTTGTTGTTGTTGTATCATCTGTCTGATCTCACTCAATCATTGCTTTTGCAGCTAAACGAAATTTGAGAGCAGACTTTCCATGCAACCCCTTGTATATGACTTGATTTATGTGAATAAAGCAAATCTTAAAGATGTTGGGTCGCTTTTAAAGTACCTTCGGAAAGATACGATTTGCTTCAGTTCCAACATACCAGAAGTAGATGCTAACTGTAAAATATTTTTCACGCTATTTTATTTGTAAGGCCTTTTTATTTTAGTGGCACGACACGAGATTCGAACTCTTAGCATCAAATCTAGCGTTATTTTGTAAAGTTTAAAGCTTTAAGTGTCTTGCGTTTAGTTGTGCAATTTACCCAAAAACCATAAATTTAGCAAGTAGTTTTGAAGGTGGTATATAAGCTTGTCTGTAGAATTTGATGACATCTCTTTTGGAAACGTGCGCTTTTGATAGTGCGGGTTGCATTTCACTCAGTTGTTTGGTATTTATGCTGTTTGCGAAGTTGCTGCTCAAGTGGAGATTAGGTCCCGCTACGAAGTTGTTAATTTGTATCACCGTCTGATCATTGTTCGGTAAGTCCTATAGCCTACCTTTATTGTTCTGAAATCTTTACTTCATACTGTATGAAGTGTTATTGAAGTAACTATATTTCGAGTTCGAAATCCATAGTTTGGTGATTTTATTTTCTCGGTTCCACAAAATTAGATAACTTACTCACTTAGCGTTATTATCGTATCGAGCATTTGGTGTTTATGTTTTTGTTATTGCAGAAAAACATTTCTCTCGCAATCACCTTTCATTTGTTCCTTTTATTAACTCATTTATTCGCAGTATATCTTGGTTAACTATCATTGGACTGTTTTGTTTATCAGAGCCAGACGAGACACGGTTATTTGAACTTCGTCCTAAAAGCATAACTTCTGAGTGTTCTTTTGCACGACCTATGATGAAAACAACGATGATTAGGCTTATTATCTAAACAGTTGGATGAAAGAAAAAAGTTTTCAAATTTGACTTTTTTTCGAAGGCATACCAGAAATATATTCTGTAGATAATGGTGACGACAATTAATATCAGTTTAAGTGAAAAATAAACAACGTTTTTGAACACTGAAATAATTTGTAACGTGATAAGAGCTGATCATTAGCTAGTATTCAAATAAATATTGTTTCTTTGTGTATGATAATGTGGTGTAATATTCGCTTTAACATTTGCGATATAAAATATTATAAGAAACATAACCCAAATCCACAACATGTTGATCTTTTATTATGACCTCACCAACTACTCTTAGCCGAAATTATCATCAACCAATCAAAAAGCAATATTAGGGTGGGTTGTTTTATGAAAAACTGTTGATCTATTGTAAAACATATAAAAATTAAACATTTTTTCGGTTTTGGCAGAAAATACTTTTTTGGATTTGGGATGTTTTTATTATCAGATATTTAACTGGTAGTTGGTAAATAAACCTTAAATATGTGTTTTTATTGATTTCATGAAATGAATCTAAAGTAGAAGTAAAGTAAAAAGTGTTAAGCTTCACTTGTTATTGCTTGCAGTTAGCCTAGTTTTATGGGCTTAAGATGTAATTTTTTTGTAGTCAGCTTCAGATTAGTTTTCACATTCAAGTAGTCAGTGTATTTAGGAATATTCACTTTAAATTGATTGTAATGTGCAACTTATAGAGCATAATAAGTTGCACAAGTATATTGAAAAGTTGTAAACCTAGATTACACTGTAGCCTAAACGACAGGGCAAACTTCTGTAGCCTACCGTTTGCTCTAAGATAAATCAAATATTGATATGTAAAATCAATATTCCTTCAAAGTTTTTGTCAAAAATTGTTGCAGAATAGCTAGATTAATATATCAGATTTAATTTTATGACCTTAAATATTGTTTAAACCATTTTTCATATCTGTTGCCTCGGCTGCTGAACCAAGTCAGAGGTCACTAAAAAACTTATGGTAAGCCTACCGGTTGTAGGCTTATTATCAGATGCTGGTAAATTTTTCTGATGTACCTACTGGCATCGAAATGGTATTGAGTTATTCTTTAAAGAAAAATAAATGATATTTAGATAAAACTTTTCAAATAGTCAATTTGTTTGGCAAATTGTACTAAGGTTGGACTCATTAATGAAAAGGCTTAATCCCCACCAAGTCACTTTGATTATATTTGTTTGTTTTCAAGTGACAAACTAGCACTAATCCACTGCAGTGTTTAATTAATTTCGCATTAGTTATTAAAACTACAGTCAACTTCGGATATAAGAGATTCAGATATAAGGGATTTTTGCTTATAAGGGACTACGCAAAAGGTCCTTAGGCTATCGGATCGAACTTTGCGGCAGTCGGTTATAAGAGAATTCGGTTACAAGAGACTGATTAAGCTGGTCCCGGCGGATCTCTTATATCCAAAGTTGACTGTATCGCTAAACTTCATGTTCGCTCCGTATTGTCTTTCCAGAGTAAATAACTGTACAGTTTTGAGACCACTGTCATTCTGGCAGAATAATTCTCTCGTTTTAAAAAACACGAAAAAAAGACTGCTAACGCGTGAGAATCACGTGACCAACCAACGCGCGTAAAAACACATTAAAAAAAACTTTTAAAAAGAGCATAAAAGAAACAAACGCTATCAACAAAGCAAAATCTTACCACTCTACACGACTTGATGTAGTCATGAATTAAAGGTCTTTCCACACGTTTGTTCCTCTCAAATCATATATTTTTGGAAAGCTCATTAAATTTCCTATCAGTTTCACGATGTGTGGTAAGGCACATCGGTTGCTTTCGTACAACAGAATGACAGTGAAATAGACCAAATCATAGGTCCCCCTCCGAAACTTGAAATCTCAAACCACTTGATACGACTTAATGTAGTCATGAATTAAAGATCTTTCTGCACTTGATGTAGTCATCTCTGTAAAGCTGAGATTTAAGAAAATTGTCCGACATATCTTTGGAGTGTAAATAAAGTGGTGAATTCAATTCCTGCTGTTGGTCAACAGTTTTTGATGCGAACAGGTATTCTTTGTGATGATTGTTGGTTTTAGGGTCGTTTTCCAATAGCAATGTAGGCGAGAAGTCATATTTTTTGGATTTTTTGTGCAATTTTTCATAATGTTTTTTTACTAATGGGAAAATTTTTTCACAATTGGTCACAACGATAATGCTTTCCATAATGCAATCGATCTCTCGCGATGTTGTGGAAAAAAAGCAGGGAAATCCAATACATTGCTACAATACGATGACGCTTCAAATAATATTTGTTGACAAAAATTTTTGCGGCGCGCTTAGCATGGCTTAAACAATTATGAACAAGTGATAAGGATTGTGATTGGAGATCACTTTTAGTTGCTTTTCCTGTTACTACGCGCCAACAACGAATGTAATAATTCAACCTCGACTTGCGGTTAAACGCAAGTAATATAGCATTCCACAAAGCAAATGAACCATCAATCATAATTAATTTTGGTCTGTTGTCACAGCCACACATCTTCACAACATCATGTACAAATATTTCCAAAAATCTTCGAATGCTACCTGCGTCATGTCTGGTCATTATGTTCATCGCAACTGGAAGCGCAAGGCCACCAGCATGTGGATTCCGAAACAAAAGCGCATAAATTTGAAATTCGTTGCCATTCTCAGATTTTTTGATTATGCTTCCAGTTGCGTCAAAATATAAAATGTATTTTTTACAAAGGTCTTTATATGCTAAAATTTGATCGTCGTTATACAATGTAAGACTAGCTGAATGAACAGAGAAATGTCTTATAAATGTGCTGTTGTTTCTAGCATACTCTTTTGCCATAATTTCTAAATTTAAAGTCCAATTTTCACTGTAACGTTGGGAAAGTCTTCCTTCAGACTTGATGCTACGCAAAACTGTTTGTGAAGGTGCGTAAGTGTGAGCGCCCAAAATTCGCTCTTCATCCATTAAAGAAGATTGCATACTGCGGTATGGCGAGTGTGGTTTCATGAAATGCAATTTCTCTGCTATTAGTTCGCGTTGTTTGCCAGTGATATGCCTACTCTTCACACATTCAATGAAATGTGATCTTTTACCGGAAAGATTTACGTTTCCTTCAACTCGATCAACAAACGTAAACAAATCAATATTACCGGTAACTGTACAATGGCAACAATGAACATGACTGCAGTAAACATTAACGTGCCCGTCGTAAAACCTCATATCTCTGCTTCTCAGCTTCAAAACTGTGCTTTTTTTTCTTAGATAGTGGTTGCTTACACAAGGTACACATCCACTATATAAGGTTTTCAATTTTTCCAATACGACATCTTTATAGAAAGAATTTTTAAAATGATGCTCTGTACGGTCTTTTATCATTTTCTTTCACTCGTCTAAAGTGATTACAAACGATTTCTTCACTTTTATTTCTGTAAACCGACATTTCTCTTTGTTTTCCACATTTTCGATATAATGTTCCAACAGCTGTATGGTGTTCCAGTTTAAACCAAGTTGTATTTTTTACCGGAATCCGTTAGAACACTTTTCGAAGTTACTCGAAGTTGTTGAATAGAACTTTGATAAACAGACGCGAAATTATTGGAAACATTTTGCCATTTTGAATTGTGTGTTTTTGGTGCAGCAACTTGTTTGCTATCATGATTTAATTCCGCCCGTACGGTTCTTTTATCTTTGAAATGACAATTGGTTCGTTTTTCTCCAATGTTACGCTTTCATCCATCATAGTTTTGTCATGTTCAGGGACCGAAAGTGCGCTTTCGTTCATCATAGTTTTGTCACGGTCAGGGCCCGAAAGTACGCTTTCATCCATTATATTTTGGTCATGGTCAGGGACCAAAAGTACACTTTTATCCATCACATTTAGGTCATGGTCAGGGATCGAAAGTACGCTCTTATCCACCATAGTTTTGTCATGATCAGGGACCAAAAGTACCCTCTTATCCGCCTTAGTTTTGTCATGATCAGGGATCGACAGTACGCTTTCATTGAACACTCTGATGCTATAATCAGTGTCTCCAAGACTATTTGCAGATGTAGCTCTTTCATGCAGAGAGCAAACCCTATGATAAAGGGTTTGTTTGCTATTGTGTATAGTTGTAGTGGAGCCATTGCACAACAAGTTGCAAGTTTTCCATTGCTCAGAAGTTAACGTTAAAGCTAAATCGTTATTCCCGAAAGCACATTTTGGATGCAACCAAGAGCTACAACCCTCACAATAAATATACATGTGTAGAGGTTCCCTCTATCACCTAATAGATATTTTCAATATCAAGTGGCAACACTGACCACGTTAGAAACGGGATAAACAAGAAAGACAAAAAAAAGGAATAGTTGTGTATTGTGTATTTTTCAGCAAAGTTAATCGTTATTTAAAAGCAATAATTTTGATAATTGATAACTGAACCTTAAATACGAAGAAATTCTACAGAGACATTGGATTCCATAGACTGCTATTCATCAAATGTCAACGATTAGGTGGTAAGTTCTGATTATACTCAAGTTAATTTGCTGTGCGAGGCCGCAGTCCTCCACACATGCTCCCGTCATCAGGTTTTTGGCAAAAACAATAAAGCTCGTTCATTTTAAAAATGTTTTCACTTTTAGATGAGTTGCTTTTCTTGAAATTCTGTTTAGCATCTACGCCTGCTTTACATAGAGACGCAGCGAGTAAAACGTGTTGATTGCTAGGAGAAGAAGTGGATTGGATCATGCGTTTTGGTGGGATGTTTAAAGTCGAAATATTGCTTGTTGACTGCTTTTGCGAAATCTGTCTTTTATTAACGTCAGATTCTTTTATTTGCTTTGACGTTTTCGTGTAGTCAACCTCATCATCCGTTTCATTGCGATTTTTGTTTAATTCAGCCATATCATGTTTGGATGTAAAGTCGTTGGGTTTTTTCTTTTTACTCACAACATTCCTTTCATCACCCAAAAAAGCGCTGCTGATAACTTTGTAGTCTGTTTTTATGAGATGAATGTAATAAGCTTTAACTTGTACTCGAAAAGTAATATTTGTTAAATATTGTGTCAAATCTTTTTAATTATTAAATTTACTGTCCACTATGTGGGGCTAGGGAGGTGTCTGCATCGTAATTTGTAGCATGGTATTTATTAAGTTTTTTCCCTCGCACCGTAAGTGCGGTAGAATGTTTAAGATGTTAGAAAGCTGTCGAGCCATAATAATAAGTTAACATATTTAGGAATTTGGTAAAAAACGTTTTTATTGTGTGTGTGCTTCTCTGTATCTGTGTGTATCTATGCTTTGGTAGCGATTTGATGGTTGACTAATAAAGCCTATTCAAGATAAACAGGTCTCAGTTATGGAGTCAAATGGAAACTCCCGAATTCCCCAAACCAGGTAGAATCACTCAAATATTGACAATATTGTTAACCCATTTTCGAGAAATCTTTAGTGATAGCCGTTTTAAATAAGATTGTAACCGTCGTATGTATTCGCGAAGATGCTTCCGGCTAGTCTTAGGCAGAGTATTGATCTCAGGAACAGTTAATGATTTTTCAACTAAAACTGATGCCAGAATGAATGCATGTGATGACAAATCAAATTCTTCTAGGGAAGATAGGTAAGGCTTAGTTGACTTGAAAGGTTTAGTAGGAACAAACGTGCGGAAAGACCTTTAATTCATGACTACACCAAGTTGTATCAAGTGGTTTGAGATTTCAAGTTTCGGAAGGGGACCTATGATTTGGTCTATTTCACTGTCATTCTGTTGTATAAAAGCAACCGATGTGCCTTACCACACATCGTGAAACTGATAGGAAATTTAATGAGCTTTCCAAAAATATATGATTTGAGAGGAACAAACGTGCGGAAAGACCTTTAATTTATGACTACATCAAGTCGTTTGAAGAGGTTTGAGATTTCAAGTTTCGAGGGGGACCTATGATTTGGTCTATTTCACTGTCATTCTGTTGTACGAAAGCAACCGATGTGCCTTACCACACATCGTGAAACTGATAGGAAATTTATTGAGCTTTCCAAAAATATATGATTTGAGAGGAACAAACGTGTGGAAAGACCTTTAATTCATGACTACATCAAGTCGTGTAGAGTGGTAAGATTTTGCTTTGTTGATAGCGTTTGTTTCTTTTATGCTCTTTTTAAAAGTTTTTTTTAATGTGTTTTTACGCGCGTTGGTTGGTCACGTGATTCTCACGCGTTAGCAGTCTTTTTTTCGTGTTTTTTAAAACGAGAGAATTATTCTGCCAGAATGACAGTGGTGTTTTGAGTAGGTACTTTTTTTCGCGCCAAGTGAGAGACGTCATATGCAAATCTTCTGGTACTTACGTATTAACGGGAGGACCTTTAAAAACACGACTCAAAAATTGAAGTAAATTATTTATTGAAACGGTTAAAACAATAAAATACTCCCTTCCAGTGTACACTGCCCCGTACATTTACATACCGGGCCTGCCCCTTCAGTGTACACTGCCTTTCTTTTAAATAAAATAACATTAAAAATCAAAGGTCCTCCCGATAATACGTAAGGACCAATCTTCTTATAACCGCTATATTTATTAAATTAATTGATAGATATTAAGGCTAATTACAATAACCGCTATATTTATTAACTTATAGGCTAATTACAATCAGTTGATTAAAATACCACTTCCATGACTGGTTTTGTTCCTCTTAGAACTCTTCAGGTGGACTTAGGTATTGAATCGACGATCACATGAATTACTACATGCGGTTTATACTACTCCGCCGTCGGTCCGATCAATTGATGCTGTTAAATTCTGTTAAATAAATTCGCTATGTTTATGTTGTTTTTTTATTCTGTTGGGATTGCTCAGGTCAAAAATTAGTACGGTATGAAACTATAAACACTTGTTCGTGTTTTGGGAGATGGGTTAAGAGTACGTATAATGGAAGTGATTAGTAGGTTGTTCAATCATAAACCTGCCATTCACGGCGAGTTGGTTCTTTTTATAAATGAGTTTGAAACTGTAATAGTTAAGGATGATGCTTTATTAATGGAAATGGAAAACTCTTCAAAGAAGTTTGATGAACAACTCTTTGCATCATGTATTACACATATTAAAAATGATCTCTCACAGCTGCAATCAACAGGTGAGAAATTTTACCGATAATGACAGCACTAATGATGATAGATATCATCCCAAGAGCATAGTGCCATTTTACAGCATCAATGACGTAGCCAAGTCAAAGCAGCTGCAAAAATATAGGCAGTGGCTATTTTGCTGTCAACAGCATTTTACTCGTGCTGGCTATTTGCTGGGAGACATTTGTAATTGGACAGTTTTAATGACGTATAACACATGCGACTTTTGGTGGTTTCTGATTTGTGAACTTTAATAAATTAAAAAAATTGCACTCTCAGTGTACGCTCTCTACTCTGTACACTCCCCTCCCAGTGTTCACTACCCCATACATTAACCTACTGGGCCTCCTTCAGTGTACACTGCTTTTCTTTAAGTACCCAGGAAGCCAAGATTCCAACCCATAACCATTGCAATTTAAGGGAGCTTCACTATCCACATACCTCAGTGTCACAGCCAGAACTGTTGCAATTATGGCTATATAAACACATAAATGGTGACAGCAAAATAGACTCCAAGGGTAAAATGCTGTCGACAGAAAAGTAGCCACTTCAAAAAATATAACATTTAAATCAAATTATATAAAATTAAATTAAATTAAATTATATAAATTGTAATTATAGCATTTAAATTATATAAGTATTATATTTTTATTTTAGTTGTAGGTATTTCGTTGTTGACTGCAATTTACCCTTGGAAGCTATTTTGCCACTGAGTGTTTGTGTGTTTGCAAACAAGCACATTTTAAAAAATTCATGCAGTGATGCTGTGGCATAGTGGATAGTGCAGCTGCCTTCAAGTGTGATGGTAGTGGGTTCAACTCGTTGCAAGCTGGGTACCACAACAGAGGCAACATATACTGGGGGCAGGGAGTACGTAAACAAAAAGGAGAGTGTACATTGGGGATAAAACTTGTCTTGTCACGTGTTTAATATGCCATAGAAAAAATGTAGTATCACGTTTTAATGGACTATGTTATCAAAATCAATCAATCACTATCATTCAACAGCAAAATAGATTTCAAAGGTAAAATGCTGTTGATGGCAAAATAACAATTGTCTTATATTTGTTGACCACAGAAAAACTGATACAATTATGGGGAGAACATCATAGCATTTAGACGTATATTAGATTTGCCAATATTGCTGGCAAAACACATTTCTGTCACAAGCCAGCAGCCAAGCAATGGAAATTGTTGTTGAGTGCTTAGCAATGCAATGCAATTTCATTAGAGCATAACAATGCAATGCTCATGCACACACAGCAACTTGTGGCAGTTCCTACTACTCAGTTTAATGCAGTAATTCTATATACTGCAAGCAGTAACAGCTACTTATTCTACCACTAATAATAAAATAACAATGACCAACAGTAATTACAGAATACTAAACATGCCCTCAAAAAAGTCATGCAACAATTATTCACTTGAAACAACAATAATACAATAACCAAGCTTTTCATTTTGACTTGAAACAGATAAACAAGATGACCTCTATAACATCATTTATTTCAAGAATAATTCCCAGTAGAATAGGATTCTTAATAAAAGCTTACTTGTTTCTGATATTAACTAAACCTGACTGTAATCTATGATAGTTACTATTAGAATGCAGAAATTCTGTGGAATTTCATGGACTAACCTTTATGCCAATTGAAATCCTAACTTTTAACACTAAACCAAACTCTATCAACCCTAACCTTAACTTAACCTTAACTTTGACCCCTACTATAAACGCTAATTTGCGGTGGGGATTTCCCTGATGTAGTAGAATTTAAGTCTATGAAAGACTTTTTATGGATTTTTGTTTTTTAGTTTCTTCTATCTATCATCGAGATCATGAATGCTTACTAATTACCTGTAAAACAACAGATACAATAGTGACTGTATAACTTAGCCTTGCATGTTGTTTTGGTCAAAGGATTTCATATTTTAGAAAGCAGACGATTTCAGCACCTTAAAGCACAACAACTAAAACATCCATTTTACAATTTGTTTTTTATCTCCAAAATTTGATGACTGGGTATGAAAGGTCACTAGTAGCTCTGGTGCATTGGGCCAAAGACTTTTAACATAAACTTAGCTGTTGTGTCAATAGGATTTTACCTGAGCAAATTTTATATAAATATCCAACTGCTCAACCAGAAATAATTAAATGGAAATGGCAACAAGAATAAGGTACTAATTTTAAGGCATAGCTATAATTGATTTAATGATAACAGAAAGGAAAGGGAGTTGTATTCATAATGGATGTAGTAGCTTTCTTTTCTAAGCATTTAGAGATGTGCTAGATACATAATGTGCTGAGCTTGCATAATTGGTCAGTGCAGCTTGCTTGTCAAAAGATGATGGTATGCTATCTAACCAATCCCTCAAGTTGCTCTTGTGAATATATTGATGCATCAACCATCCAGGCAGTTTCATTATTTTATTTGGACATCACCTATAAAATTGAAAAATTTATTTTGATTGCTCAAAATAATGTTGTCACTGAAAATTGAGAAAAATATTACTGAGGCCACCGGCCTCAATTTTGTTTGAAAATGGACCACATGCCAAATTCTGTTGAGAAGCACTGTCTAGTTTGTCTACCTTACAAAAAGTATGAATGAAAGACCTCTAAGCTCATTTGGGGTAAACAACATTAAATCTTTGGTTGGCTTAGCCTGTACACTGAGTAAATAGCAATATAATAAAATGTGAAATTCAGGTAAATGTTCCAGACAAAGGGATATACAGGGTGGCCCAGCTAAGTATAGACAAACTAAAGTTACAGTTTTTCAGCAATATTTAGGTTATTAGAAATAAACTAATATATCAAACGAAGGAAATATTTTGTTTTTAATATATTGACAGAGTTATTCAATATATCCTCAGTTCTCTTTGATAACCTGATGGAGACTAGAAATAACTTGATCACACGTGGCATGCACAGTTTCAAAGTCAATTTCTACCCAACATTTCTTCAGTTTTTCCTTAAGGGCAGTCACACTCATGTGGATTACACTGCAGACCTTCTGCTCTAAGATAGACTATATACCAAAGTCCATTGGTTTCAAATCAGGAGAACAAGGAGGCCAGAGCTCGAGCTCCTTGTGCCAAAAGATTTAAAATTGTCCTTACACCAGTTTTCGACCAATCTGGCTGAATGAGAAGTTGCTCCATCCTGCTGAAATGTAATGCCTTCATTTGCAATTGTTTTCTGTACCCAGGGAAAAACAGATTCTTTTAACATCCTCAGGTAGACATATTGGTTAATTTTGATACCATCTTTGATGAAAATTAGTGGGATTTTGAGACATTTTTGATAACCTAAATATTACTGAAAAACCGTAACTTTAGTTTGTCTGCACTTCACTGGCCACCCTGTAAATGGAATGCAGAAATTCTGCAGAAATGCTGATTCGCATTAGGGTTTGGGTTGGGTATGGTTTGAATTAAGGTTAGGGTTTTTTGACAAAATTTCTGTGTCTAGTGACTTCAGTATCAAAATATCCTGTGTTAAAACTGAATTAAATTATTTAGGCTGATACACACTTAGATCATTGATTTCAATCTAAGTTTTTATGGCTGTTTTTGTACATTTGCCAGGAATTTTGTACTTGTGCTGGCAGTGCCACATATACTAAAATTCTTGAGAGAACACTGTTCTTGATGTTTGCCTGACTGCTTGCACAGACTTGTAATGGAGTGCAGAACATATACAAAACTGACCAAACTTATGTGGGAAGTACTCCATTGTCGAAGTACAGCTGTTTGATGCTTTTTGTTCTGTATGACAATTATTGTCTTTCTCTTCTATTGATTTGCAAGTTTGGCAAGAGCTGCAAGACGGAGCAGATCATAGACCACATAATCTCAACATGTCTTGTACATCTGGCACTAACTAGATATTAAAAGGTCCGACAGGTTTATGTAAAGTTTTGAAGAATTGGCTCAACATCAATGCCAGTTTGTGATCTGGGCAACATCTGGGGTGGTAAAAGGAAAAACCCTTGGCCCTATGCTCGTGGGTGCATTTCCAAGCAATGGATATGACAAGATTATTGAAGTTTACCACAAACTAAATTTTGACCGTGGTTTTAATGGGATGGACTGGCAAATAATTATTATTGTGGTCAAGTTGGAATAAAGTTGTGTGTTATAGTAATAATTTAATTATATGTCAACCGTCAGTGATTGAACAATCACTTATAGGCTCTTAAATAACCAATACACACAATACCTTTTATGTAAACTTTGTATTTTACCAAGATCAAATGCAAGTGTAAATAAACTTATTTTCTTTTTATTTTGGGCTCTTCATTTCAGTAACTTACATTACTACGATTGTAACATTAATTGCTCATATTATGCCCATAGTTGTATAGCTTATATTAGGTTTCAAAATTTTAGGTTGTAAATCCAGCTGACTGCAAAAAGGGTAATCCTTTTAAAATAAAACTTTTTGGTTCCTTTGATTCCAAGTGCGCAAAAAGGATTTTTTATGCTTTGGTCAGCCTTTGTAATCTTTGAAAAAAAAATTGTAAAGAAATTATTGATTTGCCATAAACTAAATCTAAGAAATTTTGTTCTGTTACACCTTATATCTTTGTTTCCTCACTAGATTGAATAATTCAATGTCTGTAAAACGTTGTGTCTTGTATTATCATTATTTTTTCTTTGCTTCTTTTAGTTCGACATTGTTGTCAACTTTCGGAGAGAATTTTTGAACTGGATCAAAGGGCAACCAGTGATTCAGACAAGGTATAGCATTAGGTTCATTATGGTTTTGTGTGTTGTGTATGTAAATACATGTATTATTCAGCTGGATTTCCTGCTTAAGTAGAGGGCAAGTGGTTTTCCACTGCAACATCTTCCATCTTCTGCTATTACAATAATAGGTACAATTAAACAAGTAACATGAAATAACATATCGTCATGATTATGATTTACGAGCTATTTGATATCAGGCCACAGCTGACGGCAACTTTAGTAGAAATTGCTTGAAAATTTACTAGTTTAAAACTGCATTGAACTTTATTGGTACCAATATGCCAAGAAAGCCAGGTATTGAATATCTGCTTTGCTTCAGTAAAAACCTTGTTCAAAAGCAAGTGGATACTGGGTAGTGGCACGTAAACACAAATCAGAACAACGAAAATGGCTAAAGCTGGAGGCAAAAAATTTGCTCTATTAAGCAAATTATATCATTTTGAAAGTTAATATTTTATTGCTGATGGAGCGGTTAAGGTTTTTACAAAAAGGTGTTTGGTTGAGGTTTTTCGTAATGTCTTCTTTTTTAGGCTGAATCAAGTTTAGATGATGAATTTTTGAGATCTGTCACGGAACAGAAAAAAGCAATTCAAACTAATTTTGATGAAGCCGTTGCTAAACTTAGAAAAGAGTATGATGACTTTGATGTACAACTAAAAAGAGAAAATGCATCTGATTTAGATGAAAAGCAATAGAGTTCATCACCACTTTGTCGAGTTACTAATTGATAACTATTTCATTGTTGCTATTGTTTGTACTTTTTTTGTAATCTGATTGTGATGTGAGAAAATTTTGTCATGCTTTTTAAAACTATGCCAGAGCGGTAGGTTCTGGTTTCTTTAACACATTTCATAAAGCTTAGAAAAATTGTGCGTTTTAGTTGGTTTTGCTTTGGAATCAATTTTATAAAACACTGCTGTCATAGGTGATTTCAACTAGGATGGAAGTGTATAGTGTTAAGTGTGATCATTGCGCTTTGTATTTTTATATATGCATTTATCTAAAACAACAATTCTATCGTACTTAAAAAGTCAGAAGCATAATAGAAATGCATGAACAATAGAACATCGTTTGCACTGAGTAAATCTAGCATAGTTATAAATTTGCGAAGTTGATCTGCGTGATATAATCAAATCGTTTCTTTTATGGACGTGAGCATTTGTAATATCAGCGATCATTGTTGTTGTTGTTTTTGTTGTTGTTACCCTACCCTTTCCGAAGGATGGGGGCATTACGGAAGACCATGGAGCCCCAGAATCCGGGCAACTCCCCAGGGCCTGGACCAGAGATTGTAAAGATACAGAGAGTCGCCAAAGAGAGCGGCGCAAAGAGTCCGTAGCTGGACAGTGCAGAATGAGATGAGACTTGTCCTGGGACGAGTGTCCGTCGGCGCTGCAGGAAGGATTCTCGATTCCACCAATCCTAGAGAGATAAGAGCTTAACAGAAGGCTGTGCCCGTTGCAGCGTAGACGAAAGAGAACACAGCGAGCGTGACGAGGGAGCACAAGTTCCTCGGTGGAAATCGAGGAAACCTGTGTGTCGAAGAATTTCGATGAGACAGTCCGATCAACAGCCGCCTCAACGTGGTGGTGCGGTACCCGATCCTGTTTGGGTTGGGTCGAAGTGGCTGTTGGCCTTCCCGAGGGTCCTAGTTACCCTGGGCACTCCTCCTTTCATCAGCGATCATTCGCGACAACTAACTGATAGCTACAACAGTGTTTATTAAAAGTGTTGCAGTTTTACTACGGTATTTGTGCAATATATAGGGTGATAGAAAGTTAATTTCCCCAAGATTTGTTGTAATCATATTTTCAAAAAGTCGAGCCTTTCAAGCATTTAAACATGTATTAGTGAAGTTTCCTTTTATTGTTTAACCTCCACCTCGTTCACCGAAACTAATTTTTATATACGATCTTACAAAGAAATATTATGGTTTTTGATGCTTTACAAGGTGCTCAAATCTCAGCTTACGAGATTCTATTTAAAGAGTGTTTGTATTAACATGAATACTTCTGAACAATTTTTGATTTTTCTTTTTGTTGCAAATAGCTATTGTTTTCATTCTACTTCAAAGTTCAGAATTAAAAACTGCTTAGCTTGGATGACATGACATTTATGAAGACTGTCAAGAGTACTCTATGTTTGTGCTATTGTCTATAATCAGGATTGTAGTACGTAGTGCCCTTGTAACTTTCGTACACGCTGATGAAACTTTCGCAGATTGTTAAATTTTATTATATGATGTGGAGCCAAAGCTATACATTTCGGATCTTATCGCTCAAGTATTTTGTAAACGATATCTTTTGCTTCATTGTTAGTAGGATCCAACTTCAAAGCTTTTTTCCAGTTCTGTAATAAAGCAAATTATATTCTACGTGTATTTATTTCTCTGAAGTCTTGTAGTCTACTGGTAACGAACTATTGATTGATGCGTTTTTGCTTACTAAGTACATTTTTTTGTCAAATGGATAATTTAAACAGCCCTAAATTCATTGGCTATGCTCATTAATCAATTACACCGGAGAAATGTTGCAAACGCCGTGGATGCGTTAATTCAGAGCTCGTGCAGGCATTGAACTGGCGTCCTTTGTAGCCAAATGGGCTTTTCGCGTTTTTCATTTGAGAGTTCGATGTCATGTTCTTATTTCAAACTAATACGGGTATGTTTTCCACTTGGCCATGTTAAGTACTATCAGGGCTGTTGCTAAGCATTGTGTATAAATAATATATGTTACCAAAGAAATATCGGAGTTTACACAAATTACCGTTCAAGTTGAATTATTTGCTATAAAATTGTCTGCTGCGCTAGAGTAAAACTTTTCACTTCGCTGTATGCCTGCACTGGATATTCTAGATTCCATTTACTATTTTAGTTTTACCTCGAACGCTTCATTCATCAGCGATTCAGCTTGGTCGCTGTGACCATCTTGCGCTAGTGCTTTGCTATGATCGCGTTTATGCTTGCCCAGTTCGCATAGTAGTGTGGATTTTTCTTTTTTTGCGGTTTTTCTTCCATTAATGGCAAGTCGATCCAAGCACGCTGTTAGCAGTTTGATTGCCTGTTTGGTTAACAAAATGGGATTTTATGCCATGTGGCTTTGGAAATGCACTTAATTGATATTTTCTGGTCGCAATGTTTGAAAAGGACGTAGTAGAAGTGCTCTGAGGCACATTAACCTACCGCTATTTTCTTTTCTGTTGTACGTGTGAGGTAGTGCTGTATGCTGCGAATTATAAACTAGTTTGGATGCACTCGGTTTTAGCACCAGTGCACCACATTTCTGTAAGGACTGCTGAGTAGGGAGGGATGCACGCACTGAATAGATTTAAGCGATAAATTGCAAGTTCAACCAGCGAGACCGTTACGTTTTAGCAGGGGATCTAGGTGTACTGTCATAGAATAGACATATCAAGCAGTGGGGTGTTAGGAGAGTAATTCTCGGAGAACCGAGATTGAATTATCGATTATCGCATTCTTTTGCAAACCTCAATTACAATGTTATAATCCCGTACTAATTCTTGGTTCTTGATTGATCGCTTTCCCTTTACTTCATTAATCCACCTACCTGAATAATTCACTGTTCCAGAATATTTTGAAATAATTATTTCAAATCTGAAATTTCAAATCCTGTTTCTGAACAAAAAAGAACGCTGTCTCGTCTTTATAAAACAGGTGCAGTACATTAAGTACCGTAACTAGTAATTTTTTTCTCAGAGTCCATGTTGTTACAAGCGAATTCTGTAATGGCGTAGTGCATCCTAATTAGCCGAGTGCTAGAGCAAGATTCGCGGCGCATTCGTAGAAATTTCTGTAAATTTTTTTCCACTAGGCAAAGCATTTTTGTTTCGAATCTAAATTTTCAATGAAAGTTTGTTTTTGAATGCGAACACCAAGAATTCAATATTCCAGTACCGGTATATTATTCTGTACTGCTGAGCATAAAAACTTGTACCGCAGTCCGGGTTTCTAGTTCGACGTGTTAAAGATGATTAATCGAAACAACCGCTTAATTTCAAATTTGTGCTTCGAGCTCAAATTTCAGTTTACGCTTGCCTCCCCACCACGTAAGCCAATGAGGAAGGAGACTGCTGGAAAAGCGTAAGAATTGGGATTTTGAAAAAGATTTTTAATCGCTGGTTTTTGGGATCGTAAGTTCCCAGAATTCTTGCCCATGTGAACCTGAATCAGATTGCCATGCCGTGAATACGTGAGTGACTTGCTCTTTGTAACCTTGAATACAAAAGTGACTTGTTACCCTTCAGCCAAACTAAAACTTTAACAGATACTAATTTTTGTAGCAAACATGCGTTGTGAGTTATTCTGTCCCAGCACCCCGCAAACCTCATTTTGCTTCATGAACAGCCATTAAAACTCTGGTTTAACTCGTGGTTGTCCCCAGCAGCTATACTGTATATTCGCAGCGGAGAGTGCTTACGATCTAGCGACGTCACCGATAGAACATGTTGGATATAATTACGGCTGATTTTTCTGGTTATTCGCAGTGGTGAGCACGCGCTAGTGACAAACAAGGCCATTGCTGGTCACCAAAAATTTTTTCGGCGCTACCCAGAGCCGGATTAAGCTGGTGCGAGGCCCTAACTTTTGCAGGTCCGGAGGACAATTAAATGACAATGAAAATGGTATTATTTATACGGATAAAATACATCATGTTGTAAAATTTAATACCTGTCCAAATATGGAAATGTCCTCCGGACAATTCCATTTATTGGCTCAAACACTAAGCACAAATTTTCCTCAATCAAAATTATCACCATTTTGCAATGTCTAAACGACTGTTTTTGCTCTCATAGTTTTATCCCAAGGACATTACCTGACTTCAGCTTTATTTTTACACAATACTTCTGGATTTCTGATGAGAAAATTTGCGAATTGTTTGTTTAGTATCTATTTCACGCATTAGCTGGTTTTCAATGCTGATTAGAGAAAAACAGTTTAACCGTTGTTTGTCCTGGAGGTCCCGAGTTCATTTTTGATTCTCTTAAGTTTTGAAAAAGAGCGCTCGGCACTGCAGTTCGTGACCATTATGGGTAAATATATCCGCAACGCTATGCCCAAGTTGGGAAAGCAAACATCCAAAAAATTTTCGGAAAACAATCGAAAATATTTCAATTCAACTGGAACATCAGTCTTGCTAATATTTGAAAAAAGACGAGATTTCAGAAGCTCAGTAAACTGCAATAATTCTTCAGAAAAGCTCAGTTCTAAGTCTTTTGGATACATTTTGACAAGGTTAAAGGAGTTTTTTACAATATCATCACGAGTGGATAGTTGCAACTTACGTAGATACCCGAAAACACTGTTCAGCTTTTCGTAAACAGCTTGGCGTTTTGATAATGCGACAAGCAAGTTATCAATTATGGCAAAAAACGCTGTTCTTTCGAACCTCTGAGAAGGTATTTCAATCGGAGCCGAAGGACAAGCACCAGAAGATGTGCCGCACTCATCATCATATATGCGATTTCTCTTGCGCTTCCTTCGCCGTTGTTCTTCATACTCTTCAGTTTCAGTCAAGTCAATTGCCTTTTTTCAATATCTGAGTAGGTGGAAGAGACTGAATATAACCATAGGTTGATTCGTAAAGTGCACAAGCAGAATTCAGGTCTTGCCCAGAAGATTGCAAGGAAGCACTGGCCAGTTGAAAACGCTGCAATATTTGATTCCAGAAAATAGTCATAATTCCAGTCTCTAACTTCGTCATTGTTGAAATTAATCCACGAGCCTTTTGACAACACTCCGCCTTTTTATTGGTTGTCTCGGAAAATGTTATCTGGCATTTGCATTATAGAATAATAACCTGAAAAAAGTGCTTCAGTGGAATCTGCGCGAGCCAATCACCTGATATCCGACATGTTTTGCTGTGAGGGTTTGGTCGCCATTAGATAGAGCAGCTTTAAGCGGACTATAGCGATTGGTGGATGCAGAAAAAAGTGTAGATATTTTTGACAAAAGCAAAGAAAATATTTGCTTCTTCACAACATTCAGCAGCATATTTTCCAACCAAATTCAATAAATGAGCAAAACAGGGAACGTATTCTGCAAACTTGTTCAAATGCTTGATTTGTGCTAGCAAGCCATTGTATCTGGCGCTCATATTGCTGGCACTATCTGTTACGTGGTTTTTAATGACAGAAATTTACTCGCAAATACTACAAATAGCACACTATAAAGCAGTAATCACTAAATAGAATCAAAGCTAAAGTAGGAATTTTCGAGTAGTTGCTAGCTCCTGTCTGTCAACCACGTTTCTGAAATTATGCATATCGGTGAGTGACAGAAACTAACAACCGGACAAAAAAGGCAAAAAGAATACAAATTTAAAAAGGGGACTAAATTCATAACACTATCATAGCTTTGATCTCGGCAGTTTCCAATGTCTATGCCGTTTTCATTTAGAAGCTTTAACAATTTATCCTGTAGAGTGTAGAATTGTAGATGTTCAGAATTATGACTATCCATATCCAAAAATTTAATAAATCTTTCTTCTGGTCCAGCTGCTAAACATAACGTACGATTAAAGTCAACAACGTTTGATATGTCAGGTGTAGAATCTAGAGAAATGGTATAACGCATGCTATTCTTCAATTCGCAGATAATTAATGCTGTCGTGCATGCTAGATCCGATTAAACAAATGAACTCTTGACAAATGATTTTGGAAAGATATGATGTATGCCCCTTTCCCTTGTTAACATGAGCCTTGATATGCTCCGCTATAGATGGGTCAAACTTCGTCAAAAGTTCCAACAAGCCGAGGTAATTACCGTTGTTATGAGACCCAATTTTTTCATCGCTACCATAAAATGCAAGACCTTGTTCAGCTAAAAACTTAACAACCTCTATTATTCGCTCTATAAGAGCACTTCAGTACTTTTGTTCTTCTTCTATTTGGCTCACTAGCTTTTTTGTGCATCAGAAGCTCTATCAAATGTTGCTGATGAGAGTTGCTTTCTTCATGCCTTCGCAACAAATTGTTAGCGTTTTTCCAGTCATTCAAACCTTCTTCGACAAGCTTATTTTGTGATTCCGGACCTGAGCAAGCCATCACATTGCAGGGAAAACAGAAGTCTGCCTTTGCTTTCAGAATAGCATAACCAATTTCTTGCATATTGCTTTTTTGTGAGTCTATGAATAGTTTGGAAGTAAGAATTGCGGCACGTTTTAGGAGTCGTTTCGCCTTTGTAAAATCGTGTTGATGTAGAAAAATTGCTGTTAGAATGTTGGCAATCTTTACATCCCGTTTGAATTCGGCCACATGCCAATGTCATTCGAAAAAATGAAAATACTGGTACTGGCATCTTCTTCCTCAACAGTTCCCTTCTCTTGCTGCACAGCTTGGATTTTTTGGAGAAAGCCCCCGCCACTAATGCAAAGATGTGAGGTTTGAGAAAAACGCCCCCGTCACGTTTTAAGTACTGCAGCACTCACCGTTCCATGGTTGACGAAGAAGGTTAAGGTTAGGGTTAAGTGGCGGGGGTGTTTTAATCTCACTCAAAATGCTGCCATGTAACATGAAAATCGTAATTTTTCTCAGGCCAGCAACAAAAATACTGGAATACCAGTAAGTAACTCCAACAAAAGCAGTAGCTATGGCTAAGACAGCTCAAAAAACACACCTATCACTGAAAGCGAGTAGCGATATTTCAAAATGATCAACGCTGAGCCCAGATCGTTTTTTTGTTCAGCTCAACCTTCCCTAGTAAAAACAGGCGTTCCACTGCTGTACCGAAAGGTATGGCGGTGTTGTATTTCACCAACAACCTTCTCAATTGCGAACTGGAAAACAACTGGCAATCGTTTGGACTCTTGACCGTTATTGATAAAGCTGTCCAACAATTTCTCACTGCTGGCATATACATTACTTTTCGGCGAACTCTTTTTTAAGAAAATTGTCGAAAGAAGTTCTGTGGTAGCTTGTAACTTTTGAAACAATATTTATATTTTAACAAGAGGCAGATTTAGCACTAGCAGCAACTACCTTTTGAGAAAACTAGCGCAGGTTCCGCTAGAGGTATTGCATAAAAAAAGTTACACCCGCTGCAATTAGCGCTAGTTCATGACGACAATGGGGGCTCTAAAGCAAACCTTAAGGCAACACTAACGGCGCCAATAGTACCGGCTATTTTTAGCACTGTTAGTGCTGACCATTGATTATTAAATTAACTGTTTTTGTTGAAATACACGAGGTCAACTTTGGAAAATATTTTTTTGTGAGATTGGTGTTAAGGATCAAACTGCTGATCACATTATCTTGCGGTATTCCTCTTTAAAAGCTTATCCACAAAAGAAGTCCGCAAAAAAACTAGCATTGGTGTTAGTGCACCTTGCCCATACTCCCTCTTTGTCCGTGCAGAGAATATTATTGATATTTCCGAAGCGCAAGTGAAATCGTCATCGCTCTTCTAATTGACAGATCCAAGTTATCAAAAACATATTTTTCATTCCTTGAATGTTGCAATAGCGTTGGTATCGTACATAGCACAAAAGTTCAACCTAACGTAATGACATTGCTGATTAACTGATCTAGTGCTGCACGCAAAGTTCTCTACGACTGCATGCCAAGTATTTGGGCTTATTTAGTCATCCTCGCTTCTAGGACACCGCAAGGCATCAAAGATATTTTTCTACACCATCACGGGAGCACATTCATCAATTTGCTTTGATTTAACTCCACTCTCTTCCTCGTTTCGTAAGTCATTACTTTTGTGTTTTATATACAGTGTCCTTCCGTGACGTGTAACCTTGGCAGCGGGTGGGGAACGCACATGGCATATAAAAAATATGGGTGGCTTCATTTTTCTGATGGAATTGCATGATTGAGCAAGTCATATGGAGTTTTTCCTTTTTCCAAATATGCTTCTGCTGCTTTTGGATAACATTGCCTCCTTTGTGATAGAAATCATCAGAGATTAGGAGCAGAACTTCATAAAATTGACATCTATTACACAGCTCAACAAAAAAATACTTTTTTCTTTTTGCGATAGATCTTTCAACGATTTTATAGTATATGAGGTGTGCTGATTCCAAAAATGACTTTACTTTTGCTGAATTGGCTCTAGTTTTTGAGATAATGCAGACACAATAACTGGCTATAAAAGCTCAGATAATGGCCATATAAACAACACGTAAGAGGCAATTGTGCTGACAAGGAGATTTTGTTTTGCAATAAAGGACCAGTTGTCTCATTTTTAGAAAGGTTAACAACGCAGAAAAGTCAATAACTGACCATTAGCAATCTTGGAGTCTAAAAAAATTCTAATGAAAAGTTGAAATGCAGTAACTTTTACTATATTTAGGTTTTCATGTTTTCAGTTTTAGTTGCTTTATGTTGCCTGCTATGAGTTGTTCAAGAAGAAGAAGTTGTTGTAATGACCCTGACAGTTTCTGTTACATATGTGGAGAATATATTCTTAAAGAGCATAAAAGGTCTATTACAGGTTTTGTTCGCAAAGTATACCGTGCTTACTTTGGAGTTAAACTTGGTGACCAAGACAAGCCATGGGCTCCACATGTTGTCTGCAAATCATGTGTTGAGCACTTACGAATGTGGACAAAAGGAAAAAAGCTTTAGATTTGGTGTGCCAATGGTGTGGCGAGAACAGAAAAACCACTTTGATGATTGTTATTTTTGTATGGTAGATTTGAAGGGTTTTAATCGTCACAAGAAAAAATCATGGATTTACCCGGACTTAGAATCTGCTAGGCGTCCTGTACCCCACTGTGAAGATATACCCATGCCACAATTTAGTCATCTTCCAGAAAAACCATCAGAATGGGACTTTGTCCACCAAGCTTCAGAAAGCTCTAGTGAAAGTGATGTTTCAAGCATTTTTGAAGAAAGCTCGACCAGTCCGAAGCAGTTTAATGAGGAGGAACTGAGCGATCTCATAAGAGATCTTAATCTATCTAAAGAAGCTTCTGAAGTATTGGCATCCAGGCTTAAAGACAAGAAATGCCTTAGTGTTGGTACGAAAGTAACCTTTTACCGCACAAGGGAGAGCGACTTACTTCCGTACTATCATTCAGAAGAAGGGCTTGTTTCTGCTCAGATGTTGAAGGACTTCTTTTAAAAATGGGAATACCTGAATATAAACCTCAAGATTGGCGTTTATTTATAGACAGTTCAAAAAGAAGTTTGAAGTGTGTATTGCTGCACAATGGAAACAAGTATGCCTCGATTCCCATTGGCCACTCTACATTGCTCAAAGAAGAATACAACAATATTAAACGAGGGCTAGAAAAATTGAACTACTGTGACCACCAATGGTTAATATGTGTTGATTTGAAAATGGTCAACTTTTTGCTTGGTCAGCAGAGTGGTTATACTAAATATCCGTGCTTTATTTGTTTGTGGGACAGCCGTGCTTGCAGTGGCCACTGGGTGAAGAAGGAATGGCCTGAAAGAATTACACTAACAGTTAATGAATGTAATGTCATCAATGAGCCCCTTGTCCCAAGAGAAAAAATCATTTTGCGACCTCTACACATCAAATTGGGTATAATGAAGCAGTTTGTGAAAGCTTTGCCAGTAGACGGAAATTGTTTTAATTACATTTGCAGAGTATTTCCAAGGATGAGCAATGAAAAACTAAAAGCAGGAATATTTGATGGTCCTCAAATTCGAAAGCTGATGAACGATCCAAACTTCACTGCATCTATGACTGAGAAGGAATTTGCTGCTTGGATTTCTTTTACTGTGGTTGTAAAAAACTTTTTGGGAAACAATAAAGCAAACAATTACATTCAGATAGTTGAAGATATGCTTTCAAAATTTCAAAGTTTGGGAGCAAAGATGAGCATCAAGATTCATTACCTCTTTAGTCATTTAGATAGATTTCCAGAAAATCTTGGGGAATTAAGTGAAGAGCAAGGAGAAGGATTCCATCAGGACATTAAAGTAATGGAAGAAAGGTATCAAGGACGATGGGACACCCACATGATGGCGGACTATTGTTGGAATCTTCAACGACATAAGCCATTTGCTCCTCACGCTAGAAATTCCTACAAGAGGCGATTTGCTTCGTAGATTTGACAGAATGGTAGTTGTTAAAGCTCAGTATTTTCAAGCTTTGTTTGTTTCAATAAATAACGGCAACATACATTTATACGCTGTAATACTGGGTTTTAGTTCCAATATGTTTCTTGCAAACTAACGGTAAACATTGCTGTTGCATCCTTTTTTAGCATTGTAGTTTGCATGGGTGCTTTGCATTTTTGTTTTACTGCGTTTACAAAAGAAGATGGAAGCGTACAGTATTGATTAAATAGCATTAAATGAACAACAATGCCATATAACACAGTCTAAGTAATATTTTTACAAAAAAATGCAATTATCTCAAAAACTAGAGCCAACTAGCAAAAATGAATGTCATTTTCGAAATCTACGCACCTGATATACCCTAAAATCGATATAATATCTGTGGCAAAAATTTGTGTGTTGACCAGTGTTATCTTTGCTTGAGCAGAAATTTTAACTCCACGCATCAACGTCAAATCTACGCATATAACAGAGGAAGTGCCGCGCCTAAAGGAAACCGCCCCCCATAACTACTTTCCAGTTTGATCTCCAAGGTCTACAGCAAGAGCAATCATCACACCAAACTAAAGGTCTGTGCGTCAGCTACTTTCTATATGCTGAGGACCTGGCTATCCAGTCCTACTCCCCATAAGCCAACATATACAACGCGCTAGACGCAAAATCTTACACAACAAAAACCAAAAAGGTTTGTAGTACAAAATAATAAAAAGGATTTGCAAAATTTTGAGGCAATATTAGAGTTGCCAGTGTGTAAAAAATCTTTCTTAAACACCAATTTTTCAAGATACAATTTTTTAGAAATCAAAATTTTCAAGACAAAAATTTTTTCATGCGTACGTAATTTCATTACCATCAAAATTTTCAAGACCAGTTGAGTCATGGCTCAAGTTATAGTATTCAAGTCTCGAGTCACTGATGAGGGGTCAAGTCATTTCGTGCGAATGACTCGAATATTGTCGAGTCTTTTTCCGCCGATTCGAGTAAAGTCATCTACTCTAGTTTCCCCAACACTGGTACCTGCTGCTGTGCAGGCCACTGAAGAAGCTCTGATTTCACCGGAGCGCTAGTCTGAGCTTTGGTGTCTTTTCTCAATTCCAGCAAATATAAGGTCTCTTTTTGTACCGTGGATTCCGACCAAACCAATTTTCAGTCCCACATATTCTTTCGTAAGTCCTCTGTCTCCGCTTCAATCCTACTCCCGCTTTTCTTGGGGTTATCTTCGACCGAATTTCTTCCTGTTTTACTCGTGCATCTTCGCCGAGGACCAAGTTCTTCCCTTGTCTCAAAGCTTTACGCTGAATGTCTACTTCCTCATTGGGCCTTTCCAAAAAGTCCTTTTCTCTTCTGTACAATTTTTTTTTCTACCATTTCTCACTTATGCCTCGCCTAGATAGTTTACCTTTTTAAACGTCACCAAGCTGAAAAGTCTTCATCAAGTGACCAGTAGCGCCAGCATAATTTGCCTCTGGTCCTTCCCCGTCTCTCTTCAACTTTTTAAGTCGTCCCTATCTTCTCTACAAGTCAACCTGACTTATTTCGGTCTGTCATGTCGCGAGTGGGTCTTTTGTCTCCCAACCAACTTTTCAATTTCAGGTTTGGCCATATTTATAGTAAAACCAAAACTCTCCAGCTCTTCCTAAAAAAACTTTACGTGTACTCACCCGTTCGACTAATCATCTTCTTTCCCATGGGATTTCTTTTTGCTTGCCCTACCTTTCTTCTTTGGAGCACGTCGTTCTTCAGCGTTTAGCTCCCTCTTTCTACTTTATGCTTCCGCTCTGACCATCCTATTTCTCGCCAAGGTGCTGCTCCTGCCCACCTTGGCTCCATCCCATCTCACCATCTAGTGATTTGGACAGATGACTCTGTCCCTTTTACTTTGGCAAAGTAAACTTTGATGCTCATGTCAACTGCTTATTTTGTGGCGGTGAAACCACCCTTTCCTAGTCAGCATGCTCATTGCATTCAAGCTTTTCTGTTGAAGCTTGCCCCATTCGGCAATCTATCCCCTGGTCTCGGCAGCGCCAGCAAGTCAGTCACTTCTCTTTTCCCCTCTCAGACACTCGCTCTGTTCTCGCTACTTTTTCCTCTCTTCGGTTGTTCTTTCTATCTCACATTCTGTGGTACGTCTGACAGGCACTGTTGCTTCTCTCCTTTTGTATTAGGCTGTAATGAATCCCCAGCCATTTCTTTCTTTCGGGCACTGACAATGCTGATAAATTTGCCAGACAGATGACCTGCTCCAGCCTCTACAGTCCCGTGTAGTCTCTCACACCTCGCATCCACTCATCTCCTTTCCCGAACTGGAAGCTTACTGTCTCGACAAAACTCTTCGACACACAGAACCTCAATATTCAGTGAGGAACTTGTACTTCCTCACGACGTTCGTTGTGTCTTCTCTTGTCTTCGGAAAAATTGAGAATCTTTTACGCAACGCTTGCTTTGATCTGACCTAGTACACACCTCATCTCATTCTGTTCTATCCAGCTACGGACTAATTAGGCAGCTCGCTCTTTGGCGACTCCTTTCTCTTTACAACCGCTGTTTCAGGCGTTGGAAAATTTCCAGCGTGAGCCTACATGTTCTTTAGTCATGCCCCCATCCCCCGTAAGAGCTTGGGTAACAACAACAAAGTTGTCAGGTTTGCACCAGAAGAGGGGCAAACTTAGCTGAAGGGATATGCCTCCTTCTGCCAGTATGCTTAAGCGGGCATGCTGGCTCACTCTAATGGTATGAAATGATTAGGTCCCAAAAAACTCATACACGTTATTCCACAAAAACACAAAATAGTTGTCAGGAGTAATGCAATGAGCTTAAATTCTTGTCAGTAATGAGCTTTAGTCGCGTAAATAACTTCAAAGGAGAATTTCACGTTCTTATGTCGCGAATAAATGGTCATCAATGATGTGTGACGAATCAAGACAGGCTTAGCCATGATTTTTTTGTAAGACCGGAACATACCTGAATCTTGGTAATTAACTCCAACATGAATTCTACCTTTTTTCTAAGCACCAAAAGTTGAAAGATAATAATGAATCTTGTCATGGATGGCTAAAACTCGAAATCATCGCAAAACACCCCAAAATCCGAAAAACTCAAAAAAGACAATCTACCAACAACCAAAACAGATGGCAACTGCGGACCCGAATTTTACATTCAGCTTGCAGAGAGAGGGGGATGGGCAGTTTGTACTAGGTTGGGGACGAGTCACCAAAGTTCGAGTCTAGGGTTGAGTAACGAGTCATTGATGTCGAGTCTCGAGTCAAGTCGAGTCTTTTTTTTACCGCAATTCGAGTCTTTCCAACACTTCATTGACAGTGCTTAGTTTCCTGTGATTTTAAACAATTGCAATCAATTCGTGTTGTATCGTTTTTGTAAAATTGCACTCTAATATATACAATTTTAGTGCTTTCTGCGACCACTTTTAAAGAAATTTTTAAAAATTTGTTAGCCTTTGTTAGCCACTGCTACACCTAAGAAATGATTATCTGCTCGCGCTTTTACACGTAGGCTACAACGGATACGCTGCAGCCGCGCAACAAGCTTTTCAAAGAGTTCATCAATTAAATTTTATAATCTAAAAGATCCTACTTGCAATTCACATTGTTTCGCACTCTATAACTATCACATAACCTTGTACCTCATTTAACTTAGTAAACTAATAATTATTCCGGTAAATTTGAGTAAAGTTCTATTTTTATCAGTAAACGCTGAGTGATTTATGAAAAAGAATTACGAATAACATGAAACAAAGTATAGATAGTGCAAGTTGATAGCTAGCAAATTTTAGGCGATATCCTATTTTATTTAGAGGGATCTGCCATGACCATCATACCACGATAAATGGAAAAGTAATCACCAACATCATGCTGTACCATACAACCATCTATTACAACATGTCGAAAACTCGCTAGACACGTTGTAATGAACGTTGTAATTGAATGTTGTATGGTACAAAATTTTAAAAGTTGTCGATGCTTGATCCCGGAAAACAATAATGGAAATGATAAATGAAAGTTGAAACAAAAATTGGGCATAATACGGCAAGAGGTTCGCATCTCAGCAACACACCTCCCCGTTGTTCACAAATATTCGCAATTGACAAACCTTTCTCCCTCTGATTTCAGATGTCTGTTATGGACAGCCCCCTGATGTCCTACGTTAGGCATTAAGTGCAACAATTTTTTAAACTACTTACTTTTTTGTGATTTCTTTCCTTTCCGTAAAGCGTAGCCAAATTCTTCCACGCTGAAATGTACGAGCAGTTTCTATCCTGTGTAATCACGTTAAGAAGAACAGTTTCGCCTTGATGCTTGCTTCCCGTAAGATAAAGTAATGCAGCCTGAAATGGCAACATTTAGACCTATAACTAAATCAGAACACTAAAATGATGTTGAAGAGTTTACCCTCCAGTTGAAAAAAAGCAACTAGTTGGTTGCATTGTAAATCTAAGGTCTAAATTACTTACCAAACAATAGTAATATAATATTTCCACTCTTGCCCGTAATTCGAAAATCAGAGGAGCCAAACATTTCCGTAATGTATAGATTAAAAAATTAACTTGGAAATTTTGTAACGTGATTATTTTTTAACATTTTTTTATCAAGTCGAACCCACTTTGAAACTAATTTTTGCTCTGGGTTTATCAAGCGGGAATAGTGAAACTGTTTACCTTGCATGTCCTAAGAGACGCCTTTGGGTACCCACTAATGGCACTCTGCTTCAATATTTGGGCTATCAGTCTGCAAATCAAATCAATAACTGGTTCAAAGTAAATTGCCATTTTCCTTAGCCTGATTTCGATTAAGATTGTGTTGTAACTTATAATCACCGTTTCATGCCTTGCCTTCATCCCAAATAGGAAGAAAGACAAACAACAACCGGCCAATTCCAAAGTAGACTTTTTATATGGTTTAAGCAGGAATTCTCGGAAGCTAGGAATCCCTGCATTCAAGAAATGGGTTTTTGTAATGCAAGTCTACAAATACTTTTTGGTGCGATCCAAAAAATACCCCTAAAGTCTCGCGACCCAAACATTATTGGATAACAATTTTCTTAAAATGAAATTGAATGAAACTAAGCACATAAACAGTAAATCAATGAGTCTTAAATTTATTCTGCGTAATTAGAATTATGGCTCTGTGCTCATAACAGAGCAAAAAAGATGAGGCTTCATTTTAAAAACGGTTTGGCTTCGGCGAGAGCTACATATTCACCGAAAGTAGGCTCTACTTACTGCGAACTCAACCCGATTTTTCACTAACGATAGAGTATAATTTTGACTTAAAAAAAGAAGATTACAGAAAACGTTGTGTGACTACAAGACTGCTTTATACTTTTGCAAGCAGAACTGCGTTATGAAAAGAAATCGCTTTAATGTGTACGGTATGTGCCAGCAAACACGACATAAACGTGTCGTTCTATTAGAATAATTAGGATGAGCTCAAATTTTTTGCGACCCAATGTGTGAGTTCTCGCAAGCCACCATTTGGAGACCCCCGCTTTAATGTAGCCCCCCAATTACAAGAGAGCCGATTTTAATTGACAGAAGTTTATGTGGAAGGGGAAGGGAGACAAGCATCCTAAGTAAGGAATATAGCAAATTAGGCGTGTATGAAGCAAATTTTACAAGAGAAACGCCGGTGCTTTCCCTTCTTGAACATCTGCTTGAAAGAAGCTCAAAGACAAGTTAAAATAACTAATTATAGCGAGAGCTGTTTCGTATCTACCCGCATAGATTAAAATTTTCCGTTGCTTGCCGACAACATCGAAACAACTTTATTTTTTTGATGCTTTGCGGTTCGTCAAAGGACGCCCCGTCGCGTGCTGTGTGCGAATATGAGCTCTTTATCTGCAATGCGATTCGGAATGTCTATCTTCACAAGGGCTGCAAGCATTCTGATTCTTATGATCTTGTGGAAAACGGGGCTGAATGATGCCCGGACGGGGGTACGGGTAGGTTGTCATCGAAAAAAACTCTATGCTTGAGAGCGTCTCGCATTTTTTCTCTCATGTAAAGTTCTCAAAAAATGCCTTCAATTCAGTTCCCAGACGATCTTTATTTTACCACAGGTCTTAGTCCACTAGCATCTTGCCCGACGTTAATCCAACATTGAAGAAAAGTCGCATGGTTTCAATTCAAGTCATTCAGAGGCTGCTTGCTAAATGCAAAGTTTTTATAACAACCTGCAAAAGCATTAGCTTACATATTGACTTTTTGCTTCCCAATTCTTCGAATTTCGATCCAGATATTGTTCATAAAGTAGTTTGCTGTGAATGTAATGTTTTTCTTGAAACAATTTAGCGGCCATTCTCCAAATATCATCGCTTTGTGATTTTTCTTTGCTAAAAGCGCTGCAAAAAATTGCTTTAAAAGCACTTATCTATGTTGCCAAAAAGACCGATAAAAAGTAGTGAGCTCCAAAACGGCAATTTTGATTTTTTTGACACATATTAGGTGTTGGCTGTATTGATAAAGATAGGAATGTCTGAAATTCTGTATGACAGTCAGTGCAGAATCAACATTTCCTTCCGTTGCTTGATCTTCTTACTAGCTGACGTTTTGAATGTCCGCTTAAGTTTTCCATAGACATGTGATAATTTAGACTATACGGGTGTGCAACCTTTTAGCGGGCGGGTCAATTCCAAAGTCGCAAAAAATTCTGCGGACCAGTCGGAGTCGTAATTCAAGCTACTTATACTTGCACACAAGCTTCAAAGCATTAACTGGTAGCATTTTCCACTTAAAATGAGAGCAAAGACTTTTTTTTGAAAATCGATACTTTCAAAGCGAGGTTTCACACCAAATTTTTCAAATTTAACATTCAAAGGTTGTTTTCTTTTTCTTGGAAATTGGCTTTTCCAAAATGGAATCAATAGGTCTTTGTGCCCCAAAATCCTTCCGAAGGCCACAGAATTTTACGTCGCAGTTAGCATTTGGTACGCGGGCCGTAGGTTACAAATCACTGGTTTTAGACTGCAGCAGGTCCATAACAGAAAGCTAACAAAATCAAAAAAGAAGCTACCAATGTCGTCAACATTTTCTTTAAGTTTATAAAGACCATTTTTGTGTTGCGCTGTATTTCTCAAAAATGAGAACTTTTGTCTCTGCGCAAATCAAATGCCAATGCATTAGTTCCTTTACCTTATCATTGCTTGAGTTGCTTGTTCGATGTTTCCAGATGCAAGAAAAGCTTTCGATAATCCTTTTAGAGCTTGCACGTCACTTGAGTTCAGTTTTACAATTTGATTGAACATTGTGATCGCTTTCGCAAATTTTCCTAAAATAAGAAGACCTAACGTAAACTCGTAGTTGATGTAAAAATCTAGTAGCAGGAAGAATAAAGGAGTTTGCCGATCACAGGCCAGCCGAGTCTGATTGGCAGTACGAATTATCCATGTCAAGACACAAGCCGGTGATTCGAGAATGCCGAAAGACTCACGCCGTAAACACACAACTTCTCTCTTGACTAACGCAACTCTTTTTGTAAAATTTTTCTCCGACCAGGCTGCAGCATGCATGATGCCATCAAAAACGGAAGTGAATTTTTTAGTATTTTTTATTTTATAATGTACAAGAGGTTTTCAGCGAGATTTTCGCATCTAAAGATTTATATTTTGAAAGGAAAATGTTTTCTTTTATGCCGCAAGCCACAAACAGTGAATGTGGTCCCTGAGGGTAACACTCTAGAAAACTGATCTCAAAACAATATCTTAATCTAGAGTCGATTGGTGGAGAAAAATAGCTACATTTGATTAAACTTGTGATGACTCTGGTCTAGTTCGCGCCCGATGTCATTGGGTTCAATGATACCATCGCTCAATGTTATTTTCACCAAAGAGCTTACTCCTGTTTCTTGAAGCCAATATTAGTCAGGTTTATCTATTTGATATTAGTTGGGCTTAACACTTGGCAATCTTACCTTTCAAAAAAACCACTTCAGCATAACTTGTCAGAACTGGCCAATAAGGTACGGGGCAGGTTTCCAAAAACGTTTCATAATCTTTGGGGTAAACACAACCATGTCTTTCCAGTAAACGCCTCAAAATGTTTTCTGCTTCGCTAGTTTTTTCTCGTTTGATCAAAACTTTTATCAATGTTACGATGTGAGAAATATATCCCTTGACATTCGATATTGCTTTCAACAGAACTTTAGTCGCCTCTTCATAACGACCTTGTTTTCTAAAATAATAAATTGCGTAGCCTATTTGCTTAAAATCTTAATTTACAATCAAAAAGCTAGAAAACAAGGCTAGATAAAATTGCCCCATGCAAAGCAGCGCTTCACAAAGTTTTTAAGCTTCAATACCCTTAAACGATAGGGCTTAATTTGCATATCTATACTCCGCCAACAAAAAAGAAAATAAGAAGCTCAATAATCTGGCACTTCCTTTTTAGACTTAACGACACCCATTACAAAGACCATTCCATCTACAACGAATGGTTGAAAATTATGATATTGTTACGTGCAGCAAGTTTTCAGCTATCATCTCCAAAATAAGGTCCAGTCATTCTGGAAAAATCCTACATGAAACTTAGTTTCACACTTGGTCTAGCCCACTCTTTGCAACAATCCTGGTTGCCCGATCACCATCACCCTACTTCACAATGGACATAAAGCCCTTTTTATTACAAATGAAAAAATGGGCATTTTGCTGAAAAATTTGCGTACAGTAATTTAGAAAAAATATGTATGTATTGTGCAAAAGTTTCTATTTTACAACCTTAAAATTTTATTGCAGCATTAAGCATAGGCATAAAAGTAGGGAACTGAAGCCCCTCAAATATCTTTATCCACTCAAGATATTACCAGCCCCATCCAAGAACGTGCGAACATCCCTCTAAATAGAGAAACAAAGAATTTTTCACGCTACCCCTGCAATTTACGCCTAATGGAAACCAGCCTCAATATTTATACAAAATTATACCTACAGCAATATTTTAGCCAAATTGCTGTAAGCATTGTCATGATTCGGTTGCAGTTGAATTGCTCTTGCGTATAGTTCTTCAGCCCTTCTCTGTGAAACCTATCAACCAAAATTAAGTGATTGCAATACTGAATATCAAATTTACAAAAGTTTGTCTTCAAGCAAGCACACCAAAAAACTCAGTCTCGTACTACAAACTGTAATTTTGAACTAGGTATGGTTTGCAGCGTAGTCAAGTGGGCGAAGTACCGTTTGTGGCGGCAACGATTGCACTGACGTAGGCTTTTCCGAACCTCATCATGGCTACAACGTTGTTGGGTTGTTTGAAAAGAAAGCTGACGACAATTTTCCCTACTTCATTGCACTGCTCGCGGTAGAAACTTGTTGTGTCAGCAGTAAGCTACCCTTAACTCCGAAGTGGCGTTGTTAACAAAAAGATGTGCCAGCTTAACTGAAAAAAGCTTTTTTCATGACAGGCATATACATAGTTCGGTTCTTGTTTTATACAGTACAGGTGGTTTGAAAATTTATTAGGGATCTTTTTCATCTTTAGCATCCTCGTTAGGCGATGCTAACCGATTTCTTGTAAAATTCAGAATAAAGGCTTTCCGTCTGTCTCGGTCACCAGTTTACGGATCTCGTCACTTTGTAGTTGGTACAAAATCAAAATTTTAGTTTGATTGCAGGATGTCTGCGTGGTTGCGGTTTCCGCGGATAGATCCCTGAGCTGATGCTTTTCATAAGTCTTTTGCCCTGCATGGATGGCGGAAAAAACTTATTGGAGGCAGAGTTGGGTATGGTTTGACATATAAATTATAGAAAAGGCCAGTCTTTGTTTACACGCGTAATCGTAATCTCGTGTTTTTTAAAAGTCTACGTTGTTGTTATCAAGAATGAATTACCTTACCGGTTCTGCTTTCTTTTCTAAAATGGTTGCTAGATTATTGATTGCACTGACGTACGTTGGTTCAATTTGCAATACTTCCATATATTCATCCGCCGCTTCTGAAAATCGCTCAGTTTCTCGCAGGTAGTTTGCCCAGTTGTAACGAATTTTCGCACTTTGAGGAAATATTTTTGTACCCGATCTGTAACAATTTGTTTTGAGCAAAAAGATATTGTTTATTCAGTCAGTTAAGTTATCAACTCATAGTAGAACTATTTTTGAAAGAACATTAAGATGCAAAAAGTTTTTACGCAGTTTGACGGAAAAGCAATAAAATGATGAAAAAGTCAACACATAGAATACATAAAAACGAATGATCCGGGGACTGAGAGGTGAACTAAATGTCTTCGAAGTCAACAATCAGTCATCCAGCCATAGATGTCATTGCAGTCAACGCAAGCTACAGTTTGAACCCGAAGCTCAAGATTGACAGAAAGAGATGGGATCCCGTTTGTTATGCTGCACGCAGCGAAACGCTCCGAGCGCTCAAACTGCGGACTTATTGCTGTAAGTTTGACGTGGATTACGTTACGCCAAGCCGCCGATATTTAGAGAGTTTTCTCGTTCTTCTCCAGCTTCAGCAGTGGAATACGATTGGAGTTCATCATAATCAATTACATGGCCTTGCAAGCACTGCAACAAACTTTTAGAAGAATCGTAGTTGATCAATCATTTCTATTTTTATTAAGGTCAGGAGAATAAATTTGATGATGCATTTCTTTAGTCTTATTACGGAAGACCACCAGAGTTCAGAATCTTAACAGCATACCAGGAGTTTTCAATCTCTCTATAGTCGTCGCCCACTAATTAAAGTTTTGTGTTCATTTTTGCAGCTTTAATCCCACCCGACTTACAGTGCTGTGGTCCATCGGTTGAGAACTAAGAGAATAAGCTCTAGTTTTCTCGAGAGCATCCCCACGTGTAATGGGGTACCTTCGCTCAATCTTTTTGAGATTAGTCAAATATCCAAGTCAGCTCGATGTTCCATTGCAGCACTGCACTTGCTGTCTTTTCTAACCTTACCGAAAAAGTTGTTCTTTTGAAGTCCAGTCGTTAGTTCGGCTGGCAGTTTGTGCACAATAAAATAATATCAGCCCGAGCATCGCCAGCTTCAACAAACGTTGCCAGGGTGGAAATAATTTCATGGCTGAAATACAAAAGTATAAATAACTGTCAGTGTTTATGTACTAAATTAATAATTGCGTGAAAAAGCACCGGTACGGTTATAACAGTAGCTTACCGACAATTCTGAAAAGGGCCAGAGTTAAAGGTTTTCTACATACCATGTTGCCGCAATGATCTCATGTGAAACAGAAGTAGGAAAGCTAACTACTGTATATCAAAAGTAATCTGGGATCGGTGACTTCTTCAATAAAGCAATCATTTCTTAATGATGTTGAATTTAACAATGGCTCGTATAATTCTTAATTTAGTGAAATGCATATTTCTTTGCTTTAACAACCTGTCTACATTATTTAAATCCTGTGGCTTGAGTTGTGGGTGTTGCATTGTATTTTTCAAGCACAAAGGTGTTACTACAACAGCTGACACCTTTTTGTCTCGCTTCAGTTGATATCATCAGAGACTTAAACAGAGCAATATGAAATTATCCATGGCTCCCTCATCCAGTTGCGCTGTAAAGAGGTCCAGTTAATACTTTCGGACCCGGGGTTTTAGGGTCAGTACTTTTTGAAAATGCCGCGTCCCGATTTAAAATTTGAAAATATTTTGATCCATTGACGGCTTACTGAAAATTAAGGACTGTTTTCAGTTCCTTGCAGTGTTGGGTAGACTAGAGCCAATGACCGAACTCGAGTCGGTATAAAAAAAAACGTGACTTGAGTGGAGTCATTTACAGGAAATGACTCGACTCAGAACTCGATACCAATGATTCGAGACTCGAGTCAAGACTCGACTGGTCTACTGATAATGAAAGCATTTGCATGAAAAATAATTTTCTGTCTTGAAAAGTTTGATTTCTTAAAAACTATACCTTGAAAATTTGTGTGTTCAAGAATAATTTTTTTATACAATGGCAACCAGTGGGGCGCATAGGAGGGCTCCTATGCATGCGCAACCCCAAGAAAAACAAATATTATTTTCAGCCATTTTGCTTGTAACGGGTAACACACAAACAACCTGTTCTACAGAGATAGAGTTAGTTTAAATGTTTAAGGTCTTAGAAGCATCATTTGTTTCATGTCAAGATTAACAGAAAAGTTGCTGGATAACAATCACCAACGTTAACTTGTACCATATAAAAATCTATTACAACGTGTTCAGCGAGTTGTAATTAGATTCTTGTATGGTACAACATGATGTTGATAATTGTTTTTAAGGAACTTTTCCATTTATCGTGGTATGATGGTGATGGCAGATCGCCTGAAACTGTTCGCTAGCAACTTGCACTATTTATACTTTGTTTCGTGTTATTCGTGATTCTTTCTCATAAATCACTCAGCGTTTACTGATAAAAATAGAACTTTACTCAAATTTACCGGAGTAATTATCAGTCTACTAAGTTAAATGAGGTACAAGGTTATGTGGTAAAATACAGGCTGAAACAATGTGAATTGCAAGTAGAATCTTTTAGATTATAAAATTTAATTGATGAACTCTTTGAAAAGCTTGTTGCGCGGCTGCAGCGTATCCGTTGTAACCTACGTGTAAAAGCGCGAGCAGATAATCATTTCTTAGGTGTAGCAGTGATAAAGGCAAACAAATTTTAAACAAAAATTATCCTGTAATGGTTGCAGAAAGCACTAAAGTTGCGTATACTAGAGAGTAACGTTGCAAAATTTTTCCGGGAGACATCCTTCCGAACCTCCTAGGATAAATGTGTTCTCGGCGCACACAAAGCAAGAATATGCTGAAGGCTCCCAATCAAAAAATTGTTGCGCACGCCACTGCTGGCAAATCTGGTATTGAGTCAAAATCTTGCAAATCATTTTTATTACATGTATTTTGTTCCGAAAGCTCGTAAGGATTTTGTTGTATGAGATTTTGCATCAAGTACGTTGTATATGTAGAGTCGTAAGCACGTTTCTAACTTTTTTGGAATTCATTTTCAAACTACAAAACCCTAAGCTCGACTTCCTGGCCAGCTACAGTTAGCAAACCAGTAGACTTAATGTTGCTAATACCGGTATAACACTGAAAATGAGCTTTGAACTGTCGAGATCGGAGCTGAGGTAAGCTTAGCCTAGGAGCTCAAAATTTTAGTTTATCAAATAATATTACCGGAATCGATAGTAACTGTTAAAAAAAATTACTGGAAACTAAACACTGGCAATGAAGTGTTGGAAAGACTTGAGTCGTGGTAAAAAAAACTCTCGACTTGACTCAAGTAGTTTGGGCAAAATAACTCGATTCGACTCTAGACTCGACATCAATGACTCGAGACTTGACATTAATGAGCCTCGATTTTGATGACTCGTGACTCGACATTAATAAGATTCGACATTAATGATTCGTGACTCGACGTTAATGACTGGTGGCTCGACGTTAATGACTTGTGACTTGACATTAATGAGACTCGACATTAATGACTCGTGACTCGACATTAATGACTCGTGACTCGACATTAATGACTCGTGACTCGACATTAATGAAGCTCGACATTAATGACTCGTGACTCGACATTAATAAAGGTCGACATTAATGACTCGTGACTCGACATTAGTGATTCGTGACTCGACATTAACGAGACTCGAGATCAATGACTCGAGACTCGACAGTAATGACTCGTGACTCGACATTAATGACCCGAGACTCTAGATCAATGACTCCTGACTCGACTCGAGACTAGAATTGAAGCGACTCCTTCCCCACACTGGTTCATAATCTCTTACACACTACTCGCCAGCCTGCTTGCACATACAGCTCAAAATTTATTTGTTGAATCGAAAATTGCTAAATACGTTGGTTTACCTTCACTCCAGCACAGTACCAGGATCACTATGATGCCACAGCTCGGTAAATACAAAATTCTTTCGGCAATAACAAATCCAACTGAAACGAAGCAGTTCGATGCCGGTATAAACGGGATAACTAGTAACGATAAGCCCATCAGTAGTGTTTTGAAATTACCACTTTTCTCCAAAGTTTCCTGCTTGAAATAAATTATAAATTTAAGATAAATATATGTGCTACTTCTTTTGCGATCTGTATCGGCCTAGTTCATTGATAGAGCATAAAGCTACTTAAAATTAAAGGTTCAATGGCTAAATTAGCCCCGTGACTTTGCTTCTAAAATGGATGTAGACCATAGGTTACAAAAAATTTTTTCTCACAAACACCTTGTGAATATTAAAAATCTTTACAAACCACAAGCTTTTGAAATAGCGAGTAAGCCCATATACTGTATTATAGCATAAAACTCTTACTAGCAGTGCGTCTTAAAAGTCAAACTCACAATAACAAGATCAAGTGTATTAGTCAGAGAACTTTATTTAGAAAATTGCATCATGGATCACCTTTTCAAAAGCTTACTGCATTATGAAACGAATAATCCTATTTTTCTCCACGAAGCCTTTAAGCCTCGCAGGTGTAGCCTATCTGATGCAGCTGCTTTCCCATTGAGAACGATGTCAAGACAAGCCAGCAGCTTTGTTTTCAAGAGATCGACCAATAATTTCTACTATTCGCTTATTTTTGAATTTTTAAAATATTTGACAAACTCCCTGTGATGGACTCACTCATCTCAGTTAGGAAACACCACGTATAGAGTTTGATGTTGAGGCATCTAACTAGTTTTGGTTTGCTCTTCTCCTCAAAAAAAATATTCGTCGCACTTCTTTTTAAAATGGGTTTTCCTGAATGGTCATTGATTATTCTAAATCGTAAGAGGCTGATGTGAGGCCGTATTTAGAAGGGGAAGAGTGGCGCTGCCTCCCACATATCGTAAAGGCCTTTTTGGAAAACTGTTTTTCAAGCATATCGCTATTCTCCCCTCAACATTTATTCTCTGTTTGGTTCATCTACCCTACTGTAAAAGATAGTATAGTATAGCCATGGTTTGTGTGGTCAGTTCGATATAAGCCATAAAATTTGTAAAGTCTTTGAGGTAACCTCCACCCTGAAAACGACAGTTTTCGAATGCAAGATTGCCCCTGCTGCAGCCTACAATGGTTTTACTTCAGTCAAAGTGTTCAGAAAAAGACTCACTATAATGCCTCTCACAGTTATCCCACTTGTCTCTTTCTTAATAAACTTACATTCTTAAGACATATGTTTGATGCTTTTCAGGGAAAATTCTGCAAAAGAAAATGAAAAAAGTGAAGGGCGGTTTTCTATCAGCTCAAGAACCTTGTATCACCAAAATTAACTTCTTTCTATGCAAGCGCCGCGTACTATGTCATTTTCTTTTAGCAAAATATCAGGCAAAAAGCTTAAGGAAAGTATTTTTTGACAGCTAGGCCTTCGTTGATCGACTTCGACGTAAAGTCTTTAAAAACTGCAAAACTATTCAGAAACTATTCGTAGTAAATAAAGCATAAATAAAAATATATTTCTATGAACTTAACCTTTTTTTGTAAGCGAAACAGAAACATGCCACTTGCAAAGCATAAGCCCAGGAAACATAGAGTGAATAAATTTCGTTGGTCCCAAAATGAGGCAATCAACGGTATTGCATTGAAAGAATAATCATAGCATAGATGGATAGGAAAAATAAGTAGACGTAGGTTGTACCAGTAAATATACAAATGACTTAAAAATCTGCAATCAAAATGCATTGGTAACTAATAAGAATTTAATAGGCGTAAGAAAAGACAACACAACATGACTGCAAAAAATTTACTGAAATATACACTGATATACCACTCTATGTCGATTTTCCTGAACTTTTGAAGAAAACGACAAGCGCAAGATTAATTGTTAGGCCTATCTTGACCTAAAGCTGTTAGCAGTAAACAACCGAGCATCGTAGAATAAGACTTTGATAAAAGTCACAACACCATTTTTATTTTAGCTTATTGTTGACTACCTATGATAAAGGTTTTCGCTGAGCTAGAGGCTACCACTAGCATAGTTCGGAGAGGTGGAAAAGGAAGAGGTAATGCTCATTAACCTTTTCTCCATTTTGGCCTTGACAACAGAGCGAAAAAATCTGCTTAATGCGTGTTTGTAAATTGCCTTCTGCAATCAATATTCCAGGTTGATTTTAATCCCGAAATTTCCATTTTTGGCAAAATTTTGAGTAACCTTTGAAAACGTCTTTACTGAGTTGAAGTTTTATACCTCCTTGCACTTACAAAAATTATATATTGGTGACTATGTTTCTGAATGATGCTTATCAACGGTGTAATATTTTGTTTAATATTTTCCTATGTTTGGCTCAAAACAAAGGTGAAACAGTGTCATAGCAAGGGATGTGTGATGTGTGCTGGCTGCATAAGAAAGTCACTTGAGAGGGCAGCAATTTTTGCCTCCGCTCAGGGTGGCTTAAACCCCTGCTACACCATTGAGATGAAAACATATTTTTTGGGGGGATCAATCGTTCAAAAAAATATTTTGTGCACTTTTAAGATTTATTGGTGCCTGACAATATTCTTGGGAGTAGAGAGTGCTGAAAACAGTCTTGAGGACTGCAGCCTCCTTGCGCCCCTACGTTTACATATATGGTGTTTATATAACATTGTCCTTTATGTTGTACATTTTGGTTAAAAAGTATGTACAGTACTCACCTTGTTAAAAACTTTTTCTCATAGGCTAATGGATTATCCACTTTAGCGAAAACGGGATACGTCCAGCCCATTATCCACATGCGAAACAAAAGAAGTAGCAACCCCTATTACAACAAAAGACACCAATTTATGCCAATTGAGTTAAATATGGTTGTTATTTAAACCAAGATTTTGGTTGTGTTCATCATGCAGCGAATCTTAGGCTAAGATTTGGTAAATTGGTAATCTGCAGCGTCCCAACAACAATCGCCACGGGATAAATAAAAAAAAATTTAAACCAAAGCATGCTAAGCATAGCTCATAACTAATAGGATATTTTTGTAAACCTACACCTAATTGGCAAAGCAGCATACGGGCGTAAGGGGCATTAACAATTTATTAAAATGAATATACCAGGAAACAATAATGAGTATACCAACCAACCAATCTAGACGAGACCATTCCTGGATGCGTTTCGTCCTTTTGGACTCATCAGCAGGGCCCGTCTCGTCACAAGCAAAAGTAACCGACTCATTAACGTTATTCTTAAAAAAAATCCAACTCTGCAGATGCAGAAGCACTGAGACTTCAACCGACGACGTATTGCGTTGCTTTACAGGGCGGGTCGACAAATTGGTTGATTTTGGCTGTACATCCACTGGGAGATCAGTTTACACACTAATCTGAAAAAGCAGATTAAACGCTGCATATATAGCCTAGCGCCTTGTCTTTGCAATGCCATCATGCTCGCAGCGAGTGCGTTGACAATTCACAAGGTGGGAGCTGGGTTTTGACAATTGACAATTCACAAGTGCGTTCACAAATCTCAGTGCTTCTGCATGTGCAGAGTTGGATTTTTTTTAAGGATAACGTTAATGAGTGGGTTACTTTTGCTTGTGACGAGACGGGCCCTGCTGATGAGTCCAAAAGGACGAAACGCGTCCAGGGATGGTCTCGTCTAGATTGGTTGGTTGGTATACTCATTATTGTTTCCTGGCATATTCATTTTAATAAATTGTTAATGCCCCTTACGCCCGTATGCTGCTTTGCCAATTAGGTGCAAGGTTTACAATTTCCATCTTCGCCTATAATTTTCAAATCTATAGGATATTTTTGTAGAAAATTCTTTAGCTACGAGCAACTTACCCACGTTGACAAAATAAAACCTCTCTTTAAAAAATTTGTGTCAAAAATAAGATAAACGTTCTTGTTTGAATAACCGTTTCTTCTGACGTGTTTAATAAATTCAAACATAACTAAAACTCCCAAAACCGATATACCTAAAAACAAATATTATCAAGATGTGAAATAGATCGTTCAAAACGTAACGGAATGTCACTCAAAATAATTTGCATCATAAATTGTGTTCCAAGAAACCGATAGCAATTGACCGTCGATTCTATACTCCTGTAAAGCATTCCATCACTTTTCTCGTGAAATCCTGTCATATGATTTATTGAGGTCTACGGAACAAGCGTAGACGTCTTAAGCTTATTTCAAAACTTCTCAATGGTTTATTTCAAGGTCAAGATTCTGCTGTGCTTGCGCTGGAACGAAAACTGCACTGCGAATCGTCCACTTTGTTCTCAGTATTTCACGGCATCGTTTTTCCTGCCACTTTGCATTACTTTCCCATTTTAGTAAAAACAGTTGTATAAACTATCTTCGTAGCAGTCAGTACAAAAAATTGTTTAAGTACCTGATTCTTTGCACAGCATTCCAATTAAAGTGAAAACCAAAGATAGAATCTGAGATAGCGATGAATTCCAAGTTTGTTTAATTTTTTGTTTGAAAGTTTCGGTACCCACTTTTGATAAAATATTTTTCTTTGTTTCTTTTGAATTGTGAGTAGCTGGAACCGACTTGCGCTGCCGTAAATGGATTGCTTGCTCTGCGAAGCGTAGGAAGCGTGTTTGAATATGCTTAGATATTGAGTTGTAGATTGCAGCTTTCTCATTTGGCTTTATTTTTAACTTTTTACAATTCCTTGTTCACTTTTATGTTGGGTAATAAAACTATCTTTGCGTATTACCTTTGTTTGATGATCGATTTTCCAAAGAAAATACGGTATTGAGGTTACTTAAGTATTTTATGCATTGCAAAGGGGTAAGAGTTGAAATCCAAAGTTCTAAGTGCCAACACCAGGAAGGGGACGAGGGAGGGCGGTTCGCATTGGGATATTATTTCAGTTAAAGCCTTTTTCTTTAAAAAGCACTCCTGAATAGGGTGAATTTTTCCATTTGGTATGACACTTTGAAGCAGGCACGGGTATCATGACCTCAAGAGATGTCTCTCCCAGTCCCACATTTCTAAACATGGTCTCCACTGGGTATATCGTCTTAGCAGGACTGCCAGGACAAATGTCAATGAAGTAGCCTATAGCAATAATTTTTTACCGGTTTTTTCGAGTTTTATTTGAGTAGTTTTTGAACATTTGGAATATACATGATTTTCTTTCTGTATATGTACTTCCGTAGGAGCTCGACAATATAACAAAAGCGAGCTCATGAAACAAAAAGCTGATAGAAGCTCAGCACATCCAACTACTCCACAAACCTGAAACATTGCAACTCGTGTAAAACAAATGAAGCTATTCCTGCCAAAAGTAATTGAGCAGGTTTGCAAAACTACGATTAAGATAAGGTAACGCTTACTAGACTTTTTGAGCTAAATTTGTGTGCATAAATTGACTTCTTGTGTATACTGTACTGTACTGTATATAGTTTCATTTGCTTTTGATCTTTCCTGAAAAATTTTTGTATGTCCATCAAATCTCTTCTAGTTGTGGGGATGCAAACACGTAATTTTAAAGGCAGTTTTTACTTGCATACTCCATTTAATTGATGCTCATTGTGTATTTTCTGTCATAGAAAATATGCTTACTACAGCTTGCATGTCATGACTCAATAAAATTATCAAAAATATGTCGGCCTATTCAGCGTCATAATTTCAATAACTTGAAATTTGTGCTTTGACAAAGTAATAAGGAAACAAAACGGGAATAAACGAAACTAAACTTCCACAACTCCAGATACCTCCAACACTTTAACAACAAAATTAAGTAGATCTAGCTTACCGCTTCCGTATGTATTGGGTGCAACGCAAATAACATCCCGCATACCAAACCTTCAAGTTTTTTGGAATCGTCAAATATAATACATCGACAGACAAAAAAATACAAGATGGAAACTATGGAATGCAGAAAAATATTTAATAAGTGATAAGGTGTTGACAAATTTCCCCAAACACAGTGAAAGCATCTAAACACATTTCAGTAAACTCTTTTTGTCGTTTGTTTAAACAATGCAGCGTATTTTATCTAGTAGGCTATGATCAATCCAAATCAAACATCTAAGCAGTGCAATTATTTATCATTTACCTAAAAACCAGCACAGTTAGTGGACGATAAGATTTATGGCTCCCATTGCTTTGTAATGGAGTTCCCCAAAAATCATTTTTCCATAACATATGAAATTCATTTTCTTCCTGTAATGATACACAAAAGCGGATCGTAAAACTTCTTAATACGGCGTAAAATAAAAAAAATAAGCTTTTAAAATTTTATTGCAATTTACGGCCAAATTACTCTTCTTACGGTTACACAGTGGAGTCATTAGTGGGGAAGAGGATACTACTTCAGATCTATTTTACTCCAGCTAATTAGTTCCTTGAAAAAGGTCATGCCTAACTGATGGATAATGTGTATCATTTTTATAACTTGTGATGACACTGTCCGAGCCCGTCATGCGTGACATTGACTCTAGTGACGCCACTGCCGTCTCCATTATTGAGAACGCTAATTTTTGACCGAGATTGGATAAGATTTACGCTATTAGAATATCACAATTTATCAAGTAAGAAATTCGGAGCTATTTGCTATTATTTTTTGAATATTTTTTCAGAACGCTAATTTCCATAAATACGTTTTACAACCATAACTTGGGTCTTCTTGAAAATTTGTTGGAATAGATTCTAAAGAAACATGGATTGTTAAGCGAAACAGACAGAAAACACAACTGCATGCGCTTATTATTTAGATCACAAACAAGCGCAAACTCTTCTTCTAAAGCTCTTGGACTCGATTCTTTCACAAAGTAAGTAGGCTTCTTTCACAAAGTTTTGGAACAGGAGTTGGCTTTGTAGAAAAATCATCAACTTATCATCACTGTTCTTATAACCGCTTCTTTGGGTGCAGCCGCAGCAAGCGGCTGAACCAATATTTTTAACCCTGACATCATTGACGGGGGTCTCGACGGTTAGGCGAAAAGAGTCAGCTAGTGAAAAAATAGAAATTTCTCCAGTATACGATTATTTAGTACATAAAAACGGAAACTTCGCTTCTCAAGCAATTTATCCTAAACAATATTTTCTTACTTGAACATCAGGGTTATGAAGTACAGCTTGTATATCATCGTGTAAAAATGGTGCTGATGCTATTTGGCAGTAGCTAAAACTACAAAGAACTGCTATCAATCCTACGTTTATTGCTACTTTAGTTTCTTCAGCAATCATCTCAAAGCAATCCAAACTATGAACGACACTCTTGCCTTGTCAGTTTATATTTCGTATTCTACAATTCTTTGCCCTTGCACATAGCTGACAAACCAATGTGAATTCAAGTGGGGTAACTTGTTTTATGTCAAGAGTTTACTCAAAATTTTTCGCAGACCTGTTGGAAGCGAAAGAACAGCCTACCGGATTTAACCGTGTAGCATTGCTTTGTGATCACACAGTAAGTGCTTTTGTAGCCTAAGAAAGTTACTGGGTTTCAAATTTTCTTAACTATTAGCTAATCTTCTCATAATTCTACTCATAGTATCACTACTAAACTATTGGCAAAGCTGGCCTCAGACTAGTGCAATTGTCGCCATAATCAACAACTTCGGTTCTCAACCAACGAATGCTTCACTGGTAACAGTTATGGCAGACAAAGTGCTTGTCTCCTGTCGGGCCCTGTAAGCAAAAAACAAACTCATCAAGGAACATTCCGATTTTGAAACGACATAGCCTACTACATGAAGCAGCACTGCGTCTTTAGTTCGCATAACCGTCAGCAGATTTCTTTATAATTCTGCTGACAGTAATACTGGACAACTATCTACGCTTTTCGCTCTCAGCGAATGCTGCCCCAGGCGTTTTAAAGCCACCTAGCGTGAGATGGGAACTACAAAAGATCAGTCTGTAGATCTGTTGCTGATTTATTTTTTATTGCTTGTACATTATCATTGCCATCTTTTTCTCGTCAAAATTTCACAATCATAGGGCTTGGCACATTTTTGTTATCTCTCACGTTATTTAAATTGATCCGTAATTGGCAGGTCTTTAGCTACCTTGCGAATTTCCAATCTTGGGAATTCAATATTTATCCTAAAATCTTGAAAATTTTCAAGGTCGCTTGAGATATTCTTTGGACTGTTTTTTCGAAAAATGTGCCGAGAAAAATCTAGCGATGTTTGAAAGCAATCTTGGAGTTTTTGATGGAATCTTTGAATTTTTTTGGTGATATGGTTAGGTCAAATCCAAAATTTTTGAGAAGTCTACTCCAAATGCTGTTACTTTTTGGAAATGTTATGGTGAAGACTTTCTTTCCTTTTTTTCTTTAGGAAATAAAAGCAAAATTGTCGGAAAATCAGATGAGGAAAAGATGCCGATGTATTTTTGTGATGAACTCATTGACATAGCTTTCAGCTACGATTACAGCATGCAACAAAAAAAATTTTTGTTTCTTGGAAATAACTTCCAGTTTCTGATCTACTGTGTTTGCAAATACGCGAAAATAACTATCATTGTTTTGAAACTATGGGTTTGTAAAAAATTTATCATTTTTTGATTTTCACTATTTTATTCATCATTTCTACTATTTTTGTTACCTAGTTGGGTATTGTACAGCCAATAAACTCTTATTTCTATGGTTACAACTTAAATTCTCATTTATTGTAGGCTAACATAATCTTGAAAATTTGTACTATGACTGCCGGTGATTGCAAATATTCAGCTGATTCCTTTTGCTATGTGGGTGGTGAATTTTTGCAAAGAGAGCAAAAAAACATTGTTTGAATAACTGGATTCGTGCAGGAGAAGCCTATCTTTCTTATTTCGGAATGTCAGTTGGTGACCAAGATAAACGTTGGGCACCACATTTCATACGTGAATACTGTCGTCGCACTCTTGAAGGTTGGTTAAGAGGAGGAAAAAGGGCTATGCGTTTTGCTATCCCCCATATCTGGCGGGAGCCTTCAGATTACTATATAAATTGCTACTTCTGCATTGCGGATCCAGCAAAACGAAGAAAGGGAAAGAATGCACCTCCCATTGAGTATCCTGACATTCCATCGTCTATTGCATCTGCTCCTCATATTGCCACTGACCTGTGCCACAGCCACCCTCAAGAGATCAATCTTGTCCAGCAAAGGCAAGCTCTAAAAATTCCGAAAAGGAAGGTGCGTCATCATCATCATTTGTTATGCGCCGTCGATGCCGAGTGGGGAATAAAATATGTCCCTATTACCTTAATCAAGAAGACATCAATGATCTTATTCAAGGGATGATACTGAAAAAGTCCAATGCTGAGCTTTTAATACCCAGGTTAAAACAATGGGACTTACTTGACGATAGTGTTCGCATTACTTCCCAGCGGAAGACACAGTCGTGGTTTTTCAACGTTTTTCTCTTTTAGGAATGGTTTGGGCTACTGCCATGGTATAAGAGGGTTTTTCGAAGCTATAGCAATTCCCTGCAATATTTCTAATTGGCGACTCTTCATTGACAGCTCATCAAGAAGTCTCAAAGCTATCTTATTGCCCACCACAAACAAATGCCCCTCCATTCCTTTGGCTCATTCAGTGCAGATGAAAGAGAATTACGAAAACTTCAAAATTCTGCTTAGTGCTCTCAAGTATGTCCAATACAGTTGGGAGGTCATTGGGGATTACAAGATCGTGGCCTTCTTAATGGGGCTTCAAGGAGACTTTGCTAAGTTCCGTTGCTGTCTCTGCCTGTGGGATAGCAGAAATACATCCCTTTACTACAAGAAGAGAAATTGGCCTCCTAGGTCCAGCTACAATATTGGAGCTCATGACGTGAAGCAAACACCCCTGATGGAGCCAAAGAAAGTGCTACTGCCACATTTCCACATCAAACTGGGCCTCATCAAGCAATTTGTGAAGAAGTTGAACCAAGAATGTGATGCGATTAAGCACATCCAAGAGTTGTTGCCGAAGTTGTCAGAGGCAAAGATCAAAAATGGAGTTTTTGTGGGTCCTCAAGTGAAACGACATATAAAGTCTGACAGTTTTTTTGAGAAGCTATCTGCGGTTGATAGGAGAGCTTGGAAAAGCTTGGTTTATGTGGTTAAAGGTTTCCTCAGAGATCACAAGGCAGATAACTTCAGAAAAATTGTGGAGGCATATGAGAAAATGGGCTGGAAGATGTCGCTGAAGCTCCATGTTCTGCACTATCATATGGATGAGTTCAAAGATAACATGGGCGATTTCTCGGAAGAGCAAGGTGAAAGGTTTCACCAAGATGTCAAATCGTTTGAGGAACGCTATAAAGGCCAATACAATGAAAGTATGATGGGGGACTACAATTTGAACCTTGTGCGTGAAAGTGAACTGATGTACAATCGGCAGACACAAAAGAAAACTTCTTTTTGATCAAATTGTAACGTATGGTAATTAATTTTGTTAATTTCATTTTGCAACAGGCTATACATTCTCTCTTGGAATACTTTTTATCACATTCAGCATTGGTAGAATTATCATATAGGCTATTACGTTTAATATTTTCAGTCCCTCCTTACTCACCCAATCATCCCCTGTTTAATTATATGTACAGACAAAGTGTGAAATACGCTAAAATCGTTGCTGTAATGCATTCAAAACTGACAATAAGATCAATTGATAGTAGACTTTACAAAAATTATTTGGTTTTAATGCGGATATTGGGAAAAACTCGTTAAACTACTGTATATGCAAAATTAGCGAAAAATCCAAAAAATTGATCTAATAAACTCAGAACCGAAGTCTGAACTTTGTGAATGCTCATTTTTATTTATTCAAGCCATAAGATAACATAAAAATATGGTTTAAACATATGGACAAATTTTGTGTTTCACGGTGTTATTTGGAATATATATTTAAGGTGAATCTGAAACTTATCTTGCGCCATCGATTTTTATAATCTTTGAATTTTTTGAGCAAAAAGTGCCGTTTCTGGGACTGTTTAAATTTTTTTTGGAATTTTTTCAAATCTCAACTTGGCAACTATGCTTGCAATTTACCACATTGCAAGTCATAATTAGCCCTCGTACATGTCTCGGCTGTAACTTTTTGGCAGTACAGAACTTTAATATAGCTTTGAAAAAAGTTATTTAGCCAGAAGCTTTTGGTGTAATTTTTACCATAGGTGGTATCACGTCATGTGGAAAAAGCTAAAAAAAAGCTTTAATATGAAACTCGAAATTTCAAACCTCAGAGTGACCTACGACTATCACTTTCCTTTTGGACAGAACAACAAAGCACAAACGGAAGAAATCCTCATTTACGCTAAGAACCTGTTTTCGATAAATCAGTTTCTGGAGGCGAGACAAAAGCTGCATGATAAATTTCGGATAGGGGGGAACTTTTCTTCCAGGTTTTAAGGAACCAAACAAAAATCCAAAATAATGCTTTATTAAACATAATCAAATTAACATAACAATAATTAACATAAACAAATCCACCGAAGCTTTTCGTCCCCTCACGGGGACTTCATCAGGGCTAAATAAAAGAAAAGAGAACAAACTTTTACTCTTAAATTTAATATGGTATTAAGATACTAGTCATTGAAAATTCAGTTAGTAACGTTTTAGCACTGTACCGCTCAATGGAACACCTGTAAGAGCGACTTGGCTCCTTGTGAATAACCAAGTTTTATGTTAAGGGATGGCTTAAGGCGTTTGATTAGAAACGCTTCCATTAGTTCGGTTTCAGTGCTGAAACGGCACTTTTTCAGTAATGTAAAGTTTTGCTCTGCTGGTATTGTTTCTCTGCAGGCTTTGCACTGATCGCGATGGGATTTGATAGCGGAGTTAGATGAGCTTAAGTTATTGGAAAGATGGTTTTCAATTCTGACGAATAGTTGTCTAGTCGTCATACCGATGTATGACGTGTTCTTATCCCAAGAACAAGTATATTTATAGACGACATTCGAACAGAAAAGAGCGGGTAAAGGAAATTTAAGGTTGAAATAAGAGATTATTTTAAAAGTTTGATAAGCTACTTTTATATCAGTGCTCAGTCTGTCACGAAACAATGCAGCAAGGCGTTTACTAAATTTGATAGACGGGGTACCAATATATGGGAGGGTTAAATAAGGACTTAAGTTGGGGGTATTATTGGAAAAATCCGTAGGGGATTGTTGGTTCTGGTTTTTGAATTTAATCTTAAATTTTTCAATTACATTTAGGATGAAAGGTGTTGGGTACCCGTTCTGTTTAAATAAAGAGATGATACGGGTAATTTCGGTTTTTAATAACGAATCATTTGAAGAGTATAAATAAGCACGATGTAGTAAGCAATTAATGAGGCCTCGTTTCCAAGATAAAGGTGCTATACTGTCGAAATGTAATAGTACACCGGTGAAAGTTGGTTTACGGTATACACAGATATTGAATTCTCTGTCGTAAATCGTTAATTGGACATCTAGAAATGGTAGTGAGGGGCCTGAAGCCTCCTCACATGTGAACTGAAGGTTAGGGTGCTGGTTATTAAGCACTTCTAAGAACATTTGAACTTCAGTTGCGGAATTGAAGATGGCAAACACATCGTCCACGTAACGTACATAAAATGATGGAAAAAACGAAAGATGTTTATCAAAAATTTTCTTTTCGATCATTCCAAGAAACCAATTGGCTAGCGTAGGACCTAAAGGGTTTCCCATAGCTACACCATCGATTTGTGAAAATAATTTACCATTATGAATAAACATACCTTCTGTGCTAAGTTTTAAAAGTTTTTTAAAGATGTTTTGTGTAATTGGTTTCTTGGCTTGAAGAAAAGGTAATTTCGAGGCGACTTCATACGAGAATAGTTTATTGGCAATATCATCAATTACAAGATCGACTGGAACGTTAGTAAAGAGGCTAGTAACATCGAAACTCACTAATTTTGCATCATTGTTAGGTTTGAGTTCTTTAATCTTGTCAATAAAACTCGAAGTTGAAGATAGGGAATAACGATCAGGGATATAAGGTTTGATTAAGGAATCGAGCCATTTAGCTAGGTTATGTTCAGGGGTATTAATCATAGAGGTGACTGGTCTAAGGGGACATCCGGTTTTATGAATTTTTGCTTTACCATACAGGCGGCCTGGTACACTGCCTAACGGTAGCAGGTTTAAATAGGTGACGGGGTCAACAATTGGTTTAATGTATGTTGTAAGGTAATATTTAACACTGTTAGCTTTTTTAATCCAAGGGGCAGACTTACATTCTTCGAGTGAATTATTGTCAAGACTAAAGTTGATTTCTTTAAATTTAGTAGGATCATTAACTATTGAGTCTAACTTTTTAAAATAACATTCTGAATTCAAAATAGCTACACCATTACCTTTATCAAATTGGCAGATTTTTATTGTTTGATTCCTGGAAAGTTTAGAAAGGCAGTTGTGTAGGGCTTTGTTGTATCTTGATCGACATCTGGTTGTGGAAGCTCTTAAAAACGCTGAAGTGGCAAATTTTAGTTCGTCTTTAAATTCTTCGTCAGGTAGGACTTTATGCATTTTAAATACTTTGCTGGTGTAGTTTTCGATTGTAGATTTTAACTTCAGAATATCAATATCTTTCGGGAGGATATGGTGTTTTAAGCCAAGATATAATGCATTTTTTTCCTCAACTGAAAGACTCTTGTCGCTATAGTTTAGGAGACAATCTGGTGATCGTAATTTATGTTTCTTCCACAAGTTGAACAATTTATAATTTAGCTTGTTTAATTTGTTCGAGAGTACGGTTTTAATTGACAATTTGATACGGTACATGAGTAGGTTGAATTCAAAGAAGGAAACTTGTTGTTTGATGAGTTGTGAGTGATGATTCGTCTCTTTATATAATTTGGTACGTTCCTGTTGGATCATGGAAATGTGCGAATTAATTGCTGATCGGTAAATTTGGGAGGGTTTCTTGTAAGCTTGAAGATGAGGGAGTTTAAATCGTATGAAGTCCGGTATTAGATTAAGGTCCAAGCATTTATTGAAGAAGAATAGGTCTAATTTTAAGATTGATAGTTTCTTGCATAATTGTTCATATTTCCGAAAGATTTTGATATTGACGCCCCTCTTGTTTGAAATTGAGTAATAAATTTCGGATAGGGGGGAACTTTTCTTCCAGGTTTTAAGGAACCAAACAAAAATCCAAAATAATGCTTTATTAAACATAATCAAATTAACATAACAATAATTAACATAAACAAATCCACCGAAGCTTTTCGTCCCCTCACGGGGACTTCATCAGGGCTAAATAAAAGAAAAGAGAACAAACTTTTACTCTTAAATTTAATATGGTATTAAGATACTAGTCATTGAAAATTCAGTTAGTAACGTTTTAGCACTGTACCGCTCAATGGAACACCTGTAAGAGCGACTTGGCTCCTTGTGAATAACCAAGTTTTATGTTAAGGGATGGCTTAAGGCGTTTGATTAGAAACGCTTCCATTAGTTCGGTTTCAGTGCTGAAACGGCACTTTTTCAGTAATGTAAAGTTTTGCTCTGCTGGTATTGTTTCTCTGCAGGCTTTGCACTGATCGCGATGGGATTTGATAGCGGAGTTAGATGAGCTTAAGTTATTGGAAAGATGGTTTTCAATTCTGACGAATAGTTGTCTAGTCGTCATACCGATGTATGACGTGTTCTTATCCCAAGAACAAGTATATTTATAGACGACATTCGAACAGAAAAGAGCGGGTAAAGGAAATTTAAGGTTGAAATAAGAGATTATTTTAAAAGTTTGATAAGCTACTTTTATATCAGTGCTCAGTCTGTCACGAAACAATGCAGCAAGGCGTTTACTAAATTTGATAGACGGGGTACCAATATATGGGAGGGTTAAATAAGGACTTAAGTTGGGGGTATTATTGGAAAAATCCGTAGGGGATTGTTGGTTCTGGTTTTTGAATTTAATCTTAAATTTTTCAATTACATTTAGGATGAAAGGTGTTGGGTACCCGTTCTGTTTAAATAAAGAGATGATACGGGTAATTTCGGTTTTTAATAACGAATCATTTGAAGAGTATAAATAAGCACGATGTAGTAAGCAATTAATGAGGCCTCGTTTCCAAGATAAAGGTGCTATACTGTCGAAATGTAATAGTACACCGGTGAAAGTTGGTTTACGGTATACACAGATATTGAATTCTCTGTCGTAAATCGTTAATTGGACATCTAGAAATGGTAGTGAGGGGCCTGAAGCCTCCTCACATGTGAACTGAAGGTTAGGGTGCTGGTTATTAAGCACTTCTAAGAACATTTGAACTTCAGTTGCGGAATTGAAGATGGCAAACACATCGTCCACGTAACGTACATAAAATGATGGAAAAAACGAAAGATGTTTATCAAAAATTTTCTTTTCGATCATTCCAAGAAACCAATTGGCTAGCGTAGGACCTAAAGGGTTTCCCATAGCTACACCATCGATTTGTGAAAATAATTTACCATTATGAATAAACATACCTTCTGTGCTAAGTTTTAAAAGTTTTTTAAAGATGTTTTGTGTAATTGGTTTCTTGGCTTGAAGAAAAGGTAATTTCGAGGCGACTTCATACGAGAATAGTTTATTGGCAATATCATCAATTACAAGATCGACTGGAACGTTAGTAAAGAGGCTAGTAACATCGAAACTCACTAATTTTGCATCATTGTTAGGTTTGAGTTCTTTAATCTTGTCAATAAAACTCGAAGTTGAAGATAGGGAATAACGATCAGGGATATAAGGTTTGATTAAGGAATCGAGCCATTTAGCTAGGTTATGTTCAGGGGTATTAATCATAGAGGTGACTGGTCTAAGGGGACATCCGGTTTTATGAATTTTTGCTTTACCATACAGGCGGCCTGGTACACTGCCTGACGGTAGCAGGTTTAAATAGGTGACGGGGTCAACAATTGGTTTAATGTATGTTGTAAGGTAATATTTAACACTGTTAGCTTTTTTAATCCAAGGGGCAGACTTACATTCTTCGAGTGAATTATTGTCAAGACTAAAGTTGATTTCTTTAAATTTAGTAGGATCATTAACTATTGAGTCTAACTTTTTAAAATAACATTCTGAATTCAAAATAGCTACACCATTACCTTTATCAAATTGGCAGATTTTTATTGTTTGATTCCTGGAAAGTTTAGAAAGGCAGTTGTGTAGGGCTTTGTTGTATCTTGATCGACATCTGGTTGTGGAAGCTCTTAAAAACGCTGAAGTGGCAAATTTTAGTTCGTCTTTAAATTCTTCGTCAGGTAGGACTTTATGCATTTTAAATACTTTGCTGGTGTAGTTTTCGATTGTAGATTTTAACTTCAGAATATCAATATCTTTCGGGAGGATATGGTGTTTTAAGCCAAGATATAATGCATTTTTTTCCTCAACTGAAAGACTCTTGTCGCTATAGTTTAGGAGACAATCTGGTGATCGTAATTTATGTTTCTTCCACAAGTTGAACAATTTATAATTTAGCTTGTTTAATTTGTTCGAGAGTACGGTTTTAATTGACAATTTGATACGGTACATGAGTAGGTTGAATTCAAAGAAGGAAACTTGTTGTTTGATGAGTTGTGAGTGATGATTCGTCTCTTTATATAATTTGGTACGTTCCTGTTGGATCATGGAAATGTGCGAATTAATTGCTGATCGGTAAATTTGGGAGGGTTTCTTGTAAGCTTGAAGATGAGGGAGTTTAAATCGTATGAAGTCCGGTATTAGATTAAGGTCCAAGCATTTATTGAAGAAGAATAGGTCTAATTTTAAGATTGATAGTTTCTTGCATAATTGTTCATATTTCCGAAAGATTTTGATATTGACGCCCCTCTTGTTTGAAATTGAGTAATAAATTTCGGATAGGGGGGAACTTTTCTTCCAGGTTTTAAGGAACCAAACAAAAATCCAAAATAATGCTTTATTAAACATAATCAAATTAACATAACAATAATTAACATAAACAAATCCACCGAAGCTTTTCGTCCCCTCACGGGGACTTCATCAGGGCTAAATAAAAGAAAAGAGAACAAACTTTTACTCTTAAATTTAATATGGTATTAAGATACTAGTCATTGAAAATTCAGTTAGTAACGTTTTAGCACTGTACCGCTCAATGGAACACCTGTAAGAGCGACTTGGCTCCTTGTGAATAACCAAGTTTTATGTTAAGGGATGGCTTAAGGCGTTTGATTAGAAACGCTTCCATTAGTTCGGTTTCAGTGCTGAAACGGCACTTTTTCAGTAATGTAAAGTTTTGCTCTGCTGGTATTGTTTCTCTGCAGGCTTTGCACTGATCGCGATGGGATTTGATAGCGGAGTTAGATGAGCTTAAGTTATTGGAAAGATGGTTTTCAATTCTGACGAATAGTTGTCTAGTCGTCATACCGATGTATGACGTGTTCTTATCCCAAGAACAAGTATATTTATAGACGACATTCGAACAGAAAAGAGCGGGTAAAGGAAATTTAAGGTTGAAATAAGAGATTATTTTAAAAGTTTGATAAGCTACTTTTATATCAGTGCTCAGTCTGTCACGAAACAATGCAGCAAGGCGTTTACTAAATTTGATAGACGGGGTACCAATATATGGGAGGGTTAAATAAGGACTTAAGTTGGGGGTATTATTGGAAAAATCCGTAGGGGATTGTTGGTTCTGGTTTTTGAATTTAATCTTAAATTTTTCAATTACATTTAGGATGAAAGGTGTTGGGTACCCGTTCTGTTTAAATAAAGAGATGATACGGGTAATTTCGGTTTTTAATAACGAATCATTTGAAGAGTATAAATAAGCACGATGTAGTAAGCAATTAATGAGGCCTCGTTTCCAAGATAAAGGTGCTATACTGTCGAAATGTAATAGTACACCGGTGAAAGTTGGTTTACGGTATACACAGATATTGAATTCTCTGTCGTAAATCGTTAATTGGACATCTAGAAATGGTAGTGAGGGGCCTGAAGCCTCCTCACATGTGAACTGAAGGTTAGGGTGCTGGTTATTAAGCACTTCTAAGAACATTTGAACTTCAGTTGCGGAATTGAAGATGGCAAACACATCGTCCACGTAACGTACATAAAATGATGGAAAAAACGAAAGATGTTTATCAAAAATTTTCTTTTCGATCATTCCAAGAAACCAATTGGCTAGCGTAGGACCTAAAGGGTTTCCCATAATTGATTATGTTTAATAAAGCATTATTTTGGATTTTTGTTTGGTTCCTTAAAACCTAAAAGCTGCATGGTACGGTGGGCCGCACATTGCACATCGATGTCTTAGAGAAAGAATAAGGACACGAGATTTTTCATCCCCACAGCAGCACACAGCCATTTCCGCTTTAGTCAGTGTGAGGCTGTTTATACTAAGAGAAGGTGGTCTCCTTTATATAAACAAAGTGTTTGTATATTTACTCAAATTGTTGAAGTACTTATGATATCGTATTATTCGCAAATGTAGCCGGAAACACCTGCTGTGCGCTTCTTTCCAAACAACCACACAATGTATTGCGCTATATCCTTGTTTTGAAGAGTGTGATTAAACGTACGCTGCTATTGGCTCGCTAATGATTGACCTGACACTCAATTTTCTAGATATGAGACTTTTTCACTTTAACTCTTTCCATTACGACAGTGTCACTGATGAGAGCGTCGCGAAAAGCTCCAGACAAAACAGCTTTTTCAAAGTTGTATCTACTTCAATTTGCTGATTAAAATCTTTTTATGAGATAGTGGAATTGTTCAATTTTCTTTCTACAGAGGCAGAAATGACTTTAGCAAACCTGCTTTTTTGTTATTGGTCGCTTTCATACTCTCGTATTTAGCGAAAAAAAAAGACAATTTTCTTCCACCTGAAAGAGTTTCTGCACGGCGTTGTAGTGCAGTGGTTGGAGCGTTTCGATCGTGGTCGATAGACATGGATGCAATTTCCTTGCGGAGAAATACCAAAGACTTTAGAAACTTAATGGGCTAGCAGGTTCCCTGCTTCGTACTCAGCACGAAAGAGATAGCGCGAAGAAAAAGCCAGCAAGTTTGGTTGTTGTGCCCTTGGGTAAGGCACTTAAATGCATAGCTCCATCTTTTTGTGAAAACAGGCGGCGGGATCAAGCTGTCCATCCAAAAAGGTTTAGCTCAAACGAAAAAGATAATTTTCTCTATAAGGCCTAGATTAGCAAGGTCCATTTTACATAGAATTAAAACTTTATTCTAAGCAGTAGGCCTATATTAGAGCAAATCTGGTTTTCTTTTCGGTCATGTACCTGTGAAAAATTGAAAACAATTTTGAAATAACCGAAAACAAATTATCGTTTCGGTCACTTTAACCGAAAGCAAAATTTGCAACAACACGGTTGCTTCTAAACCTTTTTTTCATCTCATCGATCGTAGGCCAGTTCGCATCTAATTGTTTTGATAAATTCATACGTGAACTGGAAACATGTTATAATCAGGGACGTGCAGTCAGGGGCCTCACCTGTCCTTGTAATGATGATTATTGAAGGATAATATTATTTGCAAATTTAGTAAAAACTATAACATTTTTGATGTTTTTGTTAAAGTGATTTGTGCCTTTTTTCTCAAAATTGTTTTCTTGCACTGCTTTTGTTGTTGCCTTTTATACAGCCAAACAGTAATTTACAATCGTTGTTATGCCAATGATGCGTTTTTGTGGTCAAAATCGCTGATATAGGCCAAGTGCGGCACTAATAGTCTTGCCTCACTTCAGACACTAAAAGCTCCATAAAGTGAATAAAGTAGGCCTTTTTTCTTATTGGCAAAATCGCCTCGAATCTATGCTGAACAGATAGGGATTTGAGGCATGCCTCAAATCTGACGTCATAAAGAAAAAAATAATTCGTTTTTTTCTCGCCAAGTTGGAGCGAGCGCATTGCAGAAATTTCCGACTACAATCTAAGTTTAAAGTTTAAGGATACTTGAGGAAGATTTATTATTGAAGCAAAGAAACTTTTCAAAACTAAGCTTTCAATCTAAAGTTAACATCTTAAAGAAAGGTAGACCTATTTTAAATCTAGAAAATTTGCTTCAAACAACATGACGAAAAAAGGTAAATCGCTCTTTTCATAAGGAGTGTTACACAAGAAAGGAATGGCTGTGTGAATGTGCTTTAAGAAATCGTCTTTTCTATTATCCCTGTCTCTTGTTCTCAATAAGTGACAATGTTTGGACTAAAACTGGATTTTGTGACTTGAAGAATTTGCCGAGAAGTCTTAGCAAGCATGAGAAATCCAATATTCACATTCAAAGTCAAATTTCTTTCAAAATGTTCGGATCTTCAAGAATTGATTTGACATGAAATGAACAGCAGAGACTTGATATCAGCCTTCACAAATCCAAAGTTAAAGAAAAACGGGAAATTTTAAAGGTTCTCATTCATGGAACATGCTACTTAGCTAATCAAGAGTTGGCCTTTTGTGGAAATGATGAGAGTGCAACGTCGTTTAATCATGGCAATTACGTCGAACTTATTTACGCTTTTGCTGAAAACGATGAAAGAATTTCTCGTCATTTGGAGATTTCCACAGTGTTTTCTGGTTTGTCCAATCGAATACAGAACGATATAATTGAAGCAGTGGCAGAGGTTTTTCGAACTGATATCAGAAAAGATATAAATAAAGCCTCCTTTGTTGCTGTAGAAGTTGACGAGACGACAGATGTTACGTAAAAGGCCCAGATTTCTGTTATTTTTCGTTATGTATGCGAGGCTTCATATATATTCAAGGAAGCTTTTTTGAGGTTTGATGAAGTGAGTGATGACAGACGAGCTTCTGCAATAGCTCAATATGTCTTGGGAATATTGCAAAAGTTCAACTTTGTGGAAAAGCTGGTAGCGCTGACTTATGACGGAGCATCTGTAATGTCATCTTAATTGAATGGGGTGCAAGCCAAGATAAAGGAAGATGTGCCCGAAGCAGTGTTTTTGCATTGTTATGACCACAAACTGAACTTGGTGCTCTTACATTCAGCAAAATGTATGCCTGAGTGTACAGCATTTTTTAAAACGCTTTTGGGTTTGAATGCATTTTTTAGTAAATCGACTAAACGCACTCACTTAATGGATAATGTTATGAAGCTTCGTTTGCCAATGGCATCACTCACACGATGGAGCTCAAATTCTAGATTGTGGCAAACGGTCAGCATGTACCACTCTGATCTACTTATGGTTTTCCGTGTTATTGGTGACGCTGAAGACGATTGGGACAATGATTCAGTGATGAAGGCAGCTGGATTTGAGCGGTGGCTCTTAAAGACGAATACCTGGTTTTTGATTATGGCTCATGAGGAAATTTTTAATAAGACTGATGCATTGTTCAAAATGCTGCAAAATAAATTAATGGACATTACATTTTGCTGCACGCAAATGCGCGACACGATCGATTATGTGGAGCGACAGAGACAAGAGCTTGACAGTTTCTATCACCGATTTGAGCAGAAATATGCAACACTTTATCTTACTGACACCGGCAATATGCGTCCAATAAAAAACAAAAAAAAAACAAATATTTTACATTATTTTGGATGGTATTATTGTTCAACTAAAATCGAGGTTTGAAAATTTCAGTGGACTGTCCTTTCTGGGTTTGGTCGATTGTTCAAAATTTTCCGAAATGGCTCAAGTGTTTGATGACACCAAATTACAGAGTCTGTCAGAAACGTATGCTAAATTTTTCGACTCTGTAAAACTAAAGGCAGATCTAATTGGACTCTACAGCTCACAAACGGTTGGAAATGAATGTAAAACTCCAGCAGAACTTCTCAATTTTTTTGTGTCAGAACGATTTAATTCAGACAGTTCCCGAGGCGACAAAGTTACCGAAGCTAGTGCTCACAGTACCCGCTACAACATCATCTGTGAAAAGATCCTTTTATGAACTGAAGAGGATCAAAACGTATAATAGAAATCGAACTGAAGAAAACCGCCTTTCATCGTTGGCAATAATCGCAATTGAAAAGGAGCGACTACAAAAGCTGCGATAAAATAAAGAGGATTTCTACAACAACGTCATAGATATTTTTGTCCAAAAGGATAGGCGAATGGATTTTATTTTCAAATAAATGTGGAGGCATACTGGTTATTATTTTATTTAGTAGGTAACTGTTATTTATTGTTGATTTAAAATTATTTGTGCCTCACCAACCAAAAGTCTCACCGCAAGTCACTGGTTATAATGGTGTCGACCCTGAAGAAAATGTCATAAAAGAATGGCGTAATTTGAAGAACAAAGTACTGAATAACTGTCAATCAACTGGCAGCTTTCTCTCTCTGATAACCGTTTCTGCTAAACGCCAAACAGATTCGCCTTGTCCAGAATTGCTACGGCATTGCTCCAGTTTAATGCAGAAAACGCCAGGGTAGAATTAGGCTTCAGTCTTCTCTGCCGAATAAGAACCCTGTCCAGAAACAGCATGCTGCCAGCAAATTCAGACAAACTTATGCGCTTATGTCCTAATTCAAACTCAAACGATACAATCAAGATGATGCCGTGCGCGATGTTTAAGAAGTGCCAGTCGAATGCGACACATTGCCAGAGCACTGCTCCAACAATTGACTGCGCAGAACAGATAGAAAATGCTGTTTTTGATTGATTTGCACTTTTTTGATATGGTATACACTGATCAGCGTAAATGTCAAAACAAGGCCAAAAAAAAATTAAATGACGGCAATTTTGTTTGGGATTTTGGTCATTTGACCTTGCCAAAATTTTGAAAAACACCCTGGAGCGAATTGGCTTCGAGGGCAATTTAAATTAATAAAGTAAAAGCGTTTTTTAAAGTGTTTAACACTAGAATTAGCGGAGCAGTTATTTTGACCGTTTTTGATTTTTAATTGTTTATATCTCTAAATAGGTGCGTGAGATAACACTAAAACTTCCTAACTTTTCCTAAATCTTGGATAACTTTTAGCATATTAATTTTCGTTGCATCTCAATGATCACAAGATGAGATGGGAATGGATTTACCTTAAATTACCGCCAACGGTCATTTTTACCGTACAGAAATCACTAATTTTTTCATCATTAAAATCATCTTTGCAATTAAGAGTCTTTTGTTGTGCTACTGTATCAAAACAATCTTGCAACAACAACTGCTCTAAAAGGTAAAAGTTACGTACCAATGCGTAAGATAAATGTTTGTCGACATAGGGGTAAAAGTACAGGGACTGATGGCTAAAGTTTCCACACTGTTTTCAGCCCCGTTATAAAAATTTCAAAACTGAGTAAAATACTCACTTTTGAAAAGTATATTTCCGGAAAAAGGTCTTCATCTCTATTTGGAGGCGACAGAAAAACGCCACTCTGAAAATATTGATCCCCAAAAAAACACAGATCTTCAATCTTTGAGACAGAAATGCTGTCACTCCTTTATTTATGCAAAAGTAAGTGTTATGCTTGCGTTTTTATCTTATGCTTTGATCAGGGGTTGACATAATCCGACTCGGTTTGACTTACGTTATAAAAGTTTTTTTTCAAATGAATCGAATTCAGAGACTGCAATTAATAATGTGCAGAAAACTGATTCAACATTATGTAAATTTGTCGACTTTGACGGTGAGACAGTGACAGTAATGGTGGAAGTAGGCTACTACAATGCAAGCTCTAGATGAAAGCTAGGAGGCATTTTACGTCCAACCCAGCGGAATTTAATTGGGATTGGTTGCTAAGGGCAAAGCAAAATTGAAATGCATCAAATTTTCTTCAAAATCGAGAGGCAGATTACAAGCTCCAAACGTACTGACAGTAACGCTGCTAAAAAAGAGTTGAAGGCCAACAATTTATTTCCTAGATTAGGACCTATGCAGTTTATTCCAAGACTTAATGAAGGTTACAATTTGTTAAACTCCACTTACATTAATTCAAAACATTACTAGATCTAACACAACAGTTAAAAGAAACTTATGACACAAAATAATGCGTAGTTATTAAGCATTTATTAGTAATTGAGCAAACGGTCATTTTGACCGCTCGCGTTATTTTTAGGTAAATTGGAAAGACGGTAATTCTAGTGTTGAGTGTCGAAAGGGCCTGGTTGTTCAAACATCTAGGTAATATCTCTTTTAAAATAGGTATGGCTCTTCCAAGATATTTTCTCCATGGATAACACTGGACTTATCTAGGCAATAGTAGTCTTATTCGTTTCTTGCTTTTTTTAACAGCCATATAATGATTTAAGCTTTTGTATTTGTGGCTTTGAGCGCCACGGCTTGCATATTTGTATTTATAAGTCTAACAATGTAATACGCCTATATGCGATGAGTCTGTTTCAACAACGCGATTTTATTACTTTAAACAAGTTTTGTTGGCTATTTGTAGGCCACCCTCCATGCAAGTAATCGTCTTATCAAGAATTGAAAAAAAACAGAATTAGTTGCTTTGATTGGCCAAGAATGCGTAATAGAAAGTAGTATAATAATAAAAAATGGCATGAAGAGGAATACACTCCAGCATCATTGTAGTGATTAACAAATGACGCAAAAAATTCACAAAACTTTTAAGTTTTGTTTAAAGAAAATAAAGCGCTTTGTGCTTCATAGTTGTTTGGATCCATCTTCAAAACATCTTTCAAAGTCTTGAAAAATATAAAAACAAAATATTAATGTGCGTACACGTACCTAAATTTTCTTCTTGCAAGAAACGCGCTTGGGTTCAACATATTTCTGTAAAAGTGTGAGTTCGTAGACGTACATCAAAACCAACCTTGGATATCACAGAAGCCAACAAAAAGTCTTGACAGTTGAAAGTGCTTTTACTGCTGTTGAGCAGTTTAAAAAAATGAAAATAAAAAGATTTTTGAAGATATGGGCGGGCATACAAAAAGCTTGCAGTTAAGAATCAAGTCAATTACAACTAGTGAATTCAAATCGATATTTTTTATTTTAAGCAATAAGTACAACAGAATGCTGGCAAAATCAATCACTTCAAATAAACTTTATTTTAACTGGGGTGGGAGAGGAAAAAACCCGTCTTACTTCAAAATCGATTAAAAATTTGTTTTTAAGCTTTCCAACTTCAAAAAATAACTTGATTTTTTTGTCTTCCGAAAACATAAACGTGAAAAAAAAGAAGTCGAAAAATAGTGTCAAAGCTTCTAGGTTTTGGTCGGAAATTTGGAAAAAATTTTGCAAGTGTTTTGTGATGACGTATTAATGTAGCATACAGTACACCTTGGTGTGACTTAAAAATTAAAAAAATATTGGATCCACTCTTGGACCCACATTAGCGAGCTTTTTCTCAGCAAATTTAGAAAATAGGACCTTCAATAGCATAGATAGCTTTTACCCTAAAATTTATTTACGATATACGCATCACATTTTTGCAGTTTTTGATGGCAGTTTGTATTCAGATTAATGTAATTCAGATTATGAAGCAAAAATTCATGAAACTTTGCTTAGAAAACGTCATAGCTGTAGCCTTAACAAACAATGCCATGCAATGGAGCTTCGTTTTTGCTAAACCTATTAACGTTTTTTTAACAGCAACTTTACTTCCCGTAATGGTAACACCACATTTCATATTATACTTTTCGCATAATTTTGAAGATCTTGCCATTTCTGTAAGGATGCAATCCCAATTTTGATGGCTTGAAGGTTTTTGCGTCCGATTTCTCCTAGCTATTTATTTATTTTAAAGCTGGCTACATTTTACAGCCGTTAGAAACATTATATCTTCATAATGTGTAATATTTAAAATTATTGTCAATTTTTTAAATTTTTTACGTCACATTTACAGATTTAGTTCTTGAAAAGGGCTTTATGAAAGTCGAAAACGCTCGAAATTTAAAATGTTTTTACGAAAAAAAAATGATTCTTATTTTATTAAAGTTGCTTGCTTTAACAACAGAGTAAAAATTTAAAAATAATTAAGAAAAAGTTGATCTCAAAAAATATTTTTTAAATAAAGGAAGCAGATGGATTCATGAGATTGCATGATCATGTTATACATACAGTATTTTCCTTTCATAATTTCGTAAGAGAAACCACCAGGATGAGAAAATGCAAACATCTATTTCACTCCAAACAGTTTTTGAATTAGAAGGCAAATTTGCCCTCAATCCCGGTTGAAAACATCGTGGGCCTGCTGCCAGAATAATTCACAACTGTTGCTTCCGCCGCAATTTAACTATAAATCTTAAACCAGTTTGTCTGCGGCGTAGATCAGTGAGATAAAGCGCTCGTTCGTGATCGTGAGATGGCGAGTGTAATTCTCGCCTTTGCGTTGTTGTTCTTGGTAAAGGCAGTATAGAGCAATTTTCCCTCCTTGGTTGCAGGCCTGTGGCTGATATTCACTGTTTTAGCAGAACTGGTCTGAACAGAACTTTTTCTATGAATACCAGCAAAGGTTTTTCCGTAATTGAAGAAAAATAACATATGTGGACGTATAGGTGCATATAGCTTTTGAAGAATCAATCAGCGATGAAGTAGCAGTTTATTAAACGTACTAACTACACGAAATCAAATATGAACACCGAAACATTTTGTTCCCACATGGGAAATTCATTGAAAAATTTCAGTGCTTTGTTTAATAGTAATCCGATCTACCGGCAACATTCAACAGGATCACCTGTCAGTCATGTAGGGTAGAAAATGTCACTTGAGCCGGCTGTCCCGGGTTTACCCAAAATAACATTTTTGAAAGCAAAGTTGTATTTTAACGTAGGCATCGTACCTATGGCGTAATTCCAATCATCGTGCTTTTAATTAAGACAGGTCCCACTTATAAATCCTGTTGCATTTTATAAATTCCATCTGGTTCTTCCACTGAGGAACAGTAATGTACAAAAAAATAAAACGAAAAAAAGAAATTTGAACAAAAATTTGGACGCAGGGGCTGTGTTTTCCAGTTTTCATAAATTGGAGGCATAGCCTCCGAGTTTAAGTGGAGATTATAATTTCCCACAGTGGTGTTGACCTTCTGATATATTTTTTCTATTGATTTACCTCAAACTTTGAATGTCATTAACTGTGGGGATAATACCTAACTCCCTAATACTAAATTAAGACTGTGGTTTCTTACAAACAGGAAATTTCACTAATTTTCATGCTTTCATTTGATTAAGTGTATACGGGCATAAATTCAAAGTTGTCTAAGGACGACAAAGTGATTTATGTATTCACAAGATTAAGTATTGAAATAATTGGGCTACTACATTTACTACAAACTTTTTTGTAGTTGTAGGCCAGGTATAACACTTAAATTCACTACAAACTTTGTTTGTTTGTGGTTACCCCTCCTCTTCCTCGGGATGGAGGTACGGCACGCACGGCAATTCAGGTTCTTGCCGTGAACGGCAATTCAGGTTCATGCCGTCAACCTAATTTAAATTAGACTAGGGGAAAGATGGCAGTCCATTTCGAACCAGTGATAAGTGACTGGTAGCCCGACCACCAACAAGGCGGACTGCCACTGATGTGTACCCAAGAGTCGTCTGACATGCTGGGTTAGCAACTTCACAATTTTAACCTGGCGAAATACGGGAGGGCCACCTGTCTGCCACATAAAGGTGGAGGCGTCCCGTTAAGTGCCTTGCCCAAGGACACAACAAGCAAGCTTGCCAGCTTGTTCTTCACTCTATCCCTTTTATATGCTGAGCGCCAAGCAGGGAAGCTGTGGATACCATTTTTTAAAGTCTTTTGGTATGACTCGACTTGGGAATGAACCCCAGGTCTACCGACGACGAGGCGGATGCTCTAACCACTACACCATCGCGCCGGTGCAAACTTTGTCGTAGTTGTATACCAGTTATAACACTTAAAGCCTGTGGTTGCGCGTTTATGTTTCTTGGGCAAAGTGATGAGACCCAGAGTTCAGCATCAACAGTTCAATGTAAATAATCTATCGACTAGCTTTTTGGGCTAAAAATAAGGAAAATTTTTAAAAATTCTTCGAGATTTCTCATCAATAGTCGACGCTTTGTTCCATTTTCCTGCTCGTCACAAAAATATCCGAGGGTTTAGAGTACTCAGGCGCCTGGTACGACGGTATTACGAAGGCATTGCAACGTGGAGTCTACCAACAGTTCACTTATGGTAATTTTTACTTTCCATTGCGCATTAAAAAAACAGATTTAAAGAACAAGTAGCATAACGATTAAAGGCTTTCCTATTTGCGTTGAATTTAAATTGACAGTTAATGATAAGTGCAGCTGCTACCTGCTGCTATTTGCACCAAAGTGGTACTATATAGCATTACGACATTACTTAACCTTATGACAAAACAAAGTTTTATTGAAGCGTTAAAGGAAAAAGAGAGAAAAAATTGCTTAAAAAAAAACGCTGAAATGCTTAATCGTTTGTTGCATTGTAGACAAATTATATGTTGTCGGAAAATTACTTTTGTTCGAAGCACCTTGTTAATATCTCCCGAAAATCTTTTAATCGCCTTTCTGCGGCCAGTACTTTTGGAGAAAATGAAAAAATAACAAATTTTGCAAATAATCGTTAACTATGACGTCTTCTTTCCTTCTCAGAGTGAGTTGGGTGCTAGCTTTTGTTTTAGCTAGAAACCGCTTTTCTTTGTCAAGAAATGCGTATTAAAAAAATTAATTTTGATTTTAACGTCATTATTACTTTATCAACCCGCTTATGACTATCACCCCAAGGGGGAAATCAATTGCGCAAAGTTTTTGTTAGTACGTCCAGTGGTTTTGGAGAAGATAAAACACACTGACAAAAACAAACGCGCAAAACAAATTAAAAAACTTACGGAGCCGGTAGTAATGACTAGATAATGGTTGCTTTTGCTAATGTACCTACGAGTATCTAATCGGCATAGAGTTATTTTTAACTGAGGAGCAAATGGTATTTAAATGGCACTTCTCTTAGGGTCGATTTTTTCGCAAATTGGCATACAGTACTGAGCTTAGACTAGCCAACTGAAAGGCCTAACCTCAACCAAATCGCTTTTCATTAAATTTGTTTGTTTCCGACTAGCAAACTAGCCATAATTTATTCCAATTTTTAAATAATTTCTCATTAGTTTTTAAAATAATCCCAAAAGTTGATGTTCGCCCTATACCTTTCCAGCACAAATTAACTTCGCAACGCATCAGTTTTGAAATTTAATAAGATTATAATCAGAATTGTCAAGAGTAATTTTTTCTGCTTTTCAACTACAGCACTTGTTTTGCAAGCATTCTGTTCTCCACCTTTTTGTCGCTCAGAAAGCAAAAGTTTTTGAAAAAGTAAAATACAGGGTGGCCCAAAAGTAGGTATACAGTTATTAAACTATTTTTTATGTGCTTTGAAGTTACCAGCAGTGCACTTTATGTGGCCCAAAAGTAGGCATACAGTTAATGGAGAGAACTATTTGGAAATTCTTTGTGAAGTGGTAGTGCCACAACTTCAAACTAAACCTAACTTTGATGAACTCTTCTTTCAGCAAGATGGAACTTCTCCACATTATGCGTTAAGAGTAAGAGATTACCTTAACAAAGTCTTTACACAGCGTTGGTTCGGAAGAACAGGTAGCATTGAATGGCCACCATGCTCACCTGACCTGACACCAATGGATTTCTTTTTTTGGGGTGTTGTAAAGAACAAAGAGTATGTAAAGAACAAGGAGAAGAATCCCAAAACAGTAAATGAATTAAAAGATTGCATTTATGACGCATTCAGAGAAATTGATGCAAATTGAAATTTGTGCTGCACGGTATGTCAGAGTGTTTTGAACAGATGTAAAGAAGGACATTTTGAGCACTAAAAAGATTAAACAGTTTCCATTTAAGATATAACTATCATTCTAGAGGTTTAAAAGTGCCTACATAAGAACTACAAATCTACTTTTGGACCCAAACCCTACTTTTAATAACTGTATACCTACTTTTGGGCCACCCTGTACATATGTAATTGTTAATTTTCGATATTTGCAGAACATCGACAATATGCTACATTGCTCAGACCTGCTTCGAATTTTTCTGCTTCATTATATGACATTCAATAAAGCTACTGCATGTTTAGGCAGGGATGTAGAGCCAAAAAAAGAAGTGTGGAATCACACAATTAGTATTGGAACGTGCAGAGTAGAAATATACTGTACAAGTTCCAGTCAAGTTGGAACGGCGTTCCCACGCTATTCCACGTCAACTGCACTGTTTTTTCTTATGTCATTTTTCTTATGACGGCTGGTTTACAGTATATTCATCAAACAGGAAACTACTGTAAAGTACCGTTCAGGGCAGAGCAATACAGCCATCATAAGAAAAAACGCCAAATCGTTTGCGAATGGTGCGCATGGAAACTGTGCTCACACTCACTAACCGCAAGGCCGATTTGACAGGGCAACAAAAAGGTAAACGTTCACCGCCTACCTACTCACAGTAAGGGATTTAGTCTAGGTGATAAAACCACAATTGTACCTTGGCTCCTATTTTGGCAAAAGCTTCGGCTTCAGCTTTTTTTTTTTCTTCTTTTAACTGCATACTTCGAAACACTTGGTGTTTACCAAGCTGGCACATCACAGATATTATTTTTTTTTCCAAAGCTTTTTCCTTATTAGGAAGTTTTTTCAGTCGATCCAAGCAGGTTTGAAGCAGCTCTATTCCCTATAAGAAATTAAATTCCAACAAATACGCTTAGTGAAAAGAAGCGATGCATTAAGCCTACCACGCCCTGTTGCAGTCGGCCATAGGCTAGCTTGAATGGGAATGGATGAAATTGAGAGGGACTGAGATAAAAATTAATTCGCAAATTCCAAAACCACTTTTGCTTTCTATTTGCCTATTTTTGTGAACTGATTTTTAGAATTGTCAAAAATATGAATAAATGTTTTTCTTTCCATTGAACGACGCAAGCATTGACACATTTATCCAGATTAATTTTCACTTAATCAGACCTTCTGAAACTTTAATTCTTTTCCATATAGTGTTGCCAAATTCAGCCAGGAAGAATGATAATCACAATTTTTGTCCATCTGGGTTATGTTAAAGAGTATTCCCTCACCACGACGATCACCGGTTTGATACAGCAAAGCTCCCTGAAAAGAAAGGCATAAATATTTGAGATTTAGGCCAAAGCATAGCATCATACAGCAAGAAACAGTACTGAGGAAGAGCTGTGCACCGCGCAATTGTGATTATCATTTTTGATTTGCTCCTTTGTGTTTGCTGGTTTGCTGCTTTTTCTGTTATTTCTTTTGTTTTACTTTTTTGTTAGGTGTTGCAACCATGCCATTTGCTGATCAGGAACTTTTTGATGGTAAAGGCGGTAGGCGAGGAGGGGAGGTGAAAAGCTTGTATTGTTATACAAATGGAAGTCGAATACCTTTTCTTGTTTTGTTCTGGACATCAAAATTTTCGAAGTTCATTTTTCAGAACAAAATTGTTTTTCGATAAAAAAATAAACAAGCCAGTATGCGGAAGCGTGTCTTGAAAAGGCTTGCGGGGGGGATGTTTTTGCTCTGTGCCCACTACTAACCATGTCAACTACCAGCATCAGGCAAGTTAACTGAAATCGGATATGTTATCAGAAATCTGACATTTTACTGAAAACGGCGTATTTTTAATTTGGTCTGTACCACTTTTGACGTCTGTATGCTTTGTGATTTACTATTCTTTTAAACTGTAGTTACATTGTGCTTTATTTAAACAAAACCAAGTTCTGTCTACTGCTAAAATCGAATAAATTAAAACAAAATCACATTTTTAAGACTTCTACATGTAAATAGTAGCTGTTACAGTACATAGAAGGAGTGATTGCAGAACACTAAAGATAGGCTACGGTATGCGGTTGTGAACGTTGAACAAAGGGAATGCATCTTTGGCAGCATTCTCTTTTTACGATCGTATTAGCCTGGATCCGAGCTTTTCAACCAGAGCTCGGTGAAATATTTAGAGAGGTTTCTTGAGCGCTGAGGGTTCAGCAAGGGCTGCTCGATCTTCGGTTATGTTTGGCAAAACATAACGTTTTTTCATTTTTCGAGAATGTTTCGGCAAAATATAGCGACATAGTATACATAGCATAAGCGCATTTTGCAATCATCTTAACTGCGGATTTTGTTCGATTTTTCGCCCAACAATTTCATATCAATTATTATTGCGTCGCAAATACGTAGCAAAGCAAAAAGAAGATTTTTTCGAAAGATTGCAAAAAGCCAGGGTTACGTGACCGAAGAATACAATACGACTAATTGTTCACTTGTGCAACAAGTTATGACAAACCTATCTTGACCTAAAATTAATATGGGACAAAGACAGGGGTTTTTACACTTTTTTTGGCTACAAACTCTTGAGCTGATTCTAGATGTGAAGCGTATTCTTGGAGAAGAATTGCTTAAAGTCAATCAAACAGTATTGATCTTGAAGTTGAAAAAAGACGGAAACATTAAAACAGTAAATAATAAATAATTTTCTGTGACAAATTGGGCAAAACAATTGCTTTTGCAAAGTTGATATTTAAAGAAAAAGCAGTAAACTATATAGAGTGGGAAGAAGCAGCCAATTTTGCATGAGCTATTTTCGAAAATCTTTTGGGCATCTGTGCGACACACTTACTCGATTAGCTTCAAATTTTCTCTAGCGTACCGCAATTCGAGGACCCCTAAAGGCTGAACAAAGATTTTCATCCAGAAAAACCAGAGTCATCGCAGTTCTCCTGAATGTTTTTGATATTAGGGTTCCATGACACTTCCAAAAGTGCAGAAAAGATTCCACGAGTCTAAAAAGGTTGAAAAGCACTGGCCTAGATGCATCAACTAGAAGTTGGTCGTAATAGTCTCAGCAAAAGCAAGGGAAAAGCTGATTAGTAGTTGCGATACAATCTTTCGTAATAACAAAACTAACACTCACGTATTGCCCCTGAGCATCAATATTGTTAGGTTGTGCAGCAATATACATTTCGTAATATTTCTTGCTTTCTTCATAGTGCTGATTCTTAAATAAAATCATTGCTTGTTTCCAGATATCCGTTTGATCACCGCCGCTTTCCTTAACTTCATCTTTTTCTATATACCTATCATAAAACATAGACCAGACAGCTTCTTTGTGATCATATTTTGGAAGAAAAAAATATGACATTCATGTCTAAACAAATATCTTTTTTTCTAATTGTGTTTTACGGTAGATTGCAAAATTTATTTCATTGGCATTGCTTTTATGGTTTTCTCTTTCCAAGTACAAGATATTATTGTAGCTCTTTCTAGCTTAGTTTAGAACAGGAGTAATGACAGTGGTCGCTTATTTTTAAGGGTTTCGTCTGTTATCATCCGCTCGAAAATAAGAAAGATGTGGTACTGCACAAATGTAAAACTTGATTTGGTTCTCGCACTCCTCAAAAATGAATTGTCTCAGAGTCAAATATTTGAACAAATTGGTAAAATAAAGTCATCGGTTTGGAAATCAATAGAAAAAATTGACCGGAACAGTGTTTGCGTCAATGGAGAAAAAGTGGTAAATGTCAAATTACCAAACAAGACAACAATACCATGAGGAGGATAGTGGTACGGTCTCCCACGAGTTCCTGCAAAAAAACATTTGTGCGAGTGTTTTCAAAAACGTGCTACTGTTTGAATCAGCACCATTTTTTGTCAGCAACCTTGCTTAAAAAAACTAGTACGAATATCTTTTGCATGAACTGGTAAGAGAATCCACCTCTATTCTCCGCACGGTATTGCCATCTGAGGTTGTTATTTTATGAGGTCTCTAACTTTTTCTCGATCAAGCCAAACCCATCTTCTGTCAATTTTTTCTATCGATTTTTAAACTGATGACTTCACGACACTGAGTTGTTTTGATATTTGGCTCTGAGACAAACCAGTTTTATGGAGTGCAAAAATCGGATTGTTACAGAAACTTCTGGCTCAATATCCCGCCTAACGCTGTCTTCTAGAATCACGCGTACCATAGGTTCAACACAAAGCATACGATTGAAATCAAATAAATTCAAAACGAGAGGATTACGAAGTTGATAGTTAAATTGAAGGATGAAGACTACGATATGGTACGATACGGTAAGGTACCGTCTTTTGTAAAATAATTAACACAAATACACAAAAGTAATTCACTGAAGCACTCACCTACCATAGCTTGACCGGAAATCAGACCCAAAAAACTATGAAACAGAATTCGTAAGCGTTCAGATAACAGAAGCTTGCAAGTAAATCAAACAGTAATTCATTCAAATTTCAAACTGACTACCAGTGCAACAACGGTCAGCTATATTGGGGAGGTAACAAGAGTAATTAAAGAAGAAAGGTTGTCAGGGGTAAAAAGCTTAGTTAGAAAAGGGCTATGACGTAATATAGAAATCAATTAATAGACGACGAGATGTGCGAGAAACAACGCCAAAGAAGGAAGCATCGGATAAAGCAAACATAGAGCTAGGCGATAAACCAAAGAAACCTGGTTCGAAACTCATGATGATATGAAAGATAATACTTGCTGTAGCACGGATAGAGTTCTACATTTGTGCGGTTCCAAATTTTCTCATTTTTTAGCGGGTATACACAAACAAAAACATTTAAAAATACCCGGGATTACCTGAGTTTACAACTTATCTAAAAAAACAGTAAATCATTTAACTTGTAAAAAAAGAGATGATTTAACATCAATTAAAACATGATGTACTGCTAGCTATTATTTGCCACATTAATTTTCCTGGAGCGGTCCGATACTTTTGCAAATGACTGCAACCCCTATTTTCTCTCAGCTGAGTTCATAAAAAAACTATCGCATTATTAGCTGTGTTATTTGTGCACGCGCCGCTTTTACGATCAACAAGCCCGCTTTTCCTAAACGTGTTAATCTGTCGCATACAATATGACCTAGCAGAACCGTCGCTTGCTCTAAGGCTTATGCTTCTAGTTCAAACTATGGCTTGCACCGATAGCAATAACATCTACAGATGACTGCTTCCTCAAAAACAGTCAAGATGTTATGACTCCCAAACTCTTTGTTGACTTTGTGTACCAACCTTTGCAACTTTGTACAGCTTTATAGCCTCTTTTGGTCTTAATCTTACATTCCTTCCGTCTGAAAAAATTTCTTTATTCTTACCTCCCATAAGATGAGACAATTTGTTGACTCTTCTACTTTCTTCTTATCTCTCTCTCTGGCTCTATTTTCTTCTCTTTTTATCAATGATTTTTTTTGTTACTTTTTCTTCTTTGGTGAACTGCTCTTCTTATGCTGAGGATCTGGCTATCTGTTCTCCCTGCTTTAGTCTCTGCTGCTGTATAAGCCACACAAAGAGCCCTGGTTGGACTAAAGAGCTGGTATCAGCACTAGCGTCTTCTTCTCAACTTGGAAAAATGTGAAGCTTCTTTTTTTTCGGGGTACACCAATCAGGCTAATCCTTAGCCCCGTCTCTCCCTACTGAGCTCTCTCGTTGCTTCAATCCCTTATTCACTGTTATTGACCTTTGATCACATTCTTTCCGTTTTTTTAACATACAAAATGTCTCTGCTGAAGACCAAATTATGATCTTGTCTTATGGCATTTCACTGTTTCTCTGCTTATTCATAGGATTCTTTCTGAAGCTTTTTTTACGAAACGTTTGTTCCTATGCTTCATTGGGATAGTTTTCTTTCCTCTGCGTCATCAACTTTACCGAAACGGAGCATCTTCAATCAACGGCGGCCAGTCACACCATCACCGGCTGCCTCTTGTTCTCACTAAATCTTTTTTTCTTCTCCAAGACTTTTCTGCCAAGTCGTCCTGACTTATTTACCATTTTCTTTTATAAGCGTAACTTTAGTCTACCTTCTTCTTTTCCATATTTAGATTTGACTCGATGCAAGTGAAAGCACGGTCGTACAGATCTGTCAGAAGAGACTTAGCGACCACTCACCCTCTTGTCCCCTCTGCTTCCATTCCAGTGGATATTTTTATGGTCTGCCTCCTTTCTCCTTCTTGAAACCACCTTTGATTTTGTAGCGTGGAGCCATTTCATGCTCTCGTTCTAATCCACCTATTTTTGTTAAGGTAGTGCTCTTTTCCGTTTTGACTCTCTTGCAAATCTTAATTTTTTTTCATTTGAAGTGATAGCTTTGCCCCTTTTCCTTTGGCAAAGAAGACGTTCTGGTATAATTGTGGCATCAAAACCATTGTTTTCTATTTGACAGGCCCAGTTTGTTCAACTTGTTTTACCGAAGTGTGGTCCATTGTGCAAGCTCTTTTCTGATTTCCGCAGCACCAACAAGTCTGTCACATCTCCTTTTCTCAGACTTTCGCTCCAATCTTGCAGTGCTTTCCTCTCCTGTATCTTCCCTTCTCTTTTACATTCTGTAACTCATATAGCAGAAGCTTTGAATTTTCTCCTCTTACACTATTCTAGAAAACAATGGGTTCCCGGTCACAAAGTTTTTCCAGAAAACAAAGGAATCGACAAGGAGGTGATTTGGTGGCACCGCTTTTGTTATTTACAGTTCTTTGTAAATTTTCTCCTTTTTCCTCTCCTACTTAGCCTTCTCTTATGGACTGGAGATGCACTGTCTTGTCAAAATTTTCGATAGCCTATTCAACACTTCTTAAAGAACTTGTGCTTTCTTAACACGCTTGCTGTGCTATCTTTATCTTATTTACACTTATGGAATTGGCAGAATCGATATCCTCCCAGATCCTGTCGTCCCCCGACTCAACAGATTTTTCATTTCATTCTGTTCTGTCCTGCTACGAACTCTTTACGCTATTGCTGTTTGGCGACTCTTTCTCTCTTTACGATCTCTGGTCCAGGCCGTGTTAAATTGCATTGCTCCTGAGGCTCCATGTTCTTCTTCCTCGCCCGCATCCCGAGGAAGCGGACGGATAACAGCAAAAACAAAACCAAAAACGTAGCTGTGGGAAAAATAGGCAATAATTCCCAAGATTAAAAAAAATTTGAAAAATTAGAAATGCTGATTTTTAAGTAATTATCAAAAAATATGTGAAATAAGCTGCTAAAATTGTGCGTACAACTGTTATTCCCGATTTCTTTACTGGTTACACCATTGGGCCTAGCAAATTCCTCGATGCCATTTATGATTATATTCAAAAATTGAATTAGTATGCCATTTTATTGCAAACAACTACTTATGGAGAGGTTTAATGCATACCTCATCATTGTAATAAAGGCTTCTTCGACGCTCCATGTGTTTGAGAGAGCTTTTGCATAGTTTTCCAGCGTTGGAAAGTCCATTATAGCAATCTTAGCAATTTGTTTGTCGTATCTATCTGCTTTATGATTTTCACCTGTTGATAAGAGAATATAAAAACAAGTTTGGAGTCATTAAAAATTGTTTAGGAATTTAAGCTTTGGTTCTCTTTCTGATTGAGACGATTGTGCGAAGCGGTACTAAACGAAAGTATTGAAAACAACATTGTAGAAATTCATGCAAGAAGCCAGCGGTTCACTTATGAACGTAAAGCGTGATCAGAAGCAAGCACTAAACTCTCAAAGCAATGCATTTAGCGTTTATTTCAATGAATGAAACAAAGTTTGCTTCAGATCAAAGTGACTGAACTGCACTTTGATTTTGATTGCTATGGATTAGAACAGCGGTTTCCAATCGCCGGTCCGCGAGAAAATTTTGCCGGTCCGCAGTTTTATTTTCACTTGGAGGAAGTTCATTTTCACATTATATTGTATCAGCATTAGTTATTGTCACGCGACTGTTAAAAACTTTTATTATTATTAGTTCTAACATAGCTTTGAAAAAAGCTGTTTGAGCCATAAGCTTTTCGTGACGCTTTCATTAGTGGCGGTATCGCGTCAAAAGGGAAGATCTAGAGTGAATAAGTGTTTTATGTGAATAATTTGGACGTTAGGCAATCAAGACAAGCCAATGATAGCGCTAGTATTGCAAAGCGCGCCAAAGAAAGATTTCGCAATTGCGAAAGTTAGAGAAGGCGCAGCAGGAGGCCAAATGCCACGATTATCGAAACACTCTCAAACTCTTTCGATAGTCGTGGCATTTGGCCTCCTGCTGCGCCTTCTCTAACTTTCGCAATTGCGAAATCTTTCTTTGGCGCGCTTTGCAATACTAGCGCTATCATTGGCTTGTCTTGATTGCCTAACGTCCAAATTATTCACATAAAACACTTATTCACTCTAGATCAGTGGTTCTCAAACTGTGGTACGCGTACCACTAGTGGTACGCGAGAGCTTTTTTAGTGGTACGTGAAGACATTCATCAGTGATTATTATAGTCTGCCTTCACGTGACCATGTTATTTGATGACCATGATGTGACAATAGCAAAACTAAAGACCCGTTTAGACTAGGAATTAGATTAAATTAAAGTACGTTTAGAAGGCGATATGCAGTCCATTCTAGCAGTCTTTTTAGCAGCCTTCTAGCAGTTTATCAGCCTTTTAGCAGCAGTCTTCTAGCCCTTCTAGCAGAAGGCGATATGCCTTCCCTTCTAGCAGTCAGGAAGGACGTCCAATATTCGTTAAAATACGTTTGTTTTACGTTATTGCGACACAATTAAGAGTGTGACGTTGCAATAAAACAAACGCACTTTAATTTAAATTAAAGTTTAAGATGTGCATTTTGTTTTAGTTAATTGGCAGCAATTAAACATTGATACTATTACGTCGAAATTGCATAAAATTGATTTATCAGTAAGTTAGCAAGAAAAGTTTTTGCCGTGTCGAAACGAAAGTACAATCCAGAATACATTAAGTATGGTTTCATTACTATCGAGCATAGAGGAGAATGTTTGCCACAGTGTGTGGTTTCTATGAAAACTTTTTCTAGTGCAGCCATATAGCCCAGCTTGTTAAAATGGCACCTTGAATCAAACCATGCAAAAAAAAAGGACAAAGATCAAAGTTATTTTGAGCGGCTGGGCGAGAACGCAAAAAGACAGCACCTAGACCGGACAGGCCAGTTTCACCAAACGAAGATAGGAGTAGTAAAAGCATCATATGAAGTCTCTCTTTTTGTAGACCAAAACATGAAATCCCACACAATCGCTGAGTCCCTCGTTTTGCCAGCAGCAAAGACACTAGTCAGGAACCTCATTGGAGACGAGGCAGCAGCTACATTGGATAATGTGTCCCTTTCCAATGACACTGTAAAACGCCGTATTCAAGAAATGTCGGGTGATATTGCTGATCAAGTATTGGCTGGAGTAAAAGACTCAAAGTTCGGGTTTGCCATTCAACTCGATGAGTCGACAGATGTCGCGAAATGTAGCCAATTGCTCGTTTATGTCCGCTTTATTCAAAATTACACAGTGAAAACAGAGCTGATGTTGAATCAGGAGCTGGCTGCCACAACAAAAGGGAAAGATGTGTTCAATGTTTTGGCGGATTTTTTTAAAGAGAATGAGCTAGATTGGAGTAAGTTAGTTGGATACACGACAGATGGCGCTCCAGCCATGCTTGGGCGAAAATCTGGATTTCAAACATATGTAAAAGATGTTGCAGCAAACACGACCTTCGTCCACTGTTTTATTCACAGATTTGCACTTTGTACCAAAGTGCTCCCTGCTGAGTTAATGTCGTGCTTGAACAAAATCATCAAAATTGTGAATTTTATAAAAACCTCAGCTCTGAATTCTCGACTTTTTGCAAGACTCTGTGAAGACGTCAGTTCTGCTCAAAAATGTCTCCTTTTCCACACGGAGGTTCGCTGGCTGTCCCGCGGGAATATGACCCGGAGGGTCTTTAAACTTAGGCATGAATTGTTGACATTTTTCAAAGAGAAAAACCACGAATTTAAAGATTATTTTGAGAACGATGACTTTATCTCACGGATGGCCTACTTGTCTGATATTTTCCAGGCTCTCAACGTTATAAATCTTTCGTTTCAAGGATTAAACAGCAATATTGCAGTTTTTATTTCAAAGCTGGAAGCATTCACTCGAAAGCTAGATTTCTGGACCAAAAATGTAGAGAGCAAACAGTTTGGAATGTTCCAACTCCTTGCCACACTTTCAGTGGAGCCCAATGATCAATTATCTCAAGAAATTCATGATCATCTCAAGCTGCTCCGAATGGGATTGTTGCATTACTTTCCAGATTTAGTAAGTTGGACCTACGCAGTCAATCCATTCTGTATCGACCCAGCTCTCCTACCCGTGGGAACAGGAGAACAGGAAGAGATCATTGATATTCAAGTTGACGATACAGCAAAATCAAAGCTGAACGAATGCTCTCTCATAGATTTCTGGCTAATCATGGGTTCTACTTACCCAACGTTGGCCCGAAATGCTGCTCGATAGTCACTGATTTTCCCCTCTACATGGGAATGTGAGCAAGGGTTCTCAGCCTTAATGCCCATTAAATCCAAGAGCCGAAATCGTATAACTGAGCCTAAACATGATTTCAGATGCGCTGTGAGTAAGATTGCGCCTCGAATCGATCAGCTTGTGCAGAAGAAACAGTTGCATCTATCCCATTAAATTGTATCGTTTGTTATTTGTTGGTGTTATGGTAAAATAAATAGTGCTAGATTTGAGCAAAAAAAGGTAATCTTGAGTCATTTGGTACGCGGTGTAGTAAAAAACGAATAGGTGGTACGTGAATAGAAAAAGTTTGAGAAACACTGCCCTAGATCTTCCCTTTTGACGCGATACCGCCACTGATGAAAGCGTCACGAAAAGCTTATGGCTCAAACAGCTTTTTTCAAAGCTATATTAAAATTCTGTACCACCAACAAGATTTTTGCATTATTAGTTCCCCCTATTACATTATAAATGCGTAAATAGGCATTTGTAGCAGTTTTCAGGTTTACACATAAACTAAATTTGGCGCGTTTCTTTTTAAATCAATTAGCTGTGTTGAAATATTGTTTTCAGTATCAAATCACAATTTTTTTTTATATCAATGTAATTCTTAGAAAATTCGTTTAGTCTGCAACAAGTTTATATCATAAACTTGTAGAATCTAGCAGCTACATTTTACAAGTTTTAAGATTTAGAGTTAGACAGCGCATTTCTTTAAAATTAAACAGGCTAGTTAGTTTGTCACCAATTCACTGTAGTTCACGTCACTATTTATACACTCATTTAACACCCGTGTTTTTTTAAGAAATTTAGGAGGCCTCACAGTTATTTTTCAGATTCTGCAATAACGACACTGCTAAATGTTTATTATGGAATCAATAAATCAGAAATCTATTTTGTCTTTCTTTAATAAAACGATGGCAGTAAGCTTGCTGAAGCAGACAATTCTCAAAATGAAAATGATGCAAATATCAATGGTGCTAATGTTGAACCACTTTGGTCTAGAAAAAGGCTAAATGAAAACACGTTGATGATTCCAGGGGGAGCTAGAAAACAAAAAAGAATTTGTCGGACAATATGATAAAAATACTTGGATTTTGGCTTTACTGTAGCACCGGGTAATGAACAATGTCTACAGCCCTTATGTTTGGTATGCTCCCAAATCCTCTCCACTGATGCCATGAAACCTTCCAAATCATTCGTCACTTTCATTCAAAGCACAGCAATTTTATAGGCAAACCACTTGAATATTTTGAACGACTGCTCTCTGAGATGACCACTCAAAAAAAGCAAATGAAAAAAATAACCTCTACAGACAAATCTCTTCTTCATGCTTCATATCACATTTCATTTCAAATAGCAAAAACAAAAAAAACCGTACACGACTGGGGAAGAGCTAGTAAAGCCATGCATCTTAACCGCAGCCGAAGATATTTTGGGTCCAGAAACAGCCAAAAAGTTTGAAGGCATACCACTCTTCAACAACACCATTCAACGAAGGATTGAAGGCATGGCAAGAGATATTGAACAGCAGGTTATAGAAGAGATAAAGAAGTTACTATACTATGCTATCCAACTTGATGAATCAACAGACGTGAGCGATTGTGCTGTTCTGCTTGGCTTTGTAAGGTATAAGGGGATAGCAGATGTCAAGGAAAAACTTCTTTGCAACATCAACTTACCAGGGCGGACCACAGGATCAGAGATATTTCGACTCCTAAACGAGCATTTTTGCAAGAACAAAACGGACTAAGGAAATTGCGTCGGCGTATGTACTAATGGTGCTGCGACCATAACAAGCCATCATTCCGGTGCAGTCGCAAAAATCAAAGAGGTTGCCCACAAAGACTTGTTCTTCACACACTGTATTACACATTGGGAACAACCTGGCATCAAACAAACTGTCTCGGAAATTAAAAGACGTTTTGAATGATTCTGTAAAAACCGTGAACGCAATTCTACGCCGACCACTCAACTCCAGACTTTTCCAATCATTATATGAAAGAACGGATTCTCAACATGATTATCTCCTTCTCCATGCTGAAGTGAGATGGTTATCACGAGGACGAGTTTTTTCACGCCTTTTTGAACTTCGGGAAGAAATAAAAATCTTTTTAGAAGAAATAAACTCCCCATTGGCAGCATTTTTGTAAGATGAGACGTGGTTATGCAAACTTGCGTATTTGGTCGACATATTTAGTTGTCTGAATGAACTCAGCACTTCCCTATAAGGTTTTTATACAAATGTCTTTTATACAAACGTCTTTATTCCAAGAAATAAAAATCAATGCGTTAAAAAAGGAGCTGGCACTTTGGAACAGTCTTGTAGAAAAGAAAGATACGACTATGTTTCTGAATTTAAATGGCTACGTGCTAAGCGTTGATATTACCCACAAAGAGGTATTGAACATTGTAAGTCAACACTTGAAACAATTGGCTATCAATTTCGATCACTCTTTTCCAGCAGACGAAGATCCCCGACATGGAAATCTCTGGATGAACGACCCATTTATCTAAGATATCAAATCGTGTAATCTCGATGCACACGAAAAGGAAAGATGGATTGAATTGGATTATGATTTCACTTTGCAATCCCGATTTAAAAAAGAGTCACTGACTTCATTTTGGATTTCACTGGAAGACGAATATCCCTCACTGAGTTTTAAAGTTTTAAAATTATCAGCAGTATTTTCGACAAGCTACCTATGTGAGAAATCCTTTTCAGCATTGACATCAATAAAAACAAAACAAAGGAATTGATTAGGTGCCGAGTCACTACGAGTTTCAGAAACCTCCTTGACGCCTCGTTTTTCTCTTTTACTCGCAGAGAAACAGCAGCAACTATCCCACTAATTTGCATTTTGCAATGTTTCGAATTTGTTGTTTGAAATGAGACAATTATGTTGTTTTGTTGTGGTAATTTTTGCGTACGGATCCGTGAATCTTTTTATAAAAAATTACCGGTCCGCCGGTGTGAAAGGTTTGGAACCGCTAGATTAGAATATAGTCATGAAAAATAGTTATTACAGTTAAACTGCGTAGCAATCATTTTAACTTACAAGCTTACCAAAGTTCGCCGCAGTTTTGCAGATTTAATAAAATTACTTACTTATTTACTTCATGTATGCATTAATTACCGTTTTCTCTGAGAATCGCAACAAAATTTTTGAGATTTTGTACCAAATAACTTGTGCAAACTTCCAATCTCGACGACATTTCGAGGCTTTGGCAAGCTTTTTTTAAGACATGAAAGTAAGCCCGATTCACATGAGTGGCGTTTGTAGCTTGCATCATAAACTTCGCTGTTGCCAGTAACTCATGTAAACGACTAGTAGATTGATGAGCTCCTTGAACCAAGGACTGGACAGCTTCTTCGGTACGATTGATGAAACTAAACGTACAATAATATATGTTAGATTCTTTTACAAGCTTTATGTAACTTGATTTCAAGCACGAAACACAGAAGTGGTTGAATATCATCAAATGAACGCATTTGTGAGTTGCGATCGACCGCACCGACCATCCAGTTGCTTTCAACGTTTACTATTGATATATACGTAAATCGATATTTACTTACCAGTATTTTATTTGTAGTTCGTAGCTGATGCTAAAATACTCTCCCTTCAAAAAAGCGTTAACCCCTAGAAGTGGCAGAGAAGCGTTGTTGCCGCGCATTCGTGGAAGGTTGTATCTGGTGCATCAGCAACGGGTTACGAACGCAGGGTCACCATTATTGAATATTGCCACATGAGTGCCTTCGTGATTAGCAATCCACGGCGTCGGCCACCAGGTTGCTTCCACCCGGTACGGCTGATATGTTTAGATCGACAGCTATGGTCACCAACTTTATATTTGTAGTTCATAGCCAATGCTGCAATTTTAGTATAGCTAATTGCCATTGATCAACAATAATAACCTTGTACTAAGGCTAAGGTATACACAACTCAGATAGTCAATTGAACTATACACCTACTTATTTTTTACCAAGTTATTTCAGTGTATTTATTCAATTAAACTTAGAAATACACTAGATCAAACTTTAGAATAGCTTGCAAGAAATCAAGCTATGAAGAATATTACTAGCAACCTATCAGTATATGACACCACCTCATTGATGAGGTTTAACAGTATTTATTGTCCTCTTACGTTGATTTCATTGGATAAACGTAATAAACAGTTTTAAGGCTGGTTTCTATTAGGCGCAACCTGCCGGTGTAGCGTAGATATTTTTTGTTTGTCTATTTGAAGTCATTTTACGGGCAAAAACGCTCCGCGCATAAAATTGAATAGAAAAACAAAGAGTTTTTACGCTATCAACGCGTAATACAGTGATTCTCAACCTTTTTAAGCCGATGGACCACTAAAAAATAATCTACACCGCCTTGGACCACATTTCCAAACTTCCCACATATAATCGCTAACACTTTAAAAAAATCAATGAGATTTGAGTTGCTAATTCAGTTTGGATTGCAACGCCTACAAAAACTTTGATATCGAATAAGAGTTCAAGGTTATGCTATATGCATAATGCCAAAACCAAGAGGCATTAGAATTCTAATTTAATCGATGCTGACAACCGTTACAAGTAGCCTAATTCATAAACTCTGGGCCTAACTAGCAGCTAGCCTTGACTGTGTGATAATATTTTAATAAAAACAAAAGCAGTAATGCCTATTGTCGAAAATGACAGAATGACTCACGTAGAATCAGTAGAATAAGCATTTTATGGTAAATATTCCTTTTTCACGGAAGGACCTCTCGGTAAACCACCGGTTGAGAATCACAGGCGTTATGAAAACTAGCCTTTAACTTACAAGATTAACAGTAGGACTTAAGCTGTCAAAATTATATTTTCTATGTAGCCCATGAATCAGAAATATTTTTTGCAGCGGGGACAAACTCAATTAATTTTGCTTAACTGGTAAGACAGCAGGCCAGAATGCACCCCGAAGCCTTTCCAAGATCAAAGTCCTAGTTGCTTCGAAGAATCAACTTAAACGGGCGGAGATGCACAAACTAATAAACTTTTTTCAAAGATATACCTGCTGGCGCAGGTCAAAAGCCACATTTTTCCACCGGCTGCAGATTACGCACCCTTTGTGTAGCCTATTTCCAATAAGTCATAAACTTACGTTAAATACTTGGCATATGTTGCATATCCTTTTTCATCAAAAGGATTGATTTCTATTGCTCTTTTCATCATTTCTTCAACTTTGTCCTAGGAATATAATGCACTTAGCTGCTAAGTTATAGGGTAATGGGCAATGGCATAACAGGATATAGAACGTACGATTTGTATGTTCTCATGTGCAGTGCATGTATCATGTATGCATTAGCGTACTTAGGGGGAGAATAAAGGGCGATGCTCCCTAACCATATAACTGTAGCAAAAGAAATGCTCCCTAACCATATGACTGTAGCAAAAGAAATATAAAAACAAAAAATCCTTTCTGCTTTTCTGTTTGTTTTCAGACCAAGGAACAAAATTATTGCTTTGAAAAAGTTGATCTCCAAAAATAGCATACCTCACGTTTATTAGGAGATCAAATTGGTTAGAACTCTTTGTTTTGAAAATCTGATCTCTAAAAAATGCTCTGTCTCCTCCAAAAACATTGCTTTTAAATAAGCTACTGCATACATGTAAGCTAAAAATAAGTATGTTAAAAATTTAATCAAAAACTCGAAGAAATTGCCTTCTGAGGTTTTCCATCAATACCACAAAACTCTACAGAGAGATCGAGCACCTGGGAAGGCGATTTTTTGCAGGTAATGTTTTTTCACGTTTTAGTTGAAATCTTTGCCATTTGCTCTTTCACAAAATGCAGTCTTGGAGTAATTTAGATTGGAACCATTTGCTAATTTACTATAGATACTATGTTTGAAGCAATCGTTGGTGGGGTAGGGTGGGACAAGATACCCAACGGTGGTATAATTCCTATACCATGACGTCATAAATGTATTATCAATGTAACTGCAACGAAAAGCGATTATTTTACTGAGCAGTAGGGTTATGACTTTTTGCCTTTTTACAAAGTATTTAATTTACTGTTTGATAAATTGACGATGTTTTGCTCAAAAATGATGTAAATGATTTTAGCTTTAAAAAAAGATCACCCACAACCCGAAATTTCAAAAATCGTTCTTGTATGCTTATATATTACAGTACATGCCGCATGCCAGCGACTTCTTGTTGAAATTTGGTGAAACTTTCTGAAAGGTTGTGAACATTTTTAAGGCTGTTCAGATTTTGAAAAAATTTCAAATTCTACGAGCTTAAGGTTTTTCGCATTACTTGGACCAAAAGAAACGATATCTGTAACAAATATTTTCAAATTCGCTTTTTTTCTACTGCCACTACGCGCGTAAAGTTTTTCGTTAAGGTTGCAGAAAAGCGAGAATTTTCCTTTATGTTAGCAAGCTATTTCCTTGATTTTTCGCGATTTAGCGACATTTTGGTCGCAAATTAGATCACAAAGACCAGGTTCATACGAAAAACAAAGAACCAGCTAATTAGCACCACTGGTTTTGGAGCGTTAACAAGTACTCTCGAAAATGTTTTGCATTATTTAACCTGGAGCAGTTTCATCGTTAGCTTAAAGCTGAAATACTGGAAGAGATCGATAGATAAGAAGGTCTGTTGCTGATAGATTGTTTTTCTCTAAATATAAGCATTTTTTCAAGTATGAAGAAGTAAATTACTATGATGGGCAATTTGCCCCACGAAGGTTAACCAAATGAGGTAAAACGCCACAATGAGCCTTACCATGTAAGGTAAAATGTCCACTTTGGTTAAATCTTTAAACTGTAATGATTCAGCAACAAAATGAGAATAATTTGATATAAAAAATGTCGTTTGATAGCTCATAGCTTAATGTTGGCCGAAACAAAATTTTTGCAAATCTTGTTTACCGGATAAAAGCCCAAACCGCATAGACAACGAGTCCCATTCTACCAAACTTATCAATAACTTGCGCCTAGGGTGCCTATAGCATAATCTGAGATTGTTGTAAACAATCAGTTGGACTATCCCCCAGCTGTGTCATGTTTGGTTGTTAGAATATCACCACTGATTTGTCGGCAACGTAAACTAGTGTAGAGGGTTGGCGGACAAGTTGGCTAATAGCGCCGTTTGTGGTGGCAAAAATCTTGCTTTTAAGCATCACAATGGCTACGCTGTTGATGTGCACTTGACAAGGGCACTTTTCCGACAATTTTTCATGAATGCGGTAACAATGCCCTTTACCAGTATCATCATCCACTCCAAAGCGGGACTGAACTCAATAATGTTCTAGCATGACCGACCAAAGTTTTTTGTGACCTAAAGATATAAGAGAAATATACAGAAATGAGGCCTAACGTAATTAGAAAGATTATAGATTTAAACTCACGATGATTGGGCTCTTGTGCGAAAAGAAATGCAAAGAAAAAGAAAAGAAAGACGCCAATGCAATGCTTACTTCTACCTAGCAGATTCGGACTAGCAGTACGCCTATACTGTATCTTATGCAAGCCTATCAAAAATACCACGCAAAAGCAAGTCAAACAGACTATTGAAACTTAACAAGATGCCGTCGGTAGTTGCTCTCTGCTTAGCACCAAAACCGCTGCACTAACTTCTGAGTCTGGAGGACAAAAATGTAATATGATGTAAAAAAAAGCAGGAGAAAATTGAACTTATAAAGGTTTTAGACACACATTACCTGCGACATTTTCATATGGAACATGCATATAGCCAAGTTTAGTGTAGCTCCAAAATTCTTAGGGTTTATTTCTATAACGTCTTTAAAGTAAGGTATTGCGTCACTAAACTTTTGATTTTCAAACAAATTGGCGCCCCAGTTGTAACGTATTTTGGAATTCAAAGGAAAGTCATCCACGTTAGCTCTAAAAGATAAATATTATTCATCACAGACTTCAGGGTTTTACCACAGTAATGAAAATGATTTGGGTAAAATCACACTTGAATTGGGGTACATTGCTAGCACCTTTATATGGTCCTCGCTACAAGCAATTTCAAATACAAAACAAGATTTGTAAAAAGAGAGCGTTCCAGTATGTACAAATAGGTCCTGACTCCACCTGCGAGTGTGACACGGCCGAGCAAGCCCCTGACCTTGTCATGCCATCTGCTCCCAAATACAAGATAACCATATGCTGAAACAATTATCTCAAATTATCTGCCCATTCAAGGAAAATGAAAGCGGGTGAAGTTCAGACCTCTTGCAAATTGAGCTTTTTATTATTAAAGACATTTTTTGTTATCCATAAATTGCTAGTTATCATCGTTCTTTGTCAACACTTAATAATGTTAGAAAGTGGAAGGATTAAACCACATTTTCCTTTTTATATAACATTCGTTATCTTGTCGGTGATTGATAAAATACTTGTGGTTCGTGAGGTTGATAGCAAGGCCAGCGTTTTAATTCATTGCTTCAATTGAGCTGTGAATTAGTACTGGATCAGGCTCTTCAACTCGGAAAAGCGGTTTGAAGGTATCCACCGAGATGCGGTATTTATGTTGTGGTTCGTTTGCGACAGAAAGAGTGTCATTCTGTCAACAACAAAAAACAACATGGGTAAAATGCTTGTGGTTCTCTTTTTTGAAATCAAGTAAATTGAAGCTAAATGCTGGAAAATAGAAAGATGCTTTTTTGAGTGAAAGTTGCTCTTGGATCATCAAATCTTAAAGATACATTAAATGCTTTTTACCAGATATGTTCTTTAAGTATCATTTTTGTGATGCTTTATATTAATCTTCAAAAATTGCACGATTTGAATGCTTTTTCTACGCAATGTTACATCGCGCCTTATTTGCAGCATATGAAGGTAATAAGGCCCAAACATTTTTTTTATCTTTTAAATTATTAAAAAAGGATTTACCAAGGTAGCTAAAATTGATTAGGATTGTAGCTGTGACCGTACTCTATCCACCAACCAAATAGGGTTTGAATATATTGATTAATTATTAAGATATACAAATTTGAAATATAGCGGCCCTATTGGCTGCAACTATTTAAATACATTAAATAGTCAAGTAGGCTACAGCAAGTAGTTTACAGCTCTTGCGGTCATGCCCTGATAGTGGATTTAGTTTGAAGCAGCTGTTAGTGGTGACCAGGGATGCTGCAACGTTCCGAGAACAAGATTTTATAAGAACCCTTTGGCTTTTTCGAACGGTGTTTTGTCTTTTTTGTAGGGGCATGGGGCAACTGATGTGCATGACTAGAGGCGTGGTTAATAAGCGAAGTTTTAAGGGCATGGAATGATGGAGAATGTGCCTGGAGGCATGAGTGTAAACACTTGAGTATGGGCAAAAGGCTAAAAATTAAAAAGTGTTGTAATACGCAAATATAAAACTAACAATATATACAGATATCTCACCGCCACTGCAATTGAATACTAAGGAAAATAAATAATCCATCGAAAATTCATTTACATTTATAAAAATTTTGAAAAAAATTAGCTCAAAATTCATTTTTTAAAAGGAATAAACTTTTTTATAAAGGAATAAACTTCAAAAGTGCTAGCAATGCACCCATTCATTTTTAAAAAAAAATAAACTCTCATTTTCCATTTGTTTCGACCTTCTTGGTGGTGACCATACTTGGAAAGACTCATACCTACTATTAGGCCTGTCATTAGCATACCAAAGATTTTTCAAAGAAAGTGATGTTTATCATTAAAAGCTATAGGAGATTATTGAATACGTAACTGATCTCAGCACACACATATTGTAACGCTAGCATGTGACGGACTGTGATACCACTGACTTTAATGCATTGCTCTTTTGTTTTTTAAATTTTAACAAGTTCAAATTCTCGATTTCTATTACTCAGATACGGGTACGACTCCTGATTGCATTAGCAGATCTAGCTTTTGGTACCAGCTATTTTCGTTGCAGGAAACCACTTTTTATACACATTACTTGAAAAACTTTGTTTTCGAACTCCAATCTGAGCTTCTGCTTGCTGACTTTATGAAATACAAGAACATCAACACTGCTATGGAAGCGTGCAGGTATCGTTTGGTAGGCGTATACTGTGTCATACCTGAAAAAATCAAATAAACCCATATCCTGTTTACTTTCAAATTAAAAAATCAGTCAAGTTAAAAGCTATAGCTGCAAATAAAATAGCGTAGTTGCTAGCAGTTTGAAATCAGTATCTTGTTTTGCAAGTTCCAACTCGTTTTTCCTGCAATTAATGTTTAAGTTGGTGTCTTTTAGAGCGTCCGCTTCGCAGTCGGTAGACCTGGGGTTCATTCCCTAAGTCGAGTCATACCAAAAGACTTTAAAAAATGGTATTCACAGCTTCCCTGCTTGGCGCTCAGCATAAAAAAGGGATAGTGTGGAAAACAAGCCGGCAAGCATGATAGCTGTGTCCTTGGGCAAGGCACTTAACGGGACGCCCCCACCTTTATGTGGCAGACAGGTGGCCCAGTTTTCCCTCTGAAGAGAGGGTTGGTGGCAGGAAGGGCATCCGACCGTAAAACAAATACCATGTTATAAAAATGCAGATATCTGAGGCGACCCCTAATCGGGAATAAGCCGAAAGACAAAAAAGACGTTCAAGTTAGTGTCTACTCTACATTTGTTAGTTGATTTCCTAGTAGCAAATTGTGAATAAAAATGTTGTTTTTTTCGATTAAAAACGGTTTAAGTAAGAGACCAAAACGTCTCGATATGTTTTTAATTGTATGATTGTCTTTTTTTTTTATCTAAATTAGGTTTTGTCGGTGATGGCATTTTAGCAAGCGTATATATCCAATCTTCTGTAGTCGTAAACGATACAAAAACTCTATTTTATAGCTATTTTTGTGAAGCGTTTTTGTACGCTATTTTTATAGAGTTTACAAAGCATTTTTGTACGCTATAAAAGTAGATATTTTTATAGCGTTTTTGTAGCGTTTTATATGCATTTTGCAGATCCACCATCTGATGAGTCTCAAGGCGAAACAGACTGTTGTGGTTTTAGTGTTTATTCTGTAGTTGTACAAATAGAAATAATTTTGCCAATTAGATGGTTACGGTATTTACTCGCGGATAGGTTGTCTCAGCAGATAAGTTGCACTAATGATTTTTATTTAATTAATAGGCCCATTGCTGAAAAAATGGCCAGAATAATGTCCATCAGGTTGGACTCACCCTGAAAATTTAAAAATATTTATCGTTCAACAAGTACAATTTTTTGGCCAGTGTATAAGGTATATTTTTAATTTTCATCTACTTCTGTAAGATTTCGTATTGCTGCTATTTTTGTACTTTTTGGTTGGTAGTTTTTGAGCATTACTGTATCTCAGTAGTTTGTTTTTTGAAATTACTTTCTGTCTTTATAGTTTCATGTTATAGTATGAATTTTCTTATTTCGGTAACAAAGTAATTTCATATTTTAATAATAATTTTCATATTGCCGTGATTGCCATGAATCTACATTTCCGTATTTTGGTGTTGTTCTCAACATTTACCTTAGAATGTGTTGTTTATCAGTGATATTGTGGGCTAAAGTTTGTTGTAAGATAAAATTTATAAACTGCCGTTAAAACGCGATTTAGGGGTTATGCGTCATGTAACAACAATTTTTGAAAATTGACTTTTAATCCGTCGCTTAGGGTGACACAAAAGGTTATTTGGGATAAATGTGATGTTCTTGTTTCTTTCAAAAACAAAAAAACTGTTCACCTAAACACAATAGACCTATACGTCGTGATGCGGTAAAACCAGTAGCTACCAAAAGCATGTTTTTAAGAAAGTCCACTTAGGTAATTTGTTATTCAGCAAGGGAAGCATAGAACTATTTTTCTTATTTGCTTGTAACTTGTTAACTATTGCGAAAATGATTATTATTTGCGTTTGTTGACCAGTAGCTTCACATAAACAAAAAAAACGTCAAGCCTGTCCATAAAACCCGAATCTATTGGTTAAATTTTACAATATTAAGGCGCTACAGTGCTTGGCCTTTCATGAATTTATAACTAGATATTCCGAAGCGGTAAACCTAATTCAAAAACGTCCATCACTCCATTTTAAGCGTATCTCAAAGAAATTTGGAGGTGCTAAATAACTAAAGGGAAGGGGGTGCGGTCTTAAAGGGACGTTTTCTAAATTGAATCAGGTATCAGCAAAAGAAAATTTAACAGGTAATAATTACTCAAAAAGGTTGATGTAGAAACAACTTGAGTTTTATTTAGAACTTCGCATTGTTCTCCTCAAAATTTACTCACATTTTTGCCAAAGTAAGACCAACAAAATAATAAAACCAGCGCTTGGCAAATATAAAACTCTTTCAGCAACAACAAAGCCAACTGTAAAGAACAAATTTGAAGATGGGATAAATGGAACGATCATCAGTGAGGCTCCAAATATAAAAGCTTTCAACCACGGTGTCTAAATAACAGGTTTTAATTGTAATCTTTTGATAAAGAAAAGTTTTTTTCAATTCAAGTCTGCAGCTAATAAAAATTATTATTAGCTTTAAATGTTGGTTAGTAGACTAGCATTTATTAACTACTGTTTTAAGATTTGCATAATGCACTACGAATCAAGGTAGTCTAAAGCAATGTAGTTTACTATAACAAGATGATGAAATGACACTTTCTTACCTTTGAAGGCAAAAAGAAAACAGCAACTGTTGGAGCTCCTAAACAAGCGACAAAAAAAGGAAAGGATATGAAATTTCTTACGTCCCAAATGCTTGTAACGTCAGGAATAGAACCCACAGAGTAATCGTAGCATAAGGTTGTTGGACAGAGAAGTAAAGCAAAATTGTACCAGCATAGATACACGTAGTTGAAAGTTCTGCACAAATACTTTAACTAGTAAGCTGTTAATTCAAACAATGGTTAACTAATTTTTTTAGCGGTGCACTTTTTGCTAATTTTGCAATGAAATATCTGCATTGTAGAAAGCGGACTTTTAAAATCCACTTGGGCTTGTTTGTAATGTAGCAATATTTCTCCAAAACGTCTTGTAATGCTTCCTGCTCGGTTTATATACAAATACAGTAACATTTTAGATATTACATACATTCTTTATTTAATTATATGACGGTAATGTCAATTTAGATCAGTGCTCACCTGGAAGATTGACGTCAAAATTGCTGAATAGTTAAAAGAAATATTGAAAAAAATTCGGCATTAACATTAAAAATAAATTACATGCGAGGATTTGAACTTTTTCGGAAAAACTATTAAAAAATTTTGCCGAAGCACGTCTATAAGCTTGAAGATAACTCATTTTATGGTTAACCTTCTTCCTTTTTTATGACGGCTTTATCCGATCTATTCTCAACAGACGTCGGGCACACTGGGAAAGTGACGTTTCATATAAAACCGAATACAGTTGAGATTTACGTGATTTAGAAAGTACTAGTCACTTATTTGTAAGTTGAAATCAATCTTACCTGATTAATTTGCCATTTAGATAAGGAACATGGTTAAAATTATATTGAAAAGTGGGCTTTTGCCAACCCATAACCTGCATTCGCGCAATCAAAACGACAATGCTCTAAAAACCAACATCGATTTTTGTACTTCAAACAAATAACTGTAGCCTATTTTCAGGAATGTAATGCTAAAAAAAGTAGAGGAACGCACATAGTAAAAAGATCGTATTTTAGTCAGGTTAGTGTGAAGCAGTGTGGGAACACCGTTGCCACGTTCCCTCACTGCTACATTCTTGTCTATGTCAAATAATTGGCTTTAATCTATGTTTTTATTAGACTACCAGGAAAATCCTGAGCTGTCTAGACCAATATTAATATTTAAAAAGAGCTTTTCTTGTAATATCTTTAAGACTTACCCATGCCAAAACTAACAAAACTCGCATCAAACATGTTCTGTTGAAGTTGATTAAAAAATCTGTCAATGATTTTGTTTTTGATATTTCTTGCATGATTTCATAAATAATTATTATTCCAAAAACTGAGAAGCCTGTAAGACAAAAACATCGTTAGCGTTTTTAGATAAAGGGGCATTGCCCTTCGCGTCAAGCAAAACTGTGTATAAACTTTCCTAATTTTTGTAAACTCTCAATCAAAGTGGGGCAAAGATGAAATAATGCCATTTGCTCATTGTTGGCAGCCGTATGATTTTAATACAAAAATCACGAACACCCAGTAGAGCTCATACTCCTCAATCAAAATCTGCAAAGCTTTAATAACCTACCAATACGTTTATGATTGCTGTTTCGAGATAAAAATAGTTTGATCTACCTCTAGCGCTTAGAGCTTCCATCATTTTGGACATGGATGAGAACGGGATTCAAACCCACATTTACATCAACCACTCAAACCGTAGACTCTGACTAATAGATATAGAGTAGGACTTGTAGACCTCTCGAATAAAATTCTGCTGGAATGGTTATTAACATGTCGGAAGTTGCACGTTTTCCTGGTAGATCTAATTATGAGTTTTTCTGAAACACCATTAGGTGATGGAAAAATATTGAGATTGTTTCTTGCCTTGGCTATCGTTGGGCAGGATGATTTAGAAAGAGCTAAGCATAGGCTATAGACCTAGTATGCTATTGCCTACAATAATAATAGTTGGAAGAAGCGGTGTGCAGTCTGCAGTCCATGTGACAATGTGGGTTTTGGCTAGAGCCGACAGACAGATTTCTCCCCTCAAAAAGAATTTAGTGTTAAAACTCATCCCGTTTTCCTTTGATCTCCAAAACAAAAAACGGGTTTAGCTTAAAAACCTCTGCCGTTTGAGGTCAATCTTTAAAAAACTTTACTTAGAGTGAAAACTTTGCCTGCGTGTGCTTAATCTCCCCCCAAAAGTTTTGATCTTAAAATGGCTGTGCACCTGGGCCGTGGTCTCATCTTATAGAGTAAAACCAAGAAAAATTGGCCCTTCTTGCATAGCATATTGCACATTTCTTGCCTAAAGTTTCAAAACAAACCCCAAATCTTCCAGCTAAGCTCATTGTTAAACATGCTAGTAGACAAAGCTCAACTTACCAATTTCTTTGAAAAGTAGACCGATACTGCCAAAAATTAAAGCTAAAAGCAGTGCAATCCACGATGGTGGGTTGTAAGTGATTAACATCTTATCACAATCATCTGTTGTGTATTTGGAATCTGCCCCAGTATCAGAATCAGAATATTTGTTTTTATTTAATTTCCGTTTTCGCAGACCATTGCCATGAGCACTTGATAATTGTTCATCAAAAGATTTAGTGCTCTGATCCAACTCATCTTTTTCATCTGAAATTTGAATTACACTGAAGTTAAAAATTTGACTGACATGTACTCTTAATTTTCTTTTTAGTCCGATACCAGTTTCCTTGTGACAAAGAAAAAGAAAAGTACTAGGAGTATGTGGTCACATGTAGTAACCGCGACGTGAGCAAGGATTGGTACACTAATTGAGCCACAATAACATTAATAAATAACTAACAAATAACACTTATTTGGGATAAGGAGTCATTGTCCATTTTTTACAATTTGTGAACTTATCTAAAGTCCAGGCGATGGTGAGCTGACACGGTAACTGCGATTCAACAGATGTGATATCAAAAAAAGCGCTACTATATAGGGCAGCGTTTCCCAAACTGTGTGCCGTGGAAGATTTGCAGGTGGGTCGCGATTCCTTCTGAAGTGCTTTTTGCTGTTACAAATTTTCTGCTAAAATTGAAAAATGCTGCCATTGTAGGTCACGGAGAGAGAAGTAATGACCTTTTTTTTGGAAATCAGCACCATTTGGGGCTGCATCACACGATTTTCATAGGTCGTTGCCCAGAAAAGTGGTGATCTCCAAAAGAAAAGATCATTACCAGTCTTACTGTTGTCTGTGATATAATAGATTCCAGTGGCTGGTGTGCCTCGAAATATGTTCAACAGATTTCCTGTGCCGGCATAGAGAAAAGTTTGGGAAATACTGGTATAGAACAATATGGTACAGAAGACTTTGAGGCCCAAATGAACGTAGTCTGGCTGGGTATGGTTATTAAACCCGAAGAGTGTGCTTTTGTAAGATCTTAAAATTTTTTGGGGGCATAGTAACTCTTGGGAACGAAGAACTTTGTCACAATAACTTCGGAGATATTGACTACACGTTACTCAAGTAACTTAACCTTAGTAAAGTAGAGTTTAGTGTGGGTACCTTGAAAGTGAAAAGAAAAAATTTGTTGACAAATTTCTATTCTAATCTATGTTACAGTTACTTTACTATCAAAATCTTCAACGACTTACACTTCGTCTCGGTAATATTATGGGTACGTACTGACGATTTTGTTTCTGCTTTTGCAACTGGAGTATGGGCAATCAAAATCAGAGAGGTCATAAAGCATATTGCCATTAAAAGATCTGCACAGCTAACAACTCCACAAACCTGCAACAACATTGCAATGATTACTGTTGGCATTAAAGTATATATTTACTCTTCTCTAAAGGTGACTTTGATGAGTGAATTAACAGGCCTTTTAAATTTTGGTTTGTCAGAGCGATGTGACTGGCGCTAAGAGAAAAAAATTAGCTGTCCATAATTCTTATTAGCTTTTAACTACGTAGGCTTGATCTGCTTGCGATAAATATGCAGCTTGGCAGAATTGGAGATGCCATGCAAAGAAAATAATGGAAAAGTACAAAAGTATAAACATGGTTAGAGTTGATAAAACTTTCGTTTGAGAATGATTGGCATGACCAATGCTGGATTATGTTAAAAAGATGGGGAGCACAAGATGCACGCGCATCAGGTTCCATGATAAAAAGAGTACCTGGGCGTTTGAGTTTTACGTTTTTCGGCATCACTTCTAAAATTAGCGGAAATGTAGATTATCGGCGGAAGTCAGATTGCCAACAAATAAATCTCACCGTTTCAGTATGAATGGGATGAATTGCAAAAAGAACTCCAGCAACAAAATGAGAAGTTTTAGTCAACGAGTTTGGAAGCAACTTTCGACAAACCATGAAAAACAATACTGACACAGCAGCGTGAAGAATCAAGTTGAGCCTGTGGTAAGCAGGCGCCCAGTTGCCCCATATTCTGTGCATGCATCTAAAAGTAACAAGTAAAATAACCAAAAAAATGTATACGGGTACACACAATGATAGACCTATAATAAAACAAAGAAATCAATACCTGAACAAAAGAATAGTCAAAGGTCTATACGATTTGTGGCTAGATGCAAAAGACAATGGATTGCCCCAATAATCATGACTCCAAATGTGTGATAACGGTGTTTTTTCCTAAAAAGCATTGCATCACAAAGCAAAAATTATCATTTTTGTAATAACTTACTGTCTGCAGTTTGCTAAGTGCATCGCTGGCCTCTTGCATTACTATGCTGTATTATTCTTTTTATATTTATATGCTTTGAAGTGACTTAAACTTGCCTAAACAATGATCTTACAACAAAGCATTACTTTCGCTTTTTTCATTTTCAACTTTGCACCAATATTTATGACTTACATAAGCAATAAATATCCCAAACAAAGCCATGTTTAAAAGCATGTTTTAAAAAAAGGTGATCAGATAAAAAGTTCTTTTCTAAATTCATAAAAAAGGTGCAAACTTCAATAAATGTAATGCTTTTTACCACTTTGGGAGGGGGAAAATGAAGATGGGATAAACCTCTTAGACACTGGCGTATTTAAGAGGACATTGTACCATATCGTTTTCCCTTTTTGGCCTTGACCAATATGCAAAAGATGAGCTTAACTTGTTCTTACGCAATTCTCGTTTTAAAAACTTTCGGTGCGCCGATACTTCTTCTCTCCCCCCTTGTCACCAATGGATCCAACCCATTGTAATCAATAGACTTTGGAGTTTTACAGACCATAGCTCATACCTGCACATCTAAGTTTTTCACTAATGCCATATCATCATCGTAGAGAAAAGGTCCACTAGCTGCCGGAATATGAACAATAATAGATAAGAGAACAATAGTGACAATCTTTGTTTTCAAATATTCTTTTATGCTTTCTTTTCTGGCTTCCATTTTTATGAAGCTAAACACAGCTCAAATTTTAGCTTATCATCTAAATAATAAAAACATAATTTAAAGCACTGACATAACTAAATAAAAAACCCCAAGAGGTTTAGGCTCTACTACTTCTGTATCCCAGTGAATTAACGGGAATAGTGCCAGCATATTTTTTTGACGGTGCTGCCTACAATCTAACCATATTATGGCTGCGAAAACACACTGAAATCAACAAGTCGCTTATGGTTTGACGACAAGTGTTTTATGCCAAGTTGCCAAGAAAATCAGGTGTTTTATGCCAAGAAAAAGCTTTCTTTGTAAACTAAGGTGCGTAGGAGCTAGCTATTTAAAAGCATTCCTGATGACATTCTCTCATTTCAAATAATCATTATTCATTATATTTTTTCTAAATCTTTGCGGACTTTTTTACCAAATATGACATGGTTGTTTTTCTCCTTGCTATATGACAAAAACTACTGCATTCAAGGACACAAAGTTACTGCCGGTAACGCTTATGAAAATTACGTTATTTCGCCCAACTATGACTGATCATAACAAGTAACTCAATACTGGTGAAAAATGGAGCTTGCCGATTTTTTTTACGGAGTCTTATTGGAGCGGCTTAAACATTTTATCGGCGAAGCTTTTTTGTGCCAGAAGTTTCAGTTTTAAAAGCTTACTGCTACCTCAGTTGATTTTACAGCAGCTAGATACCTCTATTTTTGCTTTCTCGATTGCTTAGCACATGCAGTTACGTAGCTTGAGGTAATTCTCAAGTGTCTGCCCTGAAGGCTTGAAATGGTGCTCTTATCAAAAAATAAATTTTGGCGACACGCGGCTATTAGTTTTCAAATGGTTTTGAAAAAATACAAATGCAAAATATTGCTAGTATAATGTTGATTTTTACCAATTTTTTATTTAGTCTATGTTAAAAAATTAGATATTTGGCTTGATGTGAGTTTACATCATTCGATTTTAGTGTTCTTCCTAGTCGCATAGATATACGAAACGCAAGAAAATCCTTAGTTTTCATGTTTCTTCTGCCTGACATAGCAGGCACTTTAGCCTATTCAGCGCAATAAGAAAAAAACCGGAGATCTTTGAGATGTGGATGTACAGACGTGCACTTAAAAAAATTAGAAAAACAAGATCTCTAATAAAATGGTCCTAGTAACGATAAGCGCTACTAATGCTCTAGTATGAGCAATCACAAAGAGAAAGTGACAGTGCTTTGGTCGTATGACTCGACGAAACAGATTACACCGTAGGTTCAACTTGGTAGAAGATATCCATATTGTAGATGGAAAAAATAAATCAATACAGATTTGGACAAACAACATAAAAACATGGACTATCCTTAAATATTCAAAAGCAGTTAGAATAACTGAGCGTTACATCATTTGGCAATGCATTGTATCTGACCCTGACTTACAGCAAGAAACATGATGATGATTATGATGAATATGTCGCCAACTGTCCATGATAATCAACTACAGCCGTTAGAGACCTCAATTATATAAATGATGGAGAGCTATTTATCCACAACTGAGATCTTAGCCTAGATTATGATGTTAGTCATGATGAAATTTAGTCTATAGCAAGGTATCAACACAAGGAATAATTGGTAAAAACTGACTTCTATGGGGGTTTAAATAATTTCAGTATCATTCGTATTATTTTGTGCACGTCAAAAATTCGTGTTTCAGTTTGCAACAAACCAATAGATTGTACGACTGTAAAAAACTGGTCCTGTTTATAATATCGATAGTTGATTATTTGATGACAAAAATACAATGTCCCTCACTTATAGGGTGACCATATTTTCATTACCAAAAAGGAGGACATTTTTTGAAAATAATTATTATCAGCCCTACAAGTTGTTCTGCAAGGCTGGGAAAATTTTTCTGGACATTTGTTGGACACTGACCGCTTTTGATAATTGTGTTTTGATAATTAGTACAAATACAGCAGTTTATTTTTTAAATTTATTATGCCAATGAACAAAAAAATGTTAATCGGACAGGTTTTTTGTGCTTTGAACTGTCTACATGCATGTCTAGGCTAAGTTTGCCTTTATTTGCTACAGAAACCAAAGTTCCGTAGCCACAAGTAATGCATTCTACTTCGAACTCATCTCGTCTTTTTCTAAAAAATGTATGCTTCTGTTGAAGTTCTTCAGTAAACTTTAATTGTTTTTTAGGCATACCGCATTTATTTTTATTTTTCAAAAATCATTATAAACCGTTCAACTGAAAATATTGTTTGATTTTTTAAACTAAAATAAATATGTACCGAAATAGTTTCTTTGAAATTAGGTCAGTCGACCAGAACAACAAAGCAAAGTTTATCTCCGTATCTCCGCTGCGTAAAATACAAGAAATGCAGTTTGGAAACTTACCGGTATTTGTACCGTTTTCCATGTAATCTTACTCTTTCAAACCTAAAGCAACAGTCAGTCTGAGGTAGGCCGTTAGGAAACTTTCTTTTATCATTCCTTACCAGTTAAACTTATTATCACTTGAACTAATATGCAGTGACATAATTTTTTAATCACAGGTTAAACGTAAAAAGGGAATATTTGAACGACTTTGAATGACCAAATTAGTTTTCATTTAAAAGGAGGGCAAAAAAGGCATTTCTAAACATCCTCAGGGGACCAATTACATTTTACCAAAAAGGGGATGTATGGTCACCCTACTCCCTTATTGTAAAGCTCCCACACAAAGCTGAATGAATTTATGGGCAATTGTTTTACTACAAGCTCAGGTACAACCAATGCTCATAGGATAAGGCAATGCAAAAATTTACATCGGATTTTTATTTTCAAAAAAGTGAGCAATCTGAAAACATTAAAAATGAAAGAACAAGTTTTACAAGATATAAAACAAGCAAAAAATTGGCAGCGTACACGACATGGTGCCAATAATGTCACTAATCCGCCTTTCTTGCAAATGGTGACTAATAAATCTACTAACTATCGACTTTCTTTTATGACTGGCACAAAATTGACTGACGTTTCCTCGAATTGGTTTAAATAAAACCCTTGAAATCGTTGCGTTTTTGAGCTGTTGAATAGTTACATTAGGACTAGCTCGGTTGTGTGATACTTAAAGGTATTGTTTTTTAACCAGTTAACCTGAATTCAAAATCTTTGTGGAGTCGTGCAAAAAAAGTATTAAAGTGTTATTTATCATTGCGTTCGCTTTGCAATCGGCTGGCAGACCAGAGCTCAGTTTAATTCACTTGACAAATCATGCATCAATAGAGGCCTTATCAATGATATTCACAACTTTTCTAATTAGCGTTTAGGACGAAAAGCTGGCGAGTTTGCTAAGTATGCCCTTGGGGAAGGCGCGTAACGAGATTTCTCCGCCTTGTATGACAGGTAGATGGTGAAGCCTAACAGTCTATCCGTCACGGAGGCTCAGAACTAGTAACCATCAGACCATGAACCTTGATACAAGAATGAATGAGCGAGAGGAACATGCGATGCTCTTCCTACGAACAAAAGATATTTGTAAGATTGACTAAAAAAATATCTTCAAGTTTCATATGCAATACTTTTTGAAAATAAATATAAAAGACCAAATTATAAAAGACAATTTATTTTTCAAAATAGGGCTGTTAAAGTTATAGCTAGATTCCTCAGCACCATACTTTCACAAATACAAAATTTTGGAAATTGAAAATATTTAGTCGTTATGTACCAAAAAGGAAACCGATTTTCTTGCACTACATAGCCCTTAAGTTAATGGGCTGCGCCAGAACGCTTTGTGCTCCGCTGACATCGCGACAAAGTCATAAACAGCAGCCTTTTGGACAGAGGCGGCTCGTGGCTAAAATTAATGGGGGCTGCTTCAGAAAATCACCCTATAGGCCTAATTTTTGTCACTATCTATCAGCTTTACACACACACACACACACACACACAGCTCGCGAGTTGTCCGTCAAAAAGAAACCCTTATTACACCAGCACACAAGAGTCGGTACTACATGAGCGACAGTTCTCTTTCTACAGCTGCATTGCAATTTACTGCTAATTTCAAACACCTTATCACAGGAGCATTGAAGCAAAAAGCTTTTTATATTTTTTCATAAACTTAGGATGGTTGTTGAGATTAACCTTATGTATTATATAATGTAGCTACAAGTAAAAGAAAAATAAAGAAAAAAAAAGTTTAATTATTTATATCGAATGTCATCGATGAGATGGAGTGGGGACTAGGGGTGCTGCAGTTCCACAGTAACATACACGAGCCGCTCCTGCTTTTGGAGATTGAGTAAACTATAAGTTGCAAACTGTATGTACAGATAAAAAACAAGATCATTCCATGATCGTTTGTTAATTACTGTATACTGATCACCGAAATCCGTTCTAAACTTACAAAGTCATCAAAAATATCTTTCTCGCTATAAAACTTGTCTTTGTTAAAGACAATATAACTGTATGGTGTCAAACTTTGAAATTCAATCAATCTTGGAATTAAGCGCTAATCATCTCTTAAAACTTTGACATCAAATTAAAACGAAAATACATGTATTTAACGAATACATTTGGTGATTTATAATTTGGAACATATTCAAATTACCCTATTTCTTAACCCTTATCGTCACAGGGTTTTTAGGTTACCTAAACGGCACAGATGTTGATGATTTCTCAACATGACATATCCTTGTCTTCTTCTATACCAACGCGCTGCTTTCAAAGTAAAGTTGTAATTTAAGATGATTTGACATTGATAAAATCTGATTTAAAGTTTCTAAAAGTCAAATCGTGGATTTGCTTTCTACCCAAAGGATAATTTTCTTCTTAGCTCTTTTCCGTAAACTGCTTAATCTCAACAAACAAAAGTTGGCTATATGTATTTCAAACGCTAAAACACAGAAACACGCATCACACCAACAAATTCTTCAGCGTTCCAAGTAATATTGGTTCTATTGAAGTTTGCTGTGTCGTGAGCAAACCCATCGACTGCAAGTGAGACATGCACATCATGTATGCTTTCTACATCTGTAACATCTTCCTGGTTTAATTTACATGAAAAGTATTTGAAGTGGTATTGATACATTCCATCTTTTAGGCATTTAATTTAATTTTTCCTGTCAATTTTCTGTTCTTGATGTACGGTTGAGCAAGCAGAAAGCTTACTTGATTGAGAAAATCTCTTTGCACTTTCCTCTGTGTCACTCATTATGATACAATTATATGCGTTGTGAGCGGCAACATTTATCAAATTGTAATTGATATCCGTTGGCCAGCGATTAGTTTTCCTCAAGCAATTAAATTATTTACAGTTTTTATCAAGTGCGCCAATTCCACCTACCGTATATGCTCGTTTAACCGCCCGGGCCCTTATTTTTTTCAACCAAACTCACTACCAGGCCCTTATTCAAACGGGCCCTTATTCAAACACGGGCGCTTGTTATTTTCAAAGTAAAATTACGCACAAAAAGCACGGGCCCTTATTTATTTTTAAGTTCTGTTCACACGGGCGGATATTCAAACGGGCCCTTAATCAAGACCGGGCGGTTAAACGAGCATATACGGATACCGGTATACTAGTTATAATCAGTGATAACTGTGTTTCTTGTGGCAGTCAGTGATTGAAACGAAAGGCTATGAAAAAGACATTTTGAGAACATTTCTGTTTTGTTTTGGATCACACGACAGCAGCAGAATTTTGTTCACGTAGGCATTCAATGCTTTGGTACTTTTCAAATCTCTTCCCTTGTTGATTTGAGTTGTTATTGTAATTCACGTTGATTAGCCATAACTATTCCAACCAATTTAGGATTTTGATGTAACATAATGCAAACCAGACTATGAGATGTAAAATACCTGTCAAGGTATACGTCACGACCAGTTTCAAAATAAACAGAACACAGAGTTAATACTAAATCGTTTGCAAGATTTCTCTGAGATGCAAGGTGAGCTTCTCTTCCTAAATGTATTGTGCCATTCATAGCAAAACCTGTTGTGGCTTCACACAGCCAAAAGACATTTACACCACATTCTTTTGATTTCTACTCTATGTATGTTCTATCAGGAACATTGTCTTGATTTCCGACCAATTGCTCATCAACAGCAAGTGCCTCCTTAGGTACGTAGATGTTGGGTAAATTACTGTTCAATACTTTCCTACTTCTCGAAAAGTAGCTAATTTGTCATCGTGTTGTCTTTCCAATCGATTGCGACAGTTGTCAAAACATTTAAACCTATTTAGTGACGTAGTCACTTTATAAAATCGTCTACCATTAAAAGGATCCCGCAGTCGATGTAAATCCGAAAAGTTATCGCAGTCTAAGCCAAAATGTATCACGATGAGCAAGACTATTTCAATTGCTTCAATAGTGAAAATATTGTCAACAAAGTTAGACAACACCTTGCATTTATGTCTCTTATTCGTTGCTTGTTTGTTCATTTCGCGTACTATCTAAAATATGATTTCAGGTCGATAAAATAATTTGAAGGCATCCATTTGACATTCAGGAGCAGCATTAATTCGAGGCTATTGCGTCTATACGCTTCATCATCTGAACCTACCTGGATATGGATTTGCATGATATGTTGCTTTGCCAGCAGTTATTTATGCTTGATTTTCATCTTCTGAGGAATCATCATCAATTTCGTCAGACACATCACATATCACAACTAGTATTTTCATCTTTACTTCCTTTCTCCAAGGCATTTATGTCACAAATTTCCTCTTGCATGAGCTCTTCATCAGTTTCATGCATAGATAATCTCTGCTTCTGAGTCATTATCAGTATCATCAAATACCGTATCATGTAAAGTTGTCTTAGAGTTTCTTAAAATGTAAATCTTTTCAGTCTTCCTATCAGTAAAATTGTAATCAAGCAACAGGAAATTAATGAGATCCTAACATGCAACCCATAAACAAACACTCGTAAAAAACCCTGTCAATGGAAACACACGGTTCCACGTATCCAGGTGATTTGTAATTCCTTGGCCCAAAATTCTGTTTGCCATTTTACTTCTAGTATTCACTGCAGACTAACAGCATAAAGTTACTTGTGTTACACTAGATACCGCTTTTATGAACCATCCCTTAGACAAGAACTTATGGACTGCCTAACGTTTACTGTACTAGTATTCTCAGCTTCACAGAACAAGTGCTGCTCTGATGCTAAACTCAGGCTGAATGATAGAAAATAGCAAAGCGAATCACTAAACAGTTTGCTCCTACGCAGCACTAAGGCAAGCTCCACTTGAAAAGGTAAACATCTCGTAAAGCAATACCTTTGTTAATTGTTGACATTTTTTCAACAGATGTACCGATTAAGATAAAAGGCAAATATCTGGCTGTGGAAACAATTTTACGTTTTTGATATCGCTCCTGCAGTAACCTACCATGAAGCTCTCCTTGGTTGCTGAATCTTGCCGGGCTAGGATATATGAGACGTCAGAAATTTAAAAAACAAAAGCGATGTTGACAAAATGTCAACACATATGCTGATAAGGGTTAAATTATATGCGGCAATTTTCGAGTGGCTGCTTGACCAGATCACAAAAAATCCTTCGCAACCCTCCCTGCGACCACACATGAGTGCAAATTATAATTTGTATACCGTACTTCTATTCGCTTGGTTGTTGTTTTTTGTCTTTTTACTAAAATAAATATTGTGCTACTGTTGCCACAGTTATTGTCATAAATTTAAGACCACCAGATGTTAAGAGTTGACCAATTTTCCATGCAGCTGGAAATCCCCTAAAAAGACTTACTTCTCAATACAGCTCAATTCCATTAGCTGTTAAGTCGGTTGCGTGGCTTCTTTGATTAAAACAAATGTTGCGTATGCGATCAACTCTCGGCACTTACATACCGGCAGGGCATGATCCTATCAATGGCAAAGAATACAACGTTGCCTTGCTGACAACATGCGTCTTGCTGAACAACAGTGTTTTCCTCATTTGGTGGAGGCATTGGATACACATTCATGTCATGAAGTATGCTATGAAAAATGCGGCGAACTGGCCAGAATGGCCCTTCGACCTTGGCAAAAATTTTGTTCATTTGTCGCCGATGGAGTTATTCGTGTTGGTGGAAGGCTGCAGTGATCTAATTTGCCTGTGGACTTTTAAGCATTCCAGTTTTGTTTCCGAAACGTCAACACGTTACAGGACTAACAATCAACGATGTGGTGCAAGGTGCTGGAGGCCACCTTGCTTTCCAATACGCAGCTAACTAATTGCGGCAGCGTTGTCACATGCTTGGTCAGGGTAGAACTATTAGTTCTTTGTCAAACTACTTGTATGACGGGTCGCAACTGCAAAGCAGTTACAGATGCTCAGCTGATGGCACCGCTCACATCTACACGAGGGAATTCGAGTAGGTACGTGTTTGAACATTGGGGAGTGGGTTTTGTGGGACCTTTAGAGGTTAAACAAGGGCGTAACTTCTTACGTCGTTACTGCTACGTGTTTACCTGTTTTGCCACAAGAAGTAATCATTTGGAAATAGCTTATGATTTAACAACAGGCTCGCTCCTCATGGCTATTCGGCGGTTCCTGGCAGTTCGCGGTCATGGCACTAGAATCATCTATTCGGATAATGGAAAAGATTTTACTGGAGCCTCTGCACAACTTAAGCGTGATCTGAAACGCCTGGATGATCACAACATAACAAATGAACTCTCTCTATGTGGAATCGAATGGAAGCAAACTCCCTTTCTTGCTAGTCACCAGGGAGGAATCTATAAAGCAATTATTTGTCTTGTTTGTAAGGCGATGGCTTCCATGGTTGCTGATCGTCACTTGGGAACACTTACAGACGAGGGCTTGTTGACGTTGCTTGAAGAGATAGAGTGTCCCTTAACTCGAGTGGGAACTGCACTTGGTGATGTGAAAGCTTTGGCTTCATTTATGCTTCTGACAGAAAGGGTTTGTCCTGGTCTTTTTAATGATGTCTTCTTCATCAGACAGCATGCGTTCATCTTGGCGCGCAGGTCAATTTCATGCTGACAACTTCTGGTAAAGGTGGAGTGGCCAATATCTTCCTCTTCTACAGGGTCGTCAAAAGTAGTTAACACCTAAGCGAAATTTTAAAGTTGGTGATCTTGTTTTGCTGGCTGAAGAGAGTTCCCAACAAACCATATGGCCAAAAGGAGTGGTGGAAGAAGTCCTAACAGACCGTGATGACATGCTTCGCCACGTAAAAGTGCAAACAGCCCACCAAAAGACATTCCTATAAGAGGTAAGGAAACTGTGTTTCGTAGAAAACGACATGTAAAGCGGTCCTATCGAGTGTTTGTTGCACTGCGTAGTATAAAGGCTTGAGCGCAGCCTGCCTATAAACATTAATATGAACTTTTTGCAAGCGCTACTATGGGCTGTTTACTGAACTGCGTAATGGCTTGAGCGCGGCCTATCTATATGAACATTTCGTAAGCGCTACTATGGACTGTTTGCTGCTCTGCGTATAGGCCTGAGCGCGGCCTCTTTAACAAGTTAAGACGGTCTGTTTCATTTAACATTTGTGAGTCGTTAGAAGGTAGCTTATGGTTCCATAACATTCACAATTTCATACGCAGTTGTACCTACGCACGATTCGGGTATGTTTACGTCGTTTGCTGTTGCGATTCACTGACGTACGTGTGTGCTTTCTTCGCACCTTTCATTTCTTCATTGCAGTGTAGGAACTTATTTTATCATAGTTTGATTATGTGTTTTGAACTCTGAGCGGTAATCTAGATTTCAATATCTCTATCTTACCTTCACAAGTTTGAAAATTCTTCCACCTCAAGGTGATATTGCAGTTCTTTAATTTTCTGGCCGGCTCTGTTACAGTGAGAGATGTATCGTTATTACCTTGTGATGTATTGATGCCCCTTGTGATAATTAACTTTATTTGCTCTATTATACCTGTTTGTTCTTGCCCCCGTTATATGTATTCTCTTTTTGAACAATGTTTCTTTGTGACGTTTTCCATTTAGTCTTTGCTGTAACGTTGAGTCATAGCGATTTTGATTTCCTCTTTTAATTGTAAACAGTATGCTGCAGGCCAGTTTACAATTGTATATCGCATTAGTCTCAGTTCATTTATTGTGATATCAATCAATCAATCAATCTATCAGTTTATTATTATTCTGTGCACATCGCAATGTTACGTGAAATATAACATAGCTGTAGCACAAGGAGACGATAGAGATGACCAGACCGTGTTTTTGGGTTATCGCCACTTACAATTATTTAATTTTAAACATTAATAATTATTAATGTTTAAAATTAAATAATGTAATGTCATCAATGATCCCCTTGTCCCAAGAGAAAAAATCATTTTGCCACCTCTACACATCAAATTGGGTATAATGAAGCAGTTTGTGAAAGCTTTGCCAGTAGACGGAAATTGTTTTAATTACATTTGCAGAGTATTTCCTGGGATAAGCAATGAAAAACTAAAAGCAGGAATATTTGATGGTCCTCAAATTCGAAAGCTGATGAACGATTCAGACTTCACTGCATCTATGACTGAGAAGGAATTTGCTGCTTGGATTTCTTTTACTGTGGTTGTAAAAAACTTTTTGGGAAACAATAAAGCAAACAATTACATTCAGATAGTTGAAGATATGCTTTCAAAATTTCAAAGTTTGGGAGCAAAGATGAGCATCAAGATTCATTACCTCTTTAGTCATTTAGATAGATTTCCAGAAAATCTTGAGGAATTAAGTGAAGAGCACGGACAAAGATTCCATCAGGACATTAAAGTAATGGAAGAAAGGTATCAAGGACGATGGGACACCCACATGATGGCGGACTATTGTTAGAATCTTCAACGACATAAGCCATTTGCTCCTCACGCTAGAAAGTCCTACAAGAGGCGATTTGCTTTGTAGATTTGACAGAATGGTAGTTGTTAAAGCTCAGTATTTTCAAGCTTCGTTAGTTTAAATAAATAACGGCAACATACATTTATACGCTGTAATACTGGGTTTTAGTTCCAATACGTTTCTTGCAAACTAACGGTAAATATTGCTGTTGCATCCTTTTTTAGCATTGTAGTTTGCATGGATGCTTTGCATTTTTGTTTTACTGCGTTTACAAAAGAAGATCGAAGAGTACAGTATTGATTAAATAGCATTAAATGAACAACAATGCCATATAACACAGTCTAAGTAATATTTTTACAAAAAAATGCAATTATCTCAAAAACTAGAGCCAACTAGCAAAAATGAATGTCATTTTCGAAATCTACGCACCTGATATACCCTAAAATCGATATAATATCTGTGGCAAAAATTTGTGTGTTGACCAGTGTAATGATAGATGAAGCAAAAACAAAACACTAGAAATACACTAATATTTATCTACCCACATAAATATTTTGCAACTGTATAAAGTTTTAATTTTCTTTTAAATGTATTTAAACTGTGAGATTTCAATTCTTAAGGAACGTTTTGCCAGATTTTTGGGCCAATGAAGGAAAATGACTTTTTACCCATTTCAATCTGTTTTCTTATCAAAAAGTAGTTGCTGTTTGCTGAATGTCTGGTGTTGTACGAATGAGTATTCTTAGAAAGAACTAAATTTTGATTTATATTTGGGTCAAGATTTTTATATTGCATAAACATGATCTTAGCAATTTCAAAATAAAATCTATCTTTAATTTTTAGAAAATTTAATTTTTGAAAAAGCCGTGTGGTATGGGCACAGTAAGAGCTTCGAGTTATAATTCTAATGATACGCTTATGTAATTTTTCAAGTGGATAAAGAGCAATTGCAGAGGCCAGACCTCATGTGCTTATGCAGTATTGGAGGTGAGAATAGATTAAACTACGATAAACTGTTTTTAACGTAGAGATAACAACATAATTTTTAAGCCTTGTCAATGCCCAAGAGCCACTTGAGAGTTTGGTACATATATGTTGTATATGCGGCTTCCAAGAAAGTTTATTGTCCAATATAATTTCAACTTTATCTGATCAATTTGTTCTTGTGAGTGCTTCTCTATTGCAACATTTTATTTATTGGTTTTGCCGAATGTGTTGCTTGAAAATAGCATATATTTTGTCTTATTATACATACATTTTTGTTTCAAAAAATTTGACATCATTTTGTAATCTGATAACTTTGGCAGTTCCTGTTTGAATGACTTTAAAAATTTACACAGCATGTGTAGAAACAGGCCAAAATTCTGTGTTTAATATTTGATATGTTTGTCTTTTCAAATGTAGAAATTTTTGATTGATAAGTTATTCGTACTGCGTTCAAATCTGTGTGATTAAATGGTATTCACTAGCAGAGAAAAGGCGTTTTGTGCGTTGGGGTATGCTCAAACAAACTCAAACAAGACTGTGCAGCATGCGTTTGTGAAAAAGTTCTCTAAGAAGTCACCAACAGCAAAGCAGATTTGGAGCTGGAAAAAGAAATTCTAAGACAAAGGCTGCCTGTCCTGAGCAAAAGGATCTGAACGACCAGCAACAGCAATGACAGTTTGGCGGGTAGTAAGGAAACGTTTGGTAACGAAACCTTACAAACTGCAGGTCGTTCAGGCCATAACTGCAGCTGACAAGCGAAAGCGAAAACAATTCTCTGTTGATATGCAAGAGAAACTTGAAGAAGACGAGTTCAATGAACGTCTTGTGTTCAGTGATGAGGCCACATTTCATACGAATACCAAAGTCAATAGGCATAATGTTCGCATTTGGGGCGAAGAAAATCCCCATGCCACTATTGAGCATGAGAGGGACTCACCAAAAATGAATGTGTTTTGTGCCATCTCGAAAAACCATGTTCATGGCCCATTTTTCTTTGAGGGAAATTTAATTGGCGATGTTTATCTGCAGATGCTTCAAAACTGGCTAATGAATGAGCTTATGGCAAATCAACATGAAGATTTCATTTATCAACAGGACGGTGCTCCACCTCACTGGAAGCTCACTGTGCGGGCTTATCTCAATGACGATCTGCCAAAGAGATGGATCGGCATGCTAGTGGTGAAGAAAATGGGATGTTGAAACGGCCTCCACGTTCACCTGACCTGAACCCCTGCGATTTTTTTCTCTGGAGATATGTAAAGACCTTGGTTTTTATCCCCGCTCTTCCTGCAAATGTAAACGAGCTCAAACAAAGAATCACTATCGCACTGGAGACAGTTACCCAAGACATGCTGCATCGTGTTTGGGAGGAGCTGGACTATCGACTTGACGTGATCCGGGTAACAGGCGGTGCGCACATTGAACATCTGTGAAATCTTTTATGGAATTCATGTGCCTTTAAATTTCTTATTCAAATTTACAGGAATAAATCTTGTTTGGTCAACATTAAAACCTGTTAAATTTTATTTGATTCGACTATTAAGTTTCTGTAATATTTACATGTCAAATTTTTTGAAACACCCTGCACAGGTAGTTTAGGATTGGTTTATTGATTTTTAACCAGTAATCAATTCTGGCTAATTCTTCATTCACTGCAGTATGTAGTGATTTTAAGCATTTGTTTGACAAGATTCATACAGTGTCATCAGTAAAGAGTTTAGTATTGGGATTGGAGGCCAATGGCAGGTCATTGACATAAATTATAAATAATAATGGGCCTAGGGTTGTGGCACGCCACAGGTTACTGGAATCTGTCTTGATTTACCACTGTTAACAACTGTGTGTTGATACCTGTTGCAGAGATAACTTTGTAAAAGCTGTAGAGGTAAGCCTCTGATGCCATATTTTTTAAGTTTGAATAGTAAGATTTTATGGTTGACTGTATCAAATGCCTTTTTTAAGTCAAGGAATAAAGAACACGATATCTGCTTATCATCAAGTTTATCAATTTTCTCCCGTTTAACCAATAGACTGAACCACCTGTTTCCTTACAAAGCATTTCAACATTAGCAAGAGCCAAAGCTATCAGCAAGTATGTACACACCATAGATTTTTCTTTACTTATCCTGAAGTTCACGGGGAAAATATTTTGCATTGATCGGTTGGTTTTGTCAGCTGGCTGCACCATTGCAATCTTCGTTGTCGTAGATGGATGTCCTCTAAAAATCAATAACTACTTTGTTTGTAATATGCTTTTTTAAAACTATACTACAAGTCCAAGAGGGCATGGAAAGAAAGAGGAACTCAATCTTTATCTTTCCGAAATGTTTAAAAACCTTAACCTTCCGTTTACCACTAAAAAAGTGATGTTGCGAACTAGTGGGTTGCTGCACTTCCGCCCCAACCTCGTCTTCAAACTTCTTATTTCCTTTCTGTCCATTCTGTATCTTCTCCCTCTGCCCCCACATCACTGCCCCTTGATCGTGGCTGTCCTTCTAGCCCCTGCTCCTTCTCCCCCCTGACTCCCTCAGGGCTCTCCAATGGAATGCTGGCGGTCTCCGAGCCAGGAGCACTGAACTACTTCACTTTCTTTCGTCTCATAACGTTGACCTTATCTGCATTCAGAAATCCAATCTCAACTAATCTTCCTCTTTCCGGATTTCTGGATTCTCTACTCTGCGTTCTGATCGCACCCACTCCCGATGTGGCATTCTCTTTCGTGGTGCCACGCACGCTAGAGGCGGTATCATTATTTTCGTCAGGCAGGGTTTATCTTTCTCGGAACTTTCTACCTTTTCTCTCTCTTCGCTTGATCTCTACTCTGATTTGTAAGGGTCAACATTTCTCTCCGCAACTCCTCCTCGCCTTCATTTCTTAATGTTTACGCTTACCCAATTCGCTCTTCTCCAACAAATGGCAGAACCGACTCCTTTTTCCTTCCATTCTTCCCTCCTCCAGAAATCTCTTCATTCTGGGGACTTCAATTGCCATCACCCCCTCTGGGACTCAAGAGGTACTTCCGACCCCCGCGGGGAGGAAGTATTCAACTCGTTCATCTCTTGTGATCTCCTCTCCATTAATAACCCTGATACATTTACCCTTCTCCATCGCTCCTCTGGCAGTTGCTCCTCTCCTGACATCTCCTTTGCTCTCTTTTCTCTTGCCCTTTCTTGCTCCTGGGAGGTGCTTCAGGACCTGGGCTCTGACCATCTACCAATTCTTCTATCTGTCCCTCTCTCCCTGGTCTATCGCCCCAACGAGCGTCCTCCTTCCTTCAACTTTCAGAAAGCTCACTGCGATGACTTTGCCTTCTACTTTGACCCCCACTGTTCTTCTGCAGAGGAATACTCGTCTCTTTCTCTTTCCTCTGCTGCTGCTCTTTACCTCTCTGGCACTGAATGCGGCCAAATCTTCCATTCCTTTCTGCCGCATCAAACGCCATTCTAAAGCCTGGTGGTCTGCTGAGGTGAAAGGTGCGGTTAGTGAAAGACGCAAGGCTTTCGCTGCCGCTCACAAAAGTGATTAAAATCGCTAAGCTTACATTTCCGCTTCTCGACGCGCCTCGTCAGTCATCACCAAGGCCAAGACTGAGGCATGGCAGACGACTTGCTCTTCTCGTTCACCCAAATCAAACCCTAAATCTGTACACTTTCTTCTTTGTTCTATCGCTGGCTCTCCTTCCTCGTCTTCCTCCGCTCCTAATTTCTTCAACTGTTCTTCTCCCAGGGAATCGGTTTCGGTCTATGCCGCTTACCTGAGATCCCACTTTTCGGTTTCTCAGCCAAAGGCCCTGCGTAGCAGAGCCAGAGGCTACTTCTCTGAGCTCCGCCGAGCCACGTGCCCTGAAGAGTCTCACTTGTCCTTCTGCTCTCCATTCTCTCCCGCTGAATTTCATACAGCTGCCTCCAACCTTTCCTCGTCCACTGCCACCGGCCCAGACAAAGTTTCCTATCCCATGCTAAAGCATTTTCCTCGCTCAGGCATGGATTTCCTTCCTCACATCTTCAATCTCTCCTGGTCTTTGCATTCCTTTCCTTCCATCTGGAAGACATCTTCCATTATTCCCATACACAAGATGGGAAAGCCTCTCGACTCTCCTGCTTCCTTCCGGCCTATCTCTCTCACCTCCTACGTATCAAAGCTTTTTGAACGCATCATTCTATCTCGTCTACTCTTTTTCCTGGAATCTAATTCCATTCTTTCTCCCCGCCAGGCCGGTTTCCACCCTGGACGGTCTACTCTAGATCAAATTCTTTATCTTTCTCAGTCCATCTCGGATGGATTTAACAAACCCAGGCCGGGCTCTCGGACGATCCTCTCAACTATTCATTTCTCCAAAGCTTTTGACTCTGTCTGGCATCCTGCCCTTTTCCATAAACTCACTTCGGCTGGCCTCGCTCCTTGCTTTGCTCGTTGGACTCAATCTTTCCTTTCTGATAGGCGCGCTTGCGTGGTTTATCAAAATCACAAAAGTCGTTTCTTTCGAGTCCGTCGAGGTGTTCCGCAAGGATCTGTTCTTGGCCCTGCTTTTTCTATCTTTTTGTCAATGATCTTCCTGCTTCTCTACCTTCATCCATCAGCTTCTCTCTTTACGCTGACGATCTGCCCATTTGGTCCTCCTCCCTCTCGGTCTCCTCTGCGGTGGAGGCCATACAAGGAGCTCTGTTTCGATTGGAGCGCTGATCGGAGTGCTGGTGTCTTCCTCTTAATCCGAGAAAATGTGAGGCCTCCTTCTTCTCAGTCAAAGCCCACCAAGCTCCCTTCTAGCCCAACTTCCTCTTACTCAACTCCAGCCTCCGTTTTAATCCCACTCCAACTTTTCTTGGGGTCACCTTCGACCGCACTCTTTCCTTTACTAAACATGTATCTTCGCTGAAGGCCAAGTTTTTCCCACGTCTCAAGGCCTCACGCTGTATCTCTACTTTCTCATGGGGCCCCTCTAAGGAGTCCCTTGCTCTTCTGTATAAAGTTTTTCTTCAGTCCCTTCTCACATATGCTTCACCCGGATGGTTTCCTTTTTTAAGCATTATCAATATCATCAAATTGGAACGCCTCGACCGAGCGGCTAGTCGAGCCATCACCGGCTGCCTCTCGTCCTCCCCTACTCCACTTCTTCTCTCCGAAGCTTTTCTCCTTCCCCTTCGAGTCACCCTGACTCATTTCACTCTTTCGTCTTATGAGCGGGCCTTTTGTCTCCCAACCACCTATCCTGTTTTAGATTTGGCCATACTTGGAGTGAAACCAAGACTGTGAAGATCCTCCTGGAGAGCTTTTGCGTTTACTCACACGCTCATGCTTTCTTCTCCATTTCCTATGGAGGCTCTCCTTGCTTGCCCTCCATTTCCTCCTTGAAATCTGCCTTTCTTCACTGTGGAGTCCACCCTTTCCTCTCCATGCTCTCGCTCTGATCCCCCTCTTTCTCGACAAGGTGCGGCTCTTACTCACCTTGACTCTCTCCCCCCGCATGATCTAGTTCTGTGGACAGAGGGCTTTGTTCCTTTTCCTTTTGGCAAAGGCGGCTCTGGAATACTTGCCAACTGCTCTCTCGATGACACTGAGGCCACTCTTTCCTTTTCAGAAGTCCCAATCTGCTCAAGTTCTTCCGCTGAAGCCTGCGCCATTCTGGAAGCTTTTTGCTGGTCTCGGCAGCACCAACAAGTCTGCCATTTCTCTTCTCTTCTCCTCCTATCTGACTCTCGTTCTGTCCTCGCCACCCTGTTCTCTCCTTCGTCTTTCCTCTTATCTCAAACTCTGTGGCAGATCTGGCAGGAACTGTCTTTTTTCTCCTCCTGTTCTATCAGGCTACAATGAGTTTCCGGATGCTCGTTTCTCCCGGAGAACGATGCGGCTGATGAGCTGGCCAGTCGGGGAGCACTACTTGCGTCCTCTGCAATCCCTTGCAATCTCTCTCCTCTTATCTCTCGTGTACACTCTTGTCTTTTCTCGGACTGGAGGCGTACTGTCTCATCTAAATTCTTCAACACACAGGTTCCCTCGAATTCCACCGAGGAATTTGTGCTCCCACGTCACGCTCCCTGTGTTCTCTCTCGTTTTTGCTGCCATGGATACAGCCTACTGTCAAGTTTTTATCTCTCTAGGATTGGCAGAATCGAGGCCCTTCCTGCAGCGCCTGTGGACACTCGTACCAGGACACCTCTCATCTCATTCTGCACTGTCCAGCTACGGACTCCTTGCGCCGCTCGCTCTTTGGCGACTCTCTGTCTCTTTACGACCTCTGGTCCAGACCCTGGAGAGTTGCCAGGCTTCTGGGGCTCCATGGTCTTCCACCATGCCCTCATCCGTCGGAAGGGTTCGGGTAACAACAACAACTAGTGGGTTCTATTTGACTGACCCAAAGTTGGTTTTCCTGTAATTTATGAGGGATATGGTTGCATTTGGTGCTGGATTGCATTGCTAAAGGCTTATTATATTAAACAAACTTTTTGTATCGCTTTTAGCATAAACTTTTGCTTACATAATGCACGCCTGCTGAGTTAACAGCCACTAAATCTTCGTATTACTTTCAACCAGTTTAGATTTTTGTGAAGTTAAAGTACTGTCTTAGCTATCATAATCACACTTACCAACGAAATAATACATAGTCATGAATAAACAGCGACAACAACAATAATTGAATCAACAATCAAAAACAACTTTTCCAAATAGCACTTACAATCATCAAATGTTCAAAGCAACAGCAATAACAGCATTGCCGACAAATTGATTTTGTGTGCTCCCCGCAAACGTAATTCTTGCACACCGAGCAAATGAAGCTAGTCTCCTTGTCCTTGTTTCTGTCTCAAAGGCTACATCACTGTCGTTTTAATTTGGCAGCACTGTCATCATTATGGTCGTTTCTTCGCTTTTGTACCGATGCCTAGAAATTGATACCCTTACAGAGGGATCACGTTGGGTATTTAAGAGCTCTTTTCTCAGCTTTGGAAGGGAATTTCTTCACTTCCTAAAGCTAATGTTGGGCTTTCGCCGTTCATCTTGAACAGTACAATAAAAGCATTTACAGCAATGACTTCGATCATATTTGAGAAGAGTGCAACAAGCCATTTTCACCATCCTGTGCAAGAAGTCAACGCCTTCTTTGGTAGAGTTGTAATACGATATAACTTATTGCTTTTGATAAGAAGTTGCATCAACATCTGTTTGCGAATATTTAGTTGACAGCATCAGCTCAACACAACTCTTTTTTGGCAACTACAAAGCTGTCATTGCTTCGTCTTGAAAGCCAAACACTGCCGATTTGACTTCTCTGCTTTTTCACACAATGAACCGAAGCGGAAGTTTTGGGTTTTTCTTTCTTGCTGTTTCAAAGGTGGCGAGTTTTTTTTCCAAAAGTTTTGTGCTAGTGGAAGGCTCGTAAAAAAGTTATCGCACGTGATATTTCGTCCAGATTTTTAGATCTCTTTTGCCATGTCGAAAACAACTGTTTTATCGTGGTTACTCATTGAAAAGTGATATTATTTTTCCTCAAGTTTATTTGCATTTTCCAAACATAAAAAGAGCTTGAATTATACATTGTCCAAATTTCGATGCCGTATTTATCTGGCTTGGAAGGTATATATTGCCGAAATGGACATCTGCCGGCACAGTAATTGCTTGTCTACCGTCTGGCAAGGCCGTGGGATGTTTGCCTCTTGTAGATACGACTCTCAAGTTTCAAAAACTTCTCTGACTAGTTGGAGTTTGTTTAAAGACATATTTCTTCTTTATTTTTGCGTCATCAAATCTTACAGTAGAACTGGTAGTATTTGCCGAAATCTTCTATGACTCATTATGTGATTGAAAATCGATCATATATCATCATCTTCAAAGCTGAGTTGTATTATTACTTCTTGATTTATAAAGTCCAATAAGTATTGTCACGCCAGTATATCCCTTGAACTCTTCAGCTTCTACAGTTTTTCATTCTTAACTGCGATGAGCCTAAAGTTGCAGAAATGACGTTGTGAGTAGCAGCTCTGCCAGCTGAATGTCCAACAGAATTGAAAGACCAGCATTCAGATTTATTTCAAGAGAGAAAAGGGGTTGTGAAAATTGTCAATGGTGCATTTTCATTATCACTTTCGGTGAAGGAACCTGAGCAAGAATAGTTGCTAATGCGATGAACCTCACCGTCGTAAGGAGATAAAAATTCATCATCGCTAAATTTTTCATTCTTTTCTTCTACCAAACGCTCAACATCTCCAGTGGTCATCACTTTTCTCTCCATATCAGAATTTCACTCATTTGCATTTCAAAATTTTTTTGTATTGTTCTTCAAAGAAATTTTCTTGACGAGAACCAAGCAAAAACGATATATTGTCACGAATAACAACTTACAGCAGCTTCAAAAATTGTTATTTTGGATGTTATGCAGTACAAAACATTATTCAGCTAAACTTGTTTACAACTTTTCGATTGTTCGATAGTGATTGTGGCATAACATTAGCCTGTTAAAAACCAGCACAAGTACACAAAATGATGCTGTCAAAATATTCGTACCCATGCAACAGCCGAATTTGCACTGCAAAGCAGTTGGGGTCTGGCAGATTTTAACAACAGCAAGCTTTTAGAACAGGAATTCGTGAACTGGGTGGGGGGAGAAGGTTTACATGGAGGGCGGGTGCTTAGATGCCATGCCCTTCCTTAAAGAGATTGAAACGGTTTGTAGAAATCAGCGTATGGAAGAAATTGATCTTCGAAGAAACAAAAACTAATAAATAAAAAAGTCTTGATGTTGATTTGGAGAGCGCATAATTACTACTCTGAAGATGTTTATTTTCAAAAAAAGAATAGATCTTCATACAGTTTTGGCAATTTAGAATGACGACGGCTAGAATCAAAATCACGTCCTAAAAAAGGATTTCCTGGATGAAGCGGGGGCATAACCTTTTGCTGACATTATCAAGAAAAGCGCATCTCAAAAAGTTTAAGAATCCCTGTTTTGAAAGTTGTTTTAACGAATAATGGCTGAAACAAGCTGGCAAATAAAACAAATCTAACGAAAATCCTTTCTAATATTAAAGAATTTGCAATATAATAAGCATATGTTATGTATGCAAGTGATACTGCCGGAACGTTCGCTGTTGCTGAACAATATTAACTTTCACACGTGATAATATTTTTAAAGAACATTAAAGCTTCAGTAATTGCAGTCTTTCTTGGTAGCCGTTAGAAAAAAGTACGATTTTTAGCCTTTAGGGCAAAAACTATACATTACCTGCAGCCACTGTGGAACTTGGTGATCGCAGCGTTTTCTGGTGACGTGTCCAAATGAATACGTAGACTTAAATAGTAAATATTAACTTGATCTAATTTTAAAGTCACATCTTAAAAATTTTAGACAAAAGTAGCGAAAAACCACAAGGATGAGGTCAAGACAGTTTAGGTTGACTGAAGTTTTAGTTTGAAATTGTATCAAGGCTACGAGAAACCAAATTTAAGTTTAAAAAAAAAGAGTCTTCATTACAGTTATTTAGTTCTCAGATTAATTCTTTATGTAAATATTTAAGGAGTTAAACTTCAATAATCAAATCACATGGAAAGGAAAAACAGGAAAACTTTACTAGTAGAAGTAGCCATTATCGTTTTCGTTTCAATTGCTGTGCATTTTCCTGTATTTGACGGACCTTTTCTCTTTGACGATGTGCCAGCTTTATTGAACAATGCCGATGTGCAGGTAAAATAAGCTCTAACAAAACACGATAGAATAAGAATTGCAATCAAAAGTAGCGATTTCAACGGATTAAGGTTTGATGTTATCCTGGATTGAAAAAACTTTTTTAAATCAGCTTTCATAGATAGGCTAGCTGATAATTGGCCACTGTTCTCAGAATTTGGATTCAATTCTTTCGCTGGACAAAATAACAATAAGCAAAACTAAACAAAATATGAGTAAGTAAAGCTACTTCAGCGTGAAGCGGTAGGTTGAGTGTTAGACTTGTCATCGAATGACTTCAAGTGAGCGCTGACAAAGCTTCGCTGCACGCACTGCATCCTAGTGGAACGGTAATATGCATCAAAGTTCATATTTAAAGTTCATACTTTAGCTTGTACCGACTACAACAAGACGCACGAGTAGTTACTGACTCGAAGACCCTATCAAGATCACGGCTCAGTCGTATAACTTTTCAGTGCTCTTGTGTTTCAGTGAACTGAATAAGTTCTCATCCTTTTTTAGGATGGTTTGTGCAACCTACTTAGATTATTATTTCCTGGAATTCGGGAAGAGCATTGGACATACATATTGTTTGGCACCGGTACCAGAATAAATAAAACTGATTTTTTCAGGAAAAAACTCCGTTTTTTCAACTATGGTCGAATGACTTTTGGGGAAATCCAGTATATAAAAACAACAGCCATAAATCTTACAGACCCCTAACTATTGTTGTATTCAGGTAAGAAGCTAGGCATTAATGTTGGTTTAAAATCTGCGATACCAATTATACTCACGAAGTTGCTTACACTGTTTAGCCGCATTTCAATGTAAATCTGATGCATCAAGCTATGCAGCCACCAATGCTAATTACAAATCAATGAATGCTATCGAAATAATCAAACGATCTTGCCGAGTATAACCAAATACAATTATCAATGTGAAACAAATTTGCAGCAAACGCTTGGGATCTTCGGTCGATACCCGGGCAAAAACTTGATGTACTGATGTTTATATTTTATTACGACATTTTGCTAAACGCTGTTAGTCAAGTCAACTAAAATAGTGCAACTGATTACTGTACTTTAAAATTCAATAAACCAAGGCCAAGTAAAGCATTTATGACGTTACAATTTAATTATTAAAGAAGAAAGCAATAACTAGTAATGCAAGAGGCTAGCGATGCACTTAGCAAAACTGCAGACAGTGACACTGTTTCGACCTACCAGGTCTCTTCAGTGCAGTTGGTGACCGACAAGAAGCTAGAGGCTTTTAATAAAGCATAGCTTAATAAAGCATAGCAAAGTGACAAGTTCTGATTGTTAGACAACCAGACGTTTCGTCGAGTCCGAATCAATAATGTAATTTTAGTGTGTAGACAAACTCTTTCTGGAGACAAAGCTCTGGTTTAAGCATTTTGATTAAAGTTGCTTCCAAGGTAGGTAAATGAAAAAGTGTTCTTCTTTAGCCAAAATAGAAAATTGGTTGTCATTGTAGTAAGAGGTGCATTTTTTTATTGTTGAGGAGGTGTTTGTCCAATTGCCGAAGTACTGGTATGGTTAGATTGAAATAAGGCACGATCTGGTTGAGCTTGATTTTTTATTGGTTTTTGTATGTGCTGTTTTATTCTATCCTGCAGTTTTTAAGATGTGCGGCCTACGTACCGACAATCACAGCGGAACACGTATTGATAAACGACCATACTTTGTTGCTTGGTAGGCACAACATCTTTGCGGACCGTTGGAAGCATCTTTCTTGTGGAAAACACTACACGAAGTTTTACTGGACCAAAACATGAGCTGATAGCAGTTTTGCATTGATTTTCAAATTTTGTGGAGATATTGCCAATCCATGGTAGCTTAAGGTAAACTGGACCTTTTTCCGGTCCTTTCTTTGGCGGTAATTTGAACTCTTCAATCTTTGTTTTTATTCTCGAATTAATTACATTTTCTGGATAACCATTGGAGCAGAGAATCGATCGCATGAAATCTATTTTCTGGGGTAATTTTGAAGGCGAGCAAATTGACAAGAATCGGTGTACAAGAGTTCTAATAAGATTGTTTTTTCTGCTTTTGGGTCCAAACAAATCCCAGCGATTGTACTGGCCGGAAAATGAAGGTTTTCGGTAAACGGAAGTTAGGAATTTTGTGTTACTTTTTTCCACAAGCACATCCAAAAAAGGTAATTTGCCATTGACTTCTATCTCATGAGTGAAAGTGAGGGACTGATGCAGTGAATTGAGTTGCTTTTAGAATCGATTGCAATTGAACTCATCCTCAAACATGGCAAAGGTGTCATCCACATACGAGTATCTAAAATAGATTAAAGGTTGATTGTTGTAAATAAATAATTTTTCTTCTTGATATCCAACTAAGACATTCGCTAGGGCTGGACCAAGTGGACTCCCCATAGCGACACCATCAATTTGCTTATACATTTTGTTATTAAAACTAAATTCAACAGAAGTAGTTGAAATGTTCATAAATTCCATAAAGACGTCTTTATCCATGATTGGAGGAGTCAAATTGCTTTCATACAAGGAGTCCGCACAAATTTGGATAGTTTCTCCCAATGGGATGTTGGTGAAAATACTGGAGATATCAAAAGAACACAGAAAAGTTTGATCCGAGTCTGTAGTAAGATCTTGACTTGTTTTAGCAAAGGTAAACGAGTTTTTAATACAGCGGGCTGAGTATCGATCGAGCACCGGTTGAAGTATTGGGCAGAGCCACTTGGCCAACTCATGTTGAGATGAACCAACCATGGAGAGAATTGGTCTTAGCGGAATAGATCTTTTGTGGGTTTTGGGAAGTCCATACATTCTGGGTCTTAGTGAACCTGTAGGCCGAATGTCATTGTATATCAAAGGTGTAAATTGATCATCTTTCTTTAGTTGCAGTAGCCGTCTTTGCAATTTACTCTTCATCTTGACAATGTTATCATTTTCTTCCACAGGGTCTAAACAAATAAATTTGTTGCTGTCACATAAAATGGTTTCCATTTTGGCAATGTAGTCGGTGCTGTTTAGAATCACTACTCCGGAACCCTTGCCTGTTAGGTAATCAGAATACTTTAGAAGTTACAGTTTTGAGCTGTCGCACAGTTTTCACAAGATCCACATAATCGAGAGCTGAAAATAAAATATTTATTCTGTAGCGTATTTATAAATTGCATTTCATTAATAATACATTAACAAATCATTCTAAATATTTACGCTGTGATTTCCTCGAGATGTTTTAAGAGACCAAACTCTCTCTTAAATTTTTGCTCTATTCTCTCAAAATTTGCACGATGCTTAGAACTTGTTATTTCTTGAAGTTATTTAAAACGGTTACTGCTAAATACAGCTTTGGAGATCTCAACAAGCTATTGCTATAGTTTTAAACAGGTAGCCTTAACCTTTTTTTACATACAATCCGCTTTTACGTTATGTCGAAAACATCAAATTTTACTATATTTAAAAAAATTAGGGCTGTATCAAATATGTGACTATCCGGTTTACGGCATTGTATGTTGCTTTTTCAACTACCCAATATTCCACCGAATACCTAGATGATATCTAGCGAGAATATTTATTTTGACAAAAAGCACTTTGAAATAAAGCGATACAACAAAGCTTAACTCCTCAAGTGGAAACCAAGCAACAAACATTAGATATAAGCCTAGGTACGTCTGCATTTATTTGGTTATATTCAGGGTAGTAAGATTTTTATGAAACAGTGAAATTTCTGCTGGCGTTTGTTAAAGTGTGAGCAAAGAGCTGCTGCTGCTGCTGCGTGGGTTCTGCTGGCTCTGCTAAAAGACACAAATGCAGAGTAGTTGTTTGTTAACGAAATAAAATGGGAGCAAATAAAATTAAAAGTATAAAAAGCAAAAAACGTAAAATATCGAAAAAAAAATTCACAACAAATTTTGAAGGTGCAATGCGGCAAAAATTAGAAGCCAAGGCTGTATTATTTAGAAATTGGTAGAAAACAAATAATGGGAGGAAATAGTTTTCCAAAAAGCGTTTCTGTAATGTTAAAACAATTGCAAAAATTTTGAACAATTGAACTTTAGTTATTTCAAAGACACACTGAAACCAACTCCTTAAACGACCTTGCTTTAAATCAGAGATATGCAAGCTTTTAGCAACGCAGGGCTAAGGAGGCTGCGAATAAAATCACGGAACAAACTTCAAGGGAATTCTCCAAAAATTGTAGAATGGGGCAAGGGTTTTGCAGAAATTTTTGTTATATCTAAAGAAAACCTTAAAACAAAATTATGAAAATCTCATTTGAATTCATGGAAAGTTAATCCAAATTTTTGAATATCGTTTTTTATCGTTTTTTGTTTTTTATCGTTTCTGAGTATAATGCATTCTGAGTGGAATAAAATTACTTTGACTGCAACATAAAACTGGTTTTATAAAAATACGAGACATTTATCTAAAGCAGCGTTTTATATGGCAACACTTTAAGGAAAAGTTGATAAAAATCTGCACTAAAATTTGAACCAAAATCAAATGGAAGCAATACCTTTGGCCAATTTGCGAACTTGTAGACAATGGCAAATAGTCCAGTATGGCGATAGGGTGTAAAAAATTCCGCTTTTTACGCCAATGGGTCGGACTTGCAATTTTCATTATATCTCTAATACTGATTCTCACAAAATAGACACACAGGTTTCAACCTACTAGGCTATATATTAAGCTAATTAAAAAAATTGTTTTTTAAGACCTTTTATGAAAGATTCAATGGCGCTTTAAAAATATTTATCACAAAATTTATGATACCAGCCTCACTTTATTTAAGAACTACAACATTCTACAGGTTAAGAAATATCGGTTTGCTGGCCGCAGGTTACACATCTTTACCTTAAACAAAGCTTTTCGGACCCAGCTTTGACTATAGTCCTTTCCATAAAACTCTGGTTGAAACCATTTGCAATTTCTTGTTATAAAGGAAACCGTAATTTTGTGTTGTGTAAAGACAGTGAGCTTTTCTTGTTGCTGTAAATATCACTGGCAAAGCTAAATAGTTGCTCCTAAACGACAGTAGTTTTACACATTAAAAACATATTGAATAAAAGAGATCGGAGAGTATTGGCGCTCGGAGGACTTTGAAAAGTGATGAAGGGAGCACAAAAGAAAGTTGAACCAATTTTTGAGCATAGCAAATTAAGTTGATAGTTTTGGTTTGTTGTCAAGATAAAAAAGGGGGGGCACAATGCAACGTCAATCTCCCTACATACGTAAATGTCCGAGCGACTGCAAAATTACGATACAATTTGAGAGCAGTCTCCCTGACATGCCTTTATGGTTGATGATACAATATTTTTTTACGTAGGTTAAAGTGCAAGAGCAAATAATCCTAGCTGGGCAGGTGGGGATCTGAAAAGGAGGGGATGGTGCACCCTTCCAGTTGTTATAAAGTGATATGTAGTAGTGACCAGCATTCAAAAACCTAGCATCTCTATTCAATTACTTTTTTGTTCAAACTGTTAGATCCTGTTCAGACAAAAAATTCTGGTGAAAGGATGTTTAAAAATTAAAAAAGACTGTTAAATTATAACTTTATTTGAATCTAAGTCGCAATTACTGAAGTAAAAACAAAAAGGGAGTAATATATTTGTTAAAGATTGAACACATTCAAAGTGTGCTATTTGATCGATTTGTTTTAAAAACATATAACGTGAAATATCCGGGAGCCAATTCCGGCATCCAGTGTTTTTAGATATCTAAGTATTTGCATAACTTAGTATCCAGTACACCCTCGAAACGTGATGGTGGTCTATTAAAATTTTTTAAGGGGTCATCAAACTCAAACCTTAAAAAATTCTCTCTACATGTATCCTAACAGTTGGCTGCTGGCTGCAGACATTGGCTGCAGTCCAGTTGGTTGCAGACATATCACGTCTTTATCACACACAGCAGCGTTGAGGTACTTTTTGTCCTGATAATAAAGCAATCAAAAATTTGTCATTAACATTTTTTAATGCCAAGTAAATAGTATTTATGACAAGTTGTAATTTTTAGATGCATGCATAGCATTTGGGGAAATTGGACACCAGCTTACCATAGACTCAATTTGATTCTTCATGCTATTGTGTCAGTATTGTTTTTTATCGTTTGTCGAAAATTTCTTCCCAACTCTCTGACAACAACTTCCCACTTCGTTGCTGGAATTCTGTTTGCCCTTCATCCGATTCACAGTGAAACGGTAAGCTGTTGTGTAATAGATTAAAATACTGCAACGTTGAAAAAATCAGCAGGCGATATATATACTGAACAATTTTATTAAAACTGAACTTTTCTCTCATCGCATTCTCCTTATCAGAGAATCAAAAAACATGCTTGTTTTGTACTTTAAATTAAAATTGTCGCATACTGTAATAGATTTCATGCTGTACCGTACCTCTCTTAAGGAAGAGGAACAGCAAACACAGCAACAACAACGATACATACTAAAACATGGGCAAACATCAAGAAAATATACTCGAATACAGTTACTTGACCACATGTCAAACAACAAATATCAGAAATCATTAGCAAAAAAGAAAAATCTAAGGTAACCTTGCGTTTCCCTTAATTTGGAAGTAGGAAACACATTTCTGATATTAAGCTATTTTAAAGCAAAATAGCAAAAATGTCTTTCATATGGTGCGATTTTGAACAAGAATGTTGTTTTCTTTTGACTTTTTATTAAACTTTGTCAAGTTCTGCTGACTACTCAATATGTTGCATTTTTATGTTGTAGGTTACTTTGTAAAGTGATAGGTTGGGTGTTAGCTTTTGTTTAGGCACAAAACGGTTTTGCTCTGTCAAGAAATGTAAATTAAAAGATTATCTTTGATTATGACGTTGTGATGCATCCCGAATATCCTTATGACACTCACCCAGAGGTGGTGATCAATCGTACCAAGTTTGATGTTTGTAAGTCCAGTAGTTTTGGAGGAGTTAAAGCGTAAGTACGTACATACGCAATCGCTCTTTACATGTGTAGATACTAGAAATTCAAACGTCTGCCGATTTTGCAATTTTGTGGTATCAGAGAAATACCTACGTACCAATGTTCTATTTAATTCAAAAACGATGAGACCAGCTTTGTGTGTTCGCAGTTTCACGTAATGCAGTCAAAATTGCAAAGTGTTTGGGGGCACAGAGTCAAAGTGGTTGGGGGATCGAGGGAAAAATCACGGCCGCATTTAGCCACTTAAAAACCACCTTAGACTAAGTTTTTCAATAAATGGGACGTTTTCTCAAAGCATCTTCTCGTCAAGACCATCGAAGCAGGCGATGCATTTATTTATCTTTATTTGTGGCAACGTAAGTTTGCCCACATGTAAATATTGGAAAAATTTACTAAGGTTCTCAGTAGTGGGTACTAGACATTCCTCAGGCTCCCTCTTAGCGACGAAAGTACATTAACTGAAACGTGATTACTCTTGTTAAATCCCAACTTATTTGTCTAAATATTTCAGGTTTGTGGAGTTGTTTGCTGCGCTGAATTGCTGTCAGCTGTGTGTTTTATGACTGCGTTACTTCTCAACGTTCAAAGTAATTCAGAATCGGAAAAGCCTAAAAAGTCTCAGAATATCGATGACAACCAATCAAAAAGTGATGTACAGCAAATCAACAACAGTAAGCAAAATTCAATGCATTATATCTACTTCAAATTGACGTTCGGTTTTGAAAGCATTCACCAAATGTTTGTTTTGAAAAAGACTAATTGCGTCGTTAAAAACATTTATATATCATCGTCTAATTGATTTCATTCATGTCTACGCAAGATACAGAGAATTACAAAAGAAGGTTGTAGCAACTTCTTTTAAACCGAAGTATTTGCTAAAAGCGCTTTTTAACTAGTAGTTAGTTTTTGTGGGGGTGTAAGGCTCTTCACTTGTTTTATAACTTAAGCTGCTATCGTGTATTTCTTATTCACTTCACTTTATCATCCAGATCGAAATAATGCATACCACCAAGAAAGTTTAGAAATAACTCAGCTCAAGAACAGCTTTCAAGGGTGAAGGAAAATCTTTATTATTAAATGGAAATCAGCTTTTCTAAAATCTGTATCTTCAGCCCCTCGCCCGTATGTTAGCAAGCAAGATCATAAAAAAACGGGACGATTGAACTACCCGTTTCCTCTAATACTGCTTTGCACATAGACTCACCAAAAGATCACTCCTATCGAAACTCAGCGAATAGTGAAAATGACGGATTACGAAGGCGGAATGTCAACAAATTAAAGAAAGAATCTGCTAAAGTAACAGCAAAAATGAAAGACGATGATGCAGGGAAAACAGTTGATGATGACGTCATTACCATATCATGGGTGCCTTTCACAACATCGTTGGTTTTAGCAGCTTTAGCCATGTTTTTTAAAGAAACTGGTAAATATTGAATTACTATAAACAAGGCTTTTCACATTTTACAATAAAAGTTGGTTATTGTAATCAAAATTGATAAACTGGAATAATTTTTAGGCGCAACATGCTTTGACCAAGAAAAATAAATGTCTTTTTACTCCTTGCCTCAGGTCCTTAACATCCTTAATACACCACTGCACATCTGTAATTTCGTCAACTTGAAAGGCGAAAAAATTGATTACTTGCTGTTTAACATCCAAAGACATGTGTACGATTCTTCTCTTAACCGTATCATCAGGCAAAGATATTTGCTCAACCTTCTTTGCACAAGTCTCTCCCAAAACTAATTTCACCATAGTTGTAGCATAAGGTTTCACCAGTGTTTCTCCAATAGAATGAGGTTTGGTTTGCTTAGCAATTGCAAATGCAGTTTCATAGGATGTCTCAACTAAGGCTTTGTTTTGTTGTTGAAAACAGCCTTGGGAATCAAACTTCTGCCGTTATAAACTGGCTTCATTGCGTTTGAAGACACTTAGATCCTTCCCCGCATGTTGTGGATGTTTTGAATCAAAATGGCGCTTGAGTTTACTAGGTTTCATTGCTTCCACACACATTACATAAAACACACTGAGGCATAGTTAGGCCATTCTCAACAATTGAAGTAAAACCTAACCTAAGATAATCTTTATCGTATTTGCGTTGCTTAGCCATAATCCTGAAAGAAAGATTAACGAAAACTTATATTTTAACCGTTAAAATTTAACGCGAAACTATATACACTAAAACGCCAATAACGTGGCTAACATAGCATTTTATGATGTGCACATTATTACGTCACAAGTCACTATCGCATTTACCAGAAAATTAATGCAGTTAATTGAGAGGGAGTTCGGGAACTAAAAATTAGAGATGTTACATGTAAAAAAATGAAAAAGGCGAAACATTTGGAAGGCAAATGGCAAGCAGCTAGCCTAGATAGAACAATTTATCAGTCGATGAATTCGTAACAAAAAAGAACAAACAGTATATAACTCAAAAAGATGTTGCGCGACCCTTTGAAAGATGCTCACGGATTCCAGTTTGATAACCAATGCTCTCGTTGATTTGCATGCGTTGTGTCGTGGCACATTTAGTTTTCACATAAAGTTCATTAATTGTAGGTCTAAATAAAACAAAAAGCTGGTCGTGGGGTAAGTTGGACCAGAGGCTCTTTGTTGAACACGACGCATGGCTCAACTTATCCCAGACCACCATTCAAACAAAAGCTCGATAAGATATGAAAATGCTTTGGGTTTTAAGTTCTAAATCTCAGTTAACCATTTTTTTCATTTTGTACTAACACTTTAAACACTTCTATTACCCTTGCTGTGTTTAACAAACTAATCATACACTACATTAAAATACCTTCAAATTACACAAAAACGTTAAAAAATAAATTTCTCGTTTTTTATCACGCTTGTTCTGATCACATGCGATTTAAACTACAACTGAACACCACATGCTTGGCAACGATCACTTAGAAGAAATAGTTCTGTTGTGATGTCACAAACGTCGGAGATAAGATGGTAGATCAACTTGGACACTAGTTCTACTTACCAGACCTTTTCATACTCTTTTGAAATTGTTTTCAGAGCTGCTCGGCTACTACCATCTACCTCCTATCTACAGTTGCATCATATTTTGATCTTGTATTTCATCAAAATTAAAAATTTTTACCACTTGCAAGATGGCAAAGACTTTTGCTTGAAAAACTATGGGTTTCAAAGTAGAAAAATCTTGTGTTATTTAAAAGTTATCTCAATGTTCCCTGTAAATTCCAGCTACTACTCTTTCGACCACTTGACAGCGGATGACGTATATATACGCAAAACCATGCTTTAAGGCATATCACACAAAATCCTGTTACTGACTCTTTTTGATAATAAATTGATCTATTTTTATCATTATATTGTATAGTTTTATTAATATTTTTTAGTTGTTCTTTTTTTAAGAATTTTCAATTTTATGCAATTTTTCTAAAAAAAACGCTAGCAGGACATAGAAATGCTTTTAAAAATCCGCTTTCAAGCGGTTAATGTTATTACCATCAGTATAATACTTAATAAAGTTTTGGTTTAGAGCTTATTCATAATCGGTTCTCTGACGACGCCGTATGTAATTGACTAACTACCCTTGACATCTGCAGTGCCCCTAGCATACAGATCCTTGCGATGAATTTACACATTACAACGGTTCACTATCGTTAAATTCTGAAGTAGGCTTCCTTCTCTGAAACCCTGATTTCGAAGGTCTTTGCTGGTGGTAAGTCTTCGGACGTCTTGCTTCATACCCAAGATAATTATCTACAGACGGTTCAATTGTCTCAGCAAAAGCAGTTGCCAAACTGTTTCACCAGGTGTACCCCTTTTTATCCTTGAAGTGATGGCGGACTCAATCAGTTGTTAAAACAACGTTTGCTTAGAAATTCCAAATGCAGTGTCTTAAGATGCGTCAACTAAGACTTAGTTTTGTTGTTCAAATTAGCATTAGGCATAAAACTTCTATCATTTTAAAGTTTAAACCAACCTAATTGTGTTAGAAGAAGCTAAGGTCCTTACCTGCATATTGTGAAAAAATTATGGCGCTTGAGTTTACTGGATTTCATTGTTTCCTCACTCACAGCAGCATTAAAAACTGAAATAGCATGAAAAACACTTTGAAGTTTAGTCATGCCATACCCATTGAAAAACCCTAACTTAAAATGACTTTTTGTGTCGGTAGAAAGTGTTATTGCAAACTATATAACAGTACCTGATCTTTTGTTTTACTGATTAGAAACATTTCATGCACAACAATTCATACTTCATTTATTGCAACTTGCGAAAACAAAAAAAATATTGCAAGGTAGCGTGGACGGACAAAACAAATAAGACACAAGATTTTAAAAGGCAAATTGACTAATATTAAAATAATTCATTTGCAGATAAATTTATACTTCGCAGATAATTTGCAGATAAATTCGCAGATAAATAAATAATATTATAATAGTTCATTCGCAGATAAACAAAAACGAGCAAACGTAGTCTTTAACTCAAATAAGGAATATTTTGCGGATCCTCTAAAAATTTCTCTAGTACCCCAAGAAATGCGCGAGTCCCAGTTGGACAACTGCGTCTTAATAATTTGCTTTGTCCATTCCGAAGCTTCCTTGTGCATGCGAATCACTAGTATCTTCTTCTCATGAGTAAAAAGTTATTTCGATGCAAACTAAAAAGCCTGAATATAAACGCAAAATCATTTGGGTGATGGCGTTTTGAAATTCAAGGAGATTTGGTTCATTCATTCCTACATCCCTTTCAGATCCTTTTCGTACAACAGTCAGTTTCAGGCTGTTGTATTTTGCTTCTTTAGCGTAACTGATTTGAGTGTTGTGTACCACTCGAAGAGTTCATAGTAAGCGAAATCTATTTAAAGCCCTAACCCTTATGAACAAAGTACGTGATCACCATAATCGGTGATTTGGGTGTAATATCCACCACCATAATCCTGACTTATTAGTTTCTCCTGCATGCGTTTGTGCCGGAGGCTTGAGGCTGTAGTTGATGGAGTGTTTGAAGACTCTCTCAATTTTTTAATAATTCAGAGCCAAGAACACTAGAATCCGTTTATGCTGGAAATTTTAAATTGTCAATTGTCAATCCCCATCATAATGCGTTTCCTTTCTCTCTTTCTTGGATTTTTACTTGTTCCCTCCCAGGTTTCCATTCGGACTTGCCAGAACCATCCTTAGATGAGCTCAAATTCTTAGTAGAGCCATTGGGATTTTGTGCTGAGCTCGGCTTCTCAACCCAACGATGCCTCTTCTGTTGCCTTCATACTTTCCTGGGAAGAATTCTTCTCAGGAACCTTCCAGGCATGGCAGTTATTATTTGAACTTGGCACAATCTCAGTGGCGTCAGCTCTAGACGGTTGCAATTTATTTGATTTGGTGCTATTAGCCAAAACTTCGTCGATTTTCAGTTGTGGAGGTGCCTTAGACAATAGGAATGAAAACCATAAGATACTTTTAGTTTTTCATGACATCTTTCGTTGGATCGGTTTTCTTTATATCTGAAAAAAATCCCAAAGACCAGTTTGTGATTAAAGCCGTCACCATTAAACTATGCCGCATCTATTAGTGGCATTATATCTGAGATAGAAGAACGCAAACTTGACATACAGCAGTGGTCTCAGGAATGCCCTCTCCCAGTACAGGTCTCAACGAAAGCTACAAGTGCGTGGAAATTTTTGCAAGCTTACACAAACAGCCCTCCACAGTTGGTTAGACCAGAAGCGTGCCTGTTTGACTACTTTGTAGCTGCGATTCGGAACGCGTTTTAGACCAGCACCTTCTAGAGACAATGATTTTCCACCATTATCACACAACGACTACCACCAAGTTAATAGGTAGAACCAACAAAACTCATGGCTTCTGATGTGCCTTCAGATTAAGACATAGAAAGAACAAGACGTCTCATTACCATTAAATGCTGTTGCATAATGGATTAGCTCTTGTCTATTTTAATTTTACTCAGAAACACCTCTTTTACCTGTGTCAGAGATTCGTAAGCCAACATGTAGCTGCTTCCGCCAGGCACCACGAGGCGGTAAAATTAAAATTTTGCATGGTATATACGGTAGAATATTGCTTATTCATTGAATTTTTGAAATGTATATTAGAAAAAATTAAAGAAAAGGATAAAAATCAACGCAGACTAGTTTATCAAAGCTGCTCATAAGGAATCAACAGAAATCTAAAATCTACATGTATTTTAACAAATACTAATTGATCCCTCACTGTTTTTGAGCAGTCTACAAGCAAAATGGTAATAACTTGGTAGTCTATAATTGATTTAGTTTTTTAGTTGAAACGTAAAACTTTTAGGCTTTACTGTGTTGGGCTTTATCATTGTTTACGAAGCAATGGAAGCTATAATCAGAAAAGGTTCATTGGTGGATGCGATGATGTTTTGCTTCAGTCATTTAATAATTGTGAAAATTCTTCTGATTTTGAGCTGGGTAAGCAAAATATACTTTAAAATAGGTTATGTTAGATGACGCCAATAATTTTGGGAATATGGAACGGTAAATGCAGTCTTTAAATTTTGCATTACAAATATTCATAAACTACAGTTTATGAATTATACATTTAATCAAAAATTTACAATTAGCTTTGAAATTTTTAGTTCACCTGTCAAAAATCATATGCTTTATTTTTGAACAGGGTATTGCTTTTATGACTTTGCGAATGCGAATTATAGCGTGGACCCCTCCACATTTTTCTAATGAAAACAATCCTATTCCACAGCAAGAAAGTGTGTTCATAAGGTATAAATAGATTTAGTGTGCTGCGTTGTAGCTTGTACAGAAAAGCATTGTTTACAAAATTGGTAGAGGGAGCCAGGTAAAGTAGGAGATGGTAGAAAAATCGAGATATCACTATCCTTAAATGATGGTGCTGATGGTCTCGAAGGATTTTATTGATGTATCATCATGACTACAAAGCAGTAGTATAAAACAACTTCAAAGGCAAGTCAATTTTACGAATCACCCCAGCTAGCAGCAATGCTAATGAGATGGGCAGTTAAAATCATCTTTATACCGACAATTTAATACTGCGTTTTTTGTTCCAGATTGTGCAACTATCTTTATCTATGTTGGTACAACTTTTCTCTTCTAATATGTCCAATAAACTTGAGTTATGATTACTCGTTTGACTCTATTCCGGTGATTACAAGCACATGGGACCCTCGAAATTTAATTTCTTTTACTTTCATTCTTGTTTCTTTTGCTGTTTTAATTTTTGGAGTTTTCCATTTGCAACGAAAGGTAAGACGTTTGCTATTCTGTTCGATAAGTCAAGTACGACTATTACAGCTTCTTGTTACCCTCATTACCATTTATTTGAATAAAATGCATGATGATTGCTTAAATCGAAGTTGTGCTGCGTGATGATCCACGAAAACAGATTGATTTCTTAGGTCCACAACTTTATATTTCGCCTTTTTAAGACTAAATTCGTATATTGTTCTCCCAAAAAAAAGGCTTTTAATTTATTGCGTCATAGCATTTGGTAGAAGAGCCACCACTGTCAAACTGCAACATGATTTCCGAAAAAAAGGTCTTGCAGTTTGTTTCAAGATCAAATGGTCTTTTTATAATCATGTACCAAAAACAATCAAGTGTGCATGCTTTTTGACTTTACAGTGGTGGTTTTTTTATGGAAATCTAATTTACAAAAATTTTTTCTGCTTGACAAATTCTAATGAGCAGAAAGTTTATTAAAAAATAATATAAATAAAACGTAACATTGAAAACTTAAAAACATTGAAGAAGATTTTAAACCAATTGTCCTACCCACAATAAATAGTATACCCATGCTTTGCAGTTAGCACTAATGTAGTTGATGGTATTAAATGGGTAAATGCTCGCATCGCATGTATGTAAATAAAATGAAAATAAGGTAATTGCTATTACACCTTGGGACAGATTTCCAGGTATTAGAAACCTATAATCTGAGATGTTTTGAACTTTTACCAAAATTTTATAATCCAATTTTTTGCTGTTTTGATGGCAACTTTCTCCAACTTTGCTGTAGCGATCCAACAAGGATGCAGTTATGAGAGGATCTTTGTGCTGGAAAATCTTTTCTTTGGAGATTAACTATTCGAAAGCGAGAATTTCGGCCATATTGCTTTTCAAACAAATATGAAAGTGAGAATTTTGTTCTCCAAATAAACACGAAGATCTTTTGCTATTTTTTTTGAAATCACCATCTCTAAGTCGACAATTTGGCCTATTTTTGCCAATGCCAAGCTTTGGCATATATATATAAATAAATGCAACTTTTACTACAAATATTGAGATAAATTCGAATTTCCAAATTTTTTACGGCAATACAAAGTTGCCCTTAGACTGCCGCGTTGATATGGTTTTGAGAAAGACACTTATGGCAATTTCTTTGACTTGAATGCATCGTTTATGGTAGCACTGCATTGAAACAAATATCCTAGGTTTTGGGTCACTTGGATTGGTTCAAATATGTGTGTATTAAATATTAGTAAAATTTTTCAGTGACCTGAAAATAAAAACGCATAACCTTGTTTGCTACCGCCAATACCTTGAAAGTCTGACCCAAAAAGTAGCAGCAATTTTTGTGAATTTCTTTCAAAAAATCCATTTTGAATGGAGCTAAACAATTGTCTTTTGAGTGCCACAAATTCTATATCTTGGTTTTTCTTTCAGACAAAATGGGCGAAAGCTTTATTATTTGGGATTTCTTTTATGACTGTTACATTTCTTCCCGCTTCAAATCTCATATTCTCTGTTGGATTTGTTGTAGCTGAGAGAGTTTTGTATTTACCTAGCGCTGGTTTTATAGTAATCTTGGTTTTGTGTTGGCAAACTAGTAAGTAACTGTGGAACTAACTGTCTAATGCGTTATGTATTTAAAGCTTGGCTGTTGGAAAATTAGAATACACCATCAACAATATCAGTAACTCCCAGTAAATACAAACGTAAATTACAATGCTCTTTGTGCAGTCGCTAAGGCCTTATGGTGATTGAAAGATAAACATGAAGAAACGAGCTGGCAACATCATGGTAGCTTAAAAAGAAAATTTAAGGCAAAGTCAAAAGATATTATGACAACATGAATAGTACAGTAATTACCGACTTATCCACATTAAGATTTAATGATTGTTTCCGCTGACACTTTCTCATTGTTGATCACGGTCCACATTGCCACAGGCCTTTGCGATAGCATTTACAGGCGAAGCTTACGGATTCGAGCCAGGAAATTTTTAGGGAGCCTGGGAAACTGATGGATTGCTAGTGAGCTACAAAGAGAAGGGCAAAAAATTTAACGTCGTCAAGTTGATTTCTGGAAAAATAGTTCTTTAACTTGAAAGCGGGCAAACTTATTGGTTTCAAGAAGTCGATCTCCAAAAATAAAAGCAAAAAAGGTCTGCTGTGGCACGATAATCAGGCAATCTGCCGCTTTCAAAAGGTTGATTTCCAAAAAAAGGTCTTCGCGTTGACAAGGTTTAAAGAAGTGGATTGTAAGCAGTTTACCTCTTAAGTTGATTTTAACCAGGGCTGCACAAACTAGACACCATAAACAAGCCTCCTAACTTAAGCACCTGAGTCGGTTAATTATTTTAACTGCCATAAGCCTATGAAAAGACCTACTGAATGCAATTTACCTCCTGAACTAAATTTATTGCCTATGATCACTGATTAAACCAAATTTTTTTATTTAAGCATCTGGTTTGTTACCGGCTATACTTATTTTTAAGTTATTCCAAAAAAATATAGTCTTCTGAGTATTTTTACTGGTAGAAATTGTGACTGCATTGATTTTGCAATAGGGATAGCCAAATCAAAAAAGCTCTAAAAATTGTTCGAGTTCAGACTGCTGAAGTTTAAATCAAAATGCAACTATTTTCCTACAACAATATGGAAGTGAAAATTTGGCTTACCGTAAATCTTCGAGTATAGTCCGCATTTTTTTCTGGAAATTTTAAGGTCAAAATCCTTAGTGCGTACTATACATGAGGTTAAAAAAACATATTTTCTTAAGCGTCAGCCCAATCGCTAAATCCGATCGCGGACATCGCCATATTGAATGGTAACATGATGCACAATTGTCACATGACGCACTACCCAGAATGCACCGGTTTTGGCGCGCTTTATTAAAACCAGTACATTAATCTGAAATAAAATATTTTGTACATTTCATGTCCATAAAATGCCTCGTAGATCGTATACAGCTGTGTTTAAGCTTCAAGTTATATCATATGCTGAAGAACATGGTAATAGGGCTGCCGGAAGAAAATTTGATGTTGATGAAAATAATGTCAGGAAATGGAGAAGAAATAAAGAGGATATTAAAAAGATGCCAAGTATGAAAAAGGCAAGAAGGGGGAAAAAGGCCCAACATCCTGAACTTGAAAAAACTTTGCTTGAATGGGTAGAGGAAAGAAGACTTGGTGGCATAGCCATTAATACAGTACACTTGAGACTACAGGCAAAACTCATTGCAAAAAAAATGAAACTTAATCAGTCAGAATTTAAAGCATCACGTGGCTGGGCCAGTAACTTTATGTCAAGGCATAACTTATCTGTTAGGAGGCGAACCCACATTTCACAAAAGTTACCAGCTGATATTGAAGAAAAATTAATGAACTTTCAACAGTTTATTATTAAAATGCGACGGGAAAAGGATTACCCATTGTCATTGATTGGAAATGCAGACCAGACCCCATTAACTTTTGATATGCCTGCAGTTAGCACAATAGATTTCAGCGGTACTTCGTCAATTTCCATTAAAACCACAGGCCATGAAAAAAATCATTTTACTGTTATGTTGGCTTGTATGGCTGACGGTACCAAATTTAAACCAGATATAATATTCAAACGTAAAACAGCACCCAAAAATGTGGAATTCCCCACAGGAATTATTGTTAGATTTCAACAAAAAGGGTGGATGGATGATGCATTGTTTAGAGATTGGATTGACATTGTATGGGCCAGTCGTCCTGGTGGCAAAATTAAAAAGGACAACAGCTTGCTTGTATTAGATGCATTTAGATGCCACAGAAGTGAAGATCAACTCAAGCATTTGAAAAAACAACACAAAACAGATGTTGCTATCATTCCAGGTGGTATGACCTCCATATTGCAGCCACTAGATGTTTCTGTTAATAAGCCGTTTAAAAACAAATTGCGTGATTTATGGACTGAATGGATGTCGACTGGTGAAAAGTCATTCACTAAAGGTGGAAGGGTTCGTGCTCCTGACCTGGCTTTGATATGCAAATGGATCGTGCATGTATGGCAAGAACTAGATCCACAGATTATTGTGCACAGTTTTGTGAAATGTTGTATATCGTCTGCTTTGGATGGCTCTCAGGATGACGTTGTATGGAAAGATGATATAACTGACAGTGAGTCTTCTGTGGACTATGAATGTGAAAGTGACAGAGATTTAAACTACAATGATGCTGACATACTTACGAACGAACAAATGGACCAGATATTTAATGCTGAAAGTGACACTGAATTTGCAGAATTTGAATAAATCTTTGAATAAATGTTTGAATAAATGTTTTTGTTTGAATAAATCTTTTGCTCTTGCTCTTTGTTTTGTAACTCAAGTTAGGGGTGCGTACTATACATGAGGTTTAGGTTTTTCCCCCCAAAAAACCCTATACTTGCCCTGCGGACTATACAAAGGGGCGGCCTATACTCGAAGATTTACGGTACCTTGTTTTTCAAAGATAGCGGTAATTAAATGTCCATTGGACTTGTGCTCTCATTTATCAATATTTTTCAGCAATCGAACGATATCCGATTACCGAGAAGTTTCTACGTGTATTCATGGTTGCATTATCAATTTTTTATGTTTTGCAAACCATCAATAGAAGCTATAGCTGGAGCTCTGAACTATTGTTTAATAAGTACTACAATTGTTTTGTGCCTATTGTATTGATGTAATTTGGCAACATGTGGTTTAGTTAATTGGAGTACAGTTGCAACTGGCGATTGTAACGGAATATAACATGGCGTTTAAATCTTAATGGTTGCGAATTACATTTTGCAATGATTTCTTTCGTTTGGCAAATTTTAACTAGCAGTAAATTTATGCACGTTTTCAGAGCTTATTTTCAAAGGAATGCAAAACCACAAAATTATGGTGGAGTAAAAAATCAAAAAATTTAAAACTCAGCCTTGTTCTCATTCTGTGCCATATGAAGCCTTCGGAGAGAAAAAAAATTTTTAAATTCCAAATAAGTGGTAATGTCATGTGACCTATACTTTCGCCGGTTTTTGCATTAAATTTTTGACTATAATGCAAACAGATTTTTCATTTTTCGTTGTTTTTGTAGAAAGCTCCAAAAAGCATAACAACAAAGCGCGAATAGTCTCTAATTTCATTGTCATGGTTTAACATTTTTGCAATTTTATGTACCTACTAGGGGCTCTTTAAAACAATGAGCTATAAATTGCCTATAGCCGCTGCTAAAGTTTTTGTAGATTAGCAGGAAGCCAAGCCATAAGACAATGTTCAGGGTATCGATTTTTAAAAAGTTCAACCAGTACAAAGAATATTAAATTCAAGAAATTTATGCGTTGTTGGGGAGCACAACATTGACAAAGTTTTGAAAAATCATGTTTTGCTTAAAGCAGCTATGTTAAGTATAGCACACTTACCAGTTCAGGATAATGAAAAATAGAAGAAATATTTATTTTTTGGCTGGATAAGCTGCCAACCGACTTGATGGTGCCAGCTTTTTTTGGTCGGTCTAAATAAACTTGTCAATTACAGAGCGAGCCTGGAGAGCTTTCCAAGAAATTGCAAGATACAATACAACATGGGACGTTATTTTCAACATGCAAACAGAGCCGAAGAAGCCATGTATCATTATCAGATTTCAATGGATATATGTCCTAATTATACATCACCTTTAAACAATATGGGGATTTTAATGGAAAGTCAAAACATGTCGAAGGTATGCATGTGCATATGAACATGCACCTTTGCGTCAGGCAAGTAAAGCTGGGTTTCTAAACAGCCCATTTTGACTAGGGTTAGATTACACGACCTAAAGCTCTTGATCGTTCTATTCTATTAATCGCTTTGTAGAGGCCAGAAACTTTCATTTTTATATCTCTTTTATTTTAGACTGAAATTGAAAAGATGTACAGAAAGGGAATAAAATACGATCCAAGTAATGCTAAAATCTATACGAACTTAGGAAAGCTATTAATGTAAGCGGAAAAATTTCATTCTTTTTTGTTTCTAAGTGTATCTAATTTTTGCTCTAGAGCAAACAACTTGGTTAGGTAATAAGAATGCTACTTACTTTTGCTTACTACAATGTCGATTTTTTAGCCCAAATACTGGTTTTCAGGTTATGCCATATCGTAGGCCTATATTTGTCCTTCTATTTCATAAGATAATTGATTATAATATTTCACAAAGAAATGGAGCTACAAATACCGCTGTCGTTCTTTGACAAAAACGACGTTTGAGGGCGGTTTCTCCACAAACCATAAAAACGGTGAAAGTGGAATTAAAATTGAACTTATGTAAATATTCGCAGTTGTCAAGGCCAGATATTTGAACTTCAATTATTTAGAAAACAAAATCGCACTGACGAAGTGATAGAATTGCTGGCTGTGGCACGCGGTAAAGTCAATCACGAAGTGTCTAGTTTTCTTGAAATGATTCGTCACCTTAAGAAAACAAACATTACTCACGCTTACAGCGCTTACTTTAAAATCGTGAAGTCACTGTGTTCTTCCACTGAACATTTCAACCACATGGAAGATTGTTCGATAGCGTTGGACCAACCGATGCAAGATTTTTTGAAAAAGAAGCAAGAGAAAGGTAAAGTTCTTTTTATTGCTGTCAGGTGATCATTGGGAGATTAGAAAGCACTTCATTTGAATGAGAAGTATTTTCATTACAGTAGCTTTTCTGCCTCCATTTTCCACTACAATTATATCCGGTGGCGACATTTTTTTTGAACCTCTAAATTTTCGATGTGGAAATTTATATCTAAAGCCCAATGAAGACCTTGTTTTGGAAATTTAGGTTTTTGAAAGGGAAATTCACGACGAAATGTTTTTAACAACCAGTTTCATGAGCTCAGAAAATTTTGAAAACTCTTTGTGCTAACCGATTGAATCCCACCACTGCTGGTTCCTGATGCTGGCATTTCATTTGGGCAATATTTGCATTGTTGAAAGCATTTTTCTGGCAGAGAGTGGCCAAGCAAAAGTATCTAATGTACAGGTTTTTGAGTAAAATCATGATGCAATTTTTTGGCGCTTTTTATTCTATTTATAATTGTCTTTTTTCTCAGGAAGACGTGCTAGCCATCATCAATCAAACTTTCAGATGGTATTCTCTTTATTTATACGAGAACAACAAGCAGGAGATCTGTAAATGCCATTTTTAAAGCAATTATTATGACCTCATGGGGGAAGTAAACGCAACTAGGGCTACCGAGTGTATAGCGGATTTATCACTCTTGTTTTTACATTTTTCATTGCTCATTTTTGCGTTGTAGTACTCAAAGTTTAGAAGAATTGAGCATGAGAAAATATACATATTCTGGATGACTCATGTTTCCATATGTCAAAGGGAGCCAAAATATTCACTATTTGGTTACATTTCATTGTTTCTAAGCCTTGACGTGGCGCATAAAATTTATTTTTTTGAGTTTAATCGGTCCAAGTCTACGCGTAATGATCGTTGGCAAATTTACAATCTTTCCTTTTTTTTTGTGAAAGAAATTATTCTAAAAGCACAAACGATCGTTTGCTTCGAGGAAAAACATTTCTTTTGTTGGGAATTAATGTTTTGAAATAGAATTTTGTTGCCGGCAATTTTTACGAAACTAGTCGCGAACCGCAAAGATTATTTGAGCCGGTCGCACTATAGCACCCTTTCTTTGCATCAATAAATCAAAAATTTGACCCATAGCAATAAAAAATTTATCAAAGTATTCGCAGCATCACTGTTTCTATCACCATTGCCAATGAAAATCCTAACCGTGTAGAACACCGCTTCTGCTGGTGGGATTCGATAAGCTTATAAGTTGTAGATCATCATTCACAGAAGTGAAGGCATGGTCTTTAGCTTTCGTTCTTCGCAATGATGTCTACCGCTCAGTGCAGTGTTACACCACCACTTTCCCCGTGTTGTCCGCACCGCATTTTTTCCCTCGACTTTACATCAATTACAAAAACTAGAAAAATACAATGCAAGTTTATTCCTTTGACATTCTTTAGAGAATCAACTTTTTGCAAAAAGAATTTTGTTGCTTTTAAATTTTTACAATTTCTTTCGTATTGTCTTGTGGCCTTGTGAGCATTGACTGTACTTAAACGTGTAGTCAGGTAGTTTTCAGGTAGCTAACTTAATCAACTCTTTTGTGGTCGCTTTACAGTAGAACTAGTGAAAGCATTACATGTCTAAGGTCAAATGATTAAGTATGCTCAATACTTCTCATGGCTTGAGCAATGTTTCTTGCTTGGTAAAGTTTTTACATTCTTTAGCCGGTTTTTCCGGCGTCGCCCACAGAGCTCCCATTAGTGATGCCGGGGTTAAAAATATCAGTTCAATTGGATGCACCAGCTTCACCCAATATGTTGTTGTAAAAATATTGTTGGAAATAAAATGTTATTTTGTCATAGTCAATTTTTGTTTTAAAAACAAAATTACCGCTTTTTTCCAAAAGCGATCGAGTAGAAAAACGTTATGGGGGTTGCCCACAGCTACTATATTTTTCCGGAAATTTTGAAGTCCCTGGGAACGTATTTATTTTGCTCTGTTTCCAGCATAAGTGTACTTAGAAACTGGTTTTGGTTGTCACTAAAACAGCAAATAATTTCACACACCTTTAATCGTTCGTTTCCTGAAGTGCATGGAAGCATAAATTCAAAGTTGTGGCAGGGCACTAAATTGATTGGAGCGTATTTTCAGGAATAAGCAATTAATTATTAGACCCACTACTTACCACTTTTTCGTAATTGCAAGCCTATTTGTGTGATCGAAAGCATGTGGCTGCGCGTTTGTTGCTTGGTGATGGCATTAAGCGCAACTGTAAAGGAAAAAGCAAACTAACCCACAGTCAAACTCTTATACAGTTAAGCTATTGCAATAGTTTATGCTATGTTTAAGAGTATAAACTATTAAACAGATTTTTGTGCTAAAGATACGGAAAATTTTGGCAATTCCAGCAAAATTTCACATAAAAAATTGCTAATTTGTTCAACTTTGTTCAACTTGATTAATGTCTTAGAGGTTAAGATCACTCAGGCTGGCTACACAACCGTACACAGGTACTATGATTTGCCATGGCATTACTATAAAACAGGTTTGTGGCCAACCGGCATGTTAATATTTTAGTATATCATTGTTCTTTAACAGGTAGCATATCAGTTGTTTGATTCTGGAATGGCAGTGTGTAAGAACTTTAAGCGCAGCTGCTGTCTGCCATTGTTTTCACTTTAATGGTACCACACAGCATTATGACATCACAGAACAATTTTGAAGCGTTCAAAAAAAGAATGCATGTTAAGAAGGCTTAAAATGCTTGAAAAAATAACCTTTGTCGGATTATCAATTAAGGATATGTTGAAGAATTTGTTTTATTGAAAGCACCTTGTCAATATCTTCTAAAAAAGCTAGTACCCGCGTTTCTACTATTAGCACAAGTTGAGAAAACAAAGAGAACAAAATCTGCAATCTTGGGTTTATTGTGATATCATGTTGCACCTGAAAGAAATAAAATACTTGGAAGTTGGTAAGTGGGAGGTTGGTTTTTGTTAAAGCAAAAACACTTTTTCTTCGTCAAGAAATGCAACTAAAAATATTTATCTTTCATTGTGACGTCATCGTGACGTCACCAACCCCTGGATGTTGATGATTCGTGCGCACTTACATGGCTGTACGTCCAGCAGTTTTGGAGTAGTAAAGACAGAGACATACACTTGTACACATACAGACAGAAAAAATTCCACTTTATAGTATAAATGAGACGGTTTTAGGAAGGAATGTAGATTTTTGACGCGTGACGTGTAAAACCAAAATCGAAGAAAAAATCCGGTGGCTGTGTGTGGCGTGAGAACCAAAAATATTTTGTGCAGTATGCCAGCTGAAGATGTGCTCACGATGACACCACCAATTGGTTACTAATTTTGTTTGGTGTCATTTTATAATTGAAGGAAATTGAAATGTGGATACAAACAGCCAAATTTTGCGTCAAGACGCATTTTCGGCTCTCACATTTCTCATAGAGCAAAGATTACGAAACTCAATGTAGCAATAAAATATTGGCTGAGAATAAACATAAAAAAAGATAAAAGTGATGTGCATCAGTAAAATAACAGAGTCAAGGAGTATCATAATAAAAAGAAAAAAAATTGAACAGATGTGCCATTTCAAACATCTAAGAAGCATGATTGCGGAGAATATTGAGAAGAAAAGGTATCTAAGAAATGGAATTGGGCTAATACCTCCTCGACCTTTCTAAGGAAAAAAAGCGGGTATAGAAGATGCATGTACGCCAATTTCAAAATATTTAAATAAGTCAGGAAATATTACATGCCTTCATCTCTTTACAAATTGCCTACGATATTAACAGTTAATTAAAAGACGTTACCTGATACTTGTTAAGCGTAACAAGTGTCAAAAAACTGATGTGCTTTTTGAAGTAAAATTTTGCTTATGCTGACTAATAAAATTATTCTTTTTGGAAATACAGCCATAAAAATTTTATCTACAGGTGAAATCGAAAAAGTGAGATTGTTCGAAGATGTTGTGAAAAAGATAAAAGCTGTCAACCTTCCAACCCTCAAAAGTTATGCAAGAGCTTTATCAAATGCAAACAGTATTGAAGAAGCATTCACTTACATGATAAAGTAATTAGGATAATTTAAATGGAGCGAGGTCGTAATTTGCAATTTGATTGAGGTAACTTTTTTAACTTGTTCCCTAAACGATGCTTATCAGGTAGCTTACAGAACTAGTCTAATTGAAATGAAAATTTCAGCAAGTACAATTGCAACAGAAACGCGATTTTTAGACATATCCAGTAAGGTATAGGACTAAATCAAAACCTTACGCTAAGTCGGTAACAACTTAAACTATAATTTTGGCCCTGAGGGGCAGGAATTAACATTACCCAAATTGTTTATTTAGCCGAACACGTCTCAATTTTAAGCACAACTTGCATCTGACTCTAACTAGTGGATCGAAATTTGTACAAAACAAACCATTTCCCGTTGATAGCCTGTCATGCCCTGTTGTATTTACAAATGTATTTTGAGGATGGGGCAAGAGCATAATTAAGTTCTTAAACAAAAAATTTTTTTGAAGATCACCCATTTTAAAGTGGCTATTTTCCCCATCTTGCTCTGAAAAGAAACATGATGCCCTTTTGATTATTTTTTTTACAGAGGCCGATCTATCCAAAGTTTTTTCAACATTTTTTTCACTGTCTAATTGTTTAGGGGGCATCGACTTTATTCCTTTACCTTAAATGCGCCACTACTGCCAAAGAAAGTATTTTAAATTTTTGACGGCTTCACAGCTTGCAATCATCAACCAGTCAGTTGCTAGCTCACCGAGTTTGACCGGCTGATGCATTTGGTTATAACAAGGGATTTTCTTGGAAAAACTTCTTTAAAGCACCGAAGGACAATCTCATCCCAAATAATAAGCATAAAATTTGAAAGTGACTAATTTTTTATTTGTTTTCAAGGAGCGAAAGTCAAGTAAAGAAGGAATAAGTTGTAAATCAATGTTGCTCTATAGAGTAAAAAATAATGAGCTTTCAAAAATTTCAAATAAAGCTTTCAAATAATGAGCAGATATTGATACGCAATGATGCCAGTTTTAACACGTAGGCCACTGATCACATTGAAATTAAAAATCTTGTTTAGATAAAGCTTAAATATGATAGACAGATAAAAATGCTTTTCAAAAACCATATTTATTGCTTTTTTAAAACATTGTGTACTGTAGCTCGCGAAATTGCTTTGTGTACCAAGGGACACCAGCGTCTTGTATGCGTTACAGAATTGGAATATAACCCTAGACTTATCAAACCAAAGTAAACCGTACCACGTTGTCAATACTGTAGTGTACTCATCCAGCTTATTGTAAGAACTATCAATTGGCCACCAATCGACACCGGCTTATTTCCAAGATTGGGATAGTATTTTGCAATTTGAATTGTCATGTGGCGTTGCCAACAATTACTTGAATAAAATGATGCGCTTTTTCAACCTATTTTGTGCTTTAAAATAGAAAATTTCCTCAAAAATGATCACCAGCATCATACGGTACCATACAGCAATCTGTTGCATCATGTCAATGACCCGCAACCGGTTTCGACCTCATTGAGTCTCATCAGGCGGGTGTAAAAAGCACTCAATAATAAACATGCTAAAAAAAACAAATTTGCCATTGGGTGCAAAAAAAATGCAATGCAAAACGATATGATACAGCAATATCTATATCATGGGGGTGACATTCAAGGACACACACACACACACACACACATGACATGGACAACAAGTCACATCGGTAAGCCCTAATAGGGGTGCAGGATCATTGTCAAGACTTATCACTAACACAGAAGTTGCTAGTTGCTAGTCAGCAATTTTTAAGGCGATCTCCTATTAAGAGGGATCTGTTTCCAGCATCAAAGTAAAATAGAAAAATTTCCTCAAAAATGATCACCAGAATCATACGGTACCATAGAGTAGTCTATTACATCATGCCAATGACCCGCGACCGGTTTCGACCTTATTGGGTCTCATCAGGCGGGTGTAGAAAACACTCAATAATAATCATGCTAAAAAAACAAATTTGCCATTGGGTGCAAAAAAAATGCAATACAATGCAATATATATACTTTGTACTTTGTATGACATTTCTTCGTTTTGTGCAAGTCTCATTGCCCCGTAAAAAAAAAAGGAATGGACTTGCAGTACTATACATTATTTGATATCTTTTATAGTGACATAGAAGAGTCAAATCAACGGAGTATTATCAACGAAAATGATAATCATGAAAAAGTATGGCACAGAGCAATAACGTTGTTTCGTAACGAACGATATGCGGAGAGCAAAGAATTGTATGAAACTTATATCAGCTTGAATCCTGAAAATTGGAATGCAAGAGGACAATATGTAAGTAATGATAATATATAATTAGATATTTTGCTTGACCCTGCATGTTCATTTGAATGGTAGCTATGTTTTAAACAAGGGCTTCAGGTTCACTGATTTGAAATTTTGCAAGCTGCAAACTTTAAGCATACCTTTTAAAATCGACCTGTGAGTACACTAATCAGGGCTTTCTATAGCGATTGCTTGGTTTTGTAATCCCCGGAAAAAAACAAGTGATCTAAAGGTGTTGAAAAGGCTACCTAGTACATACTAAATATTTGACAAATTTAATGCTGTATTGGTCACTATTGAATGACTACCGTTACTGTTTATTATTTATTTGTCATTATGCTATTATGTAAAAACTTGGAATAATTTTACAGGGTGCTCTGCTTTTTCAAACTGGTGAATTAGAGCGTGGTGAAAAAATTCTTCTTGAGCTAACCCAAGAGGATGAACTTTGCTCTTTATTAGGACCCTGGCTTAATCTTGCAACAGTGTATGGACGAAAAAAAGATTTTGAACAGGTTTATTTACGGCGGTACTTGCTGCTGTTGTTATTCTAAAATTTTCTGTAAAGACACAAAGCAATACGAAATATTTATGACTTCATTATTAACTTAATGAAGCAGGAGAAACCTGGGATCCATGAAAACAAATTTTTCAAAGAACTCCCTCTAATTTCTTGCATCCGATCAAGAAAAGAAAATATTTTCAAGTATGACACAGCAATACGTCAATCTCTAAAGAAAACGGGTGGAAAAATATTGCTCAAGGCCGTAACTGCTGGCAGTGCACACTCCGATGATTCTTCAGGTCTCATTAGTGTAGTCGGTGATTGACCATTTTGTCTGGGGTTCTGGTCCAGAGGCTTTATAACAAATCAAATCCTTAAACTTCACACTTGTGGTAGTGTGAACCAGGTCCACGTTTGCGGAAGTTTAGTCAGCCCAGTAAAAATTTGTATCAGTGGCGAATGAAGAGCAGATGCCGCAGGCGCACTAAGTGTAGTATATTACTGGAATAGTAGGACTGTCATAGCTCAGTGGTGACTGTTCTACAAATTCGCACAAGAGGCTGGCGATTTACTCTATAGCGCAATTGCAGACAATGCACTTTGCTGTGTCCTATTAGGCCTCATTAGTGCAGTGCAAGGCCGCGCAATGTCCTATTCTGACCCTTTTTTCAAAAAAGCTATCTAAATCTATTTTTTCATTAACTTGCAAATTTATTATAACCTTTTGCCTTAATCGATGCAAACATACAAAGAAAAAATGCTCAAAAATTGATCCGTTGCTGTAAAATCATTAGAAAAAAGCAAGAAAATAGTAGAATAACCAACTTGAGTTGCAGGCGTGCTACATTATTTTCGCAACAGTTTTGTCTTTGTTGGTTTCTTCTATTTAATGTTCTTGATATCGATCTGACGTCAAGCGATCAAAAGTATGCTAATTAATTATCCGTCCTACAGTTTTTTTCTTAACTTAAAATTTCGGCACTAGTTTTTTAGGTATAACTCAATATCGAAAGTGGTGATTAACAGAATTTGTTTATCTTGTTTTTAAAAACCTAATTGTGTATTGTTTTAATGAACAAAAAAGTAAACAGAAATTGCCTCACAAACCTATAGCCATAAAAATTTCACTCTGTAACCAATGAGCTGTCGTGAATCAAAGATTCTAATTTTAGTGGTTTATTGGTTCCGGGCTTAACATTTTGGATTCAACTGCTAATAACTCTACATTTTACTCCAAATCATTCAAGATTTGCAAGGCCCTGCACCTAATATTCATCAGCTTACTTTGCGAAAAATATTATTGCTTTTCTTTTACTTACTTCTTAAAATAAAACTTTTACTTAAACAACTTAAAGGTGGATTTTAGGCTGAAAAACTAATCAACTTTTATTCGATCATTCCTGCTTGTTAGGTTGATTATACTTTTATGCCAAAGTGTACAAAGAGTAAAAATAGTCGTTTTGACGCAATTATCGTTTTTGTGATTGCTTTGTGCTTCATAATATTGGCACAGTTCATTGATTACTGTAGCTCATCGGTCCCGGATTTCCGCTTAACAACCTGTCGATAACGCTAAAACAATGTATAGGCCTATGTGAAAACCATCTAGCCATTGCGGCTCGAAAAGCAAAATTATTTGGTAAGCACACTTCTAATCCAAGCACTGTATACCGTTGATTAAAATTTATCCTACCGCAGGGGATCAATCTACTTCAAAAATGTTTGAATGCAATGACAAAATGGTCACAAGACACCGAGCTACATAAAAAGCAATTAGCTTCCGTGTTGATTCCACTCGGTCAACATCAATTCATGCAAAGTGAGGTGCAAAAAATGAAAGAAAACTACGATGAAGCTAAACAATTAAAACAGAAAGCTCATGAGGTAATTACAAAATTTAGTAGCCTACAAAAACGCAATTTTTAAATTTAATAAAATTAATAATCGTCGACATAGCAAAACTATTCACATAATTGATGAAGATCAAACTTATTATATTGCTGCTGATAAAGCATGTTAACATGTCCTTTCAGTTTTCGAAGATTTTTTTGATAAATGTTACTGTTTGTAGCCTATGCGTACCAATTTCTTAAAACTTCAAAATCATATTGACTGCAACTCATTTTTGTTTTGCAGAATATTTCTAAAGGTTTGAAACTGGATCCCGACAACTCTAAAGCACAAACCCTTCTTTACGAAATGAAAGAAGTTAAATAACTATTTTCAATTCTGGTGTTGGTGATAAAGTGATAAGGCTTGCATTACAGTATTGCTTTTTGTTCCAAACGTTTAGTGGGTGAAAGCAAAAAAAGGCACCATTTTTTTGCATCGTTATATTACGGCTTGGCAACTTTTTAGGTGATTGCAGTTTTTCAATTTTTTGGTAGCTCTTTTGCTCAGAATTTTTTTGAGAAAGCATTTTGAGCCTGTTGGATAACATTTCTTTCGAAAACAGGAGGTTGTTACTAGGTCATCATAACTTATCGAACGTTCGCTAGGTATAATTCATGCAGTATACATATTTTTATTGTTATTCACAATTCTTAATTTTTATTCGTAATTTGATATGCGCTTTTTTTGACGTTTTAACTAGTAACGCAAAAAACTATAAACACCGAACATCAAATTTAGAGGTTTATGCCATATTTGGTAAGATAGCAAGTTTGTTAGCTTGCCGAAAACAAGTTTTGATGGTTACATCACTATCAACATCATTTGTTATGGGATTTGAACATTTTCGTTGTCCTTATGCCAACAAACTAAATATCAGCAATTTTAATGCACCTCACAAGCATATTTAAGAGATGGGGCATTGTGCCATCCCCCCTCCATTTTTGGTCTACAGTCTATACAACAAAGCAAAAGATTAGCTCATTTTTAAATTTATTCTTAAACTAAAAAGTCGTTATCTCAATTATACCTCAAAAGAACCCCATTTTTGAAAATTCTGTGTAATTTTTAAAAAGAAAAAAGTCATGCCGGTGTTTATAGTTCATGTTCTCCCTTTCAAAAATTCTTGGTACGTTAGTGTGTACCCGGCATGTTGTTGCGGTGACGTTACTGGAGCTCATAACACGCGTATCGGTTTCGAAACGTGTCAACTCAAAATCAAAAAGAAAATAAAGGTGTTCAATCAATATTTACTTCGACGTCGGAAGTGTTCTCAAAAAAAGTACTCAATCTGAATTTTATCCAAAAATGTATGCTCATGAAGGAACGGCATTAAATAAAAATTTAAAATCACAACGTAAGCTGCGCTGAGGTTTAATTGAGCTAAGAGAACGAGTATAATGCACACCAACACGAAACCTTGTTTGATGTCATCCAAAAACCTGCCATAGAAAGTATTAGTATGGCAGACTCCGTAGTTTCACTCTTGAAAAAAAACGACAGAAGAAAAAAATGAGCTGCAAAATTTTCTATCACAACATTACCCTGCAGCTGCTGTGGTTAAATCCAGTTATTACCATGTAGTTACTTACAAATTGGTTTTATCCGCCACCACCGAATCTGCAGTTGAAGTAGACAACCCCTTGATCTTTGTCTGAGAAGCCAAGCCGTGATGACTGATAGTATTAAGCCACAGGTGATGTAGTCATTTGGCTGATCTATACTTGGTCTACAGTTAAAAAGTTTTCAAAAGTTAAAACTTTAACTATGTTTAACTTACCCGAAAGACGTAAGAGGAATAATGTCTAAACTCTGTGTAAATTTGATTGAAAAAAATGTATAAGAAATAAATAAACTTGCATTTTTGTCTCTGCAAGCTCTAAATGCTTAAAAAGTTTTGCTTACGGGGGTTCGAGAAATTGTAAAAACTTTTTAGCTCACAGTTTAAAAACTTCTTGAAATTGGTGTCGTTAAATATCAGAAATAATTTGTTTTTAGTTTTCAGTTCTTTTTATGCATGTGCTAGCTGGCTCTGTTGGCTTCGCATAGTGGGACTAACTGTAATTTATGCCGCGTTAGAAATATCGGCTCAGCCAGCTGATTCCTCCTTATTTAAATATAACTTCTTAGAATAGTAACAAAATTTGGCAAATTTGCGGGTATCGCGCCAACGCTCCTTATTGCAATTACCGTACTTCGAATTGAGATTGGCCTGACAAATTCTCTATCTTTTCATAAAGTCTATCTGCTTCTCCAATAAAAGAGTTGATTTGTGGTACAGAATTTGAAAATTGCAGAAAGTAGAGTATTCATTCTCGAAGCTTTTTGTCTGACACTTTTCAAGGGAATCCGTCAGAAATAGAGTGAAAAGGTAAAGTGAGTCACTTTTACCAATCATGATAGAGCTTTTTTCCCTTTTTTCTTTTTCGTCAACTGTGTCTCTATATAAATGACTCACTTCACCTTTTCACTCCATTTCTGACGGATTCTTTTAAAAAGTGTCAGACGAAAAGCTTCGAGAATGAATACTCTACTTTCTGCAATTTCTCCAATAAGTTTGGAGGTAAAGCGCCGTGATGATTTTTGTTTGACAATTACAGAAACAACTTATTTGGTGGTTGGCTTATTTCACGACTTGGCGCAAGCCCCTTCATGTTGATTTTTGTAACACTAAGTTCCTTGATTTCAACTACGTATCTTGGTCACAGAATAGAGTAAAAAGGCTATACTTGCTCCCAGTGTGTCGCAACCGATCACTCGTTTCACCTAAATAACCCATTTTCGAGGAAAAAAATGTCCCTCCATAAATACGATTGCATAATTGGTCATCATGACTTCATTCAGTGATGTAAACCTACCGGTCTTTTATTTTGTTGATTTTCCATCTAACTTGAAATTTCATAGACTGCCCATGATACCGACCTCCCTACAAATAAATTAGGAGTGTGCTTGCTTACAAAGAGCAAAATATTTGATGAGCTTCGAGCGTTAAGTCAATTAAGAGTGTAGGGGCATGAATTCAAAAGTGTGAAAGAACGCTGAAGTGACTGATGAATTTACAAGAATTAAGCTGGGAAATAATAGGCCTGCTACTAACATTTTTTTGGCATTATAAGCCTGAAAATAAAATCTAAAGTATGTGGCTATAAATTGAAAAATGCAAATTCAAATTGTGATGTCATCATGACAAGTTATCTTATGACACTCACCTCGGTATTGTGATCAATCATGCCAAGTTTCATGCTGGCAAGTCCAGTAGTTTCGGAGGAGTTAAAACACACAGACAGAATTGCACTTTACAGTGTAGATGAGGACTGTGAAACTGGGGGCCCATGGGATAAATCCTGTCCACCATGCCCCCTTTTGGGGCCAGCGTCATGCTATTTTTGTGATGGGTAAAATAGAAAAATTAGGTACGGCATCCTACTGCAGTAAACGATTAACCCAACGCAGATACGCTTTGAGGATCGTGCCCGTGTACTTGTCTAAGCAAAGCACTTTACTAACCTTGTAGATTCACGTGCACTTACTTTATGTCAAATACGTTATAAAAGAGATATTTTTCAATCAGGACATCCATGGTGCAGGGTAACTGATTTATAAGAAGAGAAAACTTCTACGGTAAATTTGCTTTCTTTTACTGCTTGATTACCACATGCTAAGCAAAGAAAGGATAAAACTTTGAGGAAGACTGAAATTGCTTGAGTTGAATAAAATTTCCAGCGAAACAATAATAATGTGCGGTCAGTTAATAAAGTCATGACAATTTGTATTACACATTCACACCTTTGTTTTAATAGCAATCTATATCGGTTCCAACTATCAGGAGAAAATAGCGATATAAGATTCCAATCAAAAGAATCGGATTTAGAAGATTCGAAATTCTGAAATGGTCGTCTCTAGCTATAGTAGAATCAATTGTATCATTATTTGAATTTTACTAAAAGTCTGATATGCACTAAACCTAGGTATGTAAATGTGGCCCAGAGCATTGATTGTGTTTGTCACTCCTAGTATATGTAATTTGTATACACATTGTATTTTTGTTGATGATTGTCCGTCGTGGCAATATCTCTTCTATCGCTTAATACTTCGTAAAAGGGTAAAAATGTCCGGTAAATATACCAAACGGTTTTTACTATTTATTATGTTAAATGAACTTCTAGATTTTAGCCGAAAACTCGGTTCATGTTTTTTAAAGAAATTCGTACATAGAACACCAATTATAACAGATAAGAAAGGCACTTGGTGTTTCAAAATATATATTGAAAGTGACACAATTGTCCAAGTGCAAAACTTTACAATCAAATTTGATACTCGATAAAAAGTAGCAGGAAACAACAAAATCAATTTGTTCATAAAAAATAGAAAACAAGAATGTTTCAAAAGTTGTAAAAACCATGTATTGAGCTTTAGTTTACCCTTTTTAAAAGTATTTTCTAATTTTAGGTTACTGGCTTTAATTCATGCAAGAGGCTAGAGATCCTTTAATTTCTATCTTTGTGTAAAACGTAAAGAAGAAGCTGTAGTTGCAAAGTTTAATTTTATGTAGGCCTACTTTAGTATAAACTGAGGTTTTTCTATCTAATCATGTTTTTTTACTCACAATGGTTTGATGAAACTTTTTGCTTTTAGTGCAGATATTTCGAATGGTAGAACAAATAAATCGGAAACGAAACACTTTTATTTTAGTAAAGTACTGTAGCTAGTCACAGTTATTGTTTTAGTACTCTGGGTTTTCACTTGATCAAATAAAAATTTAGTTAACAAAAACCAATAACAATTCATTTGGTGTACTGCTAAATTTTATAACAAAATTGAAACAAGCAGAATTTTTACTACTTACTCAAAGCTTTGCTTGAGCGATCTGCAAAGTGACATAAAATAAATAGTTCATCACCAACACCTTAAATCTATAAAATTTAAACTCGCATCCAGTAAAACTATTGAAAACTATAGTAAAAATTTAATTGGAAACTTGCTATTGATATTTAAAGTTGGTAAAATTGACCAAATCAAAGTTTTGCTACTTATTGTGCCGTAGTAGGTTAAAGCATCTACATAAAGCTGTTTCTTCTGAAAAACCGTATACTCCAAAAGTATTTGAAAGAATTAAACCTTGCTGATCGCACTATAACATGAAAGTCGCATCTCGACTCAGCCAAATGATCTGCCCTTTTTTTCGATCTCACAAGGACAAGCTGGCTACATACAGGCGCTCGTGTGTAGGATCCCATACAGGGGCTGGAATCGTGCAATGCAGAAAAGAACAAGTGCCGACTCGAGAATCGCTGCATGAAAACAGCAGCAAAATCAAAGACGCTTTCTCCCCAAAGCACGTGATTGTGGAAAATTATGAAATCAATTGGTAAAATTTCTAGATTTTGCGATATGAAAGTAATTATTTTAAACGTTGCGGTAGAGTTGAACCTACCACAACTGATACAAATTTTTGATCTTTCAGCTTCATTGTTTTATAACCTACAGCAATCTTCTAGTTTTGAGGGAGCGTTGTTTCCTTACCTCTGGTAGCGTTTCAGTGAAGAGTTAGTACGCCAACTGTAAAATACATAGTTAATATAAAAGCAGCAATTGTATACATGTTTATCTGTGTTATAGAGTTTGTGAAGTTGGAATATGACCGGTTATTTTTTTTGGTTTGTAGTATGTTTTTTTGTTTTGTATAGCCCCGAATTTATTGTAAATATATTTATGTAAATACTCTGAGTACCCCAAATGTCTTGTTATTGAATCGTACCGTGTAAATTCCAATGCAAAGATCTTCAACGATGAGAAATAGAATATGTTTCACAATTTATGAAAAATTATTTGTTTAGAATTAATAGCAGGACTCTGACCGCCGTACTCTCAAGGCTTTTGTCTTCAATGTTTTGTCACAGTTGTGCAAAATAATTTTTCTTGTGACAGTGACTGTATTTCCTTCAATCTCTTTCATGTTTTTATCACAAAATTTGGTAGATAATACAGCGCACTGTGTTCTTAATGGTAATAGAACAGATTTTGTCAACCTGCTAGTAGGTATGATATTAATTTACGTGTACTGTACGTGGTGTGATAGTTTTGAAACTAATAGGCGCGAGGCATGTATCAAATAGAGAAGAGGTTTAGGGCGTTTGCAACATCTGTATAGATTGAAACGTAGCAGCGGTAACAAATTTGATCCTTCTATTTTACTTTCGTATTCCTACACGGCATTAATCCCAAGTTTTGATAAAATGGAATTAGATTCGTTTCTCTGATTTACCGAATCTGACTCAAAGCTGCATGCGCAACGCTCCTACTAAAAATTTTTTTTTAGTATTTTTTCTGTGTATGCCCCACGCTAAGCTGCCGGTAGCACTGGAAACAGGCAGTAGTTAATTTATTCGGAATCGTTTTAAGATATTAGAATAGTTTTGGATAAGCTACTGTTTAACAATATAACTATGAGAATTATGAAAAATTTACCTCATTCTCAATTAAATTAGGGACAAGAGACCAATCAAAGAGAAATGCTTTTTACCTTGCAGGCTTATTTGTCTTCATGTTACGTTGTTGGCTTCGTTTGAATACTCATATAGTTTTTTTATTTTAAAAAAGATGCGTAATTTTTTACTCTTTATTTTCATGACTAAGTGATTGGGGCCATCACAAAATGATCATAAGAGTTTTTTCGACATCACGCAATTTGCTGACATTTATATTGCAAAAATGCAGTTAACTAAAGAAATAATGTATCAACAAACCGCAAAAAAATTTAAGACGGTAAGCTACCAAATAACTTCAGTTCGAAGTTGGCACAGTGCACATTTACCGCACAGAGCCGCAGCAGCTGAACACAAAGTTGGTGCTGACGTATCACCGGGCTTCATATTGTGCTTGGGAGTACTTGGGGCTAAAGTAACGGTAACTTGCACATAACTTACAAGTTCGCTTTTCATGGAAACTCATTATGTGTGCATAAATCTTTCTAAGATTTTTTCATTTGCCCAAGTCAAATAACCGCTTAGAGCCAATAGTAAAACCAAGTTGGCTTAAGCCTACAGTAACAGCATAACGAGCAAGTTTAGCTCTAAGATACTAGTTTTACTTATGCAATTGATTTAGACTATTTCTATAAAAATTATTCAAGTTCAAACTTGATTGATACTTCAAAGGACAATATATTCCTGATTGAGCAATTGCAACGCCAATACTTCAAGTTTTAAAGTGGAAAAATAATTATCTCTGGCGCTTAAGGCTAAAATCAGAGGTTCACAAAGTACAGTCTCAACCAGTATCGTGACAGTTGTCTGTGATAAGATTGTAGTTCAGAACGATCATTTTGCTTTTTCAAAATTGATAACCCCTATTTAGGTCGGTTGAACCCCCAGAAGTTACTGCTTGCGGCCAGTCAAATTTTGCGTTAGCAAAATGTGGCCAGACCCGTGAAACTTTGGGTACCCCTGGCTTGCAGCGTAGAAACCTGACAGTAACACTAATGCTTAAGACTGTCGGTATGGCAGGTTGAGCGCTTGAGGCTAGCGTATCCAATGTGAATTTGGGTTTACTGAATCAGCACAAGTAGGGGAGACGCACAAACACCGAACATTAGCATGTGGCAACTTGAACCATAACAATACCAGCTGTAGTCGTTTTCCGCAAGTGGCGGTGGTCTGTAGTGAGAATTATTTGAAATTACTGTTAAATATTTTAATTTACTACGTCACATTTACAGAATTTAATGCTTGAATTGGTCTTTGCAAAAGTCAAAAACGTTCGAAATTTTCAATGTTTCACAAATTTAAATGACTTTTCGTTTATTAAAGTCGCTTGGGATAACAACGCTGTGGGTTTTAAGATCCTACTATATATTAGCCAATATACAAGATTAATCTAGAAATAAGATTGATTTAATTGTTCAGAATAATGCTAAAACTCATCTCTATGCTGTGCATTGTCATGCAGCACAAACCTTTTCTCGATGTGAACACCACGTGATAGCCCCAACCTATGCCACATTTATGACACATCTCAATCAAATTTTTAGTGCGACCTTAAAAAATGTAATGAAAATACAAAAAGCATTACTTTCTCAGCTCTAAGAACAATATCTGCTAAGATATAAAAAGTTACCAATTACTCTTAGAAAATTAATGGCCACGAATTGTAAACCAGGAAGTTATTGAGCTTTCTCATATACAAAATTGATGTACGTGAATTGATCCAGGATGTTATGAAACTTCCACACAATATGCTAGAAGTATTTAATTGAAACAAAATGTGACTAGAGAGATATCAATTTAATACAGACAATCTGTACGGCAAACAAATGAAAATCAAAAACAAAATAGGAGATGAAGAGTAGCAATCGATTTTCAAGAATTATGTTTTAGATGTGGATAGGAGAATTATTTGACAGCTGGTGTGTTGAGGTTTTTGAAATTACGTGGAGCGGCAATACAGAGTTGTATGTTTTATTCATTCCAATGAGTTAACGCTTTGTTTGCAGATCATTAATTAGACTGGTTTACCACAAAAGCTACAGACTGCTCGAACGCACCACCTATCTGTAGTGTAAAATTCGCTAATCTTCAAACATTAATAACATAATAAAACATAAAACCTAATTGGGGTCAAAATTTGACCCCACTCTGTTTTTTACTTTATTGGTAAGGTATAGAAGAATTTTATGATTTATTCATCACTAATATCAGTAATGTCGATATTACAAATGTCAAAATGCAAAAATAGGACAAGCAAGATTTTGCGAAGCATTCACATATTACATCAGCATAAGAAGGAGAGAGATGGGGGGCACAAAAGCTAAAAAAATAATTATGCACAAAAGAAACGATACATTGAAAAAATGTACCGACGGGGGGTGTTCAAGATGCTGAAAATTTTGCTTACGTAATGTAACGCTGCCTTAAAGAAAATACTTATCATCGGCATCAAAAAATTGAAAGAAATGTATTCCACAAATTCGGAGAAATCACATATTTTTGTAGTGAACAAAAAGTAGCCTATAGTGTAACAATTGGATACCTGCTAAAGCGGGTCAATGCTTTTATTTCTGTCTTGCGTTTAACGACACAAAAAGTCTTATTGAAGATCAAATCACTGGTAATTCGTTCATACAATAGTTTTGATACCGCCTAAATGTACCGCACAAACGTTTTGGTTGCACTGGCTGCACACATACGGGGTCTTTCTGTCGATATTTCTTGGGCAAATGTGACGTCTTTTTCTTTTAGGAGCACGAAAAGTTGTGGTTTGTCTTGCCTACTTCCTGTGTCAAGAAATAGCCAATCAGCTGGAGTGCATGCTTTGCTGCAAAAAGTCTTCCTCTTGTAATTTACCTTTCTATTTTATCCTCAACAAGCTGACCTGTAAGTTTTTGAAGAAAGAGTCTGCGCTTGTGTGACTTGCTTGCTTTCCAATTCTGGTGCTTGAAAGTCCACGCAACAAAAGCTGCTACACTAGCAACATCAAGAAGATTATGAAAAAAGCACAGTGGCCAACGCCTGCTTTTCCTTTTTGACATGTACGAGTGAACGAGCTGATCCAGAGAATCCACTCCACCTTTGATTTGATTATAAGAGATTAATTTCAGATTTCCTGATATCATCGTTGGTAACTTCTGCATCATAGTACATGCTTGAAAGAATAAGCACAGCCTTATTATTTTTTGGTACGTCCATACTTTTTAAGCCACATTTTTCAATACATAAATAGTTTTGCTTTAAATGACCAGCAGCCATAACCAGTCCAAGATAAGTCAGTATTTCTGTTTTGTCTGTGAGTTTCCAGGTTGTTTGTGATTGCTTTTCTTGGTTTATCCTCATGGCTTTGGCATTGGTATTTAGCACAATCTCTTCCAAAATGTGGTCAGACGAATATAAAAGGAAAGCTTGTAGAACTTCTATTAGAACGCCGGGTAGATTTTTTGGTCTAGCTCTACAGCGCATGATGTTGTGTTGCTGTGTTCTATATCTTTGTGGAACAGCTGTCTCCCATATTGCTTCATCTTTGACAGTATATTTATTCTGATGAATAGCATGTAAGCATTCCTCTTCATTCAGCAGTTTGTAATCTGCTGGTTTAATTCTTCTCTATAATGAAGGTCCTCCTCAATATATTCCTTTTCCGAATCTGACTCGTCTGAAGGACTTACTCGACTTCAGAAAATGCTGCACTTTCGTCATCATTATAGCTATTACTAAGATTAAGCTTACTTCGAAGAATTGAAAATATATTTTTGTCTCGAAAGTACGCAATAAATATTTTCCCTAGAAAAGAGAAATTTTGTTTTGAATATTAATGAGAAGTCTGAGGATAAGAAAAATACAGTAGCTTGAATCTAGTCTACTCTTCTCTGTCTACCAGTACCACACTTTCTCTGCTTTCATACATACAACTTTCTCTTCCACACTTCATAGTAGTCTATCTGTTCTGAAAGCTTGTCTCCTCTGATTTGCGATTTGCCTTATCCACATACAGCCACATGCTAGCTAGTCAAAAAAAATTGTATCGTTAAATTCAACGGCATCAGTCAGTGATTTTGACAAAAAATGCAAACTTTTTGCTGTTGAGAATTATCCAGCTAACAAAATTCTTCCAAATCTGTCATTTTTACGTTGATTTAGTGTTACCAACGTTGAATCAACATAAAAATGGTTGACTTTTCTGGCTGGGTAGGCCTTACCAAACAAAATATTTTAGTGAATGTCACCTGCAATGAGGTAATAAATGCCACTCAGCAAAAGTTAATGACTGAAAATCAATATTTTAGCTACATTGAATCGATGTGAAATTGCCGATTTATCATGATAAACGGTCATTTCTCCTTACGAAAACCCAAATATTAGTAATACAGTGGGAGTTATAGAAGACTAGAAGCTATCAATAGCAGCTTATACTGTGGGGTCAAATTTGACACCAATTGGATTATAGGGTATGTCTCAAGAAAACTTCTGAAAAAATATACAGCAACGTGCTGTAAGAGCATATCCAGTTTATTTTGTGTAAAACACTTTGATTAAAAACCTCGTGCCGACCCTGCGCAAAACTTGATTGACAAAGATTGACAAAAATTACAGTAATTTTTCTTTGCTTGGGGTCAAATTTGGCCCCAATTCGGGTTTGAAGATTAAGCACTTTTTTCCAAGGAAACAAACAAACTAGTCGGCTTTTTCTCTAAATAAAATCTTTCATGCTGAGCGCTAAACTGCAATTACTGTTTCAAAAGTCTTTGATATTATTTGGGAAGGAAATCGAACCCAGGTCTTACGGCTGTGAGGCGAACGCTCTAACCACTACTATATTTGTGCGTTTCTTAACTGGAAAAAGTTTAAAATCGTCATAAGATTTGACTCTTAGTTTCATAAAAGCATAAAATATTGTAAGGGAATTAAAATCTGAGAAAAATTGATGATATTGTTTTGTTTCGATAATATGTAGTGTCGAAAGCTACAAATACTAGGTTGCTCCAGGAAATTACATTAACGTTTTAGAATTGTTGAGGTAAAATCAATTTTCGTATTTCACAGCTATGTACAAAGATAACGTATATGGTGAAGTGAATTCACAGTAAGAAAATTTAACAAAAGTTTGAAAATGCTTTACACTATAAGATAGAATTTTTTCATTTGAATTGATATACAGCAACAAAAGTAGATTTATTACGTGGTGAAAAAGTATAATGCAAAACATTAAGCCACTCGTTTACAATTTTTAATTTGAACTGAGAAATAGTAGCTGTGAAGCTGCGAGTGTGATGATTGATAACTTAAAATTGAAAAATTCTACAGTTGTTTTATTAAGCGTATACAATATAGTAAGCTTAGTGATCTTCAAATTTAGTGTTTCATGTTTGGGTCAGATAAAAACGCAATAATCTTTTATTGTTCAATTGTCTTTGTTTTGTAATCTTGTCTTAAGGTTGCGTGTTCAGTTTTTGGTGAAGATGAAAATTTTAGCAAGTAAATAAGTTTGGTTTGTTTGTATCTAAACAATTATTAAAGATGTTAAAGTCTACAAGTTCTATAGTTGGTGAGAGTAAAATTTTTAACTAAAGGATATAAATAGATTGTAATTTTACAAAACTGTGACATGAATTCAAGTGTGTTGACGTAAAAAGTTGAATGTAGTGAAGCAAATTAGGCAAAAATTAAATTGTTTGTTGTTGATCTTTGATTTATTGTTGCATAAAATGAGGTGTAGAGTATTTTTAAAAGAAGTAAATTTGATGTCTGATGAGAAAGTGAAATGATAGTTTTGTTTTTGGATAAAACTGCAAACTTGGATACTTTGTATAACAATTATGTGTAAGAGTGTTAGAAATTTTAACCTAATGCTTGGTGAGTGTAATAAAAATGTTTGGGGTTTAAAGTTGCATGTTGGCAAAAAATTTATATTGATGTTTATAAAGATACTTTTTATCATAATCGCAACCAAACGGTGTTACAAATTGTAAATTTGATGGAAAAGAAAAAATTTTACTGTGCAGATATTCAGAATAATTTACCTGAACGAACAATTTCTAAAGTAATTCGACACAAGTTTGTTAGTAGGTGCGGAGATGATTTAAATGCTGACAGAGATTAGCTTGAGTTTTTTCAATGTTTCTTGTCGGTAAACTATGAAAACCTTTGTTTTGTAGTTACTTTGAAATGATGCAAGTAGCAAATTAAATCTTGGATGAGGGTAAACAGATAAAACTTTTACAACAATAAATGGCAATTGCAAAAATTTTGTTAAATAAATCTACACCAAAATGGTAAATTAAGTAAGAGATTATTACTTTGTGAAGAATGGCTGAATAAAACTTTAATATAATTGATATTGATGGGTCGAAAGATTATAATTATTTATGTTTCAAAGTTATGTATAGCGATATTAGAAATTTTGAACTGAGGTTGTGCATTTTGAAGTTTTAAGTATTTTTTTAAAAATAAACAGTAAGTTCAAAACCTTTGTCACGCAAATAAGTGAGTTTAGCGGGCATCAAATTGTGAGTTTGGTGTTTATCTTGATAAAAAGGTTTGAATGAAGTTTGTAAAAATTTGAAAATAGCAGGACGTAAGTTTAGATTGTTTGTGTGAATCAATACTTGGTGAAGTTTAGAAAATATTTCACAGGTTTAGATTATTTTGAGATTTTAAAAGTAATCAAAAAGTTGATTGTTCAGTGAGGAAAAAGTTGTTTGTTTTAAGGATGAAAAACTAAAAGTGGAAGTGCGATGGCTTGCAAGAAAGTTAGTCAAAATTTTCACAAAAAATAGTACTAGATTTAATCCTTTTGTGTATTGGTCACGGCAATTACTAATGGAGAAATTCACTGAGAAAGAAAACGGTAAGTTTAAGTCTATCGTCAGACTTGCTGCGTGGTACTATCAGAGTTTGTTTGCTTCTAACAAAGTATTAGCTTGTACATTCAAAGATCCGATAAAACTATTTTAGAAAATGTTTAGCAGCATTTTGGTTTTGTAACTGATTTTTAATTTATGTTTTATAGTTGAAAACACAGCAGCAATAAATTTGTTTTAAAGTTTAATAAAAAAGAATTGTTAGTAGGGATTTTGTAAATTGAGATCAATTAACTTAGCCAAATTTCAAAATTTGTGATTACAAACGTGAGTAGCAGTAATTAGATTGCGAGATCAAGACTTAGTGCAAGAGTTTAATTGTATGAAACAAGTCTTTGTTTGAAATCAGTTATAATGACTTTTAATTTGTGACAACACAGAAATCGTAAAACTTGATGTTTGCTCAAGATTTTGTATAAAGTGCTTACAAATTAAGAATTAAGTTAAAAATTTTTGTTTAGTAAATGTGTTAAAGCAATGAGTATTAAGTTGGTAACAGTTACAGTCAGATTTTTGTTTTATAAATTACACATAAAAATTGTGAAGTATAACGCTTTCTGTTTGTGGTTTTTAGCAAACGTTAATGAAAAGTTGAAGAATTGGACAAAGTTGATTCTTCACTCATTAATAATTTCAATTTGCAGCAGATGGCTAACACTAAAAAAGAGATCTTTGATAAGAATAGGGTACAATTTTTGTGTTATTTTTGTTGCAAATTGTATTTTTAGCATATTTTTGTTTTAATGTAGGCGTGCTAAGTAGACTGTCAAAGATAAAAATATAAATTTTATGTTTAGTTGGTGGATTTAGAATTTAAAGTTGCTAATTTTTAAATGAAACCCTAAAACAGTGTGATGATAGGATACAATTTTCCAATTTTTTAGTTGTCATATGAAAAATGGCACGATGCGTGGTAAATGCTTATAAGTAAAAGTTTAACAATTATTCAAGTATTTTCTAAAACGATCCGCACACAATTGAAGTTAAATCTTCTCATTTTTGCAATGTAAAATATCAGTAATGATTGAAAAATGCTGAATTTAAACAAACTTTGTTGTTCGGATCTTTTCTATTTATTCTATTAGCATCACACAATATTTCTACTGTGGAGTTGCACAAACGATTTTACGATCTTACTGTCATACATGAAACAATCTTGTATAAATTTTACCCAAAAGTCCGCTCAAGCTACTGAAATTTTCCTCTAGAAAGTGTAAAACTAACAACTAGCGGTAATTAGCGTAAAAGTTTGTGATTGAAATTGCATCAAATTCGATATTTTTTCTTTCACGCTGATAACTTCCACCAAGCTTCAACTCTTCTTGAAGCAAACTCATACTTTTACAACGTCAATCTACTGCATGCAATTATTCTCCAGCAAACCTGATGATTTAGAATAACTGTTGGTTGTATATTATTTTCTTCTGTAAGTTTTCTGCCAACTAGTAATGAACAAGCAGAATTTTTTCATTGCCAGGTTATTTAAACATCTGCCTTCCTTTTTCAACATTAGCAACTATTTTGAAATTTATACTCTACTCCTCCAAGATTGCATGTGCTACTAGCTTTTCTAAACTACTGGTTGTAATAAAGTTTTTAAACTATTTTCTTCTATAAGTTTACAACGCTGCCAACTAGTGATGAACATTCAATTTTTTCCCATTGCCAGATTATTTTAACATCTGTCTTTCTTTTATCAATACTGGTAACTATTTTGAAATCTATACTCTGCTCCTCCACGATTTTCTTTCTTCAAGATTGTATTGTAATAGGACTGAACTCATTGTCTACACATTTCTACTGGAATTGATATAAAGACTCTTTTAATTAATTTGAACCAACTGCAGAACTGATATCAAGATAACTCTATTGAGTAAAAGAATCATATTTAATTAAAAAAAATATCTTTAATAAATACATCTAGAAGAGCATTCTAAAGAGATAACATTCTAAGGAATCACAAGAACAGAACAATAAACCAAAAAAATGGGTCAGAAAGAGGCTATTTGATTTTACAATAACTAACAATTTTTAAGAAACGACGTGAACGACTACGTGAGACTGATGCTTCCGCTTAGGAAAGCGTTTAACGGACTTTGGTTATGACATAGTACCAAAGATTTCTATTTTCAAGACACGACGTAGAAGTTAATGTTTGCGTTTTATAAAGGTTGTGCTTACAGTAGGACAAAAGATCGTGATTGTTTGAGCTGAAAACCAAAGTAAAATTATTATTGATTGGAGAACCTCTGAAGTGGAAATATTCTGAAGCGGAGGTACAACATCAAATAAAATTATTTTCAAAAACGAACAAAACAAAACAAATAAAATCATTTCCAAAAACAAATAAAACAAAAACTGAAACAAATGAAATCATTTTCAAAAACAAATAAAATCATTTCTAAAACAAATGAAACAAAACTCTAACAAACTCTAACAAAAAAAATCATTTTCAAAAACAAATAAAATCATTTCTAAAACAAAATCATTTCCAAAACAAAGAAAATCAAAACTCAAACTAACAAAATCACATCCAAAAACAAATAAAATCATTTCCAAAAACAAATAAAACAAAAACTCAAACAAATGAAATCATTTCCAAAAAAAAAATAAAATCATTTTCTTTCAGTTGCCAAGTTCAACAAACAAACAAATTCAAGTACAAACAGAAATCATTTCAATGTAGACGGAAATCATACAACGTAATCGGAAGTAATACAGGAAGTAATTCGTGACGTATGACTGCGCTCCGCAAAACCGGGTCGAGAATTATATTCTATACCAGTGGTTCCCAACCGCCGGTCCGCGTAAATTTTTTGCCGGTCCGCGAAGTATCTTATTTTCTGCCAAGATAATTTTAATATGGAGTCATGACCATTGCAAAGATGGTACTCTCTGTAAAACTCATTTTACGCCTGGCCGATTTGCAACAGTAAAACTGACGTATCTCGCCTTTCATCGTTGATACCGCAAAATTGTTTAATAATAATCAAGGTAAACCTTCCGATTACCTTCCAGATTCATGTTTGACCTAAGTTTTGTTTCGTCATAAATGATTTTGTTAAAATTGCTTCAACATAAACTACGTCTAGCGTTCTAAAAGTTTATTGATGGAATGCTGTGCAAAGTAATTTTTTACTTTTGAGATGCTGTAATAGCTTGTACTGTGACACTGCAGAAGGATAAGTATGGAATCAGCAAAACAACAAGGTATTATGGTGTGTTTTAACAAAACGGATAAAACTAAGACTTCTGAAACAGATAGTTCTCAAAATGGAAATGAAGCTAGTATTAGTAGGGCTACTGTAAGTGTAGGGCAAACTGCGAAAAGGACATATGCAAATAAGTCGAATGTCACAGGAGGAAGTAAGAAACAAAAAGGGGAATTTGTCAGGCAATACGATAAAAAATACTTGGAGCTTGGTTTTGCTGTAGCTCCGGGTAGTGAACAATCGCCACGGCCCTTGTGTTTAGTGTGCTCCCAAATTCTCTCAAATGACGCTATGAAACCTTCCAAACTTGCTCGTCACTTCCATTCAAAACACAACAATCTTAAAGACAAGCCCCTTGAATATTTTGAACGACTACGCTCTAATATGAATGACCATAGAAAACAAATGAAAAAGATGACAACTACCGAAAAATCTTTTCTACATACATCCTACCTAATTTCCCTACAAATACCTAAAACAAAAAAACCCTATACAATTGGGGCAGAGTTAATAAAGCCGTGCATCTTATCTGCGGCTGAACAAATTTTGGGTCCTGAAGCAGCTCGAAAATTTGATGGCATACCACTCTCCAACAATGCAGTTCAATGAAGGATTAAAGATATTGCAATGGACATTGAACAGCAGGTAATAGAGGAGGTAAAGAAATCACCCTATTTTGCTATTCAACTCGACGAGTCAACTGACATGAGTAATTGTGCCATTCTTCTATGTTTCGTGCGCTATAAGGGAAAAACAGATTTTAAGGAAGAACTTCTTTGTTACATCGACTTACCAGGACGTACCACCGGGTCAGAAATATTTAGGCTTCTTAACACGTAATTTAGTAAGAAAGACATAAACTGGGCAAATTGCGTCGAAGTATGTACTGATGGAGCTGTGAGCATGACTGATTATCGCTTTGGTGTGGTTGCAAAAATTAAAGAAGTTTTGCACAAAGAAATGCTGTTTACTCACTGCATCATCCACCGAGAGCATTTGGCTTCAAAGAAGCTTTCTCCTGATTTGAAAAACGTACTTACTAACGCTGTGAAAATTGTTAATGCAATTAGAAGTCGACCTCTGAACTCCAGACTCTTCCAAGCATTGTGTGAAAGTATGGATTCGCAGCACGATCATCTTCTTCTCCATGCAGAAGTAAGATGGCTGTCACGAGGACGAGTTCTTTCTCGCCTATTTGAACTTCGTGAAGAAACAAAACACTTTTTGAGAGAAATGAACTCCCCGTTAGCAGAATTTTTGTTAGATGAGATGTGGTTGTGTAAGCTTGCGTACTTGGCAGATATATTTGGCCGTTTAAACGAGCTTAATACTTCTCTGCAAGGCCCTTGCAGGGGTATTTTTGTATTGAGATAGAAGACTGATACTTTCAAGTAGAAGCTGGTACTTTGGGATAGTCTTGTGCAAAAGGAAGGTACAATTATGTTTCCAATTTTAAATGAGTATTTAGCAAGTGCTGATGTTAACTGTAAAGAGTTGCTGAGCATTGTAAGTCAACCCTTAAAAGAGTTGGCTAACAGTTTTGACCATTATTTTCCGGAACATGAAGATCCTCGACGTGGAAACCTTTGGATCAGCAATCCTTTCATCGAAGATGTCAACACATGCGACCTTAATCCCTATGAAAAAGAAAGTCTGATTGAATTATGCTGCGATTATACTTTGCAGTCGAGATACAAAAAAGAATCATTGTCGCAATTCTGGATATCTATTGAAAACGAATATTCGTGTCTAACTCACAAGCAATCAAATTGTTGGTGGTATTTTCAATTAGCTATTTATGCAAGAAATGTTTTTTATCGCTAACTTTAATTAAAACAAAGCAAAGAAATCGGCTGGATGCTGAAGCACAGCTACGTGTTTCAAAAACTTCTTTTATACCTCGCTTGGATCGCATACTGACAGCAAAACAGCAGCAAATTTCACACTAACATTGATTTTGTATGTAAATGAATTAACATTTGTTGTTTGAGTTAATTTGATTTCCATTTTGTTGTAATTTTTCGTCCTAAATACATAGCTTATGCCAAAATCTTGCAGCATGTTACGCAACGACAACTTTGGTTAACAGAAAGGTTACAAATATATGTTCTACTCACTACGGATCTTTTGTTGCCGGTCCGCGAACATTTTAAAAAATTTTTACCGGTACTCCGTGTAAAAAGGTTGGAAACCACTGTCTTATACTGTTAACCTGATTTTAGTCTTGTTTTTCACTATTGAAAGTTATCAACAGGTCTATGAGAGGTTTGCCAAACTAAGTTATAAGTAAAAGTTGTTCATTGGAAAAAAATTGAGAACCCCTGGCTTAGCCGGTGATTTAGCCTGACTTAGGCTGACTTAAGCCTACAACCGTTGCTTGATAGATTCTTACAAACAGGTTAAATCCCATTAATGGTTGTTGTGGAAGTGCATATAAAATGCAAGTGTAAGTCAGCACCAAGCAGCAGCTACAAGTAGCAAGTCCTGACTCTTAATTACCCTCTGTCGAAACCCACATGACGGATAGTAATAACAATAATAACTTATTTACTTGATTAAAATGCAGCCTTGATTGAAAAACGTACAAAATGCATTAATGTGCACTCGCTCAATCAAATTAACGTCGAAAATTCACAGCGTTACTTTTTGCATACGGTAGCAATTTTTCGAGAAGTCAACAAAAATGGTATCAGTGCGACTTAGTTTGCACAACGTTGGCGCAATGTGTAAATTTTTTTCAGGAAATATTTTACTGTATTAACTTACTCTTTCATTTTTTAATTTGTTCTTGTTATTTTTATTATTATCGTGAGTTTGTAATTCTCGTTGCCTACTTTACCAATTGCTTCGTAGCAAACAATTGTTACCGCCATTACAGCCAGAAAACGTGCGCTCACAGATAAACATTTTGAAATGTGTGTGTTTTTGCAAGGGAAAAAATACAGTGGTTCTATCAAAAAAAGCTCAAAACTTTTTTACCTAGGAGAAAATATGCGCAACCCAGTGTTGACGCTAACGGCGTCGCTTCTCTTTGTCTGCAATACCGATGACGGTATTCACTTTTTTTAACAGTTCCCGCTAACGTTTACGGCGTCAATTCATTTTCGTAATGCGAATAAAGACTGGTTTCCATTAGGCGTAGATTGCAGGCGTAGCATGAAAAATTCTTTTCTTCTCCGTTTAGTTTTATACGCGAAGCGCTCGCTCGCTCCGTGCATAAAACTAAATGGAGAAGCAAAGAATTTTTCATGCTACGCCTGCAATCTACGCCTAATGGAAACCAGTCTTTACACCGACAAAACGATGCTCTAAAAATAGTAGTAGCCGCCCTTGATTAGAAAGCACACAAAATGCTGCTGCAAATGAATGGATCTAGGTGCTTCTCCCAAGCATGAGCGAGAAAGGGTAAAGGATTTCACTTACTGTAAACACCTGCCGAACAACAGAATTTAGAGAACTATCCAGAACCTCCAAAGGGTCTGTTCATCTACCCGTAACTAATTTTCACAGGTGATATTGTAGAAACGTTGCTGGCCAAACAGATTTATCATGGTAAAAGAGTAAAGGTGCCCTTGAGTAGAAGCTGCACAAAATAATTGTAAAAAATAACTGGAGTCGCAGTTCCTATTCAAATAAATACGGTGTTAGTTTATGGTTGATTTTTGCAGCATGAGTAGACCTGCCAACGTTTACGAATACCAAGTTTGTAGGATTGTCGACAAAAATTACATAAATATACTACCACCATGACAGATAGCGGACTGACTTTTTTGGCCTTGCTGTCAATTGAAAGAATATGCGTACTGTCTTTAGACTGCGACGATGATAGAGCATAAAGGCGTTAGCAAACAAAAAGATCCACTTTGGACTATTTTAATAACAGAAGCAAATGGATGTTAATGTTCTAGTATTTTAACAATCCCCTTGGATTTGTTTTGTTTTTCGTGTTGTTTTCGTAATTGTGCTAACGCTGTGCAGCAACTCGTTCACTTTCCTTTTCGTGTGTTTACGTAAAGTTCAAAAACTAACGACTTTTGAATCAATTATATGGGAACCTCGAAAGCATTTGGGAAATGGGAAGAAAGGTAAAGGTAAGCTGCAACAGCATGCTACTACAAGTTGTGCAACCGACTAAGAGAAAACCCGTAGGAAACAAGCAACGGCGCCAAACTTCGTATTTCGACGCTTTATCGCACCATCAACGCAAGATAGTTTTGCTGTCGTGTCTGCTTTTTGTAAAAAGTTAAACTGTTGGCCTTTAGGGCAAAAGCTTAAAATTCGGCGTAACATGATGTGCTTGATCATTTTGTGATACGTGCACTCATGCATATGGAATTTACACATTGGCCTAGGGCTTACCATTAGTGTTTTTTATCTGTTTCATAGCTTTACTTTAAACGTCAAGCTCTTTTTACGTTAGGAAAAGATACTGAGCTAAGGTCAATTCAGAACACGTCAAATTGTCACACTACCAATGAACTAACGCATCAGTCTTCTAAATCTTTGCCAGAAGGCTTAGGTTTTGACCAACAAGTAGTTGTTTAGATAGAGTGAAGTACATACATGACAGCATAGAGTCTTTGATAACAGCAACACTCTGAATGCAAATTATAAATAAATTTACTTAAAAGGGGCTAATAATAAGCAATGATGATTTTCTAGGAGTTGTAGAATTTGTATAAAATATAAAATCAAATGAAACCTTGGTAAAAGCGATTGATTTTGTGAAGAATAAACTTTCAATATATATTCAGCTTTTTATAATGTTCTAAATTCTTCTTCATCAAGATTATGAGTTAAAAATCACAGATCAAATGGAAAATAACAGAAAACTTCTCCTAGTACAAGTAGCAATTATTGCTTTCGTTTCGGTTGCGGTGCATTTTCCTGTTTTTTATGGACCTTTTCTTTTTGATGACGTGGAAGCTTTATTGAAAAACGCTGACGTACAGGTAAGTCTCAAAATTTCGGAGATGCGATCACTATAACTCAGCGGTTCAAAACTATTTTATCCCATCGCCGCAGTATGTTTTTTGGGGTAGTCATTGTACTCTACCTTGCTTTTTAGATATTGACAACAAAGTAAAAATATCAATTTAAGTGCAAATTTCCGCCATGTTTAAATCTACAAACTTAAAAAAGATTAGTGACTTGAAAAAAAGCGAGGAATGGCCCTCTGCCGCCAGTCAATTTTCCAACAATCGTTCCTAACCTCCTCAAAAAGGAAAAGGGTCTCTACCAAGAGGTAATTTTACCTCAAAGAAGATCATTATTCTCCAACCAACTTGCAAATCCGGCACTTCCTTGATCATATGTTTAAAAACTTTGGTAGGGCACTGCACATCCATGAAGAATGTTCCTTGAAATGCTTTTTGTAAACTTTTAGAGTAGTTTTTCCTCTATGTTTTTAAACGAGTAGTTTAAACATACTTTAGTATCTACATCCCGAGCAGATGGCAGTAAACTTGTTTAAAGTACTAGATTTGATAACACTGGTCAAAAAAGTAACCCTAATTTTTTGTCAAATAAGTAGAATTTCCTGTGACTAGCTGATATCAAATGCGTTGAGTTCAAATCTGAAAACAATTTTCTTCCGTCAAATCACTTTTTTGGTTATTTACCTTTTTTCTACCGCAAATAAAGTCATTATTGCGCCACAGAAGAGATGAAAAATGCTCTATGTAAGAGATCCATTTTCATCACTTAAATTTCTGTAACGTCATCAAATTGATTATTGGTTAACAACTGCAGTAAGATGCAAATGTTTTAGTCTACGTTTTGAGCGTACAAGTAAGTACTGCATTTTTTCATAATACAGAATATTTTGCTATAAACGCAGATTTTTAGGTAGGTGTTAAGAGTTTTGTGTAATTACAACAGGTATGTATCCGCGCTAGCACAAATGCAAAATCTTAGTGGAATAACCTCAACTTCGCCGGTTTTCTCTCTCGTGTTCAACACGTTACAAAAGAGTAAAAAGTTTATTTAAAACAATAATTCTCGCATATAATATAGTTTGTATTTATAGCTAAATATTGCGCCATATTCAAAAAATGTAGCACCAATTATATGCTGAAAACTTGCTCAAAAACATTCGTTACTTACTGCAATTGTGAACTACTAAACAACTTTACGACGTCAGAAAGGTTTGATTAATACAGAATTAGCATCATGTTGTGCCCTTAGTAGATTTGAATTGCCGCGTGATGATAATGCAGCTAGCAACAACATAACCGTCAACTAATCAAAATCTTGATGTGATAAAAACTAGATTATAGATTTGACTTCAGTGACCTGTCACAATTAAATTGCATTCAATAAAAATTGTGTTAATCCGTGTAATTATTGTATTAGATAACTGTAATAATGCACTTGAATGATTTCTAAATGTCACATTTCAGAATTTTTTTTATTTTTATAAGCACTTTTGTTTCGGCACTGACATACCTTTTTCAGTTGCATTGTTTTTGAGAATTTGACAAAGAAAAACAGTTTTGAGGTTTTGTTTTAAAATTATCAGAAGATTCACTGAGGTTATAGCATCAATAGGTAAACCTGTGTGACGCATTTTTAAAGCTAAAATCCTCAAACTGTAAGAGGATTACATTTTTTGAATAAACCTTGATACTAAATTTAAAAGCAAATGAGGCATCTATACTAGTTTCTTCAATACCGGTGTTTGAACTGTACACAGGCCTATCTCACCACTTTGCAATTTTACGTTTGACAATAGTTACCAAATATGCATTAACCTAGCGCTTCAATTACGGCAAGTAATAATGATCGATCTAATAATTCATTATGACGTCTCAGAAAAGAAAACGAAGTACAATATTTTTGAGGAATTTTCACTAATATAAATTAGGCAGTAACATTGATTTTGCGGCTAAAAACTTATTTCTGAAGTTTATTAGATTAAAATAAAGTCTAAGTTTTCAATGAGTCAATATTGCTACTTTCGTAAAACTTACTTTTAGACGCACAATTAAATAGCATTTTCACTTTAATACCTACGTAAAAGTAGATGATTTTAAAATTGAGGCACTGTATAACTGTAAAGACAGTTGGTCTAATTGTTGTCGAAACGCACACTTTTGAATTCTGTTATAAATTGCATTGTAAGTTGCACATTGCAGGTCAATAAAAATCATTTTATTCATAAATTAAGGAAGTAATATAAAATATTTTCTTGGTTTTTGTTTCGAACTTGACCTTTTGAAACATTTAACTAGTGTAACGGTATCAGGCGTAGAAGCAAGATTTTTGTAAAGAAAGGGCCATCGGTAATAGAAGGCTTACCAAAAATATAAAAGTCTCGTTGTGGCAAAGTTTTTACATTTCTTTAAATAAAATTTAAAATTTTTATCGTTTTTAAGGAAAAGTGTCAAAGTTTTAATGAGAGGGGTTTCAGTCTACTCCTGCTAGCGTCTTTGATCGGTACATTACGGTAACAAAATGCCTAAGCGAGTTACACTGCTATTCATAATTCAAGAGCCATCTTGCGAAAATGCTCGTTTTGAGAGTTTGGTGTAAAATTTAGCTTATTTTATATTACTTGAATGTGTACATGTTATACATTTTTGCGAAGGATGTATTACAGTTATTTAACTGACTTATTTTCCTTTTTCAAAAATATGTTTTCAAAGTCAAAATGCATTCCATGATGTGACGTCATTTATAAAACTCACTTTCTCAATTAGTAACAGTAATACAAAACCGGATCAAAATGAACTGCATTTAGAGAAAATAAAGTTAAAATAATTGTGTATTGAAAAAAACCTTCGGTCACATCATTTAACTTGATAACGGGCCCACTCTAGCCGATGTTTCTCTGTTTTTCTGGCAACAATGCCTTCTTTCTAGCTTTGCGTCCTCGAAGATCATTTTCCAGCAACCTTCTCTTCACTGTTAGAGAAGAATATTCAACATCAGTATTTTTCTTTAGCTTTCCGACCAACTCCTTGGAAGTCAGTTTCCTGTCTGTCAAAGAAAGCCTGACCAGAGGTCTATGAGATCGTTTTGAGCACCAACGCTTTCTTCCAGATGGAAGCTGATAATAAATCTCTGAAATTTACATTCATCATAAACATAAACTATCACCCCTCTTGTTTCTGTACTAATCTGCATGAAGCTCATAATGACTAAACGGACAAAAAATCTACAACGTCAAGAAAAACAAGAAAAATTTAGCATTTGTGACATCACAAAAACAAATCGTGGTGGTAGCATGACGTGACCTAAAGTTTTTACAATACGCAGCAATACTAACCTTATTTTCTTTAAATGCAGTTCATTTTGATAAGGTTCTGTATTACTACTGGTAATTAGGAAGGTAAGTTTTATGCATGACGTCACATCATGGAATGCATTTTGGCTTTGAAAACATATTTTTGAAAAAGGAAAATAAGTCAGTTAAATAACTGTAATATATCCTTCGCAAAAACGCATAACATGCACACATTCAAGTAATATAAAATAAGCTACATTTTACTCTAAACTCTCAAAACGAGCATTTTCGCAAGATGGCTCTTGAATTATGAATAGCACTATAAATCTTTTGCAGCAAATGTTAAATTGGTAAAGTTTATTAAACAAATTGACTACCAGATGCACAGCAAATATTTATAAGGCAAGGGTAATGCATTTAGCAGCAGATAATCCTCACAAGCTGAATCAAATTTCTTGTTTGGCTCTACGTAAAAGATTGTGCCATCTGAAACTGCCGCTCAAGCGAGCTTTGACAATATATCATCACGAAAAATAATTTTTTCAAGTCAAAAAATCAAAATACAGTATAGTAAAGATTAATCAAAAACTTTCTTATGCCTGAAAAAAATAACCCTATTCCTTATACACTAGATTGCGCTTAATTGGGCCGCCGGTTAATTGGGTCAGCCGTTTAATTGGGCCAAATTGTTAAGAACAAAATCCAATCAAAGATAATGCACTACGTTAAATCCGCATAATCGGGCCACTATTCCGCTTAATCGGGCCACAACTGTAGTCAGACATACACTGGTTTAATTGCAAAACCGCCTTTGTAATGTAATAGAACTCAATATCACAAAGCTAACTATATTATGTAACAATTGAAAAATTCAGGCACAAATTATTTTGTCATTTCATGCCCTTGGACATGGTAATTGTTGTGTTTTGTTGCAAATTTTGTGAAGTCCCAAGCAGAGATGCCACAAAAAGAATTAACAATTGCTGAAAGGGTTGTTGTCCTAAGAAAAATTAGAGAGCAACCTCCAAACATTACTTATCGCCAGCTAGCTGAGATAACTGGTGTACCAAGGACAACCCTGGTACAGATACTGCAAGACTTCCGATAATCGGATCAGCCGCTTAATCGGGCCAAATGGTGCTTATCCCGACGTGACCCGATTAAGCGGAATCTACTGTAAATTGTTTTTAATCCAGAACGCATTCAAGAGAAATCAAAAATTTAATTTCTCTCTCCCACAAAAGGTAAAACCTTTCTTTTCTAGAAATTTGTATCGTTATGTTACTGGACGAACTTTATAGGGAAATATTTTTTTTTCGTCCAGTTAAAAACACTCCACTACCACATTCTAAATATGATTTTGATGACAAAAACGTATACCAATGCAAAGTTGATTATATTCTCATATAATCTAAAATAGTGGCACATAAGCTTGCGCTGTAAGCCATATCAGTAATGTTAGTATATTGTAGAATATTATTACTTAATTCGTTTTAAAACTAGTACTCCTCGCAGATGGGAAAACATTTTCTCATTCCTTGCATCATTTAGTTACAGTGTTTCTATGATTACTCTCATAGATAGCAGCAAAAATTCAATTCTGATAATCAACAAGATGTTCATACAGGGATAAATAGAAGAGCCTTCTCAATTTAGAGCCACTAATCTATTTTTTACGGCAGCTCATGAACTTCCAAAAGTAACAGTTGCCTCTCCAAAAAAAGTTGTTAATAAATATAGTTGCATTGCATCTTTACATGGTGGCCGGGTAAAATGTCATAGCAGATAGTGTTGATGTTTGAAAAGTTTTTTATAAGTGAACTATAACAACATCTTACTGGTTTAGGGCCTGTGTAACACGTAAACATTCAAGCAAGATATTACAGTTGAATATTTTCATCACCGTAACAATCATAATCGCACGCATTGGTATATATGTGAAACGTCAATAAAAAGAAAAAATCTTCTGAACAAGTGAAAGCAGACCTATGACAGTACGTCTGCGAGTAGCTCGTGATTTATCAGAGTACGGCGGCAAACAGTTTGGGAAGATGTAACTAGGTGACTGGTATGCAAAGATTTGTCACTGCCATAAAAGGCAACTAACCATTCAAGATGAAAATTAGATGAAAATTACATATATATTTATATTAATGTAGCTTTGAAAAAAGCTGTTTGAGCCATAAGCTTTTCGTGACGTTCTCATCAGTGGCGGTATCGCGTCAAAAGGGAAGATCTAGAGTGAATAAGTGTTTTATGTAAATAATTTGGACGTTACGCAATCAAGACAAGCCAATGATAGCGCTAGTATTGCAAAGCGCGCCAAAGAAAGATTTCGCAATTGCGAAAGTTAGAGAAGGCGCAGCAGGAGGCCAAATGCCACGATTATCGAAAAAGTTTGAGAGTGTAAACAAACTCTTTCTGTCTGCATAACACCGGGCGTCGGGCCTTGATATAAGTAGCCTCTAAAAGATTAAGATGGAAAGAGCTGCGCGCTGCGGCGAGGATTGAAAACCGCTTATCATCAGTTTAATGCGCATCGATCATTATCTAAAAGATGCTGACCAATGGCGGAGTCACAATCCGGTTTGGTGTTGGTTCGTTTGCACGATCTGTGTGGTTGAGATCGGCGTGGACGAGTCAATTGCTGACCAATGGCGGAGTCACAATCCGGTTTGGTGTCGGTTCGTTTGCACGATCTGTGTGGTTGAGATCGGCGTGGACGAGTCAATTGCTGTTTTAACCATTGCGGAACATGTTGCTTGATGCGATCCTGTAGTCGTTGCGATGTTCGCCCTACGCACCGACTATCACATGCACTTGTATTCTATTAATATATACAGTGGACGCCGCTTAATGTAATCACGGATAATGTCATTAATCGGTTAATATTATCGGAATTCCTGATCACCGCCCGAACGTACAATATACATTACAAATATGCCGCTTACTGTAATCAGTACATCGGTTGTTGTTATCAATTTTTTCCCAAACGTAGTGACTAATTTTGTTAACTTCCAGCGTAAATGTCCAGCTCTGATGATTAGCGGCCTCAGAAAGCTATAAATGTCAAAATAGGAACTGTCGGAACGATGCCCCCATCCCTCGGAAGGGGTCGGGTAAACAACATGAAAGAGCAAATGAAATGGGTCATGATTTCGCGGAAATTTCGTGTTACGTGTTACGGCTTGGAGTGCAAAATAAATCTTCTGAATTTGACCTGCATTATGAATATGAGTCCTTTATAAATGATTAGCTGCGAAAAGACATGAAGCAGACAAAGCTGGACGATTTCCTAAATAAATAATGTATTGTACAGTGTCTATTGTAAGTTTTATTGTTTATTAAATATTTCATTCATTTAATTTTATTTTTGCGACACCTAATGAACGATAAATTGGCAATTTTCATTTTTTCGGTTAATGTTATCAATCGGTTATTGTTATCATTTTTGGTGTTAACAAAAGTGATTACATTAAGCGGCGTCCACTATATATATATATATTGCTAGAGGTCACTTAGCTTCACAGTGCTCAATAGCAAGCTTGCCGGAGCCGTAATATATTTCTATTTGAACAGCTACAGAATAGACATTAAAACATTAAAACCACAGCAACAGAATGTCGAACAGACTATTCAGGTTTTAATGTTTTTAATGTCTATTCTTTAGCTGTTCAAATAGAAATATATATATATATATGTGTGTGTGTGTGTGTGTGTGTGTGTGTGTTTGTGTGTTTGTGTGTTTTGAGGATAAAAAATAGATATTTATCAGTAACGGCATTGCCTCAGCCTATACTTCCCATAAGTTCAATCAATTTTATTGCTTTGAACATAAGCAACCAAACTTTTTTTCGAGTCAAACAATGCTTTTTGTGCTAGATCCAGCAGTTTATGCTTACTCTAGCAATATCTGCATTCCAAGCCTTCCGGTACCTTTATACTGTATACAGGGGGTCCTCGACTTACGACGTTGATCCGTTCTTAAGACGCGGTGTAACCCGAATTTCAGTGTAAGTCGGAACATCATAAATAAATGATATTACTCTATTGTAAAGTATTGTACTACAATAAAAGGTAAAAAATAATTAAAAAAAAGTACTTTATCAGAAAAAGTGAAAACAATTCCATATCATATGGGTTAAAGTAAATATTGATAAGATGGTGGAGAAGCTGGAATAGTAGAGGCAGCTGAGGTAGACGGTAGAGGCTCTGTAGTAATAGAGGCAGCTGATTTAAAGGGTTGTTGCCTGTAATACCATAGCAATTGTCCTTCTGAGGTAGTAGGCCTTGAACGAAGCAATTACTCCTAGGTCCATAGGCTGTAAAAGGGCCGTGGTATTAGGTGGAAGGTAAACCACCTTGACATTAGGGTAAAAGTGTTCTAGCTGGGCAGGGTGTCCAGGGGCATTTTCCATTTTATGGGGCGCGTTCGTAACCTCGAAACAGTGTAAGTCGGGACCGTCGTAACCCGAGGACTCTCTGTAATTGGTGGGCATTTGATTTCACCAAAGTTCCATCACCGCACGAAGGCTACTTTCTTTTGTAAACAACAAAAATAGCCCAACTCTTTGATTAATTGCCCTGTATGAAGGTTTCGTAATAAATATAATGTTCCAGTCCAACGAACATTAGTGACGAATAATACTTTAGTTACATTAGTTGTTTGTCATATCAATGCAGTATAGCTCATCGCAACGCAACAGCAATTGTTTTGAGGGTTAAAAGAGATACTTTTCTAAAAATTCACGCGCTATTTTAGCGACAGTTTGTTGAAGTTGACTGTGCTGCAGCTGCCTATTGTCATACCAACCTGACTTTTTAATGATAAATAAAAATATTTTGGATATGGGCTACTGCCCTCTTCTTCTTACCTCCACCGAACCTATGTGACTGACTTGAACCACTGCTGTGCAATGGGAACGAATTCAATTGCTAAATGCTAAACGTTTCAGGAAAAAACACCATTTTCTCATCTATGGTTCAATGATTTTTGGGGAAATTCAATTTCCAAAAGTGGAAGTCACAAATCGTACAGACCGCTTACGGTAATCGTATTCCGGTAAGAAACTTTTGATTTATGGCAGCTTCTTAAATCAACTCAGCCTTGTTAGTTTGTAGCTTTTTGATGTAAAATTTTGTAAAATATAGATATTGCTACATTGTATTTTACGGTATTTTTACAATAGGCGTACCTAACAGAAAAGATTATTTTATTACCACCATCACCTTTTTAAGATGATAATTTCAGCTATTGTTGGGTACTACGTCTGGGTATTACAAATCATTTAGAAGATAAACTTTTGGTTCTGTGATGGCTGATGACCGAGACAATCAACTTGGCGTAAAACCATATGATAATTTTTAGATGCATGCATGGAATATGGGGAAACTGGGAACCTGCTTATCATAGACTGAATTTGATTCTTCATGCTTTGGTGTCAGTGTTGTTTTTCATAGTTTGTAGAAAATATCTTCCCGATTCTCTGACTAATACTTCCCATGTTGTTGCTGGAATTCTGTTTGCTCTTCACCCAATTCACACCGAAACGGTATAAGCTTTTATCTATAGCACAAAACATAGTAGTGTCTGTTCTTGCTTGTGTATTAAATTTAATTTTTTGAAGTTTTACAAGGATTAGTCAAGAGTAGGGAAAGAGTAGATCTTGCCATTTGAATTTTATTGTTTTTGGCCTTAATTTGCCAACTCTATAAAGCTTTGAAAATAATGCCTTCGAAATGCACGAAAAATTTTTCATTTGCTTTATTCATTTTTACAGCATTTGTAAGCCTCAGACACGTAGGACGGCAGTTGAAGCGCTATGGACAGATCAGTTATCCAAATCTGCTTCTACGTTTCAACAATAGGCCTAAATTGTTAGAGATTACTTTTAATAAATTCACTGCTTGTCAAAATCTCCAACCAGAGATAATCATTGGAAACGCTATTTTCAAGGCAATATTTTAAGGCAGATATTGTGAGGTTTGAATGAGTGGCCGTTTTATCATTTCAAAATGACAAAACGCGATGACAAACTCGACCGCTCTAGAAGCTGATTATGTAAAGGTTTCAGGTTTGTGGAGTTGTTTGCTGCGCTGAATTGTTGTCAGCTGTGTGTTTTATGACTGCTTTACTCCTCAATGGTCAAAGTGACTTGGAAAAAAAGAAATTTCAAAAATTCAAAAATAAATATCAAATAGCAAATAATATTCAACAAACATTGGAGCTCGATCCGGATGGTTTGTATTTTCTACGTTATCTCCTGTTTTCGGTATTTGCAACACTTATATAGCAGTTGGATTGTTATAGAGATGTCAACCATCGGCTAATAGTTCAATGTTATTTGTATCAGCATTGAAAACGAACAGAAAAATCTTGAAATAGTCAGTAACAATTGTTTACAAGCCAACGTTTTTATTAATAGAGGTTTTCCAGCCAGTTATTTTACTGTATAAATTTTCTCTACTAGTATAGACTGTACTTACAGGGGTATTCGGTCCGCAGCACAATCTGGATCTTTACCTAATTTGTGCGTACAAGTAAAATAGACAGAAAAACAAAACAATAGCGCGCATCAAAATTTAGGTAAAAGAAACGCATTACGAAGACGGAATACCAGCAAATTAAAAGAAGAATCACTTAAAGCAGAAGCAAACATGAAAAATCACGATATTAAAAAAATAGTTCATGCCAGCGACGACAACACTATTTCATGGACGTCTTTCACAGCATCATTGATTTTAGCAGCTTTAGCGATGCTTTCTAAAGAAACTGGTAGTTATGAGTATTGATTACAGTATCCGGCTACAGTTTTTGTTTTTTGAATTACAACTAAATCATTTTGTCATTGCAACTTATGTTTTCAATCAGTGTTTCTCGTAACGCATGTTTGAGGGCAGATGGTCAGATGTTCTGTACAAGGCGACTCCTTTATCGAAATTGATTGGCCAGTAATGCAAGTAATCGCATTGTAATTTTGCGAATGGCAGCGTTTTGCAAAATGTTTTATTTTGTAAAATTGTTTTGTGCATCAAAATAGCTTAAAAAAAGCTTGGTTAAACGTTCATTGATCGCGAGGTGAAAAAACTTGATGTAATTCTTACTGTTGATATTAACCACTGTAAAGTCTCGTATAGGAATTGTGGCATATGGGCCAACTAAAATGAAAAAATATTTTATAGAGCCTTGCAGTGCCACCTTTTGAAGGATGTTTTACTGAAACTTTTCAAAAAATCTTGTCTTTTAAACGTTTTGGTAACCAATACTCCCCCATTTTTGCTACGGCTTTTAATCTATCTGCATGCTCTTTTTCTTGTTCGAGCGAAACTGTGAACTACAATTTGATGTAAATTTATTGAGGAAAATGTTTTTAGGATTTACTGTCTTGGGATTGATTCTTGCTTATGAAGTAGTGGAAGCTATAATTAGAGAGCGTTCTTTGGTGAATGTGATGATGTTTCGGTTCAGCAAAAATTTAATCTTGAAGATATTTCTTATCATTTGTTGGGTGAGAAACGTATCCAATGTTACCATCAATTAGAAGTAGGCAAACGATTGTTAGCTCTAGCCGATTAACGAATATCAGGCATTACAAACCAGACAAAAGGCCACTGACTGCATGAAATCCAAAAGACTATCCACAGGACTATTGCATGAAATCCACAGTTTTCTCAATAAGCTTAGTGCTGTTTCGTAGTGTAACAGTTAAAACCAAAGTAATAATTTATTAAACAGGGTTTAGCCCTTATGATTTTGCGAATGAAGATTATGGCTTGGAGCCCTCCACATTTTTCTCGGGAAATTAATCCTATTCCGTTCGAAAAAAGCATGATTATAAGGTAGGTCTTTTGCATTAAAAGTTTTTGTGTACTAAAGTGTAGGCCCATTATAGCCTTAACTTATTGACCGAAAACGCTAATTTTTTCCAGCTGTGAAAGAAGCCACTCTCTTGAAGCTGCCAAAATTTGTTGATCTATTGCTTGATAGGCTTTGACTAGACATCATATTCTTTTTAAATGCATCTTTTGTTTCTTATCCTTCAGATTCACGGCAGCTTCGATGCTATTAATTGACAAAACTAGTGTCTTCAAAGTCGTCAATTTTCATGTTCCGTTGAATAAACATGACATTGCTTCTTTGTCAGAAACGCGATTTAAAGCGCTGCTTGCGATGACTACGGTCATGCAATTAAAACTCTCGATAGCTATCTTGGTTTTTAGAAAAAGCATTGAGAAGCAATTTCTTCTACTTAGTTTCAAAGCTTGTGATGAAAATGTATTATTTCACAAGTATTTTCTTTGTTCATTTATTCATTTTACGAAATTTTTATCAATGAGAAATCAATGCAAAGCATGTGCAGTTTTAGGGTATGCTTAGAACATTCAACGTGTTCAGACCCCCTTCAACGTTGCCAGTACTCCTGGCGTAACATATTTCTGCCACAAGCTTGCAACCAAACAGAAAAATAGCCGTGCAGCGCATTTCCCACAAGCACATCAAAGAAAAGCCCATTCGAACATAAAAGTTGCAATCTTACGATTATGAGCCAGCGCTTCATCGTACCCAACCACGCTGCCATATTGTCAACTCCGAAGCTGAACTAAACCAAGATGTTCGAGTGATATTGACAAAAAAATTCAAAACGCATATTGTCACTAATGAATTTGTCTTTTGCTAGATTTCATCGAACTAAAAAAAATCGAGCAAAGTGCTTTGCTCTATGAGTAGGCAATGCAACCATCGCAAATGCTGACACTTATAATTGTTCGATCATAGTTTAGGTTATAACGGCAAACATCTGGCACTAAAAAGCAAGGCTGTTGACGGTAGCGGAGAAAACTAGAGATTTAGAAGTAATTGATAAATACACCTCAGCAATCACAAATTGAGACCATTTTTGTTCCCAAAAGCAATGTTTAGTTTTTCCTTACTCGCTGGCAACAATAGCTCAGCGCGATAAATAAAAGTTCTATGCCCTCGCTACTTTATTTTGTCCCGTCCTGGCTTTTAATAGACAATTTACGGCAACATCCTTTCTTAATCGAAAAGTTTCAAAAAGACATTACCACTTCAACAAAACGGAATATCCTCAAGTGGGTTGCATTACCGGTTGCTTTAAGTATGAGCGTGTATGTTTTTAGTGGTAGAAGATTTAAATTACTTTTGTCTACTACACTTTCACATGTGGTCGTAGTATGTTTTTATCTTCCGAATACGGGAAACCATGCAGTAATGCATCGAAGATTTTGTGTGCAGAAGCATGAAGTTATCCGTAGGCTACTGCGGAAAAAGAGCATTTCTACCTCAAGCCTGTAACCTAACAGGAGTAACTTGCTTTGCTTTTCCCAGTGACACAACATAACTTTTGTGAGGTTCGAACTCACTATCACTGTTTCCATTAATGGCGCTTAAACCCGCTCGAACATGTTGCTGACTAGAACCCTAGGTTTTAATCGGCTCCAAGAATTTTTGTGTGACTATGTGCTCCAACTATTTTCAAGAATCAGCTTTTCTATTCTTAAAAAGTTTTGATAAGGCAAATGAAGAAAATTTTCTCTTAGATTGTACAATTATCTTTATTTATGCTGGTACAACTTTGCTCTTTTACTGTGTCCAACAAAGTTGAGCTGTGATTACTCGTTTGAATCGATACCGTTGATTACAAGCATATTGGACGTTCGCAATTTAATTGCTTTCACTTTCATCGTTGTTTTCTTCGCGGTTTCGATTTTGGCAACTTTTTATTTGCAACAAAAGGTAAGTAGATTTCATCAAAATAAGTATTATCATGTCAATTACATTGTTACTTCAGTCGTGACCAAAAATTTAAGAAGATGAGAAGTAGTACGAAATTTCAATAAATTCTTGTTATCGATCATTTCATTGTACTCTTTTAAAGAGAATAAGTGAAAACTCTAACGCTTTCGTCCAGCTCTCTTTGGAAGTTATTGCTAGAATGAAGCCTGGTGTTGATAGCGAGGTATTTATAACGATTGAAGTAGGTGAAAATATCGGAACGTTCTGATTGGTAGACAACCAGACGTTTCGTCGAGTCCAAATCAATGATGTAATTTTAGTGTGTAGATTGTACTTTTTCATTTATCAACCTTGGAAGTAACTTTAATCAAAATGCTTAAACCAGAGCTTTGTCGCCAGAAAAAATTCGTCTACACACTAAAATTACATCATTGATTTGGACTCGACGAAACGTCTGGTTGTCTACCAATCAGAACGTTTCGACATTTTTACCTACTTCAATCGCTATAAATATCTTGCTATTGAAAACAGGCTTTATTCTAGCGATAACTCCTGAAAAAAGCTAGAGGAAAACGTTAGAGTTTCACTTATTCTTTGTAAAAGAGTACAATGAAATGGCCGATAACAAAAACTTTACAAAAATTTAAGACCAAACAGCAATTTATGATAAAAACAATTCTTCGTTCTATTTAATGTCTCTTTTACATATTACTTGCTCAACAAAAGAACTGATATGAAAATGACAGTAATAAGCATTTAGATTGCATTTTGCATCAAAATGTCAAGTTTTTAATATTTGGCGAGTCGTCCTTTTACTTTGATGAGAACCTGCCTTGATTCGTCTGGGCATACTGTAAATTTTTGCAAATTCTTCCGGATCCAGACTAATTTGACTACTTGGATTTGGGCAGGAATATTTGAGGATGTTTTTCTGCAGCTTTGTCCTTAAGAACCATCCAAAAGTTTTCAATAGGATTAAGGTCGGGATTATTTCCTGACCGCTTCAGCGAAGTAATTTTATTAGCCCTAAAAACGTCTTTTTGAACAATGTCAGGGGCTCCATTTTGCATAAAGATTGTGCAGCCATTCATCAACATGTGTCGCCGTAGCTTCTCCCCCAAATAGCACCCCTAACGTTACATTAGGCGGACGCTTTATTGGTTGCACATCGTGTCCCTGAGGGTCGACAGATATTTCTCTTTCTTGCAGAAAATTGTTGGGCTGTAGATTTATCCGAAAATAAAACTTTCAACTATCGGGCTCAAGTCCAGTCTTCGTGCTGCAATGCAAACTGGAAGCGCTTCTTTTTCATCGCTTGAGTAAGCCTCGGTTTTCTTACTAGTTTTCATGACTTCAGACCAAATGCTTGAACTAAATGGCGGATAGCAGACCGCTTGCTGTGTGAAACATTAGTTTCATTCAAATCGGCTGTGATTTTCTTGGCTGAACATATTGGGGAATTCATCACTTTCCTTTTTATCATAATGTCAAGTTCTGGGAGTTGTTTTTTGGGGATGACCACATCTGCATCAGCACGAGTTCCTGATTACTTAAATTTCACAATTGCCTGACGCTCAGCAGTTTTACTACATCCAAAGTGCTCACCAGTTTGACGTTCTGTAAAGCTTTCCTTGTGAACAACAATTATTTGACTTCACTGAACGTCGGAATGAGAGCAGTTTTTACTCATTTCAGGGAGATATCAAATGCAGAAAAATAAATCTCATTTGCTAGCGTTTAATTAGTATCTGCTAAACAAAGATTTATTGCATTAGATTTTGTCACAGAATGAAGATGATGCAACTGAAACAATGTCTGATGCAAGAAAAAACCTCATAAATCAAGCATGGTCTTAAACTTTCGACCACGATGTTACTAATACTCTAGACCCTGCTCATAAAATGTTTAAAAGGATGGGGCTGTTCAAAATCTTATATTTAGTCATTGGCTTTGGTGGATGAGAACTTCGAAGGAAAAATGTAATGAAAAATATCTTTCAAACTTGTCCATACATATCAGAAAGGTGCAACTATAAAGTCTCTGAAAAATTTTTACACATTTTAGCGGAGTCGAATTAAGCTGTGATATGACTTTATGCTGTGGTGGAAAAGAACTATTTATGCAACTGACTTTTACAGTAACGTACGGTATAATACTTGTACTCAAGTTTGATGCTTCCACCGGCGCTAATCTCTTTGATTTTGAGAAGTCAAACCAATATTTCCGGTTGTTGCAGGTACTTGAGAACAAGCTACTCCTGCTTAAAAATATACACTCAATTTTGAAATTTTTGCCAAAAGTTTATCTTATACTGCTAGATCTTTTCGTTTTTTCACTTTTACTAAACACTGATTTGTGGCCCCTTATCAGGTTATCATACTCAGGATTAGCTTCACTTTGTTCTAAATCACCTTTAAGACCTTATTAATAAAGTACGGAGTTCTTCTGTAAAAAGAGCGTGAAGTGCATCGCTACTCTTTTGGCAATTATGCACTTTGTAAAAATTGAGTGATAGCTGTAGAAACTTCTGTCAACAAATAATCCTTGTCTCATCATTATTTAAAAGTATCTACACTGCTAACTGCAAAGTTAAATTACAACAAGTTTCAAACTATTCAACTTCCAAGTTTATTCAGCTCCATAGGGACTCTTTGTGACACTGGGCCAATTTCAAAAAAGGTCTAATGCTGCAACATTTATGGCACCCACCTTAATACAGTCTTGTGTTTTGTGGTTCAGGAAGTTAAGACTGAAAAAAATCAGGAAACAGCTCTACTTTGGCTGTTAAGATCCATTTTTCCTATACAAGCCTATGCAGCAATTGCTCTTTACGAAAGCATAGACCTATTTGCCAATCAAATATTAAAAAAAGGAACGTTTTCTAAAAATATGTGAGAGATTCAAAAAGTTATTAACATTTTAATCTACCCCTTTACGATCTTTTTGAATTCACAAGTATTATATAAAATTGTTAATTTGTTAAAATTTATATATTCATACATGCACTGGCATAATTATAGAATAATTTGTATTAAGTTTTTAGCACGTCGTTAATTTTACTTGGACTGTATTTAGACAAAGTGGGCAAGAGCTTTAGTGTTCGGATCATATTTTATGACTATTACATTTCTTCCGGCATCGAACCTTTTCTTTACTGTGGGATTTATTGTTGCTGAAAGGATCTTGTACTTACCTAGCGCTGGATTTATCATAATCTTGGTTTTGGTGTGGCAATCCAGTAAGTAATCTTGCAATTCTTTGTTTAGTACCAATATATTAGCCAATAGAGATAATTTTAGAAAAAGGTTTTTTAAGTAAAATTTGCAGAGCCAAAACTACCACATACATTTGCTGCAAAAGACCTGATTTTTGATGTACTTAATAATGGAAAGGACAAAGGGTAAAATGCAAATCACCAAACAAAATACTGTTGGTAACATGTATACAATCCTTACTTAAAAATGATCGAAGACAAAGTATACTTCAACACCACATAAAGTTATACAGTAGAATTAGCTTTGTTTTCAGGCCCAACGGTATAGGCAGCACGTACTATTCACAATTGCTGATTTCACGTTTGGCTTTAACCCAATCAAATGGGTAATGTATCTCAGACTTATAAAGTTCGTAGTTGATGCTACCTTTTTTTGTTGTTTTTTCACGGAAATTTGTCAAGTAATTCTGTTCACCAAAGTAAAATGCTGTGTTTAGGGACTGTCCTCAAAAAATTTAGAGTGACAGGGAAGGGGAAATGATCAATGTGTTTACACCGTATTTTTTTCAAACCAGGTTTTTCATTTAGAGTTGTAGATTAGCAATCAAATTTATTGTCATGCTTATTCATACATTTCAGCAATCGAACGGTTTCCGTTTGTTACAAAATATCTCCATGCACTAATGGCTTCACTGATAATTTTCTATGTTCTGCAAACAATCAATAGAAGCTATAGTTGGGGATCAAGAGAATTGTTGTACAAGTAAGCCAAATGTTATTTAGCTTAGATATAGCTTACATTTTCGAAGCATGAAGCGATCTTGGTAGCAAAGGAAAACATTTACTTGCAAAAACAATATAAACAAAAAGAAATTGCATAGTAATTTAATTTTACTCAAGATTTAATTTATTTGATGTTTAAATAGCAAAGTCGAACTGAAGGTGGTCCACATTGCTACCCAAAGTGGAAAAGCTATAAAATATCTTTGCTTTCTTTGGCGAATAGTGTCTTTTGAGGCAAAGATTCCTAACAAAATCGTAAACATTTCAATTTAATTTGTCTTTAGGCACAGTAAACATTAAATATCAGCAGTATAGTAAAATATCTAGGCATAGATAACACCATGTAACAAAAAATTTTTTTTTCTTTGTCCTTAAAAAATAATTGCTATAACCTGTTTGTTTATGCTGTAAAACCACGAAAAATCTTTATTATACCATCCTAACTTTGGGTTTGTGTTCCTAAGACTAGGTTGAATTTTTTCCTACTTGTCGTGAAAATAAGCATGCAGATTAGGTAGAAAATTTACTTCTAGCAATAGTTACTTAATAATGGGTATAATTACGTAACAATTCAATAACGCCAGCAAACTGAGGACTTACTGTTTCGCTTTTGTGACTTAACAAACCAGACTGGCATTTCTTACAGCAGCATGTCATACGAGCGGGTTAGTCAAGTTTGCTTCTTTGCAGACCAACACAGTTTGTTTTTCTGCAATAGCCTGTTTAGTTTCAAATGTATTTTGATGTTTTTAGCAAGATAGTGGGTCTGATTGTGTTGATAGTATCGTGAAAACAAACTTTCATGGCATGTTTTCAAGTTTTGTTAGCTTTATCACCATTGTTAGTAGTGTGCTATGTCTGGCCGTGGTTGCAAGTACTCAGCAGATTCCTTCTGCTATGTTTGTGGTGAATTCTTTGCAAAAAGAGCAAAAAAGCACTGTCTGAAAAGCTCTATCCGTGCTAAAGAAGCCTATCATGCATACTTTGGCATGCCAGTTGGTGACCAAGATAAACGTTTGGCACCACACGTCTTATGTGAATACTGCCGTCATACTCTAGAAGGCTGGTTTAGGGGAGAGAAAAGGGCAATGTCTTTTGCTATCCCCCGTGTCCTGCGAGAGCCCTCAAACCATCTAACAGATTGTTACTTTTGTATGGTAGACCCAAGCAAACAACGGAAGGGAAAAAAATGCACCTTCCATCAAGTGCCCTGACATTCCATCATCTATTGCACCTGTACCCCACAATACGACTGACTTGCCTGTGCCGCAACCATCTTTGAGAGATGAATCTTCCATAGAGACATGAGCTCTTCAGATTCTGAAACGAAACAATCTTCTGCTATGTGTGTTCAACGCCGAGTTGCTAATGAAAGGTGTCCCTACTACCCCAATCAAGAAGATATTAATAATCTTGTCAGGGAACTGTCATTGACAAAGTCGAATGCTGAGCTACTTATTTCCAAACTGAAGCAATGGGACTTGCTGGATGATAGTGTTCGAATTACTTCAAAGAAAAAGCGACATTGCGGCTTCTCGGTGTTCTACACGTTCAAGGATGGGTTATGTTACTGCCATGATATAGAAGGGCTCTTCCAGGCTATGGGCATTTTTTGCAATCCCTGTGAGTGGAGGCTCTTCATCGACACCTCATCCAGAAGCCTCAAAGCTGTTTTGCTGCGCAACACAAATAAGTGTCCTTCCATTCCTTTAGCTCATTCAGTTCACATGAAGGAGAGTATCAGAACATCAAAATCCTCTTGAGCGCATTAAAGTACGACCACTATAAGTGGGAGTTCATTGGTGATTTTAAGATGGTGGCTTTCTTGGTGGGGCTTCAGGGTGGTTTTACCAAGTTCCAATGCTATCTCTGTCTCTGGGATAGCAGAAATACAGCTCTTCACTACAACAAGAGGAACTGGCCATTAAGAACCAGCTACGAGATTGGAACTTACAACGTGAAGCAACAACCACTAGTAGATGCAGCGAAAATACTGATGCCACCTCTGCACATTAAATTGGGTCTCATCAAGCAGTTTGTTAAACAACTCAACACAGAGGGTGAGGCATTCAAGTACATTCAAGAGCTGTTTCCAAAACTGTGAGAGGCAAAAATCAAAGCTGGAGTGTTTGCGGGACCTGAAGTGAAACGACTGATTAATTCCGGCGATTTTCCTGAGATGTTGCCTGAGGTTGAGCGGACAGCTTGGACGTGTTTCGTGTCTGTAGTCAATGGGTTCCTGGGCAATCACGAAGCAGAGAACTACAGAGAGCTTGTTGATGGACTTGTGGATGCATATCAAAAGATGGGCTGCAGGATGTCGCTGAAAGTACATGTACTACACGCTCATCTTGATGAATTCAAAGATAACATGGGAGACTACTCAGAAGAGCAAGGTGAAAGATTTCACCAGGATGTCAGGTCTTTTGAGGAACGATATAAAGGACAATACAATGAAAGTATGATGGGAGACTACATATGGAATCTTTTGCGTGAAAGTAAACTGACTTATCATCGCCAGTCTCGGAAAAACATTTCTTTTTATTTAACCTAAACTATAAATTTTGAGTGCTTTAAAGTGACGATGTATGCTCTGTAACAATTTTGACCAAAGGCCTGTATCACTAGGATTTTGAATCACTGCTGGTGTAAAAAGATCTTCCATACACGTTTTCTTCTTGTTTGTGTAATTTTTCAGAAACAGAATCTAAAAACAACGTATGTCATTATTTTTTAATCATGACAATGCAGACAGCAGCAAGCAAAATTAGACTTAACATAATTTCATTTATTTAAAAAGATCTGGTGGGAGAAAACGCTTAAAAAAAGGAAAATTAGCAAAAAAAAGTCCAATAACTTGATCTCCTGAAGTCAGAGCCAAAGTTTAAACTTTTTCAATGCTCATTTTTATCGATTTAGGTGATATTAAATCAGAAAATAATAGTTTTAACCCAAGGAAAAATTTTGTGTTACACGGTGAAATTAATAAAAATTATCTTGAACAATTTATTTAATAAGATTTATAAAAGTTACTTCATCATATCTATTACTGTTTACAAGCCAAAGAATTTCTTTGTGTTAAATGACGTAATGATGGGAACAGCTATAAAATGGTAAATTGTGACAATGAAGTGGACGAATAAATAAATGGCTGAAGCAATAGGATAAAACACCAAAACCTACATCGCACCGTTCAATCTAATAATTTTTAATTTGAATTTTTTCGTGTGGAGGCATTTACTCACTATTTTAGATCGTTGGTTGAGCATCAACTTTCTTTCTCCACTTAGAACAGCAATCTTCTCAGCCAGGTACGCATTACTACATCCATCGAACATCACGCATTACTCTTCGCAATAATAGAACGGGGCTGCAGTGACAAGAGACCATTTTATTGATGGCTTAACACCTTTATCCTTCGCTGGTCTGACTTCTTTCAACAGCTCGGTTGAATGTTTTTTATTTTGGAGGGCAAATGACTGCTTATGATTTCCAAATCTTGATTTATAGTCTGTAGAACAGGATCCATAACATAATTTGGTAATATTGTCCAAAGATATTTCTACTTTATACGCTATTGACTTTTGTTTGCATTTTCCGTTAGATGCTTTTGATTCTGCAATTGCTTGGTGGATAGGCATTGGGAGGGCTATCGACATTCGAGGACTACCGGAGGGCTATCGACACTATGGAAAGAAGCTTTTTGTTATGACACGAAATTACTGCGGCATATTCGCTATACAGCTTTAGCTTCCACATCTTAATGGCTAAAATATTTTACCGAGTTTATAATAGTTATAAATCAACGTTACGTAAACAATATTTTATTATGGTTCTGTGGCGACCACCTTTTCTTTTCTTCATAATGCGCTGTTGATGCGCTTGTATCGTTGTGATAACAGCAAGAGACAATCTGTTATTATCACAACCGTACAACACTTTACATGCGCATTGTGACGTAAAAAATGATGGTTGCCACAGTTTTGTGATATTTTGGATAAATGAAATTTAGGTAGATTAAATTTTTTAAACACTTTTACACTTTAGTGAATGGAAACTATCTTTCCACTAAATTTTTGGTGCACACTCAATTTTAGCAGTATTGTTTGAAGTCTATAAATCATGAAGTGTAAACACTTTAAACTTTTCTGAATGGAAACTACCTTTCCACTTTATTATTGGTGCAGACTGAATTTTGGAAGTGTTTGGAGTCTATAAATTACGAAAAAAACTTTTTATAAAGATCTTCAGATATGTGGGTGAAACAAGTCTCAAAAAACGTTAATGCATCTGTGGTGATGATGTATTTCCAGTTTCCCCCAAAAAAGTATGATCTTGGGAGTAACTCATAAAAACCTTTACAACACGTCCGCTTGCATTGCAGATCGAGTCTGAAGAGTTTCCCTCGAAATTGCCAGCTGAATTACAACATGGGAAATTATTTACTCGACGCAATGAGATTTAAAGAAGCGATATATCATTTTCAAGCCTCATTGGATATATGTCCTACGAATATAATAGCCTTAAGCAATTTAGCAATTGCAATGGAAAAGCAAAACACCTCTATGGTAAATGACATATGACAAAAATTCTACTGTTATGTATTGTTTTGCTTGTTTATATGAGAATGCATGGTTACATAAACATATTTCTAGATGCTATTTCGACCGGCAGTAGTTGTCAGGTCATGTAAAAGATCTAGCTTGATATTTGTAAATTTTTGTATATTGGCAAATCACGCTCTTTTGTTTTATGAACAGGATGAAGTCGAGAAAATGTATAAAAAGGCTCTGGAAATTGACCCGACAAATGGCAGATATTATTCCAATCTGGCAAGAATATTTATGTAAGTTGAAAAAAGAAAATTAACCCTGTAAAATTTTTTTCCCAAGCAACCACAAAGTAAACACCAAGCAACATGGGTTGATCAACGTCTTGAGATGGTAGCTATATGCCTATCAGATCGAGAAAATGAATTCAGATTGTGAAATGAATTCAGTTCGTGAAATGAATAGAAAACGACCGCTATCTATTCTAAAGATGTGGCTCTGTGGCCTGCTAAACAAAGGTTGAAAAGATTGAAGCAAGACTTGTGTATTTACACATTGAAGCAAACAATAAATAGTTCTATTGCAGGAAAATAATTAACTGTAAAATTTGCTGTTGCCTACAACCACCTTACTAAATCAGTCCATCTAGCGATATGCCTAGTTATGTGGAGGAGAAGTGATCACAATTTATCCATATCGTATGCGACAGCATCAATAATTGATTTGCCTCTAGTTGCTATGTCTTCCATGTATACTGTGGGCTCAATTTTTTTAATTTGTCATAGAAATTGATCAATCAGAAACGACCAGAAGTCACGTGTTTAATAAGTCATTCAAATTGACCAATCGCAAATGTCTGACAGCAAAACAGCTTCCAAGGGTGAAATACCGTTTACGACAAAATAGCCACTGCCTAAGAATCTCGGCCCAGTTGCACCTTCTTCGTACATATTGGTATTCAAAGGTATTTTACGCTACCTGATCATGATCTTTAGTACCCACCTGTATACGCCAAATGTTTGGAAAGGCAATATCAAAGCGCTCTTAAGTATAGCTTCACTTTTTTTTCTTATTACTTTGCCTTTCCACAGGTTGACCGGATCCAATTTGCAGTTTTTTGTCTTCGCAATTCGTACTTAAATGTCTTAAGTGCAATTTTTGTGTAACGCTTTCAACGTTTTATCTCTTGTAATGAACATTCATTACTAACGTAATTTATTAGACTTTTATTTAAGTAAGGCTCTAGGCAACTAAAATGCAACACATCTAATTCCAGACAAATTAGAATAGTCTTTTGATAATCTTTAATTTAATCACAAAACGATAGACTTTTAAACAAAATGCTTCTGCCACTTTTTAATAGTAGTAGTAGCATTACATTTATTTTTGGCCAGCAAAACACGCGCAACGCAAAAGAATACATCAAAGCAGCAGCCATAAATAGGAAACAGCAACAAATGGTATATGTTAAGATGCACAACTTTTACTTGTAAGACGCATAACGAATCAAATTAATGTGCGGTTGCTGCACCTGAACGAACAGAAAAAGAAAAAGTAATTTGGTACTCTCCTACCTCATACACATGCATTAGTTTTGACTGCTATTGTAAATAGTGAAACGCTGAAAAGTGTTTTAGTGGATGGTGTCCAGAAGCTAGCATTGCCAAGAAGGTGATAATGCAAGAGTTTCATTCAAAGAAACATTATTGGGAATGGTCGGCACTGGGTGGCAAATAAAACTAAATTTGTGGTGGCTTAGGAGGGAGGAGGAATGTTCAAGTTTCTTGATGTTACAATTAAAGTTGAGACTATCAAAATTGGCAAAAAAATGGATATGGTCTAAACTATGATCTGAGACCTGGCAAAAATTTCAATTTTATTGTTCATATACCCCTTAGCGAATAAAGACGTTGTTTCTAATAGATACGTTTTTGGTGCTGTATGAAATCCCTTTATGGGTGTAATGTTTTGATTGAATCTGGTGTTTTATTCGACATTAAAGGTCCTTTATACTTAAAAAATTTAACCCACAGTATTTTGGAAAAATATTTGAACCATTCCTAGTTTTTCTAGTATTACTTTTTAAAATGCTTTGATCAAAAATATGTTCAAATGCAATCGGTAATAGGTTATTAAAATGTAGATACATAAAGTTTGCAGTCTCAAATTTAAATAACTTTTTAACTGACATTATTTCGTTATCTCTCATTATGTAAAAGACAGATGCCCTATAATTCAAATTGAATATTAATCGAATAAGTTTGTTCACACTGCATTAGAGTTTATGAATCATGGTTGTATATCCGAAATACCAAGAGGAAATGCAGGATGTGAGATAACTTTTTATCAGAAAGTTGTATAGCACCATTAATGCTTTTTTTGCTTAAAAGTGAAGACACCTTTCTTACTCTTCCAAAGGTTATTCTAATCTGTTTTAAAATATACTCCATATGCATCTTCCACCTCAGATGATCGTAGATTGCTACCCCCAAAAATTTGTTACTCCCAAATTCCCAATTACTTGTTACTCCAAAAAATTTGTTACCCCCCATTATTACTCCTAAAAATTTGCTTCAACTCAGTTGCTTTGCAATGAACAGTTTAAACTACACAACATAAAAGCGCTTAATTGCGCAAAACACCCCGTAGCATTACGTGTAATCTTGCAATTCACATGATTGATTTGGTTCAAGCAGAATCAAGTAATTGAGTTAAAGCAGTTCTGGGTTCAATTTTTAGCAGTGTTAGAAATAAACATAACAAAACACCTTCTCTTGTTCTTTCCCTTTGACGCTTTTATCTGCATCTATTCCACCTAGTGCCATCTATTTAGTTTTCTTGATATGTAGTTTTAAACATCTAATCTTTCCATCATCGTTGAGATGCTTTAGAGCTTTTGAAGGATCTTTGGAATCATCAATAGAACTTATTTTGTCATTTGCATATGCAATACAATGTATGGATCTTTTACTAATTGTGATGTCGTAGATTTGAAGATCTGCTTTTAGCATTTTCTGTTTAAGTCTAGTGTAAATTCTGTTGGCGATATTATATGCAGTCTTTTCGAACATCTCTGCCAATTGCAAAGGAGGTAAATTGTCCGTCATTTTATCTTGTATTATCTGTATGTTTGGCGTAGAGCCCCTGTAGGAGTTAGACAAGGTATAGTGGAAAATCCATATTAAGCATTATAATAAATACAGTATTTAATAACAAGCTTTTGATGTAAAAGGCTTTGTATTGGTCAGTGAAGGCAATGCAAGGCTTCTGGTCGAATGCTATTAAGGCCAGAAGATCAACGCCCCCATTTCCTTTTTTTGTATGCCGTTTGTTGTTATGCCAGCTCCACCTTCAGCTTAAACATTCTGCGACTGAGTTTGATAACCAAAAGTTCCTTCTGAAGTGACAATATTCCCTGCTTGGTTGCCATAATCTTGTTAGAAAAGCAGTGCTTCGACCGTAACTCTGAAGCAGGTCTGATCATGGCATAACCGACAAAAAGTTATCGGTAACCAGACCATATATGAAAAAAGTTCCTTTGGCATTGCAATGACAACGAGCATCATCATACAACAAAAATATTAATTCAGTGGTTTATGCAACGGATTAATTTTCTCAACAATAGCTTGCTCGATCCACGAAATAAGGTATTGATTGATACTGCTAATAAGGAATTTCAATTCAATGTGATCGGGCAATTTTTTGTTATTGCACCTTCGGGAAATGCACTTTGTGGGAATTTTCTCTGCTCGACTGTTATAAATTGGCGATAGAAATTCCTTGGGACACCAGCACAGGAATCTTCAAATCGGGCCTGAACTTTTTGTGTTGGCAAAGTAAGAAGCGTAAACTATTAATCATTGAATTATTGTAATTCATATGATCGTTTTATATTTAATATAATATCTGATATTAAAAACACTTTATACTTGTATAATAATCCGCGTGTATCCCCTTACCTTGTGGAGAGTCATATGAAAAACGGTATCAAGAGGCAATGTGGAGAATGAATAACGGCATTGTTCAAAATTGTATATTACATCTTCTCAGTCATACATTGGCCTGGCTCTAAAAATTCTCAACAAATCTGCATTCGCATGACTATTGAGAATTTTTTACGGTAGCAAACATGGTACGAAACTTCTCGACAACGCTAAGGAACACTCGTTGCCAGCGATCGAGCGACGACCTAAGCGTCGAAGCCGTCGTCGAAACCCGTAAAGTCAAGCACTAAAAGCCTGGCAAAGAGGGTTGCCGAGCGGAACTTACGTTTGATCTCAAGCTCAGTTTTTGCTTTCAATTACGGCTTATATTGATCACAGTGACACGCATGAGTTAGGTGCAATCCCTATTTTATGAAGTCGTTCTGCGTTTCCTAACCTTGTCATATTCTTCATGTGTTTGATGAGTCGAATCTTTCCTTCGTTATCAAAGCTTCAACTCGCTTAATAGATTATAAATTAATTACCCTCAAAATAATAAATTGATTTAATGTGGATAACAAATTACAAATATAACTTGTTTGCTCATGTTTGAAAAGGCTAGTAACTTTTAACTTGAGTATTTAGAAAACAAAACCGCACTGATGAGGTGATCAATTTGCTTGTCATGGCACGAAGGAAGGTCAACCAACACGTGTCTCATTTTCTTCGGATTATTCGATATCTCGTGAAAACAAACACTACTCATGCTCAAAGCGCATACTTTGATATTGTGAAATCTCTGTGTTCTTCTACTGAACAATTTGTTCATATGGAAGATTGCTCGAAAACTTTGGAACAACCTCTGGAAGATTTCTTAAAAAAGATAAAAAAAGACGGTAAGCAACATTACTTATTTTTTTTGACAAATATTTGTGCAATTTAAACGCGCACTGACGCAGTCAATCAATTGCGGTCTTATCACATCACAATAATGGTCTCGTCTCACTTAACCTATGTTTGCTTAATTGCATCTACATATATTTCTCCTTGAAACAAAATTTTTTCTAATGCTCAATGAGATGTGTGTGATCACGGACCTGAGGAGCAGTGTCTCTAACCTCACGCTAAGATCCGATCAAATATAGGAATTATTTTCGTAGCCCAGCCGTAGAGTACTACTCACAAATACAGTAGAAGGGTATTTGGCTAAGGCAGTACTTTTCGATACCGGTAATTTTGAAAGTGGTTCGGCGAATTACGTTTTGGTTACCCTACTTGTACTTACAGTTTCAATCGCTTTTCTGCGACTCATTTTTTTCTGTGTGGTTTGACCCAGCAGCGTTGCCAGAACCAAAATTTGTTTTAAGAACTTTCTTGAGGTCCACGTTGGTAGCTGTAGTAACTGAAAACAACTTCATTTCTTGATCGCACTTAAAAAAATTGGGTGCCGTGGGGCCTGTAGTTTTCTCTAGCTACACCAATAACCTGAAAACAAGACGCCCGACGACTGGTAATAAGCCAGCGGTTGGAGACTGTTACTTTACAATTTAGAAACAAATAATACAAAAACTAATGTTTAAATTAACTTTAGGCAATTCAAAGAACAGTTTGAATTTACGTCTAGAGCGAATCAAATGTGTTTTAAAATCGATTTAATTAACCGCAATAAGTTTTCCTTTTGGCAGTTGCAGTTATATATATCAGTGTGTTGACAGGCAAAATTGAAAATTTTGAACTGTACGAAAAGACAGTGGAAAAAATTAAAGCTGTCGATCTTTCAACAATGAAAAGTTACTCAAGAGCTTTATCGAATGCGAACAGCGTCGAAGAAGCATTTACTTACATGATGACGTAAGCAATATATAAAGATAGAGCTGGTTGGACAGAGCTACCTATAAAATATTAGTACAAAGTGTTTCAGAAGTCACTCATGGATTTTATTTTTTCTTTTCTCTGCAGGTTTAAGACGTAGGGTGTCAATTTTTAGCCACGGCCTTCTTCAATGACTGAGAATTTTTTAAGTGAAAATTTGAAGTTTCCGTTGTTTTCTTGAAGTGCCACGCTTACTTTAGAACAGAGGTGCAGAATCGCTGTATGGATGTAGGCGCTTTAATCTGTGACAGCATTACAGCGACGATTTTGCGCACTCTATGGACCTCATTGTGCACCAGATCGAAACACCATTTTCAACACTCGCAGGAAGTTCATGAAGACTGGATTCATGATGGACAGACCCCGCTTAGGATGACCCTGCAGTTGGCAGAGTGAGGAGAATCTTGCACCTATCAGGTAAGCTTTCCATCTCAGTCAAGAAAAGTTCATTCGAAAAGCATCTTCAGAATTAACTTTAAGCGCTACTTCTATTCAGAGGATCTTGAGGTGTGAGCTCCTCTTTCTCTACAAGATTCAAGTTGTCCAAAAGCTTAAACCTCAAGACTACGACAGCCCAGTGGAAATGTGTGAAACTCTGTAAGATCATTTCTTGAGACACCCTTCGATCCTAAAGCAGATCTGGCTCATCGACGAAACTCTCTTCCACCTTTGTGGTTGTTGCAATCGGTATAATACCATTGTGTGGGGGCTTGCCGATCCCACACGAATCTATGAGTATGAACGAGATACGTCTAAGTTAATCGTTTGGTGTGCTATCTCCTCAGCTGGCTTAATTGATCCATTCATCTTCCGTGATCGAAAAGGTCCCCCTGTGAATGTCAACGGTGAAAATTATCTTCGTATGCTGCAGGAATTCTGTGTTTCCGAACTGTCAGCTCTAGCTAATATGCAGCAAGTCATTTTCTAGCAAAATGGTGCCACAGCGCATTATTCCCGTGAGTTGTATGCGTTCCTGCGTGAGCACTTGCCGGATTTGTTGTCATGGTCCCATTAAATGGGCTCCGCATTCACCTGATTTAACACCCGGTGATTTTTCTCTTGTGGGTGTAAATCAAGTCAAAAGTTTTTGGAACAAGGCCCCAGGATCTCCCAACGCTTGAAGAACGCATTAGAAACGCATGTGCATAAGCGATTTTCAAAATGTTATCACATGCTGGTCAGGCATGCATGAAAGTGGCTTGATTGCAGTGAAAAAGGTGGTGCATTCGTCGGATATACCACTGACTTAGGAATGAACATTAAAAATCAAAGATGGTACCAATACCACAAATATTCTCAAAAATCTTGTTGGTGGTACAGAATTTTAATATAGTTTTAAAAAAGCTGTTTGAGTTATAAGCTTTTTGTGACGCTCTTATCAGTGGCGGTATCTAGAGTGAGTAAGTGTCGAAAGGGAAGATCAAAGTGAGTAAGTCTTTTATGTGATTAATTTGGACCTTAGGCAATCAAGACAAGCTAATGATAACGCTAGTATTGTAAAGCGCGCCAAAGAAAGATTTCGCAATAGCGAAATGCCAAAGAAAGCGCAGCAAGAAGCCAAACAAGAACGCCGCGATTATCGAAAAAGTTTGAGAGTGTAAACAAACTCTTTCTGTCTGCATAACACCAGGCGCCGGGTCTTGATATAAACAGCCTCTAAGAGATTAAGATGGAAAGAGCTGCGTGCTAAGTTGGGAGTCCTCTCAAACGTAAAATAAGTCTAATATCTACATTGGTGCATCAAGCCCTAATGATTTGCACCAAGCGTAAGCTCAATGGAGAAATAGAATGGATCAAGAAAATATTACTGAACAATGGCTATCCTAAAAACGTTATCAACACTCAGATTGCCAAGAAAATCGCTCAGTTCTCCACCCTTAAGCGATTCGGCCCAGAAAAGTGCCCTATGTACTTGAGGGTCCCTTGGAGAGGTAAACCCTCCACAATCTTGAAAAAAAAAGTTAAAACTGCCGTGGGAAGCTGCTATGGTTCCATCAGCACCCGCTTGGTCTTTACGTCAAAGCGCATGCTGCCTGTGGCCTGCAAGGATGTTCTACCTACCAATTAGAAAAGTTTGATCATATATGAATATAACTGCCACTATGATAAGTCGGTACGTAGGGCGAACTCCTGAGCGACTACAGGATCGCATCAAGCAACATTTTCCGCAAAAGTTAAGCAACAATAAACCCGTCCACGCTGATCTCAATCTCACAGATCGTGCAAACGAAACGACACCAAACCTGACCGTGACTCGGCCATTGGTCAGCATCTTTTAGATAACGATTAATGTGCATTAAACTATCATAACAAGCGGTTTTCAATCCTCGCTGCAGCATGCGGCTCTTTCCATCTTAGTCTCTTAGAGGCTGTTTATATCAAGACCCGGCGCCTGGTGTTATGCAGACAGAAAGAGTTTGTTTACACTCTCAAACTTTTTCGATAATCGCGGCGTTCTTGTTTGGCTTCTTGCTGCGCTTTCTTTGGCATTTCGCTATTGCGAAATCTTTCTTTGGCGCGCTTTACAATACTAGCGTTATCATTAGCTTGTCTTGATTGCCTAAGGTCCAAATTAATCACATAAAAGACTTACTCACTTTGATCTTCCCTTTCGACACTTACTCACTCTAGATACCGCCACTAATGAGACTGTCACGAAAAGCTTATGGCTCAAACAGCTTCTTTCAAAGCTATATTAAAATATTCTTAAGTTAATGTAGATTTTGTCCTGTGAATTTTATCCACTTTATATCTAAATTAAATTTTCAACAAGCAAAATAAAACCATGAGTGACTTTCGAAACCCCCTCTATAATAGGCCTATAAATCAATTAAACCCGGTCTGCTGCTTTTTATCGCTTCATCAAAATTGTTTTCTTCTTCTTTATAGCTAGCCGACGTCACACCGGACTACTACCAACCAGTTATCTTGTGTTGTTGTTGATGATGTGGTTGAGCGGTGCCACGTGGTTAAATACTCAGGCAGCGTTAAGTCTAGTGAAAACTATCGTTTAATTTGATGTTCACCAAAGGGACCTTTATGAGATCATTATCAAAAATTGCAACAAATGGTGGTAAAGCCCATGCACTTCTAATCTAAGATCAAGTCCGTTTTGCTTGCAAACAACTTATCAATTTATCAGTTTCTTGCCTGCAGGGATGCAAAGTCAAAATCGAGGGTGGGAGTTAACACAATGATTGTTTTTACGCGTGCAGAAACATGCTATTTAGCGACTTGGTGCGTTCTCTTTTATCATTTTTGAGACCTCAAGACAAATCTTCCCACAAGCAGCATATTATTTCACAAACTGGAACAAGTGCAAAATTTTCCCCAAGACAACAACAAGTGCAAAATTTTCCCCATACCATGGTTGCGGTATGGTTGCGGGTTCGAGTCTCAGCTGGCAGGGCATTAAAAGAAAGGCAGTGTACACTGAAGGGGCAGGCCCGGTATGTAAATGTATGGGGCAGTGTGCACTGGAAGGGAGTGTACAAGGTGAGGGATAAAGACCTGGGGGATCAAGTGCATACATTTCCCCATGTGGGGAAATTTATGCACTTGATCCCACAAACTTTCATTTGTTCATTTCAATCTGATCAACACAGTTTCGCATTTGATCAGTAAAATTGCGGTAAAACATTCTATCTGTTTCATGTCATTTAAGCTTTCTTTTTCTTTTCAAAGAGTAGAAGGAATGTGCACACACTTAATAAGTAAAGCTTGATCTTTTACAGCGACATTGAAGAGTCAAATCAAGAAAATGTTATCAACGAAAAAAGTGATCATAACAAAATGTGGGACAGGGCGGTAACATTGTTTCGCAACCAACGATATGCGGAAAGCAAAAAGTTGTATGAAAGTTACATCAACTTACATCCAGAAAATATGAATGCAAGGGGACAATATGTAAGTTCATAGAGTTGAGTGTTGACACACGGTTAGATCTGAAGGAGTTAAGAAAGAAAGGAAGGGACTGAAAAGTTATTTCTAAAAATTAGATTTGTTTGTTTACCCCTCCTCTTCCTCGGGATGGAGGTACGGCATGAACGGCAATTCGGATTCATGCCGTCAACCTAATTGGAATTAGGCTAGAGGAAAGATGGCAGCCCATTTTGAACCAGTCTTGAGTGACTGGTAGCCCCACCAACAAGGCGGACTGCCACTGGTGGGTAAAATTAGATAGTTTACGGTGTTTGGAAACGACCATTTATCAACAGATGCCCAGTAGGATTTTTGCGAAAAAAGAGTAGAAATGGCGAAAAACCAAATTTATAATGGCAGTATTATGGCAAAGTTATTCGAAAGCCATGAAACAGATCTGGTTCATTATTTGAGACAAAACGTAATGGCACGTTGGCAGCTTTAGACCCTTAGCTCCAATGGTTCTGCCTGATTTCTTCAATAAGGTTTTAAAGCATTAGAAAACAAGAATTAAACTCCTGATCTTCATCTAATGACCGGTTTCTACGAATAAGATTAACAGTAAAAACAGGTATTGAGAAATTATTTTGCTAATTACAATTTCTAAGTGAACGTTTTAACTTGCAAATCTTCAAACGCTCAAAGTTCAGTTTAAATTAGCCTTTGTTGACCGGCCAGTATATATAGGCTATTACTTTCGTGCTAAAGCTTTTACATCACCAGTAGCTATTAACATACATTATGCTATAGGTGAGTTTAACTGTAGCAATTTGGCAACTCAGTATCAGCCACAGAATATTTTTGTAGTCGGTGGGGATGTAATGCGTAGACTACTGTTACTGCCGAAGAAAAACAGTTAAGCATTAAAAAGCAGTAAATCAAAGGGCTTATTGAAATTTTCATTATATGGAATGGAAATGTATAGACCATTTAGCTTACTGTGATTTGAGCTAACGTTGTCATTTGATGTAAAAATTTTACATAACTATGCAGGGAGCTCTTCTTTTCCAAACTGGCGAGTTTCAACGTGGTGAAAATGTGCTTCTTGAGTTAACAGAACAAGATAAATTTTGTCGCTTACATTCCCTTTGGCTTAACCTTGCAACAGTTTATTTAAAGAAAGCAAGTTATAAAAAGGTGAATTGGTTTTGTTGAAATGCACTGACCAAGATGATTATCATTTTTTTTAATGAAGATACGAAAAACAACAAATTTTGATTTATTTTATCAATCATATTAAGCAGCTAGCACACTGTTCACCTAATAAGACGCCAGAGGCAAAATATCAAAGGGGTGTGAAAAATAGACCTGCTTGGATCCTGGCTTCTCGACATCGGAAGTTTTATTAGGAAAAAAACAAAGCGTTTAAACCTTCATGATAAGAGGTAAAGTAAGAGGAAAATATCCGTGACAAATGTTTTACAAAAGTTGAATTGTTGCGATTACTGATATCAAGTCAAGTAGTTTGCCTTTGTGGTTTCTTGATCTGAGCGGACTTAGTAAGCTAGTTGGTTATTTTTGATTCTTGTTGTCAGTACTTTTTCAGGTTATTTTAGTCAAAAACAATTTCATAATCGAAAACAATCGATAAAAGTTACGTTTGCCTAGACCTTTAAACTCTAGCCTAGTTAATTTTTATTCTTTGGCATTAACTGAAGGATTGTTTTTATTTGAATTAGCTCAAACACTATGCAATGGCAAACTACATGTATTAGTTTAGGCCAAGGGTGTTCTAACTTTTGAGTCTGAGTGCCAATTTTACCCAACCTGATGTTATTGCGGACCTCCTTCATAAATTTGGTTTGAAGGTCAAACTCAAAAGGGTAGACTTTTCAAACTGTAAACCCTTGTTTTTATTTTGGGTAAACATTCTGTGAACGCGGGTCACGCAATTTCATCTCCTGAGCTGTAGTTTAAAAAACTTCAATTTAAGGCTAGAGCTTAATTTGACCTAACTCAGAATTTATCGTTTTCAAATCAGCATCAAAAGCTTAATTGTGGCGGCCAAGTTTTTCGGCACATGTTGATACTTAGCTTTCCCTCCGATTTCGAATTTAAAATTCTTTAGTTTTTTGCTGAAACCCCCAATAAGAATGGGATCACCAACGGAGTAGGCTAATTGTATTTATAGTACAGGGTGGCCATAAAGTCGCGCACCAAAGTAAAACCCGCAATTAAAAATTGTTTACGAAAACCATATACTAATTTAGCAAGTTGTTTTATTAAAAACGACATAAGACAGATAATTTTACTTTGTAGGAAGATTGATAAAACAACTTGATAAATTACTCTATGGTTTTTGTAAACATTGATAGATTGCGGGTTTTATCTTGGTGCGCGACTTTATGGCCACCCTGTATAACAATCATTTAATGTAGGAAAAAGCTCTCTATCGTAGTTTGAAAAGTTTGATGTTAGAGTTAGTGCAAAGAGTGAAAACAGTGGGAATTGGAATGACTTAACAGCTTAAAAAGTGTTTTTGCTGAATTTGCAACGGTGAAACTCAAAGGTTGGTTAACGATTAACGAGACCTTTGAAAACCGAATTATTTCTTGTTGGCCCAAATTTTCGATGATATAATTACAAAGTTTACCAATGTACTTCGGCAAGAAAATGAGGCCGATTTTACCAATGGTAAACAAACCTGTAATTTAAGCATTGCGTGTCCACACATACACAGTCGACTTTAAAATGCATTGCAGGGGATTGCATTGCTTCAAAAGTGTTTGAATGAAATGTCAAAATGGTCTCAAGATAACGAACAACATAAGAAACAACTGGCTGCCGTGTTGACTTCGCTTGCAAACCATCAGTTCTTGCAAAGTGAGATGCTGAAGATCGACAAAAACAGCAAAGAAGCAATAAAGTTAAGGGAAAAAGCTTACAAGGTAAAGCATGCTGTTAGTTACACTAAAATTCGTAAAAGGTATTTCGGTAATAAGTCAACGTTTAGGAAATGGCCAACAATAAGTTTGTTAAAAAATCGCTTAAACTTAGGAACGAAACAAAAAAATTAAATCTAAAAGGATTTGCCGGCAAATTATCTCAATTGACGAGTTTTTATCCTGAACAAATTGTGAGCGCACTTCAACAATAATCTTTAGGATCATTTGAAAAATTGCGGTGGTGATTTTGTTTTCGACAACATTAATAAAACATTGCAAAGTTAATTCTGACAACCCAACAGCCCTAACTGTTCTTCATAGAAAATACGGTGCTACTATAGCGTGAGGTCTACCACACTATAGCGTGAGATTTATCTCCGGTTACTAATATAGCGTGAGGTCTACCACTGAATTATTTATCCCTCGCCCCTCTATAGCTACACTATAGCTACACACTAACTACTATAGCTATAATAATTCCAAACACCACGCATACTTTCCACACACGAAGGTAAATTTATTCTAACGATACACACTTCGTGCATCTTCTAGGAATGACAGAAATCAATCATTGGTTAGGGTTAGGGGCCTAACCCTAACCCCAACCCAAACCTCACGCGGTTTGCACCTCGGTAGGTGCGAGTCAAGCGGTAGACCTTACCCTGCATCTCGGTAGGTGACTTATGTCCGTAGACTTCACGCTATAGTAGCACCGAAAATACAGTAAGAACTCTGTTGACATTTGGTTTTTTGCCAAATGCCATGATGCTAATAAAATGCAACCTACTAATTTGCGTGACAAGATAATTTTATTGCAAAAGGAAAAAAACAAATTGCTGAAGAACATTGCAAAATATATGCACCATAGAAGGCTTGCTAATTGCTCACATACTTTTTAATGGGCTTCCATTTCTTTTCATCTCGAGTACACTTCTTTTGTGTCGGTAGCGTGGCGCGATGGATAAAGCGTTAAGCTCAATGCAAACTGCCGTCGTTGTTGTGTCGCAAGCCGTACAGACCAAGCAACGACGCGTGTGAGGTCTTTTCATCAAAAGACTGCGATTTGAGCGCTCCGAGCGTTAAGTTGCGTGTAAGGCAAAGCAAAACTCTCATTTGCGCTGATGTTTACCAATCAGTTTCAAATTACAGTTTGCTCCGACCCCAAGGACAAGTAAGGATGATTTCCCAACTCAAAAAATCACATGGCGCTTTGACAGACTTCCAAACTTTCCCTTCTTTTTGTGTTCGATTGGGTAAATAAGCTATCATCATTAACGTAGATCATTTAATTACTCGAAAAAGTGCCTTTGCTATTGCATATGACCTTAACCGGCGCGAAAGCGTAGTGGTTGGAGTGTCTGCTTTGCAGTCAGCAGACCTGGGATTTATTTCCGCGAGTCGAGTCATACCTAACGACTTTAAAAAATGGTATTCACAGCTTCCCTGCTTGGCACTCAACAAAAAAGGTAAGTTGCGGAGAACAAGCCGGCTAGCTTGCTTGTTGTGTCCTTGGGCAAAACACTTAACGGGATGCCTCCATCTTTATGTGGCAGACAGGTGGTGGGGTCAAGCAGTCTCTCGTCGTGGTGGCCCAGTCTGACGAAAGACATGCAAGCCGAGCATGAGCTCATACGCGTGAATGAATAAATAAATTTAAGCTTTTGTTTTGTAGAGTATTTCTAAAGCATTGAAGTTGGATCCTGACCATCTCCACGCACAAAGTATTTTCTTCCGAATGAAAGAAGTTAACTGAGAACTGTAAACAGCCTTTGAAATGATGCCAAAATAATAGACGTTAATCCTATATAATAGTTGATAGTGATAAGCACTAGCGGCGCTAATAATAGCGGCCGCTTTTTAGCGCCGCTAGTGCTGCATTAGTGTTTGCTTTAGCGCAGCTATTGTCGTCGTGAACTAGCGGCAACAGCAGCGAGCGTTACTTTCTTTGAGCAGTAGCGTCAGCGGAAGCTGCGCAAACTTTTTCAAAAGTAGTTACCACTAGCGCTAAGTCCGCACCTAGCTGAAATAAAATTATTATCCCAAAAGTGACAAACGTTCCAAAAATCACAGGCAGCCATAGTGCATCTACGAAGACAAAATTTTGGAAAGAAACTTTTCGGAAAAGTCACGAAAAAACAGCAGCCTTGAGAAGCTAATAGGTAACTTTCTCAAAGAGGGTCACGAGTTTCAAAGCAAAGCGATTACTGCGTTTCTCTCAAATACGGCAACAAGGGAGTTATTGGTAATCACAGCACCGTCATAACTTCCAGTGCAGCAGTGGAACGCATCTTTTCATTACGGAAGAATGTGTTGAAGCTAAGACGATCTGAGAACAGCGATCAGTGGTGGGTTTAGGGTGAGGCAAGTGAACCTCGGTGCTCAAATTGCCATAAAACTTTTTGAGTCTTTAGAAAAGAACAAGTTCCAACATGCTAACTAAGTTTTATATTATCCCGAAACTTCTAAGCGTGAAATTGAAGGCACTATGCCCGAGACCTATTTTTAAAAATCAGGACATTTGCACAAAATCAATAAAACTAAAAATGTTGAAAACGAGACTATATATTGGGATTTTCCTGTCGTCATAACAGAGTATCTCCAGAAATCACGCAATATTAGCCAATGGGGTAGCCGGTTGGTAAACCTTAGAAAGTGGGAAGGCTCCTGATGAAATGCTCCTCAGGTCCTTAAATCCCTACATTCATTGCTATTAGTGATAAAGATTTTGAGACGTCCGTTTTTGTTAAATAGATGTGTTTTAATAAATATTGTTTTTTGTGCTCTTTTTGCGGTAGTTATTACTTTTGCTTGTGTTTTCTACTGGAATGCTTGCATTTTCTCAGCCGGACTGAAAAAATACTATTTTTTTTTTAGTGGCAACAATTTGAGTGATATTCGAACTTGGGACCGCTGCTTTTAGCGCATTAGCGATCAGCGGCCTCTAGCTATTGAAATGGAGTTGCGTTAGTCTTTATCGCGCTGAAGGTTGGAATGCTTAGCGAATAACGGTAGCACTAATAAAGTTTTCGCTGACTTGCGATAGAGATAGCGCTGTTAGTTTGTCACTAGCGGGTGCCTACCACTGATAGTTAATGGATTCTATTGCCAGTTTTGCAAGGACTTGTTTAGTACAGAGAATGAAAAACAAACGTTATCACGGGAAATTGCCGAAATTGAATGTTGAATATATTCAATTGACAGTGTTTATTACCTTATGTTATGGTAATAAAAACCACGTTTATATCCTATTTACAAATAATTAAAAGAGTAATTTAAAGTAGGGTCAGATGACCTTAAGTGAGCAGATTCCACATTTGGGTATCTGTGTTTTTCTGCAATTTCGAGCATATTTTAACACCAGTCACACCCTTCAAACAACGGAGTAATTGCAAGCGGGTGACATCATTGACTCAAGTCGCTGCTTTGCACTTTGGGATTACTAAGTTCAGTAAGGTGATTTTGCTGTATCAGCTCCTAGATTTTGACAATATTAACAGCTTCAATGTTTTCCTTGCCTGCATACAGCTGAAAAGGGAATGTTTAGGCCGATAAGAGTCAAAGGTTAAGCTCTCATGTGCAGATTGTACGGATATGCAAACACCAGCAGTATAAGTACAAAGCCTTTGTAATCATGTCAGCTACCGTATTTTTTGCAGCGCAATCAATTATTCCTTGGTTAAGTAAGTTGCCTAGCATTGGAATCTTTCCAAATTTAGTTTTGTTGAGGGCAAATAATTATTTTGTTCCAAACAGGTTAAGTGCCAATTTTGTTTGAAAAATTGGGGGTGAAAAGTTTGGTTTTTGATGTACAGTGAAAAGCCTTCTTTCCAGAAACATTGATATTTTTCCACGAGGAAGCTCATACGTTTCTGCGTCACAAGCACTGCAGTATGACAACGTTTGCCTGCAGAAAACAACGTAAACGGCAAAACTAAACACGCGAATATTGCTTGTTGCTGTTTTTGCTTTGTTTCGTTATTTTGCCGATCAATTTTTGCGATTTGGAACATTGAGTTGTTGTAGCCTTTGGAAAAAGTAGGGGGGCTGTTCTCAAAATTCATTTTTATAAAAGGTCTTTACGTCATTTTGAAGCTGAAAGCAGCAAGAAAATAATTCTTAAAAATTCCTCAAAAAATGCCTTTTGCTTCTCACCTTCTTCTTCCTTCCAGAAAAAAAGCAAATGGTTACGCTTATGGATGTAAGCGTACAAATGTTTTAAATTTAGGGTGCAAAAACACGGTTGCACACTCGCGCCGCGGGACCGAAAAGTTTATCTGCGCGAATAGGATTTGCAGCAAATTACAAATATGAATAATGAATGAAAAAGTTTATATACGTGTGTGCTAATAAACATTTCTACGCGCTATTAAATTCAAAAAAAAATTTGCACCCCTGGTTTAAATGCATGCTTTAAATTAATAACTTCTATAATTCTATTATATTCAATAATGCAGTGGATGCTCAAGTTTCAAGAAAATAAACTTTCTTCTTAAGAAATGTGGGTATACTTTGGCTGCACAATTATTGAATTAGCGTGCGCAACAATGGACACCCTCGCCCATGGTTGCGCAAATTTATCAGATAATTTACAGTCAAAAAAATTCTACATAAAAATGGACTAAAACATCTATATTGACGATGTTTAATCCCTAAATAGATCTTGTGCGAGAAAAAAATAGTATTGCTCTTTAATTACGAGTAAAAACAGCTGTGCATTAAGAAGTAAAAAAACTGCGCAACTATGGTAATCTTCCCCTATTCATTTCATTTATTTTCAAATTACACTCAAAGTACAATTTATCTCCAGTAGTCTGAAAAAAAAGTACTAATCATCTAAAAAAGTTTTTATTGATTTCGTAGAAATTTATCACATATTTAAGTGAAGACCATATACGAGCAACAACGGTATTTTTTTAGTGAACAATCTAACCAGCAGAATTTTAAGCCAAGTATAAACGTTTTTTATCAAGTTTTTATAGTCAGTGGTGTGGCAACCCAAAGTGAGGCGCCTCCAGAAAGTTTAGACTGGGTCATTTTGAAGAAAATTTTGGTGAGAGAGGAGACGGGGTTTAGGAATAACTCGGTAAACCGGTGATTGCAAAGTCATATGTTTCTGCCTGCAAAGAATGCTCGGATTTCGAGTGTTTGATGTCCACTGATGGCTTGGGATTCTAAATTTACAGGTTTAGTCCGTGACGTGTTCTTTATGTGATGTTGACTAATGGTAAGGGACTTTGAATTTGTAGGTTTAGTCCATTGCTGGAACACTCATGATTTGCGTGTTCTGTATTGGATGTCAACAGATGCGACTTTGAATTCAATTAGCCCCCGATGGGAACGCTCGAGATTCACGCGTTTTGTACCTGCAGCCCACTGATTGTGTAGGACCTCAAAATTACATTCTCAGTCCCTATTCGGAATGCATGAGTTTTGTATCTGGTGTTGACCGATAGTGTGGGAATGAAAGTTTGCAAATTTAATCCCTAACAGAACACTTGGAATTTGTACCTAACGTCGAATAAAGATTTATAACTCTGGATTTGTGAGTTTTGTCTGCAATGAAACACTTGAGATTTGTAGATTCAATTTCAACTGATCGTCTCTAGCATGGGATTTACGAGTTTAGTCCCTAGCGAGAACACCTGGGATTCATGAGTTTTGAAGACCTGGTTGGTGTCAACTGATGGTGTGCAGTTCAAAATTTGCCAGTTTGGTCCTTGTTGGTGCTGCTCTGGCTGTTGTTTATTGGTTGGTCAGTTTTATGTCGAACTGTTTTCTCCGGCCGCTATTGGATTTTTTTATGCTTATATTCTGTTCTTTTGTGTTTGCCTCTTTTGTTCAGCATTCTAAGTTGCAATAGACCTGATTAAGGTCTAAACAACGCGACGGCTTGTAACAACTCGTTCATTGCTCACCAGGCATGGCTGCTCATAAAAAAAATGTGCCTCGTGCCATCGCTCATAGGCCGCCTGCCTTGCATATCCCGTACCAGTTGAAGAGCAATGGCCAAGGCCCAGGCCATTGCAACTACGGTAAGACGCTATGATCACCGATATCAAATTATCCACACTCAATGGCGACAATGCCTTAGCCAGTTTCTATGGTAATTACATTCTAGCTGAGTGGACGCTGCCTGGTCTAGATAAATACCAAAATGAAGAAGATAGGATTACTGCTACAAAACGGTCCAGGCCTATCTTAAAGGCCACTAGCCATAATCAGAAATGTGTTTTTAGATGCTTTTGAGGCATTTGCGTATATTAATCATTGTTATAAACAAGGGGAACTGGTATTTTTAGACTACACAAATGGAACTAAAATTTTTTTCGTTTTATTTTAAACTATTTTTCACAATTATATTTATAGCCAAACTAGTCCAAATCGACAAAATATTACATTATTTAACATTTTCGAGGTAACCTAATAATTGTACAGAGAAAAGAAAGTATTCTTGTTACCCCAGTGGTCCGTTTCAAGCAGATTTTTCTTGTATATAGCTACCCTGTGTTATGCCTTAAAAACTTGTGCTTCCTCGAAAAAATTTACGAGCTAGAAAGATGTCCTTTGTGTCAAGATAATCAAGTGGAACTTAATTTTTTAGTTATATTTACTTTCGAAACAGTGTTGTTGCCCATACCTATTCAAGTAGACTACTGATCTAAAAAAAGGAAAAAAATCAAGCTATTTATATTTCATGTCAATAAGTTGCGCAATAATTTACGATATTCGCATGTAGCATTACACCAACGGAATAATATTACTTCTCAAATTGTCTATTCCGATGTCAAGCAAAAAAGGTAGCAGTGACTTGTCAATCAAAAAATTGTGATTGTTTAGGTCGCAAGTTTAGTGTCAAATAGTCTTTTTCCATCACTTTCCTTCTAACATTGTTACAGGGATGATTTTAAAATCTCCTTGCTTTAATTGGAATTATGATAAAGTTATAGAATAACATACAGCCTTCCGCAAAAGTTAAACGATCATCTTGATGATTTTATTTCAGATAAAATTTGCTTGCTTCTTTTGTTTGTCGGATCTTTTTCCAATGATTCTTTCAGGTTCTAAATATATTTTTTTAAATAGTACTGATATTTTATTTGAGGGTGTATTTGGGGGAGGCCAGATCTGAGGAGATTTAGTCTTCAACGAAATGTGTAAAACGGCGCGTAGGCAAGTAAGATTTTCATTCACTATTTTGTAGGTTGTGCAATATCTCCAGTTGTGGTCAAGTTGTGCAGCCACACGGCTATAACGCAAGCTACTGCACCAACTGTAGCATTAATTTTCCAAGTCAGTAGACCTTTGTTCGAAATTTATTGACCAGTCAATTGTAGTGGCGAGCTGGGCATTGCTTGGACAAATATCTGGGCAGTGTCCGTGTGAATGAGCGATTGAAGTCGTTCAGCTTCTCGTGTCTTCAATTACTAACGAAACAAGAATTTCAATCTCCACAACAAAAGTTTGCCCACGGCTGGTGTCAAATATTACTTTTTGTCCGAATTTTGCCCCTTCTCACACCTGAACAATTTGTTTTAACCTTTTTTCAAACTTCTTCCGAAATTAATTTTATTTACCAGGTAGGCTACGGTTATGATTAGATCATTGATGGCCAGTATAATGCAAAAACAAAAAAGAAATGAGATTTTTTATGTTTTTTAAACAAAACAAGAAATCTCATCGCTGTCGATAAAACGTTGAGACAACAGGATATTGAAAAAATTTATGTTCTGAGTAGTTACTCATTAAGATGTTGCCTATATCGTTTATCACTTATTGCTGTTGGCTATTTGACCTACCTTGTAGGCTTGTTGTATCATTTCTTCTGCTTCTTTTAGTTTTCCTTGGTGCTTTAGTATACGGCTCTGATGAACTTGATGATTTCCTAAACGTTGCAATAAATCAGAGCGCTCCATATCTTCTTGCTTTCCCATATTTCTTTCTATCTGACTTAAGCATTTTGTCAACAACAATATTCCCTGCAAAAAATATGTTACCCATTTGTTATTATTGTTATACGCTGCGATCGCCATCATCAATTGCTCCATTTTCTGGGAAAGACTCATTTCTTAAATGTTTATAATTTATAATATCGAAAAATAATAGTGGGGTTACGAACTCTGACATCTAATTGATGAGGACAATGTCAAAATAGATTTTCATTTTCTTTTTAAAATAAACCGTAAAATGTTCAAAACAGTAGCCTGTCCACACAACAGTCGGTTGAATGCTGGTGTGAAGCCATATCCTAAAAAAGAAGGCCTAGGTAAACTACTCAGGATTGACTGCAAAATGTGAAGAAAATAGTATGCTTATGGAGAAAATTTTTATTTTTTTTGCCATTTTGCTTTATTTTTTCTATTACCGTGATATGATTTTGCCATGTTATTTTCTCTTTGCTGCCATATGGTGTAACTTGTAAACTAATTTACGCTTAGGCCTATTTGAGATAACCAGTTTGCTTATTGAATATATTGTGCATCTTTATAATATTCTATACCTTTTCATATTTATGCTGCTTTCCGTATACCGTAGCAAGATTCTTCCAAGAACCAGGAACTTCACATTTACTATCTTGACTTGTTATACTTAGAAGAATCTTTTCGCCTAAGGCAAAGTCGCCAGTTTGAAATAGCAGGGCTGCCTTTAAAAACATGCAAAATATACTTATCAAAAAGGTGTTAGGGCCATGGTCATCACTGACTCTTTAAAATGAAATGCAGTTAACTATTTTTTAAAATGGCAGGAAGCAAATTTAGTCTAGTGGAACGGTACATACATACTGACCAAGTGCTTCAAAATTTTTCGGCTTCAACTTAATATATTGTTCATACAATAATTTGCTTTGGTCATATTGATTATTGCGAAAAAGTTCAGTTGCTTGCTGCCACAAATCAGCGATAGTTTTTTCATCTCTGTCATCGTCATCATCATCATCAGCATCAGTAGTAGTATCAATATTTCTTTAAAATATGATTATTGGTTTATTGATTTAAAATCCATAATTACCCAATAGCCAAAATAGTGCATTTGAGAGAAGGATCCGTAATGACTACATATTTGTCAATGATTCGAGCTAAAATAACAACTTTTGGACAATCTTGAAGGCTTAGTTTGCTTTGCAATACATTCGAGCGCATTCAAATCTAAACAACGTGAACTGATCCAAAAAGAAAATATGAAAGACATGGCAATGTACGAAATCAAAAATTTGTTGAATTTTCGGAAGACGCAAAGGACAACATACCACTAAAATAAGTTGACTGGATCGGAAAGTTTATGTTCATTCATTAAAAAAAATTTAAATAGGCAGTGGAATATCGCAGTTTGAGAAAGTTTTACTCGTACAAATATTTTAGATGATTGCTTTTATAGGCAGAGTGTTAGAAAAAATGTGATATTGTTTTGCAATCCAATAACTTTGCCGGTTCCCCTTTAAATGAATTTAAAGTTCCACAGCGAGCGTAGAAACAGATTAAAAATTCTGCGTTTAAATGTCTAATTTTCCAAGCGTAGAAATTTTTGTCTGAGAAACTATTCGTACTGTATTTAAACCTTTGTGTTTAAATGGCATTCACTAGAAGAAAAAAAGGTGTCTGGCGTATCAAAATGCTCGAACAAAGTTGAACAAGATTTTGCAGCGCGCATTTGTGAGAGAGATCTCTAAAAAGTCAGCAATGCAAATTTGGGCGTGGCATAAAAAATTCAAAGATAAAGGCTGCGCAGGCAGAAGATGGGCGACTTGACGTGTGCCGTGCCACAGGGGACGCGCTAATTGAGCATTTGTGAAATCTTTTATGAAATTTACGTACCTTTGAATTTCTCGTTCAAAATTAGAGGGATAAATCTTACGTTGCTCAACCTTAAACTTGTTTGTTTTCATATGATTTGACGATATAATTTCTGTGATATTTACATGTCAAATGATATCAAATTTTTTGAAGCACCCTGTATAACTGTGTTCTTTTGGCCTTCAATACAACATAGGTCTACAGAAAACAGTTATTTAAAATAAGTGATGAGAGCAGGAAGAAAAATCAAAACTAAGATTACTTTTCTGTGAGCTTATAAGGCTGTGATTAAACATTTTGAATACAGGTATAGGCCAACTGTAAATACAGTGAACTCACCCAACAGTAGACGCAAATAATTCGTTCATGTTTTCAGCTTGTTTAAATGCAGTGAGTAAGTTCTTTAAAGTAGATTCGCCTTTTTCTTTCAATTCTTTGATATAATTTTGAACTGCCATAATTTGGTCAGTTTTACCTTTACAAATAAAAGTTATCATTGCATGAAAGTTATAACTTTTAAAGATGCTGTTTTAACAGACAAAAATGTAAAGATTTTATTAATTGCAGTAGATTATGAAAAGTAGCATATATTCGTTTAGACCAAGGGTCGGCAACCTTTTACCGTCAAAGAGCCATTTGGACCCGTTTACCACAGCAAGGAGACCGATGAGAGCCAGAATAATTCTGCGGAGCATAGGTCATAAGTGTTTTCCAAAAACAAAAAAAAAAGGTCTTCACCTGTAGTTAGAGTCATTGATCTGAGTATCATTTCACACTCACTTGCTTCAAAGAACAGCAAAAGAGCCGCAGATGGGAGGCAAAAGAGCCACATGCGGCTCCGGAGCCGCGGGTTGCCGACCTATGGTTTAGACTGAGCAATTGAATGACTCAACCTTGATTCCAAAGACTAATTTTAATCATTGCCCCACCTTTCTCTTTTATATTGCGAGAAAGTTTTTTGTTTTGTGGCGTGCTCCGAGTTACACAAGATAGTTATAATGATCAAATTCGAGTTAAGTTTAAAAACTCGATTCATTTGATTCAATTTAGATTTATGTGTAGTAAAGTTCACGGTAATGTGGTGGCGGTAATTAATGCGAAGTTTTCCAGCAAAGTGATTAATCTTGCTTTCAAAATTCGGAAAGACAGCGTTGTGGTAACCTCGGGAACAACACTTCATGATTCTTTTTTCTGATTGAAAGAATTGTGGCAAGCAGTAAATTTTTTTAAAACATAATTTAGGAATGTTAAAACTCAAAATCTTCAAGCAGGTCTTGACAATTTTCCTTTGCTTGGCGTTAGTTTGGAGAGTAAAAATGTGACATAGGTTCTATGTATCGACAAAACAAATCACCTACCATGACCAACAAGGTTTTGAATTTGATTTTCCAAAAGTGGCAAAAAATAGTCTGCACAACTCGCACCAATCAAGTAGCTTCCTTCCAATCGACATAAATTTCTTACAAACTTAAATAACAAGTCATGTAGTATCGGAGTATCATCTTCTTTTATCCGTGCATGCATAAACGATATCAAAGAAGGGAGTTCATATGTAACCGTGTTTGCAGCTTGCGATAAGACTTCGTTTGCGTCATGTCTTTCTCCATGGCTTCTGTAGATTTAAAAAATCATTTCTGCATCACTTACTCGGGCAGTCATATTAGGTTTGTCGCTAAATTTTGTTTTCTTGGAGGAAGAAAGTATTCTAGCAATTGAAAAAGGTATGGCTTGTTATCATTAAAAAAGAAGCCAAAACAAAAGTTTGTTTGGATAGGCAAGGGACACTGCTTGAAAAATTCTTTTATAAATTTTAGAGAATCACAGTTAAAGAATTATGTCATCACCGGCCCTTGCATTGAGATGACACATTACTGTTATTAATTGATTTCGGAGCACTTGTTTAGGCTGGCGCGTATCTAGGCGAGAACCTTGCAAAATCTTGTCTATTCTTTTTGTTAATGTAGTTGCCATGACGATGTGTACTCAAAAATTGTCCAGGCCTGACATTTGAAAAAGCTAAATTGTGAATTAATCAAATTGATAATGTTATCTGATTGTAAAAATAACAAAACATACGCACATCAACAATTTTGCTAAAAACAAGTAAGCCGTGCCGTATGTTGGAAGAGCTTCGATTGCGTGATTGTACATATCTATTATTAGTTTCTGAAACAAGGAAATAAATTCATTTAGGTAAGATAAGTGAACAATTCTTTACAAATACTGTAGATTCTCAATCATACCTTGGGCTTTCCTTGCTGTTCATATATATAACCCAAATTGATGTATGCAGTATGATGTTTTGGCCATAGCCTAATGGTTTCTTTGTATTCTTCAATTGCTTCAGCATTTTTGCCGGCCATCCTCAAGAGCGTTCCGTAATTATATCGGAATTTTGGGTTGTTAGGATAAGCCTCTTTCGCACTGCTAAAAGAAAAAAAGGTAGGTATGAAATAGATGAATAACAAACATGCCTATCAATTGCAGTCACTTACCATGGAGCGGTACTAAAGGCATTATTTATGCTTAAAAAAGCAAATCTGCATAAAGGAGATTACCTCTTGTAACTCTGATGAACATTTAAAATTAAGCTCAAATCATCAAATACGTATCACAAATAAATAGAGTTTAAGTTTCAAAAAATGGATGAAAATCTATTTTTTTTAACAATCGCATAAGTTCAACTTCTTATGACTTTTTATTGGAGAATAGCTGCTTCTATCGAGTCAAATCTTCCAAACCGTTTCCTAAACGCGCTCTCCCTCTTAGATGTACCTTTGAAAGTGAGAGTATCATGATCGTTGTTTCTGCATAAAGAAAATGAACTCTACCTTTGGCCCAGCTTTTGATTCTCGAATTGAAATAATAAAATTTTGTTTCTATTGAATTAGGTCGTATAATTTTTTGCAAAAAATAGAAATAGCTTTATGACTTTACAATAAACTTTTTTTATTCTTACGTTAAAAATATATTACCGATGAAATTCTTCAAACGAATTCCATTGAAGACTTCTTTTGACTGTTTGATACGAGTAGAATAGAAGAAGTCCGACCATTAAAAGATAAAGAATTGATTTTCTTTTTGGTGCAGTTTCTAGAGCTACAAGATAAATTTTCGAAAGCTTACAATAAATTAAATCTAAGGCAACAAACTACATAATGCGCAAAAATTTATGAAATATGTAAATAGTAGATCTATTGTTGGAAAGATGAATCAAGTTGAAAAATGTGGTAGCGACGTCGTTGTGGGTACTCCTGTGACTGCTACATGGCAAAGGTTTTAGCTTCACTTACAGAGGGTATATTATGCCAATGTACTATCTATAGTCTAGTTTTCAAGCCAGTTCAAACTTACTTTTTGACCATGCTAAAACCAAGATGATGACAAAACCAGCACTAGGAAGATACAAAACCCTCTCAGCAACAACAAATCCAACAGTAAAAAAAAGATTTGATGCAGGAAGAAAACTGAACACTATTATGCAAAATCCCATTAGAAAAGTATGTGACCATGTTTTCTGCGTTCAAAAAAATTAGTTTAAGATAAATTTTCTCTGTGGGCGTGCTAATAATACTAATGTCACATTTGTATTGCATTCAAAGCATAGTTGGAGCAATTCTAATTGAGCTGAATGTAATTAATTACACTTTTATTAAGTGATGAAATTAAGACTTTTTGATTTTATTTAATTTTCATGCAATCTGGTAATAATTGTCTCCAATTACATTTTTAATTACATTAGTAACTTGACATAAGAAACACTAGACATAGAAAACATCGAATAACTTTCTACATCTTTGAATAAAATTGCCTGGCAATTACGTTTTGAATTAAAAGTCTTTGTCCGGCGCTGGAGAAATACAGCATTCAAATTCTCCCCACAGGGAGTGGGCAAAGTCCAAACCGAAAAGAACAATGCAGAATTTTGAGCAGTAGATGAAAACAGAGCAAAGCCTTTTTTGAATGCAATAGGAAGTTTTTGTTAGCACATTACTAGCACAAGTAAGATGGATGAAAATAAGACTTGGTCAGATTAATTCAAAGTGCTGCGCAAAAAATCTATATTTCAATGAATCGTTGTTATTTAGTAGTAGATGCGTGATGTTGTACATTATCACAGTGCTATAGATAAAAGCTAAAGCATCTTAAATAACAATAGTCATTCGTAACTTTTATATAGCAAAAAGAATTGCTGGACCAGATATCTTTTGTTGCCTAATTTTGTTTAAGTGCAATCAAGCATTTTTTGAACGTGTAAAACTGCAAATGCAAACAAACAACAAAAATAAATTTTGTGACATTTGCAATTATAAATGGCAACTAACTGCATATATCAGAGTAATTGTGATTGAAATTAGAGTTTTCTGTATAGAGCAATTGTAATTGAAATTGAGATTAAACTGAAGTAATTCAATTGATCCAACTCTGTTTCAAAGACTATTCAGAAAAACCCAGTAAAAAACAGCGTTATGAAATACTATGCATTTATGCGAAGACATTAACAAGTGTTTTAGCGGCATTCAAAGCAAAACCACTTTTTATTGAATGATTACGACTTTATTTGGAAGCAACTTGTAGGTCAGAGCTGAAAAAACAACTGGGAGAAGATTATAAAATGACGCAAAACTGCCCTGGCTTTGAACTCGCAATCTCTTGTTTGCAAGATTCTTGCTTTATATTTTTGTCTAAGTGTACTGATATCTCGGAGTCACAGAAACCCTTTTTTTGGTTATACTAGGGCAAATTTGTGTTCATGTGTTCAAACATTCTTTAGAGTTACAGATGCTGGTAGCGCAACGCATTTCAACCGCAAGCAGTGAATCAAAACAGAAAAATTGTAGTGAAGTGCATTTTCCAAATACAGAACAACGCAGCCACTGTAAGGGTTCATTCTACAATTATCACCCCCGAGAACAGCGCTCGAACCAATTTGGGCAATGTTGTTGAAATAGGTAAAATCTACATTACCCTTCTCAATATGCTCCAGCATAACGTAATTCCACTTCCCAAAAGCAATACAAGAAATATAAAAGACGTGATGTTTCGTAGATCCCATATTGAAGCAACAATAGGTATGGTGTGAAATGCGTACTCATGACACAGGTTAACTGGATAAAGCAGCAAACAAAAATTGAACCAATATAAATACAAATAAGTTAACACCCGCGCTGTTCGAGTTTTGGCATAGGGTACGTGATTTTCTTCTTCTACAAAAGTTGGCGTTGTCCAAGCCATGATCCAAAATCGAAATACCAATATAGCCACACCCTGTAAATGTGAGTTAACGATTAATGCTGTAATTAGATCAATGCTCTGCAATTTTTGTACACGAATAAATTACTGTATCAGCTTATCGGAAACATATGTCAACCAACAGTTTAAACACGATAAAAAGTTCTCCGCTCCCTCATAAAGCCATCAAAAGCCTCACATTTATCTGATTAAGAAATCTCTCTTCCACTGCCAGAAACCGCTCAGAGTTATGGTAGAAATGCTGCAAAGTCTCAAGTATTTTTTCACTGCGCAACGTCAGCGTCTGGACAAACCGCTTACGAATTTAATTGCATTAGGCGCAGCCGAAAATTACAATCGAGTTATGTCTTCAACAAATTCAAATCCAAATGCTTAAACAATTTTTGCAGTTTTTTTACTTACCCATAACATTATTAAAAAGAATTTCGTTAAAAACTTGAAGTCAAATGATGAAACAATTGTTGCTTTTGATGCAGTTTTTAATTTTTGCATTATGTCGTAAACAATCATAATTCCTAACACGGTGATAGCTGATAAAAAAAAAATATATATTTTTAATTGCCTTTAAAATACGTTTACTGTCTTGAAAGTGACAATGATTTACATAGTAAGATTTGAGAAGGTCTACAGCATCTCGTAATCAAAGATCTGGTGAGCTAGGGCAGGGGTGGCGAACCTATGGCACGCGTGCCAGATATGGCACGCGGGCTGATTTTTGCTGGCACGGCACTTGAAACTTCTTATCGCACATTAGTTCAATCATCATCTAGCAGAGTTACAAACTCAAGTTAGACTAAAATGATTTCTCAGATTAGATCAAAGCTCTTCCATTTGTCATTTATTTGCTTTGTGACATCACCGTTGTAAAACAAGGGAGTGTGTAATTTGATATCATCGTTTTCTTTTTAGTTAGTTTCTTTTTGAAACAGAAATTTACAACAGTTGATAAATTTTACTAACAGTTTGAAGAAACCAAGTACAGTAATTTACTTTTACACGTGTAATATATATTTTTTCAGAAATAAATTAAATTTCAAACTTTGCTAGATCATAAACTTGAATTTTCTTTTTTTCCATTAATCATTCATTTTTTTTACCTGAGATATGTCAAGAGAAAATAAAAAGCTAAAATTATCATCACCCAGCAGTAGAGAGTTTCAAAGCTGGTAGACTGAAGAGTATGGCATGATTAGCAGTGATGATAAAGCAGTATGTGTCTTGTGTTGTAATAAAGTTGTTTGTAGAACATCTTCAGTTAAACGTCATTTCGAAACGAACCATAGAGACTTTTTTTGAAAACGAAAGAAGAAAAACGAGAAATTATTTCTGAAGCTTGTAAGGAGAAGAAAATGCAATCATTAAATCTAATGAAATTTATAGGTGGCTCTTCAAATGTTACTGCAGCGAGTTATATTGTGTCAAAAGAAATTGCCAAACACGTAAAACCATTCAGTGAAGGACAATTTATCAAACAAGCATGGTTTGAATGTGCACCGGTTTTATTCGAAAATTTTAAAGAAAAAGAAAAAATTATTCAGAGAATAAAAGAAATACCGTTATCTAGAAATACAGTGAAATCTAGAATTTTGGATATGGCTGACAATGTTTCTCACCAGCAAAATAAAGACTTAAGTTCTTGTAATTTTTTATCTATCTGTCTTGATGAAAGTACTGACATAACAGGCTCGGCACGTTTAGCAATTTTTGGCCGTTATTTGGTTAATGATACCATTAGAGAAGAGTTGATCAGCTTAGCGTCATTAGAAACAATAACAAGAGGGATAGACATATGCAATGCTGTTGTGAAACAGCTGACTGAAAGAAAACTTGATCTTTCTAAAATAGTATCTGTATCAACAGATGGTGCTGGCAGTATGACCGGAAAAACCAATGGATTTATCAATTTATTTACTCACTATGTTGGACATTCCATCTTGAGCTTTCACTGCATTATACACCAGCAAGTATTATGTGCAAAAACTGGTTTTAAATCACTGTAGAACATTATGAATGTAGTAACAAAACTAATTAACTTAATGGCTGCTCATCCATTAAGCAAACGAAAATTTAAAGAACTGCTTGGCGATATGGATTCTACGTATGTTGGTTTGCTGATGTACAATAATGTGCGATGGTTAAGTCGGGGAAAAGTTCTGGAACAATTTGTTGAATGCTTGGATGAAATTATAATTTTTTTAACTACCGAAAAAATTATTGAAAAGTATAAAGAGTTGTTTGATGGCCAATGGATTTTAAAATCAATGTTCTTTACTGATTTGTGCTCACATGTAAACGAATTGAACACAGGCTTGCAAGGTCGTAATAAAACCATTATTATCATGTTTGATTTAATCAAAGCATTCGAAGCAAAACTACGAGTTTTCTATCGAGATGTTGATTCAAAAACTTTCAAGTATTTTAAAAACACAAAGAAATATATTTTACAACTTGAATCTAATGACCATCTTGAACAAGGAATAAATCAACTATTAAGAATGTTTTGTGAAATTATTCAAGAGTTAATCAAGGAATTTAATTCTAGGTTTACACAATTCAGGCAATTCGCTGAAACAACGCAAGTTGTTTTGCATCCAGACTCAACATCACTAGAAACACTAAATTTGGAATGCTTGAAGTGGTTAGATTTGGAAGATATGGAAATGCAATTAGTTGATTTCCAATATAGCTCTATATTGAAACAAAAGTTTATCGATCTGAGAAGAGACTTAGAATTAATAGAGAACGATAGAGCAGTTGGTTTATTAACATGCAGTCCAGAAGAAAAAGTATTGAAAACATGGGATATCATTCCCAATACTTTCATTTGTCTAAAAAAATTAGCAATTGCTATTTTATCAATTTTTTCATCTACGTATTGTTGTGAATCATTGTTTTCGCAAATGAACTTGATCAAAAACAATTTGAGAAATAGCTTGATTGATGAGTCTTCATCTGCATGTGCATTACTTAAAGTGACAGAGTATGAACCAGATATAAAACGCTTATCATCTAAATTACAGCAACAGAAATCTCATTAACACATTATGATTTATAGTAATAAATCTAATCAATAATTTGCATAGTTTACATTTTTAATTAGTTTTGTTCAATGTTACTGGCACGGTATAAACTTGCTTTACGTCACTTATAATATTTTGGCACGTTTGTAAAAAAAGGTTCGCCACCCCTGAGCTAGGGTAACGTGGCCTTATTGGTATTGGTTCAGTGCTATTTCTATGGCTGATACGATAAATGCACATACGTTCAAAACTTACGGCAGCTGTGCATCTGTGACCGTGGGAAACACCCTACATCCGAAAGGTAAATTTTAACAATACGTAAACTCATAGGAAACAGCGATAGACAAAAGTGGTAAAGTGAGAGTAATCAGTTATATCTAGAGTAACTTTTCGATGAGAGGAAGTTCCACTGGATTACGTGCTTTGGTTATCTATAAATATAAAGCGTGATTCTGTCTGTATGTGTGAACGTGCGTACAAAACAATTGGACGTACAAACATCAAACTTGGCACGATTGATCACCAGCTTCGGGTAAGTGTCACAAGGGAGTTCGTGATGTCGTAGTCAAATACATATTTTTTAATATGCATTTCTTGACAGAGGACAACTGTTTTGTGCTCAAACAAAAGCTAGTATTCAATCTATCACTTTACAAAAACTCTCATTTTTTGGGGGGTTTAAGATGATGTCACAATCAACGCTTCATTGCAGAATCAATTAGCTGTATTTTTCCAAAAAGTGCTCATCGTAGAAACGCGATTAAACGACGATTAAACAACTATGACGTCACCAACTCCCTTATGACACTTACCCGAAGCTGATGATCAATCGTGCCAAGTTTGATGTTTGCACGATCAGCAGTTTCGGAGGCGTTAAAGAGAACGAACACACAGATAGGACTCTGCTTTATAGTGTAGATTACAGTGTATAATTACATGAATGTTTATGCCGGAACTGTGTTTAATTTTACTGAGATCGGGGAAACTGAATAAGTATTCCCTGTTTGATTACACAGATGCTAGAACTGTGTTACACAGTTTTAGCATTGAAACACAGTTCTGGTATCTGTGTAATTAAACAGGGCGATACTTAGTCAGTTTCCCTAAATCATAGTAAAAATCTCTTCTCGAGTTTATATAAACTTTTTATTGATTGTAATATATTATGCCTACAAAAAGTTTAGCATTGCTAGGGGCCTCAGACAATTTCAAAAGGTATTTTATTCACTAAGATCCGTGCTGTTGTATGATACTGAGCACCCTTGCCGAAATTTACGGCAAAAGAAATTTTTAAAAATTGATTATTGTAGTGCATGCACAGACAATAGGTAATTGGCTGCTTGTTCCTTACCTTGCTCCTTGCACAACATTCCCAAGAATGTTATCAGTAAAGAAAGAAGTAACCGTTTGAATGAAAAGTCATCATCAAGTGTAGTTTTTTCACCAGTACTTGACTTAACCATTATTTTTTCGTTGGTATGTGCAAATTTTCTTCGACGTAGATTTTCATTTATAACATCTGAAATTAATGGCATAGTTCGAAGTTAGGTAAAAGGGGAGGTAAAAAATATTACAAAAATTAAATTGTTTAAAATAGTTGCTAGTTATTGCTTGTTTGTATAGAGTACACCGTAGAATTTGGCCGATAGGCTAAATTGAAGTTATATTTTAAACAGGAGGGTAATGATTAAACAAACTTTTTCTTACCCAACTTTTTTTCTGTGTTGATTGGGGAGTCACTTTCTGCAGTCGAGCTAGCCTCAGAAATGTCTGGAAGTTTTTCAGGAATTTTGTCATCAATACTTTTTCGTTTGCAATAAATTAGAATAACAGTCATAAAAGAAATAAACGACAAAATTTCTGCAATACCAACGCAACAGCAAACCTAAAAAGTAACTTTTGTTTTACTTATTTCATGAGTTGCTCAGATAATAAATAGGCATTTCAAATTTGCAAAAGCCATACGTTACTGTGGATTTTGGGACATTCTTAAAGATTTAGAGGCGTATAATCCTTCAGCTGCTTTCATCAGACGATTAAATAAGAAATTTGAAAAGCTCTTTTACAGCACCCAAATTCCAAAGGCCTAAAAAAAGGCGGATAAAAGAGAAATATTTTCATGCATATCCTTTCGCAATTCAAAGTTTAAAAACAGGAAAAACATTAGGCTTAAAGACATAAAGATTTTGAAAATCTTTAACACAAGATCTTTTGTGTTGAGAAGACTCTGCATGTTCTTCAAAATTTTGGTAAGAACGTTATATTTTGTCTCCTTCTTTTCTCCCCCAAATCAAAATTCTGACCACCCCCTGCCAACCCACACTTATTTGTACAGTTGGGCTGTTTTTATTATATTTATCAGAGAAAATTATCCTTCTATTAAATGACATCGGTAAAAAATATCGGATAAAGCCTTTGTGAATACGTAATTATAAATCAAAGACTTATCTTTTTCCTTGTTGAAATCGAGAAAACTTTTGGACGCGCTGTCGTGCACAGAGTCTATTAAAGAAATTCAAGTTTTTGTGTGAAAAAGTATTGCCCCAAAATTGCATCGGGCTAGAATCTTCGTTGCTTAATATTTAATTTACTACTTACCACTTCCGTGTGAATAGCGTGCAATGCAAAAAGTAATCCTGCCAAGAAAGGAGCTAATGAATTTGAAGAATTGAATATGACTTTTTGACATACTCGATAAAATAAAACAGATGCAACTGAATGTAAAAACATATTTGAAACGTGGTAAGGAGTGGTCCAAGTTTTCCATTGAGAATGCAAAAACCTAAGCAATATTAAAATAAAAGCACTGTCTTGGTTAATTTCAAACTAAGTTGGATCGAGTTTAAGGAGAGGAAGCCGCAAAATCAACCATCACTGTTATCCCAAAGAATAAAGTAAAATCTATTTGATAAAGCCCTTTCGCTGTTTTCAGCTGACCAGGTATGTTCAAATATATTAATCAACTAGGCACGTAACTGAAAAATTTTGCAAGAGCGAGATTTGATTTTATGTTGTTGTAAATTAATGCTGCTGCGCATCTAAAATTAGGCAGCAGGAGGGAGTTCTCCTCACTTCTTTTTGGCTCTACGCCACTGCATTCCATTCAAAAAAGCACAAAAAGACAATAGGTTTGTTTACCAACATGTCAACACAAGTATGGATGTTGGTCTGTTCTGTTAATATACAATTACATTTGAATACTAAAAACAATATTGGTACATGGAGTAGTTCATAGCGAAGTATTTTGTCTTACCTAAACCAAAGTATAACGATTGGTCTATACGATTTGTGGGATCCATTGTTTGACATAGTGCTTCCCCAAAAATCGTTCTGCCACACAACGTTTAAAGGTGTTAACCCCTAAAACATTTGGTTGGTTACCCTAACGTAAAAAAAACATTTTGATAAAAGTAAGACAAGCCAGCACTTGATCAATAGGTAACATACAATATTTTTTCTAAATTCTGTGCACTTAATACTTCTTACAACTGAAGCATTACTAAGATATAAGGACATGTGGTTAATGGCGTATTCTTATATAGAAAGACCGGCCAATGATATTCGAAAAGTTGAAAAATATTATTTTCTTTTTAGAGCTGATCTTGTATCAGATGGGCATAAAGTCTACTCAAGATAGACAGACAAATTTTTCTTCCAACAAAAATGTTCCTCCAACAGCGATTTTGGCTTTTCTGCATATGTTTTTTGGAAAACTTTGCTGTTAATTGATTCACCTCTACCCCCTCTCCATTAAGTAACTACCTATGGTATCGTCTAACAAGATTTTATTTTGATGATGAAACTAATTACTAATTACCTTTACGTCTGGATTTCGTTCTATAGCTTGTGGGTCGTCAAATAGAAAAGGCCCATTGATCACTCCAGAGTAGACCACAAAAGCAATTGTAAAAATCACAGCTGCTCTATAAAAGCTGCCCTCAAGCATTGTTAAAGTCTACACTAACATGACGTTTTATTACAAGATTCAAATAACCTAGCCTAAACAATTTATTAACATATGGCCTAAGAATAAGAAAATAAGCGTCCACTCGATTTCCGACACATAAATTCAACCAAAGCTAAATTTTGCTCACAAACATCGGTTTACAGTATTTTGAACACAATTTTTTTTTTCATTCATGTCTTTACCCTCCGGTCATTTCTTGCAGCATCTCTGCGTACAATACCGATCTGCCTCTAAAGGCCTCAGGCAAACAAGAGCATGTTTGAATAAGTCATGAATTGGTAATAAAGTGTCAAATTATACTTTGGCCCAGAATAAATATTTAACTTTTTGGAAATTGTTTTAAGTTGTGAAGCCTACATATTTTCTTACTCAAAGTTGTTTTGGTTGTATAGCTGTAAGAAACATGTTAGACTGCAAACTAGCTTTGAAGTTAGCAATACTGCATGTCAAAATGCTTTTCTGCCACAACTATGGCATCAAAGCTGAGAAAAACTGCCGTAAAATGCCTTTCCAAAGGACACAAAAATATACCCTTGTGAGCTTTTACGGAACGACCGATGCTGCCATAGACGGCGGTCTACTCGCTTGAACACCTGTTTCTGCCAGTTTGCGATGTGATCACAGTATACGATTTGTAGTTGATAGACGTCGGTTCAGTTCCTATGTCTAGCCAATATTCACGGATATTCTACTTGGCGCTCTTCAGTAAAAATGCGTAGAATAAAATAAAAATTAGAATTTACTTCCTGATTGAATTAAGGCCTAGGCTAAAAAACCGTTGTAATTGAAAAGCACAAAAGACCTGAATATCACAATACTTTCTGGTTATATGTACGCATACACAGCACACATCATCAGCATCTTGCCAAAAATTTATCCGTCCATATAGCGAAACAGCTTTGTGTTTTCTAAGTGATATCTACTGCACTACAGGTGGCTTAGTTAAAAAACAACTCAAGAACGTGTATGCCAAATCCACTTTTATTGAAATTATTGTGAACTAAACATAGAAAAACTCAGGAATTACGTCAGTACAAAATAAAAATGATACATTTTGACAAAATTTAATGTAAAAATATGTAGATATAAATTTCTTAAATGACGTCAATAATTTTTGTTATTTTTGATAAATTTGCTGGTCAGCCTTCATCGTATACGTTTATTCTGATTGTTTGATTTGATTGTTTCCTTGTCGAATCTTTGGCCAATCATATTCTTAAGACCTGAAATCATTAATCAAATCACCATGCGCATTACCATATGAAAAAGAAACAATTATAAATCGTAACTAGATGGGTTCATGTTTTTAAAACGTATGGAACACGACGTAAAACTGGCTCACTTCACCGAAAACTCAATCTAGCAAGTAAAAAGGAATATGTTTCTCGGATTAGGTGAAAAGTGCAAACAAAGCGTTTACACTCAGTATCAAGCAGCAAAACCTGGTCTCAAAACCTGTTCTAAATATCGGTAAGAAGCTTTATTCCTGGTTGCGAAAACAGCTATGCGTGAACGCAGTCTTTGATTGACGCCCAATGACTTCTATTCACAATGTGCTCGGCTAGCAGCTGCAATATTTTAATTCGGAAAAAAAGCGCAAAAAACAATTGATTCTTGTGATATGACTGTAAATGCATTGATAGAAATATCGTAACAAGGACTATATTAAGTTGTCACTCTCTCATAAAAATACCGAAACCTAAATACTTACTTACTCTATTAAACCGGTGACAAGTTGATCAATATCATAAGCCACAGCAAAAGTTTTCAGCAATTTGTTTACAGATTCAGCATTTCTTAACTTTATTCTCTCAATTTCCTTGTGAAGCAGCGTACTTTGAAGATGCATGTTGTCTAAAACTAGCTTAAATTACAGTATTGAAATTAGATAAAAAAAAATTCTGAGGTCCACTGCCCAAAATAAGTAGAAAAAACAGAAAAAATATTAGGTAAATTAGGTTTAGGAATAACCTTGACAAAAATTTGAGCCGAGGGCCAGCATCTTTTCCAGGTGGAAGTTCAAAAAGGTATAATTCCCGAAAAAACTTTAATTGCCATAAAAAATTTTATTGGCAAAGGTATGATTTTGCAGACAATCTAAAAAATTATATTTTTCGAGGTCGCATTGGTAACAACATTCAGTAATCGAAAAGTTTAGTAACCGCGCAACAAAGTTTTAGAAGGCGTCAAAAAGCACTTTTACCCTTACTGTAATTTCTAAAACACTTCGCACTCTTTACTAAAGGCTCCAAAAATATAAAACTAGCAGGAAATATTTCAATATTTTTCTGCTTGTAATTTTGTTCTTCAGCCTCCTTTGAGGTTCTTAACCTTTGATAAAATAACGAAGCCCATAATATCCCAGCATCCATAGCAACAAAATATTGGGCTGAAGCAAGGTCGCAGTCAAGTAATTTAACCACTTGTTGAAACAATATTAGATTTGGTATGAATAGAGAAACCGATCAAAAGGACCCAAATTACCATATGACCGTAAAAAATCTGCATAGCACATACTCATTTTGCTTTTGGTAAAAACCTAAAAATCATCCTTATCAATGTTTTGTTGCATTCTTAAGCGTCTATACTATCCCACATTCATGACGTCGAAAATGACAGCGTATATAACTCATTACACTTTTTCAACACAGTTTGACAATTTCAATCAACCCTCGCAAGCATTGGAGGGACAAGCTCCTAAATTCTCCGATGGCATTGCTTCAAAAACATTCTTTTAAATGTTTTAAATGAGAATTTTGAAAGTTTCAATAAAAGCCTCAAAAAAACGAATAAGCAGGACACATGAATCCAAAAATACAGTGTTTTAGCCAACAGGTCACGTGACGTATGCTGTACGCAGAGTTGCTCGAGTATATTTTGTTTTAGATTGGTGATAAGAACTAAACTGGAAACAGTAATAGGAAGCAGCCATGGCCTTGAGATACAAAAAACAACTTTTCACCCGACGTCAGTGGCATCATTACAACATAGACTGCCCCTGGTAATTCCGTTTTTGGAGATGTCAATTTTTTCAAGAAAATTCTAAAATATCTTGTAAGCTCAAAAATTTAGTAAGAATATTGAAATCTTGTTTTGCAGAACATCTCTTAATTTGAGAAAAAGTATTTTAAAACGATTTTATTGTTTTTATTGGGTGTTTCGGAAACACTTTTCGAGGCCGTACTGGGCGTCACAAACTCTTCGGAGGGCGTCTTAACTATTTTAGTGAGAAATCTTAGGTTAAAGGTTATCTAGAAGGTAAAAGCTTTCTAAATCAGCCTTTGTGCCCGAGAGTGTGGTAAAGAGAACAAAAAATGGCAAATGCACCTTTCCAGAAAAATGCATCTAAGTTTTGATTTTGACTGAATTCCCAAGTGCCTACTGAAAAATTCCCAATTCCAGCAAATGCCTTTAAAATTCGCTAAATAACCCTGATTCCTACAAAAATCCTGTGAGATTTCCAACAAACAGAGGTATTTCATTAAAGTGATCAAGATCTAGTGTAAACAAATTTATCTCTTTTTCGAAATTTTTGGTGGGGTAAGCTTAAGTGTGGGCTGGAAAAACTTCAAAAAGAGTCTCGTTTGTTATTTTTGGAAAGAAATACTGTATAAAGCATAATATCTTTTAATTATGATCAGGTGGAGATAATTAAACTTATTTCCATTAAGATTTGCTGAGATTCTAACTTTACAGTAAGCTAGAATTAAATAGATGATGTTTATGAATACCAACTAGCAAATACCTTTTTCTAAAAGTTGTGTTGCACGTTCTTCCAATGCTGGTAAACAGCCAACCAGACAATTACTTTTGTCAAAGCTTTGCAAACAGTTTTTCTTCATCAAATTGAAGTACAAACTTTTTGTTCGAGAATGATAAAACGAGGTGTTTGTAATCCTTGCTATTTTTATCAGATATGTTATTGGCCCTGTAACTTCTGTAAGAGCTTGGTCCATGATCTTAATAGCATCTTCAGTGCGATTTTGTTTTCTAAGCAAGCAACGCCATGTTTAAAAGAAATATAAACATTACAAACCTATCACTCATTACAAACCAAGTTTTTAAAAACGTTAATCGCAGAAACATCGCCATGTGCAAGTAGCTTGCCTACTTTTAACCTTTTTCCGTGAAAATGTTATCAATAATGATCACTGATTACTGCTCAATCAATATTGAAATGGCTATAGGAAATGACCCTGGTAGGCCAATATAAATTCTTTTGCAAAACAATTTAAAGGCGTAGTATCAAAGCGCATAAGAGCTTCTACAAAGCTATAGGTGTGAACATAGAAATTGCATAAAATTAGTGTACATTTTACAGTTTTGTATCTTCTTAGAATTTGAGTCGATTATGGAACTCCTGTACTACAAAGCGCTTGCATTAAATAATGCACCTAAAATTAATTTTGAATAAAGTTGTAGTTGCTGATTAAGTTAAAGGTAATTGCAGTAAAGTAAAAGTTTAGAAGTCCATAACAACTACAAGATAAAACTGCAGGTGATCTGTGGAGTTGTAATAACTTACAATAAAATATTTGCTAAATTACTAAAACCTCTGTCTTCCTTGGGTCCAACTTCTAAAGCCTTTTCAAAGAGTTTTTCAACTTTTTTCTGCAAAAGCAAACTAGTTTATTGACTGCTATATTATTGGTATTTGCGCTAAAATCGTTTTTAGCTCACCATAAACTACATCTTGGGACTAAAGTTTAAAACTACCTGTTATTTTTTCCGTTTTATACAGTGTTTAAAACACTGTTATTTTTGTTGTATTCGATATTTTGGAAAAGTCATTTTTATTGCAAAGAAGAAAAACAATTTAAAAAATACCAGGCGTTTTTAACATACAAATTTTTACAGTGAAAGCACTTGTTTTATTTTGTATGGCCTCATCCATATCATATTTTGGCTTTCAGCCGATGTGGCATACTTCTGATCAGGTTCAGGCTGTAACATAGCTATGAGTCTTCCAACTAAACTTCTTTTTTTTATTTTTCAGAGCTGCAAGGCTTGCAGATTACCTTTCAGGCAATCCATTTTTCCGTAAGGCGAGCGAGTTTTCTGTTGGGTAAAGTTTACAGCTGTTTCCTAGTCAATCAAGCACTTGAATGTACTTGGTCTCCTAAAATTGCTTTACAACCCTGCTTTTGTGACAAAGAGCTTTGTATTGCATAAAGATTGATCAGACATACACAACCATGTGGAGTTCTAACGTCTCCTTTAACAAATCACCATGTTTGTATCCAGTCACGTGGGTCTTGGAAACAAAAAGGATAGAAATGGTGTGTTTTTTGCAGACATGGCCCCCCAAACCGTTAGGTGCTTAATTGTAAGGCTAGTGTATTTTTCACATGATCACGTTTTTCAGCAGTAAGTGATGAATTTGTACCCATTTTTAGGTCAAAATACATAAGTCTTTTTGGTTACATGTACTGTTGAATTACAAAACTTTTATGCAAAAATGAAACCATATCTCATTTCATAGCATTGTACACCATTTCAGATCTTAAATACGAGTTATGACCAAATAATACTAACTGTTTAGTAAATAATAAGTTTTTTTCTAAAAATGCATTTTTATTCTAAGGTGGTCTTATATTTTTTCCCAGAGTGTATGTAAACCATAGTACAAACGAGAGTACATCAAACGGATAGGCGATTGTTTTAAGCAAGTTTGAAATTATACGGCAGTCTGTAGGTTTTTCTATGCAAGAGCGTTGAGAAACTGACCTTGATCCGGTGCCAAAATTTGAAGGCTGGTGTTACACACTTTTTTCCTTTTTTAAACATACACTTCTAAAGATCGGTATGTGTTCTCGAGTTGAAGATCTTTTTTTTGAGAGAACTTGTTTGAAAGTGACAGTTTGCATATTTTTAACCGTTCTTACAGCATTTTTTGCAAATCCTTTCATGAAATTGTCGTTTACACTAACTCGGTTTAAAGACATTCTTTTTTGAAAATCAACTTTATAAAATCGAATCAACTAATTTTCAGAAAATCGCTCATCAGTAATTCTATGGTCCCTCTAAAGCAATCACCGGCTACATAAAAATTTCGGGTCCTGGTCCATGGACACCCCATTGACGCTCTGTCATGGTTGTCAAGGATGAATCTCCTTGAAGTTGGATGCAACTTAATTTAAGAGCAATGTTACATCATACTTTATTTTTGCCGCTCTCAATTCTTTTCCTTGCAAAGAGTAAAATAGACATTAAAAGTCTCACAAACAAATTAATGAAAATGAAATGACAGAAGTATCAAAATTGCCGGGTGTCACAAAGTCGTAAACAGCAAAACCGTTTTAATATTGGCAAAACATGAACTTTCTTTTTTGTCTATTCTACAAATGGGTTTCATTTCACTTCTTCTATTGATGATTTTTTTAAGGTTACATTAACTTGATTCATATACATGTATATAATTAAAGGGATTAAGTCCAGCAATTAAAGAAAAAGTTTTTCAAAACATCTCTATTTATTTATTTATTTGAAAGAATAAAATCTTTATACAGTGGCGTATCTCAAAATCTGCTCAGACCAATGCTACAAAGTAGACGGCAATATTGTCATAGTAGGTGCATCTTTATGACTAGATATTTTCTAATGTAAAAGGCTTTATTTTCTTTGAGTATGATTAACACAAACTCCTATGTCAGCACTATCTTCATACTTTGCATAAAAACATGGGAGAGAGGTAGCATCGGTTTTTATCTTGTCCTACATCGCCTAAGATGCAATTTTAGTAATTACTTTACCAGCGGCTTGTTTAGCATTTCCCAAATTGTTGCTAAATTATTATAAGATTTGTAATTCATTGGATCCAAACGAATAGCTTCTTCGTATTCAAATGATGCTTGCATATAACGCTTGTCATCTTGTAATATCACTCCCCAATTGTAGCGCAAATTGCCATTTTCAGGATACGCTTCTACACCAGCTCTAAAACGATAATAAGAATTTCATTATCCAAATTGAGTTGTGATGGGACTGTACACTACTGTGCAGACGTTAGCTAAAACGCTAACCGCCTTTCGTTTCCAGTTGGCAATTGAAGTTAGATTCAAAAATTTCTAGCACCTCATACTTTCTGCTCCGTGTGAAGCGTGTTTCAGTTGACGCTTTCCATCATACACTAATGTAATTAACCTCTGCATGAACGAACCTAACTGCCCGTCTTAGGAATCCAGCAAAAATGGAATATGGAACGTTAGCCACTAAATAATATCAAGTACAAATTAACAATGCTGTAATCCAATAGAGGCTGTCTTTTAGTCTCAAACCCTCAATTTTAATCGATTGCCAACAAACCATTTTCTTTTTGCCAGGGCAAAGCGTAAGCCTTTTTTGGGAAATCATTTTTATATTTCAGCTCGAGCAAACCGTTGAGGGGGCGAGGGATTAATATAGTTCCTATTTTTTTTCTTATTTCTTTTTTCTGGTGTTCCTTGAAAGGAATACGGGGACGCTATTAAAGTCAAAACGAAGAGAAGGGAGCGGCGTTGAAACAATAATCGCTTTCATCGATACAACATAGGATGTTCTTTCAAGACTTGCTGCGCTCGCTTTCGTAATTATATTTGCGACCTCAAATTCGTGGCTACGTTTTTGTTTTCTGTTCCATCCGTGGATGTAACCAGGAGATCAAAAGGAATCATGCTTGTCCCAAAGGTTTAAATTTGAACCCGGTAGGCCTTTGAGCTATTTTCAATGAAAATGGCGGAACACTTTTTATTTTTTTCTATGGGGTTACAACGTTGTTTTCTTTTGATTTGCCTAAATCTTTGAATTTCATTAACTTCCCTTAAAATGCTATCGTCCGAAAAAGGAATTCCAAACGTATTTAATTCATTTTTCAAAAATTAAATAAAGATTTATTCGATTTTTAAGGATGCAAAATTGTCCTTTAGGAATTTTATAAATTTTTGGTAAATTTTGCATTTTTCCGAGAAAAGTTTTTTCGGTATACGCGTCTTGGAATCCCATTGCACTTTCACTAAAATCTAGGCTGGTCTTGCCCTCAATAAGTGCACGATAACTGATTGGTATAATCTCACAACCTTGATCAGACTTGGTTTCTTGCTCCTTTTTCTAATTGTATTTGTGCCGTCAAATCAGTTTTAGTTTTTCATATGTTTTCTGCAAAAGCTGCCATATTTTATTATAACATCAGATTTGGTCCTCTTTCTCATTAACTAAAGCATTTCCCTTTTTCGACAATTACAGTTAAAAAGTTCTGCCATTTTTGTTTTTAATTGTTCTATACACATTATAACGTCACTATGCATTATAAAAATTGACAGAGTATGTCTGCGGTTTGTAAAATTTGCCTCAATATTAGATTACGTAACAATTGAAAAGAGGAGATAAATTTTACGCAAATTCGGACTAGAATGTAAAGAAAAGGAACACTGAGCAAGTACAGAAAGAACTCAGCTTAAAGTATAAAATAATAACAAGTTCAAAAACCTAAAATGAAAAATTTCAATAGAAACAGAAAGCTCTTACTTGGCAAAATTTTTTCGTGAAGTCCAGTTAAAATTTTGATCATAAGTACGGAGAAAATATAACATCATTATGGCAATGGTAGCAATATGGACAATTCTTCGCTTGGAAGGAAACGTTTCATAAACTAAAAACGTATGGCTGTTTATCAACGTAAATAAAACTTAACTTTTAGCAATTAATTTTTATTTGACCTTTAACAAGAAACTTTTATCCGAAACTGTGCAAGAAAATTCAAGTTGTTTTCTAATTCATATAAGACAGAGAAAACAATTTTAAAAGGTTATTGTGAATCGTAGATAAAAATGATTGCTATGTTGAACAATCGAACTTTGGTGTTTTTGTTAAAAATTCTGAAGACATTCCAACAATTTGCTTTATTTGGTTAGTTTGATATCTTATTCTTTATCTTCTGCTCAAAACAAAATTTGCGGTTTTTCTTATCACAGCTTGTGTTTAGACATGCTTTGTAGTTGCTGTCGACACAGTACTTTTGTATTTCAAACACTCCAAGCATAGGTGAAGAAAATGGTAGTTCCATACTCGATCGATTCTGAACTTTGGGAATGGAAAAGTTAAGCTTCTTATTTTTCTAAGCCAGAGGTACAGATGAGAGCAAGGGAGGGGTAATGGAACAAGCAGTTATTTCTTTTGGCAGCCGTTCCTTCTACACGAATCCTTGCCAGAGTTATTACATCCTGTGTACAAGTGGTGAGCTAAATTTTTTTGAAATTCCAATACAGGCGGGACTCCAACGCGGATATAGACATAGCCAGGGAGGCGAAGGGTCCAAGGCTCTGCTCAAATTTTTTGAATCTGATTAAGCAATGAAGATGTTTACCATTATTACTGCTACAAAACATCGTTCTAAATAAAAGATTACCAAACAATTTGAGGCAAAGTTCACAAAATTGGAGATTAAAAAATATCAATCATAAAAAAGAAATTTCATGGAATAAATGTGATCGACTCCAAGGTTGTACTGTAAAATATATTTTGCCCCCGCCCCCCAAAAAAGAAGTGCTTCTGACGACGCTAATGAGCCTCTAGTTTTATTCTACAACATCGAGGTCACTTCAGCAAACATAATGTGAAGTTTTAAAAGGAAGCAACAGTAAACAAACTGCGAATGTTCAACCAGCACGCTGAGCTGCCAAGATAATCAAGATGCCACACCCTAAATCAATAATTGTAAGCTTATTTTGATAAGGATTATTTAAAATATTTTTTGCTATTTGAACCTAATATTTTAAATAATCCGCATCAGAACAAGCTAACTATCGAAAGCAGATTCGCACAAAAATGTTATTTACAGACAAGGGACTTTTAAAAGCTTGAAATTTACTAAATCAAGGTTTTATTTAGTAAATTTATGAGAGAAAATTGACATAAAATTATTTTATCAGCTAAAAGTAGTCTAAAAATGCACTAAATTTGCTTACATTTTTGCCCCATAAATACCACTAGAATAATGAAACCACAGCTTGGTATATATAGAACCCTTTCAGCCACCACGAAACCAACTGGAAAAAACAAATTTGATGCAGGAATAAAAGGAATCACCAACAAAGCATAACCCATTAAAAATGTGTCGGCCCACTTTTTCTGTAAAAAAGTTACGCTGCATTAAATTGTTGTTTCTTTAGGCAAAGTATTCGACATCAGTCGCAACGATCATTTCAAATCAAAAATACTGTAATATTTTTACTACTGTCACCGCAGGTCAGGATAAACGCATTGCTGAATGTGCGTGTTTGCATATGGATGATTCTAAACTTGGTTTCGATAAGATCCTTTTAACTACAAAAATTTAGAAAGAAATCTCCCTAATGATCATCAAAAAGCAACAACAGAAAGTGAATAAGAAACAATGGGAGAAGGGAAGAGCTTAAAGTTAAAAGTCTGTCCAAGGTCTTGAATCAGTGATCTGGCAACTGTGGATCACGGCCCAAATTTGGGCGCATTAATACTTTTCAGTGGACCATACACAGCTGCCAATTGCAGACTGCATAATCTGTCCAAAAGCAGAGATCACCAACTTAAAAAACGAAATGATAATTCAAAATTGATCGCCGAAAAAAAGCCATCATTTTTAAAAAGCAGTAAAAACATTTAATTTAACCAAAAATCTTGCTCAAAATCAAAAAGTTCAATTTCAAAATGTTACATCGCATGAAAAAATTCCAAGTCTTTTTCTCAATCTGGCTCCTTCAATACTTGAAGTGCTTTTAGCAATGATTAAAAAGAAGATTTCAGTTGACTTTACGGAAGTTTGACCACTGTCTTGAGCAAACGACTACCGGTACATTAATTCCAAACGCTGCTCATAAAGAGGGAAAGTACAAAGGTGTGGAACAAAAATAAAGCCCTTGGATTTTCGTGCCTGTATTTGCTAAACGTTTGAAAAACGCTGTGGTTTGGCGCGTTTCTAAAGATTAAGAACCATTGCTTTAAACAGGGTGGGTCAATATACAGCTATTAAAGTAGTGTATTGACCCAAAAGTAAGTTTGCAGTTCGCATGTAGGCACTTTAGATTTAAAAAATGTTCTTTATTTACGTGTATCTTAAAAGAAACTTTTTAATCTCTTAGGTGCTCAAAATGTTTTCCAACAATATTGCAATATTCTTCAGGCCTCCCAGAACACTATGAAACACATTGCGGCACAAGTTTTGATTTACATTAGTTTTAACTTCTCAATATAGCTCTTCTGGTGTAAACGAAAGTTTAAATGATCTTTATTTAGATTTAAAATCTACACAAAATTCACAAAAACTCACTCCTGACGAAGAACTAAAATCAGTTTTTCTTCGTCAGGAGTGACTTCGTCAGGAGTAACTTCTCAATATAGCTCTTCTGGTGTAAACGAAAGTTTGAATGATCTTTATTTAGATTTAAAATCTACACAAAATTCACAAAAACTCAACGTTTCGAAAAACTAAAATCAGTTTTTCTTCGTCAGGAGTGAGTTTTTGTGAATTTTGTGTAGATTTTAAATCTAAATAAAGATCATTTAAACTTTCGTTTACACCAGAAGAGCTATATTGAGAAGTTAAAGGATGCCTGGTGACAAAAGCAAAATTTACATTAGTTTTTCTGAACGTGCCATGAATTCTATTCTTAAATTTATTTACTGTTTTGGGATTCTTCACATAAACTTTATGTTAGGCAATACTTCAAAAAAAGAAGATCATTGGTATGAAGTCAGGGGAGCGTGATGGCCATTCAATGCTATCCCTTCTTTCGAATCAACGCTGTGAAAAGGCTTGGTTAAGGTAGTCTCTTACTCTCAACGCTCAATGTGGAGATGCTCCATCTTGCTGAAAGAGCAGTACATCAAAGTTAGATTTGATTTAGAATTGTGGCACTATCACTTCACTAAGTATGTCCAAGTTTCTCCCCATTTACACTTCTATCAAAGAAAATGGATCCAGCAACATCTTCGTTTAAAAATACACCCCAAACTATAACGTCAGGCTGATTTAGTTGGGTCTTTATGGTCAAATAGGAATTTTTGTCTGCTCAGTTCCCTGAATTATGCCAGTTCACATGACCACATAATTTAAAGCAAGCTTCAACCGGCCAGATGATCTTATCCAAAATGTCTGATTGTTCTCCAGCAAATTGGTCACTCATCATTTTGCAAAACTACAGCCCGCGATCTGGGTTATCCTCCAGAAAATGATGTACCGATAGAGGTCGGTAAGGTTTTGATTTCAGCTTTTGCATTAAGCGTTGCAATGATGTTCTTAGTGTCAATGGTTCTGCGGAGGCACGTTGTGTGGACTTTTGGAATGTTAACAAATGTCATAGCCACTAACGTCTCAGTTTTTTCAGTCACAGAAATTTTTGGACGTTCAAATTTCGGTGCATTTACTGAACTTGTTTTATCAAGTTTATTCCAAATGCAATACAGTGTCAGGCGTGAAAGCGGAGGAGTGTGAAATGCTTTTTGCTATGCTGTACATATCTTTTTAGCATTTTCTGGCTTCAAGTACTACTTTAAGATACATTTTTTTACTCTTGATTTAAATTATTTGCCATTACTCCTTGAATAAAACCAATTACAAACCGAAAATTACTCTTTACAAAAATGAAATAACTTGCAAGCTAAGAAAACTAAGTAAATCAAGCTTGATTTATATTCTGAGAAAAATTTCCTGTTTGTGGTACTTCACAAATAACTTAAAGTGCATTGCAGTGTGCTTGGCTGGTAACTTCAAAGCATGGCTCGCACGGCAAATGCTTTCACCTAGCGCGGGTCGTGAGTACACCTAGCAATTGGAAAGTCTCTCTAATGCTCTGTGGAAACCGAATGTGCCCAACCGTAAGGGTATCCACGTATTCCAATGCTCAAGGGCCTGCTAATCAGCAAACGTCCTTTTCAGGACGGGGTGATGTGTGCGTTGCACATAAACTGCCCTTCTCAGGGCACATCACCAAAAGGTTCCGAGGGCCCTCAATACTACAACTGAACATCGAAGGCCTCACAGCTAGCAAGATGAACGTTCTTCATCATCTTGCTACTCAGCTTGAGGCGTTCGTCATCCTTCTACAGAAGACCCACTGCATATCTACAGAAAAGCTAGTGCTATCAAACTATCAACTAGCTGGGTTCTCCCAAAGGTGAAAGCATGGCCTTGCCACGTTTGTCCAATGAGCGACTAAAATGGACCTTATACGATCAATCTCTCACGACATCGGAGACTGAGTGATTGTGCGTGGATGTTGACGGCTATAAAATCGTTGACATCTACAAACCTCCACCAACGCGGCTGCAAGTTTCCGACCTTCCAGTGTTCACTCACCCTTGTCTGTATGCGGGTGATTTCAACTGCCCCCATGTCGACTGGGGTTATAACACCAACAGCGCAGATAGAGACTGCCTACTGGCCTGGGCAAGCTCCAACATCCTTGCCCTTCTTCACGATCCCAAGGATGAACCTAGTTTTCACTCTGGCCGCTGGGACACTGGCACTAACCCGGATCTTGCCTTCACCACCATCGGTCCTGATAGTCGCTTGCCTTATAGACGCGTTTTGGAAAAGTTTCCTAGGTCACAACATCGACCTTTGCTTATAACACCACCAAGGCTTTCCTTTCCAGTACCGGAAAGGCCTGTAAAGTGATAGAACTTCCGCAAGGCCAACTGGAGCCACTATAAGTCTTTGACAAACAAGTTTGCAAGGAATATGCCATCACCTGATTCAACAAATATGGATCAGGCCTACCAGGACCTTTGCAATACCTTCAGCAAAGCAGCCAAGAAAGCTATCCCACGCGGTCGTCGTAACACCTACGTACCGTGTTGGGACGCTAAGCGTGAGGCCTTCTACCAAACGTTTCTGCAATCTCCTGCTGGAGACCAGTCAAGCAGGGCTTCTACAGCCCTAATAACTTGGCTTGACAAGGAACGCAGAGACCGATGGTCTGAGGCAGTCCGAAACATCGACTTCTCACACTCAAGCAGAAAAGCATGGAGCACAATTAACAACCTTACTGGCAGGTCGCGACACATCCCCCGTAACTGTCCCGTTTCAGCTAACGCCTTTGCTGCTCAATTGGTAAGAAACGGGAAATACGAGGGTGTTGATCGTGAGTCGTCTCGACTCATTTCTCAAGAAGTGTCTGACCGTTGGAGGGCCTTGATACCATCTCCAGTGAATCTCTCTGGCGACTTCTCGCCCAGAGAATTCGCTGGAGCTCTCCAACACGTTAAGCCAGGGAAAACTCCGGGCCCTTACTCTATTTGTCCGGAGCTTATAATCCATGCTGGAACTGCTTTAAAGTCCTGGTTACGTGGCTTTCTCTCTTCCTGCTTGCGCCAACTCAAAATTCCCAAAGTCTGCAGAAGAGCACTTGTAGTTGCGATCCCAAAGCGAAACAAACCTGTAGAGGACTGAAAGAGATACCGCCCCATCTCCTTGCTCTGTGTCCCCTACAAGATCCTCGAACGACTGATCTACGCCCGCATCAAACCTATTGTCGATCCCCTGCTCCCAGGCGAGCAGGCTGGGTTTCGACATGGTAAATTGACAGTAGATCAAGTTGTCTTGCTAACACAAAACATCGAGAATTTTTTCGAGGCAAAAAAGAAGGCCGGTGCTGTGCTTGTATATCTGACAGCTGCATATGACACTGTCTAGCATCGTGGCCTCACCTGCAAGCTGCTAAGTCTTCTCCGGATAAGCACGTGGTCCCCATGATCATGGAACTTGTCCGGAATAGAAGTTTCACCTTTACTACCGGTGACAGCAAGCGAAGCAGGTTACGACGTCTGAAAAACGGCGTCCCATAGGGATCGGTCTTGGCACCCCTCCTTTTCAATATCTATGTGTACGATCTTCCTTCAACGATCTCCAGAAGGTATGCTTATGCCAATGATCTGGTACTGTTACACTCTTCTGATAACTGAAAGGACATGGAGTGGGTCTTACGCCAAGACATGACTACAATCTCAACATATCTACAGACTTGGAGGCTACAGCTCAGCCACACTAAAACGGTGATGACGGCCTTCCACCTGAACAACAGAGAGGCCAAACGTGAGCTTAATGTCTACCACAATGGCAAACGCTTGCCATTCTGTCCAGTCCCTACCTATCTTGGGGTTAAACTGGACAGATCACTCACTTTTCGTCACCATCTTGAGGCATTGCGCAAAAAACTAACAACGCGCGTTGCACTGATGAGACGACTTGCAGGCTCAGGCTGGGGCGCTGGAGCTAAAACATTGCGTACAGCCGCCCTGTCTCTGGTCTACTCCACTGCGGAGTACTGTGCACACACTCGCCTCATCGATAGTGTTCTCAACGACGCATTGCGCATCGTCACTGGATGCTTGCGTCCAACTCCAACAGACTATCTACCCATTCTCGAAGGTATCCAGCCGGATGAGCTTCGCCGGTTGGAAGCAACGCTCTCCCTGGCATATCGTGGCAGTTTAGACCCTGACCATATTCTCTATGAATTATTGGCTAGGCCCCCAGACGGCCACAGAGAGAGACTAAAATCTAGACGCTCCTTTGTTCCCGCTGCACGAAAGTTACTGCAAGATCTAACTGAATTGGATATTCGTGCAGCTCAATGGACAGACTTTAAATGGAACACGAAATACTCGGAGTGCTCACCTAATCTCCGTGCTTTCATTCCTAGGGCGAGCACTAGGCCAATGGCGATGGGCCTGACTAGATCATCGTGGGTCAGACTTAACCGCCTGTGGGCTGGTGTTGGGTGCTTTCAGTCGTTAATGCACAAATGGGGCCTTGCTCCTACATCGAATTGCGAGTGTGGCGCTGCAGAACAAACCGCAGAATACATTATTCTGACATGCTCCGTACATCGGGCACCCACAGGAATACGTGGACTGACGGTTTTGGATGTCGACACACGATGCTGGCTGAGTACCATCACTGCCAGCATCTGATTTCGAAACAGTGGATGATTCAACAATTCAACAACATTGCTGTCTTGCTCCTATTTTTGACGTGGATATGGGTCTTTTCCAAAAGAAGAAGAAAAACTTCAAAGCATGTAAAAGATAGTTTAACAACTGTACACCTGGGCCACCCTGTGTATAGTCAAAGCCACAACAAACTACCAATTTTTTAATCCTTTTCAGAACAATGGTAATCAATTTGCCTTTCAGTCGATTTGAAAGTTGTGTAGATAAGCTGTTAGAAAATTTATTGAACTAAGATTCATTTTAAGGTACTGACAAATTTTCCGTAAAGGCTTGCTTTTTTTCCTTCAGAACGTTAAATTACACAGCAGCTCCAACATGTTAGAAGTTTAATTAAAATTTTGATCGTTTTTTGTTCATAGCCAGTGGAATGTCTGTACACTAATTTTATTCACAGATTTTGACGTTCTCTCAAAAGATGTATTTGTTTCTTACGCCATCAGTAGTGCCATATTATAGGTCACATTTAGCATGCTTGTGCGCTGTTGTTGTCCAACAGGCATTTTTTACAAACATAAACATAGCTTAATTTCAAGCACATATTTTCAATTTTCTGAGGAGGTTCACGTGATAACTCCAAAACAATTAGAATTTACATTATATATTTGATATATTAAAGCTGTTATGTATACAGTAAACCCTCGTTTATCGCGGGGGATACGTTCCAAAAATAACCCGCGATAGGTGAAATCCGCGAAGTAGTCAGCTTTATTTTTTACTGTTATTTTACAATGCAATACTGTACTGCAGAATGAAACAAAAAACAAAACCTCTTTTCAGGCCCAAAATGTGTTTAAGAAATAGAAATATTAACGTTTTCTTACAAATAACTATAATAGTTTAAAGAACGGTGTTGCAAAACAATGTTTTTTTATATAGCAATGAACACAAGGTAAATTTGGTACTTACGTATTATCGGGAGGACCTTTAAAAAAACGACTCAAAAATTTGCAGTGTACACTGCCCCGTACATTTACATACCGGGCCTACCCCTTCAGTGTACACTGCCTTTCTTTTAAAGCCCTGGCCAGCTGAGATTCGAACCCGACCTTTAAAAAAACGACTCAAAAATTAAGGTCCTCCCGATAATACGTAAGGACCGTAAATTTGGCAGAATGTACAGGAACGAAAACTGTTGGCATTTGTCAAATGAAAAACCAATATCAACTTTTTTCACTTCTAGACAACAGTAAAGCCCCTGAGCCAATCAGGATTCACTGTAAAAAAAGCACTGTAAAAAATTCCGCGAAGCAGCGAAGCCGCAATAGGTGAAGCGCGATATAGCGAGGGATCACTGTATTAACACTCTTTAGCTTACAGTCCTTAAAAAACTTACTGGAATTCAAATAACCATCACCTTGTTTAACAAACAATAAAGACAAAGCATTCCACCTCCAAAACACAAGATAAAAAATAGAAGCGTTGCAATATTTCTTGTATCCCAGATAGTCGTGATTAAGGGAATGGTATTGCCAAAATAATCGTAGGAAAGATTGACCGGATATAATAGTAGGCGAAAGTTGAACCAACACAAATACATGTGAGTTAATATCCTGAGAAAGTGTGATAAGTTAAAGGCTGTGTTATAAACCTGATACCTTAATTGGTCTATTTGGGCCAGTTGCCCACTGCGACGTTAGTCAATGCTCACGGTACATATACAAGCAGAAAACAGTTATCCATGCTACTTTTTATTAGCAAATTGAAAAGAAACCTGGTCAATTTCTCTTCAGTCCACGCAGCAGGATTTTGCGCTTTTGCAAACCGTGGTTGTCTCCATTCCATCATCCACATTCGAAAAGCTAACAGCATCGCTAACTGCAATAAATCTTAGTAAGAATGTGGATATAAACCTTCTAGAAGCAATCAACAAACCCATATTGCATTACAAACAATTCTTGAAACCAAACGAACGCCAAATAATTTTGTAAAATCCACTTCATTGGTTTTTAGTTGGGACTTCTTTTTTACAAATTCACAAATAACAAAAATGGCCATCACTGTAACACCTGAAAAAAAGTATAGTTGCATTTAAAATTTTTGCATTTGATTTAGGTTTCTTGTTTTTGTATGATGAACGATCATTTTGCAGCTTCTGCAAAATTGTTGAATTTAGTATTTAAAGTCAAATAAAACAAGACTGCCGAAATAAGGCAAAACCTAACAACTACATTTCGCGTTTCATAAACAGCCTTAATTTTTTTTCTTTAATATAATGTTACTGATCAGCAAACGCGAAGAAATACAGTTATGGCCAAAAGTTTGGGACCACCACGTAAAAAGTGAACTCGTTTTGTTTTTGTGTTGACAAGTTTTATCAGGCTAACACATTTATCTGCTGGTGTATTACAATCATTTTTATTGCTCATGTCGGCATGAATACCATCTCACTCATAATTTTTACTTGCCTAACAGTTTACTTTATCTAAGTGCATAGCTGATATGTCAGAGAGTAAAGAGTAAAACATTGCAGAAAAATGGGTAAACAAATCGTCATTTACGAGATTTCGGCGCGCATCAAGTAGTTGCTCTTCACATAGAAGGGTGTTCAGAATGATTAATCAGCCAAAGAACCAAGTGCACCAAGATCGCTTTATAATGCGGCTGTAAAATTTCAGCAAACAGAGATTTATTCAGATGCTAAAAAATCTGGTAGACCGCGAAAACCACCACAAAGGGCGACCTCGTCATTCGGAGAATACCAGTTTAATCTTTTATGTGTTCTGGTAGCAAGATAAGGTCTACACTACTTGCAAAAGATGCGGACATTGATCGGAGAAACGTCAGTCGGCGTTAGGTGGATGAATTCGGCTTAAAATCTCACAAACCCATGTTAACTCTCGCTATGAAAAGCAAGCGCTTGGGGTTTGCCAAGAAACATGCAAAATGTACAATTCAGCAGTGACAAGTGTTGTTTACAGACGAATCTACTGCGCAGCAGTTTGCTTCACGCAAGCGCTGAGTCCGTAGAACCACAGAAAAGCAATAGTATGAAAGATACAAAATAGAAACTATGAAATACCTCCTAAGTGTCATGATTTTAAGAAGAATGCCAGTAAATGGAACAACTGGATTGTTTTCCTTTCCACCAGGAATTTGTAGATTTGCTAAAAAACAATTTGGAACTGCACATGACCATCCTTAGTAGCACAGTTTTCATGCAGAATGGTGCTCTATGTTATGGTGGCCAAAATCGTTACACGATTCCTGAAGGAAAACAATTCGATTCTTTACTGCCCTGGAAACAGTCCTTATCTTAACCCTATTGAAAATTCGTGAACTGTTTCGAAGAACCAAGTCTCCGAAAGGCAATCAAATAATGTCAAGGAGTTGAAACATGCCATTAAAGAAGTCTGCCTAGTGATATATCAACTGAATACGGTTACTGTCGACTTCTAGAGGAGAGCATGCCAAAACGTTTAAAAGCTGTCATCAAAGCTAAGTTTGGCCCAACAAAGCAATAATTTTCTGAAAACTTTTATTTTAAACGTGTGTTGTGTATATCCACAAATGTTTGTTACTTGTAATGTTCAAATAATATGCCGAATGCATTAGTTTATTAACGATTATTTAAGCAATATGCTGTTGAAATCAAAGTTTAAAACAGTGGTCATAAACTTTTGGCCACAACTCTAATTAAAATTGGTACAATTTACAGCCTCAAGGCCAAACTGAAAAAAATGGTTCAGTTGTTCCTTTGTCAAATAATGATAAACAACAGCAAAGTCAATATTCTCAAAACCAAGATTTTTGTAGTCATTGGGTTTTGCCATATCACGGCAAAAGAGTTTGAAAGAAAAGTATTGAAGAAAACATAACCTGATTCTTTGCAAAGCATGCTCATCGCTGCCAACAAAAAAGGACAGACAACTATCTTCAAGTCTTGAGTAAAACCGGTCAAGTAGTTCAAGGTTTCTGCTGTTTCGGACAGAATTGGCTCATTAAATTTTGAAGGAAGCTCGCTCGCCTTTTCAACATTTTTTCGTTTACGAAGCTCAGAGTCTATTTTTTTCAAAAACAGCAATTAGTAAACAAAAATATTGAATTTGAGGAAACCAAAAATGAAAATAATATTTTTTTATCAGTAGCCATATAATGATGATGATGATTACTGTTTCTGAAACATTAGTTGCTTCGGCATCTGGAGATCGCAGTTATTTTCTTTGGTTGAGTGGTAGACAAATCTGAAGCAAACCAAGGGTTTTATTTTTTTCCCGTTAAGCATCTTTTCCAAGAAACATAACAGGCGAATTTGTCGGCTTTTTTGCAGCAGATATACGTTGTTACGTAGGATAGATGGATGTTAGTGCGATACAAAGCAGCGTAGCCAACATCCCTCGTCTAGCAGTGGAGGCACGATGCTCACTGATCACGTTAGACTTAACAAGATAGTCTATTTAAAAACCTTTACAAATGATCAAAAAATTCGGCGAAAAAATTAACTTTTGACTTGCTATAGCTCAATTCATATCTTGGTGTAATCTACTTTTATTCAGATGCATCTTACCAATTTATTTTTTTACCTGGATCCGATTTTGGATCGCTTTCATTTGATGTTATGTTTTCAATTGGTTCCGGACTGCTTGTTTCCAGTTCCTCTAATATCAATTCTGCATCGAGACCAAGCGCGTAGACGAGAATTGCCAGCATGAAACAGCAAGCTGACAGAATTTCAGCAAAGCCCACAATACCACAAACCTAGAAATCACAGAAAATTTCCTTAGTAAAATATAATAAAAATGCCCGGACATTTTTCCGATTTTATTATTTAATTGAATTGTAGCAACTAAATTGAGAAGTTTGAGCGCAGACAAAAAATATGATAATAATATTTGAAGTGGTATGGTTAACGAAAGGTTAAAAGTCACAACTATAGCCGTGCAAAACAACAGAGGTACTATCTTCACTCTGATAGAAAAAACAACTTTGTTTTTACTCACAGCTTCAGTGTGAATTGGATGCATAGCAAAAAGTAAAGCAGCGTTAAAGGATAAGATTGTGTTGGAAGACCCAAAAACTATTTTTCTACAAATCAAGAAAAATAAAACTGATACAATGGCATGAAAGAGAATGTTGAAGATGTGATATGGAGTTGTCCAGTTTCCCCATAAAGAATGCAGTAATCTAGAAGATAAAAACAAAATCTCAATGACAACTCGCATGATACATGGCGAAGTTTATGGTTGCAGATTGAAGTAAACCAAAACTTAAAAAAGACATAAACAAATTTTTCCACCAACATTTAGTATCGCGATCTTGGAAAAACAATAGCAATAGTATTAAGCTTTTTAAAAACTTTTGTTTTTTAAAAATAATTGTGAATTCAACACTTTTTTCAGACATAGCACTAGCTTTTGAAGTGATCAATAGGGCCTGCAAAAAACAAAACTTGTTAATAACATCCTCCGAAATCAAATCAAAGAGTAATTTGTTACCAGTACCTAGCAACTCTTTCTAGGAAGTTTAATTGGTCAAAATAAAGTCAAAATTTTTACTCTAGTCAAAATTTGTCAAAAATAATGATTTTTAAAATAATTTTTGTCTTTACCAATGAGCCTCAGTTGGAAGCCAATAGGTTCTCTAAGTGAGGAACTACTAATTTCTGGGAAAAAGTTTCTTTAAGGGAGTAATTAGGGCGGAAAAATGTTTGAAAATAAATTAATTTGTATTCTGTAATTTGAAGTTATTTTTGTATAATTTAGGTATAGGCTCCAGCGTCTTACTAAACTGTTGCTGACTTCATGAAATAAGCAAACGAAAAATTATTAAACTACAAACCGCAAATACAATGACATTGACCGCACCATGAGTTGTATAAGGTATTCCACAATTTATTGAGTTCTTAAAATCTTTATAAAAACAAGAAGTAGTTCACATAAAACCAAAATTTCAAAGCATTCTGATCAGAAAAGTCCTGTGTCTTTGCAATTTTGCATCAACAAAAACTTATCTCAAGAAAACTTTTAGAAAAAAGCTCACCTAGATTGAAAATTTAAATTATTGAAAGCATTTGGATGCACATGAATGAGTTTTACTCTTACAAAATGATACAGCATAAAACCAATCCACGCATCCAAAAACCAGTCAATGTGCTTGGTTCTCTGATTGGAATGAAACTGTAGGCGAGAAATAATTCTGCCATTTCCAATTACATATGTAGTTGAACGCGTTTTTAGTGCCGTCGCGTGCATTTTGTTCAATTAAAGAAAACTTTCAACCTTTACAAGCGTAAAAACCTTCGAATAAATTCTCCTTAAATTTTTCTGATAATAGCTACAAGTTTTAGGGTTCTCACTAAAGATGAATGAAAATATACTTATAATAGCATCTTCAAATTCCTTTGTTTGATTTGTTTAGTAAATTGTGACTTTTTATTGAAACTCTATTTTGTGTGATTTACGGTAAAGAGGTGCTGACTATGCATGGGGACATTCCGGCAGAGACTTGGAAATTCCATCGAGAACCAAGTGTCTACATAGTATTTTTAAAGCTCTTGTAGAAGCGTTGTAAATCAGGAATAGCGTTACAATTAAATCACAAAAGTTGTAAAAGTAGAAAACACGTCACAATGCTCATTTGGATCTCCACCACAGTTTTAAAGCAAATTTTTGTTATTGTTACACGTAAAAATATTCTTATAAACCACTTCCTGTTCATAATCGCAGTATTTTCAAAAATCAGTACTTTTTTTAAGATTGTCGAGATTCTGTGACACTAAAAAGCCACGGAAAGCTAAATCGTATTTAGCAAACGTTATACAGATTTGTCGAAAATATTTCAATGCAATAGTTCTCAAGCTGGAGTCCGCAGGCATCTGCATAGGGTTCCGAGAGGAGTTTTCAAGTGGTACGCGCAACACTTTTACTTTTTGAGTTAAAAACGAAGTTTGTTCTTTTACTGCAACGAATTGATCTATTCATAAATTGAAGGATGCTAATTGATCTGCCTATCAAATGGTTCGAATTTTCCTTTGTTTTACACATTTGCGTCATTCAAAATAATTTTTTCCAGTTGCCACAATCAAAGAACAAGTTTTTCGCATAGGCAAGCTTTGTAATCAAAGCAAAATTTTTAATGACTGCGAACCATCGATCCAATTTTCGTTAGCAATAGCTTCTGCATTTCTTTCTGCTGATATTCCTCAACACCAGGTTTAACATCTTTATTTCCCTATTTTAAGAAAAAATGTGATTCCCAAAGCTGGTTGGTGCTCGAGCTAGGTTTGCGTGCTATATGGTAAAAAAAACAATGAAATTCGTGATTTTCGAAATGATAGAAAAATTTTGTGGTCCTAGACAAGGCGAATGTAGCTGGGAAAAAGTACATCTACTTGCTTCTAGACAATTCGGAAACTCGAACCCAAACTTTTCAGATAGATTGTCTTGATCTTGAGGGTAGCGTTGAAAGCAGCCACATATCGTGGACGTGTTGAGACAAGTTGGTACTAACCCAAAAATGTTGCATTACTTTTGACAAATTCTATTACATAATTGACTCTTTACGGTAGGACACACGAGAAGTTTTATCCTTCTTCACTTCACGCCACTTGTTTGGTATAGCGCTAGGAGAGAGCGAGATCACTTCAAAAACACGACGCCGTTGTAGGAACAATTAGTGCGGCAACAACATCAAAAACAAAGACCGCTCCAAAGATTTTAATCGCCTCCCGTACCTGTGGTTTCAAGATGGTAACCTGGGTTGGAATTGCTTTGTACTAAAGCAAATATTTTTTGTTGTCCGTGCCATTGTAAACATTGAACAAACGGCGCAATTGGAGCCAGCTTGCAATAGACACTGTAAACGAAGATCAGCTTGACATCAGACCTAGTTCTTCTTTCGCACTAGCAGCTGTTTGCAAACGACATTGAACGCTTGTAAGCTAATCAGTGCAACATGGCAGCAACGTTCAAGGCGATTAAAAATATGCAATTTCACGATGATCCCTGTTGAATTCGGGACTACATCGAGCAATAGGTGGCTAACTTAGATCTGAAACCTGTGATACGCAATTCAAATTCAGGTATTCCTGCAGCCTCTTACGTGTTGGACCTACATCAGCAGCAGTTAAACGTTTATTTTCTACGTTGAAAAAGCTATTAAAAAACCTTTAAGCTTGAAAATGTTAAAAAGTGCATGCTGCTGTTTTTCAAAAAATAAGCTTAAGTTGTTGATTTGTTTGTTGTATTTGTGTACTACTTCGTTTCTGTATTATATGCTTGCATATGGTATACTTCTTTCATTGTAATTACAGTAATGCCGCATTAGGAAGTTAATTTGCGGTAAATTAAAATGTATCATGTACCGTAATTTGCGAGATTTACCGGGACAAAGTGATTTTTTCGCATGGAACAAATCACACAGGCAACTGAATCTTTTGCCTAAAATACGATGCTAACCAAAAATCCATGGCACATTCTATTTAACACTTTGACGTTTTATTTGTTTTGCCAGCATACAGAGAAAAGCAAACTTTTCCGTTGTTTGCACACTTAGGATGGTATGATTTCACTTGATTTGTCTTAATTGCCAAAATATTGTAATTGGGCAACTCGTATTAATTCAAGAGAAAACTGAGGTCTCTACAAATGTCACACGAAACTAAAGTTTGATAAAAATAAGGCAAAAAATATTTAAGTGATAAAAAATGCTCCTACTGATCAATTACTCTTTACCGGAAAAATGCTATAATTATTGGCCTGTAAGATCGATGTGAAGTTCTGTGATTCATTGGTGTTCCCCAAAAGTCATTCAGCCATAAATTAGACCATGGATTAGTTTCCTGCAATGCAAAATTTAAAACAGAAGTGAATACATCATCCCACTTAGTAATGGTTTTTATAAACTTATGCCAGTACCTACGATTTAGCCAATGATTTTGAGAAGACTGAAGTTTTGCACCACTTACAAATTCTTCAAAAAAAAGTAAGCACGCTACGCCTTTGAGGGGAAAAGAAACAGCAAGGCGAATTACGTTATAGCGTGAAATACTTAGAAGTGCCAAATTTGCAAACTGCTCTTATTTTCTTACCTGAACATCAGGGTTATTTAGAATTGCAGAAACGTCATCATGGAGAAAAGGTCCTGAATGTACATTGGAATAAACAACACAGGAAACAATAGCGATTGCAATGATCTTGTAAAAGTCTTTTTCCATTACTGAAAAATGCTGTAGAAGTCTACTCTAGTGAAAGAGTGGGAGTACAAGCATATTCAAAACTTATTCCTTGATTATTGCAGGGCGTGTGTTACTCTTTATCAAGAAGGCACACAAAGTTTGTCAATACTACAGGCCAGAGTTGGAAACGAGCCGGGCTTTTCGGATCGGGTTCGGGCTTAAGTTCTAAAAAATTTTCCGGCCGATTTCGGGCCCGTATGCAAAATTTTTTCACAGTAGGCTTATTAAGAGTAAGGATATAGCCTACTCCGCAGTTTCATGCATTGTCAAGTCGTTCGGGGAATTTAAATTTCTAGCCTAAGTCGGGCTACAAAATAAAAGTTGGGTTCAGGCTTGTATTTTTGGGTTCGGGCCTTACAATTGGGGCCGTTTCCAACTCTGCTACAGGCAGCTATGGCGATACAAACTGACTTTCGGATAAAATCCCACCTATGCGTCCTTGTGGTAGTGATGTATTTTACTGAGACCTACGAGACAGCAATAGAAGCTTTTGGCGATGTCACGAATAAGTAAATTTGCATTTGCAAGTAAATCAAATCGATTTTTGCATTCAAATAAATCGAATTGATTTAGTCAAAAATGTTGTCCTAAAACATGTTTAATGAGCGGTGAACAAATGGAGCCCCATAGTATACTCCCATGCTCTTTCCATACTATACACTGGCAATAACACAGGCGGAATTTCTTGATAACTGTGTCGTGTGATTTTTACTGGTTGATCACAAAAATTTTTGTTTGGTTGTTTATTACACTAAATACTGTATGTAGTTGATAAACAAAAATTTAACTCTGATAAGTTTTCTCATTTTTCTCGATATACCGGCACTTTTTTTCGGAATTAAACGCCTGTTTTTCACTTGCATATTCTGCAAGCTTAGCCATCAAACTTCGTGGTATTTGAGCCAAAGTGTGGGTGACACGATATCAGATTCCCTCCTAGGTACACGAAAACAATCCAAAGAACTCGAAAAATGTAATCGTGGGTTTGAAAAATTACTATTAATTAAACGTCCATTTCTATTTTAAGTAAGTGTAAGTAAATGAAAAACGCAAACGACAATACAACTTTACTGGCAATACTGTTTCTCTGCACGCTGCGGTAGGTCTATCTGCATGTGTATTGCATAGTTTATTACTTTTTACTAAGATTATAGTCAGCAATGTATTAATAGGGGTGGCGCTGTGCCATGCCCCTTCATTTTGGGAGTTGACGAAGAGGCTTCTCTTACCACCTGATCTCAAAAAAAATGTCATTACTTCAATGGCAGAACAAGAAGACTACGATAGCAATTTGATCTCGAAAAAGGTAATTATTTGCACTCCAACTGAAACTTTGCCGCTGTTTCCATCATTCTCCATTACAAATTTTCAGAAATCTTCTTTACGCCACTGCTCACAGTTAAAAATCAGTCTAAGCTATGCTTTATATAAAGCCTCTAGCTTCTTATCGGTCACCAACTGCACTGAAGAAACCTGATAGGTCAAAACAGTGTCACTGTCTGGAGTTTGTTTGTTTAAAGCGCATGGCTGGCCTCTTGCATTGCCTTAAGTTCAAAAACCATCATACAACTATACCTTGCTTTCTATTTGTCCAAAGGACTGGCAAGTATTTTCTGCTGCACCCCCTCCAACATACTTTGCAAATACTTGCTACCAATAGCTGATAGCTAACTGAAAATTGCCTTTTGAAATATTAATATACTTAGTTAAACCTGGTTTTCCAAGGTCGCTGGTCTTGCTGTAAGGGCTAAGACTGAAAATTCCACGCGATCGATGGCACACCTATTCAAAACGATAACGAATGGCCATGCTTTGCTGACTGGGGAATATTTTGTTTAATATTAGAATCATCTTTCACGCAATGTACCAGTCACCGCCAACTTAATCCGCGGTATACTCTTGATTGCAGATGTTTATCTAAGTTTCTTTCAAATTTTACAAAGTTAGATTTCATAGCTCAACTATAACTCAGTTCCACACCAAATTATTACACTACAGTAAATCATTTGCATGACTGCTCTTCTTCGTTTTTCGTTACTACTACAATAAATTGAAAAATACGCGTCGACATAAAATCATAATGTGAACCGTTCTGCCCTTAGGCAAAATGAGGTGACGTTGCTATCAGTGTCTAGCTATACTACTGGGAAACATAGTAATAAGGAGGACAAGTTTTTGTTGCCATAAAATCGTTAAAAATTTTGCTTGCATTTTTAACAAAAGTTGCAGTAAAAAGTTGCATTCATTGACTGCTCTATTCCGTAGACTAGTGGTTCTCAAGCTTTTTGTGGTGTGGGCACATTTTCAACACTACAAATAATTGCCGGCGTTCCATATACTTGGACCCTTGATGAATTTGAAGAAAAATAGGTGTTCTCCAAAAAAAAGTAAACAATCTGGTTGACAGAAGCGAAGTCGGCGTAAGCTGTGCATCGGTATTGGTGGTATATAGATAGCGTCAGAGATAATATTAAGTTGCAACTAATCTATCTCATAACTTTTTGTCATGCAAGTCAAAGAGAATAGAACTATACGAAAATAGTTATATAGCATGTTTTCGAAATCACACTTTTACGTTTCGCGCAATACTTGGTAAGAGTTGAAATAAGAAGTTGTATGCAGAAAAAAAAAAAGTTGCAATGTAAAATTCCTGGATACAGCCCAAAGTAACGTACTACATAAATTTTGAGTAATTGGGAAGCTGCAAAAAAGTTGCAAAAACTCGCCCTAGCAATAAAAGATAGTAGCAAAACTGCAGTACAGGAAAGGGTCACTTGCCCTAAGCGCTGTTTGTGAAAGGTGCCAAAATAAATACTAAGAGCAGGCTTACATTGAACATGCGCTCGATGCAAGCTGAATAATATGTGCGACGTCAGATTATCTTCACAAATCAACAGCCGTCTTAACGTGGTGGTGCGATCCCCGACCCCGTTTGGATCGAGTCGAAATGGCTGTTATCCTTCCCAAGGGTACCAGTTACACTGGGCACTCCCCTTCATTCTTTCGCTATGCTGCCCTCTGAACGACCGCAGAAGGGCAGCACACAGCTTCTTTGAAATAGGTCACCTGTTTTCTTTCTCTCTTCTCCTGCCCTTCTCTTGCCCGTCTTCGTCTCCTCATTCTTCTCCTTCTCTTGATGAGCGGCAAAGTTCATCCCAACCCTGGCCCATCTTTCCTTGCTCAGTGTGCGCTCGAAATGTCACCTGGCGGGGCAAGTCAGTGCAATGCCATACCTGCTCCAAATGGGTCCATTTAAGGTGCTCACAACTTTCCCTCTCCAAATTTAGAACTCTTGGCAGCTCTCACTCTTGGAGCTCGCCCCAGCTGTGTCCCTGCTCGTAACACTGTGACTCTCTCCTCGGACTCCTCCGACTTGTATACCTCCACTGTGCAATCTAGCCCCCCTCGGCTAATGCTGCACACCTGCCCCACCCTCGTCTTATCCCCATTCTGCCCATTTTGTATCTTCCCCCTCTGCCCCCTCACCACCGTCCCACGCTCCTGGCTGTCCTTTTACGTCTTCTCTCCCCCCTGACTCCTTCAGGGTTCTTCAATGGAATGCTGGAGGTGTTCTGTCAGGAGCGCTAAACCTCTTTACTTTCTCTCATCCCATCCAGTTGACCTTATCTGTATCCAGGAATCCAATCTTACACATCTTCCTCTAGGGATTTCTGGATTCTCTGCTCTGCGTTCTGATTGCACCAACTCCCGGTCTGGCATTCTCTCTTGTGATGCCACGCACGCTAGCGGCGATGTCATCACTTTCGTCTGGCAGAGCTTATCTTTCTCTGAACTTTCTACCTCATCTCTCTCTTCACTTGATCCTTACTCTGATTATGTAGGGGTCAACATCTCTCTTAACAACTCCTCCTCGCTGTCATTTCTTAATGTGTACACACCCCCTATTCGCTCTTCTCCCGACGGATGGCAGAACCGACTCCTTTTCTCCCTCCATTCTTTCCTCCTCCGGAAATATCTTCACTCTGGGGACTTCAATTGCCATCACCCATTCTGGGACTCAAAAGGTAATTCCAATCCCCGCAGGGAGGAAGTATTCTACTGGGTTATCTCTTCTGACCTCTTCCCCTCAATGATCCTGACACACCCACCCTTCTACATCGCTCCTCCCCTGACATCTCCTTTGCTCCCTCTTCTCTTGCCCTTTCTTGCTCCTGGGAGGTGCTTCAGAACCTGGGTTCTGACCACCTACCAATTCTTCTAACTGTCCCTCTCTTTCCGGTCTCTCGCCTCAACGAGCGTCCTCCTTCCTTCAACTTTCAGAAAGCTAGCTGGGATGCTCTGTCTCCTACTTTGGCTCCCACTGTCCTTCAGCAGAAGAATACTCGTCTCTTTCTCTTTCCTCTACTGCGGCTCTCTTTATCTCTCTGGCATTGAATACGACCAAATCTACTATTCCTTTCGGCCGCATCAAACGCCATCCTAAAGCCTGGTGGTTTCCTGAGGTGGAAGGTGCGATTTGTGAAAGATGCAAGGCTTTCGCTGCCGCTCACAGTCGTGATGAAGATTGCCAGGTTTACATCTCCGCTTCTCGACGCGCCTCGTCAGTCATCTCCAAGGCCAAGGCGGAGGCATGGCAGACGACTTGCACTTCTCTTTCACTGAAATCTAATCCTAAAACTGTATACTATCTTCTTCGCTCTATCGCTGGCTTTCCTTCCTCCTCTCCTAACTTCCCTAATTATTTTTCTCCCAGGGAATCGGTTTCGGTCTATGCCGCTTACCTGAGATCCTACTTTTTCGTTTCGTGGAGCGCTGGTCTGAGTACTGGAGTTATCCGAGCAAATGTGAGACCTCCTTTTTTTCAGTCAATCCCCACCGAGCTCCCCTACAGCCCAACCTCCTCTTACTCAACTCCCGCCTCCATTTCAATCCAACTTCAACCTTTCTTGGGGTCACCTTCGACAGCACTCATTCCTTTTCTAAACATGTATCTTCGCTGAAGGCCAAATTCTTTCCTTGTCTCAAGGCCTTACGCTGTATCTCTGTTTCCTCATATGGCCCCTCTAAGGAATCCCTCTCTCTTCTGTATAAAGCTTTTCTTCGGCCCTTTTTCACATATGCTTTACCCGGATAGTTTCCTGTCTTAAGCGTTACCAATATCACCAAATTAGAACGCCTCCACCGAGCGGCTAGTCACGCCATCACCGGCTTCCTCTCATCCTCCCCTATCCCACTTCTTCTCTTTGAGGCTTCTCTACCTCATCTACGATTCACCCTGACTCATTTCATCCTTTTATTTTATGGATGGGCTCTTCGTCTCTTAACCTCCTTTTCCGCTTTAGGTTCGGCCAGACGCGGAGTGAAACTAAAACTCTGCAGATCGTCCTAAAGAGCTTTTGCGTCCACTCACCCCCTCATGCTTCCCTCTACTTCCCATATGAAGGCTCTTCTTGCTTGCTCTCCTTGGAATCTGCCTTTCTTTACCGTGGAATTTACTCTTTCCTCTCCATGCTCCCGCTCTGATCTCCCTCTCTCTCACCAAGGTGTGACTCTCGCCCACCTTGACTCTCTCCCCCTTCATGATCTGGTACTCTGGACTGACGGCTCTGTTCCTTTTCCTTTTGACAAAGGCGGCTCTGGCGTACTTGCCAACTGCTTTCTCTGTGGCACTAAGGCCACTCTTTCCTTTTCGGTATGCCCAGTATGTTCAAGTTTTTCCGCTGAAGCCTGCGCCATCCTGCAAGCTCTTTGCTGGTCTCGGCAGCACCAACAAGTCTGACTCCTCTCTTCTCCTCCTATCTGACTTCTGTTCTGTCTTTTCCTCCGTCTTTCCTTTTACCGAAAACTCTGTGGCAGGAACTGTCTTTTTTCTCCTTCTGTTCTATCAGGCTACAATGGATCCCCGGACACTCGTTTCTACCGGGGAACGACGCGGCCGATGAGCTGGCCAGACGGGGAGCGCTGCTTGCGCCCTCTGCAATCCCTTATAGTCTCTCTCCTCTTATCTCTCGTATCCACTCTTCTCTTTTCTCGGACTGGAGGCGTACTGTCTCATCAAAATTCTTTGACGCACAGGTTCCCTCGATTTCCACCGAGGAACTTGTGCTCCCTCGTCATGCTCGCTGTGTTCTCTCTCGTCTACGCTGCGACGGACACAGCCTACTGTTAAGTTCTTATCACTCTAGGATTGGCAGAATCGAGAATCCTTCCTGCAGCGCCTGCGGACACCTCTCATCTCATTCTGCACTGTCCAGCTACAGACTCTACGCCGCTCACTCTTTGGCGACTCTCTGTCTCTCTACGATCTCTGGTCCATCCCTGGGGAATTTCCTGGCTTCTGGGGCTTCATGGTCTTCCGCCATACCCCCATCCCTCGGAAGGGGTCGGGTAATCAACAACAACAACGTCAGATTATTGTGTAAAAAAGGGAGTGGTAGCGTTCGAGATTTAGGGCTAATGAATTTCTACAACGACCCTTTCCAATTATATTATGCTTTACTAAACAACAGAAAACTTTTGCAAATAAACTAAATTAACGAATCGGAAGAAACTACTGGCAATTAAACTAAAATTGCCTAATTCTAATCATGTTTGATTCATACTCCCACGAAATTTATTCTCACAAACACGATAATGGAAAGACACGTTCTTTGATGTACGAAAAGATTGGTGCAGTTTCAGCGCTATCGCATCTGAAAAATTTGATCAGTTTTCATTGAGATGATTTGGCTGTACGTTTAGTGATGGTATATTACACTATAGCACTATAATTGTGATTGCTTGATTTTTATTTCTGGTTTTCAATTTCCTGCGAATGATTTTGTTAAACAAACATCGGCAACTACAATGCAAGCGATTTTACTTTTTTGTTTTTTTTGCGCTTTCCCGGCGCGACTGTGATTTTTTGCTTGTCTTGCCGAAAAACGTCTTTTCATATACAGTGAGTCCTCGTTATGTTGTAGGCCTATTTCGCTATCCGGTAAATTCACAGTTACAGTGTTTGGTAATTGTTGCCAAAGATATCTAGAATTAGGGGATGTGTCACTGATTTTTGCATCTAACAATAGAAGGGCTATTTAAAAAATTTAAAAGAAATATGACAAAAAACGTGTTTGTTGGTTTTAAATGGCTCGTTGCAAAAAATAACGCTACCACAAAGCTCAATGGAGGTAATTTTGCGTCATATATAGCAGGGAAAGGTGGGGAAGCGATCTAAGCAAAAATGTAAAAGCAAAGTAACCATAATTTTGATGTCACTGGATACATTAGTTATAGTGTCATAAATATACCAAAAATATTTGACCAAACCTCTAGAATATAAAATATATTAACAAAATTATTTTTCATAAAATTGCCCCTCTTTTCCCTTTCCCTGGAGTAAACGCGATGGCATAGTGGTTATAGCATATGCTTCGCAGTCGGTATACCTGGGGTTCATTCCCCTTGTCGATTCATACCAAAAGACTGTAAAAAATGGCATCTATAGCTTCCCAGCTTGGCGCTCGGCATTTATGGGAGGTTGTGGAGAACAAGCCGGCAAGTTCGCTTGTTGTGTTCAAGGGCAAGGCACTTAGCGGGACGCCCCACCTTTATGTGGAAGATAGGTGACCCGGAAACGACAACTCCCAAGCGAGTGCGGACTTACCGTCCAAAACATAGCGATACATCGCTTTCTCGTGAATGGAGAATAAATATGGCAAATAAAAAACAGGGACACTGTCCCTCTTTGCCCCACTTGATTTAGACAGTCTCATTTCACTGCTGCTAATCAACATTTCATATCCAAGATAACCTTGCATTTTTTTTATTGAAATATTTTGTCTTCATATTAAAGCAATTGAGCATCCAATTCACAAATCTCGCTTTTTTCGGTCTATTGAGTCTGTCTGTGCCCCATCATTGCCATAATATATCTTGTTTTGAGGCCAAGTTCTGTCAGACATTGTCCTAAGTATTTGAGGTGTAACTTCGTTCAAAGCGTATTTCACTGCTTGCTTCAACCCATCAGTGTTTGCGTAGCGCTGCTATGCAAATTTTTCTTTTATGAAGCCCCATAGAGAATTACCACATGCTGTCAGGTCAGGACTTCGAGGCGGCCAGTCAAGTGAAGCTGGCAAGGTGGCAGATCCACGACCAATGCAAGGACTGGGAAAGACTTCATGAAAATATTCCCTTACAGTTATTGCAAAATGAGCTGGCGCCCTATCTTCTTGGAACCAAACATTGCTTTTAATCCCAAGGCTTTGCAGGTGTGGTATGAATCAATTTTCAAGCATGGCTAAATAATCAAGATGATTGACGGGTCCATCAAAGAAATATGGTCCAATCAGGTACTCGCTATTCATTGCTTCCCATATCAGGACATGTGGAGGAGGATGTTCCACCTCTTCAAAAAAATGTGGGTTCTGCGTGGACCAAAACACAATATTCCGCGATCGAGAAATTCGGTATATGGCTGAAAAATTCATCACTGAAAATGACTATTTTTCTTTTTTGACACCGTCCGAAATTCCTGGAACATTCTTCCACCTGCGTCACATTGGCAGTTTAAATCGTCATCTGACAGCTCTTGAACAAACAATGGCCGATATGGAAACAGCTTGATATCAACTTTCATGTGCCTTCTTCAGATGGTGTGTGGTACCCCAAGCTCTGCTGATAGCTTCCCTGTTGACTTTTTTGGAGACTTGCTAGTTGCGCTGTTAACCTCTTGGCATCAAGTTCCTCTTGGTTGTCATGTGCCAGTTCTTAATTTATCCTTTACACTCCCAGTTTGGAAAAGTGTGCATTCCCATCTCAAGAGATTCTTAATCGTTGCTGGAAGTCACCCTGCACCTGTGGAATGACTTTCCTGTTTGAGGATGTTCATGGATCCAGACATTTGCAACAATTCTTTCTTCCAAAGTCTAATCGGTTGTGTCGCACCAAGCTTCAATTGTCATACATGTTTCAAGCTGGAAACAACAAAATAATTCCTAAAATTTTTGAAAATGCTGCAAATAAACAAAATTAAGTTTCACAAATTTAATAATTAAACTGGTTTGGAAATACCGAAAATATCATTACAACAAATTAAGTTTTTTAAAGCAAATATACTTTATATTATGTGTTGTACTGATTTTACAGGGGGTAGCAAGACATTTGGCCCACCCTGTAGAGAGTAGTTTTGTAGCAATTTAGTTAGCTGTCAAGTTGACTAGCTTAAATTAACTTCAGATTGATTGGTCATTTTTAAATGTGACCAAAAACTAAAATGTCAACGACTTGACTTTTCTGTGTACTAATGCATGATAAGACAAGAAAGAATAACAAAAACTGGTCTGGAAAAAATAAAAAGGCAAAAGAATTCGTCAAAAAAAGCAAGCATTGTCTGGTAGGCCAATGGTGGATCAAGCTAAAAAACATAGCACACAACACTCAGTCAAAAATAATAACAGAGCATGCAAAAGACTTAAGTACTAGTAAGCTTTGTAACTTTTTTGGACATCGTGGATGGAGGATCTTTTTGTCTAACACTCTTAATATTCATTTCTTAGAAAAGAACTAAATGAGCATTTTACAATCAATTCAAAATTTGAGTCCCTCGTACACACCCAACATTTATAGCTTCTCTGAATAAATTAGATGTTTGTTCTGATTTTACCATAGCACAAGAAAATGCTGAATGTTAATTTTTAGGCAGTGGCTATTTCGCCGTCGACGGCAATTTGCCCTTGGAATCTATTTTGCCGTGATCATTCACGTGTGTTTATATAGCCAAATTTGCTACTATGGCACCAGTGACTCTGTGGTGTAGTGGATAGAGCGCTGGTCTTGAGATACCAAGGTATCGGATTCGAATCTCAGCTGGCCAGGGCTGTAAAAGAAAGGCAGTGTACACTGAAGGGGCAGGCCAGGTATGTAAATGTACGGGGCAGTGTACACTGCAAGGGAGTGTGCAGGATGGGGGATAAAGACCTGGGGGTGCAAAATTTTTTTTTTTGATTTTTAAAATTGACCAATCAGAGACGACCAAAAGTCACATGTTTAGTACGTCATTAGGATTGACCAATCACAAACAACTCACGGCAAAATAGTCTCTGAGGGTAAATTGCCGTCGACGGCAAAATAGCCACTGCCTAATTTTTATCAGTTTCAGCATACACTCATTGTCATTGTCCAGAGCTGAACAGCATCGCACAGCAAATGCTGTGATGAAGTAGCATAGTTGTATAGGCACAGACAAGCGGCCTCGATTAGCAAGCTCAAATAACATTTGATGTTCTTCAAATATGCAACCAAACCCAAACCATATCGTGACTTTTTAGATGTCTCTTGATTCTGAGCTACGATAGCTAATTAATCTTTTGCTAGCGGTACTTCACTTTATTCAGATACCGGTAAGGTAGAAATTTTTTAAATAGCTTGACTCTGAGCTATGCTAGCTTACTGGTAGCAGATTTTGAGTCTAGCTTCAATCTAATACCGGCAGGCAAGAGATTTCTAGGATAGGCTATATGTTGACTCTGAACTAGGCTAGTTTACCGGTACTGGTGACCGACGGCTACCGTAAATAGATAGGTTTGGGATTTTTTTAGATATATCTTTATGCTACTCTGAGCTAGGCTAGGCTTTGTGATCTGCATAGCATACTGAGCACATGAGCCGTTGCTTATTGAGCAAATGCATTGTCTTACAAATATGCATCAACATCTGGTTTCTACATGTTTTATTTCAAAAAGGTTACTAAGCTAGGCTGGCCAACTTAAATTGATATTTCATGGACCTAAGCTCGAATTCGACAGACTCTGCAACTTAATAATTCTCCCACCAGGCTACCGTTTTCTTCAATAAATTACTTTTGTAGCTAAGTGAATTCTTTTTTATCCGCTTTGGATTGTACGAACAAAATTACAGTTACATTTTTAACTAAAAGACGTTCTGTCTTTCAACTGTTTTGCTTCACAAAGATTGGTTGTAAATAATAACTGACCCTTCTATTGCAAGCTCACAATTAAAAATCAATCTTAAGTGAAACATCCCGTAGTTCTAAACATCCCTGTTTATTACTCTCGATTCTATTTGCGGTAAGAAAAATTCACAGTTACGGTATCCGCTCCTGTTTTGTTTACGCCGTACCGTGTCGCCATCAGGCCGTGCGGCCACCACAACAGTCCCTTCCCGCGTTTCCCATTGAACACAAGCGAAATCCTAACGGAGTGTTTTTTGCGGATATTACTATCAAGTTGCGCATCATTGAAGATGAGTAAAGGCTGAAATCCCTACTGACTCTTAGCCTTGGGAGGCACATCATCTAATATAGTATTTCTCAACCTTTTTAGGCATGTGACCCATTTTCAAAATTGTCGCGTGTAGCGTGTCGCGCCTCGCACTTCATCGAGCTGCCATGCCAAACATCTTTTTGTCTTTTTTTTACATTTTTTTTATTAGTTTGCTTTAGGTGGCTCAGCACCTTGCTCCCCACTGATGTGTGTGATTCTAGTTGTTTACTGTATGAGCTGTGTTTGCTAATTTGCAACTTCGTACGTCCCCAGTTTGACGCCCAGCTTGCGCACCTGTGCTGCTTTACCTTATGATTTTGCTGATGAAGTAATGTTAACTGACGAAGTATCTACCGTCAGGTTTGTAGCCGCTCGGCTACCTCCGTTTCAAGTATATCGTGCTCCTATAGTCCGCACGCCTGGCGATGTAACCTCACGCCAGGAATCTAGCCTGCATGGCTTTCCGGTAACCTAGCCGTGATATTGCAACGCGTATTGTTTATTATTATTGTACGCGTCTAAAATCACACACATTTATTTTTCTTTTTTTATTAGGGCTAGATTATGTTTATTTTTATCTTCTCTTGGTAGCTCGGTGATCGGCTTGCCTTTCCCGCCATTAGGTTGTTTATCCGTTATTTTTGTTGATGTGACGTGTGCAGCGACCTAATTCGTGGTGTCGCGTGCAGATTTTGTTACTGACCATGTGGTCAGAGATATTGTGCTCTCTTTCTTCGTCAATCGCCGTGGCGGACGGACGTGTTCTGGTTGTCTGTCATGTTTCTCGTTCGTTGTTGATCGTCGTGATTTTTGATTATCTGCCACAGCTTGCGCGAATTGATGGAATAAAATATTGCTGTAGTGCTTTCTTCCTTGTGACTGCCATAGTTCCCAGCAATTGGAGTTCAGTCAGCACGTTATTGCTCAAAGGAACTTATTTCCTACATCGCGTTTTAATATATGATAATATTAATAATAGAACTTTTCGGTTCTATCTCAATTTTAAATTTCTTTAAAAATTGGGGCGACGTATGATAATCGCTCGGATAATTAGGTCTGACTGCAACTTAATAAAACTTGGAAAATATTGGCTTCCATTAAAAACACCTTAAACCACGTTAAGAACAGAATAATGTATTCACAGAAATAATATTTCACGACTTCAAGCTTCTTCGCTCAACAATCTCAGAATTAATCACTTTACTACGCAATCAGAAAACCGTCAAAACTAATTTTCACCAATAACTGCTTAACACTCGCCACGTCCACTAATTCCACAATAAATTATCAAAAAAAAAACAATGGCCCTTCTTTACTCTGTCAATCAATCTCTCCACTACAACGTTTTCTGCTCTCTAACTCTCTGTCTACTACTACTCTAACTCAAAAAAATCCCGTCGCCTTATATATAAATAAAAAAAAAACAATCCAGAAAACTCTAGAACGAAATCACGTGAAAAAAAAAAGCATTACAAGTTATGTAATCAGTTATCGAAATTCTTTGAAGAAGCTAGAATCTCTAGATCAATCTGGAATCGTGCTATGTCGTAATAACGATTGTGACGTAATAAAGGCGTACAACAGCAATCCACTTGCGAGGAATAAAGCTCCTTTTTTCTTAATCAGTAGCCGAACAAATGACACAGCACTTTACACACATATGAAAACTACGCTTACGAGGCAAATTTCCTTATTCGTGACAATAATACACAGAGGTCTGTGGCCCAGATGCGTTAGATTTTTTCGATTTCAGTGATGTTCTCCTTATTAGTTGAAATTAAAATAACAAGCCGTGGCCCCACCGACTTATGTGCTGTGGCCCACCAACGGGTCATGGCCCACCGGTTGAAAACCACTGATCTAACAGAATACATGGTGAGTGAAAGATAAATAAAAACAGTTTGCTATATAATAAGATAAATAAAAACAGTTTGCTAAGTGCATCACTGGCCTCTTGCCTTACTATAAATAAAAACATTTTCAGATAATTTCTTTTGCGCAGTACTTCACATTTTTTTATAAGAGTATTTTCATGTCTGTAGGAGATGACTTTCGACGTGCTGAAACTCATCCATATTATTACATGTCGTAATGGGTTTGGTATGTGGTAATTTGTATTTGCGGTGAGGTTTTCAGGGCTTATTGCACTTTTTTTGGCAAAACTGTTTATCGGATAAGAATTACTGCCATTTTGCTCTAATTTATCAAATTAAACAAGTAGAATTATGTTGTTGTCAAAGTTTGAAATTATGTTCTTTACATTTTTTGCATTTAGCTGTTTTTCAAAGAATATTTAACAGCAAAAGAAAGTATCGTTGTAGAACTAAGGAAATTTGCCGGGATTTTGACTTGGACAAATGTTAAATGCTCTTCAATTTCGGCCAAAAAGAGTTTAAACGTTTGAATACAGTAAACTCTTTTTTTACCAGTGTTCAGAAAACTAAAAATTGCTATTTTTTGTTGCACATGTACATAATGCACACTTTTGCTATCTCACAAGAAATGAAGTAGTTTTTAAATATTTCAATGAGCATGAGCTCGCTGTAATTTGTAATTTTTGTAAAATATTTTCTGGTGTTGACTTAAAGAGTTAGTTAAAGAAAATGAAATCTGATCTTTTAGTTGCAATGGATCAAGGCGATTTGCCTTCTGGGCAATAGTTCTGGATATTTTCCACCTTGGATATCTTTCCATCAGATTTTTTCACCTTGTGCATTTCTCCACAAGTTGCGAACATATTTTTTAACACGACGCAGCATACACCATTACAGCACATTTTACACCTCGTACGCGCACACGGAAAGAACGTAATTGTGATGGGCATGATTCACAATCGCGTTTGCAATAACAGACACTGTATTCTGCAGTTCATGCTGATGGCATATTTGCGACAAAAAGATTTTGCAAACTCTATTGCGACACTTGCAAATTTGCTTATCTAAACCAGTGCTCCGCAACCGATGTGCTGCGGCACACTAGTGTGCCGCGAGACGATCCTAGGTGTGCCGCGGAATAATTATATTTTGAACCACTAAACTGAACTGAAAAGAGTATATAGGGTTTCCCGATCTATTTCAGAATTGCACCGACCAATCTCAAGAAATCTTTTTTCAAGTTTTGCATATTAGCCGAAGGATTATCAACACCGTTAATTAATCTCCACATTTTTCTCGTATTGCAAAACTGCCAATAGACCCGCACGTTGTACAACAGATTATTGTTATAACAACCGAATATTTTTCTTGAATGTATCTAGATTTCCCCGCATTCCTGATGATAAGAAGCGTTTTATTGCCAATTACGAATTATTCACTTTGTCTTTGAAGTATAAACATAAACAATTCTAGCTTTCGCTTTCGCTCGACTCGTCGCGTTGTGCTAACCTCTGGAAACCGCTTTTGTTTGATTTCTCTTTTCGCGCAGCTGGAAGCTGATATTTCAACTGACTTTGCTTATTTTTGAAGTGCGAAAAACCTTGAACAACGTTAGTTGTGAATAAAAGCCGCCAAAAAACACCAAGCTAAATAATTCAATATTTCAATGGGCTAGTAGCAATAAGCGGTTGTTTCAGCGAACATTGGCAACTGGTCTATCAGGCAAGTGAAGTCGGAAGACAACTTGCCCGAACTAATTTCAGCCGGTCTCAGACGGCGGGCAGGCGTTAATGTCAAACCCTGTTTTAGTTCGTTTTTCCGGATGATCATTATTAGCCCTTAAATAAGCTTGTTTCCGTGTATTTTAGAGCTACTGCGTAGTATTTTAGTAATAAAGAAATTGTTAAAAACTAAAACTAACAAGCAATGGATAAGTTTTTGGGGATAGCAACAGAGCCAGAAACAGATCGTATACCTAAGGCTAATAACACAATCGGTGTTGCAAAGAGACAGAAACCTGTAAAGAGAAAGTACAATGCTGAATATATTCGGTATGGGTTCACTTGGTGTGATAACGAAGAGGCTCCAAAACCACAATGTGTAGTCTGTGGAGAACAGCTTGCAAATCATGCAATGGTTCCAAGTAAACTCATTCGCCATTTAAAAACAAAACATGCCAGTTATGCTGACAAGGATAAGGAATTCTTTCAGCGAATGTTAAGTCAAAACAAAAAACAGAAGCGCCTTATGAAATCGTCATTCACAGTCTCAGAAAAAGCATTAGCAGCAAGCTATCACGTTGCCAAATTGACTGCACAACAGAAAAAACCGCATACCATTGGAGAGAAGCTATTAAAACCTGCATGCCTAGAAATCGTTAGATTGATGCTCGGAAAAAAGGAAGTTGAAGAGATTAAAAAAGTGTCACTCTCCGCAGAGACCATTAAAAGGCGAATTGATGATATGTCCAGTGATATTCTTGAAACTTTAATTAATAAATTGAAAACATCTGGATAATTTTCTCTTCAAATTGACGAAACCACGGATATTACTAAAAAAGCACAGCTATTAAGTGTTGTGCGTTTTGTCGACGGCGATTCCATAAGAGAAGAGTATTTGTTTTGCGAAGAACTTCCAGAGCGAACTACTGGCCAGGAAATTTTTAGAGTTACCCACGAATTTTTTACAGCCCACGGTATCGATTGGAATAACTGCCTCAACGTTTGCACAGATGGTGCTTCAGCCATGGTGGGAGAAGGAAGAGGTTTTGCTGCATTGGTGAAACGTCAAAATCCAGCAATTGAAATTACCCATTGCTGCATACACCGAAAAGCCCTTACGGTAAAAGTTTTACCAACGGAATTGTCAGAAACGATGAACGACTGTATTCGTGTTGTAAACTTTATCAAAGCAAGAGCCTTGAATTCTCGTATTTTTTCTTTGCTTTGCAAAGAAATGGGATCACAACATCAGTCACGGCTATTTTACACCACTGTGCGTTTGCTTTCACGTGGAAAAGTGCTCGCAAGAGTCTTCGAACTGAGGCATGAAATAAGTCAGTTCTTGTTAAGTCAGAACAGCCATGACCTGTATGCAATTTTCGAAAATGACCGCTGGATTGCAAAACTTGCATACCTGGCCGACATATTTGAACACTTGAATGAACTCAATATTAAAATGCAAGGAAAAAATGATAACATTTTGACATATTCCGACAAGCTGAAATGATTTAAGGAAAAAATAGTACTCTGGAAAAATGAATTAATACGGGAATCACTGGGAATGTTTCCCAGAAGCAACCAAATCAGTGCTGTTGACAAAGATTTGGTGTTAGATTTGTCTCAAAAGCATTCAGCTTTGTTACATCAAAAGTATGACCACTACTTTTTTGCAATTAACTCGGAACAGTATGATTGGATCCGAAATCCTTTTTCCGCTGATGCTGAAATTTCAACGCAAAAATTATCATTGCCTGTGAAAGAAAACTTTCTTGAACTACGAAATGACAGAACACTGCGATTGAAATTCCGTGATATTCCACTCGATGAATTTTGGATAGCTGTTGGAAAAGAATATAACCAAATTTCGAAAAAAGCTCTCGAAATTCTTCTCCAGTTCTGCACCACATATTTGTGTGAACAAAGTTTTTCGACGTTGGTGCTGATCAAAAATGACAAACGATCATGCTTGAAAGAAATTGATCAGGAATTTCGAGTTGCCCTTTCAAACATTGAGCCCAACATACAGCGATTGAGCTCGTTAAGACAAGCCCAAGCATCTCATTGATCTGCTGAGGGCGTTGGTGTAGTTACTATCAAACTTGACTCCAGTTACGATTAAATGAAAATTCCAATAACATTACAGTTGCTTTGATTAGTTTCGAATTCATCCTCATTTCCCGAAAAGCAACTGCTGTTGCACTTTGCGTAGTGACTAGCCTGGTTTCCTTATTAAGTTTGATTGTTACCTGTTTAAATTCACCAAGCAACGAATATTATCGCAAAGTACCGGTGTCTTATCCAAGAGTACAACAACGCAACTTGGGTGAGTGTTGAAACAAGAACTGATAATTGCAATTGCCGTTAACAACACACCAATCCATCCGACATAGAGCAGGTGCATTTTTATTTTCAAACTCGATATTTTCAGTCAACAAATAAAAAGCCTCAGTTTGGGTATACGTATAACACATTTCTTGAGGAATATGTGGTTGTTTACTAGTAGGTTTCGGAGCATGAGAAGTTGCAGTTGATTCGCTTTTCGTGGGATAAAATTTACCTTTTGGGTCAAAAATAATTAATACAGTGGATTTGATGTGTAAATTTTCTGCGCTTTTTGCTGAGGTGTGCCGCGAAAATTTGGACAGGGTTTTAGTGTGCCGTAAGAAAAGGTTGCGGAGCACTGATCTAAACAGCACTCATGACAGCGTTTCTTTTTAGACATGAGTGTTGCAATCATTTGGTTACCTAAGGGAATTGGTCGGTAGAGGAAAAGTACTAAGGTAAACTGTCGCAGTGAAAATGACAGGGTCGTAAATTTTTGTGGGAGAGGGAATTGTCACGGGAAAATTACCGCGTGTCGCAGATGAAATCTAACCTAGTGACGGAGGTTTGGTCGACTAGACAAATGAAAAAATTGTTTTTATCGAGCACATAAACTTTAGCACATGCTTGTAAAATCTGTAAATATGTTGCTTTCTTTTAGGTACTGTCGTTAATAAGCTAATTTTGCGGAATATATTTATCAAAATAAAACACTTTCGCTCAAGCATTATTACTTAGCATGGCTTTTGTTTCAAAAGTTTACGTGTTTCTCTCAGCCAAAACGTCCCAGGCCAAGGCTACAGCATTTTGTAAACTGATAATTTCTTCTGAATCTCGAATAATTTCTTGAGAGCTTCTAAAGTATCATCAACCACAACGAAAGAAACCTTCAACAAAATAGAACTTGAGATAAGTCTTTTTGTAAGCACTTTCATAGTTTATAGGCAGTGAAATTAACTGCCAAAGTTTATAATAGCGTAGTAGATAAATAACTTATTTGTGCACTTTGTGACAAATGCATGAAAATTGGCATGTACATTCCACTTGGACAAAAGTTTAGTTTTAGACGTGGAGGCATCAAATTTTCAGACCTGGAGGGGCGGCGGCCCTTTTTATCGTCCCCCCTAAGATTGGGTGTAATTGCCAGACCCTCAAACTTTGAGAAGCCATATCTCCACTCCCAGCAGTCCGATTTTCATAAGTTTGATATTAAATTGTTCAGAAAAGAGAGATCTTTCAAACAAAAAGAAGCAAGAAATCGTTGAGACAAAATACGGTGGTATAACATTTGACCGTGCACTCCCAAAATTAGCAAATTCAATTTGGCCATTTTTTTATACGAGATAATCTCATTTAAAACCCAAAATCGATATAAAACCAAAAACGAGAGTGGGATCTTTATAAGAACAGAATGTAGGTCCATCTATACATAGGGGTGAAAGGTGGGGTTGCAGGGGGTGCAGTCGCATCCTTAAAGAGAAAATTTTGTTCGTTTTTTGTAGAAAAGAACTATAAGTTATGGAAAAAGTTGAGAAATTACAAACCTTTTCAACAACAATAGATTAGCATGAATTAATTTAGAACATTCTGGCAATACAATAACTCTGACAACAAAAGCATCTCATTTGCATAAATTAATATTTGAAATATTAGGGGAAGGTGGGGCACAATGGGACATGAAGTGCATTTTTGCTCTACATTGCAAATATTGCAAATACAGATAAGCTAATACCTATTTACTGGTAAAACGACCTAACATAAAATTGTTTATCTATGTTCCTTTGTGCCAATATTCCCCTAGAAATGTCGTAAGTATAGTCATCAATTTGCTGACGTCAAAATAGTCTCGTACATGACAATATTCCAACTTTGAACCTCCTAATTGCTACAGTCTCCTAAGCACAAACATAATGCAGTGCACTTCAGTCCGGCTTTTACACACTTGCAACGGCGAATGCAGCCTTGTTTGCGCTTGCAGCAAATAAGTTCATGATATGATTTAGCAGCCTCAGCAAGTGTTGTCCAGATGGGGTGCCATTCTCCTTCCTTCTTGATCCATCCCCAGTCAGAAGGGCTTGGAAACTGAGGATTCCGAACCAAGGCCTGACTCCAGCAACGTGCCTGGTAACTGGCACGCTTTATATGCTGCTCCAGTGCTGCTTTTGTTGGTGGAATGGTCTCCAGAGTTCTGGACTTCTGTATGATTAGCTGCTTTCTAGCCACATTCACCTCCAGACATTCATTGGTTCTGTCATACATCAGAACAACGAAGCGTTCCAACTGTATCATGCACGCGTCACTCATTTCTCCTCTAAGAATGTTTGTCATCTCCAAGAATGCATCACTGACCTCAGGAAATACTTTCCATGTTTCCCAGGCTGTTTTTTCCTCTTCTGCCAAAGGAAGAAACAGTGTCGCAGCCTGTGAAAGCATAGAATGCCAGCAGGCTAGAACATGTATTTGGATGAAGAAACAATTTCATGAATGGGTATAAAACGAAAGTTCTTTCCATTGCTGAATGCAATCCACATCTCATCGGGCTTCATCTGACTAAAGAAAGTTGCAGCTAATACCACAACATCCGTATCCACTGTGCGAACAGATACCCTGTGCCACTGTATCTGTTGCATGCAGTATGAGACGTGTATCAGCCTCCTCCATTGAGCATGGGGTGAGATTGCTAAGTTCCACCTGACATGTCGAGCTCATCTTTCGCAGAGTTTGCGTACAATACCTTACTTTTGTCAACTGTTAGACAGGTGACATGTTGGGAAAGGAATTTGAATAGCTCTGTCTTATTGTCATCAACACGGAGAAAGTCTTTCCAGCTCTTGGGTATCGTAGTAGAAGGGGACACACGTCTTCTGACACCCTTTCCTCTCTTTGTCTGGTTGTCCCTTTGAGACTGTCTGGCAGATACCCATCCCAGACCACATCAACACGGCTAGTTTTGTAAATCTGGGAGGATATGTATGATCCAAACACAAAATCTGCATACTCTTGAAATGTTTTTGTTGTACCAGGATGTAGCATATGAAAAACAACAGCACCATCAAGAATTATTGCATCCACCACAGGAGTTCTTTGCGGTATTGATGCCACGCAAGATTCAAAGCAGTGTAGCAAATCAGCCTTAGTCAAAATTCGTTGTTTACCTCCACACGATAGAGCTGGTGGGACTGCTCGGATCTCATGAGAAAAAAATTGATCCAGATCCCCACCCTTTGTTTGGCATGCAATAAAGAGTCTCATGAAAAGGTTAAGATCCTTCTTTAGTGCTGCAAGCTGTAACTTTTCCTTTATAGTAGGGCGACTGAACAGAGGTAAGCTGTTTTTAGACAGAGTTTCTGTTATTGGCTTTAGTGACTGCTGCAATCTCTCTTCCACAAATTTCTTGTATTGCTCTAATCCAAGACTTTTAATCTTCCTGACAGTTTCTTCCACAGATGCATCCATGATATTCTTCGTTTCAAGAACTAGGATTTTTTCAAGGAAGGGATTCCCCATATCATCAATTACTGTTACCAGGGATGTGACATCTTTCAAGAAATTTTGTTCAACTCTTGGCTGCTGATCATGGTGCTGTTGGTTGGCTGTAACAGAATGTCCTCTGTCACCTTTAAATTCCTTTGTAATTCGAACAATTTCAGGTCCTGCTACATTCCATCTTCTTAGTGCCCCAGGGTTTCCGGTTAGGCCAATTGCTCCCCAGATCCTTTAACGAGAGCATTATTTTGTTCATGGCATTGGTCTGTTGCCATCGCAGAAAACTTGTTGCTAGTTTTGTAGATGACAAATTTCCCTGCTTTGAATTCTGCCAGTACACCCGGTTGTTTCTCTGACAGCATCATCATATCACGGCTGTGCACGGACAACCACCTTGGGTAATGCGTATGGTCCGGTGCAAAGAGCCAGGTAACAATCTCTTCCAAAGATTCCACATGCATGTCAAAATGCCCTCACGGATTGATCGAATATACATCAATAGAGGAAGTTTTAACGACAAGGTCTTCATCCAATAATCAAAGTGAACACATTTATTTGCTCGCATTGAACACCACTCTTGAAAAGACAAAGCAACTTCCTCATCAGCCTCAGTTTGATTGGGACCAACAGATGTGGAATAGTCGGTATAGGCACGCTGAATAAGTGCATACAGACATGCAGCTGTGAGTTCATGGGCATGTTGGGTCTTTGTCACATGAGTGGTCTTAGTAAATGAATCAGCAGTTCCAGAGCTTGCAATTTCCGCTTGCAAAAGATCACTGGTCCATCCGCTCTCCTCGAGCTAGTGTCCGAGGAGCTGAAATAAAAATAAAAGTGACCTTTGCTGTTAACTCTATGCAGTAGACAGGCATAAATTAATCTGATAAAGGAATATATAAACGTGGCTCACCTTCAAGACAGCAATCTCAATGTGCAGACCCCCAAACATAATCACAAACTGGTCTTCTCTATGAGTAGCAGGCCATTCCATTGGATCTGTTTTGCAAGTGCGAACAGCAGCTGATCTGCAGCAAGAACAAGAATCTGTCCCGGATTCAAAAACTGCACTGATGTCTTTGCAATGTCAATCGAATGTTTCATCATTGCCACTAAATGTGCATTTTTCAGAAACAAAGGTAACAGTGCATTAATAGCCGCAGGTGGGATCTCTGTTGTCTGGATACTTGCATGGCATGCAGACCATGACACCCATTCATCCTTGGCTAGATTTCCTTTCTTCAAAGCATTTACTACTGCATTCAGCCAATCATATTCTTCTGCTACTGCACTGGAAGCTGTAACTAGGTTGGCAGGTGTCACTAGCCTTTGGAATCGCGGTGCGGTGATCTGCTTTGTTTTGATGGCTGCTGGTGGAATGCTAGTATAGGCTGATGGCAGAAAACTGACTGATCGCGTAGATGATCTTAATGAGCCAATAATATCCCAATCACGGTCATAGCCACGGAATGACTGTGATTGATGTTGCATGATAGATATACCAGTTCCGTGAAAAGAATCCTTTGCTGTTGCAGAGCTTGGGTTGTGGCCAATGTTATCCACTGCTGCAATGGTAAATAGACCGCGACGCATATTTGGTGGACACACAATCTTTTCCATCTCATAGCGTTGGCAGATACCATTGGCAATATCTGATTGAATTTGGAGGACACGATCCTATAATATGCACAATCCAAGATGAAACAAAGTGTCCACCAGCGTTTTACTGCGCGTTATTGCATGGACTTTCAGTCCCAGGTAAAGAGGTAGTGGAGTTTCATGGTCACGGTCATGTCGGACATTTACTGATGGCTTGGAGTTACGGGATTGTTTCACACTATTGAACACCACCAGCTGTGACACCAACAGAGCAGCGGTAGTGTGGGCATTGCTGGCAAGCTCTGTCTGGTGTTTGATATTGGGTCCATCCTGTATCATATTTACTAGTGTCAACAGCGATGATGGCACAGATCTCGTTGACATTCGCTTGTGAAGAAACCATCATATTGCTTTATTTTTGTATTCAACAACTCTTCGTGAATCACCTGTGCTGTCCCCATTAAATGAACGGCATCATTGTCACCGTCGCAGGCCTTAATTAGAGCCAGCCCAATATCTTCTTTAAAATTGAGAAAAATTTCTCTTCCTTGTACATGAGCTGTGAGATCAGGGAGAGCAGAAAGTAATCTAACCTTCAGACGCGTGCTGTGAATTCTATTGCCCACTGTGACACCTCGCTGTTGTAGTCTTTTCTTGTACAAGGAGACCATGTCTGTCAGCTTGAACACAGAAGCTCTCTCTTCATCTCGCATGTCCTCCATGAATGCCACAAGCTCAGCAAAAGCAATGCCATGCAACTGGCTATAGTTCTCTTCTTTTTCTTGTTTTTAGTGGCTTGTCTTGCTTTGTTGTATAATGTGGTGAGGCAGTTCCGATGATACTTGGCCTCTTGGGCAATCATATCTCCTGCAGACAACTTTGCACCTTCATGTCTAATTTATGAGTTAAAGCTTCATGCAGGTTTGTAGTACCAGCTGGTTTATTGCAAAAAAGCAAAGATCTAATGCTGTTGTATGGCTGAAAGCTGAGCGTGTTTGTACACCAGAAGTGCCAGTATTTTGGCTTCTCTGCTTGGTTTGTTTTCTTGATACTCGCTGAAGAGCTTATTTATTGAATTTAAGGCTGCAGGTCTTGTGCCACTTGGCACTGTGAATCATCAATGTTTTCTGAATACCAATCCCTTGATTCAGTTTTTCTACATCAAGATCCATTGGTACAATGCCAAGGTCCTTAAACTGATTGAGATTCTCCGCTAGCGACATGTAATCACTGCCAACAGGAAGCTTCGAAGACCTAGTGGGGCTGTTAACGTGATTTATGAGCCCTGTCATTGGTTTAGTTGTTTTTGTGGCTTTAGTAAAGTGACTGTTAATGTTCTTGATGTCATAGTTGTTCGGAAGCTTTCGCCTTCTAAGCTGTTGTGTTTGCCGCCTCATTTAATAGATTGTCATTTGTAATAAGTGAGGAATAGGGATGTTTTGTAGTATGTGATGATTAATGAATTGTTTTTTATATTTCCCAAATTGTTTTCTATTACGTTCTATTACGTTTTCTATTGCGTTTGGAAAAACCGTAAATTTGGTACAGTGAATCTATATATATAAAACTCAATGTGTGTCTGTCTGTCTGTCCGCTATAGAAATAAAACTGGAGACATTTAGATACAAACAAACATATGAATCCTATATAACTTTTTCCAGGGAAGCCAAGTACGGTATTTTGATTTCGATCAGAATCGTCTATGGGGGGCTACGAGCCTATATTTATTCCACCTATATTAAAATATGGTTAATTCAATATAAAAATTTAATCAGTCTTTACATTTTATCCGATCAACGACGGGTAAATCTGCGGTATTTTGATTTCGATCAGAATCGTCTATGGGGAGCTACGAGCCTATATTTATTTTCCTTCTCTTTACAATTTACCCGATCAACGAAATAAAACTGGAGACATTTAGATACAAACAAACATATGAATCTTATATAACTTTTTCCAGGGAAGCCAAGTACGGTATTTTGATTTCGATCAGAATCGTCTATGGGGGGCTACAAGCCTATATTTATTCCACCTATATTAAAATATGGTTATTCAATGTAAAAATTTAATCAGTATTTACATTTTACCCGATCAACGACGGGTAAATCTGCAGTATTTTGATTTCGATCAGAATCGTCTATGGGGGGCTACGAGCCTATATTTATTTTCCTTCTCTTTACATTTTACCCGATCAACGACGGGTAAATCTATATTTATTTTCCTTCTCTTTACATTTTACCCGATCAACGACGGGTGGAAATCTGCTAGTCATTTATAAATTAATACGGCAAGTTGTTTTCTCTTTACTTAACGCCTGTTATTCTCGTTTCTTGTTAATGGTTATGTGACAATTTCGTTGATTGATCTCATATTTATTTGTGGATATAAATAGGCCTATTGCATGGACTTTGACTGTTTATGAGCAAAATCGACTGTTTATGAGCTCACTCTACTTCGGCAGTGTTTAGTATGGGGTGGTAGCGAATAGAAACCTAATATTTCATCACCAACTAATGCTAGTGGCAAGTTGTTTATGTATTTTGAAAGCGCTTGTCTGTGTCTTAAATCAACTGGGAAACAATAAACTGCTTGTATTGTCAGCTAATGCCAGCCTTAATTGATAATATACCCTTATTTCGCATTCGCTTATATCTTTATTTGCATGAATTGTATTTAGGAGATTTCTCAGTAGTCTTTAATATCTTGTAACAACTGGAGCCAGACACGCCTAGCGTGTCGCAATTGATGCGTGTGGTGCAGCTAATTCGTGAACAAATTTTCTGTTCTCCTTTAATACAGTCTTCATGTTCTGCAAGTTGGTGTGTGCTCGTGCGTCGAGGATCTCTGGTGAGCAAGACAATTAGAGACAGGATCTCCCAAATAGAAGCAGCAGTGAAACGGCCAGTATAGCGGTTCTTCACTGCAACAGGAGCACTGCAATGTTTCATCAGTTTCTGTTTGACAAAGAACACATAGCTCCCAATTTATTGCAGATGCTGGCTTGGGCTGCTTGGGAGTAGAAGAGAGAGCTGGGCTAACCAAAGCATGCCGCTTCATCGTGATAGACATTGACAGAAATACCACCATATAATATAATTACTATACAAAACACACATTTTCCACTAGTACGCTAAACAGCAACCTAAAACGACAAGAGGAAGTTTATTAGAAACGACACCCAATCGGCTACAGCAGAGACAAACAGCAGGGTTACCCGGTGGATACAAAATATGCGCATAGGCACACCGTGCGCTATAATCATGTGCCGACACACTAATGTGTTAATGCACACCACAAGGTGTTCAAGCTAAGGCACATGGTTTCTTCCAAATATTTTTCAGCCTTTTTTAATTTAGAACAACTTTAATTTATTAGCAAGATCCAGCTTTTACAGTTGGAGGGTGAAACAAATTTGCTAATTTTGAGGGTGTAAGAACAAGCTCGAGTGTTAACCTCCAAATTTTGTCTCAATAATAAATTGATTTTTTTATTTAAAAGGTCTCTCTTTTTCAGAACAATTTAATATCAAACTTATGAAAATCGGACCGCTGGAAGTGGAGATATGGCTTCTCAAAGTTTGAGGGTCTGGCAATTATGCCCAATTTTAGAGGGACCATAAAAAATAACCGCAGGGTATCCCAGGTCTGAAAATTCGATGCCTCCACGTCTGAAAATAAATTTCATACCATATGCTAACACTCCTGAAAGTTTGGTGCTTTTATCAAAAATTGCACAATTCCGTGTTTTTTTTAGCTTAACCACTGCACTATAAAGCATTGTTTTATTTTCCGCAATGGTTATTCTTGCAATTGGTTTTTTGATATCAAAATTAAAAGATGTTCAAACTAAAAGTGAATGATTGATTGCGCTTTTGTAAACGCTGGCACATTTATCATACATAACTGGAAATGAATTAACTTACATGTTATATCATCAATAGAGTGCATGTTTCTTCAATAGTTTTTGAAACTTGAAGGGCTTTCAATAATTTATTCATCGCCTCTGATTCCACTTTCTTGATTTTGTGAATTATGTTGTTTAATTTTGAGAATGTTTTATAGTGACCTAAAAACTTCTTGAAGTTATTACACATTATTTCTTAAAATTGCTGGTCTACAGAATAATCAATTATTGTTTCGTACTTTTATCCGTCACATAGAAAAAGTGACAGCAAACAGTGGGTAATCTCATAGACCTGTTTCTAAGTTTTTTATGTTTTAATACTCCGCTTGTGTTGCTTGGTATTTCTTCCAATTATGACAACCATGCCTCTTACAACTTTATTTTTTGTCATGTATCTTTATTATTTGGTCATGTTTGTCGCTTATGTTGGAATAGCATTTTTAACCTCGGTTAAATTTATATTGCAACGATTGAAAAACTGTGGGCCCAAAAATCGTCATAAACTTCAAAAATTGAACAAAATCGCCTTGCTGAAAGTCGGTTTGGCTTTGGCTCCTCCGAAAACCGCTTAAAGTTTTCGTTTTTGGAAATTTTCATTGGGCAATGAATTATTCTTGAAAGAGAATCCTTGGTAGAGCCGACTTTAAGCAGAAGCGACTCAGAAGTCGGCTCCACCAGGAATTTCTCCAAATCAGCTGCCGCTAAAATTGACAAATTCACAGATACTTCATAGTTTTTTTGGGGAGCATACTTCAATACCGTGAACATTCTGGACTTACGGGTGGGTGACTTTGATTATAAAGAGGGTCACAACTATTGATCTTGGTTTTCAGAGGGCCAAGTTATTAAAGATGAAATTGATGATTTTACGCATTTTAAAGTTGAAGACCTTTGTTTGAAGATCAACTTTTCGAAAGCAATGGTTTTGCCAAACCTCGCGTTGCAAGATCTATATTTGTTAGTGGTTTTCCCGTTCTCAAGTTAATAACCGCTTCGAAAAGACTCTTTTGATTATCTAAAAAATTCGGATTCTAATCCGTAGATACTCACTGCCGATGCTACTGTACGAGGTTTTGTATACCGACCGACGCCAGTTATAAACGTACAATCGACCTCAGAAATTTATTTCTTCAAAACATTGTTACCGGGTCGATTTTGCTTTATCCTCCAATATTTAAAATTAAGCTTCAGCAATGTAAAGCCGGTGAATTCGACTAGAGGTTGAAAATAATAATCAGCTATTTTAGTTTCAGAAAGCGTCAGCAAAAATACTGGCCCTAAGAAACGACTTCGTATGGAATAAAATAATAATGAGGCTAGTTTCAACAGCATATTTCGAAGCAGTTTCATTGAAACCATCACACTCATTAACTCATCAATCAATGGCTTGTGTGTTAATAAAAGAAGAAAATAAACACCTGAATTTTCTTGAGATCCTTACGTTTCCTCTTTATAGCTAGCTAATGATTTTTCACAGAGCCAGAAATATTGCCACAACTTAAACGTTAATTTTTCGCCATTTCTAACGGGCATTTTTGACTGAATCTAAGTGCAAAGATGAAGAAACGCAATTTTTTTTGTATCCAGTGACTCAGCCCTTTTGTGATGTCATACCGGTTATACGATATTGTGGTTTAGTAGTTTAACAACACATAACCCCATTGGGAATAGTTCACGAAGATCTGATAGATCGAAACAGTGCCATTGTATGCAGTTTGCTAAGTGCATCGCTGACCTCTTGTATTACTCATCAAGATTTTTTTCAATTAGTTTTTCCCTGAAATTTCCACGCCAATGTTTCGAAATTACAAGTTTTAGCTTTTCTCGCTCAGCTCCATCAAGAATTTCCAAATTTTCGATTACCAATCATCGCATCGTGATGTACAGAATTTTCCCGAGAAATTCTTTTCGCATGACTTTTTGCTAAATTTCAGGCGAAATTTGTTAGCTCGGCTCCACCGCGATTATAACCAAAAGCATCGAGGAAATTCTTGGAAATTTTTCCCGGTAGAGCCAAGGTTTTAAAGTTCATTCACTCAGAAAATTGATGGTTTTGAATTAAAGGTCATATACTAAAAAAAGTTTGAGGATTTCGAGGGCAAATTATTGATTTGATAAAGGGAAAGCACCACTGCGCTGAAACATTTTTGTGTTCTGATCCCCTATGGATTTAGCCTACTATTACAGCTGGCGCTGTGTATTTCTGCCGCAAGCAAGACAATAAAGCAAGGGAAATATCCGTAAACCCAATTTTTTATGTGCGCAAAAACAACGCAGTCATTAGGTGTATCAAATGCACGATCATCACAGCCATCATAAACGGCGTTCCAACTTACTCGACCGTGTTGATTACTACAAACTCTGTAGTCTATTTAATGTGCTGCCATCAATAATAATGTGGCTTTTTTTTTACAAGCATTAGGCATTGTTCATCGAAAATTGATAGGATCAAACTGAAAGTTTGCAATTCTTCGAAAAATATCATATTGCTAGCTCCAAGTGGTTACGATCGATAGAGAGCGTCTTATAAGTGAGAAACAAAACAACAAAGCGAGTCGTGAAGGTGCGAGGCTTCCGAAGGAAGTAATGCTATTGAAAGATATATTCAAATTTACAAAACCATCCCTAAACACGTTTCATCCTTTTGGACTCATCAGCAGGGCTTGCCTTATCAAACTGAAAGTTTTCAATTCTATGAAAAATATTAAGTTATTTTGTAGTAGTGAATTTATTCATATTGACCCGCATCTTAAGTGGAAAAGGCTTATATCAGTTCTGTTTAGGCGACTTGAGTATGAAAGTCAACTCCAGTGAAGCACCAAGTAATTTGCAATGCTGTAGAAACATTTTAAAATTCAAACATTAATAGTTTGTCATATTATTTGATAGTGGCTTAAAACAAAACTGTGGTGACTATAATATTACCTTTCTGAGAAAAATGTGTTACATAATTTTGTAAAGATGGAACAAAACAAAGCGAACATCCTTCGAGAACTTTTCTTCCAAAGTCTTGAAGGCAAATTTTCTTCAGAAGGTCAAAATGTATAGCTTTTAATTCAGCATTTCGATGTTGTACAGATAACTCTTGAGTTTTTTGGGCCATCTTCCATAACTCTGTTTCGGCATGGATAACAGCATCCTTTAAAACTTGAATAGCTTTTTGTTGTCGATTTTGCTTTCTTTAAAAAAATTGGTGCTTAAATCAACAAGATTTAACGCAGTTAAGAACGGTAATTTTTTTAGTTTTTTTTACACCGATTGATCTTTTTTCTCACCTGCGATTGCCAAGTATTTTGGTTTCATTAATTTTCTTAAAATTCAAGATCGGTTACGTCTATTTTAGCAAAATATTTAAATAAATGTATGCCAACGTGAGCTTGCAGAAGAGTGGACATGGAGTAGAATAATGATTTAATATATTAACTTAAAACATACCAACTTGATCTTATAGAAGAGTGGACAAGTAAGATCTGTTGTTATAGATACACTATACGTGTAGCTTATCTATTTTATTGGTTTTATACAAAAATAATATCACTAGCAACTTACGCATAGATCGCTCCCAAATTGTAATAACATTTTCCACTTGTCGGCTTCACTTCAATGCATTTTTTATACACTTTTTCCAATGTTTCCTGGTAAAGAATTTAACAGTTTGCTACTTCAAATTTATTTGGAGTTTGCCTTTACCTACCAACGGTTTTCCTAATTTTTCCCAAGCGACACCAAGATTGATAAAAGCGATGTGATATCCACTGGGATAAAGTTTCATCGCAGTTTCGAATTCAGTAGCAGCTTTTGCCCAGTTTTCCTCTTGTAATAGTTGAACTCCCCAGTTGTAATGTGCTTTTGCGTTATTAGGATACGCCTCAACACCTGATCTTAAAAGTAAGATAAAATGAATTTGCGATAGAACGAGGGAAACATTCAATTTTTCACCCGGCTTTGCCTTCAATAGCAAAAGTGACCCGATTCATTTCTTGCTTTTCGCAATTTCATGAAGAGCATTGTGTGATTTTGCTCTGTTGATGGCATCTTTCTTCACTCATCCAATTGCTAATTCTATTCTTCAATCTGCCTTCTACATGTCATCCCCGGCCGTCCCCTTTCTCCTTCTACAACTTCTTCAAAATCTAATGCTTTTTTTACACATCTTAGCGATCTCTCGAAAGCACATGCCCACACCATCCCATTCCCTTTGATTTCATTAGAATATCTACAGTTTTTTCTTAATCCACCATGCTCACAAGTTTTTGGCAATACCTTATCTCAATAAATTATCACCTCATATTTCTCTCTGGATTTTTTTCAAAATAGTCATTTTATCCTCCCTCTGACACCATTTCTCAGTTCTGAAAAACACGCCGACCTTATACCATTTTGATAGATTCTTCCTTTGACCTTCAACAAAAGTTTTCTTCCTTGAAACAACCGCCTATTCTCTAAATTTTATACAACCAATTCTTGTACTTGTTGTCACCGTTACTTTAATTCCACTACCGGCATTCAATCTGTCCCCCCGAAAAACAAAAAGAAACGAAGAATTTTTCACGCCAAGCCCGCAATTTACGCCTAATGGAAACCAGCCTTTACTTTAATTACTTCAACGAATCTTTCAAAAGCAAAATCTTTTGCCAGAACAGAAGGCACTCCCTTATGAGCCAAGTTAACGTACTATATTTCAAACTCAGCACCAAATTTACTATCACCTTCTTGCCATATAGGGCACATGAATCAACTCTGCTCTTGGGTATCTTACCGTTCGAGCCACGTACCATCATTTTTGCCTTTTCGAGATTAACCTTTATTTCTTTACTCTCAAATGTCTTATTCCATTTCAAAAACTTCTTTCTCATACTCTCCATGCATTCACTACACAAAACCAAGTCATCTGCAAACAAAATGGCATCAAATCTTTCATTGCTTTCTAGGTAATTCCATTTAATTACCAATTACTAAATTACTAAAACCAGTGAAAGCAGCACAGGCTCTGCATATACATCAACTTGCACCCAAGTTTTTTTAAATAGTACTGATCTCACTTCAACTTTTTTCTTCACCCTTAGATAGATATTCATCAACGTGGTTGCAGTTACTTCTGGTAAACCCTTCTTCCTCATCGCTCACTCCATCACCTTTATCAGAGCTGCATCATTTGCTTTCGAAATAACAGTTGCTGAAAACTTTATGCGTGGTTGCTGCCGGCTGCTTTTTTGCTGCAATCTCCATGCTAAGCGACCCCAATTATTGACCATACTTAAATCCAAACCTCACAAGAAGGTTTTTTCCAGTAACTTGTACGTAATCGCCACTACCGTCACTATATGAGTCTAAGGCGTCATAAAACCTAAGTCTTAGTTTTTAACAGCAAATACCTGGGGAGCTCAGCTAATAAGAGCAAATTAACAATGACAGAGTTTGGTATTGGTAGAACATCCAACCGATAGCAAAGAGGCTCTGGGTTGGAATCACAACAAAATCTTTTTGAGTCTTTCCCATGTGTTCCAAGTTACTCCAATTATATACTATCTTTTTCAAAGAACTTCATTAAAACTTTTGCTTCAACTGCTTAGGCGTAGGGCACATAATGAAAAACTGTCCAAGTCAACGCAGGTGCCGAACATGTTTCGAAGCTCATCACTCTTTATTTCATCCACCGTAGCAATAAGATAGAGGTGCAATAGCCTTCAAGTCGACGCGAGCGTCTGGCGGAAGCTACCAGTCGACGCCTGCTGGAGACGCCGACTGTACTAACGGTACAGAAACAAGTAATGCTTCATATTTTTCAAAGTCCAAAAAACGACTTCAAGTGTTGCCGGTTTGTGTAACAAATAAGGAAAATGGATCAAACACAGATGTCCTGGCCCTGCTAGACTCTGGTGCTGATACTCACCTTTTGTCCCAACGCTTGTACACTCAGTTGGGATTGTATGGTAATCCAATAAAGTCAAATTTGCAGTTGGCAGAAGGAAGTGTCAAGATGCTTGGCACGTTTGAAACAAAGTGCTTGGTGCGTGGAGTAATAGAAAAGACCCACTTTACGTTGGAGGAAGTTCGTTATCTTGACCGCTCATCCGATATGTGCGCAGTACGCCTGTACCTAGTGATCTGACTATTAATGAGCAACAGCTCAATGTGGCATTCCTATCGTTGAGGGCGACCTCATAGACCTTCTGATTAGTATGGGTTCTTTGGAGCTGCACATCTTTTCGGAAGTACGTCAGGGCAGCAATTCCGTATTGTGGGCTGTAAGGACTCCAATGGGTTGGGCCCTGTTTGGTTGTGAGCCTGAGAAGGGAAATAGCCAACTGCCGGGAAAGCTTCAGGAAGTAATCATGCTGTGTTGATTCTCAATCGGAAATTGAATAGAAACTCCAATGCAGTTTGCCAATGTCAACTTGACTTTGTAGATTTATTGAGAAACAATGACGTTCGCCTTTCATCTTTGGATGACAAGCAGGTCACCAAATCAATGGAGAGCTCGTGTGTATGGTAATATGGTCACTACAGCTTGCGACTCCACACGTGGCACATTCCACAACACTGCACAGGCGGTAAATTTAGGGTAGTGTTTGACTGCGCTTCCAGTTACCAAGGTATCTCCCTAAAAAAGCAGCTGCTACAAGGATCCGATACCACCAACTCAATAATTGGGGTTCTCTGTTGATTCAGGCCCCACTTTGTGGCCGTGGTCGGGGACATCCGCAACATGTTCCACCAAGTCAGAGTGGAATTTATTGATCAAGCGGCTCTCAGGTTTTTGTGGTGTACGGATTGCGACTCTAACATGCCGGTCAAAGTTTATCAACTTACGGTCCATACCTTCAGAGACTTACTTCGTCTCCCAATGTTGCAGGTTTTGCCTTGCGCCGTACAGCCACAGAGAATCGAACATATGCATCTGCCAAAGCTCAGCTAGCAATACAGAGACATCTTTATCTTGATGAACTACTGATCTTTGTGGAAGACGGCACTCAGGTCATTCAGTTATTAGGTGAGCTGAGTAACCTCCTGGCAAGTGGAGGTTTCCAATTGGCTACGAATTGGTTTCCAATTCCAATTGGCTAAATTTAGTCCATTTGTCGCCGATGGAGTTATTTTTGCTGATGGAAGGCTGCAACGATCTAATTTGCTTGTGTTATTCAAGCATCCAGTTGTGTTGCCGAAGCGTCACTACATTACAGGACTGATGATCAACGATGCTCACGGTGCTGGAGGCCACCTTGCTTTCCAATATGTCGCTGACAAACTGCAGCAGTGTTGTCACATACTTGGTCAGGGAAGAACTATTAGTTCTACATCAAAACTATCTGCATGATGTGTCGCAACTGCAAAGCTGGTGCAGGTGCTCAGCTGATGGCACCGCTTCCATCTGCACGAGTGGATTCGAGTAGGTGCGTGTTTAAACATTGTGGAGTGGATTTTATGGAACCTTTGGAAGTTAAGCAAGGGTGTAACTTCTTACGCTGTTACTGCTGCGTGTTTACCTGTGTAGCCTCAAGAAGTAATCATTTGGAAATGGCTTATGATTTAACAACAGGCTTATTCCTCATGGCTATGCGGCGGTTCCAGGCAGTTCGCGATCATGGCACTAGAATCATTTATTTGGATAATGGAAGATATTTTACTAGATCCTCTGCGCAACTTAAGCGTGACCTAAAACGCCTGGATGATCACAACATAACAAATAAACTCGATTCATATGGAATCGAATGGGAGCACAACCCCCTCTTGCTAGACATCAGGGAGGAATCTACGAAGCAATCATTTGTCTTGTTCGTTAGGCAATGGCTTCCATGGTTGCTGATCGTCACTTGGGAACAGTTACAGACGAGGGCTTGTTAACGCTGTTCAAAGAGATAGAGTGCCCCTTCACTTGAGTAGGAACTGGACTTGGTTACATGGAAGCTTTGACTCTATCTATACTTCTGACAGAAAGGGTTTGTCCTTGTCTTTCTAATCATGTCTTCTTATCATCAGACAGCATGCGTTCATTTTGGCGCGCATGCCAATTTCATGCTGACGAATTCTGGTAAAGATGGCGTGCCCAATACCTCCCCCTTCTACTGCGTCATCAGAAATAGTTGACACCTCAGCGAAATTTTAAAGTTGGTGATCTTGTTTTGCTGGTTGAAGAGAGTTCCCAACGAAATTTGTTACCAAAAGGAGTGGTGGAAGAAGTCCTAACAGACCGTGATGACATCGTTCGCCGTGTAAAGGCGAGAACAGCCGACCAAAAAACATTCCTGAGAGACGTAAGAAAACTGTGTTTCCTAGAAAACGATATGTATAGCGCTCCTATTGAGTGTTTGTTGCACTGCGTAGTGTAAAGGCATGATCGTAGCCTGCCTATAAACATTTCGCAAGTGCTACTATGGACCGTTTACTGCACTGGGTAAAGACTTGAGCGCGGCCAATCTATATGAGCATTTCGTAAGCGCTACTATGGACTGTTCGCTGCTCTGCGTATAGGCTTGAGCGTGGCCTCTTTAATAAGGTAAAACGGATTGTTTGATTGAACATTTGCGAGTCGTTAGAAGGTAGCTTATGGTTCCATAACATTCACCATTTCATACGCAGTTGTAGCTACGCACGATTCGGGTATGTTCACATCGTTTGTTGTTGCGATTCACTGACGTACGTATGTGCTTTCCTCGTAACTTTCATTTCTTCATCGCAGTGTATCAACTTATTTTATCATAGTTTGATTGTGTGTTTTGAACTCTGAGCGGTAATCTAGGTTTCAATATCTTTATCTCACCTTCATAAGTTTGAAAATTTTTCCACCTCCAGGTGATATTGCTGTTCCTGAATTTTCGAACCGGCCATGTTACGGTGAGAGACGTATCGTTATTACCCTTTGTAAGCCCCTTGTGAAAATTAACTTTATTTGCTCTGTTATACAGGTCTGTTCGTCCTTGCCGCCGTTGTATGTTTTCTCTTTTTGAACAATGTTTCTTTGTGACGTTTTCCATTTAGTCTTTTCTGTAACGTTGAGTCATAGCGACTTTGATTTCCTCTTTTAAATGTGAACAGTATGTTGCAGGCCAGCTTACAATTGTATATCGGTATTATTCTTAGTGCATTTATTGTGGTAGCTTGAGTTTTAACGTTAGGGACTGTAACCGTTCTTTAGGTAGCCTATAGAGTGCGCTGTACCAGCAATGGTGTATTATTGCTGTCACCACCGCAGTTACAGATTGCAACCCGTAGCTTATATTTGTGCTATAGTGCATGTTAGAACTGATCTATCTTGCTGGATCGGCCTTGTGTAATATTAATACCATATTATTTTGTTGTAGGTTACGCACGCATTGCTTTCAACGTGTTTGCTTGTGCTGGTCGTGTCGGCTAGTCATATATATAAATTAGTGTCAATAGAATATTTCATTTAATTTTCTCATCTGGTGCTGTGCTGCACGGTCCAGAGATCAGCGTAGTCTACTGTTGAGGCCAAGCCGTCTCCCTTATTTAATAGAATCGCTGTTCGAGTTCTCTTTAAACGGTACAGGTCCATTCGCATATATCCTTTTCATAACTTTGTCTCAAAAACTTAATCTTTTCCATCACTCCGTTGTTTTTTTGTTATTGTTGTTGTTGATTACCCGACCCCTTCCGAGGGATGGGGGCATGGCGGAGGACCATGGAGCCCCAGAAGCCGGGCAACTCCCCAGGGTCTGGACCAGAGGTCATAGAGAGACAGAGAGTCGCCAAAGAGTGAGCGGCGCAAAGAGTCCGTAGCTGGACAGTGCAGAATGAGATGAGAGGTGTCCTGGGACAAGTGTCCACAGGCGCTGCAAGAAGAGTTCTCAATTCTGCCAATCCTGGAGAGATAGGAATCTAATAGAAGGCTGTGTCCATTGCAGCGTAGACGAGAGAGGACACAGCAAGCATGACGAGGGAGCACAAGTTCCTCGGTGGAAATTGAGGGAACCTGTGTGTCAAAATACTTTGAAGAGACAGTACGCCTCCAGTCCGAGAAAAGACGAGAATGGATACGAGAGATAAGAGGAGAGAGACTACAAGTGATTGCGGAAGGCGCAAGCAGCGCTCCCCGTCTGGCAAGCTCATCAGCTGTGTCGTTCCCCGGGAGAAACGAGTGTCCGAGGACCCATTGTAGCCTGATGGAACAGGAGGAAAAAAAAGACAGTTCCTGCCAGATCTGCCACAGAGTTTGAGATAACAGGAAAGGTGGAGGAGAGAACAGGGTGGCGAGGACAGAACGAGAGTCAGACAGGAGAAGAAGAGAAGAAAAATGGCAGACTTTATGGTGTTGCCGAGACCAGCAAAGAGCGTGCAGGATGGCGCAGGCTTCAGCGGAAAAACTTGAACATACTGGGCCTGCCGAAAAGGAAAGAGTGGCCTCAGTGCCACAGAGAGAGCAGTTGGCAAGAACGCCGGAGCCGCCCTTGCCAAAAGGAAAAGGAACAGATCCGTCTGTCCAGAGTACCAGATCATCAGGGGGGAGAGAGTCAAGGTGGGCGAGAGCCGCACCTTGGCGAGAGTGAGGGGGACCAGAGCGAGAGCATGGAGTGGAAAGGGTGGACTCGACCGTGAAGGAAGGCAGATTCCAAGGAGGACAGGAAGGGCAAGCAACAAGAGCCTCCCTACAACAATTAGAAGGAAGCATGAGCGGGTGAGTGGACGCAAAAGCTCTCGAGGACGATCTGCAGAGTCTTGGTTTCACTCCTAGTCTGGCCAAACCTGAGATGGGAAAGGAGGTTGGGAGACGAAGAGCCCGCTCATGAGAAAAGAGAGTGAAGTGAGTCAGAGTGACTCGTAGGGGAGGTAGAGAAGCCTCGGTGAGTAGTAGAGGGATAGGGGAGGACGAGAGGCAGCCGGTGATGGCGCGACTGGCCGCTCGGTGAGGGCGTTCCAATTTGGTGATATTGGTAGGGCATAGGAAAGGAAGCCATCCGGGTGAAGCGTAAGTGAGAAGGGACCAAAGAAAAGATTTATACAGAACAGAGAGGGACTCTTTAGAGGGGCCCCATGATGAAGCAGAGATACAGCGTAAGGCCTTGAGACGTGGGAAAAACTTGGCCTTCAGCGAAGATACATGCTTAGAACAGGAAAGAGTGCGGTCGAAGGTGACCCCAAGAAAAGTTGGAGTGGGATTGAAACGGAGGCGGGAGCCGAGTAGGAGGAGGTTGGGCTGGAGGTTATCCTGGTGGGGATCCACTGAGAAGAAGGAGGCCTCAAATTTTCTCGGATTGAGAGGAAGACACCAGTACTCAGACCAGCGCTCCAATCGAAACAGAGCTCCTTGTGTGGCCTTCACCGCCGTAGGGACCGAGGGGGAAGAGGACCAAATGGCCAGATCGTCAGCGTAAAGAGAGCAGCTGACGGAAGAAGGCAGAGAAGCCGGAAGATCATTGATGAAGAGAGAGAAAAGTGCAGGGCCAAGAACGGATCCTTGCGGAACACCTCGATGGACTCGAAAGGAACGGCTTTTGTGATTTTGAAAAACCACAGAAACGCGCCTATCAGAAAGGAAAGATTGAGTCCAACGAGCAAAGCAAGGAGGGAGGCCAGCCGAAATAAGTTTGTGGAAAAGGGCGAGATGCCAAACAGAGTCAAAAGCTTTTGAGAAATCGATAGTAGACAGGATTGTCCGAGAGCCCGGCCTGGGTTCGTTAGACCCATCCGAAATGGACTGAGAAAGGTACAGAATTTGATCGAGTGTAGACCGTCCAGGGCGGAAACCGGCCTGGCGGGGAGAAAGAATGGAATTAGATTCCAGAAAGAAGAGAAGACGGGATAGAATGATACGTTCAAAAAGCTTTGATATGCAGGAGGTGAGAGAGATAGGCCGGAAGGAAGCAGGAGAGTCGAGAGGCTTTCCCATCTTATGGATGGGAATAATAGAAGATGTCTTCCAGATGGAAGGAAAGGAATGTGAAGACCAAGAAAGATTGAAGATGTGAAGAAGAAAATCCATGCCAGAGCGAGGAAGATGCTTTAGCATGGGATAGGCAACTTTGTCTGGACCGGTGGCAGTGGATGAGGAGAGGTTGGAGGCAGCCGCAAGAAATTCAGTGGGAGAGAAGGGAGAGCAAAAGGACGAGTGAAACTCCACAGAGCACGTGGTTCGGCGGAGCTCAGTGAGGTAGCCTCTGGCTCTGCTGCGCAGGGCCTTTGGCTGAGAAACGGAAAAGTGAGACCTCAGGTAAGCGGCATAAACCGAAGCAGATTCCCTGGGAGAAAAACAGCTAGGAAAGTTAGGAGAGGAGGAAGACGAGGAAGGAGAGCCAGCGATAGAGCGAAGGAGAGAGTGCACAGATCTAGGATTAGATTTAGGTGAAAGAGAAGTGCAGGCCGTCTGCCATGCCTCAGCCTTGGTCTTGGCAATGACTGACGAGGCGCGTCGAGAGGCGGAGATGTAAGCCTGTCGATCTTCATCACTTCTGTGAGCAGTAGCGAAAGCCCTGCGTCTTTCACCAACGGCTTTTTCCACCTCAGCAGACCACCAGGCTTTAGGAGGGCGTTTGATGCGGCCGAAAAGAATGGAAGATTTGGCCGCATTCATTGCCAGAGAGGTAAAGAGAGCAGCAGCAGAGGAAAGAGAAAGAGACTAGTATTCTTCTGCAGAAGGACAGTGAAAGTCAAAGTAGGAGGCAAAGTCATCCCAGCGAGCTTTCTGAAAATTGAAGGAAGGAGGACGCTCGTTGGGGAGAAAGATCGGAGAGAGAGGGATAGATAGAAGAATTGGTAGGTGGTCAGAACCCAGGTCCTGAAGCACCTCCCAGGAGCAAGAAAAAGCAAGAGTAGAAGGAGCAAAGGAGATGTCAGGAGAGGAGCGACTGCCAGAGGAGCGATGGAAAAGGGTGGGTGTGTCAGGGTCATTGAGGGGGAGGAGGTCTGAGGAGATGACCCAGCCGAATACTTCCTTCCCACGGGGGTCGGAAGTACCTCTTGAGTCCCAAAGCGGGTGATGGCAATTGAAGTCCCCCAGAGTGAAGAGATTTCTGGAGGAGGGAAGAATTGAGGGAGAGAAAGAATCGGTTCTGCCATCCGTTGGGGAGGAGCGAATAGGGGGCATACACATTAAGAAATGACACCGAGGAGGATTTGTTTAGAGAGATGTTGACCCCTACATAATCAGAGTAGGGATCGAGCAAAGAAAGAGAGGTGGTAGAAAGTTCAGAAAAGGATAGGCCCTGTCTGACGAAAATGACAACGCCGCCACTGGCATGCGATGCATCAGAAGAGAGAATGCCAGACCGGGAGTGGGTGCGATCAGAACGCAGAACAGAGAATCCAGGAATCCGGAAAGAGGAAGATGAGTTAAGATTGGATTCCTGAATGCAGATAAGATCGACAGGATGGGATGAAAGAAAGTGAAGTAGTTCAGTGCTCCTGGCTCGAAGACTTCCAGCATTCCATTGAAGAACCCTGAGAGAGTCAGGGGGAGGGGAGGAGGCAGGAGGTGCAGAAGTATAGCCAGGAGCAAGGGACGATGGTGGGAGGGCAGGGGAAGGAGATATAAGATGGGCAGATGGGGGATAAGAAGTTTGGAGACGAGGGTGGGGCAAGAGTGCAGCATTAGCAGAGGGGAGGCCGGATTCCACAGTGGAGGTATACGTGCCGGAGGAGTCTGAGGAGGGGGGAGTCACAGTGTTACGGCAGGGGGGCAGCTCCAAGAGTGAGAGCTGCCAAGAGCTCTGAAGTTAGATAAAGAAAGTTGTGAGCACCTTAGATGGACCCATTTGGAGCAAGCGCAGCATTGCACTGACTTGCCCCGCCAGGTCACATTTCCAGCGCACACAGTGCAAGGAAAGATGGGGCCAGGGTTAGGATGAACGTTACCGCTCATCAGGAGAAGAAGAAGAATGAGGAGACGAAGGAGGGCAAGAGTAAGGCAGGAGAGAAGAAAAAGTGAGAGCAGGCGACCGATTTTAAAGATCCTGTGTGCTGCCTTTCTGCGATTGTTCAGGGGGCAGCATAGCGAAAAAATGAATGGGGAGTGCCCGGGGTAACTGGGACCCTCGCGAAGGCCAACAGCCATTTCGATCCAACCCAAACGGGGCCGGGGACCGCACCACCACGTTGAAGCGGCTGTTGATTGGTGCAGGTGGTTTTTTTTTTCGAACCAACGCATTCCACAACTTTTTCACATGGTTCTTCTTTAACAAGATTTCGTTTTATGCCGACCTCCACTACTACACTTTTCTATCTCCCTTTTTTAACCCCACCAAATCAAGTTTCTTGGTCAATTCATTTCTCTTCCTGTAGGCTTTGAACAACATGCATCCACTTTCCCTTTTCTCAACTGTTTACTCACTTCTGTTGGTGTACCTACCCATGCCACAAACATTTTCCGATTTTCAACATCCAAACCTCAACTCTCAAGTCTATTTTGTGTTTTTGTAACATGGAAATTCTTAGCACCCTCAACCAATTTATGAGCTGCCTAAGAGCTGGGGGCCAATTCTTTGATAAACTTTCTGGTAGGATAAAAAGCATATTTTTGCAGTGAGCATGCTCTCGCTTAATTCCGTCCTCCGTTTTTGGACAAGAAGATTTTTCCCAGCCAATTTTAAACATAGACGGATACCGTACCCAAAAGTAGCCTTAAATGAATTACTAGGTGTGCAATCTCCCTACTCTACCCGGTAAAGCAAGAGACATTAAGTTTTTTGTTTAGGCTAATATTGGTTTAGAACTCCAGTTAAACCACGGTAGTAATAAAGATAAATCTCAAATTCAAATAGGAATATCCTCTCCTTTGCGGTAAACGTAAACATATGCAGGAAAAACTAATAATCATAGCCAACAATATCTATTTTATACCTTTATCCTGCAATCGTTAACGTCTTTGTTACTTCACTTGATTAATGATTTTAGTTAACGATATGTACCTACAGTTGTAATCCATGATGGCTAAACTTTCTCCGTTGGGTAACGTACCTAAATAATTTCTTTTGAGATGTCCACACATCATTTCTTGAGTAGGTTTGAAAAAAATAGAAACAGAGCAGCAATGTAGCAGCAGTAGGCACACAACGTTTCACCGGCAAGTGATCACTTACTAAATCAAAGTATATACAAACAGAGTATGCTGAAATGATTTGTATTGCAAATACTTACCCTCAGAACCAACCAGTACTAACAAAATTATGTAACCACTACTTGGTAAGTACAGCACTCTTTCCGCAACAACAAAGCCAACCCGAAAAAAAAGATTGGACGCAGGAATGAAAGGTAACACCATCATGAACAGTCCAAAAAAGAGCATTCGAAACCAATTTGTCTGCAAATTCACACAGTAAAAAAATCTTCCACAAACCTTTAAAAACACCTAGTTGCTAATATCGAATATTTTGTGTTAATCGCTAATGTTTAGCCTGCTTTTTCTCGGTAAAGTTTGACAATTCAAAGCGACTTTTTAATGTAGTTTAATCTAAATCCTTTCTTTCGATAAGTTACTATTGTACTGTAATTTGAATTGAGGCGAATTTCCTGAACGGGAAATTGACAGTTAGCAAGTCGTTAATGGAAAAATCAAACAACCAGTAATTACATCGACGTAGTCATAGATAAAAATCCATACCTTTTTGCGAATTCCATTCATCAAGATTAGAACACTGACAATACATAGAAGTAAGAATGACAATGAAACTAAGTTTCTTGAATCCAAGATTGTTGTAACCAGTGGAATGGCATCAGACGAATAGTCATAACTCAGGTTAACTGGCAGCACCAATAAACGAAAATTGAACCAAGACAAATAAATGTAAGTAAGAGTCCTAGAAAGTATGGAAAGAAAATTATGCTTTACCGAAACCCATACCTTTTTTTGAAAAGATAGCTTACCTAGTTATCCAGTTTTCGTCAAATGACGCTGGATTTTCCCAAATTTCGAACGTCGGTTGCTTCCAGCCCATTATTGCCATGCGCAATATCAGTGTTCCTAATCCCTGTAGACCGTAATTTTATGCAACACAAAGCACCCTTACAAACTATTGTGCTTGCAATCATTGAGCGTGTGATAATAAGTTCAGTGAGTTTTGTTGATGCTGCAAGATGGTTGCTAATATTGTAGAGTTGAATCAAATCCGTGAGAGGCAAAGGCGACATGTAATAGCGAGGCTCCTCGCAAAATCTAGGCACACTACAAAATCCTTAAATTCTTGGCACCAAGAAAGTTTGGCCAAAAGTGAGTGCTATTCTTCCCAAAAACATCTTGTCAACTGGAATTTGGACAAGGTTTCGACCTGGTGGTCGGGCGTGAAAGTTGACAAAAGTGCGAGGCATCGACGACAGGCATATCTTGACTAATGATTGCTTCAGTGTCGAAATGCCTAGTGCTCCAAACTTACCCATGCTATAATTAAACCTGATTTCTTTGCAGCGTCCACTTTAAAATGCAACATTTTTGATGATGGATTATTTTTTGAAATATACATTTCGATCAATTGACTTGCAATCATTATCCCGAGTACGGTTATACCTAAAAAAATCTCAAGTGTTTCTTTTAATATCTAATCGCAATTAAAGGTATCTGACTGCAAAGGAGCGCTTTGTGTTTCTACTCTAAAATTTTATAACACATTTTAAACTTCGCGCCTATTGCAAATGGGAAAATAACTTCGCACTAGTTGCTTTAGTCTATCTATTTAATCCGTATTTTCAAACGATCGTCTGCATAGACAATCGCTAATATTTAATTAGTAAGCTTTGCGATTGTATTGCTTCAAACAAATTTGAATGAAACACAAACAAGATTACATGCCCAAATCTATAGTTTTAATCAGTTTGATAATTTCAATTCAGCTACAGCTTAGAGCCGAGTCAGGGAGCTGTGGAAAATTACCGTAAATGAGTCAAACTTAGAAAAATTAAAGATAAAAGGCACAAAATTTGATGTCATGAAGTTGATCTCACAAAAAGGTTTTTGCTGTGCTTCTTGAATCTAGATCCTGATGGAATAAGCCTATGCTCATAAATGCTTGAATACTTGTGGAGTAATTGCTAGTATCTTGAAAAAATGTTTCATACTGCTTTAAAAATACTGCTTTGCCATTGGCTTTTTGTAACGTCGTTTTCATCAGTGGCGGTATCGCGTCAAAAAAGAAGAGCTACAGTAAAATTAGGCTTCTTGCTTCGCTGTCTTCCCGACAATCGCATGCCGCAATTGCAGAATATTTTCCTGAATAAGTGCGCATGATTACGCAAGCGCTATTATTGGCTTGCTTGGATTACTCTGCCAGCTGCAATCTCGAGATACAACAATTTTTTCCCTTTAGCTCTTCCTTTTTGATGTGATAAAGCCAATGATGAGAGGTTCACAAAAAGCTTTTAACAAAATTTTAAAATCCATTTTAAAATTCAGCACTTCCACCACAAAAAATGTTTGCACAACATCCAAAAAAACCCTCATCCCTGATATAAAGAACAAGGTTACACTCCAAATTCCTCTTTCGCACCTCCAAATGAATAAGAAAATTAATGTACCGCACACTTCTTTCCTCAAATATTAAAATTTCTCCTCAAAATTTGCCGTTTCAAGTAGAACGAAACAGCGGGAAGCGATCATTTTTGTACAACTTTTAAAGGCTTTGAAATTGATTCTGAAAACGATTTAACTAATATACTGAACTACCTGTTTCTTTACAAAGCATTCCAACAGTTCCAAGAATCAAAGCCATCAGCAAATGTGCATACGGCACAGATTTTTCTTCACTTATTTTGATGTTTATTGCAAAAGTATCTTGCATTGAGCGGTTGGTTTTGTCAGCTGGCTGCATCATTGCAATCTTTCGTTGTCGTAGATGGATATTCCCTAAAAATAAATAACTACCTTCCTTGTAATATGCTTTTATTAAATCTATACTACAAGGCCAAGGTGGTATGTAAAGAAAAAGGAAGTCAAATTCTCTTTTTCCGAAATTTTTAAAAACCTTAAACCTCCATCTACCACCAAAAACCTGACGTTGCGAACTAGTGGGTTCTATTTGACGGACCCAAAGTTGGTTTGCTGTAATTTATGAGGGGTATGCTTGCATTTCGTGCTGGATTGCTAAAGGCTTATTAAACAAACTTTTTGTATAGCTTTTAGCATAAACTTTTACTTACATAATGCACGCCTGCTCAGTTGACAACAACTAAATCTTTGTATTACTTTCAACCAGTTAAGCTTTTGTGAAGTTAAAATACCTTTTTAGCTATCATAATCACACTTACCAACGAAATAATGCATAACCATGAATAAACAGCGACAACAACAATAATTGAATCAACAATCAAAACATTACCAAATGGCACTTGCAACCATCAATGCTCAAGGCAACAGCAATAACAGCATTGCCGACAAATTGACTTTGTGTGTTCTTCGCAAACGTACTTCTTGCACACCTAGCAAATGAAACTTGTCTTCTTGTTCTTGTTTCTGTAGCAAAGGCTACATCGCTGTCGCTTTAATTTGGCAGCACTGTCATTATTATGGTCGTTTCTTTGCTTTTGCGCCGATGCACTAGAAACTGATACCCCTAAAGAGGGACCAGATTGGGTGTTTACGCCAGCAAGCTTATTTCCCAGCTGTGGAAGGAAATTTCTTTGCTTCCTAGCGCTAATGTTAGGCTTTCGCCGTTAATCTCGAGCCGTACAATAAAAGTATTTACAGCAATGACTTTGATAATATTGGAGAAGGGTCCAACAGGCCATCTTCTTGTTATTTTCTTGCTGGTGAATGCCATCACCATCCTGTGCAAGAAGTCAACGCCTTCTTTGGTAGACTCGTAATACAATATAATTTATTGCTGTTGGTGAGAATTTGCATCAATATCTGTTTGCGAATGTTTAGTTGACAGCATCGGCTCAACACAATTCTTTTTTGAACACTACGAAGCTATCGTTGCTTCATCTTGAAAGCCAAACACTGTCGATTTAACTTCTCTGTCTTTTTACACAGTGAACTGAAGAGGAGGTTTTGGTTTTTTCTTTCTTGCTGTACCAAAGATGGTGAGTTTTTTCTCCAAAATTTTTTTGCTAGTAGAAGGCTCGTAAAAAAGTTATCGCACGTAATATTTCGTCCAGATTTTTGATCTCTTTTTCCATATCGAGAACAACTGTTTTATGTTGATTGACTTATCGAAAAGCAATATTGTTTTTCCTTAAGTTTATTTGCATTTTTCAAGCATAAAAAGAACTTGGAACAAACATTGTCCAAATTTTGATGCCGTATTTACCTGGTTTGGAAGGTATATATTGCCGAAAAGGACATCTGCCTGCACATGTGTTGCTCGTCCGTCGTCTTGCAAGGCAGTGGGATGTTTGCATCAGGTAGGTACGACTCCCAAGTTTCAAAAATTTCTCTGACTGGTTGGAGTTTGTCCGAAGGCATATTTCTTCTTTAGTTTTGCGTCATCAAATCTTAGAACTCGTAGTATTTGCTGAAACCTTCTATGACACATCATGGGATTAAAATTGTTCGTCACATATCATCATCTCCAATACTGAGTTGTATTTTTACTTCTTAATTTATAAAGTCCAATAAGTATTGTCACGCCAATATATCCCTTGAACTCTTCAGCTTCTACAGTTTTTCATTCTTAACTGCGATGAGCCTGAATTTGCAGGAATGACATTGTGAGCAGCAGCTTTGCCAGCTGAATCTCCGACAGAACTGGAAGACCAGCAAACAGATTTATTCCAAGAGAGAAAAGGGCATGAGAAAATTGTCAATGTGCATCTTCATTATCACTTTCGGTGAAGGAACCTGAGCAAGAATAGTCGCTGATGCGATCAACTTCACCGTCTTCAGAAGATAAAACATTCATCATTGCTAAATTCTTTATCCTCTTCTTCTACGAAAGGCTTAACATTCCTAGTGGTCATCACTCTTCTCTCCATATTAGAATTTCACTCTTTTGCATTCCAAAATTTTTTGTATTTTTTTTCAAAGAAATTTTTTGTACGAGAAGCAAGCAAACACAATGATGTATTGTCACGAATAATAATTTACAGCAGCTTCTAAAATTGTTATTTGGATGTTATACAATACATTATTCAGCTAAACTTGTTTACAACTTTTCGATTGTAAGGTAGTGGTTGTGACGTAACATTGGCCGCGTTAGAGCCAGCACAAGTGCACGAAATGATGATATCAAAATATTCACGCCCATACAACAGCAAGATTTGCAGTGTAAAGCAGTTAGGGTCTGCCACATCCTAATGGTACACTATGCTACTTTTTTTTCATCCATATCACAATTGAGCTTTGTTTGCTGATATTATGTTCGTTATAGTCCTGGGGTAAGTCCACAAAGTCAACACGTTTGAATGTGGTACCATTTAAGCTAAAAAAGTAATCAAACGGTAAAATTGTGATTGGGGTATTAGAATCTATGGTGAGCGGAGGGTTAAACTTCCTTGAAAATCTGCTTGATCTTTGGTCTCTTCAATGATCTTTTTGTTATCTGTTATCTTTATTGAAAAATTTAAGATTCAATTACTTCTTCTACTCCAGGTATGGATAATTTTGATGATAGAGAGGATCACAAAAATTAATTTTGACTTTCAGAGGGCCAATTTATGAAAACTGCAAACGATATATTAACCCATTTTCAAGTTGAAGACTTTTCTATAAAGATTGATTATTCGAACTAGAAAATCACAGAGCAAGTCGGTTATTTAACGAAGCCTTTTTGGGTTCTCAAAGTAAAAACCTTTTTCATTTATGTGAAGATCAAAATTTCAAAAGCAATTGCTGTGCCTAAACTTGCGGCGCAAGCCCACTTTTTGGTGTTTTGCCTGATTTCTAAAAATGAAGACTTGTTTGAAAGTGCAAAACCTGAGGAAACAAAATTATTGAATGTGGAAAACTGACGCGCGGGGGGCATTAAATGAAGGCTCGGGCCGCCAGTTGTTCTTCCTGCCCTATACTTTTTTTCTTACATGCTTGATTATACATTATTTCTGCTTACTGTTGGTTAGATCTGCCTCTGTAATAAACCTTAGGACTCTTAGCATGTTTGAAACGATTCTGGGAGTGGATTTCAAAATTGGTTTAAAACCCACATTAATCCAACCACTAAAACAATGGTCATTGGCTTATAAGTGTTGGGTGTATAAAGCATGTCTCAACCGTGTTAATATTGTACCTATTTATATACAGTAGCTAAATGTAGCTAAATTGAGCTCTCTACTGCCAAATCGACCGATTACGTATATACAGTAGCTATATAGATTTATAGTCACTTGTTTTATCAATTTGTATATCTTGAGCACTAATCGTAAGTAGTAGGCTAATTCTGTTGGTTATTTTTGCACACTGGTAGAGAGTGTATTTCAAACCATGGGTCGCAAAGACCTCACCGATGGATAGCGAGCAATAATGTATTTAGGGCGGACAAAGCTTCTCAAACGATTAGAAAAAAGCAAAAAAGTAGCACAAAAATTTTTTGGAGACCAGGTTTCACTTTCAAAAAGTTAATCTTCAAAATATAGAAAAAGTATTCGTTTCGTTTGTGAGATCTGAATTACAGTCATTCTGAAAAACTGTGATTTTGAACGATTTGGGGTTGAAAACAAAAGAAACCAAAAAACGCTGTGTTAGAGCTTGGTACCTTGAAGGTCTTCTTCTGTTGTGCCATTTGAGTTGTTTTTCAAAACCTTTTCTTCAAGGAAAACATTTTCTTTTTCAAAAATGTGGCTTTTATTTCGATCAATAGTTGAGCCTTCACAGTAGAATACAAGAAGTGCAGAAATAAAGCAAATAAAAGAAAGAATTTCTGCACACCCAACAACTCCGCAAACCTACAAACAAAACATAATACTCATTTTTAGAAAAAAATTGAAGTGAATTTCAATAGGAATACACAATGCAGTTTGGTGCAAGGTCGTATTTAGTTAGAGACAGGGCATTAACTTTCCGCTGAAATGTGTAAAACTTGTCTTTTATGTAGTTTTGCATCTTACTGGCATTCGAATAAATACAAAGCTTCATGTAAAATTTCACATAACGACCGCTAAAACTCGTGACACCAGGGAAGCACTCAAAATGAGTCACCTAAAAAATGTCAAAAACCGATAGCATTCACCTTTTACCAACCGTTAATTCAATGCCTAAAAGATAAAAGAATTCTTTTTAGAGACGAGCTGCTACTTCTCTAATTGCGTCATCCGAAGCGAATCGTCTTTTTTTTAATTGCTGAAAGATATTTGATGTATGTACCGCTTCAGTGTGGATAGGATGCAATGAAAACAAAAGCCCAGCTACCAAGCATTCAAGGCGTTTTGACGAGCTAAATACAACTTTTCGGCAAAATATGTAAAACAAGCAAGACGCTATTGAATGCAAGAGAATGTTGATGGCGTGATAGGGAGTGGTCCAATCTTCCCAGATCGAATGAATCCATCTAAATACTTTAGCCATTATTTAATTATAATTGTCTTAATACGTAAAGTGCTTCGCTGAGGTTAATACCTTTTTAAAGTCTTCAGCTTATGGAAAAACGCCAATAGGCTGTTAGATATTAGGCTGCGCTCTACTTCCATTAGCTGTAAGTCAACTTTGTCAACGCGATACGGTCAACACGAGTTGTGAGTTCAAAGTCTGCCTAAATGCTGCTTTGTTGTGATTTCTGCAAAATTATTTTTCGGCAATCATCCTTACATGAAACGAGTGTTACGTGCCATAACCAAGGACACAACGGGCAACTCAAAGACATGTCTGTTGGTGAGTGCGTAGATCAATGTTAATTTCAATAACCCGTTGAAATGCATGCTGAATAACTTATAGACTTAGGTTTTTTGTTTTATATTTTCGTGCATTTTGTAGCAGCCTTCGCATCGTCTACATATTCTGTACATAGGCTATAAAATCCGAACACCATACTGCTATTCCAACAATAAGGTTACAAGTAGGTAATAACTCAAAAATGCGCCTGAAAACAAGTTGCTCAGTAAATATTTTCCTGTGACCGCACAATAATGATAAAACCACGAGTGATCGAATTTTTCTCTATTAATAACAATTAGAAAATTTCTTAACAAGTTGCGATCGACCGATTGGAAACAAATCCATGAATAAAAAGCTACTTTTGTTGTTACCCAATCTCTTTCTCAAAATAGGAAAATGGATGATAACTTTGAGGCCCAAAGAACGAGAAAACTCCCCACAGCCTGAACCAGAAATCACATAAAGACAATGATTTGTAAAATAATACGCGGCGGAAAAAGACCGTAGCAGCTAGCAGAATGGGCCAAAATAAGATGAAATGTTCCTGAGTTGAATGACATTAGATCCTACAGGAAAGGTTTTGATTCTGCCAATTTTGTTGAAATGGGAAATCTAAGCAAAGTTGTCTCGGTTGCACGGAAAGCGAGAGAAAATACAGGGAAAACAACAAAGCAGAAGAAGTGATTCAGGGAAGACTGAGGTGGTATTCTATGCCACCAAGTGCTTGGTAGACCGTACGCCCCAGACACTAGGTGAGTGAATAGAAGAGGTTGGAGGAGAGAAGAAACAAGCGGCTGGAGTTGGTTAAAGTTACGCACAATGTTTGGACAGATTAATTTTCCATGTCAGTGTTCTGCAGAAATAAGTAATTGGGACTTTTTGAAGCCTGAAACAGTGGAAGATGAGAGAATGGAAAGTTTCTCCCAGATATGTTAGAGAGTTTGTGGAGAAATGACGGCAAAAAGGAATAAACGGCTAGGACGAAACCAGAGTTTGAAAGATTGAGAATGGAATTGGCAAACGTTTTGCTGCGAACCAACACAAAGTTTGCAAAACAGTGCAAGTCTTACCCGAAAAATGGAGCAAACTAGACTTGCTGAGAAATAATAATTGCTTCAGTGCCATAGTGAGCAAAAATACCAAACCTCCTTATTTAAAGCAGAAGGATAGATCAATCAATCCAAATTACAACACCATGATTTACAAGAGAGTTAAAATAAGAAAAGCAACACCTTGACAAGAAAAGATATGATCAAATCCACAGCATGAAGGGTGCAAAAAGCAAGGTTTATGCTGAAAAAAAGTAATTCCTGGGTGGAGAGGAGCAAGCAAGCAGAACCTCGTTTGAAAGGTAGATGGATGAAAAGCCACTATAGAAAGTGTTGATAAGCCTTGATTTCACTTTGAGTTCAGCTGATCTTGAAATAAGGAAACAGAACGGCAAACCGGAGGGGTGGTGCAGTGGTAAGAGCGTTAATTTCAATTTCCTTGACGAGTCTTACCAAAAGACATTAAAAAATGCTATCACAGCTACTATGCTTGGCGCTCAGCACGATAAATAAATTGTGTAAAAAGTGCCCGAAAGTTATTTTGTTGTACCCTCGGGAAGACACTTAACGGGATTCATCCATCATCATGTCACAGACATTTGGTGAGGCCGAACCGTAGTGGCGGCCCAATCTGACTAAAAGCATGCAAACAGAGCACAAGCTTTCGCGCATTAATGAATTATCGGCTAACAAAAAGCCTGTTTATAGGCGGACAGGATAAAATGAGTCTTGGCAACTGACAGAGAAATCCCAGATCCTTCAAAAAGAAAAAAAGATGAAAGCGAAGACGAGAAGAAACCCGTCTCCGCGTAGCTACGCATTCGATTCTTCATATGTCAATAACCAGATCAATGTGATGTTGCCGTTTCTGATCTCGTCAAGTCTGGTCAAAATGCCCTTTCCAAGAATCTCCGCAAAAATACTGGGCACTCTCCAGTTAGAAAAAGCTTGTAATTATTACGTCAAGACATGCTTTAATAAATGCTACGGCAGATATATCATTTTTACACCTACCAAAACACTATTGGAATTTATCCTAGAAGATGGACAATTTTTCTCTATATCCGGGAAAATTTTGACCCAAAATCTGTTCCGATCGAGCACACGAGGTTTGGTGCTCGATCTATTGACCACCCCTGATATAAACAAATACTTTATTGTGCTCGTGCTGGTCTATTTTGTTTGACGAATTATAAGATAATCAAAGCAGCATGGCGGAGCGATGAATTGAATACCGCACTTGTAAGGTCTGTGCCTTGAGCAGGCATTCTAGAGCGTTTTGTTGCATGCGGCATGACCAAGAGGAAATGTTCATCAGCTTGATCTCAAGGTACATTTTGGTTTTAAAAATTGCTCGCGCCGACTGCATCAGTTATGGATGGCTGTTCATCGAGGACTGCGAGGACGTTTCTCACTATTCCGTACTTCCTTTTACCTTAATGTCATTGAGTTGGTTAAGTCCTCATCGCTTTTTAGTATAGTCCTTTCATATCAAAATTAATTTTGTTCACAAACTTGAATAAAAGAATGGTAACCGGTCTGTATGACATATGACTATTTTTACTCCTCATGTGATCACCCCAAAAGTCATTGTTGAATATCTCTAAAAGTTCTGTTCGACCCTGAAACGTACAAAATTAAATAAAGATATAAAAAAAATATCAAAGTTTGTTCCAATATTTCTATTTGAATATCAACAATTCTTAAAAAGTTTGCTCTCCCCACCACAAAAACAAATGCTTGTTTTTTGCTATTTCAATGCCAAAACATGCTTGCTCTTATAAAATGCGTTTCATCTTTACATAAAATGGCTTTTCCTGTTTTTTTACAATAGAGTCGTAGAGAAGCCTGTCATCCTGTCTCCTCTTCCAGCCTTAAACACAGATATTTCTAAAGCCAGGGGCTCGGAACAAATATCAAACCAGGAATATATCACATTAAACATATCGAGTTTTCAGGAAGGAGAGTCTCTATGCCTTAGTTTTAATGAGGAAAAGCCTGGAGCGCCCACTCCACTCCCTGCGTCTTTTTAAAAAGCATTGCCAAAACCAAAATAACCTGCAAATCCAAAAACTGTTGATTGGTATTGATATAGCCCAATGCAAATATTAATGTTTTCATACCTTCACGTCTGGATTTTGTACTATCGCAGGAAGATCGTCATAGAGAAATGGAGCAGTGACAACATTGGAATAACTAATGCAAGAAACCAAAAATATTACTACCAACTCAAAATTCCAATCATTAAACGAACTATGCATTATCGAAAACTTTGTTTATCAACTCTTCAAATAAGCTGATATACAGTACAGTTTATTCAATTTATTTATTGAGTTCAAATAATCTTATGAACAGTAAAGTAGTCAGTATAAGAATTTGATTAACCGTCCTGGTACTACCGCAGTGACTTCATGTTGCTGCTCACTAATATACGGCTAAAATGTTATTTCAAATTGTTTTTTATGTTACTTTTTTGAAGCTTTTTTATTTTTGCTAGCCTCACTAAATTTTGCTCTCTAACTGTCTATAAATTTGTTTTCTAAAATCCGCAATCTGCCCTTATTTCTCGTGGCCTTCGGGCGCAAGCTGCGACACGATTGTGAGAAGATTCATATCATGTAACGAAAGCACGCCCTGAAGCAAAATTGTGTGACAACATTGCTAAACAATCATTTATTGTAAATGCCGGTTAGGCAAAAACAGTTTTTCCAAAAGTGAGCAAAGTGACAGATAATAAAGAATTTGTAAGATGCAAAAAGTTAACAGTAAACACAACAATGCAAAAAAAGAAGAAAAAAACAGGTATTTTGAATATTTAATAAACTTTTTGTGATTAAAAAAAAGGGAATTGTGATTATGCAAAACGTATTACCCTTACATCTTAATTAGAGCGATTTAGGTAGGCCAAATATTTGTTTTTTTGTTTTGCCACTAGCTTTGTAAGTAAGGCCGTGTTCGCACATAGCGGTTTTCGCAACCAGGAATAAAACTTCTTAACGATATTTAGAGCAAGTTTTGAGACAAGGCTTCACTGTTTGATACTTTATGCGAAGAGAGCGTCCCTCTGTTTGCATTCAGCATCAAGCAGCAAAATCTTGTCTCAAAGCCTGCTCTAAATATCGGTAAAAAGTTTTATTCCTGGTTGCGAAAACCGCTATGTTCGAACTCAGCCTAAGAGTCGGCTTTGACTAACATTTGTATCGTTCTATTCGAACCAATTAAAAAATGAATAGCTTTTATCTACGTATTTAACAAGTTACGTAATTAGTCGATTTGACAGTAGAGAGCTCAATGATCGAGTCAGAGCAATAAAATGAAATAAAATTTATTCAAGTTAAAAGCACTTCAACAGTCTGTTTCCCCTAACGTCTCGTCAGGAGATAGTTCTAAAACACAACACTGGTATAAGATAGTGTGAGTGAAATCCAAAATCAAAATTAAAATTAAAATTAAAAAAATAAATTAAATTAAAATACAAGACTCAAAAATCAAGGGAAGGTAAGCTCTACAGATCTGCCTAATTCAAGCGCTGCTTACTACAACTAGCAGATAGATGATGGTGTTGTCATGCGCGCTGGCGTTTGTAAGGCGGAAAGTCATTGAATTTAATAGTTTGTTGTAATCAGCAATGACTTGCCGCCTTACAAACGCCAGCGTGCGCGACAACACCATCATCTACCCGCCAGCGGTAGCGAGCATCGCTTGAGTTTGGCAGATCTGTAGAGCTTACCTCCCCTTGAGTTTCGAGCTTTGTATTTTAATTTTAATTTATTTATTTTATTTTTTTAATTTTAATTTTGAATTTTACCCACATTATCTTACGCCAGTATTGTGTTTTAGAAGTACCTCCTGACGAGCCGTTGGGCGAAACAGACAGTTGAGGTGTTTTTAACTTGAATAAATTTCATTTCATCTTATTTAACAAGTTAGGTAGTTTTTAGATTAGAAAGTCTGAAGTTAATTAGCTTTTTAACAGAACTGATTCTGAAACAACTGCAAGACTTCTGCTGCAAGTGTTGGTGATTGCTGGTGTTTCTTGTCTTGTCTATTCGAATGTCATCAATGCTCCTTTACTTTATGATGATCAGACAGCCATTCTTGCGAATCCCGATGTACAGGTGAAACCGAGAGATTGATTATATCATTTTACTTTTGTCGCATATAAATTTACATTTTAGAAGGGAAGAATTTAGCCCGGGCAACACACTTTTTGAGAATACGCTTTCAAATATGTCGGAAATCTGGTTAACCCGGAAATCTAAACCATTTGCAACATTGAAGCAAATTAAGTTGATGAATTATTTACGCTCCGATTTCGAGGAAATGTTATCCCAGTGTTACCGGTGGTCACGAACTGATGTGACGCTATTAGTTTAGACCCGCTTTCAATTTATTCGACCACTTTAGTAGGAAATTATGTCGTAAGCACTGCAAGAAAGCTCAGCTGTGAACTTTCTTTTTTGGTCTCTAACTGTCAGTTTTCTTTTTGTACCACTTCTTGATAAATCAGTTTGATATCATTAGATGAAATTTATGGTGAAATCCCTTTAAGTCAATCTATTACAAGTCGCAGTTGAATTATCGTGTTGATAGGTTATTTAATTCGTTCCAGTAGATAAAAAGGCAGTAAAAGATTGAGGTAAAGCGGTCTTGATACAGAAGGTGGATGCCAAACTGGGTTTCGTGTAAATATCGCATATCCTTTCACGTATAATTTAAATCTTATGAGATTTTTGTTTTTAGGAAAAAACTGAATTTTCAGTTTTGTGGTCAAATGACTTTTGGGGATTTTCTATGCAAGCGATAGGCAGCCACCGGTCATACCGGCCGTTTACTGTTATTGTGTTTCGGTAAGCATTGCTTTTTCTTTCAAAAAAGCTAAGTCTTGAGCAAAGGACTGAAAAATGGTAGGCCTACCGTACAAATTTAACCACAATGAAAAGGTTGGGTAAAAGAAAAATAAGTTTTGTGCTTTCATGAAGAAGACAACAGATAGATTATTTTAGATTATTAACTGTCACACGTAAGTGGGCTAATGCTTTTGTTGATTGCAGAACCATCCACCACTTTTTTGGGAACTGGTCTACAGCTTATCACGTGGTCAATCTGATACTCCACGCAATTGTATCTGTGCTATTTTTCTTTGTTTGTCGAAATTTTGTTTTTGACAAACCAGCCACCTTTGAACCCCTGGTCGCGGGCTTAATGTTTGCCTCACACCCTATTCACACTGAAGCGGTTGGTATTACAGCCAAATTGTGTCGATTTGCCTTCCAATGCTGTCTAATTTCTTCCAAGGCAACGAAGAAATTGAGCACTAGTGTTGAGGAATTGTGTTGTTTTTGTTTTTAATGATCAGTCAAAGGATTGACTATTATTCTAATTCAAAATTGGATACAGCAGATCATTATATCTATAATTTCTTTAACTACACATGAAAGCATCTCTAACAATTTAATTACAAGTGAATGGGAGATTGATCCTATGCAATTAGTCTGCCTCCATATGAAAATAATTTCATATGAGTAAAATACTAAATAAATTTTGCTAAGGACGCCATTTGTCGTAACGTCTACACAATTTGCCGACTTAATTGATAAAGACACAATAGATGTTATCCTGCACAGTTTTCTGCAAAAAAATAGATTCTCATACGTCAAAGTTATGTTTGTTGCTGAGTATTATTCTTCTTCAAGAATACTTGGTAGGAGTTTGGTTCGGTAGGAAGCTTAAATCTTTAATTACTGAAATAAACTGATCTTTTTAACAATATAAACCAGTCTCCAAAATTTGTCGTATGAATGTCGTGTATTAAGTGCTACATTTTTCAGGTTTGTGGAGCAGTTGGCTGTGCCGAATTACTCTCAGCAATTTGTTTTATGATTTCTCTTCTAGTATACAGTGAAACAAGCCCTACCGATGAAAAAGCGGACAGCGTAACACTTTTGGAAAAGCCAACCCACAGCATTAGAAGGCATCAAAGTAGGAAAATTTCCAAAACAATTTTTGAACGGCAGTTTGTTTAAACGAAGCCGACAGAAATCTAAGCGAGCTCCGCTGGTTTCCAAGCTTTTGCTCCAACGGATATGGATAGAGCGTCTTCCATTTCGCAAAGTCGTTTAGCGTAAAATATAGAATAAGTTTTAAAAAGCTAATTCAACGTAATTAGTTGCGCAAGTAAGGCTTTGGCCGAGTGTAACCTTTGATGCAAAAATGATCACTAGGCTTTATAGTGATGGAATTTTTTGAGTAAATATGAGGTACAGGGTGAGTCACGGGAAACGGATGTTTTTACGGAAGGCAAAACTCTGCGAATATTTTAACAAAAATTTTATAATGTACATAAAAACATTCACTAAACTATGCCATTATGCAATATTTAGGAGCGAAAAATTATGTTTGACAAATGATGGCCATTTTTACCAGCACAAATTTGAAGTCGCTTTCTGAAGTTAGCTTCCACTTTCACTAAAGTTTCTTCACCTATTTCTCCGATATTTTCACGTATTGCAGTCTTCAATTCTCCAAGTGTGCGGGATTTCCCAGCATAAACGCGTGATTTCAAAAATCCCCACAGATAAAAATCGCACATGGAAAGATCGGGTCAACGCGGAGGCCACGGGAGTTCTCTAAAGAGTGAAATGACATGATTAGGAAATGCAGCTCGAACAGCGGTCATGGAGGCTCTCGCTGTATGAGCAGTGGCCCCATCTTGTTAAAACCACATTGATGCCCTATTGATTCCTTGTCTGCGAAGCTCAGGTAGGAAACAGTTTTCAAACATTCGAATATAGCGGTCTGAAGTAACCGTAGCTGTCTCTTCTCCTTCTTTGAAAAAGAACGGACCAAATATCCCGCACTTTCCCAAACCACACCAAACAGTCACTTTTGGGCTGTATAGTGGTCGCTGATGTAATTCACGAGGATTTTCTGAAGCCCAGTATTGAAAGTTTTGCTTGTTAACTGTACCATTTAGATGAAAATGGACTTCATCACTCATTATTAAGGTCAAATCCTCATTTTCTTCAAACATGTCGAGCATTGTTTGGCAAAACGACAAACGTTGTTGGTAATTTCGCAGATTCAATTGTTGGACAGTCATAATTTTGTATGGTTGAAAGGCTATGTCTTAAGATTCGCTGCCCAGGGGTTTGACTTATTTCCAGTTCTGCAGAGTGTCGCCTAGCAGAGCGCCTGGGACATCAGATGATTGCTTCTCTCACTCGATCCACATTTCTTGATGTTCTGGCGGTTCTGGCAGGGCCAGGTGATTTGGTTTTCAATAATGAATCAGTCGTTTTTAGTGCATTAACCCACCTAAGAATGGAATTGCGGCTTGGTACATTACCGTGACGACCGATGTTGAATCTTCGCTTGAAGAGACGTTGAATTTCAGTCACTGATTCACCCTTTTTCACGTAGGTGTCCCAAGCAAACACATGGTGTTCAAGACTCCACGGTAGCATGAGAAAAAGCAATTTAAAATCAATTTAAAATTAAGAAGAAAAGCAATTCAAAATTAATGACTAGCAAATACAAAAATTAACACAAAAGATAAACAAATAACAACAAACTAAACGGCATCTCAAGCAGGTTTAAAGACTACCTTCCTCACTCCCTAACCACTTACTCTAGAAGAGCAAGGGGCTTTCTAAAAACATTCGTTTCCCGTGACTCACCCTGTATAACAAATTGTTAGGGAGCTTATCCCCATCCCGATCCATTTGGCTCCCAACTTGTACAATTATTCGCATTTCTTTATCTAAGACTTTTTTGAAACGTATTCGATTTGATAATCAGATGATATACCTGTGTTTAGCTAATGGAAGCCTTCGACATCGCAAAATCTACAAGACTAAAGCAAAAAATTATTCATATGTTGATCAGAAAATCGAAGAAAAAAGTACATCATTTTATTATCCGTTTCACAAAACTCTAATTTCTTTAATCTTTGCTACAGCAGCAATGCTCTGCAAAGAATCAGGTAATAAAATAATAAAATTTCGTGGTAAACAATGTTGTTTAGAAATAGCCGACATCAGCATAGGCCAATTAGCTTTGATCTGATGCCATTTTACAATTAACATATCAACTTTCCGTCAAATTTGCTCAAAATATTGAGTAAAACAATTGACACAAATATCAAAAACTGAAACAACAGCAAAGACGATAGAAGGATTTCACCCGTGCTTCACCGGGTTAGAATAGTGAAGCTGCTCACCCAGCATGTCGTAAGAAGCGACTTTTGGGTACCCACCAATGGCAGTCCACCTTGTTGGTGGTGGGGCTACCAGTCTGTAATTTGCATTTACGACTGGTTCGAAATGGGCTGCCAATTTTCCCCTAGCCTAATTCAATTAGGTTGATGGCGTGAACCTGGATTGCTGTTCGGGCATACCTCCATCCCAAGGAAGAGGAGGGGTAAACCAACAACAACAACAACATAGAAGGATTTAATGAATGAATTGCAAAGATGCAGTCAGATTACTGTGATCGAGGCTTCTCTGTTGCTACTGCTTGTATGTTGATCATACCATTATGCAAGAAACATTGCAAACAAGGCCTACCCCTCGACTTAAAAAAGTTTTGGCAAGATATTAAACAACAATTACTTTTGTAAAATCGCACCGCATACGGGGAACAACTTTTGATATTTTTCTTGGCAATACTTAAATGGGCCTACCGGAGTCAAGAATAACAATTTTTGAGTAGTCATGGCCCTTTAAGCGCTGCTTGTTGCGCTTACGAAATAAACATGGCATTAAACGCAGCAGGGACTTTAGAAAGTTTGGAAGAAAATTAAAATAAAGCAACACCCTTGTGTGAAATCTCACCCTATACAGGAAAACAATTTTGCTTGAAAATAGCTCAATGGGCCTGCCGGGGTTAGGGCTGAGCATCTGGGTAGAGACGTAGCCATGTTTGATAAACTGGCTACGCCTATGCAATAATCAGGACAAACCTCCCTAACTGTTTTAGTGCCCCATTTCCTGTTTATTGCAAGCCACCATATCTTTCAAAATATGCAAAATACTCATTTGACCCCCGAAAAATAAAGAGGTCTTTACTCTATTTCGTGCCAAATATTACTCTCAAAAATTTCTAAACAAGGTTTTAAATTTTGTTTTAGGACAAAAAACCCTTCAGTTCTTTCCTCCCCAACGAAACAGAGCGTTATGCCTCTGCTTTTCTGTAAACTCTCCCAGCCAAGCTAACTAGGCTCACAGTAGTTCGTGCAAGCAACCATTTTCAATTTTGAATTTTTCTTACAATGTGATAGCAACTTAGCCTTTTGACCTTATTGCTCCGCGTGCACCAAAGCAGTTCTGAAACATGTTTATTATTGAAAAAATCCATAATTTAGGCGAAAAATATTTTTGTAGGAGCCACCGTGCTAGGATCAATTTTAATATTTGAAATAATCAAGCAGCAATCGAGAAGACACGCTTCAAAACCTTCAATATTTGATTTGATTGATAAACACTTGATCTTGAAATCAACTGTTATCATTTTATGGGTATGTCATTTCTTTTTGCTCTTTTCTGAAGACCTAATAGATTTTTCGTATGTGGATCTATTAATTAGCTTAAAAGTTATCAGAAAAGAAAAGCTTATAGATAGATTTGATGTGTCGTTATCAAGATTTTACCAAAAAAATAAATTTCAAAACGTTTCAGCTCGTTTTGAATCAATTTTACTTACTTATTATTCGACCGTTCTCATTTATTCAATAGTGTGTATGCATAAACTCTTGTGGATCTCAACGTAATGTCGTTCTTTTGGCTATATTTTGGTGGCAGTTTGCTTTCAATTATGCAGAAACAAAACAAGCCTTGCTGTGAGGAGATATGTCTGCAAATGTTGTGGTCATAACATAACTTGTAATCTCAAACAGGGTTTTGGTCTTTTATATTTTCGTTTATGGATGATGAGCTGGGGCAAACCAACTTACACTGCAACAGAAAATCCAGCTTCATACGCTGAATCTAGACTTACAAGGTACGATACTTGAAAAATTTGATCTTAAGCATTTCAGAGTGGTTGCTAGACATATCATGAAAAAAAGCTTTTGTGATTGAACTGCTGTGTAGTCAGAACAATAGAATTAATTATATTGAATTATTTCTCCAAGTTATAATTTTTTACTCTTTGATTACGATGCATAAAAACATTTTGGTTGCAGGGTAATTATAGAAAAATTTATGTTCAAACCCCTTTAATTGCTGGCACAGTTCATTTCTGCAACAATCACTACATTTATTGATCAGTGAAACTGCGGAAAGAGTATAAAGGATTGTTTTATTCTGTATTGGTGTTTCTTCACATAGTCTCATGTATCCCCTTGAGCGCAAAGAATGCAAGCACGTTGTGCGAGATATAAGGTTAAATTTTGTGCTGTCTTGGCATGGTTGCAACAAACGAAAACCATTTTGACGTAAACCAATCATTAAAGTTTTGTTTATGTAACTTGTTTTAGACGGAGGGGAAGCGAAAAAATATTATGAAAACTCAAGAGAGACGAGTACATAAAAATGGTTAAAAGCCACCTCTCTATATGCGCAAAAACGCAAAAACCATGCGACACTGCATTGAAGTCTGGTTGTCTGCTGGAATTGTCATTGCAAGATATCGCGATAAAATCCGGTGCTTCGTGCATACAGCAGTGCATAGGTTATTTTGTGAGAAAAATTAAGCCAAAAAATGCATTTCACTGTGGGAAGAACAAAAAAAGGATATACAGGGTGTCCAAAAGTCTTGGGCACATTTCAAGTCCTCATTTCTGCTGATCTATGAATGGTAGTTGAATGAAACTGTTGTCATTTGAATGCTAAATTCATTAAGTTTTTTTTGTCATGCTGATAATTTTTTCATATATTTTCATGTAGCTTAAATAACTAAAATAACCTAGACCCACCAATGGCTTTCACTCAACCAGAAAAAGCGTTTTATGTCCTTGAACTTTCAAAAACTGATTCAGCGACACTTGATGATCGCGTTCTCTTGCTCTGATATTCTAGGTCTTCAGATGTCACACCCTGCGACTTCTTTTTGTGGGTTTCGTGAAAGCACTGGTCTATGCGCCTCCCCCTTTCAAAAAATGTAGCTGATCTCAAGACCGAATAATGGAAGTTGTTGCAACTTGCAACCATATACAACGCAGTGCTATTACGCATTTTAGCAGGAATTTGACTATCGGCTTGATGTGTGGCGTATGACTAACGGTGTTTACATTGAACATCCTTGAACATTCTATAAAAAACTTGAGACTGCAAGCTTTCAGAATATATCAGATGCATTGTTATTTCCTTATTAGTTTTTGACATATTCAACGTCAAAATGTGCCCAAGACTTTTGGGACACCCTGTATTATGCACATTAAAAAAAGTAAACCAATTTTAAAAATTTTTGCTTTCTGGCACAAAAATTTACTGAACTGCCTTTATCTTTTTCTAAAAGTTTACTTCATTAGATTTGTGTCATTTACTATTGTATATTTAGAATTTTGACCTACTTTTATTTGTGTTGGTTCAATTTTTTGTTGCTTCTTTGCCCAACAAGGCTTAGTTACGACTATTCTTATGGTACTATACCATTAATAAACTCACCATTGGATCTAAGAAACTGCATATTACTGGCTTTTTTGACCGTGTGTGTCGGCGGTGTAATCTTGTTCTATCAATCTTTGTGGATGAAGGTGAGAGGATAGGCTCGTGATTTGTGATTGTTTTACACAATGACTTGGTTAAAGTAAGCTACAAAATGTGCAATAAATGAATTTATTCATGATCAAAAACTTGGATTTGACAAAATTCTTTAACCCTGCTCTGGTACCATGGGGTCAATATGACCCAAGGCTTACTGATAGGCTAAATATTCCAAACTTTGAGAATATAAGCTTTCATCTCGCTTTGTATTTTCTTTTCAGGTTCTTGTTAACTGTTTCTGTTCATTCAATCTTAATTTCAATGCTGTCCTTTTTGTCAATTTCATATTTTATTTGTTTGGGGTCATATTGACCCCATGAAAGAACTATTTATTTCGTTGATTGTTCCTCAAGCTAAGCCCAGATTGGTAACCCCTCAAAGACGCCAGGTTGTGAAACAAATCATTTTCAGCAGTAGGATTTTACCAGAAGCACCTCTAGCTGTTTAAAACATTACCCAGCATCGTCCATCAGGGCGCACGAGATGCTTCCTTTGTCCCAGATCGAAGGACAAAAAGTGCAGACTCACCTGCAGTAAATGTCATAATACCACTTGCGAAGAACACAGCAAGATGGTCTGTAATCAGTGTCAGAAGTAAAATATTCGTGTATTGTGCACTCCACTATATTTTTGAAGCAATAAACACGGATTGATAACAAATTGAGTTTTTCTACTGGTGTCAAAATGTATTTTCAGTAATGGGGTCATATTGAGCCCAAGGTACTGATAACGTGATTTTTTTCATGCTACCAGAGCAGGGTTAATTTTGAGCAGTTTTGCGTTATTGATGCTGTTTTTAGGAAAAATGGTCAAAGGCATATTTAATAGGATTTTCAATGATGGTACTTCCCTTCTTACCAGCTTCAAACCTCTTCTTTCCTGTTGGCTTTGTTATTGCGGAAAGAATTCTTTATCTGCCCAGTTCTGGATTTATCATACTTTTTGTAATATTGGGAGCACAGTGTGAGAAAATCTTGGTGTACTTTCGTGTTTTTTATTATTCGGCGTTTATAGCTTATGCACAGCATATGTAGACAATGCGAAGGCTGCTAAAAAATGCACGAAAATGTAAAACAAAAAGCCTAAGTCTATAAGTTATTCAGCATGCATTTCAACGTGTTATCGAAATTGACACTGACATACGCACTCACCAACAGACATGTCTTTGAGTTGCTTGTTGTGTCTTTGGTTATGGCACGTAACGAGATACTACAATTTTTATGAGGCAGACAGGTGATCGAACCAAGCACCCTATTCATCTTAATGGTCCAGTCTGACAAAAGACTGGCAAACAGAACCTGAGATTACACGCAATGAATGAATGAATAAGTAATTTAGTTTGACCAGTTGGCCACTAAGAGTGACACGACAGAAATTCACAGCTAGTAAAGCCGACAAGGATACATTTTTTATAGTGATGGAAATTTTTCCTGTTCTTCAACGACTTTTTAAATTTGGTTTTATCGCATTGTTGAGCTTTTATTTGCTACAAACTTTCAACAGAAACTACGTTTGGACGTCCAAAGAAAATCTTTTTAGGTACGTTGATATCAAAGTAATTACTTTACTGTTTAAATTTAGACATTGTAGATAATAGAATTATAACAATGCAAGACCATCAGTCTGCTGCTACTTCGTTCAGTGAGAAATTTGTAGCTAATTGATGTGTGCATGAGATTTTTAATTTTTTCTTGTCCACACAATTGTGGACTACCCAGCAGACTTATTTTTAAAACCACTTTTGTGGATAGTTTACCCGCCGAAATGTGATTTACCTAATTATCTTTCAGCATTTGTGGTAGTAATTGTCACTACTGAATGAAAATTCAAGAATATGAAGGTAGTTAAGTAGATAAATGTGGCAACAGCATGAGTGATTTTAGCTTGGGATTAAACTAATTTCCCGGTACCCAAACTTTATTTTGGGCCATCCGATTCAAACCGAAGTTTGCTTAGTCTGCAAGCATTTACCACTCTTTTCCATAGGCAGAATAGTTTGTTTTATACGGAAAGGGGGCAGAAAGCATTTTTGTTCCAAAATAGTATTGAAGACGTTTTTTGGAGACCAAGTTTTCGCCGAACTTTTTTGCAGTTTCGGCTTTAAACAATAATGAAGAATTTTTTTGAGAACTTTTTAAGTGGTTTCTTGTTATTTCCGGCTGAAATTATGGTGAAGACCTTTCATGTGATCAAGATTTTTTAAATTACAAGAGACTCCCAGAAAAATCCAGGCGATCCCACGTGAGGTCGCGGCTTTTTTGGGATCACAAAATTGGTTGCGCTAGCAAAAGTAGGTGGGAATGCAGCAATTGTAAGGTTTGTAAAGAACTCTCAGGTAGGCTGCTACCTCGACTTTTGAATGAGGAAAAGAAGGTTGAGAGGACGTATGTACGTACAGTGACGGCAAAAGTTTAGAAGCTTTTCTAAATTAAGTAGTTTTGTTCGGTCACCAAAATGACACCATCAACAATGGTTACCACCCTAAATGATGTGCAGTTAATATTTGTGATCATTTATCATGAAACAGCGGCAAAGGCTAAAAACGATTCCTATATTGCTTTTAGCCTTTCGCTCTACTCAATGGTAAGTGATTCTTTTTGCTAACTATACATAAGCACAAACCTTCATAAAAAGTTTGCCTCTTGTAACTCCGGTACATTAAATATTAGTTGCCTACAGATGATGAATTTTCGTGCATATTGAAGGTGTTAGACGTATAATAACTTCATTAAACTTTTGATAACAAAAATATGAAAAGTTATCAATTGATTTTTAAATGGTTTCCAAAAGTTTCTCAGGCACTTTAAGGAACATAGCTGAATATTTTTGTCCAATTTATCCGAATATATAAATGTAGTGACTCATGTCAATTTTAGATCAGGCTTGCAAGCTTACCCTGAAAACGCTAAAATTCAGTACAATATAGGATATTATCTTCAAACGCAAAATAATTTTTCGGAAGCCTACAAGCATTACAAAAGCGCCTTAAAATTGTATCCAAATCATTTGGAAGCAACCATCAATATTGGAGGAGTTATGGAAACTCTGGGCTATCCAAAGGTTAGTAGCAACAGGTGTACTCTACGGTAAAATACAGGGTGTCTCAAAAGTAAGTATACACTTTCAAATTTGATTTTCTTTTCAGGGACAGAGCATTCATTTTTTTCAGAGAACATAGCGTGAATAACTACTAAATTTTAGGTATACTTTGCATTTTTCACCACCCCACATAATGACAAGAAGATAACTCGAGGAATGAGGTGCAAAATTGCTTTTTGGCAAGAAGCTATGGATCGGTAATTCAAACTCAGCGCCACTTTAACGAAGAATTTGATATTAATTAAGCTGCTACACGACGAGCAATTTAGGCAACTTCATCGTGAATTTACGGCAACTGGCTTTGCAGCTGACACACAACAATCAGGGAGACCAAGGAGTGAACGCTATGAGGAAAGCATTCAGGAGTTAAAAGAGGCATATGCATTGAGTCAAGGGAAATCCATACATCGTGCAGCGGTAGAGCTGGACATCTGCCGATCATTCATTCAACGAATGTTGCGCAAAGATAGTAAGGCTTTTCTACATGAGTTGCAAACTGTACATAATCTTGAAGAAGAAGATAATACCTGCAGGGTAAAAATGTGTGAAATGCTGCTCAACCACCACTGCGAAAACAACCCATCCATCCTTGACGACATTTGATTCGGCGACGAAGCTGTTTATCATCTGTCTGCAGGAGTAGTCTGGCACAATACTTAAATATGGGAAACAAAACATCCTAAGGCTATCCTGGAGAAAGAGCGTGATTCATCTAAGCTTGTTCTGCGGTGAACGATCTCCGCTAAAGGCATCATAGGCCCATATTTTTCCGTGATGATCAAAGAAGAATCACAACTGTTACAGTGAAAAATATCTGAAAATCCTTGAAAGTTTTTTCCTCCAGAGCTGAGAAATAGCACAGTTGTTGAAAACTGCTATTTTCAGCGAGATGGTGCTCCTGCAGATTACGTCAGGCAAGTCAGAGATAACTTAAATCAACTTTTTCGCGATAAGTGGATTGGGCGCCGAGATCCTCTCTAATGGGCCGCTCGTTTATCTGACTTCTTTCGGGCTTCCTTAAGAGCAAAGTTTACTCCACAAAACCGCAAAACCTTGAAGAATTAGTACAATTGATTAGAGCATCATGTGAACTAATTACACAAGATTTGTTGTAAAGTGTCGGACGAGAATGCATCAAAAGATGGCTGAAATGTCTCGAAATTGGTGTTTTTCACGTTGAGGTTAAATATCCTGTGAATAAGTAAATTCAACGAGATATTAGGAAGTTAAATTTTTTCTAGTTGTCTATAAAATATTTTTGCAAACTTGAAAAAGCCATTAGATTTTTAAAGTGTATACTTACTTTTGAGAAACCTTGTACTTCGCTTATTTATAATAGTTTTTCTATTCTTGACAAAAAAACTTTATTGCAATTTTGTTTTTGTTGGGTAAGAGTCACGCATTCGCTCCGTGCCAATAAATGGGCAGAACCAAATGCCTATATAGTGGGAAAAGTACTCTTCTTCCTGAATAAAATGTTGCATTTTTCGAAAAATTTTTGAATTGATTTAAGTAGGTATTATTTTCTGGTTGGAATTATTATAAATCGGCTCAAAAAATCTTTTTCAAAAACTTTTAAGTTTTAGGGGTACCACGCTTGCCCCCAAATTTTTAACGCATGCCAACTACAGTAAAATATTCAACTGCTTGTCACACTTACATTTTAGATGGTAAATATGACATGTTACATATTATTTCAATCAAAATTTGAAGGAGATTATGTTGAAATAAACACGAAAAATGATTTGCTAAAGATGAAAATTTATAAATTTTAAGAGTGGGCTGTACTAAAGGGTGTACCAGAAAAAGTGAACCGCTTTTGTTAAAGATTTTTTCGGTTATAATAAAACCGAATTTATTGAAATTTTACCAAGAGTAATCTTAGGATATTTTCAACACTTTTACAAAGTATCTAAAAGATCAGTTGCAAATTGTGCGAGTATTGCCAAATTCAAAAGAACGTCTCAAAAAATGCAATATCAGAGTAAAATTCATTTATTTTAGCCTATGCTCAAGGTAACCTCCATCCTCCTCCACAAATAAACGAAGTCGTTTTTTCCACAAATAATTGTTTTTGCTTATTTCTTCTATCGATATCTTCTTCCATGATATTATTATCCTGTTACTAACGCCTGCTAGATCAATTTGTCTTGCAATCCTCGGTAAACTTTCTTCTTCAAAGAGTCCCGTATGGCATAATCCATCGGGTTGCAGTCAGAACTTTGCGGAGGACATTCATTCTTCTTGATAAATTCTGGTGCATTAGCCTCCTCCAGATAAGCCTGGGTTACCCTACTTGTGTGGGAAAGAACTCAGTCTTGTTTAAACAATTATGACGTCACAAAGCGCTTATTCAAGAATTACTCGCTTAATTTTACTCTGATATTGAATTTTTCGAGACGTTCTTTTGAATTTGACAATACTCACATAATTTGCGACTGATCTTTTAGATACTTTTTAAAAGTGTGAATAATATCCTAAGGTTACTTCTGGTAAAATTTTAATAATTTTGGGTGTATTATCGACGAGAACATTTTTAACAAAAGCGGTTCACTTTTTCTGGTACACCCAATATAACAATATTATTCAGTGCCACGGTGCAACTACTACTATCAATTCTACCAACAGTTTACATGATGAGTCAAACAATATAATTAGGAATGCTTTATTTTGCAGATATTTTTGTGTATCTAATAAATGTATGGGAAACCTATTGTAAGATAATGTCTTCAAGTACTTGAAGTAGTTCCAAAATCCACCAGGGTGTTGGATTTCCTGCTGAATTGTCTCAAAATGTGCTTCCAACTAATGGAAATGTCATCAAAACTTTTTACCACATTTGTCAAAATCAAATACAAGCTACCAAGCTAGTGCCTTCAATTAATTAAATTAATGCACAGCTTGTTCCTGCCATCATAAATCTCTGAATAAAAGCTTCATTGTCTCACATAACAGACAAAAAAGTAGCTCAAATGATCAAAGAACTTTTGTATAGATTAAAATCAGTGCGATCGCAATCCGAAGATAGACTACAGTCACCAGCATACTTGACAAAGTCGGAAGTATTTAACATACATCTCTCCAAATTGTTTGATACTACTTCATGCAAGTGCAACTTTGAGTTATGTGCTCCAGTGCACAAAGAAAAGGTCACCTGCTCTCAATCATTTGAAAAGCAAGCAACTAAACGAGAATTACCTTTTACCTAAGATCAACAAAAGCAAAAAAGAATGGTAATAGGGAGTGTGGATGTCGCTGTTACAATGAACAATGTAAAGCGTTCAAAAAAGGTCGTCGAGAAGTATTATTACAAGCAGAGCCATCAAGCTCTTATGATACTGGATCTGACTTGGGCTGTGATGCAAGTATGCCCGCGACACATTTTAACAGTGACAGCAGCAAAACCTTGGATCAACCGATAGTACCTCTGAAGATGAATGGCAAAGTTTATCATCAAGGCGCAATGTAATTTCCACCAAAGCTTGTGCTCTGAGCACTAAAACCTTTCTTCCCACCAACTGTCCCTGGCCATGCTGGACTGTAAAGTAGAGCAGCTAAATGCTCCCGATGCAAAACGACATTATACAACTTTCTACAAACGTTCTATAAAGCTTCAAAAGACTCTTTTGAAAGATAACGAGATCCAACTACATAATGGAATGTTTTATCAATCATGCTTTAATGGTAAAAAGATTTTTGATCGAGTAAGATTGGCTGTTCTTACACATTTTTGTGCAGGAAACTTTTTTACTGTACTTAAAACCTTCCGAAAAGAAATTAACATCATTGGGGAGAATTGCTTCCTTGCACTGAAAGAGATTACGGATTTAATATACTGTAACATGTCATAAGCATCATGACCGATACAACTGCTGTTAACACTGGCCGCACAAACGGTATGTGTGCACGAATGTCCCAGTTCATAAACAAAGAGTATAGCCATGATGTGTTGTCCTAGAATGCCTATACCATTGTGTAGAATTATATCTTGATGATATAATTATAGCATTTGACGGGCAAACTAAAGCATCTGACAATCTTGTATCGGAATCTGTATTAAATCTCATTTCAAAGATCAAAAAAGATGAACTCATCATATCCGATCTTCAACAATCCAGTATCAAGCCCAGTACCCTAGCATAAAACGTGATCAAAGATGCAATCTATCTAGCTGCAATCAACAGTCCATGAGAGATGACCAAGCTTGCCTTGTAGCCCTTGTGTGCTTTACATTTATGGGATGTTCCACATGCAATACAAAACTATCTATTTCGACAGCAAGAAACACTTCATAATGCTAGGTGGCTGACAAAAGCTGATGAATATCTTGGAAATTCTATATTTTTATTTTTTTAATTTGAGCGAATCATGGAGAACAGTGCTTCAATGTATTTGTCAGTTTGATCTGAACGTTTATACGCCAATGTTCTTTTCAGTCTACACGAAACCAAATGCTGTAGAAGGACCCGCTTCAGTGTTAAATCGTGATTTGATGAAATCATCTCAACCTGAAATAGTAAAATACACCAAATCATGCTTTTTAATACATGAAACAACCTGGTTGTGACCAAAAATCGTTGCATTGTCTTGATATTCAACAAATCTTCCTGTGCAAGCTATAGAAGTGTCATAAATATCTACTCCTTCAGCGGATGTAATAAGTATGCTCTGGAGCAATTGCCCACTGCCTGCATTTTTTTTATTGCAAGATAATGTTCTCCTTGTCTGTTCTTGGGCCAGCCAAAAGATTGGATATCATTTAAAAACAATCAGATGGCAAATGAGAGGCTGATGGGCAACATAACAAGATGTCTGAAGCATAGAAAAGTCAAGAACAGTAATGATGGAATGGCAGATGAGCAAGTGCAACAAACTGATAACAAAAGCCGAGCATATGCTGTCACAATGGCAGGTGATTTGGATGAGTTTTAAGTGTAGACCTCAGACATGGAATGCGATGTGAATTTGTTTCTTATCTAAAGTGAAGTTAAAGCAGTTTTGTAATTTTGTGAAACATCTTCATTGTTAAACGTGATAGATCTTGTGGTTAGTGGTGCTTGTACATCTGCATGTATAATTCTTTGAAGAAAAAATTCATTTATCACGATTCTCTGGAGAAAACTTACCATTTTATAGAAATGATATTTGCCATTTGTGATAGAACAAAGTTAGTCCTGATACATGTATGACGTTTATATAAACAGGATTTTTTAATCATGATGTAGAAATTTTCATTGTGAATTGTAAAATTTTTGAATTTTTTTTAGCAAATCATTTATTTTGTTTACTTCAACATATTCTTCTCCAAATTCTGATTGAAATGATGTGTAACATGCCATACTTATAATTTAGAATGCAAGTTTGACAAGCACATGAATATTTTACCATAACCAGCCAATGATAAAAAATTGGGGGTAAGCGAGGAATCCCCACAACCAAAAATTTTTGGAAAAAAATTTGGGTCAGTTTTCCGATATTTCTAACCAGAAAATAATACTTACCACATATGTTGAAAATTAGCAACACCTTATTCCCGAATTTGTCGTGCTTGTTTTTGAAGATTTACTATCTTTTGGCCGTAATTACTTTTTTTTCAGAATATATTATTCTCTTAACCAGTTAACTTTTCTTCGACGAAATGATTTCGTTGATAAGGTTTTAAGCAAAATCTACTAGTGTAAGGCTGCGTTTGCGCACAGTGGTTTTCACAACCTAGAAATTCTGAAACAAGGCTTCACTGTTTGATACTGTATGCAAAGAGAGCGTCCCTCTGTTTGCATTCAGTATCAAGCAGCAAAATCTTGTCTCAAAGCCTGCTCTAAATATCGGTAAAAAGTTTTATTCCTGGTTGCGAAAACCGCTATATGCGAACGCAGCCTAAATTAGAAATAAAATATCAGAAGTTTTTGAGGAAGCATAGCAAAATCCAGGATTTGTAAAATAACGCATTCCCTGGTTTCTTTTTTCCCTATTGGGCTACTGTTCATAAACGAAATAGCATAGGCCTACTGTATATGTGATTTTGTTTTCTACTTTCTAGGAAGAGGCATTAAAAGCATTCCAAAGAGTGATCGAGCTTGATCGGACAAATTCATTCGGACATGCAAATCTCGCCCGAGTGCTCTCGTAAGCATATCATAAATTATAGTCTTATAAACTCATTTTGGGTAACTTTTATCAAACGCAAGCGCAACAACAAGCTCTTGAAGCAGATTTACAATATCTTGCATTGCTTTTTCACTAGTTGAGAAAAATTATTAAATTGAATTTTTTGTTTTCTATGGAAGAGGGTGCACATTTTGGATATCCATGCAGAGAATAAAAATTAAGAATTTCAGCATGGTATCAGGTCTCCGTCTGGCAAATATTTTGGCAATAACCTCGCTAATTTGCAACTAAATTTGCAATTATTTCTTAATTAATTGTTTTGTCTCTCCATGTTTCTTATGCAGCGGCGACATAGGAGAGGGGTGGTCTGAATGATATATTCTAGGGGATGTCATTCCTGCAAAATTAAAAAAAGATGGTGGCATTTGATTGATAATTGCTTAAACCTGTAATATTGGAGCCAGGAATGATACTGCTATATAAGGTAACACCTAATAGCAACTTGTGTTTGTAAAAGGTCATTACCTTTAATCAATGGTTGCTGAAAACATTTTTTTACCTGCAAATGGCACTTCTTGTGTATGTGACATCTGGTGTCATGGACTTTGGTGACGCCATTGCCCTTATTTCTCTTTCAGCAGTGATGTTTTACCAGTGTGAGGTTTTATACTGTGGTTAAGTGGTCGGCAAATTGTGCTGCTGCCCAATTGTTGATTTATTGATAGTTTTTAATGATGCGTTTATAGCTTGGAATGGTGGGTACGTGGTGTGTATAGAAGCAAGATGATCAACGTAAAAAAATTAAACGATTTTTAAATCTGGTCTCCAAAAAAAACGAAAAAGGTAATCGCCATTAAAAAACGGTAAAAAGTTTGAACTAAATCTAAAAAATTTATTTTCAATCAAGAATTTGTATTCAAACCTACATCTCAATTAGTTTTCCACGATGCTGCTTGGGCCTCCAGAAATGATTGACATGTGGATTTGTGCCGCCTTAACAAAAGTTTACCGACCACCACTGCAAGCAATGTTGCATAATTTTGACTAACTAAAGTATTTAATGTGCTTTACAGAGACTTGGGTCAGCATCAGAAAGCCATAAGAGCTATCGAAAAAGCATATGCAGATATACCATCACATGTGGGTCGGCTTCAACCTATTTTTAGCGTTAGCAACTTATTGTACAGAAATTCTGAAAAAGCCAGTAGTATATATTTTAAATGGTTACATCGAGTATGCCAGGATACGAGTCATCCAGTTGCTGCTGAATTATGTTCCCAACATTTTGTTGATGCGTTGAACGCTTACATCGAGAAGTTAACACTGAAAGGTAAGTCTGCGTTGTATTGGTACTACCACGAACGGATTCAGCTCATAGTGTCAGGGGGCAGATTTTATAGATATTTAGCTGTTTCCTATGTTTTTATTTTTGACCAGAAAAAGACTAAAGTTTAGAAATAAAGCTATAAAATGGTAAGCTAGTTAGAAATAAAAAAGCAATGACCAAGAGTATAACCAAATATATAAATTTTGGTCTCTCTGATTTTTAATTTGGTAATTTGTACCTCACATATATTTGATGAACTTTTTTCCGGAGATCAAAGTTTTGTAGCTCTGATATCTAAAAATATCTTCTTTCCATAATCGAGTTCAAAAAATTTAAGGCCAAGGCTCCTGCTCCCCATCCCAGCTACGATTTATGACAGCTTTCCTTAATACGTGCTGGGCAAGGTCGCTGTATGTTACAAAAACAAAGCCAACAATAACATTAACAAAAAACTTATAAGCAAGCTTAAAAGAAGCTATGCTCTTGAAAACAACCAGTTACTTCTTTTTACAAAAAAAAATTCATACTTTTGTATCATCTGCGTCGTTTGAAATATTTTGCTGACAAACTTTCTGCCATTTGATGTACTAAAGCCACCGCTACAGCGTAGAGGTGAAAAGAAGTCTATAAGGGGCATTAAAGGGGATTTACGAATCCGGAACTTTTTGGAGTACCCAGGGGTCTGCTGTTGTGCCCCCCCAAAAAAACAAAGAGCACAAAACACGATTTAAAACGAAAAGTGGCAATAATGACATCACAAAGAGCAATAATGACATCGATTCAAAAAACGTTGACCTCCAAAAAAAGATTGTAGCACAAAAATGGGCAACACTATCGATTTTAAAAAGTTCATCTCCAAAAAATAGTCTTCAACTTGACGCAGGCAAAAAAATCTCAAGTCTTCCAAATTTGATGCAGGGCCTAGATCAGCCTCTCAGCGGCCCTGCTAGCGTATTCATAGGGGACATTTTGTCATGCTCTTCTTTTTTTGCCCCCGGCAACAAAGCAAAACCATTAATTTAATTTGTCTTTATGCCCCACCAATCAAAAATTCTCGGTGCACAAATGGCTACCGGTATTGCAGCAGTCTCGTATTGGTCTCCCTACTGTAAAAGAGATTAAAATATTTGCGTCACGAGTCTGCTGTGACACAACAAATAAATTCAAAACGGGCCCATATCGAAAAAAATAAATCAAATTAACGCAGCGAAGGACAGAATTGGTTTCAATATAGCGTTTTCAAAATTATACCTATACAGTAAGTGTTCATTTTCTTAGGCTATAGGTGATTGATTGGCTCTCCCTCCCTTTTTGACGGCAAATTTGTTAAGAGTCCATTTATTGTTAACCATCTGTAAGCAATTCAGGTTTCAAAAACTTTTTTAATAATTACTCTTTAGATATTTACGATATGGCATGCAGATACTTTTTATTTTATTTTAACTGTGAGAGTGGGAGAGTTCTTTTTACACATCGCTCAAAAAGGGACTGATGGGCTGTTGTTGTTTTGCAGGCAAGACAGAAAAAGCGGCTCAAGTTCATTATATTGCGTCAAAGATAAGCACCATTGATCGTAAGATAATGAACGCTGTATCAAGTTCATTTAAAATTGGTCAAAACATTGAGGATGTTTTCGCTCTACTATCGAAGTGAGTTTGATTTTAAATAACGTCGCTGGGTTTGTGAGTGATGATTTGATCTTTATTTCCAATAGCAAAAAATTTTGTTTATTTTATTAAAAGTAAACTTTTTACTAATCTGAAGAAAGGTTTTAGAAGTTTTTCCTTTTTTTGACGCAAACCTTATGAAGAATTTTCTGAACAGTCGGACTATGGTAGGATCTATGTCTGGAAAACTTAAACCCACCTTGTTAGCAATTTGCTGCATAATCTCTCAATTGTGAGCCGGTGCAACCTCTTTTTAATTTCAACCGTTTTCTACTGAGTAGCTACGAGGCCACTGAAGAAACGCCAGCTTGCATTCCCAATCAAAATAGCGGGTGTTAAGGAATTTGCGGAGCATATACTACTTATGCGATTAGGCTATCACTCAAGTCTTAATGTAAACTAGACCAAGCTAAATAAAACACCTAACAGCGCATAAAATTAAAACAAAACGAAAGCCTATTTTTTATTGCTTTGAGAGAGGATTTTGACTGTGTGAAAGGAAAAGCGCCCTTTTTCTCAGCTCAAAGACTCTCAAATTGCAGAAAGAGTAAATTGGCTACATTTTTTCCTGGAAACATTAGAATCAATTGTTACAGAAACTTCTGACCTGATGTCCCGCCTAATGCTGTCTTCTAGAATCAGGCATACCACAGGTTCTACTAAGAGATTATAATTGAAATAAATTTAACAAAAAGGGTTACGAAGTTGCTAGTAGATTGAAGAATTTAGACTAAGATACGATGCGAAACGATGCAGTACGGTTTTCTGTAAAATAATTAACCCACATAACTCAACTACACAAACGTAGATTCACTGAAGCACTCAACTACTATAGCTTGACCGGAAATCAGACAGTAGATTGTAAGTCTTCGACTAACAGTTGCTCACAATACAATTTAACAATAATTTACTCAAATTCCAAACTGACTCCGAGGGCAACAACGGTCAGCTATATTGGAGAGGCAACAGTGATTAATTAAAAGGCAAAGTAACTCTAAGTTATCTAAAGTCTATTAATAGAGGACGAGGCGCGCGAGAAACAAGGCTAAATAAGGGAGCATCGAAACAAAGCAAACATGAGCTATGCGATAAACAAGGGAAACCGGGTTCAAACTTATGACGAATTGAAAAGGTAATACTTGCTGCAACATCAATAAATAGCATAGGGGAGCAAACAAGATTTTGTAAGGATGGACTATTTCAAACTATAGTGCTCTTTTTTGTGTCAAAGTTGATCTCTTTGTTGCGTTAAGGTATTGGACGCCTGTATATAAGATCTTTATTCTTTTATGTGGTGATAGGGCATGAAAAAAAGATTTGGTACCTTATTACTATATCAAGACGCACCCCTGACGTAGTATGCATTACAGTAATGTCTTGTTACTTTTAACATGAAAAGCGTTAATAGGAATAATACAAACATATGTGTGAGGTGGCAGTCTTCGCGACTTACATCATCCACTGCACATCCAAAGACTGCAAAAAGCCTTTTCCTTTAACAAAATTATTTTTCAGCACCAAAGCGGTAGTGCCGGATAACGGACGACATGAGAGTGGAGAAGATTTGTGGGAAAAAGCTAAAGTGTTATTTCGAATGAGAAAATTTTCAGAGAGTAAAGTTGCATATGAAAGCTATTTAAAATCCTATCCAAATAACTTGGAAGCGCTTGGGCAATACGTAAGCATCTTTATTGTTGTTGAAAATCATCAAAGCAGTTCTAAACACAAGTGGTGCTTAACATGACTTCTGCTATTGTATTGCATCGAATTGTATTAAATTTTCGTCTTTTATTCTTGCAGGACAACGCCAGGTGTGCTAAACTTTGGACAAATGTTCAGACCTGATTTGGAGTTTCCAAAGTTTAACATTCTTTTTCAATTGCTTGATAGCCACAAATTACAAAAAATTCACCCCTTAAAATCAGCGAAAGAAAAATTATCGTCAAGTGTTTTTTCCAAGAGCACAGCAACATAGTCATCGTGAGATTTAAACACGAAATAATTTGATCGCTGGCGACATATTTCTGTGATGATTTAATTCACCCGAACTCGTTACCAACTACCCTTCTATAAGTGATACAAGTTTAAGTTTTGAGAAAAACAGTGCTACGTCAAATTACATCATCAACGATAGTGAAAAGAAACAAAGAACCGAAAGAAATTAAACAAAAGTAACTGTTGTGAAAATATAGAAGTTTACTAAAGTGGTAAAACTTTAATGAGAATTTCTAATCTATGATCTTCAAAAGTGCTCTCCTACCCCCAAAATACATAATTTAGATATAAGCCTATTTTGTTGAGATATGATTTGATGTGATGTGGCATGATAAACAAAGCAAAAAATATCTCAACTCACGCTTTGCACGTGGGCACAGCCAGGTATAAGACCTTTGGCGCCATGGGTCTCCCAACTTTTCTGAACCCAATGAAGTAATGAAAGCATTTGAAGTAGAATGGCTGCAAAACTTCAATCTATAAACATGATCAACGAACAAATTTGAGGTTTAGATTTACAAAATTAGAGGTTAGAAAACTGATTTCGAATAAAAGTTTAACACAAAAACAAAACAACACATTTTTGCTCCCCCCCCCCCAATTTTGCTTTCTGGCTATGTTTATGCAGGCTACAAACTTTGGGGATATTTACAATTCTCACAAAATATTACATTCAATATACTGCTAATGTTCACATATTCATATCAAGGGTTTGCTGAACACTGTTACAGCATTGTTTGCAAAAGATGTTTTGACGAATTTTTCAGTACAGCAGAATCCGCTTAATTAATCTACTTAAAACCAAAAAGATTTTGGGTTTAATAAGCGGTGGAATTTATTAACCATCATCATAAAGATGGGTAATGTAGTGTACATATAGAAACCCTTTCTGAACAGTCAACTTTAGTTTTCTTATCAAAAGTAAAAAAAATATGAAAAAGACAATAGCGTTTTTTAAAAGGTTTATCGTTTTTACGAATATACGGAAATATTTTTATCATTTTAAGTTTTGCTTTAAAATGTTGAAATTGTCAATTTTAAGTAAATTTGCTCAGTGAAAACAATTGCTATGGTTTTTAATTAGTTGGCCAAACAAATTCAATAAAAAAATGCGCCAGTTGCACGCAATTCACTACTTTACATCAGTTGTTCAGGCAAGAGCCCAAGCGTCCCCATAAGTACTCACCTAATTTCTAATTTACGTACAACCAACAAAATAACCAAAAAGAGTAATATTTCATTCTTGGCACTTAGCAGTAGATAAGATTTTTCAAAACAAAAACAGGTGGTTAAAAACTATGCTACATCGGTAGATCTGCGAGCCACAGGTCGGATACCATGGGCAGGTAACTTACAAATAGACAACCTTAAATGACGTTCAGCAAAAACTAAAATTCATTTCTAAAACTTGCTACCGGGCAGTTTATCTACTTTCAGTTTTCTGCAACTCTAGGAAAAGCAATAAATTATTACCATTAGTGTGGAGCAAGAAATACAAAATTTAAAGTATCCATTTTTTACGTCCTTGTACGGACGCATGAGCATTAGTGGGTTAATTAAATTTTTATTCCAGAAATCGTTATAAAACAGATCTATGAGCAAATTTTTGATCAGCGGGCAATTTTTTAATGCAAAAATTTCGTCTGAAAGCAGATTGAGCTCAATACCCGGTTGGATTTATAATCCAAGGATTTATGAAGCGACTTCTGCTATATTAGCAAAATCGGCTTTAAAACCATATTTGTTTTGCAGGGAAGCTTGCTATCCGAACTAGGCCAAGCAGAACGTTCAAAAGTTGTTTTGTCACGAGCTACTGATCAAGATAAATACTGTGATTTGTCTACGGGCTGGTACAATCTTGCTTCGTTTTATGGATCTCATAAGCAGCATGAAGAGGTGAGAATTTCTGATACGGTAATGACTTTTTGCAAAGGTACAATCTGTATATTTATTTTCCTACATACCTTTTTTTCTTGTTGCGGAAAAAATAACCTACATTTAAACCATTTTGGGAAATCCCAGGATTGCTTATACAGTGCGTTTTTAATCAAATATCGCAGAGTGCATTATCAAGGAAATAATAATGCAAAATTTACTCTGGTTTTTAGCTTAATGACTTAGTACTTTATTGCATTAATCTATTGTGTGATGCCTATAAATCACACCTCTTCGTCTGGGTTATTTCAATGTTTTTCAGTTGTTTTAATGGTAAAAATAAAATTTAAAATAGCCTGTAACAACACACGAGCTCTACGTTAAAACAGGGGAAATTATCGTGCATAAAAACAGAAAAAGACGGGTGCATTGGACACAATCCCTGTCCCCAATCTCTGGATAGTCCTTTATCGCTCTAAACTGCGTAGCTATATGACTGTCTAAGACATTGGCCACTTTTTATGAGATTCCATCTAAAACTTGGAATATTTGCATTGCTTTTGCCAATTTACAAAGCAACGTGCCACATGAAATTTCTAAAGTACAACATACTTATATTTTTGCAGGCTATCATTCTGTTGTCAAACTGCTTGAAGCAAAGAAAGAATGTGGGAAAAAGCAACGATAAAATATCGTCTGCCATACACACACAATTGGGAAATCATCAGATACAACTTAGCAAAAAGTTGAAAGATGGTGGTAAAAAAGATGAATCAAAGATGACAGCTCAAGAAGCTGCAGAGGTGAATTAGCAGCCCGATAGCTTAAACTACGTTCAGTTCAAGCAAACAAAGATAACTTAAAACAGAACCTGAGCATTTTTTTACAACTTAGACTTCCTGTTTAGACTATTAGGCTACTTTTGACTCTTGATTGTTTCAGCACAAAACTTTTATTCGCTAACCCGTTTTTTTGGGACCTAGCATAGAAATTAATCTGTTTTCAAAAAATTGCTCATGTTTCACGTTTGTAAGTAATTTAACAACCAGAATTACCCTTGTAGACTGAATCTACTATGTATCTCTATTTCATATAGGCTTTTTTATCTCCATTACCCTATGATGCTAATTTTTGTTTACTATAATGTGTCAAGCCTTGTCACGACAAAAGCAAAATATTTTAACTTTGCCTTTGATTGTCAATAACAGAAAATTTACCAGCTCCATGTTTGAGGAGATCTGCGAAAATAAATTAACTTTTGTATCTCCTATCAAAACGTTTAATTTTGCCCATAACTTTGTCAGTGTGAAACGGTTACTGTAGAATCACGGAAACAGGTTATTTCTAATCATACAGGATAGTCTATCACATGAGGATAAGAGGAAAATTAAAATAGCATTGCTTTATTTTTTCAAAATAGCTGTTGTTCATACGAAATCGACACTTTCGTTGCGATTTCAATTGCAAAGGCTTGCTAAATTATTGTCTTTAATCCTATTTTTTTTAGTTTGAAGCATTTCCTTACAAGATTTTGATAAAAAAAATACTTATGCTTGTTCATATAAATTGACTTTTCAGAATCTCCGAAAAGCATTGGAAATAAATCCTTTCGACGAAACAGCGCAGAATCTCATCAAGCAAATCAAAAACTAAGAAGTTAATTTGCTTGTTTATCAACTCGTGGTCTGGCTTTATAGACAGATTACGCCTTAAGCTTAAGTTAAAGAACATTTTTTAAAAAGTCCTTGTTCAGACAAAATTTTCGTATTAAAGGTTGTGTAGACAGATATCATTCCATGAAGGGTTTTTGAAACAAAGTTTAGACGGCATGTTAGATTAACAGTGGTGGGCAAGTTATACTTTTTTGAAAAAACTGGGTAACATTTACAGTTACCCAGCAAAAAAAGTAAATTGGTTACATTTTCAGTTATCCATTACAAAAAGGAACAAGTTACAATTGCAGTTACTAGCTACAGTTATCTTCAATGGTTAAAATTTTTGATGCATAATAAAAGAGTGACAAGTTTTCGTTGCAAGGCGAAACAGCCAAACCGCCAATTGAAAATGGGGTCTAATTTGCTTAGAGAAAGAAAGTGCAGTCAAACCTCGGTTCTCGAACACAATTTGTTCTGGAAGGCTATTCGAAAACCGATTTGTTCGAAGGCCGAATCATATTTTCCCATTACAAATAATAAAAAAGAGATTAATTTGTTCTATGCACCAAAAAAATAACTTATTTACCTGGTTACACTATACCAGGGGTGGACAATTGTTTTGGCCTGCGGGCCGCATCACGGTCATGGAAGCTAGCTGAGGGCCGCATTTATTAAGAAAGGCATTGCGAGGGCCGCACTGAGGATTGAGGAGTCGGTCGAGGGCCGCATTCACCAACTATAAGTGGCCGAGGATGCAATAGCCTGCGTCAGCTTCATGTTATACGAGACCTCCTTACATTCACCTTATACCGCGCGTGGACACGGTGGTCTCCAAAAAACAAAAAAAAGGTCATCCCCCTCTAATTGGACGAAAAATGCGTCTGTACAAACTATCAAAGGCTCTTTTCAACGTGGCATGTAATACCTTTTTCTTGCCTCTGTAATACGGCAATTGTTTCTCCACTTATCATCGTAAATCAGCTTTACTAAAGTTTCAAAAGTGTTCGCGGGCCGCACAAAATGCTCTGGGGGGCCGCACTTTGCCCACCCCTGCACTATACCCTGTACATTATAGTATAAAACCATTTTTTCAAAGAGTAAATAAAACACAAAAGTTTAAATAAAACGAAAAATATAGCGAGTAATTTTATTGTAAATTTAAATAGTACACTACTATATTGTACATGTGTACACCTTTTTTGATGCAAAGTGATGGGAAGAAAGGGATGAGCTATTTCTTGGATGGGAAATCCCCTTCCATAAAAACTTCTCATAACTGTAAGGGTGTTTTCTCTATTCTCTGCCTCTTTGGTTCAGGTAAATCTTTCTCTTGAGTTGTTTGAGAACCGAATGTTTGTTCGAGGACCCAGTGATTTTCATCTCGAATTTTTCGTTCGAAAACCGAATTGTTCGAACTGCGAGACGTTCGAAAACCGAGGTTTGAATGTACGAGTATATAATCCTAATGCAATACCGTTGCCCTTCAATATTCCAAAGCCATCTGCACTCTTTTCAAAAGAAATTGGAAGCCAGCGAACGGAAAAAGAATGTTGATGGGTACACCTCAACTATAGCCTTAAACCATATTGACGATGTTGTAAAAATTTTTGACTAACGCATCAATCTTACTCTACAGTTTCTGCTAGAGTTCTATGTTTCATGGTAATCGCAAAAATGCGTGGCTTAAAAATTGGCCTCCAAGGATTGTCCGTAAAAATTACTACAAAAGGGATTCGAACTCACGTTCGCACCAACGAGTGACGCGCACTAGTTTCGAGTTCACGGCAGGTCTTCACAGTAGGACAGGTGTAGAACCACTCTATTAACATAGCATTGTGTTGAACTGTAGATGCAAGCACGTAGAGCGTTGGCATATGTTAACTGATAAGCCAACGCGTTCGTAGCGACTTTGTACCATTTGCGAATATGCTCACCAACGCGATTGGTAGTAAAGTATCACATTGATTTTTGATTGGATAAGTGAGACCAACTATAGCCTTACTTCAGGGGAGAAAATATGCTCCATCTCCTGTCGGTCATTAACAAAATGCTCGAAACTCACTCAAGACTTTACTAATACTTCTTGATTTTAAATCGAATTTATTTTACATCATCTCTGATAATTTCACCTTAATCGATCAAGATTTAAAACTTCAAAATTTTCAGTTGGTCGAAAGAATCTATTGAAGTAAAATTGCTCGTGCAAAAACGTTAACTATTCCTTTTTTAAAGACCAATCAATAAAATCTCTGTTCTTTTTGTTGTAAAAACAAAAAAACAAAAAAACAGAGAGTAACTTGGACTTGTAACTTTTACTCTGTGTAATTGGTAACTAGTTTTGTTACTTCTTCAAACTAGTAACAAAATTACTATTACAGTAACTAGTTACTACTCACCACTGGAGATGAATGTAGACCTACCATTGCTCTGCTAATGAATTATAGGAAAATTAAAGCTCTTGTCGACAGCAATGTTACAATTTAGTACCGGAAACGGATGAGCGGTGAGTTTAATGTAGGGTTACCATATCTGATGAGGCAAAATTCCGGACACATTTTTCGGTCATGTTCAAACATTTTAAGTATTGCCGGCAGGGTTGCCAGAGTTGTAACTCATGGTAAAAAATTGTTACCATTTGCGAGCAAGTTAGAAATTTGTTACTTTTGTTATGACGCTACCGACGGTTGTTGCTATTTCACTTGATTACGACATATATTTTGGGCCTAATTCAAGTAAATATTTCTCTGAAATAAGTTGGAGGTCGTGCTGTTTTACCTCAAACAGAGATGTTATCCAAAAAAAAGGTCATCACCTGTCTCGCTATCAACAATTGTGCTACTCACTGTAATCTTGACCAAATCCAAGTGGTCCGTTCAAACCAACCGGCCGGATTTGGCCGGCCACGAACGGGCCACTTATGGTGACTAAACACTACAATTCCTGACATTTAAGCACTTTTTGGCATTTCTCCCTGACGCAGATTATAACACTAAAATCCCGAACATGTCTGGGAAAATCCTGACCTATGGCACCCCTAGTTTAACGTTGATATTAACCTTGTGGTGATTACGCTAAGCCAATTCTCTAAAAGACGTTTTGCTCTTTTTCCAAAAACAAAATCCGTGTTACATCAACTGAATTTGTGCTTCGAAATTAGTAAATTTAAGTTTAGGATACGTGACTACTTTCCAGAAATAGGCGCATTAAAATTCAAAATTGTGTACTTCAAACATAGTGTACTCGATTTTTCCCTTTTGAATCTCTGCTAGCGCATTCTGAGACCTGGCCTGGTTTAACGTTATTAGGTCGCGGAAATGTCTTTTGCAATAATTTCTACAGCTTGGTAATTTGAAAAAAATCAACAAAGCGTGCTCGAATATCTTACACTGTAATCTTTACTGCTTGCGTAATCAATAAATTTTATTTTTGAATCAATTCAAAAGCGCAAAAATTTTCAAAAGTATTAAGGGCTCTTTAAAACTGATTGCACTAATTTTTTGATAAGCAAGAATCAACTTAAATTCAATAATTCTCAGCAGCGAAACATGATGGACTAAAAGTCAAATTTCTACCGGCAGCCAAAAATCTGCGGATCTATACTTAGGTCGCAACGTTGCAAGCGGCGTAGCAAAATCAAACCAAAACTAGGGCCGGCGCCGACCGTAATGACAATTTGCCTGACGTGGGCAGTACCTCGTTATTTTTTCGGTAACTGCAACTTTGCCACTTTTCTACAAAAGTAGCCAGTTCGGTACTAGTTACAATTTAGCCGATGTTGAAATTACTAGTAGGATTGGACAACATATCCGAAAACTACACAGTATTTGGCTATATCCGGAGCTTTTTTGACTGTCAGTTTTCCGGCCGGATAATAACGAGCCAGAGCATCTATTTTTAGCTCGTTTTTTATCTCGACATGAACCACTTTGAGTAAAAATTAATGGAGAGGGTCAAGTTTTACACCTCAAATTAAATGCTGATATCAAATATTACGTACAAACGTAGGTATATGTTTATTTGAATGTACCCAAGCTTGTAATAAAATTAACAATGCAATGAAGATTTGCTTCTTCTTGCGTTGCTTTTACGCACCTAAGCAATGTGTGGTTGTTTTTTAACCTAATAGGAAAATCAAACTTGGTGAAACAGTGAAAAAAAAGATAATTTTACTAAGATTTTCGTGGATACAAAACAGTGAAATTTAGAAGTCCATTTCTAATACTTAGAAATTTATGTAAGGCAAATGGTAAGAGGAAAAAGTTTATTTATGAAAGTATTTTTCTGGTGCTGATTAATCGCTAGACTCTTAAGATGAGTGAACTTTACACATTTCAAGTAGGCTCAAGACAAAAGCCTATACTCTTTAAATACTGTCTTAAGATTAAGGATATATAGTATTTAGCAAAGCTGGACCACATATACTTAACCAAATTATCCACGAAACAAAACCCGAATAAAAAAAATAGAGGGAAATTTTTTTCACAATCTTTTATATGATAAAACAATAATGGTACAAAAGGTACTGGTACCATTAGGTAATGGTACAAAAGTCCCTATGCTACAAGTACTTGATCAAAATTATAAAATTTAATCCAAAATTTTTGGGTCTTTTTTGCTATCAACTATTCTTCAACAGGCGGTCCATATCATCCGAATGGTTATAGTAGGTGCGATCTATTTTTCGCAAATGGTTTTAAAGGCGTGTTTGTGACGTATAACCACCACCTATAAAACAAACACGTAACAAAAGAACACGGGAACACAAATAAAGCTTATTTGCAGTAAAAGAAACGTGCATAAGCAAATAGTAAATACTATGAAGTTATTTATGAATTACAAAGGAATTTAGATTTCAGATTATCATACATCAATAACAGCAAATACTTGAACTAGATCAATAAAATCGTGTCTGTAACAATTACTCATATAATTCAGCAAGCCTACGTTTGTCCAGTATTACCAAAACAATGTTGAATCATTTATGTAATGCAGCACATAAGATATACAGAAAGTATAATTTGACATATCGAACTATTTTCAAGCGACTATCATTAGCCTGCAGATTGCAATCAAATTATTAATGTTTACCTTTCAAACGGTTTAAAACTATTAACAACATAATGTGTTAAACATGCTGTCAAATTAGATCTGAGTAACTTTTTACATAATCTTATGTTGAACCTCACAAATGCTAGCACTTAGATATTCAACTCGTTTTAGCCAATTAAACGATGTGCGTTCAAAACTTAGTTCTACCACAGCGGTTTTTAAGGTGGAACGTGAGCCCCAATGGTACAGCAGGCCTATCGCAAAATTTTGGTGGAGCATTGTGGTTTGAGACGTAGTGAATCATTTCTCGGTCTACCTGATGGCTACCATTGCATCCGATTTCAAATTGAGACGGAATGCAAAATGCAAATGCACTTGTCTACAATTAACTTGATTGGTAGATGTTATCTAAGCTGGCAAATACAAAGTAGTGTTCAGAAAAAACTTTAAATTAAGAGCCGAGCCAATAGCATATTACTGCTCAATTGTAACTGACATGTGTTTCACTTTTCATTGGCATTCGTGTTTGAGGCGCCTGCAATCTTAAAGAGCCACATTACTCACCCTTCGGTTCTGATGAAAACCAAATAATAGAAAGAAATTCTCGATACCCTTTTTAGCTTATTTATCACAACCACGATCGCTCGTACTTAGAAACAAATTATAAATGCTACTTTCTTCAAATCATAGAAACTACCCAAAATCGCTGTAAACAATGACCGAAGTAACACTGCTGAGGCAGATCAAAAAGAAAGCACCGATTAGAAACATGCTGCAGTCTGCGTTAGCTTTGAAAAAGCATTAAGTAAGCTTAATCAATGCTGCTCTCTATGAATGAGTAAACTTACCTCCTACCCGATAAATGTAAAACAAATTGATTTTTTACATTTATGGACGTAAGATAACTTGAATTTAAAGTCACAATCACGTCTCAGTTTCGCGCTATTCGCTCCTCTCTACCTACTATAAAAGGCCTATTAAACTAGTAATTACATTCAAAGTCTGTAATAAATAATTTATTGCTTTCTTATTGTTGGGCCATTAATTACTGGGAGGCGAGAAGAGTGAAGTTCAAATTCGTATCAAAAATCATTCAAATGGGATGATTTTGTGAGGTAAAGTTGTTGTGGTTTTTGATAACCGATCCCTTCTTCTAAAAGATGGTTACATGGCGGGAGACCATGGAGCTCCAAAAACCGGGCAACTCCCCACTGCCTGAACCAGAAGTCGTATGTAGAAAAGAGCCGCCGAGGAGCAAGAGGTGCAATCAACCCATGGCTGGGCAAAACAGAATGTGATGAGGAGTGTCCCACGTCGGATGACTGCACACGCTGCATGAAAGAATTTCGATTCTTCTAATTGTGGAGAAGTAAAAGAGTAGCAAAAAGCTGTGACCGTTTCAGCGAAGACAAGAGAGCACAACGAGCGTAAGGAGAAAGCACAAGTTCTTCAATAGATACTGACGAAATCAAGTGGACTAAAACAAGAATTTTCTTTAATTCAAAAAATGGTAGTCCTTAAATTTTGCCAAACTTCATAAAAACATGTTCCGAATTGATTTTGAGGGATTACCCTTAGCAACGGCGTCATAAATATCAGGATAAGATCAAATTTTATGAAACTGTAATAACTTCTGACATAGACCACTTAGAATATTTGAATCGGTTTCAAAATGTTCAGAAGCATCAAGTTCAAAGCCTGTTTCTTTTTTTAGAAATTTTTCGCTTACTGCCAACAGAATTTATGGTATTTAGCAAAAAACTAATTTTAAATAGATTTTACTCAAACTTACTCCGTCATAGCAAGTACCAGTACCGCATTTTCCAATTAAATCTTCATTAACAAGATTTAATAATAATAGGAAGGTTACAAATGACGTCACACATTTGGCGCGAAAAAAGTGGCTGACCAAAAGCTGTAATTTATGTTGGACAGGTACAAAGCAAACACTTACTTCCGGGGTTATTTTGAAAACTGTGGCCGACGCGATGGCGTAGTGGTTAGAGCATCCGTTTCGCAGTCGGTAGATCGGGGATTCATTCCCCTTGTCGATTTATACCAAAAGACTGTAAAAAATGGTATTCGTAGCTTCCCTGTTTTGGCGCTCGGCATTTATGGGAGGTTGTGGAGAACAAGGCGGCAAGTTCGCTTGTTGTGTCCTTGGGCAAGGCACTTAACGGGACGCCCCACTTTTATGTGGAAGACAGGTGGCCCAGACACCTCGAAAATAGCAACTTCCAAGCGAATGCGGACATACCGTCCAAAACATAGCGATACAATTCGCTTTCTCGTGAATGGAGGATAAATACGGTAAATAAAAAAAAATTAACAAGAAATTAATTAAAAATTAGAATGAATTATTGCTAGTTCGCTACTCGGAAACAAATAAATTCAATCAAAAGTAATTTGTTTGAGATTAGGCCTTTTAGTTGGTGAGTCTACGTTTGGTAGGCTTGCTGTGTACCAACAGGCCAAAAACTCGGCCCTAAGAGAAGTGCCATCCAAATACCATTTGGTCCTTGGTTAAAGATAACTCTATGTCAATTATTAATTTAATTAATTGATATTAAGGCATATAGGCTAACTGCAATCAGTTGAATAAAATACCACTTTCACAACCGGTTTCGTTCCTATTAGAACTCGTCAGGTGGACTCAGGTATTGAACCGACGACCACATGAATTGCTTCATGCGATTTATACCACTCCGCCATCGGTGTCCACCTGACGTGACACCGATGAGTCCACCCTGAGTCCACCTGACGAGTTCTAATAGGAACGAAACCGGTTGTGGAAGTGGTATTTTATTCAACTGATTGCAGTTAGCCTATATGCCTTAATATCAATTAATTAAATTAATATCTTAAACAGGCTAACACCAGCTCCTATAATTCGTATCTATGCCAATTAGATACTCCTGTGAGAACATATTAAAATACTTTAGAGGTGCAGGCCATCACAAAGGTTGGGAACCACTGTGCTAGAGGAACCGCAGCAAGAGGCCAAATGAGAACGCCGCGATTATTGAAAAAATTTGAGAGTGTAAACAAATCCTTCTGTCTGCATAACACCGGGCGCTGCAGGAGCGTAGACAAGGGGATCTAGAGGGTTCTTTTGGTACCGAGCCCGAATATTTTCAGGAAGTCCAGATTTTTTAAAACGTCGCTCGCAATGTTAACAACAAATTAGCCCTAAGCTTCCTATGCTTTCTGTTGACAAATGCATGACCTACATAATATTTTTTGTGACATGATGACTAAGGTTTTCCTCACTTTGGCAACAAAAAATTTCCTTTAATATTTCTTTTTGAAAAAATTCTGGCCTCCCAAAATACTTTCTGACCCGTGACCACAAACATAAAATCTGGTTCCCGTAACTGTTAAAGCGCATATCTCCCTAAACGTAACATAATTTTAGGCCCCAAACCTTTAAATCTGAAATTCAAATATCCTGTAGGGATCAATCAATTTGTTTATGGTCAGATTTTACCAAATCATCTCACATCAATCCTGTGATGTTTTGTCATCTCTATTAAACAGGGAGATTGCATTTTATTCACCGATTGCTGTAGACTGATAATGATGCATTGCATGTTATTCACATTTTGTTTTTTGACTTATTTTTAGCCTTATATTATTCCATAGACAATGCATTATAACTGTGCTTGATTTATTATCCCACATATAGAACTTTGATTATTTAAATAGTAGAGTAGCCACACAGCAATGTCTTTTTGGGATCAGAGGGAAGCTAAAGAAAAAACAAAAGCGCAGAAAGGAAAGCAATTTCTTAGCAATTATCCCAAACACTCATCCATTTGTAATTGGATAAAACCCAGTAACTCCTGTTTACCAGATCCTTGTTAAAGTGGACCCGGTATTAATGTTGGTACCAGGTCGGGATTCTCTCAACGACCCTAAAGGGCTGAATCTTGATACAAAAAGCTTTTAATTGGAAGGTTTTACGCACGTGATCAAACGTCATCAAAATGCGCTTTTGAAAAAAGTCGCTGACCAGCAGTGGCGTGCACAGAAAGTTTCCAAGGGGGGCCAAAGTTTCGTCACAATTTGTCACAATGGCCTCTCTTCTCGGTACGCTAGTGCTGACCAGTATCAGTGTTTTTCATTGAATTGAACAGAAGTGATACCGTTTTTTCGCAAATTATATGGCCAAACTAGGTAGTTTTTAAATGAACGTCAAATATGTTGTTTTACTGATGTTACGGAATGAATCTGAAGACAAAGTAAATTAAGAGATGCTAAGGTTTACTTGTCATTACTACTAGTTGGGCCAATTTTATGGGCTAAACATGCAGGCTTACATGTATTTGTAGTCAGCTTCTGGTAGGGTTTCATATTCGATTAATCAGCGTATTTGGAAATACTGAGTTTAAGTTAATTATAATGTGCAACTTATACAGCGTATTAAGTTTTAAGCATACTGAAAAGTTGTAAACCTAAATTATACTGAAGTCTAAATGACAGAGCATACTTCTGTACCATTTATCATGTGTTGAATTAGATATTGATAGATAAAATCAGTAATTCTTTGAAATTTTTTGTCCATAATGCTTGTAGACCAGCTGAATTAATCTGTCAGATGTAATTTTAAGAACTTAACTATTCCTTAAACAATTTTTTGAACTGTTGTTTAGCTGCTGTACCAAGTAACCCAAGAGTAATTTAAAACTTACGATACCGGTAGTAATGGTCTGATAATGGTTGTTTTTGCTCATGTACTTAGGTGTACCTAATTGACATAGAGTTATCTTTAACTAAGGAGCAAATGATATTTGGATGGCACTTCTCTTAGGGTCGATTTTTGGTCAATTGGCACACAGTAGGCCTACCAAACGTAGACTCGCTAACTAAACGGCCTGATCTCAACCAGATCACTTTTGATTGAATTTACTTGTTTACGAGTAGCAAACTACCAATAATGCACTCAATGTTTAATTAATTTCTCAATTGTTTTCAAAATAACCCCAAAAGTTGGTGTTTGCTCTATACCTTTCCAGCATAAATTACAACTTTTGGTCAGCCACTTTTTTCGGGCCAAATGTGTGACGTTATATAAAGCCTTCTTATAGATTAAGGTGGAAAGAGCTGCGTGTTGTGACAAGGATTGAAAACCGCTTATTGACATAGTTTAATGCACTTTGTTCTTTTTCTAAAAGATGCTGACCAAAGGCAGAGTTACAGTCTGATTTAGTATCGTTTCGTTTGCACGATCGGTGTGGTTGAGATCGCCGTGAACGAGTCAATTGTTGTCTTAACCATTACGGAGCATGTTGCTTGATGCAATCCCATAGTCGTTGAGAAGTTCGCCCTACGTACCGACTATCACGGTGCCACTTGTGTTCATAAATGACAAAGCTTTTCCGCGTGGTAGGTAAAACATCCTTGCGCGCTGCTGGCAGCATGCACTTTGACGTCAAGACCAAGCGGGTGCTGATGGAACTATGGCACCTTTCCGCAGCTGTTTCGACTTCTTTTTCCAAGCTTGTGAAGAGCTTATCTACCCAAAGGACCCTCAAGTACACAGGGCACTTTTCAGGGCCAAATCGCTTAAGGGTGGAGGAGAATTGAGCGATTTTCTTGGCGATCTGAGCGTTGACAAGGTTTTTAAGATGGCCATTGTCTAGTACAGGGGTTCTTAACCGAAAGTATCTGTGCCCCTTGGGGGTACAACGCACAAATCAGAGGATACGAGATGAGGCGTCAGAATAATGGTTGTTTTAAACTATTTGCTAAAAATTTATTTTCAATGTTATTTGAAATAAGAAAACATTTTCCGAAGCCTTTTTTAACATCTGCATTTCTAAATGATTTTTTGTCATAAGAAAGAGTTACTCTGACGTAATAGATAGCTTCTTGTTTGTTCCGACAGAATTTGTTTTGAACTGAATTGGTTTTGTTATGAACAATATTATGGTTAGTAAATATACACGGGTAACATGCTACATTGTGTTTTATTTCATTGCTAGATTGTATATTTACAGGTAATTTTGTAGGTGTTTGTGCGATAGGTCTAGGGGTACAAAAACATTTCACAAAATTTTAAGGGGTACGAGCGCCAAAAAGGTTAGGAAACACTGACTTAGACGGTTAATTTTTCTCAACTGATTCAGGCAAGGTGTTTTCTAATTTTGAAGCGGACTTTGACGCACAGGTTAAATCTGAATTATCGTCATCAGGATTCGGAACTTGTTGTGTAACATTATCTTCAGCATCTACTATGGCAACGGAAAAAAATTATGTTAATTTGGTGAGTTTTTTGGCAGTTTCCTGAGCAGCTGCCGCTTATTTTCTTTTCTGCTCTCCACTTTTGCAGCGTTTCATTGTACAGTACCATTACTTCCCACTTATCTGATGGTAACCTAGGAATTAACTCTTACAAACCACACACATTTTAATGATAGTAATGTTTTAGTGTACTGGAAAGGAAAATTAGAAAATACCCTAGCAAACGACACAGTTAACGCACTTCTGCAACATGTTGTCTAGCTTGTCTTACATACCGGTACATTCTGTTTGCACTTTACTAGACTATCTGCTTGTTTTTGTCAAATGTCAGCTTTTCTAAAATTAACCTAACTTTTTTACGGTTCATTTCAAGCCCACGACCAAAATGATCTTTCACGTCTGTTTCAAGTGAAAATCGCATTGAAATCAATTTCATTGAGGCACCCCAAAGTGAACACTTCCACTTCCATTGTTTATACTCTTCACCGACTTTGGTTTTTTTGTTTTCCGTCAAATTTGCTTCCACGGTAATGTTAACGTAGCCTAAGTGATTGCAACTGCAGCTGTTGTTGCCTTACTTCAGAAACCACTCGCCTATCACGAAACAAAGTGAATTGATTAAATACGTTAAAACAAAGAGAAAAAGTGTATGGTTACGTTCACGTTTCAGCGCTTTGTGTCCCAAACATGGTCGTTTAGATCACGATCAGATCAATTATCATTGGTAAGTTAGTAGTGTACCTGCGTTGTAGCCGTTTAAGTCGGTGAATGAAGCGGTATTTCTAAAAATATTATCGTTTTGACGCTCAGGATGGGACTCACCAGGGCCGGGGGTTACAGGGGGCAGTTTCGCCGGCCCTGTATCGGTGTTTGCAAAAAGATTGGCCGAAAGTCGAGATCGAAATTAGTTGATCTCCAAAAAGAAAAAAGGTCTTCACAATAATTTGGTGGCAAAAATGAAAGTCTTAGAATTGTCCCAAATACAAAGTTGTTTTGCGAAGATGTTCATATGGCATCAAAATTCGCTTGGTAATTAAAATTTCAAACTAATTTCACAAAAACTCAAAAGCTCTAATTCCAATTCTACTTTAATTTGTGAAAGGCAGAAATGATCTAAGTTTGTTCTACTCTAATTTGAGAAAAGCATTAATGCTTTCATTGCAATTTTAATCTAATTTGAAAACGCAAAAAAATTCTAATTGTCCAAGTCTGCACATAGGGATGGGGGGGGGGGGGGCTTGCAAAAACGTCGTACTAGGTTGCCTAGGAGAGAGGAAAAAATGAAAAAGGTTCATATGATTTGTAAGCATTTCCTAATTTGAATGAGGTTCGTATCTTGATCAAGAAAAAAATATTAATCCGTGATGAACAAGCATGGGTTGCACTATTTTTCTAAATGAAAAGAGTAATAATTTTGTAAAGTTAAGAATTTTATGTTATTGAAATGCAATTTCACACCTTGTTTTACATTTGCAAACAATCAATTCAAATTAAAAAAAAGGATTGTAGACACTTGACATAGGGCAAGTAGTGTAACATGAGAAATGTTATAAAAACATCAAGGCTGTTTGGATTCCTCGTAAAAGGGAAAATGGCAAATTGATGATGAGTTGTTGAACTTTTTGTCTGGTAGCTGTCAGTGTTAAATTGCACTTAGGCGGATGCAAACCCAACTTAAGAAATGATTGAAGCTGCGGCAATGTCGAATTCCAACGAGTCACAACGACAGCGGGAATCAATCGCTTGTTTCCAAACTTTGCTTCAAATTGTTCTTTGAAAACGGCACTTTTGTGAAATAATGAAGATAAAGGTGCCGCTTTTACAATAGGTTTTCATAAAGCGAGAACTTCCGTTAGTCCATTACGTACGACAAGCTGCAGAGAAGGTGCAAAACATGAAAGGCGTGTCTTTGCACAAATATCAAGAAATTCCTTAGCATCAGCTTTTATTTCCGTGTTTAGACCTAAAAAATCTTCCGTGTTCTGATTTTCATCTAGTAATAACAATTAAAATTAGAAAACAGTAATCAAACCCTAGCAGGATAGTCTATCCAAACAAGGCCACAGATTCTATGCTGATTTGGGCGTCCGCTTTTTGTTTTATTTGCCATTTTTATTTGTTTTATTTGCCATTTTTATCCTCCATTCACGAGAAAGCGAATTGTATCGCTATACTTTGGACGGGGAGTCCGCACTCGCTTGGGAGTTGCCTTTTTCGAGGTTTATGGGCCACCTGTCTTCCACATAAAGGCGGGGGCATCCCGTTAAGTGCCTTGCCCAAGGACACAACAAGCGAACTTGCCGCCTTGTTCTCCACAACCTCCCATAAATGCCGAGCGCCAAGCAGGGAAGCTATAGATACCATTTTTCAAAGTCTTTTGGTATGACTCGACAAGGGGAATGAACCCCAGGTCTACCGACTGCGAAGCGGACGCTCTAACCACTACGCCATCGCGTCGGTTTTTTTCCAATTTACTCCTACTTACTGCCAAAGAGAAAAGCCTACTTCAAGCTACCGTCGTGTATAAGCGTCCACCTACCCTCGCCAGTATGCTTACCAATTATAAAAAGGTAGCTCATTCGACAACTGAAAATGCTAGTCAAGGAAAATCTCAACCTTGCAAGAAATGTGCCCTTTGCGGCCATTTCAACCATTATAAATCTATGGTACATCAAACTAGTACCATCACAGCAGCCAATGGTAAAATTTTTGCATTGGAGCAAACCTTGAATTGTTCAAACTATGGCATATACGTGGCTACATGCCGTTTATGTCACAAACAATATGCTGGTCAAACCATAAACAAATTTTTAAAACGCTGGTGCCACCACAGATTTATTTGGAATCAATTTGAATACGACAATATTGACGATAAAGCAGCTTTATTACATCATTACCGCACCTTTCATCGACTCACATTACAGACAAAACCAGATATTGCCGATTGTTTTTTCGTAACGTTTGTAGATCAACCGCCCAAACATCTTTTATCTAATTACAAAAACATATGGCTAGACAAATTAAATGCTACTATTAACATAAATAAAATGCTCTTGCCCTCAATTAAGTGACTTTGTAACTATGTTTTTGTTTTTGGAATACTGTTTTAGTTTTATTTCCTCTCACATCTCAGTGTGTTATCTATCACTTGCCTCACTGCTTCTATAGGTTATGACCCTTCACTCATTATTATGATATACTGCCCTTTGTTTATTTAGTAATTAGACATCTCTTTCATCTCACATCTATTTCTATATAACTTAACCTATCATATTGGTTTGAATGTATTTTGAAAGGAGTCGGAGCTAGTTTTTTGGCCTGTAGTTTTGATAGCTGTTTATTGTTATTGTAGACCCTGTGCAGATAAATATTTTTGCTTCTTGTTGAGTTTTGAAGATTTTATTGTGGAAGACAGGTGGCCCAGTTTTCCCTCCGAAGTGAGGGTTTGTGGCAAGAAGGGCATCCGACCTAAAAACAATGCCATGTTATAAAAATGCAGATATCTGCTGTGGCGACCCCTAATCGGGAATAAGCCGAAAGACAAAGAAGAAGTACAGCCTTTTCTCTGGTTTACCATTAGTTTGTTTGAAAATATTAACATTTTTTTGTGCGATTTTTATTATTTTTTTGCAGAAACTGAGGAAGCGTTAGCGAAATTAATTTTTATTATGGCAAACAAATGTCTAAGCTGACTTTATTACTGTTTGTTAATGGCAGACCCTTTTTCAACGATTTTCATCTAGCAAATCACTGTTTGGATCTGGCTGTTCTGATCTTTCAACAGTACAGGCTGTCAAAAAAGCGCTTCGAATGTTAGCAGCATTATCAATGACACTATATTCAATCTTATTTTTATTCCGGCCGATTAAAGTTCAGATTCAAATGTAAAAGCGATATGCTACCCAATATGTCCACTAGAAAATCTTTTGCAGCTAAAAAAAATCAGTAACATAAGCTCAATCTTGTCTTCCTCTTCCACCACAACACGACAAGTAATTTCAAGGTAGCTCCTCATTACTCGATCGCTCCAAATGTCAACGGTCACAGAGTGCACGGAATACTTGCAACAAACAAGAATAACATCACTATGATTTTCTTGGTCATATTAGCATTGAATCAGTGTGGTATGAATCAGTCATGTTTAATTCTTGGTTTACGTTCGATTGAACTTATCTCGTACAGTAACACGGGCCAAAGCGCGTAAAAATTTGACGAGGTCCATCTCTGCAACATTGCGCCTGGTAAACAAAGCTACCAACGCAATAAATGTCCTAGCGAAAGCGAGTGGTTCGCGCCACAATTTAAACCACAAGTCGGCTAGAGAATCAAATTTATGCTTCCCATTCAGAAGGCATTGTCTCGAACCATTAGGCCGTTCGGTCAGTTAATTTAAACAATTTTCAAGGTATTTTGCTCGAAACTAAAAGATACTTTTTATAACCACACAGTCTAATTGGCGCACAAGTCATAAACTATTGCCTTGTAATTTACCAACATGCAAGAGAAATGTAGTGTTACTTACATTTGCAGCACATGGTTTTGACTTTTTGAGTCGTTTAAATCCACCTTCGTACATTTGAGGCATTAACGTGATGTTACCGTAGACCTTGCAACTGGAGGATATTTAGGTTCGAGAATATGCATAAATTCTCGAAAATTTGAGTTTTTCACAATAGAAATCGGAAATGAACAACCTACAATGAGATATTTTACAATTGATGCATTGATTGATTTTCTTGGTGGATGTTGTACACCATATTTTGATAAAATATTTTGATAAAATATTTTGATAAAGATTCAGGTGATTGAGTAGCAGAGGTAAAAAATGAATGAATGTTTCTTTGATTTTCATTTCCTGCCAAAATAGATGTTGATTCAAAATATTTCTTGCAGTTTGTAGGGTGGATAAGTTTTAAATGACGAGTAAATGCCGAAGTCGTACCCAGTCTTTCAGCAATTTTCTTTCGACAAAACTTACACGTTGCCAAATGTTTCTTGTTATTTGCCTTACTCTCAAAATATTTTTTATGAACTTACAAACCATACTTTATGACTGCAGATTCAGCAGATATGACGATAAAACAACAAACTATTAACTACGTATAATAAATAGTAAGCAAAGCTATATGTCAATACTGTAATGTTGTTTATATATCTGATTACAAAAATAGATCTAAGTTAGTTAGACTCTATTGTAGATTTAAATATACTATAAATAAATAAAGTTCGCGTCTGACTAAGTTCACGTTGTTGACCGGAAAGCCCGTGTTGTTGCTTCTTTTTGCCTGTAGAGGAAGTTATCTCGAGAGGACAAACCTATTAAGCGATCAGAAAAATGTCGCTCGGTAATTGCTATCTACTAAGGGAATCGATCAATACACCCATAAAGCTGGCTTTTCTCACAAGCACCCTACATGGCTGTCTTCAGACCCTAAACTGAAACAACTTCTCTTACTCTAGAGACCGTATCCCCAAGTGGTACAAACGATCGTCAAATGTTCTCACCGTCCGACGCGAAACCCACCGTGTGCCAATCGCCTACGCTGCCGAGAAAGACTCCCCTTAACTGGGAAACACACGATAATTATTTTCACAAACTAATTTAATAAACTTCTTCTACAGGGAAATAGCTGCCAACAATACGGACTCTCTCATCAACAACTTCACGCTTACTAAAATCACGATAACTTCACACTCGTTAACTAGAATAATACGTAAGCAAATCAAAGCTATTTGTACCAACGTACACTTTTTCTTTCATTTAAGAAATTGCTAGTCAAGCCATTGTCTTCATCTGGAACGATGTAGAAATAAATTATCACTGCAATACAATTGTGTCGTCGAAGAAATCTTTACAAGCTTACTGCATTGCGTATTTCTCTCATATGATTATCTAATATGACAAGGGTGTCAAACTCGTGGCCCGCGGGCCGCATGCGGTCCTCGGAGCCTTTCAATGCAGCCCGTGAGACAATTCCAAAATTCTTAATGAATTTTGGCAGTATTGCAACGTTTCATCTTCGAAAAAACTTCTGAACCCTTTAACCTTCCTCTACCTAAAACCTCTCATAATACACGGAGTACTAAAATGGGGTCATTTTTGACCCCAATCGTTTTTTGCTTTTAAACATGTTTTTAAGGTTCCTAAATCGAAAGAAATGATTAAAAATTATATTTAGGGACTTTAAACCTGTATTTTCAAATATTTGTGTACTAAAATTTATATTTATGAAAGGAAAAACAAAATGTAATAGAAAGCAAAATAATGGCTACAAATAATTAAACATTACAGTTCGAACAAATTGTCACATTGGATTCTGCATGTTCAGGGCAAATGTATGCAGAGCATAACAAACATTCAGCACTATATTTGGTGTCTTTTGACCTTGGGCAGAATGAACAGCGATTTCTTTTCCTTTTTCCTGAATTAGCTGGTATCGGTGGTGGAACCTGTTGTGATAGAGGGCCTGTAACTGATGCCATAGCTGCTTGGACTGACAATGGTATTCCTGTTCTTGAAGGATTTGCCCTCGTTTTGATAGCAGGTTTCACGAGTTCGGAACCCAAACCTTTGAGGAAGTTAAGTCTTGTCAGTGCTGTATTTGGAAATTCCTTTTAGTAAAGCACATACGGTAAGCATTTAAAGCACAAACACTGATGATATGGGTGAAAACAACAAACGGCCATCTTTTTGAGATTCTATTACAAGAAAATTCTTTGATCATCTTGTCAGCACTATCAACAGCACTCTTAGATTTGTTGTAATCTAATATAATATCTGGCTTAGCATGTTCTGCGGTACTAACTGCATGATCGTTACGTTCTAGATAACAAAATAACAGATTTGTTTTTGCGAGGAACATATGACACCATCATTGCATCTCTTGAAAACAAAAACAAGCTTAAATTCACCTCGCGTAATTTGGAAGGCAACATGATTTTTGGTACTTCCTTTCGAATTTGTCTTATTGTACCAAGCAAAGTTTTGTTTTGTTTCGCCAGCTCCTTTGCAAGCTTGAGCGAAGTAAAGAAATTTTCACAAGTTACTATGTATCCTTGACCTAGACCTTTTACTAAATCTAACAGCACACGCTGTCCTTGCTTTTTCTAGGAGCAAAGGAAATTTGGGCCGTATACACTTGTGAATTCCAAACATATCCTGAAGGATTTTTGCAATTAGCCCAAATCTTGATGCCTTAACGATCTGGTTTACTTTTCATATACACTCGGAAGGGGCATCTTTCTCGAAAACCAACCAACTGTTCATCAATACACATTTGCGATTCGGGCACTAGACACTTTTGACAATTTTTTATGAAAATTTCCCAAATTTCTCTTATTGGAGCTAATTTATCGGAAGCTCTGCGCTCCTGACGAGTTTCATGATTATCTGTTCTAATGAAAAGCAATATATTTTGGAAAGCATCGCGTCCCATTGTGGTCTTGAAAATTGATCGGCAAAATGCACCGTCATCACTCCAAACCCATTTGATTGATTCCTTTCTTCCTCTTGTTGCGCCGAACAAAATTAGGATTCCAATAAAAGCATTCATTGATTCTCTCTTCAATTTCCATTCAGGATGGCCGAGTTGTGCTGCCTTCTTTTCAGAGCAATCTATTATCACATTGAAGATACTATTATCAAAAAGTAGCTGAAACGCGCTTATTGGCCTGTCTATGTTTTTACTGATGACTGTAAGTCCAGGTGCCACTCGTATAGTATTTCGTATCAAAGTTCTTCGTTGAGTGGAGGAGGAAGTTCTCCTCCATTGTGTCGCATCTCTTGAGGTTGTATAATCCTCTTCATCATATTCGTCTGAGTCTTCTTCATAACTAGAAGAGGAAGAATCATCTTCATTAGGCAAGATATTGTCCTTTTCTTCTGAATCTTCATTCCAAATAAGTTCTTCTTCACTATCAACCTCCAAATCGGCTAAACTATCTAAAACTTCGCTTATTTGTTTATCACAAAGAGATTTACGAGACATAACTGGGGTGTTATTATCTGAAAAATTCTAAAAAATAAAAAATTTCAGCAATAAGTAATTTTTTGGACAATATTTCGCATCAACACATATTCCTGAAATAGGGTCATAAATGACCCCAAACACCTAAAAACGTCATAAGTAGTAAAATAAAACAGGTATCCGATTGGTACTTCTTGTCAATGTTTTCCAGATCATTTCAGGAGGGAAATGATAGTTTTGCATATATTTAACCTGTAGTTTAAAAATTATTGCAAAATTTCATACTCTGGGGGTCATTTCTGACTCCATTTCAGGTCCAGGAAGGTTAACACAAGCGACAATTTAGAGAAACTGACTTTTTTTTATTTGGAGGTCAACTCCACTTCATGCCACAGCACTCGATTTGTGATTAACGATGCCTGAAGTAGGGCAATGGTGTGGAGATGCTGGAGAGGTAATGTCCATTTTTTTCGGAGATCAACCTCGCTGCGGGCTTTGTTACAGAGACCATTGCCCGGAGAAGTGGTGATCTCCAAATCGAAAACATTTTGCGACCCTCTGTACGATTGCCAACATGCAATGTGACCCCCAGAAGCCCACGAGTTTGACACCTCTGCAATATGGCACCACAGGCTGATCGACGCAAGGATGGAGTGGTTCCAGCGTCTGCTTCGCAGTCGGTAGACCAGGGTTTATTCCCCTTGTTGAGTCATACCAAAAGACTTTAAAAAATGATGTCCACATCTTCCCAGCTTGGTGCTCGGCATTTAGGGGAGGTTGTAGAGAACAAGGCGGGAAGTTCGCTTGTTGTATTCTTGCGCAAGGCACTTAACGGGACGACCCCGCTTAGGTGACCTAGAAACCTTGAAAATGGAAACTTTCAAACGAGTGCGGACGTTTCGTCCAAAATATAGCGATACAATTCGCTCTCTTGTGAATGGACGATAAACATGGACAATACAATAAACGAAAGCTAGGTCAATAAATTTTATAGAAAATGCCCGCAAATTCCATTTGGCTTTTAAGGAAACAATGCAAAACGTAGAAAATTAGCAAAAAACATGCGTGAAAATAATTTTATCATGTGACACACACTTTCACCATAACGCTACTGTATGTAAAGCCGTTCTTTTCAATAAAAGTTAAAATTAATGTGGATTTTACTGTAAAGCAAAACTGTGGGAAATTTGGTTCACTTAATTCAATTTTAAAATAAACGTTTAAATATGGCCGAGACATGCCTTTTTTTCGAGACCTCTAGGTGCCGAAAAAAGACCGAAACTTTAGACCTTCGAGACCGAGACTTTGAAAAATAGTGTCTCGAGACCCAGACATGTCTTGATGAGACACTACAGCTCTGGATCATATATATTTTCACCATGCCGTTACTTTTTTCCACTCATTAGTTCGTATAGTTTGGCGAATTTATGATCAATAGATGTTGGAATAAATAGAATAAACGTCAGTTTCTAGGTTTCATACCCCCGACGCCATAGTGTTATGCGAAGTGAGGAGACAAAAAATCATCGTAAAGTTTCTTCGTCATTGTTTTAAAGTCTTCCGTTTTTATTGAAAAATTTTTTTCCGAAACACAGCAAGCAATGTCAAGGCTTAGAGGTTCGGTCAGGTCTGGGATCATAATAAAGGTTAGATTGCTGATGGAGTTTTGTTTGGTTAACTCGGTAACACTTGCTAAGAGTGTTATCAGATGGGCAGTGAGATGTTGTATGCCCGTGTGTTATCCACACTAATGTATGGAAAGTGAGGAGACTATTTTGATATGAGATGAAGTATCTACCGTAATGAAAACTCAACGAGTTACATACTGTGTGCTATATCAGTTTATGCTCGGTGGGTTAAAGTTTTAAGTACACAAAATTGTTACAAACGGGAACAAGACTTTTCAAGTTAATGTCATGACCCGTGCTCTTAGGTTTTGGTAAGTTTTGCTGTAGTAGCCTATTCCTTTGCTGTGGTACATGCTGGTGCTATCCAAACACCAAAAAAATGTTTAATGGTTGCTACAACAGTACAAAGCTACTAAGAATCAAAAAATTTCTTTTTTAATGTTAATGCAGACAGTGCTGCATATTGAGGTAAATACCGAGTTGAAAAGGTATAAACGGTGGTCTTCATGTTTTTATCTAAATTGCCATCACAAATTAATTTTAGTTAAAACCCTCACTATACATTGCTACACAGAACATATTATATTGCATTTGAAACATGAATAGTTGATTTTATGAAGACTTTTAAAGCATAACATCTGTACTAATAAAAATTTATTTAACTTATTCAACACAAGGGGGATGGAAAGAGACTAAAATGACCACACAGTTTCATACAGTGCTTTGGCTAAAGTACTGTTTCTGAACTTAATAGAAAAGTATTTTTTGCTTGGTTACATTTTTGATCTTCACAACTTTTTTTACTTGCAAGCTTTAGTATTTGAGTCTTATTTCTGCACTCAATTTTTGCATTGCCATTGTTGTCAAACATCATAGTCATAAGCTGAAAGATTAACTTGTTCAGAATTTTGATCTAGTGTTTTTCACAAAAGGAAGCTATCACTTTTGTTGAAGTGCAAGTTAGTATATTTGGTCTTTCATGCATCTGAGAATATCAAAAGAAAATGTACTTGCTGTTGTTTAATAACATAAGCCCTGACAAAAAGTTAATGTGTGCCCAAGTGAGTTGTAGATTTGCTGAAAAAAATTAGCCTATGAAGAACTACTGCTATCAGTGATTTATAATTCTGTACTTAGTGCCAGTGCATTGCTGAATTTTCTAATGCGTGATTAAAAATGGCTTGTTCTAATCAAAATGAAAATGCCTTTTCAATATTGGGTTTATTTGTTTTTAAGATTTCAATTTGTAAATTGCTACCAATTTTACTTTGTAGACTCTATGTATGTGATCAGACTTGAAGGCTGTGATATTTAGAACCTAGTTGCTGTTGGTATAAAACTAGTCTATCATTCAGTTTTGGTAGAGAGGTGACTTTAGTATCCAAGTTGCTATTATTGCTACTAGCAATGCACCGTTAAACATAATAATACAATGTATTCAGCAAATTTAAACATTTTCGGCACTACGTATTACCCTCATCAGGATCTATATGCAAATATTTACAGCATTAAAACTTTCATTGAACAAAAACACAAAAAGCACAAAACAACTTGAAAATAGTTTTGATAAAAAACAGTAAAGCTTCATTCTGCAGTCTGTATAATTGTCTGGTTACTGTTAACAAACAATTGTTCACTGCTAACTAAACAGTTACTGCACATTTAAGTGCTTAAATGTTTCAAGGTCAGGCAAAAGTGCCATCAAAGAACATATAGGAAAATGCAGATTGTGCAAAACTCAGCCGAATAACATAAAGCACTTTGAAATAATTAGAAAATGCCAAACATCCTACAAAGCCAAAATCCATGAAGCCTTGGTGATCAAAAGAAGTAACCCTGTGCTAAACAAACAACTGTATGCAAATGGAGTGTCATTTTTACTAAACGTGTTTTAATCAAAGATATTTATTTAATCATTTAACCAAACAATTTTGCTCCAAACTTTACTGTAATTTTAATTCATTTGAAACAATTATTTACATAACCTCAAATCCAATCAACTCCTTGCAGGCAATCGTTTCTATTATCAGATTCTTTGTTAGCAGTAACCAGACAATTACGCAGACTGCAGAATGAAGCTTTACTGTTTTTTTATCAGAACTATTTTGAAGGTATTTTGTGTTTTTGTGTTTTCGTTCAACAAAAGTTTTAATGCTGTAAATATTTGTATATAGATCCTGATGAAGACAATATGTAGTGTTAAAAAGATTTGAATTTGCTAAATACATTGTATTATTGTGTTCAACGGTGTATTGCTAGTAGCAATAATAGCAACTTAGTCTATAATTATGACTCAAATTGATTTTATTAAAACTAATTGATACTTTAGTAAAGTCCTACACTTTCACTTTGTAGTGATGAATGGTTTAGATATACTGTTTATAGTAAAGTACAAATCTGATTCTATGTTATGTTAAATATATTGATTCTATTTTTGCATAATAACAAAATATCAGTACTAACAAGCATTATGAGATAATTTACAAAACTAAAAATATTGTCCCAAATGTAATATTGAAGTGGAGGAAACTATTTGCATGAGGCATACAATCATGTTTTTTTGAGCGACATGCAAGATTCTACCATCTCTGACATTTTAGTTACTAAAACTGTTAAGGCAGCATAAATGAATAGAAAATTTTTAATGTAATGGAGCTAGTTTATTATAAACTAATGGTAACTACACACTTGGTTATATTTTTTTTACATTAGACATCAAACATACTGTGTGACTTGTTGATTTTACAGCTATTTAATGTGTATGCATTAGGTTTATGTATTAGAATGAGGCACTGCTGTTTGTAAGATCCAAACTTATTTTGATTTTTTGCTAACCATTATGAGTTGGTTTTCTGATTTTGCAAAGAATGCTTTAAGTGAAGCTCAAAAACGTATTGACAAAGTGTTGGATATAGAAGATGACCATTCAACCAATTCTGACTCTATGTCATTAAAATTTGCTGGGCCAAGTAAGTTTTAAGAGAGCAACACTAAAACTCTGATTTATTAAAATACAAAAATTCCCATGTTACATTAGTTGTTTTATGGTGAATTTCTTTTAATTTATATATTATATGTTAATGTCAACTTTTAAAGATGCTTTTTAACAGTTTTCTGATGAATTCACTGATTTATGCAATAATTTTAAATTAGCTGCTAATTTTGTTTTTATGGTTTATGCATTACAGTATGATGCCTATTATATTTGAGTAAGAATAAGTTGCACATGTGATAGCATATTTTCAGTTTCTACCATCGGAAATTCTGAAAATGCTGAATTATTGAAGTCATCTAAAAAAACTGTATCTGTAACTTCACCCCGATCAAATGTGGGAAGTAATCAAAGTAGAAAACGAGGAAAACCAGGAAAACTTGGTAGTTCACTAACAAGGAAGTCAACAGATACAAAACCAACCAAGTCAAGGTTAGTTGTTTATTAACTAGCTATGGAAACTGCATGGTATTAGATTGTAAAGAATTTTAATTATTTTATTAGGTCTCCAGACTACAGGACCCATAGCATCTATTTTAAAAATCTCTTGAGCTAATAACAAACAAGTGTAACAGAAACGAATTATACATTCATTACATTAAAAAAGAATTAGTCTATTCAAATATTTTCAGTGTAGTAATATCTTGGTTTTAAGCTTTGTACAAGTTTTTCAATATTAACGTTTGCGACTAATAATTTTTGTTGTTGTTTTTAGTGAAAATGCATTTCAAAGCACCTTTACTTCTCCTCAATTTGAAGAGATATCATTGGAAGCACCCAGTGACTCTCCCAATACCAAATCTGAAAGTAGTTCAGTTTCTAAAGAAGATGATATTTCTTCATCTTTGCATAATGGTGTGCAGCACACATTTGTGTCTGATTTACCATCAGAACCACACGATTCTGAAAAGCTTTCCAGTATGTATTACCCTTTAAAATTATTCACTGTATTATTACCAGCTAAGCGTTACGTGATTATATTTGTAAACGACCATTGTTAGACGGAAAGTTTTAGTACTTTTTGATTTCATTTTTGTTGTTTAAGACTTTTATATTCAGTAATATTTATTAAGTAATTTTGTTCTGGAAGAACATCATCAATTGTTAGTTTACTAAGCATAGCCATGGTTACAACGCAAATGACAACAACTTGGCAGTTCCAAAATTGCAACATTAATGTAATCTATTTACCAATGTTTAATTTTTGATGTTTTTAGGCAATGAAAAACTAGTTTGTGATTCCCCTGTGCATCATGGGCATTCTGATGATAGTGCTGATTCACGCCACATTTTGCCGGTATTGCTAATGTTTTTTGCAGTAGTTATTGGAGTAGGCTCTATTGAAAAAATTAATTTTGCTTATATTGGATATAATAGTAGGTAAATATAGAGCATTTGATCTGCAATGAGAAAGCTGTGGGCTTTGATCCCACTGGCATGATTTTAGTTTCATCTTTTGCTCCATGTTAAGTGTTTGAGTGACACTCAGTATCATTGTAAAGCAAGGTATAAGTTTTCAGAAATGGTTACTCTTAGTTATGAAAAACATATTTTAAGATTTTGGCAATTGCATGTTGTTGCTTTTGCAGGTGACTGTTGACACTCCCCATTCGCCATGTGGTTCAACAACTGCTTCCAGTGAAATAGAAATTTTAGATCATGAAAGTAGCATCAGTGAAACATCCGCAGGTTTGTTGTGAGGTGTTTTTTATGGTTTTGATTATCAAATGATTGCAGGTGTCTTTAAAAGTAATGTTTTGGATACTCTCAGTATTACAAAACAAGAGCAACTAAAGAATTTCTTAAGTGCTGAATAATAAAAGATTTAGCACTTAACAATTTTTTGTAGATAAATCCACAGTCCATATTCCTGTAAACATATAATAATTTAGAATACTTATGGTTAATAAATATGAAAAAACACCCTTTACAACAATTTATTTTGCACAGATGCAACCCTGGTGGTAGAAATGCAGTGCACCGTCAGCATTTTTAATTTCGAAGCAAGAATGATCACACGTCGTTTTATGTATAAATGAATAAAGATTTTATTTTACATGCAAGAAAAATACATAGTATTTCTTGTATTGTTTAAACAACTTGAAGTTGAAACCCAAGCTTCAAATTGTTTTGAAGCAATTTCACTTTCTCTTGATTAAACTATTCAAACTTGTTTAGTGCTGAAACTGACTGATCTTGATTCTCGTCTGCAAGGAATAGCAACTGATATTGGAGGCAGTCTTCCTCCACAATCTCCTGACCATGTTGGCAGCGAAGCATCTGATATTATTCGAATCACCGGTTATTGTTCGTCGCCACTGTCGGTACGCCATTTGTGATCAACATTAAATGTTTCTTCAATAGCATTTAGTCAAGCAAATATTTATTATATTAACAAATCACTGGTGTTTTAATGATTGGCCACTGTTAAGTAATGAGCCATGGTGACATTACCACTAAATCACAAAAATGGAGTACGTGCGGTTTTGGTTTATAAATTCAATACTTTCGTGTTTGTGTTTTGTGCGCATCTATTATTGCCTAATTAAATGTTAGCTTCTGTCATAATAAATTTTAATGGGAAAACTGTGTGGCATTTGCGCAAAATTGAATAATTTATCAAATTGCTATGTTTCTTTTCATGAAAAGTGTTGACACTACTTTTCGCACGTGAACCAAAAACCGTTTTAAGCAAACATATTGGCCACGGAACAAAAGTGCATGAAAACGCCATATTGTGAATAAAATTATGTTTTGTAGTCTTTCTTTTATAGCTTGGTTACCCAAGATTTGATACTTCACTTGTTTCAAAAGTGTGGTATTGAAATCATATTTAATTGGTATGTGTTTTCTTGATTTAATATGAAATTGTCAAAATTTTGTAATTGGTAGCTAGTAGTCGTGAATAATATAACTTGAGTATATATTTTGGTCTTAGTTGTTTTTTTAATGCAGTTTGGAAGTCTTGACGGGACTCAGGCCTTTGCACCTTCCAAACTACCTAATCAGTTTGAAGAAACTCCAGGTATGCTATAACATGGTGATTTTAATGCGTTTTGCAACATTTATTGTAGTGCATACACGATCATAACTGCTATGACATACTGGTTCTGTTTTGTTCACCAAATAGTAACACTGTATGAAAGTCGACCAAAGTGTAAAAATATTGGTAAAATCTGCATAAAATTTTTTTTAATTTTTTCAAATTACTTCATTTATCAACATGATAGCTAGCTAGGTTGTGATGGGTCTCAGTGGTTTGAAACACAATCCAATCAACACACTTTCCATCGACGTTCATTGGGTCACTGCGATAAGTAGACTTCTTGTTCCACCACTTGTCTGCCACTTGAAGATCAAGGCGTAGGCGCTGGGTTTTCAAAATTTTGGCTGTGCGAAACTGACGTCACACTTTGCTGGCGTAATAATTCCCATAACCAACTCAGCAAACGAGCTGTCTCCAATTTAGATCAGCAGAGATGAAAGACCGAGCTGTTTTGAAAATTGCAAATGATTTCATACTGCAACAGTGGGCCTGGGTAACAAAATAGCCAAACAGACTCCGTGGTGCTACTATAGCGTGAGGTCTACCGACATAAGTCACCTACCGAGATGCAGGGTGAGGTCTACCGCTTGATTCGCATCTACCGAGGTGCAAATCGCGTGAGGTTTGGGTTAGGGTTAGAACCACTGCCCTAACCCTAACCTTAACCCTAACCCTAACCCTAACCTTAACCCCTAACCCTATCCCTAACCCTAACCCTAACCCTAACCCTAACCCTAATTCTAACCCTAACCCTAACCCTAACCCTAAACTTAACCTTAATCGTAACCCTAACCCTGGAATGTATGTGTGGTGTTTGGAATTATTATAGCTATAGTAGTAAGTGTGCAGCTATAGTGTGGCTATAGAGAGGGGAGGGATAAATAATTCATTGGTAGACCTCACGCTATAGTAGTAACCGGAGGTAGATCTCACGCTATAGTGTGGTAGACCTCACGCTATAGTAGCACCGACTCCGTTTATAGCCAGATATGTATACTTGATCAACGGGGAGTTGACCCCCAGTAAACATTTTCTGGGAGACAGGGCCTCTCGTAGGTGGTGCCACTGGATAAAGATATATCGCTTAGTGCTTTATCCGACACACAACAAGCCAACTTGCCGGCTTTTTCTCCACACTGTCCCTTTCGTGCTGAGCGTCATGCTTGGAGGTTCACTGACTGCGAAACGTTCCTCTTAACTGCTAGACCATCGCCCCGGTTTTTATTCAATCTACGTAATGCTCCTAGTTTGAAATTGTTACTGAGTTACTATAAACAGTTTTAAGGCGGAGTTGTGCGAACAACTCTTAATTGAAACAAATCGTTGATAATAATATTTGTTTCGCCATCTATAATGCCTGCGGATAAGTTGCCTTGCAAGTTTGTTGAGTTGATTTTTGTCAAACTTGCTGTATGTTTACAAGAAGCTGCTCACACAGCTTGTCGAGATTTTTACTGTAGTGTAACGCTTGAGTGCTTTAAATTGCGTTTGCCGTTTCATTTGTAGTTCGAAGGAATCGGTATCCAAGCAATAACTGTAGAAATGATTTTTTAAGTAAATGAGAATGGTTTTGTCGTAGCTAAAAGTGGTAAAATTATTATAAATTCATTTTTCAGATACTTCCAAATCTGACGTAAACGAAGAAGCGCAAAGCATTCATTTATCTCAAGATGAAGAAGAGACCATTACTGAGAGTTTAAACTCAGAAAAAATTGTTCATACCTCCACTGAAAGCGATAATACCTTGCTGTTTCACAGTGGCATTCAAAGTCATTCGACTCCTGACCGTCTGGCTGGTGACAGTGACACCATTGATAGCCAACCTTTACCGATTATCACCGACGAGCGAGAGCTTATGGACAATAACGTAGCATCACCAGTTGTACTAAACAAGGGCGAATCAAATGAAAATACAACTTCTAAAATTGATGCAGATTCGGATAAAGTTTCAAAAGGTATCTCTTTTAACTTTAACGACATACCTTACAATTTGAGAGCGTCATTAATTCCACTTACATAACATTATGCAGAGATCTCGTTCGTCAGCGGAAACTCGTTCAGCTCATCGTCGCGCTGCGGTGTTTGAATAGTTAAGGCACGTTACTGTATAAAAAGTGTTGGTTCGCACTCTCAGGTATTTGATAGGGTCTATGGATTCAAATCCCATCCTCAATCAATTTTTAGTGATGGTTGATTATGGTGTGACGCATATGATTATTTTTCAACAAAACTAATCGTTTTCTTGGGTGGCATGCTTTCCCGTAACTTCTCTATTTTATAACAGTGAACAGTTTATAATACAGCAAATCCAATGGAATAGTAATTTTATAAGGCCAGTAACAAATGTATTTCGTTGTTTTGTCATGCTAGCTAATTTATTCTTGTCATTTTAGGTGATTTTATTTCTGAAGTTCCGCCACAATTAATAGAAGAGGATCTCTGTTCACAGGTTGTGTGATTTGTTATTGTTGTTAAACTTACAAAAGAACGTTTTTTTCAAAAGTTTACCTCGCCAGAGGTCCCCTGCAAAAAAAATATGTGTGAAAAATTATGTAACCAAAAAAGTATTTTTTCCGGTTTTTACATGCTAAATAAATTCACTTTGTTTGCAGTTTGTTTGATTTGTCAAACAATGTTTGTAAATTAGTTTTATGCCGTTGGAGCTCATCCTTTTTACTTACCTGTGCACAGATCTAATTGACACAGTTATTGCTCTGTTGAAAGCAGGTTGGTACATATCCTGCATAGATGTTATAGGCACGAGTTTGACGCAACATGGCATTGTTCTTCACTCTACCTCACTTGTTACCACTAAGCAATGGTTCCTGCAGTTAGTATTTTCTGCTTGTAATCTCGTATCTTTCCTAAGATTTTTCTTGTCAGTAGTAAGACTCATTACAAGTTTATTACAAAGTAAGTACCAAAGTTTTTGTTGTTACACATGAACCCAAAACTTTATAAAGTGTTCTCAGTACTAACATTTTATTTTCATGCTTCAGAAACAGAATGATTTACCTACAGAAGAACCCATGGCAGTTTCTTCTGACAAAACAGACGCTAAGATCGAGTCCTACGAACAACAGTTATTAACCTTAAGCGTAACCAATGCGAAATTAAATGAAGAAAACGACAACTTAAGGTTCGCGATGTTGATATCAAAAGCATTTAATCAAATAACTACCAACAAATTACGTTTTCAGGAGCGAATTAACGAGCCTTAGATTAAGCCAAGACCAAAACTTTGATGAGCAACAAGAGAATTTATTAAAAACGATAGAAAACCTTTCGGAAAAAATACAGGTTGGTAGAATTGACCTAACTTGCTGAAGTAACGTATCTTACCGGTGTAGCTGTGATTTCTTAAGACCGCTTCTTGTTGGTATTGTTCGGTATCGCTTTTTTAAAACTGAAACAGCTGCTTTGATTACTATTTTGAAGGTCTTGCATTTGCTTCTCTGAGCAGTATACGTACGTATTAGTTATGCTAGTATACAGCAGGACAGTTGTTAAACTGATTTATGGACTTTACACTTCATTTGCTGTCAAATATTTTAAAGAGTTTACTGGCTTAAACTTTTTGTGGAACAGACTGTATTACGTTTGTACAAACCTTACAAAGGTGTTTCAATGTAGGCACATCATAAAAGTTTAAACATTTAAAGCGAACCATTTGTACTGCACCAATCAACAACTGCCTCAACCTGGTGGTGCGGTCCCCGACCTCGTTTTGATTAGGTCAAAATGGTTGTTGGCCTTCCCGAGGGTCCCAGTTGCCCCAGGCACTCCCCTCGCACCAACCATTTTTTTGCCGTGCTGCCCTCTGAACGACTGCGGAAGGGCAGTACACAGCTTCTTTAAAATGAGTCGCCTGTCTTCTCCCTTCTCCTGCCTTTTTCTTGCCCGTCTTCGTCTCCTCATTCTTCTACTCTTGATGAGCAGCAACGTTCATCCCAATCGTCGTTCCATCTTTTCCTGTTCAGTGTGCACTGGAAATGTGACGTGGCGGGGTAGGTCAGTGCAATGCTGCACCTGCTGCAAATGGCTCCATTTAGGGTGCTCACTACTTTCCTCAGAATTCTTGGCAGCTCTTACTCCTGGAGCTGCCCCCTTGCTGCATCTCCGGCTTTTCTGGAGATAATACTGTGACTTCCTCCTCGGACTTTTCCAGCTTTTATAGCTCCACTTTTTATTCAGGCCATCTTCTGCTAATGCAGCACTTTCACCCCACCCACACCTTCCAACCTCTTATCCCCCTTCCGCCCATTTTGTATCTTCTCCCTCTGCTCCCTCACCACCGCCTCTTGCTCCTGGCTGTCTCTCTACACCTCCTGCTTCCTCTTCCTTTCTGACTCACTCAGGGTTCTTCAATGGAATACTGCAGGTCTCCAAGCCAAGAGCACTGAACTGCTACACTTTCTTTCGTCTCATCTCGTTGACCTTATGTGTATTCAGGAATCTAACATTAACTCATCATCCTTTTTCTGGAACCCTGGATTCTCTGCTGTGCGATCTGATTGCATTCACTTCCGGTCTGGCATTCTCTCTCCTGATGCCATGCACGTTAGCGGCAGCATCATCATTTTCGTCAGGCTGGGCTTATCCTTTTCTGAACTTTCTACCTCCTCTCTTTTTTCGCTTGACCCTTGCTCTGATTTTGTAGGGGTCAACATCTCTCTGAACAATTCCTCCTTGCTCTCATTTTGTAATGTTTATGCTCCCCCTATTCGCTCTTCTCTGATGGATGACAGAATCGACTACTTTTCTCTTTTCATTCTTCCTCCTCCAGAAATCTTCATTCTGGGAATTTCAACTGCCATCACCCCCTCTGGGACTAAAGAGGTACTTCCAACCCCCATGGGGAGGAAGTATTCAATTGGGTCATCTCTTCTGGCCTCCTCCCCCACAATGACCCTGACGTATCTACTCTTCTTCATCATTCCTCTGGCAGTCGCTCCTCCCCTGACGTCTCCTTTGCTTCCTCCTCTTTTGCCCTTTTTTGCTCCCGGGAGGTGCTTCAGGACTTGGGCTCTGATCACCTACCAATTCTTCTAACTGTTCTCTCTCTCTCTCTGGTCATTTGTTCCAACTAGTGTCGCCCTTTCTTCAATTTTCAGAAAGCTCGTTGGGATGGGCTTGCCTCCTACTTGCCTTTTCCTTTGACTCTCACTGTCCTTTTGCAGAGTAATACCCATCTCTTTCCTCTGCTGCTGCTCTCTTTACCTCTCTGGCACTTAATGTGGCCAAATCTTCCATTCCTTTCGGCTGCATCAAACGCCCTCCTAAAGCCTGGTTATCTGCTGAGGTGGAAAAAGCAGTTAGTGAAAGACGCAAGGCTTTTGCTGCCACTCACAGAAGTGATGAAGATCGACAGGCTTACATCTCTGCTTCCCGACGCGCCTCGTCAGTCATTGCCAAGGCTGAGGCATGGCAGACGACTTGCTCTTCTCTTTTACCTAGGTCTAACTCTAAATCTGTGCACTTTCTTCTTCGCTCTATCGCTGGCTCATCTTCCTCGTCTTCCTCTTCTCCTAACTGTTCTTCTCCCAGGGAATCGGCTTCGGTCTATGCCGCTTACCTGCGATCTCACTTTTCCGTTTCTCAGCCAAAGGCCTTGCGTAGCAGAGCCAGAGGCTACCTTTCCGAGTTCTGCCGAGCCATGTGCCTTGAGGTGTCTCACTCGTCCTTCTGCTCTCCATTCTTTCCCACACTGAATTTCATGCGGCTACCTCCAACCTTTCCTCCTCCACTGCCACTGGCCCAGACAAAGTTGCCTATCCCATGCTAAAGCACCTCCTTTGCTCTGGCATGGATTTTCTTCTACACATTTTCAATCTTTCCTGGTCTTTGCATTCCTTTCCTTCCATCTGGAAGACATCTTCCATTATTCCCATCCATAAGATGGGAAAGCCTCTCGACTCTCCTGCTTCCTTCCGGCCTATCTCTCTCACCTCCTACGTATGAAAGCTGTTTGAACGCATAATACATGTAATATCTCATCTACTCTTTTTATCTGCAGGCTAATTCCTTTCTCTCTCCCCACCAGGCCGGTTTCTGCTGTGGACGGTCTACACTTGATCAAATTCTGTTCCTTTCTCAGTCCATTTCGGATGGGTTTAACAAATCCAGGCCGAGCTCTCGGACGATCCTTGCTACTGTTGATTTCTCTAAAGCTTTTGACTCTGTCTGGCACCCCGCCCTTTTCCATAAACTCATTTTGGCTGGCCTCCCTTCTTGCTTTGCTCATTGAACTCAATCTTTCCTTTCTGATAGGCGCGCTTGCGTTGTTGATCAAAATCACAAAATTCGTTCTTTTTCAGTCCGTCGAGGTGTTCAGGAAGGATCCGTTCTTGGCACTTGTGTACTTTTCTCTCTCTTCATCAATGATTTTCCTGCTTCTCTGCCTTCTTCCGTCAGCTGCTCTCTTTACGCTGACGATCTGGCCATTTGGTCCTCCTCTCCTTCAGTCCCCACTGCAGTGGAGGCCACACAAGAAGCTCAGTGTCAATTGGAGCGCTGGTCTGAGTACTGGTGTCTTCCTCTCAATCCGAACAAATGCGAGGCTTCCTTTTTTCAGTTGACCCCCGCCAAGCCAACCACCTCTTACTCAACTTTCGCCTCCATTTCAATCCTACTCCCACTTTTCTTGGGGTCACTTTCGACTGCATTCTTTTTTTTTCTAAACATGTATCTTCGCTGAAGGCCAAGTTTTTCCCTCGTCTCAAGGCCTTTTGCTGTATTTCTGCTTCCTCATGGGGCCCTTCTAAGGAGTCCCTCTCTCTTCTGTATAAACTTTTTCTTTAGTCCCTTCTCACATATGCTTTACCCGAATGGTTTCCTTTCTTAAGCATTACCAATATCACCAAATTGGAACGCATCCACCGAGTGGTTAGTCACGCCATCACCGGCTGCCTCTCGTCCTCCCCTACCCACTTCTCTCCGAGGCTTCTTTACCTCCCCTACGAGTTACCCTGACTCATTTCACTCTTTCATTTTATGAGCGGGCTCTTCTTCTCCCAACCTCTTTTTCCATTTCAGGTTTGCCCAGACTTGGAATGAAACCAAAACTGCAGATCGTCCTGGAGAGCTTTTGCGTCCACTCACCCACTCATGCATCCCTCTGCCTCCCTTAGGAAGGCTCTTCTTGCTTGCCCTCCCTTTTCCACTTGTAACCTGCCTTCCTTCACTAGGGAGTCCACTCTTTCCTTTCCATGCTTCCGCTCTGATCTCCCTCTCTCTCTCGCCAAGGTGCGATTCTCTCTCCCCCATCACGATCTGGTGCTCTGGACAGATGACTCTGTTCCTTTTCCTTTCGGCAAGGACGGCTCAGGCGTTCTTGCCAACTGCTCTCTGTGGCACTGAGGCCACTCTTTCCTTTTCAGCAGCCCCAGTATGCGCAAAATTTTCTTCTATAGCCTGCGCAAATGAGCGAGCTTTTTGCTGGTCTGGGCAGCGCCAATAAGTCTGCCACTTCTCTCCTATCTGACTCTCGTTCTGTCCTTTCCTCCATCTTTTCTTTTACCTCAATCTCTCTGGCAGAAACAGTCTTCTCTCTTTTTCTGTTCTATCAGGCTGCAATGGGTCCCAGGACACTCGTTTTTCTCGGGGAACGACGCGGCTGATGAGCTGGCCAGACGGGGAGCGCTACTCGTGTCTTCTACAATCCCTTGTGGTCTCTCTCCTTTTATCTTTTGTATTCACTCTTTTTTCTCGGACTGGAGGCGTACTGTCTCATCAAAATTCTTCGACGCACAGGTTCCCTCGATTTCCACCGAAGAACTTGTGCTCCTTCGTCATTCTCGCTGTGTTTTCTCTCGTCTTCGCTGCAACGGACACAACCTTTAAGCTCTTATCTCTCTAGGATTGGCAGAATCGAAGTCCTTCCTGCAGCGCATGCGGACACTCGTCCCAGGAGTCCAGGACATCTCTTATGTCATTCTGCACTGTCCAGCTACGGACTCTTTGCACCACTCGCTCTTTGGCGACTCTTTGTCTCTCTACGACCTCTGGTCCAGACCCTGGACAGTTGCCCGGCTTCTGGGGCTTCATGGTCTTCCACCATGCCCCCATCCATCGGAAAGGGTCGGTTAACAATAAGAACCGTTAGTAATTTTTGCTTTTCGTCCCTTGCATATGGCGTTTGTAATGTGTATTTTATTGTAGCAATTGGAACTTGACAAAAGCGAAATATCAAATCAGCTAACAACTGCACAAGCAGATCTCTCATCCAGACTTACTAACGAACAAGTTCAGCGTTTGATTGCTGAAAAAGAAGAATCAATTCAAGGATTGTTACAAGAAGGTAGATTTTGAATGTTTTGAGAGTTACTGTATACTGTGCAGATGTTACTCCATGCTCTAATTTCTAAGTTTGCCTACCTTTTACCAAATAGATGCCGTTTGCTTTTCTTAAAAGCGCAAAACGCCTTTGTATGTTCCGGTCGTATTAAGTTTCCCCTAAAGCCTGTGCTAATAAAGGTTCTGCACGCATTTCGGCAACAAGTTGCTTTGCATGAAATTAAAATTTGCGTTAACCACAACACCAAGAAGTTATTGAAAACATGATTATAAATCAGTTGAACAAGTGCAGTAATGCCTGAGTTTCAACGTGTAGTTGTCATAAAACGAGAGCCATCCAAGCATGCCACACTTTGATCTTCAAATTCGTTTTTGTTTCGATTCTGACGTAAAGTCATGAATTAGCAATTATGTTCGAAATTGTGGCGTCTCCAGCCCAATTTGTGAATATGACGGTTTTGAGGAGAAATGCAATTGTATCACAATTAGATAAAATTTGCAGTACCAAAATTTAAAAATGTTTCAACATCGAGCGACAGCTTGTTTCGTACAGTTAGTTTGGCCATGTTGGTGGAATGCTTGAAGTAAGACTCAGTCGTCAATTGCGTAGTTTGCTCGAAAAAAGACTTCTTGCCTCCCCCTCCCTTATCACAAGAGCTAGATGGATGAGTTGCATTAGCGACTTGGCGTGGAATTGAACCAGTTGAGTTATTGGATGTAGCTGGAGATTTTAAGGATTATTGGTTACTTCTAGGGCTTCTGCCCTCTCTTCTCTCTCAAGAGAAAATGCTGTTATAGAAGATATGTTTGTAAAATCGCCAGTGCAGTGTATTGGAATCGATTTCGTTTTCATTGGATATGGTCAGTAATGCAGTTAGCGGCTAATATTCAAACAGATGAAATTTTATTTGAGTTAAAACTAATATTAGTGATGGTCTTACTAGTATTTTAATAAACTGCACAACTAATCTTATATGTTTTTCCATACATCTTCATACGACGGTTACGTAAGAGACGTTGTTGCATTCATCATACCGGAGTTTTAAGTATATGAAATTATGTGATCCTAAGTGTGCAATCAAGACCCATTGTGACCCCAAGTTTCATTTTGTAAAGTATTTTTTATTTCTAGTACTTTTGACTCAAAGTAATTTATAGGTGAAGTTTTATCGAAGCAGCATCTTCAACTTAACAACACTATCAAAAAATTACGAACGAAGCTGTCTGATCGCGAATCATCAGTGAAATATTTAAATGAATCGATAGAAAAATTGACAAGTGAAAACAAATCACTCAAATCGGTAAGATTTGTTTCATCCTGTAATGTAATATTGAGTGATGCCAGAGCGTAATTTCTTTTGAAGGAGATTTTGAACAATTAGATGAAAACGATTTTCTAAAAACTACTTTTCGGCAGCGCTAAAAAAAGCTCTTCTGATAATAAATGATGATTTTATGAATTGGTGGCGTGATTTGTAGTTTATGTAAGAACTTGATACGTTTAGCTTGGTCTAAATCGCGAATTGATCTCAACTTTTTTAGTTAGTTTTTTTAGTTACCGTAGTTGTATTTTGAGTAAATCTGTCTTGCACAAACACCTAGGTACCGCACGGCATACGAAAATTAAGCTAAAGTTTTTTCATTCTAGAATCTTGGTTTCGCTTTATGAATACGATAAATTTTTGAGAAGCTTCTATGTAGTTTTCTTGGATTAATGCTTTATGATGTTTTGTGATTTATTTTTAGCGTTTAACTGAAATTCAAGGACAAAGTTCTGAAGATCGAGGAGCAGCAAAAAGACTCTCTGAGGCTTACCAGGAGCGAGAAGCGGAGTTGAGCGGGATGAGGAGTCGATTGGAAGACGCAGAGGAAAAGAAAAGAGCTGCACAATCTACATTAGATGCTGCATATAAGTGCGTATGAAATTTATTTGAAGTGTAATCTGGTGACCCATCGTCTATTGCTCGGCAAGAATCTATAAGCTGGTCTCAGTTTTATTAAGAGGTCTATGTCCGTGTGTGCTCATGGGAAAACACATTGCACAGCAATTTTGGTTGCTACGTTTTTTGATGATTAAACGCGTGTCTGCAATACTGGCAACTCTTGTCTGAATATACGGTGTTCGTTCATTCGCGAGTATCTGCTCACGCTGTGTTTGCTAGTCTTTTATTCAAACTAAGTCTTCGCGACTGTTAATCTGCTCGGCCCCAACTACTACTGCCAGCCAAAGATAAAGGAATTTCGCTACAAAGCCTTTTCCAAGAGCACAATAAGTAAATTTTTTTTTCTGCTGTTCCTTTCGTGCTAAGCGCCAGGTAGAGATGCGGTGAACATCATTTTGAAGAAGTTTTGATGGCCCTGTGCAGGTTTGGGCAAGCATTCGAGCCGATTACTCGAACCATTACGCCTTAAAGTGAGTTAGGTATTCAATGAAAGCAAACATTTATTTTGACCTATCTGATCTTTCCTTTCAAAATAGACTAACTAATCAAGAAATGTGTAGTTGCAAGTTTAATTGCTCAAGCTCAGTACTTACTTTTGAAGTGCTTTCAGTTTTCTTCGTTTTTTTGTAGAGATTTGGCCGAGTTGAATAAAAAGTTTGCAGCTTTACAAAGTGATCGAGATGCCGAGCTTCATGAACACGAAACCGTAGTGACGAAAAAAATGCAACAAGAAATGGACAAAGTGAAGCAAGACCACGATCATCAAATTCATATGCGATTGTTGCAGGTTAGAAATTATAATATAAATCAAATCTATTGAAGCATTTTGACAAAAATATTGATTTTTTTCGGACGACATAGGTAGGAGTGCACAAGCTCAACGAGCTGGTTTTTTTCGTCTGTTGTACCGCCCTAACCTCTAATAACAAGTGTAACGTTCAAAGAGAACCTAAACAGCGATTCTATTTAACGAGGGAGAAGGCTTAGCCTGAACAGTAGACTACGCTGATTTCTGGACCAATGCAGCACAGCACCAGACGAGAAACTTTAATGAAATGCTGTATTTACACTAACTTTTATACATGACTAGCCACACGACCAGCACAAGCTAACACGTTGAAGGTAATGCGTGCGTAACCTACTACAACATAGTATGGTATTTAACATTACACAAGCTGGACCGGTTAAGCCGATCCAGCAAGATAGATCTGTTCTAACATGCACTATAGCACAAATATAAGCTACGGGTTGCTATCTCTAACTGCGGTGGTGACAGCAATAATACGCCATTGCTGGTACAGCGCACTCTATAGGCTAACTAAAGAACGTTTAAAGCCACTTACGTCAAGTCAAGCTACTACAATAAATGCGCTAAGAATAATACAATATACAATGGTAAGCTGGCCTGCAAGATACTGTTCACAATTATAGGAGGAAACCTAATATCGCTATTAGGTGTAAGCTAGGTAGTTTTGGAAGTGTGACTGGTGAATTCCCGCGGAGCATCGCTATGATTCAACGTTACAGCGAAGACTAAATGGAAAACGTCGTGAAGAATTGTTGCCAAAAAGAGAAAACGGCGGCAAGGAATAGCGGGTATAACTGAGCAAAATGAAGTTAATTATCACCAGGGGCTTACATAAGGTAATAACGACACATCTTTCACCGTATCAACAAGCTTAAGATTTTTAGCTGTTACTTTCTAACCTGATGAGCTATTGAGTCGGGGTTTTTGACAACTTCAGTAATTAAATAGTTTTTGTTGGCTGTTATTTGTTTTCACTTCAGCTATCCCAAACGAAATTAGCAGCTGTACTCAAGCTTAAACATAACGTCACTAAGTGTGATTTTTTAAAGTTTAGTACTATTTTGAGGTCTCATGCATCAGTATACCGAGCAACTCGTACTAATTGCACTTTAATATCTTGCTAACCACCTGAAATACTTCCAGATTGGGATTCACTGTTTTAGGATACAGTTGCATTACTTGAGAAAATTAATGTTGAATGTTTTTGCTACAGATCGGAGAGCTTCAAGATGCCTTGGAAAGAAACGAAGCAATATTCACAAGGAAAGAAGACCAACTTCGTAAAGAAGTTAAAGATTTACAACAGGTTGGTTGGTGATGAATGCAAATTGGCTTTAGGCGAGCGTTAAAGAAAAGCCTCAAAGGAAATTCAACAAGCTTACTGAAGTCTAAACACTGACGTCTGGCTGGTACGTTTGATATCATTTATCGGTTCGCTGACTTAATAGTATGCATTCATAAGTTTATACGCCGGTAGCCAAGGTTGTTAATCTCCAAAGCTTGTCAAACCGTAGTTATTAAATAGTATACTTTTCTGGGATCGACAGATTCTTTTCAGAGCAACTCTCTTTTCATTTACTCACCTCCATTGAAAGCAGTGTTAAAATACTACTTTGTTTAAAGTTCAAACCAAATATTTTTTAGCGCTTACAAGAATCAGAGATGCGCAATCATGAACTGAGCGACAGTATATCGGAGTCAACGCGTCCGCTTCTTAGACAAATGGAAAACTTGCAGTCAACTTATTCCACTCAAACCAAAACTTGGGAAGCTCTTGAAAAGAGCTTAACGGCTCGTTTAGGTATGTTGATCTTATGCTGAGTTGTCTACTTTTATTATTTTGTTCTATCTAGTTATTCGGATTTTATAGCCGCTCGCTGATTGTATAATACTGTACAAAAAGGTAGATTTTATGTCATTCCTCTTTGAAGGATTTCGATATGTGGGTGTGTTTGTCTCAATTTACTCGATGTCATACCTGCACTTTACTGGAGTGGCACAGTATTTTAAATTGCGAATCTTCCTATGAACTCCCATGTTGTTTCAAAGAGTTTCAATCTCGATCCTTTTGTGCTGAAGTGATTACAGAATTGTGGTTTCAATCCAGAAATAAAACTTTATTACAGCCTAGGAAAAGCGAAAGGAATTGTAACGCATTTGTCAGCAACAGTGTCGCTTGTAATGGAAGTTGAAAGCGTTAGGTAAACCTTTAACAAAACAAGGTTTTATAGCAATTTTGGTTTGTTTGTTTATGTTTTACGAGTTAGCGTGTTTTGTTTATAATTCAGGTGACGCCCAAGTTCAGCTAGTTGCATCTCAAGAGAAAGAACGCTCGTTGCAAACACAATTGGTTAATTCCAAGTCACGTATCGCTACGTTGGAGCAGCAGCTCAACGAATCACGCAGCGAGAAAACGAAGTTTACTGCCGAGCTTGAACAACTGCGAGCCAATGCTGGTCAATATGATGAGAAAATTGCGAGGTAACAAATACGTTTCAAAGCAAAAAATTGGACTTTGGTGGAGCGAATAAATAAAATACTACATGCTTGATAGTCTGGTTTGTGTTTTGACGATTATGATCTACCTTTGAGAATATTTTAATGATGTTTCTGCGTATACACGGTACACTCCGCAGTGTGTTTTTTGCATGAGTCTTCAAATGTTAGGATTATCGCTGCGTCATTCAGGTAATCAGCTGTGTGCGCAATTAGCAAAATGGTTTTAAAGCTGCATGTTGACTGTTGAATAATAAACAACTTGTCTTGAGACTGTCGGGAGTTGCCAGTGCTGCTGACTGGCATTTTACCACAGCAGCACTGTAATGCGCTTGTAAGAGTGTTTCAAAAGGGCACGGCAGCCTAGGTTACCATGCCAATATTGAGGAAAAGATCAGAGCGAGTATCCTATTGTGCTGAGCTACGTCACTTGTAATAGTTTACCCTTGCTTCTAAATTACTTTGCTGATACTTCGTACAATTTGGACTAAATTACCAATGCCAAGCCTTCGACCTGACGGGAAACAAGCTGCATAAAGCCGCCGAAACGTACGTGTTTTGAATTTTATACCTTCTAGCGAAGCTGTTTTAAAGGAAAGAGGATGAACAAACTTGACGTAGCAAGCTATTCAGGTTGTTCAATGTAAGATTTGAGTAAGTTCTGTTCATTTCGATTTCTTCTCAGCGTGCGCAAAGAGCTTGAAGCATCCGAGAGAAACTGCGAAGAAATAAAATCGAAATCTCGTCGTGATCGACTAACGTTAGAAAATCAATTGGACATGGAAAAAGTAAGAGCAGAAGTGGAAAAAAAGAAATTCGCCTCCCAGCTAGAAGCTCTGCAAAAGGAAAAAGTGAGCACTTTTGTACTGTGATAAATCTAATTTGTATTTTTCGGTGATTTAGACTTCGCATTGTCTGTAGAGTACTGTAAGGCAGCTGCAGAGCAGCGATTGAAAATTGCAGTGAGCACCTTGTCATATCCTTTCAAACGTTGTTGAGTTGCCAAACTTTTAACACGTCTTCAATATCTATTTAAGTACAAAAAACATTTGTTGTATTGATTTTTTTTCTATAGCCTAAATTTAGAATCCTTGATTTAGCATTTGGATTTGGAGTGAAGTGTTCCACACCACAAACTTATTCAAGCAAGGATGTAAATCGGTTTTAGGGTTTGTTTTTACAAAGACATTTAAGATTTCTTGTTTACTACCGCGAAGTTCAAACCTCAGCTACCGCGGCGACACGTTGATGTATTGAACCAGCATGCTGTGAACTCAATGAACCTACGCTTAATCCGTAACGAAGTGTTTGTGCTCCTTTGAAATTGTACAACTATCTTAAAACTGACGGTCACTGACTCTGCGTAGGAGAAGCTGCTGTGGATGCACCGGTCAGACAGTATGGTGTCGTCAGCGAGTGCTCTCAACACTGATGTAGAATCTATCGGCAGCTCCAGCGATACTTTTAACAACGTATGTATGAAAATTGAACTCTACCTTTTGCTTTAAATCTGTTAACGGTTTATTAATCTGGTTCAAATTCGAAGGAAAATATTCTATATATTACCTTTTTTTCTCAAGAAATCGCAGCACCAGCACATATTTCGAAGGAAAGACTTGAAGGCTTCAGAAGCATAATTTTTCTGGTGCACTTTAAAAGATTTCTACTCGCAACAGTTTCTTTTATTTTATTTATGTCTTATGCCTTTCTGTAAAGGTATTGCATTACTTTTAGTGTCCACGCCATCTTTGAAATACATTTTGAGAACGAACTTGCTAACATACTGCTTTCAAGAGCAAACAATAATTCTAGGTTAAGAATATGCAACCGGATGTTGCTCTGGACACAGTCAATTACTGTAGAGTAGCATGAAAAGCTGAAACGATTTACGTTTCAACAGCATTCTTTGATATCAAGTCGCTCCTTGTACTGGTGGTGTGGCGCATAAAGTATTGGCGGAAAAATGGGAAGTTAACCGTTTCAAGCGCCAAGTTCAATGCAGCATTATCAAGCGGAACTGCCAATCCTTTCAACCTCTGCAGTGTTGACCGCAGTCACATGAATGGGTGACTGCAAACTCGCAAAAGCCCGTGAAAACATTTCTTACTCTTCCAAAATATCGGTTTATGTTATGTCAAAAAAGTGCCCAGAGTTCGTGTTATCTTCGGCGAGGCCAGTACCTATTTCAGCTGGGCCCAAGAGGTCCCAGAACCGCTCCACGACGTTGAGGCAGATGCTGATTTTGTTCGATAATTTTAAGTGCTCTTTGTTTAAACTGATGCCGAGTAAACCACTGTATTATTAAATAATTTTTTAGTTTGACGTGTTTGAACGACAAGCAAGCACTTCTGGTATCTCAGGTGGTGTGTATGATAGTCTCAGATCGGGATCGAATAACTCAGCGCTTATGGAAAATCTTCAATCTCAATTAAAAATGAGAGACGGCGAAATTGCCCAGTTACAAGTGCGTGATATCTGTAGGTGTGATGGAAATTGATTATATTTTGTATTACCTTTGAACATTGTAATTGCTGGGAAGAGTATACTCAATACCTACCGTCAATAGTGTTGAAATATTTAGGATTAGTACTCACATTAGAAGTTTGTCGGAAAAGTGGTGCAAAATAACTAGTAGTGGCTAGATGTGTAAGACGTGTATACTCTTAGGGCGAAATTAACACGCTTGAACGCACTCGCTCGTCAATGGCTGAAGAGATTGTTCGACTGACCAATGAGAATGAAGATTTAAATGACGTTGTCAAAGACGTGGAAGAACTGAAAACGAATCTAAAGGTATTCGTTAGAAATGACTTCTAGAAACCAATGTAATGTGTTACTTTACTGCTTGATGGCAAAATTGAGAGAACCGCAATCGTTGTTCAATTTTGTTGTTATACTGATGATCTGTCAAATTTTTAATAGCTGGTGGCTCAAATTTAAGTTGACCTGATTAAACGAGGTGAAAATACACGGTGTCCATAAATTAATGCAACCTTTAAAAGAATTCAACAAAATTTTATTTTTTGAGAAATATTCATTCAGTTTGTTTATTGGTAACGGGAAATACTTCAAGCTTGTTATTCTCGAAATGTGTCTTTTTAGCTTTTCAGAGACGAACTGACTCATCGCTGAAGCAAATACGTTTTTAAACCCCTGGATCTGAATATAGCCTATCCAGCTTGCTTATTGCAAAGCTCTTCGTCTCGGCTTCTCGCTTAGGGCCTGTAACAACTGCACTTAATATGCGTAAAGTCGCAAATATTTATGCAAAACTTTTTGAGTAGTGGAGCGTGGTATCTGTAGCTGTGCAGAAACCTTGTGAATGAACTTTTCTAGTGCTAATATGTGCCGCTTGCACAGATTTAATTTTTTCTGATGTTTGAGGTTGGCCAATTTCTATTTGTAGAGTACTCCTAGTTTCCATAAACTTTTTATGCCATGATCGAATGGTAGACCTCGCAAATGCCTCTCTTCTACACTCGCGTGTAAAGTTTTTCTGGGCTTGGATGTGAGCCTTTGTCACTATAAACCAGAAAACGAACTGGGCTTTTCCTGCGGAGTGCTCATTGTCATAAAATCCTGTTTTGCTGCGGAATTCAAAAGTTTCTGCTTAATCACCAAATAAATTATAATTTCTAACGTGATTATTTAAAAAAGTATCTGTCAAGAGGGAAAAACTAAATATTTTCCTGAACTAAAGCTAATAAAAATATCTAAAAAACAAATTTTGTTGTATATTTGAAATTGTAGCGATAATTTATGAAGACCCCGTGCATTTTTGCTTTGGGGTTTAGTTTTGGAACAAAGAAATCGTCGAACAGTTAAAGAGAGGCCAGTCTTGCTAGGCTTGTCCTCCTCTTTCTCATTATCATCATCAAATTGAGCGGCATACCCCTCTGTAAATCATGCTTCCTGATTTTCCCTTCTCTGCATTTTAATTTTATTGACAGCCAACGTGATTTTTTAACACTGCAAATATTAGGTTTTCAAGATGGGCAGTAAAGGCTTTTCTTTTCAAAATTGCTTGTGCAATCCCACTCTTGGATATGGAAATATTACGAGCATAAAACTACTCTGAGCTTAAATAATCTTTAAGAATAGATGGCGATAATTCTGTACTTGCAATTGATTTGAAATCAACGAACTCTACTTCACTTCCACCAAATTTCTTACTGATAAAACCAGAAAAAGATTGACATTTTGTTGTGCGATCCACAATGCTGAATATATGTCTCAAGTTTAGATTAATCATTGTAATTAACATATTCCCCCCTACGGTGGTCTTTGCAGCAGCTTCTCCGAACTACGAATGGTTTCTTTTGCGCTCCGGTCATGGAAGGCGTTCCATCACTTTTAGTGATTGCCAGTTTGCTTTTTGCATAACTAATTATTCTCAAACCCGTGAAACACTTGAGAAGTAGATACACATAAGTTACTAATTGGGGCTACCTGAGATAAGTAGAATGCACTAAGTTTACCAACTATTACTTTGTGCTTTTCAAGCTCAACCTGGCGATGATATTTTCCGTTGATTTTTTGATTAAGAGAGTTGCAAGTTACATCAATATATGCGGCATTAACAATATTGAACTTTGCTAAACTGCTTGAATATTTTTTGCTGTTTTTTCTTTTCATGGCTCACTTTATCTTTATCAACAACAAAAGTAGCATCGTCGCTGCTGACTATCCCAAATCATTTAAAACACTGGTTGCAATAGCTGTCTCAACTCTGTTTGACACTTGAAAACGATCTCATGCAATTGCTAAATTTTGATAACATATTCAGCTTTCCTGGGTGTTTGAATCGATTTGTCGAGGACTAAATGCACTAGTGTCAGAGGTACTTGTGTTGCTTTCGTTTCACTTTCACCTGTTAAAAGAGCATGAGATTCTGCCAACGGTCTTGGAGGATCACCATCAGCTGATAATGAGAATCCTGGTGCATTATCTCGTTAAATTTTATCACGAAGAGAGAATCAAAATTTTCAGTTGGTACAATAGCTTAGTGAAAATATTCCAGTCATCAAAATATTCGTTTCCTTTTCTTTTTTGGATACCGTGGAAATTGAAAAACGATGTAGTAGCGCAGTAGTAGTTCAGTTTCAATCCGGTTTTGTCCCCTTGACGGAGTTTGCCGGATTCTCGCCATTCCCTCCACAATTGTTTGCACTCTATCTCACCTCATTGTTCGATTCAAGGCATCCTCCGTCTATTCACCGACCTTCTTTGTTTCTTCCACTTCTTGCAGGTCTTCCATAAGTTGTCCTCGATTTCTCGTGCCACTTACTTCAAGGTCTGTGGCACCTCTCAAAATACATCATCCCTTCTCAACATATGTCCGTAACATCTAACGCCATTTGTTCTTGGCTTTCGCCATAGCCCTATCTGTTCGTCATAAAAGTGCTTTCTCGTTTTCTTCCAAAAACCATGTCTCGCTTCCGTACAATATTGGTGATCTGAGGTTGCAATAATGAACCTTACCTTTCGTCTTCAGAGGAAACCTATTTTCAAGCAATGACTCTCCGCATTTCCTGATTCTCACCCGACCTTACTCTCGCTTTGACTGCTGCTTCACAACCACCACTAGCAATTAGCCTGTCTCCTAAATAGCAAAATCCATTTACTATCTCCTTTTCATCACGCATTTTCTCGTTGAAACCCATTGTTCTTCCCATCATTTCCGTACATCTTGAAAAAAACGCATTGCCAACGTAGTGGTAACTATATTTTCCCACACGAACCTAGTTTTCACATATGCGCAATACTAAATTAACCATCACTCTTTTCCCACAAACTTCGCATGGATATATTTCGCTTTTCACCAATTCTCCCTCCGACCCGCTTACCATCACTTTTGTTTTTTTGATGTTGACCTTCAAACCCTTGCTTTGAAGTGCTCCCTTTCAGCTCCAAAACTTCTCTTTTATATCTTTCGTGGTTTCGCTGATGAGAACTAGGTCATCTGCGTGCAACATCTCATTAATTACTCTCCTTGCATTTTCTGTAACAACAGCTAAAACTATTGCAAATAACGGCGGCGACAACACAGATTTTTAATGTACACCAACCTTTACTTAAACACTCCTGAATATGCAGATCCCACTCTCACTCTTGCCTTGGCTACTTCATACAAGTCCATAACTGCTCAAACCATATTTATAACGAACCCATCTTTCTCATGGCCATGTAACCAGGTTAACTTTTTGGGTGACGTTTTTGGAGCTCAGCGTATACACTACACCATGCTTAGCGATCAATTAGTTGTCGTGCAATTTCGGGTGGTGCTGCATATTTTGTCCACTTCTGTTACAAGACTCTTTGTATGACGTCTCTACCACTGGGAAGCTTGTCTGCAGGAAATTTTCTCTCGCTGCTAAACGTAATATCTCCATGCAAAGTTTCCATATTATTTCGGGAAAACTTATAAAATTTAAATACTTCTACACTAATTGTAATCACTTCCTGATGTTGATCTGCAAAAACTGTAAATTTTAGCTTATTTATTATTATGCTCCGTTCTATTTCCGCATCTTGACACGTAATCAACTTAACTGTAGTGAGCGTTCTTCTTCAAACATTAAATTGAGCCTAGTTATTTTCGTGTAAGTATCAAAATTTTTCTAGCAAAACTACAAACTTTACACCAGCAGTTTCCAAACTTTTATGAGTGTAACCCAAATCTGAGGTTGGTGAACATCTTGTAAGAAAGCAATCTCACATTGGAGTAAAATAGGAGTTGTTGGAATTTTGACCCGAAGTCATCACACCTCCGCTCGAACAGGCGAGAGCTAACTGCGCTGAATTTGATAACAGCAACAACCTCCTGCATGGCTGCCGAATAATTCCGCGACAAATTGCGCAGCAAAGTTCTCGCAGTGCAGAAGGCAGTTGACGACTGCGACGTTGGCATTGACTTTCTTGATTCGCGCAGTCAACATTTGTCGAGCACCAAGCATCGCCAGAGTGCCCTCGGTGCATAGGCTGACGCAGTTTTCGCTACTAATGCCTTCTCTTTGTTGGAAGTTGTCAACAACGTTGAAGATGTCAGCGCCAGTGCCGTTGTTGCCAGTGGTGTGCAAAATACAAATTCTTCCTCGAGATCCGTCTCACCGTCGTACCTCAAGAAAACATTTAGCTGCGCGTCCTTTCTAATGTCAATCAACACATCGAGTTAATAGCTTTTCATTCGGGCCACCACTTTGTTTTTTATATTTAGTGAATGGTCGTCGCCGCACATGAGTCAAAATACGTCGATGGCTACGGGCTTAACGAGCTGCGCTCTATCTCGTCATGCACAGCACGACCAGTTACGATGCTAGCGTGGCTTGCTTGGAGGCTGAAAGCGCTGGATTCCTCGCTGAGTTAAATAGGCTTTGCTGCAGTGCCGCTTCTTCGCACCAAAAAAATACATTACTTTTTCATTTGTTCCGGGTGCTTCGATTCCAGATTTCTCTGTGATTTGTTTTTCTTCAGGGATTTGTTCGACTACACTTCATAGCGCAGCACACATTGCGACTTTACAGCACCACGATCACTGATGAAAGTGAATCCCAAATTCAAATATTTCTGCTTGCTGGGAACGCTTAGTTATTCTTCAACTTGCAGAATTAATATTACTTTGCAATGTAATGTGCTAGTTTTCATTAAATTTCGTTCATGATGAACACGGTGTTTACGTGCTTAATAAGTAAAATAGTTTCAAACCACTGCTTATACAGCTAAACGTTCATGCTGTTAAGACTGACACATGACACAACGCAGCTTTTACTTCTTCCTCACAAACAGTTTAAACTGCTTTGGCTTTCAACTTCACTGATCTGCTTGCCTGCCAACCTATTTGTTCAATTATTCAGCTTTGAATCACAGTTATTACCCTTTTAATAACAGCTTAACCACAATTATCCCTTCAACCCAAATAAGCAAGCTTAGTAACTCTACTCCGAAATTAACCAATGTTGACATGTTAACCTAGTTCCGTAGTTATCCAATCTTGACATGTGAACTTATCAACTACGTTATCCGTAATCTGTTAGGTAGTAACTACTGCCGTTAAAAACTCCCGTACAAAATGCATGTAATGCAATTACTCAGTCTATGATGAAATTGAACAAACTTGAAAAGAAAAAAGAATGTAGAAAATAAACAAAAGGTCGCTACAGCGCGAAAGTATTCTCCATTTGACCCGATCGACTTCGTCTCCCTCCCTAGCTCTAACCCTTTCCGTGTCTTCTCTCGCTAAATCCATCCACTTTCTCCTTGGCCTTTCTCTTTTTCTTTCTTCCTAGCACCGCCATTTTCATCATCTTTTCCTCGTAGCCTTCTCTCATTTTCACGTGTCCATACCGGCGTAGCTTTACATTCCGAAGTTTGTCTCCCAGCTTTGCGATTTTTGCGGTCCCTCTCACATATTCGTTTCTTATCTTGTCCATTCTTGTCACTCCCAGTGCCTATCTCACCATTTTCATCTCTGCAACTTCCATTTCCCCCCTGTCCTTCCGTCAAAGCCACCCGTTTCCATTCCATAAAGCATGGCTGGTCTAACCACACTCTTGTACATTTTACCCTTAACCCTTGTTGATAACTTCCTGTCGCACGGAACTCCAGATGCCTTCTTTCAACTCATTCATCCTGCTTGGATCCTTCTCCTCACTTCTTCACATCTTCCATCGCTACTAACTGTCGAACCCAGGTATTTGAAGTTTTTCGCTCTCTTTAGCTTTTCTCCTTACAGCTTCAACTCTTCTCCATCATCCACACCCCCAACCTTCAAATACTCGATATTGCTCCGGCTCACTTTCAGGCCTCTTCTCTCCAATGCATTTCTCCAAATCTCCTGATCATCCTCTAGCTCCCTGTGATTTTGCCTAGACAGCACTAAGTCATCTGCAAACAGCATATCCTATGGTGCGTCCTTCCTGATGTCCTCCGTCAGCTTGTCCATGATGATGGCAAAAAGAAATGGGCTGAGTGCTGAGCCTTGATGAAGTTCAACGCCTACCTCGAATTCCTCAGCCAACTCTGCTGCACTTCTCACAGTTGTTGTCACTCCGTCATACATATCCTTAATAATTCTTATGTAGTACTCTGATGTTTCAGCTAACCGCAAGCATCCCCACAGTTCCTCTCTGGGTACCCTGTCGTATGCCTTCTTCAAGTCAATAAAGTCACAGTGCACTACCTTCTGCCCTTTAGTCCACTTTTCCAACTGCATCCTCAGACAGAAGATTGCGTCGGTGGTACTCCTTCCTGGCATGAACCCAAATTGTTACTAAGCGATCGTCACCTCCTTCCTTATCCTTGCTTCCATTACCCTCTCCCACAGTTTCATAGTGTGGCTCATCAACTTGATCCCCCGTTAATTTCCACATCCTTTGATGTCTCTTTCGGCTTTGTACAAAGGTACCGCTCTTTTTGTACAACACGCTCCTCCTCCATTGGTCTGGCATTTTCTCCCCTCGTAAGAATCTATTGAAGAATTTCACTAGAAACTCCACGCCTTTATTCCCTAGAGCGATCCATGCTTCCACTGGTATGTCATCAGGTCCTTGAGCCTTTCCCTTCTTCATCTTCCTCAACCCAGTCCTGAATTCTTCTTTAGAGATATTTTCCACGTCCCTTTCTCTCTCTCTTCTTATTTTTCAAAATCTTTATATTTCAAAACTGCCTCATTAAAGTTCAAAAGTTTTTTTGCCATAACTTTTTCTGGTACACGGGGCGAAAAGTGTTTTCTTGAAAAAGATACAAGTATGATCATTCTGCTACTTTTCAGTCAAAAATCAACTTTCTCGCTCAAATATTAAAAAAGTTACGGCCATTTTGTCAATTTTGGGGTTTTTTCTTGAATTTGGGAGTAGCACAGAGCCCAAGAAGGACTATCCAAAAAAAGTTGTTGAAAACGTGTTTCTGGGTGATTTGTCAGCTTTGCGGTTTCTCAGGTGAGTAAATTTTGCAAAAAAGTGTTTTTCAGTCCACCGTAATCATCCGGTTGTTCTGGCCCGTCTGCTTTTGACTCTTTACACCACATTCTCTTAGGTTACTATTTTGTATATTATATCGAATATTATACGACCCCTGGTTCCAGTGGTTGACACTGGAGAGTTGCCTGGCTGCAGGAACTTCATGATTTTCAACTATGCCCCCTTCAAAGGTTGGGATCGAATGACAACAAATCATCAGAAAAACTTAAAAAGATCGTAGATCAAAAATTTTATATTTCCATCAAATTTTGGTATCGATTATTTCTAAAAATAAATATCGTTCAAAATTTTCTTCTGGTTACGCCTTTGGTGGATTTTACAAAAAATGAGTGTTTGCACTTGCGGCTCCTAACCTCTTGGTCGGTCAACTTTATAATCTTCTTTATATAACTACGCTGTCCCCTAAAGACTGCAGGGTGTAAGGTTGATATCGTTTCCCACCCAAGTTGCAAACTTGCGCGAAATGGAATTGTTTTGATTGATAGAAACCGCGGTATACGAAGTAAATAAAAACATTGCTTAAGAATCCGCAGTTAGAGGGGCAATTACCACCTCGTATTTTTCGTAAATCAAATCAAATGGTTATTCTAATCTTCCCATTTATACACTCACATGGGCCTCATTTCTTAGCTGCACTATTGCATATGATTATCTTTTTAAAAAGTAGTTTAACCACTACTTGTTGATCATTCGGTAGTAAATATGCTTTAAATGATTTAAGTTACATAATGAGGTCGCGAGTATCTGTAAAACTAGATTTTTTAACATTAATGTCTCCTAAGAAAGGTTTGGTATCACTGAATTACACACAGTCTTGCGATATCTTGCTCTACATAATAACAGCCATTCAAGACGTTGTTGTCTGTAGGCGATGGAGGCTCGCCACGATGCGGTGTTGACCATGTATGGTGAGAAAGCAGAAGAAGCTGAAGAGCTGCGATTGGATTTAGAAGACGTAAAAGCGATGTATCGAAACCAAGTGAGTCAGCAAATGTGCGATCCTACTCTTTGTTACAACGAAGTGGATAATAGCACATTTAAAACAGACTACCGACAATTTGATTTTTAAAACTCTTTAAGTTAAGTTTGAGTTTTGTTGTTGTTGTTGTTTACCTGACCCCTTCCGAGGAATGGGATCATGGCGGAGGACCATGGAGCCCCAGAAGCCGGGCAACTCCTCAGGGTCTGGACCAGAGATCGTAGAGAGACAGAGAGTCGCCAAAGAGTGAGTGGCGCAAAGAGTCCGTAGCTGGACAGTGCAGAATGAGATGAGAGATGTCCTGGGACGGGTGTCCACAGGCGCTGCAGGAAGGATTCTCAGTTCTTCCAATCCCAGAGAGATAAGAACCTAAAAGAAGGCTGTGTCCGTTGCAGCGAAGACGAGAGAGGACACAGCGAGCATGACGAGGGAGCACAAGTTCCTCCTGCGAACCTGTGTGTCAGATAACTCTGATGAGACAGTAGGCCTCCAGTCTGAGATAAGACGAGAGTGAATACGAGAGGTAAGAGGAGAGAGACAACAAGGGATTGCGGAGGGTGCAAGTAGCGCACCCCGTCTGGCCAGCTCGTCGGCCGCGTCGTTCCCCGGGAGAAACGAGTACCCGGGGACCCATTGTAGTATAATAGAACAGAAGGAGAGAGAAGACAGTTCCTGCCAGATCTGCCACAGAGTTTGAGATAAGAGGAAAGATGGAGGAGAGGACAGGGCGGCGAGGACAGAACGAGAGTCAGACAGGAGGAGAAGACAAGAGAAATGGCAGACTTTATGGTGCTGCCGAGACCAGCAAAGAGCGTGCAGAATGGCGCAGGCTTCAGCGGAAAAACTGGAACAAACTGGGCCTGCCGAAAAGGAAAGAGTGGCCTCAGTGCCACAGGGAGAGCAGTTGGCAAGAACGCCAGAGCCGCCCTTGCCAAAAGGAAAAGGAACAGAGCCGTCTGTCCAAAGCACCAGATCATGAGGGGAGAGAGAGTCAAGGTGGGCGAGAGCCGCACCTTGGCGAGAGTGAGGGGGATCAGAGCGAGAGCTGGGAGTGGAAAGGGTGGACTCGACCGTGAACGAAGGCAGATTCCAAGGAGGAAAGGAAGGGCAAGCAACAAGAGCCTCCTTAGAACAAGTAGAAGGAAGCATGAGCGGGAGAGTGGACGCAAAAGCTTCCAGGAAGATCTGCAGAGTCTTGGTTTCACTCCTAGTCTGGCCAAATCTGAAATAGGAAAAAGAGGTTGGGAGACGAAGAGCCCGCTCATAAGATAAAAGAGTGAAGTGAGTCAGGGTGACTCGCAGGGGAGGTAGAGAAGCCTCGGAGAGAAGCAGAGGGATAGGGGAGGACGAGAGGCAGCCGGTGATGGCGCGACTAGCCGCTCGGTGGAGGCGTTCCAATTTGGTGAAATTGGTAGGGCTTAGGAAAGGAAACCATCCGGGTGAAGCGTGAGTGAGAAGGGATTGAAGAAAAGATTTATACAGAAGAGAGAGGGACTCTTTAGAGGGGCCCCATGAGGAAGCACAGATACAGCGTAAGACCTTGAGACGTGAGAAAAACTTGGCCTTCAGCGAAGATACATGTTTAGAACAGGAAAGAGTGCCGTCGAAGGTGACCCCACGAAAATTTAAAGTGGGATTGAAACGGAGGCGGGAGGCCAAGTAAGAGGAGGTTGGGTTGGAGGTTAGCCTGGTGGGGATCCACTGAGAAGAAGGAAGCCTCGCATTTGCTCGGATTGAGAGGAAGGCACCAGTACTCAGACCAGCGCTCCAATCGAAACAGAGCTCCTTGTGGGGCCTCCACCGCAGTGGGGTCCAAGGGGGAGGAGGACCAAATGGCATGATCGTCAGCGTAAAGAGAACAGCTAACGGAAGAAGGCAGAGAAGCCGGAAGATCATTGATGAAGAGAAAGAAAAGTACAGGGCCAAGAACGGATCCTTGCGGAACACCTCGATGGACTCGAAAGGAACGGCTTTTGTGATTTTGATAAATCACACAAGCGCGCCTATCAGAAAGGAAAGATTGAGTCCAACGAGCAAAGCAAGAAGGAAGGCCAGCCAAAATGAGTTTGTGGAAAAGGGCGGGGTGCCAAACAGAGTCAAAAGCTTTAGAGAAATCAACAGTAGCAAGGGTCGTCCGAGAGCTCGGCCTGGGTTTGTTAAACCCATCCGAAATGGACTGAGAAAGGAACAGAATTTGATCGAGTGTAGACCGTCCACAGCAGAAACCGGCCTGGCGGGGAGAGAGAAAGGAATTAGATTCCAGAAAGAAGAGTAGACGAGATAGAATGATGCGTTCAAAAAGCTTTTGATACGTAGGAGGTGAGAGAGATAGGCCGGAAGGAAGCAGGAGAGTCGAGAGGCTTTCCCATCTTGTGTATGGGAATAATGGAAGATGTCTTCCAGATGGAAGGAAAGGAATGTGAAGACCAAGAGAGATTGAAGATGTGTAGAAGAAAATCCCATGCCGGAGCGAGGAAGGTGCTTTAGCATGGGATAGGAAACTTTGTCTGGGCCAGTGGCAGTGGAGGAGGAAAGGTTGGAGGCAACCGCATGAAATTCAGCGAGAGTGAAAGGAGAGCAGAAGGACGAGTGAGACTCCACAGAGCACGTGGCTCGGCGGAGCTCAGTGAGGTAGCCTCTGGCTCTGCTACGCAGAGCCTTTGGCTGAGAAACGGAAAAATGAGATCTCAGGTAAGCGGCATAGATTGAAGCCGATTTCCTGGGAGAAGAACAGTTGGGGAAGTTAGGAGAGGAAGAAGACGAGGAAGATGAGCCAGCGATAGAGCGAAGGAGAGAGTGCACAGATTTAGAGTTAGACCTAGGAAAAGAGAACAGCAAGTCGTCTGCCATGCCTCAGCCTTGGCAATGACTGACGAGGCGCGTCGAGAAGCGGAGATGTAAGCCTGTTGATCTTCATCACTTCTGTGAGCAGTAGCGAAAGCCCTGCGTCTTTCACCAACGGCTTGTTCCACCTCAGCAGACCACCAGGCTTTAGGAGGGCGTTTGATGCGGCCGAAAGGAATGGAAGATTTGGCCGCATTCAGTGCCAGAGAGGTAAAGAGAGCAGCAGCAGAGAAAAGAGAAAGAGACTAGTATTCCTCTGCAGAGGGACAGTGAGAGTCAATGTAGGAGGCAAAGTCATCCCAGCGAGCTTTCTGAAAATTGAAGGAAGGGGGACGCTCGTTGGGGCGAAAGACCGGAGAGAGAGGTATAGATAGAAGAATTGGTAAGTGGTCAGAACCCAGGTCCTGTAGCACCTCCCAGGAGCAAGAAAGGGCAAGAGAAGAGGGGGCAAAGGAGATGTCAGGAGAGGAGCGACTGCCAGAGGAGCGATGGAGAAGGGTGGGTGTGTCGGGGTCATTGAGGGGAAGGAGGTCAGAGGAGATGACCCAGTCGAATACTTCCTTCCCGCGGGGGTTGGAAGTGGCTCTTGAGTCCCAAAGCGGGTGATGGCAATTGAAGTCCCCCAGAATGAAGAGATTTCTGGAGGAGGAAAGAATGGATGGAGAGAAGGAATCGGTTCTGCCATCTGTTGGGGAGGAGCGAATAAGGGGGGCGTACACATTAAGAAATGACACCGAGGAGGATTTGTTTAGAGAGATGTTGATCCCAACATAATTAAGAGTAGGGATCAGGCGAAGAGAGAGAGGAGGTAGAAAGTTCAGAAAAGGATAGGCCCTGCCTGACGAAAATGACAACGCCGCCGCTAGTGCGGGTGGCATCAGGAGAGAAAAAGACTGGGAATGGGTACGATCAGAACGCAGAGCAGAGAATCCAGGAATCTAGAAAGAGGAAGAGGAGTTAAGATTGGATTCCTGAATGCAGATAAGGTCGACAGGATGGGACGAAAGAAAGTGGAGTAGTTCAGTGCTCCTGGCTCGAAGACCTCCAGCATTCCATTGAAGAACCCTGAGAGAGTCAGGGGGGGAGTGGAGGCAGGAGGCGCAGAAGAAAAGCCAGGAGCAAGGGACGGTGGAGTAGGGGCAGAGGGAGAAGATATAGAATGGGCAGATGGGGGATAAGTTTGGAGACGAGGGTGGGGCGAGAGAGCAGCGTTAGCAGTGGCGGAGCTAGATTGCACAGTGGAGGTATACGTGTCGGAGGAGTCCGAGGAGGGAGTCACAGTGATTCGGCAGGGGGGGCAGCGCCAAGAGTGAGAGCTGCCAAGAGCTCTGAATTGGGATAAGGAAAGTTGTGAGCACCTTAGATGGACCCATTTGGAGCAAGCGCAGCATTGCACTGACTTGCCCCGCCAGGTCACATTTCCAGTGCACACAGAGCAAGGAAAGATGGGGCCAGGGTTGGGATGAACGTTACCGCTCATCAACAGAAGGAGAAGAATGAGGAGACGAAGAAGGGCAAGAGAGGGGCAGGAGAAAAGAAAAAGAGAAAACAAGCGACCGATTTTAAAGAAGCTGTGTGCTGCCCTTCTGCGGTCGTTCAGGGGCAGCATAGCGAAAAAATGAAGGGGAGTGCCCGGGGTAACTGGGACCCTCGGGAAGGCCAACAGCCATTTCGACCCAACCCAAACGGTGCCGGGGACCGCACCACCCCGTTGAGGCGGCTGTTGATTGGTGCTGTTTTGAGTGTTTACCCATCTTACTTACCCTTACTGTTTTAACTTAACAACATTTCAGCGTTTTTCAGATCGTTGCTGCTTATACTAATACAAATATTTTGCAGATCGATACACTGTTGAAACAACAGTGAAGAATTTCTTAAATCTGCTTCCTTGGTCTGAATTGATTGCCCCGTTGCAGATAAGATGCCCACAGTTCCAAGATCAGAGGTTCTGACGATAGGATTATGGCAAGTTATGGCTTTGTATTGCTACAAGCCGTATTGACTTTGTGTCAAATATTTTCTCACCCCTTTGGCTTATTTTTTTAGTACTGATGTTATGTTCAATATTTGCATTTATTGCTATTTTTCACCTAAAATGTGGTGTCATTTTTTCCGTGGAGTTTGCCTTGAAGTGAAGCACCAAAAGTTTTATTGCAGTTTTATAATCGGAGAATGCGATAAAAGAATTTTATTTCATTGCTTATAATAAGTAATGGTCGACATGGACGGCATGGTGCAGAGCTTGCCCCCTTCCACATCAATAAAGCTTGGCAGTTCATTTATTGCGACCTGTTATTCCAATTCAAACGAATTGACATTCCGAATGTAGACACACATTTCTTGCCAATCAATTTTGATTCAACAATACGCTAGTCCTAGCTATTTTCACGAGGAGTCTCCTAGCCCACTTAAGAGGTATTGTAAAATTTCTGGGATGAAAATCGTCGTACGTGATGTTGAGAAGTATTCAGATGTACGTGTTTTTCTTCTTTCGATATGGTCTGATTTTAATGCATTTTCTTGCTCTCGATAATTTTGCTTATTACGTCCTTTTGAGTTAACCATCTCTAGGTTATAGGTGCGTATGATTCAAACTGTTCGACCTATGTAGCTTCCTCTGCCCTGGCAGTCAAGCAACTGCATAATTGCGCTAAGCCGCTGTTGTTATTGCGTAAATGTGTAGTATAATTTATAAAAAATTTTCATTTAATATTTGTGAAAAAATGTGGCGCTCATTTTTGAACGGTTAGTTATTGAAATTAGCATGAAATAACAAACCGAATCAGTTTTGTTGAGATGGCATACTCCCAACATTTTTAAATTAACCGCCCTATGACACAAAATAATGGTTGCCAACGAAAGACATTAATTCTTATGGCAAATATTGACTACAATTTATGATCCATAAATTTTACTGAAGTTTTGTAAATTCAAATTTTGTTAGCTTTTTGAAGCAAGTGTGCCAGGCAATACTGCTGCAGGAAAGATTCCAAAAAACCGCTGATATCACTGGCGTAGCTAGCTCCGGCATACGTCAATTTCCAGTGACCACTTAAAAATATTCATCTCGCTTGATTTATTACGGTCTTCTGTTTGGTGTTTTCAATAACATCGCATTTGCTAAATCGGAAGTGTACTTCATCTGAGCACAAGTTACCGCTGAACCAATGCAGCTATTCGATTGCCCATCAATGTGCAATTAAAATAAAGTCCTTGATACTGCATAAAAATGTGTTTTAAACTAGACTTATTTTGAAGTCGCTATGCACTTAGTAGGATTAGTATTTATTTAGGGTGCTGTCGTGAGTCTAGTTGAAGCTCTATTAACTCGCATTGTATTTACTTACATACGGTAATATCATTGTTACGTCTTTGCTTTCAAATATATGTAATACAAGATTTGTCGTTACATCTTCATAATACTGATCTAGATACTACGGTCTAGTGTTAGTTAAATTTATTAAATAAGACACGGACACAGAACAATTGGAAAGTTCATGATTAAAATAATTAAAAACTTGAAATTAAGAGCCATAGACTACAACACCGTCTTAATTTTATAAATATCCTGGTTCTGTTACAGGAGCATTATGTCAACCCGATGATCAGTTCGCCTACTACTGCGCATTTGAAAAAATAACTAGATTTTAAGTCTTTACGACGTTTCGCAGGCTTCGACGAGCTGATTTACTGTTTTTTACCTCTACACATGCAGTTTTGAACCATTCTTTCGCAGTGCACAACAAACACACGATGCATGCAAAGCGCTGAATGTTTTATAAACGTCTAACCTTTAATTGCATTTGTTTTGTTAGAGGAGGATCAGGTCGTCCAAGGCTGCGCAGCAGAAAAAACAAGTCGAATTTAAGTTTTTTACCGCGTTTTTCAGGCTTAGACGTACTGATTCAGGGTACGGTTACTACCACAAAATACACTTTCGAACCGTACTTTTGCAGCACTGGTGCACGAAAACACGATGCTTGCAAACTGTTGGAAATTTCACAACGTGTGGATGAAAATGGTTGTATGGAGAAACAGCTAAAATTTCTATTCAGACCGACTATGGAACGTTTTTCGTGCTTAGATATTTTTTATTGCCTACATTATAAATATTTGGTAATGTGCCCCTTACAATGCCACAAATTCGCAGCATACTTTCACAGCATGATTCAAACTGCCTAAAAACTACTGCCACTAATTTGTAATTAATTTTTACAAAAATTAACATCTTGCAGCTCAAAATGCATTTATGATTAATAGCGGAGAGGTTAAGCAGTTTAAAAAAAAACGGAACCATTCGAGAGAAATATATTTTAAAAGAAAGCTTTACTATAAGCAATTGTAAACACGGAGCCACCAAGTAAAGACGAAAAGTAGACATAACGACCATAACTTGAGGCTAAAAGACCAGCTGTTAAGCCAGTAAGAAAAAGGGTGGACGGTAAAGTCTTTGATAAGGATAGAGTGGATAAAGAACCATTTTTAAAGTCCTCTTCTTCGGCGATTAATTGCGTTTCATTATCATCTCTCTTTGACGTCGTAATCCTGACAAGATCGTTTTTCGTTGCAATTTCTTGAGGAATTTCAAAATGCCTAGTAATTAAAGCGTCTTTTCGTTCAAATCTGGAGTGGAGCCACGACAAAGTCGATTCAGGCGGATTGCGTGGTATGTTAGTCAAAGGAATACGGTCAAAGCGCAGGTATATCCGAGGAGCGGGACTGAGCAGAAATTTCCACATATTCGGAGCTGGGTAACGTTCATCTAGTAAACAAAGACAGTTTAATGGCAGATGCAGTAACCGACCAAAAATCTATTAAAACTTTACTGTAATTTGTTTGTACGTTCATTGGTTTCGGAAGAGTTAAAGCGCACGTACAGACGGAATTGCGCTTCATATATTAGATGGTGTTTACTGTTCTTGTCAGAGGAAAACGGTTTTTTGCTTAAATTAAAGCCAGCCCCCAACTCTAACAACAAATTTTGTCTTTACGGGTTTAAAATGACGTCACAGCTAACGTATCATTGCACAATGTTTTCTGTATTTTCTCAAAACCTGCTAATCATAGAAACACAATTAAAAGCTTCATCAGAAAATATTAAGAATAGGCTTTGGATTAAAAAAACTACAATTTAAGCTCAATTAACGATGCAACAACAGAATTTCCTTTAAAGCCTTCTAAACAAGCTGCTTTTCTTTTATCCTGCACGCTTCAAACTGGATTCATGACGTCATAATGCCACACACCATTATGATTGCTTTTCACTACCGCAAATTATACTATTTTTTTTTAATTAATATATTTTTACAAAATGAGTTTACCGTAAATACCCGTGTATAGGACGATACCATGTATAGGACGCAGTGGATATTTGACCCTAAAAACGATGGAAAAACTGTGTACCTGTGTATAGTACGCATCTTAATTTTGAGTTACTAATCAAAGCTGCTGCCGCCAACGTTAGTGCGATAAATGCGGCAGCTATAGAAAATTAAGGCAATGATATGTTAATTTTCAAAATCTTTGATTAACAATCTTAAGTGCCGTCATTATGTATCGAGTCTGCCTGTTTCAAGTACGGTAGATACCTGTGTGTTCATTTTGATTTTATGACATTCTCAATAGCATGTTAATTTTCAATTTCAGATAGCTGTTCATTACAGGGTTGCTGTACAAATGCTATGGTTTAGTTCGTATTATTGCGTCACAATATCGTTTGTCTGTTTAGTTGTAGGCTGTCTCAGTGTTAGTTCAGTAATTTAGTTAATAGCGTGTTTAGTTGGCTCTAGTTCTAGTTTACCCAGTCAACATGACGAAGACAACACGACAGAGCTATACTTCAAAGTTTAAAATGGAAGTGATCAAGTACGCGAAAGAACACGGGAACCGGGCAGCTGAGCGACAATTTGGTCCGACAGAATGCGTGATTAGAAAATGGAGAAAAGCCGAAAGTGCCGTCAAGGAAATGCGAAAGATGAAGAGGGCGAACAGAGGCTCGAAGGCTCCCCACCCTAACCTGGAAAAGGCGCTCATTAAATGGATTCAAGATACTCGTCGAGACTGCCAGGGAGTCAACACCACTACCGTTCGTTTACAGGCTCTAAGATTGGCGAAAAAGCAAAGCATCACAGAATTCAAAGCGTCGATGAATTGGTGCAGGAGATTCTTTGGAAGAAATAACCTATCAATAAGACGAAGAACTACCATTAGTCAGCGACTACCCAGCGACCACGAGAATTTATTAATGAAATTTCAAAGTTATGTCATCAAAATGCGTCAGAAATGCGACTACGACATGAGCCAGATTGGAAACGCCGACCAGACTCCGCTGACTTTCGACCTGCCATCCGAGAAGACAGTAACCATCAAAGGTGCAAGGTCTGTCATTATGCGATCGACTGAAAATGAAAAGAACCGATTCACCGTGATGCTTGGGTGTATGGCTAATGGTACGAAGTTACCACCGTACGTCGTCTTCAAGAGAAAAACCATGCCCAAAGACAAGTTCCCGAGTGGGTTGATAGTCTGGGTGCAAGAACAAGGATGGTTCAATGACAGCATAATGGACGACTGGCTGAAAACAGTATGGATGAAACGCAAAGGTGGTCTGGAGAAACAGCGATCGATGCTGGTGTTAGACGCCTTCCGATGCCATACAACCGACAATGTTAAATCAAAATTGAAGCGGCACAATACACACCTCGTCGTCATGACCAGTATTCTGCAACCGATGGATGTCGTTGTGAATAAGCCATTCAAAGCAGCATTAAAGCAGAAATGGGCCCAATGGATGATTCATGGTGAACATACTTTCACCAAGGGCGGCAACATGAGGAAAGTCGACATGCCTACGATCTGCCGGTGGATAGTAGACGCCTGGAAAGAATTGCCAATCAAGACCGTGGTGAAGGGATTCAAGAAATGTTCTATCAGCAACATGTTAGACGGCACGGAAGACGATATTCTCTGGATAGACGACGCAGACAACGATGATGACGACGAAAGGGAGGAAGAGCTGGACTATCATCATGATTGCATAACACAACAGGAGTGGGACGCTTTGTTTAACGAGGACAATGACGACGAAGATTTATATTGATAAATGTTATAGCTTTGAAATTTTTATAATAAATTTTTGATATTATGATAAATGTATAATTTTTATAAAAAAAGTATCCATGGATAAGACGCACCTGGGTTTTTAGGTCAACTTCTTAAGAAAAAAAATGCGTCCTATACGCGGGTATTTACGGTACTTCATCAAGTGAACGAATAAACGTTTGTGAAATCGTTAGCTGCTCTAATTGTGAGCAAATCCATTTTCAAAGCATGCCTATGCTGCAAACAGTTTCAAACAAGAAATTTACAGGAACTCCAAAACCTTTCGGAAAATATAGCAGCTCTGTACAATCCCTTAATAATGCAATGTTTAATTAATTCCCTTTCAAAAAACGGCACTTTTGATTTTGCAACAAGGATGGGCTATGTCAGAAAATATGACCTGTTGGATGAAGTCGGCTGAACTGATTTTCGCAACTCAGGCATTACTGATGAGGGCCCTACGAGCAATGCTGGCAGAGCCGGCTATTAGTACATCACATAACTACAAGTAAATTTGTGAAGTGGACATTATTTGTAGCCAGTACATAAATTCAAATTAAAGATGCTAAAAGGTGAGCTAATATTGCTACCGAATGACAGGCAATTCTTATTCGCAATTCCTATGCATCAACCTTACACGCACCAGTTTTCGGTAGGCACCAACGCGTACTGTCTCAGAAGTTGACAAGCATTACTTTAACCTGATTTCACATTGGTTTGCAGTGTGAACCTGGTTTATCATTTCATGCCGTGCTTCCATCAAAGAGAAGAAGGTAAAACACCATTAACTTACATACTAGGGTAAAAACATTGTTATTCTGGCTACCAGGTATTTTTGATAAATTCATTTTATTTAGCTCTTCTGGTAATGATAACGTTTATTCAAGTTAATTCAAGTTCTTACCGGGCGTGCAAAAAAACTTCAATATCCGTCAACGTTTCGAACAGCTATACAGCTGTTCTTCATCAGGACTAATAATAAACGAGAGCACGAGTGAGGCAATATAAATAGTGTGCTCGCAATCGAAAGAAAACGGCAAAACAAAAAGTTTAAAAGCAAATAATAACCAACTGTAGATTACGTCAAATTATCATAATTTCAGAACAAAAACAATTTTCTTTATCATTGATTGCATTTTCAGAATTATGAATAAAAAAAGACTGAAGAAATCGGCGTTTGGTAAAATCTGTTTCAAAGGTTAAAATTTTGCTATGATCCCAGTCAACTCGATAATCTTTTGATGATGCCATGTTTAACCAACGCCGTTTTTTAATTAAAATTGTTGTCATCAACTTTTGCCAAACTTGATGGCTTTAAATCCCTTTTATACCTAGCCAATCTTGTTTAGTAAGCCCGTCCAGTTTCCCCAACATAGATAGATACCAGTGCAATCCCGACAAGGAATGTGATAAACTACACCAGGTCTAGATGACCTTTCCACCGAGTCTTTTGCCTTTGGTAAAATGTCTTTAAAAGTTAAATGCGGTTTGCTACTAACCAAAATCTCTACGTTTCTTAAAATTTTTGACAAAGCCTCAAAAGTATCTTGGAACATAAGGCAGCACAACACGTGTTATAATTTCCTTTTTATTGGTTAACGATAAATTTGTTTTTGTGTTCAAACTTCTAACTGTGCGTTTTAGAAACCATTTGGGATAATCATTCTTTTTTTAAGCTTCCATAATTTTTGAAGTTTCTAATGTTTTATTTGTCTGCTTGGAATTTAATTGTGATTGAGCTCTTTTTAAAAGACACTTTACCAATCCTTGCTTCTGACTCATAAAATGCCCTGAGTTAAAGTTTAGATATCTGTTAGTTTGCGTTGGCTTTTTATAAATCTTTGTCATTAACCCCACACTGGCTTTTCGAGTAACACAGACATCCAAAAAAGGTATGGAATTGTTGGTCTCATGTTTTATGGTAAATTTTATACTGGCTTCAATGTCATTAATATGATTATGAAATTCATCAACTTCTGTTTTTTTAATAATAACAACGCGTCATCAACATATCTCCACCAAAATTTCGGTGGGTTTGAAAAGTTGACATTGCTCCTTCCTCAACATTCTCCATCACTAAATTTGCGATGATGACGGAAATAGGTAAGCCCATTGCGACACCAAATATTTGACGATAAAATTTGCCATGAAAATAGAGATACGTATTATCAAGACACAAATTTAATGCAGTCATAATATCAGTCAGGGTAAGGTCAGATCTATCATCTAGAGTGTCATTCTTTTTTAATCGTTCTAAAACAACGGTTTTGGCCACATCAACTGGTATTTTAGTAAATAAAAAAGTGACATCAGACGATATCATCCATTCATCATGACTGATTGTCAAATCTTTTAGTTGTTCTACAAACTCATAAGAATTCTTCACAGTAAAACCATTAGCGCCGACTAGCGGTGTCAATAAAACAGCAATGAACTTGGACAAATTATAAAGCGGTGAATTTATAAAGGAAATAATAGGTCGAAACGGAAAACCAGTTTTATGAATTTTTGGTAACCCATAATAAATGCGTGAAGCAATGGAGTCAGTGTTGTGTAAACAACGGAAGATCTGGTATTTTGCCCAAGAGTTTAAAATTTAAATCTCCAATTAATTCAGTTGCGCGAAAAAAACTGGCTAAAACTTTTGATTTTCAATATCTAAAGCTACGGAGAAATGAGTCACATTTTTCGATAAATTTTTCCTACAATCAAATTAAAAAACTGGAAGAGAAGCTTAGAGCTGAGGTAGATCTGGAAGACTTCAAAATCATCAGACAATATTATGAAACTGTGACCAGGAAACAGCCAAAACAGCTACTTGAGCAGAGCGATGATAAATTAACCCAGCTGAAGTCATCCACAGGGAGGAGAAATCGAACTGAAAACGCGGACAGCAAGTGGGTGATCAATATTTCGAAGCATCGGCTGACATAAACGGAAACCAATGTTTTGGCATTGGGTTCATATTTTGCTGTTTCACAAAAAACAATTCCTAAACAAAAAATTATATCGGAAGCGGAAAAAGGTCTACGACTTCTCCCTGTACCTGTTGCCAATATCACTAGAAGCAAAATGGTAAGCGTTCTAAATTCATCAAAAAAAGTTCATTACCAGAAGAGCCAAATAAAATGACTTAAGATAGGTAACAGCACTATTTAGGACCATGCATTTTGTGTTACATAAACACCCACTGGCAAAATAATACATTCAAACAAAAACCTCACTTTTTACAGGCTCAGTTTTTTCCTCATAGACTATCGTAACATCATACAATGCAGAGGCATAATCTTGTAAGCAATTTAATGCACAATGAAATGCTTTGATTCGGGGAGTAAGAACCTGAAAAACAGATGTATATCAAACACTAAGGTATGATCGTACACAATAATAATAAATGAAGGTCATTATAGCAGAACTTGCTTAAAGAGCAGTTGGCTTATCATTGCCAGCCTTTTGTTGGTCCAGAAAAAATTGCCATCATTATGTTTATTTGAGTTCGAATGCACTCCAAGTTTGCCTACCTTGACATCTTCTTTTCATCCTTTTGAGGAAACTACCAATGCAAATTCTACTGATCTATTTATTGAAAATGATAGCTCAGGCCATTAGATTTTACATTCCACATTTGAGGCACTTTAATCTACAGTACACTACACCAAACAACACACCTGATTCAAAGGTCTTAAATTATTGGAAATGGCATAAGATTGACTTTTTGCGAGTATATTTGTCCTTTTATTGGAAAACCTTGTTCCTTCTGGAAAGATGACTAAGTACGTCAAAGCATTACTGTAATACAAAAATGATTAGCACGTGTATAACTGCATGTACTACTTTAGCATAATGGGCAAGTGCCTTTATTCACTTGTGCTACACAAATAAGGCCTATAATGTCCCACCTGCACTGCAGCTTGTTCAATACTTTTTTCATACTGTTTTCATTGTATGAACCATCACGTGTGACAAACACTCCACCGTGAACTCCAAATACATAACCATACAAAGGGATGTATTTCAAAGCATCTTTGAAAACATATCGCAAGTTTCCAATCATGTTCTGTCTATACATATAATCGAATTTAAAGACTTAATTACCAATTCAAAAATCAAAAACTAATAAAAATTTCAACTTTTTAGAGGTGCGTCAATATTGCAGATTTTGTAAAACAGTATTGATTGGCATAAAAGCAGTTTATGTGAATTGATTTACACTGAGTGACAATAGCACTACAAAATGCTTCAGCAAGGTTTATAAAGATAAACTTCATGATTTGCAACCAGAAACTGATAAATATCTATCAAGTAGTTGATCTCAATATTTAGTGCATTTAGTATGGTACTACAGTATTTATTAGCTTTTTTAAAAAGAAACTACAGCCTAATAAATAATGTAAGCAAAGATTGCCCAAACCTTTCAGCAACCATGTCAGTCACAACCCAATCCACAGTGCACTGATGATTACAAATAAAAATTGCATTTTCTTTTTCTTCAGGAATCTTTCCTGATAAAATGATTTCAACTCCTATATTAAAAAAGAAAAGTTATACAAATAATTGGTAATATAATAATTAATCAATCTTAACAATCAGATGCAGCCATTTAACAAAAATCAATAAGTCACATAGTTATAACATTCCCAAGTTCTCTGTCAAACTACTGTGTTGCCTAAAACGCATCTCTACATAAATTGTGATTTTTGAGGTCACATATACATCTTTCACTAATTTTAAATGCCATTTTTTTACTTCTGCAGAAAAGTATAAGGTTGGTTTCTTGATGCATTTTCAGTTTCACTAAATGCATTGCTCTACTTTTCAACTATCCAGCACTAAGTATGTATTTCAGAAGAACAACAATGCAAAAGTAAAGCGAGTATTGAACTTATATGGTCACGATTAGTTAAAAGAATTTTTTTCTTTTGTTTGTTTTTGTTTTATTTGTCATATTTATCCTCCATTCACGAGAAAGCGAATTGTATCGCTATACTTTGGACAGTAAGTCCGCACTCGCTTGGGAGTTGCCTTTTTCGAGGTTTATGGGTCACCTGTCTTCCACATAAAGGTGGAGGCGTCCCGTTAAGTGCCTTGCCCAAGGACACAAAAAGCGAACTTGCCGGCTTGTTCTCCACAACCTCCCCTAAATGCCGAGCGCCAAGCGGGGAAGCTGTGAATACCATTTTTCAAAGTCTTTTGGTATGACTCGACAAGGGGAATGAACCCCAGGTCTACCGACTGCGAAGCGGACGCTCTAACCACTACGCCACCGCATCGGCTTTTCACAATAATATACCTTTTTGTTTTGCTGTCCTCACACATAATCAATTTGATAGGACTAACAGTTCAGATCAGATTGTTTTATCTTGCTGAGCAAACAGTGCAGATGTATTGCAACCTTACTTAGCATTATTTCACTATTGATATCCGATGTTTGTGTTAAATCAGTTAAACTAACTATTATTTACATCCCTACAGGTACTTTAACAATAGCTGACAAATACATAAATATAGCAAGACTAGTCTATGCAATATAGGTCTTGTATTAGCTACTAACCTGTCACATGTTCAAAGAAAAACAAAACAAGTTTTTGATACATTCCCCAAACAAAATCATCAAGTATGTAGCCATGTCTACATGGAATAGCAATAGATATCACACGAAACCTAAAAATGGCTACACATGATTTGATACGTCAGTAATACTAAGGTGTAAAGATAGCCAAAAACAAGTTTGATTCTGGTTTGTGTCATACCTGTCAACCTAATCAGCTGCTAGTAGTTATCTTCCCATAGTCTTCATGCAGTGTTTGTCCATGGTTTTGACAACTTGGCAAAAGCCTAACAACATTGGCTATGACAATACCAGCAGATGAATTAGGTGTGGCCAACTTTTGCACTCGTATGTAGATAATTTACCAGTACCAACCAAAAACAGCATTAGTTGTGTCAAAGTGCAAAATTTATTGCCTTCGATAAAAGATGCTTCCAAAAATTTTGCTGTGTGGTTTAATCAGTATACCTGCTGCTTTTTTGTGAACATGTGCCTTGACCCACTTTTTTCCACATAGACCACTAAAATAAGTTTTCAATTTGTCTGGACCCCTTTGCAGTCTAGACCAGGAATGGCAAACTGCTAACCTGCTTGTTCCCGAAAAAGACATACTGTAGGTAGTAGTGTAGATTTGGAGAGAGAAAATTATGTAAAAATGTCAAGATGAATATCAAGATAATACTAATACTCCAAAAAGGTCTTGATGCTTTTGTACTAACATTTTTATTGGACCTCCATGGCCTACCAAACCTTTTATCTGTTGACCCCCAGTTTAAGAACTCCTAGCTTAGACCTAACCCAATAAGTTGGATAATGCCGAATTGCTAAAAGAAACTGGTTAAAGCAATCTAGGCCGGTCTTTGTTTACACTATTTAGAAGTCCCTTAATGCTGGTAAAAGTACAACTACTTAGACAACAGCTCAGAGTATAAACCTCTAGGTTATAATCAAGCTACAATCCGTCAATTGCCTACCGCATTCCTGTTTTGCAATCAGTTTTTATAAGCTTGAAAAATGTGATGTGATATTATGATACACTGGCATCATTTTACAAATGATCCCTAAGGAGCTGATTATTTCAAGTGTTAGTAATATGGTACAAGAGTAAAGTAGTACACTAAGGTACATAAAGAGTTAAACTATAGTACTACCCTCTACAATTAGCTCAAGTTAGTTTAACTGTAGTTGATGCAGTTTTGCCCTTACCCAGTATGTATAATCAGAACAGTTGGAGCGACTGATATCATGATAGCAGTGGACACTGCCCCTCGAAAAATTCGATAACATTGTTTGATCAGTCTCAGCATCGCCCTATTCTAGCTGAAAACTACCTTGAACCACATATATTTGTATGTACATTAGTTAGACAAAAATACACTAAAAAATTACTTTGACAACCATTGGTCAGGCAGTGTAGAAGCTGTAAAGAAAATGTTAACATAGGACTGATGATTTGCAATATTTCTGCGTTTTATATTTCATGACCTACCATGCTATGTGAAAGGTGCCAAAGAATGTAAAAGATACAAAATCCACTAACTACTGCACAGGCTTTTCATGCTCTTATTGACCTAAAACAGGATGTCTGACAAATGGCTCACTTAAAATTTATTAACAACCCTCTGCTTTCTCAAAGATCTGGTGTTTTTTCAGATGTATGATGATTTACTTTTATACCACATGATTACAAAACTATGATACAACATAATGCATTAATGCTAACACTACCTATGCGTTTTAACTATAACAGACTTCTAGGCGGCACAAAAAGAAGGAAAAACTGGTGGATTCGAAGCAAATTGGAAAAAGACTCCATTTAGACTCCAAATCCTTTCCTCTCCGTTTATTTAACACGTGACCATCGCTTCTTGTGTGTTCATTTTTGTGTCAGTATGGCGTAGTTGCTAGCCAACCTGTTTGAGGTACATTATTTGCGTTGAAAATGGCACCAGTTGAGGGCCGAAACGTTCGCAGTATGTTTATAACAAGTTGCTTGGCTGTTATTTTTGGATTAAAATTGGAAAAAGTTTACCGAAAAAATTAAAAGTTGTTTTGCGCATTCAAAATAGCCCAATTTCATAATTTCCCTGCAAATAGGTTTTTGAATTTTTCTCCGTATCGTAATGAAATGCCTCACACAGCAAGGAAAATTCTGTTGACAAAGTTTTGTAGAGATAACTCAAAGTTTTTAGACTTGACAGAAAGCGGACAACTGCGCCGACGCAAACCGCGTGGCTAGGTCATTTATTGAAAGTGGGCATCCATTTTCAAAAAATGATAGATTTCCATTATCCAGCGTACGTTGCAAAATGAAATCGTACCATCAGTTAACCAAAACTATCAAAAAAAATATGTACCGGTACAGAATTAAAAAATAAAGTCGAAAAGTTGTACAATGTGTTTGCACAAACTTCAGATGAAAATGACGTCCTGATCTCTTGTTAATCTTGGCATTTCATTTCATTTGGTTTTGCCCCTAATCCAGATCTCTCTAGCTTTTGATGAAGATCAGTGTTTTGTACTGATACTAAGAGCCTATCAATTGCAAACATCGGTAATGTGCTTTAGTATTTTAGTTCGCTATAAAAATGACAAAGGATAATTTGGCTGTTTTTGCTGTCCTGACTATACAGTTGTAAGCATTGTGATGCCATTTAACTCTTTCGCTCCGGCAAAACAGTCCTCAACTAATTTGCATAAAAACACCATTAATTATCATCTTTATTTTATCATTCACTGGTTTTAGGCCATTGGCTGTTATATCGATTGTCTTATATCACTGAAAAAAAACTTTATTGCGATTTGAAATATGCTGACCTCCAAAAAAGGTTTTTGTCTGAGAATAAAATTTATGCAAATTAACCTCCTCCTTTTTGGGGTAGTAAATCACTTTCAAATTACTTTCAAAATAGTGTACTGTAGCTCTAATAACTCTAGAGACTTCATTTTTTGATGTATCTTTTCAAAAATTTAGACACATTATGCTAAAAGAACATGCTTTCAAGGAAAAATAGTCGAGATGTGCCAAGCTACATAGTTTTTCTAGAATTGTTACTTTTCTGAGACCCAGAGCCACAGATATTTCAATATCTTTTGGGACCAGAAGAAAGAGATGTGTATTCAAAATGCAATTTTGATCAATCAAAATCAATTCAAGATTAAATCAAAATACCTAGTGTAATACATTTTTGGAAAAGAAATTTCATCCCAATTTGCGTGATGTGTAGGCCTATTCTAAAAACAGTGTTTTGTGACTCAAAATGAAACAAAAACATTTTTACCCCTTCTTTTTTCGTGGGGGAACCAATGTTACTCCAAGTTCCAAAGGTATTACAGGCCTCGCCTGTAGATGACTTTTTTTTGAAAATGGCTGCTAGATGATGTAAAAGGATTATATTTTTCAGGCAAAACAATCAAAAATTACCAAAGTACAAATTTTTTGTACTACAGTTGGCTCCGCTTATCTGGATCACTTTGGGCCGAGGGCTTTTGATCCAGTTAGCCGAATGATCCAGTTAGCCGAAAAGATACAGAGCTGTATTTAAAAAAAAGGTCAAGTTTTTTAGTCAACAAAGAAACCCAACTTAAAACAAATAAAGAAATGAGAATCAATAATACAACTGTGTTTATTAATCAAAACAATGTACAGTATTTTTAGATCTGCTGAAAAAAACGTAATATAGTCGTCCGTTTCAAGTCAGCTGTAAGTACTTGACTTGATGCTTTTTCCAACTTTGCCAACAGATTGTCGTGGTCTGCGAAATCTCCTCCCAGCAGACCCCGTTTGACAGCATTCAAAGTGTTACCGGTCTCTGCAACCGTTGGAATAGGTTCCTCATCTGCGAAATGTGGAATTTTACTGTGAGGTTTCATGCAAAAGTGATCCAGTTAAACAAAAAAATTGATCCAGTCATCCAGAAAAGCGGCGTACTTTGACATTGAAAATGCTTATGTAATTTGGGACTTAGAAAAGTGATCCAGATAACCGAATGATCCAGTTATCCGTGAGCCAGTTAAGCAGAGCCAACTGTATTTTTAATTTTTGAAGCCCAGCAGCCAAATTTTGGTCTTTTGGAGGGGTTGTGGAAGCCACTGCAACTACCCTTTTTATCAATTGTTAAAAAACAACTCTTTGCTTAAACAACCTAATATTGCCAATCTTTGAAAAGACTGTTTTTTTCTGATTCAAATGATATGCAGTTTAAATAAATTATTTTGTTGCTTAAGGTGAAATATAAGCTATTCTTTCTCACCGTCTGTTTGGTGGGAGAAAGCTAATTTTGATAGATTGTAGCCCACCAGTCAAAGTCAATAAAAAGTGTTTTGTTTGCATTTTCTCCGAAGTAACTTGATTTAATGTGGCAAGAGAGTGGTGAAAATTAATAAAAATTTTTTAAGATTTTTAAAAGATGTACTTTTTTTACAATTTTATGACGTCTAGCACCAAAATTGAGGGGTTTTTGACCGGTACCGAAAACAATTTAGGGTTTATCTTGTAGGCTAGCCTTTTTGTCAACCAAAACTTAGCCTAAAATATGTAATATGATATTTTTTTGAAAATAATTAGTGGAATTCTTTCAACTTGTTTGTTTCGTGTGGCCCGATTATGAAGATATCATCAATATGTCTGAAATATAATATAGATTAATATTTGCGGTCTTGGAAAAACTTGTTTTCGTGAGTAATCATAAAAATGTTTTCATATTGTAACGCCCTTTTGGTGTCTTTAGCTGTACGTTTAACTTGTAAATAAATGTTTTCTTGACAGAGAAAGTAGCTGTTTTCTAGCATACATTTGGTAAATTGCACAATGCATTCAGTCAGATTGCATTGGGCAAGGACGTTTTGAATAGCATTGATACCATCATTGTGTGAAATACTAGTGTACAGGGCTTCAACATCCAGGGTGATCAATGTATTATCAGACGGGGATCACCAATGTTTTGGAGTTTGAGTAAAAAATCTGAGTTGATTTTAACTAAACTTTTTGCACTTTGTGCATAAGGTTTAACTACACTTTCAACATAACCAGAAGCATTTTCTGTGAGACACCCTATGTTGAAAACAATAAGGCAACCAGGATTATTAGGCTTATGAATTTTTGGCAAAAGATAAAAAATGCTTGGTCTTGGATCTTCTCGAACAAAATTTCCTTTAAGTGTTTATGTTACTGGAAGAGATTTTATCAGTGTTTTGAGTTGTGTAGAAAAACAGTCACTTGGGTCGCTTGTAAGCTTAATGTAGTATTCATTGTTTTGAAGTTGTTTGTTGGCTTCATTTATGTCGTCCTCAAATCCCCATACAACTAATGCTCCTTCTTTGTCTACTGGCTTGATGACAACATCAGTGTTAGATTCAAAGTGCTCAATAGAAAGGTTGCGCGCACGTGATCAAACGTCATCAAAATGAGCTTTCGAAAAAAGTGGTTGACCACTTAGGCCTACAGCGTTTTTGCATTGAATTGAATAACAGTGATACCATTTTTTGCAAATGAAATGAATAATCGTGACGATTTGATTTACTGGCATATAAAATAAATGCATTTGTTTAAATGCACAAATCAATTTGATTTAGTTGTAAATACATATGTCACTCAACCGTATCGTATCGTTCTATAAAGGAAATGTACTGCAAATAACACTTTTTCAACATATTTGATCGTTGGCCATCGCGTGACAGGTTTGCGATGGACTAGTTCGAAATGAGCGGCAGGCGTGACATAGTCAAAAATTTTAAAACAGGTGGTCTGCAGCAAATTAAACCACCAACAGCTAAGGTTCGAGTCTCTTACTATTAGATGTCTGCTGGATAGGATATAGGATGACTGCTGGAAGCAAAAGTGCAACATAGGTTGTATAGGTTTATGGTGTTAGTGAATGAACTCAGTCTGCCAGTTTCTTGCCGAAAATGATGGTACTTATGAGCAGGGCTGCAAAGCTGGCAGAAAAACCAGTAGCTCCGGCTCCAGCATTTTTAAAAATGACTGGATCAGGCCCAAGCTCCGCTCTGACATTTTAAAAATGACTCGCTCCGGCTCCAGCTTTGCTCCAACATTTTAAAAATGACTCGCTCCGGCTCCAGCTTTGCTCCAACATTTTAAAAATGACTGGCTCCGGCTCCGTTCCAACACTTTTAAAATGACTACCTCCGGTTCCAGCTCTGCTCCGGCACTTACCAAACCTAACAGGCTCTTGTATCTAAAATTTCTGATGGCATTTAATCACTGTACGTGATTCATCAGACTACTTTATAGAATTCAGATTACTTCCGCAATTGATAATGTAATGACGAAGATAATCTGATTCCTGAAGGCTGTAGTTATGCCTTTTAGGCTTTTTTATATTTATTGAAAATAATAAAAAATCCTTTTTCATATCATACAAACATAGGATCTGAAAGATACAAACATACTTTACTCACTTTATTAATGTTGTGCGCAAAATATAAAGTATAGAAAAACAACATTCCTTTTTTGTTTTATTACCTAATTAGAGAAATATAAAAAACTAAAATTCTATTATTTTTCAACAGAAATTATTGCTTTTTTCAACTAATCCCAGTTCATTCCTAAAAACAATGTTGCTTCTGTTACATGTAGATCATTTTTCAAAGATGCTCCCAAGTCAGATTTAACCAATCTAAGTGCAGAAAAAAAGTCTTTCGACACTAACTTGTGTTGGTGGCAATGCTGTTACAATTTTTGCTACATTTGATACTGTTTTTGGATATCGTGAAATTACATTTTTAATTGTCAGGTTTGAAGACCTGCTATATTTCTCAACTTCCTTCAATTCATTAAAAAACTGTTGCTTAAATTCAGCAAATTTTGTATCAACATTGCTTTCCATCATAAGTTTCTGACGTTTTACAAGTGATTTATCTAATTTATTTAAATGTTTCATGAAATCTTCTTTATTTCCACTAGATGAAGATGATTGAGAAGATGGAAAGTTTGTGCAACTTTCATTGTCGGTGTTCTCATCTTGGTTAAGTAGTCTTTCCAAGCGAATAGCAATTTTGAATAAGGTATTTTTTCCTCTTTTCTATTAATCTTCAGTCAGTAGAATTCGGCTCATAGGATCAATATAAATTGAAGAAATTAAAATTGAGTTGCCTAGTATCAATTCTTCTCTTCTCCTTAGTGATGATGTCATGATTTCTGCTACTAATTCCCCACGTTGATTAAGTCGAAACAGTGCTTCGTTCCATGCTAAGAAAAATTCATCAGGGGTCAAGTCCACACTTTGGAGCTTTTTTTGTCACAGAGAATGGATATCTCAGCAGAATTTCTAATTAAGTCAGCTCATTCCATTCGTGTTCCTCTAGAGCAAGGGTGGCCAACCTGTGGCGGATTGGCTGCTTAAAAGTGGCGCATTGCATCTTTTTGATGACAAGAAAGCAAGCCACTTCTACTCACTGATTTTGGTGATTTCATATTTCTTCGCGTCCTTTGTGGAATTGCTTAGTTTTTTTTCGATCAATCTGGCTTTCAGTAGTTAAAAATGTATACAGTATATGATTTTCCTCTCGAGAATGTAGTTCAGTGACTAACATTGTGACGTTTTGACAACCCTTTCGTAACAATATAATAACGGTCTATTGCGTTTGCCAGTCACTTGCCGTGATGGCGACGATGCACGTGCTGCACTGAGTGCGAAGCTAGAGGAAGGTCGATAGTTGAGTACTAATGTAAAGCTGCCACGTATAAAGTGAGATGGTATAAGGATGTTTTCATGCGTCGTAAGTTCGCGAATTTTGCGTTATGAACATGTACGGTAGCAAAACTGAAATATATTTTGTAAACAAGTTTCTTTCTTTTTGCAGTTGATTTGGCCTTAATGGTGAAAAAGAACATGAGCAAAAGAAAAGCAGGAGGTGATAGCAAGCGTCAGTTTAATGAAGTATGGGAGAATGAATTTTTATTCATTGCTAATCCTTCAGGAAAACCAATGTGCATAGTTTGTGAAAGCACACTCTCAGATTACAGAAGTTATGATCTTAGCAGAAACTATAAGAAACACCAAGCTGAAATAGAAGAAAAACAGAAGTTAGTGCCTGGCTCTGAGTTACGGAAAGATTATGTGGTTAAGAAAAAGGAAACTATAACCAAGAGGCAAAATTTGTTCGTAAAGAAGAGTTGTGATAGTTCAGCAATGCTCGAGGTATCCTACGAAATTGCCCTCGTGTTCGCTAAAAAACATAAGCTTTTCTCTGATGGTGAAGGAATTGTTAAGCCCTGTCTCCAAAAATTTGCACAATACGTTGGTGAGAAAAGTATAGAAAAAAGCAAAAGAAGTAGCTTCGTCAAAGCAAACAATTACGAGACGTATCGAGGAACTTTCTTTTGATGTGTGTGAGCAAGTGAAAGATCGTGCCCATGCATGTTCGTTTTTTTCATTAGCCTTCGACGAATCTGCTGACATATGTGACGTGGCACAATTAAGCATTTTTGTACGGAGAATTGATGATAATTTTAACGTCTTTGAAGAACTTATTGGCTTTGAGTCTCTCCATGGAAAAACAAGAGGATCAGACATATTTGAGAAAGTCAAGTTATGTCTAGAAAGTCAGCAATTAGATTTCAATAAACTTTTAGAGGTCTGTACAGATCGAGCACCGTCAATGATTGGTAAAGCTGCTGAGGCTGTAGCCTTACTTGAAAGGTTTTTAGGTCGTCCTCTCCTAAAATATCACTGCATTTTTCACCAAGAGTCTCTGTGTGGAAAAGTCTTACATTTGCAGCATGTTATGGTACCAGTTGTAAAGTGTGTGAACAAAATTAGAGCAAGAGGGTTATACCGAAGACAGTTCAGAGAATACTGTGAATTGCTAGAGGAGGAATATGGTGATTTTATCCTTCACTGTGAGGTGCGTTGGCTTTCTAGAGGACAAGTTCTAAAACGATTTTGGAAACTGAAACGCATTGTCCATAATTTTCTAGAAGAGAAAGATGAGTTGCCTGAAGAAAGGGCCCTTTTATGCATTGAGAGCTGGTTGTTAAATTTAGCATTTTTAGTTGATACTAGCAGATTTCCCCGTCGTTGATCGGGTAAAATGTAAAGACTGATTAAATTTTTACATTGAATAACCATATTTTAATATAGGTTGAATAAATATAGGCTCGTAGCCCCCCATAGACGATTCTGATCGAAATCAACATACCGTACTTGGCTTCCCTGGAAAAAGTTATATAAAATTCATTTGTTTGTTTGTATCTAAATGTCTCCAGTTTTATTTCTATAGCGGACAGACAGACAGACAGACAGACAGACAGACGGACAAACTTTGAGTTATATATATATTTATAGCCGGCTTTGCCGGCGTCGCCCGTCAGTGGCCCTCCATCAGTAATGTCCAGGTTTAGTATTTCGATTCAACCGGCCAAGCCGGCTTCACCCATCCAGCTGTTGTGTGAGCAGTAGCGAAAAGTTAATAAATTCTATGCACTTTCGCAATTCTTGTGCACGGAATTGTGATTATCACATTCTTTTAATCATGACTGGCAATGCTCACAAAGAATCTTGCCACAAATTATGACAATTAATACTTGTGAGGGAGCAGGGATTGTATATACGTAATCAAAACTGATTGTAGCGTCAAAACTGAGCTTGGTTTTCTTGATTCCCCATAAAATAAATTTGTAAGAATTGACAGTTTTCATTCTGTTCGGGTAAAAGACTTCCAATTCTATGATAAACTTGACCTTGAACTTTGAAAGTTGGCATAAATCCCCCTTGTGTAACAAATTTAGCTCCAAAAGATGTCATTTGAAATGCTGAGTTATACTTTTGAATATGCTGAAGAAAATGTTTTGAGTCAGAAGTGGAGCCGGTAAGAAGATTTTTTAAAGGTTGTGGTGGTTCTTGAAACGTTGCCAATTGAACTTTACCGTTAGAACAGCACACACCAGGAGGTTCATTATCCCATTTTTTAGCTCTGCAATAATTGCAGACCTTAGACATAGAACCAATAGTGATTACTTCTTCAGCTGCATAATCATGTTTTGGATCATAATGAAATGCACCTTGTTTCCATTGCCTTGTAGTAAATAGTTGAAACCTCAATTCACGTTGCCTCCTCCTACTTCTCAAAAGTCTTATTTGACGGTTTTCTTGTGATTCCTGCTGTCGAGATATTGCATGCCTCTCAGCATCAATCTGTTTCCTGGTTTGTTGTTGTTCTTGAGATTCCCGCTGCCTGGATATAGCATGCCTATGCGCATATACTTATCTTCTACTTTGCCTCTTGATCAACGACGGGTAAATTTTCTAAAAGTACAGTCTTACTCATAACCATCAAATTTGGATTTTTATTTGTCACAAATTTTTTTCTGTTTGTGGTACCTAACAAAAACTTTAGACAAATCTAGTATTTTAATATAGGTTGAATAAATATAGGCTCGTAGCCCCCCATAGACAATTCTGATCGAAATCAAAATACCGTACTTGGCTTCCCTGGAAAAAGTTATATAAGATTCATATGTTTGTTTGTATCTAAATGTCTCCAGTTTTATTTCTATAGAGGACAGACAGACAAACTTTGAGTTTTATATATAGATTACCAGCCATCTCAACAACCTCAATCTGAAACTGCAGGGCAAAGAACAATTATTTCCCAGTTTAGTAAATGATATCAGTGCATTCAAGATGAAGTTGAAAGTGTTTATCGCTCAGTCAGAAAAAAAGGATTTGAGCCAATTGCCACATTTAAAAGAACAAAGTGAGAGTGTTGAAAATATTGTCAACTTTGCAAAATACATTGAAAAAATCAAATCACTACAAGAGACCTTCAATAATCGTTTTAGTGATTTTTTTTGAAGAAGAAGACCGCATGCTTGCATTTATAAATCCATTTTCACTTAATAAACGTATCATTCTAAAGATGCCTAGTAATTTACAAATGGAACTTATTGAACAAAAGGCAAATTCAATATTGAAAATAAAATTTAATAAACTTTCTTTATTCCCAAGTGCGTCGGAAAAGATTGGTTTTTGGCGCTCAATACCACGTGAACATTTTTCGGAAATGAGAAAATTAGCTCAGAGTTATGCCTGTCTCTTCGGAACTATCTACAGATGCGACCAGCCATTTTTTTCCATGAAAATAATCAAAAACAAATTGAGGTCGCGACTGTCCGATTCCAACTTGAAGATCTGTCTGTTACTTTCAGTTACGAATTTAACTCCTAATATTACTGGTTTAGTGAAAGCAAAGCAGAGTCAAAAGTCAGATTAAAGTTATTTATGTTTATTTTGCTATTTATAAAATTAGTTTTATTTAAAACAGTCAAGGAAAATTTAAAAGGGTTGTGTAAAATTCTTTCCTCTTACATCTGTCATCAATATTGAATAAATTGGGCAATGCTTGTATATATCTTTCTTATATAAAACAGTGCATATTACTTTCAAAAAACGCATGTTATTATAACTTCAAAATATGTATATATTACCACACGTTTTAAAGGACTGAAAAGAAATGAATGTTTGTGTGGCGCATCTGAATTAATGGCGAAAAATATTGGCGCATGGAATTAAAAGGTTGGCCACCCCTGCTCTAGAGAGACATTTGGATTAGCCAACTCATCAATGTAGGATTTAAGATCAATTGAACGCCTAATCATTAGATAGGCACTTCCCCACCTTGTATCTTAGTCTAGAATAGCACCTTTGCCTGAATGCTTTTTTGTAATGGAATCAATCTTAGGAGTTCATGCAAAAGTAGCCACTTGCCTGAATTTACTTAACAAGTTTGCAATATTCTGTTCGTTCAAGCCGTCTCTAATTGAAAGCTGTAATGTAAGCTATGTACAGTACAGCACATATGTTCAATATGTGATAACCAGGGATGTGGAAGCGGACCTTTTTCTGTGGAAGCGGAAGCGCAAAAATTCTATCGCTTCCGCTTCCACATAGGAGGGAAGAATGGAGGAAGAAAAGAAATTGGTTTTGCTATCCTTCGAAGAAGAGCGAATAGGAGGAGCATAAACATTAATAAATGAGAGCGAGGAGAAGTTGTTTGGACAGATGTTGACCCACATAATCAGAGTAGGGGTCAAGCGAAGAAAGAGAGGAGGTAGAAAGCTCAGAGAAGGATAAGCCCTACCTGACAAAAATGACAACGCCGCCGCTAGCGTCTGTGACATCAGTAGAAAAAATACCAGATCGGGAGTGGGTGCCATCAGATCGCAGAGCAGAGAATCCAGGAATCCGGAAAGAGGAAGATAAATATAGGTTTGATTCCTGAATACAAATAAGGAAAACGGGATGAGACGAAATAAAGTGTTGCAGTTCAGTGCTCCTGGCTTGGAGACCCCCAGCATTCCATTGAAGAACCCTGAGGGAGTTAAGGACGGGAAGAGGAAGTAAGAGGTAAAGAGAAACAGCCAGGAGCATAAGGCGGTGGTGAGGGGACAGAGAAGATGCAAAGTGGGCCGAAAAAGGATAAGAGGTTTGAAGACGAGGGTGGGGTGCGAGTGCTGCATTAGCACAGGGGGCCAGATTGAGCAGTGGAGGTATACCAGCTGGAGGAGGAAGTCACAGTGCTGGTTGGTGTGGGATCTCCAAAAAAAGCAGGAACGCAGCAGGAAGGGAAGCTCCAGGAGTGAGAGCTGCCAAGAGTTCTGAATCTAGAAAAGGAGAGTAGTGAGCACTTTAAATGAACCCAATTAGAGCATGTGCAGCATTGCACTGACCAACCCCGCCAGGTCACATTTCCAGCGCACACTGAACAGGGAAAGGCGGGACAAGGGTTTGGATGAACGTTGCCGCTCATCAGGACAAGGAGAAGAATGAGAAGACGGGCAAGAGAAAGGCAGGAGAAGACAGGCCGATTTTAAAGAGGCTGCGTGCTACCCTTCTGCGGTCGTTCAGGGGGCTGCACGGCGAAAAAATGGTTTGTGTGAGGGGAGTGCCCGGGGTAACTGGGACCCTCAGGAAGGCCAACAGCCATTTGAACCCAACCCAAACGGGTTTGGGGACCGCACCATCATGTCAAGGTGGCTATTGATTGGTGCAGTTCAATTTTGTTCGCTTTACATGTATATACTATATATACGACGATAATTTTGCACTTCACTATCCAAAAAGATTGGAGTCAATACGTGTTTTGGGGACAGACGGAAAGTCAGTAATGATGATTAGAGTTAAAGTTAACTCAAAGTCAGAGTTAGTTGAGGATAGAGAGAGAAAATCAGCGCTATACGGTGTAAGTTGTTGTTGTGACGACAGGTTATTGTCGAGAGCTGTAATATGTGGTCATACAGTTTAGATCTGAAAAGCATTAAGTTAACTGTTGTAAAAGTGGTTATAAGTAGGCTAGTGAAGGAACTTATAATAACTGTTTATTTGTTGAAGTGTTTAATTGGTTTTTGGATTTTAGTGACGAAATATTTGATTTTCTTGCAAACAATTTGTGATTTCTAAATTTTTGTTAATAGGGGTTTTGCAACAAACGCGAAAGTACCATCAAGGGTTTCGTGATGACAAAAAGATTGAAAAGCACTGTTCTACATTCAACACGAGTTCTAATATCTATGAAAAAAACACAGAGTAGTTCAGAACAATCAGCTCAAGCGAAGTAGGTAAAGTAATAGCAATAAATGAAGGTTTTTGTTTTCTCAAAATGATGAAGTGTAGGAGAAGGCAGGCTACAGACCCACAAAAGTTAAAAAAATTGTCAACGGTCGTTTTCTCGTTTTTTGTTAGTGGAAGCGGAAGCGATAGGTGTGGAAGCGGAAGCGGAAGCTGTTGAAAATTAACCGCTTCTACATTCCTGGTGATAACATCACTGAATTTTTAGCAGTATTATCCAAGAGCCCATCATTTGGATCAATGTCAACATTGAAAGGTTCAACTTAACTGTCATTGTCTTCTTCTGTCACTGCATTGAGTTTTTCCACCATGCTAAGCATATTGGAAGCATTGTCAGTGATAATACATAAAACTTGTTCTTTCTTCATTTCAAATTCGTCTAAAACCTTTTCAACCAAATCAGAGAGATATTCACTTGTATGTTGAGCCTGCGTATTTCTAAGCACCATTGCTTTAGTAACCCCTTCCCGCTGGTCATTGACATATCGTACATTAATTGCACAATAGTGTATTCTTTGTCTCCTACACCTATCCATTTTAAGTAAGACAAAGCGCTCTTTTAAAATTTTCTTAAGTTCATCCTTTTTTCTTTGGCTTTTTTAGTTATAAGTTTCCTAATATTAACCCTATCTAATGATATGCCTACTTTTCTTGCCATTTCTCCATTTAAACCCAAAAATGCAGGAATGGAGAAGAAAGAGAGGAGTATGTTGCTTTTAACCACCATTTCTATAATGTATTTTTTAAAATTTTCTTTATTCATTGCAACAGTAACTTTGCTAGTATGAAAATAAGCTTTTAATGATGGAGTTGCTTGTTGTTCACTGGAACAAGTTACACTTTCATCACAATCTTTTGCAGTAATGACGTGAAAAACGTGGAGATGAAATCTTTGAAGGTGTCTTTTTAAATTTGAGGTTTTTGCAGTTACGGATGTGCTACTTTTGTCTGCACTGGAAATGGCACTTATTTTGGCTGCACATCTCTTTTCATTCTGCATATTATTCTCTTTTCTACATTGGCATATATAATGCTTTCCATCAGAAGTTGCAGTAAAATAATTCAGCAAGGCTGTTTTATGAGACTTTGTCATTATGGAAATAAATGGGCTTACGATTAAAAAATTTTTAGTTATTATTCTCTTAATCTATTTAAATCTATTAATTTCTGAAAAATAATAAAATTGAATTAAAATAAAAAAATTATATAATTGATAATGGTTAGTATTTCTACAAATAAAATATACTCTATTGTGATAGGGCTAGACCCGAAGGTCAATGAAACAACCTCTAAAATGAGGCTTCAATCAACTAGTTATTGGACATGTAGCTGCAAATATGAAACAAGGTATAAGTACATTTATTTGGAAGGAAATATAGGTATATGTACATAGTTGATAACAGAATTAGGTATATTTAATAATTAATACATTGGTAACATACGTGCCACAGGTATCCTTTAACAAGCTAGGCCTAAATTTACAGATCATGTGATAAAGAGATTCGTAAACCTCTATATCTCAGAAAAACGTCCTTTTCTCATGAGTAAAAAAATCTTAATTCTATGACTACATTTATTAGTTAAAGTGAATGAGGACTGCGGAGCTGGCAATATAATCAGCAGCTCCAGCTCCTCTCCGACATTTTCAAAATGACTGGCTCCAGCTCCAGCTCCGCTCCAGCATTTTTAAAATTACTGGCTCCGGCTCCAGCTCCACACCCTAAGATTTTCTCCAGCTCCCGGCTCCAGCTCAAGTTCCGCAGCCCTGTTTATGAAGGACCTTAAGTCCAAGATAGATTAAGCTAGCACACCGGTTGTTGTTTAAGGTAATCTGCCTCAAGACAGCAAGCCGCATTGCAAGATAGGTTAAAGCTAGCGTACCGGTTGTTGTTTAAGGTTATCTGCCACAATACAGGTCTCATAACATTATTTTAATGTCATGGTGTTGTGGGAAGGTACTGAGGTGTTTGTCCTGTTAAAAATAACTCCAATGTTCTGTTTACGAATCGAGCGCAGTGAAAGATATAAGAAATCTTGACCCAACCAAATTCAGAGAAATCAAAAACCCCTAATTATTTACTTAAAAGAAGATTTATGTTGTTGAATTTAGCCTAGAGTTTTAATAATAATGTATTATCGCAAGAGGAAGAGTTTGGCGAATGGTAAATCGCTCAAAGATGTAGCAACACATATTCATAGAAAGACTGCGAGTTTAGCATTTATAGTTACATTGCGTGTAGCATGGTCGAACCGAGTTGGCATTTACAATAAAGTTCAAAAAGATGAAAGGGGGGAATACTATAAGAAAGTTGAAAACCGTTGACTGTTATTAGCTACCTATGCATTGACAGGTATAAAGTTTTCCTTCTATTTCGAGTATTTTTCAACTTTAAAGTCTACCACATTATTCAGATATGGCTCAAATACAGTCAGAATTTTCTGCAATTATAAATCAATTTGCGGATGCTATAGTTGCTAGAGTGCATCAGAATCTTGGTGCAACATTCTCAAATAAAGCGTGTGGCTCTACATCCATTGAACCCCGCATGCTGGCAATAGTGAGTAAGATATTTTTTGATGTTATAGGTGATAAATCATTCGTCTATGTAACCACAAACAATACATTTTTTCACTCAAATGTTATCAAGATATCTTTAAGGAAGTGGCTATTTTGCTGTCATCTTTCATGTATGTTTATATGGTCGTAATTACTCCAAGGGTAAAATGCCGTTGAGGTCATAATAGCTAACTGCCTATTTTTATGCCTATTGTATGTCGTCGATAGAAAAATATAGTTCTTTGTATTTCACCCTTCATCAATGTGATCAGGTAATTTTGTCAATGCCTCCTGTTACATAATCACAGCTTGCTAAGCAACTATGTGTACGTGGCGTTTTTTTGTTTAATGATTTTGCTTTTGCTTTTCTTTTTTATGTTTAAGGACAAGCCCTCCAATACAGTGACGATGATTTCAAATTGGTATGTTTCACTTGTCTTGTATATTAAAATTAGCTGTATCAAGAGGATTAATTATTGGACCTGCGTCTAGATGCTATAATTTTCAGCATGTTAAAAACAATGCGGGGTGTGGGATTGAAACCCACGACCTCCTCAACCAGTGGTTCTAATGTATTGAATCAATGGAACAACGTTGTATTGTATAAGCTCAACATGACATTATTTCGTAGGAATTTTGCATGCGCAGTTAGAAGCAAAATATTTGTGTAGTAACGTGAATAACATCTGGGAGGGAATAATGATGAATACGTTTTTCTCGCACGTGAAACCTGTTGCTCAGTATTATGTTTGTCAATGGAATGAAAGCTTGTAAATACATTGCACATAGTATCAAAAATATTTAGTGTTTTGACAGTAAGTCCTAAGTTAAGGTCAAGTACGACAGAAAACACTACAGTGGTCATTGGCTTATAGGTGTACAGCATGGCTTAATTTACTTGTATATGCCAATAATTATTTTGAAACTAGTTTGTGCGGTTTTGGGTTCAAATCTCGCTCCCAACATTGTTTGTTAATATGCTGAGAGCTGAATGGTCAAATTGTAACAAATTCTGCTTTTAATTCTCTTGGCACATTAATACGTGATGCAGAATAGTTATTACTTCTATGATATAAGGCAAAGACTGATTCAGCAATTGTTTGTGGCGTAGACCAGGGGTGTCAAACATGCGGCCCGCGGGGAAAATGTGGCCGATGTAAGGATTTTGTGCTACAGTGCAAATGCCTGGTCTCCAAAGTTGGTCTGCAAAAGTTACGTGAAAATGACCGTGGAGTATATTTTGGGCTACATCTCACAACCTTCGGAGATCGTTGGACCAAAGTATCGGGACCACTGATATACAGTCTCGCCTGCTTAAATTTTTTTTCGACTGAGTCTGGCCCGTATAAAATCCATGTATGTAAATACGGCCCGCAGCAATGAATTAGTTTGACACCCCTGGCGTAGACTATAGCACACTGTACAATTAAGTACATTTAAATAGGGTTAAGGAAGGAGAAAAAAGGCAGGCACGAAAAACCCAACTTACTAATAACCAATTATGTAGGCGAGGCTCTTCTCATGCTGTAGTGGAGTACAATAATAAAGCTGTTTGACCAGCATGTCGTAATAGTAGGCTTTTGCTTGCACACTGATGGCGGTTTGCATTTTTGGTGAGGATGCCAGTCTATCCTCATACCTGGCTTTTAAAGAGAAGCCACTTTGCTCTAGCCCAAGCTTGATTAGGTGTGCTTTATGAACCTGGTAAACCTTTTCATGCCATACTTAAGCGTCAAATCAAATACTTGCAAAATTATAAGGACACTGTGAAATAACAAATAATTGTTGAATTATTTAGCAATGGGCTTGTAGCTAACATTAGCTATAACGCTGTTGCACAGGATGAAAATAGTCAATTGCTTAGTTTTTGTGGTAGACGACGAAGAAAAGCATCTGCGTCTGGACGGCCACTTTCATGGCGGTCATGCAGTATCAATAAAAAATATATTCGCACAATTATTTGCATTCCACAAGAACATGTAAAATTTGTTGACGTTGGTAACAATATGGCAATTTCCATCCCACCGACTCCTTCACTTAAATTTTCATCAAGTAACAATTTCCCCACGGGTAACACTTGCGCAAACGTTATAACGATTCCGCTTGCTGTAAGATGGCAGCACGAGCGCTTCAAAAAAGTAATGGAATTTGCAATTTTAAATAGCCCAGGATTCGGGGTGGCTTAAAATGTGGGCAGCGAAAATGAACAATGGTGATCTCAGGGTAGAAAAGTGTTTGAAGAACTTGTTATAGTTTCTATTGCAATAAACGAAAACATGATGTCATGAAAGAATCAGCATGATGAAATAAAAAGTTGCGTAAACCAGTGATTTAATTGAGCCTGATAAAAATGTTTTACCCAATGGATGGATACAGAATAGGTGAGATTGCCCGAATATTACTAAACTGCAACAAAAATGGAAATCTAAATTGAAAAAGCTAACGATGGCAAAAGTACTGGAAGTAATGCTACACCGCCTACGGTACCGGTGTCACTCCAATACAGCTTTCGCCAATTACAAAATCCTTCTCGTTTGCTTGTGGTGACAAACGTTGGTAAAGTAGTTAAACCCGAATTGAAGTTAACTGTATGTCAACCGTTTGCTGTAGTAAAGTATCGCCTGTGCATTTTCTTGCTGAAAGTAAACATTCGTAATTTAACAATTTATACTTGTTCGAAAATCACTAAATCCTAGGTCGAATCAGAGCCCGAGTGTGTGATTTTCTGATGAAAATGGCCAGTACTCGACTATAGTGTACGGGTACTGATCTACAAAACCCTGCCAGTGGAAGTAGCTCACGGAATTGTTAATCCTCATTGATTGTAGTTGTGGCACAAAAAATTTTATGCCACAACCTGTGGCATTAGTAGTTGTTTAAGTGGCACAAAATAAAAGCCTTTTGATTGTCCTTTATTTTTTCGAACATGAATGTATTACCACAGGTTAATAAATTAATATAAAAGTAATATATTGCTTATTTGATTTAATAATATTCAATAAAATGAAATCAAGCACCATTTTTATTGCTATGATAGTACAATTGCATTGCTTTTACTCTCTGTTCCTTTGTTAATCTGATTGTTGTATAAGCCATCCGAAAAAACGAAGATTTAGTGAATTAATTAAACAAAATAATTTACTCTCTGTTCCTTTGTTAATCTCATAGTTGCATAAAATATCTGAAAAAATGAAGATTTAGCAAATTGATTAAACAAAATATTGACTAATAAAGAAAATAAACATCATAGGATATAAAATCGAAAAGGGGGTTACTTATATCGCACCCTGTATACTGCAGTAGTGGCCTTAGGTATGAGCAAACTGGGGAAATGCCCAGGTCCCCCCACATAACTTGTCGTGCTAAAGGGCTCCCCACTCAAGTTCTCGCGTTAAGATGACCATAAAAGTGTTATAAATAAAAATTTAAGGCATATTTTTGGGCCAAGATAACCGAACAAGTCCCCTCCAGTTATTTCCTAAGCTTTTACAGCAAAATTTCTACAGTGATATGCCTTAGCCTACACCATTACACTTTTCCAATTACCGGTAATGCCTCGTATGAATAGCAAATGTGCTGCTTCTGGTGCATCCAAAAGAAAGAAAAAAAAGAATTAAAAAAACAGATAAAGTTAATTTATTTTGCCCACGGCCCCCATAGCCTACTTATGGCCATCACTAATATAATGATGTTAATTTGTAAACTTACTGTACTAGGTAAGAGACGAAAATGATATTTAATATACACTTAATGAAGATAAAGTTGACATCTTGGTAACAGTACGAGAAACAAAGCAAAATTACTCAAAGAATTCGGAGGCTTCCTGTCTTGAGACAGATTACCTTAAACAACAACCGGTACGCTAGCTTATCCTATCTTGGACTTAAGGTCCTTCGTAAGTACCATCATTTTCGGCAAGAAACTGGCAGACTGAGTTCATTCACTAACACCATAAACCTATACAACCTATGTTGCACTTTTGCTTCCAGCAGTCATCCTATATCCTATCCAGCAGACATCTAATAGTAAGAGACTCGAACCTTAGCTGTTGGTGGTTTAATTTGCTGCAGACCACCTGTTTTAAAATTTTTGACTATGTCACGCCTGCCGCTCATTTCGAACTAGTCCATCGCAAACCTGTCACGCGATGGCCAACGATCAAATATGTTGAAAAAGTGTTATTTGCAGTACATTCCCTTTATAGAACGATACGATACGGTTGAGTGACATATGCGGATGATATGGTTGAGTGACATATGTATTTACAACTAAATCAAATTGATTTGTGCATTTAAACAAATGCATTTATTTTTTAATACATTTATGACAAATGCATTTATTTTATATGCCAGTAAATCAAATCGATTTGCGCATGTAAACAAATGCATTTATTTTTCAATACATTTATGACTAAATCAAATCGATTCGTGCATTTCAACAAACCGATTTGATTTAATCATAAATGTCTTAAAACACCTGTGATGAGCGGTGAGCAAATGGCGCCTCATATGAAACAGGGTGTGAAATAGCATTTCAACGACAAAAATTTCTTAACTTGAAATTATTACTTGTTTCATTTAAATATAAAATGCAAGCTATGCTTGTTCATCACGGATAAATATTTTTATTGATCAAGATATAAATCTCATTCAAATTGAGGAATGCTCACAAATCATATGACTTGTTTTATTCTTTCCTCTCCCTTATGCGACGCAATACGACATTTTTGTGAGCCCATCCATCCTTGTGTGCAGACTTGGACGATTAGAATTATTTTCGCATTTTCAGATCAAATTAAACTTGGAATTAGAGCTTGCTTTTCTCAAATTAGAGTAGAATAAAATTAGAGCATTTCTGATTACCACAAATTAAAGTAGAATTTGAATTAGAGCTATCCAGTTTTTCTGAAATTAGTTTGAAATTTTAATTACCAAGCGAATGTTGATGCCATTTAGACATCTTCGCAAAACCACCTTGTATTTGCGACAATTCCAAGACTTTTTCATTTTTGCCACCAAATTATTGTGATGACTTTTTTCATTTTGGAGATTACCTAATTTCGATCTTGATTTTCGGCCAAACTTTTCGCGAATGCAGATGATCCCTAACAAAAAAAGGTCTTGTCATTTTTCAGATTCGACTCTTCGGTCAGGAACTTTTCCGAAATTAGATTAGAATTGGAATCGAGGATTTTCATATTAGACTAGAATAAGAGACTTTTAGTTTTTTCAAATTAGATTAGAATTAGCGACTTTTTGCTGTAATTCACCGAATTAGCCAGCTAGAATCAATTAGTTGTCAAAGTCTGCGTGTGTGGAGAGTTGCATGAAAAATGTACTGAAGCAAACTAAGTTTTGGATTTGCCGCAAAAACCTGTGACATTACACGATTGTAAACTTTGATTCTTTTTAATAGCAAGTTGGTCCTACAATGATAAGTCTATGTAGCCTAACTTTTATGACTCCCACCATAATAACATCAATAGCGCAATTTTGTTTCCCTCTGGAGGTGCCTTTTTTTTTGCCATATCTATCCTCTATTCACGAGAAAGCGAATTGTGTCATATGATATTTAGATGGTCCTGACAGTTTTTGTATTCAAGCGAGATTAATTACAAATGTCACCAATTTGAGCTTATCATCGTAACTTGTGCTTTGAGGCGTTAGTGAAGTTAGAACTATTAATTAAAAAATCACTTGCAATCAACAGAGTACATTGCAAATGTAAAACAAAATAGGCTATTTGTGGACTAGCTGGTGTATTGCAGTCGTACGCCATGCTGTTTCTGCTTGTAATTTATCGTCTAATATGAAAATATGGGAACACTACACTAAATTTACGGGTAGTATCAACAATATATAGCCTATATCATCGACAACAGCAGCAATACGCCGTGTATTTCAAAAACAACTAAGGCAGTGCAATTCTATCGGTAAGTGTAAGCCTGATAACAGTTTAGTCTTGCAAGTAAAAATCGCAATTGCGAATAAGATGCTTTTTTAAACAAAGGCTTTGCGCATTTTTGGCACTGCCTCAATTGCTTTGAAATTTTGTTTTTCTTTTCTTTTGCTCGTTTTCCTTTATTCTTACTGATACATGTATCGCATCGCCTTCGTTTTTTGCATTGATGAGGAAAAAAGCCACTTGATGTTTTTACATGTTTGGAGGATATTTTTTCCTCAGTAGGCCTACTACTGTGCTTCCTCGATTATCCGTAGCCAAATATTTCATGGAACATCGCATTAGTGCTTTGATGCGCTTGTCCTAGTAAGCCTCGCACGTAAATCATTCCGATCAGTGTCAATTCTTCCGAAGGATTCGTCAGTCGTATATACCCATATCTGCTGCTGCTATCTGCCGCAAGCATAATCTGAAGTAGCACCATTGTCCAGGGGGGGGGGCCGCTGGGACAGCGCCCCCCCTCCCTCCCCGCTGAATCAGTGTATAATAAATTTCTTTGTGAAAAACTTATAAACTTTTCATAGCTCACTATTTGCCATCAACTTCAATATTTTGTGAGATTTATGAACTCAAATTTATGACTATGATGTAACTAACGAAAACAAGCATGTTAGGATAGAAATAAATGAACAAACCAGTCACGGTTGCAAGTTCTGTAGTGTTGGTGCCGATTTACCGAAGGTAATAAAAAAACTTAGCGTACAACCCATCAGGGTTTAGATGGAATAATTTGGTGATAGTTCAAGCTAGTTGTTCAAAAAAGGACTTTAAACAAGTAGTTTATCACAGGAACTTTAGTGGAAGGTACAGAGGGCCTAAGCTGCTGTATAACCAAGCGTTAGCTTGGGCTAGAAGCTACAGCTTAGCTGCTAGCAATCAAATGTATAGCCAGTGAGCCGGTTTACTAAGCTACTAGACCAGTATTTAGCCTAGGATACCGGTATCAGATTGGTGAGGTAGCAAACTGAAACAAGTTTCCTACAAAATTTAAAAATATTTTTCTTTGCGAGTTTTAAGCCCAAGAAACAGGTTGTTTACATGCTTAAGGGAATTGCAGAATTTTTAAAAGAAGCGTTAAGGTATATTTAAAACCTAATCTGCCTCGAAATGCAAACAGAAAATATTTTTGTTTTTGAGTAAATAAAGATAGTAATAAGGTTATAGCCAGTTGCCATTTGTTGAGCCGCTTGGCGAAATAGCTGCAGTGGTTTTATTATTTTATCCTAACGTCTTGTGTTTTTAATTATATACCTATAGCTCTAACCTTGGTCGTTATCGAGCACTGTGGCGGCAACGTCATACTTACTCTACATAATAATAAGGTTGTACAGGGTGTTCGAAAAGTTACTGTGCAATATAGGTACATAAAAATGTAATGTATTTACAGTAAAGTTTATTAGAAAACGTTTAGTCAATACAATTTTTATTTATTCGTGGCTACATTTGCTTACAATACTAGAGTTTGTTTGTAATGTGTACAAATTGTTTGCGATGCAAAATGTAACTTTTTTCGTAGGGCCTGTTGAGATATAGTGCTTCCTCGATTATCTGGTCTAGTTGGGATAATACTTTCAGAAATCTGAACGGATAAGCAAAAAAACCGGATAACTGAATTCTTAACGTTTAAGTCAAGGGAACAAAAACAAACAAAAACACAACACATTCATGATTTTAAAAAATGATAGAAGTTCAACATTACAATATTGTAAGAAATTTCCCGCTCAACTATCATTTGCAACACTAGATCTACTAAAATAGGAATCAATTTTAGATTGTTTGCGGAAAGATTCGCATTTTTCAGCAGCAAACTCGCGAAGTCGTACCAATGTGGAAGTGTTTGAAGCTGTTACTTCCAGCTGAATAAGGAGCCACGTTAGGCAATGGTCAAACATTTGCATTGCCTCTGCACGAGAAAAAGAGCATTGTGCTTTTTGCGTTGAATGTTGTGTATTCTCGTTTGCATCCTTTTCTTCATCACATTCGTTCCCTTCTGCTACTGAAACAAGATAAACTATTTCCTGCTCTTCCAAATATTCATAACCTGGCCCATCAGCATGAAACCAGCCATCAACTCAATGTTTAGCGCGGAAAATTGTTCTACAAAATCGTCATTCAGCCCTCTCTTTGAACTAATTGCGCTTTCTTCCACAGAAAATTTGCCGACAATACAGCATTTTAGCTTTTTTTGTGGGATTTAGCGTAAAGTTTTCCGGAAACTATTCCTGCAACATCTAGTTAAAAGCAACCTAATTTTGAAATGTTGTAGCCAGTCCCGTAGCACTCCAACTTCGGGCCCCCCCCCAAAGTAAGCGCAAGAGCCCCTGCGCACAGGTCATATCACTTTAGAGGTGTAAAATTGAAAAGCTGCATTAAGAAAATACACCACAATTTGTACATAAGTAAACAGGCTAATGTCAGAATAAAGCATGCCGATACCGAAGGTGCAAGTCATAAAAAATTCGGCACCGATGCCAGAGTTCAGTAGGACATTTATGCAGACACTGCGAAACGAAAGCAATGACACTGAAAAACACGAAAAAGTTATAAAAACACAGTATCATTTAAATAGTCTGGAGCGAACCTTTTTGTTCGCAAATGCTGTTATGACATTGTCATAATCAAGAGATCGGGCGCAGTCATTTTCGATTGACAACATGGCTAATGAAGATAGTCTACTGTCTGTCATAGACGTTCTATTAAAAGTTTTGATCAGTTTCAATTTGCTGAAGCTTCTTTCAGCGCTGGCAACAGTCACGGGGCAAGTTAGTAAGATTCGAAGTGCGATGTACACATTCGGATACAATTCAAATAAATGAGTCTTTAGAAGATAGTTCAGAAAGTCTTGAGCCGTATTGAGATTGCGTTTTTTTTGTAAAATTAAAACAAACCGCTGTAGCTCAGCGCTCATTTCATCAGAATCAATGTCACCGAACTTTTTTGGAACTCTTTACAGCAAGTAAGAAGAGCATTTTCTTGTTGCACAAGCAAAAGTTTGTCTCGTGTGTACAAAAACGAAAAGGCGGAAGAAACCTCACGTAACAAATTAAAGCGCTCCTTTATTGACATAATAGCTTGGTCCAGTCCCGTAGCACTCCAACTTCGGGCCCCCCCAAAGTAAGCGCAAGAGCCCCTGCGCACAGGTCATATCACTTTAGAGGTGTAAAATTGAAAAGCTGCATTAAGAAAATACACCACAATTTGTACATAAGTAAACAGGCTAATGTCAGAATAAAGCATGCCGATACCGAAGGTGCAAGTCATAAAAAATTCGGCACCGATGCCAGAGTTCAGTAGGACATTTATGCAGACACTGCGAAACGAAAGCAATGACACTGAAAAACACGAAAAAGTTATAAAAACACAGTATCATTTAAATAGTCTGGAGCGAACCTTTTTGTTCGCAAATGCTGTTATGACATTGTCATAATCAAGAGATCGGGCGCAGTCATTTTCGATTGACAACATGGCTAATGAAGATAGTCTACTGTCTGTCATAGACGTTCTATTAAAAGTTTTGATCAGTTTCAATTTGCTGAAGCTTCTTTCAGCGCTGGCAACAGTCACGGGGCAAGTTAGTAAGATTCGAAGTGCGATGTACACATTCGGATACAATTCAAATAAATGAGTCTTTAGAAGATAGTTCAGAAAGTCTTGAGCCGTATTGAGATTGCGTTTTTTTTGTAAAATTAAAACAAACCGCTGTAGCTCAGCGCTCATTTCATCAGAATCAATGTCACCGAACTTTTTTTGGAACTCTTTACAGCAAGTAAGAAGAGCATTTTCTTGTTGCACAAGCAAAAGTTTGTCTCGTGTGTACAAAAACGAAAAGGCGGAAGAAACCTCACGTAACAAATTAAAGCGCTCCTTTATTGACATAATAGCCTGGTCTACTAATGGATAGAAAAAGTTGCTTTGAAATTTCAGTTCAGGAGTAGCTCGTTGTTCCTCTTTACCTTGGTAATCAAACAATCTTCTTTTCTTTCCACTTCTTGACGGAGGAAAAGAAGGATCAATATCCAATTCTTGTGCTATTTCAACAGCAGATGTTGCGGCACTGTCATAACCCGTTGTGCGATAGTTTTGCAAAAACTTTTCAGTTGCCTGGATTTCCGTTTCCATTGTATGAAGGGAGAGTCCATACGATTGAAGAATCTTGCTTGCTTTATTGACTTGGAATAGGATATCATACCAAATAAACACCGACAAAAGAAAACTCCATTTTGATAAATGAGCTATCAACGATTTTGTTTCTGAGGCAGCTCTTCCATCTTTTCTTTCTATGGAAATGGCTTCCAAGTCTTTCAGTGCCAGCAACACCTCTTTTAAATTGTATCGAAGAGGTTTGATGCATTTAATTCTGCTTTCCCAACGAGTATCAGATTGTGACTTTATGGACAGCTCCACATGTTTCTTCAAAATTTCCCAACGCTGAGCAGAAGAAGAAAACAGCACATACAACCTTGTAAGTACTCCAAAAAATGTCAATGCTTCCGTCGATGAATTAGCACTGTCAACAACAACTAAGTTAAGGGTATGGTTTGCACAGGGCACGTAAACAGCTTTGGGATTGATGTCTAGCATTCTTGCTTGGACCCCAGAATGTTTTCCTTTCATGTTAGCACCATTATCATATGACTGACCTCGACAATCAGACAATTCGAGTTGCAGTTCGGTCGCTTTTTCTAAGAAAGCGTCCAACAAGCCTTTCCCAGTACTGTCACTTATTCTCAAGTAGCCAAAAAATGTTTCTTTAACAACAGCAGCTTCTTCATTACATAGTACATAACGGAGAATGACAGACATTTGTTCATGATGTGACATATCTGGAGTGCAGTCCAAAATTATAGAAAAATACTTTGCCAATTTCAATTGCTGTAAATTTTCTTTTTCAACTTCTGTCGCTAGCAATTCAATTAGTTCATTTTGTATGGTAGGACTCAAATAGTGATCTTTAGTGTTTTTATTCTTGATTCTGTCTTGAAGCTCTTTTAGGATCGGATCTCTTCTTGCCAAAAGCTCAAATATACCCAGAAAATTTCCATTGTGAGGAGATCCTAAGACTTCTTCAGATCCTCTAAAAGCAAGATTCCTTTCCGATAGAAACAAGGCAATGTCGATAAGTCTCTCTAAAACATTTCTCCAAAAACGTCTTTCATTGAAAAAAATATTCATCTCGCGTTTGTCGATAGTGGATGAATTTCTTATCCCTTCAGCTAGCAACATCCATTGACTGCAGCATTCTTGGTGGGAAATGCCGTTTTCATGGTCTTTCAGTTTTTTCGAAAAACCCTCTCATGTATTTATGCCACTACAAAAGGGGCTTAGTGTTTTTCCAAATAGCTTACAACAAAAGCAAAAAACTTGATCTGATTCCCCACAATAAACTAGCCACGACCGTGAAACACTTTCACCATTAGGTAACACACGTTTATAATGGTTGGAGGAAAAACGTCGCCTTGGAGTTGTGTTATTATATGGAAAATTCATTATTAGTTGATGTGGTCCACGCTTTACTATATCACATCGTTGAGCATCAGAAATACTTTCAGGCCATTTACATGGGTCATCAGGGATAGGGGTAAATTGAGATTCAGATATTTTTGATATTGAAGGTTGCGTATTGGCAGGTAAATCACAACTTACATTTTCTGGAAATTCACAATCACTTTGATGCTGATCGTCATAGTCTTCTTTTTCTTGTACACTATAGTTTTCTTCATCCCTCTCGGTACTAGTGCCAGGTCTACTCTGCTCAGTAATCTTGAAAAAATCTGTCATCTTGGGCAATTTCGCTACAGCATCTCGAGCAGTGGCTGCTTCTTTTCTCTTTTGAGCACCACTTTTTGAACGTTTCATTCCATACAATGTCAATAAAATACTTTATCTGCACTCTGCAGTGTATATATATTGTCCCGGTATTTATAGCCAAACAGAATTCCAGACCATTCTATGATTGTTGCGTAACAACGGCATTGTTACGTCAATCGAATATTCAAGATTCTACCAGAAAATCAATCGAAATATTCTAGATTCTGCGAGATAAAATGACGTTGCATTCACTTATGATGTCACAAGCCAATTTCTTCCTACAGTTTAAATCGGTTGTAAACAAGTCTGCTGAACTGAAAATAGTCACGTAGCCAAAAAGCAATTTCAGACTAACTTGGGCCCCCAAAGTTGGCCTGGGCCTCCCCAATTGGGGGGTTTGGGGGGCGGCTGCTACGTCTCTGTATAAGAGTATTGATTTGGATATATAATAAATGACTAGTTGTTGTTATATTGACTAATTTGTTTTTATATTAGCACCTAAATATTGCGTCACAAAACCAGCCATTGTTAAAAATATTTTCTACTGCACAGTAACTTTTCGGACACCCTACGGGCGGAGTTGGAGTCATGCGATTTTGGCTGTGCCTCCACAACCCTGTTTCGTACACACGTTACATAAAACATCATAATTCATGAACAAACTTCAATCTGAAGATATTGCGCTTTAGCAGCCTGTAGTTAACTAAACTAAAAGCACAAGGGTATGGAAAGGTCACCAAAATGTAAAAATATAGGTGTTGCTTAGCAGTTTTAGTTCATATATTTGTTCATAATTGAATAAAACAGTATTTTAATAAGCTTAACGTATCGTATTCGTGTAATGTAAGACCATATAATTCTTTCGCACAAGAATAATGTGCTTTTAAGTTAAATAGTGATGTTAGTGACCACTCTACTGTAGTAATAAAAGGGTATGAGCCTAAAAGAGTTTTGTGTGATTGCTCTCGCTGCCGTGCTATGGCAAAACAACAGTCTACTATGTTAATACTTTTTGATAAAACTGACGGAGCAAGTGCCTGATTTTTTGCATCCTAATTCGTTACATTCTTTTCAGAATGCTCGTCAAGTAGGCCTGTGCCTGCTGCCTATAGTCCCTCATCTCCAATACCATACCTGGAAAGTACTAGACATGTAGCACATCTTTGAATTCCTCTTTCATATATTTGTCGGGAGTTAACATAAAATGCCACCGTACAGATTTATTAAGCTAGTGCTGGTTGCCCCAGTTGATTTTTTCAGCGGGAGGGAACTATATGGGTGTAATTGATTGCTTGTGTGTATGTTTTGTTTTGACATTTTTTGTAATATGGACTATTGGAGTCTCAGATAAATAGTGTAGTGTTAAACTGCAGCACTGAGCAAACGCAGAAAACTACTGAAGGCCTAGATACACCAATATAAAGAAAATTAAGTATTAAATGGTGAAATGTGGCAAAACGCACAGGTTGGAAGGCGAAGCCTTGCATAGGCTGATACAAGCGAAAAAGCTTGTCCCACCAAAAGTTTTAACTGTCTAGGTTTGAATTTGCGCCCCCCCCCCCCCTTTTAGAAATTTCTGGATACGCCCCTGATTGTCTCTTCTATTTTTCTATTAGCTTCTGTAACTATTATGTCCAGCATTATTTCTGTGAAAAAAAGTATCCAAGCTTGCAAAGGAGATTTTTTGTCTTTCGCCTCTTCTCAAAAACTGGTCTTATCTTTAATAATATTTAACTGCGTCTGACGACGGCGGCTTGAATAAACATTTGACATCTAAGCTGACGTTGCTATGTAGTTCCAGCAATATTACTTGCATTGTCCTGATTAACTGTGACGTTTTGATCAGCTCTGTTTACATCGTCAGGATTATCAAAATTAAAAGATGTTGATCGCGCAACATCTATTTCGTCATCAGAAGCTAAAGAGGCTACGTCTTCGATATCAGCGTTTTCTTTGTCAGATACTTCATTCAAAATTTTACGTAACACTTGTTTAGGTGTTACATTGGCACGGGCCATTTTATATATCTTATTTGCAATTTCTGCGTGTCTGATAAAAGAAAATTATGTGTAGACCGTTACATATCATAAAATCATTATAATCTTATACACCGTCAGAAAATTTAAGTTTTTGTGGAAAATAGCAATTTGAACATTTTAAACATTGAACTAAAATGTAGCGGCTACATTGCCGATGAAATAACGCCAATTAAAAGTTATGAACAGCCTAAGTTCGTATTTGCTCATCTAATGTATAAAGCGCAATTCTGTCCGTCTATTTCAACTCCTCTGAAACTACTATAGGTACAAGCATCAAACTTGGCACGATTGATCACCACCCCGTGCTGAGTGTCACAAGGGTATTCGTGACGTCATCATGACGTCTTAACCAAAAATTGTGTTTTAGAATTTGCATTACTTGACAGAGAGCAACCGCTTTTTGCTCAACAGAAAACCAGCTTCCCACTTAGCACATTACAAAAACTTTCATTCGTTTGGGGTCGAAAATGACGTCACAATCAACGATTCATTGAACAATCTGTTTTTTGTTCTTTCTCAAAAAGTACTCATCGCAGAAACAAGATTAAACGTTTTTTCAAAAGATATTGAAGAGGTGCTTTCTATAAAAACAACTTTACAAAAATTAATGTTTATTTGACAATGCTACGAGCAATTCTTTATTTAAGCAGTTCAAGCCCTCTAAGCATTTTTTTCTTCTCTTTTTCGCTTGCATGCTTAATCTGGCCGTATGACGTCATAATACGTCTCGTACGATTAACACAAATGTTTGCTATCGCAGATCATAATATCAAGATGCTTTTATAGTAATGCAAGAGGCTAGCGATGCACTTAGCAAACTGCAGACAGTGACACTGTTTCGGCCTATCAGGTCTCTTCAGTGCAGTTGATGACCAATAAGAAGCTAGAGGCTTTTAATAAAGCATAGCTGTTTTCAAAATTTTTTTTTAATTTTATAATGATATATAAATATCTAATACTTATACAGTCAACTTCGGATATAAGAGATTCAGATATAAGGGATTTTCGCTTATAAGGGACTACGCAAAAGGTCCCAGATGATCGGATCGAACTTTGCGGCAGTCGGTTACAAGAGAATTCGGTTATAAGAGATTGATTAAGCTGGTCCCGGCGGATCTCTTATATCCGAAGTTGATTGTATCTTGCTGTTTTCAAAAGACCAAATACTTAAAGACCTAATACTTATATATTGCTGTTTTAAAAAATTTAAAAATCAAAAAAAGATGTTTTTAAAAATTGCACCCTTTTTGCAAAATCAATTTGTTAAAAAACTGATTTGTGACCCCATTTCTCAACTGATTTTCAAACTTTTTCCAACATATTAGCGGTAATTTCAATGCAATTCCAATGGTGTACAATATGCGTACAATAAGTTTTTATACCGAAAAAACTGAACTTTGATACCTGTTTTGTAACTCTTTACCCCTTCCAAAAGTAGTGAGTTTAGTAAAAGCAGGTGACTTTAATACAAAAACGTTGTAGTAAAGTACTAACAATTACTATCCTTTGAAAGCTTAGGAAATTTCCTTGTCAGTAATATGTGACTCCAATTACCTGAGGCTAAGGATTAGTTTATAATTGCTAATAAAAACTTGGTTGCCATTCATGATGTTTCATTTCTAGTTGTACAACTATCCTACTAGAGCTAACAAACTTGCAATTGTTAGACAAAGTTAGCTCTTTGGTACACTTTGACTACTTTTCCTCACTGTATGGTTCTTTTGCATTATCTGACGATGCTTTCAAAAAGATTCATCAAAAACTAAAGTCTCCAAATGTTTATGAAATGTAGTCTACCGATTAGAAACCCAGCCTCTAAGGTTGTTCAAGTTAGAGCAGCCTTGGTGCCGGTCCCAAGCCCAGATAAATGGAGAGGGTTGCGACAGGAGGGACATCCGGCGTAAAACCTAGCCAAATACTTTCAATGCGCGTCGTGTTTGACTTTATACCGTATCGGTCGAGGCCCGGAAAAACAACGACCGTTACCAGTGACTGGGCACCAAGGGCCACCGGCGGATATGCTACTTGGATGCAAAGAAAAGATGGAAAGCAATGGAGAAGAAAGAAAAAGAGAAATGAAGAGAGGAAGAAAGCTAAGAAGATCAAGCTGAAGGTTGCAGTATTAAACGTTGGAACCATGACCGGTAAAGAAAGAGAAGTGGCGGACCTTATGGAGCGAAGAAAAGTGGACATACTGTGTGCGCAAGAAACTTGCTGGAAGGAGGAGAAAGCAAGATGCATAGATGGAGGATATAAAATGTGGTACTGTGGAAGCGGAAACAAAGAGAATGGCGTGGGAATCATATTGAAAAAGGAGCATGTGGACATGGTAGTGGAATTGTGGAGAGTAGCAGACAAGAAAATATGCTTGAAGATGGAACTTGATGGTGCTATGTTGAATGTTGTCAGTGCGTATGCGCCGCAAGTGGGTGCATACCTGAAGAAAAAGAAGCATTCTGGCTGGACCTAGATGAGACAGTGGAAAAGATACCAAAGAATGAAAGAATTGTGATGGGAGGAGACCTGAATGAATAACGATGATGAAGAATGCATGGGCAGACATCGATTAAGGAAGAGAAATAACGAAGGACAAGAAGTGGTGGATTATGCTAAGATAATGGAACTAGCGATCACTAACACCTACTTTGTAAAGAAACCAGCCCACAGAGTCACTTACAACAGTGCGGACGCAGTTCGCAGGTGGATTACATTGTGGTGAGAAAACGAAGAATCAAGAAGTTGATGGATACAAAGGTTATTGTCGGTGAAAGTGTAGCGAAACAGCGCAGAATAGTAGTAAGTGCGATAATCATCTGGACGAAGTAGAGAAAAGCACCAACACCAGTGAAGAGAATAAAATGGTGGAAGCTGAAAGACTTGAAATTGAAAAACAAATTCAAAATGGAAATGATCAAAAGCGAAATACTTGGTGGAAAGGAAGACTGGCAAAGAGTAGATGAGATGATACGGAGCATTGCCAGAATGGAATTGGGTGAAACATCGGGAAAAATTAGCACGGCAGGTAGACGGGAGACGTGGTGGTGGAACCAGGAAGTCCAGAAGAAACTGAAGGATAAGAAAAATGCTAAAAAGGTATGGGATGCCATCAGAGATGATGCAAGCAAGTTGGCCTATAAAACTGCAAGAAAACAAGCTAAGAGAGAAGTGGCAAAGGCAAGAAACAAGGCATACGAGAAACTGTACGAAAAATTGGAAACAAAGAAGAGAGAAAATGAGTTGTTTAAGATATCAAAGCAGAGAAACAGACAAAGCAAGGATGTACAACAGGTAAGAGTAATCAAGAGTAAAACTGGGAAGATACTGATGGAAGAAGAAAAAGTGAAACAGAGATGGAAGGAGTATTTTGACAACTTACTCAACCAGGAAAGCACTAGAGAGAGAAGAGAAATGAGAACAGAAGAGAGAGAGAAAGGGACGTGGAAAATATCTCTAAAGAAGAATTCAGGACTGGGTTGAGGAAGATGAAGAAGGGAAAGGCTCAAGGACCTGATGACATACCAGTGGAAGCATGGATCGCTCTAGGGAATAAAGGCGTGGAGTTTCTAGTGAAATTCTTCAATAGATTCTTACGAGGGGAGAAAATGCCAGACCAATGGAGGAGGAGCGTGTTGTACAAAGTGAGCGGTACCTTTGTACAAAGCCAAAAGAGACATCAAAGGATGTGGAAATTACCGGGGGATCAAGTTGATGAGCCACACTATGAAACTGTGGGAGAGGGTAATGGAAGCAAGGATAAGGAAGAAGGTGACGATCGCTTAGCAACAATTTGGGTTCATGCCAGGAAGGAGTACCACCGACGCAATCTTCTGTCTGAGGATGCAGTTGGAAAAGTGGACTAAAGGGCAGAAGGTAGTGCACTGTGACTTTATTGACTTGGAGAAGGCATACGACAGGGTACCCAGAAAGGAACTGTGGGATGCTTGCAGTTAGCTGAAACACCAGAGTGCTACATAAGAATTATCAAGGATATGTATGACGGAGTGACAACAACCGTGAGAAGTGCAGCAGAGTTGGCTGAGGAATTCAAGGTAGGTGTTGGACTTCATCAAGGCTCAGCACTCAGCCCATTTCTTTTTGCCATCATCATGGACAAGCTGACGGAGGACATCAGGAAGGACGCACCATAGGATATGCTGTTTGCAGATGACATAGTGCTGTCTAGGCAAAATCACAGGAAGCTAGAGGATGATCTGAAGACGTGAAGAAATGCACTGGAGAGAAGAGGCCTGAAAGTGAGCCGGAGCAATATCGAGTATTTGATGGCTGGGGATGTGGATGATGGAGAAGAGTTGAAGCTGCAAGGAGAAAAGCTAAAGAGAGCGAAAACTTCAAATACCTGGGTTCGACAGTTAGTAGCGATGGAAGATGTGAAGAAGAAGTGAGGAGAAGGATCCAAGCAGGATGGATGAGCTGGAAGAAGGTGTCTGGAGTTCTGTGCAACAGGAAGTTATCAATAAGGGTTAAGGGTAAAATGTACAAGAGTGTGGTTAGACCAGCCATGCTTTATGGAATGGAAACGGGTGGCAGTGACAGAAAGATATGTGAGAAAAATGGAAGTTGCAGAGATGATAATGATGAGATAGGCACTGGGAGTGACAAGAAAGAACAAGAAACGAATATTGGGAGACACTGCAAAAATCGCAAAGCTGGGAGACAAACTTCGGAATGCGAGGCTACGCTGGTATGGGCACGTGAAAGAAGAGAAGAAGGCTACGTGGGAAAAAGGATGATGGAGATGGTGGTGCCAGGTAGAAGGAAAAGAGGAAGGCCAAGGAGAAGGTGGATGGATTTAGCGAGAGAAGACATAAAAAGAGTTGGAGCTAAGGAAGGAGACGAAGTCAATCGGGAGAAATGGAAAATACTTTCGTGCTGTGGCGACCCCGAATAGGGAGAAGCCGAAACAAGAAGTCTAGCGGTTAAAAACGCACAAAATTTTAGTGCCTACATTTCACAAAATTGCATTTTCTAGCAAAAATAAATCCTTTGGTACATTTTGTCTATTCTTTCTCGATAGCATGGATCTTTGGCATTATCAATCAAAATATTCAAAAAGATTCATCGAAAAATGAAGTCTACAAACTTTAATACATAACCTACTCCAAGCAAAACACTTGGTGATCACCCAAGAAAAAGACGAGAGAGTAAAGATGATTTTTTCTTATGATTTGCAACAAAATGTAAGTGTCGAGCTACATATGATCTAAATGTTGAGGCAATTTCCTTTGCAATTCGGCAAGGCTGCCACAGTAGACAGCTGATTTCATGTTCTTAACCTCGACATTATTAATGGGGGCCCCCGCTACTGCTACAACTCAACTGTGAGTGCTTCATTTCGGGTTAGTTTACTCTTTGCATGGCGTCGTTTATGCCAGGACCAAAGAACATGCACGCAGTCAGAGACGTTACTTCATATTAATTTGCATACAGTAACGAAAAAGTGGTAAGTAACGATACTAATAATAATGGCTCAAAACCCATTGTAAGGTCATAATGTTAAATGCCATCGCATTGCTTGCCACTACATAGTGAGAACAGTAGCAGGCAGCAAAATTATTCATATCATTTTGATAGCAAGCATAAATGGTAAAGCCCATTACTGATATTTGTAATTGCAAGGATAGGCCTATCGGTACAAAACACTAATCTTCATTTAGAAGAAGAGAGGTGTGGATTAGGGGCAAAGTAAATGTAATATAGTCCCAAATTAAAGAAAAGATCAAAATTAAACAATAATAGCATCAATCTGTAACACTGGATTAAAAGGAAATGTTTTTGTTGGAAAAGAGCGTAATAAGCACTTATTGCAATAGGTTATATGACTTACAGGAAAGGCAGGACCCGTTTTCATGCTAAGGCCGAACTAAATCAAACAATGCAGGCAAATATTTTAATGTCACAAACATTAATCCAAAAAAAAGAATGTTACTAAATCATTTCGTTGTTGCTCTCATAAATGTTTGTACTGCGAAGCTGGCACAGCTGCATTGATTGATATCTTTTTTATCGGTACGGATGATAATATGGTCTGCCGGGGTTAAATCGCACCATACTTGGGAGAAAAATGTTTTCTATTTTGCTTGGTAATACCTTTATAGAGCTACCGGAATCAAACCTGAAAATTTGGAAAAAGCAAGAACTTATTTAACTTCTATGAGCATAACTAAGCAAAGAAAAACAAATATGAATCATAATGCGTAGCCAGCAGAGACTTGAAAAAGTTTGTGGTGAAAGTAAAATTAACAACGTCACGGTGTTAAATCGCACCACACGAAGGATATTATTGGTATTTTGTTTTATGATGGCTTTATAGAGCTACCAGAATCAAACTAAACATTTGGGGAAAAGCAAGGACACTTTAAACTCCCCAGGGCACGTCAAGCAGGGACAAAAGAACATGCTACATAATGCGTAGCTAACGACTGTTTGAAGTCGCACTGCATGAAAGACATTTTGCCCTTTTTGCTTTAGAATAGCTTAATATCAGATATGTAATCCCTACTTTTAATCTACGGGAAACGCAAGGCTCCCTTGGGTTCGTGTCAGCAATGAACAGAGCACATAGACCTAAGCCATAGCCAGGATTTTAAAACGAGATATTCCATTAGGAAAAGGAACACAAAAAAATCGTGAAAATCTAATGTGCAGAAAACACATAAACGTTTGGTAACTCTTCACACAAGAGCCTAATAGGAGGAGCCGGCTTGACCAGCGGAACCGACGCTCTCAATCCCGACGTTACTGGTGGTGGCACTGCGGCAGACGCCGTTGTATGTACCATAAAGCAAGAATTTTTTCTTTTGCTAATATGCTATGTGTTAAGGTGTTTATGCCATTTATGTCTATACTCTACAATCTACATCATTGTAATAAAATCCCAAGTTTAAGAAAAAATCAACATAAAACCTTTATCATAACAATTTGTAAAACTGAATATAGAGAAAGCAAGAGCCGCTTTTGACGCTATGCCGGAAACAAGACAAATAGCGCAGTCAAGTCAGGAACTTAATACCACAAATATAAATAGGAAAGCGGCAGCGCCCCATCGGAAAATAGGCTTACCATTAAATAGTTATTTTCTTTAATTGTGAAAGCAACCACCATGTTGTCGCTACAATCAGTTTTAATCTGTACAATCCGTGCTCTATCACAAGTATTAATATAACAACAATTTAGGGCAAGATTCTTTGTAAGCATTGCCAGCCATGATTAAAAGAATATGATGATCGCATTTTGTGTGCAAGAATTTTGAAAGTCCATAAAAATTATTCCACTTTTAGCTACTGCTCACACAAGAGCCCCATGCGTGAAGCCGGCGAATTCAGTTGAACCGAAATGCTAAACCCCGTCATTACTGATGGAGGGCCCTTGCCAGGCGACGCCGGCAGAGCCGGTTGGTCAAGTAATAAAAACGAGTTGCTCGTTTCTCAGTTACGCAGCCATGCACATTCAACGCTGCTTTTGACTTCTTAGTTGTTCCTATGTTGAAGTAAAACACTCAGAAATTTAACTTATCGAACGTAAGATCAACGTAGTTTAGAAGACTGGAAAGGACAAGACGATATTTGAGTCAGCAGATACCCTTACAATGATGTGGCAGTTGCCGCAAGCTTCAATGCAAATGCGATTCTGCTTGGCCATGCAGCAGGCAACGTAACAATCACTCAAAGGTGTCATTCACGTATCTGAAAAGTGTCATCCATGTATTGCCATGTTTGAAGATGAGTCCAATTGCAAACCAGTTCTTAGAAACTTAATTTACTGCATCAGTTCCTCACTTTCACCTATGAGAAGGAATTCAATTGCAAATTCCTTTTTTTGGATGTGCTTGTGGAAAAAAGTGACTCAAAATTTTTAACTTCTGTTTACCGGAAGCCTTCATTTTCCGGCCAGTACAATCGCTGGGATTTATTTGGGCCTAAAAGCCGAAAAACTAATCTCATCGGTACTCTTGTACCCCGAGCTTTGGCAATTTGTTCGCCTTCAAAATTATCCCAGAAAATAGATTCCATTCGATCGATTCTCTACTGCAATGGCTATCCAGAAAATTTGATTAATTCGGGAATAAAAAGAAAGATTGAAGAGTTTAAACTGCCGCCAAAGGAAGGACCGGAAAAAATGTCCAGTTTACCTTAAACTACTATAGATTGGCAATATCTCCACAAAATTTGAAAAGCAATGCAAAACTGCTATCATCTTATGCTTTGGTGCAGTAAAACTTCGTGTAGTATTTTCCACAAGAAAGATGCTTCCAACGTTCCGCAAAGATTTTGTGCCTACTATGCACCAAAGTATGGTCGTTTATTAATACCTGTGCCGCTGTGATTGTCGGTACGTAGGCCGCACATCTCAAATACTGCAGGATAGAATAAAACAGCACATACCAAAAGTAATAAGAAAACAAGCTCGATCAGATCGTGACTTTATCTCAATCCGATCTTACTAGTACTTCCGCTATAGGGCAACGCCTTCTCCGCAATAAAAAATGCCCCTCTTACTACGACGACAACCAATTTTCTTCTTTGGCTAAAGGAAGAACACTTTTTCATTTATCAACCTTGAAAGTAACTCTAATCAAAATGCTTCAACCAAAGCTTTGTAGCCAGAAAAGATTCGTACACACACTGAAATCACATCATTAATTTGAACTCGCGTTTTCACTTCCCTCAATCGCTGTAAATATCCGCCATCAACGCCAGGCTTTATTCTAATAATAGCCAGACGAAAAGAGAGCCAGACGAAAACGTTTGACTTTTTACTTATTCTTTTTAAAAGTGTACAATAAAGTGGTCGCTAACAAAAGCTTTATTGAAATACGATTCTGCCTATTTGTATGACCTAAAACCTCTGGTTGCCCTTTTATTGCTCGATTCTGGTATAGACGAATCCAGGAAAAGAGCAAACTAACCCGAAGTAGGCCTAAAGCACTTACTGTTAAGTTATTGCAATTGCAGGGCCCTTGGTAACGTCAAGGTGAAAAATATGGAGTTGCTGCGTAAGAGTAACAAAAATTTAATAATTTTTTGACAGAGTCCATACTTGTTTCAAAATTAAAAGCAGGCCTACCAAATTTTTTAAAGGAAATTGAGTAGAAAAACATCAGAGGTGGTTGTGCATAGCAGCTATATTTCTCACAAGTTTTTGAAATCCCTTGCAACGTCTTGTTTGCTCTGTTTACAGCACGTAGACTTAAGAAATGAACTTGCTTATAACTGAAATAGCCAATATCTTCATACACTTCTATTCATTCATTTCACTATTTGCATGGAAGCGTAAGTTCAAATTCGTGGGAGAGCAAGAAAGTGATTGATGAGTATTCACAGGAATAAGCTATTAAATATTAGACTTACTACCAACGACTTTTTGTAACTGTATGCTTATTCGTATGAAATAACATCTTTGGTTCCACGTACGTAGTTTGGTTCTGGAAGGAGCTAGGGAAGTGAAAGGTAACCCGAAACCAAGCATTTCAGTCAAGGTATCAACATAGATTAGATCAGGGGTGGGCAAACTACGACCCGCCAGAGCAGTTTATGAGGCTCGCCGACACTTATAGAAACTTCCACGTATCTAATATATAAAGCGCAATTCTGTTTGTCTGTTTTAACTCCTCTGAAACTGCTATAGGTACAAGCATCAAACTTGGCACGATTGATCACCACCCCGTGGTGAATGCCATAGAAGTGTTGGTGACGTCATCATGACGTCTTAACCAAAAATAGTGTTTTAGAATTTGCATTACTTGACAGAGGACAACCGCTTTTTGCTCAAAAGAAAACCAACTCCCGGCTTACCACATTACAAAAACTCTCAGTTGTTTGGGGTCGAAAATGACGTCACAATCAACCATTCATTGAACAATTTGTTTTTTGTTCTTTCTCAAAAAGTACTCATCGCAGAAACAAGATTAAACGTTTTTTCAAAAGGTATTAATAAGGTTCTTTGGACAAAAACAATTCTACAACCATTATTGCTTATTTGACAATGCTGCGAGCACTTCTTTATTTAAGAACTTTAAGCCATTTAAGCATTTTTCTTCTCTATTTTGTTTGCGCGCTAAAAACCGGCTCTGTAAAGTCATAATATGTCCCGGACGATTAACACAAATTTCTGGCTACCGCCGATCATAATGACAAGATGTTTTTAAAAATTGCAACCTTTTTGAAAAATCAGTTTATTAAAAAAATGATTTGTGACCTCATTTCTCAACTGATTTTTAAACTTTCTTCAACAAATTAACGGTAATTTTAATGTGATTTTGATAGCGTATAATATGGACAATGAATATTTGTTGTTATACTGAAAAACTTAACTTTAAGACATGTGGTGTAACTTTTTACCCCTCCCAAATAGTGGTAAGCTCAGTAAGAACAGGTAACTTTAATACAAAACGTCATAGTAAAGTACTAACAATTACTGTCTTTGGAAAGCTTAGGAAATTTGATTTCCAGCAATATATGACTCCAATTACTTAGGGTTAGGGATTGGTTTATAACGTGTGATCAAAAATTCGTTGCCATGCACCATGTTTCATTTTTAGTTGAACAATCATTCTACTTGACCTAACAAACTTGCAATTGTTGAATCAAAGTTAATTTCTTGGTACATTTTGATTACTTTTCCTCACAATGGTGGTTCTTTTGCGTTATCTGTCGACGTTTACAAAACTATTCATCAAAAACTGAAGTCTGTAAATGTTTATAAAATGTAGTCTAGCGGTTAAAAACGCACAAAATTTTAGTGCCTACATTTCACAAAATTGCATTTTCTAGCAAAAATAAATCCTTTGGTACATTTTGTCTATTCTTTCTCGATAGCATGGATCTTTGGCATTATCAATCAAAACATTCAAAAAGATTCATCGAAAAATGAAGTCTACAAACTTTAATACATAACCTACTCCAAGCAAAACACTTGGTGATCACCCAAGAAAAAGACGAGAGAGTAAAGATGATTTTTTCTTATGATTTGCAACAAAATGTAAGTGTCGAGCTACATATAATCTAAATGTTGAGGCAATTTCCTTTGCAATTCGGCAAGGCTGCCACAGTAGACAGCTGATTTCATGTTCTTAACCTCGACATTATTAATGGGGGCCCCCGCTACTGCTACAACTCAACTGTGAGTGCTTCATATCGGGTTAGTTTACTCTTTGCATGGCGGCGTTTATGCCAGGACCAAAGAACATGCACGCAGTCAGAGACGTTACTTCATATTAATTTGCATACAGTAACGGAAAAGTAGTAAGTACGATCCTAACAAAAATGACTCAAAACGCATTGTAAGGTCATAATGTTAAATGCCATCGCATTGCTTGCCACAACATAGTGAGAACAGCAGTTGGCAGCAAAATTATTCATATCATTTTGATAGCAAGCATAAATGGTAAAGCCCATTACTGATACAGTAGACGCCGCCTAATATGACCGCCTTGGGACAGACCATTTTGGTCGTAATATCCGAATGGTTATAAAAACCGAAGCCGCCATAACAGCTCCTGAATCGACGCCGTAAGCCACAAGAAATCCAAATACCGTCAAATTCATCGTTTACCCGAAGTAACAGTGTGACGTTGGCAGTAAAACAAAGTACAGTACTGTAACACTACAAGTGACGGTAAAATTTTTGTACAGTGTGTAACAATATGTTGAAAAGGCGAAGTTATAAGTGCGTGGCGGGAAAAAATACTGTACTGTAACAAGAAAGATGGAGAAAATGTTGGTCATATTATCCAAAATTTGGTCATATTAAACGGAGAATTTTAAATGGAGAAATTTCGGACCGCACCAAATTGGTCATAATAAGCGGCTGGTCATATTATCCGTGGTCATAATAAGCGGCGCCTACTGTATTTGTAATTGCAAGGATAGGCCTATCGGTACAAAACACTAATCTTCATTTAGAAGCAGAGAGGTGTGGATTAGGGGCAAAGTAAATGTAATATAGTCCCAAATATAAGAATAGATCAAAATTAAACAATAATAGCATCAATCTGTAACACTGGATTAAGAGGAAATGTTTTTGTTGGAAAAGAGCGTAATAAACACCTATTGTAATAGGTTATATCAGGGGTCGGCAAGCTTTTGCTAACTGTGTGCCGACTTAAGTTTTGAAATCGTTCAGTGTGCCAACCTCATACATTTTAAAACATTAATATACAATAAACCAGACATAGTCCATATACAGGGTTACCATATTTAGAAAAGCAAAATGCCGGACAATGGATGGCAACCTTGCACCAGGCCAAATTTATGGGCTTTTCAACTGTTCTCAATAGAAAATCGGCACGCCCAAAGGGATGATCTACAAAAAAAAAAAAAAAAAAAAAAGGTCATCTCATGATTCGCAGCGAGTTTGGTGGCATTCATAGGCCCAGAAATGCAATAATTTCTGCAATCCCACAGGTGCTGACCTTTTTTTTTTTTTGGAGACCACCCCTTTGGGTTTGCCGGATTTTCGATCAAAAAGTCGGGACAAGCCCTGAAAAAGCAGGACGTATGGTAACCCTATCCATAGGTGGCATTACTATCTAATATTGTGTACGAATTCAATCAGAACTACTGGGCTATTTTTTATAGACCGAGGCTCTGCGTGCCATTGGAAATTGCTTGGCGTGCCAAGTGTGGCACGCGTGCCGTAGGTTGCCGACCCCTGGGTTATATGACGTAAAGAAAAGGCAGGACCCGTTTTCATGATAAGGACGAATTAAAGCAAACAGCGCCGGGAAATATTTTAATGTCAGTAATATTAATTCGAAAGCAGGTCCACCAAATCGTCGAACATGCTTACCAACCAAACAGCTTATTTCTTTATGAGTCAAAACAATCACCATTTAGGCGACGCCATCAATTTTGACTATGTTTCATCTCTCCCCCCCTCTTACTCTTTTAAAAATTACGAATGGTAGTTTGTGCCATTGTTCTTTTTCTTTGAATACTTTCAGTCTTCATTAATATACCAACATGATCACCATTGCATGTACAGGAGCTATGACTTATATTTAGTAAAACATTTCGTTGTGGCTCTAACAAATGTTTGTACGGTTAAGCCCTTGCAGCTGCATTATTTGATATCTTTTTTATCGGTACGGATGATAATATGGTCTGCCGGGGTTAAATCGCACCATACTTGGGAGAAAAATGTTTTCTATTTTGCTTGGTAATACCTTTATAGAGCTACCGGAATCAAACCTGAAAATTTGGGAAAAGCAAGAACTTATTTAACTTCTATGAGCATAACTAAGCAAAGAAAAACAAATATGAATCATAATGCGTAGCCAGCAGAGACTTGAGAAAGTTTGAGGCGAATTCAAAATTAACAACGTCACGGTGTTAAATCGCATCACATGATAGATATTATTGGTATTTTGTTTTATAATGGCTTTATAGAGCTACCCGGGGTCAAACCAAACATTTGGGGAAAAGCAAGGACACTTTAAACTCCCCAGGGCACGTCAAGCAGGGACAAAAGAACATGCTACATAATGCGAAGCCAGCGAGTACTTGAGAAAGTTTAAGGGGGAAATCAAAAGACAACAGCGTCACTGTGTCAAATCGCACCACACGAAAGACATTTTGCCCTTTTTGCTTTAGAATAGTTTAATATCAGAAATGTGATCCCTACTTCCAAACTACGGGAAACGCAAGGCTCCCTTGGGTTCGTGTCAGCAATGAACAGAGCACATAGACCTAAGCCATAGCCAGGATCTTGAAATGAGATATTCCATTAGGAAAAGGAACACAAAAAATCGTGAACATGTTATGTGCAGAAGACACATAAACGTTTGGTAACTCTTTACACACGAGCCTGATTGGGAAAGCTGGCTCGGCCAGCTGAACCGACGCTCTCAATCCCGACGTTACTGACGGGTCTCTGCGGGTGACGCCGTTGTATATACTATAAAGCAAGAATTTTTCTTATGCTGATACGCTGCCTTATGGTATTTATGTCATTTGTGCCTATACTCTACCTCATCGTAATATAATCCCAAGTTTAAGAAAAAATCAACATAAAATCACAACCATAACAATTTGTAAAACTGAATATAGAGAAAACAATAGCCACTTTTGTCGCTATGCCGGAAACAAGACCAATAGCGCAGGCAAATTAGGAACTTAATACCGCAAATATAAATTGAAAAGCGGCAGCACCAATTAGCAAAATAGGCTTACCATTAAATAGTTTATTTCTTTAATTGTGAAAGCAACCACCATTTCGCTGCAACAATCAGTTTTGATTATGTACAGTACAAACCCGGCTCCCTCACAAGTAATAACGATAATAATTTGTGGCAAGATTTATTGTGAGCATTGCCAGTGATGATTAATAGAATATGATGATCACAATTTCGTGTAGAAGAATTGTGAAAGTGCATAAAATTCATTAACTTTTCGCTACTGCTCACACAAGAGACGGACGGGTGAAGCCGGCTTGGCCGGTTGAACCGAAATACTAAACCCGGACATTACTAATGGAGGGCCTCTGCCGGGCGACGCTGGCTAGTGATATAATATTACAGAAGTGGCCGCACTTGCCGTAATAAAGGGCCAAAAACAATTGAAGCCATCATTGAAGGAACCACTACGCACTTTTTCGTTTGAATTGACGCTTTTTCCCTCCAAATAGATCTTTCCTTTTTTTTTGAAATCCATTATTTTCAAAGCCAAACCTAGTGCTCAAAATCCTAGCCGGATGATGGGTGCAAGTGCCTATTTTTGGGCTTTAAAAATGATGGCCTCCAAAAAAAAAGGATAAGATCTACTTGAAAGGTATATGCGTCAATTTAAACTAAGAATTGGGTAGCGGGCTCTTCCAATAATGGCTTCCATCGTTTTTGGCCCTTTAGTTCGGCAAGTGCAGCCATCCCTGTCATATTAAGTTAGCTAAAGAAAGTTTCTACAAGAGTCGGCGAGCCGCATAAACTGCCCTGGCGGGCCGTAGTTTGCCAATCCCTGGTATAGATGATTGTTTGTGAGTTTGGTCAACCTTTCAAAATAGAAAAATGCCTTGACTTTTTGATAGCTGTACCCGCGTAATATCCGATTGACGAAGTTGCAACAAGCTCAAAATGGCAGATTCATTTTTTTTCTTAAACAGTTCATCACAACAATTCTGCGCGAGCAGTGTCTATAAATACTTTTAATAAACGTGATAGAATCGGAAAAATAAAGCAAGATTGGTTAACTCTATAATTTTTGAGACGTTGTTGTGTTCGTAACCAACCACAACAAAATTGTAAAGATTTGTTGGGCATGTTCAAAGAACACGAATAAAAATTTCCTGTACCACAACGCTCTACCGGTGAGAAGCTTAACTCAGAATATCCATTAGTTTCCTGACGTTTTTTTAAGTCGAAAAAGACATTTTGACGGGCTACAGAGGAGCCCTGCAAGCCACTTTTTTCAAGCTAAAAGAAAATACGCTGCGATTGATCTAGATAAAAGACTTGTTTAAATTCAAATGAAGCTACATTATTTACGTTTTATTACTGGCAAAGACAAGCGCATTTGATTTGTTTATAGGCAATTCTTTTTTACTACCTTCTTCCCTTTGGCTGATAACTCTCGACTGGGTAGGATCAACTAGCCATTCCGTAGGAGCGTTAATTGATCAATCAAGTTGATGGAAAACATTATTCATACAAAAAGTTTTACAGCCATAAAAACTCATGCACCATAACAATTTGAATTGCACTGTTTGAATAGCATTGCACAATTGCCATGAAGTATAAAAGCCATTTTCATAAAATGAAAAACCAATAAAAAAACATAAACAGCATGAACAATTGCAAAGGCTTCTTGGTCCCCACAACGCACAATTTTACTTTGAAATCAATCTTCTTGTGTCAAGTATCCTTTTTCCTTATATGACTTTTATTAGTTGATTGAGAGGCTAACTTAGCATTAGACTTGTATTAAATCTATTGACTCAAATAACAAAAAATCCTAGACTTCAACCGAAAGTTCATATTTTTTCCATTTTCGTTGTTGGTCTTTTCTAGTTCCATCGGTTTATTTAGTTACCCGGATGTTTCAGCCCAGCTAGCACTTGCCAAAGTTGGCTGCAGCATGTGTGTGGTTAATATTTGCCCTGAAGAAGGCTTGCTGTACTGAGGATCGAAACATCAATTAGCTGAAGGCTTATTCTTAAGGCTGGTTTCCATTATGCGTAGATTGCAGGCGTAGCGTGAAACAAAGAATTTTTCGTGCCACGCCTGCAATCTACGCATAATGAAAACCAGCCTTTAGTCAGAGGATTAGTTGCAGCTGAGTCAAATTAGCTAATTTTTCACCGGTAAAACGCTCTGCTACACTCGATTACAAAAAATTGTATTGAAAAACAGTTGTCAAGAAACATATTGTCCAAGTGCAACCTGAGCTGTATTTAGAAATTGGTTTCTAAATGGTGGAAGTTCATAAAAAAAATCTTCAAGTAAAAGAAAGAATATATCTTTGAATAGGTACCTTCTACCAATGGTAAAGAAGAGAACTTCAGAATTGACTTCCCTAAATACGGTCACTAGCCAAAGCCTCTTTCCCTTTTACAATGTTATAAAGTATTGAACACAGAAACTGCTAATGTATCTCTTCCACCTTCGCTTTCATTTTGTAAACACTAGAAGCAAAAGAATAAGATCATTTATATGCTGTCACGTTTGTATCAAGACAGTGGAGATTGCAGTCATTTTGTCCGAGCTGTTATGCATTTTTGTGTCCTTGAGCAAGCTATCCATCTGTGACTAGGCCTAATTCTCCAAGTACAGTTGTAAGGATCACATCGGAAACAACATCAAATACAAATTGTACATTTGAAGTATCCGTTGCACAAGTAAAATGAGTGTAAATCATTTTGTCCGGGTGCTTGTTGAGCTGCTCAAACTGCAATTGTATGTAAGTAGCAGCCTGATCAAAAGTGTTTTCCCCAGGGTAATTTGGAAAGCAAGTAGTCAGTGGACTTGCCAATTTTGTATTCTCTATTTTGGATCGAAAGAGATCGGTCTTATTCAAAAACAAAATCATTGATGTGTTTCGAAACCACTGATTATTGCAAATTCGATCAAATAATTTCATGCTTTCGTGCATGCGATTCGTTTCTTCATCTTCTGCCAATCGAAGATCATATTCGGACAAAGCCACACAAAATATGATTGCAGTAACTTCCTCGAAACAGTGAATCCATTTTTTTCGTTCAGACCTTTGACCTCCTACATCAATAAGATGAAACTCGAGGTCTTTGTAATGAAAAGCAGTTTCAATGATTCCTGTTGTCTTTACTCTTGAGCGCAAAACGTCTTGCTCACTGGGAATGTAATCATCTAGACAAAGCCGATCCAACGCCATAAGGTAGTATTCTGCTGAATCATTGAGCTGATATTCTCTCGCGTGTTCCACACATTTACGCACGCCGTCGTCTTCCCAAAGATGCTTCAAAGCTTCACCAACTTTTCCTGTTAATTCTATGCAATCCAGGCGCTGAGCAACTTGTTGTACTGTCAAAGCATCTGCCTTTCTATCAGGATTCTCAAAATCTATTTGTAAGGTAGGCATTGCTCTCAGAACTGCAATCATAGACTGCACTAGGTTTGCAAAGATGACATCGCGAAAAGCTCTTCGTTCCTTTTCGGTAAAACCGTCTTGATATAAAATTTTCATCTGCTTTGCAATTGTACTTTTTCCAGATTCTCCTGCGCCTAACAGGAGAATCTTGACTTGATTCTTGCTGTGCTTTGCATCTTCTTTAATCCCACGGTCAATTTGTTTGGAGCGAGAAGAAGCTTCAACGTCCGATGGTTGCGATGGAGCACAACCCATCACTAGCAATAAAAAGCAAATTTAATTCAAAGCTTTTGTGAGTTTACCAAAAAACACATGAAAGCATTTAAATGTATCAAGCAGAGTACAGGTGTTCCTGAAAAATACATTAAACTTTTAAAAAGAGTTAATTTAGGAATTAAGAAACCAAATTTGACTGAGCATACGTACTTGAACAAGCCTCTATTAGAGCAGGGTTTCTATTACTGGGATTTGAAAAGTGGCTACAAAGGGTCCACCAAAGCTTAGTAAAATTTAAAAACCTATCTCAAACCGCAATATTTACTCTTAACGATAAAATGCCGAAAGGAAAAATGTACAATAAGGTTTAAATTGCGTTTGCAAATGTACTTTTTTCTGTACATAACATGAAGCGACGGGATCCTAATTATAGGCTCTATTTGAATAAAACTGATAGAAATCCGTAACTTTAATATCAGTTTTAAAGAACTTAGATATTATTTTTAAAGAAAAAGTAACTTCGGCAAGTTGAAAACGCTGCCGTTGTTCAATAGCATCCCAAATATTCCAAACTCAAATCATAAAAGAAGCAAACAGCGTGGATTAGTTTGAAATTTACAGGTTTTAAATAAACGTATCTGTTAAATTATATTACTTTTAATTAATTGATTTTAAGGCATATAGGCTAACTGCAATCAGTTGAATAAAACATACCACTTTCACGACCGGTTTCGTTCCTATTAGAACTCGTCAGGTGGACTCAGGTATTGAACCGACAATCACATGAATTGCTTCATGCGGTTTATGCCACTCCGCCATCGGTCCTTTCAACTGATGCTGTTAATTTTAAGCTTATATATGGTGCACGCTCACTACAGTGAGCTTGATGCGATATATGCTTTTAATTCCCAGCCAAGCCAGTGCCGTGTCGAAACCGGTCGTGAAAGTGGTATGTTTTATTCAACTGATTGCAGTTAGCCTATATGCCATAATATAAATTAATTAAAAGTATTATCTTAAACAGGCTAACACCAGCTCCTATAATTCGTATTATAACGTAATAAAGGCACTGGCTTGGCTGGGAATTAAAAGCATATATCGCATCAAGCTCACTGTAGTGAGCGTGCACCATATATAAGCTTAAAATTAACAGCATTAGTTGAAAGGACCGATGGCGGAGTGGCATAAACCGCATGAAGCAATTCATGTGATCGTCGGTTCAATACCTGAGTCCACCTGACGAGTTCTAATAGGAACGAAACCGGTCGTGGAAGTGGTATGTTTTATTCAACTGATTGCAGTTAGCCTATATGCCTTAAAATCAATTAATTAAAAGTAATATCTTAAACAGGCTAACACCAGCTCCTATAATTCGTGTTAAATTATAGTGAAATGCGAATTAATCACCTGACCATAATAAACCTATACTTAAACTTCTAAGCGCCCGTTTACAATTACGTCAGATCATTTGTGACGTAATTTCCGATGTGTTATACTGCAATCAGAATAAAACATAAATCGCCACGGAAAGTCAAAATGAAAATACTGAAGTCAGAATCACATGCATACAGGCGTCGCGTTGCGGAAAGTTTTTTGATAATTCAAAAGGCTTGTTCATGTAATGTAATTAATCGTAATGATGGTGCAAATTTTGCTTCTGTTTATAGTGTGTTTGTCTCTAATATAATGTCTTATGTATTTCACAACACTTTTTAGTATTGCCCACTCCTGTACCTGTGATGTAACAATGTTTTCGTTATTACGTGATTGCCTGCCCTGTTGGTAAATAATTTTTTGTGTTTAGTAACAGAGGTTGTCTTTATATTTTTATGTTGTACAGTTTATGTTTCACTGGTAACATCTACCGTATCCTGAAGAAGCTCCTCGGTAACTGAGGGGAGCGAAACGTTAATTTTGAAGAATAAATTTGTCGAAAGAACGACTTGATCTGATTGTAATATCGTTACACTCGACAAACGAGAAATGCCTGCTGTATTTAAGTCAATAGCTGTTGTTTTACATTTATTGTCAGTGAAATACACACCACAACAATCATCGCTGAAAAAAGTAGTTGGAGGGGGGCTTAGAGTGCACGTGTATTAGGGCTGGCGATCAAAAATGGGCTCATGGAAACTGTTGTAAAAGGTTTTTTTTTATTTTGGAAAGACACCTACAGAAGCTTCCTGTGACAAGAGATTGTACCCGCGATTGTAAAGTGGTTGCGTCCAAACTAAAGCAGCTGATTTTGAAATGAAGTTTGTTTTTGAAGATGCATTTGAAATTTTGGAAAAAATTGGGCCGGCGGCTGAGAAAGAAACTATGGCCCGTAAAATAACTTATTTTATTATTCTTTAAAATCTGACCTGTAAAACTTGACGTTTATTCAACAAATATAGCCTATTCACGAATTAACGTTTTGCCCAACATCATCAGCCCAATCAATGTTACCAAAATCTACACATTTTACAAATGAAATATAAAAATAAGCAATTACGTCGCAAAAAAGTTATTTTTCGTGCCAATCCCAACAACGATTGATGAAGGCTCTCGTCTAAGTTCCATCTTTTTTTTCATTCCTCGCTCAAAAACCGATAGAACTCTCATGCATAGGCGAAAATTTAATCCTTCCCGAACCGCATCATATATAAATGACTTAAAATAGGATTTCTTAAAGTTAGCCTCCATACCCCCTGGGGGTACTGATATTAGATTTTGGGGTTACTGAGTATTATTATCACGAAATAAGAGATGTATTAAATTACATAGCAATTGAAAAGTAAGTTAAATTTTACATGAATCAAGATAAGGAGTATTGGGGCCTAAAAACTTTAAGAATCGCCAACTTAAAATGTGGTAATAAGAGTTGGTAAACGAATTACGGTATTTGGGGCACGGTATCAAATTTTGTAGAGTTTACAAAGTACAATATTGAGTAAATTAATTGACTCACTTTGACATTTTCTAACGAAATCAGTTTGCATGTTTATTGCGCATGGTTGGCAAATGCTATCTTAATAATTTAAACGTGATCACAAAAGGTAATCGTTTTAATTGTATTGTAACGGAAAATTCATTAATACGCGTTTTATATGATTTTTAATTGAGGTAACCTTGGTCAGGCTCAGTTTTTTCAAATTTGACGTTAGCACACAGTCAGAAATAAATGGCCAATATTACCCCGAAAAAAGCTTGCTAGTATTTTAACGCTTCATGAGCATTGTCATGCATCAACAAAGGATATTACTAAGTTATATAATGAGGGTCAAACCACTGTAGCGCGAATTGTTGGGCAATTCAAAGAAACAGGGTCGCTAACCCCATAACGGAAAGGAAAGTGCGGACGAAAACGAAAAACCACTCCAAAAGATGATGCGTATCTTCATAGGATGAGTAAACTCGACCCTAGAAAAACAAGCAGTGATCTACAAAAAGATTCCCTTCAACAAAAGTGAAGATTAGTACATCGCTCGTAAGAAGAGTTATTTAAACTGATAGAAAGTTAACAAAGCTACAAAAAAGCAGCTTTTGACCCTTGAAATGAAGGAAAAAAAGACTTGCATTGGCAAAAATTACAGAGACTGGACTGGGACCTACTGGAAGAAGGTTTTATTTTTCGATAAAAGCGATTTTATGGTCAGGGACAGCAAAGTCTGTTATTAAAAAGCACGGGTGAAAGAATTAGATTATGTCATATTAATCAGGGTGTACAACAACCCCTCAAAAAATATTTTTTGGGAGCGTTTCGGCTTTGAAGCTGTTGGATCTCTTTCCTCTGTTAAAAAGATGATGAATGCCAACAAAAACTGAAGTAATTCAACGTAAAGTGGTCACAGACATTGAAAGAGCATTTCCCAACGGACAAGGGATTTTTCAACAAGCTTTTGCTCCCCGTCATGCCGCAAAAAAGTGAAAAAAAAAATCAAAAAAAATTGCATCAAGATTCTTGACTAGCCTGGTAATTCGCGCGACTTGAATTCGATTGAAAATTTGTAAAGTATAGTAAAAACTCGACTGTTAAAAAAGGAAAAAAGGATTGTAAAACCCAAACGGAGCTCATTAATGCTGTAATTGACTTGTGGTACCGAGACCAAAAAATCGTTCAGAACTGCCAAAAACTCGTGAAATTGATGCCAAAACGGGTCAAGGAGTAGATGAAAAATAGAGGTAACCATATCTCCCACTGAAAACAGCTGTTGACCTTTCAAAATGAAAATATACTAAAAAATGAATTGTTTTGGTTTTGCCGTGAGTCAATTAATTTACACAATATGTTGTCATTTTAAGAGTTTCTGAAATTCTTTAGACAAAAACTGAGTTGGCAGATTTTTTACAGGAGGAATTTATTTCTAGCCTAGACTCGGCATTTTCAAATTTCGAACTAAAAATCCCAAATTTATTGGTAGCTTTTGCTACATCCCTAGTCAGTGCTACTAATGGCAATTGGTTTTAAACAATTTTTTGGTAAAACCTCTAAAAATCTTTTTGCAGTTTTACCAAATTTTGATCCGATTTATGGGGCTGGCGTCAGTGATGTTATAGGTTTATGGAGCAAACAACCTAGTCGCTCTAGGTTTCCCTAAAAATTGCCTCTACAAGCAATCTATTACTAAAGTTGAAGTACTGAAAATTTTTTGCTGAATATTTTGGCATGTAAGTCAACCTTTCTTAACATTTTGGTCCTGGACTTTCCTTATGTTGTCGTCTTTTTCCTTATTATTGCAATACTTAAAATTACTTTTAAAATTATAGGCTCAAGGTAGATGTCATTTTCCCATTTCAACAGTAATTGAGCTAACGATTCTGCAAAGACCCAATATAGGCCAACTGCAGTCCACTAGTGAAAAGTTTTTAAAATTCTGTGATACAAAAAGAACTATGTGTTGAAATTAGCGGCTAAGCTTCAAAAAATATTCTTACAAAAACGGTTTATAGATGTCTCAAATTCAAACTAGTAGCTTGCTGATTGATTTCAACCAAAGTTTCTTACTGAAACCATCTTCTCCTCTGTTATTTTCATCCTAGTTTTACCTTGAGCTAATCAATGCCCTAGTAGGCTCGTAGTTTAACTTATCTAGCTACAGCTTACTTAAGACAAAAATGTAACAGTTAGCCCGTAAACTCACGTATCTTTTATCCTATAGAAGCGATAAAGTTATTTTCTGGCTTAATTGCTCACAAAATACGGCTTTCTTACTCACAGCACGTTTTAAAGTTCACAAGAGTGACAAGACTACTATTTCCGAACACTTCTTCAAAACATGGAACATTTTAGTGTAAAGTATTGCTATACCTTCGTGAGCTTCGTGCCACTTTTTAGGTTTACTTCGCATCGAGAACGTTTGCGACCGATGTGACTCACAGGCATATGACCTTAATTGCTGACTCAATCACTTTACGTTGTAAATGACAGTATTCGAGAGATAGCTCATTAGCACAGTGCTTCTTAACTATTTTTGCACCCTAAATCCTGTGCGGTGTACCATAAAATTTTTTGCAGGTTCCTCGCATTACTAAATAAAATGAATAAGTTATTTAATATCGAACTTGATGAATGCAAGCAGATGAGCGATCACATGGAAGTGGGTTTGAGCATCAGTTTGTTTCTTAATTTTTTTGATAAGAGGTAAACAAAGTATCCGTTTTATCTTTTAACTTGTGTTAAGAAAGGCGTAAATCAGGGGAATGGGTTGAAGTTTCCTTACAATAGCCATATTGCTTCAAAAACTGTTAGCAAGGGATACTTAAAGTTTGCATGTGACTTATGTACACAAAGCGAAACTAGCATGTAGGATTCAAAACTTCTCGTTTTGATAAATAAGTCTATTATGTCCCACTAGTAAAGTTAAATTTAAATAACTGAAACAGCTATCAAAGGAGCAATCAATTGTGGCGGGATTCTGGATTTTAATCATTTTGCCACCTACTTAATCGGCTGCTATTCGGTGTAAAATGAAACCCTGCCTGTAGCATAGCCAGAATTTATGAAAGAGAGGAAGGACAGGAACTTTAGTAAAACTCTTTTTGAAAAATCATTCGGAATTTGGTCTAAATGAGGCATTTTGATGAAGACCTTTATTTTTTTAAAGGCACTTACAAACGCTAATTAAGCTAATTTTTCTCTCAGTTGTGAGGACAAAGAAAAAGCAAAAAAACTAGCAGGTGAAACCAGCTTCATTGAAAAACCAATATTGGCTAAATTAACCCTTATACTGTTATTGCGGGCTTGGGAGACCCGGTGAAAGGTAAAACTTATTTAACTTATTTGTTTGTAGACTTGACGAGCAGTTAATGCAGAAATCAGTGGTGAAGAAAGTAGTTTGAAACTGTAATCAAGTAAAAGTATAGTTACTGGTGACGAAACTACTCGAAGTAAAGTAGAAAGTACTGACCAAAGAAATTAATCTAATAGAAGTAAAAAGTAGTGATCCCAAAAGTGATCAAGTAAAAAGTAGCATTACAAAGTATCAATGTATCAACTGCGCCCTGTTGCTGATGATGACTTGAGCCTAAGCGAATGTCCATTGAACGCTCCATTGATAGGTTAGGGGTTCGATTCTTCGCCATCGCGTTGTCTGTGTTCGGATGCTTTTGTAAGAAAATTATCTGCTGATTGGTTGACATGCGCAACTTTGCGACAATTTGATGCAAACCGCTTTGTTGCAACAGTTAAGGCGCGTCGAGATATGACACTCGATTATTGTGTCAAACGATGCTGTATAAGGTAAGGGCAGAAAAAGATCAAAGAATAGTAAAAATTTCTTGTTTTTTAAAATTTTAATCATGTTAAGGAAGAAAAAGTCACCAGCTGTTTAGTAGTCACTTGCACAAATTCACAAAAACCGTCATACCGGGATTTTACTCACTACCTCTAATTCAGTCTGAACTCTTTGTTTAAATTAGGTTATTTACTAATCAAAATTGATTTTTTGTAAGCACAACTGACATATAGACTAGCTTATGATTGGAAGATTTTTTTGTAAAAGTTATCGTCTTTGTTTCCCTAAACACTATTTTTTGTGTTTTTCACAAATGACTAAACTGATAGCACTGCACCGCAATCAATAATCACAATTTAAATCAATTAACTACAAATTCAAATTCGGATAAATTTCTTAAATCTGCCTGATTTAATCCAAATTTTTACTCATTTCTGCTGCATATGCAAGAGTAAGAATAAGCAACAAGGCCAAGCCTGGCGTTTGTTGTTGCCCAGTGTTGCCACTACAGATTGTGTGAAAACGACCAGAATTAAAAAATTATCTAATCAGCAATTTTGTCAAATTTGCGTTTCAAATTTTAAAAATTCTTTGTAATTTTATAAAACAAAAGCTGCTTTCACGCTGAAAGTAAGCAAGTAAAAGTAGCTAAAAATTACTCAAAAAGTAGTCGTCACCGAAAAAAAACTACGTAAGTAATCCATTTAAGTAGAAGTACTTTGTTACTTTACAACACTGTCAGAAATGCCTAAAATAGTAACTTCTGCATGACTGAAAACTAAAGTTTAAATTAATTAGTTAAAAAAATTGGTATCTAAAAAAAGAATAGACTTCAGATTGTAATTGTAGGTTTCCAACTCCCCGTTGGGATTAAGAATTTGATCTACTTGCTTTTAAGGTTGACTTTTAGCCGATCCACGTGTTCAAACACATGCATTTTTTGCTGAGTGACCAAAAGCATGGGCCAAAAGCACGCGATAAACCGGTTCTTTTTGACTCACTCAAAAACGGGATCTGAGAACATCGGCTTTGCTAAAATGTGAACCTTTTCAAGCGGTGGTAGCAGAAGTCTTTGCAATTAAATTTATCAGTGCTATGCAAAGATCATTATTTTTTGTTGTTGATTGTAGGAAATTTCGATCTAAGATCATGTTTTGAAGAAAGAATAAAGCTGAAGTCAGGATTAATACAGTTTTTTCCTCTCATTTTAACATTGGGTCTCATGGACTCGCAAACACTGCTTGAGTTATATAACAGCAGTCATAGTTTAAGGACTAAAGTGTCTGTCACCAGGTGATATATACAGTTGAATTACCCTGTAAAATGGAAGTTGCTTGGCAAAGTACAGAAATGCTTAAAACTCATCAATTGAATAGAAAACAAAATTCAACGTATGCTAAAAGAACAAACTATTTAAATGAAACCCAGACTAGTAGGAACTATAAATGGGATCTATGCGTAGGGGTAGCCAGAGGGAAAAATGGGCAACGGCACCCCCGAATTTCTTGGTCTAAATCAAGGCAAGAATACATTTTCAAGTAAAATGGCAGCAAAACCTAAATCTCCAAAAACAAAATCATAAACTTAAATTGACAGAAAAAAGCCCGAATTGTATCCTATATTTTTGGCCTCAACCAAATTTTGTTTCTGGCTGCACTAATACCTTTATGCTTTCAAAGGACGATTTGTTTGTTTGTTTGGAAATCAGAGAGAGGAATTCGATCTAGTCATAAAACAGTAGCGATGTATAATGCATTAAAAATCAAAACAGACTAAATCATCAATTTCGGCAAACAACATCCGATCAGCTTATTGCCATCAATAGAAAAGCGAAAGGAAAGGGGATTCCAGAGTAAGCCTCTGGCAAAAATTCTTGGACTATCGCAAAAATTCTTGGATATCCGTAGGTGGCTATTTTCGAGAAAAACTGACAAATAAAGTTGAGACTACCGCCGAACGTTTTCTTGAAATTATGTTTTCACACTTTGGATTACATTGACTTAGCCTTTATTCAGGTTTATACTTCATTATGTTTCATGCACAGCATATTTACAAATGACGCCACTTATAGCTTACTTACCGTGGGCAGCACCAATGGTAAAAAAGATTTTCCCAGAATTTGAATCCCAACCTCATGGTCACCGTTCAGATGTTCTGCCATTTGAAATACAAAAAAGCCTTTCCCGCTGCTCGGGTAACTGAGTATAAGTCGTCTTTATCATTGTTCGTAAGCAGGCGCACTGATTATCTACTAAAAAAGATGTAGAACAAAGCAATAAAGGAGGTCCTGGTTATTGATGTCTTGGAGACTGAATAGAGGCTGCAGATATGAGTAAATTTGTAGTACTTATTATGCTGTTTGAACTGTACCACATGCGCACACCTTTGATTCTGGTGGTCCCATTTGAAACAAGTTGGCACCAAAGCGACTTTTGCGAGTTTGTAGACGGTTTAAAAGAACTCAAACTTTTTTTTTGGAGAAATCGCTTTAGAAGCTTGTCAAACAATTCCGATATTCAGGGTTTTCTTAAATTATTGGTACAATTTCAACAATCCAAAAAAATTGTTTACTGAGATATATTCTTATGGTTGGTTTTAAAGAAAAAGAAAATACTTTTTTTTCAGTTTCTTTTAGAAACAATCGGGTTTTACATTATGACTTAGTTAGTGATCAAGCAGAATCTTTTGAATTTTGCAGTGAAAGCTAGTTTATTAAAATGAGCACTCCGCAGGAAAAAGCATGTACGTTTCCTAGTTTGCACAGACCAAGTCAGACGTCCAAGTTCAGCGCAGCGTGCACACAAATATAAAAGAGAACTTCCTGCCAGGTCTACCATTCGATCATGGCACAAAAAATTTACGGAGAACGCCAATGTACTACAAAGACAAGAACTTGGCCGACCTCAAACATCAACATAAAATTAAATCTACGCGTGTGGCATACGCCAAAATTACTGAAGAGCCTATTAACAGGGCTTCTACGCAGTATCAGATATTACGCTGCTCTATTCATTAAGTTTTGCATAAAAATTTGCGACTTCATGTATATAAAGTGCAGTTATTACAGGCCCTGAAGCCAGAAGATAAGCCGCAAAGAAACGAGTTTGCAGTAAGCATACTTGACAGGCTAGACTCAGATTCAGGATATTTAAAACGTGTTTGCTTCAGCCAGCAATGAGTCAACGTTCCACGTCTCTGGTTTGCTAAGAAGACGCAATCTGAAAATATGGGGCTCGGAGAACCCCTCACGAAACCCGGAAACTAGAGCGCGACACCCTTGAAATAAATGTGTGGTGTGGAATCATGCATGATAAAATTATCGGACCGCTTTTGTTTGCGGAAAAATCAATTGCCTCAAACTTATTTCGTGCGACTGAAGGTATACACGTAAAAGCGAACCAATATATCTAAAAAACTTGAAGTATTTCCCATTACTATAAAATAAACCAAATAAAAATATCCCCAAAAAATTTTGCTTTATTTTTAAAACTGTTGCGATAATATATAGACATCTTGTATACGGCTGAATTTGCTTTGGTGTTGGAGCCACGTCGGTATTTTTTGTGGGCATTTGTTCAATACAACGAAGAAACAGTTTTCTGGATATTAGTGAAAATGGTTTTGTGGGGCCATACGTGATTTGATGTAGAGATTGGCTCTGCAGCACGTTCTTTCTGCCACCCCAAGTAGCTTAAATAGCAAGCAAGCACAGCCAAAACAAAAGTAAAGGTAACTCTCAAATGCATATACCTACATAACGACGTAAATTTAAGAGGCCCCAAGAAATAAAATGTCCATAAACAGCAAAAGCATAAAGCTTCACAGAAATAAATGTATTGCCTCTCGCTGCAAATATGTTATGTAACCAACCCGTTACTATATTTGCTTGTGGATTGGCATCATGAAGCCTCAACTCTCATCTTAGCTGAAAGTAGTCGGCAAAGTTTACAATGGTAAAATCGCAATGCAAAGGCTCAGCATGGTGCAGGGTGTTGTCGATCAGTTGTTATTGTTCTTTATTACCAAAATAACATTTACAACACGCTACCTAAAAAGTAAAGGCAAGAATGGGGGAAATGAAGTAAAACGCTGAAACATGGTGACATGCAAATAATAGTAAGCGCTAAAGTTTGTCGTATAATTACTCGTTGTTGCATCACCTACATTGCAGTGTTTGGCAAACTATTGTTATGATGTTCAAATGCACCTTTGAATCATTGTTAAAGGCCTATTCAACATTGCAGGAAGCTGATAGCCTTCATCCGCTTATTCTTTGTATGTTTTTTTCGGAAATTAACTGTCGGAAAATCTTCTTCGTTTCAGTTTTTAAGTTAATGGCCCTTTTTTCTTTTGCTGAGCTTTTTTGTCCCAATTTTTTGAATTTTTTTTTTCTTTTTTTCGGAGATAAACTTTTGAGATAAGCTTTTACGATTCAATTGTTTAAGCTAATAATAATCGTTACTTCTACATACCAAGCGGCCCACAATTATAAAGATTATGGCCCATTAAAACTCTCAATGAGCCTACAACTGAGCCTCTGCCCACAGTTTGCCCACAACTGACCGACTTTGTAGTAGTGGTAAAGAAAATAAAAAAGATTGCAAAACAAAAACACGAAAATGAAATGAAAATGAGAATTCCACATTGTATGCACGCCACCCGCATTGTTTAACAACCGAAACATGTGCTGCTCAATGGAGAGCAGGCTACCTTACCTGGAGGAAGCTAACAGATGCTACACCTAACCCAAAGGTGACCTACAAGGAGTTGTGAAAGAATACTCTTGTTTGTCTCTGCTGTGCAAGGTAAGTTAATCACCGTGTGCAGTTTTACGCTCCTGCCCAGGACGCAGTTTATTATGCCGTTCTAGAGTACAAGTGTTATCGATGCTGATATCAAATAATAGTTATGCCAGTAATGTTTTAGAGTTAAATATGCATTTGCTATGTGTCCGCAGTAGAAATAGGCTAATCTTCACAAAACCTTATGTTTAATACCAGCCAAATAAACGTTAAACGCGATGGCGTAGTGGTTAGAGCGTACGCTTCACAATCGGTAGACCTGGGATTCAATCCCCTTGTCGAGTCATACCATAAGACTTTTAAAAATGGTATTCAAAGCTTCCCTGCTTGGCGCTCAGCATAAAAAAAAAGGATAGTGTGGAGAACAAGCCGGAAAGCTTCTTTTTTGTGTCCTTGGGGCAAGGCACTTAACGGGACGCCCCCGCCTTTAGATAGAAGACAGGTGGCCCAGATACCTCGGAAATGGCAACTCTCAAGCGAGTGCGGTCGTCCCGTCCAATATATAGCGATACAATTCGCTTTCTCGTGAATGGAGGATAAATATGGCAAATAAAAAAAACAACGTTAGTTAAGAAGGTATGTAGCCAGGAAAGTTGAGCTGTCTAATAGGCAATAATGCTTCTATCGATCCCAGAGATCCAACCGACAGTCATGAACGTGGACAATCGGCTTACTAGTCGCACAAACAAAAAGCTACGAAACGGACACTGGACACAAACCAGGAACAAAAGTGTTCAATGCTCTACCAACTGATAAAGTCCTTTATAAGCTCCACTGCTTATCACAGCCATATCAAACAAACCCGGTTTAACTCGTGGTTGCTGCCAATGAGACAGCATTCGTCACGATGGAACCGCAGGCAGGGCACCCAAAATTTCCCAGAAAGAGCACCCTCTTGTATTAAATACCAAAGATATCATCCAAAAACTACTAGTGCAAATAATGTCTGCATAAATGGAGAGACCGGTAGCATTAGTGGCTGCCAGTCATCTTTCCTTGCTAGGATAGCACTGCATCTCAGAAACATTGACCTCACAAAACCCCACCACAAGAAACGCCATCTTCCCTTCGACCAAATCTGACCTGACCAGTTCAACACAACAACTTCGACGCTTGACTGCCCCGTGCAGGCTAGTAGAGTACCAAACAAGCTAACGGTATGTAATGCCTACTTGCGTACATTTTCACTTTTCCAAAACTTCTTCGAGAACAATACGAAACTTGGCGCGATTAATAAACGCTTTAAAGTGAAAGTAATAAGAAGGTCGGTGATATTATGATGAAGTTATATTTAAAAATAACGTTCGTAAAACTTTATCTTTTGATGTAATAAATGACGGAAAGCTCAAACTAAATCCAGCCCCGACCCATTGACTTGCTGAAAACTAACCCTTTTGGGATAAGATAACGTATATTAAATGTTTATTAAAAAAGAATTTGCTTGTTTTGTTGTCTTAAAAAGGTATTTAACGCAGAAACGCGGCTTAAAGCTTGCTGCTCTGGATAACAAACTGACAAAGATTTGAGGCGTAGCAATAAACGACATTTTTTTAAGCAACTTTGGTTGCCCTCCTTCCTTACAGAAAACCATGTTGGCAAGACAAATAGGAAAATTATGAGGAAATGTTACACAGGTTAAATGCTAAGCTAGACACCCACGCACCCTGAAATCTTCTTTCACACTTAAATCCTTTTAATCACAACCTCTGAATGTGCAGCCTTGAGCGAGCTAATTAAACTTGTAGAAACATAACTGGCTACTGTTGAGATTGCTACAACTTTGCACGCGTCAAATTACATGTATTGCATTCATATTCACATCTTCATCTCAAAAACGCCATTTTTTATAAGGGCGTATCTGCAAAAATAGCATCACTGCAAATCTTTTAAAATTTTTGTTTTTGAAAAATTAGAAACCTGAAGCAAGACGCTGTTATGTATAGGCTCCTCCCAAAACAAATTTAAGGAAAGTCGCTCGATTCTTTTCCTGCAACTAATTGATCTATGGAAAAATGGGAGCGCAATTTTTCATCAAAATTTTTGAGAATGATCGAACATATGCTATATTCCTTTTTATCTGTGTCGCTGCTACTTCAGAAAACAAAAGTTATAAATACGCCACTAATCCTACTCTCAGTTTGATAATACCTATAAGTTATAGTAGGTACTGACGCTTCCGCATTTCCATCAACCGTTGAAACTGTTGTCAGCTTTTTTTGAACGAAGCAAGGTACGTTGCAATGTAAGTATAATTAGTAACGACTACGTCATTATAAGCGTAGGCGCTATACACGGGAGCGGATGTAAAGATAAATATTAAACTTCTCTTACTGTGGAAACACGCAACCATAAGCAAACTGCTGAGCTGAAGTCATTGTTTTTGGCAGCTGTATTATTGACGATGATAAATCGTTCAACAACTAAGTGATATCCAATAGATCAACTACACAACAACTATAAACGAAGGTATGGAAAGATCAAGATGGAGGTATGTAACGAGGAGAACCCAACAATATATGCATATCTTCCCACAAATTTTTGAACAAATTTTCCAAAAAAACGACGTTTTTTTGCTTCTTTTCAGTAACAAGCTTAACGTAGTTGTTGGGTCCTGAACCAAGGGCGTCGGCAACGGACCTTGGCCTCTTCTAAGAATCAAAAAATATCAAAATAACCTTTGCTAAACTCGCTTTTATGGAAAGCAACTTAATAAAACTGAAAGCAAACTACAGCGGCGTATATTGTTGTACCTCCCCCTAAAAAGAACTTTTGCCGACGTCCTTGTCGTGGACCCAAGGCAGCCAACTCTCACGAACCGGATCAGAAACGAAGAAAATCTGTGTTGGAAACTCATGACAGACATCTAGCGGCGACAAAAATACTTGTGATAGCCTTGAAACAAACTCTTTTACATTTAAAATTCCAGCTATAATCATCTGTTTTGGCAACACATTTTGAGTTTTTTGCAGCCAAGCATTAAAGCTGTGTAACTTTCGTATTTTTCTTTCAATCTGGTTTTCCAGGAGGAATGAAGGCCACCAAAGTTGTTCACACATCATAAGCGTAAGCATGCCGGAAGTTAGAACAATGATTTTCGACAAATAGACCTAATGTTTTAAATATTTGATGTTTTAAGATAAAGGTAGACTATTGTGATATTGTTTTTGATCCACGTTTTACAGTTTTTCTGATGAGTTCCCACCTTGATAACTTGTGTGAAATAATTATACCAGCAACTTATTGATTTTGTGCAAGTATACTCGAGCTTTGGATTTCACAAAGTTTCTCTTAGTTTATTATCATCAAGAAACGATAACTACAGAATTTCACTGACTTTTCCTTAATTTGTTGTTAATGTAAACAAAAATCATTCATATAGGTTATATGTATAAAATAAATTATTACTTTTAATCAAGGTCAATTTAAGCAAATTAAGATGTTAAATATACCTGACAAACTAATCAATCGTAAAATAGAATACCAGGAGTATTCCATGTCAAGTATGCACAAGGGTTTGACACCAATCTCTCACATTTTGATAATTGTTTTGTATTTATATTTATTTTGGTGAAAACACAAGATGTAGCTTACAAAGGTTTGGGCCCATGGATCCTCTATGGTCCTTTTTATGAGCCCCTTCAAGTTAGGGCCCATCCGACAAACTCTTTACTTTAAAAAGCCGTATCTTCAGTCCCTATTATCCGATTTTCGTGATTTTGGTACCAAATAGTTTGAAAAAATCTTTCAAATTACTTTACGTATTTACTTTACGTTAAATTACTTATTCACTATAGTACTTGTTTACTTTACTACAAATTACTTTTCGTACAACCTGCCTATAGGAAAGTTGCACATGACGTCACACTTTTGGTGCAAAAAAAGTGACTGGCCGAAAGCTATAATTTATGCTAGAGAGGTATGCGGCGAACACCAACTTTAAAAATTATTTTGAAACCTAATGAGAAATTAATTAAAAATTGGAATGAATTATTGATAGTTACTTTCTCGGAAACAAAGAAATTTAATCAAAAGCTATTTGGTTGAGATCAGGCCTTTCAGTTGGCTAGTCTAAACTTAGACGGCTTGCCAATTGCCAAAAAAATTGGCGTTAAAAGAAGTACCATCTAAATATCATGTATTTCTCTGTTAAATATAACTTTATTTCAATCAGATACCCGTAGGTACATCAGCAAAATCAGCCATTATCAGATCATTACGACCGGTACCCAATGGCGTCCAGAGGGGGGGGCGAACGGGGCGTAGGCCCCGGGCATCCAAGGTAGGGGGACATCAAAAGAGTGAAATTACAAAAATTACATTTTAATAAATTGTTAAAAATATATGCTTTTTCGTATCGTAAGTCTACTAATACATGCTGCATGGATCTGATAGGATCTTGCTTGGGGAGCATGGTGTGATTATGTTTCGTAGAAAATCTTCTGCAGAGTCAGCTTTTGTACAGAAATTATTATTGACAAAATTTCGATTAGTTTGCTCTGTACTGTACAAAAACCAAGCATATAATTACCTTTGACTTTGTTATGCTCCTTCAAGCTAGAGGAAATGCAGTTCCCTCTAATCCTAAGCATGCTCTTGAATGTTTAATGCAGTTTAGGAGGGATGTCTTCCCAACTTTATGTATTGCATATAGGTTACGGCTCACCATTGGATTTTCAATTGAAAGCTGTGAGAGGTCATTTTCAAAGTTTAAATTGATATAAACATGTATAAGATCATCTATGCTACAGGAACGCCAAACAAGTTTGGCTTCAATCAGTATCAAAAGAGAATTCCTTTCAGCAGATGCGAAAAATGAGGCAGCTCAAATATTTTCCGATAGGAGAGCTCATATGGGAAAGAGAAATCGTAAAGTGTAAGTGTCTAATTGATTTCTTCACATCATCACATGTTCTAGTTAAATAAAAAGAGTTACTTCTTCGTTTGCTTTCACTAAACAATGTCCTTAAAGCATTTTTATTGTATAGCTCACAAAAATATTAAAGGCAGCGAGCCAGCAATGCGTCAAACTACATGGTTGCACTTGTACTAGCTATTTCAGATGCAATTTGTAATAGAAAAAAAATAAACAACTCTATCTCCTGTTATATCTCACGAAGTTATTCATATATATATAATAGATCGTTTTGGTGGGCCTATTTGATAATTATTTGCTTGCATAAACGCAATGTCTTGTTCCTCAATGCAATTCCTTCATCAGATAAATTTTTCGTTTGAATGTATGCCTTAGCCTTTAATTAACACACTAAAACAAAATATACTCTTAGAAATATTTTAGTTTAAATTTTCGAAATTTTTTCTCAACACTAGCTTTGAGATATTTCAGGTATTTATCTTTGTCACATTCTTGACTACTTGACAGTTTGGGAGGGGAGCATACAATCAAGCTGTTGGACCTGGGCATCACCGGACCTCTGCACGTAACGCCGGTACCGTAAGTTTTTTCATTATCCTTGGCCTACTTGATCCTGCAGCCGAGGCAATAGCCTGAAAAATTGTTTAAGGAAAAGTGAAGTTCACAAAATTATATCTGACAAATCAATGCAACCGGTCCGCAAGCATTATTGAAACAAAGTTTTAAAGGACTGGTGATAATATCCATCATTATCCAATCCAACACAATGGCAAACTGTGCAAGAGTCTGTCTTGTCATCTAGGCTACAGTATAATGTAAATTTATAACTTTTCAGTGTGCTTATGCGACTCAATATGCTGTATAAGTTGCACATTTTAATTAAATTACCAAATACACAGTATTACCAAATACGCTGATTAATCGAATATGAAACCCTGCCAGGAGCTGGCTGCAAATAAGTCTGCATGTTTATGCCATAAAACTAGGCTAACTAGTAACAAATAACACATAAAACTACACTTCTTAGCAAGATTCATTTCCAAACTAGCCGGCTTTGCCGGCGCAGCCCTCCATCAGTAATGTCCGGGTTTGGTATTTCGGTTCAACCGGCCAAGCCGGCTTCACCCATCCGGCTCTTGTGTGAGCAGTAGCGAAAGCTGATGAATTTTATGCACTTTCACAATTCTTGTACACGAAACTGTGATCATCATATTCTATTAATCATCACTGGCAATGCTCACAATAAATCTTGCCACAAATTATCGTTAATACTTCTGAGGGAGCAATTATTGTACATAAGCAAAACTGATTGTAGCAGCGAAATGGTGGTTGCTTTCACAATTAAAGAAATAAACTATTTAATGGTAAGCCTATTTTGCCAATTGGTGCTGCTGCTTTTCAATTTATATTTGTGGTATTAAGTTCCCAATTTTGCTGCGCTATTGGTCTTGTTTCCGGCATGGCGACAAAAGTGGCTATTGTTTTCTCTATATTCAGTTTTACAAATTGTTATGGTTATGGTTTTATGTTAATTTTTTTACAATGATGTAGAATATAGACGTAAATGACATAAATACCATGACTGGCAGCGTATCAGCATAAGAAAAAATTCTTGCTTTATAGTATATATCAGGGGTGGCCAACCATTCAGAAACCAAGAGCCACATTTCTTTCTGTGTTTCTGCAAAGAGACACATCATACACAAGATGTAATAATCGCATGAACATCACCCCACCTCTTACTCACTGACATTAACACATACCTTTGCTCAGCTAGATTTATTGTAAATGTCACACACGAACATGATATACAACAGAAATTTACAAGCTATTTACTATCATGCATATTACTTAGTCAGTGGGAATTCGGGCTTTCCTTTTCTTTAACAATTTTCCTTATTTCGTTGATGCCACTCGAAACAACTCTTTCACATGGGTGTCAGTCAGCACAGATTGGTGCCTTGCTTTCACGTGATGTAGGGTAGAAAACACAGACTCGCTGATGTATGTTAACCTAAACATTGAGAGTACCTTTTGTGCAACCCGTTTGATATTGGGGTATTTTTCCATTGGCACACTTTTCCAAAACTCAGTGGTCCCTTCCCTTAAGCAGGTTTCAGTTTGCCTTCCTCACAAAGATTGATCATCTCCAATTCAGACGCATCCTCATCTGAGACTAGAGGGGTTTTCAAACAGTCTGTCTCAAAATTAAATGGGTCGACAAGGAACGTAACTGCGGCCTTTTCATTTGTTGATCACGGAACTTCGGCACAAAGCTTTCTTTCAGGGTCTCAAAAAGTGTTGCATATATTGCTCTTTGCTTATTTAGGGTAGCGATAGTAACTTGCCCGCTGGCTTTTAGCAGAAGGGGAAAGTGCGTCAAATCTCCCCTTTCAATATGCTCCCTAAACAGCTTCAGTTTGTTGACAAAGCAGACATATTTTGCACCAGGTCAGGCAGCAATTTCAACTTACCCTGCAAATTCAGGTTCAATCTGCTTAAGTGACACAGCATGTTGACCAAAAGAGCTAGATCCATAATTCACTCGAGGTCCGAGAGCTCAGGATAGTTTTTGTTCTTCTCTTTCATGAACAGTTTCACAGCATCTAAAGCTAAAAAAAGCGAGAGAGTAGCTGGCTTTTTGACAGCCACCTTACGATGCAGTGCAGCGGCAGGTCACCTTGAGCCCGTGGTCCAGCTCAGTGATAAGATTCCTGAATTGTCGGTGGTGAGGCGCATGTGTGCGGATGTAGTTGACGATTTCCATCACGGTCTTTATGACCTTGTCCAACTTCAATGATTTAGACACGAGTTTCTCCTGTGAATAATACAGTGAAAACTCCAAAACTTAGGAAATATTTGGTCAGCTTTGCACATCCCCACAGGTTCGTTCACAGATCCAATCATGGCTGGCGCTCCATCCGTGATTATTGCAGCGAGTTTAGCTATGGACAGATTTACTTTCTCGATTGCAGCCATCATTGCTTCTTTCACATTTATGCCGCCGGTGCTGTCTTTCAGTGGCACAATATCAAGAAGTTCTTCTTTGATCAAACAATCCGTTGAAATAAATCGTACAAATATTTCCAATTGAGGCTTGTCTTGTATGTCACAACTCTTATCTAATGCGACACTAAAATACCCGCAAGCTTGCAAGTCAGAGTGCAATTGTGATTCAATAACCGTGCTAATATCAGATATTTTGCGTTCAACAGTGAGGAGGGACAGTTAGACATCTGATAACATTCTTTTCAGTTTGTTGTTTTCGGAAGACAAGATTTCAACAATGTCACAGAGGCATTTTTTAACGAACTCTCCTTCATTCTATGACTTTTGGCCATTGCAATATTCCAAGCCACTAGATACGGTGCAAGCATTACAGTCTCTGAGTGCTTCGTGAATTTTTGGAAAACCTGTATCTGCTTTTCTGCTTGACTTTTCAAAGTGATCAACTTATGCTTGCGAAGTTCAGTCCCTTTCGGAAATTTACGGCTGATGTTAGCATGGAGTGACCAGAAGTGGCGCTGAAGATTTGAAGCTTTGAAATGCACTAATAACGCCTGGCATACAAGGCAGAATGGCTTGCTATTACGTTCAACAAAAAAATGTAAGCTCTCCCACTCTGTTGAAAACGCCCGGTGTTCATCCTCATATTTTCGTTTTGCTGTGCATTTTTCCTTCGCCATTATTACTAAAATATACGAAAAGCTAAAAAACGCAAACATAATTAGCTTGTCCACGTGTACAAAAAATACTACTGGTAGATTTTTACAAAACCAAGCTGCTGATAGAAGAAACAAGGCTTGTGAAAAAGAGCCGCATGAAACCAGGCAAAAAGCCGCATGCCGCTCGCGAGCCTCGGGTTGGCCACCCCTGGTATATATGATGGCGTCACCCGCAGAGACCCGTCAGTAACGTCGGGATTGAGAGTGTCGGTTCAGCCGGCCGAGCCAGCTTTACCTATCAGGTTCTCGTGTAAAGAGTTACCAAACGTTTATGTGTCTTCTGCACATAACATGTTCACGATTTTTTGTATTCCTTTTCCTAATGGAATATCTCATTTCAAGATCCTGGCTTTGCCTTAGGTCCATGTGCTCTGTTCATTGCTGACACGAACCCAAGGGAGCCTTGCGTTTCCCGTAGATTGGAAGTAGGAATTACATTTCTGATATTAAACTATTCTAAAGCAAAAAGGGCAAAAATGTCTTTCGTGCGGTGCGATTTGACACAGTGACGCTGTTGTCTTTTGGTTTCCCCCTTAAACTTTCTCAAGTACTCGCTGGCTTCGCATTATGTAGCATGTTCTTTTGTCCCTGCTTGACGTGCCCTGGGGAGTTTAAAGAACCCTTATTTTTCCCCAAATGTTTGGTTTGACCCCAGGTAGCTCTATAAAGCCATTATAAAACAAAATACCAATATCTTCCATGTGATGCGATTTAACACAGTGACGTTGTTAATTTTGAATTCGCCTCAAACTTTCTCAAGTCTCTGCTGGCTACGCATTATGATTCATATTTGTTTTTCTTTGCTTAGGTATGCTTATAGAAGTTAAATAAGTTCTTGCTTTTCCCAAATTTTCAGGTTTGATTCCGGTAGCTCTATAAAGGTATTACCAAGCAAAATAGAAAACATTTTTCTCCTAACTATGGTGCGATTTAACCCCGGCAGACCATATTATCACCCGTACCGATTTAAAACGTGTCAATTAATGCAGCTGCGCCAGCTTAACCGTACAAACATTTGTTAGAGCCACAACGAAATGTTTTACTAAATATAAGCCATAGCTCCTGTACATGCAATGGTGATTATGTTGGTCTATTAATGAAGACTGAAAGTCTTCAAAGAAAAAAAACGATAACACAAACTACCATTCGTAATTTTTAAAAGAGTAAGAGGGGAGGAGAGATGAAACATAGTCAAAATTGATGGCGTCGCCTAAATGGTGATTGTTTTGACTCATAAAGAAATAAGCTGTTTAGTGGTAAGCATGTTCGACGATTTGGTGGACCTGCTTTCGAAATAATATTAGTGACCTTATGGTTTTTGCCTGCGCTGTTTGCTTTAATTCGGTCTTAGCATGAAAACGGGTCCTGCCTTTTCTTTACGTCATATAACCTATTACAATAGGTGTTTATTACGCTCTTTTCCAACAAAAACATTTCCTCTTAATCCAGTGTTACAGATTGATGCTATTATTGTTCAATTTTGATCTATTTTTATATTTGGACCATATTACGTTTAACTTTGGTCCTAATCCACACCTCCCTTTTTCTAAATAAAGATTAGTGTTTTGTACCAATAGGCCTATCCTTGCAATTACAAATATCTGTAATGGGCTTTACCATTTATGTTTGCTATCAAAATGATATGAATAATTTTGTTGCCTGCTGCTGTTCGCACTATGTAGTGGCAAGCAATGCGATGTCATTTAACATTATGACCTCACAATGCGTTTTGAGCCATTATTATTAGTATCGTTACTTACCACTTTTCCGTTACTGTATGCAAATTAATATGAAGTAACGTCTCTGACTGCGTGCATGTTCTTTGGCCCTGGCATAAACGCCGTCATGCAAAGAGCAAACCAACCCGAAATGAAGCACTCACAGTTGAGTTATAGCAGTAGCAGGAGCCCCCATTAATAATGTCGAGGTTAAGAACATGAAATCAGCTGGCTGCTGCGACAGCATTGCCGAATTGGAAAAGACATTGCCTCAACATTTAGATCATATGTAGCTCGACACTTACATTTTGTTGCAAATCATAAGAAAGAATCATCTTTACTCTCTCGTCTTTTTCTTGGGTAATCACCAAGTGTTTTGCTTGGAGTAGGCTACATATTAAAGTTTGTAGACTTCATTTTTCGATGAGTCGTTTGAATAATTTGATTGATAATGCCAAAGATCCATGTTATCAAGAAAGAGTAGACAAAATGTACTAAAGAACTTAGTTTTTCTAAAAATTGCAATTTTGTGAACTGCAGGCACTAAAATTTTGTGCGTTTATGACCGGTAGACTACATTTCATAAACATTTACAGACTTCAGTTTTTGATGAATAGTTTAGAAAACCTCGACACACAATACAAAAGAACCACCATTGTGAGGAAAAGTAGTCAAAATGTACCAAAGAACTAACTTTGGTTCAACAATTGCAAGTTTGTTAGCTCTAGTAGGATAATTGTACAACTAAAAATGAAACATCATGTATGGCAACCAAGTTTTGATCAGCCATTATAAACTAATCCTTAGCCTCAATTAATTGGAGTCACATATTGTTGGAAATCAAATTTTCTAAGCTTTCAAAGAATTACTGTAGTAATTGTTAGTACTTTACTATGACGTTTTATATTAAAGTTACCTGTTTTTACTGAGCTTACCACTATTTGGGGGGGGTAAAAAGTTACACCACATGTCTTAAAGTTAAGTTTTTCAGTATAACAACAAATATTCATTGTCCATATTATACGCTATCGGAATCGCATTGAAATTACCGTTAATTTGTTGAAGAAAGTTTGAAAATCAGTTGAGAAATGAGGTCACAAATCATTTTTTTAATAAACTGATTTTTCAAAAAGGTTGCAATTTTTAAAAACATCTTGATATTATGATCTGCGGTTGCGAAGAATTGTGTTTATCGTAGGAGACATATTATGACGTCATAGAGCCAGTTTAAGCGCTCAAGGGAAAAAGAGTAGAAAAAATGCTTGGAGGGCTTGAACTGTTTAAATAAACAAGTGCTCGTAGCATAATCCAATAAACGTTTATTGTTGTAAAGTTTTTTTATCAAATGCAGCTTATTAATATCTCCTAAAAGAATGTTTAATCGCGTTTGTGGAATGAGTACTTTTTGAGAAAGAACAAAAAACAGATTGTTCAATGAATCGTTAATTGTGACGTCATTTTCGACCCCAAACAACTGAGAGTTTTTGAAATGTGGTAAGTGGGAAGCTGGTTTACTTTTGAGCAAAAAGCGATTGTCCTCTGTCAAGTAATGCAAATTCTAAAAAAACTATTTTTTGTTTATGACGTCATAATGACGTCACGAATACCCCTTATGACACTCACCACGGGGTGGTGATCAATTGTGCCAAGTTTGATGTTTGTACCTAAAGTAGTTTCAGAGAAGTTAAAACAGACACACTGACAGACAAACAGAATTGCGCTTTATATATTAGATATCAGTAAAACAACGCACCGCATGTACTCATGTATACGTCAATCTCATGTGTAGGTCGAAGTATATTTTGAGACAAAAAATTACATCATTATAAGTATTACTCGTGTATAAGTCGACTCCACATTACAACATGTTTTGATGGACCTGCAGTATTGAGGAGTGGACTGAACTGTTTGGGGATAGCAATACCAATGCTGAGAATTGCTTTGAAGGATTGAAATAACTTTTTACTAGACTACTATTACATAAATGTTGACTGTTTTTTTGAATTAAAAATGTTTGTATATTTGAATAGTTACCGGTATTTATGAATCAAGGTCTATTTAAAGGTACGTGCATTAGGCTTTATTCGAAATTTACAGTAATAAAATTTCGTTTAATGGTTTTCCAAATACATTGATTTGTTAAACTCAAAACCGACAGGTGGAAATACAGCACAACAATGGCGGCTTCCAGGTTATGATTGAGCACGCCGTCTTAAGCTTGTTTACTAATAGTATATACCGTATATTTTAAGCTAATTCAACACCTCTACAATTAATTTCACCGATATTTGATAATTTTGTGAAGTAACGTTAACATTTATAAGGTGAAGCACCATATTATCAGCGTTTGTTAACACTTTCGCTCCCGCGCCGGTAACTATACCCGCAACATAAAACAGAGTTCCCCTCAAAATTTTTCAAAATGAGTTACAAAATTTTTTTCAAAAAGTTTACTAAAAAATCGATTTCTGACTTTATTTCTCATCCGATTTTTATAAAATTTTCAAAAAAACACGCTTATTTCCTCACGCATCGGAAGATCTATAATTTGTGCCTTAATTCTTGGATTTTCATACCGAAAAAGGGTTAAAAGGACCAAGAACCCAGTTGCAGACGACAAAAATTGCAAAATTTTCAGCAGACACGTGCAAGAGCCAATTACCTTGAATTCAAATCAAGATACCTGGTTTACCATGAAACCAAACCCTTTATCATTGACACAGTCTGAAAACTACTCTTTTGGAGCATCATTTGACAAAATTTCAAGCAATAATGATAAAATTTACCTATTCAAATTTTCAAATTTTTTAGGGGTCTCAAAACCCCCCAAAACAATTTTGTACGGTAAGTAAAAAAAGTAAATTTAGTGCGTAAAAAATATGATATGTTGCTAAATACTGGTTACATTTGAAAGCTTATGAAATTTGCTTTTCAGCAATATAGAACTTTAAATAGTTTAGGCTAAGCAATATATGATATTTACTGATCAAAAATGGGTACTGTACATCACGTCAGTTCGAAACCCCCAAACATTTTTTGACTTACCTTCACTAAATTATAATTTTTACAAAAACTACACCCTTTAAAAAGATAAAATAAATTGCAAATACTTCACTACTAAAGTTGTCATTTCGCATCAAGTTTCCAAGGAGACAAAAACTGAAATACAAGTTTGACAGCTAATAGAAATTTAGCTTCTCTAAATCAAAGTTTGCTGTATCCCCCTTGTTTCTCAACACATGGGAGGGGTGTAAATAAGTTGCTGTTTCATTGTCAGTGACAGCATATTCTATTTAAACTTGATATTTTCTAAATCTTCAAGAAATTTCCTGTTCAAAAATACTTAATGTTACATGGTTTAGGCTAACCTGTAGCAGATAATAACTGATCTTATTTTAGATACCACATTTGACTAACAAAATTTGGTACCGGTCAGTACCGGTTAACAAAAAGGTCATGGGCCTCAGGAAGTAGCAAACTGTAAAAAACCTAGGCTTTTTGGTAAGTTTTGACTGATGTACCTTGAAAGCTTATGTCCTTAGCATCATCTAGCGACCATTTCTAAAGAAATTAGTAGAAAAATAAAATCTGTAGTGATCTTTGAGATAAGGGTACTCAAACTTCGAAGACAAGTCAGCACCTGTTGGGGGGGGGGGACTAATTTGCATAAAATTTGCATATTCAAAAAAAAAATTTTTTGTTTTTATTATATTTGAAATCCTCAAGAAATAGAGATTTCAACGATATATCACACTTGATGTAGAAGTAAACAGATGAGTAATGATTTACAAACAAACTTGGGTATTTTATGATGATTAATTGTCATTAATTATGATTGATTATGACAAATAATGACAGTTTTTCGGTCTGCCACCTCGCGGACATTTTTTTCGCAATGCACGCGGGAGCGAAAGTGTTAAGGCTTCATACGCGGTGTGTATATTGCATGTATAATAACGGAGTTTTCTTTTCATATTCACATTCTATACTACTCGGCAGCAACATGTCCCTAAACATCCTCTTGTATAAGTTGACCTCAAAAATTTTACTTTAAAATCGTCTCCCAGAAATTCGACTTAAGTTATACATATTTACGGTATTTAACGCTCAGTTAACAACTCTCTGGTTTAAAACGGTATCACTCCAATTCAATTCAATGCAAAAACATTGAAACTGGTCAGCCACATTTTTCGAAAGTGCAGTATAATGACGTTTGATCACGTGCGTAAAACCTTCCTACCAAAAAATTTAGCCAAAAATAAAACTATTATACGCTACATCTTTTGAGATGAAAATTGTTTCCTTTGTTCTCCTTTGACAAGAACAGTAGCTGGTTTGTAAACAAACTAAATGCAGGCTACGCTTGGAAAGAAAAACAAAGAGCAAAAAATTTACACTGGATATTATGTTGATAATATTTGAATATTGAATATACACGTAAAATTTTTCAAGGCCGAAAGGGTTACACGGCTCGCCAAAAATATGTTAACCAATTGCATCTAACTTAATTATCTTTAAACAGTAGTGGGCCTACTTGGTTGTTTTTTTAATTTATACCAAAAATGGTCCACTTCAATAGATTTGTAGAAGATTGAAAACTTGAATTTAAAGTTGTTTAGTACGCTAGCATATCGCATTCCACTAAAACAGACAACAAATTTTTAACATTTTCTTAAGTAAATGTTGTAAATATTTAAGTAACGTTACTTCCTATTTGATTTACTCAAAGCAAAAGTACAAGTTGTAAAAAATAAATGCACCCAAGTAAGTAGCTGGTCACTGCAAAACTTAATTTCTATTTTGAACACTGCGCTTTCGTAGTAATGTGTGCGTCACATGGCTCAGCAGAGAGTGATGTCGGATGAAGTTGCGAATATAATCACTACTTAAGACACTGATGACGAGTTGTCTATTGATGAAGAGAATGGAGTTATGCAGTTAATCTTTCATTTCACCAGCTGCTCGTCCAACATTTATAACCAGAGAAATTTGTGATGAAGATGAATCAGATAATAAAAGTACCTGTGGGCGTACCACAAGCTCGCAAGATGCTTGTTTGAAACTGTTTGTGGTGTAACTGGCAGAAACAACGATATGAGCATCCTCATGGCGCTCCTCGTAGCGTTTCATTTAGCATCGGCACTCTATACAGCGCTTGAAACATGTTTTTTCAGAACTTAGTATTGAGGTCAATACTGCCGTATTATCGAAAAACCTAGTAATTACAAAAAATCATGTAACGACAAAAAAAACCTGGTAACTACAAAAAATAACAGCTCTTATAATTCGTATTATAACCTAATAAAGGAACTGGTTCGGTTGGGAATTAAAGCATATATCGCATCAAGCTCACTGTAGTGAGCGAGCGTGCACTATATGTAAGCTTAACATTAACAACATCAGTTGAAAGGACCGACGGCGGAGTGGTAGAAACTGCGTGAAGCAATTCATGTGATCGTCGGTCCAATACCTGAGTCAACCTAACGCTTTCTAGTAGGAACGAAACCGGTCGTGGAAGGGGTATTGCAACTGATTGCAGTTAGCCTATATGCCTTAATATCAATTAATTAAATTAATACCAAAATCATGTTTTTGAAAATATTAACTTTTCTGTCATTTATCATTGTTCAACAAGGGAACAACTCAACCAACTTTTTTCAGCTTTGCGTTGAACCTGCCAACTGATGGAACGGTAATGGTTTATTCGCATTGGCTAATCAGCAACTTGGCATAAAAAATAAAGGTTGCTTGTCATATCTAAAATGTAGTTGTTCGGTATTGCAATATCACGCCAGAATAGCTAAGTTCACCCTTGAAGAAGCTTACGCCTTGAAGACGTAGACTTTTCTCTGAGCTCAGACAAACGTGGAAGTTTTATTACTCTGCAATACGCATTTTCCATAAAACAATACTGCGGAACAAATTTACGAAAAAATTGAAGCATTTGCGATTTAACGACAAGTTTAACAGAAAAACAAGGGGTGCTGGAGCCGACAAGCTCGCACCAAAACGAGGTGTTTTCAATTCTTTTTTTGTATGTGTCAATTTAAGAATATATGCAATTTATCCTTACAGTTGACGAAGAGCTCATACCTCTAAAATCATGTGGCTCCTTGTTGCAGCATTACCTTTCAAGTCGCCATGAGTTTCGAACACAGTTTCCACTTGTTTATCGACTAGGACTGGTGTTTTACTTTGTCGATTATTTCTTTTTATGTGACGTTGTTTCTCGCGAACCTCATCGGTAATAAATTGTTCTCTAGATCACGTTGTAGCCTTTTCTGACCAAGCTTTTTACCTATTACAACTTTCATTTTTTTAATCATAGTTGACTCACCACTATTGCTGGCCGTTTTGCACTTGTAGTCAGTTAAGAGTTTGAGTGACTACTATTTAATATACTTGTAAGCTATTGTTTTTGGAACACTTACATGTGCTGTTTGATCGTTTTTTTTAATCTGATTTCCGGTCAAGCTATAGTAGGTGAGTGCTTTGATGAATTTTCTTTTGTGCACTTGTGTTATGAATGTGTTATAATTATTTCACAGAAAACCGTGCGATATGGTAGTCTACATCGTTTTACATAATTATCAACTTCATGATTTGATCCTTTTGATTTTACTCAATTACATGTACATACTTTGGGTAGAACCCGAGGTGCAAGTGATTCTCTAAGACAGTATTAGGTGGGAAATCAGACGAGAAGTTTCTGTGACCCTCCTTCATTATCTCTAAGCCGAACAACCCAAACAAAGATTGTGTAAAATTTTGGATATTAGTGAGCGTGAAAATAAAGTGTATTGAAAATATTACTCCAAACGTAGGTGCTCAAGAAGAGAAACAACGCGGTGACCTAACGGTAAAGTATACAACATTAGCTGCAATAATTTTTTTAGGTAATCATCATTGGCTGAAAAACTGCATCAGGCGAAACTCCCTTTGGCTAGCATGATAAAAGGATCGACGTGATTTGTCAAAGGTAATGAAGGAATCGCAGTAAGAATACGTAAACTCCAGCAATTGGTGCAATGTTTGCAAAATATCAACCAAAAAGTAAGAAAACAGTCTGCTTTTTTGCCACCAACAACAAAACAACGCAATTATTGCCCTGACATCTAATCCGAAAAAACGTGGAAAATGCTATAAAGCAGGCTGTAACAACGCAATAACTTTATTTGCTCCCAATGGCAAAATCCTTCCCCTGGAAAGTGTTCGCAAGAGAATTCAAAAGTAGTGTTTATGAATTGTATCTGGTGTAGTACATGACAACGACATAAAATTTACTTTTAGATGGCAGATATTGTGTTTGATTGTGTTTTTTCGATATCTGTATTCTAATCTAAAATGGCAAAACTGTGCGTGGTAAACAGCCGATCCACCTGTCCAAAAGAACCTGGCTTTTGGCCCACATTTTTTCTTGATTCACTAAAACTTCGAGCTAAAAGCCTTCAATATTGCGATTCTTTTCGGCCCGCTCTGGAAAGGTGGTCTAAGAACCTGGGCTTTAGACAAAGTTCAGGCTTTTTTCTAGGCTAGTAGACAACTTTTTAACAGTTGCCTTGTTATTCAGTTAATTTCAACCAATTCAAGCCTGAAGGCTTGTTTAGGTACGTGTAATCAAGTTAAGTTTATACAAATAAATGATTAAAAGTAGTAGGATACATGATAATTGGAGAGGAAGATAATTTTAAGTCAAGTCAAAGGACATTTGTTTATTAGGTGACAAAAGCAAACGACACTAAAAAATGTAGATAGAGAAACAGTGAAAAGGCCGTTCTATCATCAAGCCACCGCCACCTCAAACAATAGATTACAACAAATAAAAGCAAAACAAAAAGTGGTTCAGGCATAACAAATAAAGTTTTAAAAAAAAGCACAAGAAACAAAGCAAATTACAAAAGAAAGCAAAATACTGGAGTTGATGTACATTAAAGCCATGAAAATCTTCAAGTTTGTAAATGTAATCCTTCAAGTTAAAGATAAAACTATAATATAAAGCAATGACTTATTGATTAGAATACCTGTACCAAATTTACCAGAGAAGTGGCTTGGTTACATTTCTTAAACATCCCGCAAGACAAACACTGATAGGGAAAAGCTGGCAAAACGCCTGTCAAAATCACAAGAATGGCCTTCTAAATGTCGCTGCCTTTCTGCGTAGACTTGTGTAAATTAATCTGAAGGAAGTCAATATTGTGTTTAAGGTGCTGAATTAAGTCCGTAAACGACTTCATTGTGTGAAAAATCGCTTACTGTTTGAAGCAAAAATTAATTGTTTTGACAGGCCGAAAACTGATTACCTGTTCTTCATTTTAAAATAATTATCTTATTATTTGTGTTGCTCTAATAGTTTTTGGACGGCAGACAATGTTTTAAATTATGAAATTCTCCCACTAATGCCATTTGCTTGCTTTCAGTTTAAAATGCTCGTTGTTATCTTTTAGTAAAACTCCGCACTTTTCATCCATAGCGGCCAGGAGAAATGATACGTTGAAACTGCTGGTGGCCAAGATCATTCAGTCAGTCGAAGTTAGCTGTGGTAAAGCAAAAATGTTTTTTGAAGGGTGTGGCCGCATATTTAACTTGGGTAAATCTCGTTTTTGCAGTCTTCTCTGCTCTCGCTTTCATAGCTCTTGTATTTCGTTGGACCCGAAAGATATAAGATCTGTATTCGATAATTGAATTCGGCTGTTTATATTATGTTTCTGACTCACTTTTAAATCGCTTTTTTGGTAATTTCTCAAAATAATTTCTTATACTTTTATTGACGCTGGTGAGAAGAGAATATTAGAGAAAGTTAAAATAGCTTCTTTACAGAAAAATAAGGCTGAAACCATAGTTGACACAAAACGTTGTTGAAGGACGTTTACCAATAAGACAAAGCCATGTTGAAGGTAACAACGCGTTCCTAATTCTTTCTCCTAACGAGCTCCCAAACCTTTTCTTCTGCAGACTGCATCTTTTATGAAGCAGTAATAAGCCGATCTGTATGTTTGCAGTCATGCGGGTAAAACAGGTAGAATCCAGGTCACGATGAGAAGAATAACGACGAAACAAAGGAACGAAGAAACGTTTCTAAAATTTTTGAACCCGAATTTGAACATGATCCTATGAGGGGCATAACAACTAAATATTCACCAAAGCTAATTTGGAACCAAGCATCTAAGTTGCATATTGACAGTTATCAGTACTCTACGTTTGTGCGGATCCAATGACACAGAATCCCACATAAACAAACATATAGCAGCACACGGGTCTATGAAGACTACTAAAGAATAGATCACCCACCTTTCGAGGCTTTTGCGAATCGTCGTAACACAGAAGATCTATATTAATGCAATTTTTAACTTCACAAACACAAAGCACCTATGCACCAAAAACTGTAGCACGATTGAAACAAATAAATTTGAATCACAACCAAAATTTTTACTTCTTACAACTGTAGTTTTATTAGAACGAGAAAAATCAATCACACCAAACTTTGCAGAACTGTTTACCGAAGGGGTAGCAACTTTGATAACGATTACATAAACAGGAACCTTGCGCAATGAAGCAAGCGCCTTAGGATACATGAAGTCGATAAATCACCTCAAGCTGGCTTGCAAGACGCAAGCTATAACAATCAGTTACAAATTTGTGTAAAATACGTGACAGTATCGGTATTGTTGAAGTAAGATATTTTTGTACGCTTTTTTAAACTGAGTTTTAGATCGATCCTTTATGCATTGGGCACCTCATTCAGTATTTGAGTTCCGTATGCACCTCATACTGTAATTGAGTTCATACCGAAGTCAGCACTAAATTTGCCTAAATTTGATTTGACAAAATAAATAAAGATATTTAATTTGGCTAATTATCTATGATTATAATTATGTAAACTTTTACGTTAGTCATCGAGTTTGAAATCACAATGGTATTATAGGCAAGTTTTTATGGATTTAAAGACTATGGACTTGGCAAAATAAGGGTAAAACAGTAGCATATGAATAGGCACAAAAGAAGAACAAACGAATTCCTGATTCATAAAATACAAAACAAATGGCGAAAAAAGATTGACTGAAAGGCTTTCATTATCGAATGAAGGATTTAAGTTTGAGAAAGTCTAGAGTCTACAAGCATTGCCTGAGCCAATGGCATTCAATCGGTAAAATGTAAAAGTTGTTTTTTGACAATCTTAAAATTATCTTCAGTAATTTAAAACTTCCATTCACTAGAATTTGAATTTGGATGAGACTGGTGTGAACACAGCTCCAAATTTCAGACAGATTTTATGTAGAATAGGTACCAAGCAGGTTGGACAAATAAGATCAGGAGAAAATGATGCAAACATAACAATGTGCTGTTGCGTCAGTGATGCTGGAATGGCCGTGCCACCAGCATTCATTTTCCCCAGGGCTTGATTTACAAGCCAGATGTTGCGTGGTGCTCCTGCTGGTAATCTTATATAGGCCGATTCATCAGGATGGATGAAACATGACACTTTCCTTCAAGTCCTGAAACATTTTGTAGAAAATATGTTAGTATCTAAAAATTAACCTGGAGTGCTCATCATAGACAAGCATATCAGACATACACCTGTTGAGCTTGCTAGAGAGCATGGTTTGGCTCTGCTTACTCCGGCTTCTCATTGCAGTCATAAATTGCAACCTTTGGATGTGGATGTATTAGGGGCCTTCAAAAGATTTTACATACCATTTTGTGATGAGTGGCATCTGTCACATTTTGGGGAAACACCATCACTATATTTGTTTTTGAGCAGTCAAACAAAGTTTCAGCCAAATCTCACACCTCATAAAACATTACTACTTCATTCAGGTGGACTTAAATATTCCCTTCAATGCAAATATTTTTACTGAGAATGAATTTCTGCCTTCCACAGTGACAGATCAGGTGAAAAATCTTTTTTCAGATGAACAACCAACAACTCAAGTATGCTTGATGCTACTGAGATTAATCCACATATCACCTGGTAATATCAATCCCAGACTGCAACTTTGAAGCAATTCTCAAAACTTCTCTAATTATTTCAATCGCCTCATTGCCAAAAGCAAAGCTAAACAAAATTGCAAGAAATTGTCCTCTGCCATCATCACTCACACACACACCTGTGAAGAAAAGACTTTCCTCAGCAAGCAGTAGATAGTAAATCTTCAGGAAATAAAGAAGTGTCGTGGGCTGATTCAGAAAGTGATGTCCGTCTGTCTGATAGCGACAGCTCCACATCCTGTTGAGCTTGTTGTGTTCAAATGTGCTGATTTTGTTATCGCTAATGTGCACACTGCGGCTGGAAAATGGAAAAAGTATACTGGATATCTGATTATTGAGCCAGACGAGGATTAGGACTTTGAAATCAGTTTTCTGGGAAGATAAAAAAGAAATTAAAAATGGATTTGTCTTCCAGAAGCGGAAGACCTAGTCTCGATTGCCAGAAAAGATATCAAAAAAGTTTTGCCACCACCATATGCAGCTGCTCAAATTAAGCGGTTGTGTGATGTGCTGAATATTGACGTTGATTTGTCTTTAGTGTGATTTTTGTGTATTAGCGTATTATGTCTTTGCATCGTTTTTTTCAATAATTTCTTTTTACCAAACTTAAGAATGCTGCGGTCATGCGTGTGAAGTTTGTATGGCAGATAACTACAAGGGTGGGACCAAGAACGAATACATTTTTAAATCATAAACACAAAGACGAATACACAAATGATGACTTACGATGAATGTTTTTTTAAATACAGTTTCACCTCGTTAACTCGGACAGCTGGGGGGGAAGGGTGTCCGTGTTTACCGATTGTCCGACTTAACCGACGGCCTATAGGCCATAGTTTATAAACATGCCTAGGTAACGAAGTTCAGTTAAAAATGCCGTTATTATATAGGCTATTTTGTTTTACTACATTAAACAAAAATATTTGAATATATAAATAAATAAATCTGCTTTTTTACATGTTATGAAGGTAAATGTAGTAAAACAAAATAGCCTATATAATAACGGCATTTTTAACTAAACTAGTGAGTAAAAAACAAAGTACTACCCGTATTGCTGTCGAAGAAAATTGCTGCTACGATTCGCATTGAAGAAAACGGCCGATTTTAGGCCAAACATTTTTAAAATTTTCAAACATTTTTTTGTCTCAAACTTGGAATGTTTTTCCATTTTTTTTTCTCGGTCATGGTCCGAGTTAATCGATATCCGGCTTAATAGGGTCCGTGTTAACGAGGTGAAACTGTACCTTTTAAAGTTAATGCTTTTTCACCAACCGACGCGATGGAGTAGTGGTTAGAGCGTACGCTTTGCAATTGGTAGACTTGGGCTTCAATTCCCTTGTCGAGTCATACCAAAAGACTTGTTGTGTTCTTGGGCAAGGCATTTAGCGGGACACCTCCACGTTTAGATGGAAGACAGGTGGCCCAGACACCTCGGAAATGGCAACTCCCAAGCGAGTGCGGACGTTCAGTGTAAAATATACCGATATAATTCGCTTTCTCGTGAATGAAGGATAAATATGGTAATTACTATCCTCTTTTTATATGCTTATTTATTAGGTCACTTTGCCATGCGTCAGACGGAACTACGCTTGGCCATGCTGCTTAGTCAGCTAGTATTATTTCATTATAACAAGCGAGCAAACATTATTCATGATAAGTAGATATGACTGTTCTTTTATGACAAGTTTTAGGCCAACGAATGATTAAAGTTTGGGTCAACGAATGATTTTAATATTGAGGTCAACCAATTATTATATACAATAACAAGCTCGTGAACAGAGCGAGATGTTTATGAGTCACCCACAATGCTGGATTTCAGCAAAACATCGATGATCCAAAGTTCGGATCTCGAGTCGCCATACTATGAAACGAATTCAAAAATTTCAATAATACCTTGTTACTAGACATTCAATCACCCGATATCAAAACTACTCTATCCTAAAGTAGAACTACCCAATCACAACATGAAGACAAATTTTTAGTTAAAATGAAAAGGTGATGACCATTTAACGAAAATCGTTCCGTAAGACCCACACTTCTCCTACGAACCCCAGTTGGATCGCTTCAAAACTTTTTGAGTCGCTTGTTTTTTCCAAAAATACATGAAATTATTTATTTTTTTGGTATTGTTGTAACTGCTCATATATAACACAGTTATCTATCTGTTGCGCACCATAGGTATGGCTAAGAAAGTTGGGGCCCCAGCAAAGTTTCTTGCAGTTGATCCCAATATTAAAATGTGTTTGCTTGTGCATGTGAGCTCAAGCACTGTTTGCTAATTGTTAGTGAGCCTGGGCCAGCGGGTCGGATAGACCACTCGACTCCATCATATTTTTGTCACATGAAGATAAAGGTATCTAGTAATGCAATTCAGCAGTTGGTTGTGAATCTGTCCCCTACCCAGCCACCCTTTTGTCAATCTGCAACCTTTATTGCAGGCGGGCTAATTTCTGACTTCTTCAATAGTCAGCAGGCTTATCAAAATTTGCGTTTATTTAAAGTAGTGGTGAAGACCTTTTTTTGGAGATCAGCACTTTCAAAGCAACTTAACAAAGAGTTACCGGTACTTTCTTTATAAAAAAATTGGTCTACCCTCGTAAAATCAGAAAAATTTGGTGTAAATGTTGCATTGAAAGTATTGATCTTCAAAATACAGTCTTTATATGCAATTCTTTCCGGAGCCGCAGGTTGCACACCTGTGGCTTATAGCATCACAACATAATATCCAGTGGCGTAAAGTAAAAAAATACAAATACTTTTACTTCAATGGATTACTTAATTAGTTTTTTTTGGTAACGACTACTCTTTTTGGGTAGTTTTTTAGCTACTTTTACTTGCTTACTTTCAGCGAGAGGTAACGCTGCTGAAGTAGCTTTTGTTTTACAAAAGTACAAAGCTGGTTTAAACTGTTCTGTTCCTCTTCTGCTTTTTAGTTTAATGATTCTACCGTTAAACACCGATTTTTTAAAGGGAGGAATTGCACCAATTGGTTAGTCTCAGCATTTCAGTTTTATTTTTTTCGCTGTAACAGTTTGGTTTTAATACAGATGTTGAAGAACCATGTATAAAAAGTTTTGGCTTGGGCTTTAAATTCTTGGCAAAACTGGATTTTTAGGTTTCCATTGCTGCAAGAAACAAATGAAAGTTTTTTATGTTTCCGACTATCAAACCGACTAACGTACAGAAAGTCCAGTATTAAAAAGGGGTGGCAATAAATGTAATGGACGCCCCAAGAATTTATCCCCAGAAATGTTGAGATAAATTTTTCTGTAGTTTCTAGACCATTTCAGACGTTAAAGTTGAGAATTTTTTATTTTTGAGAATGTTTTTTGCTGGTTTTGTCATTCTTAAAAAAATCTGACTTGATTATTGTTAATCATCTTGTGATTAATAATTTTGACGGATTTACTTGGTTGAAAAAATGTTTTTTAGCTAAAAAATTTGCACTATTTGTTAAATGTTTCAAAATTTTAAACAATGTGCTCTATTTTTGTAATGCTTGTTGTAGTTATGTTTAAGAAAGCTGCAGGCAACCAGGCTCTTTCAAGCGCCTCCAGAAAAATTTACAATTTTGTGGTGATAACAAGAACTCCTAAAATATTTTAAATGACTGGTTTGAAAGTGCGACTTCATAGTTTACTTGGAAGATAACTTTCTTACAATAGCATTCGGACATAGACGGCGAGAAGAATCAAATTCATAACCTATCGATTGAAATTTCAATGGACATTCTCTACCGCCTAAGTCATCATCAGCAAGAGGGAGCAGTAGATACGGTGTAACCCTACTTTTTCTTTGAATACTTACCGGGCCACTACTTTTCACTTCTCCTTGATTGAACTATTTAGTCAGTACTTAAGAGTAGTTTCGTAGTTAGCAGTACTTTACTTAGAGTAGTTTTGCCGCCAGTAATTATAATTTTACTTAACCACTAAAGAAACTTTTTTTTTCAGAAAACCGGTCGAAAAAAATCCATTTTTTTTTTCTTGTTATGAAATCTGTATTAGTAGCTGAAATGAAGGCACAATGTTTGGAAGCAAATTTTTTATTATTTTTTCCAAAAAAAATTTTTGAAAAAATCCTAAAAAATTATCCTGAGTTAACTCGTTCATGTTGAAAAAAGGTAATAAAACGAATTGTAGACAAATACATATAAAAAATCGGCAGCCCGTAATAACTCGGGATAATTTTTTGAAGACCCTATAGGCTATCCCGAGTTAACTCGGGATAATTTCTTAAGTGGTTAACTACAGTTTCAATCTACTTTAACATCTGCATGCCAATAGCCTACTGCTATTTGTGAGAAAATCTGTCCAAATTCTTACTTTGTAGTCATTCCATTCTCCTGAAAAAAGCGATTCACGGCAATTTCAACTGCTTGGCTGCAGGCAGGTAGCAGAAATGCGCTGCGCTATCACCAGCACTACATCACTGAAAGTTTGAAGTGGGTGTGAATGCAACCATGTTTTATGCATATCCACATAGGTTTTCTTGTGACAGGACAAAAAACTTTAAAAATTTATAATAAAGTATTTCATGTTATAGGCTGTCATCGACATTGGCAACTTGATTAATCTAGTTATTTGCATAACTTAATTAATCTAAGTTGCAGTCAAAACTCATTTGTCATAATTTGCATGCAAAATATAGGCTTACCCAAAAATTTTAACAAACGTAAACGTGAATTTAATGAAAATCATACTTTTGGTCAAACTTTCTTTTAAAATAGTTTTTGGAAAAAATTTGACACAAATCAAATTTTGTTCTAGCAACGCCTTTACGGTGGCGCATTAACCTTTCTGCAATCGGATAAAATCACGACAGAAATAACTTTTGTTGTAAATTTTACCACATAATTTTGTAGTAATGAATCATATAGCTTTGAAAAACGCTGTTTGAGCCATATGCTTTTCGTGACGCTCTCATCAGTGGCGGTATTGCGTCAAAAGGGAAGATCTAGAGTGAATAAGTGTTTTATGCGATTAATTTGGACGTTAGGCAATCAAGACAAGCCAATGATAGCGCTAGTATTGCAAAGAACGCCAAAGATTCTTTCTTTGGCGATAATCTTTCTTTCTTTCTGGGATAATTTTTTAATCTGTAAAGATAATAATAAAAAGATAAGTAATAATAATCTGTAAAGATAATCTTTCTTTGGCGCGCTTTTTAGCACTATTATTGGCTAGTCTTGATTGCCTAACGTCCAAATTATTCGCATAAAACACTTATTCACTCTAGAGCTTCCCTTTTGACGCGATACCGCCACTGATGAAAGCGTCACGAAAAGCTTATGGCTCAAACAGCTTGTTTCAAAGCCATATTAAAATTCTGTACCACCAACAAGATTTTTGAGTAATGAGTCAGAAGATTACACATAAATTATCTTCGAAAATATTGGATTACTTCAAGAAAACGATGAGGACCACTGCCACAGAATAGAGACGTTTACAACAGACTTTATATTCATTTTGTCAGTTATCATCTGATGGATTGATTTTTTTCAACGTTAATCGATCGGGTGACCATTAACACAGTAAATCCACTACTTAACTTCACAGCATCTTGGTGATATTTTATTGAAAGATCTCAAAACGTTTCATTTCATAAATGGATACATTAACAACATGGCAGCATTGGAAACTTTTAACAAGTTACGCCTATGCAAAAAAATGCGTCAAGTCGTATCGCACTTATCACCAAACAGATGAATTTAATGATGCCCATATTACTTCCAACTTCTCTGGGCTACATTGTTACAACTTTGACAGAATGTCATACCTTTGAAAATCAATTAATAGGCAACACTTTGACGCGCGAAGGCCAGTTTCCACATGGACTTTAACAAATATACAACAGAACACTGATTAGTCAACCATCTAAAAGACAAGTTTTCGTGTTTGCAGGGTGGTCGTATGATTGAAGCAAATTTTTTATTTTATCTTTTGGGCGCAGGAATCTTGTTGTCGGTTACACTTTAATGTCGCTTGGCTCAGGCCAACTTCAGAGGTACCAGTATTCCTGGTACAGTGCACTCCTACCACAAGCGGCGCAATCACGCAGGAAAGAGTGCCTTCTCTACCAAGGATACAACCACGTAGCCATCGTCAAGATCGAACGCACGATCACTGCCATCATAAACGGCATTCGAACCCAACTCGACGACATTAAAAATGAAAAGAATTTCAATATTTTGTAAGTCTTCACCTATAGGAGTTTGATTTTAGTCTATGCAAGATATTTTGCTAAACACACTACACTATCTTCGCAGTTCGCATTTGGGTCAAACAAATAGAACTACGGGGCTTTGGCGTAAGCGCTATTTAGAAGTAACTTCATAACTTCAGGGGTCTTTCGTTGCTCTCTGGCCAAGTTATATAACTTCTTCAGTGTATAAAAGGTCACGGATCAATTTTGTTCACTGTTCTATGATGTCGAAATACAACTTTGTTCTGTCCGTTGTTTATGATAGACCGCAGATGATACAAGAGGAAACCAGCCTTTTAACATCTATAATTTTGCTGCAAACCAGAACAGGAGCAGGACTTATTAGTAATTTTTTTACTTATTTAGTCTTGAGCAAAGAATTCAATTCAGTCCTTTGTAAAAATGTCAATACAGTTTGCTATCACAACCGATAAAACGAAAACTTGATTGAGTTACAATGAAGTAGCCATTACGCAAGTAAATTATAAGCTACAGTTCACATCAGTGCTATACACATGACAGCTCCATATAACAAATGCCAACTACTTATAAAATAGCACTGCAGTTAGATTAAGTTGTTTTTTATAGAAATCCACATTTTTTATCAGATAAAGCTACAAGAAGTTACCACAATGTCTGGTCGCAGCAAAATGACCTCATCCCACAGCAATTACTTCAAAAAAAAGAAGTAACAGCTAGATACTAATATCTCAAGAAAGAAATCAATGATTCGCAAAGTTTAAAAAAGTGGCTGTAAAACCAATTATAAAAATAGGCGACAAGGATACCACTACTAACAAATCGATGTGAAGACCAAGTGCAACAAACATCATTTGCGTAGAACACACCAAGTGAAAAAGTTCGTTTCTGAAATTAACGAATGGAATAAGTTAGCAGTCATTGCACACTTGTAGAATGGAATGCATGCTGCCTCGATTTATTGCAATTCTCTGTCTTCCAGGTATCGATACTCGAAGGTGAAGCCTTCTTTTTTTCGCTGGCCCCATCTTTCATAGTCAAAGTAGATGTAAGTACCTTGTTCATACTCGTCAGTTATTGCCTTTGGTTCTTCGTGCCGCTGAAACCACATCATGTACTTCGTATGGAAGCGCCAAGACTGCTTCTTCAAAGCCTTGGCTGCCATATACTGCGCTTTTGTCGCTTCCATGTAGTAAAAAATGAAGAACAAAGTTTCAGTAGACAATCTCAAATAGAACTCAAAAGAATCGTGTTGTTGCAAAGGCACCTGGTGATAAAAAGTTGGAGTTGGACAGGGATTGCGCGGAAGATAATGGCGCAGTCTTTCAGAATCTGACGGATGAGGCATGTGCCGCCAGCAAGCCTCCATCATTGCTACCTGGTAGATTTGATCCTTGGTTAAAGTTACAATACCCAACGGAGCTACACCTAAAAGTGGAGGAACATTCGCTTCACCATGGCCTTTCGGTTGCTGCTGAGAAGAAGCATTCTGTTGCTGCGCCATTGAAATTTCACTGCCTGAATTCACAGATGCAGAGCTAAACGACTCAGTGCCGTTAGTGGAATACACGGGAGGTAGAGATCTCTCTTTTTGCGAAATGGCATTATTGACCGTCTGCTCAGCAATACTTTTGAGTGAATGAAGACCGTTTACAGCGCTTGAATCGTTCTTGATCGTGGGCGCACTATTAGCTCTAGTTTTATGCATGTTTACAATTGATGAATTGGTCGATGTAGGCATTGTAGGTGGTTCAGAGCTAGACTCATTAGCCGGCGCTTGGTTTTTCTTTGTAACCCCCGTATCGTTGCTTACAGTAACAGTTAAGGAAGCAACGCTAGACACAATACTGTTCACTGCATTATGAATATCAGAAGTATTAGAATCCGCTTCCACATGATTAGCTGTAGGCCAAGGTGTAGAATCGTTTAGACTGGACTGTTTAGGCTCGGTCACTGCCGCAGTCGGTGGACTTTCTGCTTTCGGTAGTGGTTGCTTTGCAACTGCTGCAGCATGCGTTCCTCCTCCACCAGCTGCCGCCGCATAAAGTTGACTGTGTGTGCTGTTTGATTGTTTCTGCCCTTGCTTGCTCGGTGTTGTCGTGGTGGGAGTAGGTGCTGGGAAGGACAAGGACCGAGATGGCAAGGTGTTGGAGGTAGGTTTCTTGGGTGAGACAACATCGTCCGACTTCAATCGTTTGCGTGAATCATCTTCTTTTGCATTTGACGAAGTCCAATTTTGATTGTTGACATGGGCAGGAGGAGATGCGGCAGGTTCAGTCTTGCTGTCATCATCTTTCAAATAGTTAAATTCTTTTTCAACTGGTGAAGTAGTAGATGCAGCGATTCCACTGGACACAGCTTCATCAAGGCCCATGTCATCATATAGAAACTCGTTATCTTCAAAGTCAGGATCTAGACAAGCTTCAAGGTAGTATTCAATGTCATCACGAATCACATTTATTTTATCTGGATCGATTGAGTGGTTATCAAGCATTCTCATAAGTGTTTCAAGGTTTTTAATATGGTCGCTATGCTTTCCCAGCTGCAACTTTAAATCTTCAATCCTTCTTTGCTTGTCTCGGTCCACTTTTTTCTTTCTCATTTGTGAGCTATAAGATTCAATTTCACTTTCAAATCGATCGATTTGCAAGTTTAAGCTGTCAATTGTAGTCTGCAGCCATTGCCGGGTTTCATCTTTTGCTTTTTGAGCAGGATCAACTTTAGTAGCCGACACTAATCCTTCTTTGGAGTAAGCTTTAGTTTTTGTTTCACGTTCGACTGCTTTGAACCTTTCCATTTGAGTTTCGATTAGTTTTCGTTGCTCATACAAAATAGATTTATCTTTTACATCATTTGACGATGCCCAGGTCTTAATTTGGTCACGCATTCTTTGCAACTTTTTTATTTCCTTTTTTAAATCATTCTCGTATTTGTCTTTTTGATTAGTATTCGTAGCATTGTGAAGTTTCTGCCACGTATCTTCAAAGGCTTCGACTCCCTCCTGAATTTTTTTGATGCAACGATCAATTTCTGCTTGCAGTTTTCGTTTATCAGCCATTGACGACGACGCTTTTTTCCAATTCCTGAAAAGTAAAATTGTTGTCAATAGACCGAGGCAAAGATTGTAAACATTGTTGTTTAAAAATTGATGGTAAGTTTGTAATTCATGTCACAAATATTTTTGACAGAACAGCTTTTTGCAAATTTTATATCAAGAATACAGATTATATTTGCTAATTGCTCTAACAACTCCACAAAAGTTGTGTTGATTCTCTATATTTGAAGAATAAAATGCAAGCTCTTGCAATCAAAGAGTGATGTAGCCTTTGAAGTGCCACCGTGATAGCTCAAACCACCTATGGTAATGCAGTCAAGGTATAAAGTAAACAAAACTTTAATTGCTAGATGATATTTCCAAAAACTGAATATGCACGTCAATGGTAATATTTGACAAATATTGCAGTTTATTGTATCAAAATTCAATTGTATTTAACTTTTAACTTCGGCGTGGTAATTAACCACGCAAAATGTTTAATCACTACATGCATTCGAAAGTCTTCGATCAATTCTTGTCTCACAATGGTCTCATCATATCGATTCACAGTGTCTAATCAATGCATGATAAAAATTTCCATGACATTAATAGAGTGGATTGTTTTTGTTGCAAATATGACAGTAAAATAATGTTTAATTTGACAAGGCGTTATTAATAAGTAACAAACTTCACACAAATTAAATAGTAAACGCAATATAGCGACATGCCATTTAGTCAGAAAGCAATGCATCACAATCCAGTTTTACATTAGCTTCAGCAGTAATGACGATAACCTAAAGGTTTCATCATTCGTTTTGATGTGAAAAGCTTTAACAATTCTGAAATTCGATTACAGGTTGACCATCACTAATCCGAAATCATTGGAACCTGGGGGGCGCCGGATTAGCCATTTATTATCTTAGAATACACAAACCCAGCTGCTAACCATCTCATCTTAAAATTAAAATATCCTCTAAATTAGAACAAGTTGGTTAATAAAGAAAAGACAAGTGAAATGTTAATAAAATAAAGGTAAAAGAATTGGTACAAGTACACGACAGTGCAAAATTAATCCAGTTTACTTAAACAAGATCACAAAATCACAGTTCAAAGTACAAATATTGTTTTCTAGGTCAATTACTGCCGGAAAACTGATTGCCCAATTAGTGACGGTCAACCTGTAGTTGGAAATTGATGTGTAACAGAGTATTAACTAAATTCGATCTGAATTACCGATAACCTACTACTCCAACCTCTTACAAAACAAACAGATTTTTGAGTAAAAAATATATGGCAGTCAGTTTTAAACTTGAAGCAACTAAAGTTGGTAGGTAGCACTAAAACGCAAGATAAAAAAATTTCTTAACATTTTTTAAACTATGGAACATAGTTCACTTTGTGCATATTCTTTTACGAAAATCCGGGACCTTTGTATCAACTTGAATAAATATTTGCAACTGTGCATTTAAGTGGTGAGCACATGTGCTTAGTTACGAGGCATTATTTTTAATGTTTGCTGGTGCATGTTGAATTAAAAGCGCAGTGCTGCACTATACTGCTTTGATAAAAGTGGTCAACATTTTCCCTATCAAGTTAACTATATTTAAGAGGTGGGCTCATTTAGATTCCAGCTTCTGTAGCAAAGATTCTGAGGGACATGCTAACTGCCAAAAACACAAAAATCTATTGGAAACACTGATACACCAAAAAAAATTCAAATGGAATAAAGAAACTAAATGATAATAAACCCAAAAACAACAATAATGAACGGTAAACTTAGAGTCATAACAAAAATGCTATTATTTGGCATTAAGGCTTACTGCCATCTCTTTATGTAGTAGATTAGCATTTCCCAATTCTTGTTATTCGGAGATGTCATCTCAATGTTTTACTGTTGCCTGCATTGGGTTCAAGTGGTAGAATTTACTCATCAGCACAACTATAGCAACGTGACTACAGGCTGATTCACACGTACTGTAGAAACCGTAAATAAAAAAGAAAAGCCAATTCATCTATCCTGCCATAATTGCTGTTTCACATCTCACGTTGGTCAATCTAAACTTTGCTCACGCGCAGGTATTGCTCAGCAGTCTCCAATCGCTTTCTCTTTAGTTCAATTTAAAACTTATGAACATCTGTGGTGCCCTGATCGAATACAAAACTTGTGCCTTTTTAACTGACGGAGAAATTACATTAAACCACATTCAATCAACAATTTAAAGAACGACGGCACTTTTTCTATCTAGGGCTATAAAAAAACAGGTCAATACGAGCAATGAGCCAGCTACTTCAAACATATATTATTGAAACGCAGTTGAATGATCGACATTGCTATGCCCAAGTCTGGCTCATTACCAAAGAGATTGCGGCATTTAGACTTGACCACAGATACCACTGAAAACCCAGCTTCACACACAAAGATATTAAGAACATAAAGAGCTCTATCACTTGCAACCGCAACTAAAGCCAAGGTTTAACACACAATGATCAAAGTAATGTGTGACTGTGAATGCTTTTTGAAGATTAAATGAAAGATTGATAAGTTTTTCCACTTCCAGAGACAAAAACTCACGTGGTTCATGTACTTGCAACAATCAACAGCAGCTATAAGGTGATGATGTGTTCCCCGACCCAGGTTGAGTTGGGTAAAAATGGCTGTTGGCCTTCTTGAGGGTCCCAGTTACCCCGGGCACTCCCTACATCCAACCATTTTTTCCGTGATGCCCTCTAAACAACAACAGAAGGGCAGCACCAAGTCTCTTCTCCAAAATCGATCGCCTGCCTCATCTTTTCTCCCACCTCTTTCTTGGCCATATTCTTATACTCTTTATCCTCTCAATGAGCAGCAACATTTATGCTATTATACTCCTTCTAATGTTTATGCTAACCCTTACCCTGTCTTTTCTTGCTCAGGGTGCGCTGGAAAAGTGTCTGGGAGGGGTAGGTTGGTGCAATGCTGCAACTGCTCTAAATGGGTTCATCTATGGGATTCATTACTTTCCTCTTAAGTTCAATGCTCTAGGAAGCTCCCACTCGTGGAGCTGCACACCTTGCTGCATCTCTGCTTATCCTGGGGGTACCCAACTATCTCACACTGTAACCTCTTCTCCTTGAAAACCCCCTCAGCATTTATACCTCCACTGTTCAATATGTCCCTTCTGATGCCCCCTTTGCTAACACAGTGAACCCACCCCACACCTTTGCCAATGCAGCACTCCCACACCACCCTCACTTACAAGCAACCTATCTTCCTTGTGCCCACTTTGTAACTTCTCTCCCTGCACGTTCCCCATGCTGTTATGTTTCTGGCTGTTCTTCCACACCTCTAGCTCCTACATTCTCTACCAACTCGCTTAGACTTCTTCAATGAAATGAAGAGGTCTTCAGGCCAGAAGTGCTGATCTTTTCCACTATAAATGACTCCATCCTGTAGGCCTTACCTGGATCCAGGAATTCAACCTCAAATTGTCTTCTCCTATTCAGATTTGAACACACTCTGCTCTGCAATCTGATTGCACTCACTTCCAGACTGGCATTTTTGCTCCACATGACCCACATCCCAGTGGTCGTGTATCATATTTGTGAGGCAGGGCTTATCCTTCTCTGCACTTTCTACTTCCTCTACCCTCCTTGTTTGAGCCCTAATGCAACTTTGTAAAGGTCAACATCTCACTAAACAACTCTTCCTCACTCTTTTTCCTAAACGTTTATGCTTGCCTTATTTGCTCTTCTTTGACTGATAGCAGAACCAACTCTTTACCCTTCTTGTTTTTCTCTCCACCAGTGATCGCTTCATTCTGAGGTACTTCAACTGCACCCATTTGGGGACTCAAAAGGTATCTCTGATCCCCGTATAAAATATTTGCATGGACCATCTTTTTGGACCCCCTTTTCCTCAATGACCCTGAAACCCCACCCTTCTCCATTGCTTCTCTGGCAGTTGCTGCTCTCCAAACATCTCCTTTCACTCCTTTCTTTTCAGCTCTCTTTCGCATCTAGAAGGGGCTTCAGAACATGGATTCTATTCACCACCCATTTCTTCTGTTCATTTTCTCCACTATTGCTCCCCAATGCACAACCCCCTTTCTACAATTTTCAGAAAGCTCATTGGGACGACTTTGCCTTTTTGCTTTGACACTTCCTGTCCTTCTGCAGAGGAATACTCCTCTCTTTCTCTTTACATCTATAAATTCGGCCAAATTTTCCATCCCTTTCAGCCAAAGCAAACTTCAACCTCAAGTGTGGTGGTCACCTGAAGTGGAAGATGCAGTAAGCAAAAGACGTAATGCTTTTACTGCTGCTTATAGAAGTGATAAGAATCATCACTTTTACATCTCAGCCTCCCAACATTCCTCGTCTGTAATCACCAAGATTGAGGCATGGCAGGCAACACGTTCATCTCTCTCTCTCTCTCTTTCTCCAAAATCTGTGTGTTCTCTCCTTATTTGTGTTGCTGACTCTTCCTCCTCCCCTAACTTTTCTAATTGTCCTCCCAGTAAGTCAGTTTGGGTCTACTTGAAACTTCGACTTTCGACTACTTGAAATTTCACCATTTCTTCTTTTAGCCACAGGCCTTGCAAGCAAGGCCAGAGGCTATCTGTTCAAGTTCCAAAAGGCCACATGCCCTCAGGAGTCTCATTTCTCTTTCTGCTCTCCCTTCTCTTCCAATGAATTTTTCGTGGCTGCCACAAACCTCTCCTCGTCTACTGCCACAGGCCCACACAAAGTTGCCTATCCCGTGCTAAAACACATTTCTCATTATGGTATGGATTTTCTTCTACACATTTTCAATCTTTTCTTTCCGTCTAGAAGACATCTTCTATTATTCCAATTCATAAGATGGATAAGCCTCTTGACTCACATGTTTCCTTTCAGCCTATCTTTCTCTTTCCTCCTGTGTCTCAAAGTTCTTTGAATGCATAATTCTATTTTGTCTACTTTATTCTATCTTCCCGCCAGGCTAGTTTCCAACCTGGACCGCAAAAGAAACCAAGACTCTTCAGTTGCTCCTGGAGAGCTTTTGCATACACTCACCAGCTTATGCTTTCTCCTACTTCTTCTCAGGAAGTTATCTGTGCTTGCCCTCCTTTCGTTCTTGGAACCTGCCTTGGAGCTGACTGTGGAGCTGTGACTGAAACTGTGGAGCTGTGACTGAAACTGTGGAGCTGACTCGTTCCTCTCCATGCTCCTGCTCTGATCCTCCTCTCCCTCGCCAAGGTAGGTCTCTTGCTCACCTTAACTCTGTCCTTCTCACAATCTGGTAATCTGGATTGACGGTTCTATTCCTTTTCCTTTTGACAAAAGCAGCTCTGGCATCCTTGCCAATTGCTCATTTTGTGGCTGTGAAGCCACCCTTACCTTTTCGGCAGCCTCAGTTTGTTCTAGTTTTTCTGCTGTAGCCTGTGCTACTCTGCAAGCTCTTTGCTGGTCTCAGCAACACCAGCAAGTCTATCATTTCTCTTCTCTCCTCCGTCCCTCAGACTCTCGCTCTGTCCTCACTTCCATTTTTCCTTTTACTTCAAAGTCTCTGGCACATCAGGAAGAAACCTATCTTCTCTTTCCTCCTTATCTATCAGGCAACAGTGGGTCCCCAGACACTCATTTCTTCAACCGAACGATGCATCTGCTGAGCTGACCAGGCATATTGTGCTATGCCTGCCTTCTGCAGTCCCTTGTAGCCTCTCTCCTCTTACCTCTCATATACATTCCTATCTTTTCTTGGACTGGAGGCATTCTGTCGCATCTGAATTCTTTGACAAACTGGTTCCCCATAAGTGTCCACTCTCTTCTTCACTGCAACAGACACAGCATTCTGCTAGTCGTATCTTTCTAGAATTGGCACAATCAATAATCCTTCATGTAGTGCCTGTGATAATCCGTCCCAAAACACCTTTCATCTCATTCTGCACTGTCCAAACTATTGACTCTTTGCGCTGCTTGCTCTTTGGCAACTCTCTATCTCTCTCTGGCCTCTGGTCCAGCCCTGGTGAGTTGCTTGGGTTATGGGGACTCCATGGTCTCTTGCATGCCCGATCTCTTGAAAGGGGTCAGGTAGCAACAACAACAATTTTTTTTCTGTATGGTCTAAATTTTATATTTTGAGAAAGCATCTGAGATTATGAGCTTCTTATTAGCCCTTTTTTGCAAATTTATGACTAGAGTATGCCACCACAACGGGTAAACTGCTTGGCCTCCACACCTGTCTGCCACATAAAAATGAAGGCATCCCGTTTAGTGCCTTGCCCAAGTGAAGAACAAGCAAGCTTGCCGGCTTGTTCGCCACACTATCGCTTTTGAGCTGAATATCAAGCAGCAAAGCTGAAGTCTTTTGGTATGATTCAACTTGGAAAACAAAACCCCAGACTACAGACTGCAAAACGGATGCACAACTCACTACGCCAGTTTGAACAGGTTTATATGCACTGACAGTTTTTAATCCAGTTGTGTTCCTACATGAGTTCAAAAAAATATATTCAATTAGTTACTGTGATTAGTTGCTGGGAAGCGATCAGTTTTCTTGTACCATGAGTTCTGCAGCTACACTTTGCAACAAAACACGCATTAAGTACCTCAACTTTTTTTCTCTGAACAACAGTACAACCTAAATTGATGTAACTACTATCGTATTTTTACGTCTTCTTTGCATACATCAACTTCTACCTAGCTCTTCTGAGGTAGCATACAGCCAACATATCTCTCTATTACTGTTTTACTTCAGCATTTTGCTTCACCATGCAGTAGCCAATGCAAATCAAAAACAACTACGGCAAAATCAAAGTGGTAAAAGAACTACACAAGGTCATTATATTTGTTGGAAAATAAACAAAGTAACATTTGGTCATCAATATCTACAATTGTTTTATAGCATAACAGAGTAACAATTATTTTAATTACAAACCATGAGTTGCAAACTCAGAAGTATGATGTCTAGTATATATCAGAAAAAAAAATTAACCTCATAAACAGTTTTTATCAGATTTTTGTTCTTGTATCTGCAAGACTGCAAATAAGATTGCATTTAACTTCGAAACGCCTCGCGCAAAGTCTTACCATGCCTAGTTTAAAAACTGCAGGTCTAGCTAATAACTGAACAGTCAGTACTGAGCATTACCACATACTAAGGCAGTTGTTACGTGTGACTGGAAACCCAAAGCTGAGTCCCCTGAAAATTAGTTTTAGTCAGTTGATTTTGTAAGAGAAGCATAGCTTTTTAATTGTTTATATTTTAAACACTAACTGCTGTGCATAGGTGTAGCCAGGGGTGAGATGAAGCCAGAAAGGATGATGATCTGTCCCAATTTAATTTTCTAATCTAATTTCTGCATAAAGGCAAAATAGCAAAAAAATTGGTAAAGCATTGCAATTTTTTGATTTCTCATCAACTTCAGAAATTATCAACTTTTTCTCAATTTGTTGTCATCACAAAATGAAATTACTTCGGCACACGGTATAGCTGGGAAAAAACTAATAACTTAAATCCAAAAATAACAGCCAAACAACTTGATAAAAACATACTGCAAACGTTTCGGTCCTCAACTGGTGCCATTTTCAATGCAAATAATAAACCTCAAACAGGTTGACTAGCAACTACGCCATACTGACACAAAAATTCTTTGAACAGGTTTATATGCACTACACTTTAACAAAAAAGTCACTAAACTATAATTTTTACGAAAATTACACCCTATAAAAAGATAAAACAAATTGCAAATATTTCCCCACTAAAGTCGTCATTTTGTATCAAGTTTCCAAGAAGACAGAAACTAAAATACAAGTTTAAAAGCTAGCAGAAGTTTGGCTTCTCTAAATCAAAGTTTGCTGTATCCTCCTTGTTTCTCAACAAAAGGGAGGGGTGTAAAAAAGCTTCTGTTTTATTGTTAGTGACAACATATGCTATTAAAACTTAATATTTTCTGAATCTTGAAGAAATTCCCTCTTGAAAAATACTTAATGTTATATGATATAGGCTAACCTTTAGCAGATAATAACTGATGATATTTTAGGTACTACATTTAACTAAAAAAATTTGGTACCGGTCAGTGCCAGTTAACAAAAAGGTCATGGGCCTCAGAAAGTAGCAAACTGTAGAAAACCTAGGCTTTTTGGTAAGTTTTGACTGATGTACCTTAAAAGCTTATTTCCTTAGCATCATCTAGCGACCATTTCTAAAAAAATTGGTGGAAAATAAAACCTGTAGTGATCTTTGAGGTAAGGGTACTTTAACTTCGAAGACAACTCAACACCTGTTGTGGGGCTAATTCGCATAAAATTTGCATATTCAAACAAAAAAATTATGATGATTAATTATGATTATGACAGTTTTTTGCACTGCCACCTTACGGATATTTTTTTGCTATTCACGTGGTAGCAAAAGAATCTAAATTTCTAGAAATATTACCCTCCACTAGATTTTGTTCTGGTTACACCCTTGCTGTTGCATAATAATGATAATTGTGTAAGTGGGTAATATCATGACATAAAAAAAACTGACAATATTCATTTCTTGCAATGAAAAGTTTTTACAACTTGCCTTTGAGTATTTTAGTCACATCGCTGGGTTGCTAATTTTCCAAAAATTGGGTGGATAACTCAGGTCGCTTTGATAAAAGGTTGGGAGCCACTGTACTAAAATATGGTGAAATACCTCCAAATTTTGTGGGTGATACACAGTACTTCTAAGTTAACATAGTGTAGTGGTAATTGTTAAGCACTTTAAAACAAAAGGTTTGGAGTTTGAAACCCTGCATATTCATCACTGGCATTCATCAGGAAAAGAATTACAAATTTTAAGCGCAGCATTGCACCAGCAAAAAATCTGGCTTGAAAGTGAGAGTAGTGTTAGACATTACAGTGAGTAGTCTACCATCACACACTCACTTCATTAAATGAGTACCTTTGAGCTACACACAAAACGCAGGAAAAAACGTTTGCTTTTTGTACACAGCACTTTTTGCTATTTCAAGCACAGTCAAAAACTCTACTTTATTTAAATTTAAAAGTTGAATTTAAAAATAATCTAAGCCGGTGGTTTAAGAAAAATATTCTTTTTCGTAGTGATTGGAAATAGTAAACAAAAATCCAAATATCCATGAAACACCACATGCTTAGCAAGTTAGGTAAAAAGGAATCAGTCTTTACATAAATGCAGCCACAAGAAAGCATAAGATATGAAAGTGCTCGATAAATTCTAAAGTATTTCAAAATGAACTCCTGCCTAAAATAACACTTGAGGGAGGTGGCATGTTTTTCAACAGCAGAATCGTTCTTACGAGCCTACAATCCCTTTCGGGTAATGTTTAAATTTCAATAATTTTCCTTTTATGTAAATTAATAAACAAAAGCAGGAATTAATACACTCACTCTGCATATACCTAATGACAAAACCAATGAGTTATGATTTAATGTTTAAAGACATGCAAGAACTCATAAATAGAATGGAGACAAACAACGTTAATCAGTCACTGAATATAATATCAAAATTATTCCCATTTAAAACTTCAAAAAAATACTTCAGTCGGTCCAATGCTTTGTTCAGCAATATCCACAACACAATGTTGAGCAGTTTTTGTAATATTTTTTGGCAGCTTCATAAAATTTCAATCATTAGTTTTTGCACATTTGTTAGAAATTTCACACTTGTTCTGGCAGTTAGGCACTTACTAAACTTTTGAAGGATTGAGAGATAAAGAGAAGGGCTCATTAACAGTTGTGCAAAGCAACTTTAACAAAGGAGCTCTTTCTAATCACATGGGCTAATTACGAAAAACAAACCACCACCAGATTTATTGGTCTGTATAGCATAGTACCCATATAGGTGCATGATGTTGCAGGAAAAAAATTTTGTGTTTTGCAGTAACTAAAATGTCAGGAAACATAAAATAAAATGTCAGGAAACAAAATATTGAAAACTCTATCAGTAATCCATTGATCGCTAAGGTACTACACCAGAGCCAACTTACAGCAAAGTTTCATTAAAAGTCAATAGCGATTAATCCATTCCAAGCAGCCTTACTTTTAAGGTATACAGATTCATAAGGTGACTTTTTAAAAAACTGCCAAGCTGATACAGCAAACTTTTTGAAATAGGTACTGTAGCACAATTTAAAAAGTTCACCAACTACGTATTTCTTTATAAAATGTGGAGCTGATCCGATGCTCACCATTGCAAACAACAAAACCTACTTTATCTTTTACTTTTAGGCTAAGCAACCACAAACTCACTGCCACTTACCTTATCTGCTGGTTGTCAAAAATATATCCAAATAGTAAACAAAATTGAAATAATTATGCACAAGATTTAGTGACAGAAGTTTCAACGTTTATTAAACTTAATGCTCAATCTGTTAAAATACAAAAAAATGATAAACAATAGCAGATTTTAGCTCATTGCACACAAGTTAGAGCACTGAGCAGAAATACCACTTTAGCATTCTTTAAGTCAGCAACCGCATGAACAATACAGACCACTCAAAGTAAATGACACCTGATCTGAAGCATCTTTTTAAAACAAAAACTGTAAGCAGACTATACTTTAATCAGCAATGCTAACTTAGGAACCTACTTCTGCAATACATTATAACAACTATTCAATTTCATAGTGTCCTGAAGGTTAATTTTTTGGCTAACAACTACTTTAATTTAGTACATGCCACCACTATGTCAAGTGGTACGTTTTTGATTCATCTGTGAACAAAAGCACTTAAGTTTCCACTTAGACAAAAATGTTTTTCCTGATAAGCTAAACACACCTAATGTTGACCTCGTGCTTAATGTTGGATTTCCACCTGAACACTGTTTTCCAGAAAAAATTCAGTATAGTTCCCACACAAAATGACAATAAATGTGTGTTCCTTTTTTTTACACAAGAAGATCATCACCTTGCCTCACAGGTTAAAAGAACTTGGATACATACTAATTGTTAAAAACTTTTAAAATAGTAATAGGAATCACTGTTTAAGTTACAGCCTTTTGACAGCAAGTTTAAAAAGTACAAATTGAGTCTGATAAACCATAAACGGATATGTCAGCTTCAAAGGCAACAAGGTTGATGCTCAATATGCGATCATAGTCTTATGGTAGGCTACTGCTCGGTGATTTGAGTAATCAGTTAAATTATTTGTACAAATAACCATTAAATGCAGTAGAAATAAGCTGTGTTCATTTATAAGAAATTAAGTGCAAATTTGCAAACAAATGTCTTATGGATTCGCAGTAAAAATTTTTGAGTAAAAAATCCAAGATTATTTTGTATAACTCTTTTTAATTTGTATAAATTCTAATAAATTTTCTATAAAAATTCTAAACAAACAGTTTTTCTAATGAGAAAGAAACCGTAAAAAGGAATTCAACACAACACAGCCACAGAAAAGCAAAGCAAGTTATTTACATGCAACATCAAATTGCTCCTGATTTTCAAGTAAATTTCAACCTAAAATTATGCATGTAAAATATGGCCAATTTTTCTACATCAGAAAGCATGTTTGAAGTCCTACAGACATCTTTGCTAATGCTTGAATTTTTATAATTTGTATTTTTTATAATTACAATATTTTGTGTAAATTCATAAACAAATGCAAGAATTCAAACAACTACTTTAATTTTCACTGAAAATTTTCAGCTGCAATGTAGAGAGTGTTGTGTTAAATTTTGAACTAAAGCTGCAATTACTTTACATGTTACTCTCACGAGCATTTTCACTCTTACTGTTTTCTATTTTGTCATTTGGCAGTGAAATTCAATGATTTGGGAAATAAGAAAGCAAGCACAAAAGTGCAAGTGAATTTTATGACGAAATTTGCGTGGACAGTAAATACAGCTAAGAATGAGGTCTGATCTTAACATTTTGCCACCCCAAACAACAAGAAAAGCCTTGGAGTTTTACTTGAAAATTTTAAGACATGTAAGGATCCACTACTGAATGAGAACAAGGAATACGAAAAGACTTATCAGCTTATATACTAAAGAAATAACAAGATCAACTAATTTCTATTTACATTTTCCAAAAACTATTTAGGTTGGTATAATGCTTTGTTTAGCAATTTTCTCAAACTTATGTCTTGTGATTTTCCTAAAATATTAACTGGCTGTTATAGTATATTTATTAGCAATTTCACACTTGTCTTTGCAAATCCAAACTACTAAAATTTTATGCTGCCTTTGTAATTATTGATACACTAAAATAAACAGCATGGGAAGCACAGCGCAACTAGGAAACAGGAAAATGATTGTCAACTTTCTCAGTTTCCTACCATCTCTAAAAAGTCCCAATAGTAAATAGTATGCATCACAAATTAAGAGAGGAAAAACAAATGGGGTACAATGCTTAAGATTAAATATAGGGGCACTAAAAGGAGAAAGGCAAAAGAAAGAAAAATGTGCAAACCAACACTGAATGATTGGTAGTACTAATACAGTAGGCGCCACTTAATATGACCACCTTGGGACAGACCATTTTGGTCATAATATCCGAATGGTCATAAAAACCGAAGTTGCCATAAGTGCACCTGAATCGATGCTGTAAGCCACAAGAAGTCCAAATACCATCAAATTCACCATTTAACCGAAGTAACAGTGTGACGTTGGCAGTAAAACAAAGTACAGTACTGTAACAGTACAAGTGACAGTAAAACTAAGTACAGTATGTAACAATATATATAAGCAGTGGTAAATCATAACAAAGTAAATAACAGTTCAAGTAACGTTTAATCAAAGTAACATATCAAAGCACCGCAAAACAAATTCAAAATGTTACGCATGTATGTTAGTTAGTTTTAGGTGCAAAAACCTCGGTAATGTTCTGCTGAACAAGATCTTTTCGCAAAAAATCACGAATTTGTCCAGCAAAAGTATCAAACTCTTCCATTGACGGAAAACCCTTCGTTTCCACGCCTATGCAAAGTTGATCAAGCATTTTTCTCATGTCAGCATTCTGTGGTATGGGCACAGGATCAGGTTCTTTGGGCTCTTCTTCATCTTCACTTTTAACAATTTCAGAATGTGCTGTGTACCTCGCAACAATTTCTTGTTCTCGTTCTTAAATTGTTTCTTCTGTGGGAATTTCAACATCGTTGTCAATGTCTACCCACTGCAAAAAGTCATTTTCAGTCATGTCAGCTGGAGCTGGAGGCATGTCAACATCTTCTGCATCTTCCACTGCTCTGTCCTGAACTTTGGTCTTGAATTTTGCCTTTCCCCTGCAGTTTTGAACGCATTTTGCTGTAACTTTCGCCCACGATGTTGCCAGAATATGCATTGCATCCAAAACGAAAATTTTCCTTGCGATTTCATTAGCCATTTTGGTGTCTCCTTCCACAGAATCATCTATCTTCTCGATAATCCTACAACAAATTTCGTGGTGTGCATATGCTTTCCAGGCCTTAATTATGCCCATGTCACATGGCTGGATTAATGATGTTGTGTTTGATGGTAGAAACATCATTTGGATCTGTTTCAGCAGAACATCTACATGTGCAGAGCAATTGTCCACCAGCAGCAGAATTTTCTTAATTTGTTTGCAAAGCTGGAGATCCCAGTTCTGCAGCCAATTCGTCCTGAGAGAACCTGTATTTCATTGGATATGTCTTGACATTTTTGAAACAACGTGGCTGTTTAGATTTTCCAATGACCAACAGTTGCAATTTTGAGCCGGCCATATTGTTGCACACTAGAACAGTTACAAGATTTTTAGCCACTTTTATGCCCCTTTCAAATTGCTTCTTGCTCTTTTCAACATACATCGAGTCAGGCAGTGCATGGAAATAAAATCCCGTCTCATCAGCGTAGTAGATGTTGTCTGGACCATACTTCTCAATTAATTCAGCGACATTGTTTTCAGTCCAGGCATTTGCTGCTTTCCCATCTGCTTCTTTGAACTCACCCTGTACTTTACCCAGCCACTCCAATCCATATCAAACTTTCCAGTGATGAAACCGTCCTTCTGTAGCTGAGAAGTCATCGTACCCCATCTGTTGAGCTAACTGCTCTGACTTCTGCCTCAAAATTGGACCATTAACTGTTACACCTCTCAACTTGGCGAACATGTACCAATCATACAGTTCGTCGTCCACATCTTCATTTTTTCCAGTGCGATGTCATTTTCTGTTGTTACCACATTGTTCAGCAACTTCAGCCCATATCTTGGCCTCATTTTGAATCGCAATTTGCAAAAATCCATGTTTCACCTTCAATGCTTCTGCCGCTTTCCTCTTGCTCATCTTGGGCAGCTTTTTAAATTGCTCAAGAAGTTCAAGTTTTTCTGATGCTGTAACATCTGTCAAAGCTCTTTTCAGGAACATGTTGCTCAAGCTGTAAAACGTTTTTGGTCGATTTCAAACAAAGAATACAGTATGACTGTGTTAGTAAATCTACGTCATAGCAATGTGACTGTTTCATCATTGAGACCCGGACAGAGCACACACTACAGCGTACACGCAGCATGCATGCATATAGAAACATGCATGTTGAAAAGGCAAAGTTATAAGTGTGTGGCGGGAAAAAATACTGTACTGTAATAAGAGAGATGGAGATTATGTTGGTCGTACTATCCAAAATTTGGTCATATTAAACGGAGAATTTTAAATGGAGAAATTCTGAACCGTATCAAATTGGTCACAATAAGCGGCTGGTCATATTATCCGTGGTCATAATAAGCGGTGCCGACTGTACTATGTTAAAAAAGATGGAAAAGGCAGAAATAGCTGAGCTTTTTTTTAAGTTAAATAAGTAGGAAATATGCATCTTATCTATGTCACAAAAGATGGGAGATGATCAAAAAAGCAAAAGTAAGAAAAGATGGATAGAAAACTAGATTCAGTTGATCAATAGAAAATAAATTTAATTTATGCTAGAAAAACAAAAAATAAGTTCAAATGAAAGTTTTTTCTAAATTGCTGTTTTTTAAGTCTTACTTTCTGCATTTTCCTACTTCCTGCCTGTACGTGTTTTCCCCAAAATACAGTGAAATTCCATCAAAAGATAAGACAACACCAATCCATGAAAACTCAGATTTTCAAATTTATAATGTAATGTCAAATTACTAAAATCACGAAAATTCTTTCTACAATAAGGAATCACTAAATCATAAAAAAAACTGCTAACAACACAAATCTGAAAATCACACAAGTAAGCAGTTTACTAAAGTTGATAAAAACTGAAAATATAACCACCTAAATAAGTAAAATAATTAACTAAAAATAGTTAAGCATTTTTGCAAATTTCTGTGATTTTCGTAATTGAGTCAGTGCCTTTTCCCTCATCTGTAAGAATTAATTTTGCAAAGAGTAACACTAAAATATGGAATTTTATATAATTACAGGAGTTTTTATGAAAGTACAAAAAATACCACATGAATCACATAAACATGGAACTTTATAGAAATGCTTAGTTTGAATTAACTCAATTATCTAATTTTACTCAATCAGGTACTATTACTTTTAGTTTATTTCATATTTCTGCAATTTCCATACTTCTTTAGTTAGTAGTTTTTCCATAATTCCAAACAGTGATTCTTTTTTTAAAAGAAATTTTTTTATTTTTGCAATTTTGTGTTTCATGGGAATTTTCGCCAATGATTCTATAATTCAATATGAATTTTAACAGCTCTGTAATTCCATAAATTTTCCTTATTTCAGTGTTGCTGTTTCTACATTGTTTCTGCATGCCCAAAGGATGTATTAAACATGACTCACAAATAAGCAATTATAAAATTGATAATTTAGATAAATAATACAATTTTATTCTTTCTTGAAATTAAATAGATCGCAACTCAGGGCAATTCTTGCTCACTGGATATTGTATATCTTGCCTTATGTTTTAGGTTCAGGACCAACAAATGAAACTAGTGAAATATATGACCAGCTGATCAAACAAATAACTAGTTGCTTTCCATCAATTTATGACTGCTGTGAAATAAGCATCTAAATAATAGCCAGTGCTAAGTTAGTTTCAACTGTCTATTTTTTCAATAAAAACTTGACCACTTTTGCAACTGTCATATGATCAAACCACCAAATATTTATCAGGGGTAAGGCTTTGGATTGCTGGCAAGCGCAGGTTAAGCAATACAGCCCTAACTTCTTTCAGTTGAGTGACAATACATGTTGCATCCCAAGATAACTGGTGTTTCAGTATGATGCATCAAGAGGTTCCAAAAATGATGGTTAAAACTAGAAGAATAACAATACCCATTGGTCTAACAAATTAGTAATATAATGAACTTATAACAGTGGCAACTGTGCTTACATGCTACCAGCTAACTAGGTGTATTCATTGAAAGAGATTAAAATGCAGAAATCTGAAGTAAGTGTTCATACAATTAGTCTCTACTGAAACAGGGAAATTTGCATTACAAATCAGCATTTAGGTAGGGGTTAGGCCAGAGTTGGAGTCGGCAAATTTTATTAGAAAATGGTTATTTTGCTCTTGAGGGCATTTAACCCATGGAATCTATTTTCCCACAGAACATTTGTATGTTTTTAAATAACCACATTTGCTATAATGCACACAGTGACACTGTGGTATAGTGGATAGTGTTGCTGTCATTGAATGTTATGGATACAGGTTTAAGTCATTGCAGGCAAGGTACCTTGATAAAGGCAGTGCACACTGGGGGGGGGGTTCCGATATGTGAACATATGGGAAAGTGTACACTGAGAATAAAAGTTTTGTCAAGTTATGTGTTTCATATGTCATAAAAATTGACTAATCACAAATGTTTAACACCAAAATGCTATTAATGGCAAAGTACTATAGTTGCTGCCATACAACATAAAGATTACGATCACAATTAGCACCAATTAATGAAATTCTCCAAAACTTTTTTGTTTTAGTAGGATCCCAAGGTTGGTGTTAAAATTATGCAATTGACAACAGTCTGGGGAATTCTGCAGAATTTTCATGTTCTGGTGGTATCTGCACACACTACCACTGCTCAGCAACACCAATTATTGGCATATGACAACTAAAGTTTATAATTAATGCACATCCACAAGTAGGCCTAATATGGCATGTTCTGCAATATGCATAATAAAGAATAAAAATTAGGATTTGCATTAGAGTAAGCATTAGGATTAGTTTGCCCAACTCTTAACAACCGAAACATGATGATTCTCATGAAAATTGGAAAAAGCACCAACTAAATTACAGAAACTGCAGATACTTTATATGGAAATACATGGAAATTTTCTGGAAAATACCTGGAAATCCTTTACAAATATTTCTCAATTTAATTATCTTATTTTACTCACTTGGATGGGTTATATTATCAGTTTTTATTGACTTGCACAAATTTTCATACTTTGGCCTCTTCCATGGTTTTTAGTTAGGCAGTAACTATTTTGCTGTCATTGGCCTTTTACTCTTGTAAGCTATTTTGCAGCTTAACATTTGTGATAGGAACCCATTTCAATAACAAATAAAAACATGACTTTTGTTTGTTTTGTATTGGTTTATTTCCAAGATGAATACTGAAAAGATTATATTTTAGTGTACCTCCCCCCCTGTAATGCACAATCCCCTATGCATTTACACTCCCTCCCTCCCCCCAGTATTAACTGCCTTTGTCAAAGTACCCTACCAGCAAAGATTCAAACCCATAACCTTTGCATTTGTAAGCAGCAGCACTATCCACTATACTGCAGCCATTTCTACCAGAATTGAAACAAATATGCTTATTTGAATAACTACAATAATGGCAAAACAGCCTCTAACAGTAATAGCATATCCGATTGAAAGCAAAATAGTCATTTCCTTTTAATAGTTAGACCAAATAGCCTAGTTTTTTCTGTATTTCTGCTAGCTAGTAATTCCTTTTAAAGCATGAATTTCCAGAATTTTTGTAATTTTGCAATGTCCATGATTTAGCAATTCTAGATTTTAATGTGAATTTTCCTATTTCCATAAATCTACATTTTTAAATTGGCAGTGACTATTTTGCCATTAACATTATCTTACCCTTGGAAGCTGTTTTTCCATCAGACATTTATGATTGATCAATTTCAATGATGTATTAAATATATATTTTTTGATCGTTTCTGATTGATCAATTTTAATAATGAATTAAAAAAAGGTAGTGGCTATTTTGCCATCGACGGCATTTTACCCTTGGAGACTATTTTGCCATAATCATTTACGTGTGCTTATATTACCATATTTGCTACATTTCAGCCAGTGATACTGTGGTGTAGTGGTTAGTGCGCTGGTCTTGAGATACCATGAATGCGGGTTCAAATCTCAGCTGGCAGAGCATTGAAAGAAAGGGCAGTGTACACCATAGGGCCAGGTCCGGTATGTAAATGTACGGGGCAGTGTACACTGGAAGGGAGTGTACAGGATGGGGGAGTGCAAAATTTTTTTTGCTACTTTTTTGCAAAATTTTTTTTTTGTACACTGGGGGTGCAAAATTTTTTTAAGTTGTTTTTAAAATTGACCAATCTGAGACAACCAAAAGTCACATGTTTAGTGCATCATTAAGATTCACCAATCACAAATAACTCATGGCAAAGTAGTCTCTGAGGGTAAAATGCCGTCGACAGCAAAATAGCCACTGCCTTAAAAAAATTGCACCTCAGTGTACTACACTTGCCCACAGTGTACACTCCCCCATGCAATCACATACCAAGCCACCCCCTCCAGTGTACACTGCCTTTATCTAGTGTACTCCCCTCCAGTGTATCCTGCCAGCAAATATTTCAACTTGAAATCATCGCATTTCAAGGGAGCTGCACTATCCACTACACCGCAGCATCACTGCAAGAATTCTAGCAAATATGGCTATTTAAACACACATGAATGGTTACGGCAAAATAGTCTCCATGGTAAAATTCTGCCTACAGTAACACAGCCACATACTTCTAAATTTTAGTGAAGGTCCTTACTTTGCATCTAACATATATGGTACTGGTACTATTTAGAAGGACCCACAGACAACAAATGTAACATTAGGAACTTCATGTAGCAATAATTACAGATCACGGGCTTCTGGGCATGCAGCTAAAGTGCTGAAATATATAAAAACTACACCTAAAATTGCACATAAAGGCAATCGATTTAGTACAGCCAATCCAGCCAAATTTAAATGCACTCACTGCTACAGCAAACTTGCCTATCTCAGAATTGCTTACTTTTATTTTTTCTAAAAAGTTTACTCTTTGCATAGCTATAACATTTTTTGACAATCAATAAACTTGTTTTGCTGATACCTGGGTGGATGAGGCCATCTACAAATAGGTGAAACCAACCCATTCCAACTTGGTGATTGGCAAACTTTTTCTTTCAGTTGGGAACGAAGTTGCCAGCTTGAAATTTTCAAAGATCCCTAAAGAGGCCAAAAATCCAAAAATGATTCTTTTTTAAAAAATTCCAAGAATCTGAAATGCTGGACCCCATCGTCTGACTCAGATCGATCCCAAACAAAAACTTTCTTGTGCAAAATATATCAAAAATTCTTTAATTTGAAGTTGATTTCTCCCTCCCCCCAAATAAGGCGGTGTGGGCCCAAATCCTATGAAACATCTGATTTGGAGTTGAACTCCAAAAAAAAATCTTTGCTGAAGATCATCACCAATAAATACCAATTTTATCTTAAAAATCTCAAGATGTTTTCCAACTCATTATACGACCCGGTATTAAAATTCCCTTTATCAATAAACAATTGCTTAAACGTGGTGGTGTGGTCCTCAAACCTGTTTGGGTTAGGTCGAAATGGATATTGGCCTTTCCGAGGGTCCCAATTACCCCGAGCACTCTCCTCATACAAACGATTTTTTTGCCCTCAGCCCTCTGAACGACCGCAGAAGGGAAGCGAGCAGCCTCTCTAAAATTGGACCACCGTTTTCTATGTTGTTCTCCATCTCTCTTCCGTATTTTTTATCCTTTTCTTCTCCTAATGAGCAGCAACGTTCGTCCCAACCTTGGCCCCATCCAGTCCCGTAGCACTCCAACTTCGGGGCCCCCCCCAAAGTAAGCGCAAGAGCCCCTGCGCACAGGTCATATCACTTTAGAGGTGTAAAATTGAAAAGCTGCATTAAGAAAATACACCACAATTTGTACATAAGTAAACAGGCTAGAAATGAGAACTGCCATGAGTTTTGAGTCTATAGAGAAGTAGAGTAGTGATCTACTTAGTTGGATCCATTTTGATCAGGAGCAGCATTGCACCGACCAACCCTTCCAGATCACATTACCAGCATATACTGAACAGGAAAGATGGGGCCAGAGACGTAGCAGCCGCCCCCCAAACCCCCCAATTGGGGGGGGCCCAGGCCAACTTTGGGGGCCCAAGTTAGTCTGAAATTGCTTTTTGGCTACGTGACTATTTTCAGTTCAGCAGACTTGTTTACAACCGATTTAAACTGTAGGAAGAAATTGGCTTGTGACATCATAAGTGAATGCTACGTGATTTTATCTCACAGAATCTAGAATATTTCGATTGATTTTCTGGTAGAATCTTGAATATTCGATTGACGTAACAATGCCGTTGTTACGCAACAATCATAGAATGGTCTGGAATTCTGTTTGGCAATAAATACCGGGACAATATATATACACTGCAGAGTGCAAATAAAGTATTTTATCAGTCCCGTAGCACTCCAACTTCGGGCCCCCCCAAAGTAAGCGCAAGAGCCCCTGCGCACAGGTCATATTACTTTAGAGGTGTAAAATTGAAAAGCTGCATTAAGAAAATACACCACAATTTGTACATAAGTAAACAGGCTAATGTCAGAATAAAGCATGCCGATACCGAAGGTGCAAGTCATAAAAAATTCGGCACCGATGCCAGAGTTCAGTAGGACATTTATGCAGACACTGCAAAACGAAAGCAATGACACTGAAAAACATGAAAAAGTTATAAAAACACAGTATCATTTAAATAGTCTAGAGCGAACCTTTTTGTTCGCAAATGCTGTTATGACATTGTCATAATCAAGAGATCGGGCGCAGTCATTTTCGATTGACAACATGGCTAATGAAGATAGTCTACTGTCTGTCATAGACGTTCTATTAAAAGTTTTGATCAGTTTCAATTTGCTGAAGCTTCTTTCAGCGCTGGCAACAGTCACGGGGCAAGTTAGTAAGATTCGAAGTGCGATGTACACATTCGGATACAATTCAAATAAATGAGTCTTTAGAAGATAGTTCAGAAAGTCTTGAGCCGTATTGAGATTGCGTTTTTTTTGTAAAATTAAAACAAACCGCTGTAGCTCAGCGCTCATTTCATCAGAATCAATGTCACCGAACTTTTTTTGGAACTCTTTACAGCAAGTAAGAAGAGCATTTTCTTGTTGCACAAGCAAAAGTTTGTCTCGTGTGTACAAAAACGAAAAGGCGGAAGAAACCTCACGTAACAAATTAAAGCGCTCCTTTATTGACATAATAGCCTGGTCTACTAATGGATAGAAAAAGTTGCTTTTAAATTTCAGTTCAGGAGTAGCTCGTTGTTCCTCTTCACCTTGGTAATCAAACAATCTTCTTTTCTTTCCACTTCTTGACGGAGGAAAAGAAGGATCAATATCCAATTCCTGTGCTATTTCAACAGCAGATGTTGCGGCACTGTCATAACCCGTTGTGCGATAGTTTTGCAAAAACTTTTCAGTTGCCTGGATTTCCGTTTCCATTGTATGAAGGGAGAGTCCGTTCCATACGATTGAAGAATCTTGCTTGCTTTATTGACTTGGAATAGGATATCATACCAAATAAACACCGACAAAAGAAAACTCCATTTTGATAAATGAGCTATCAACGATTATGTTTCTGAGGCAGCTCTTCCATCTTTTCTTTCTATGGAAATGGCTTCCAAGTCTTTCAGTGCCAGCAACACCTCTTTTAAATTGTATCGAAGAGGTTTGATGCATTTAATTTTGCTTTCCCAACGAGTATCAGATTGTAACTTTATGGACAGCTCCACATGTTTCTTCAAAATTTCCCAACGCTGAGCAGAGGAAGAAAACAGCACATACAACTTTGTAAGTACTCCAAAAAATGTCAATGCTTCCGTCGATGAATTAGCACTGTCAACAACAACTAAGTTAAGGGTATGGTTTGCACAGGGCACGTAAACAGCTTTGGGATTGATGTCTAGCATTCTTGCTTGGACCCCAGAATGTTTTCCTTTCATGTTAGCACCATTATCGTATGACTGACCTCGACAATCAGACAATTCGAGTTGCAGTTCGGTCGCTTTTTCTAAGAAAGAGTCCAACAAGCCTTTCCCAGTACTGTCACTTATTCTCAAGTAGCCAAAAAATGTTTCTTTAACAACAGCAGTTTCTTCATTACATAGTACATAACGGAGAATGACAGACATTTGTTCATGATGTGACATATCTGGAGTGCAGTCCAAAATTATAGAAAAATATTTTGCCAATTTCAATTGCTGTAAATTTTCTTTTTCAACTTCTGTCGCTAGCAATTCAATTAGTTCATTTTGTATGGTAGGACTCAAATAGTGATCTTTAGTGTTTTTATTCTTGATTCTGTCTTGAAGCTCTTTTAGGATCGGATCTCTTCTTGCCAAAAGCTCAAATATATCCAGAAAATTTCCATTGTGAGGAGATCCTAAGACTTCTTCAGATCCTCTAAAAGCAAGATTCCTTTCCGATAGAAACAAGGCAATGTCGATAAGTCTCTCTAAAACATTTCTCCAAAAACGTCTTTCATTGAAAAAAATATTCATCTCGCGTTTGTCGATAGTGGATGAATTTCTTATCCCTTCAGCTAGCAACATCCATTGACTGCAGCATTCTTGGTGGGAAATGCCGTTTTCATGGTCTTTCAGTTTTTTCGAAAAACCCTCTCATGTATTTATGCCACTACAAAAGGGGCTTAGTGTTTTTCCAAATAGCTTACAACAAAAGCAAAAAACTTGATCTGATTCCCCAGAATAAACTAGCCACGACCGTGAAACACTTTCACCATTACGTAACACACGTTTATAATGGTTGGAGGAAAAACGTCGCCTTGGAGTTGTGTTATTATATGGAAAATTCATTATTAGTTGATGTGGTCCACGCTTTACTATATCACATCGTTGAGCATCAGAAATACTTTCAGGCCATTTACATGGGTCATCAGGGATAGGGGTAAATTGAGATTCAGATATTTTTGATATTGAAGGTTGCGTATTGGCAGGTAAATCACAACTTACATTTTCTGGAAATTCACAATCACTTTGATGCTGATCGTCATAGTCTTCTTTTTCTTGTACACTATAGTTTTCTTCAACCCTCTCGGTACTAGTGCCAGGTCTACTCTGCTCAGTAATCTTGAAAAAATCTGTCATCTTGGGCAATTTCGCTACAGCATCTCGAGCAGTGGCTGCTTCTTTTCTCTTTGAGCACCACTTTTTGAACGTTTCATTCTATACAATGTCAATAAAATACAGAGACGTAGCAGCCGCCCCCCAACCCCCCTAATTGGGGGGGCCCAGGCCAACTTTGGGGGCCCAAGTTAGTCTGAAATTGCTTTTTGGCTACGTGACTATTTTCAGTTCAGCAGACTTGTTTACAACCGATTTAAACTGTAGGAAGAAATTGGCTTGTGACATCATAAGTGAATGCTACGTGATTTTATCTCACAGAATCTAGAATATTTCGATTGATTTTCTTGTAGAATCTTGAATATTCGATTGACGTAACAATGCCGTTGTTACGCAACAATCATAGAATGGTCTGGAATTCTGTTTGGCAATAAATACCGGGACAATATATATACACTGCAGAGTGCAGATAAAGTATTTTATTGACATTGTATAGAATGAAACGTTCAAAAAGTGGTGCTCAAAAGAGAAAAGAAGCAGCCACTGCTCGATCTGGGGTCCAAGCAAGAATGCTAGACATCAATCCCAAAGCTGTTTACGTGCCCTGTGCAAACCATACCCTTAACTTAGTTGTTGTTGACAGTGCTAATTCATCGACGGAAGCATTGACATTTTTTGGAGTACTTACAAAGTTGTATGTGCTGTTTTCTTCCTCTGCTCAGCGTTGGGAAATTTTGAAGAAACATGTGGAGCTGTCCATAAAGTTACAATCTGATACTCGTTGGGAAAGCAAAATTAAATGCATCAAACCTCTTCGATACAATTTAAAAGAGGTGTTGCTGGCACTGAAAGACTTGGAAGCCATTTCCATAGAAAGAAAAGATGGAAGAGCTGCCTCAGAAACATAATCGTTGATAGCTCATTTATCAAAATGGAGTTTTCTTTTGTCGGTGTTTATTTGGTATGATATCCTATTCCAAGTCAATAAAGCAAGCAAGATTCTTCAATCGTATGGAACGGACTCTCCCTTCATACAATGGAAACGGAAATCCAGGCAACTGAAAAGTTTTTGCAAAACTATCGCACAACGGGTTATGACAGTGCCGCAACATCTGCTGTTGAAATAGCACAGGAATTGGATATTGATCCTTCTTTTCCTCCGTCAAGAAGTGGAAAGAAAAGAAGATTGTTTGATTACCAAGGTGAAGAGGAACAACGAGCTACTCCTGAACTGAAATTTAAAAGCAACTTTTTCTATCCATTAGTAGACCAGGCTATTATGTCAATAAAGGAGCGCTTTAATTTGTTACGTGAGGTTTCTTCCGCCTTTTCGTTTTTGTACACACGAGACAAACTTTTGCTTTTGCAACAAGAAAATGCTCTTCTTACTTGCTGTAAAGAGTTCCAAAAAAAGTTCGGTGACATTGATTCTGATGAAATGAGCGCTGAGCTACAGCGGTTTGTTTTAATTTTACAAAAAAAACGCAATCTCAATACGGCTCAAGACTTTCTGAACTATCTTCTAAAGACTCATTTATTTGAATTGTATCCGAATGTGTACATCGCACTTCGAATCTTACTAACTTGCCCCGTGACTGTTGCCAGCGCTGAAAGAAGCTTCAGCAAATTGAAACTGATCAAAACTTTTAATAGAACGTCTATGACAGACAGTAGACTATCTTCATTAGCCATGTTGTCAATCGAAAATGACTGCGCCCGATCTCTTGATTATGACAATGTCATAACAGCATTTGCGAACAAAAAGGTTCGCTCTAGACTATTTAAATGATACTGTGTTTTTATAACTTTTTCATGTTTTTCAGTGTCATTGCTTTCGTTTTGCAGTGTCTGCATAAATGTCCTACTGAGCTCTGGCATCGGTGCCGAATTTTTTATGACTTGCACCTTCGGTATCGGCATGCTTTATTCTGACATTAGCCTGTTTACTTATGTACAAATTGTGGTGTATTTTCTTAATGCAGCTTTTCAATTTTACACCTCTAAAGTAATATGACCTGTGCGCAGGGGCTCTTGCGCTTACTTTGGGGGGGGCCCGAAGTTGGAGTGCTACGGGACTGATAAAATACTTTATTTGCACTCTGCAGTGTATATATATTGTCCCGGTATTTATTGCCAAACAGAATTCCAGACCATTCTATGATTGTTGCGTAACAACGGCATTGTTACGTCAATCGAATATTCAAGATTCTACAAGAAAATCAATCGAAATATTCTAGATTCTGTGAGATAAAATCACGTAGCATTCACTTATGATGTCACAAGCCAATTTCTTCCTACAGTTTAAATCGGTTGTAAACAAGTCTGCTGAACTGAAAATAGTCACGTAGCCAAAAAGCAATTTCAGACTAACTTGGGCCCCCAAAGTTGGCCTGGGCCCCCCCCAATTGGGGGGTTTGGGGGGCGGCTGCTACGTCTCTGGCCCCATCTTTCCTGTTCAGTATATGCTGGTAATGTGATCTGGAAGGGTTGGTCGGTGCAATGCTGCTCCTGATCAAAATGGATCCAACTAAGTAGATCACTACTCTACTTCTCTATAGACTCAAAACTCATGGCAGTTCTCATTTCTAAATTTGTTCTCCTTGTTGTGTCTCTGCTTAATCTAAATGGTTTAACATCTACCAACACTATGTTTTCCCCTTCGGGCTCCTCCAGCTTGTATACCTCCACTGTTTATCCTGGTCCATTTGGCTTTCTTTGCCAATACAGTGCTACCGCACCCTACCTCATCTTCAAACCTTCTAGTCTAGTCTAGTTCTGGCCTCTTCGTATCTCCTACCTTGCATCTTCCCCGCACCTCATGTCTGTTGCTATTTTCCTATGTCTTCTGCTTCCTTTTCCCCCTTACTCGGTTAGGATTTCTCAATAACTTTCCGGAAGTCTTAGACCCAGGGGCACTAAACCACTATACTTTGTCTCGCCTCATCTCGTTGACCTTATTTGTATTTAGGAATCTAACCTTAACTCATCTTCCTCTTTCCGGATCCTGAATTCTCTGCTCTGCTATTTGATTTCAATAACTTCCGGTCTGGCATTCTTTTTCCTGATAACCTACCAGCCAGCGATGGTGCTATCATTTTTTTCAGGCAGGGCCTATATCAATCTCTGAACTTTCTTCCTTCTCTCTCATCTCACTTGACCCCAACTCCAACTATGTAGGGAACAACATCTCACAAAACAACTCCTCCTCGCTTTCTTTCCTTAATGTTTATGTTCCCCTATTCGCTCCTTTTCGACGGATAGCAGAACCGGCTCCTTTTCTTTCTACGTTTTTCCCTCCTCCAGAAATCTTTTTACCCAGGGGGATTTCAACTGCCATCACACTCTTGGGGACTCAAAAGGTACTTCTGATCACTATGGGGAAGAAGTATTTGATTGGATCATTTTCTCTAACCTCTTTCTACTCAATGACCCTGACACGCAAACTCTTCTCCATCAATCCTCTGGCAGTCGCTCCTCGATCTTCTTTCTTCAATTTTCAGAAAGCTTATTGGGATGACATTGTTTTTTACTTCGACTCTCACTTCTGTAGATAAATACTCCTCTCTTTTCTCTACTGTTGCTCTCTTCACTTCTTTGGCACTGAATGTGGCCAAACTTTCCATTTCTTTTGTCCCCAGCAAGCTCCAACCTCAAGCCAGGTAATCTGCTTAAGTGCAAGAAGTAGTTTGTGAAAGACGTAAGAATTTTGATGCCGCTCATAGAAGTCATTAGACTAATTACGTTTACATCTCTGCTTCCCGACATGCCTCGTCTGTTGTCGCCAAAATCAAAGCTGAGGCATGGCAAGCAACTAGCTCATCTTTCTCTCCGAAATCTACCCATAAATCTGTGTATTCTCTTCTTATTTTTGTCGCTGGCTCTTCTTCCTCCTTCCCTAACTGTTCCTCTCCCAGTGAGTCGGCTTCGGTCTTCGCCGACTACTTGAGATCTCACTTTTCTGTCTCCCAGCCAAAGGCCCGGCGTAGTAAAGCCACTGGCTACCTTTCTAAGCTCCGCCGAGCCACAGAACTTCTGGAGTCTCATTTCTCTTTTTGCTCCCCCTTCTCCCACGCTGAATTTTTCGCGGCTGCCACAAACCTTTTTTTGTCCACTGCCGCTGGCCCAGACAAAGTAGCCTACCCCATGCTAAAGCACCTTCCTCGCTCTGGCAAGGATTTTCCTCTACATATTTTCAATCTTTCCTGGTATTTACATTCCTTTCTTTTGATCTGCAAAACATCTTTTGTTATTCCAATTCATAAGATCTATAAACCTCTCGGCTCGCTTGTTTCCTTCCGGCCCATCCTTCTCACCTTCTGCGCATCAAAGCTTTTGAATGCATCATTCTATCATATCTACTCTTCTTTCTGGAGTCTAACTTTATTCTCTCTCCCCACCAAGCCGGTCCTGCCCTGGACGGTCTACTCTTGATCAAATTCTTTACCTTTCTCAATCTACATCGAATAAATTAAACAAACCCCAAGTCTGGCTCTCAGACGATTCTTGCTGTAATTGACTTTTCTAAAGCTTTCGACTCTGTCTGGCACCACGCGCTTTTCCAAAAATTTATTTCGGCTGGCCTCCTTCCTTGCTAAGCTCGTTGGACTCGGCATTTCCTTTCTGATACATGCGCTTGCGTAGTTTTTCAAAATCATAAAAGTCGTTCCTTTCGAGTCTGTCGAAGTGTGACGCAAGGATTTGTTCTTGGCCCTGCACTTTTCTCTCTTTTCATCAATGATCTTCTTGCCTTTCTGTCTTCTTGGGTCAGCTGTTATCTTTATTCTGACGATCTGGGCATTTGGCCCTCTTCCCCCTCGGCCCCTATTGCGGTGAAGGCTACACAAGAAGCTTTGACTCGACTGAAAAGCTGGTCTGAGGACCGATGTTTTCCTGTTAATCCGAACTTCTTTTTCTCAATGGATCTCCACCAAGCTAACTTCTATCCCTACCTCCTCTTAGTCAACTCCCCTCTCCGTTTCAATCCAATTTTAACTTTTCTTGGTATCACTTTCAACCGCACTCTTTCCTTTTCTAAACATGTATCTTCGCTGAAGGCCAAGTTTTTTCCTGGTCTCAAGGCCTTACGCTGTATCTCTGCTTCCTTATGGAGCCCTTTTAAGAAGTTTCTCTCTCTTCTGTAAAAAGCCTTTCTTCGGCCCCTTCTCAAGTAGGCTATACTTCACCCTGATGGTTTCCTTTTTCTTTGGGTTACCAACTTAGCCAAATTGGAACGCCTCCACCGAGCGGCTAGTTGCGCCATCACCGGCTGCCTCTCGTCCTCCCCTATTTCTTTTCTTCTCTTTGGGTTTTCTCTACTTCCTCCACGAGTCACCCTGAATCATTTCGCTCTGTCATCTTATGTGCGGGCCCTTCGTCTCCCATACTCCTTTCCCATCTTAGGTTTGGCCAGGCTTGGAGTGAAACCAAGACTCTGCAAATCCTCCTGGAGAGCTTTCACGACCATCGCCCGCTCATGCTTTCTACTACTTCTTCAAAGGAGGCTTTCTGTACTTGCCCTCCCTCTCCTCCTTAGAACCTGTCTTCCTTCACTGCGGAGTCCATCCTTTCCTCTCCCTGTTCTCGCTTCGATCACCCTCTCTCTCGCCACAGTGTGGCTCTCGCTCACGTTGACTTTCTCCCATCTTACTACCTAGTAATTGGCACGAATAAATCTGTTCCTTTTGCCTTTGGCAAAAGTGGCTCTGGTGTACTTACCAACTGCTCACCCAAAGGCATTGGGGCCACCCTTTCCTTTTCGGAAGCTCCTGTTTGCTAAAGTTTTTCCACTTGATCCTGCTCTATTTTGCAAGCTCTCCAATGACCTCGACAACACAAGCTTTCTCTTTCTTCCTCCTCCTCTCAGACTGTTGTTTTGTTCTCGCCACTCTGTCCTCTCCTTCATCTTTCCTTTTCCTCCATCTTTCTCGCAGATCTGGCAGAAACTTGTCTTCTTTTTTCTCCCCATCTATCAGGCTGCAATGAGTTTCCGAACACATTTCTGCCGAGAAAGGACGCTGCTGAAGAGCTGGTCAGACGGGGATGACTACTCGAGCCCTCTGCAGTCCCTTGCATTTTCTCTTTTTTTCGTTTTCTTTCTTCCCTTTTTTTCTGACTGGAGGCATACTGTTTCATCTAAATTTTTAGAACACATCTAAATTATTCCTTCGGAACACAGGTTCCTCGTCAAGCACGCTGTTCCCTCTTTCGTCTTTGTTGCAACGAATATAATCTTCTGTTAAGCTCTTATCTCACTAGGATTGGCAGAATCAAGAATCTTTTATACAGCGCCTGTGGAAATTCCCGAGGTGGGCACTTCCGCAAATCGGTCCGCAAATCCGCAAACTGTGGACTCAAGTTTCTATTTGCGGATTTGCGAACCTAATTTCCTACCGCAAATATTTGCGGAATTGCGGTGAAAAATTGAAATTTAAGCAATAGGCAGTGCTGCCTGATCCGCGGTAAAACCGCTTGGAAAATGTGGACGCTCTTATTTTCTGGGTTGGAGGTTAACGTCCGGGAGTTGATGACCTTTTTTTTTTTTGGAGGTCAACGACTGGTCGATGGCAAAATTTGACCTCCAATAATGTGGTCAAAGTTTGCGGAAGTGCAATGTGCATTTGCGGTTGCGGAAGTGCGAAAAGTCACCGCAAACCTATCGCAAACTTGCGGATTTGCGGTTGCGGAACACCTCTAGCAGTTTTGCGGAATTGAGTGTAAATTTGCGGTGCCCAGCTCTGGGAAATTCCGACTCAGAACACCTCTCATCTCATTCTGCTCTGTCCAGCTACGGCCTCTTGGCGCTCTTTGACGACTCTATGTCTCTCTCGACCTCTGTTTCAGGCCCTGCTGAGTTGCCTGACTTCTTAGGCTTTATGGTTTTTTGCCATGCCCCCATCTTTTGGAAGGGGTCGGATAACCTCAACAACAACAGCAACATGCTCCAACCTACTGGACTACATTTTGGACTTAATTTTAAAGCACTTTTTTTTTAAATTCTAACGTGTTTGTGTAGTAAAGGTGTTGTTCTAGCTTGCGACCTCGTAGTATTCTCGCAATTACGACTCATCATGGGGAAAACCCCGGTGTTGGGAAGACTCGAATCAATGACTCGAGTCGAGTCGTGGTAAAAGAAGACTTGACTTGAGTCGAGTCATTTTCAGGAATTGATTCACCACCAGTGACTCGAGACTCGATTCCAAAACTCGACTAGTCTACTAATAATAAAATTATTTGCAGAAAAAATCTTTTGTCTTGAAAAGTTTGATTTCTAAAAAAAAGTACCTTAAAAATTTATGTGTTTAAAAATAATTTTTTGCACACCAACTACTTGTGGCGTACGGAGCAGGGCTTCTATGCATGCGACTCCAAAGAAAAGTGATATCTCATGAATAAGTAAATTTGCGTTGTAGGCTTAGTTTTATATATAGTTTCTGTAATCAAATAAAATGAAATTTATTCCAGTTATAAACACCTCAACACTCTGTTTCGCCTAAAGCGGCTCATCAGGAGGTAGTTCTAAAACACAACACTGGCATAAGATGAAATTCAAAATTAATAAATAAATAGAAATCAAAATTAAATTAAATAAATAGAAATTGAAATTAAATCGAAATAATAAAAAAACAATAATAATAAATAATAAAAAAATGAAAAAATTAAAAGAAATTAAAATTTAAAAAAAATTGACTGACTACGTAGTTTCTGTAATCTGTTGCTTTTGTACTGCCGTGATTATGTAATTTGTAAAACTAAATTGTCTAAAGCCCTAAACTTGCTTTTTAAGTCTGGGCTGTTTTTCGCAATAGATCTTTTTTCTTTCGCATTTAGATTGGTTAACAGACACGCCTCTCACGTCACAATGGTTCTTCTTCGTCGTTTGAGCTATTTGTTGTTAGCTGTGTGCATGAAAATGTATATATAGGCCACACTGCGTTAGCGCTCACGCTCGGTTTGCAAGTCTTCAATTAGACTGGGGCCACCACGACAGTAGACCGCTTGGCCCCAACACCTGTCTGCCACATGAAAACGGAGGTGTTTCGTAAAGTGTCTTGCCCAAGGACACAACAAGGAAGCTTGCCGGCTTGTTCTCCACACTATACCTATTTGCTGAGCGCCAAGCAGGGAAGCTGTGAATATTATTTTTAAAAGTCTCTTAGAATGACTCGACTTGGGGAATAAACCCCAGGTCTACCGACTACGAAGCGGATGCTCTCGCCACTACGCCATCTTTATGTGGCAGACAGGTGTTGGGGCCAAGCATTCTACTCGTCGTGGTGACCCCAATTTAAATGAGACTTGCAAACCGAGTGTGGCCTATATATACTGTACATCTTCCTGCATAAAGCTCACAATAAATAGCTCAAAGAACGAAGAAGACAATGGTTTATGACGTGTTTAAGTTAAAGAGTAATCAAGTAAATCTTGTTTCTTCTCGAAGATTTTTGATTGCCGGTTACGTAATTTATTAGCGGTGTTTTTTCCTTTGTAAAGTGATGTTGTTTAGCCATTTTCTGGAATCTCATTTCATTCATATATAAGGCGGCGAGATTTTTACGCATTCAGTGGAGTAGAGTGAGTAGAGTAAAGTAAAGTGTGGAGAGAGTAAAGTGTATAGAGGCTGCAAGAAAAAATATGTTGCTCTGTGGTGATTTATTGTGGATTTCTATTAGCGTGACAAGTATTAAGCAGTTAATTGGTGGATTTAGCTCTGGTTGGTTTCTGATCGTTGTAATAAAGTGCTTTAGTTTCTGTGATCGAAGAGCGAAAGAATTCAAAGTTTCAAGGCCTTTGAATATATTTGTTCTATTCTTGATCGAAAAAAGCGTGGTTCAAGTATCTTAGTAGAAGCCAATCTTCTCCTAGTTGTTAAGTTGCAGCCAGACCTAATCATTCGAGCGATACTATAAGTCGCCTCAATTTGAAGAATAAAATTAAGGTTGAGAGAGAACCAAAATTCTATTAAACGCATCACGGCAAAACATTATTTTCATTCATTATGCTTGTAACGGTAACAAGCAAATAATCTTTTCTACAGAGACAGAATTAGTTTAAATGTTTATCCAGTGAAATGCGTATGACACGTTGTTAGCGCCACTTCGCTCTATGTGTACATTGATCCTTTGATAATGTGTAGAGTTAGTGCTTTCCGGTTACCAGATACTGTTCTTGGCGTGGTTAGCGATTACGTAATTTCTTTACTAGTCGCTATCGAGTTACTCTAGGTAGAACCTGTGCTAATTTAGTGTAATTAGCAGTGATGTATCTATTCATGATATAGTTAGGTATGGTAGCCTACAATGTATGGTATTTGAAGTGTGCTTCGTAGTGCTGGGCCTGGCTTACCTAGGCCTAGCATCTTTATCTATTTGCCTTTCTCCTTGCAGCTACAGGTTCAAGGTGTTTTAGTGGTAGGTTTTGCATGCATTGTTTGCGCTTACGATAGTTAAAATAGTGTTGATACCGATGACCGTCTACCGTATCTATTGTTGCTGTGGAACCCAGCCTGCATCACCCAAATTAATAATAGTGTATTGATTCACGTGGTGCATGCTGCTGGGTGCTGTTGGGGCATTGTAGTTGTTCACAGTAGTATAATATATTCGTTGATATCATACTCGTCTGCTGCTGAGCTGATACCGTGCCCATTCCCCAGGCTGCTTTACCCCCTGTAGCCCTATCTCAGATAGAATACGACAACTAGAAATCGATTAGCTCGTAGCTAGAGCTAACATAGCTAAAACACCATTGTTTGGTGAAGTTGTTGCTGATTGTTGTTGTGGAAGCCTATCGAATCAGGCTGTTTGTTTATCTGCTTTGCTGAATTTGTCAAGATTTGCTGATTGCTCGTTACTGCCTTCTGAAGAAGCTTATTGTATCCTTCTGAAGAAGCTTATTATTGTATCTGTGTTTGTATAACTATGGGGTCAAATAGTGAAAGTGCTGATTCTGTTGCTAATTGTGTCAATCCCCATTGTGACAGTGACTCACCGCCTAGAGTTTCGGCGCGTGACTTTAGTGTGCTTCAAACTGAAAATCTGAATGAGGTACTAGCCTGTGATCTACCATCTGCTGTTGTTGTGAGTTCTGATACCAGTAGTGTGCAAGCTCGTACTGATGTCTCTGTTGGTGATGCTGTTGAGAACATGAGTTTCAATTTTGGCACAGAACCAAAGAGCAAAACGTATAAGATTGCATCAGAAAAGGCTTGTTCAGTTTCATCAAAGTCCTCAACCACGAGGCGAATTACTGAAGTAAAAATCAAAAGGGCATGCCTTTGGAAATTAGAACAAGAGCACAAGCTCAAACTTGAGATCTTGCGTGCCAAGGCAGATCTTGCAGAAGCTGAAATAATGGCTGAAGCTGAATTACAAGATGTTGATCAAAATCTAGGTGAGCTCGAACAGAAGACAATGACTCCACAAGAAAGGGTTGTTAACTTTTTGGATAGTAAAGATGCGGTTGCCCAGATGTCTCGTTCACCAGCTGCACATTCTGGTTCCCATCTTAGGCCTGACGCCCCAGTATGGGCTCAGCCTCAAGTTAGTACTAGCACTGTCAGTGCTGGAGGTATTCAGGGTAGACAGTCTGCTGCTGTCTATAGTGAGTACCAGCCCCCTACCTCGTGTGTACAAGCTTCATGGGACCCAAGTGTCCTATATCGCAGCAAGTTCCAGCTACCCACGGTTGAATATGGGCCGGCAGTTTGTGATTCTGGTACCCTATGCAGTGCTGCTTCCCGACCTATGAATCTTTGGCATGGGCCGGCTGTTGATGGTTATAGAAGACCCTGTGATGTTGCTACAGCTCCACGTGTGAATCATGATGGAGCTAATCAGCTTCCCAATACTGACAAGTCTGTTGACTCTAAGATGACATTTGATGATCTTGCCAAGATCCTGATGAGATGTCGAGATGTGCCCACGCCTTCTCTGGAGGATCGTTTTGATGGTGATCCTAAGCTGTACTATCGTTTCATGTATCAAGTGGAAGACAGAATTCTGAGAGTATATGCGGAATCAGATCCTGGTCATGCACTACATCTACTTGCCGCTGCTACAAGAGGGCGGGCTCGTAGAATCATTGATAATTGTATGTTGAATCCATCACCTAGAGATGCACTTTCATGTGCGCTGCAAGACTTGAAAGCTGCGTTTGGTTCTCCCCAAAGAACGGCTAGTGCTCTGCTGCAACAAGTTCGCAATGGCCCTGTTGTTCGTGCCACTGCTGATGGTTTGGAAGATCTTTACATTGACATGATGGCATGTAGACAAGGAATGCTAGCAGCTGGTGCGTGTGATGAGTTGAATGCTTATGCTACAACAGAGGCAATCTTTTGGCGCCTTCCTATGGACCTGCGCAAGCAGTTTGTGCGATTCACTGTTGATCATAGTTCTCCATCCGGTCGTGTACGGTTTGATGATGTGTTGTTGTTTGTAGATCAGTGCAAGAAGGAAGCTAGCTCAACCTTTGGTCGACTGCTTCATGAGCCACGCTCCACTGAGAGTAGCTATCCTCGCAGTGGTGGGAGCAGATATACTAAAGCAAAGTTTACAAGGGCCCAAGCCCTGAGAAGAACGGATTTAGCTTCAAAGGAAATGAGTCCTCAGGATGCAAAGGTTAACGTTCAATCTCGTGACCCCAAGTCGAAGCTCTGTGACTGCGGAAAACCATCTGAGCATGCACTTTGGAAGTGCAATAAGTTTGTTGCATTATCTGTTGAAGATCGTATTGCTGATACAAAGTTACAAAGACGCTGTTTCAATTGCTTAAGTGAGGGACACTTTGTTAGAGACTGTAAGAGTAATCGTCGTTGTCAGAAATGTAATGGTGCTCACCACACACTCCTTCACCGTTCTGATAATTCTGAGAAAATCTCTACCCCTGAGACTTTAAACAAAAAGGACGAGACCGATGCTGCTGTGGCATCAGTGGTGGGAGCAGAGCCTACTTGTAATCGTGCTGCCCATGCCAATACAGCTCGCAGTGCACGGGGCAGAACCAGGTTGAAGGTTTTGCCTGTAAGAGTTACAAATATGCGATCTGGTCTCGGACGTGACGTCTTAGCCTTACTGGATGATGGTTCGGACACTCACCTTATCTCGAAGAGCCTATATGATGAGCTGTCGCTTGTGGGAACTCCAATACGTAGTCATCTTTGCATGGCTAATGGGGAACACCGCACATCAGACACATTTGAAACACAGATTGAGATTCGTGGTCTCAACGAGACTGCATCCTTCACTTTAAAAGGGGTGCAAGTGGTTGACAGACTATCAGATTTACGTTCCAGTATTCCTTCTGCAAGTGATTTTGAGAATTATCCACATTTATCTGATGTTGATATACCATTGATTGATAGAACTACTGTTGATTTGTTGATTGGTTTGAACTATCGCATTCTCCATGAGCTTATTGAAAGGCGGGATGCTGGAGAAGAGAAACTATGTGCTGGGAGAACAGTTCTTGGCTGGTTTTTGTATGGAAATGACTGCTACAGTCAATCTTCACTTGAAGAAAATGTTGTGTGCCACATTGTAGGCCTTGACGATCGATCTGATGCAGACTTGTTGAAATTGGCTGTGGTTTCTCCTGCCAATAAAGGACAGTGTCCAACTTGTAATGGCACTGGAGGGCCCACACCAGACGTTGAGCGCGATTACCGAGCCCCTTCAGTTAATGATGATCGGGCCACGGCTATCATGGACAGTAGTTGTAACATAATTGATGGACATTACCAGATTGCCCTGCCCTGGGTTTCGAACAATCCTGGACTCCCTAACAATCGACCAATCGCTTTGTCACGATTGAGTAGCTTAGGGCGACGGCTAAAATCTAATCCGAATACCCTTGCAAAGTACACTCAAAAAATTAATGAAATGATTGAGCATGGATATGCAGCTTTGGTGGATCCGGATGTTCAACAAGGAGAAGAAGGTAAGGTTTGGTACATTCCTCACCACAATACAAAGGGTGAGAAGTTTCGAATTGTGTTTGATGCATCCTGTTGTTATAAAGGTGTTACATTAAATGAACGGCTCTTACAGGGACCCAATAATACAAACTTATTACTCGGAGTTCTTTTGCGATTTCGTTTGCATGAATATGCTGTGGTGGCTGACATAAAGAGCATGTTCCATCAGGTGCGGGTAGATCCTTCCGACAGAAGTGCTCTAAGGTTTTTGTATTGGCGTGATGGAGATCCTGATGAAGTTGTAAATACGTATGAAATGTCAGTACATGCATTTGGGCTGACTTCTTCGCCGAGTGTGGCGGGATACGCACTGCGACGAACTGTTGTGGACAATCAATCAAAGTTTTCTGTTGAGACTTGTAATACTGTGAATATGAACTTTTATGTTGATGATCTTTTGAAAAGCGTTGCGACCTCTGAAGGTCTTGTTGCATTGATTGACGAACTGGATAAGTTGTTGACATGTGGTGGTTTTAAGCTTATGAAGTTTTCCAGCAACCACCCTGATCTGCTAAACGGTGTTGCTAGCGAGCGTCTATTGCCTCGGTACGCTGAGCTAGATTTGCGATTTGAGGACATTCCCGAGCAAAAGACTTTGGGTGTGTGCTGGTCACCAAGTTCGGACTGTTTTCACATATCTGCAGCAAATGGTGATTATGTGCTTACGCGTCGCGGCCTGTTGTCTTTTCTTTGCCGATGGTACGACCCCCTTGGGATAGTTTCGCCCTTCCTGTTGCCGGCAAAATTAATTCTGCAAGGTCTTTCACGTTCCAATCTGGGTTGGGATGATAGCAATTTGCCGTATGTTGAAAAAATGCGTTGGCTGAAGTGGAAAAAAGGCTTGCGCAATTTAGATGGTATAAAATTGCCGCGTCGATTTGCTGGACTTACAGATGCAGAATATATACATTTGCATTGCTTCATTGATGCTAGTAAACATGCTTTCGGTTTTGTTTTTTATATGCTAACTTGCAATAAGGGGCGTTTTGCTCTTTCATTCGTGATGGGCAGATCTAGAGTGCTCCCTGCTGAATGCACTACGACTCCTCGTGCAGAGTTGCATGCCGCCTACGAAGCGGTAAAAACGTCGTCTGTTCTGATTCGTGAAATTGATTGTAAGTTTGATTCTGTTGTATTTTGGTGTGATTCACAGACTGTACTCGGTTACGTTAAAAATCCTGACAAGAGATTGCCGGTTTTTGAGGCAAATCGTGTTAAACATATACTTCAGGTCACTAATTCGACGCAATGGCGGTGGGTGGACACGAAGAGAAATCCTGCAGACCTTTTCTCACGTGGTTTAAAACCGTCGTGTGCAGAACGTGCTCGAGAATGGCTTGAGGGTCCCCCCTTTTTGTTGCAAGGGGAAGAGGGTTCGTCTATGGCCACTCGGACCTTATCTGTTGACACTGAAGGTAATAGTGTGCCTGACAATGTTGGTGAATTTTCTGAATGTGCTTATGCTAATGTGAATGTTGCCGAAATTACTGTTTCTAAAGACATTTTATCTGAAAAACTGATCGCTCATTATAGTACGCTCCCAAGATTGGTGAGAGCGGCAGCATGGTGGCTACGCTTAAAGCTGCGAAATAGAGTTTTGAAAAACTGTACTCCCTCTGTGGTTGTATCTGGTCCTATTTCTGCAAATGAATATGCTGAAGCCCTCAGGGCTCTGATTTGTGTTGCACAGCGCACCGCACTTCCTGGTGTTGCGGATGCCTTAGAATGTAGAAATATTAAAGTTTGTGATACATATATTAAGGGCGTTTGTCGTCCATTGCTTGCTTATTGTCCATATGTTGAAGAAGGACTGATTAGAATTGGTGGTCGATTGCATAGATCGGACTTATCGTATGATTTCAAGCACCCTATAGTGCTACCACTACGTCATACGTTAACAGGCTTAATAATTATGGACTTGCATTGTAAGATTGGGCATTTTGCTAGCGGGTTTGTCATGAATGAACTCACCAAGAATTACTTTGTTTTGGGTGGTAAACGAACAGTAAAGCACTACATTCGATTACTCTGCATGAACTGTCGCAATCGTGATGCCGCCCCTAGCGCCCAGCTTATGGCGCCACTCCCGCTTGCCCGCATTGAGTCAAGAAATCGGCCCTTTACAAACACTGCTGTCGATTATTTCGGGCCGATTCTAGTCCGGCAAGGCCGGAATAATTTGAAGAGGTATGGCTGCATATTTTCATGCCTTACCACCCGAGCTATTCACTTAGAGGTAGCCGAAGATTTGAGTACTGAATCATTTCTGATGGCCTACCGTCGGTTCCTTTCCGTCACTGGAGGAGCCACCCGAGTTCTGTACTCGGACAATGGCACGAACTTTGTTGGAGCTCATGCAGAGCTAAAGCGAGGGCTAGCTCGATTAGACAAGAGATTGATGACTGCTGCTATGGCGCAAAATGGTGTCGACTGGAAATTTAATCCCCCTTTAGCATCCCATCAAGGTGGGGTGTGGGAATCAATGATACGTCTTGTCAGAAAAACCATGTCTGCTCTGCAAGAAGACAAGAAATTGCGCACATTGACTGAGAAGGGCCTGGAGACCCTATTTCGTGAAGTACAATTGATATTGAATAGTCGCCCCATTACACGGGTCAGTGCTGATCCCAATGATCTCCGTGCACTGAGCCCACTTAGTATTTTGACTGGTTGCGTTGATCCTGTACTGCCTACTGATGTGTTTGTTGCTTCTGACGGTATGCGCTCTTCCTGGAGAGCCTCTCAGAGACATGCTGATCAGTTTTGGCGACGCTGGTCTGAAGAATACTTGCCACTTCTACAAAGGCGCGCAAAATGGTTGCAATCGCAACGTAATATTAAAATCGGCGACCATGTGTTGGTCGGTTCAAATGATGTGAAGCCGCGTTGCGCTTATGATCGCGCAATTGTCATTAATGTTAGCCCTGACAAATTTGGGCATGTGCGGCGGGTTACAGTACGTGATGCAAGTGGCAAAACCTATGAGCGTGACATAAGAAAGCTGTGTTGGCTGGAAGGCGATATCAATGACCATGCCGACCAATGATTGCCACCTTGCGTAACCCTTTTTACTATTGGCTGCCACTGGGCAGATTCGTTAATGCCATAGATAATCATATTTTGGTTTGTGTCTTTACGTGCTAGTTATGCTGTTTCTTCGTTATTGATTGTTAATCATTAGCCTCGTCCTAGTTTGATCCGTATATCATTGAATGTGGTGCCAAAACATCACAATACGTTACTCTCTTACGAGGCATGTGTGAATTTATGTTTCTTGTTTCAAATTTTGTTCGTGTGCTAAACTTACCTTGTGCATCGATCTCCCATGTGACACCTAGTGATCAATTGTTGATGTATCTCGTAGCGCTTTATCTGTGAAAGCTCATTTACCGTCGCTGGTATGTAATTCGCTTTGGGCCGGCTATGTTAGCGCCACTTCGCTCTATGTGTACATTGATCCTTTGATAATGTGTAGAGTTAGTGCTTTCCGGTTACCAGATACTGTTCTTGGCGTGGTTAGCGATTACGTAATTTCTTTACTAGTCGCTATCGAGTTACTCTAGGTAGAACCTGTGCTAATTTAGTGTAATTAGCAGTGATGTATCTATTCATGATATAGTTAGGTATGGTAGCCTACAATGTATGGTATTTGAAGTGTGCTTCGTAGTGCTGGGCCTGGCTTACCTAGGCCTAGCATCTTTATCTATTTGCCTTTCTCCTTGCAGCTACAGGTTCAAGGTGTTTTAGTGGTAGGTTTTGCATGCATTGTTTGCGCTTACGATAGTTAAAATAGTGTTGATACCGATGACCGTCTACCGTATCTATTGTTGCTGTGGAACCCAGCCTGCATCACCCAAATTAATAATAGTGTATTGATTCACGTGGTGCATGCTGCTGGGTGCTGTTGGGGCATTGTAGTTGTTCACAGTAGTATAATATATTCGTTGATATCATACTCGTCTGCTGCTGAGCTGATACCGTGCCCATTCCCCAGGCTGCTTTACCCCCTGTAGCCCTATCTCAGATAGAATACGACAACTAGAAATCGATTAGCTCGTAGCTAGAGCTAACACACGTATTTGTGTAATAGAGTTTATCGCTCTAGTGCGTATGACAAAAGACTTTTACCGTTACAGTGTGTAAGGCACTTATTGGTGTCAAGCATAAATTACACATTGGCACTACAACAAACTCTTTCTTGATATTTATCGATATATTTTGGCGATGTAAACGACATGTACTTCAGTATTACTTAGCCCTGCCACAGCTCTTTCTCGGTGTAGACCTATTTCCAAGCTTTTCATGGATGTTGAGCTCCTTGCAGAAACAAATAAATATCTTGCTATGTGAGGCAGTTACTAAGTCGGTATTGTAATCAGTTACCGGTAGCAGCTACGAATGCTACAAGTGGGCCGAAGCTAAAGGCAGGAGAAGGGTGATAGGTTCAGATATTCGATACCATACGTGCAGTGTAAAAGTCTACCCAAGAGTTTAGCTTTGTGGTTTAATTCTTGGGGTATGCAACAGGAGTAACTATATTTTTGTTGTTATTGCTAAAGTTAGAGCTTGACACATAGTACTGTAACTTCTGGAAGAAATATTAAATTGGATTTATTAGAGAAAAAAAAGGTATTTTTTTCGTATAACTCCCCCGCGATCTTAGCTACTACATCGATGTTTTCTGATGTAGTTTTGGCTGCTGAAAACGAAAATTGTATTTAGAATCGTCGCAAATCAATAGTTTTCGGGATATTTACATTTGAAAAATGAACTATTTTTATGTACCTTTATGCATATTTTGCGGTACTTATGGGTTATCTGTCACCACTTTTTTTAAATTTAATAAACCTAACCCTCTACACTCCCTTCCAGTGTACACTGCCCCATACATTTACATACCGGGCCTGCCCCTTCAGTGTACACTGCCTTCCAAACTCATTTTAGGCTTAAACATTATATATACAGTTAAATAATAGTAATTTAATACCTGGTGAAAAAAAGTGGTGACAGATAACCCACAAGTACCTATTTTGCTTTAGGGTTAGGGTTAGGGCAGGGTTAGTATGAAGCTGGCCCTGAAAACCGTTGCAAATTGATAGTTTTTGAGTTATGAAGTCATGATGCCCCAGGGGGGGGGTTCAGGGGGTCTCCCCCTGACCCTTTTTTGCGACAGTTTTCGAGGCCAGATTTGTGCTCAGGACCACAAAAACTGTCAGAAAAACATTAAAAATTGCCCAATTAGTGGGGGAAATGAAACAAAAAAATTATTGAAAAAATTCATGAAAATTTGAGTATTGGCGAAATAAATTCAGTAGCTATATTTTTATGTAAATTTCAAAATGGTGTATGCATTTCAGGTTTTACATTCATATTACTATTTGAATACGTACCGTTTTTACAGTACAGTTTATATGAATTCTCCAAAGAGGGCAAATTTTTCTGATAATGACATTTTAGCCTTGCTTGAAATTCTGATCACGATGATTCAACTGATTCTGAGGAACGATGCATGCAAGATGCTGAAATAGACAGCTCTTTTTTTCTGATTTTCATGAATTGGATGTGATGTCTGATCCAGATGCATCAGCAACCATGTCTTTTGACAATGGTGGTGGTAGCAGTGATTCTACTCAAGCTCGTACTTGAACAAACCCATGTGGCTCTACTTAGTCAGAGAAAGGAAATGTTAGAAACAGGTTTCCGTTCACGGGAAACCCTGGACTCAAAGTGGATGTAGAAGATAAAGACAATCCACTTTCATTTTTTGACTTAATTTTGATGAAGGTTTCTTCAACTTGATAGATGCAGAAACTAATTCGTATGCAAATCAATATCTGGAATCAACATCAAGTACACTAAAAAAGCATTCGAGGGCAAACTCTTGAAAAGAAACCAATGCCAGCGAAATAAGATTTTATTTTGCTCTGCTTCTTGAAGGAGTTGTTCATAAACCCCAAAAAGCTTTTTACTTTAGCACTAAGTTTTTTACTTCTTCCTTGCACACACCCTTTTTTCAAAAAATTATGTGCTGTAACTGGTTTTTGCTAATTTCAAAGTTTCTACATTTCACTGACAATGAAAACATAACCCACCAACCAAATGTTCTCAAGAAATTAGAAAAGCTATGGCCTGTACTCGAACATATGAAGATGAAGTTCTTTTCTGTGTACACTCCTGAAGAACATGTGTCAATAGACGAGTCCCTGATGTTGTAGAAAGGCAGACTGATCTGCAAGCAGCACATACCCTCAAAAAGAGCATATATGGAATATATGTATGGAATAAAGTCTTACGAAATATGTGAGCCTTCATTCGGTTACATTTGGGATTTTTTTGTGTACACCGGAAAAAATATGGAATACAACTCTGCTTATGAAGACCAGTTCAGTGTTGGTGCAAAATCTATTCCAACCTTTGCACATAATTTGTTGGAGAAGGGTTTTGGCATTGGCATGAATAACATTTTTCCTCCACCCACCTTTTTGATTTTCTGGGTAATAGAAGCACTGATACTGTTGCAACTGTACAATCAAATTCGAAAGGTCTGCCCAAGGATTTGATAGAAAAATGCATGCAGAAAGGGGAAGTTGCTGCAAGGTACAAAGGGAAATTGATGGCTTTGCGGTGGAGATAAAAGAAATATGTGCATATGATGAGCACTACTCACAATTCATCAGTGACTACAATCATTTCAAGAGGTAAATCAAAACAGAAGCCACAGGTATGTGTGGACTGCAATGATATAAAATGGGGGGTGTAAATCTGAGTGATGTCTATCTTGCATCATGCCCAAGTGCACGAAAGCGCTTGAAAAAATACTATAAGAAGCAATTTCGCCATGTTTTAGATATGGCCACATTCAATTCTTTCATATTGTACAAAAAGTGTGGAGAAAAAATGCCTCGACTGACCTTTATACTTACTTTGATTGATGGGATCATTGAAAAATTCCATTCACCTGCTACAGCTACACCTGGTTGGCCGTCTCGAGAGCAAACCACACTTTGTCTTACAGAGAGAAATTTTCCTGAATTCATTCCATCAACTTCATCGAATACTAAACCAACGCGCGGTTGCCATGTTTGCCATTCTAATAGTAATAGGAAGCAGACCCATTATATGTGTAGCAAATGTGACAAATCTCTTTGTGCAGCACTGTGCTTTCAAATTTACCACACTATCAAAAGCTATTAGAGAAGTATTGTCATTCGACATTTTGTGTGATTGATTGCGTAACGCCATGTCACAATTGCATGCATTATGACTTTCCTACTGTTTTTGTAATATCGTAACATGGTTAAGTATTTTGTTGATTTCATATACATGCACTTGCCGTACAGTTTTCACTTCATAAAATTGTGCTATTATACTCAGCAATAACAGAATTTATGACGTCACGTATGACGTCATTGTGTCTTTATGACGTCGCAAACATTGCCCTGAACACTTCTAAATATACATGTACATGCATTATTTATTGCAACAAGATATGAATACCGGTACTACTTTGTCTCAAAGACAATAACTGCGCGTAGCGAAAGCAGCAAAAAGTCTGAACTTGATCACACACTGAGCTAGGCGACAGCGAATTGGAAATTAAACGCTTAACTGGTTAAGGCTTTGGAAAGCACTTTTTATTTCATGTTAGGATCAATGGAAATATTGCTTAAAAACGATCACCAGTATCATGCTGTACCGTACAACATTTTATTGCAACGTTTATTATAACCTGTCCAGCGAATTATGAACATGGTGTAATAAGATTGCTGCATGGTACAGTATGATGTTGGTGATTGTTTTCAAGCAATTTTTCTATTTAGTGTGATGGTGAAGGCAGATCCCTCTTTATTAAATGGGAGATCGCTTGAAATTTGCTCGCATCTATATTTTGTTTTATGCTATTCGTTATTCTTTTTGATGAGTCACTCAAAGTTTAATGATAAAAATACAACTTTTCCTGACTAATTGATTGTGCATCAAGTTATACCAGATACAAGGTAATGTGGTAATAATACAGGGTGAAACAATATGCGTTACGAATAGAATCTTTTAGATTATAAAATTTAATTGATGAGCTCTTTGAAAAGCTTGTCGAGCAACTGCAGCGTATCAGCTGTAGCCTTCGTGTAAAAACGCAAGTAGTAAATAATTTCTTAGGTGTAGCAGTGATAAAAGCTAACAAGTTAAAAAATTCCTTTAAAAGTGATTCCAGAAAGCTTTAAAATCTCGTATATTTGAGTGTAAGGGCATATTTTCGCGCCCTCCTCAAAAATTTCTGCGCACGGGCCTGCGGGTAAATCTGGTATTGAGTCACAATCTTGCAAATCATTTGTATTATTTTGTACTGCAAGCCTGCAAGATTTTTGTTGTATGAGATTTTGCATTTAGCACGTGGTATATGAAGTCTCGTAAGTACGTTTCTAACTTTCTTTGGACTTCATTTTTAAACTACAAAATCGTAAGCTCGACTTCCTGGACAGCTGCAGTTAGTAAAGCAGTTGACTTGTTGGTACTAATACCAGTATACTACTGAAAGTGAGCTTTGAACTGTGAAGATTAGAGCTTAGGCAAGCCAAGCTTAAAAACCCAAGAATTTAGTTTACCAAACAATATTTCACGAATCGATTGCAATTATTAAAAAAATTACAGGAAACTAAACACGGGCAATGAAATGTTGGAAAGACTCGAGTCGTGGCGAAAAAGACTGGAAAGAGTCGAGTCGTTTGGATGAAATGACTCAACTCGTCTCGATATCAGTGATTTGCGACTCTACTCGAGATTCGAATTTTAGCGACTCGTCCCCTGACATAACGCATTACCACAAAGTACTTATAAGGATTTCAAAGTAGGCCTGCCATATTCCTTGTTTCTTTTTTATGTGGGCTATTTTGAAATTGAAAATGGAACCGTGGTGGTTGTAACACCAGGAAGGGTGGTACAAAATAAAAGAAGGGCTGTTCGGAGTAAATTTATTTTTACTACTAAGTAGCCTAGGCCGACGAACCGTCATCAGCTACAAGCAAATAGTCAAATTTGGCTCCTTATCGTTCTACACCAGTGTTTCCCAAACTGTGTGCCACTGAAAAGGCTGAAGTGTGCCGCGAAAGTTTTATGTTTTGACAAAACCTTATGCTGTACATTTTTTTGGTCCGCGTTGCATTGCTTTGGGTTTTAACTTTTCATCTTAACTTAGGTTATTTGTTTCACTATTGCTCACGCACTTTTCAAAAACAACAAAATCTAACATCCTAAAACAGCTATAGTGACTTCACAATTGTATGAATGGGCATAATTTTCGTAAAATTTCTGTATGCGACATCACAATAGTATTGACGTTTAGTTACTAAGCAGCTACTGTAGCTCAGTACTTCGTAGTTACTACTGCATGGTTTTGAAAATATATTAAACGAGTTAAAATTCAGCTTTTAAAACGCAGTGGATAAATGTATTTATTTCATAAGCAAACCAAAGGAAGCAAGCGTAAGCGATGAGAGAGTACCTGCTAAAAAGTCTAAAAAAACAAGCAGTCGACAATACGATAATCGCTATTTACAATATGGTTTCACTTGGACAGGAGATGCCACTCTTCCGCTACCACTATACCTTATGTGTGGCACTAAGTTAGCAAACGAAGCGATGGTACCTAGCAAGCTGAAAAGGCATCTTGACAGTCAGCACTTTACTCTTAAAGAAAAATCGACGGCGTTTTTTTCGCGTTTGCTGGACCAACATGCAAAGCAAACACGGTTAATAAGTGATTACACATCTATTTTTTATAAAGGCATAGAAGCCAGCTTTCTTGTTTCTCAACTAATTGTCAATGCAAGCAACCTCATACCATCGCAGAGAGTTTAGTTGCCCTCTGCTGTCGGAAAACAGTACGGAGTATGCTAGGTGAAAATACTGAAAAAGAAATTAAAAAAAATTCTACTTTCTGACAATACAGTATGCCGGGGCATAAACGACAAGGCGGCTGACATATTGGAGCAGCTTCGAGATAAATTGTTAGGAAGTAAGCTTTTTTCTATCCATTTGGATGAGTCGACTGATATAAAACGAAAATGCCAACTCCTAGCTAACGTAAATTTATTGGAAGTGATTCCATACAGAAAAGTCCTCTTTTTTGCCGACAACTTCCAGCTCGTCAACTGGAGCTGAAATATTCCTACAATACAACAGCAAAATTTTTGGAAGAAGAAATGTTGTAGTGGAAGAACTGTGTAAACGTCTGCACCGATGGTGCAGCTCGTTGCTAACCCAGCATGTCGTAAAAAAGACGACTCTTGGGTAATCACCAGTGGCAGTCCGCCTTGTTGGTGGTGGGGCTACCAGTCACTGAAATTTGGTTCGAAATGGGCTGCCATCTTTCCTCTAGCCTAATTTCAATTAGGTTGACGGCATGCCGTACCTCCATCCCGAGGAAGAGGAGGGGTAACCACAAACCAACAACAATGGTACAGCTTCGATGATGGGAAAGAGCAAAGGATTTGTTTCCAAAGTTAAACAGACAAATCCTGATGTTCAAATTACTAGCTGTTTTTTGCATCGTGAAGCACTGATGGCAAAGACTTTGCCTGATGAGCAGAAGTACTTGGCACAGCAGCAAAATTATTCAACTTCATTAAAACCAACCCTTTAAAGTTACGACTGTTTGAAATTCTATGCAAAGAAATGGGAGAAGACCACAAGGACTTGCTTCTACATACTGAAGTGCGGTGGCTGAGTTGGGGTAGAATTCTTTTACCCATTAACGAGCTCAAAGAGCAAATATTGCTTTTTCTCGCTGATCAGAAAGCTGACTTCAAGCACCGCCTTGTAGGCGAACACTGGTGGAGCACACTAGCATATTTAGCAGATGTATTTGGCCATTTGAACATGCTTAATACCAAGATTCAGGGTAAAAATGAATCTGTCTTGACCGCAACAGACAAGCTTGGTGTATTTCATCTAAAGTTGAGTCTTTGGCGTAAAAAAGCTGAGAAAGGGGTTTTAGAAATGTTTCCTCTTGCAGAAGCAGCAGTTGGTGAAATTGATAATTTGCCTGTTTTGATAGAGTCTATCTGCAACCACCTGCACATTCTTCAACAAAGGCTTTCTAATTACTTTCCTGATCTCGACCTTTCTCACTATGATTGGGTGAGAAATCCATTTAATCAGCCTGCGATAAAAGCTGCCAACATTGTTGACTTGTTAGCACAAGAACAACTACTCGAATTAAGCATGGATCGATCCTTACAACTAAAGCACAATGAAATAAACCTTGGCAATTTTTGAATTAGCATTCGGCATGAGTATTCCCAACATTTTCAACAAGCCATTCTCGTCTTATTGCCGTTCGTCACGACGTACCTTTGTGAATCGGCTTTTTCTTCTCTGACTTCGATCAAAAACAAACAAAGATCTGGACTGAAAAGTGTGGAGCACGAACTAAAGGTGTGCTTGTCAGATATTCAACCCCGTATCAAAACAATTTGTGCACGTATGCAATCGCACCCTTCTCATTAAATATTGCTGTTGTTATGCATTAAATGTTGATGTTATTTGGTATGTAAACTTGTAGAGTATTTTAAGTAAGGTTGCAAGGTTTGTGAAAAGTAGGTTTTCGATTTCATAAAGTATGAGTGCCGCAGTCAAATTCAGAATGTGTTAGTGTGCCACATCATAAAAAAGTTTGAAAAGCGCTGTTCTACACTTATTTTCCTACAAGTTTAAATCAAAACTGCAAAGGTAATGTGACGATCAAGCATTGCTCTTAAGAGTTGTTGGTTGTTCGACTTTAGCAGCGATTGAATTGACAGCACACCTACAAAAAATACCGTATTCACTTGCTAAGCTACAGATCTACAAGAAACATTTAAGCTTTTTTTAAGTTCTCTGGGGACACTGCATGCAAAGGTTTAACTTCTGTCGTTCGGTGGTTTTGCATAGTTGGTTGTTGGTATTGATCACATATTAGTATAGCTTCGAAAAAAGCTGTTTTAGCTATAAGCTTTTCATGACATTCTTATCAGTATCGCGTCAAAAGGGAAGAGCTAGGGTGAATAAGTGTTTTATGTGATTAATTGGGACGTTAGACAATCAAGCGCTAGTATTGCAAAGCGCGCCAAAGAAAGAAATTTCGCTATAGCCAAATGCTAGAGAAAGCGCAGCAAGAGGCCAAATACCGCGGCGTTCCTATTTGGCCTCTTGCTGCACTTTCTCTAACATTTGGCTATTGCGAAATTTTTTTCTTTGGCGCGCTTTGCAATACTAGCGCTATCATTGGCTTGTCTTGATTGCCTAACGTCCAAATTAATCAGATAAAACACTTATTCACTCTAGCTCTTCCCTTTTGATGCGATACCCCCACTGATAAGAACTTCACGAAAAGCTTATGGTTAAAACAGCTTTTTTCGAAGCTATGGTAAAATTGTGTACCACCAACAAGATCATTGATCAGATAATGAGCCTACGTTGGAAGCGATTATGTTTGCTCGAGAACAAGTCCTTTTGAGTTGTGATAAACATTTAAAGAGCATTTTAGAATTGGGTGAAAAAAGATTTTTTGATATCAAAGTGAAGACTCAACTTTTCGTTGGAGATAATTCACGCAAAATAGGCCTAAACCTATGAAGCTATTTCAAGCAAAATAGCAAAAATATTTCTTCCTCAACGTTTCGATTTCACAAAGTGTTGTTTACTTTTCATTTCGGCTCAAACTTTTTCAATTACCTGACCACACCTAATGTTTGTTGTTTTTGTGCATAGAGGTGACCAGGTAGGGGGCAAAATGGGCCATACCTTACACAAATTTTTAATCACGACCACGGTAGGTTTATAAATTTCTTGTAAAGCAAAATAGCAAAAAGGTTTCCTCGCATACTGTGCAAATTCACTCAGGGGATATTGAATTCCTTTGATTTCTTCTCAAAGTTTTTTGGCTACGTCTTATCACACCTACTTCCCTGCAATGGCCTAGCCAGGAAGACAAAAATTCGTTCGCTCCGAGAGGAACAAGGTCTCCCGGGAAGGTTTTTTATCTCGACCACAATAGCTCCATTTAGCTATTTTAAAGTAAAATAGCACAAATCTTCCGTATACAGTGCTATTTTACTCAGGGGTGATCTCTCATTTCTCTTCAAACGTTAAATTTTATTAAACTCTCCTGAATACCTTGTCATCATAAAAACAGAATTATTTGACATATTTGTCTAAAATCAGTTATAAATTGCGGTCAAAACCGTTTTTTGAATCCTTTAAAATGCCAAATTGACTTTTTCGAATATAGGAAAATGCTGGCAAAATTTTGTTCGTTTCCGAAAATTGTTTTTTACTGCTACAAGTCTTTGAATTTGGGTGCACTTTCGCAAAAATGTAGGCTGGCTAAAATGTTGATCAAAAACATGAGCTAAAAACATAGATCTGGACTTAATATGGGTCCAATAACTGATTAATAGAATCCTTAAAAATGCCGACTGACTATTTTCGATCTATAACACCTCAGTAGGACACGTTTTTTTCATTGCTAATAAAATCCGGATTCTTTTCCCTTTCCTGACTGCATTCGTGCCTCCAAGTCAGCATTAGTTTTTATTCTCTGATTGCTACAAAAGCTGCCTGAATGTTTAGTCTTTCTACTTAACTGGACCTATGGTAGGTTTGTTCCGCCAATCGCCACGTAGTTTTTTCTCAGCGATTTGACTTCATAAAGCTAGTCGCTTAAGAATGTGACGCAAAGACTTTTCAAGCAGCTTCCTACAAAATTCATTGATATTGTGATAAAGAAATTAATCGTGTTGTTTTTTTGGGAGTTTAAGTAAATACAGTTTCAAATTTAGACCCCTACAGCGAACCGAACAATTGGCCCCAACTGAAAAGTAGTAGACGGTAAAATTGGGCTTCCTGCAGACTACTTCTAAAGCCTTTCTTTTGTTGCATTGTCTTTCTTTGTTCTTTGCCCTGTGGTTAAATAAGGCCATATCGTTGACTCATACATATGACAGGTGCATCTGCTCATATATTAACCACGTGTATTTTCTCCATTATTTGTTAAAACTGAAACGTGGCGAAACGAAAAGAGAATTTTCGTTTCAATCTGATTATGTTTTGGATTTCTGTTAGGAACTGCGTGTTGGCTCCCTGCTTGGTCGTTGTTAAGGCTGTGTGGCAGCCTTTATCGTCGTGAATTTTCCTTTTGCGCACGCTGGGCGGAGCTGCGCATATTTGTAAATAAAAATTGCAAGCAAAATTCAACCGTTGCCTGTTTTTGTTTGACGAAGCAGAAAGGATCCCTTGTGCTAATATTACTAGCCCTACAAAACAACTCCACCGGTTCAGTGCTAACCAACGACGTACGCTCGGCGCGGGAAACGCAGAGTTGAAACCTGGTGTTGCCGCACCAATGTTTTTGCATTAATACTATAAAAAGCCATTCTGTAAGGATGTGTGTGTGTCTGCTTTCACTCCTATGAAACTAATCGGTGTACAAACATAAAATGTGGCACGACTGCTCACCAGTCAGGGGTGAAAGTCAGAAGGAGGTGAATTACATCATGATGACGTCACAATTTAAGATAATTTTTGCCATTTTGCATTCACTGACAAAGAAAAGTTTTTTTGCTGAAAGAAAAGCCAGCATCCGAATAACCAACTAATAGAAATTTCTCCTTTTTTATGAGAAACGACAACATCATATTTCAAAGAATGATTTAATAATGGTTAACAAGGCAAAATAGAAAATTTGCTCATAAACAATCGCCGACATCATACTGCAAACAATCTACTGCAATATGTCAGAAGCCCGGGACCGGTTTCGACCTTACGTAGTCTCATCAGGCGGGTTTAAAAGACACACGAAACTTGTAATAAAACTGCAAGTTCTTTACAGGTATTACATTACGAGCAAAAAGATGATGCAATACAAAACAACTCAATATAGTAATACCTATTTCAAGGGGATCTCATTTAAGAACACACACACGTGATATGGACAAAAAGTCTCATTGGTAAGCCCTATCAGGGGTGTGCGATTATTCTTAAGACTTTATCAATTTTCAAAATGTTGAGGGTGCTAGTTACTAGTTAGCAATTTTCAGGTAATTTCCTATTTAGAGGGATCTATTTTCAGCATCACAGTGCGATAAAATAAAAAATTTGCTCAAAAATGATCACCAACATTATACTGTAGGTCTACAGTACAACAACCTAGTACCATATGTCAATAACCTTTCACCGGTTTCAATCTCATAGCTACCTACCAACTAGAAACCTCTAGTCTATATTTTGTAAATAATGTGATTTCTTCATTTTTTCAAAAAGCACTGACCGTAGAAACGCGTTTGAAATTTATTTTCAGTGATATCAACAAGGAGCTTCCGATAAAATAAATTTTACAACTATTTGATCTTTATCTTTCACGCAGCAACCGATCAAGTACATGTATTTGAGTATTGAAAAAATACTTTTTCATTTTCCGCGCAACAATCTATTTCAGCTGAAACTATAATCATTTACCTGTCGGAGGATTTGTGAACAGATTGCCTTTGTTCAGTCGTGCCACAATTTTGACTAATTTCTATCGGCAAGACATACCAATCACGAATAAGAAAGAGGAGCAAAATACCGAGTGGTGATGCTACATCTTGCTTGATTCAGAACAAATTATTCTCTTCTTTAGCACAAAAATCCGGTCAGTCTCTTATCCATTTGAGCCACAACATATCCTATTGTAATAACTGAACTGTAGATGCAGGGCTACTGGTTAGTTTGTCCTCCCCTGGTTGTGCTTATACCTGGACCAAAGAATATACGGGCAGTCACAGGCTTTAGGTCCTATTTGTAAGTCTTCAATAACGAAAAAGTTGCAATCACTCGAAAAAGTTGCGCCCACACCAGATTTTAGGTTTATGCCCCTATACTTTTTGAAAGGAACGGGTAGAATTTGTGAAATAATATAGAGCTTGATGATCGCTATTCAGGGCAATAAGACAATGCTCCCATTTATAACAACTCGTTAAATATTGTTCGCGCGTTTTATCATGCTGCCGCGTGTGAGTTTTGAAGTCTAAGCCTCTTGCTTTGTGCTACAATAGATGGCAAGTGAAATAATTTTTTTGGCACTTACCTAGTCTGCTTAAACTTCAGGCTGCTTCCGGACCGCTGCAATTATACTTGTTTTTTAGCCCTGTGTTAGTTGTTGCTTTGAGTTGCCAGCGAGCGGACGGCAATTTTTCACCCTTTGGTTACTAGAAGAATTGCTCCTTGCCTTGGAGAGAATGTAGAGGAATTTGCGCCGTCTCTACTGCTTGGGTCTAATTCTTTAGAAGCTTAAATATTTAGGTAAATATTTATTTCAGTATTATTTTGTAGTCGAGGGAGTGCCTTTCACGATTAATTCATACTTGATTTTTTTGCGTTTACAAAAACCGTTTTCAAGTACACATGGTGTCGCCAGTGTGGTTATCGCGTTTGTTGGCGATAAAGGAATTGCATAGAGGCGTGCAACCGACAGAACAGCGATGAAAGAAGAGAGGCGAACTTGAGACGCGTTGGCTAAAAGCTTCGACTGGGCGTGGGACAGATTTAGCGCTTGGCCCACGCTGAGTTAAAAAAAATCTGTTACCCAATGAGTTAAAAGTTGGTTACTGCTCTCAGAAATGATCTGTAGGTAAAGCTGGCGCAACTTTTAACCAATAATCTTTACCCGAAATTATTGTGTAGTTGTCAGGTGGGGGGGGGGGGGGGGGGAGCAGAACCGTTTGGTTCAAAATGGCAGTCAAACAACGGTCCATTCTGCTTAAATGATGTCAGACAGCATTACGACAAAACAGGTTTGCTATATTTCAACAAAAAAATTGCGTTTTGTATCGCTAATAAATCTCAATTTGTACAATAAAACAGTAAAAAAGTAAAACTGTATTACCGGAAAGAACTTTTGATTTTTCTTCAGAAACTTTAAGCTGCGTTTTTTCGGTCAATATTTTTGAAAAAATATGATAAGAAATGATTTCCACAGGACGTTTATTTTAGGTCATGTTATTTCCTAAATAGATTCATTTTTTGGCATGTTGATTAATCGCTGGCTGACCTTCGTTTAAGCTGAAATTTTATTGTTTTACCTTCACAAAGATGGATTTAAAAAATTTTACTTCGACTCTTGACGCCATCATAGAGTTACAATAATCTTTTTCACAATAATCCACTCCAGGCGGTAATTAATCGTGGCATGTTTCATGATTATACAACACGTAATTTTAGAGGAGTTAGAGCGCAAGTACGTCCACGAGCGTGAGGTGGAACCCTAATGAAGATTTTTGTTCGCTTTGACGCTTACGCTACTTTTTTCAGGCATTGATTAACCAACATAGGGCATCTTCCAAGCTACTTAGTTGCTGCGCTCCAAGGCGTTTATATTTAAGCCTAAATACGTTCATTAACTTCAGAGTAGCAATATTATCTTTGTAGGCCTGCTCAGTCTGTAATAATACAAAAAAATTACCGCGAGTCTTAACAAATAAATAAACAAACAAGCATTGTAAAATAAAAAAATCTACTTTTCACCTACCAGTCCGAAAGAGTTTGTAAAGAGAAAGTAAAAATGTAAACTAAATAAATGCCCATCCGGGTACCATTAAGAAAAAACACCGAGTTTATTCCTGCAAATTTCAATAAACCTTATGGCCGAGAAAACCCGTACATTGTACACGACCAACTTAGCCATTACGTTATCTGATTTACTAAGCTAGTGGGCTTGCTTCAAGTCAACATAGCATTATTTAAAATTTGTGGGAAAAGTTTTGGTCAATCTTAATTGAGAACATAGGCCTACCTATTATCTCCAGCCAAAAATTTATGAAATAAATATTGAGTAGGCCTATCCGTCTTACTGGATGAGCTGAAATGAGTTCTAGTACGCTTATTAAGACGATTTGTTTTCAGACTCGTCAAAAGAAGTCTACAAAATGACCTATTTACAAACAGGGAAAAAGGATCAACCTCCCTATATATGCAAGATTTTTTTTGACAATTTACTTGTTTCTAGCATAGAAATTGAAGGGAGAAACCAGAGCCGAGATCTTGCCCTGAATCAAACTGTTAATCTCAGGGAAGACCTGGCGATACGTAATTGGCCGCGACCGCAAGAAAGCATCAGTAAAAAGTGATTTCTAATGGGATTTAAACCCAGAACCCATATCAACTTAACTATATCAAGGCGTGAAACTGTAAATTGAGGTTTTGGTATCAGACGTTTTTACTAGGAATACAGTATAAGCATGTTTCTTCGCGCCCTTTTCTATTCGTTATGATTAAAAACAATTTCATCACAAGATGGGGCCAGAGGAAAAGACGTTTCTTATAAGGGAGAATGTTTCAGAGGATATCACTCTGGCAAACTTGCTTTTCAAAGAATACATGTCATGTTGATAAAAGCTGCGTCTTATAAAAATTTAAGGTGACGCTGGTTCTTGTGAAATCAGTGTTGCAGGTCTAAGATATATATGTTACTTGGCGTTTTGACTGGTTGATGAGGGTTAATCACTCACTCATTTTTACGCATCATGATGATTCTCTCCGAAACACATGAACCTACCCTCCCATTAATGAAGTACCCTCCATGATATCTCATTGTTTGAAAACGGTCTTGAAAACAGTGCTAAAAGATTGTTTGTTGAGAAGCGTTTAATTGCAACGAGTATTGTGCGAATGCGCACTATAAGGTCAATTTAGCTTACAGCTCAAAAGTCCATTCTCGAGATTGATGGCTTCCATCCACTTTATAATTGATCATACGCCATCCTAATGACTGCATTGCGTCCATTAGGCCAACATGTAGCTGCTGCAGCTTGATGCCAGTCTTTTGATGAACATCGCCTTGCATGGATTTAGACAAATTGTAAGATCCATCTTTACCCAGATTTGCGTCAATTATAGAATAAGTCGAGCATAGCGTTCCTTCTTCCACATTTTGAACTTTGAATCCATTGCTTCGAGTTCCAACTCCGCTCAAAACTTTTAAAAATGTTCCTTTCACGATGTTTTCATGGCCAATTGTTACAGTTGCTTTGTACATGGACTTGATTTCTGTTATGACAAGGTGTGGCATGGTATATACATTTATGAACAATATCAATATAAAAAAGTTAAATCAAATTTATCTAGATCAAAAACATGCAATGGACAATAATCTGGAGCGCAACTACCGGATGCTGTATAACTAACAGAGGTGTCCAGGATCAGTTTTTCAGTAGTCAGACCCGGCAGGATTTAAAAAAAAATTAGGATTCAGGAGTGAATCAGGACTCCAATTTTTTAAAATGAACGGGGTTAGATCTGAATCAGGAGTGAAATATTTTTTGAAAAGTAAAAACAACAATACATTGTTAAAAATCCGAAGGTAGGCAGTGCAGGGATAGCAGTCCAGTAACTACAGTAGACTAATCATTGTCAAGGTATTTTACTCATAGGCTACATGTTTGTATTTGTGGTGGGTCTTAATGTTAACTTTTAGACAAAAAGCAATAAACTGTCTCGTGTGGTTGTCTTAAATCATCCTACTGGTTCTGCAATTAATTTGGCTGCCCTTACTGATCATAGCATTCGATAACTTACTTTTAATAATTGGTTGCCTACTACTGTAGTAGGTTAATGCTACTCAAACATATAGTGCTGCTACAGTGCAGATACTGCTTTTGAATACTGCAATACTCTGACTGTGGTAGTCGAGTATGATTATTCAGGTCAGTAGATTCGTATTATTTTAACTCTTTAAGTGTCAATCTTGCCCAGAAGAACAATGCATTGCTGTGTTCTTGACAAAAGCACTTCATGGCATTTTTCCAACTTGATTGCAAGCTTCTTGTAGAAATCTATTGTACCAGCCGAACTGACAACCTCAAAGCAGGTGTAAACACAATTAGTTCTATGTGTAATTGCAATTGAGATTTTTTTGTGACGGAATATGTAAGCTTATATAACGAAAGAGAATGGAAATATAAATCGATGTTTTTTTCAGCCTTTTGACAGCTTGGCATACGCGCCGAATTGTTAGCGAGAGACTAGTAATTAAGCAAGCCCAATTTTAAAATCACGCCAGTTTTGTAAAAAAAAGTTAGCCATTTATAATAAAGTGCAAATTTTTGTGCCTACAAATTCCAGAAATATAAAAGAATTAATGAAGAGTAATTTTGTAATATACTAGTGAGTACCTAGACATAAAGTTGGCATGTGCTCTCAAACATGATCAATAAACGAAAAGTTTGGTCGAAAGAAAGCGAAGATGGGTATATTTGTGGTGTATACATTGATAAATTGTTTGGCTTGTCAGCTCAATTAATAATAGCCTGATTAAAATATAGATCCTATCAAACTGCTAAGTGGTCAAATTTTCTTTTTTATAAAAAGAAGTTTAATTGATACGGTACAGTAACTCATTAATCAGAAATCTGAAAAATGTCTACCAACAATTTAAAGCATACGAGAGCTTTCAAATAAAAGAACTTTTAAAGGACAATAAATTGTTATGTGAAATTAACTTTTAGGATCAGGATCAGGGTTCATTTTTTTGTGCACACCAGAACCTGGATCAAGATTCAGGAGCCGTGCACTTGGATCAGGATTGGACTCAGACTTTGAAAACGATGACTTTGCACACCTCTGATAACTATACAAGCTATTTAAAGTGGGGAAGTTTATATCAAATGCGACAAACTGTAAGCCTATAGTAGGCTAATCAGCAATGATTGGCGTAGCCAAGAAGTGATAAAAGATCATTACGCCTTACGGCCCTGATGGCAAGTGCTTTCTTGCTACCTGGGCCGTTAGTACGTCTTTTAGAAATGTCAGACAGAAACCAAACCTGCCAACCTGGAAAGGTTACCCCTCACTCCGATGTTCAGCCAGGACGTACTACTCGGCAAACGCTTTTTTCAGGGCGGGGCGATGTGCCCCTGTCAGGGAACACCGTAAGCAAGTTCCGAAGGCCAGCAGTCTTGCAGCTGAACATCGAAGGCCTTACTGCAAGCAACATGAATGTAATTCATCATCTCGCCGTACAGCATAAGGCACTCGTCATTCTTCTTCAGGAGACCCACTGCAATTGTGCAGATAAGCTAACAATACCATGCCTTGGACTAGCTGGGTCTTCTTTAAGCAGGAATCATGGCCTTGCGACTTTCGTCCATGACCGGCTAAAATGGACCCTTGTTGATCAGTCTCCGGCTACATCGGAGACTGAGTGGTTGTGCTTGGACACTGGTGGTTATAGAATTGTCAATGTCTACAAACCTCCACCTACGTGACTGCAAGCGTCTGGTCTCCTGGCCAACTTTCCAAGAGTTTGTTGTCACCAGATTCATTGTATGCGGATCTGGCCTACCAGGACTTCTGCAATGTCATCAGAACAGCAGCCAAAAATTCTATCCCACGCGGTCGTCAAAATAACAACATACCGTGTTGGGATGCTGAGTGCGAGAACTTCTACCGTACATTTCTGCAATCGCCTGAAGGAAGGGACTCTAACAGGGTTGCCACTGCCCTGCTCCTCAGGCTCGACAAGAAAAGCAGAGATCGATGGTCCGAGGCAGTTCAGACTATCAGCTTTCGCACTCTAGCCAAAAAGCATGGTGTCTATTGAACAACTTAACCGGTAAATCACGGCGCTTCCCTCGTCACTGTGCCGTTTCAGCCAACGCTATTGCGTCCCAGCTGATTAGAAACGGCAGATACGAGGTTATTGACCATGAGTCATTTCGACTCATCTTGCAAGAAGTGTCAGATCTTTGGAGGGCCATTCCAACAAGTCCAGTGAACATCTCTGAAAGCTTTACCTTTCAGGAGTTCGATGCTGCCCTCAATCACTTGAAACCAGGAAAAGCTCCAGGCCCAAATTCTATTTGCCCGGAGCTAATAACCCATGCTGGAGCTGCACTGAAGTCCTGGTTGTGTGGCTTCCTTTCTTCCTGCCTGCGCCACCTCAAAATTCCAAAAGTCGGAGAAGAACACTAGTAGTGGCGATCCCTAAACTCAAGAAGCCTGTAGAGGACCCGAAAAGCTATCGTCCCATTTCCTTGCTTTGCGTCTCCAACAAGATCCTCGAGAGACTCATAAACGCTCGTGCTGAGTCGATTTTTGACCCACTTTTCCCTTGGGAGCAGGCTGGGTTTCGACGGGGAAGGTCAACCGTGGATCAGAATGTTTTGCTTACTCCAAATATCGAGGATTCGTTTGAAGCCAAGAAGGCTGGTGCCGTGTTTGTCGATCTGACAGCTGCTTACGACACTGTCTGACATCGTGGTCTCACCTGCAAGTTGCTAAGACTTCTACTGCATAAGCACATGGTCCTGATGATCACGGAACTTGTCCGGAATAACAGCTTCACGCTCACTAATGATGACAGCAAACAAAGTAGGTTAAGACGTTTGCGAAACGGCCTCCACAGGAATCGGTCTTGGCCCCCCTCTTTTTCAACATCTACACATACGATCTGCCTTCCATGACTTCTCAGAAGTGTGCATATGCTGATGACTTAGCATTGCTGTATGCTTCTCGAGATTGGAAGGCTGTGGAGGACACTCCAAGCCAAGACATGACTACACTTTCAGCTTATCTCCAGACTTGGAGGCTAAAGCTCAGCAATACGAAAACGGCGACGGCGGCCTTTCACCTTAACAACAGAGAGACCAAACGTAAGCTTAATGTTTACAACAATGGCAATCTATTGCCACCCTGTCCAGTCCCAACGTATCTTGGGGTAAAACTGGATAGGTTGCTCACTTTCCGTCACCACTTCGAGGCTTTGCGCAAGAAACTCTCCACCCGAGTCGCGCTGTTAGGGCGACTTGCGGGATTCGGAGTCGGTGCTGGTGCCAAGACATTGCGCAACTTTGTTCTTTCCTTGGTCTACTCCACAGCTGAGTACTGCGCACCAGTTTGGTGTCGTAGCACGCATACTCGCCTCATTGACAGCATATCTCAATGATGCTTTCGCATTGTCACTGGATGCTTGCGTCCCACGCCAACGGAGGACTTGCCTGTCCTCGCAGGCATCCAGCCAGCTGAGCTCCGCCGATTAGGAGCGATACTCTCCTTGACGAATCACGCTATCCATGACCCCGACCATGTACTGCACGGACAGTTGGTTGGGCAGTAGGATGCGCACCTGGGGAGGTTTAGATTAAGACGCCCATTTGTACCTGCTGCCTGGAAACTATTAGATAGTTTGTGTGAACTGGACATCCGCATGAAGCAGTGGACGAAACATAAATGGAACGCGGACTACTTGGAGAGTACTTCAAGGATCCGTGCTTTCATTCCCAGGATCAATTCAAAGCCACTTGGAATGAATCTTAGGTAAGGCTCAATCGCCTGCGGACTGGTGTAGGACGTCTTTACTCGTCCAAGTACAATGGGGTCACGTTCCATCATCAAATTGCGAATATGGCGCCACTGAGCAAACTGCAGATCACGTTACATCCTCATGTCTCATACATCACGTACCAAGAGGAACACGAGGTCTGCAAGTTTTGGATGACGCAACTCGATGTTGGCTTAACACCACCACTGCCAGCATCTAATCTGGGCAGCGCAGCAGCCCAGGGTGGTAAAAGGACAGACCCTCGACCCTGGCCTTGATTTGTGCTGGTCCCGATTGAGTTTGGGTGCCTGACCAAACGACGACGGCGACGCCCTCCCTCACATGTTTTGGACCCGACCTTGGCAATAATCTACTATCTAGTAAAATAGAAATATCCTACACATGAGTTATACCCAAAGTTAAAATTCTTCGTTTCCTTTAGCTTTAGATTCCTCAACTTTTTCTTGGTTTTGTTATTATTAAGGCAATACTACTTTTAACTCAAAAATTTTTTGTTTTGACTGTATTACATTGAGATTTTGAGATTTTATAACAAAATAGTATTTTGCTCAAAGTGAAAAACTTCCTCTCTATTGGCACGAATAGTAACTTGTAGAAGTTTATAAGCTGTTGTGATGCTGTGTTACTTTAAATCTATATTTAACCGAACTTGTTTACAACATTTTGATTGTAAGATTGCATTAGTTTGTTTGGCAAGTAACTATTTGTCTTCAGAAGAAGTAAAGGCCAAGTAACACTGATAGTTGTTGTCGTTGGAAGCGCAGTTGAGGTTAAAATCATTTGTAAATATATCTGTTGTAGTTTAGACCAAGAAGAGGTGTGGATCTACTGCTGATAAATTAGACATTTGGTGCCCAATTAGCAAGGCCTCAGTAAAGTTACAACCGGAAAAATTGAAGGATACATTACGTTGCCTTAAATTTAAAACCACTATGGTCGAGATTGAACCAAAATTTTATTGCGCGACATCTATCAAAACTTATAATCAAGTAGCCTATTTCACAAAATATTTATTTGTTTAAGTACAACATCATGTAAGCTCACTGTACGAGTATGTTCTAATATTTTTGAATTTGAAATTATGGCAATTATGTAAAAGCGTTTCCGATATTGAAAGCAATCTTTCTGCTGCACGCGAAGTTGGTTACGCTTTTTGTAAGACCATGTATTTTGCTGAAGTATGTAACTGCATGATTTGAAAAGTTTCATAGGGATTTTAAAATTAGAATTGAAGATAGCTGTTTACCAGGAATCATAATTCAACTTGAAACTTACCACAAGCTACGGTGCATGTTATGAAATAACAGCAAAATTACATTGCAACAGGAGTAAAAGAAACGCTCATTCTTAATAGAACGGCTCTGTGAAAAAAAGCAATTCTTTTGAAAGATCATTTTCCTTTTTAGGAATTAACTCAGTAAAATGTATAGCTAAATTGAAAAAAGTTTGTCAGGTTCGAAAAAAATGCAAATCTTCAAGAAAGTAAAGCATTTACATATTTTTTTGAGGGTTTTACTTCTCCCATTCGTTTTTCCAAATTGATTACCATCCTATTGAAAGTGATAGCAAGTACAGCAACTTCTCGAAAAACGAGCATAACTGTTATTTCATATTAAGACGCTACGACCTTAGAACAAATCGTTGTGATACCGGGAATTCACTTTTGCCATTGCTGCGTGACAGCGAAGAATAACATCTTGGTCCACACGCCCCTATCTCTGCTATTGAAATCCTCAGTGCTTGCATAATCATGTTTTTAATGGTCTTTCTTTTTGTTGGTAATACAGAAGTTATATAATGCTTTTTTCAAAGTCTTTCTTTCGATTCGTTTTTCAAAATTTAATAAAATACGTAAAGGAGAACAAAGTGCCATTTATCTTACTTTTTTAAAACCGCCTCCTCGACAATCTGAAAAAGTTATATATGGTGGTGAAAGTCAATTTTCTATCTTAAGGGCCCAATGTAGCCAGAAAAAAATTAGAGGAATTCACCTCTTCAGTTATCACGATGACGCCATCATTTTTTACAGTACTGTTGTTCTGTTGCACCTTAAAAATTTGGGTTGACGACGGCTCCTACAATGTGATATCCATTTAGGCCTATAAATTGTTAGACTGAAGAAGGCTGATTTATCGGATCGCTTTCTTTTCTCTTTTGCTATCTACTACTGGTATTTAATTTGATTTTCTAGCAAAAGAACTATAGAAATTTCAAACCATGTAAACAACTGCAGCTAATTAACTGCCTGCATCTGTCGAACTGCGTCTGCCGTTTCGACAGCATTCAGCAAATTTATAAAACGCTGACAGTCGTTACTAAACAACTCGTACGTGGTCGCGCTAAACGAAACAAATTACAAGTTTGAACCGTGCTGTTCCAAAAAAAAGTAGACTAACCTCTATCAAATGGTTGTCAATAAATAATAATCCCTTTTTGCTCGTAGATGATAATAGAAGCTATTATTATGTGAATGGCAAAATTGTTAGTTTGCCACAAAGAAAAATAAATTATTTCTCTGCAGTAACTCTTTTGTCCTAAGAAAATAGAGCAATTACCTTCACGATCAATGAGAGAACAGAAAATATTTTGTTCAATTTTACTTCAACCATCATGAAAAAAGAGGTTCGGTTTGGAACCGATGTTCTATAAGCCTAGCTTATTTTACTGACTGCTTTAATCTGGTATTAGCACAATAAGCTTTTTAGAGGGTAACAAACCTATAGGGATGCCAATATGTGTTATTACAGGGTGTCCCAAAAGTCTGGGTATATGGTAGATTTCACTACCTATGTTATTTATTTTTATTTTCTGTTCCTAGAATGAATGATGACTCTGTCGAAAGAAGAACGAATCGATGTGATACTCCTAAGTGGAAGAGAAGAAGGGTCTTATCGCAAAATTGCGGACGAATTCAATCTTTTGACTTGTTTTGCTGGGGTATGCTGAAAGAGAAAGTGTACTCGATTAAGATTACCGATTTAGACCACTTGGGGCGAGGTATCTCTGGTCATTTTGTTGAAATCGAGGGCAATGCAGACCTAATCCATCAAGTCCACCAGAATTTTGCAAAGCGCATCCAAATATGCATTGACATTGATGGACAGCATGTTGAAAATATTATTTAACAACATTACCAGTGACTGAGATAGTTTCGCTTAGTTTTCACCATGTACCCAGAATTTTGGGACACCATGTAGATTAGGTTATGAGCTTTCGAATGATGTATGGCATTTCTAAAAAACCGTTACACCTAAAAATTCTGGTCAGAAATCTTATGACCTCCTCTCAACGCTACTACTCCTAAGTTTGCCATAGACGTAAACTGTTTATCTAGGCCATAAATCGCAAGGCTAGGTATAAGACAAGGCTTCGGATAAACAAGTGAAGTACTCTAGGGTTGCACTCACATCTTTATATTTACAAAAGTGAAAAACAAGAAAATGCAAACTTATTTTCTCGTTCCCTCCCTTTGTCAAAAGGAAATTGTTTTTGCGTGACATCTTTTGTTGTCCTAAAGACCTAAAGCATGAAATTAAATGAAACGTAATTCCGAGAGCCACTCTTCGCAGCATTCTTGGCGATCAGCCTTCCGTTAAAATTCATTGGCGTGGTTTTTACAGTAGGCCAAGGGCGTAGCCAGAAAAAAATTGAGAGGGGGGCCAAATTTTGCAACTTTTAATGTGACGTCATTTAGTTATAACGGCATTTTGCCTTTCGTGAACTACGCTCGTCGCTAATATAAAAATTTCTGTACAAAACTGCGAATGCGATTTCACTGATCTAATGTAGTTTTATCAAGAACCGCTTTAATAGTTCAACTTCAATTGTGATGTATAACGCACTATTTAACGAATTTTAAGGAAACCACTCCAACTGGTAGGTTGTACGTTGTGATAAAAGAAGCAACGTCTTTGTAGTAGTCCGCATCGCAATAAAACAAGAAAGCGCTCAGCGAAACCCTTATTTCTTGCAATTACCACAACTTGGATTCAGGGATGTGGAAGCGGAAGCGGAAGCTGGAAGCGGTCCTTTTTTGTGGAAGCAAAAGCGCGAAAAATCCACCGCTTCCGCTTCCATATAGAAGGGAAGAATGGAGAGAGAAAAAAAATTGGTTCTGCTATCCTTCGTAGAAGAACGAATAGGGGGAGCATAAACATTAAGAAATGAGAGCGAGGAGAAGTTGTTTAGAGAGATGTTGACCTCTACACAATCAGAGTAGGGGTCAAGCGAAGAAAGAGAGGAGGTAAAAAGCTCAGAGAAGGATAAGCCCTGCTTGACGAAAATGATGACGCCATCGCTAGCATTCGCGACATCAGTAGAAAAAATACCAGATCGGAGTGAGTGCCATGGGATCGCAGAGCAGAAAATCCAGGGATCTGAAAAGAGGAAAATAAATTAAGGTTAGATTCCTGGATATATATAAAGTCAACGGGATGAGACGAAATAAAGTGTAGTAGTTTAGTGCTCCTGGCTTGGAGACCCCCAGCATTCCATTGAAAAACCCTGAGAGAATTAGGGAGGGGAAGAGAAAGCAGGAGGTAAAGAGAAACAGCCAGGAGCATGAGGGGGTGGTGAGGATGCAGAGGGAGAAGATACAAAGTGGGCCGAAAAAGGACAAGAGGTTTGAAGATGAGGGTGGGGTGCAAGCGCTGCATTAGCAGAAGGGGGCCAGATTGAGCAATGAAGGTATACCAAATGGAGGAGTCCGAGGAGAAAGGCACAGTGCTGGTAGGTGTAGAATCTCCAAAAAAAAGCAGGGAGGGCAGCTCCAGGAGTGAGAGCTGCCAAGAGTTCTGAATCTAGCAAAAGAGAGTAGTGAGCACTTTAAATGAACTTAATTTGAGCATGTGCAACATTGCACTGACCTACCCCGCCAGGTCACATTTCCAGCGCACACTAAACAGGGAAAGACAGGGCAAGGGTTAGGATGAACGTTGCCGATCATCAGGACAAGGAGAAGCATGAGAAGACGGGCAAGAGAAAGGCAGGAGCAGAGAGAAGACAGGCCAATTTTAAAGAGACTGCGTGCTACCTTTCGGCGGTTGTTCAGGGGGCTGGACGGCGAAAAAATGGTTTGTGTGAGGGGAGTGCTGGGGATATCTGGGACACTCGAAAAGGCCAACAATCATTTTGACCCAACCCAAACGGGTCGGGGACCGCACCACCACGTTAAGGCGGCTGTTGATTGGTACAGTTCAATTTTGCTCGCTTTACATTTACATACTATATATACGACAGAAATTTCGCACTTCACTATCCAAAAAGATTTGAGTCAATACGTGTTTTGGGGACGGACAGAAGGTTCGTAATGATGATTAGAGTTAAAGTTAACTCAAAGTCAGAGTTAGTTGAGGATAGAGAGGGAAAATCAACGCTATACGGTGTAATTTGTTGTTGTGACGACAAGTTATTGTCGAGAGCTGTAATATGTAGTCATACGGTTTAGATCTGAGAAGCATTAAGTTAACTGTTGTAAAAGTAGTTGTAAGTAGTGAACGAACTTGTAATAACTGTCTATTTGTTGAAGTGTTTAATTATTTTTTGAAGTGTAGTAACGAAATACTTAATTTTCTTGCAAGCAATTCGTGATTTCTAAATTTTTGTTAGTGGGAGTTCCGTGACAAACGCGAAAGTACATTAGGAGCTCCGCGATGACAAAAAAGATTGAAAAGCACTGTTCTACATTCAGCACGAGTTTTGATATCTAAGAAAAACAAACACAGAGTAGTTCGAAACAATAAGCTCAAGCGAAGTAGGTAAAGTAATAGCAGTAAATGAAGGTTTTTGTTTTCTCAAAATGATGAAGTGTAGGAGAAGGCAGGCTACAAAGCCACAAAAGTTAAAAAAATTGTCAACGGTCGTTTTTTCGTTTTTTGTTGGTGGAAGCGGAAGCGTTTGAAAAATAACTGCTTCCACATCCCTGCTTGGATTATCAATTCATCACTCGACTGCGACATAGAAAAAAAACTTCGGCGATATTTAGTGTGTAAAGCGTACAATCTTGTTTGATAACATTTAAAAGTTCAAAAAACTTAAAAAGTCACGCCAGGCCCACCCCCTTACTAAAAGCAAACAATTAACTCTAATGTACCTGCAGAGGCGCAAAAAAATTTATGATTTTATTTTTTTGATACTGTTTTGTAATTTGACTTAAAATTCAGGGGGGAAGGCACGGCCCCTTTGCCCCCCCCTGGCTACGCCTATGGTAAGCCTACCTAATTTAATGCTTTAAATCCGTGCTTTCCATCGTTTTTCAACTCCCAAACGGCTACGAGATAGAGTAACAAAACAAAATTGAGATTTGAGGCAAAATTCAGTTATTGACCACGTATGAAATTTAACAATTGATGGCAAATTTCACGTGATCTACGAAAAATTACCGAAAAATTGATAAATTTCCGTAAACGTGTCGGTAAACACCAAAAAACTGTAGCATTTTGAAATGCTTCTCGAACTTCCTGTAAAAACTTTTGTCAGCGATCAGTGGGCCTCGGCTCATTGGTTGGGATGCGCTGTTTTAAACCTATAATAAAAGTTCTAATGCTGGTGTAGAGCTAGCATGGACACCCATCGGACAGCAATAGCATTGTGTAACATGACATCTGACACAATTTATTAACAAAAGTTCAGTTTGTTTACGCTGCTTAAAACAGTTATGATTTATGTGTGTTGCACGATTACGTAAACTTTTTTGTGAACATAAACAGTTCTGTTACCGTACGCCTATTGCACATCACAGCTAATTTGCCGGGAAAACAAAAGAGAAGAATAATAGAATTAGTAAAGTAGTGTCGACCTATTCCCTATGCCAAATCCGCACAACTCCAAACAGTAAAAGGATCAGAACAATCAAAATTTTGTTTCCGCACGCGACATGCCCACCACGCTGACGTTGTTCTAGAATCTTGATCAGCGTGGTCCAACTACAAGCCCCCGGAGGTATTTCTTTCCGCTAATAAACGAATTTCAAGAGAGCTTTTGGGAATTAGGAAGCAAAGGTAAATTTCTCAAACTGAAGAATTTTGCATCAAAAATGCTTTCAACGTTAGAAGCTCCTGCGCAGGGGCGGCTCGTAGCTAAAATTAATGGGGGTCTGCTTCAGAAAATCACCCTACAGGCCTAATTTTTGTCAATATCTATCAGCTTTACACACACAAACACACACACACGCACACACAGCTCGCCAGTTGTCCGTCAAAAAGAAACTTTTATTACACCAGCACACAAGGGTCGGTACTGCATGAGCGACAGTTCTCTTTCAACAGCTGCATTGCAATCTACTGCTAATTTTAATCACCATATCACAGGAGCTTTGAAGCAAAAAGATTTTTATATTTTTTTCATATACTTAGGATGGTTGTTGAGATTAACCTTATGTGTTATATAATGTAACTACAAGTATAAGAAAAATAAAGAAAAAAAAGGTTAATTATTTATATCGAATGTCATTGATGAGATGGAGTGGGGACTGGGGATGCTGCAGTTCCACAGTACCATACACGAGTCGTCCTTGCTCCTGCGTATGTGAGATTACATTTTCTGTTGTAGAAGACTATAATTTTAACTATAAAATTCGAATGGCAGACCAAAATACTGAAGAACTTTTACCAACTTGCAACCAATAATATTATTATTGATCTGCAGGCATTAGTATTAGAGAAGCCCCAAACACAAAAACCAATTAAACCTTTGTAATAAATTCAATTAATCGTTTGTATGTCTGCTGTTGTTTTAATTTTAAAAATTTGGGTCAACTGTTTTATTCAACGTTATGAGCAAATTGGCCCTCAAGTTGTCAAGTTAGGAGTAAAATGGCCCACTGACCAAAGTTAGTCGAACCATTCCGATTTAGATTATAAAGTACAAAACTTTTGGAATCCAAATTTATTTGCATTGCTCAGAGAAAAACTAATTATGCTATTGTTATTATCTTTTGATATGAAAGCAATTATAACTACCATAACCAATTACCCTAACGCCCAAGTAAACAATTGGTCTAAACATGATTTTCTTTTAAACTATATCATTTAGTCAATGTTTTGCGTGTGCATTCTGCATGTCGTGCAGACTTGCCTCATGCCTGACATTGATACGTGGTCGATGTCAGTGCTTACCGATTTCTAGTTCGCAATTTCCTATTTTGATTCCAGTTGGTGCTGAGGTAAAGGCTTGTATTGCGATGTGCAACCAAGCTGTTCTATTACACCAGAAAACGTTACAACTGCGGCGATAGCTTTAGTAGCAGTCGTAGTTCAAAAGACACTGAGACAGCGGAACTAGCTGACACCACAAGAAGTAGTAGTTGATTTACAAAGCTTTATAGACCTTCACGTACTTGATACAACTTGGCGGGGTGTTTGAAGGCGTGTTGCTGCATCCCAACCCTTAATACTCTTGCCTAGAGTATATCTGGTTTTTGCCACTTGGTGCTGAAACTCGGGATGAGAAAAGGTCACCCTACAGCTGAGACATAGTCTGGCATACTTCGTGGCTTAGGTATTGTACAAATTTGTCCATTTTTGAAACCATGCGCATATCGTAAACCTGATCTACATTTGATGGACCCTCTTGGAGCACAAAGAGCCACCGACAATTCTGTAAGAGATGGAAATCAAAAATTTTCGACAAGCATAAAAACGGTAAAATTTCCTTCGAGAATTTCTCCTCGATTGTGTATCAGAATTTTTTAATTAACTTAATCTTATTTTTCAACTGAATTAGACTAATTCTCAAATGAATTTTTTGTCCTGTTGAGGACATGAGTAATGAAGTTATAAATGCAAATACTCCATTTATTTTTGTCAAACAACGCCTTTGTGTTCACACCCGCTTTGCAGTCACCAATACAACCGGCACCGTGCATTGCTGCAAGGATACAACCAACAAGGGGGAATTACTTTTCCAAATGAAGCAATGACGTAGCCATCGTGGAGTTTAACCACTCGACCATTGCTAACACATACGATGGTCCAATCCCTCAGCCCAGTGGTACTCAACCTTTTTTTGGTTCCTGACCCAAATTTCAAAACTCAAGGTTGTAAGAAGCCGCATGCAAACAACGCAAGTTAAAATAGCAACAAAACAAAACTCAAACATTTATTGTAAAATTAAAGCAACAACAAAACTCAGGCAAAGTATGAAAACCAATTCAATGCGAAACTTGACATTGGCTTTGACTTTTAATAAGTTTGTCAAAGCGGGGTGCAATCGTGGAGAATGCAGTGCGCAGAAGCTGCTTGAGATGATCATCAGTCAATTGATTGCGATATTGGCTCTTGATTCTGATCATTTTGCTGAAAAGTGCTTCACATACGTAAGTTGATCCAAATACAGAGGCATTTTTCAGTGAGTTGGCTATCAGGTTAGGATATTTTTCCTTCGGAACTCGACTCCAAAAGCCAAGTAGACCTTCACTTTGAAATGCTTGTCTCAGCTTGACATCTGACTACATATCTAGCAGCTCCAATTGCAAATTATCAGGAGCGGTCTTTGCATCTATTGACATAGGATTTGCAAACATTTTCATCAAAAGCGATAAAGAATTCATTTCGCTAACGCGGGCTCGAATTCATCAATCAAATTCCTAATAAGTTTGTTGCACGCATCGAAAGATCCGTTAGTTTTATGGCTTGAAAGTGTTGGAAAATGCGTTGTTACATTACTTGTAAGCTGCATTTTTCAAAGACAAAGTTTTTTAATGAAGGCAGATGCTGAGCTGTACAAATCGTGGCAAAGCTCATTGTTTCCTTGTAATGTGCGATTCAAAGATGAAAGATGTGTGGTGATATCGACCACGAACGCTAAATCAGCAACCCATTCTTTGTTGCCAAGCTGAGGGATGTCCTTCTTTCCTTCGACAAATGTTTTAATCTCCAGAATAAGTTCATAAAACATTTGAGGCATGTAGCTCGGCTAAACGATCGTACTGAAGTGAACATGACAAGGTCAACATAGTCAGCATCAACATCAGCGAGAAACGTTTTGAGCTTACGATGGTTAAGTGCATTTGCTCGAATCCAATTTACTGTTAAAACTACAACTCTCGTCACATTAGACATGTTCAAAAACTTAGCAACAAGACTTTCTTGGTGCAAAATGCAATGATGCCAATTCACAGGAGGAAGATCATTTTCTTCATGTCACTTGTTAATGAGTCGGTGAAGTCCTTGATTTGCCCCAAGCATGGAAGGACACCCATTGGTTGCCACTGCAAACAACTTTGATAGGTCCAATTGTGTTTCCAATAAGAAACCTGAAAATTCACGAAATATATCTGTCCTTTTGTTGAGACATGAATGGATCGCAAATTGAGGTATTCCTCGTAAATCTTTAAGTCTGGCATGACTCCCCGGATAAATACAGCCAATCGCTTTGTATCTTTAAAGTGTTTTGAGGTATCAAGTGCGTCCGAGCAGTAAACAAAATTTATTTATTTGTGAAGAAGTTGGTCGTTGGATATGCGTTCAATGCGTCGAGTTATCGCATCATTACTAAGCTGCAATTTTTTAGCTTTAAAGTTCAATGCTTGCAGAACAACTTTCTTCAGCAAAAATAACTTGCTTCATAATTTCACCATTTAAATACGGTTTCACATTGCAGGCGGTAAACGGCTCACCTCGTAAGATATCTTAGTTATTTCTTCAAATTCATTGCACTTAAACATACTCCTTTGCTGCTTGCGTGCTGACTTTAGCAACTCCAACTTTCTCTTCCTTGATTCTCCTCTATAGCAATTATACTTTGCTGTGCCTCTCCACATTAAAAGATTTAATACCACTTACCAACGCAGGGCACAAAAGGCAATGTGTTTTGTTATCTATTTTAACTTGAAAATATTTCTCTTCCCAATCACTTTGAAACGCCTGATTTTTTTGCTAGAGTGCGAGCTTTTTTTGAAGGCTTCCTTAACATTTTGTTTGACAAGCTAACAGCTAAATATTTTTTACGAAACTACCTCAACTGTACGCAGTGTACGGGCTAGCTACTGAAACGTAACCACTGCAGAAAAAACAATGAAAAGGACACTATGACCTCATTACAAAGAAGCTGAAAAAGTTACACTCAAAAGGACCTAGCTCTAGCCTAATCCGCAACCAGGACATCAATGAACTACTGGTTTTTCATCGTTTTTACATTACTCCACTCTTTGAATTTCAAGTCATTGATCAATTTTCAATAAAAATGATTAATTTTCAAAAGGTTAATGAGAGCCGCAAGAGCGATAGTTACGAGTCGCGTTTGAGAATCACTGCCTTATACCGCTTTGCGAACCCAATAGATAATTCAATTAAATAAAAGAAACTCTTCATGGGTCCAGAAAAAAATTGACGTTTTTATTTGTTCTTGCAATGAACTGAACCTTATTTTTTTAATCACAGCTCGTTGGTTTTATCACGCAGATTGCTTAGCCCCACAAATAAGCATAACAGTAGGGTCCTCCGGCCAACGAAAATTTGGAAAATGGTTTAAATACTCACTGTTGGCAATGCAATTTCCAAGAGCTTCACTTAATTTTGAAGCTGAAAATATCTTAAAATGAAATCTCAACAAGCTGATCTTTTGAAAAAAGAAAAAAATATTTTTAATTCACCTTTCTAATCTCAATAAAAAAGAAAATGTAACGCCTGCGCTAATAAACAAGTCTGTTCATTTGACTTGTCTTTGTCTTATTGTCATTCGGCCTATTTTCTCACAGGTCAGTCTGCTCATGCTTCATATTATCTGATTAAAAGACTGAGAGTTCGTATTGGAAGATTTTCTAAGACATTTGTTCCCCGATAGACGGGCTTGGGGAATTGCACCAGCAAGGCTGTGACGTAAAGAATACGAGCTGGATGCAGAATTATATAAGGAGTAAAAAATATGATGGGCAACAAGGCCGAATGCTGGGCAATAAAGACGACGCGTATCAAGCAAATGCAGAAGACGGAAACGAAGACGATTCGGATGATGCTTGGTAAAACCCATGGCCAACAACGTGTTAAGAGAATGAATAGAAGCTACAATTATTGATAACAACCTAATAGGGTGTCCGCCTAAGACGGTAGCAAAACTTAAGCAATTAAATGCTATTTGAATGAGTATGACGAGAAAAGTCAAACAAAAGACACTTATGAGAAATGTCAAAAAAGACCAAAAAAAACTTCGAAGGATGACATAAAGAAAGAAATTTGACACTCAAAGATGCTATGGATGGAGAAGAGTGGGGGCGTGTATGCATACGTTCAATCGGTCAACCCTGATGACAGGGGATGAGGGACAGACCTCAAAAGGCAAATGGAGATCAAATTCTCAACTGGCAAAGATTGTTTCATTTTATATATTAACATTGATGTTCAAAAAGTAAGCGACTATGTTGAAATGAAAATATTTATTCTTTGAAAAAAAATTGTACTTTGAATAAAGCACCCTTGAATATCTCACAGCATTAGCGAACAGAAATAAATATAATTGGAAACACCAAAGCAATTGCGCTGATGAATCAGCATAACTTGACAAGAAACAATTCGATGTAATCAAATCAAAATGGGGCAAGTTTTTCTTGAAGAAACATTTATATAAACGACTGTTATCACCAAGGGCCTTTTAAAAACAACGCCCAGCCAGGTATTAAAGGGATAAAATGGGCTCAAGAATTTGGAACCGAAGTAGAATGCCCGATGTTCGCCTGAAGCCAGTGCTAACGTAGCATGCCAAGACTTTATTTAGGGATTATTTTTGAAACATTGAAGGCAGATTACAAATAGCTGGTAAATTTCTAGAAAGAAATTTTTGGAGCATAAACGTAGCTGTTTTACAAAACTGCATCACTTTTGTCTCAATTACGACTATAAAGCATTTAGACAGATAAATACATTAGCACGGGTTGCAGATAGACGACGAAAATGCATTATAGAGTAAAAATAATAACATTAAAAGCAAAGTAAAAACAAAACAAAGTGTACTTGCAACGCGCAACTCTGGCGGTCCACAAATTAACTGGGGAGGATTTACCCATTTTTAGGCGTCTTTCACTACATCTTGAGGGCGTCTTCAAAATGAGAAATTATATAACATGATTTGCCTAAATATCAAACTGGTAGTCGGCTACTTTCTCTGAATCCACCAATCAATGGCAGCGACAACAAAAAAAACAAAATGTCGCGTTAAATAAAAAAACGTTGCATGAAAAAAAGCATCACCACAATGGCAGTATAAAAAATAATTTGCTGCTTTCAAGACTTTTTGTTTTCAAGCATCTTGAATACAGTGGTCTTTTTGAAACCGAAGTTTACCTTAAATTCCGCACGTACAGCAAGCCTATAGTTGTAGGAAAGCAAAAAACTAAAAAAAATCACAATCAAACCGTAAGCCGCGTACTCCTCAGTTGCAAATAACTTTACAAAGTGTTAAAATTATCTGACTTCTTTTCAGACACAAGTCTCGTTAACGTGGGTTTAGGCTGTAATGTACTATACTGTAGAACCAAAATACATAAATTCAGCGCTTGAGCACATTATCATTAAAGAATAAATATGCTGTATAACAAAGCAGCCAAGATCAATTTAAGGGTAAATTCAATAACTTAAACCCAGAAACTATGCTGCACGCAAGAATATAAACAAAAAGCAGTTTTTACAACCTTGTGACGTTAAGGTGCAAAATTGGAGCTAAACTGTACACATTGCAAACATACTGCACTTTGGCCAATAACGAGCCGCAAAAATGGAGCAACAAGTTTGTGGATAAGCAGCAGGATTATAACGTTTAACAAAAGCCTAGATATCTAATTTTTAATGATAAATTTAAAATATTCATCAAGATTGCGCCTGACTGCTGAAGTTGGCGTCGGAATTCGGAGAGACAGGAACCTTCATCGGGAACCTATTAATGGACTGATTCGGAAAACGTGAATCAACAACGGAATCGTTCAGGTGAAAATGAGATGGGTAACTTCGACCATCTGTCAAGTAATGTCTTTGTTGAAACAACATATCGTTTTATCATGTTTTTAACATAAAATGAAACTCATGACACTACAACTGATAAAAAATATCTATAACTGATCAAAGATTTAGCAAATTCACAAGGAATAGAATATGATTGTTTGTTTAACAACTTTTATCAAGACAAAAGCTGTTAAAAAAGGATTATCAGAGATTACAGGTTACAAATAGAATACAACATGTGCATAAACCTTCCTTTTCTTAGAACTGGCCCGTGGAGACAGTCTACACCAGTGTTCTCAACCGTTGGATCACGGCACATGGGCCAAGTAGGTCACAACATGTTAGTTTAATAGCAATAAGGAGAAATTACTAAAAGTGGAAAAATTAAAATAAAATTGGGTTGGACTTCTATTTAGTTCGAAAATGGGGCACATACCTACAAAGGTTTAGAAACACTGGCCTACACTTCTTCTCCAAGACTTTTTTTCTTAACTGGTTTTACATCTTGCTAAATCTACTCCGAAATACTGTTTTCTCGAAGTACTTTATTATGTAAAATGTGCTTTAGATACATGCTTGTATGGTAAGCAGTTAAACCACGTACTTGTAAAAGGGCATATCTGTGTAAATTAAGAACATTAACGAAAAAATAGTAGACGTTGGCGAATTTAATTAGAAATTTAATTAGAAGTTACGCTTTTCTTTCAATGCTTTTGTAGGCTTGAAACAGCTAAGAATTGGACTTATTCTCACCTGGAGTACGTTGGTAAGAAAATGGTTGCATTCGACCATTAGAACCAATTACAGCACCGCGCAATTGGCCGGGCGGTGGTTGTTTGCACGGAGAGGGAGCCTGGAACTGCCAGCAACTTGACGCCGTGCTCATGTATCCGCTTTGTTCCGATACCGCACTTTCCGTAGGAGAAGATGGACTAGGACAGTCTCCACTTCGATCTCGAACCCCACTTAATACGTTGTTAATTTCAAGATGCAAAGAAGGTGGGGCAACGTTAAGACTGTTTGTCGGAGGCAAAACCTTGGCTAAGCGGAACTGAGTTGACTTGGCCTCAGACCTGCTTCTGTTGCTGGCTCCTGTACCACTTCCATCGCTGTTTAAACTTCTGCTTCCAACACTCCTACAGTTAATATCTTGCGACGACGAAGAGTTGTTTGTAGCAGTTCGGTTCGGTTTTGTATTCCGTCGCCCATTATCCGTTTGCGGTCCGTTTCTGTGGGCCAAATCGTGGTCAGGAGTTCCACAAGAAGGTCCCTGACTGTTGTAGGAGTGCAATAAAGGCAACCTCGAAGCAGCCTGAGAAGCAGGCGTTTGATGATAATGTGAAAGCACAGCGCTCGTTCGAGGTATGCTCTGATTAACCTGACAGAAATAACGCAGTTTAGTTTTTTTCTTATACATAACCTGATCTTACACTTCAACTTTTACTTCCAAACAAGAACCTCTTTAGAGTTACCAGTATTGCACGCACAATTTCTTCTTTTACAAGCACTACCACTCAACAAAAGAAATTGCCGCAACGGATGTTTTTAAGAGAAAAGCAGCGCAGAAATCAAGCACTAAAGTCACATTCTGGTGCTTATCCATACTTCTTTTTCTTTCGGCTTATTCCCGGTTAAGGGTCGCCACAGCAGATATCTGCATTTTCATTACATGGCATTTGTTTTACGGTTGGATGCCCTTCCTGCCACCAACCCTCTCTTCAGAGGGAAAACTGGGCCACCTGTCTTCCACATAAAGATGGGGGCGTCCCGTTAAGTGCCTTGCCCAAGGACACAGCAAGCGAACTTGCCGGCTTCTTTTCCACAACCTCCACTAAATGCTGAGCGCCAAGCAGGGAAGCTGTGAATACCATTTTTTAAAGTATTTTGGTATGACTCGACAAGGGAAATGAACCCCAGGTCTACCGACTGCGAAGCGGACGCTCTAACCACTACACCATCGCGTCTGTTGTGCTTATCTATACTAACTTTCCAAAAAATAAAGCAATTAAGTGCACCACGAACAGCAGTTCTTTGGCTATCCTGGTCTCAATCGGCAGCGTAAAATCAAACTTTATTCGTCTTGCTTTGGCTTGCGCAGTTTCAGATGTACACTACAGCACAAAGCATCGCAACCTAAGTCACGACTTAATCTGATCACCGGCGCGATGGTGTAGTGGTTAGAGCGTTCGCTTTGCTGTCGGTAGACCTAGGGTTCATTCCCTAAGTCGAGTCATACCAAAAGACTTTAAAAAATGGTATTCACAGCTTCGCTGCTTGGCGCTCAGCATAAAAAAAGAGATAGTGTGGAGAACAAGCCGGAAAGCTTCCTTTTTGTGTCCTTGGGCAAGGCACTTAACGGGACGCCTCCATCTTTATGTGGCAGACAGGTGACCTACCCGTACTTCACCAGGTTATAATTGTGAAGCTGCTAACCCAGCATGTCGTAAAAGGCGACTCTTGGGCACCTACCAGTGGCAGTCCGCCTTGTTGGTGGTGGGGCTACCAGTCACTCATGACTGATTCGAAATGGGCTGCCATCTTTCCCCTAGCCTAATATCAATTAGGTTGACGGCATGAACCTGAATTGCCGTTCGTGTCGTACCTCCCTCCCGAGGAAGAGGAGGGGCAATCACAACAACAACTTAATCTAATCACCTGTGACACTGACTCCATGATTTCTGATTCAACGTCAGATGAATACGACGACTCTCGATCACACGACGACTCACGGATATCCGACTCGGAGCCATATCCGTTGCCCCACGTATTGGCCAAGTCTGAAAAAATAACCTGTCATAACGACACCATCACTTTGTAAAGTTAGCTACATTGGAGAGCTGAGTGAGCCTTACAAGCTCCAATTTGAAATTTACTGCACCTGAAATCAAACGATTAGTTATGCGTATGAGCTCATGCTTGGCTTGCATGTCTTCTGTCAGACTGGGCCACCACGACGGGTAGACTGCTTGGCCCCAACACCTGTCTGCCACATGAAGATGAAGGCATCCCGTTAAGTATCTTGCCCAAGGACACAACAAGCAAGCTTGCCGGCTTGTTTTCCACAACCTCCACTAAATGCTGAGCGCCAAGCAGGGAAGCTGTGAATACCATTTTTTAAAGTCTTTTGGTATGATTCGACTTGGGGAATGAACCCTAGGTCTACCGACTGCCAAGTGGACGCTCTAACCACTACGCCTAATCGCTTGGAACACAATTTGTTTCATCATAAACGAATTGGTGAGGAATTGGCAGATGGTAAATGCATTCTACAGGTAATAATTTGTAGTACATTAGAAGTAATTCCAAAGTCTGCACAACCTATCAATAGGGCCAGAAGATTGGCTACAAAAGCTCAGTATAAACCTTGTACAAGTCCAGTATAGTACTATACGCAAGAAGAAAAATCAAAAATAATAACTGTAGGTTTTATAGAAAATCAAAACCTGGGTAAAGCGGAGCAGAGGCAACACAAAAATTTTTCCGTAAACTATTGATTGTATGAAGATGTAGTTAAAAACGTACAAAATCAACTTATTCATTGAAAACTATGCAATTGATTTCGTCTTTGTAGAGCATCCTCAGTTATATAGCAACCGCTACGATTATCCAAATAGACATCCGCTAGTGTGTAACTAGTAACGCTTTCACAGGAGCAAATCGGTGATAAATCTATGTAATAAACTGATAATTGATTTTACGACTTATTAAGGACTTCTTAACGCAATTGCGCATTAAATTTACCTGTCACATTATTTCTCGGATGATTGTCATCAGCGACATATTGGCGAGTGCAAAGTTGCGTCATTCTATCGTGGTCAAGTTTCTCGTTGGGAACGTAACAGCGTCTCTCTGGTTCGGCTCTGAAATCATTTTATTTGATTTAGACGTGTGCACTAATAAATTAATCGTGTGCTTCAACCGGCTGCAACAACGAAACCGTTCACCCAGCATGTAGAATACCGTAACACACCCACCTTTAGAAGCCTGTGTGGTCAGTGGTGAGAATACCAGTCAGCTACAGTAATACTACATGACAGCGGCGGCCACACTTTCACCAATAAAAAGCGAAAAACGATAGAGGCCATCGTTGAAAGAGCCGCTACGCAATCCTTAGTATGAATTGACGCGTTTTTCGTGCACTTGGAAGGTGTTGACCTTTATTTTTTTCGAGACCATTATTTTCACAGCACGAAATCAGGGGTTCACCGTCCCCAAAACTAGACGTGGCGCACAGCAGCTCGCACACCCCTACACTACACGATTGTACACAAATATAACACGAGCAAAACGAGCCGCAGCAAAGGACCTGCAGAGCCGCAGTTTGGCCACCCCTGTTATATAACGTAAACAAAAGATACTCCGGTTTGTAATTTACATTTACGATTGGTTCGAAATGATCTGTTGCTTTCCTCTAACTTCGCGTGCTTAATGAAGTAGGCAGCATGAGCTTAGAAGTTATTTTTCACATTGTTCCGTTAACCCTCGTGAAAAAAGAAAAGTTAATTTCTTCATGTCGGTTTCACTAAAGGTAACAACACGCAGCAAACTTTACATCATTGGATCCATAAAAAAGGCACTTTTTGCTCACATAAAACAACATGTGATGCTTACTATTAAAAGAGAACGCTGTTGTTTTGTAGACTTTTAAAAGAGGCGTAATCTATTAAAATAAAATGTCTACAAAGGGATGGCAGTAAAATTTAAGATACAGCTCGCTATCCATAATGCCTACTCACCGGTTGTAATATTGTGCCGATGGCGATGAATTATGATGAAAAGATTCTTCTCGAATTGGTGGGGTTGGGGGAGGAAGGTTGTCATCAAAGCTGAGTTAAGACAAGATACTTAAAAAAAAGCACATTTCTTTGTAAAACACAGCCATTACAACTAACAAAACTGGCCTTCGGAAAAACATATTGAACATGATAAGCATTTGCGTAATAGCCTCATCCAACGTACGTACTGGCTAAAGCAGCAAAAATTACGTCGCCATCTCACATTTATATCAGTTTATTTTTTGAACAATGAACTTCTATACACGCTAAATATTTTTACGTATTTCTTTAAGCAGGCAGCACTGGTGGAGCGCACCGTCTTCTAGCAGTGAATAATAACATTTTGTTTTAATTAAGCAAAAGTGAAAACAGCAGTGAACGATATTAAGGCTGCACTCCATTAGGCGTGAATTGCAGGGGAAGCAAAAGAACTAAATTATGTTCATCGATTTTATTTTATGCCCAAAGCGTTTTGCCCATAAAATGACTTGAAATAAGATAAACAAAGAAATTTTATGCCACGCCCCAATGGGTACCCAACGGAATGCAGCCTCAAAGCAAAAGATTTTCAACCATAGGCTTGGTGAGCGCTTAAGTAAAGTCCTGCATTCATGCTTAAAATTACAGTATGTCAACGCAATAAAAATTTTTAAATTACTACACCCTCACCAGGGATTTTCGGGTTGTTGCTGGGAACCATGCAGTCTGTTATTTACATCCAGTATTCGCTGAGCACCTCGCTGCTGATTGGTCACTTTCTTACCTCCCTCTAGACGCCGTGAGCTTTGACCAGACCAAGCTGACCTGTCACTGGTAGATCGCATGCCACTACTGCTGCGGCTTCTGTAAAACACGAAGTTTGTTTGATTTCTATAATGAAACCCTTGCCAATTACCGTTTTGCCATAACCGCGAAGTAGGCTGCAAATAACCAGGTGATCGAAACTGGAACCGACAAAAAACCCTTGAAAGATGCAAACTCTAAAAAGAGGTAATTTCTCACATTTTCTCAAGAAGTGATACTATCTCTCCTCGCCGTCAAGCGCGACACTGGTAATCGGGCAGACCTCGACCCTACGTAAAACTTGAAGTGATGGTAATTAATACAAAGTACAAGCTGCCTTTTAGCAGAAACAACTTTTTATAAAATTCAATTACTTGTCACTTATTCCGGTTTGTTGAGAAAGCGGTGGACTAGGAGACGAATGTTCTCTGGCACGGATATCCGAAGATCCTATTTCCTCAATTTTGTGGTCAGGTGGGTGGATGTTAGTAGAAGTACTTCGTTGTTTGTTGAATTGGGATTGTTGATGAAGCTGCTGCAACATATTTGTCTGAGGAGATGGTACGTTAGGCCTGCAAAAAGACATATGCATTTATAGATATTTTTAATTTGCAAGTAAAGTAGTATTCCAACAATATCACGGGCAAGCCAAGACTACAGATGAAGTTTTATTTCTTCTTCCAACAAAACTTAAACAAAAAAATGACACGTTCTTTATGAGCTGCAATAAATTGTGGGCTTACTTCAAATACCACAAGGTTTTTGCACTTTTAGTACTTAAAAGTTTGAGTACAATTTGTAACATAGTGAAACGCCGAATTTTACCTCGCGAAATGTTTTTGAATATAGTTTGAGCTAGTTAATTCAGTGACGTATGAACATCCGGAAGATTTCGGTGGAGAAACACTCGTCTGAATGCCGTTTGTGTGACTGGTAGTTTCACCGTTTCTACAAAGCATTGTTCAATTGCAAAAAGTAAAACAATATAGGCAGCTAACAGCTGCTAATACCATTACTCTGACTCGTACACGATTAAAAATGAAGATAATTTTTAACTAAATGTTGATGCATTATTTCCATCACACAACTAAACAAAAAATTAAAGGTAGTTCCATACTGGATTCCAAGCTTTGGAAATGGCTAGAGCTTCCATTTTTCTTAACACAAGGCACTAATGAGAGCAGGGGAGCTTGTTCCTTTCTCTCAACCACCATTTCTTCAACAAAAACAACTACCCAAGTTAATACAACCGGTAAACGAGTGGCGAGCCGATTTTTATTAAAATTCAGACACAACCAGGATTCGAATTTGATTGTTATGCTTGGGTGGCCAATGCCTTGACCTCACACAACTAAATATAGCAAGTAAAAAATCATCAATCAATCTCACTCATTAGCCTACCCTTTATTATACGTGACTGACAATTGATTTTTTCCATTTGAAGGAGTATTTTTCGAAATCATTGGTAAACGTTCCAAGTAGAATTGGTTTCCGTCATTTGGTAACAAATTAGGATAATTCTCTTTTCCAGATCCTTGATGTCCACCAGAAGCCTTGTCCAAGTTGTCTCCATAAGATGACACAAAGGGGCTTCTACTGCTTTGTCGAGACACTAAAAGAATCAGGGAGGTTAACCTAAATAAAGAATATCTACTGCCAGGGATTTTACCGATGTAAATGTCTAAAGGGCTTCAGTGATCAATATCGCATTAGCTGATAGAAACACAGTTTTACAAAAACCATAAACAAGCTAGCATCATGCAAATTCTGAGCTAGGTTCAAATATCTTTTCACGGGCAAACCAAAACAAAATGTGCAATGAGAAAACAAAACTCAAAATCATACGCTCGCCATGGAACGTTATTTCCTGACATTAATTTTCCACTTCTATCTTTAACGACGTCTCCACTTCTATTTTTAATACTTAAGCAAACATGCAGTTAAAAATGTATGGCCGCTCCAGGTTAAGTCGAATTCAGGCAAACAAAAAATCACCACGATTGATGCATGCATTAAATTACCTGAAGGGCGAGTAAAACTGAAAGATCGAACTGCAGTGAAAATAACTAAAAGTTAGTGAATTGCGATGAAAAGAAGCAAAATGACATGAAAAATTAGTTGAAGTGTAGGTCAAGAAAAGAAGTTTTCTAACTACAACGAGAATTCCCTGCATTTGAGGGGAAAGTCATGTGGCAATTTTTCGTAAGAGCAACGTAAAATAGTAAAACGATTTTGTTAATATTTTACCCAAAAAATCAGACTCCGTTAGCTCAACTATCAGTAGATGTACATTGTACGCTTGCTAGAGCACGCAGATAATTCTGGCGTAAGTGACCTCCCCGTGTAAGAATAAAAATTAAACCAGAGATTAATTACTGTAATTACTGTTAATTACAAATCAACCAATTTTGTACCGCAACCACAACTATACAGAAAAAACAAAGTAGAGTTAATAAATAGCAAATAAAACTGCAATTGGAATAAAGCTCGGGAAAAATTTACCGATTGCAGTAAAAAGATGTGTGTTTAATTTCCATGCTGCACTTAAGTTCTTAACTCACCATGTAAGCCTCCAGTTTTACAAACTCTTCTTCTTTTAACCAGAAAAACAACCACTCCAATGATAAGTAGAAGAATGAAAGCCGCAGCGCCAATTACGCCAGCCATCACTCCAGGCTGTTTGAGAAATGAAGTCACGTCACCGCCAACTGATAAACATGTAAAGATATTGTTAAAAAGTTGCTCAATATAAACACGGAGCAATCACGACTTTCAACTCCAATATTTCCTGTGCGATTCTAACAGCATAACAATTCGCTTGCCAACCAATTCAACAAGCAGTTACACCTGCCTATGCACCTTATAACCTCAACTGTTAAAATTAAGGATAGCAGTGGTATTCGAGCTCTTATGCATATATAGATAACTAGCCGGCTCAGCGTTCTTCGCAGTGCCCCCATCAGCAACGTTGGGGTTAAGAATATCGGTTCATCCGGCTGCGTCAGCGTCGCCCAATGGATAACAGTAATGAAAAGTAAATGCTTTTTCTGAGCATCCAAACCTCATTTCTAAATCAAGTGTATTTTTAAAAGTGATCGAGTCAAAAACCTTATGATCAGAATAGGCATAGCCATTTATTTCCATAATGCGGATTTCCATTCCTTTAAATGAGCAACCAAGAGAAACACATTTTAAGGTGAACAGGAAGATGGTGGCTCCAAGACTGCGATTTTTTTCAACAGTAAAAATATTGGATAATAGGCGTACTCCAGGCCTTGGTGCGCTCCTTTTCGTAATTAAATTTAGATCCCGGCTACACCTCGGATCTATGTGTTCTGTTTATTGCTTAGGCGTAGCCAAAAGGCCTTGCGTTTCCCTTAGTTCAGATTTTGGAAGTATGAAAGCATTTCTGTTACTAAGTTATTTTCAATCAAAATAACAGAAATGTCTTTCATGTGGTGCTATTTCACATAGTGACTTATTTTCTTTTGGTTTCCCCTTAAACTTTCCCAAGTCCTTGACGCCCACGCATTATGCAGCATGTTCGTTTTTTCTTCCTTAGGCGCGCTCAGAGGAGTTAAAATAGTCCTTGCTTTTCCCAAAATTTTCAGGTTTGATACCGGTAGCTCTATAAAGCTATTATCAACCAAAATAGAAAAAATGTTTCCCTATGTATGGTGCGATTTTACCCGGACAGCGCTTGCCATCACCTGTGTCCAGTTAAAACGAATCAGTAAAGCAGCCGCGCCGGCTTCGTGGTACAAACGTTCGTGAGAGCGGCAGCGAAAAGTTGTAAAAAATATAGGCCATAGTTCCCTACACGTAATGGTGATTCTCCAGGTCTATTAATCAAGAGTGGTAGCTCTCAAAAAGAAAGAATGATGTCACAAACTATCACTACTACTTTTTAAAAGTACAAAGGAAGGGGGGAACATAGTCGTTGCGCTGTTTGCGTTAATTCGGCCATAGCGTGAAAAGGGGCCATGCCTTTTCCTAAAGTTATATAACTTACTCTAATAAGCGCCTGTCAAGATATTTTCAAAGAAAAACTTCCCTCTAAATTCAATTTTACAAATTGATGGTATTATTGGTTTATTTGAATCTTTTCTTCAACTTTGAATTTTATTACATTTGACTTTGCCCCTAATCCAGAACTCCCTGCTTTTAAATGAAGATTAATGTTTCGTAACGACACAAAGAGCCTATCAATTACAAATATCAGTAATGGGCTTTACTGTTTGCGTTGGCTGTCAAAACGATAGTGGATAATTTTGCTACCAGCTGCTGTTCTCACTATATAGGTGGCAAGCATTGTGATGTCATTTAAAATGATAACGTCACAGTGCTTTGTAAAACGATTCAAGACAGAAGAAAAAAAACTTAAATGATTAATCGTAAGATGTTATTGAATTACTTTTAGCAAAAATTAACGTTTCTTGAAACGCAATCGATTAAAAAACATGTGCTTTTGCGCAGAGCCACTACACGTCTCCCTGGTAACGTCTTATTTGCCTTGTTTTACTATAGGCGTTCTTAAACCAAACAGACTTTTATACGTTAAATTCAGCAAGTGCTTAAAAGCATATCAAAGTTATGAGAGAGCTCCAAGGTAATTGATACACATTTTCACGATTAAGCCATTAAATATTAGGACCACTACCTACGACCTTTCCGTTACAGTAGGCGAATTTGTATGAGATAATGCCTCTGACTGCACGCATGTTGCTTGGTCCTGGCATAAACGCATCCATGCAAAAGGCAAACTAACCAGAAATGAAGCACTCACAGTTAAGTTATTGCAATAGCAGGGCCCCCATTAGTAATGTCAAGGTAAAGAATATCAAATTAGCTGGCTGCGTCGGCTTCAACTAATTGCAATGGAAATGGCTTCAACATTTAGATGGTATGTAACTCGTTACTAATATTTTGTTGCAAAAGATAAGACAAAATCATCTTTACCTCCATACTTTTGTAGGGGGATCATCAATTTGCGTGCTTGGAGTACGCTATTGCTTAAAATGTTTAGAGACTTTATTTTGAGGTGAATCTTTTTGAAAATTCTGATAGATATTCCCAAAAAGCTATGCTATTGGAAAAGAATAGTGAAAATGTACCAAACTAACTAACTTTTTCTAGAAACTGCAATTTTGTGAAGTCCAAGCACCAAAATTTTGGCTGTTTTTAAACCGTAGGCTACATTTTACAAGTTTCAAAATCTTCATTTTTGACGAATCTATTTGCAAATTGAGGTAAAGATAAAAGACCATGCTTGCTAGCAAAAGCAGTCAAAATGTGTCAAGCAACTAACTTTGTTAAAAAATGCAAGTTTCTTGTTTCTAAAAGAAAAAATGTTAAACTAAAAATGGAACATCACGTATGGCAACCAATTTCAATCAGCCATTACAAACTAATCCGTATCCTTAAGTAATTAGAGTAGCATATTGCTGGAAAGCAAAGTTCTTTGGCTTTTAAACGACACTGATTGTTAGTAGCTTATCATAGCCTTTACACATTAAACTTACCGTTTTTACTCTGCTTACCACTATTTAGGAGGAATAAAAAAGTTACACTATAGCTCTTAAAGTTCAGCTTCTTCAGTATAAAAACTAATAGTAAATGTACACGTCATATACTACTGGAATTGCCTTGAAATACCCTTTGATTTTTTAAAAAAGGATGAGAAACGAAGTCACAAATTAGTTTTTATGTAAACTGATTTTGCAAAAACATTGTAATTTAAAAAAATCATCAATACTGATTTCTGGTAGCGACAGACTGTGTCAATCGTGCCAGGCAGCATTATGACATCATAGAGCGAGTTAAAGTGTGCAGAAAAAAAGCAAGAAGCATGCCTAGAAGGCTTAAAATGCTTAAACTAAGAATTGCTGCACTGCCAATTGAGTTTTAATTGTTGTGGAGTTCATTTTATCGAAAGTACCTAGATAAGATCTCCCGAAAAAAGCTTTTAATCGCATTTCAACGTTCAGCACTTTTCTAGTAAATTAAGAACAAAATTTTTACAATAATTGTTAATCATGACGTCATGTGACATCCCAAGAATAAAATTTGTTGAAGTTGATAAGTCGGATGTTGGCTTTTGTTTAAGCCAAAAACCGCTTTCTTCGGTCCAAAGCTGCGATTTAAAAAAAATATCTTTGATTATGACGTCACGAAGCCCATTAGGACACTCACCCGAAGGAGGTGATCAATCCTACCGAGTTTAATGTCTGTATGCCGGGAAGTTTCGGAGGAGTTAAAACAGACAAGATACACAGGCAGAATTGCGCGTATGTATTAGATTAATCGTACTTATCAACAGCTTACCAATTAGAAATATTCATCCATTTGTTTCCTAAAGAGTAGGAATGGAAACTAATTTTAAATTGTGGGTGTACGCCAAAGTACCCAAAATGTCGATCTCCCTACTCATAAATCTGAAGTAGTCTTATTCATAAAAAGAATATCGTTCAGAAGATAACCTACTTCAATGATGTCTGATGAATAAACTTCAAGTATCCTTAACAAAACTGGTTGTGGCTATGTGTTAGCTTAAATTTGTCTGTTATTTCGTAATCTATTATGTGCTAGGTTTATGATATTTGCTTTCCCTCGCGCTTGTATTACAAATGATATAATTTTTTTTTATAAAAGTCAACGTTAATGCTATCGGGGAGGATCTCTTAACCCTTGGCAAGCCCTGCTGATGAGTCCAAAAGGACGAAGCGCGTCCAGGGATGGCTTTGTAAATTTGAAAATATCTCTCATTAGCATTGCTTCCTTCGGAAGCCTCGCGCCTTCAGCACTCGCTTTGTTGTTTTGTTTCTCGCTTATAAGACGCTCTCTATCGATCGTAACCACTTGGAACTAGCAATATAATTTTATACAATCTTTCCATGAATAATTGGAAAAAAAATGGTTTATTGGTCCACATCGCTTACTCCAGGAGCTCACATCACAACTTTACACTTCGCTTCACTTTGCTACACGTGATCAACATGTCTTGAGAGTTAGAATTATTCAAGCGCGAGACACAACCATACACACATAATCTAATGTGAAGTCTCCTACAGTTCAGTTTTTGTATTTTTGTATTTGCCATTACATTACCTAAAAAGAAAATTTACATTGTTATGTTAGTACTGAAATACATCAGGTAACTTTAACAGACAGCATATTGAAGGCGAATAATAAGCACAGCTGCTTCATGCTATTGTTTTCACAAAAATTGTAGTAGACAGCATTATGACGTACAAAAGTTTTTTTAAGCGCTAAGAAAAAATGGAGAAAGTATACTTAAAATTGGAAAAATTTTCAAAAAGAACTGCTACTTGTGTAGTCAAAAAGCTGAAGCTGTAAATTTTTTTTACAACAGAACTAGCGTGTTAATATCTTCCAGAAAAGATTTTAACCACATATCTAAACTCATCCTTTTTATAGAAAATGTAGAAAACAAAATCAGAAATCAACCATCATTAGTGACGTCATCTCAGCTGGCTTTCCTTTGTGCAAAAAGCTGTTTTCCTCCGTCAAGAAAAGCAAGTATATTTGTGAAGAGTAAATTTGTGATGTTATTTCGGGCTTTGTTTGTGTCGAAATAAATAAGATTAAGTCAACTATAAAAAACAATGAATTTTGCCACAGAATGAACCAAGTTGCTTGGAGCAAAGATGTATTTAGAAGATAGGAGTTAAAATCTCCACAAAATGTATAAAACTGTATCTTATTGAAAAAATAAAGATCTTTAACAATACAAAAAATTATTTAAAGAGAACTTTTTCTTTGGCTAGAACAACTTTGAAATCATATGACTTCGTGCTCTTGGGAGGGTGCTTTAAGATAACTTCTCTTGCTTCTTGTTGTTGGTTTACCCTTCCTCTTCCTTGGGATGGAGGTATGGCGCGAACAGCAATCCAGGTTCACGCCATCAACCTAATTGAATTAGGCTAGGCCAAGGGAAAAGTGGCAGCCCATTTCGAACCAGTTATAAATGCAAACTACAGACTGGTAGCCCCACCACCAACAAGGCGGACTGCCATTGGCGGGTACCCAAAAGTCGCCTCTTACGACATGCTGGGTGAGCAGCTTCACTATTCTAACCCGGTAAAGCACGGGTTACTTCTCTTGCTCGGTTGCACTGCTTGAGGTATATAATGTGCTGTGCCCAACTTCGAAGCGGGCCTAAACACAAACTTTATGCATAAGTGGGCAAGATTTTTTGGGCTGATGGGTCATAAAGCACATAACTTTCACGGTGCTTGCTTTTTGAAAGCAGTTCTCACATAAACAAAGCTGAAAGCAAAAAAAAGGCATATAAAGTTCTCTACCTTCAACCATGAATTCTTCGCTTTCGCTGGTTGTCCCTTTTCCCAAATGAGTCATGTAGGTTACAGCTGCAAGATAAGATTTGGCACTCGGCAGGTCAATAAGCGTCATTTGTGTTGTGCTTGCGTTTACATTCAATGTACGATTTATATCGCCGTCTTTGGACCAACACAGAAGCTCATATCCAGCCACATACGACGCTGGTAAGTCAGCAGGTGCCTGCCATCGGAAAAGTATGCGATTCTTTGATTCAGAATTTGTCTCAACAGTTAGTGAAGGCAATTGCGGCTGGACAACTGCACGAAAACAATTGGACTCAGCATTAGAAGCTGCAAAACGCTTTCGCTTTAAAATTAAAACAATAATCAGTGCAACTGTTACTTGCTAAAGCTTAAGTAATAGCATTTATTGAATCAGACCATTTTGCGATACGCTTAGTTTTAGAAACGCAATCACATGTCACTGCATCAACTAAAATTTCACATTAAATTTTGATTTCATTCCAAATTTTTTTGCCAAATCCCTACAGCAACTCAGGCCTAAAAATAAATCGAGTATTTCCGTCATTAAAATTCTCTCAAGATTTTGTATCGAAGCTGACAGGTTTGTAAAAAAACATACGTTGAGATCCCTAGCCTGAGGAACTATAAAAGCAAAGCTAATTATATCGCGCGATAAAACTCCTAGAAATAATAAGCTGTTAATCCCTCCCAAGACAGGGCGTCATTTTTAAAGCATCATTTCTTGATCTCCTTTCTAAATAATGAATGATAAAGTTGCTTTTTAAGTCTTCAAAACAAATAAGAACACAAAATTAGTAGTATTATTAACTACTGTATAGCTGCACTGTAACCAAACGCGCTAAAAAAACGAAAAATTAACAGGGAATCATCAAATTGTTGATGACGTTTTAAAAACGTTGCGTATTTAGAAAGATTGGTATTCAACTGAGACAGTTAGTCAAACGAAAACAAAAGTGATTTATCGTCACCTTTTCATAAGGGAAATACGCACGAAGACACAGAGGATTATAGCACATCTACTCACTTCCTGAAGGCAAAGATATGAAAACAATAGGACTGACTGGACCAGTCCACTTTTGTTTGTACGGCCTAACCCTAACTTCGTTCTTCCCATGGACATCTGTCAGCTCGGACGATCTAGACATCAAATTGCATAAACCATAACTGACTAATTTATCTTGGCAGCGCTTCGCATATGCTAACGTAATTATGGCAGTTGATTCGCATTTACAAAAGCTGTCTTACAGCGGTCTTGTATTTCCATGTACGCTACCGTTGTTGCTACTACTACTGCTGCAAATAAATAATATAAAATTGACGTTTGAAGGTGAACTCTCGGTCATTTTGTAACTCCACTAGCAGACCAAGCACCCGCCAATCAAGAGAATGTGAGTTCGAATTCCACAGAAGTCGTTTTGGTTTTTTTGAAATGCTTTGTGGTGAAGATAAGATGCCTCCTCCAAACATTGAGCTATTAACTTCAAAATCGATATGTTTTGACATAGTCTTGAATTTCAGTTCTTCACGACTGCTACGATGTTTATGCGCTTGCGAAAAAAATTTATACGGCGATTTTCTCTGCTTGTTTGCAATGCTTGTGACAGATATGCAGAGTCAGGAGTGCTGGCTACTCCAAAGCGAGTCTGACCACAACAATGTTCCACGCGCATAACGAATAAAAGGATTTACCGTGGCCGCAGGATAAAAATTCTGACAATGAAAATTATCAAATGCATCTTTACCTGCTTGAACAAGGCACTTGCTTTATTTGAGGTTTTTCCGAACTTAACGTCACTGGTTGCGTCATCACGAAAAATCCGTCGATGACGTCACATTTGCCATTCGATTCCCACGAAACTACAAAGCCTTCAGTTTCAGTTGATGCAGCTTGCACAATTCGAGTGAACACGTGATTCAATTCTCTGTTCTCGTGGGTTGGATTTAGGATAACTGGATCTAGGAAACCAGAAAAAGGCAATGAAATAAATTTATTCACGCCCATTTGAAACGATGTAATACAAAATTTACCTTTGGTTTCTATGCTTTCTGACACTTGGCTTGGGTTGCTGATGGCATGCTTTTTGACACTTCTTATTAGGAAAATATAATCAGAGGAAGGAAGCAGGTTTGTTACAGTATAAACTGGTTCAGAAACTCTACTTATTTTCTCCCACGTTGTAGAAGAACTTTCAACTCTAAAAATAGTTATCATAAAATTTTTAATGCATCAAGAAATGACAATATTGTAACTTAAGATTTTGCAAGAAACTGTCACTTTGTTAGAGAGCTTTTAACAATCATGCTACCGATTGCTTGCCCCACAAGAACGCTATCAAGCTAACTCTTTAAGCATCGTATTGAAGCTTTGACATCTTAAAAGAAAGACTCCACAAATCCTGGTGTTAATCTGTCTGCAGTTAACCGATAAACATGGCTGTTGTTTTAAAACTGGATCATTAATTAAAAACTATCGTCACTCCTCAGCTATTAAAGTGCTATTTTTCTATGCAAAGAATTTAAAAGCTTCAAAGGCGTCTGGCATCGCAAAGCTAACTTGTCTATGACATGTCACCAGTGATATTTTTAAGACTAACAAAAATGAAGGATATAAGGACTGAAATCCATTTCCGAGTGTGTAATCCTCTTTTTTAAACTACGTTTTAATGAATACAACCCTGCAGAGATTACAAGAGTAACTAAGGCAGACCTAGCGCTTCTAGACAACCCATAAAATCCGGAAGGTGCTTGTACCCTGAAAAAGAACTCTTGGATGAAAATCTCGCCAAAACTGTTGACGCTTCTCGCTAAAGCAACCGAGCATAAGCAAATGATCTGGTAATTAGGCTTGGGTTGAAGGTTTATCAGTGTCAATTTGTGTTCATCTCGTTAATTTGATGACAGAACGTAGAACTAAACGCATTGCTTATCAGTTGCTTAAAATCAATGCAGTCTGTTCATTGATAAAGCTCAAGACATCTATCTTTGCAAAAAGCTCTTTATCAGAAAACAAGTCTGTGATTACACGGTTATTTGTGGTTATTTATCGCTGCTTTCCACGAAATGATATTATGATCTTGTAGCCTGCTACCCCTCAAAACCAAAAAACTCTTGCTATCATTTGAACAGCCTTACGTCAGCGAATTGACCTACATGATGATAGATTGCTACTATCGTGAAGAACACAGAAACGAAAACCAAAACATAAACACATTAAATCATAGAACTCTACATTTAATTTGATGTGAACAAATATAACTATGTTCAAAAATAAGCTTTCTCGATATTCTTTAATTGAAAGACATTGATTCGAAAGCATGACAAGTTTGCAATAATATCAGGTGTTTATATCTCAAATCATGTTTTGATTTATTTGACTGAGCACAGAAGGCTTCACCACTAAATAACATATGGATGGTGGGATGCAAAAATAAGAGATTAATTCTTACCTGTAGTAATCTATGACGTAATGGTCAACAGGGATTTCATTCGATTCCGACCAAGTTAAGGTGACTGTTGATGATGTTGAATTCACCACAGATGGTTTTCTCGGAGGGGATGGTACTGTGATGTCATCGCGTGGGATTTGTCCTGAAGTAAAAAAGTTCTGTTTTTGTTGAGTCACCATCGAATGGGTTTAGTAGAAAGCTCGAAAGCATAGGAATAAATCTGATCTAAATCTCACCCGATGTAACTTCAATCCAGGCGTGCCATTCGGTTATCCCGTAATTGTTGGAAGCCTTACAAGTATAAATCCCAGCATCAGACGCCTATAAAGTAAGCAAGAAAATAAAAATTATCTCACACTACACATCATAATTTGATAATTCAGTTAGCGTTATAAGGTGAAGTAGCCTAAGGAAGTATTCCATAATCACATGACGATAAATCTAAAATACAGCTATTGCACAGCCAAGATAAAATATACAAATTTAGAGGTAGGCTGGCATGCACTGTATATAACTAGTGGCGTTTTTGAAGTTTTTTTCCGCATTAGTTAGGAGATGAAGGAGTAGGGCAAAAGCCGCAAACGTGCCCTCAAGTCGTAATCTCTTTGGTTCAAGCTACGAATCAACCCCAATTTTGACTGCTGTGCACCAATCACTGGCGTACACAGGAGAGGGGGGCTCCTGTGCGCGCTTCCCCACAGGAAAAGTAAAATGTCTAATTCATCCTCGCGCCCCACTCAGAAAATTGTGGAACGTGATTGTCGGCTGCAATGAAGATATCTGCAGCGTGCATTCGCGCTAATTGAGCGCTGCGGACGCTCGATCTTCAAGAAAAAGGTCGTTACTGTATGCTTTGGCACAGTTTAGAGTCTAAATTTTAGACCATCGCCAACATCGACCTCCAAAAAAAGTCAACACTGCCTATTCCTACACAATTTTTAGCACTTTGTTCATCGTTCGCCGATCTTGAAAAACAAATATCTCGCGCCTTTCCCCTCAAAAAATTTCTGCGTACGCCCCTGGTACCAATGCAGCACGTAGTACAAGTTGTGCAATATCCTACCATCAGTTAATTGCATCAAGCTATACCTTGAGTGTCACGAATCAATGCCAAAGGTAAATGAAGGTGAAAATCAAGTTACTGCCGGTATAGCAGATAAGTTTTTATTCTTGCTTATCAGAAATCAAAGGCACGACCATACGACCACCATAGAAGATAATGGATATATTGCTTTATTTGTGACTAACCAAACGCTTTCCCATTTCGAATCAAATCACAATTTAAGCTCAAAACATCTAGCAATCAGGACCATTTATTACAAGGTAAACAAGCCTAATTGACGACTGTTACTAAAGTTATCTTGTAACGATTCGTTACCGTCTACGGGTAACACTAAATTTCAATAATTGGTCCATTTTAGGATTATCGAAATCATATCGTTCTTGTTAGTCATGCAGCAACAGAGACGTGGTTACAATTGCGCTCACTGCTTCACTGCTCAGTGTCATACGAACTAAACATGAAAACAACAGTCACACTTGCTCTAGAGCAATCTACATCACTCCCACTCAAACACATCACAACTATGGGTATGGAAAAAGAGAGTTAGCAAGCAGTACTGTTCTTGTCAATCAACAGCCGTCTGTACCTGTATATTTGTTAGGTTCAAGTTTCCAGAATTCATTTTTGTGATTCGATTTCCAGTTTTTAGCGGTTTTTCGTCTTTAAACCAATTGATAACAGGGTGAGGATTACTGCTGGAGGCGCATTCCAGCACCAGAGATGACCACAACGAAACGGTCCTATTAGCCGGGACCCGATCCAAAATAGGCGGGGGATTTGAAGAACCAGAAGCTATAAGTAGAACTCATGAAACTGAATATTCCAACATCTATAGTAGTTCATAAATCGTCGAGCTCATAGCACAAGAGACAAATCTTTCTGTTAGCGCCAGTAGTATTTACTAAAAAAAAGGCATTAGAATTCAAATGCCCAATTGCTCTAATTAAAAAGCTAATGCAAAAGCAGGTACCGTAATCAGTGGTAAGCATATACCGAATCACGAAACTAACCCCCAGCAATAACAGAAACGATCTAAAACTCAAATAAAATGTGCATTTGAAAGTGCGTAGCAATTGAGACTTTATCCATCAAGTTTTAAAACACCCTTCAACTCTTGGATTTTTTATTTACACCTCTGACTTACGTTTCACGCTCAATCGCACTTCAGCAGTTATAGTGCCTGCCAGATTGATGGCTTGGCATCGGTACAGTCCTTCATCTGTGAAACGAACACTAAAGATGACCAAATCGCCATTGGCGTCCACCAACATGTGGCCATCCTGATAAGATTTCTCAACAAACATTTCTTTCCCTTAAATGCAAAAAAGACAATGACATCATAGAAATAAAAAAGAGCTAAAAAACCAAGGAATATATCACAGCATGTGTGTTTCTCTGATGACAAAAATATGTGCAGATCATTACGGCGTGGCCTTTTCGTCAAGTAGTTAATTGCTTGACAAACAGTAAGTAAACTTAAAAGCTATATCATATCGTAGTTTTCCAGCAAACAAAGACTACGCAAAATAAACTGCTTTAGTGAAATTTGAATTACAAGCACAAAAAAGAAGCCATCGCTTTAGTTCTAGCTCGGTGTTTCCTAACCTTTTTGGCGCTCGTACCCCTTAAAATTTTGTGAAATGTTTTTGTACCCCTAGACCTATCGCACAAACACCTACAAAATTACGGGTAAATGTACAATCTAAAAATGAAATAAAACACAATGTAGCATGTTACCGGTGTATATTTATTAACCATAATATTGTTCACAACAAAATCAATTCTGTCGGAGCAAACAAGAAGCTATTTACTACGTCACAGTAACTCTTATGACAAAAATCATTCATAAATGCAGATGTTAAAAAAGGCTTCGGAGAATGTTTTCTTATTTCAAACAACAATGAAAATAAATTTTTAGCAAATAGTTTAAAACAACCATTATTATGACGCCTCATCTCGTACTCCTGCTTTGGTGCTTCGTACCCTCTAGGGGTACAGGTACCCCCGGTTAAGAACCCCTGTTCCAGCTACTAACAGGCAATACTATCTATCAAAAATATAGCAATTCATATTTTCACCAAACATAAGATAAATATAAACATACCTCGAAAGTCTCTCCAAACAATTGTGGGCTGTGGCTTTCCTTTTGCGCGGCAGGTTAAAGTCACAGTATCTCCCACTTGCACTGTAGTATCGGGAACAACGCTTACAAACTGTGGCACGGCTGAAATAAATTAATTCAAACATGAAAGCAATTTGGCATTGCGGCTTGGTAGTTTTTACTGAGCGACTCTGATCGAGCTCGTTGGATAATTTCTAAAGCTTAAAAGCTTAATCTAGCCCAGGAGGCTCCAAACTACGACCCGTGGACCGGATCCAGCCCGCGGAGCTCTCTTCATAATCATACGCCTTTACTCCAAATTGATCGATTGGAATTATAGGTGACGGAAAGAAAGGCGGTGACTTTTTGTTTTTGGAGATCACCACATTTACCTGGAACCCATCAACGGTTTCGGTGGACAATGACCACTTTTTTTCGGAGAACACCACTTTTTCTGGTAACACAACACAAATTCCGACATAACCAACCGTTACTGTGCCTGAGGCTAGCATGAGAGGAAAACGGCATAAACGTTGAGAACGACTGATTTAGAACCTTGACCCCCAAGGCTTTAAAAATTCAGCAATGTGGCCCTTCGTTTGAAAAGTACGGAGACCCCTAATTTAGCCTTTGAGGTTGATCAGGTAGTTAATAGCCCAGAAACAGAGCTGCAACCTGAAGACAGACTGAAGTACCCCTTCCCATAGCTATGCAGCACTGTGCTTCAAAAAGGATGAAGACAGTTTTTGAGATACACTCAACAACTTTGCCACAAAAACCAATAAAGTCGCCATTAGACCTCTTACTACAGTACACACAAAAATCCTGGTTGAGCAATTGCTCAAAAGAACCGAATAGAAAATCAGTGTTTTGATAATTTGTGAAGTCAATCTCTATAATAGGTCAAAGTAGTTGAATTGAACTAACAGCTAACGGCAAAGGTTCTTAACCTGGGTTCGACGAGACTCCACAAATTACAAAAATTTCGAAGGGTCTGTCATCAAAAATGAATCGAAGGGTCTGTCATCAAAAAGCAACCACAAAAAGCGCGTCACGAAACATCTGCGGGGATGAACGCTAAAAGTCACACAAGGAGTTTGACCAAGAACGACTATTTAAAACCCACCCCATAAACAGTGCACGTAGAAGACGCTTTTCAAAAAACCTTTGGACTTACGCTCCTAGATTGGGCAAATCTTACACAATGGTTCGGAATCCCAGGTCTAAATTTTAAATTAGTGGTTGCCGACCAGGGATCCATAAAATATTTTGATAAGATACACAGCATATGGAGTTTACAGTCGTTGGAAGTAAGAGCCTGTAGGAGTGGGGACTTTTTTAGGCAACTATGATCGTTTACGGAATTGGAGGTCCACAGCATTGGCCAAGTCTTCAGAAGGCCCAATGGCATCGAAAAAGATAAAAAACAATGATCTATCTAGTTTAAAGGTACAATAAGAAATAGGCAAGCTCAATGTACACGCATGGTTCAAGCAAAAGTTGAAAATTTTGAAGCCGTTTTTACGACTTGACGACTGACTTCACCATGAAACGCCTGCCTACAAAGAAATACTTCATAGCTATCTGCCTTTGATGTAAGAAACCGACTTTAGTGAAAGGTTTTGGCAATTACGCGGACTTCATATTAGTAAGTGAACTTAATTGAGTGAGTAGGCTGATCAAGTAAAACTGTGTGTCGATAAGCAAATTACAGCCACATTTCGACTTTGCTAGTTATTTGCCAAATTGGTAATTACTGCTGGCCGCGTGAGACCATTTTTAGCAAATGCTTTCGAAAAAGTTTGTAAAGAAATAATGAACATCATCAAAGTTGGATGTGGGAGATAAACGAGCTATCCAAAAATTACAGGCGATTTTAATAACTTCGCTTTTATGTCATAAGGGAGGCTACTGTTTTCAAAATCGGTTTCCTATCTCAATTGTCTATTTTGCCAGTAGAGAAACAAATAAACAGTATGTTGCCGGGCAGCAAAAAGCTGTTACTTTGTTATGATTTACGACTTGAAAAAAGAAACTCCCGCGAACATTGGAGGTAAAACTACAAAGTAACCAACAGATTTCTTTGAAGATAGTTCATAAACACTCTAAAAAGGCATAAACCCATCTCCAAACCAGCTGCAAAAAAGCAAATCCAGACGACAATTTTTACACGTGCTTTACAACTTTTTGTTCATCACAATAGAATGTTGCTGTTGTAAGAATTTTCTCATTGTCAAGCCGATTTAGCTAGCGACACGCAAACACGTTTTTGTTAACTTAGTTTTAGTTATTTCTCGCTCTAGTAAAGCAGGCCACATTATCAAAACATCATAGCTTTTACGTTAAGTAGGCTAAATGGACAGGAGGTGAAGTCAAGGGCGAGGTTCAAATATTGACGGCCATATTATTATAAAGACAACGATTATCAAGTAGCGGCATCTTGTAGCCGAAACCCATTTCAAAGTTAAAATTTTTTAATTTCCCAAATGGACACGTCAAAATGGCCTAATTTATTAAGAATCGAAGATGCTGAAGTAGTTTATTATTACAAGCTTTACAACATATTTTTTTGTCTATTTTGCCATCTCTCCACCACTTCGTTAATTACTGAGCAAATCTTTTATAATCTGTAGAATAGTAGAGTTAATGATGTTGACACAGCTGACGCAATAAAAAGCATTTCAAACAGCCGGAATGAGACAACTTGTCCATTGCACTTCCGATATGATACATTGCAGCGAGAAAAGTTGGCGACTCAATATAAAAAGTAAAGTCGATAGGTGTTTTCGTTAAACCGTTTACACTTATCTAAAGGGTTGCTCTGAATCTTGAAGTGACTGGCAAGAGAAAGCGAGGACGACCGAAGAAGACCTGGAAGAAGCAAGTGGAAGAGGAGACAGAGAAGATTGGTTTGAAGAAGGAAGATGCCCTGAGACGAGACAAGTGGAGGGACGGAGTGCGTAAAATTGCAGAAGGAATGGGGTAAATCCGGCCATCTCTGCTAAAGGGAAAACACCGGATAAAAACTGAATAACTACTACTACTACTAAACAATTATTTTTTGTGCTACTGTATTATTTTGAAGTCTTTGATCGCATATTATCGATGTGGCATCTAGGAAATCACCCGCTGAGCACATACTCTCTGCGAAGACAGTCGGCTGTTTAAAATTAGTCAGCTTTTGAGACAAGCTTTGAAAGATCACACCAATCAAAACAATATCTGCAATTATTGCATCAAAACTGCCAATGCTAACAGTGGTAGAAGTTTCAGTCAGTTTCGACGTAATTCCATATCTCTAAGTTTGAACAGTGACAAATTCGAATGCCAAGAGTTTTTCATAAGGACACTTGATTTTACTAAAGTAAACTAATTTCAGACAAAGAGCAAAATTGGTAATGAGAATTGGGCTTCAACTAATCACAGTAGAACGCAGGTGGCAAAAAAACTGAACTTCTGTTTATGTATGACCCACTTGACATTGAATTCGTAACTTTTCGGCTTTCGGTCATTAGCTAGTGTTTGGGAGATATTAACTTCAAAGCATTACGTGAAAGTTTTCTAATAAAATTAATTTTGATTTGCACGTTGTGAATATCTTCTATCATAGACGTATACATGTTTTCCGACCCCCCCTCCCCAGAAATTTCAAAGATGCGCAAAACAGGCCTATTTACTTTTACAAAATTTGATCTGCAAAAGCACAGGTCTTCACTTTTGTTTGGAACTGCATACGGCAAAAGAGTCTCTTTGAAAAACTTTTGCCTACGAAAAATTTACACCGTCCCTCATCTAAAACACAGTGTTACACCTGTATTCTCCACAGCCTGGCGAGTCTTACGAAACACCATCTGTTATCATCAACTCCATCCCTAATCTAAAACACAGCGTTACACCTGTGTTTTCCATAGCCAAGCGAGTCTTACGAAAGACCATCTGTTATCATTTTATCTTTTTCTTGAGCATGAGAGCAAAAAAAACTATGAGGTATAAGATGGTTAATAACGCGACTTGGTAGATGTTTACTGCTGAAAAAGGAGATACACCAAAGCTGTTCAGAAAAAATCAAGTTTGTTCACCCTAGCTTTTTCGAGTTGCTCCACTGTAGCTCTTTACTTTTGACGCGATTCCGCCACTGATGAATGCGTCATGGTAAGCTTCTTGCAAAACAACTTTTTCAAAGCCATACTAAATAATCAATTTCCTTCATCAGGGCGTTTATCATATAACCCGGCTGGCAGCAGTGATGTCCCCAACAAAAGCTTTAGGAAATGCCCAGATGAACGAAAATTGATACTACCGAAAAGCATGGGTGTCTTTTCTTTTTCGTCAACAATCATGTTTCAAATCGTATAGCTAACGACCATATGATGCTTTTAAGTTGTTCACGATGTTCTCACTCCTCGATTGTGACAAAATAAAGAGGCATCTTTTTGACCAGGAGGGGTCAAACTCATTCAGTGTTGTGGGCCACATTTACATACCTGGATTTAATGCGGGACGGACTAAGTTGTAAAAAAGTTTAAACAAGTCAGACTATGCATTTCTTTGGGGAATCAATGCTTTTAACAGGTATTTTCTCGCATTTTTCACTTAATAGCTACTTGAAGAACTTTTTTTTGAAAATACATGTTTTCATCACGGCGATTGTCGCTATTTTCACTCAATTACCAACTGAAAAGATTTTTTCCAATTTCGAGGTCAGGTATTCGCACTGTGCCACAAAATCAATGCGCGGGGCACAAAATATTACGTCGCGGGCCACATTGGGCCCGCGGGCCGTCACTGTGCCACCCCTAGATTGACACATTTTAGATAATACATACAGGCAATCATTCAGCCTTAAATTTTATTTCCGAAAGTGCATTTCCTCAATTTCAAATAGCTTCTTCAGTTCTTGTTAAATATAGCTGATTAATACGACCAAAATATATTTTCCGTAATAAAATATAAAACCGAATGATTGCTTGTATTTAATCATCTCATGGATGTAGATACTGTTACCGGTCATCTTCAGCAGTGATTGCATAGTTTTGGGATGATCAAAACTTTGGACTAGTCCTTTTTCCCTTTGGTATTGTGCTAAGGGCACACAAAACAAAAGACAGTTTTGATGTGCCTATGGTAGATAATTGACTTGGCTCTTAAAACTGCTGTATGCTTGTTTTATGATCAACTGTTTCAATGCATCTTATGTCACGGTTGCATGAAAGTAAAGCCAATGTTCTCGCATGGTGTGCTGGCGAGCTTACAAGTACGGCTTATCCAAACCAGCAAAAACATCATCAGCGACCACACGCTTACTTTGTACTGTAAGGGAAATCGACTTTGATTCTCTTTCCACTCCGTTTTCGGCTGTACATAAATAATCACCTTCATCATCCGCTTCTACTGCGTTTATTCGCAACGTTCCGTCGTTTGAAACAGAAAACCTTGAATAACGACATTATAAGCTTGCAATTCACAATAATTGGCAATATATAAGGTGCTAACGGCAGAGGCAAAATGTGTGTCTGTTTAACTGTAGTATTGTAGTATTACGCTAAACGTAAGCCGACTCGCACAACACTTTGTTAAAAAATCTCGCTATATTTAGTTTGCAAACGGTAAATTACAGAGGTGGCCACACTTGCCCTAATTAAGAGCCAAAAATAATAGAAGCCATCATTGAAAGAGCCGCTACGCAATTCTTTGTATAAATTGACGCATTTTCCCTCCAAATAGAGGGTGATGACCTATTTCTTTTTGGATACCATCATTTTCAAAGCCGGAAATTAGGCATTTGCACCCTACCACCAGCCACAAAACTTAAGGTGTCGCACAGCAGGTTGCATGCCCTTACACTACATCACTGTACACAAATAAAACATGAATCAAAAGAGCCGCAGTCAAGGACTTTAAAAGCCGCGGTTTGGCCACCCCTGGTATACAATTACAGCCACCAGACGATACCTTGCTGGCAAAGTGTTGCCATTTTTAGTCCATCTAATTGTTGGTCGCGGATCCCCCTCTGCAGAGCACACAATTTCCACAGACTGTCCAACACGTGCCACTGGATTAAGGAATGGCACTCTGATCTTAAGTGGTTCTGCGAATTTTCGATGATGAGCAAAAAGGCTGGTACGGTGTAGTAATTGTCAAGCAAATGATATGATTTTATTTGGGTTTAGATACTGGACAATATAAAACCCACTCAGATATGCACCTGGTCAACTTTCAGCATAAAGAGTGAAGTGGAAAATGAAATATAATAAACTGCGTATGGTCAATACCTATTAAATGTTTCGGCGCCAAAAATCCATTAGTTCTAGTTAGAAAGCAACAAAAAAACGCAAAATATTGCAGTTCCATAGGCATATATATGATATCCAAATGGCATAAAAAAAATTTTCATCGATCCTTATGAGTTGCGTACAGTCTCTAATGTAAACATGAGTACAGCGTCATTCAAACTACAAATTAAAACATTTTTGTTACGTCTTCTCGTTGTTGCGGATAATAATTTGCGACAAAAGATTACATCTTTAGCGTGCTTGCTAGGTAGAAGATAAAATCTCATGATGCTTGTTTTCAAAATTGTTGTTCTTTTTGTTGCTCGGTTGGTCAAATGGGGTTAAAACTATTGTTAACTGGTAAAATTGCTGATAAAAATAACTGGTAAAATCTGTGATACTACATAGGTTGTCGGAGATATATTTTTATTTTGTCACAAACGGTTTATGATACACCCGCTACTAGTTTACATCATGTTTAGGTTTTTACATGGCACGTTTTAGATTACAAATTAGGTACAAATAGTCGGGTTTTAAAACAAAGAAAACCAATTGACAGCACGCTTTGTGTAAGCAGGTGTACCATTGTCTTTTTTTTTTTGCGACTTCACGGTTTATAGCAGCCAAAACCGGCAAATTATACTTAATTGTCAATTTTAGAAAAAAATCTATGTAGTGCCTGACAAAAAGATGCGAGTTCCAAGAAGGATTTTACGTGATAATAAAAATATTTTAACTCAAAGGTAAAGCAACAGCTGCCACGAGAGGCTATAAAACGTCAAACAACACTGTCTTCATGTAAACTCTGTAATGTCTTACTTGAAGGTAATTTTTCGAAAATTTTCATCGAACTCAAGGGATCTTTTGAAGGTAAAATGCACAAAATCCTACGTAAGCTTATTAACCAGGACAAATCCGATTGACGGCTGCTGGCCATCTATTGTCTCTTGAGAAAACGCTACTGACATTTTATGAACAAAAACAAAGAACATTTTTTACTTACAAAATGATTTTAACATTTTAATAAGCGAAAAAAGAGATTGAAAATTTTATATTTTTTTTGCATACAAAATATTACAACATGGTTTTAATTCAAGGTAGTTAGATGGGCAGCTTGGGACTGATGTAGTTGGTCAAATATACAGGGCTTACACGAAGATTTTTCCAGTTTCAGGGTGCTACATAGTGCGTACATGTTGATCGCACACAACGCAAAAGAGCGGCATATGGTAAAAGTGAACACCACAGAAGCACAAATGTTTCACAGCAGTCTAGAGACATTAACAAAGCAAAAATTTACGACATACATGTTTTAGAGATCTGTTTAGTTAAAACAGCTTGCGACTATGCAAATTTACATTGAAGATGAGAGCATTTGTCATCTATCTGGCAAAGTTCCACGAAAGTGCTAACGCAGAAAATTAGCTTAACGCCTACACGGATAGTCGAAAGATTGTCGATAGTCTGACTTGCGCTGCAGATTTAGTAGCTATTGCAAGTGCTGAATTAAAGATTCATGTCATCATCAACGTAAAACTTTATTTTGCAAAGAGGAGAAGGGCTTGAGGTATTTTTTCCAAACAAACCGGAAAACCTTTTTTTTTTTGAAAATCAAGTTTTTCAGGGTGACAATTTTGCTACTTTCAGCTCCAAGCATACATAAAACCCTTTGTTTTAGATCAACTTTTGTATAAGTAAAAATTTTACCCGTTATGGCAATTGCTGAAGGGAAGGGGGGCGAGGAAAATAGTTTGGAGGCTTATGCCACCCCTACTTTTACGCCTATGCATGCCATAAACTAAGATGAACGCACATTATTAAAAGCTTGTCTTCGCAACAAAGAGGCTCATTTTTTCAGAGTAAAATCATAATTGAATTTTGCAACTGCTAGCTTCAAAGCTCGTTAGGCACAATGTAATGAACTTCCTGTGACCTCATGCAATGATAAATAACTATGGCAACTAATTCGAGGTGACTTTGAATGCACAACAACGGCAGTTCGCTTTGTTAACGGTGAGGCTACCAGTCTGACATCTGCGTCCATGACTGATTCAAGATGGACTACCTCTTTACCCTAGCTTGGTTATGATTGGGGTTACGGTGTGACCTGAAATCAGCGTTGCGCCTATTCAAAGAGAAGGGATGAACGCAGTACAAAATAACTAATCACCGGTACCTTGAACTCGCAGCAAAGCAGCGGTACTTGTCTTTGTGCCTGCAATGTTCGAAGCAACACATTCATAGGAACCTGAATCCGATTTTTGAACTTTCGAGATAAATAAATTTCCATTGGGCAATATCTGAAGACGAAAGATTCACTTAATAAGAAAATTACATTAAATTTTCAACCCAGACTATACAAAATTCTGAGGTATAAAGGTGAAAAATGCAGTACTTGTTCAAGTTCTTTCCAAGCCTGAAAAATGCTTGTCGATTGTTAAACAAAATAACAAATTTTGGATGATTTCAATGTTTATAAACAATCCAGAGATCGTTTTATCACGTTGTGTAAATTTGCGTGTGATTTACCAATACAAAGTTGAGCTAGATTAGCCTAATTTAATTTCTATAACTCAAAACTGTCACAATGTCGTATGATAGGATTACCAAGTTAATTACATGCGAATCAAACGAATTTATCAAGATCAATGCTGCCCTATCGTCAGCATCAATTGCTTAAGCTTTACAACTTCGGCAGCAAGCCGATTTTACCTCCTTGCAGGCATGTTACAGTAGGGTAAACAGCTGACACTGATTATATCACTAAAAACTTTTTTAACTTCAAAACGGATGCAATACCTCTAAACTGTCGATTCCAACATTCAGTAATGACCTACAAAACACCAACCTCTAACATAAACAAGGCAAATAAAATGCTCAATCGACAATTTAGAGGATTTGCTTAGTAAAAAAGCAGTAATTTGAGTGTATTTATTGCTCCAGCATATTGTATGATGTAATCTCATATTTTTCAATATAGAATAAATACAAAGAGTGCTTATCACCTGTATTCTATTGGTATTAGAAATTGATTCAAAGTCTTTCTTCCAACTGATTACCGGTTCAGGTATTCCTCTGGGACCTTCGCACTTCAACGTAACTGACTCTCCTTCAACACCAATTGTATCTCTCGGCTCCCTTCGGAAATCGCTTCGAATGGCTAAAAAACGAGTTCAAATAGTTACTTTTGACCGATAGCCATAACCAATGAACATGGCAAGATAGAGGAGGATATTTGTGCCACATTAACTACTTAAGCCTGCAGCATATCTCAACCTTCCAAATGCCAAGCAATGTTTGTTTTGTCCTATAGAGAAGAGCGTAAAACTCTAGCCAATACCCAAAGCACGAGAATCGCGGCCAAACTTTGGAGCCATTGCATTTAGAGCGGCAACTATTATCAAATATTGGTCCAGAGCCACATCTAATTGTGTTTCCACGGAATGGCCCTGGTTAAGGAAGAGAGAAAAAGCATTCTAGCTAAATTAGTGTCAGCAACGTGCTTAATTAAAGACACCACCAAACAATATTGAAATTCTACAAATAGGATAATATTGTTTTTACAAAGCTGTAGCCATAATAAGCTCAGTATAATCTTGAACAGTTTGACAGACATTTGAAATATCGATATAGTGACTGTGATACTTGTCGCCAAGCAACATAAAAGCCGCATTTCTCACCAAATTACAATGTGATTATGATAATTTTTTCTTTTATTATCTTAAAACGCTCCAAGGGTGGTCGTTACAGATACAGGTAGATGTATTAAGAGCAGAGCAATCTCGTAAAATAACAAATAAGTCAGAGCAAAGCGGCTTACAGTTGAAAAGAGATAAGAAAATCTAAGTCAATTTGTTCCGGCTCCCGGGCCGCAGGGCTAAAACTACGTCATACGAAGCACTCATTGGAATGGCGCCGTCGGGATAAAGAACAAACGAACTCCACTTGAAAAATAGTTCACGACGTTTAAAATCTACTAAACTTATAATCATACAAAACTAAGTTTTCATTGACAAACCTATAAAATTCAATAACGCTTGTTTTGCATGTGTGGGTCAAGTAGCTTAATACATAGAGCTGCTAGCTATACACACTATCTATCTTCCTGTTTCAGCAGCTGCGCGTCCGCTTAACACAAATTCTGTGAAACGCCAATTAAAACCGAACGTAAATACAAAATATTCTAAATGAAAGCAATTTCTCATATTATAATTGAGAAAATCAACTGCACAAAAGATTAAAAAAATAGAAAAATTTTATTGTTTTTCGCCAATCAAACTTAGTTGTGCGCATACTAACGACGAAAAACAATGCCGTATAAGACTTTGCTTCAAATGCATTAAGATTGCCTAAACATGACAGGTGGTGCAGCGAAACAGTCAATGAGAGGCACAAATAGGTTTTTATTTTCATGCTGAGTTGTGTTTTGGATAAAGACTAAAAACGCTAGGGAATTGAACAACAAAGAAAATTGTTATGAATCTGAGACGAAAAACCAGGAAACACTACCATTATTTAAAGGCCTCATTTATCAAGTTCAATTTGGCATTAATATGCCAGCTGGCACGTTATTATTAATGGGTGGCTACACGTATTTGATTGTTCTGGCTTAGCTATAGTAATTTAGTCTATAGTAATTTAGACTACAAAGACTTGAAAATACAATGACATATAATCCAATGCTGCCCATTTAAAAAAGCAAGCATTTTTGTAACTAGTAATCAATCAGTCCATGGAAAATGCTTTGCTAATTCAGCAATTCGTTTCCTTACTGACACTTTTTTAATGTTTCATTCTGCGTTATTGCTTGTTTTAACGCCATAAAACACTTATTTGTGTTTAGTATATTACTTTATGATTATATTGCAATTTCTTCCACTTGAAAGACTGAATAATGCGGACAAGCACATCAAAAAATTATTAAAATCATAAACAAAAAGAGATTTAAGTAAGTGGAAACTATAATAACCACTAACTATCCAATTTAGTAATCTTATCTTAGTCATTATGTACATGTCTGAAAATAGCTGGGTGAGCTTGATTTTGTGCGGTGCCAGCAAGCCACTAAACGACTTTTAATAACACTCGAAATGTCTCTCAGCAGACAGCACACAAGTACGGCTCTGGGCGTTTGAAGTAAAAATGGCAAATTGTTGGACTATTTGACAAAAGTCCATTTTTTTTTTCTTATAACGAAAAACAAGGCAATTCTGGCCAGTGCGGTGTTGTAAAAACCCTCGTAAATCCTTTATTAAACACATATACGCTTTTTCAAGCAAATAAAACACGTTTTCGGTCGCCGCCGTAATACAACGAGCTTAGTGATAAAGATCAATCTGTGAATACGTCATAAAAGCCTAGCGACATCAGTAACTCAGTTATAGAACAGATCGGCAAAATCTTTGCCAGTTAAACTGCTTTGACCTCATAATATAAAAAAAAAACATATGATAACAGATTTTCATTTCGTGAGAGATCATCGAAATCTAATTACAAAGGTGTTTCGTGACTATCGAAACTAATAAAAAGCAAATGCAAAGCTTTTCTAAAAAGGAATATTATATCAAAATAGAAAAAGTAAAAATCTGGAATCAAAGGCGAATTTGGTGCAAAAAGATTAAAAGCTTTGTGGGCTATTGCTAACACATCTGACTGCCGACTGTTTTGAACGTTTGGAAACTAAGGTTGTTCTACTCTTCTTCAGCGACGCCACTAAACTTGTCATGAAACTGAATGATCATGGTAGTGTGTCAAATGCAGTTTGGAATTGGTAACATTAATAATTTGAAACAACACACAATTCACACAAACTTATGAAATACGTGAAATCTCGCATGATTTGCGCTGTTTGAACAACTGATATATAATAGAGTTTCAATAACCTAATTTTATCTTCGCTTATTGAAATATTACACCAAAATCGTATCTTGAAGGTCGATAAGGATCAATGGGTTTAAGGTAACCTTCAAGATTAAAACATCTAAAAGTTAGTTTCAAAATGTTTTGAACGAAGCGTAGGGTTATTACAAAGACTTTTAAGATTAATACAACGACTTTTAAGCATAACAATTAGTAAAAAAGCATTCCTATGTTAAAAACAAATCGTCCAAAAGTAGCAACTACAGGTTGCTGATTTAAGTTGGTTTACAATTATTTTGTTGTAACTGACTGTAAATTAATGATTATCGTCATTTTTGAAAGACGACTCTAACTTCAAGATGCAAGTGAATACTGATGATAACGAGATGGTGACAAAATCAATTTCAAATAAATTCTAAACACAGCGTAGTTTTACGGAAGGCGTTGATGGCAACCGCTTCACAAGCGAGGGTTCATTGTCAGCAGCGTCTTCACCAGACGACAGCACCTACTGCATTGTCCAAGTGCAACAGTCACTTTGTGACATGCGGAACATTAGGTTGCTGGGTCAATTAATAAGCTAAACACAAAAGCTACAAAACAAGTGAAAGCGAACTCTACTGCCGAATTTTATCTTTCGCAAGAGATAATGTTACAGTGCAAAGTAATGTCACGCAACCATGACAAGGGTTCTTCTATTTCGCAGTCAGCAATGAATAGGGCCCAGGCAATTTTATCTTTAGCAAGTTTAAATAGAAACAAAAAGGACGTAGGGCACAAGATTAAAAGAACTAATTGGTTTCGTTACTTTTTCCAGGTATGAGATTCAGATACTGAAAAGGTACACGTTGGCATTGATGTGCTGTAAAATCAAATATTTATAACCAAACAAACAAACATATAAATAAACATAATGTTATTTGTAGATACATTGCATTTTGCGATCTATTTGGCTGTATTTTCCAAACTTTTTATCATTGGGCTTTCACAACATCGATCACGGCAAAAAAGTTTTTTTCGCTAAAGGTCAACGGACTGACGACCACTGAAAATTGGCACTTCATAGGTTTACGTGAGCTTCTCTAATAAACCAAAGTAATTTCAATTTGATCCTAATGTAAAAATAAATTGATGTTCTTTTATTCATACTAGTTCAAAGTTAGAGGCGGAATTTTAATGGTCACAAATAATAACTCGTCAAAGATTTTCCAAACCACTTGAAACAGCAAAGCAGTCTAATTGAGAAGAAGTGAAACGAAACATTGCAGTGATCTAAAACCAGCTTCATTGCATAGCTTACACGCAAAAAGTCAATTAAAGCTCATATATCTGTTGTGGGTAGAAAGTTGAACGTGGATTGGCATTACGACGATATACAAGACAAATAAGACTCGGTTGACAGAAAATCAATACCCGTAACCAAACTACATGAACTTGGTCAGGAAAAAATAAGAAAAAACACAAGTTTGTCTTTATTGACGGTGCGCTTCTTCGTCGTTTGAGCAACTCGTTTTGAGCATTATGCAGGAAGATGTAAATACACTGCGTGAGCGCTCATGCTCTGTTTGTGAGCCTTCAGTTAGACTGGACCCCCACGACGGATAGACTGCTTGGCTTCACCACCTGTCTGCCACATGAAGATGGAGACATCCCGTTAAGTGCCTTGCCCAAGGATACAACAAACAAAGCTAGCCGGCTTGTTCTCCACACTATCCCTATTATGCTGAGCGCCAACCAGGGAAACTGTGAATAGCATTTTTTGGTCCTTACGTATTATCGGGAGGACCTTTGATTTTTACTTTTTCTTTTTTTTGACAGGGTTAGGTTAGGTTAGGGTTAGGGTTAGGGTTAGGGTTAGTTTTATTGTTTTAACCGTTTCAATAAATAATTTACTTCAATTTTTGAGTCGTGTTTTTAAAGGTCCTCCCGTTAATACGTAAGTACCCATTTTTTAGTCTTTTGGTACGACTCGACTTGGGAAATGAATCCCAGGTCTACTGACTGCGAAGCGGACGCCCTAACCACTACGCCATCGCACCGGTGATGGTGAGAGACATGGAACGAAAGAGGCAAGAAACGAATGATGGTGCGCTGGTTAGTAACGTATTAGCGCTTTCATAGCATTAGCTTCACATATTCGCCTCCTGTTATCTTCTTTTTCGAATAGAACAAAAATCATCACAATGGATGTTTCCCACATCTTGGAGTGAATTGATGCAGTAGAATACAGAAAACTTGTGAAATTGCTTGTTTAGTGAATGCATAACTAAATTTTGAGGAAAAAACCTGCTTTTAGGTCTATTTTAAAACTGATTTTTTTTGTCAAGTTTGTAATTAATAAGCAATTTAGCGACTATCCGGATAATTTAGAGCTTTTTAATTTCTCATTGCAAAAATCATAAAATTAAAACTAGGAAGCTTGATTGGAAGAGAAAGACAATCATTTCTTTTAGACAGCAACTAATTGCAAAAATATGTAATCCAAGCCACATTAATATAAAATCGAATTTTCATCCAATTTAATGACTACAGGCCAAGCGCTGAACAAGGTAAACTCATTTACTACATTCAAATCGCTCAAATAAGGCCCATCAACGTTCTAAGGCTACTATCTGCCTTGTCACTTTAAATCCTAGCTAAAAAATAATTAATTGAAAACAAATTGAAAAAATTTCTATTGTGCTGTTTATAACAGACTGTGAGTAAAAAATACAACTCATTTAATCATATGAGAAAGATTTAGATACGATTCTGTAGCATTAAGACGTACAAATAACACAACAATAAACTACAATTGAGCTTTCATGACATAGTTCTAAACAAATAATTTTTTTGTTGGTTCTGTAAATTACGGTCAGTTTAAAATAACTAATTCTGCGAAAGCTGATTTGCGAAGAACTTCCACAAAATAAAGTTTCCAAGCAAAAATAGACCTAACCACTATTTTAAAGATGCTACCAATAGAATGATATGCCTTTTTGACATAATAACCTCAAGTAAATATGAACAGATTTGCTACGCTAGTTTTTGCTAACTTACAATTTCTCACAGGGATGGTAGCACCGTATCAGAAGAAAAAATAAATATAAACACAGATATTTTTTCAAAATTTTTAACAAATTACCTTTGGTTGCAAGACATAAATATGACATTTTTGAGAAAAATGATTTAATGACGTTAAGTGCAACAAAAGGGTCGAGATTATATTGGTGAATGTGAAATGATTTTAACATCTAGTACCAAAACTTTGCTTTGAAATAAATGTGCTGTAAAAGGAGTTTGTTTGATTTTCACCACACAAAAACCGTGTCCAAAACTTTTACAGTTGTATAGCTATCACGAAATTAAAAAAGTCGTTGCTTTGATTTTTCGGCTACCATACGTACTGCTTTTTTTTAACTTCAATCTTCTAGATATTTAGTGAAGTCAAGATCAACAAGAGGTGATATTAAAAAAAAAGACAATTAAATACCAAAACAGATATAAGATTAACGATCTTACTGAAAAAAATTAGTGCCTTCGTTTTAAAAACATAAAGCAGAACAAAAGTACTGCAATGACTAAACCAGAAAATAGCGCAGGCAAACTTGTTACTAACAAACTAACCGGCTCTGCCGGCGTCGTTTACATGACTACCAGTCATTTATGTTGGTTGAAAAATATCGGTTTAGCAGGTTGCACCAGCTTCAGCTGAATACTTCCCAGAGCGATAACGAAAAGTTAGTATAAATGGGGGCATTAATGCCCTTAATCCCGTTCTTCGTACTTTGACTCACAAATTCTTCATCTTTCCACAAATTCCATCCTTTCCTTTCAATAAGCATAGGGGCACAAAGTCAAAGTTGGTAGAGGGCACCGTAATGGCTTCTTGCTTTACGATTACAGAAATAATTAGTCATTTTGATGGTAGGCTTATTTCAAGACTTGGTGCAACCCCCCCTCGTAATGTTATGAAATCATCTTCCTCGCCAAAAAGTGAAATTTCTGGAAGTTGGCAGGTCGAATACTAGCTTTCGTTTAAACAAAACTTGCTTTCCTCCGTCAAGAAACGCGAAATAAAAAAAATCATCTTTAATTGTGACGTCACGAACCCCCAAATCGTGCCAAGTTTCATATGTGTAAGCTCAGTAGTTTCAGTGGAGTTAATACACAGGCACACGCGCGCGCGCACACACACACACACACACACACACACACACACACACACACACACACACACACACACACACAGATAGATAGACTTGCATTTTATAGCACAAAATATTCTTAAAACATTTTTTCGCATAAAGCTCGAAGTTAGTGCAAAAACAGGCATAAGTTTTTCACCTGGTTAGAACCAAAGTTATGAAATTTGTTTAGACAAAAAATTCGAGTTTAATCGGCGTAAAAAGACAGATGGGTAAGCTCAAATTTTTCTCACAATTGCTTTATTTGAGTTATTACTGACTTTTGCATGGCGCTACGTTACGCAATATGCATTTGGAGAGTGCAGATATAATCGAGACACAAGCGATAAGCAATTCATCTAATATATATTCCAAAATAATGAAAATAGATCTTGTAGTTGATAGCAATTTTCAAAATAATGCAGAGCCACATGCTTTTCGCAGCCGCTTTTATGGGTTAATTACTGTCGCTAAACTAAAGGAAATGAAAGCATTAAGCTAGTGTTTAAAAAACTGTAGCTTAAAGACTAACGAAGATGGTCTGTGTGGGCACTGACACAAATAGTGGCACAATCAGTAGATTTCTAGTGTTATGGGATCAAAAATGTCAAGTAGTGCATTTAACAAAAATACGCAACAACGTTGCAAAGTGCTAGTGCTACAAATACAAAAAGTTGTTTTTGTAACAGCTCAAGACCATGAACGGCAAACTGAGTAGTTTGTGTAAAGAGAAATGCAAGCTTTTAAGCAAATAAAAATACCGAAGTTTTGCCTGCAGTCTAAACTACAATGTTTAAATAAGTACACGTCTTTAAGTAGATTTTCGAAATTTACAAGCAAACGCAGCAATTACCCGGCAAATAACGACAAACTATTCGCCCAAACAGACAGCACATTGTTGCAAAAATAATCAGGGGCTGCTTTTGTTAAATTTGGTGTTGCAAAACTATGCCGAAAATTACACTTTGTATCACTACCAGAAAGATTTTTTAAACTCTATAATCTCTATAAACACGACGACTTGGTGGCCTGATGCTAAATTAAGAAGCGTAAAGACAGCAGCTGAACATTACACCACAAGAATAAACAACTGCACTTACGGTTTAGGCCAAGTGAATTTCTAATCTCAATAGGATTGATTTAATCTTAACTGATTTTCCTCTTCAAAGTTAGTGTCAATCACATGACTGACAGTTGACAAATAGATATTCTAACAAACCTTCAGAAAGTTACAAGAATGCCATTGCCTAATTAGGGTGGTTGCAGGCAATTTGCCTTTACTCCATGTCCCCATAGAATAAGCCTGAAAAAGTAAAAGCGCAAAAGTGAGTACGTAACGTCATGCGCAATGACAATGTTGAAGTGCAAAAGAGTATTGAACAGTCAGTATCAAAAATTCTCATTTTAAGTGTATAAAAAAACTTTTTTAGCATTAAGTGAGATATCGGTAGGATACGACGAAGCAGACAGTTGGGTATAAGCTGAAAATAGCTTCACTTTTTAAGTAAGCTTACTAAAACTACTATAACTTCAAAATCGTTATTATTGTTTTGAATATGAAATTATGATATAGTGTTACCCTATGTTTTCTTTGAATGAATCAGGTTATGTATATGAACTACTAAATTTGCAACACAAGAAAGCTGACATTAAAATAATATTTGGTTAAGAAATCCTATTTCATTGACTCACTTTGTTTGATCTCCAAACGAGTCGTTCTTTGACACTACTTTTGAGCTGCGCCCTAATTTGCCAACTAGACCTCATCCACTTTTGGTTAACTTGCCCTCTGATGGACAAGCGGCCGTTGGCCCAAAATGAAGTCATGAATTAGTCACGTGGGAAGTCCGCGTGACGTAACCATAAACCATGAAGGCTTTTGTCTCATTGTAACGGATATTAAGTTAACCTGGTTCCGATTCAGTGATCACGTTATGATGGTCCAGTGATCTTCGTCAGGGGCTCACACTTCTAATGTCTTCTTTAAATCAAAAAAAAATGACACTTTCTTGACGTAGTCTTATCTCCAATGACTAGTTATGTTTACAGTTCAATCCGTTGCGTCTTTCACCTTACTCAGAGCCAATGGTTTATACATGAAAGACCGTCCTTAGCTCATCGGCAATTATTTATGACCAAACTGGGCAAAAATGTCACTTGTTTTAAAACAGTTTGTTCAATTAGGTTTGACCACAAAATTGACGACTCGGCAAAATTTAGCTGCTATGGTGGAAGTGTAAAGAATACACAAACGATTAATTCAATGAGAAAAGGCAACAAACAAACACTTTCCGTCGTTAAGCTGAAGTCTGATGAATGCCTCTAGAGGCCAAGGATACACAATCTCTGAAATTAAATTTCCATTTAATTAGATTTAGGCGAGAAACAATTCAAATTTTAGTTGTTTATTTTAGTCAGTACGACAGGAAAATAAAATCTATAAACTAAGGATCGCGCCAAAGGAGCAAATCTATGAGTTGACCTTTAGACAGAGCCTAAACTTAATTCACGATAACATTCTCCAGAGACTTACAATGAATGAGAAACTGACATCCATTGACTCAAAAATTTCCTGAGGCTGACCGACAGAATAATTATTTACTACAAAGCGTACCTTTTGTTTTCCAATGAAATAAACTGAATCTGTTAAAAACTTAAAGTGAATCAACTTGGAAGGTATAGTTTTGAACTGATAACTCACATATTTTAAGACAGACCATCTTCGTTTAAATCAAGTATTGGTTTAAAGTCTATTTTACAGCATTATTTCTGTAGCATCCAAATCTGTTTCAGTTTTAGTTCTAAATAAGATCATGAAAAGCAATTTTATCATTCAGTGGCTTGAAAAATTACTGTAAAGGAGTTTAACGATGTTGAGATTTTAACTATTCACATGTTGGGGTAATTTTAATCCTATTACCGGTTGAAATATGTTCAATTTACCAATATAAAGCACGGCGTATTTTTGACGCTTTTCAAAATCTTTCGTTGTAGCAAGGATAAGCGAAGTTGCAGTGCAGCAGTAGCGCTACACTGAATCTTGTGCTTATGTGTAGGCCAATTCATCTCTAACAAAGCAAGCTTCAAATTTTTAAAATGCTTCCAAAACTGCTGAGTATATACAATAACTTATTATCACAGTGGAATGTCTTTTAGAAATGCATTTCGATTTTTAAAATATCCGCTGTCGAGTCGACTTAAATTATTTTTTAAATCAGCAAAAATAATCTTTTTCAATTAGAGGGATTTACACTGTGATGTGTGATATCAAGTAGAATAATTACATTGAAATGTAAGCACACAGAAAACGACACCCATCGAGACCATTACTATAACCTAGTGGTAGGGGCAACCACGCCGTAGATCAGAGCAGCAACATCTTGTGCCTTTATGTAACGCGCATACCCTTTCTCAAAGCGCTCCAATCAGTAGAGTATTTAGCCACTGTGCAACGGCTTCTTCTTTTTGGTCAAATCTAGGGCAGTCTAAAGGTCCTCGAATTAAGAGGCTACCTAAATAAGTTAAACTCCAACAGAAGGCTGACGTCATAAAAAGAGGCACAAAAAAGCCAGCCAAAATTGCCTGTAAGACCTTCCCGCCTTTCAAAATTCCTAATTCGCAAGCGGGTATAGCAAGCGTTCTCTAAATTTTTACCACAGTCCACCGCCATGTTTTTTCCTTTTGCCTAATCTCGAAGATGTGCGGTATGAACTTAAAAAATCGTTTGGAACCGAGCCTTCATTCTAAGCAAGTGGAGGGACAAGCAACAACAACAGCATGACATATTTTGAAGTACAGGCGGAGCAAAGACATACCAATAAATTGACAAGAAATCCCATATCGCTTAGTATGCAAGGATGAATGTTTTAAATATAAACATGTAGCACTGCGGTTATGACTTCAGGTAACGTACAATCAACAGCGTTGTTTTGGCAAACTTTTGTCTTAATCATGTAGTCCTTTACACGAGTTTCCGAAATAAAATGCTTTCAGGTTAACAGAAATGGTCGTAATTGTTGGAACATGATTTCACGATTTGAAATAAAGCACAAGAGTGACGCATAGATGGCTCGTTGTTTGATATACTGAGCAGTTGCGATTATCTCAACTTTGCGCCCCGGTATTGTGTTGTGGGTAGTCCAAACAAGTCTGAAGTGACAGAAACAGCTTACAATAAACTACCAGATCGAGACAACAGATTTAGATCACTGTGCAGCTAGTGAGAGAAAGATTCAGTTTTTTATATCCGGTTTGGTCTCTCTTCACGGAAGTGACAGATTCCCGCTATGTTTCGCGAAATTTCATAACAGACTGTTAAAAAAATTGGACAGATTTTAGTCAGTAGTTCATATTTGCAGGTGATTTTGTTCACGACACCAAATAACGAATCTTCGTAAATACGAAGGCACCCTATCGATTTCGGCTCTTGCCGTTTGTGAGTAAGCGCGGATTTTATGAGATATCAAAAGTAGTAACGAGCTTCTGAATCATGTAACGAGCTACCAGGTCCGGAAAGGATAACTGTTGATAGAGAATTTGATAAAAAGCAATTTGTCTTCGATTTCTGTAGATATGACGTAATGGCTGTTGAAGTTTACAAATAAGGTATGTTTTGATGCTTGAACAAGCAACTATTAGATCGCTGTCACATAAGACAGTATTTGCAAATGTTAAAATATGGTTTCAATTACTGTAATTTTTCAATCGTTTGTAGACAAGTCAACACACCGACAAATGGTTATGATGTGAAATCACAGAGAAAAAGAACATGAAACAGGAGAAAAGCTGGGCGAAATTTACGAGGATGAACTAACAAATTAAACACACCAACATGACGGAAAGAAAGCGGGAGCAAACGCAGTAGTATGATCTAAAGCAGTCCGACAGGCGCGCTCTGTCGACACCTGATTGGAACGAGCCCGGTTTACGAGGCGACAAGAGAAAGACTGCTGGTGGTGCGACAACATTAAAAGAAATTACAATATTTCAAACCAAGCCGGTGCTATATATGCTGAAGATAGGAAATTGATGTCATGAATAAACGTTTCGCATAAATTTATATCGGTTTTTGCAGTGGTGCCAGCCAAGTGGCACCAATGTAAAGATCAGCAAAGAAAATATGCTCATCCTAGTAAGTTACGTAGAATCAAACAATATTTTTTTGGTCTGCAAAAAGATTTTCCGTGCTGTGAACTGAAATGGTGTTCAAGATAAACAATCATACTCTTTAAATTAAAGAGCTAGTTTCTACTACAAAGCAAATCTAGTCTAGATTTCAACCACTATGAGAAAACGTGCAACTAATCTTTGGCATTAAACACAAAAACAAGCGATAATAAAGCGTTTTGTTTGCGAATCTGAACAAATAGAATTGGTAATAAAAGAGAAATTATTTGTTTGTCTGTACTATTTTACAGGTTCTAATTAAAATTACTTTCGGTCCCTCTCTAATTAATGCAGACTAGAAATTTGTTGAAATCAGCAAATCGTTAAAGGTCATTACTTATTAATTGTTTACCATCTCTGGTCGTTGTAGGTGTCTACAACATGGAAATGCAACCGCCAAGTAACATTAACAACATCTATACTATTTTCAAGTATTAAGGTCGGCCCATTTACCGAAGTTTTTAAGGTAGAATTAAAGTATAACAGATGCCATAGTTAGCAACGACGTTCAAACTCTCACTTTCAATTCAGACAATTGGTATTTAGTGAAGTTAGGAAGTGAAAAATAGACTTTGAAAAGAATTCCAGAGTTGAAACTAATAATTATTAAAAACCACCTGTTTATGTTTATGTCGTATTGTCAACTGATGATAAAAAATGATTAGAGGGTGCTAAAACTGCTATTTGGTTACAATTTATCGCAACATTAGGTTGATGAAACAGTCCTATTATTTACGCCAACGTGTTACCAGCGCGTTACTTACACAGTAACACCTGTGTTGCTTCGCAACTCTGTGGAAACGTAACCAAATCCCAATGGAAAGTCGTTGTGAAAATTGTATTTTCGTGCGAGAGGCAGACCTTTTACACAAAAAAATGCAGCCCAGTCAAAAAGAATGTTTAAAGGCTGTCAATCCAGGTGCTTCAAAAAGAAATATGAAAAGCGACACTTATAACAAGCCAAAATACAGCATGCGTCATTTCAATTAAAGTTGGAAAAATAAAAAGATAAGTACTCACATTGAAACTAAGAGCTAAAATTGTGGTAAAGACTTTCTACTTAGTTTTGATATTTAAAGATTCCAAAGAGCGACAGTGCTTTAAAATATTGGACAAACCGTCCAGATCTGCCTCAGAGGTTTCAAAGTTTTAACATTCAGCTTGAACTGCTTGGTATTACGTCAGATATATTTGCTGCATGTTGGAATCCGTTAAGTAGCAACGTTTCAAGGCTTTATCTTATCTGAAAATAACCGCATACTAAGTTTTAAATATGTATGTTTATGTGCAATTTTACCAACAACGTAGAGTTAAAAATTTAGTGTGCTAAAATTCGCCCACAAATCTAAAAAACTCTGTTAAAGAGTAATTACTTATCGGAAACGATCGACAGTGCTTAAATATTGATAAATTTACCCACTTTCGATTTTAAACATCTAAACAATATATCATAGAATCTAATTTAGTTCAGTACCTAGCACTTGGTCCATCACTTTAGCACTTCTTGTGGTATTTGCGACCTGGTTATAACGTTGATTTAACATACAATATCACACAGTCTTTTTATAAAAGTCTGCAATCGTTTATTATGTGTATATGCCTAAAACAAAACTGCACATTTTTTCCAATTTATTTTTCAATGGCATAAACCAGTAAATATGTACGCCTTATTTAACGACTGCAATTCCACATATTATGGCTTTGATAGAGATTTTATGATTTATCAAAAGAGCTTTCTTGAACAAAACAACAAAAAGTCAGAATGGCATTGGGCATTATATTCATGGTTACAATGCGTGATAAGTATGTTTAGACAAGTAGGCTACAAAAAATGAGAAATTCTTCACCGTGCTAAAGGATTACATTTATTGAAGCCTGTTGTATACAAACGCTATGAAAACGATCGTCAAGGTTCCCATTTTCTGATTAGAGTGCTGTCTCCATATCCGCAACTTTGGCGTGAGATCAACGTGGTAATAGATCGCCAATAGTCTGCCCGTGCCAGCAGAACAAAATGAAGTGGTTGTAGACCCATGTTTGAACTTGTAATGACAAACAGGGAGTTTACATAAAACTAACGACTTCAAATCTACCTTAGTCGCTGTGCTGTTTGAATAAGAGCAAAAGAAATCCTACGAGAACAAATAGCAGAAATTGTGCCTAACCTACAAGTAGGCCGCAAACAATTGTTTGTAGTAACATAACGCAACGTTATTCCTTAAAAAGTAGAATTTAAGTTTCATACAAACAAGGTAAGTCAGCAAAACCGTTTCATCACATTCCCACGCAGTCTAGCTTCTGAATTACAAATCGGCCAAGCCAACTCGAAAGCGGAAATTCAGCTCCAGATGTCAACTTGTTTTGTCGCATCACACTGCGACTTTATTTTGAAAATGTCGCAAAACCGCCGAAATATCAACCATGTCACAATTCACGTTTCCGAACCATCCCACTACAGGTGTCAGTCGATGCAAAATTGCCAGCCTTGCTCAATTGATCGGCAAATACCGAAGACCTACCAGAGTGATGACAGCACTTCTTTTGTTATCATTTGTGACAATCCAATGAAGAGGTCACACTAGCAATATACAATTCTAAAGGATTGCTTTTAAAACCTTTTGTTTTTCATCTTTGATTTTTCACAGGTCACAGGTCCAGAGATCTTCAATAAAATCGCAAACTTGCAAAACAAATTTTCTTCAATCTCCATCCTGTTTGAACTTACGCATTGAAAAACATGTGCTACCAACAGTAAAAGACACTTTCTAATGTAAAGTTTCAGCCAGTTTGTTCTACAAGTGAGATGGCACTACGCTGCCCAGGTCAACCAGCAAGATCAAAAAATCATAACTCCCACAAATACAACAAACAGCACAATGGCTTCGGCCATTGGGCTTGTTTACAAAAGGGTTTAACAAATTGTCATACGATGTTCAGGAAAACCTTATTACATAAAAATCGTCATTATTTTTGTAATGAAGTTTCCAATAGGCGACTCCTTGGCGCTGCATATTATTAAAAAGCGCTCTCAAATCGATACATCTTATTGGAATGCTGTAAAAGTCAATATACCAGTCATCTGCTACTGCTTCTTGCACTGCATTCGTTTCAACGCTTGATTTGGCTTTTCAATAATTTATCGCTTCCTAATGAGTTGCAAAGAGAGTTTGAATCGGTCTATAGACCGATTTCAGAAAAACAAATGGATTGCGAACAGTTCAAAGGCCCTTTTTATTATTAAAATGCTAATGCTCTGGCAAAAAGCAGATTTTGAAGACTAAAAGTATTTTTTGCTATGTTGTTCATTTTGCATTTTTCAAAAAAAGAACACAACGACAATGTGCATCTTAAGTTTCTTTCTTACTGTATTTAAAAAAGGAAGACACTCATTAACAAACAAGCTTACTAAATAATTCAAATTTAAAGGAATATCCTGACTTGACTCAAACAACGCACAAGCTTACATCACAATGATATTGACATATCACCGGCTTGTAATACTTGTGTTCACAAATTTAAACATGAAAAATTGATACAGTGACTAATAATAAATAGATTCGAGGAGATCAAATACAAGAGAAAATATATCTTGCGAACTCAAACACAACAGCAAGGCAAGATCAAATATCAATCAATTTAAGTATTTCGCGATGTACATTTCAGAATATCCCAAAACTATTCAAGTTCAAGCCACCCAGATAACTTATTTGCCAGAACAAACAGTTCTTCGCTAAGCATCTAGGAATTGCCATTTATAGATTTAAATATTTGCAGCTAATCGGATTTTGAACAAATGTTTGAAAACCTTAAAAAGAAGATGAATTTTTCCACGGATTGACATTGTTTTAAAGATAAAACTAATAATTACAATCAAACTTTCCTTGAAAGAAGCTTAAATATGTCAGAAATCGTTTGTCAAGTTTATAAATTTTTAACCATAACAATTGTGTACAACCGGGTGTAGCAAAACTAAATTTTACGTATAAAGCTTCAAAATGCTGTACGTAATCAATCGCAAATGCCTAATAAAATTATCCTTCTTTCAAGGTAGCGCTGGTACAATTAGTTTGAAGAAGAATATTGCTAAAACGATTTGGAAGGGAGGCGATACACTCAAAAAACGACTACAATCATCGCTTCCCATTTATTGTTTATTTAAACAACAAATCCTACGTCGTTTCACCTCCAGCCTGCCTTTCGATGACTGTATTTCACATCTGTTGTTGTGTTGTTTCCCCATCCCTCTCTCAGGTTAGGGGCAAGACATTAGTAATGGTTTGTATGCAGACCAAGCACAGTCGCACTTCATTCCTTCTCTCCCTCCTAATATTGTCGCGGCGGCTATTTCCGGTGACGCACTAGAACTGCTAAGCAGTCTCTTTTGACCTTTTGCTACTTTTCACAATTTTCTCTTACTTTCCAGTGCCCTGGACTGGCGTTCCAACCATAAGTGTTGAACTTTGCCACTGCGAAAACTAAAAAACTGCTGGTTGAGGCAGTGCCCCAAAAGCTATTTAAGAAGACGCTGACAAAAGCCTATAGCAAGAAAAATAAACCCTCGTCTCGCGGACTCCTTCGAGTAAGGACTATAGCCTAAAATTTAGTGAAAAAGACGCTACTTTTTATTACTTACAACATAAAAACTATGCTTCACGACGCTGAGAATATTTACAAGTTAATAAAAAACTGAATTATGAAAGGTTCCGTTTGTTACCTGGAGTATTGGGTTATTAAGAGTTAGTTGAATCCAATTTTGATGTTGTATACAATGTATGAGCTTATAAGATTATGATGATCGAAATTTTAATGTCAATGTCAATAATATTAAGGCTAATCCGGTCAGAAGGCTAAAAATTCGATTTCTCTATGAGGTTTGAAACAGCACTAAAGATTACACAAAGTTGTAGTCAAGATAACGCTAAAGCATGTCACCTTGACACCGCTTTTCCTCGAAATTTTTAACCTGCAATAACCACATGGCTTTAAACTGCGATTGCTTTTGCCAACAATTTATATTTTGTTTCAACAAAATATATTAAGATTTTTATGTATTGTCCATGATTATCCTCCATTCACGAGAAAGCGAATTGTTTCGTTATATTTTGGACGGGACGTCCGCACTCGCTTGGGAGTTGTCATTTTCGTGGTGTCTGGGCCACCTGTCTTCCGCTTAAAAGTGGAGGAGTCCGTAAAGTGCCTTGCCCAAGAAACACAACAAGCGAACTTGTCGGCTTGTTCTCCACAACCCCCCGTAAATGCTGAGCGCCAAACAGGAAGCTGTGAACACCATTTTTTAAAGTCTTTTGGTATGACTCGACAAGCGGAATGAACCCCTCGCCTACCGACTGCGATGCGGACAATCCAACCACTACACCATCGCGCCGGTTAAGACAGCATAAAATCTCCTATTTGTTTACTCAATTACTTTAATTTTAGGAAAAATTTCAGGTTGCCAAAAAATCTGAACCAAAGTCACTTAAAACTCTTTTCTAGCCGCGCTAAGACACATAGACGTATCAAACGAGACGTTAGGACAAGAGATAAAGTGACTAAGTAAATTATCATAATTTATTTATGACGTCACGTAGGCTATGTCGTCACGGCCTGAAAGAGATAAAGACTTTAGGAAATTAGAAAAAAATTTAGAGAGTGATAGGATCGAGTTTTAAAAAGATCGATTATGCAGGGACCGAGACCAGCTCTGATGTCAGTGAATTGTAAAAGAATGCAATCAACCGTGTAGCTGTAGGCTCGGTTTGCAATGCTTTTTGCAGCAACATAAGACAGCAAGTCTTCATTCAATAGCTTGTGGGCTTCTTCGCAGTAAAGTGGTGACGTATGAAAGCATGTCTTAAAAAGACAACATTTTTACAATACAAAACAAAATGAAGGTCATCGACGACTGTACAGCCTGATAGGTAATGTCAAGTGGAGTATTTACAGTCATCACGCTGCTTTCATCAGAACTCTCAAAGACCATGAAGGTAAGGTTCATTTTAAACAACGCAAACACAATTTTTGCTTCCAGAAATATTGTTATGCTTTGGATTTTTTAAAATGGTTATAAATGTTGTTAAGTTTTGAATAGTGTAATAAACTACTTTTTTAAACTGAATTTATGTATAGAACTGTAAAAGCTACCAACAACTAAGAATATCATGCATTTTACACTTTAGAAATACTGCCAGAAGCTAGTACTTCATATTAACAGAGATTAAAATCATTCAAGTAACGCCAGTTTCGGGGGGAATATCAGTTAGATGTACGGCCAACAACATTAGTTGTCATTGTGTCTTCTAAATGTGTGGAATGGCCAGTTTATCTGGAAGAAAACCATATATCAATTGAAGGTATTAACAAGAGAAAAGAGGGTTACTGTATTGTTGAAAGGCATTGCCAAAAAGGATAAACACAGGTGATAGATCTTTCTTACTAATGAAGCGTGTCTAATGCTTGCAGAGCAAACACAAAATGTTACTGGGTAACCGGTTTTTGACAATATTGCTACTATCAAGTATTCCTTATGAAGACAAATGTTTGACAGCATTCCTCTTATTAGATCAAGAAAAATCTAATACATTTGCTAATGTGAACGTCCATTCAGGACCTGTGACGTATTAGGACATAAGTAGCTTGTGATGGCATTGAAGGAGAGTAGATTTAATGTCAAGAGTATATGCAGGAGTAAGTAAATAGGATTAGATGGTGTGGTAGTTAAGGCACTCGCCACGAAGCGTAAGATCCGAGTTCGAATTCCGGAAGGATCTGCATTTCGAAAAACAACTTGCCACATGCACCCAACAGCAAGAGTAAAGATTTGTGTCGAAAATCGACAAAGAGAAAGGAACTGTCCCAACTCCCATCAGTGCTGCGGGGCCACGAAAATAGAAGCCTTATTCTTTCCATCGCCAAATCGGGCATGGAACTACCTTTACCAAGGGTTTAACTCTTCTAAATTTATACTACAAGGCGCAATTCTGTGTGCGTGTGTGCGCGCGCTTTCACCTTCTACGATATTACTAGGCGTAAAAACATTAAACTTGGCACGATGGATCACCACCAAGGGATGACTGTCACAAAGGGGGGTTGGTGACGGCACAGTTAAGAATTTTGGTACTTACGTATTAACGGGAGGACCTTTAAAAACACGACTCAAAAATTGAAGTAAATTATTTATTGAAACGGTTAAAACAATAAAATACTCCCTTCCAGTGTACACTGCCCCGTACATTTACATACCGGGCCTGCCCCTTCAGTGTACACTGCCTTTCTTTTAAATAAAATAACATTAAAAATCAAAGGTCCTCCCGATAATACGTAAGGACCAGAATTTTTAAAAATTCTCTTTCCTGAACAAAGGAAAGCGAATTTTTTAAACAAAAGCCAGCATTTGTCTAAACAAAATCAAGAAATTTCACCCTTTTAGGAATTGAGACGACGTCATAACGAAGGATTAATTGTAAAATTAATAACTAATATTTCCTTTATTCTCTCAAAAATACAAACCTTAAACAAGCAGTTTAAAGAATTTTTAAAAGATATTACCAAAGCGCTTCCCATGAACAAGCCTAGCACTATATAACTTAATTCTGTAATCGTAAAACGTCTGCCATTACGCGTCCGTCACCAACTTTGACTGTAAGCCCTAAACTTCTTGTAAGGAACGGATAGAATTTGTGAAATCATTGGGAGTTTGGGGACCAGCCTTAATTCAATAGTACGATGACCGCAATTAGAACCATAATGGCGATGCCGCCATTTGGAACAACTCTTTGTCACTGGTCTCAGAGATGATTTTTAGGTGGTGAAGCCGGCGCTGACCACTAAACTGGTTTTTTCTAACCCGACGTAGATGACTGGTAGCTCTGCCAATCGATGACGGCAGAACCGGCAAGTACATTTATATAATTGCTTCTTTCAAAAAAACGAAGACTTCCTTGCAGGACAACGCAACAGAGTAAAATTTCTGAAAAATTCTCTTCAAGATATAAATAACTACTTTGCGTGGCGGTTAACCCCACGATCAACGCCAAATTTCACACTACAATCGATTTACAAATGGCTTTTTGACTGTTACTTTTTTGATCGTGATAACTAGCCAAACTGCTAAAAAAGGTTTAATTTGTGAACTTATTGTAGTTTATATTGAGCGAAACTACTACAGTTAATAAGTCGGTTAATTTTTAAATGCCGCATTTGTTGCTGAAATTATATTACGTAATTGTCCACGAATATGCAGAGAAAACTTTAATTGGATTATAAAGATGCATCGCGGATGTTATTATTGTCGCACCCTAGAGCTTTACTAATTTTAATATCCACTAATTGTCACCGACATAAAAAACTCTATAATTTTTTTTAATAGGACCTAACTAAAGCCTAGAATCTAAAAACGAAACAAAACATGACAAATTTATCTGTATGAAAATACGGTGGGTGTACATGTATTTATTGTAGTGCAATATATATAACATAGTGCAGGGCAGACCTGCACAGCATAAAGTCCGCATGCAGCCCGCAAAAAACATTTGCTGCAGCCTTCGAGACAATTTGAAAAAAGTTAAATTAAACAAAATTATGTTTAGACCCATTGTCACGGTTATCATTTTGTGCGTATGGCTGAGATTTATGCTTATTTTTGAGAATATCATGTCAAAAATACAAATGTGCCTATTTCTAGGCAATGTATTTATTTTTTAGTCCTGTGCATAGTTTGTGGTAAAAATTGTTTTATGTGCCAAAATGTTATTGCTCAAAAACCAAAAAAAGATCTTCACTTTAAAGGTGGAATAAAAATTTGTTAACTTAGACCTTCAAACTATGAAATGTGGAGCTTCAAAAAACAGGTCAACTTTACGGCGAAAACACTCTTTTGCCTAATCAGATAGTTGCTCTGGATATAAGTAAAAATGTCAGCATGGAGCGCACGGAAAAAATATGTGATTCCTGTGGTCTTTTTACTGCTTTGAGGTGCGCAGATCGGTTATAGGGTAAAATACAGTACCTGTGAGCTATGAAAATATGTAGTGTAAGTTCAAATAAAAAACTCAGCAAAATTTAACACCAATATGTTGCCAAATTGAACTCACTTGCTTTCTGCACTGTAGCGTTTCGACTTATTGCCCTTCCGACAGCATTTCGAGCCACACACTGATAAGTCCCGGTATTGGGCCACTCCCCCTTGTTATCAATGCGGATGAAAAGCAACTCGCCAGGACTCACTTCCACAAGATTTCTATCTGCTCCAAAAATATTCATGGTGAAGAAAATATAATCAAATTGCAGTCGACCAAAACAAACATGAAAAAATAATCTCAAAAGATATCTGTTGCATTTGTCGGTTGCTCTTCTGAAAAAATAACGAAAACGCTGAACTTCAGATCATGCTTAGGGGAAAGACTTCACATTCGGTTGACTTGGGTCCAATTTCCTTGTCAGGTCATACCGAAAATTTTGAAAAAGGCATTCACAACTTCTCTGCTTAGCGTTCGGTATAAGAGAAATAGTGTGGAGAAAACGACGGCTAGTTCGCTGGTTGTGTTCTTGGGGCTTTGCATTTTTCACTGGTTATCTGCCAACATTTTTATGTTGGAGAAAGGTGACAGGGCTACTTACCCGTAGTCGGATTACTACGATTACAAAAAGCAAGAAAGTTGCTTTATTGTTTGGTACATATGTGTGCAATAAAATATTAATTAATGGAAAAGAAATGCATTAAATGTACCGGCCAAATTGGTAAGCTGTGTTCCATCTTTCAACCAGGAAATCGTTGGTTTTGGGTAGCCTTTTGCTTGACAAGAAAGTCGAACAATGTCATTCTCAGTTCGCACCAAGTGACTGCTTGGATGCTTCTCGATAACAGGCGCTTCTGGAGCAGGAGATTGAAGTCCGAGAGGCTTCGGGAGTGGTTCTCCGAGATTTTGGCCAGAAACTAATGTCACTGTAAATGAAATTCAAAGAAGAAAATGAGGGTGCACCAAAGCTGCTGACTTATACCGAGGTTGTCAACACTTTTCATAAAGTACACAGCAGCGAAAAGCATTGACACAATGCTTCTTAAAACTACAGCGCGTCTTTTTTCTACGATTTGACAAACAGTTGGATATTATAGGCTACATAAGTTTGCTTAAAGCCTATACAGCTACGTTTATTTTGGTGCATGCTTTAGTGAAATATTTTTTCTTAGCTAATCGAATATTTCCTGATGAAAACCGAACAAAATAGAATAATTGATATTAGTAATTAACATGCACCGCCACTTCGCGTTGAAATAATGATTGATACTTCCAACATACAAACAAGATAAAACTAATATCTACTGTACAAAACAAAGGAATTTATTTATTTAAGGAAAACCTTGTCCAAATTTTGGTTAAAAGCAAGTCCATTAAAAGTGATGGGCTAACAAAAACCTTTTAAACGGATAAAACATTGCGACCTTTAAAACCGTTGATACAAGCACTGGTTTGATCTAAGTATAACACTTCGAAAATCTCCACATTTAAGTATAGTGGTAACCACATCCAACCAAAGAAAAACAACCTTATAAAACTATATCATAAACTCAGGGAACACCGCTACTAAATCCGTTAACAAGCGTGCAGCGACTTATGACTACAATGCATCTAAAAGTGATGTGGTTGAATCTTCAATACCGGTACATCAAATATGTCCGCTACTTTGGTTCAGCGAGCAAGTAGTGAGCTGACCTAACGTAGCCTGCTGGTAAAATTGCCCTACAACATAGTTTATGACTCGTTCGTGTTTCAATCACATGTCCCTGAAAAATTTGCTACTGATATAAAATTTCTAAATTCATCTTTGGGTGCCAAAGTGTTTTGAACATTTTGATGTTTTGTAAATTAAGTATTTTATACATGTTTTATCAAAAATTGCAGTGAAGATTTTCTTCAAAACCATCAACTGTTGCCTGAGTGATAAATATTTAACAAAAAAAGCAAACAACAGCAACAAACATACAATGGTCATGAAGAAAAACTTAAAATCGTAAAAACTCTTCTCAGTGTTTTCGATGAGAAACAATTTAAATTGCTTATGCCTGCCCAACTTGGCATAAGAGCAAATATTTGATCGTGAAAGAAATTAATATTGTATATGAAAGTGGAACCTAGATGTCAAAAACACAAGATGGAATTTGACTTGCGCACATGATCCAGACGTGTTGGTAAATCAAGTCAAACCAAGGTACATTGTTGCACTGCTTGCTGATGAACTAGATAGCATTGTGCAGCCAAAATAGTCACTCGGTTTGTGATATACGGCTCTAAGTCTTGATAGAAATGATAGGCTTACCCAAAGTCTTTCACGCAACAAGGACTTCTACTTTGGCATAGTGTACTGTTCTTTTCTCTTATTTTCATCTTAAACGTTTCAAAAAGCCGTTTTCTAACGAAGCTCTTACGATCTCAAGTCAAGTCAAACACAACTACAATTGAATAATTTATAAAAAATATTCTACTAAAAAGTGTTCAAATCTAAGACATAGCGAGGTCCAACTCTCGTTGTTGGAGCAAAGGTGTTAAGTTTAAATTAGAGAAAAAATCTGTAGCCGAAATAGCGATTATGTTAAAAGATGGAGCAAAATGATAATGACAAGCGGTGACGATGCTACTACATAATGCAGCAAAAAGTAAAACTTTACCCCAGTCATTTTCGGCACATTAAATAACTAAAATTGTTTTTCAGTTATAGCGGTGTAAATTTATCAGCATATTGCATTTCATTTTTGAGGTTACTGTATTCCTGTTGTTAAGCGACATGTACAAATGCCAAATCTGTGAGCGCCATTTCTAAGGTCTGTGAAATCCATTCACGGCCAGAGTTACACCAACAAAGACCCAGAACACATACGGTATGAGGCTCCCACACAAACAAAAAAGACCTCAAATTCGGGGGAAAATTTGCAGCCTACAGAAAGCTAGGGGATAGAGACCGTAGCTCCCGCTACTACTTTTCCTACCTAAATCTGGGGCAAAGCATGGCGTATCAAAGCCAAGAGACTAAAGATGGAATTTTACAAAATGCAAAACAAAAGGTATTGGTCTGCTGCCAAATGGGAGATTGGTGCGACTGTTCATTAACAGGCAGCTTTGATACTTACCTTTAAATCAAGGAAAGCAGGTATATAATTAACCAAAAAATTAGTGGTTAACTAAGCTTTCTCCAACGCAGAAAAAGATATTTGACAAGTTAACTATTGGTTGATGCGCACCAACTGCTCATTTGCAAAATTTGCATGCAACATAGCATCAAACAGATAGGTAAAGTTAAATAATGGTTGTAATAATGATTTAGAGCCTGTCAAATATAGTATGTCGCAAGTAAACTTTGTACAAATTTTAACACAATAATTATACGTTTGAACAGGCAAAAAAAGGCGAAATAGACTTTGAATAAATAGACAGGTAAAATTAACGGTTACAGAAGCATATCTACACCTTTGGTGAAGTACAAAAACACCTAATATATAGGCCCTTCAAATTAAAATTTTTAATGTTGTTAAGCCTCTCTACAAACACTATGTTCTCTTTGCGAACGAGATAAAATTTTTATCGCAAAATAAATTTGTTTTTTGGTGTCCTATCGCTCAACTGATGGCCCGTAACACTGGTAGCTGAAGTCGCGAACAAATTCCAAGTGTTTGGCAAACAGAGTTATAGATCCCCTACACATATAATCAACAATAAAAAGCGCGAAACTTAATTATAAAACCATGTCAAGGCACAAAAATTTAACGACTAGAGGTAAATCAAAGACTGAAGCTATTGCGTAATTACCGTTAAACGGTGTATTAAATATGCAGAAAGATCAAGCACCAAAAGTTTTCGCTGCACCAAAGTTCATGGAAGTGCACATAATAATTAAGATAGACAAGAATTCCCTTTCCATTCTTACACAAAATGGCCAAACAAAAAAAGGACGAAGTGGCCCGCCCAAATTAGTGCACAATATTGGGTTAAAATTTGTACATTTCATAAATAAATCCCTGGCTTTTGCACAAACTGCTCTCTGATTGCCAGATAAATAAAGGGGAGTCGGATATAGGGTGACATGAGTCTGTTGTAAAGCAATCACTAAGATCGACAAGCGCGTAAATTGCTTGTCGTAGTAGCTGTTTAGAAGGATGCAAAAAAACTGCAATCCGAACAAAAGTAGACGGACAAAATGCTTTCGTATCTTTATTGGAAAAAGGTTTCTTGTGTGTAAATAGAAAAACAAAGCAAGAATCGTATATCAACGAAGTTGCTTTTTCAATGACTTTATGAGCATCGTAGTACAGAGCCAACCGATTTTAAAAGCGAGACAGCACTTACACATCACTGATGTTAAAATAGTCTATTTACGTTGAAATTGCCGCCAAAGTAGCAATTTTCGTAACTTGAGAAGGAAAACAGCGTACTTAAGCAGAGTTACATTATCCCTTGTTTTTCCTAAATTGCCCTTAAAACAATTGACTAGGTTGAGCCTTCGTACACTTTCTTGAAAATACAGTTACTTTAGCCAGAAACGAGTATTAAGCCCAACAAATTTTTAACATCAGTTACTAGCGGCAGCGGCAATCAATTCATCAAAATGTACATCGCTCTCAGCACCAATTGCTACTTGGTACCAACACTTAAAGCAACAACTTAGTGGTCACTACCTCCAGCCAAAGGCGTAATTTGCCGAAAAATATAATCAAGGACCAACAACTATTGTGGTACAACATTTATGGGGATAAGTATCACGTAAATCTTAATGGTATTTTCTATGATTAAGCTTATGTAATGGCCTTTTACAAAAGGCACTTATGAATTAATTCTTAAAGCATGGCTTCGATGAATCTTTTAGAGGAAAAGGGTAATCGACTTCTTTGCTTTTCCTGGTCTGCCACTAGTATAATGGTATCAGGCAGATATTTGAGAGAAAAGTGTTCATTGAAATTTGTTTTGACTTTGGTGACGACTGTAGAAATGCCAGCAACCGTGGGGGCACGCGATAGATTTCTAGGGAGTGCATAAATGCAGACAATACGGTTGGTTTAGCAAGAAAACTCCCAAGGACAAATTGAGAACATTCTAACAAAGGCAGCGAAAAATGGTTGGTCGTTTTAAAAGGGTGTTAACAAGAGGTTTTTGTTGACGGATCAACATACTCCGCAGTTTAATTTGTATGTATATCTGTCTGCATGCATGTATTACAGTATCTCTTAATGCCTCATTACAAATCGCGTTTTTGTCGAATTAAAGAAAAAAATACATCTCTCACTGTTCTTCAACCTATCAAAATTGGTAACAAATTTATACAAAGCAACACAAAAATCCTCCTACCTTCAAAAACTAAAAGACTTAGTGTGATAAGTCGAGCACTCCATGCTTCTTTCATTTTCAGGTACGATTTGAAGTGAGTTCGTTCAAAGGAAGCGTGAAATTAAAATTAGATTGAAAATGTTGACTTGGCACGAGTATATCTTGTTGATAATTTACTCTGAAGCAACGCCACTTTTAACAATTCACAGCTGACAATTCTTCATTTGGTCACGTGATGAAATGCTGGAGAAGTTTCACAATTACTAATATTGTCAAAAATAAACTTCCGGCTCGCTTATTCCTCTATTCCTAAAAATGCTGTTTATTGAGCTTTCAAAGTTACAGATAATGCACTGAAAGTGAAATTTTTTTCAATTACCATTGGCTTTGACACCTACGATTTACCAGAGTTTGATTTCAAAAGTGAAATGAGTCCTCAAGATTTTCAATCAATTTGTCCTTAAAAAATGTTAAAACGCAACAGGTGTTACAGACTTCGAAAGGTTACTCATAGGAAGAAAGAAAAGACAAGCTTAATTTGACTTAAAAACTGTTGAACAGGCTTTGGACGCATTATGAAAAGCATGAAATGTATGAAAACAAATTCTGATGACACAAAAATAGAGCTGAATCGATTGACATCAAATCAGCTGCGGGCTTTTTACCATTCGAGTACCGGTCGCTGAGGTAGCGTCAATATCACGCCAGCATTAAAAATATTAAAGGCACATCTTCATTTTTCAGGTTTCGCTAAAAACTTTCCAAATGTGTTGCAGACATTGGTTATCAGAAATAGAATGACCCGTGGAGCATTGTTAACACTCTGTTCAAACCTCAAAAAATCAAAACTGATGACAATTAAACTGTAAGCAGCTTCGCCAAAAGCGCGACTCTCGCTCGTATTTTATCTGCATTCACACTTTTTCTCTTAGGCCAGCCACTTCATATTTTGTAGCTGTGTTTGAGATAAGATAAAAAATGCGTTTAAAATCGCATTTATTCTGCCACTGTCATATTGCTTGTTTGCTTGCCAATGTCATATTTATTCTGCCACAGGAATTTGTCTTTTACATACAGTATACTAATTTGATGATCATAAATCATATCTAAAGCCAAATTTTTACCATTGTTTAGGCGTACCGTTACTAGCTTCATCAAACACTTATTTCGATAGAAGAAATTTTACCTGAATTTTTTCTGAAACGCATTTATCATAAGTTCTTGTTTGGGAAATCAAAGTGGCATCAATTCTACACTCCATCACGCGCAAGCCCAAAAAAAGAAGTGGGCGGTGAGATACAATTGTTCTTTGTAGACGTTATTGTACAAGAGCAGTGCTGTTATGACCATCCACACATCACTTTGTTTTGTGAGGGGAAGAGAGTTCAAGGCCTCATCGTCTTAAAATCAAGTTTTTTAGAGCGTCTCTTTTTTTATTTTCCTACTTTTTGCCATATTTTGGCCGATTTTACTAATCTATGGCAGACCCCAATTCCGGGGGAGGGGGGACGGTGAAAAGAGTTTGGTGAGCCTTCAGTCCCCAGCTCTTAACGCCTGCCAATAAGACCGTGGCGCCTCTCGCTCTTTTCCCACTACCTACACTACTAATCTTCATCAATATTTTAAAGTCGCTTGCTATCTTCATAAACAGATAAATACGAAATATGATAATTATTAAAATAGTAGATTCGTACCAATATAAAAAATGTTCCAACAATTGATGAAGTTTTATCGCTATATAAACTACGTTTATTAGCTTGCAACTGATTATTTCGGTAACATCTACAGCATAAAGTTTTATCAATATAATGTCGAGAAACATTTTTCTAATCTAGTTTATAGAAAATGCGCTTGAAATAAACAAATATCTAATCATACAGAGCCACTACAATATGAATAAAGTTAATTATTATTGACAAGCAGTCACCCGAACCTAGATTGAAATACCTTGTTATTATGCTCGGCTAGGCTGTAACAACAGCTACGCTGCACCTTTCCTTACAAACACCGACATCAATAAATTTACTTAAAACGCTAATACATACTATGGTTGATTGGTAACCGGTTCAACTCAAAAGCTACCTGTACGCAGCAAGTAAAGCGCGAATTGCTTTTTTCACTTCGTTTAGTCTTTTTTTCTTTTTACATTTAACCAAAACGGCAAATAAAATCGTTTCAGAAAAACATAATTTCGTTGCCGCGGTGCGTCTTAACGGCGTTCAGCCTAGTTAGGTTCGACAAGCATGATGTAAATCCTGCGACAGAATCGATGCGAGGGAAACGGTCAGATGACCCCGGAAACCATACTGGTTAGGAGACCCACTAGAGGAAGATCCCGATACAATCAAAGAGAGCGGTTGTTTGGCTAAAGATGCGAAAATTTTTTTGTGAGATCAGCTGAGAATTGCGTTGGTTAATCCTTGCAATTTTTTTGGGAAAAACCTATTTTGAATGTCAGCCTAAAATTGGGCAAGTTTTTTGGCCGCCGATCATGCCCGTTTATTTATTCAAGCTGGCCCGTGCCCACTGACCGCTATCGGAGCCCTGGCCCGTGAATACCGCTAGTATGATAGTCAACATCTACACCGCACAGAGTTGGAAACGGGCGGGACTTTTCGGGTCGGGTTCGGGTTCGGGCCGGGTTTGGGCTTAAGTTCTAAAAATTTTCGGGCCGATTTCGGGCCCGTATGCAAAATTTTTTCACAGTAGGCTTATTAAGAGTAAGGATTTATTTCAGCTCAGCAACCACTTCTTTTTCTTTGCAAGGAAGAACATCACTGTTTACGATAGTGCCTTCAATCACAGCGGGTAGTCAATTTTGTTTATTTTGTTGCTTCACCTAGATAGCCTACACCGCAGTTTCATGCATTTTCAAGTCGTTCGGGGAATTTAAATTTCGAGCCCAAATCTGGCTACAAAATAAATGTCGGGTTAGGGCCTTACATTTGGGCCCGTTTCCAACACTGAGACCGCTAGGATCGAGATACAGCATCTTATACTTCCAAAAACCAACTCACAGTAAAGTGTTTTTCTTGAGGTAGACACTAGACTGTGTCGTTCAGGATTTAACCTAAGGAACTGCATGAGAATACACATCCCACTATCAACTTTGCAGAGTGCTTGTTGCATACTCCAGAATTATTAAATTGAACTTCGAAGTTGAAACATCATATTTAGGTCGATAGATTTACAAACAGTTAAAATTTGGATCGAGGCAATCAAACCCAAACCAAACGTGTATTTCTTGGCATTAGAATGCAGTTGTCTTGTAAGTCATACCTTGAAATCAAACAGAACAAGACAAAAACCACTGACCAGTCAACCGGCGCGATTGGGTAGTGGTTGAAGTGTCCGCTTCGCAATCGGTAGATCTGGGTTTCATTTCCCAAGTCGAGTCATACCAAAAGACTTTGAAAAGGCCTGTGTGAAGTCAAGTATTTTATAAGAGTCATTGCTCCCCAAAACGTTTGTTATTCCACTCGATTATACTGTATAATTAGGCTAAATAAAAATATGGTTCAAAAAATTTTGAGAGAGATACGCTCATACAACTGAAGCAGTGACGTTACTATCGTTTTGAATGCTTAATCATCATTGGAGTCTGGGCTGGTTAGTCGTCGTCGTCGTCGTTTGAGCTATCGTGCTGAGCATTAAGCGTGATAATGTACATATACTGCCTGAGAGCTCATGCTCGGTTTGCGAGTCTTCAGTTAGACTGGAGCCCCACGACGAGTAGACTGCTTGGCCCCGCCTCCTGTCTGCCACACAAAGATGGAGGCATCCCGTTAAGTGTCTTGCTCAAGAACACAACAAGCAAGCATGCCGGCTTGCTCGCCACACTATTTCTTTTGTGCTGAGTGCCAAGCAAGGAAGTTGCGAATTCCATTTTTTAATTCGTCAAGTATCAAGTAAATTTGACATTTCTTCCTTCTTTTTTGCTACACCACTGTGGTCAATTAAATGTAGATCCAACTTCGGTCAGTCTTGAAAAGTGACGTGGGCTAAATTTTGACCTCATTGATTGATTGACTTTTACTGCAGCATGTACAACGCACGCGAAATGTTTGACATCGTAATACAACAAAGAAGAACCAACGCGACGGTTTTCAGGTCAGTGTTACTTCCTGATGGTGCAAAAATTCAGTGCAAGCGCTATGTGTGACGATGCATTAATAGGAGCACGAAAAGTGAAACAAGCCTACACTAACACGAAACCCACTTGTAGGCCAACGTTGCCATCAACCAGCGAGGATTTGCGCTATTTTTCAATAAATGCTTGAGCTGGTAATTTACTTCACTTGCTCTCTTGGAAATTGATAGTACTTCTAGTTGGCTATGGGTCTATATCTATTTCCTCCCCTACCGAAGTGGACGGTGGTTCTATAAAGATTTTGAAAAATATGCGGTACGCTTACATATTATTTTGTTTGCAAAAACTGAAACTCGAAGCTTATCGGTAAATTTCCTTCTTGCAATCACGATAAGAGTGGCTGTTTAATTGTTCAAAGGCTGTTCAACTTGCTAGCGTCATTGTGCGGATGCATCATGTAAGCAAAAAACGACATAAGTCGCGGCAACAAGTTGTCGGAAAGAAAACGCGACTCGCTGTAAACTTTGCCAATGTCAAAGGCAATTCGCTGCAGAAACAAAGCACTATAGAAGGGTTATGGACCATTTTGAATATTAGTGAAGTTTAGATTCTAGTTCAGAAAATGCAAGCTCTTGGCAATGCATCCAGTGTGGTTGCCATAAGCAGATCATGAACGGAAAGCATGAAATTTGTAGGAAAACCTTTTTTTGGAGGTCAATTATTTCTGACCTCAAATTATGTCAAATTTTATTTCAAATTTGTTGGATGAATATTTTTTGATCCCAACTTTTGTGGATTTTTATCTCAAATTTGTTGAATGGTCTTATTTTTGAGATATTGAGATCAATGATTTTTTGCCGTAATAACTGTAAACATCTTCATTCCTTGATCGAATTCAAAAAATTTTTGGAGATAAGTTCCCTGTGGCTTCCTGCCTCCTAGCTATGCCCGTGAACGCGCCCAAAACTTCTCGCTGAGCTTCATTTATCTTGATTGGTGCAAGACTTCAATTAGGCATATTGTACAATATTATCAGTTGAGGAAAGAAAAGAGTAAACCTTTTGTACTACAAATTTTTAGTAACCCTTTCATATCGCAAAGATTGCAGTTGGTTTTGAGTTACGATTAGATTACGTCAGAGATCAGTACGAGAAAGGTTTGGAGGAAAAGTTGAGAGAAAAAAGGCTTAATGCAACAATTCAAGAGCAAGGCTTAGTAGAAATAGGTCAATGGCAAAAGTGGTACGAAAGGTTTTGAACAAAAAGTTCAAATTACAAAAGGTAGATTTGGATAAAATTTTAATACTGTAAGGCGGAAGCTGTAAAAGTAGAAGAAAGTGAAAATATTCTGTCAAGCTTTGCCTATGTTAAAACAACCAGAAAATAACATAGCTAGTTTCAGTTGAAGAAATTAGAAAAAAGCTTCATCTACTGAATAATATAAAAACACGAAGTAATTAAAAAGTAGGAAAAGACCGAAGTAAAGGATAGTAGACCTATAAACTGAAAGCACTTAAAATTCTCAATTCTGAAGAGATAAGCATACAAAAGAAAACTGTTTCACCTAAAACGAAGGCGAAAGAGGGCGCAACAAGCAAGATGAGAATGCACACATGGTTCAATGAAACTGTACGGAGTCGAGTATCGAAAAATTTGGAAAAGACGACGGGCTACCTTCAGTACGAGAAAAATGATGAGTGAAGACGAGAATCGAAAGAAAAGCAATTGCAAGGACTGAAGCAGAAGCAGAGCACCATGTCGGGTTAATTTATAGGTTAGTATTAGCCCATGAATTACATTTCCATCATCGTCACGTGAGCTAGCTTTTAAGTGACAAACATACAGACCCTAATCGGCTCTGCCGGCGTCCTCGGCTGGCCTCCTTATCAGTAATGTCGAGGTTAGGAATGTCAGTTTAGCCAGCCTAGCCGGCTTTACCCAATGGATAGTAATGAAAACAGTAATAAGAAGTTAATGGTATTTTGATATAGCAAAATCTTCTTCCGAAACCAAACTATCGTTTCTTGAAAGGGAATCGGGTGAAAAACATTATGGGGTTGGCCATGGCCGCTACATGTCCGCCAGGTTTCTCGAATCTCTTGAAACGTCTTATTTGTTTCTCGAGCCCCTGTTTTCAGGGTAGGCTTTCTTAAACTTAAGAAAATTTATCAGTTCAATTAAGCATAAGCTTAAATACATATCAAAGTTGTAGAAGGGTGCCTTTTAAGTTATTTAATATTCGACCCAAGGCTGACAACTTTTTCGTTACTGTAAACGAATTTTTATGAGCAAAAACCTCTCGCTGAAAGTGTGTCGCTTCGTCTTGGCATGATTGCTGCTTAATAAGAGCATATTGAAGTGCTTACAGTTAATCTTGCGACATTTTGTTTGAAGTGGCAAGCAAGTCGTCATGTTTTTGTAAAGTTGCCCGTGGGTCAAAAGTAATTGGACCACGTTGTTGCATATGACTATAGAGCTAGAGTGTCATTTCAAATGTCGTTACATGCTGACATGTAAGTTGTCATAGATGTTTACCTTTTTATAGATTGTGCTAATTGTCCTCAATGGTAGCCACCTGGTAGTATGTTATTGTATCGCAAATGCAATTGGAAGTTTCTGAAATTGACATTCTAGCCAGCTGGCAACAAAATTTTTCTAGTTTGTTGTTTATATATCATGTGGTTGTATATCAGGTATTTATGTGGAATGAGATTAAACTTGACTTTTTTGTTACTTGGACTGCTTTAATGCACTGATGAGATAGTTTCAAATGGCGTGCAACTTTAAATCGTAAATCACAGCACGCATAATTACACAGCGTAAATTTTATCTAGGTAATTATATTTTTTATTTTAGATTGATCAAAATTTATCTGTTAATTTGATTTTTTTTTTAGAGAAAAAGTAAAATTAGCTTTATACTTTTGATTTTAAGGTTTTTTTAAGTGAGCACATGACTCGTGTAATTGAAAGCAGTAACTTGAAGAATAAAGACCTTACGTCTGTTAATTGCAAACAATTTATTGATTGGTTGTTGTCATACCCACATACCCATTGATTATCTTCTGGCTGACATGTTAATGCAAAAGTGTGATCAGTGCCAACATCTTGATACCTGCGCTTTGTAAAGTTATGTTTTGAAACCAAATCAAACGTAACTGTAAACGAATAAACATATTGTTACTATAATCAATATCAACTTGGGGTGCATTAACGTTTATACGGCTATTCTATTATTGAAATGTGTTTTACGACTTAGAAGCCAAATAGCATTGAAATCTGAGAGTTTCTAACTGTTTAACAACCAGCGCCGGTTCTAGCCAATCGAGGCCACCCTCCCTAAAGCTCATCGCTGGGCCTTTTTTCCACCTTTGCCTTGCAAGTAATGTGGATAGCGTAAGATAATTGCCCGCCAATGCATAATTTAACGCTTGCCGCGTACTTTGAACTTGTCTAAAAACAATTTGAAAAAAGCTAATCTAAAAAGTAACTTACATTCAAAAAATATCGCGAAAACTCTAAGCCATGCTTCATTCAAAGCAATTCAATGATATTTTTGGCATTTATTAAAGCAATTGAAAATAAGAAACCGTAAAACAAAGAAAATGCTTTTCCGAAAACTTGAAAAAGATCCCTGCTCGTTTTCAAAATGTTTTACGACGAGCTTTCTCGACAGCAAACACGTTTACTATGTGATCAAGATCTAAATCTCGCCCACACGCTCTTTCAACGATGATCACTGCTCATGACGTAATGTCTTTTATCCATCATAGAGGATCTGTGAAAGATTTTGATTAGTTCAACTTGCTGAAACTTCTCTCAGCATCTACCACTGAGACTGGGCACGTCAGCAAACTTGAGTGTGGATACACTTTCAATAGTTGTTTTTGATATATACAGTATAAGTCAAAAAATCATTGACTGTTTTGAAGTTTCCTGTGTTTTTTCTTACGATGACCTCAAATCATTCAAACTCGTCATTTATTTTCAGAGGGCCAATATCTCCCATAGTTTTGTAAAAACTTTGACATATACTGGGAAGTCGATTTTGCTTGTACTCTCGCAAAAGATGTTCTTGATTATAAAGCAAAGGAAAAATTTCACCCACCCTATGCATTGCTCAAAGGGTTTTTTAAACACCATATTCCATGATCGATCAATTGTAAAAATAAATTTGCTTTAAATTGGTCTTCTTGTGACTTTGTAAAAGTTTGGTCCTTTACTTCATATTCAAACATTCTTCTTTTTTCTGTGGGTCTGCTTTCCGCAAACCAACTATCAATCTGCAAAGCCTCAGCGATTTTACGTTCACAAGTCACCGCACTATTGTAACCATTAATGCGATATTTCTTTAAGACTTCCTCAGTTGCTTTAATTTCTGTTTCGACTACTTTTAATAAAACACCAGGGGTTTCCGTAACCTTGCTGGTTTGGTTGATTTGAAAAAGGTTATGCCAAATGACAATAGACAAAATGAAGTTCCATGATTCAAATTTAAATGTCAATGCAAGAATATTGTTAACTGTTTCTCCATCCTTTTCTTCTAAGCAATAACTTTTCAATACTTTTAGAGCTTTGAGTGCATTAGCCAAATGGTATCGTAAAGGTAAGATGTGGTGGATTCGACTCTCTCAGCGAGGACCAGATTGCGATTTGAGTAACAGCGAAACCTGCTTTTTTAGTATCAATCAGAGTTGCGTGAAAAATAAAAAGAGTAGGCCTACATATAATTGTGTCAATACACCAAAAAATAGCAATGCTTCAGTGAAAGATTTCGCGCTATCTACCACAACTAAATTTTTGGAATGATTGACATATGGAACATACAACGCTTTTGAATTAATTTGCAGAAATCTAGTTTGGATCCGAGCTTTTTTACTTTTCATTCTAGCTCCACTGTCGTAGCATTGACCACGACAATCCGAAAGATTTACCACTAATTCTTGAAATCGTTTCAAGAAGACATTCACCAAGCCTCTTCCAGTCCTGTTATTGACACCCAAATATTCGAAAAAGCTTCATTTACCTTAGCACCACTTTTTTCATTACATTGAACGAACCGCAAAATTACTGTCAATTGCTATCGATGTGAAATGTCCGGGATGCAATCGACAATTAAAGCAAAATATTTGGCCTGTTTAAGTTGCGTAAGAAGTTGTTTTTCACCTTCCTTTGCAATCACGTTTATCAATTCATTCTTTATGTCTTTGATTAAATAGTGTTGCGCCGAATGTGCCAAATTATTTTGTTTTGTAATTCATTTAAGACAATATTCTTTTTCGCTAGTAGTTCAAATAATCTCACAATATTACCATAGGGCAGTAAATCAAAAGTTTCGTTTGACCAAAAGCCTCCAAAAGCAAAATTTCTTTCTGCCACAAATATTACGATGCCGATTAGCCGCTCCAAAACAGTTTTCCAAAATATTTTTTCCGTAAGAAAAATCTGCATTGCCTGTAAATTATGTGCTAATGCCTTCTTTAAGCAAAAGCCATTGACTATAAAGCACTTTCCAATGTGTTTATACCGCTGCTAATTGACTCGATGAGCTGCCAAAAAGCTTGCAGGAAAAGCAAAATGTTTAATCGGAATCTTGAGAATACACCGGCCATGACCGACCAGCGGTCTCTCCTTTACACAAAACATGTTTGTAAGGAGTGAATAAAAATTGTCTTTTGCTGCGTTGCAGGGAAAATTTGTTACAACTTGATAATATTTTCTTTTGACAATGTCAATTCGTGGTGCGTCATATTCAATGTCGGGCCATTAATCCTGGTCACTAACCAGAGGATCATACAAAGGATGCGGACGTGATGGTGATGAATTGATGGTATTTTTTGGGTTTGTTGTACCGATAGACGTAGACAGTTGATTTAGCTCAACTGATTCAGACAAGGTGTTTTCTGATTCTGAAGCGGGCTCTGCTGCACATATAAATTCGAAATAATGTTATCAGGATCCGATAACTTTTGTGTAGCATTGTCTTCAGCAACGGAAAAAGTTGTGTTGATTTGGCTAGTTTGTTTGCTGTTTCCTAAAAAGCTGCCGCTTATTTTCTTTTCTGTTCTCCGCTTTTGTAGCGTTTCATTTTACAATACTTCCCACTTACCTGAAAGTTACATAGCTGCCAACTTCAACAAACCATACACATTTTAGTGACAGTAATTTTTATCAGAGAATAGTCTAGCAAAAGCGACACAATTGACGCACTCCTGGAACATGTTGTTTAGCTAAGTATTCTTCGCTATTCCTAAGTAACTGCAGCTGCAGCTGTTGTCACTGTTGTCATTCCTAAAACCACTCCCTTATTACGAAATAAAGTGTACTAATTAAATAAGTTAACACAAGGCGAATAATTGTGTAGTCACATGACGTTTTAAAGCTTTGCTTGTGTCCCAAGCATGCTCATTTGGATTACGATTAGATCAATTATCATTTTGACGACATCATCTTCCCCCTCCCCTTTAGGAAAACTATTATGTTGGTGGTCAACCTATTTTGTTGGCGATTTAGATAGGTCAATGTATCGGCACTTCTAAACAAATTATCGTTTTGACACTTGGGTGGAGCTCCCAAGTGAGGCCGCCCCCCGGGCCTGGGGTACGGGGGCGGTTTCGCCGGTCCTGTTGACAACTTTCTATAAAATCTTTTAAGTAAAAGTTATCTAATGTATAAAACGAAATTCTGTCCGTGCGTGCGTACGTAAGTACTTAGTGCTTTTAAACTCCTCCGAAACTACTGGGCGCACAAATATCAAATTTGGCACGATTGATTACCACCTCGGAGCGAGGGTCATCATGACGTCATATCCAAAAATATTGTCTTTTCTTGACAGATCAAAACCATTTTCTGCTCAAACGAAAGCTAGCACCCAACCTTTCACTTTACAACAAATTTCATTCCTTTGGGGTCAAAGATGATGGCACAATCAAATGCTTGATTGCACAATTTGTTAGTTCTATTTTCTCAAAAATTACTGATTGCAGAAGCGCGACTAAACGCTTTTTTAGGAGATATCAACAAGAAGATTTCGATAAAGACAAATCTACAACAATCAGGGGCGTATCCAGAAATTTCAAAGGGGGGGGGGCTGCAATTCAAAAACCTAGACAGTTGAAACTTATTGATGGGACAAGCTTTTTTGCTTGTGTCAGGTTATGCATGGCTTCGCCTCCCTACCTGCGCGTTTCGTTACATTCCAGCATTTAATACTTTGATTTTCTTAATATTGGGATAGCTAGGCGTTTGGTAATTTTCTTCGTCTGCCCAATGCTGCAGTTTAAATTAACGCTACAGTTTATTTATTTTAGAGTCCATGTCATGAAACACGTCAAAACAAAACACACGAGCAATCAAGTTACCCCCCATATAGTTCCCCTCCCGCTGAAAAAATCAACTGGTGCAAACGGCATTAGCTTTACAAATCTGTACAGTATAATGATCCCGAAGGAAGTCCTATTTACAAGGCCACTCACAAAACCAGCAACCGTCTCCTTCTTTTCGCTATTCTGTAGGCTACTCTGTAGTTGTTTGCTTGTATTGTATGATTGTAGCAAATTACTTCTTAAATTTTCTCTTTTTCTTTGCACAATTTCAGCATCAGAATATTTATCAATAACTTACTGTAAGCTTAATTATCAAACTTCAAATCTGAGCACATTAAAAAGCTTATGTACATCACATTTCATAACAATATAACAACGCTACATTCTTCCCCCATCTAGCTTAAAAAATCTAGGCGATCAATCGATATTTAGACTGAAAACGGCAATTACAGGCATGTCGCTCTTTTTCCCACGTAGCAAAAAAAAGAGTTGTAAACAAACACATAACAGATGCACATTCAAAAGCATTATATACAGGACTTTAGAGGACCTGGTCAAGATTATTACAACCGGCTTCAAAAATTACAAACCAGTATGTACAAAAATATATACAGTAGCATCTTTGAGAACCTGATCCTCAGGCCCCTAGTGTATTTTCCTCTGTCTTTTGGTGAGTTTGTGACCAATGTAATGTGGTAGAGATGCTGCAAAAGTGGGAGTGCGGCTGTTAGTCCTTACTGTGTGAGTGCGCTGAAATGAAAAAACTGAGAAACAAAGTTGACATCATGTAAGTAAAATCAAATCGGTCAAACCTCTCTCCCTGTGCTAGGAGATTGAGTGTGTGTGCGTAGGCAGGAAGCGTGTGCATGTGACGTTGTACTTGCCTTGCAGTGCGTATGACCAGACCGAGTACCCATGCAGCTTATCTTCCGATTTGGTTTGCAAATATAATGTCATATATTTTGAAACATAGACAAATCGGCTAATGACAGCTCAATTTTGTATCAAGAAATCTGGTAGCTAGGCCTGCCGTTAATGCACGAAATGATGCTTAAATTTTTGTTACTGGTTTTATGCTGTCTTCCAATGAATAAGGCTACCACATTACATTGAGAATAGCCTACTGATTGTTAGCATTTTTTAGTATATTAACACATAATATTTTCCAATTGCAATCGTCTTCTATGCTTTCTCGAAAATTCGGATATCACTTCATCTACTGAAATATCAATGTCTCAATGAATTGACATAAGCATCAAGCCAGTGAGTCTCCCGTCGGACATAGTGGATCTGAGTCTTGTCTTCGTCATCTTCAATGTGCTGTTACTTCTCTCAGAGGAGCAGCTCGTCACAGGCAAAATGCAAAGAATCGTTAGCAGCGTTTTTATATTAGGAAAAAGTTGTTCGCTGGCATGAACAAGTGCTGCTGAGAGAGACTTCGGCAACGAGTTAGAAGTGCTTGTCGAACGAAGCTCTGTCTGCCATTTGACGTACCAGCAGCGAAGTTCGCTCCAAACGCTCTCTGGATAAGGCAAGTCAGCTTTGTATAGATTTACCACAGATGTAAGTTCTTGCAATACCTCTGCTTGATCAATGAGAACCATTGTAGCAGGGACGAAACACAGGCCATATGTCGCACTTTGCTGATGGATCGAAAATCTAGATTTCATTTCCATTAAGACATGATCCAACAACGGAATAGTAAGATTTCGTTTGTAATATTCATCTGGTGTTCCAGCTGGAACGTTGTCATGATGTTGCTGTCTACCACAAAGTTTGGGGATGCAGAGTTCAACTCCAATATCTTCGCACATCTTTTTAGTTTCATCCATCCAGCGGCGGTGGTGAGTGTCTACATCGTCTCGCTCACTCTGCAGGGTATCACACAAAACATCGATGCCTGAAATAGCTTCCACTATGTCTCTAGACTGACTCTGCAAACTGCGAGTGATGTTGGTAGTGTAACTAAAATGCGATTGGTGATGATTAATGCTGCCAAAAACTCGAGCGAAGTTATAGCAGAAAGCAATGACTTTGCATCAGCCACACTTTCTGCAGACCATGAAGCAGAGTTATTGAGAATCATCTCCATGCACTCAACAGCAGCTGGGTGAAGATAACATAGAGTATCCAAAGTTTCAAGTTGTGCAATCCATCTGGTGCGAGAAAGGTCCTTTATTTTTTTTGTTTACACTGAGGTAAGCATTTATTTATCGCATCCTCCCAATTTTTGCTGGCGTTTAGGATGTACATAAAAAAAATCATGTAGTTTTTTGCAGGTGCCCATCAAGTTTTTGACGCTAATTAACTCCGTCGATTTCATTACCGCTAAATTGAGCTGGTGAGAAGCGCAATGAAAGTAGAGAGCAAGTGAATGTTTGGAGGTGATAATAGCTGCTGCTCCTTTGACTTTTCCATCCATGTTACTAGCACCGTCGTATCCTTGACCACGCAACAGCTTAGGATCAAGATGGTTTTTCTGAAGGTGTAATATCGTCTCTGCAATTGCATGGCCAGTGACGCCCAACTGACATTCAGTAAAATCCAGTAACCTCTCTGCTGCCGTTTTCGATTCAGGATCAAAGTAGCGAATTACCAAACTTAGTTGTTCTCTATTGGCCGAATCGGTCACTTCGTCAGCAATTACACTATAAAATCGACCCTTCTTCACACGTTTTACAATGTGTTTACGTATAAGTGTACAAATTACCTCCATAATCTCATTTTGGATTGTGGCGGAACAGTAAATTGCGTTTTTTGGAGCAGTTTTCATATGAAGCTTCAGGTCCTTGTCACCAGCATCAACTCTAAACTGTAACAGAGCTTTAAAATTTCCAGGATTGCTTGTAGGCTGAGCTTCTATAGTTTTGGTGCTATCGTCGTGCCCTCTGAGAGAAAAAGTTTGCCTTCCACAAAGCAGAATAGTCTTAACTATAGGAACCAATATTTTTTTATTTGCTGCCACACGATTAGCAAGAGCAATGTTGGTTTGTTGATGAACAGGCGGTTGTTTACCGCTCATAACCTTAAGAAACAGATCAGCACTGGTTGCAGCATCAAAGTCGCTAGCTTTCTTGTCGTGTGCTTTAAGTTCATCGGTAGCCTTTTTGAAATTCGTTAGTGGTCTGCTTACCAAAACACCCACATCTATATCATCGGAACCAATACCAAACAGCATGCATGGCACACAAAATCCTCCATTTGCCATAACACTATACTCTAACCAGCTATAATGCTGTAACCACTTCGCTTGAAAATGTCGTTGACAGCCACGTTTTTCTAGTCGACCAGGAAATTGAAAATTATGCGGTAAAGTATTGCGATTGGTTAAAATTTGAAATTTTTGTTCAGCAGAAAGTTTACTCTTTTCACTGTAGAAAGCAATTTTACACATATCAATTTGCTGTTCATTACTGGTATTCTCACCGCTCTGCATCGCAGGAATAGCATCATCTAAAACATCTTCGCCGCTGGCCGAGATGACATCGCTAGCAAAAAAATTTTTTTCAGCCGCAGCGTACTCAGTGGCACTTGCTCTGTCAGCTTTTTTGAAAAACATTTGCATTGTAGACTGTCGTTTTGCCATAGCACGGTAGCGACAGCAATTACACAAAAATGATTAACTAAACAGCCTAAAAACAGTATAACCTTATTATTAAGCTATGTTTATTTACTCAAAAACGAAAATATTTTCCGTATGCTGATTTGGTTTTAAATATCCCTCAAAGCTTCTTTTAAAATTTCTGCAGCCCTCTAAAAGCATGTAAACAACCTTTTTCTTGCGCTTACAACTGGCTAAGAAGAATATTTTTGAAGTTATGTAGGGAACTTAATTCAGTTTGCTGCGCCACCAATCTGATACCGGTAGCCTATGCTAAATACTGGTCTATTTGCCTAGTAAACCGGCTTGCCAGCCATATGTTTTATTGCTAGCAGCTAGGCTATAGCTTCTAGCCTAGGCTAACGCCCGGTTATACAGCAGCTTAGGCCTTTGTACTTTCCACTAAAGATCCTGTGACAAACTTCTTGTCTGAAGTCCTTTTTTGAACAACTCGCTTGAACTATCACTGTAATCTTCGATCCCTTCAAGCGCCTTGAAAAACCGAAGCGATGCTATCTAAATAAGTTTGGATACGAATTTTAACTTCACTGTCTCGTCTCCCGGTAATCGATGGCCCAACCAATAATCAAGCAATTCATTTATTTATCGCAGATTTGAAATACAACAGACGTTCTATGGGCCATAAAAACAATTAAAGGGGAGCGTTGAGCGCGAGATAGTGATTATGGCAATAGTTTTTAACCTTTTTGCTGGAGCGGAACCCCAAGAAAACATTCCACTGGTTCGAGGAACCCCTGTGCAATAATTCAATTGTCTTATGCAAAAAAAAACAGCATTTAACTTAATTAAAAAAATAAAATGAAAATATGTGTAACTTCTGGCAGAACCCCTGGACTGTACTGGCGGAGCCCTGGTTGAAAACCACTGGATTATGGTGACAAATTGGGGTTATCTTTCTTCTACAAATACAAAAAATCATATTACTGTTTGTATATCTACTCATTCGTACAAAGCAGCATTCAATAAACGTACCGTACTTAATGATTTATCAAAGCTGATGTATACTGCAGCATGGCTTTATAACCAATACTTTCCAATCTGCCGCTGTAGAACTCGGGGCCGTTATTTATAATGATCTTGGGGTAATTTCTTCAAATTGGAGGAAGTGGTATGAATGATTTGTTTTCGAGTACTAACCGCAAGTAGTTACAGGAGAAAGCAGCATCCATGACTTGTTTTCCAGTTATAATTCGATCTTGGTTATAATAAATAAACTAAAAGTAATAAGTTGTTTTCTATTAGAATTGCGGACTTACTAAAATCACTTATAACATTACAGCCACATAAACACACGAATGTCAATTAGGCGTTTAGATCTATGTCAGTTATAAATGAGTTGTAAACTGGCCTTATTCGCTTGCTCATAATTTAGGATTTTCTCCTTTCTATGATGTTATTTGTCAGTTCACGTAACAATTACCTTCCATCTTATCGCTGCTCGACCTGTACGCTAAGTTTTTATTTCAACTTCGGTAAAGCTGTACGAACACTGCAGAACTTGCAACCGTGACAAGTTTGTCCATTTATTTCTCTCCTAACATGTTTGTTTTCGTTTGTTATGTCATAATGATAAATTTGATTAAACGAATCTCACAAAATATTCCAGTTAACGGCAAATGGCGAGCGATGAAAAGTTTTAAAGTTTTTCACTCGAAAATTTATTATACACTTCCTCATCGGGAGGGGGGGGCGCGGTCCCAGCGGCCCCCATGGATATGCCTCTGACAATTTAAGCTCATTTGACAATGCAGCGAGTAATTCTATATTAAAACATTTTGAGCTTTCTTTGCATGCTTTTTCTCTTGCACGATTACAAGTTGCTCTATGATGCCATAATGCTGTCTGATACTATTAACACAGTGTTTCTCTAACAAAATGATAATATCACAATTTTTCAAAAATTATAACATTTTTACAAAACCAGTTTATTTAAAAACTAATTTGTGACCTCATTTCTCAACCGATTTTTTAATTTTTTTAAAAAATTAAAAAGTATTTCAAGGTATTTTTGATGGTATATGTTATGTATCTTTACTATTATTTTTTATACTAAACAAATAAACTTTGACATTAGTAAGGTAACTTCTTAACCTTCTCAAAAAGTGGTTAAGTTGAGTAATACTAGGTTAGTTTAATACAAAATAGTTGTAAATAAGTTATAAAACAATGACTGTTTTTTGAAAGCTTAGGAAATTTTCTTTTCGGCAATATGTGACTCTAATTAGCTAGGGTTAAGAATTAGTTTATAATGGCTACTTAACAATTGGTTACCACACATCATGTTCTACTTTTATTTGAACAATTATTCCACTAGACCTAACAAACTTGCAATTGTTAGACAAAGTTAGTTCTTTAATACATTTTGACTACTTTTTCCTCACAAGCGCGGTTTATTGGTGTTATCTATCTAAATTTGCAGACAGATTCATCAAAAAATGAAGATTTTAAAACTTGTGAAATATAGCCAACCTCTTAAAAATACTCAAAATTTTGGTGCCTGCATTTCACAACCCTGTAATTTCTAGAAAAACTAAGTATTAAAAAAAATCTGAGTCTCTTGGTACATTTTGTCTATTCTTTCTGGATAGCATGAATTTCTGGCATTATCCATCGACATTTTCAAAAAGATTTATCGAAAATTAAAGTCTCTAAAACCTTAAATATTTAGCCAACTCCACGTAAACAAATTGGTGACCCCCCCAAAAAGATGGTCCTGTTTAATCTTTTACTACAAAATATTAGTGTCGAGTTATATTATATCTAAATGTTGATGCCATTTTTTTTGCAATTGGGCGAGGCCGACGCAGCCAGCTGATTTTATATTCTTTATTTCGATATTATTGATGGGGGCCTTGCTATTGCAATAATTTAATTGTGGTGCTTCATTTTGGATTCGTTTGCTCTTTGCATGGATGCGCTTACGATAAGATCAAGCAACATGCGCTCAGTCAGAGGCAACATCTTGTACAAATTCGCCTACTGTAATGGAAAGGTCGTAGGTAGTGATCCTAATATTTAATGGCTTAATCGTAAAAATACATATCAATTACCTTGGTGCTCTCACAACTTTGATATGCTTTTAAACACTTGCTGAATTAAACGTATAAAAGTCTGTTTAGTTTATGAACGCCTATAGAAAAACAAGGCAATTAGGACATTACCAAGACTCCATAAACTCGGGAGACGTGTAGTGGCTATGCACAAAAATCCATTATGTTTTTTTTATCGATTGCCCTTCAAAAAATGTTAATTTTTGCTAAAAGTAATTCTGTACAACATCTTGCACAGTATTTAAGGTGCAACGAGCGATTATTCATATAAGTGTTTTGTGAGCAGGTTTTTTTCTGTCTTGAATCTTTTTACAGAGCACTGTGACGTTATCATCCTACATGACATCACAATGCTTGCTGCCATATAATGAGAGTAAGAGCAGGCAGCAAAATTATCCACTATCATTTTGATAGCAAACATAAATAGTGATGCCTCTTACTGATGTTTGTGACAGATAATCTTTTTGTATTGGTACGAAACATCAATCTTTATTCAAAAGTAGCGAGGTCTGGATTAGGGGCAAAGTCAAATATAATAAAATTCAAAGTTAAAGGAAAGATCAAAATAAAACAATAATACCATCAGTGTAAAAAATTCGATTTAGAGGAAAGTTTTTACTTAAAAATATCTTAATAGGCACCTATTGGTATAATTTACATAACTTTGGAGAAAAGCATGGCCTTTTTTCACGCTATGGCCTAATTACAGCAAACAACACAGCCAAAGAACTTAATATCACTAATAAGAAAGCGAAAGGAGGTACACCAAATTGTCAAATAACCCTATTGCTAAATGTTTCACCCCAACAATTTTAAAAAGTACGAATGATAGTTTGTGACGTCATTTTTTCTTTATGAGAACTACCAGTCTCAATTATGTGTTAGTAGTAAGTTGCTGTCGCATTTCAATAGAGTTTTTTTGATTCTATTTTAACTTTAATTTTACTTCTTAAAACTGAAGCGACTTGCAGTATCGATCGTATAATTAAGTTTGGTTGCAACTTAATAGCTAGGAAAAAGATTGGCTTCCACTAAGATACTTTTACCTGCGCACTTCTCGATCAAGAACAGAACAATGTATTCACAAACCACTTTATAACTTCGAATTCTTTCGCTTGCCAAAACACAAAACTAAAGCACTTCAAGAATTAAATGTCAGAGACTACCTAAAACTAAAACCATCAAAATAATCACTTAATTCCTGTCACAACAATCACCACAAAACAACGCCTTTTACAACACTCTAATCTTTACTCTACTCTGATCTACTACTCAATGAATTTCTGAATCTATGAATAAAAAAAATATCGCTGCCTTATATATACGGCTGAAAAATAATCTAGAAATTGCTAGAACATCGTGTGACACAGGAAAAGCTCAATAAGAATAACAATGAAAGGAAAATCTTCGAGAAGAAGCAAGAATTACTAGAATACGCTGGAAAGTCACGTAGACAGCCATTGTGACGTTAGAAAGACATGTGAGTTACAAATCTATTCATAAATCTGAAAGAAAAAGGTATTTTTTTTAAAAACAGTTTAGCAAGTTAGGACTACAAACAATTCAGATTTACAAATAAAATAATCACGGCAAAACAAACAAACAAATTACAACTCTATATATATGTAAAACTATTCCTTAATACCAATTTACATATTCGTGACAGTTGCACAAGCATTTGTTTGTATAAACATAAACTATTTATTTTTTAGGGTTTGTGGAATTGAATTACAATCTAATGCGTGCGATGCATTTTGCTATGAGAAATAGTATTCATTGATTACTTTGTTCCAAAAATAACAGCAAAACAATTTATCAAAAACATACTGCGAACGTTTTGGCCCTCTCAACTGGTACGATTTTCAACGCAAATAATGTACAGCAAAAAGGTCGGCCTAGTTGATAGTTAATCTTTTTGTTGTACATTATTATTTGTGTTGAAAATGGGCCGAAACGTTCGCAGTATGTTTTTGACCAATTGTTTGGCTGTTATGTTTGAAATAAAATTTTTAGTTTTTCCCAATTTTACAATGTGTTTAGGTATTGATTGAACGTCAAAAACAATAAAAATTGTACAATTGTGGTACAAAACAAAATCATATGTTAAAGTTTGCTGTTTTTGCCTTGCCATCTGAGTGACCAGAAGAAATCACAGCGCTCCAATTGAAATGATCAAAAGTCACTGCTTGGATTTCATTAATACCAGGCATGGCTTCTTGTGTTCCTACTAATAAAAACATGGCATTAAAGCAATCATTGCTAATGTAGTGCAACATCGTAACATCATCATAACTTCCATGATGATTCATTAGAAACTCTCAATGAGAGCCAACGTGGCTACGAATGGCCTTGTTCAAGCTAGAACGGGTGAGTCCCCCACCTCATTCTGCACACGAAACCATTACTTGACCAAAGGTGAAAAGCTTCTCTAGTCAAAGTTGAATATTGCAGAACTTTCGCATAAAAGATACAAAGATGAAGGCAGAAGATCTCGAAAAGTTGATTGTCGACTTGTAAAGCCGAAGAGATGTACTATTTAAAAAAATGGGTCTGGAAATTTCAGACGTTCGAGCTCACCGACGCGATGGCGAAGTGGTGAGAACGTCTGCGTCGCAGTCGGTGGACCTGGGATTCATTCCCTAAGTTGAGTCATTTTGTTTGTTTTGTTTTGTTTGCCATATTTATCCTCCATTCACGAGAAAGCTAATTGTATCGCTATACTTTGGACGGGAAGTCCGCACTGCTTGGGAGTTGCCTTTTTCGAGATTTATGGGTCACCTGTCTTCCACATAAAGGTGGGGCGTCCCGTTAAGTGCCTTGCCCAAGGATACAACAAGCGAACTTGCCGGCTTGTTCTCCACAATCTCCCCTAAATGCTGAGCGCCAAGCAGGGAAGCTGTGAATACCAATTTTTAAAGTCTTTCGGTATGACTCGACTTAGGGAATGAACCCCAGTTCTACTGACTGCGAAGCGGACGCTCTAACCACTACGCCATCGCGTCGGTATAAAAAAATGGAACGAAAAGACTTTAAAAAAATGGAATCCACAGCTTCCCTGCTTGGCGCTCAGCATTAAAAAGGGATAGTGTGGTAAACAAGCCGGCAAGCTTGCTTGTTGTGTCCTTGGGCAAGGCACTTAACGGGACGCCTCCATCGTTATATGGAAGACAGGTGGTGGTCCACCCGTACTTCACCAGATTACCATTGTGGAGTTGCTTACCCAGCATGTCGCAAAAGACGACTCTTGGATACTCACCAATGGCAGTTCGCCTTGTTGGTTGTGGGGCTACTAGTCACTCATGACTGGTTCGAAATGAGCTGCCATCTTTTCCCTAGCCTAGTATCAATTTGATTGACAGCATAAACCTGAATTGCCGTTCATGCTGTACCTCTATCCTGAGGAAGAGGAGGGGTAACCACAAACAAGCAACAAACAAACATCTCACATACCAGCCATCCACAGGTCTCCAACACAAAATCAAATCTATACCAGTATATTGTAGACTAATCCATTCACAGTGTTTCTCGCATAAAATCCAAATATTCACGTGAGATGCTGGTGTGGATTGGGGAAAATTGGAAATGCTGGTGAAGCATCACCATATTTAAAAATTAAAACTCTTAGCATTCTATAAAATTGCATGACTTACGAATATTTATTGTTGGGTGCCTTTCTGAGCTAGGCAAAAATGTTTTTGGGCCTGTTTGAGTGCTAGTAATTTACAATGCATTTGGCACTTTTTTAAAGTTTTGCCTGGCAACTCCCCATATTTGTCTTTCAGCATTTGTTTCTATTGTTTATCAGTTAAAAGCATTTCGACTTTATATGTACTGGTAAAACTTGTGGTTAAAGTAGTCAAAAAGGATTAAAGAAGAAGGAAGGATAAACACCCACAAATGTGTAGTTGCATTGCATCTTCTTCTTCAAGTGTCATGGCTGAGGCCAGCCTTCGACAGCTTCCCTGCATTTGCTCCTCCAGCCGTCTTATCGTTCAAGGCGCGCAGTATCTCTTCAGTCGATCCACCCAGCACGTCCTTCAATTTTCTGTTTCCTCATGACGTGCCCAAAAAACTGCAGTTGTCTATTCATCACATTCTTCAAAAGTTCTCTTGCATTGCATACCGGTAACTGGCTGGAATTACAAGCATGCCTGCCCAAACGTTTTAGGTGGATAACATTTTCTATTCTAGGTTCAGGTATCCAGCAGTTTTAGCTAACCCCAGCCATCCAGAAGCATGAGATTTTAGAAATTATGTTTTTTCACTTTAAGACTGTTAGTCTATTTATCAATGTGGAAATAAAATAGACTCTGTATATGGCATATTTTTCCAAAGGAAACAGGCTGATAGTTAATAAATCATTTAGCATGTTGCAATATTTTTATGCATCATGGTGGAAGTAGTTTATCTTTGGGAAGAACAATTGCTATAATTTTCTTTGCTTGGTAGGTTTAACAAACTCCAATGATTACATGAAAATCACTTTTAAGGGATGGTTTGAAAAATATATGCTAGTTTCTATGATGTTGTACAATGCTTGGACAGTAGTTGTAAAACTACTATAAAAATATGTAGAAATGCAATTTCCAAAGGCACAACACCACAGTCATGATAAGGTCTAAATAGCTTGATTTAAATAGTAGGAACTTAATTTACTCATTCAGCACAAGAGCAGTGAAACTGCATAGTAATTAAATAATCATTGAGTTTGCAGCCACCTATAGATGTTGCAGTTGGCGTGAGCCATGGTAAAAAGTCAACACCTACAGTAAGCTTTTTTACAAATGCTGCATACTTCACAACCCCTTTAAGTCCTCTATCCATAGTCTTTAATGATAGGTTTTGTGCCCAATCTGTTGCATCATAGAGCTGACCTAGTTTTTGCCTCTATAAAACATTGTTTTTACCCACCTGACTACATTGCTAACAAGACAATGCCATGTGGTAATGGATTCTTGGTATGGTCTAGTTTATTTTTGCATAGTTTCTGGCCAAGCCCATGAGTTTATTTTTGTAGTGTGCCACACTTATGGCATGTCCGTTGGATGAGTGTAAGGCAGCTTTACACTGGTGTTACCATTGTTAATTTGCAAACTCTATGTCTCTTAAAAAAGTCTGGGCATGGGCCACCACAAGGTATGGTCTGCAGTTTGATCCTTTGTGCCACATAAATACTTCTCCCCATCTATACATGTTTAAGAAATGCCTATGCCAATGTAAAGCCGATTCAGCCTCACTCCAGCTAAAGGTGCATCATCAGAATTTAAGCTGTTACCAATAGGTTGCAAGCGAATTGAAATCCTGTACACTGTGAGAAAAGGGTTGTCAGATGGACAAAAAATTTTTAAGATTGTTATGGTCAGAGAAATGCACAACCTGAAACAAATGTCTTGGTGTAGAAAAATAGTCACTGATATGCTAGGTTAGTATGGCCTTTACCTAAAGTTTTAACAAGAATTAAATAATTTGCTATCAATTTTTTACAGAACATAGGCAGTGATGCACTCAATATACAGGCCGTTATAACTGCAGATACTCTTCAGTTAATGCATTTAGTTTAGCTGAAGTTTTTAGAAAGGTTTGTGACAATATTTATCTAGGTACGTGGGAATGTCACTGCCAAAGATGTTGATTGTGTTACAAGTATTTGTTTGCTGGATTTTATGGACATGTATTGCTGAGGTTTCAGCTGAAAAAGATTGTAACCACTTGCTGGTTGGTCAATATCTGTGTGAAAAACCAGTCATCAACAACGAAACACAAGAAATTGACGGATGTTTCCCAAATGGCACTGCAAAAATAAGATGTCAGGTTCATCCCAAGATTCATTGCAAAGGTGACTTTGATAACTCATCAAATCGTACCTATTTTAAAAAGTCTATACCATGTCGATACACCAATGGCTATTCATATATGATTGCAGTTTTACTATCCTTGTTTCTTGGGTGGCTTGGAGTGGATAGATTTTACTTGGGATACCCTGCTATTGGTCTGGTTAAATTTTGTACTTTTGGTGTTTGTGGAATTGGAGCTTTTGTTGATTTTTTTTTAATTACTTTGCAAATTATTTTACCGTCTGATGGGTCTAATTATGTCATTGATTATTATGGGCCACGTCTTCAGCATTTATTTGTCACCAATGAAACGTATTACAAACCTGTGCCAGATTGAATCTTTAAAGTTGTCTTAAAATTTTGCAATAAAATCTTTAGAAGTTGTTTTTTGTAATGGTATCGTCAAGTACCAGGAGTTTAGACCATTCATATGCAGCACATGTCAGTTGGCGTCATGTGATGTTGATATTGGAGTGCACATCGTACATTGATTTACACTATAGTTTGCTCAGTCAGGTTTACCTTTGATGTTAGCTCAAGTATCAATTGGTCTTATTGTTACTGTATATGCTTTGAAGCAGTTTTCATAATCTCAAAAGCTCATGATGTCTTGTTATTGTAAATATGGTTAATCTATTGTGATCGTGCTGTTGTGGTTACTTCATGGACTAAATATTCTACAGGGTGTCCACCGTCCCAAAAATTAGTGCAATATGTTAATTTAATGGCTGTTTATTGCCATGATTAAGTGGCAAAAATACTGAAAGCTCATATATTGTTGAGTTAAAAAGTTTTTTATTTACTTTTTTATACAGTTATTGTACTTCTACAAAGTAGCACTTGCAATTTATTTTTATTAAAACTTACAAAAAGTATAAGTGACCCCAATCAGTGTTCCCTTTAAACGCAAAAAAAGTGCGAATTTGCGAAATTGTGTCCGGCGGATTCGCAGTTAAAATTCATAAGTGCGTAAAAAATGTCCGGCGGTTTTTGGTAACTTTTTCGCTTTGTTAAAATTTTTGCAATTTTCTCAGCAAAATCTTAACCAACTGTTAAATGCATGGGGGACAGTGAAAAGAAATCCAAGTTAGAACAGAGGCTTTTTTAAAGCAGTGCAACGTCTCACGCAAACATCGCGCAACAGCGAGTGACGACGACTTAACATATCGCGTGCGCCATTGCCACTTTTTTGTATAACAAATTATCTTTCCAGCAATTAACCTAAAGTAAAACCAATTTTTTTTGTTTACTTTTTCCGAGCCGATTTCAATCGTAGCTAAAGAGCAGCAATGGCAAGCAGCTCTCAAACTTCAGTTTTAACACAAGACATCATTTTTCGCGGGAAGTTTGAAACTAAACTTGCTTGAACTCTTTATGTTTTCTTTACGTTTCAACGCTAACTTCAATCGTGCTTGTTAAGATAAAAAAGCACATAGTTCTCGCTTTCAGTTAAGCACAAAAAACACCATTTTTTGAGGGAATGGTACAGTTTTTGTACGTTACGAATAAATAGCCTTCTTTTACTTGCCATTTATTACACTAAAAAAAAAAGGATATGACTTCTAACCAATTTTAGTTTTGAATTCTCTTCAACTATTTTCGGATTTGAGATTGAAAGTTTGCTTGCAATTGCAAAAACCTGTTGTTTAATTGATTACGATAGAAAACTGTAAGTTGTTTAATTATTTACCGTAAACAAGCAAAAACTGAAGTTCGCAGTAATTTTTGTTGTGTCATAGTGTAATAACCTATCTTACATCACATTACTTTATAAAAGTCCTATTTCTCATGCTCATGTCGAGCGTCGGCAAAGGATTAATTTTGTTTACGCGCATTGTTCACCTGTAATTCCAAAGTGCTTGCGAATCACTGTTGCGAAGGCTGTAAAGTTTGAGACCAAATTTAACCACAATTAACTTACTGAAGAAAAATAGCCCGGTATTCCCCGCCGCCTTATAATAACCGATTGGCTATAATAATAATAACCGATTGTTTGTGAACATTTTGGAGCTGACAAAGTCACGCTAATTATTACGTCACGGAAGCGCATTGTCACAGTTCTGACTTTCCTTTTCCTGCAAATTTGTCCGGCGGTTTTCGTACATTTGCTAGCAATTTCGCACTTGTGCCGGCGGTTACGCACTTACTAAAATGTTAGAGGGAACGCTGACCCCAATGCATGCAAATATGCATAAACTATTATTACTTTAAAATATTATGTAGTTGAGTGGATTGAAAAAAAATTTTTGTTGAATTTCCAAAAAAAGGAGAATCCAAATATTGGGAAAATATCCCAAAAACCTTGTTAAAATCAATTATGCTGAGTGGCTTTGCTTATCCCCAGGGCTACCTCCCTTTTTGGGGGGTGCAGACTAAAAATTCTGAAATTTACCATAACTTCTTCACTAGTTGCTGTAGAAAGCTCATCTTAGGCATAAAGATTTTAGAACTTCCATGTTTATATACAGGGTGATCACGATCTTCTCACCATTTTACGATCATAAATGAAAACGAATGTTCCTGATTGCAATTTATGTAATAAAATAAATATTGATACAAAATGAATTTAAATATGATAAAACTGAAGATTTTGTTCAAAATGGCCGTCATTTAGTTCCACACACAACTTGCATCGACATAAGGATGAACTGTACGAGTTCTGAATCATTCTTTTTAGAATATTGTGCAGGAAGTATTCAAGTCTCTGTTTAAACTTTATGGTGTGGAGGGTGCGTACAAGCGGTGGTTCCTTTCCAAATCGTTTCAGGAACAGTTTTCTAGCTTCATGGCAATTGAATGTAATGGCAAAAGATAGAGTTGAGGCTATTTCGCAGTGAGTGAAATCGCGGTACTTCATTTTCGTCAACATCGTTGAAATGAAATGAATCATTTCAACATATTCGACACTTAATTAACTTTATCCAAAGTTTAAATTTTTGAAACATGTCATACATAGATATCTAAGAGACAACAAACCGTGAAATTAATTTATATCTCTGGTTTAAAGCATTTGTATCAACAACAAAGAAATGGTGAAGTCATACAATTAGAAAAATAGTGATGAATGCTAAGAGTTTTCGCATTGTCTGTGTATACAACAAAACGGCGGGAAGATCGCGATCAACCTGTACGTTGTAATAGGACTTTTTGTTGTATTTTTTTAGTTAAAATGTTATTTTCAAAAAAACTTGTTTTTATCCAATTTTTTGGTTCATGTGGGCAAAGCTTATCGACTATAGTTATTTTGTTTATCGCTACATTAAAATGATAAGAATAATAACTGCAAAATATGCAAGTATTGTTACATTATTTAAAGCACAATATTTATAATCTTAGATTATGGGAGGCACTGTACAGTATATGTGCATATTCTAGAATGCTCGCCAAAAGTGCTCAACCAAAAAAGGCCTGAAACAACTTTCCCTTTTTATGCACGAGATAGGTGTCTAACAAACATAGAAAGTAAAAAGAGTTTATGAAACAGTCTTTCTGCGTTGGTGGAGGACATCTGATATGAGGGGACTCATATTTGCACAGTTTGCACATTACTAGGAACTCACTGAAGCGCAATTGGCAAACATAGAATGCTAAAGTAGAAGGACCGCTGGAAGTTCACAACATTTTTTTCTTCAAGCAGACAAAGAAACATACAGCTTTATCATGATTTAAAATTGCCCGAACCAATATTAGCACTTACGAATGTTAACTAAACACCAAACAAGGCTTAGCCCAGTCAAATCGGTCCCAAAAACTGATTCTTGAAGTCAAAACTTTTCATTAACTTTCTTGAGCGAATGTTTTGGCGTATCAGTTCATCTCTTCTTTCAAAACCTGCCACACTAGAACTAGCTTCTGTTACCAACATCATATATCTTTTAACTGCCTGATTGTGGCAGGGGTGGGCAAATTTTGGGAAGACTTTTGTATACCTTCAATTTTGTTATACAACAATTTTAACTTCTCAATATAGCTCTTCTGGTGTAATCGAAAGTTAAAATGATCTATATTTAGATTTAAAATCTACATAAAATTCACAAAAAATCAACGTTTCGAAAAACTAAAATCAGTTTTTCTTCGTCAGGAGTGACTAAAGTTAAAACACAGACAACGGTTACATAGTAATCAACAGGACGAATAGGAGAAAAAATAAAAAATTATGGCATAAACAAGCACAGCAGCGACAACTGGCGGTCAAAAATTTATAAATTTGTACAATCCGGGATAAAAGCTGTTAATTTTATCGTTAAAAGAAAAATCAGTTTTGTGTATGTAAAATGTTACTAAAAAACGTTTTTTTTTATAGTCACTTTCAGTAGCTAAAATTTCAGAGCTTTCCCAATCAATCCGGTGTCCATTTAAGCAAACGTGTTTCACTAGAGCAGATTTCTTTTTTAATTCCTCATTTGTTATTTGGGCAATTATATCAGGTTTGACGTCCCATTGATGTTCTTTGCGTCGTGTTTTAAGTGATCGACCAGTCTCACCAATATATACACCTGTGCAATCTAAACATGGAATTTTATATACAACACCGCGTTGATCAAGTTTGTTGATTTTATCTTTTAAACTTGGCAGCATGTTTCCCACAGTGCGTAATGGTTTTGTTGCCACTTTGATTTGATTTTTAGCTGGCCTGGAGGCTCGGTCATGCAATTGTCATCAATATGTAGCAAGGGAGGAGGTACGGTCATGCATTCTTCGTCAATATTTATCAACGTGTCATGCGATTGCATATTGAAATCAATTTTAGGGGTCCTAAATTTGCAAACTTTTGTCATATTGGCTGAAAAAGACATATTTCCATCTGTACAACCAGTATTGTTTTCATGTTGTCTCATTTTCAGTACTTTATCTACAGCAGGTCCTCGAATAGATTCATCATCATCAGCAAGCATGATTAGAAGAATGTTTTCTCCATGTGCAAAATGTGCATTGTTTTGCAAATTGTTCATAGTAATTTATTGAATTTCTGAATTTGAAAAGTTCATAACACACTGTACGATATGGTAAAAATTTCTTGCACCATCTAAAATTGAGGTTTTGGTTTTTTTTTTGAAACCATAATGGAAAATATATTTTGCAATATTCTGTCAGCTTTGTTAATTTTGACAAAGGATCATGTGCTGATGTCTATTTTCTTAAAATTCTACTAGCCAAAGTAAGCCAACGAGAGTGATTTAGTACTCCGTCTTCTAGCTAAAGCTATGTCATCGTTTATTTTTCCAGAAATAACACACTGACAAATTTTAAATGCATAAAATTAATCACTGTTCAGTTGAGTTAGAACATTATTTGGAAGATGGGAAAAATCACTGTTATTGACTCAGTAATCATTTTCAAAAGGAGCTATTTTCCATTCCGATACACAGCCAACTAAAGAACGACCAGTGGGTCCAGTGAAAGAGCTGGGGCTTATCGTTGTACCATCTAGAGCCGTGAAAACTTTGAGCAAATGGAGTGTAGCATGCAGATTGCCTATTGCGATGGACGGTCCAATTTTTCTTCCAGCTGATGCACAGCACCATTGTTAACACCGGTCAAAGCTGCCGTTCCACCGCATTCAATCACAGCAAGCTTTTCGTAGACAGTGGTGTCTTTGATTGTGTTATATGGGCATTCGGCAATTGTTGCTCCTTTTCCGTCTTCTGGCGTGCCTTAAATCAGATAAAACTTTCCAGGTTCCGACAATGACGTATTGTCCTTCCAACATTTCGACAAAATTTTTAATTTATTGAACAGATAGCTTGTGTTGCATTCTTTCTCCCATTAACATATATCTCATTCACTGCCTTGAATAATTTTGTTTCTTCTCTTATTGCATCCCAAATTTTCCCTTTGTCTTCTTAGTCTATTTCTGTCAATCACAAGCGATTGATCACTTGCATCTATCTGGCCATGATCTTTTAGTATGCTTGTAGCTATTGCAGCGCCTACCCTGTCTGAGATCTGGTATCGATCACATGCCATTGCTAAATTCGAGTAAGAAAATCGGTTTTGAGTTGGCCAGAAAGTGTTATGAAAAGATATCTCTTCCGTGCAAGCAGACGATTGAGAATTGTAACTTGTGGCATCACTATCAGAAATAGGGTATGTGATGTAGCGAGATAGGTTTCATCAGATGCAGTATGAGATGTTGAGGGACAATCTTGCAGGGTTGGCGTCACTACGATGCATTCTTTTTGTTTGAATTCTATGTCGTTAAGAGGTTCGACATTTATGCAAGTTGGTGTTCTACTTTCTGGTTTTCGTAAAAGCAAAGTCATCTTTTGTCATCCGTAGTTGATATTGTATTTTCAGTGCCCTTCGTTTTTGAGGATTTTCGCAACATATGTCAAACATTTTAGGCATATTGGCCATAAAGTTTCCCCACTTTTTTTTAGAAATTTACCTTTTCTTCGTTTCTTTGGCCATTTTGAGAGTTTATAGAATTTATATACAACTACAAATATTTTTTCTTTAATTATAGCCACAATGAGGGTATAGACTTTACGCCACAACCAATAATCAGCAAGTTCTTTGGTAATCAAAGCTGATGTTTGTTTTTTTTAGTCCAATTTTTTTCATAGAGAACGCATTCAATTACTTCTTTGTAAGTTTATAACTTACCACTTGAAAATTTTTTTGCATTATTGAAAGTACGACCACCATGCAAAAACTTTTGTTTAGCCTACCTAGTTTCCTTATTAACTTTAAATAATGCAAATCTGAAAATAATGTACAAAATGGCAACCTGTTGTTCAACAAAACAAGATATAATATAACTTGATTGTGCAAACTTGAAAAGAAACTTCTGACTTGCCTTTTCAACCAAATAATCATTTGTCCTTCTGCAACCTCAGATACTTCTTTGCTTTGCAGTGCGAGTACACTTTTACTTGATATAGATCTCTCACTGACAATGATTAATAAAGTTTAGATTGAATATACGGTACCAACAAGTGCGCCAGATACACATTTCAGCATTTATCAACCAATAACGCACTTTTGCTTCACTGTACTGTCTTAGTGTAATGGATTCGAACTTTAAACATAAAATTTATGACTGTGAGATGCAATGTTTTATTTGTATTAGAGATGTACCGATACCACATTTTGGGCTGATACCGATACTACTACCGATACCAGAATTTAGAGCCGATACCGATACTGCTGATACCACCGATACTTTTTATCTATTGAGCACCAGCAATAAAAGCTTTTGTAAGCAGTACCAAAGAATGTATTTAGTAAATCTAGCTTCTTATTGCATTTTGAATTTTTTCTAGGGTATTTATCTATCATTATCCATTACAATATTATTGCAAATCTGTAAAAGAAAGTTGAACAAATCAAGCAGTACTTTTTGCAGCAAAATACTAAAACAATGGATTGAATACTATTATTCAAAGAAAATAGGCTTTCCTTACAAACACAAAAGATTAAAAAAAATAAAATAAAATGAAAAAGTAACAATGTCGTAACTGAAAAAAAAAAACTTGACAACATAATGAAAACACCTCGGCAAGTGAAAATTTCTCATAGACGTATTAATAGAAAAGTATTAGCCAGGCCTGGATAAAATGCAGTTTCCCGGGAATCCATTTTTTGAACTAAAAATTTCCCACGGCTTGAAATGGCGATTATGACGTCATAATTGTTTAACACCATTCTTTTCGGCGAAATCTTCACGCAAAATGTCGATAGCTTAAAGCAGGGGTTCTTAACCGGGGGTACCTGTACCCCTTGGGGGTACAAAGCATCAAAGCAGGGGGCACGAGATGAGGCCTCAGAATAATGGTTATTTTAAACTATTTGCTAAAAATTTAATTTCAATGAAATTTGAAATAAGAAAACATTTTCCGAAGCCTTTTTTAACATCTGCATTTCTGAACGATCTTTTGTCATAAGACAGAGTTAGCGTGACGTAATAAATAGCTTCTTGTTTGTTCCGACAGAATTGGTTTTGTTGTGAACAATATTATGGTTAATAAATATACACCGGTAACATGCTACATTGTGTTTTACTTGATTGTTAGATTGTATATTTACCGGTAATTTTGTAGGTGCTTGCTTGATAGGTCTAAGGGTACAAAAACATTTCACAATATTTTGAGGGGTACGAGCGCCGAAAAGGTTAAGAAACACTGGCTTAAAGCATAGTTTTAATATAATACGAACCAAAGTTGCTTGATGCGTCTCTGCAGCTATGTGTCTTGCTATAAATTTTTTAAAGTTGATAAAACCAACTGGCTGGTTACTCTCGGCGAAATCGATTCCAAGAGCAAAGTCGTTATTAAATAGTCCTGCACTGCAGCGTAATCTAACACTTGCGTCAGTGGAACAAGCATCGCGTATTAGTATTCTATTCGACTTCAGCTGCTTTACTTTTGCGACGACAAGGTTCTTCAGGTTGTTGGGTATTTGACGTTACGCTCTCTGCGGATTGTATTTCAGTAGCAATTTGTTCGACTTGGACTTTCGCTAGTAGCAGCAGTACTACCAGATTGTGTTTCATCTGGTCCATCGGTCTTTTTCTTTTTCGCGGTTGGGTTGGTTTCTCCTTCATTTTCTCGATCATGTGGTCTTTTCCGGGATGAAATATCTGTGAGACTTGTTTGACCACGTTCTTTAACCCTTACACGCCCGCATTAGGAAATTTCAGCAATCGTTCCAGGTACAAAAAAATGCTATTTTTATTACTTTTAAACTATATAAATTTTAAACTAATCAAATTGCCATATATTTAAGAGTTGGTTTGTACGGTACTACGATACTCACGTTATGTCCCAGACAACTTATGTTGATAAATTGTTACTCCCATCCCCCATTTTCCGAGCGAGAGAGAGGGGGGTTTGGACTGAAGAATCAGCTGTTGGAGATAGCTTGTAGTCGGCCAGATATTGATACGGTACTGTTTCTTTTTCATAACAAACAAATTATTTCACTTCATTATTTTAATTTTTATGGTATTGAAATTAATTTAGTCACATTTGATCAATTTATAGATTGCTTATTATTTCAAATAGTTCAACAACTCGGCCAACGTTTTGTAGATAGATGGAAAATACTTAGAACTTTTGCAGAGTATGATAATTTTTATAGCATTTACCAAGACATAAAGCAACTTTGCATCCTGGGCACCAAGATGTTACCTTTCTTATCTTTTTAGGCTTGATAGTAGAATTTGCACAAACAAAGCAAGGTTTTTGTTGTCTTCTCCCGCTTTCTTGGAAAGGTAGTTGGTCGGCAAAGTGCCTCTCACTAAATCCTACTGCAGCTAGTCTATCAAAGTGTCCCATACTTTGTCTTCCTTTGCGTTTTACTGTCAAAGTACCGTATTTTTCTAATAATTGAGTTATCACTTTTTTACTGAACAACCGCAAGGGTGATTTTTTGCCAGTCTTTTTTACGTACATATTGTAGGCATTTAGCATTGTGATGTTAAGTAAATGGAAAAATAATTTCTTAGGCTATTTAATTGATTTTCTGACACATTCTACAGCACTGATTTGCATGTCAGATTTGTCCACTAATCTCATGTTGACATTGTAGTCAATAACACAATCTGGTTTTTTTAGTGGCTCATTTGTGCGGTAATCATTTTTTCCGGAATTTATCATTGCCCCTGCGTGTTCTGTAGTAATCATATGGACATCTCTTTTATCATTCCATTTTACTGCTAATAAGTTATTACTTTTTTTGAGTGAACAAGTACCTTTAGCAATGTTTTCAAATACTGGAAAATTTTTTCTGTTTTTTTTTACTGTTCCACAAGTGCCAGTCTTGCGATGGTATAAATATGCTGACAAATTTGGGCTTGTGTACCAGTTATCTGTATAAAGAATATGTCCTTTATCCAGATGCTTGTCTAACAGTTTTTTTACAACAGCCCCAGAAACTCCGTGTACAGGATCTTTGGGAATAACTACATCACTTGCAGTATAGACAATAATATCAAGAACTATACCTGTCTCGCAGTCACACAGTACAAACAGCTTTATACCAAACCTATGCCTCTTTGATGGAATGTATTGAGTAAACTTAACCTTTCCTTTGAAAAGCACCAAAGACTCATCAATTACTAGTTTTTGTAATGGATTATAAAATTTAGTAAATTTATGCACAAAATCCTGAAACACATTTCTAATTTTCCATAACCTATCTTGTTCATTGGGATTATTGTTGTCTGCAAAATGAAGGAACCTCAATATCTGTCCATACCTGTGTCTTGAAATATAGTCTCTAAAAATAGGAGTTTCATATGCATAATCCACTGACCAATAATCATGAAGTACAGGCTTCTTCACATGGGGCATAAGTAACGTCAGGGCAAAAAACGAATATAATTCAGATACAGTCACATGAGTATATGGCTTCTGCTTTGACCCAGTTGCTGCCCTTCCTTCATTAACACAAAATTGATGATATCGATTAGTCTCTAAAACTAAAATGTTCATAAGTTCATCATCAAAATAAGCTTCAAAATATTCACGCTCTAATGAATCTAAAGTTACTGTAAAGGCATCTGTTATTCCATCATTTTGATTTTCAAACTGCCTCACTTGGCATTGAAATACGTCATCACAGTTTTGCCATACAAACTGTACATTTATTGGATTAATTTCATCATCACAGTCACTACTTTCATTTATTTCAATTTCATTGTCACTTGATGAGTTGGAAATTACTTCAAAATTATCTTCACTGCTACACTCAGACATTCTGGAAAGTTCTTCACTTATATCAATCTCAGAAAATTTCCGTTTGTCTCTTTTCGTTTCATTGCTTTTAGAAGGCATAACTAATAAAAATTTTACACAAATGTATTAAAACATAGATAAGAAAGATATGCTTGCACTGTAAATATAATATCTTTGAAAAAAATTATTTGGTACTTACGTATTAACGGGAGGACCTTTAAAAACACGACTCAAAAATTGAAGTAAATTATTTATTGAAACGGTTAAAACAATAAAATACTCCCTTCCAGTGTACACTGCCCCGTACATTTACATACCGGGCCTGCCCCTTCAGTGTACACTGCCTTTCTTTTAAATAAAATAACATTAAAAATCAAAGGTCCTCCCGATAATACGTAAGGACCAATTATTTTAAATGAATTAATTTGCACCAGATTATCAGCGAACGCTCAACTAATCCTCACTTAGCTGTATTCAATAACATACTAATTACGCACTAATTTTCAAATTCAAAATACCCGGGCCTATTCATAAAATGACGTCAGCTCTCCAACCAGCATGGCGAAGCAAGACAAAATGCCATCACAGAAAAATCTTACAGTCAGTGTTTAAAGGGACTCAGAGGAGGAGTGATGCCAGCTGACTCTGGCTCATAAGAGGATAGCGGGCGCCCGCTGCCAAACCTCTTAAGAGGCATGCGGGCGCCTAAGGGTTAATAGGCAAACCGGGATGTTGCTGACAGGTATGTTCGCTAAGCCTGTCCCTTTGCATAGATACTTTACAACAACCACACTGAATGGAAATCTTGGATTTAAATCTAGTTTCTTTTGAAGCCATTATTCTACCGGCAAGTACACTGATACAACTAACTTGCAGTAGGCAAACTCGGCAAGCCAATAACTATGAATGAGTCCATGACATAAACGCGCAAACTCTGATAAGGAAAACTGCGCTAAACAGCTTCACTCCCGTTGGTAAATCAAATTTACAGCTTTCTCACTAAGTGCCTTTAAAGTGATAAGGTTTATGTTAAATTAACAGAAAAAAGCGATCCTGCGACACAAGTTGCTATCAAAGAGATCCCAAGGCGAAGCAAGCAGCGCTAATAATTACGCTGTTGTGATGTCATAAGTATGATTTGCTCGTAAAGGATGCACCGACCTGCACGATGCGACTTTAAACTACCGATTGTTCACTAATGGGTGGGCCTCGCTTTAACGTAGCTAGATTGCCGATTTACCACAAAAACTTCAAAAATTTTTTTCAGAAATTTCATCTCAAAATTTTTTTTTTTTAGAAAATCGGTGAAAATTTTCCACGAACTAGCAAAATTTTCCGGGAATCTCATTCGCGGATTCCCCATTTTTCCCGGCCTGCTTGCACCTATTATCAAACATACAGCACTCAATAGTCAAAACTAAAAATATGCACTACTAAACTGCAGTTTTTCTAGCAAAAAAAAACAGCTTGGTTAGTCAAAACTGAAAAATGTGTATACCATACTTAAAAGAATCAAAACCATTCACAAACTGCACACTCTATTTATCAAATAAACTGCCTTCATATTAAAGTCAAAACTAAAAACTTTCTCATCGCTCCCTGCTTTCAAAAATTCATTATTACATAAATTGCAGATAACTATTTTGGCATCAGTAGCTTTAACATTAAGAAATTTCCCTACAATGCTTTTATTAGAAGTGATTTTTATTAACCACTGCCTCTGATGTTAAAAGAATAACTGAAATTTATAGAATACTTTTAACATGTATATTTATATGAACACCATATTGAGTGTTACACAATGTTTGGGTCCTGTTTGGAAGACCGCACTATCCCTGGTCATTATTGATACACTACAAATCATTAATTATGTTACAAATCCAATCCAGTTCCAGGGGGGAAACAAAAATTTTTTATATTTATTCTATGAAAAAATACAACAAAAAATTTTTATATTTATTTTGTGCTCAATAAGTATCGGTAGGTATCGGCTATATTTTACCGATACCGATACTACTACCCGATACCATAAAAATAGGCCGATACCGATACCAAAGTATCGGTACATCGCTAATTTGTATCATGTTGATTGATGCTTGCTGCTCCGGTATTAATGTTCTGTACTTTATTGGCTGTTTGACGATAACATAATTGCTAAATATATAGTAAAATTTTGAGTCAAATCTGATATTTGAAAAATAACTTCCCAATTGATGAAAATACAACAAAAAGTCCTGTTGCAACGTATATAAGCATGACAGTTCTGAAACTTTTGAGCCTAAGTTGAGCTTTCTTTGACCACTGGTGAGGAAGTTACGGTAAATTTTAGAATTTTTAGTCTGTACTCCCTAAAAGAGGGAGTAACCCTGGAGATAAGCAAAGTGACTCGACAAAATTGGTTTTAACAAGGTTTTTGGGATATTTGCCAATTATTTGGACATTCCTTTTTTGAAAATTCAGCAAAAAATTTTTTTTAAACCGCCCTATTATGTAGGCCTACTATTTTAAGCTTTATGTTGATTAGACTGCATTGAACAGTTACTTACCGTAGGCAAGTGTGAAAACTGTATATTGTAAGTTGAATTCATTTGGGAACTTTTATCTTGTGCAATGTTCATGTCAAAGTAATAATTTCCAATTTTGTGTTTCGTAGTATTGCTGTTAAGATCATAATGTTATAAACTTATAGTCCCGCATTGATTTTACTGACTCTTTGATCATGAACAGATGGATTATGTGTGGATATTTGTGGCATAAAGATAGTGTTTTTGTGTTACACGATTTAGTAGCTGTGCCTACAACGCAAGGGATCGCTGATGTAACGGCTACTGATAACAACCAGTGTTGTACGGATGAGATGATAATCGATCCAAAAAAGTTTTAATGCCATCCAAATTCGAATTTGACAAAATTTTTCAATTGATTTCCATTTGCATTTTTAAGGCCTGGCCATAATACCGAGTCATCAGGGTGGACCAGCCTGCACGACGCCTCCACTTGTTTCTATTCTAAGCATCTTGACGAGTCAAGTTTGTTGTTTTCATTTGTTCTTTTCAAATTTGTTCTTACAAACAGATCATCCTTCACTGTTTGTAAAATTTATACACTTCCAACTGCAATTTGATCCTGTTTGAACCGGTTATATACATATTTAGAAATCTGTACCTTATTTTCAAATTTAAACACTATGCCACACTTGTCAGTGTTTGTGGGTTACATCGCATTGGTATCGTTTTTATTAAAACGCTCTGTCTAATCTATGTTGGTTTTTAAAGAAGCGTCTTATCAAAAAGAAAACCCTTATTTAGTCTAAAAGAACATTTTCTTGTCTACATTTTGCTGATATATTTTTATGTATTCTTGCATTATAAAAAAATACGGACTTAAATAAATCTATACCTCTTTACCATTGATTATATGATTCAGACATTTTCAAAACACTTCAGGACTACTGTAAACTGCTCAACAAACGCTCGTTGTGGCACATTACTTGAATCATTGCTTCTACTATCCCTATCATACTTGCCGCCTTGAGAATGCATAGTTATTTAGCTTGACAATGAAAAAATAATAACAAATGGGGGATAAAGCAATCCCACAGTCTCGTCTGCTTCAATACCTTCTTACATTTAAATGTTTGAAAAATAATTGTAGTAAATGGTAATTTGGAAAGTCAAATTCATAATTAAGCAACAATACACAAGATTAAAAACTTATTACTTTTTTATTTACTGCAAACAAAGTTTTTCATGGTTTTGTTTGGAATAATTATTGATCCGATCCGATTTTATAAAGTTTTCTTTGGACCAAATCCGAAAAAAATAGAAAATCCGGCGACATTCTAATCCGGTACTTGTACAACACTGATAGCTACTAGATCTAATTACTTTTTACGCCACCTTAAAAGTAAAAAATCTTCCCAGCAAGTTTACAATCTTAAATTGTTGTTATAAAACACTTCTTTTGGCTTATGTTTTACATCTATCGTTAGTGTTTATGTGGCTGCAAACAGCATTTCTCCTTGAAATATAAAGTGCCAGTACAACATTCTCATTCGAAGCGACGCGGAAAAGAAACAAAACGGCGGACAGAAAAATTCGACAACTTACTCCGTCTATTTTTTCATTTAGAGTCTTGGTCTATCCTTTTATTTTAAAGTGATAGGCTTCTTATTTTACTTTTGCTCAAAACATTATTGTAAGAAACAAAAGGGTACGTACCGCTGCAGACGAAAAGAGAGATCGCAAAACGATATACGTTACATCATTCACGAAAGTAGTTCTGTAAGCCGATTTCAATAAACCAGGCCATCGTACCCTTGCTGTAACCTTTTATGTCTATTCTTTTTCGTTACCCTCTGGCACATAAGGCAAAAACATCCAGCTTTTCTCAGCCTCTACTATCCGGCTGTAAGTGAGTTAACAGCAGTGGTGTTGGCTGAATCAAATGTCGGGGCAGCTCAAAATGCGGAACTTGGATGATCTTTTTCGGAGATTTAAATTTTAGAAGTTAACAGTAACTATTTTCCGCTAAAAAACGCTTGTGATTTCCGATCCTGCATTTCTTCCGGATAACAACAGCGTCGATAAACTGGTCCGACAAAGTGTGCAGCTTTAGCCATCCACAATTTCTGGTTACCATTTATCTCTTCTTTTGAACAGGAGGCGTACTGTCGTAACAAATTTTTAGACTTGCAAGTTCCCCCGTCTTTACTAAAAAGCTTAAGGTTTTTAAAAATGATCGTCTGCTGTTTGTCTTCATTGCATCCGACTTGACCTTTTTGTTGAATTACTTTTCAGAATCGACGGAATTTAGAATTCTTCGATCAGCCAGTGGTGGATTTAGGATAAAGCACTTGCCTTAGACTTCCCCTTTGTTAATGGGCGTGTCCCTTCTTAAGAGCTAGTCACAAAACAGCTCGGCCACAAAAGGGCTAATTTCAAAGAAGTTGTCCCACGAAGTCAGGTTAGGGTATGGCCTGCTATTTTGTTTCACTACCTCTTGTGGAACTAAGCTTTTTGGCGACAATCTATTTTTGGGGGTTTTTGAACTAGCTTTCTTGAGACTAGTTCTTGAACCGGCACGATGGTGTAGTGGTTAGAGCGTCTGCTTCGCAGTCGGTAGACTAGGGGTTCATTCCCCTTGTCGAGTCATACCAAAAGACTTTAAAAAATGGTATCCATAGCTTCCATGCTTGGCGCTCGGCATTTATGGGAGATTGTGGAGAACAAGCCGGCAAGTTCACTTGTTGTGTCCTTGGGCAAGGCACTTAACGGGACGCCCCCACCTTTATGTGGAAGACAGGTGGCCCAGACATCTCGGAAATGGCAACTCCCAAGCGAGTGCGGACTTCCCGTCCAAAATATAGCGATACAATTCGCTTTCTCGTGAATGGAGGATAAATATGAACAATACAAGAACAATACAAGGTCTATAACCCTTAATGAGTTCCTCTTCAAGTTTTTACAAACTGTTGTAAATTTTGTGAGTCTTTGGAAAAGAATATAACCTAATTAGCTTTTTAATCATTCTAAAACTTGAAGTTGAAACTGAAGGCACTAAACATGAGACATAATTTCATAAACAGCACAAAATCTATGACACTGACAATGTTGAAAACGTGGCTGCATATAGGGATTTCCCTTACGTCATAAGTGAGAATCTTCAGAAAGCATACAACATTAGCCAATAAAAATGTTAATTTTCAAATGGAATCCCCGAACTCTGTGAATACGAGAGAAGTGGTAAATGGAGGAAATGGCCATCAAATTGTAATCAGTTTAAAAAACACCAGTACAAAGTAGGCTGTTTTGATCTTGCGGATTTTGCTAAAATAAAGCATAGGCCTACAGCTCTGCTAAAAACCTAAAATGTTTCAGCTGAACAGAAAGTATCTGAGTGATGCAGCTAAAAAGGAAAAGAAAGCTGATGCACCGCCAGCCAACTGGATTAGCTGGATGGTGAATCTTGGGCACTAAGCGGATCCCTTAGAAAATATTGCTTCAGACCCCTAAATTTCTAAATCCACCCCTGCGTGCAGCGCCTGTGTTAATCCACGTCTGCACGCTTCTTTTGCACTATCCTGCTACCAATTCTACGGCGCGCTCTTTCTATTCTTTCTTTAATTACGATCTCTCCTCAAGGCCATCTTCTAAAACTTTATGGTCTTTCACCATTCCTTTTGACGAAGAAATCCCGTAGCATTTTGAAACAGTGCTTATGACGCGATCTGGAAATAGGCCTATTTGTGATTGTGTAAAATTAAAATTGAATAGAATTAACGAATTAGTTGCGGGGCCTATTCCATAAAATAGAATAAAAATAAATGACATTTCTTGTTAAATATCCATATTTTGAAGCCTTGTCTTTATGAGAAGATTAGCCAGGTTTACTTCTCGTTTCTCGTAATTTCAAAAACAACCTTGCGCCACTTTGCTTTGTCGATACTTATAGTGATACGCCAAGTGATACAAAAAACCGTAAGATAGCGCCAGTAAGCCTAATTTTAGTGCGAAAAGTACAACTTCAACTGTATTAGGGGCAGCATATTTCAAGCGCGGGATTCATGGCTCTTTGTACACTTGTTACAAAGTCAACCAGGTTTTATTTAAAAGCTTGCATGTGTTTCGTCGATGATTTAACGTAAAGATTATATTTGAGAGGAATTAAACGAGAATACACAAAACCGAATTCCACAAAAATCTTATTTTTTTGAAGATTTATGCTTTCTTGCTCCCGTTGGTTATTTCAAAAACTGTCGACAGTGTTGCGCTAGGAATTGATACTTGTCGTCGAAAGACTGTTGGTTAAGCGCTTGAAGCGGTCGCATAACCATGGAGAGCCAAAGCGGATGAAACCTCACTTTGTTACTGTTTCTTCTTTAAAAAAAGGGATTTTTTGCCTCAAAATAAAAGTTAAGCCTTTCCCCGAGCACAAATGTTTGCCTCAAAATGAATTTTAGCCCCTCACGAAAATTCTGGTTTCGCGCCTGGCTCAGAGTATTGAATTGCATGCTGCATAGTTAAACGGAACCAGCGGTTGCATTAAACCTCATACTGTGAGTGCAAGCTAAGGCTTACGCCAATCGTAGTGGCATGTGCTGGTGGCTCCTCACTCAGAAACCGTGCGGTCACCCTGCAGTCTCCCAAAATTTTCTTTCGTCTCGTGTTCGATGACTTGAAGAAGTTCTCGACGTCATTACACATTTTTTTATCGGGTCACCCATCTCAAAACCCATTCTTAAATGCAGTCTTGGTTTCGTTGTTCTCGCCATATCCAAAATAACTGCGGTCGTCGCGGCAAAACCTTGGTTCCTGCAAGTACTGTCCGATCGCAGCGCCATTTCCAGGAATCCTCAACTTATTGCCTCCATTAGCAATCGTATCATCTAATCGGCGACTTATCCCACGCGGTATTTTTTTGTAACTTTGTTCATGTACTTTCGTTTACATTCCATTCACTGCAAATGTTTTTTTATACAAAACAAAAGTTGTTGACAAAACTGTATAACCATCAATAACCACATGCAGCAAATCATAATTTTAGGTGGTAAATTTTTTAGCTAACGAACCATCAAGTCGGCCCAATCTTGGCGAACTTAAGTTGTCCTACAGCTTTTAATTAAACTTAACGTCTCTCGCGGGATTAAACTAACAGGAGTAATGAGCACCAGCTGCGGATCTAAACTGTGTAAAAAATAATTAGATATCCTGCAAACAAACACCAGTTTATTAAACTAATTAGGATTTGTTTGCTTTTACTTTATGAGCTTTCTATTACATGCCCCGCGGTATCATTTTCTATTCAGCTTCATTTGATTTTTCTATTTCATTGATAATTAAAATTCAATTAGCATAAAATATTGGTCATACTAGGCTGACGTTTAATTTCTTTAAAAAAAACTGACGGCAGTAGAGCTAAACCTTTGAGTTTTGTCGAACACGAGGGGCGTAAAACTGTAATCACTTTCTGAGGAGTAGAAAGATTTTCGATTCAACTTCAAGTCAGGTCATGGTAAATATGTTTGGCATTAACAGCTTTCTTGTTTGGCACTTGACGTTAAAAGAAAGAGTGAAGAGTTTTGTGTTATGTATCGTAGCTTGTTTGTCTATTCGTTTTGACTTGCTCAGCGACCATTTATATTCTTAGAATACCAATGGGCTTACGAAAGGCATATGCGACCGGCCACAATTGCATTATTGCCTCTTTTTTAGCTTATTTAATGCCAATTTAGAGCAGCGGTTCTTTACGAAGCGATTTTGGACTCTTCACGCTTTTTTGTTACTGTTATCTACATCCCTTCAGAGTTTTTAATCAAAAATTGTATATTTACCTTGGTGGGTATGGCAGCATTTTAACAATTCGCAGTCTTTGTGAAATCAAATGCAACGAAAACCTAAAGGTACAGAAAATACGACCTCATCAATTCTGATAAGTCTTCATAGTAAGCCTAATTACTCATACTACAGTAAAAATATCCAAATCTTTGGTTAATCAACCGGCAAAAAAGAGTCTTATTTGTGAAACCTGTTACATGCAAAATATATTTTGCTGGTCAATTCGTGAAGCAAAAGCGTGCTTCTATTGCAGCTCTTGCTAAACTACTTCAAGGGTTTTCTATGGATTTTCCAAAATCATTGCTTTGCATCAGAGGTGCAAAATGTTGTTTTATTCTTTCGCCCACTCTTTGCCTATTTGAACCGGTATCTTCGATTTGGGACACAGTTGATGCGACTACAACATAGCTTCGTCGTTTTATGTTGCCGCCGACCTGAATATAGCAAATTTTAACGCCTTTATTGCTGTTGTTTGTAATTTGCTCTGTCACGTGATCTAGCTAATTTGCATTTTGATTCAATTTGCGACCTATCTGTCATCAAAGATTCGCAGAATTACATTTGTGATTGGTCTTTGCGGTGCACTTGTTGACAGGAATATAATTTTCGTTAAAAGGCATCGGTTTTGTAGTTAGTAGGGAAAGGGAATATAATTTGAGAACTTTTTACATTTTGTTTATCAATTCCAAACGGTTTGTGATAAATATTTGGTTGAGCGCACAATTAAAATTAGGCTCTTTTGCTCACTTTTCGGGAAAAACTACAATGTTCTATTTTAATTACTTTTTACTCAACGATTAGTTAAAAAGTGGTACCCAAATGCATCAACTCAACTTTCCACCTTCCTGGGAAGGTGAGTTGATACGCCAAGAATATCATTTGATACAGGGGAAGGTGAGTTGATACGGCATACTTGAAAAAGCATATTTTTTGAGGTTTACCTGCTTCAATGTGCTTTTACACTTTTATAGGCTGTAGTTGAATAATTTTTCAATATGGTATTAAATTGTGACAATTAGTGAATCATCAAAGGGTGGTTCGATTCCAACCCTAGTTGGACAAGTTTCTACCACAAGAATTTTGTGGTAGACTGAAAGCATCAACACTAGTGCATGTAAAAGTCTAATCATATTGTGTTTTGCTTTTAACACGTACACTAAAAATGCAACAGGCTAAAAGATTAAACAAGTACAAGCGACAAGGTTAAAAAATCTAAATAAATTTCAAAAAATTATCAGAATAGCAGTTTTGTGTGGTATTGAGGAAATGTTTGCTCTTCTAGTATTTACACATAGATTATGTTTATATTAGATATTACTGGCACAGGCTTGTGAAACTTCAAGCTATGTCTGATTTGCTAAAGTCAAAATTAAACCGCAATAGACTACTTTTTCTTTCTGACCCAACAACAGCAACCGGAGCAGGAAGCACAATGTCATTAGGGGCAAATGAAGCAGCGTCTTTTTTATTTACAACAAAAATTGTCCTTTATCTCTCATCCCAGAGTCAATTTTGCTGTTGACTTTTTAGAAAAATACTTCTTCATTATCACAATCATCATCATAGTTGTCGATCCGAGCTATAAATCTCAATGACCTTAATTTTCTAGCCACCAAGGCAACTGCATAATCATACAAATAAATTTCAATCTTCTCCTCCAACTCGCAGTCAATATCATTATCGTAAACGAGTAAGTTCCATATCTTCCTTACCTATAGAGGATGATTGTGAATATGCTTAAACGGCATTATTGTTTAGTCATGCAATTAGTGTATAGCAAGTTTAAATAAAATAAAAGTTCTATTCAATTTGGGCAACCAATAAAATACAAAATATCTAAAATAAAATAATTACTTGCTTATAGGTGCTACCAGGGCCGTGCAATAATTACTGTGCAGTTATATCAGAATACGAAGCCGGTTGATAAATCTTCTTGTAGGTAACCCAACTACTAACTTGGTGCTCTGTGCATTTTTAATTGTCTTCCATGTCCCAAGACATTAAAAAGGTTCATGAAATTGATCATACCATGTTGTTGTAACGTGGAAGATGATTTGATACACTGTATCAAATCTTCAGCGCACTGTATCAAACCTTTTTCCCAGCACTTCGGATAGAAATTCGACAACCAACATCCCAGGAAAAGTAATTCGAAAAAACAACTGCACTACATAACAACCTAATCTAGAAACAATTACTCCACCATGTTGGCAGCTTTGTTGATCCCTTCTTTAATTCTGCATTCACGTTGAAGTTTGAAGACAAAATTTTACAAAAACTTTTCTTCTTCATTTTTTTCAAATTCATTTAAACCAGCTCTTCTTATAACTCGGATGAAGTTTTTCGACATTCTCTTTCACGAGGTAGCGCTAATTAACTAAAATTTATTTTACAGAATAAGGCGGGGTTGTATCAAATTACCTTCCGTATTAAAGCATTTTCCTTTTTCCTAGGTGTTTTTCAGTGTAAAGTCTTTACGCTATTTTTTTTCTTATTGTTTGACTACCCGCATATTGCTTTACTCAGCACTGCAGTGCTCCAAATGAAGGTTGATCGGTTATTAATTGCTGTCCCTTTCACATTGACATTTATTAGCCTAATCTGTATGTAGTTCATTACTGTTTAAAAGTTTATTTCTTCGAGTATCGCTGCTGTAATTTAGTTGAGTTTATTTAATTTGTGTTCTTAACAAGCTTTTGAATTGCCAGGGCCTGCCGCACCTCGTCTTGGTCTGCTGGCTATATCTGAAAGCTTGTGCCAAATAGCTTGGCAGATATTTTATAAGTTTGTTTGTTACCTCCAAATTAATGAACTAAACATATCAAAATCAATGTAAAGTAGCATTGCCTTCGCATCCCTTAAAACTGCGTTATTTTTTTCATAGAAACCGTTCCAACGTTCAGAGTCTTGTGTTGGACCTTCTTTATACTTGTCATCCTATCTAATCGTAAACTCGCTATCCACCAATCTGCTTTGATGATCGTAAAATAGGAGATAAAGTCCGCAAGAGATAGGTTGAAGTTCTCTGGGAAGGGAAACCGGAACGCGTTTTAGCTGAGGTAAAGCTAAGCCAATCTCTTTGAGTAACAGCGGGAGGTTCCAACTATTTACCGCAACGAGCAACGAAGTACGAGTGTAATGATGCTCAGGGCTAGGCACTTTTTCTTGTCTTTTTTGGCTATAAATTTCTAAAGGTCGATATTGTTGTTCTTTCTAAAAGTGAAAAACCTTTTTTGGAGTAAGCAATTGTTTTGCCTATCGGGGGCTGTCTTTTGTGAATTCTTTGAAACCTTTAGGTAAAATCTTTGGTTTTGGTCTGTTTCATTTAGACCCGGAAAGACCTTTTTGAATTTTTCGAGGGCCATATAAATGCGAGCCGCTGGACGACCTCTACTTTAGAGAAATGTCGCATGTTTTCTGGTTTCCAAAACTATTCTGCTTTTGCAGCGTGTACAAACGACGCCTCAGGCTTTAAGATAATTCAGGCAAAACTGCTTTTTTTCGCTGCGATGGCTGATCGGAGCACAATGAAATTGATCGGAGAGTTTGAGTTTAAAATAATTCCACGAATTTATTTTATTCCTTCTCTTTCGATCATTGCTATTTTTGCTAATAAAAAATTTGGAGCCGTAGGCATTTTAATATTCCAAGATAATTTTACAAAGCATTCAGTAAAGGATTAGTAGCCTAAAGAAAAAGAACCACACATATTTTTGCGCCATCAGCCGCCACATTGTAAGCAATAAAAGACCAGGCGAAAAGATTTTTTTCTGCGTCCGAAGTTTGCTGCTTTGGATTTTTAGTAGTAAACAGACTAGGCTTGATCCAACGCAAAAGGCAGGAGCAAATTTTTTTCCATCTATCCTTGTGTCAGTCGAAGGAAAAATTCATGTAGTGGCCGAAAACTTAATTCTAAAATAAATTAAACGCAGTCGGTTCTATACAGGAACCCAAACAACCGCAACTTAAGGGTTAATATAAATTTTTCATCTATGATCAAAACATATTTTTGGTGATACTTTTTAAAGGTCTTAGAGACCCTTTTTTGGGGGGTTTGTTAGTCAAACTTGAGGAGTAATAAATTTTTGGTGATAACCATTTTTACCAAGAATTTTGCTCAAATTTGTAAATAATTATTGAAAAATTTGAAAAAAAGTTTGATAAATATTTTGAAAAGGGAGGGAAATTCCTCTTTTTGCTTTGTCTTGGATCTTATGCAAAACTGCATGCATGTAACTTTAACTACTTGAGTGGACGTGCTTCCTCAACCGCAGTTGGTGGCTATAGATCAGTAAAAGAAGAAGAGCAAACGGGATTTTTTAATCAAAACAAAAGCACGTGATACATATCGGCAAACTCATTGTGTTAGTCTTACGTGTTGTATAAATTTATTTGACTCCACTCCCGAAAGATTTTGGGGAGGGAGGGAGGGGGCTGAGGGGATTTGTTTCCATCTTTTTTTGTTCAGCATTTTCATTCTCATTCAACGCACCTTGATCCTCCCAAAAGCAGATACAGAATCCGAAGAAAAAGACCAAAGAAATTTTTCAGAAGTTGATGTCGAAAAAGGCATTCATATTAAGTCCTCCTTTAATGATATTTGCTGGTCTTTCCCGGTAGGAGCATCGCAAACGTATGGTAACTAGAGATTTTTAAGAAAATTTTTATGGCCCTTTTTCTGAGTTTTTATCGTTAAATATACGCGTTGACTCAGGGAGACAAAAGAGAAGCGACTGCTTTGTGCTGAAGCCATTTTGCTTCCAATGCAAAAAACCCTTACCAGCGAACACGATCAGAGTGGAATAAAATGTTGAAAAATGAATCTTTTTCTCAAATGCTTTGATAAAGTCATTCTTCCGAAACAAAGTTTTAGATGCTGGTAGGTAATTGATATCAAATTGAAGAAAAACAAATAGGCGTTTGGCCGTAGGCACAATAGCTTGCTATTCTAATTTAAAATACGTCTTTTAATCATCGGGTTATCTTCACATAGGACACAGTTCTTCATAAAGTTTCAATGTCCTAATAAACTCTTTTAATTCATAAACGACTGGCTTGTGACTGCAGTCGATAAGTGAGGACTGAAGTAGTTTTATGTTTGCTTAACAAAAGATTTCATCCAATAATTTTTTCTATATATCTCTGGTAGTCGGAGTGAAAATACGGTTTTTTATGATACTTACCGAAGATTTGCAGCGAGTTTTCAGGGAAATTTGACTGCAAGAAGTTGAGAAGTTTATGATGGTTCGGTAGCACAGCGCAGTATGTAGGCAAGCTTAGAATCATATATCGATCCCCAGTGAGTAATAAATCAACATGGCATTTTAAAGACATTGCCACTTTCGTAAATTTGCAAATAGAAATTTCTAAATTAAATATTATGGTCTTGGTGTAATGGCGTCTTGGACAGAGACTCACCAGGCCAGAAGCTGGGTTTGACAAAATGTTTGATTGCTATTGCTTGGAGGTTTACTTTGAGATCGCGATTGCTCAACCTCTTAATCAGTGAGCATGCATGATGACCGTGAAGAACTATTAGCAACTAGAGCGGTGCCAGATATGCTGCAATCATCGCCTTTCCAATGTCTTTTACTCCAACCCGTATTCGATCGAATAGCAAATAATACTCCAATCGTGCAAGTAGATAAAAGTCAAACCAGTAGGGTTATAAGCTACGAGTCGCGTTTCCCATTTTACCTAAGTGAGTTCAGATGATTTTCGGAAACATCATATGATACAATGTGCCATACAAAATAATTATCACAGCGTCGAATACAGCCTAATGTCGCCTGAATTCAGCTTAAAACAAGGAAGCAGCAAAATTTCTTGCTATATCATTTCTATAGTAACTCCAATGCTAAATGGCTGCATAAACGAAATACTATGAAAGTAGTTACGAGCAAAGACTTTACGATTGTGTCATTCATTGAATTAATTAAAATAACATTAAGAAATTAAAAACGCAAAGTTAACAGAGACAGGCAGCAATGGCTAAGCTGAAAAAATTGTGTAAGAGGAGTTATCTAAATGGTACCTACCAATATTGGACATTCTGTTTTGGTAACGGTACTTTTTAGAAAATGTATCCTCACCATCATTTTAGCAATTTTCAGAAATTTTTTGATGGGAAATCTTCTCTACCGCGCTTCCTCTTTATCTGCCCCTATGTCAGGAAGTACAAAACGTGGAACCAGTTTGTATTTTCCATACATTGATGCGTTGCTTATAATTTTTCTAAATTGAAAAATATCTAAACGAGAAAAAGCTGCTTTCAACCATACAAATTGTCACAGTATCGGTATGACATCACATTTTATCTCATAACTTCGACTTTCTATAAAGTTTTGTAAACATTTCAAGCTTGTTTTAAGCCGAAACCGCAAAATATGATGCAAGACAGGAAGATCAAACCTGCTTTGACAGTTAGCTTGTAATAAAGTTTCAATCAGTTGTTAACATGCAAGTCAGGAGAAAAGTTGGGAAGTTATGTGACATTCATATTTTTTGTAGCTAAGCGATGTCGCAGGTGTACTTTTTGCTTGCAAACTGACCGCACAAACTATATTTGTCATCAAGATGCACTGCAGCGCATTATTTCTGCAATTTTAGCATCACACCGTGCCGCACGCGGGAAAATCTTATATTTGTCTCGTAACTGATTTATTCAAGAGAAATAGGGAAACTGGAGAAAATTGCCCCTGTTCAAAAATAGTGGTTGGTCCATTGGTTTCAACACACCAACTGAACATCCGATGCTAGTCACCAGTACTACCGCAAAGAACCCAAACGAAGCCAAATGGCAAAAAACCTCGTTGCTACTCCATCTGATTATTAGTAAAAAACTGCCAAGCGAGCAAGTCAACCCAAAAAATAAAAGTGAAAGAGTTTTCCGGTACAAAAGATTAATTTCTGAGAACAATAAAAAAGTACAGTTAGTAGCAATAGACCTTGCGGTATGCGTCCATTACGCTGTAGTCTATACATTGTCTAGCAGTGGCGTAAGAAAATAATTTTGTTGAGGCTAATCTTTTTGTGGGATGAGATCAAAGCGCGTTAGATTGGGGAACTGAAGAAAAAGATGAGGTACAATGTGATTTAGGAAATTCGCCAAAACATGCGCCCAAGAAGGCAAAAGCGGCGACGTGCTCTGCCCGGCACGGTAGACATCGCAATCACAAATTTTTTCTCTGGTCTGGCACTTGGTTTTAAAAGAGAGTGTAAACAGGTAGTGTTTAGGTAGGGTGCCTGTTTCGTTTCAGATTTTCCAAGGACCATAATGTATGTTGCGGTGTGCTAACCCACAGCGTGAGCTCGTAATTGGAAAAAGAAAATGTTGGGCAATTCAGTTGTTCTATCTATATTTGTAGCGCGCCACTGCTAGGCAATAAATCTGAAAAAACAAATGCTACGCATAGACCAAAAATGTTCTTTTTCATCCTGATCTGCTGAATGAAATTCCATGGAAATCATGTTTTGGCATTCAATATCAGTTATGTTTTGAAGTGATAACTCCAGCCAACGTTTGAGTGTTTTCTAACGTTTTTTTGATTAGAGCTATATGGTAATCTTAAATAGCTATTTTTCATGTGATTGACATTATTTCGCGGTAATTATGAAAACTGACTCAATTCTATGCACTGTGTTCTTTATTTTACTCACTTTTTACTCAATGAAGGTACGTACGAAAACTATTTTAGATTGGCATATGCTAATGGTTTTCATAATGTGGGCCGTGACCGCAATGAACCCCACCAAGACTTTTCAGTGGAGCATAAAATCATTTTGAACAGTCTTTAAAAAAGTAGGTTTTCATTCAGATGATGTAGCAAGCAACGAATTACATCTAGGATAAATTAAGAATCTAGGTGAAAGACCGTTTCTTGTAGAGACAGGCTTTCCAAAAGAGAATTGCAACCCCGGAAAAAATTTATGGATTCATTTGTGCAAACTCATGATGGGCTACACATATATTAAGCAAGCCATGAAGTAAAAAGTTTAAAAACACTGATATCGTCTAAGCCAGTGGTTCTCAAACTTTTTTTGCAATGAAAACCTTTTACATTATTGGTAATAGAACGGAACCCCTAATGAAAATTATACTTATTACAGTAAAAGAAATGTTTCATTTGACAAAATTAATGTCAAGAAGACTTTTTTTGGAGATCTACCGCCTTTCGACATGCAATCTTGGGATATATTCGCAAGATTGGCAGCTATGTTCGGAATTCTTTACGAAAAGAATTCCGAACATAGCCCTGATCCTTGGAACCCCTGACCTTGCTTCGTGGAACCCACCTTGAGAATCACTGGTCAAAGCGTTCTGCCGATTCAACGAGACGCGGTAACGGCTTCGACTGTTTTCGTTTACCACTAGCTGTTCGTGTAAATCTATTGCAAGCAATGGTGAGATGAACGCTAAAAGTGCAACAAAAAACTTCATCATTGTTAAATCACAAAAAGCTATATTTTCAAAAAATATGTCATCATCGCAAACAGACTTACCTTTCCACGCAAATGATCAAAAGTAATCACCCCCCATAAAATTAATGCAATGAATAATTTTGCTCATGAAGATTAATGAGCAATGTATCCCGTGATTTTCTTCCGTGGCATTCCTATTTGCTCAGTTAAGCAGTTAGTTTCAGGTGAAAACTTGTGGCATGCTCCAGTGATGTAGGGAAGACTGCAAGCAGCAAGACCTCATCTTTTATAAAATCAAGACCATTAAAGATACAAGACCACTTACGAACAAGAACCAAGACCACAATTTCGCAAAAGCCAAAAACCAAAAATATTTTTATGTGTGTGGTTAATGGCTACCAGATTACTAGGTATACAAAGTGAATAGCTCGCTGCAAACTCCAGTTACAAATAACTAAACATGTTGTTGTCTGTTTAGTGCGTCCGCTTCGCAGTGGTATCCACAGCTTCCCTGCTTGGCGCTAGGCATTTAAGGGATTTTGTGCAGAACAAGCCGGCAAGTTTGCTTGTTGTGTCTTTGGGCAAGGCACCTAACGGGATGCTCCCACCTTTGTGTGGAAGACAGGTGGTCCAGACACCTTGGAAATGGCAAATTTCAATCGAGTGCGAACATCCCGTTCAAAAGACAGCGATACAATTTGCTTTCTCGTGAATGGAGGATAAACATGGGCAAATATAAAAAAAATATGTATGTATTTATCGTCCAGTCGGTTTTTGTTTTAAACAAATAACAAATTAACGCGCAATACCTTTTGGTGCAAAAAACTTATTGGTTTATTGGCAAAAATAGTTGAATATAGTTCGACCTACTGTAGCAAACTGCCTTGATGAATTTGCTACCGGCTTCTGCTAGAAACCAGTCATGTTATTAACTACAAACCGAACTACTGCACTTTCCTTCTTTCCATTTCAGTCAAATTGGCATTGCGATAGCAGATCAGTTGAAAATCAACGTAATCAATGCAGCATATTTTTCTATTGAGCACAGAAACAAAGTACCACCCATTCACTACAACAAAAAAATTAAACTGGGTGATCAAACAAAAATAATTCGGAATTAAATCGGCTCAGATTTTTCCTTTATTGCACTTTAAAAATATCAGCATAGAGAACAGAGTAGCAGAAAGTCTGCTTCTGTATGGCCGAAAAAATAATTTTGCCAGCACTGACGTTGGTTTATAAATAGGTTTGTGAATTAATCTGTAACCGATAACAGTAAATTGATTAAGAGTAACTCACTTTTTCCCAAACCTCTTATCTTATTGTAACGCCTCGCACTTTCAAATCGTCGATTTGTGTTTTACCACTTGACAGCAGATGACGTTATATACGCAAGGCATACTTTAAGGCATATCACACAATCCTCTTACTAACTCTTTTTGATAATAAAATGATCAATTTTATCATTATATTGTATAGTTTAATTCATATTTTTAGTTGTTCTTTTTTTAAGAATTTTCAAGCTTATGCAATTTTTCCAAAAAAAACCCCACTTGCAGGACATAGAAATGCTTTTAAAAATCCGCTGTGAAATGGTTAAGAATGGGGTTCCTAAATTACAAATCACGCCCTCATTGGTTTGCTCTTTGATTTTGTTTTACTGATTCCATTTCATACCTCGCAAAAGCTGTTTGTTTTGCCCAGACGTCGTCTAACGTCTCGGTAGTCAATTAGCTGACAAGCAAAAATTAATGTTTTTCTCTCGATATCACTCGAAAGAAGCTTTGAACTTTCCGCGTATTTTGGAATCGCACAGTCGCCCCTGTGAATTGCCAAGAAACTTCTATCTTTTTCTATTTTCTCACGATATCACTCACAAGAACTTCTTATATACCTTTTGCATTTCGCGGTCGTATGGTCACACCTGCGAAAAGCTGCTTTTTTAAAATGCTTAACGAAGACTCCGAATCGTTGCTGATCAAAATTACGTCTCCATTTTGATAGCGGTCAATTTTTTGAATCTTTTTATTCAGGAGGGATTCAACACAAAGGCCATAAAAATAAATGCAGTCTCAAGGCATTTCGAAATGTAGCAGCGGTTCAAGATTACAAGTCCTTTAAGGGTTAAAAACAAGATCATCAACCCGCGACCAAGACCTTGAAAAAACGGTCTTAAGACCTACATCACTGGCGAGCATGCATACAGTGAAAGACATTACAAATCATAATCAGGAAGCATAGAAAACCTTTGGAGAAAAATTTTATCGAAAAGAAATTTGATTGTCATAGCAATTAATCAACCCGACTACACATAACCTTCACCTCATGAAAAGTATTATACCGTACGTACTGAAATTTTGAAATGAAGTGAAGAGAATTAATTCAACTTATGTAAGGCAAGGAAAACAGAGAGTTTGGGAGACTGCGAAATGATCAAACGGTCTCAAACCAGCAATTACTTTCACAAGTCATTGCAGTCTATTTATTGCGAATAACGATAGGCAATGAGTTTTTGAACCAACAGAAAGAACAATTTTTAAACAGAAAACATAATTGCTTGAACAAATTAAGAGGTTTTGTCCCACCCTCGACTACACACCGGAGTGTAGTGGCTCTCAAATATATGTTGGTAGATAGTCCTTTCGAAATAGGTTTTGAGGGTGCAAGTAAGTTGTTAAATAAAAAAAAAAAGTTTCGTTTGCTCTATAGCCTATTCTCTCAAATCAAGCTTAAAACATTGGATCAGTTTCAAAACATAAAGAAAGATTTGGGGAAAGAGTAATGCTTAGATGCTCTTTTCCTCAACACGACCTTTCCGTGATAGGGTAATCGAGTTGATAAGGTGATGATTAAAAAGGTACGTGCCTAAATACAAATATTTTTGCAGATATCTTGCCGACAGTTGGTTCGTACTGTGAAGAATTCAGATATCAACTCGGGTAAGAATTTTTTGTTTCGCTTTGCTTTATTTGCTGGTAAAGAGTTATTTTTAATTTCTAAGAATTATGGGTAAAATTTTTTCTAAGCTAGTCAAATGCTATAAACTTAAATTTCACCGTGATTTAACTACCAAACAGTTTCTGTTTGCAACTAACCAGTTGTTTAACGAAAAAACAAGCTTGTCGACTTTTTTTGTATCTAAAATAAATATAACCTTTTTATTTACTGACAAACACGCAAACAAGCTCGCTTCCTACGCAAACGTACAGTGGTTCGTAAGGGGAAGCTAAAGAACCAACTCAAAAAGATGTCGGAAGAACGAAATCATCAAATAAAAATGATGAAAAAAATGGTTCTGTTTCGGTTTCATTCTATTAATAAAGTGAAAAAGGGTCTTAAACTTTTGAAAGGTTAGGTGATTGTACTTTTCCGAAAGTTGATAATTACGTTTATGATATTGAATCATGACTACGCGATAGTTTGAGAAATGGAACTCATTGCTTAGCGATCAACTGGTACAAGTTCAATTTATTGATTTTAACTCCCCCAAAACTATTGATCGTAGAAACACGAAATCTGGCTCGATTAATTATCTCTGGTTGAGCGTCCTGCTGGTGGCTCACGGTGACTGCTGTTCAATCGTTCCGACGATAAAAACTTTGAACGGACCAGCACGGAAAAATTGACTAAACTTTAGCCTTGGAACGATTGAACAGCAGCAAAATCAAATTTAAAATAACCATCCAAATGTAGCTTCTTTTTCTTTTATATCTAACTAGCCGGCTTTGCCGGGGTCGCCCTGCAGAGACCCTTCATCAGTAATGCCCAGGTTTAGTATTTCGATTCAACCGGGAAAGCCGGCTTCACCTATCCGTGAGCAGTAGCGAAAAGTTAATGAATTTTATGCACTTTCACAATTCTTCTACACGAAATTGTGATCATCATATCCTCTTAATTATGACTGGCAATGCTCAAAAAGAGCCTTGCCACAAATTATCGTTAATACTTGTGAAGAAGCGGGGATTGTGCATAATCAAAACTGATTATAGCGGTAAAATGGTGATTTCACAATTAAAGAAAAAAAACTATTTGATGGTAAGCCTATTTTGCCACTTGGTGCTGCCTCTATCCTATTTATATTAGTGGTATTAAGTTCCTAATTTGACTGCGCTATTTGTCTTGTTTCCGGCATAGCGGCAAAAGAAGCTGTTGTTTTCTCTATATTCAATTTTACAAATTATTATGGTTATGGTTTTATGTTGATTTTTTCTTAAACTTGGGATTTTATTACTCTGATGTAGAGTATAGGCATAAATGACATAAATACCATAACAGGCAGCATATTAGCATAAGAAAAACTCCTTGCTTTATAGTATATATGACGGCGTCACTAGCAGAGACCCCGTCGGTAACGTCGAGATTAAGAGTGTCGGTTCAGCCGGCCAAGCCGGCTTCCCCTATCAGGTTCTTGTATCAAGAGTTACCAAACGTTTATATATTTTCTGCACACAAGATGTTTACGACTTTTTGTGCTCCTTTTTCTAATAGAATATTTCATTTCAAGATCCTGGCTATGTCTTAGGTCTATGAGCTGTGTTCAATGCTGACACGAACCCAAGGAAACCTTGCGTTTCCCGTAGTTTGGAAGTAGGGATCACATTTCTGATATTAAGCTATTCTAAAGCAAAAAGGGCAAAAATATCTTTCGTGTGGTGCGATTTGACACAGTGACGCTGTTGTCTTTTGATTTCCCCTAAACTTTCTCAAGTACTCGCTGGCTTCGCATTATGTAGCATGTTCTTTTGTCCCTGCTTGACGTGCCCTGGAGAGTTTAAAGTGTCCTTGCTTTTCCTCAAGTGTTTGGTTTGACCCCGGTAGCTCTATAAAGCTATTATAAAGCAAATTACCAATAATATCTTTCATGTAGTACTATTTAACACCGTGACGTTAATTTTGATTTCGCCCCAAACTTTCTTAAGTCCCTGCTGGCTACGCAATATGATTCATATTTGTTTTTCTTTGCTTAGGTATGCTCATAGAAGTTAAATAAGTCCTTGCTTTTTCCAAATTTTCAGGTTTGATTCCGGTAGCTCTATAAAGCTATTATCAAGCAAAATAGAAGAAATGTTTCTCCTAACTATGGTGCGATTTAACCCCGGCAGACCATACTATCACCCGCGCCCATTTAAAAGATATCAATTAATTCAACTGCGCCAGCTTCACCCTACAAACATTTGTTAGAGCCACAACGAAATGTTTTACTAAATGTAAGCCATAGCTCCTGTACATGTAATGGTGATCATGTTGGTTTATTAATGAAGACTGGAAGTATTCAAAAAGAAAGAACGATAACACAAACTACGATTCGTAATTTTTAAAAGAGCAAGGGGGCGGGGGGGAGGTGAAACATAGTCAAAATTGATGGCGTAGCGCAAATGGTGGTCATTTTGACCAATAAAGAAATGAGCTGTTTGGTGGTAGGCATGTTCGACGATTTGGTGGGCCCGCTTTCGAATTAATATCGGTGACATTAAGATTTTTGCCTGCGCTGTTTGCGTTAATTCCGTCTTAGAATAAAAAGGGGCAATGGCTTTCCTTTAAGTCATATGACCTATTGCAATAGAGGTCTATTAAGCCCTTTTCAAACAAAAACATTTCCTCTTAATCCAGTGTTATAGATTGATGCTATTATTGTTTAGTTTTGACCTTTTCTTAAATTTGGAACTTTATTACATTTAACTTTGACCCTAATTCACACCTCCCTACTTGTAAATGAAGATTAGTGTTTTGAACCGATAGGCCTATTCTTGCATTTACAAATATCAGTAATGGGCTTTACCATTTATGTTTGCTATCAAAATGATAGGGGATAATTTTGCTGCCTGCTGCTGTTTTCACTACATTGTGGCAAAATATGTGACATCATTGAACATTATGACCTCACAATGCGTTTTGAGCCATTACTATTAGGATCGTTACTTACCACTTTTTAATCGCTGTAGGCGAATTAATATGAACTAACGTTTCTGACTGCGTGCATGTTTCTTGGCCCTGGCATAAACGCCGCCATGCAAAGAGCAAACTAACCCGAAATGAAGCACTCACAGTTCAGTCTTGGCAGTAGTGAGAGAGGTTTACCGACATTTCATCAACAGACATTTAATCACTAGACATCTATTAACGAGGACTTTAAAACACGACGATATTGCTAACGGACTAGAATCGATCACCCTAACCATAATTCTAACCCTAACCCTATCGTAATTAAGTGTGGGGTGATTAAATGTCTGGTGATGAAATGTCTGTACACCAGTGAGAGCCTCCATTAATTAGGTCGAGGTTGAGATCATCAAACCAGCTGGCTGCTGCGACAGCCTTGCCCAATTGCAAAGGAAATTGCTTTAACATTTAGATCATATGTAGCTCGACACTTACATTTTGTTGCAAACAATAAGAAAAGGCCATCTTTACCTCATCGTCATTTTCTTGGGTGATCACCAAGTGTTTTGCTTGGAGTAGGCTACAAATTAAAAATTGTAGACTTTGAGTTATTTGAATAATTTGATTGATAATGCCAAAGATCCATGCTATTGAGAAAGAATAGAGAAAATATACCAAAGGACTTAGTTTTTCTAGTAATTGTAATTTTCTGAACTGCAGGCACTAAAATTTTGTGTGTTTTTAACCGGTAGACTACATTTCATAAACATTTGGAAACTTCAGTTTTTGATGGATCTTTTTAAAAACGTCGACACACAATGCAAAAGAACCACGCTTGTGAAGAAAAGTAGTCAAAATGTACCAAAGAGCTAGCTTTGTTAAATAATTGCAAGTTTGTTAGGATCTTTTGCAGAAATCCCTCGTCAAAAAACACCCTCACCATCGCTCAAAATATAAAATTAGAAATTTTCCAGATAGAATTTATATTCTAACCCTAACTCTAACCCTAGCATGGCGAACGCGCAATTATTTAAAACGTGGCGAGCACAATCTGCAGTACTAAAAACGTGGCGGGGGTGTTTTTCTCAAATCTCACATTTTTGCATTGGTGGCGGGGGCTTTCTACCAAAGATCCGTTTGATAGCTCTAGTAGAATAATTGCACAATTAAAAATGAAACATCATGTATGGCACCCAAGTTGTGATCAGCCATTGTAAACTAATCCTTAGCGTTAGGTCATTGAAGTCACATATTGATGAAAAGCAAATTTCCTAAGCTTTCGCATGATAGTAATTGTTAGTACTTTAATATAACGTTTTTGTATTGAAGTCACCTGTTTTTACTGAGCTCAACACTTCTGGGAAAGGTAAAAAGTTACACCACAGGTCTTAAAGTTCAGTTTTTCAGTATAAAAACTGATATTAATTTTACATATTATACACTATCGGAATCGCCTTGAAATAACCTCTAATTTGTTGAACAAAGTTTAAAAATCATTTGAGAAATAAGGTTACAAATCAGTCTTTTAATAAACTAATTTTGCAAAAAAGTTGCAATTTTTGAAAACATCTTGATATTATGATCTGCGGTAGCGAACATTTGTGTTAATCGTACGAGACATAATATGTTGCCATAGACCCAGCTTAAGCGTCCAAGCGAAATAGAGTATAAAAAATGCATAAAGGGCTTGAAGTGCTTAAATAAAGAAGTGCTCGTAGCATAATCCAATAAACATTAATTGTTGTAAAATTGTTTTTATCGAAAGCAGCTTATTAATATCTCCTAAAGGAACGTTTAATCGCATTTCTGCGATGAGTTCTTTTTGAGAAAAAACAAAAAAAAGATTGTGCAATGAATCATTGATTGTGACGTCATTTTTGACCCCAAACAAATGAAAGTTTTTGAAATGTGGTAAATCGGAAGCTGGTTTTCGTTTGAGCAAAAAGCGGTTGTCCTCTGTCAAGTAATGCCAATTCTAAAAAAATTATTTTGGTTTATGACGTCATCATGACGTCACAAATACTTTTATGACACTCCCCACGGGGTGGTGATCAATCGTGTCAAGTTTGATGCTTATACCTATAGCATTTTCAGAGGAGTTAAAGCAGACACGCAGACACACAGACAGACAGACAGACAGAATTGCGCTTCATACATTAGATTACTAAAACCCTAAAGCCACGCACTTTTGTGTTTAGGACAGATAAGTGAAAAATAGATAACGTGTGAGGTGCGACAAACAAACCTGTAAAAAGGCTGTTGTTTCCAGGGCGATAGTTCGACTCCCGGCGAACTCAGTTGAAGAACACTTGTTTAAAGAGCGTTGGTGCGATAACAGTCACAATGAATGATAATTTTTAATACCTGCATCTCTTATCGGAGTAAAGCGATTTTTTTCTCAAGTAGAAGCTAACAGCTGACTAATCAATGTACAGAACACTGTGCCCATTTAGGGGTTGTGATGAAGCCTTAAGAAACGTTGATTGCAAAGAATATTTTTTCAAAAATCATTGACCGTGACACATTAAAAGGTTTTTCAGGCTGTATTATCAACCTTTTTTGATAAAATAGCTTCTATAACAATTCAAGATTGATGAGTGAAGCCACAAACGATTTGATTTTAATTGTGCTTTGTTTTCCTTTTCTTCATGAACGCTTGAACTGAGCACTGTGTTATAATAATCATAGTTGCCAACTTAAAATGTGTAAAAATCCCGAAAAAAGGTCTAAAAAATTCTAAAAATGGCAATTTTTTGTGCAAAAAATCCCAAGATTCTGAAATCTTTTGGTACGTCACATGCCACACAATCAACTTTGGGAAAATTTACACAATTTTGCTAATTCTGGTGTTGATCTCTAAAAAACAAGTTTGTCACTTTCTGTGCAGCACAAAATCTTTTTGTCGCTAAATCCTTGATGAGTTAAAAAGATGAAACGTTCTTGTTGAAAGTTTTTCGTCAAACATCTCAAATTCATGGGTTCCTACACCAAAATCAAGTCATTTCGTCGAATACTACGACCGAAAAAATCCCGAGATCTTCATTCAAATTTCCAAAATTGGCAGCTAGAATCATAATGCTAACTAAGGCTGCGGTCGCACATTATAGTTTTCACAACCAGCAATAAGATTACTTATCGATATTTAGAGCAGATTTTGAAATGAAATTTCGCTACTTGATACTAAGTGCAAATACAACGTCATTATGTTTGCACTCACTATGAAGCAGCAAAACCTCGCCTCAAAACCTGGTAAGTAAGTAAACAAATGTCGGTAAGAAGTTTTATTTATGGCTGCGCAAACCGATTATGTGTAAACGCAACCTTAGTGACGTCATAATACTGTCTGGTATGATTTTTGCGAAAAAAGCAGCAGGTGTAATTAATATTCACTGTTATTTTGAAAGCAAAGGTAACTAGTAAAATATATTACCCCGTACTGATATGCTCCCAGTTGAAGCACAATGATATATGACGAACTTATAAATCAACTTTTTATCAATGCAATGACAGGAGTGAAAATTAGAATAATTGAACTGTAGGCAGACTCAAGGTAAGACTAACTTTGTAGCAGTGCCTTAGAAACCGCTTCTTGTTTTCTCAATCGGGGGGAGTTAGGCATGCGTGGTAGCCTCCGTAAAGTTACTTTTTGGAAAAGTAAATCTTCAAAAAAGAGAGTTTTTGAATTTCGACTTGAATTGAAAACACATGAACGTGAATTAACAATTAATTGATGTCCAAAGAAAAAGGTAATCACCCTTAAGTCACCAAAAATTCATACATTATTGGCTTTTCTCCCCTCCTTTACGTAAAGTGTGTGAGAAAAGGTTCAGTCAAAACATTGGGGGAAAGGGAGTGCTTTTGGGTTGACACAACACTGCGTGTACATTGATACTGCACGCTTGATTAATATCAACCCTCAAGACACTTCCTTGGGTGTAGCATTGAGGAGCGAAATCTCGAGTTTTGATGTGAACTCGTGCAGGACGCTGAAAGAATATTTGCTCCTTTTCCTCTAAAATTTGTTTGATGGGTTATTCACTCAACTCATAACCCATCGTAATAACTGAACTGTAGGTGGTGTATCGGTTAGGTTGCTTATCGCTATTCTTTGCCCTGACATCATTCATTGGGGGAGGCATAACCGCTTTCACCTTCTCCAAAGTGTACCTATGCCGAGAAAAGAGAACATAAATGCAGCCAGAAACTTTAGGTCACAAATACTATAACTTAAAAGTCATAAGCAGGTCTGCCATTCAATAGCTTATTACTTTTTTTTTATTTGCCATATTTATCCTCCATTAACGAGAAAGCGATGTTTCGCTATGTTTTGGCCGGTAAGTCCGCACTGCTTGGGAGTTGCCATTTCCGGGTCACCTGTCTTCCACATGAAGGTGGGACGTCCCGTTAAGTGCCTTGCCCAAGGACACAACAAGCGAACTTGCCGGCATGTTCTCCACAACCTCCCATAAATGCCGAGCGCCAAGCAGGGAAGCTATAGATACCATTTTTACAAGTTTTTCGGTATGACTCGACAAGGGGAATGAACCCCAGGTCTACCGACTGCGAAGCGGACGCTCTAACCACTACGCCATTGCGTCGGTCGATTTTTGTAAATCTGAGGTATTATTCACTTTGGCGTCACTTACAAATTTAAAACGAGTCTCTCCTTTTCCGTACTTCAAAAAACGAAGGCATAAAACTTTGTCAAATGACATGCATATTAAGAGTAAAACCATTTTTGATTTAGATGAAGGAAGGCCAGAATAAGGCCCAGTTAGTAAACCCACAATTTGAGAAGAAATCAAAAGAAAACAATAGGCGTACCTCTGCGTGAAATTGCACTTAAACGTCAATTTTTGCTTAAAAATAGCTTAATAGGCTTATATTTCGAGGAGGTATGGGCCCTTTCTTCTTTTTCCAGGATCAGGACATATTGGTGCAACTAAAATTTTTATAAAAGAATAATAAATACAAAAGGCCTTCGGAAATGTGAAATAGACCAAAAATGTAGTTTATTTCTGTGGTAGTGAAAACAACCACCAAGATGATGCCCATCTCCAACTTTGACTAACTGCCATTCCCACGTATTGAATAAAACGGATCAAGTTTGTAAAATAATACGCTGATTGTGACCTAGACCGATCTTTATGGGGAGGGTGATCACAATAAGGGAACAGGAGGCGATACTTTTCGTTTATACAAGCTTTGTCTTACTGATCTTTCAAATATTCTTAGGCTCTTTCAGTATGTTTTACCCGACATATCTGATGGGTAGCACTGCCTGGCGACGCCTGCGGAGATGGATAATTACATAAAAATTTATGTTATAAGCCTAATCCTAATCACCTTATCATCTTATATATGCCCTACAGCATAGACCTGCATTTACCGTACTGAATATAGACTCTACGCTGCTACAGTCAAATAGGCCTAGTTTATAAACATTGCTGGCAATCGAGCAGAAAACAGAAATAACGCTTTCTCTTCCAAAGTGCAGGATTAATCGCCGTAGTCTAGGCCAGTGCTTCTCAATTGATGGGCCGCGACCCAAACGTTGACCACGAAATCATTTTAAGTGGGCCACAAAGCATTTCAAAATGAATGTTATAAAGTGAATCCCGGAAAGAAAGACCTACTGCTACCAAACTAAATAAAAAATCCTTTCGTTGCAGTTGATTTCCAAAAAAAGAAGATTTCAACTGAAGAAACTAAAAACTATGACCAGACGGGACCAAATACTCGTTTTCTTACAGTTGTTTTCCAAAAAAAATTTTTCATGTTGGGAAAAGACACATATTTTATCTGTTTGCAACTCCAGCTCGGAAAAAATAGGTCGTGAACTGGAAAAGGTTGGAAAACACTGGTTTAGACAACCTAAACCGGTGACTTTGCGAAACACAAAAATTAAATTATTGAATACGCGTGACGTCATGACGTAAAATGATAACTGTGAAAAAAATAACGCGATTTTTTCCATTAATTTAAAATTTAATACTATTCATTCTTTTATTAAAAACTTTAAAACCTACCGAACCAGAACAGTGCTGGTTTTTCGTTTTTTTTGACATCCTATTTGATTTCTTGCTTTAGCGTCACGTCAACATCTGCATGGGCTCTTTTTTTGAACTTCAGTATTGTTCTTCTGCTTGTTCTGCTTGTTCTTCTTCGTTTAAATCTACGAGTAAATTCTGCTTGTTCTTCTTGGTTTAAATCTACGAGTAAATTATGACGTCACAAGACGCAAACAAATGTTCCTAGATAAAAGGCGAAGTTTATTTTTTAAGCGCAATAATAAGATAAATAATAACTGTTCAAGAAATATTACTAAAAAAAATTTGTAGGCTTTACGGTATCGCTCAGTTGTGAAAATATTATCAAGAAATTTTTTGTCCAAAGTTACTCAACGCTCTGTCCCAACTCTTTGTTTTTTGTTGTAACTAGGACAATATCATATATCTGAAGCTATTTTGAATAAAAACAAAGTTTAACAACAGTACTGCTACCTCCTTCAAAAATTTTTTTTCAACGCGGTTCAATATCAGCTGCGGCCCTTATGTCTTGCGAAATTATTTTCAAAATTAAACATAATTTGAAGGCGGGCCAGTTTCAAACTCATTAAAAATTTTAAGGGCCAGTCAGTGCTCGTAATCCATATTGTCTCCACCCAGCATTTAGCTTCCACGCAGAGACTGGTAACGGTGTTCATCGTCAATGGTGGTGAAAGCCTTTCTTTTTTGGAGATTTTCCGGATTTTCCGAATTTTCCGAAACGCTAAATTTTCCGAATTTTGCGTTTGAGGATCATTTTTTTTGAGGTCGCTTTTCCAACAGGTTACTCATAAGTTTGCCATTCAAGCCCACAAAATTTCACGTCGCAGGTTGCACCTCCATGTGCTAAAGAGCACAATTTTTTGTCGGTGTCTGTGTGTGTTTCTCCACAACTGCGGGGCGGGTAATCATGAAACTTGACACAATCGATCTCTACTCCTGGGTTAGCGTTATGAGATGACGTCATATTAACGATTGATTTTAAAGTGTATTTTTCAAGTACTGATCGTAGAAACGCGGTTAAAAAGTTTTTCTGGAGATATTAACGCGGTGCTTCCGATAAAAGTATTTTCTTACAACTTAAAGTTTATAATCGACGAGACAAGCAATCCAGAATTGAGGAGTTTTTTAAAGCATGTTTTTCCCTTTTCTCCTTGAACCCTTCAAAAAAGCATTGTTTCGTCATATTGTAAGTGACTTTAAACAGCTCTGATACCACTTCAGTGAAAACTACAATCGGAGAAGCAGTACTTATTATCCGCTATTATTTTTAAAGCAGTAGCATATTAAAGCCTATGGCTGATACGTGTTGTGTTATTGTGATTACCCCTCCTATTCTTCGGGATGGAGGTACGGCACGAACGGCAGTTCAGGTTCACGCCGTCAACCTAATTGAAATTAGGCTAGGGGAAAGATGGCAGCCCATTTCGAATCAGTCATGAGCGGCTGGTAGCCCCACCACCAACCAGGCGGACTGCCGCTGGTGGATACCCAAAAGTCGTCTTTTGCGACATGCTGGGTTAGCAACTTCACAATTGTAACCTGGTGAAGTACGGGTAGGCCACCTGTCTGCCACATAAAGGTGGAGATGCCCCGTTAAGTGCCTTATCCAAGGACACAACAAGCAAGCTTGCCGGCTTGTTCTCCACGCCATCCCTTTTTTTATGCTGCGCGCCAAGCAAGGAAGCTGTGAATACCATTGTTTAAAGTCTTTTGGTATGACTCGACTTAGGGATTGAATCCCAGGTCTACCGACTACGAAGCGGACGCTCCAATCACCACGCCATCGCGCCGGTTATTAATGTTACGTCACCTATTAAAATATCAATAGAAAGATATATCACAACACAAACATATCAATTCAAAACTATTGTCTTATGAACGCGATGGCAAGTGCGAAAATTGTAATAACTAAACTGTAGGTGGACTCTACGTCAGAATACCCTTCCGGGACAGCCATGCTGCACGGCAGAGTATCTTTAACCGTGTAAATATTGTTACAATATTTGGCAACATCTAATGCTTTAAATCCAGTTTTTGGGTAGCCAATCTGTGATTCGAACCCGCGTTGTGTCGTTGTTATGTGTGTTACACTCGAGGTATCGTTTTTTATTGATTAGTCGTTGGATTGGCAAGGTTGACCCTCAAGCGACGCAGTAGTAACTGTCTTGTAAACACACCTTTACATTATTCTCAAGTAGACACGTTGCAAGAAGGATTACGTTGTTTGTAAAACCTGCACGTTTGAGTAGAAGTCAAAGAACTATCAAAGAAAGCTCGTAGATGCCAACGTAGAGAAAAGTTGGTTGAGCTGTTTCTTTGTTGATTGATACTGTGTTGTAGCTGTAGTAAAGAAGAAGGTACTTGGGGGTCAAAATAGTTTGAAAGCGCTACAACGCTACGTCGCTACAACGCTACATCGCTACACCGCTAACAACGCCAACGTCGCCGAAGCCAACGACGCTACACCAATCCATCTGTTTTTTCCTATCTGCTTATCACTTTCATTATTTCCATTTTCAGTTTGCGGATTATCAATAAAAATTTATCAAAGGATTTATTCAAGAAAGTCAGACAATAACAGCGTGACGAGAGGAAAAGCGCGTTTCATCTATTTACAACTTCAGCTTCACGGCAATCTGTCTCGGGTTCGGAGACTACCCCCAAGGGTCTCTGCTCTACGAACCCGTTACAAACCGCAAACATATTTTTATCATGTATAGCAAAGTAGAACAAAACACCGAGTTTTGATGTAAAATTTTTCAGGATTTAGAACAATTATGCTCTTTTTTTCGCTCAAAAATCCTGTCGGTTGGTCATCTTCTTAAGTCATAACCCAACTTATTGATAGAATTGAACTTTAAATGTTATACTCCAGGCTCAACCTCGACCCTCTCCTAGATGCATTTATACCGGGAGCACCGGAATATACGTGCCTCCTGAAGTTTTGTGTTTTATGATTGTATCTGTAATTACGGAAAATTGTAAGTACAGGGTGGGCCATAAGTTTCCATACATATTGTATTTTTTTTGTTTTCCAGATATATAGTGTATTTGTTTTTGTTATAATACATACATACTGTATTTTTTTTTGTTTTCCACATACCCTAGAAGATGCGTTTGACGAAAGAGCAACGAATTGAAATTATACTGATGGCTGGGTCGGGAAGCAGTCGCATGGTTGCACTGAACTTCAACAGAAAACATGGAACGAACATCACACATGACACTGTGGCTAAACTTATTAGCAAGTTTAAGAAAACTGGAAATGTTGCAGATCAACCAAAAAGTGGTCCAAGACGTACGGCCACCGATGAAAACACAACAGCTACGATACTTACAGCGCTTGTACAGAGTCCCAGAAAAAGCACGCGACGGTTGTCTGCAGAAAGTGGTGTCAGCAGATCGAGTATCAGGCGCATTTTAAAAGCAAACAAATGGCATCCATACAAATTGCATATGGCACACCATTTGAGTGAAGATGACCCGGATAGACGCATGGAGTTCTGTGAATGGGCATTAAGTAATGTGAACCAGGATCCAAACTTTTCTACTAAGATTTTGTTTACTGATGAAGCAAATTTTTACGTCAATGGAGAGGTTAATCGGCAAAATCTACGTTATTGGAGTAATGAGAATCCTAAATGGCTGAGTCCGACGAAGATGCAAGGTGCCGGCAAATTGATGGTGTGGGCCGGGATATGGGGAGACAGAATTATTGGACCACTTTTTGTCAGTGAAAATCTTAATGCTGGAAAGTATCTTAATATGTTGCAAGAAGAAATTCTCCCTTCCCTGCTAAACGAGGAAGGTGACTACCCAGTTTACTTCCAGCAAGATGGAGCTCCACCTCATTATGGTATTCAAGTGCGTCGGTTTTTGGATCAGCAGTTTCCGGATGCTTGGATTGGTCGGCGTGGTCCTATAGAGTGGCCTCCAAGATCTCCAGATCTCTCCCCTCTTGATTTCTATCTTTGGGGGCATTTGAAGTTTATGGTGTATCAGGTAAAGATACAAGACATAAATCACCTAAAAGAGCGAATCACCGACGCCATTAGAAGCATACCTTCAAATGTGCTGATGCGTGTTCATCAACAGTGGGAAACACAGGTTAATATGTGCTTTGAAAACAATGGGAATCATATAGAGCACATTATATAAATAAAAATGGTTTTTCAACATAAAATGTTTATTTTGCCTATGTATGGAAACTTATGGCCCACCCTGTAGTAAGCCAACTAATTCATAGCTGCAATCCTGTAAATACATCAATCACTTCAACTTCACTTTAGCTTTTTTCTTCAAAGAGGGTGATTAGACCAACCAGTTGATCGGATGCAATAGGTATAGCACTAGCAGTTCTCGATTCCTTTGATTGGGGAGGGTGACAGGTCTAAATTGACGCATTACGCAGCCCGTCAATTTGAAATCGATTTCGTGGGGATTGAGGTTTTGAACCATACTTAAGGAAACTTGAGGACGCTGATTCAAAAAATGTGGCCAAATTTCTCCATGTGGTCTAATTGTTGCGCAATGAGAAATCTTTAAAATAATTTATTTTGCTTTTTTGGCTTTTTTCATGCCTGTTCTCCTCCTACTTAGTTTTTCTACCTCAGGGTTTATACAGAATTTATAGACTTATAAGTACCTCAGATCCACGAAAAACAACACAAAAACATAAGCCTTGGTATGAAGAGGACAAAGGGCATGCAAAATAGATGAAAAAGCGCTGGGAAAACTGGAAATCTACAGCGACGAAGAAAAGCAATAAATGGATGCAGGCACTATACCACACAGGAAAATCACATTCAATGGTTCACCAACTAAACTCTTTTTACTTTGCACTTCTTGCATACCGACCACCAACAATATCGTTTTTCAGACACCAGAAGAAGTGGGCAGTAATTTGTTACTATTGGAACTAGTTACTGTAACTCCTCACTTTTTAGTAATTGCAACTGTACCTTCGTTACTTTTCTGCAGAAGTAAAGAACTTTGTAACTAGTAATCAATTAGAGTCTATAAAAGTTGCAAGTTACATTTACTTTCTGTTTTCTACTTTCACAGCAACTTTGACATGATGGCAAAGTGCAAAACCATTTTCCGTACTATGGTGTTTCAAGAAGCATTTTTTCCTGTTTCTATAAAAGGAAACTTTGGAATTAAAGCTTAATAAGTTCTGTTCACTTAGCCTGGGGAACATGGGGAACCAAAGAAATAAATTTTGGTTTTCAGCGCCTAACATTGTAAATATTGAAAAAATTTTTATACAAATGCACGAAGCATTCCACGTCCTAAAAAATTTTACTAGCATTAATAAAATGTTTTTTAATGTTAAGTTTTTATTTGATTTAAGGTGTGATCATATTATTCAGTAATCCTACAACAGTAAGGCCTATGGAGCACACATAAATGACTTGTAAATATTATTACTACAAAGAAAAGTTTATTGTTGTCACAATGCTACACAAAAAAGTGCATTTTATCACATAGCATGGTGCAAGTTTATTCTGCAAAATTTTATTTTAAAATTTCATGATTAACAACCCAACACTTTGTAATTGACCGTTATTTCTCATTTTTTTTGTCATATTTATCCTGCATTTACAAGAAAGCAAATTGTATGGCTATATTTTGGACGGGGCGTCCGCACTCGCTTGGGAGTTGCCATTTTCGAGGTTTCTGGGCTACCTGTTTCTCACATAAAGGCGGGGGCGTCCCGTTAAGTGCCTTGCCCAAGGATACAGCAAGCGAACTTGCCGGCTTGTTCGCCACAACCTCCTCTAAACGCCGATCGCCAAGCAGGGAAACTGTGGATACCATTTTTAAAGTATTTTGGTATGACTCGACAAGGGGATTGTATCCCAGGTCTACCGACTGCGGAGCGAACTCTCTAATCACTGCGCCATCTTTTTTGCTGAAGTCCCTGCATACCTTGTATGACAGATCTATTTGGCTGTAGCAGCACATAATCACTATTACAATAAATGCAAGTTTATGGTGAAAGGCATGCATAAGCTGATAAGTTGATAAGGGAAGGACTTTTAAAAGAGATTTGTGTCCAATTCTTAAACCTAACCAATCGAATGAAGTGGCCTACCAAATTAACCGTAGACTACACCGTGCAGTTATCTATAGATGCCATAATTAGCGGATCCTAAATCAGCCCATCCAATGATATCTTCAATTTAACTTTCAACGGTAAATCTGTAATGGAACACTATAACAATTTAAATGTCTGAATTTACTACTGTAGCTCACTTATTCAATTGGTTCAAATCTACATTTTTAAAAGTTTTTTGCCTCGGCTCATCAGTCTTCTTATTTCGCTTCATGGAACATCGATAAACAACAGCCATTGAGGGGATACTTTCAGACCATAGTGATCACGGTCGTTGAAAGGTTGGCCCAGGCCCGGTATCAACGTGGGGAGACTTTTTGTGTTATAGTGAAATTAATCTTTTTGTTTGCTATCATGCTGAAAACTTTTTTTGGGGATCAAATTTTGGAAATGCAATCGTGTCATAAATCCTTTTTTCGATTGCTCTTTGTCTTTTTTATTTTGATGATCAACTTTATGAAATCAAATTTTGTGCCCCTTGTGTTTGGAGTAATGGCTAGAGCCCAGCGTAGAAACGCTTATTGCTAGTCTTAATAGTGATTCAAACCTATACCTTTTGAGCCCCAAACTGAATTTTTAAACCTTGCGTGACATTATGACGCAAAACTACAGCTTAACCAATGACAACCAAGCTTTGGAAAACTAAATCACGTGACTTTTTAAGAAATTGGTGTCCTTTCTTCTCCTTATTGAAGGTACCAAAAAACATAAAACCAAAGCAGGACCGTTTTTTGACTTTTTTATGATGTATGGACATCAATTTTAATTTGCTCTTTAGCGCTACTTTGAGCAAAACAATGCAAAATCAGTTTTTTTAGCTAAAATAATCTTTTTTCCAATAATATTCCTAAAGATTAGAAGCTGTTTGTTGTGGTAATTTCTGAATAAATGCCTTTGTTTTTGGATTATCTAACCTTGATTTCATTAGTTCAGGACTCCATTTAAGAATTAAAAATAACCCCATGTAGTTATATTTGTTTTCCAAATTTAGAGATATTTACCGTATTTTTACAAATTTCACTTTAGATTATTCTGATGATTATAGCGGTGATTATACTGTTATTTGTGATGAATACGAGGTATTATGCGCAAACCAGGAAGTTTGTATTCCGCAAGAATTTCGTTGCGACAACATCAAAGGTGATTGTCCTGACGATTCTGACGAAGAAAATTGCCCTACAGGTTTTTTGTGTTGTTATTTGTTTGTTTGTATTTTTAAATGAGATCAAATACACGTTTACAAACTAAATTCATTCTGTGATTAGTTTTATAAAATTTTTTAAGTTGAATATCTTATAGTTAGCTGACTTTAAGTATTGTTGTTTTTAAACTGAAGATGTTTACTCCATCAGAGAGCAATTAATTAGCACCTTAAGTTAGGACTTACACTTTTTAAATTGTGGAACACTTTTTTGCTTGTTTAAATATGGAAGCCCCCAGTTGACCTCGTTTGCTTTTCTTCATGTAATGATGACTTTTCAAGAATAACTTATGGTGGAGTCGATTCTTTCTTTATTCAATTACAATGATTTTTTATAGGGCAACTTATGGTGGAGTCCCATTTGTTTCTGTTTTTAAGTCGACGACCTATTTTTATGTTTTTGTGAAGTAGACTAACTTGAGACCCTAAAACTCAGTCTAAAGCTACTACTTTCGAAGTTGCTAAAATTCCTAGCAGACTCCCAGTTTGAGAAAATCTGGAAGAGAATCATACGCGAGATGCAACATATTGATAAAACAACACGGATTTATTTTAAAGCTTTTTAACACTCCAATGTTTTCTTTAGTTTTTTTTGCTTATTTTATATGAGGGACAAAGAGTAATTCACTTATTTTATATGAGGACAATATTTGCTTATTTTATATGAGAGACGGACGTTAAAGGTTTACATCAGGGGTTCTCAAACTGGAGGTACACGATCCCCTAGTCGTATGCAAGAAAAAGTTTGGGAGTACACGAGCAAGTTTCTCGTTGAGTCACTTCAAAGATTTTTGACAAAAGAAAGATTTCACGTTGAGAAAAAGCAAAAACAACGGTTGCAACAAAGGATTTGTAACAGCACTAAATACGCAAATCAATCGCTTTCATTAACTTGATCTCAAAAAATAGACCTCTAAGTTGAGAAAGACAATAAAAACATTATTTTTTAGGGGGATGCCACACATATAGGTTTGATGAAAGGGTACGTAGCCAAAAAAAAAGAGAACCCCTGATTTAGATACAGAAAAAACAAATTTTTATTCAGCTCTAATACGACGTTTTTTCCTCTTGAACTCTTTGTATTTCTTCCAATAAATTTTTATTGTTTGATGTAATCCAAGCAAAGGAATTAGTTTTTAAAGGCTTTTTCCAAAGACACAACAACGCAAGCATCTTGAGATTCCAATGTACAAACTGTTGTAGTTATACAGCAAAAGTGAGCTGCAGTGAGATTATCTTCGCAAAAACATTTTCATGATTTCCAAGTTGAAACTTGGAAAATTAAAAAAAAATTCTGGTAGATTAAGTTATTAGTTTTGGCTATGAGTGGATTTCGTTAGAACTACAACAAAATAGAAGATTCTGCCGAGAAAATTTTGAGACGCATAGCTACTTTTAATTCATACTTAAAGGACCACTGGGTTCTGCTTCTAATTCATACTTAAAGCACCACAGTCACTGTGGGTTCTTCCTCCGCAACGACTAAATTTCTTCAATTAATTACAAGCGCCACGATATGGCAAAACCTAATAACTACAAAAATCAAATTTTAGAAACACTGACCAGGTTGTTGTTTTTTGTTGGTCATCAAGGGAACTATTTAACTAACTTTTTTTCAGTTTTGCTTTGAATCTGTAAACTGTACAAACAATGATTGTTTGTTCGCGTTCGCTGATTAGTAGCTCTACGTAAATGAAAAAAGTCAAGGCAGTTTATCATATCGAAATCTGATTTTTAGGTTTTGCAATATCACGATAGAATAAAAGAATTGCAATATCACGTATTTTCTTTGTTTTTTTGCCATGCGTACATTATAGGCTTATTTATCTTTTGTTTTTGCAGGAACTTTTTCGCCTATCTCAACAACAATTGGCAATTTCTCATTTTGCTTTCCTTCGCAGTTTGATTGCGGAGATTTTGTGTGCATTGAAAAGACTGCAGTGTGCGATGGAGTTCCACAGTGCCAGGATGCGAGAGACGAATTCAATTGTCGTAAGTAACATGTCGACTTATAGGCTGGGTGCAACGCTGAGCAACTACACACGCACCCGTGAATAGTATAAGTTTTTAAGAAAAAGGTAAACCGTATTAAACGTATATTTATCAAAAAGAACAAAAAATTATTTCTAGAATATTTTCTTAATTTTTCTGCATGCATTGTGGGTAGATGAAAGCCAGGCATAATGTTTTGTGCAAAAAGTTACTTTTTCTATATCTTTTCAATTTTCCCAACAAAACTTAATCTTGAACCTCAAAACTAATGTTTTAATGTTTGCTCTTTATTATTTTATTTGCACTTAGGCTAAATTTATTGCACAATAATGCATTTTATTGGGGATTTGCTTTACCTTGAAGTAATTGCATGAAGGGAAAACCTGTCACAGTGTCCACTTTTTAAAGTTTTTTGACAATATTTTTTTTGTTGCTGCTGCATTCGACAATATAATGGTAAAATTTTTGTTATGTCAACGGTTTGACCAAAGTTTTTAATTTTATGAAATGAAATTTGTACACAGATAGCAGGTGTGCATCACTTACGATGATACATAAACGCGCTGGAAAACACAACTTGTACGTAGTGACTAGTGATTACGGAATCTAATTTTTTCAAGCATTTTTCAAGAGCGATCAAAAATGCTCATTGAATAGGTCTTTTCTTTATACGAATATAGGTGGTATCCTCACAAAACAAATTTCAGATGCAATCTCCCATCCCAACTTTATTTCACCTCCCTTGACATTGTTTTTCCATCACTTGAATGTTTTGGTGAATACGTTCTTCGGGTTATTTGCAAACATCAAGTCTTCACAAAAAAATAGTAAGCCAAATCCAAAAAATGTAATTTTAATGGTATACGATAATCATGTTTTCCATAGCTTTCTGTCAAATGTGAGACAAATAATACATAGTCTTCCATGCTATGATTGCCAAGAAAGCCCTCTACTGTTACGTGAACTGCTTGTCAAGCATTTTTTGCAGGTCAGACATCAATTCTTCTAGTTCTTTTGATGCTCATATTTTTCTTGCGTGAAGTCCAATGAGTAGGTCGCCCTTAAGCTTTGCATCAAAGAAATTTGGAAACATCCAACAAATGCATTCAAATGCTTTACTTTCTGGTGTCATTGCTTCTACAAATTGCTTTGCAACCTCAAGTTTGATGTGTGTAAGCGACAAAAAGGTTTTACCTCTTTGAAAGAGAGTTGTGTTTTTAACATTGAGTGAGCCTTGGGTAAGTTCTTCATGTGCTGGCCAGTATTTTTTCAACTATAGTTGCACATTAACTCTGCTTTCGCACTAGCATAAAAAACAAGAATGTTTCGTATATCTTCTATGCAAACTCAATTAAAGATCAGTCATTTTTAGGCCTTCACATACGTCCCAATTATGAGCCTAGTAATTAATCAATTTCAGTATTTAATAAATTAATTCCCAAAAAATTGAAAAGAACATACATTGTTATTGATGGATATGTATCTCCGTTGCCAAGAAGTATCTCTTTTAAATTCTTCTTCAAACGATCAATGAAAAAATGCCAGTCTAAAGCAAAGTAATTAATCCCAATCTCTAAAACAGGCCATGTATATCAACACTGTAACAAAAGCACAATAACATCATGTATATCAGCACTGTAACAAAGCAAATAATGCTCAGATAGAGCGAAAAAACTTGCAAACGTCACATGTATCTTCTTCAATTGCAAACCTTGCAGGTACAATAGAACCAATTTTATTTTTGTGAAACGAGAAGAAAGAAGCTCTGCTTATGCTTTGGTCACACCCAAATCTATAACTAAGTCATCTAAAGTCTTTTGCTGATTAAATAAAGTTTTGCTGGAACACGGAACATCATCTTCAAAATTTGTATAATCTTCTTCAGATGATGTGAAAGATAGAACATAATATGAATTGGCATGTGTAAAAGGGCATTGAGAAATTGTTAGGTTGGGATTATGACAAACAGGCGCAATTGATAAAGGAATGTGTGAATAAAAAAGCTTCTCTCTGTCTCTTGATTTTCTATACCGCAAAACAACCGCTGTGCAGAAAAAGCAATCAACGTGCTGATCAGAAGATCCCGCCAAATACATGGTGTAGCAAATGACATACCTTTGCAACTATCCTTCTAGTGTGGGTGTAAAGTTTCCGCTACAAAAGTGTGGCACCCAATCCATATCTTAATCACTCATTTTCATGCCAAAATATGCTTCTTACACAATAAAAAATTTAGTTTCGGGCAAGATTTTGTGCTTTACTTGTGGTAGACTAATACAATACTCGCAGACATAACAAAAACAGCCGGGAGAAATTCTTCAAACTCTGTTTGCGCTAATCACCTAACTTTCAAGATTTTTTTGAAACTTAGTTCCAAAGAAAAGAACAATAAATTAATCCAGCATTCACAATTAGCAAGATAAATTTTGGTGAAATGGGCGAAAACATATTTCTGCAAATATTTTTAAAATCGATGATATTAGACATAAAATCACGCCAATTTGGGGTTTAGCAGCTTAAAAAGCATCTACAAACACCAAACACAAATCAGATAAAATAAAAATCTGTTGTCTAGTCAAATCACAAATAAGCAGCAGGCAGTTTGAAAGGAGCGCAATTTTCAAGCACCATCGCAATACCAAGAAAAGCGAGTTTCATTCACTCTTAGGAATCGAGTTGAATTCCAAGTTACGACCCTCTGTTACAAGTTTACCGCAAAAGTTATATTACAAAGCACATAACAACAAAGCTTATTACAAAACGTGTTTATCCATTATGCACATTTTGTCCGCAGCGTTTAGTCGGTAGAGGTGAACTGAGATTCAGAAGTGCCAATATCTTGTTCGATAAAATATTTTTTAGGATGCGTAGGAAAGGTTGAACCTATTCATAGGTTATCCTGAATACCCTCTGGAAGAGATAGGACGCTCTCGCGATTTTCTAGTCGAGCAGATGGTGAATTCTGGTAAATGTTAGTACATTGATTGACTTTAAAGAGACAAGGAGCTAGATCCCCGATAGAAACAGTTGATTGCGAATAACCATTGTCACGAATAAGGAAATTTGTCTTGTAAGAATAGTTTTCATATATGTGAAAAGTGCTGTATCATTTGTTCGCTCGGCTACTGATAAAAAAAAAAGACCTTTTTTCCTCGCAATTGGATTTGCTGTGACTACGCCTTTATTATGCCACAATCGTGTATGACATAATAAAATTCCAGATGGATCTAGTGATTCTAGCTTCTTCGAAGAACTTCGTAAACCAATTACATAACAAGTAATGCTTTTTTTCTTTTTCACGTGATTTCGTTCTAGCGTTTTCTAGATTTTTTTTTTTCGATTTATATATAAGGCGACGGGATTTTTTTAGTAGAGTAGTAAAGTAGTAGAAAAGTGTGTAGTGGGGAGAGAGAGAGATTGATTGACGGAGTAAAGCTAATCTTTTCCAAGTTTTATTAAGTTGCAGTCAGACCTAATTATCAGCGATTATCGTATGTCGCCGCAATATTAAAAGAAATTTAAGATTGAGATAGAACCGAAAAGTTCTATATCATATTATTAAAACGCAACAACCATACTTTAGCAAAACTGTGATCTACTTCTAATAATTCTACTTTATCTACGAGAGGTTGTTCTTTTTCCTGACAAAACGCAGCAGGAGCACAGGAGTTGATTAAATAATTAAAGATGATAGAGATTTGCCGGTCATACTCGTCTTCCGTAAATTTAAGAAACCGTTCATAGGGCGTAGGGTTTGTCGCAGTGCAGAGTAAGAATCAAACAGGATGCAAGGCTTTAGGATTAAGTGCTTTTGTGGATGCGATAGGATGCTTATGAGTTGGCGGTAAAATTTGAATTGTTTTCAGACTGTTTGATTTATCCGTTCACCCAAAACGTTGCCAGTTGGGTGTGTATAGTGCTCGTGGTGGTAGCTATATATGCGGGGTTTAGATATTCTTAAAGTTGTTTGTAGATAAAACAAAGAACATTTGTCACTACAAACACATATTGAAAAATCAAATGAGTAAAACATTTGACCAATATAATGGACAACGTTGAAGAAAATATATTATTGCAGGTAAAAGCAAAAGGATGTCGGCTAAGCTCATCAACAACGAATATAAAGTAGTGTTCGTTTCTTTTAACTGCGCCCTCAAATTTAAATTGACCATTTCCCAGAACGCCTCGATTTTATCAACGTTTCTAGAGATTTAAAGTAAAAACGAGGCCTAATTTTAACGCATACGCGGCAATTCAAGCATACCAGTTTAACATTTTCAAATGAGTAAGAAAAATTTTTACTCCTAATGAAATGTGAAAGCTTGAAAAGCTAGACACTTGCTGTTGGTGAACCTCCACAAAATTACATTTAGTAATCGCAGGGAGAAGATACGTGAAAGCGCTTTAGGGGTAAGGTTGAGTTTTCCGTGTTGGTGTTTTATGTCACCTTGAACATTGCCAATTTAAGCCCGCCACGTTTACATATTCATGTTCATAATTTTACTTAGTCGTAAGGGATCAAACACAAAAGAAACTGCTCTTTGGTTGGTAGTCAAAGTAAAATGTTTTCCTTGGAGAAAGTGCCTCCACTTTCACCCGGCGTCCATTATAGCTACTGCTTCCTTCTAGTGTGTTGAACACTAGACTCCACATTTGGAGAAAGCTCTGAAATGAAAATGCAACAAGTTGCCCTCTTTGGTTTAAGATGGCGACAAAAGCATACTAAAAATCATCGCATTCTCTTACAAAAGGTATTCCTTTTCTAATGCATATAACTCAAGCGACCGCGAGATCACGACAGAGAGTTGGAAAGCGTCGGAAGAAAGCGGAAAAGCGGCGCAATGGTGTGGTGGTTAGAGCGTCCGCTTAGTAGTCGGTAGACCGGGGATTCAATCCCTAAGTCGAGTCATATCAAAAGACTTTTAAAAAATGGTATCCATAGGTTCCCTGCTTGGCGCTCAGCATAAAAAAAGGGATAGTGTGAAGAACAAGCCGGCAAGCTTGCCTGTTGTGAACTTGAGCAAGGCACTTAACTGGACACATCCACCTTTATGTGGCAGATAGGTGACCTATCCGTACTTCACCGGATTACGATAGTAAAGTTGTTAACCCAGCATGTCGTTAAAGGTGACTCTTCGGTACCCACCAGAGGCAGTCCGCCTTGTTGGTGGTGGGGCTACCAGTCACTCATGACTGATTCGAAATGGGCTGCCAACTTTCCCCCAGCCTAATTTTAATTAAAGTGAAAGCATGAACCTGAATTGCCGTTCGTGCCGTACCTCCATCCCGAGGAATAGGAGGGGTAATCACAATAACACAACAGAAAGTCTGGATGAAAGATCGAATGTTTGACAAAAACATTGGTATCAGTCAGGCGTAATACGAAACATCCACCTTTATGTGGCAGATAGGTGACCTATCCGTACTTCACCGGATTACGATAGTAAAGTTGTTAACCCAGCATGTCGTTAAAGGTGACTCTTCGGTACCCACCAGAGGCAGTCCGCCTTGTTGGTGGTGGGGCTACCAGTCACTCATGACTGATTCGAAATGGGCTGCCAACTTTCCCCCAGCCTAATTTTAATTAAAGTGAAAGCATGAACCTGAATTGCCGTTCGTGCCGTACCTCCATCCCGAGGAATAGGAGGGGTAATCACAATAACACAACAGAAAGTCTGGATGAAAGATCGAATGTTTGACAAAAACATTGGTATCAGTCAGGCGTAATACGAAAGCGTGCCCGATACTTTTTGAAGTTCAATTTTGGTTTCTGGAAAGGGCATTGCAGAAGAGGGCGCAGGCATTTAGAGTCTGCTCTAATTTGAAGATGAGTAACTCCATATCTTAGAAGATTTTCTTTTGGTTGAAGCTATATTTATTGTGTTGAACATTAAGCCTTCGAGAGCTTTTAATTTTACGTCACGGTGAAGTTCGTTTGTAACACAAACGGTAATGTTTTCAAGATCAGCATAGGTATCACATAACTGATATTTTTTCATCAAAAAGTCATTAGCATGTTGAAAAAAGAGCTTACTATTTTTAACCCCAAACGGGAAACGTGCATATTGGTATAGCTTGCTTCCTGCTTTAAACGCCAACGGGTTCTGTTTTCTGGGTGCAATTGTGTAATGGTTGGCTGTAAGCAGATTTCAGACATGACTTATTGAAAGTCGAAGCATTAGCTGTTTATTCGTTGATATTAGTCAATCAATAAGCATTCAACAAAGTGTATTTGTTAATCATTTGCGGATAGTCTATAGTCATGAGGGTTTATGACGATCATCACGAGGAACCGCCACTTAAGCTCGCCACGGTGAGTACAACGGTTCAATTATGCCTTTATTTGACAACTTATTCCTTACTTCCACATCAATAAAATGTTCATTTTTTTGGCTTCAATTGAGAGATTTTCCAGTAATAGTTTGACAAACGGGTTTCAAATTTGGAATAGATGGTTGCAATCGGCTACACAAGTGGTGCCTCCGCAGAACGAATCATTTGCAACAAACAATGTTTCTTTAAAACCACCAAGTTTGATTACCACGTAATTATGTTGGCGTAAGAAGTCATGTTCCAAGATAACGTCTTCATAGACTCCGGACATTAAACTGAAGTTAACGTTAGAGTACACACGGCCTTGTAGAAAAGGTTATTGCAAACTTTTTCGGAAATAGGAGCGATTAATTTATATGAAGCCATAGAGATTTAGAAAGGCTTTACTTAAAGTTGTGATTTCGCAGTTTTGACAAAGTCATCTCTAGCAAGTTTTTCAGAAGCTCCGTGTCTAGTAAATGTGGTACTCGATTCAGTTGCTGTTGTCGTTGTCGTGGTTATCCCTCTTTTTCCTTGGGATAGAGGTACGGCATAAAACGATTTTCCAGATTCATGCTACCAACCTAATACCATTAGGCTTGGGAAAAAGAGGCAGCTCATTTCGAATCAGTCATGAACGCAAATTACTAACTAATAGTCCCACCATTAACAAGGGGGACTGCCATTAATGGGTACTCAAAAGTTGCCTCTTCTGACATGCTGGGTGAGCAGCTTCACCATTCTAACCCGGTAAAGCTCAGGTGACGATTCAGTTCGTCTGGCAAGATGAACTCAAACACGATGAATCACCAGCAGCGATAGAAAGCAACAATGTAAGCTTGGATATTTCATAGGCTCCCTCACCCTGATTCGTTTCTTTTCTTTTTGCAGTGGGTATAACCGTTTTAGAAGGTGCATTTTGAAATACTTGTCGGAAAAGTCCTATTTTGTCGCAGTTGTTGCAAATTCGAACTTTGGTAGTGCAATATCTTCTTTCCCATCATGGTAATATCCACTACAGAAATAGCACTTTCTGCGTTGCTTTTGATAGGTGGCTATTCACATGGAGAAATGGTTGTCACTTGTTTTATTGTCACCTAACCCAGATTTTGTTCTTAATGAAGCTCACTTTCTAGTTGAAGTGTTGCCGTAAATTACAAATTGCTTTTGTGCCCTGTCAAGTATTTCGGGTTTTCTTGCGGCTGCGTAAAAAGCAAGCTCGTCTTCCTCTCAAAGTCTTTCACGAATATTCATGGAGCTAATATCGTTGATAATCGCATCTCTGGTTAATGGTATCTGTAATTGTCAGCTGTTACCGTTCGGAAATCGTAGTTTCATGTCAGTTTCTTATGAGTTTGGAGAGCGCACGTACTTGTTTGTGCTCTCACCGGCTTTCCGATATCAACTCATGAGAATGTGTCCAGCAAACATCATTATTCCATTGACGATAGACATTGCGTAGCAAAATTCTCTAGCTTGACCACAATCGATAGCATTACCTATTATTTTGTTGGCCAGGTGAAGTCTTAGTCTTAGTATGCCAGTATTATCTCATTCGTTTCTGCAGTAGCAGCTTCAAGTGCTATCAAGAAGATAACGAAAGTTTTAAACAATAATTATAAATCTTCATTGCTTTTAATGGTTCAGAAAGAACTTTCGGGTTAGCTCGGTTTTAGAAGACCATCCACCACAAAATGAATAAAATTGTCCTATTCGACCAAATATGGACTTATATTTACTGTGAACGACAACACATGAAAATTACTTACTTACATACAAATAATATACATCGTAAACAAAAGGCATCAAACAATCAGATATTAATTTCTCAACTTGGACACATCTGTTGATAGCAAACTACATTCAAAATGGATGTTGTTGGCGCTTTTTGACTGCACTGGTTTTCCAGCGCCAGAACATATTTTAATTACGATTGATTCATTATTGTGCGGTTCGTATTTCATTCTCCATATTTCACTTATTGCTAAGCGTCAAGCTGAAGATCAGTGAATACCATTTTCAAAGTCTTTAAAATAACTAGGCAAAGAAAGTGAACCCAAGACTACCGACTGCGAAGCGGACGCTTTTACCACTAAACCTCTGCGCCGGTAAATTATATTCCAGTCACAGCAGGGTCTACAAGTTAGCTGCAAAAGTTTAGGTTCAGCAACTCAAGCCACTTCGCAACATGGAATCTAACCTGATTCTTAAGAGTGTGCAACTTGCTCTTTGTGGTTTTGCGATGCTACTCGATCATTGCCCTCTTTACCAACTGCCCACTACTCATTTCAGGTTATTAACCCAAGCAGCAGGCAGTTTGTAAAAAGCGCAATAATCAAGCAGCGATGCAATAGCAAGTAGACCCAGTTTCATAGGCTTTTAAAAAGTGGATTGGATTCCAGTTACTTAAGCTTTTAAAGCTAATTTTTGGTAGAAAATTTGTGAATATTTTTATTGACTTTTCGATAAAGGTTACAAAATTTTAGCTCTTACAATCTGCTTATTACAACTATCTAAAATCATTGTTTTTAAATGATGGCTTTGAAGAAACGTAATTGCTTACCATAAGCGTAGATTTCCGGTGGGTTGGGGAGACTCAGGGGTCTTGTTCTCCCAATAATTTTGCTTTGGGGGAAACCAAAGTATAATTGTACCTTCTCTCCCGCAATAATAGTGCAAAAAACTGTTTGACTGTGTGTAAAAAAGTACGTTTTCGCCAGGTTCAAGAAGCGAATAAACTCTCACTAACGCGATCGTGTTGCTAGACCACATTTTTGCTTCAAGAGCAAAAATCATTTTTCGTAAAACTCTTGTTTTTATCACACCTTGCTAGAGCGTGATTATTTTCAACCTGCGCATTTTACAAAGGAGAATGTGATTAAACTATTAAGTGTTTGCTACCATCTTATTTGTCCAACAGAATGAAAAACAGAAGTAAACGTAATTTGTTAACGAAATGTTTACTATCGTCTTATTTATCCAACAGAATGAAAAACAGAAGTAAACGTAATTTGTTAATTAAATGTTTACTACCTTCTTATTTGTCCAACAGAATGAAAAACAGAAGTAAACGTAATTTGTTAACGAAATGTTTACTATCGTCTTATTTATCCAACAGAATGAAAAACAGAAGTAAACGTAATTTGTTAATTAAATGTTTACTACCTTCTTATTTGTCCAACAGAATGAAAAACAGAAGTAAACGTAATTTATTAATTAAATGTTTACTACCTTCTTATTTGTCCAACAGAATGAAAAACAGAAGTAAACGTAATTTGTTAACGAAATGTTTACTATCGTCTTATTTATCCAACAGAATGAAAAACAGAAGTAAACGTAATTTGTTAATTAAATGTTTACTACCTTCTTATTTGTCCAACAGAATGAAAAACAGAAGTAAACGTAATTTATTGACGAAATGTTTACTATCGTCTTGTTTGTCCCACAGAATGAAAAACAGAAGTAAACGTAATCTGTTAACGAATCGTCGTGCATTGCTAGAAGTACATATAGACCACAAATCTACTGTTTTCGGAATAATTCGATCATGCGACCGATTTTTATTCATTTGACTTGTTTAGCTGTTTAGTACAAGTGATTTTTGTAATGGTTTGATTTTTTCTCATTTTACTCTTTCAATGTAAATCAAAATTTCTCTCACTTTCTGCGCGTTGACCTTGATTAAAGCATAAAATTTTTTAAAGACTCCGTAGCCGAGCGTAACAGTCACTAATACCAGGAAAAACATGTCAAAATAAACTTCAGCACTTTTTTCTTAACATGCATGATAATATAACACACAATCCGAAAATATGCATGGAACTGCAGATGTGAGCACAACATAAAATATAACTGTCAGTGCAGCACATCATTTTTTCCACTTTCAACCTCATTAATGAAAAGGATGTGCCTAATGGGACTCACCTTACTTTAGTAATTGCTTATGCATGTCATCATTCTCTTCACATTGCAGTGCGAACAGTCGAAAGTTGAGTGGATACGCCAACATTTTGTTAATTGCCCTGATGCACACTTTTGAGGCATCATGCAGTCCATTGCTGAGCTTTTTGGCTTCAAGATGTCTGTGCACCACACAGAGTACGGTACCTATACCAAACACTTTTTTCTTGAGCAGACTTGCAAATCTTCTGTACCAACCATCGCTGGAACACCATCAGTAGTCACCGCAGTAATATTGCTAAGAGAGATATTGTGCTTTTCAAAATACTGCTGCTCACTATGCATGATTATCTCACCTTTTGCATTAGCTGTGAAATAGTTTGCAAACAAAATTCATTAATAATGTCCTTTTGACTTCGACTGTAATACCTCAAGTAGGCCATGAGAAGATTGGAGGTGCCAAAAGTTGACTCATCACGTTGTAGAAATAATTTACTATTCCGAATCTCCAATATCAATCATTTGCCATTTCATCTATTCTGTTTTGAACTGTATTGTTACTTAACGGTAAATTTTTCGCAACAGAGTAAGAATCTTTTTTCGTAGCAGTTTCTATAGTTTTTTTAATGGCTGATATTATGATATTCTCACCGATAGAGTAAGCCTTTCCTAGTTTTGCTATAATGAGAGAGATGTATGAGGCTTTTAAGCCTCCTTCAGCATCAGCATTGGCTGATGCTCTGAAAAATGTCTCAATGTTTGGAAAACATCTAACTTTTAGCGTTTTGAAATAATCAAGGTCTTTGCTTTTCTTTTCAGAGTGAACCCTTTCAAGGTAGTTCTTCATCTTTGCAGGCATCATGGCATCGTTGCTGAAAGCGTTTTCACACAAATGATACAACCAGCATGTTATCATAGGTTATTAAAGTAATCAATCCGTATTTCAAGTATTCTCGAGAATATTGTCGGCATTTCTTCTTCGCAGCAACGGCAGTCATTATCCCTTTCACTGTCCAGGAGATTTTCCTAAGAATTACTAATACATCCAAAATGTTTCTGTGTGCTTAAAAAACATAGCTCTTGTGCATCATATGTGATGCACGGACGTCAAATAATATGTCCTGTGTATCATATGTGTTTTAACAGAGCTCATTACGGGTAATCATTTGAGTTAAAACCTGAATTTTAACTCACTATACGTCCCAGTTTTACATGGACGGTCCCGATTTTTGGGGTATGTTGCGTTGTCTAGGTTGGTTTATTAAAATGGTCGCGAATTGTTCGATCTTAATTTAACGAAAAACTATTTGTTGTTTATACTGTTAACGTGACGACAATTCTGACCGGAAACAATCAACAAAATAGTGTCAAAATATTTCTACAACGCAAATTAAATAAACGGCTTAACTCTTTCATAACCATTAAAAATGAATAAACACTTAATGGATTTCCTATTTGTATCAACGTTTTGTATCAAAAAAAAACTTATTTGCATACATTTTTGCGGTGCCAAGAAATGGTTGATTAGTTTGCACTTATCCGTAAGAATACAATCGCTTTTTACAAGTTTAGTAACAATTCTAAGTGCAAGATGATTAAAGTTATTCCATGTTTTTGCAGCAGCTTTGCAGAAATCAAATGAAACCAGGTTGTTTCAGCAACAATAAACTTTTGTTCTTAAAGGTTTTCATAAGTGTTAAAAATTTTTTTGGGAAAAATACCCCTTTGCTCGCTTCTCTTGCTTAAGGTCATTGCACGTAATCGAAAGTAATGAAATGTAGACCTGGGCCGTTACAAATGAATGATAAAGTGATTTTCAAGCTTATTTAAAATGGATAAAGCATTTTATCTTGGCTCCAACAATGGCCGCGAGTAGGCATAATCAAATTACTGTTTCATGGTCATTATTATTGTCGTCGCGGCTTTGCAAAACAAGGCTCGCTGTTCCCAAAACTCGCTAGCGAATAACCAAAAAGTGATTCAAACTTATTCCGACGCCTGTGCAGCTCAATTCACGTTTCTGGCAACTCGATAAAAATATTTGTCCGATTTAACGCACTACTTTCTTTGCAAGAAAAACTTTACACATCTCGCAAAAAATCTCTTAGGTGCATTATTTTAGCCTGAATCTTAAGCACTCTATTTTTATGCAGGACTTGACTATTGTATGCAGTATGCACATACGTGAAAACAGCCATCTTTCATAACCTAACAAAAGAAAAAATCCAAGTGGACGCTGTAAAAACGTCGACACTGATGGACATTTTCCCTACCTATATTTTTCAAACCTATTTTTGCTCTCTAGAAGATCAAGGAGGCAGCAGCCCTAGTCAGAGTTTTCTGTTTTTTCTTGTGATCTCCACCTCATCTGCTAATTGCACTGGTTTAATGCCAAGTCGTGACCAAACCAAAAATAGAGTCATTAACTCGCTACCTTTATTCCGTATGTCTTTTCTGTTAGTAACGCGATATTGAAAAATTCTTTCGACTATTTGTTCATCCCGCAGCAGCCACAACCTCAGCTACTACAACCACGATGCAAACAACGACGTTTCCTGATTTTGAAAACTGCACGGACTTAGAGTTCCAATGCTTAGATAGCTTATGTATACCGAAAAGAGCAATTTGCGATGGATATGATGACTGTAACAGCGGCGTGGATGAAATGAATTGTGCAAGTATGCAGCATGTAATCAGTGCATTTGTGTAGTTTATTTGCTGGATGCATAGAATCATGGCATGTAACATGTTAGATCCAACTTTTTTCGTTTCACGCGATAATGTTACATTAGGGTGTAACCATCCAACATGTCGGGGTGAGGAAAATTACCTTTATTTTGATGATGAGGATGTTTTGACTTTTGTAGAGTTTTGAAGCAATTAGGGTTATTAAGGAAATTTTAAAGATATTTGCTAAGACCAAGATTAAGTGATATTATTTATTTATAGAGCGCTTAGGAATTCAGTCAAAAATAAGGGCTTTTGTAAATCTTTTGGGGTTGGCAAAGTTTCCTTTTTGTCATTGACGAGGCTACGCCCTTGGTATTACTGATAAGCTAACCACATAAAGCTATTTTTCTAACCGTAAGAAATGCTTTGCTTTTGATCGCTAGATCATTAACGTGGTGCAAATGATATACTGCTAGCCAAACTTAGTAGCTTCAAAATTATCTCCTCTGCTGCGCTGACTAAAGTGATATCTTAGGCAAGACATACTAAATGTGCGATATAGGCTATATTGTAACAATCGATAATATATTGTGGAATGGTTAGTACGCGTGTTGTCTAAGATCGACTTGTAGCAATGTAGCTCAAATACTACAGCAGAATAACGAAGAAAATTTTGGAATGTTCGAAACTTATCACTTCTTGGAAAATTGCCAACACAATTTCAATCAATCAAACGATCAATCGTTTCATCTCGTAAATCTATTTTTTTTTGGCAATAATTAATTAATCAATGGGAAACATAAAGTGTAAATGTCGGTATCGGTTTTATTTCATTTTGTAAATCGGTAGCTTAGTCATAAAGAAATTGAATGATTGAACATTGATTGATGGTATGATTGTAAATCCAGTGAAAGAGCACATTGCTTCTTTACGATCTTCACAAATATGCCGAACCCCTACAGTGTTTTGATGACAATCCATAAAGTATGCAAAATTGGATTACAGCAAAATGAGAAAAGTGATGGCGAATGATAAATTTGCAGTGAAATGTTCAAAATCGTTAGACGTCTTCGGTGCTGTAATAGGTTGATATAAGTTCTCTTGCTTAAAAAAGCAATTTTGTATAAATAAAGTGACATAAAATATTCTTATAGCTCCCACTCCTACTCCAACAAGGTGCTTTTACCAGTCAGAATACTACGACGCAGGTATTTGTTTATTGTTTTTTGCTAGCGAATTTCTGATTAGTTAAGATGCTATTGCTCTGCCATGCGTGTTAATAATGATGAGTTTTACATGTATAAAGATCCAAAAATGCGATTTATTTCAGGCATTTTTTAATGCTAATTAGCAACTATATATCTCGTAAAATAAAAAGAAAACGAGTTTAGATGACATTTTTTTGAGTATATGCTTTATATTTTTTTATTGTTTTCTGTGTTTGCGTGTTTACAAATTTATTGTTTTGAAATATAAATTAACAAAAAACAAATAAAACAAAAACTAATATAATGCTCGTGTACACAAATACGCGCAGGAAAAAATTATATTAACTTTCAATGTTTCAGATACTTATATCATTTCCAACTTTTGTGAAGAGGTTGTGTGCTCAAAAACCGGAAGACTGTTAACATGGAGAAATAATCAGCCGATTTGCCAACCTCCTACTTCAAGTCCCACAACTCCAGGTATGTTGTAAAACAATGGTTCTTAACTTGATTTTTGTTGAATCCAAGGAGCTCAGTGTCTAAATCTCAAGAATATGACAGAGGTGCATTTGTGTGTGTGCTCGTCATAAGTAATGAATAACGAACAATTCACTGAATGCACAGAAGAAAGTTTTGCAGACTCCCAATATTTACATGCATAGTTAAAAACCACTGATTTAGAGGACTGCCATGCGAAAACAAAGCAATCCTATCATTTGAAATGTAACCATGCAGGAGTGCTGCCAAGGTTTTTCTTTTGAGTGATTAGAGATGACAAAGCCGGTAATGCCGAAACTTTTATCGGCAATATTCCAAAATAACTTCCGTTTTCCTATTGAAACCCCTTTGTTTTTGATCACGGATAATGCATGTATACTGATAAAACAAAATAGATAAGTCAAACTAGATTATTGAAGCTGAAGACCTTTTGAAGGGAAGGGGGAAGAGTCAAATTGCTATTTAAAGATGGGGGAAGTTTCGGACCCCATAGTTGAGCTCCAGGGTGTGACATTAAAAGCTATAAATGTCATTTTTAAGCTTTTTCTACTGTTACGTATTGACTAGATTCTAGCCATCAGGACAATAAAAATTCACGCAACTTGTATTGGTGGCGATCTTAATTTTTATGTAGAAAATAGACTGCGTTAAAATAAAAGAGGCTATAGACAGAGAAGCGATTTAAGACCTGAGCTATTTTATTATTAGTAACTGGCATAGGTGTAGTCATAATTTTCCAAAGTTCCAAAAAATTTATGAAGTTGTTTCAATGGCTTCTATGTCAAAGCGCTCTATCTTTAGTTATACCATGATTTAGGAAATATGTCCAACACTAAAATTTGTTTGGCCTCAGCTAGATCGCAATTATCGCTTCATAACAAAAAATTTAAAGTAAATGCCTTTGCATATAATTATGATTGACAAAAACATAATCACTGAATTTAGATAGGCGGGCAATCAATCTGAGGTTTTGTTTCTCGCTTTGCCAAATAATTTTTGTAGAGATGCTTTTACAAGAAAAATTTTATGGCAATTAAACACGATTTCCCCTTTACACAAGTCATCAACCTCGGCAAATAAATTTGTTTGAAGTGAACAAGTTTTTAAACTGACAAAAAAATCTGAGAAAATGTATGTATACAGCGTAATGGGAATTTTACGTGAAGCCAAGACGTTGTGTTAATTATCTAATCATTTGTACTTTAGCAAGTACTACAAGATCTCCAATAAGTATGGAAAAAAGAAACTGGATTAGAAAATTCCGATTGTGGAGAAGCGAAATTTTCACGACCTGGTTACCAGCCTTGATAAAATATGTCAATTTAACCCAAAGTAAGTAGTAAAGGGAAGTTGAATTAAGGAGTGAGTTTTGAAAACGTTGACGTGGCGGAATATAATATTTTAAAATGTCATCCGTCAGGCGATTTCTGCTGCAGTAGAAAACTCAAAAGTTGTATTTAAGAAGTACCCTTTTTTCACATAAAGCTAAAGCATAGCATTGGACATTGGGCAAACTGTCAAAGCCTTTATGATGTTCATCTCCAAAAAAAGATTTTTATGTTTGTTTAGAGGTCAAAGTTCTCGCTTTTGTGTGCTTCATTTTCAAAAAGAAAAGTCTTCATGTCTGTTTGGAGAGCAATAATGAGAAAATTCTCTTTTCCAAATAACTGATCCGCAAAAACATAAGTTTTCGAGATTGAATATTCGCTTGCAATTGCATTCCTGCTGAATTGCTGAACAGAATTTGGTAGAAGTTGCGACAAAAAGTTGCACGTGAAAAAGCGAAAAGTTTCAAAAAGCTGAATTATAAAATTTTTGCAAACATGTTAAAATATGGAATCATAAATTTTCAATACCAAGGAATGTGCCCTACCCTGCAAAAAAGTTTTCAATAGTAACAAAAAGCTTCCTTGGTAATTAAAAATTTTGGAAGCCTTTTTTGACTTGATGAAAATCGAGTTGTTTTTAGGCGTTTTGAGGATTACCCCTTGTCTCAGGAGCCAAACCACTTGAATAAAGGGGCTAAACTCCGATGCTTAATCATGCTTATAAATGTTAATTACTCATTAAGTTACTTAAAGTTATAGGGGTGTTATACGTGAATACATAAGCAAGGACAAGAAATCAAGCTCTTCCAAAGCTATTTGCATAGGCGATGAGTGAAATTTGATCAAACGTACAAAAACGTTGGTTGTGGGGCCAAATACATTCAGGGATCCTAAGCTTCATCATTTCTGCCATTTCATTAAACCGCTGCCAGCAACTGGTTCTGAAAATCTCAGTAAATGTTGGTTGTAGTTAAATTGACATTTTCACTGTTATGAGTAATCTCTAGCTGCATAAACTGAATAGCAAATCACGTTTTAGTATAGGCCTAACCGATCGGATAGTGATTGTTTTAATTTTCGAAAGCAAGTTTAGCGGATATAGGTTTTTGTATTGTAATATTGTACAGATTAAACAGCCTGCTTAGATGTTTATTTTGAGTTTGGAATTCAAGTTTGTAGGAGTAGAATTTTTCCAATGTACCAAGTCCTTGGTTTTACGCTTTGAAGCTGCCTAGCCTATATCGATATTTAACTTAGTCAACTATAAACAAGCAGGTTTGTAATAGAACCAAAATTTCCATGAGTTAAGTCCGTAAAATTTCAAAAACACTGCAATGGCCCTAAGTCGATACTTATAAGTGGATATTGGGAAGGCGTGCATTCTCTTATCATGTTTTCTCTTGGACGTTAAATACTACTATAAGTCCATACCTAAAGATGTTGCTGCTCAAACCCAAAGAAAAAAATTCTGTGTTGTACTCTTCTAGACTAAAAATTCAAAACAAATTTTTTAAAAGCACAAACTGATCATAAGTTTGATGAAAAATCTAGGCTAGAATTTGCAGTCTCAACGGCCATCCTGGTTTTTTGTTTATGCTGTGTTCAGTGGGTCCAATTGGTTCTTGCTATCGAGTTTGGAAATAAAACATCAAAATCCTACTAATCTTTGGCGTATTTACACGTTCTTTGTATGCGTTAGGTTAAGGGCATTGCAGTGCTTTTGAAATTTTACGGACTTAACTCATGGAAATTTTGGTTCTATTACAAACCTGCTTGTTTATAGTTGACTAAGTTAAATATCGATATAGGCTAGGCAGCTTCAAAGCGTAAAACCAAGGACTTGGTACATTGGAAAAATTCTACTCCTGCAAACTTGAATTCCAAACTCAAAATAAACATCTAAGCAGGCTGTTTAATCTGTACAATATTACAATACAAAAACCTATATCCGCTAAACTTGCTTTCGAAAATTAAAACAATCACTATCCGATCGGTTAGGCCTATACTAAAACGTGATTTGCTATTCAGTTTATGCAGCTAGAGATTACTCATAACAGTGAAAATAGTGATTTAATATTGCTTATAAATTAACCAAACCTACTTAGAATAAATTTTATTTGTACACGTCACCTAAAAATTCTAGCTTAGAACTTTCTCGAAGCCCAAAAAAACTTATTTGGAAAGCGATTTATTGCATTTAAACTTCTCCCTAGCACTGTTTTTTGTTGAAAAGCGCAACGCGTTGACAAATATATTTGGCTGCGCATAGCTACAAGAACTTGCCGCTAGGTGTGCTGGAAAAAGATCCATTGTTAGCATTTCTTTGTGTCATACATCTTTCGATTGTTTAAAACAGGGGTCGGCAATCTACGGCCCGCGGCTTTTCGTTGAATCGCTTGCATGACTCGACGCTTGAATTTTTCTTGCTCTGTTGTTTATTTGTGCTTATTTTTGGGAACATGTGTTTGAAGATGTTATTTCCAAGAACACCACAGCTTAGAAAATAATAATGAGGTTATTTCAAGAAACACTCCTGTTTTTGAATTGTGTGCTAATTTTTCCTTTGAAGTTTTTGTCTCACAATTTCATTGGTCATATTGAAGACCTCTCGAAAAAAAGGTCTTCTCCGTTGTTGCGAAATAAATGTACGTCAATTTAAACTCTGAAATCACGCAATTTCTAAAAAAGGTTGTTTGCTTACATCTAATATATACAACGTGATTCTGTCTGTACGTACGTACGTATGTGAGTATGTTTTAACTTCTTCAAAACTACTGAATGTAGAAAGATCAAACTTGACACAACTGATCTCCACCATGGTGAGTGTCAAAGGGTATTCCTGATGTCATGGTGACGTCATAATCAAAGATGATTCTTTTTTACTTTACATTTTTTACAGATAAAAATTTTTTGTGCTCAAACAAATGCTAGCCTTAAAGATATCACTTTACAAAATATTTCATTCTTTTGGGGTCGAAGATGACGTCACAATCAACGCTTGATTGTACAGTTTGTTGTCTCTATTTTTTCAAAAACTATAGGTCGTAGAAACGCAATTGAATGCATTTTTAAAACACATTATTAAGGTGATTTCAATAAACAAAACTCTACAACAATTAAAGCTGATCTGACAATGCAACAAGCAATCCTTTTTTTAGCATTTCAAGCTTTCTAAGCATGCTTTCTCTCTTTTTTGCTTGCACGCTTAAAACTCGCTCCAAGATGTAAAGCCGTTCTGCACGATTAACGTGGTCTTTTGCCTACAAAGACCATAACATGATGATTTTTTCAAAAATTGCAAAATTTTTACAAAATCAGTTTACCTTTAAAATGATTTGCGATCTGATTTCTCAACTGATTTTCAAACTTTATTCAACAATTTTAAGTATGTCCTTAGTATTTCATTTCATGCTAAAAAAGCTAAACTTCATCACCAGTAGTGTAACTTTCCCCTTACAAAAAGTGGTAAGCTGAGTAAAAACAGGTAACTTTAATACATAAGCGTTGTCATAGGGTACTAACCATTGGTGTTCGTGGTAAGCTTAGGAAACTTGCCTTATAGCAATGTCTGACTCTAACTACTTAAGGCTCAGGATTGGTTTATCAAAAATTGTTGGCCTTACATCATGTTCTATTTTTAGTTGAACAACTATCCTACTTGACCAAACCAACTTACAATTGTTAAATTTTGTTTGTTCGTTGGTGCATTTTAACTGCTTTTCCTCATAAGCATAGTTCCTTGGCATTATCTCTCGAAGTTTTTTATTAGATTTATCAAAAAATGAAATCACTTAACGTTTATGAAATGTAGTCTACCGTTTCAAAACACTCAAAATTTTGGTGCCTGCATTTCAAAAAATTGCAATTTCTACAAAAAGTAAATCATTTAGTACATATTGACTATTTTTTCTTGAATGCATGGCTCCTTTTCGTGCTATGGTCGAATTGGGCATACAGCGCAGCCAGAGAACTTGATGTCACCAATATAAATTTGAAAGGGACCCATCAAATCGTCGAATAGGCGTAACTATGCGTAGCTTATATCTTCAAATGTCAAAGCAATCACCATTTGGGCGCTGTCATACATTTTGAATATGTTTCACTTTTTTCCAACAACTTTAAAAAGCACATCATTCTTTCTTTTTGAGCTTGAATGATAATTTGGGACTTCATTCTTTCTTTTTGAGTAGGCTACCACCAGTCTTGATTAATAGACCAATATGATTACCACCACGTGTACAGGAACTATGGCCTGTATTTTTCACAACTTTTTGTTGCTGCTCTCAAAAATGTTTGTACCGCGAAGCCGGTGCAGCTGCCTTAATTGATACGTTCTGACTTGGCACGGGTGATGGCAACCCCTGCTGGGGTAAAATCGCACCATACTTGAGGGATACATTTTTTCTACTTAGTTTGATAATAGTCTTACAGAGCTACCGGGATCAAATCTAAAAATTTGGGGAAAACAAAGGACTCTTTTAACTTCGCTGAACACACTTAAGCAAGGAAAACGAATAAGCAACATAATGCGTAGCCAGCTGGGACTTGAGAAAGTTTTGAGGGGAAATCAAAAGAAAAAAACGTGACTGTGTCAAATTGTACCACATGGAAGATATTATTGGTATTTTTTTTTATAATAGCTTTATAGAATTACCGGGATCAAACCCACAACATTTCGGGAAAAGCAAGGACTGTTTTAACGTTGCTGGGCACACCAAGCAAAGCGATAAGAACATGCAACGCAATACATAGCCAACAAGGACTTGAGAAAGTTTAAGGGAAAATCAAAAGAAAAGAACCTCCCTGTGTGAAATCACACCACATAAAAGACATTTTGGTTATTTTGCTTCAAAATAGCTTAATCTCAGAAAGTTGTTCCCTTCTTCGAAATTAAGGAAAACGCCAGGCCCCCTTGGGTTCACGTAAACAATGAGCAGAGCATATAGACCTAAGGCATAGCCAGGATCTTGAAACGAGAAGTTCTATGAGGAAAAGGAACGCACCAAGTCGTGAAAATCTTATGTGCAGAAAAAACATAAACTTTTCGTTACTATTGGCTCAAGTGCCTGATGGGTGAAACAGACATGACTGGCTGAACCGACATTCTCAATCCCAAAACTAATGATGGGGATTCTGCCGAGCGACGCCGACATATACTATAAACCAAGAATTGTTTCTCTTGCTGGTTAGCTTCCTGTTAAGTTAACTATACCTATACTATAAAGCAACGTAATAACATCTCAAGTTTAAGAGAAAATCACCAAAAAACCATAAACCTAACAATTTGCACAGCTAAATTTTGAGAGAATATTTGTTTGAAAACAACTTGGCCTGATGAGCTCCCACTAGAATATGGTAAATAAATTTGGGCAAAGGCATAGACGCTTTTGTCGCTACGCTGGAAACAAGGCAAATAGGGCAGCCAAAGAACTTAATACGACAAATACAAATACGAAAGGGGCATCACTCAATTAAAAAATAGGCTTACCATTGAATAGTTTATTTCTGTAATTGTGAAAGCAACCACCATTTAGCCGCCACCAATATTTTTGACTGTGTTTCAATCCCTTCCCTCGAATTTATTAAAAATATTAATGGTAGTTTGTAGCAAGATTTTTTTGTGAGCGTTACCAGTCTAGATTAAGAGTATGAGATGATCATGATCTTTATTATGAGTACAATAATTATGGATGTGCATAAAAAGCAGAATTTTATCGTTTCTGTTTACACTAGTGCACGATGGGTGCAGCCGGCTAAACCGATATTTTTGACCCCGACGTTACTGATGGGGAGTCTACCGGGCGACGCCGGCAGAGCCGGCTAGTTGGCAATAAAAATCTTACGACGGAAAACATCGTCTTTGTAGTTAGTTGGACTTTTAGATTGGTCAACGATGCAGTAAATCAATATGACAGAATTTGCTTCCTAAAGCTATTTTGCAGCCAAAATTCTGTACTAGGCTTAAAATCAACGCTCTCCGCAATGTTCTAACACCGTAAAACGTTGAAGTAAACGAATTTGTCGGAAATAATTTATTTCATACGCCGCGTTCTTGCGGAACTTACTTTGGGTCCACGACCAAAAAAGGTTGCTGATCTCCGGCTTTGAAGCTTGTTGGATATATAGAAAACTTCTAAATTAAAGTTTTTGAATAGAAAGCATTCTTACAACTATTTTGACATCGAATGCAAAGCTATCTAAAACTAGGAACCTTTCTAGAATCCGGACCAGTTTTTCAAGTTTTGCATAGTTTGCTTATGACTGAATATGTCTTTTTATGATTTGGCCAAACTTCATCTTTCATCAATTATAATTCATGTTTATAACTGACAAAAATTTATGTAAAAATGTTGTTAATTTACTAAGCTGGCTTAAAAGTTTTCAATAGATCAAGTTTTTGCTATTTATGTTTGTTTGCAAGCTTACTACATTATTGTACATTTTTCGTCAGATTAATTCTTAGCTAATCTTGTTTTTATTGTCAAGTAATCATGCTTAAAAATCTAACCATCGTTCACAAACATGCCGAAAATAACATCAAATATTCATTACTTTATTTTGCGATTAACAACTTGAAATTAAATGTCACTTTGAGCGAGAGAGAGAAAGAAGAAGAAACAGAGAAAGGAAGGAGAAAATGTTTTTGTTTGCTTTTATGAATGAACAGATATAAAAACAAATAAATAAAATAAATATACCGAAGCAAAATTAAAAACTCCCGCCAAGGAGCTTCCAAGAGTCGCTAGTTTGACAGTTTAATCAAAACACTTTATTGTGAGCGCAATCTGTACAGCACTTTGGCCTACTTGATAAATTTATTATTTGTTCTGGAATCCTAGTTGACAAGGGTGGTCCTCCATTTTGTAAGTAACTATTACCCAAATCATCTTTTAAGTGATAGTGATAGTTTTGAAGTTTGAGATAATGATGCGTAGGTCTGGTAGTTGCTGCCAATAATTCGAATTCAAACCAATAAAATATAAAATATTACGCGAGAACCGTGCCAAGAAAAAAACCTTTAAACATGAATGTCAATTAAAATGGCATAATTATAAACAAACGCAAATCTTCTTCTTCTTTTTCTTTCGGCTTATTCCCGATTAGGGGTCGCCACAGCAGATATCTGCATTTTTATGACATGGCATTTGTTTTACGGTCGGATGCCCTTCCTGCTACCAACCGTCTCTTCAGAGGGAAAACTGGGCCACCTGTCTTCCACATAAAGGCGGGGGCGTCCCGTTAAGTGTCTTGCCCAAGGACACAACAAGCGAACTTGCCGGCTTGTTCTCCACAAACTCCACTAAATGCTGAGCGACAAGCAGGGAAGCTGTGAATTTCATTTTTTTAATACATCTTAATTTGATTCCTGGACAGCAAAGTCGGTTTTGTACATGTAAAGTATCAACATGGGTTAGAAAATAGACTGATAAATCTACTACCGACTTGACGCAATGGCGTAGTGGTCAGAGCGTCTGCTTCGCAGTCGATAGACCTGAGTTCAATCCACTTGTCGAGTCATACCAAAAGACTTTAAAAAATGGTATCCACAGCTTTCCTGCTTTTTTAGGGGAGGCTGTGGAGAACAAGCCGGCAAGTTCGCTTGTTGTGTCCTTGGGCAAGGCACTTAACGGGGCGCCTTCGCCTTTATGTGGAAGACGGGTAGTCCAGACACATCACAAATGACAACTCCCAAGCGAGTGCGGACATTCCGTCCAAAATATAGCGATACAATTCGCTTTCTCGTGAATGCAGGATAAATATGGCAAGTAAATAAAATTAAAAAAAATACAAATCTTGTTTCATGATTGAGCATCGATTTAAATTTTTTGAATCTAAATATTCAACGCAATGCTGTTTGTCTGTGTTAACTTCACAGAAACCGCTGGGCGTACAAATATGCAACTTGGCATGATTGATTACCACTTCTGGATAAGCGTTATTGTGGGTTCGTGGCGCCATGATGACGTTACCATTAAAGGTAGCTTTTCAAATTTGCATCTTTTGACGGAGAAAGATGATTTTTTGCTCAAACAAAAACCAGCATCCGACCAACAGCGTGCAACAATTCTACTTTTTAGGGGTAAGATTGCGTCATAATTAACGATTCAATGTAGACTTTTGTTTCCTTTTCTCAAGTAATAAAGATAGTAGAAACGGGGTTGGAAATTTTTTTGAGAGATTTCATTACGCTGCTGTTGGAAAAATATATTTTACAGCGATTTGAGTTTCATTAGCGACGAAGCAAGCGATTGTCTTTTAAGCATTATTTGAGGATCTCCTTTTTAATTGAATGCTTTAAATACAAGAACCGTTTTCTCATAATGCTTAGTGTCGTCATAATGTTGTCTGATGCCATTTCAACAAAAAAAGCTTTTCCTGTTGTTGCCATAAAGTAAACTGTTATATTGAAAGCAAACAAAACCGTCTGGGTCTATTGCAAGTAGCCTACATGTATACTGGCGGTTAAAACAAAATGACAAGCTCCTAAGCTTAGTATGCAAATCTGGTTTTTCAAAAATGCAATTGCATGTATGAAAATTATAATACCGAACTTAAGCTATAAGCTTTTGCAATTACTATGCTGCAAGTGCTAGACTTGTGATTACTTTTCCTGATTTTGCAAATCGGGGAGGATTTTGACCTTACTGATTTAGAAATAATGGTATGGTCCTTTCGTCACTCCTTATTGTGCGCATGCCGTTACAACAAACCATTAGTGCAGCCAAAGACTTGAGATTACAAACGCCATTACCAAATGTCGTAAGTGGGCTTACCAGTTAATAGCTTATTTCTGAGAACATATCTATCACTATGGCGCTAATTAAAACTTCTAATTTGTGTCATCCGCCCCTGTACTTTGAGAATAAAAGGACATTGCCTTTTTGGAAAAAAAAAACGCTGTTGATTTAAGAATAAGAGAGGTCGGGATTAAAGGGCAGTTTGTGCGTCACCCACAACTTTGAATTTGTACTCACTTATAGTACTTCAAACATGAATAGGCCTAAAGGAATATTTGTGAAGTAATCGGAAGTTTGTAAATAAGACCAGACTTTATCTATAAGTAGAAAGGTTGGGATTTGGGAAGTAGTTGCTCGTAATGATATCCGGAGTTTGAAAAGAAATCAAAATAAAATATGCCAATAAATGTATAAAATAGCACCTATATGGAGCAGTTTTGCTCGACAATAGCTTAAAAAGGCTTACTGAGATCGGGCGCAAAACATTTCGGAATTTTATTTTCTCGTTGTGCCGGCATGGCTTCTTTTCTCATTATGCCGGAACCTGGGCAAGTAGGTGCAGCTAAGAAAACTTGATGTCACAAATGCTATTACGTAAAAGATATGCACCACGTCGAGAAATAGGTCTGCCACTAAATAGTTTACTGTAATTCTGTAATTGTCAAAATATGAAATTCAATTTAGGCGCACCAATTAACATTTTGTCGACCACCACAAATTTTTCGTGCAAAGAATTGACAAACGCTTATGAAATAACAGAATATTTGTCAGTTAAGCAGTTTTGATTAAAGTGTAAGACAATCACCATTAAGGGTACAGGGACTAAGGCCCCCATATACCACAAATGTTGATTTTCGTTCTCACCCATTTAAATTTTTTTTAATCTCTTCGTATCTTTGTACTGATATACAGATGGGCCAAGCCCCACACCCATTGTCTTAAGCAAAAATGTTTCTTGAGTTTCAAATCGCTAAATGATCGCTCATTTGTAGCTTTTGTGACAGAAATCGTTGCGAGTATCTCCAGTAATTTTGATATCAGCTGGTAAGAAATCTTTTGCAAGGCTGCAGCCACAGCATTAATGACACGACTTGGACGGTTGTTAGACGTTGGACTTAACCAGTGACAGTTCAACGTAGCATCTCGGCCTCTAGGCCATCAAAACCAATTGATAAAATTCTCAAAAATATCGGCCAATTAGCTTCCGCGAAAAAATCGCATTCTGATGCTATGCAGTAAGCTGCCAACAACAGATTTAAAACGCAGCAATTTGCAGTGTTGGAAAAAAATTGCTTCAAGTTGTTAAACGGTAGTATCGATAAAAGGAAAACACTGCGCAATGTGTGTTATTGCTCCAGTGTGGTGACAGGAGAGTTTGAATAATTTTTTTTCCTGGCTGTGATACATAGCGTTTGAATAATGCCATATCTACTGCTAACTTTCGCAAAAATCTTTATAAGCATAGTATATTATATTATTATATATTTTATAGAATAGCTAGAGGCTTTAAATAAAGCATAGCTTAGACCTTCCCACTAGGTCCACTGCAGTGGATGGTTTGTCTGCAGTGGATTTAATATAGACCCCATAGGTGTGACGGCCTAAGTTAGGCTTTATTTAAAGTCTTTAGCTACTTGTTGGTCACCAACTGCTCTCAAGAGACCTGGTAGATCGAAACAGTGTCACTGTCTGCAGTTTGCTCAAAGTACATCGCTGGCCTCTTGTACTACTTTAAGAGCTTGTGATCATTGGGCTGTGACAGCACTATTCTTTCAGGAGTTATTAGACTTAGCGCACCTGCGACAATCGCCGCTCACTCAGGAGTGATACAGCTTCGCAGAGTATCGACAGACCATTCACTGCAGTTGCATCGCTGGACTTTTATATTACTCTAGATTAATTTTCTTACCAAATTATAGCCTAACTCATACTATCTACAGTTCAAATCAGTGCTCACCAAATTAAGCCTCCACCATGCATGGCAGACGTAGCCTACATCCATAACATATTTAGTTATTCAAGAAGAATAAACTCAAAGCAATGCATTAAATTCCTTACCACAAAGGTTTAAAGTAGTTACCCTCTTTCAAATTACGGTGGCCCATGCCGCTAGATAAGTTAGCCCCTTCTTTCTATTTTCGCAGTCATATCATAAGCATGATCTGGATCCAATTATTCACAATTATGATGTTGTCGGGAGCATTGAGAGGCTGATCAAAGCTCGCAACCACACTTTGGAGGCTGTCATTGAGTGGTTTTTGTGCCCTCATATTTTTTTTTAATTTCTAAAAATCAGTAGTTTTGCTCCTCAATCAGAGATAGAGTCGGTCGGGGTTTTGATGGTCCGACCCGACTGGCAAAAATTAAATTTATCTGTCGGTTGACTCGCCAGCTGATTGTTTTATAACAGTTTTTGTTATTTTTGTAATATTTCTAGTGAGGTCCTTATTAGCCTAGTATGACTTTCAAAATTCAAGCTTATAAAGCAATCTCAATCCATAGATACTCGTAAAACGTTATAACACAGTGATCTTGTTTCTAAAAAGGACTTTTTGCCAATATAATTTCGAATAGTTTATGAAAATCTTTACGGTAAATGCAGCTACGGAAAATTGTGCGCGTTTGTCATATCGCTTTAGCATTCCAACTGCATACTTGCCAGTAGCAATACAAATTTTGAAAACAGTCGCTACATTTCGCAACTTAATTGGTCTATCGTTTCCATGTTTGGTAGTCCAATTACTAGAGTGCATGCAGTTTTGTTCTGCAGCTTAGCTGTATTTGAATGGCAACCTTGACAATCTACATTCAGTGATTCAACAGAATACTGTACGAGCCAATAGTTGTGTATAGTACAAATTACACTTCGAGTATGCCGAATGCCAAACGCTATTTCGTCCAAGTAAAAATGTTTTCGTAGCCAACGTTCATTATTTTGAAAAATTGTGCTCTCTATCCAAAAAAACTGAAAAGACGTCGAAGGAGATCTTTACTGAATATGGGATTTTCCACCAGTTTTTTGGCCGGTCAAGAATCTTGATCTAACGGACTGGTAACCCGACCCGACCAGAAACCGGTGCCGGACAACCCGACCGGTTTCCATTGCTCAAGTTGAACACCTGTTGCTTGGAAACAAACTTGTACAAGAGCGATTGTTTTGCCTCACATAATCTTTTTTAAATGTTTTTGCAAATCTGCTATTGAAATTCTTGTTTTTGCTCTTTCTCGACTTGAAGACTTTTAATCATTTGTTTTTTGTTGACTAATTTTTGATATCGAATTTCGTGCTCTTTGCTTTTAGATAGGTGGACATCAGCAAATCCCCGGGTCGGACCCTTCGGACCCTCCTGCCAAAGTTACCAAATATTTTGTCATAGCGAAAAGCTCTCGCTTGCAATAAGCATTATTTGCTGACAGACTATTTACTTGATAAATTTAACTCGTTCAAAACATTTGCCATTGGGGCAAAATTTTTACAAAATTCAGTGCGCTTCAAAAGAATTTTGCTTTGTAGCATAGATCGTTAATATTGCTCCTTTCGCACTGATGGAAAGTTAAAAACGTAAGTTTTTGTCAATGTACCCACAAACCAGCTCGCCTTATAATGGTCAAGATGCCGGAGGCAAATATAGAGCCATTGTCTACTACACCCATACAACAGCTTTGAATTTAAAAAAGTACTTGATTAAGTAATAACATACTTTCAGGCTAAGGGCTAAGCGTTTTTATTAAGGGGCACTTATTTAGAAAAAAAAAGGCCATTGTAATACCATATTTTTAAATGCCGGAAAATTTGAGCTTGAAATAGTGAGTAGCATTACGCAAAATTTGATTTAAAAAGCAAGTAGCATTAGCTTCACAATTATTTGAGCAAGCAGTGGTGGTGCCGCTGCTGTTGAAGTAGCCGACGCCCACCGCTGCTTCTTACACAATGCTAAATGAGCTGTACAGTGCAATTAAATATACGTTCCAACCACAATTTTCAGCGCTATGTTGGCTTCAGCGTAAATTATTACGTTTTTACGACAAACAACATAAAAAAAAGCTATTTAAACTGTGCCGAATCATCAGCAATGCCACAATATCGCGTAGTGTAGGAGTCAAAGCAGAAACAAACACAATAATACTTATGATATTGCATAATTTGGACGATATTCTTGTACACCAGGCATTGTGGAAACTGTAAGAAATATTGCTGCTTTTCTGGTGTAAAAAAAACTTTCTGCTGATGCTTGGCATATTTGCCAAGCAAAACGTTAATAAAAGAGCATTTTTATGTTGCGTGTTCCATACACCGGAAGAGCAACAACATTCCTCACACCTTTGATATTACAAAGCGCGCGATTCTATCTGTACGCATGTAGACTACGTCCGCTTTAACTTCTGCAAAACTACTTGGCATACAAACATCAAACTTGGCATGATTGATCACCTCGCCAGATTAGTGTTACAAGAAGATTCGTGACGTCATGATGACGTCGTAACTAAAGATACTTTTTGAACTTTTATTTGTTGACAGAGGAAAGCCACTTTTTGCTTAAATAAAAGCCAGCACCCAACTTACCAACTTGCAACATATTACTCTTTGGGAGTGTTTCCACAACTTATTTTGCTTATTATGAAATTACGCTCAAATGTACTTCATAAATTGTAAGAATAAAGCTTTGTGAAATCATTGGCTGTTTCAATTGTGAGCAAGTCCACTTGCTTGCTACGCCTATGCTGGAAACAGGGCAAGCAAGACGTAGCCAGGGAATCCAAAAACTTGGGGAGAAAAATAGCGGCTATGCTTCACCGACATCGTAGTTTTTAATCGGTTTCCTATAAATAAACGGTACTTTTGATTTTGGATCGAAAACTGGCTACGTCAACCACACACAAAATCTTTATTACTGTTTTCACTTTTCACAACTACCCATTGGATGAAACCGACACAACCGTTTGAACCGATGCTCCTAATCTCGACATTACTGATGGAGGCTTTGCTATTGTAATTACTCAACTGTGAGTGCTTTACTTGGGCTCAATATCCTCTTTCCTAGCTGCATTTATGCCCAGATGAAGCAACATGCCCGCAGCCAGAGGCTTTAGGTCATGCTAATGTTGTGCGCCAGGAGTTATGAAAAAGTGGTAAGCATTGGGCCTAATATTTATTAGGTTATTCCTGAAAATACGTGTCAATCATTAAGGTGCCCTTCCACAACTTTGATATGGTTTCACGCACTTGATGATTTGAACGAATCAAAAATAAATTTAAGGACGCCTCAGCTTAAAACAAGGCAAATAAGACGTCACGAGGGACTCGAAAAACGTTGAGAGAAATATAGCGGCCATGTACAATCCCCATAATATTTTGTTTTCTCGATTGCGTTTCAAAAAACGGTAGTTTTGTTTCGGAACGAGATATGGTTATATAAAAAATGGCTGTGTCAAAAATGCATTGCTTTCCACAACTAACCATTGGGTAAAATCTTCTGCGCCGTCTTAGCAAATATTCTTAACCATAACATAAGATGTATTGATCACCGCAATTCTACAGCTATCAGAACAATTTACATGGTTTCTGCTATTTCCGCCACCCGTGGATAAACCGATATTTACTTGAATGGTACTCTGTGCAAATACTGTGTTCTGTTCTCTCAGCTAGTACATTGAGGTGTCATGGATGTGTTTATCGCGACCCCTTTTGTTAAATACTATGACTTCAATGAACGCGCTACTGGCCCGTTAGCTACAGGCAGTCGATATGAACATGATGGTAGTCTGAGATCATCAACCCGTTGATGAAGGCTTCACGAGGTCTCCGGGATGGTACAGATTGTGTGTTCTCACAAAATGTCATCCATTAAGTAAAAACCTTGGCAGGAACGTGGTATAGACTTGACTATATCTTGGCAATGCGCACGCCAGGTCCAACCATCGAATGCAAGAGACTCCTTTGAGGAGTACTATTGCCCCACCATCTTTTTCCCGTACGCGAATTTCTTGATCCAGTCTTTTAGAAGTCGCTTTTGCAAAAGTAACACGAAATATTGTCACATCTTTGCGCTGCATCCGAGAGAAATACAGCAAACAAAAAGAAATGAATTCAAGCGTATTGTTTTACCTGTCAAGGAAATATTTATAGACTCGTAGAAGAAACTCTTGCAAAATATGATGTGCAGAAGCATAATTCACTGGATGGTAACTTTCTGGGAATGATCAAGCTTGTAAAGCAAACCACTCTGCTCCCTATTGTCGCAAGGCCAACCTTATCACACTACCTCTGCCTGCAAAATCATGTACAGTGGCAAGATCCTTCAGCACACTGCTCAAAGTCAACGATGAGTGATCTGTATGCTAAATGTTCACCACGAAAAAGTGAACAACCAAAAGTTTGAGCAAATGAACATGGTCACAGATATCGATAATTTTGGAAGAAATCCCCAACGGCTCCAATTCCTGTTCCAACAGTAAAAATCTGCCCTAAGTAAATGAATGTGATTGTTAAAATCTTAGACTTTCCAGAAGGGCAAATTTCCCGCCCTCACTTGCCCCCATGAGGACGCCCACGGTCTTAATTAATAGATTGAGGTGATTACCATCAGTAAGGGTAGAGGAACTCTGGCTTCCGTTCAAAACGACTGTCGGTTTTTGCTCTTACAAATCTTTTCCCGGTGAAGCCGGCGCAGATATTTGAACCAATATTTTTTAACTTGGCAGCAGCTTGGCACAGCTATCCCTGCCGGGTGAAAATCGCAACATATTTTGGAAAAGCTTTCCAGCTATTTTGTTTGATAATAGCTCCATAGAGCAGGGTTTTCCAAACTTTTTACTTTATGGATCCTTTTTTGCGAGTCTGCTTTTTTGCGGCCCCCAATTACATGTGACATTACTTTTGTCATCCGACTCCCTTACAACAATAATAGTTAAAATACGTATACAATTTATTTCTCAAAGTGATGGATGGGCTTGCTTCACTTTACAAAATTCATCAATTCTCGGGGCTATTTGTGGCAAGCAAACCGGTAGGTCTGACTCTACATTCAGCCTGGAACTATATTTTCTCTTCGTATTAGTAGGTGCTAAAAATACCTTCTCACACATAAAAATAGTGGCAAAAGGCAATAAAATTGTAACTGCCTTTTGGTAAAGCAGTGGTGTTTGTCTGCAACACTTATCCAGAAAGATCCGATAGCTTTTTGATTAAACCCAATCAGCAATTTTCAATCCGATGATAATTCTGCTATTTCTTCTTCTTTTCGTCCTGAAAGTTTGGCTTTTTCTACAGCCAAAGGATTTAAAACCCAATGAAAATTTTCTTACGTCTTTCACAAAATATCTTCTAAAATGTTCGGATATCACTTCCAAGTGATTTGAATGTTAGGCAAAATTAAGATTTTGTTGATTAATGGCTTGTTGCAATGTAATCACTAAGAACCGGAAACATATCCAGTACATTGTCATTAATTCTATTTTTCCAAATTTGGAGTTTCTTTGTAAATGATTACGATTTTGTTTTGGCTGGTTTAAGTGTTCGTGTCTCTCCCCTGAAGCGATAAGTTTAGTCCGTTAAGAAGATTAAAAATATCAGCCAGGTATGCGAGTTTTCCAAGCCAAAAGTCATCGGAAACTAATGAAGCAAAGTTCGTATTTTGTGCTTGCAAAAAAGTAACACCTCGTCTCGCAGTTCGAACAGGCGTTCTGCAACTTTTCCGCGGGAAAGCCATCAAAATTCTGTATGCTGCAAAAAATTCGAGTGCTCTGATCCTAGTTTATTGCAAAGTTGTAAAAACAATCGAGACTGAAGTGACCGAGTTTTGATTAAATTAACAACTTCCACGCATAAAGACAAGACTTCCGACATTGATTGTCCGCAATGTCTTGCAGCAAGATCTTCGCGATGTATCGTGCAATGTGTTTGTATAATGTTTGGTACTAATTCCCTAACACGAGCTACAACCCCTGAGTACTTGCTTGTCATTGAAGCTGCCCCGTCGGTACAAATGGCCACACACCTATTCCATGACAATTTTGACTGAGAACGAAAATCACAAAGCACGTTGACAACATCTAAACCGGTAGCTCCGCCTAGCATTTGATGGCTAAAAAAAATCTATCATTTTGCCATTCCAACAATAGTTTGATTCGCTAGAAATGTCTTTAGTTTCATCAAGTTGGATTGCAAAATAAGTTTTAGTTGATCTTTCAAGCAGTTGTGATCTAATGTCGTGGAAAATGTCACCTATTTTTCTAGAAATAGTGTTAATCGACAATGAAATTTCTTTTAGGGGTTCGCGGGCTCCGGTTTGGGAAACTCAACGATAGAGCTACCGAGGTCACAGCTAACAATTTAGGAAAAAGGCAAGTTTCTTTCAACTCATCTGGTTGTGCCTAAGCAGGGGACAGGCCACATTAAGCCATAGCCCGCAGACTTGAAAAAGTTTTAATGGAAATGAAAAATAACAAAACTGTTGTGTAAAATTGTATTTTCAGGAAAATATTTCTGCTATTTTTTCTTGGTAAGAGCTTAATCGGCCAAACGAAATCAAAGTTAACAACTAAGAAAGAGGCAAGGCCTCCAAAGTAAATAGAGCACATAGATCTCAGGCGTAGCCAGGAACTTGAAGTCCCAAATTTGATCAAAAAAAGAAGTGCAACAAGTTGTGAAAAAGCCTACAACTTAATATCCAGCATTTGCATTTTTGAAAACAAAGGTTACTTTTTGCTCCTCTAACCCATATTTAACTTCAATTGTTAACTTGAAATTTTTTGCATGAGTTTTTTTGCGCAGCTGAATCTCCTACTACGAGCCCTTGTCACGTCTGGCCTCAACCATCTTGCGCTAATCTTGAGTGCATTGTTGATACTGAAAACTGCGTTTATTGTTACTGCAAAGTTAGATTAACTGGTGAGTAAACTATTGAGTAACAACAATAATTGATCATAAAACTTCATTTTATGGAATCAAGTTACTATGAAGTTTGAATTTGCCTGCAAATAGCAAGGGTTAGAAAGTTTTCAATATCCACCGGGGTATGTACGATAATTCCTTCACCTTTTGCGCTTGAAACAACGTTAAGATGACGTCACATTGTGAAAAAAATCTAATTTTGTCACTTCTCCAATACAATTTTCCCCCTATTGCCAATATAAATTGCTTTCTGACAACGCGTTTGGTCATGAAATATCATGAAAAATACCACTACAACTAATCTTTGTCATCAGGATGAGTTAAACAGGCTGTCGAAGTAGGTCTATTATGAATATAGAGTCCCCATTCAACTTTAAATCTTGCAGATAGTGAAAGCGATCTACTGGATGTCTGGAGCAGAGATTTTTCATTCTGGTCGATCATTCTTGAACCAACGTGGAAAAGAGTGTTTATGAATTATGAAAATAGAACTGGGGGCTAAAATTACCAAATTTTGACCGACTTTTAAGTTAATTTTTTTGTCCATTTTTTTCTTTGTGTTTGTATTACGAATAAAAAAATAGATTTTCATGTGAAAATGATATTAATGAAGATAGTCGATGTACTAGTATTACTTTTGATTTTTTGGTAGTTTTGCAAAATTTACGTACGATGCGCAACATTTAGTTTAGAAATAGGCTTATCACTGGATATCACGCTGTTCTTTACGTCAAAACATTTGTGTTCCCTAGAGATCAAGTAATTTGTAATCTGTGTGACAGCGCACAGCATTAGCAAAGATAATAGATCTGAAAAAGTGGTTTAGCTAGGCTGCGATTTGCGAGTCATTCCACTGTCTTCAACTGAGAAATTAATAGAAGAAGACTGCAGAGATTAGGCCCAAGGGTCAATTAGGAGGTGAGAAGTTGATTCACAGTTTCAAACCCCTTCCGAACAGTAAAACATCGGGCTTTTGCTTTTTCTGAAAACAATTTCTAAATAAGCAATGCTTAGGTCTACTGATTATTTACAATGGTAAGAAGAATTGATGGGATTTGTGGATGGGATAAGCAACGCTACGAGCTGTATCCCAAATATGTGGTAAAATAAATAATTACGATCGAGAGAAAGCGAACAATAACAGCTTTCTGCGTTGTTGTGGATAACTAATTGAGAGCAGCCAAGCGTGAATTTAACAGCTAGTAATCGATGTGAGCTGCCACTCGATAGGAATGACAATGATAAGAATACCGGTAACAGGAGAACCATTTCAAGCTTTGTTATTGCTGTAAAAAGCGTTTCGTGAGGTGAAAAATATTACGGGATTCAGATATTTACCAGCTTTGAAAACTTTACTCCATAATTACGCAGAGTAGCTCACGCTGTAGTCTATCAGAACCAGAACTTGACCCAACGACCTTTGAAGACTTTTACAAAGGTTGTGATTATTTGGTAGCCTAGATGTTTGTGAATTTGGTTTGAACTAGTGGCTCTAATCTCAAATGCAGAAAATTGTCCAAAAAAAGAGGCTAAGGTTTTCGTTGAAAAGTAGAGAATTGGGTTTTGCTTGCTTTGGGGGCTAAATTATAAAAAACGTTGAATCATCAGGTCCTGGAAAGGTTAGCTGCTATGTGAAGGCTGAGAGTGATCAGCGTTTGGCCACATTCTTCCAAACAAGACTCTGTCCTGCCCCCTACCTGATGATGAGGTTTCTCAATATGCCAAGTTTTAAGATTTTTGGACGGGATCGCCGCATACCGTTATACTCTTAAGTTCTTAACCAGGATGGTAGTGGTAAAACATTAAGCATGTGAACGCTTCAAACAATTAATTTTTCGAAGTGTTTTGAATTTAACCTTCAATCCACTCCGCTGTTCTACGGATGCATAGACATTGACTGTCAGCATTCAACCTGATTCATTTAAGTGAATTGGCACAGCGTCACTTTACAGTGCTCTTCCATAACTTTCGCAAGCAGAAGCTACGATAACAATGTTAATGTTAAGTTGATTTTAAATCGGTGTTGTTTTTTTCTGTCAGCTGAGCATAGCTATATGACTAATGCATACGTTAGCCGACTGCCTGCTTTGGTGTACAAGCTGAATATTTTATTGCTTTATGGAGATGGTGTGGCCAGATTACAAAGCTTTTTAGAAAGATCTATTATCAGAATAGCATAGAAACGCGTTCCCAGGTTAGAAAAAAAGTATGGGACTGCATTCCCATGCGTTCCCATCCTACTACACCCTTGCTCCCAATACTCTACTTTAGGCAGCCTACAGTTTTACCTCAAAAAATTATATCAGCACAATACGATCGTAGCTTATCGATTAGTTCAGAATTACGAAATGTTCCATAACAGCCAGGCAAAACAGCTGTTTCAAAAATGCCGACTGCATAACGCAACTTGTTGTTTCGTTGCAGTTATGACATACTCAAGAGTGTTATTCACTATAGTTGCTTCAGTCAATACAGACCAGTGCCGGTTGAGTCAAATGTTTTTCCTTCCATTGTTTAGCTTAGGTTTGGTGTGTCAAAGCCTATGTTGCAAGCAATGGCTTGCAAAGTGTACTATAAAACAGTACTTCTTAATCGCCGTCTTCCGACACATCAGTGTGTTGCGCGATCCTTCTAGATGTGTAACAAAATATTCTAAAGAATTTTTACTGTTCTGCTGTAGTTTACAGGTGCCATACTTCAGTTAAAGTGACATCATTTACTTCAAATTAGCTTGTGAATACTTTACTGTATATTCTGTCATAATTTGGGAAGATGTAACTTTCAGAATTCATAAAACGATACTATATAGCAGCACTAAACCACTTTTCCCTTTAGATAATTTGTTTACATATTCACACACACTCTAAGATGATGAAGCGTTGAAACCTTCAATCAAAAAGATTTTTGTAAAATTAATGAAATCAACCACACAAGGTATAATCATTTACAAAGACAAAGTAATCTAGAAAATTGATGGCGTAGCTATGGGTTCACTGTTGTGTCCCACAATGGCCAATTTTTTCCTGGCAGACCTTGTAACTCGACTTCTTTAACATACTTTAATTATATTACAAATATGACATTTGCGCTGTATTTGTTAAGGAAAGTGCCTGAATTTCTTAATTTATTAAACTCCCAGCATAAAAACATAAAGTTTACAACGAAAAAATCGTGTGGTACACTTCCATTTTTGGATATAGAACTAAAAATTAAAGACGATAATTTTGATTCATGGATTTGGAAAAAATCAACCAACACTGGTGCTTTTGTCAACTTTAAGGCAATTTGTCCTTTAAAATGAAAACTAGAATCGGCTTTCTCAATGTTAAATCGAGCGAAAACAATTTGTTTCAATGAAAAGCTTTTTTGCACTGAAACAAAAAAGTTGAGATTTTTGTTTTGTGACAACGTTTATCCTAACTGTTTTTTTGATAAAGTTTCGAGTAAGTTTCACCACCCCATACCACTCAAAATGACGATGTACCTGCGAGTGAAAAAGTCATCTTGTTTGATGTATTTTACATGGGAAAACTTTTTATGCATTTTATAAAAACATATCTGGGCTGATTTTAAAAGTGTTAGAAGTTAAAGTTATCCCCATTTATAGAACATTTAAAGTTGGGATTATTTTAAATTATGGTTTAAAGATTCACACCGACATAAATCACAAACATTATATTGAAAACAATCTACAGTGTATTGCAAACAATGTACCCAACGCAACTGCATGTATTTTAAATTAAAATCTCTCGCTCCTTTACCTTTGGTGTCTAATGTCGTATATCGATTTACATGCCAGCGTGATGCCGTATGCTATCCAGACATGGTCACCACGGCAAAAGAGCATTTAAACCTAACAACAGAAATAGTGTCATTAAGGATCATTTAGCCTGCAACAGAGTGAATCTTGTTCTAAAAACCGAAATTAATTTGTACTCGTCATTTACGGTTTTAGAGAACAGTTTATCTGAATGTAGCGCAAAAATTCATGAAGTTCTGTTAATTAAACAAAATAAACCACTCCTGAATAAAAAGCTATATGGGAATGGATGTCGCTTTTTGCTAAAAATATTTTAATTTAGTTGTCTTATTCGGTCACAATCTATTGTATTTGCCGCTATTTTGTTAAGCTAGTTGTCATCATGTAGTCGTTCCTTTGTCATCATTTGTCTTAGTCGTCACAATCCGTAGTATTTGGTTACCGGTATATGCTGCTGTGACCTGAAATTTCTATTTATAATCTGACTTGCTGAGGTAGTGGAAGGTCTTAGCCTATATTAATGTTTTGAAGTTTTAGTTCCATATCATAATTAGATTCTAATTTGATGTAAGCCGAAAACGTTCAGCTTAGCGTGTACGTAAATATGTAAATAAATCATCAAAAATGAAAAGTGATTTAGCGTTGCTATGTAGTATCGCTTTATGGATTATATTTTGTTAATTTGGCACATCAAAAATTAGAATGGATTTGTTTGCTTGTCGAATTTTCAAATTTATTTTGTTTTTAAAAATGAATACAGATGGTGAAGGTGGATTTACAGCAATAATTAACGAGGCGTATTCTTGCTTTCTTTTATTCTCTTTGCGCACGCTTTAAATCTATATTAACGCAATTCTTTTTGTGTGTTTCAAGTCCTTCGAAACTACTGGACATACAATCATCAAACTCGGCACGATTGATCAGTTCCATATAAGGGTTTATGACGTCATTATCAAAGATAATTTTTTTTAATTTTCATTTCTTGACGGAGGACAACCACCTCTTGTGCAAACGAAAGCCAGCAGTCAACTTACAAAAAAATTTCATCTGTTTGGAATCGAAAATAAAGTCAACAGCTAGCGCTTGATCGTACAATTTGTTCTCTGTATTTTATCAAAAAACTACTGATCGTAGAAACTCGATTAACAGCTTTTTTTGAGATATCTGCACATTTTGACTATTCTTCCTCGATAGCATAGGTCTTTGGCATTTTCTACCAAAATTTCAAATATATTCATCAGAAAATTAAGTGATCAAAAATTTTAAAATTTAGCCTACTCCAAGCAGAAAATTAATGATCCCCAACAAAAAAAGGAGGGGTAAAGATGATCCTATTTCATTCTTTGCCATAAAATGTTAGTATCGGGCTACGTATCCTTCCAATGTTAAAGCAATATTTTTGGAATTGGATTTTTTAGAATGTTTAAGCAATTTTTTTAAATGTTAAGCAAAAAAGTTGCTAACTTATGATTTATCTGTATTTATAGATGAAATAATTTTTCTAGCTTTCCCAGGTGTGTTATGAAATTGCATTGTTTTCCAAAGTGTGTCGTCGGTATCAAAAGCTTGAGAAACACTGCTGTAAAACCTAAGCTTAGCTTATGGAAAAAAACCCATACATACAGTATGCATTGCTCGAAACATGAACTCAAAAGTCAGACCTTTTTTGAATTGTTACAGTCAGAGAAGTAATTTTTCAAGTAAAAGTCGAGTCAATACCGATAGCCACTTTATTTACACAGAAATAAAAATGGCTGTTAGCAACCTAAAAGTTATAAATGTTGGAACTAGTGTTCCACCTTTGTGACACTGCAACTGCATGCATAAGCCAAGCGGAGAGTCTAAAAAGAATATTGTTCCCAATGTTTCAAAATAATTCGAATGATTAGATATGCCCCTAGTCATTGTTGTAGCAGGTACTAGCTTAAGTAAGCTTGAATACCGTGCTCTAAACTTAGCATATTAAGTGAGATATTCTGCATCTTTTGAATAGATAAAAAGAAACTCTATAGCCCAACCAATTCTAAATTGCCGATATGGATAAGATAAGTAAATTTGATGTTTCCTTAGTGTTCGCTCGCTTTCGGTAAAGTTAAAACAAACGTAGATTTATTTGATGACGTTTTTTAACAATGTAAAAGCTTTATTACGTGTACTTTTTTGATGTGTACTGAATCTTAAAATTTGACTGAATATTTTAGACCGGGAGAGAAAAAACTTTTTTGCTTACAATTTCACTCAACCGGACGATGTCGCGAGTCAGGCGAGGACCCTCTCCAAGATCTTTGCATATTTCTGAAAAGGCGGAGTTTTTAAACTGAGCACCTTTTACTTTTGACTGATCCATTCTCGGACGCAGACCGCACTTCGCAGGCTACATTTGGCCCAGTATGCACATTCCTGTCCTAGACCAACCAATCCATACTTTGCAAACTTTCGAAACAGGCTGTATAGACGAATTTGTAAATGCAAATGTTACGTGAAAATATTTGAGAGAGATGAAGCACTGCTAACTATCATACAAGCATGTATGAGTTTATCGTACCTTGATGATTGATCCAAGCGGCTCTTTTGGTGCTTTTCGAAATCTTTAAAGCAAGTTGAGTCAATTAGTAAAGACAGCATTAAATGCTAAGAGGAAAAATTGTATTCCAAACAACTTAGAACATGCATGGGCAACCTACGGCCCGCGGGCCAAATCCGGCCCGCCAAGGCTTCTCATCCGGCCCGCCAATAAATTTTCTAGGGCTGTAGGCCTATGTAATATATCGATATTCATTTATATTATGTGCTGCTCCCATTTGCCAAACCTTGCGCAAAATATACAAACATGTACAGTACGTTAGTGTTGGTTCTGGTTCCTACCTAAAAATAATTACATGTATGACCCATTATAGAAAACGTTTTATTTATTTCCTGCTTGCGCAAACAACAAAAGTGTGATAGCGTGTGCGATAACATGCTTTGAAAAGTCTCATGTTAATAAAATAATACATTGATAAATAAGCAGTACATACTTTGTCATACTAATTATATATTTAGACGGTACTAAAGTGCGGAAATCATTGACTGTAATTAACCTTAAAATGGCGACTAATAAGAAGAGAAAAGTAGATACTGAATCTCGAATTTCTCAGGAAAAGTGGACAATTGATTATTTTTTCACTCAAATAAATGAAAAGTCAGTGTGCTTGCTATGTTCAGAGTCAGTTTCTGTTATGAAAGAATATAATGTTAGGCGACATTACGTTACCAAGCATTCTGCTAAGTATGACAGTTTTCAAGGTGAACGCAGGAAAGAAAAGGTTCAAAATATGATAAAGAATTTGAAACAACAACAATCAATTTTCACAAAGAAAAGTGATAATGCTGATAACCTTCTTCGTGCTAGTTACATTGTGAGTGAAAAAATTGCAAAACATTCGAAAAATTATTCTGATGGTGAATTTGTGAGGGACTGCTTGATAGTGGTAGCTGAATTTTCGTGCCCAGAAAAGAGGAAAGATTTTGATAATATTAGTTTGTCACGAAGAACAATAACAAGGCGTATTGAAGAACTTGCCACAAACATAGAATCGACTTTAAAAGAGCTAGCCTCAAAGTTTGTATATTATTCATTGGCTATTGACGAAAGCACAGACATTACTAGTACAGCCCAGCTTGCAATTTTTGTTCGTGGGATTGACCAAGAATTTAACATTACGGAAGAAATGCTTGGCCTTCAAGCAATGAAAGACACCACCACAGGAGATGATATTTTCAATGAAGTGAAAGCCTTAATGACAAAATTCAATCTCCAACTTCAAAACCTTCATGGTTTTTCAACGGATGGGGCACCTGCAATGGTTGGTAGTAGAGCCGGTGTAACTTCCCTCATTAAAAAAGAATTGGCATCTAACAATGTTGATTTGCACGATTTTACTGCATTTCACTGCATAATTCACCAACAGAATTTGTGCGCCAAATCAGTAAAATTTGACCATGTCATGAAAAAAGTTGTTTCTACTATCAATTTCATCAAATCTCGAGCATTAAATCATCGCCAGTTTCAACAATTTCTGGAGGATGTTGAGGCAGAATGTGGAGATCTGATTTATTACTGTGAGGTGCGATGGTTGAGCAAAGGAAAAATGTTAAAAAGGTTTTATGATCTCAGAGATGAAATTGCTACATTTATGGATATGAAAGGCAAAATCATTGCTGAATTAACTGATGATAACTGGGTTCGGGATCTTGCTTTTCTTGTTGACTTGACAATGCATTTCAATGAATTGAATACAAAATTGCAAGGACAGGGCCAGTTTGTTCATCATCTGTACAGTCATGTGAAAACATTTCAAAGCAAACTTCAACTGTGGGAAAAACAGCTTAGAAATGATAACACATTCCATTTCCCGATATTGGCTGGCTGTGGTAAATCAAAATGTGCTCCTTATGCTGATGAGCTCATATCCATGAATAAAGAATTTGATCATAGATTTCAAGATTTTAGATCACAAGAGAGTAGTTTGCATATGTTTTCATCACCATTTGATGTGAATGTTGAACAGGCTCCAGAAGAATTCCAAATGGAATTGATTGAACTACAAGGAAATGATGATTTAAGCGGGACATGAAAGATTATTCATTGCTTGAGTTTTATAAAATGTTACCTGAAGAATCCTTCCCAAAGATTAAAGATTTAGCCCGAAAGAAAATGTCACTATTTGGGAGTACTTGTATCTGCGGGCAACTGTTCACCAAAATGAAGCACACTAAGTCAAAAACTAGATCAAGACTAACAGATTGTCATCTTGAAAATAGTCTAAGAGTGGCCGCCTCCAGCATAGCACCAAAAATTGACACGTTGGTGAAAGAGCACCAAGCCCAGATTTCCCATTAGAAAGTAATTTAATTAAACATTACTATTAGTTTTATAGCATATCTGACATATTAAGATTGACAATTCATTGGGTTCAATAAATTTTTCATGAAAAATGTTACCTTTAACTACCCTTGTTTTTATTATTACAATTATATGTCAATACAGAAATTACAAATAAAATATGGTGAAAATGCTGTCTATATCAATATAGGTATACATTTTTTTATGGATAACCCTGTGCAAACAAAATTGAAAACACATTGCATGTAAAATAGCATTACATGAATACAACCCAAACCCTACAAAAATATGTACCTAGATTACACTTAAAATCACAATTACGGCTCCAGCCCTCAGTCAAGTTCCAAATGCACATTTTGGCCCCCAGTGACAAAAGGTTGCCCATGCATGACTTAGAATTTAGATGTGTTGAGCAAAACAATGGTAAACGATTTTTAGGCAGTGGGATAAGGGGTGCAATCCGTTCAAGCAATTGCACCCTCCTCCCTACCCAAAAACAATGTTCATCTTTGCCTCTGGAGACAACCAACATACTAACTTTTGCTATGATAGTAGTGGCGAGACAAGATAGTTATTCGGGCATGTGGAGCAAAATTATGTTTAGAAAGCTAGAATTTGAAAATCCAGGCACAGTTTTTTTCAATTTCGAAAATGTTTCCTAAAAAACGGTTTTCATATTTTCAAGCGTTAAATTTGTCCCAATCTTAAGACCTCGAAATATAAAATGAGTAAGCATGATAATTTTCGATGGGAATAAGAGTGGGGAAAGAAGAGAGACATTTCTTTCTTGTCTTCGTTTTCTGTAATTGGCTACATGGCATCAGCGTTCTTGTAGCAATATAATCATATTTTGTTTCGCAGAGATTTTCGTGGTACGTAGTAAAAACTATTTAAAATGCGAACTGAAAAAGATTGCCATGAATTATTGATAATATTTGCCAGAATCGTTGACACCGCAGTGATCGGAATATGCATTGTGGCGGCGCTATGGCTTCTAAGAAAAAAGCAAAAATTTTCACTACTGCCAGCATTAAACTTTAGTAAAACTGTACTAGCGGAAAAGGAGGTGAAAACAAAAGAAAAAGTGATTGTGGACGAAAAGTGCTTGCCCAAATGCTCGAAAGCTAACATTGATCAAAAGAAATCAGCAAAAAAGAAATCGCACTCTAAACCAGTTGCATTGTCAAACAAAAGCACACAAACCTGCCATGAATACAGCACAATTTGGAAAGCAGTTTGGGTAGCAGAAGATGGATCATCTGAAGACATTTCAACTCAAAGGCACAAATCGGAATTTTTTATTAATTTTCAAACAGGTCAAATTTCGAGAAAGGAAGAAGTTTTCCACAAGCGTCAAACTCACATAATTGCTTCATTAGACTTATAAACTGATTATTCTCGAGTTTGACACAAAAGCTGGATACTACACTCCGATAGGGTCACGAAGACTCGGCTACTAGCCACCATTAATTATTGAGTTGAATAGCGGTGCAGTGCAATCACATAAAGTATTCAAGAAGTTTTGAATACCTTGTTTGCTAATAACAACATCGAACGTTGGTGTATACAATGACGCCAGACGTTGTACAAAGGCAATTTTGACTTGCCTTTTGTACAAGTGTGGCCTACGCTAAATCGCATTCATTAGTTTTATTTTGCTGAAAAAATCAGATAAAAGCTCGTATTTGATTGGGAAAAAAGAAGAACAAATCATAGCCTTGTGTAGGCTGCAAGTTGCCTACCTATACGTTGATCAGAGTTGCAGTTCATAAATAACAGTGTAAGAACTCTGCCAATACAAAGCGTCACAGAAACTGCAATTAGATTTGTTCCGGCAACGCTCATGTGTCCTTCAAAATACTCGTCACTGGTACAGTTGTATTTTTACCACTTTGGGATAGAACGTCCACAAAAAGCATCGTTGCCATCCAACTACATCCCGCTTTATAGCAGCTTCAATTTTCTACGTATGCTCTTTTATACTGATATTTGATTAACGGTTTTGCCTCTGCCAAGATCATAGTTGTGCCACATACGGCCCGCAGCACCCATTTATGTATTCCTCTCAGGGCACGAACTTCATTAAATTGGCTGTATTTTTTAAATATTTTCAACGTTTAGAGTGTCTTGACAGCATTCTTCACTTAATATCAGCGCTCTTTACCAGTATCGAAGACAGATGCCCAAAGTGACCTACAGACTGGAAATAAAGAACACAAAATTGGATTATATGAAGTTGATCCCTTGTCCTCATTCCAAAAAAATCAAAAAAGGCAAATTAGGCAAATCACTTTCGAAACGTTGATTTCTAAAAAACGACTTCAACTTTACAAGGTAGGCTGTAATAACAACGATTTTTGGAATTTTACATCTAAATGAAAAAGGTACAAAATGCACTCCACGGCACTCTCTACACTTTATTAGGGACCTAGGGCAATCTCTTAATGCCCGTGCACTTCACATTGATATCAACATCATGATTTTAGTCAATTTGGAACGTGTGCTTTGCTATTACAATATGTAGTCATGAAATTTGTTTACAGTTTTTTCATTGATGTGATTATTTCCGAGTGTATGCAGTCAAATAAATATAAAGTGGTATCAAAAAAGGAAAAATGCTAGTGACGGTACAGCATTATGTATTAATAGATTACCCGGCCCTCTGCATCATTACAATTGTTCGTAGTGGCCCATTGCTACAAATGTTTGTACCTCCTCATCTTGATTATTGGTTACAAAAAAGCAGTATGGCTTCGACAAAATATTTGCATTAGCTATAAACTGCATTGAACTAAGTGATGCATTATATTCAAAAATCTTTTTCTTTTCCTACTTACATAGGGAATTATCAAGTCAATTTTTTTTATTTTCCATCAACACGTTTTTGGAATACACTAAAATAAAAACTAGCGATACCGGTGATTAAGCTAGACTAGCAGCAGTAGCGTGCGCAGAAAGTTTCAGAGGGGGGGGGGCAAAGTTTTGTCACAATCGTGTGACGTCACAAACCAGCTTTGCTTTTGCTAAAATTGCTTGGTTTTACTTTACATTTTTTTCATTTTTAGTGGCCTCCCCCTCGGTACGCTAGTGACTACTAGTATCAGTAGAGTAGCTGCATAACGTCCCAGTGGACAGAGATATAAATTCATTCGACACACTCTAGAAAAGCGATGTAGGTGAACTTATGCGAATCAAACTTCCTTCCGAACCGAAACTTCAAAAGTGGCCACGCGAATGCACATGTACGGCAAAGTTTAGATACTAGACCTCCTAAACATCACTCAAAAAACGTTCGGACCAATTACCTTTGAAACAGCATTAAATTTTGTGAGTGTAGAAAATAGGAAGTTCATGAGTTATCTGTGACCATAAAGCGTCAACACAAGTTCAACTCTCAAGAAACTCAATTTTGTGAAGACAAAAAGTGTTGACAAAGATGAGCCATTTGGTAAAATAAAAAGACGCTATCATTTAATTACATCAAAGGAAAATCAAATTTTTGAGCAGTTACAAATATATCTTAGTCGTTTGTAAAAAACTATTGTAGAGGCGAGCGACTGCCACCCGCGTGTAACATTTGTTTTCCAAGCAAAGGTAGTCCCCACAGCGCAAACTGCGTAATGAGAGCAGCCTTCTATTATTGTTTGAAATATCACTGGATCTTATGTTTTTACGTGGGCCATGTTAACGGCATTACAGTTTAAAATGACGTTAACATCACATGAATGTACTTTGCAGTTGTTCGCCCACGTGTATACGTCATCATGATCCGGGTCTTTTAGCAATAACCTGCTTCAGTTGGAGATTTTTAATAACGTGTAAGAGAGCTCAATCAGTCAAAGACGTTTCTTTGGGTAGTGAAAGGTCTAAGCTATCAATAGCAGGCACTAGGCATTATATCCTTCGAAACAAATGTGGAAAATATGTATTTTTGTTTCGTCACATTGTTGTTTGTTCTCAGCTCAGCTGGTCAAGGTAAGCTGCAATTAATGTAATTAGGCAGTTGCGTAATCGCAGTAGAAACGCAATTCAGATTTTAAATTTGCAACAATATTGACATGTAATGACATCATCATTAATAGAAAAACTATTCGGGTATTTTGGCCCTTTTTCCATCCTTCTTATCTGGCAACAAATCAACGAGTAAGTTTGACATTTTTGAATCTTTTACAATTTTTGTTTTCCTCTAGAAGTCATCGACCGATTAAATAGCACAATAGACAATACTGTTCTTCAAGAACAAACAAGTAGTCAAGCAAGTTCTACACAAATTCCTTTTCGAACTGCGTCCAGCTCTTCTGAAAGGACTGCTGGTAGGTTTCCGGCAGTTGCTAAACCTAATTACGTGTAATGCAGAACAGTATGTCTCTGAAATATATTGTAGAGAAGTGCTTTTCTACTTTTTTCAATGAGCAACCCTTTATTGACTTTGCTTTGGGTGGTTTACTATGAGATGTGGTGGCAAAACAACAATTAAAAATTGAATTACGAAACCGAAACAAAGTAGCTTCAACGCACACAATATACTGCTAGTAGGAAACTTGTTTTAATCTAAGAAAAATTGTAGAAAAGTAGTCGGCGTCGCCTGGCAGGGCTGCTCATCAGTTATGTCTGATGAAAAAGAGTAAGGGTTGCAGAATGCACGGCTTCAAAATGCAGCCTTGGGGATATAGTGCATTGTGCCTCTAATCCGTGTCATAGTGATGGCTAATTTAACTTGTAAGCAGCATTTCGTTTCTAAAATATTTATTCGTTTTTTTTCAATGCATACGAATGAAGAGGGGCATAATTTCAAAGTTGGGGTTGGCGTCAAAGTGGTTACTGTATTTACAATTACAAAAAAAAGTATTAAACAGTACGCCTGAAGGCCTCTCGACTGGTTGCTCTCCTTTTCGTAATTATATTTGCTATTTCAATCGTTTTTTGGCTACCCTCTGCCCTGGCTCTGAGGTAAAAAGAAAAATGCCCAGGCCTTTGCCAAATGATTTGTACTCGATCCCACTACCTAGTAAGTTACCGTATATTTTCAAGCAAAAATTTGTTCCTGTCGGTGCGATTTCACATAGAGGTGTACACCAAGAATACTAGATCATCAATAAGTTTTTAGGAATATGCTATTATGTGGTAGGCCTATTCACAACTTTTTTGTTATTGTATTTGTGACCTCAAGTCCCTAAATGCGCGTTTTGTCTCCTGGTCAAGGCATGCAGCCTACGCAGATAAGGGAAAGAAAAAGAATCCAAGCCCTTCCCCAATTAGTAACGTCAAGGTAAAAAATATCGTTTGGTTTAACTCGCAGCTTAGTATTTCAATGCAGTTATTGCGATAGGTTATTGGAGAAACGGGTATAGCCCGAAAAACGAATTTGGTCCTTACGTATTATCGGGAGGACCTTTGATTTTTACTTTTTCTTTTTTTTGACAGGGTTAGGTTAGGGTTAGGTTAGGGTTACAATAAAATAACATTACATTACAAATGTAATGTTATTTTATTGTTTTAACCGTTTCAATAAATAATTTACTTCAATTTTTGAGTCGTGTTTTTAAAGGTCCTCCCGTTAATACGTAAGTACCACGAATTTTTGTGCTGAAAAAACGAAAAATTTCCTCCGAATCCTACCCGAGTTTACATTGATACTACACTTCTTTTTCTATTTTACTACACGTAAGCAATATGTTCTGGAGTTTAACAAAAGTCAGTCCTGCGACCCGATTGTACAACGGTAGTTTAACCGAGAGTCCACCTGCGTTTCTGTACCGTATTTACCCGTGTATAAGTCGACCTTTTTTGACCAAATTTACACCCTAAAAATTCGACCTCGACTTATACACCGGGTATAAAAATCAACTTCAATTAAAACAAAAGAAAACTCATATAATATATGCATATTTTACTTAGAACTAAACTCAAAAGGATACTTGACTGGTCTAATGTTGTCAGATTCAATAAAACGGCTTTATAAACAATTTTCTCTTGTGTTTATTTGTTTTTATCCTTCTTTCAATTGTAATTACTTACCAGATATTATTTACGCAGTAATTGTAATCTTTTCAGCTATTTCGTAGTCCATTAATTATATCGGTGTAACAAGCAAACTTATAGCAATTAAATTGTCAATAAAATAGAGAATCAATACTAGCCAAAATCTTCCCTTCAAACGACCCTCAACATGCCTAAACGAATGAAATACTCCGCTAAGTACAGAAAGAAACTAGGGTCGACTTATACAAAGGATATACGATAAAATTGGCAATTTCTCTCGGATTTTCGAGGGTCGACTTATACACCGAGTCGACTTATACACGGGTAAATACGGTAATCATAATTTTCATTCTTGCTGGTGCATTATCAAAAAACAAATTTATATTTTAGTAGCATAGCATTCTGCCTTAACTGGCGGCAAATCAGTAATACTAAGCTTGCTTTCAAAATAATCGTGGATAATATCTGCAGATGTTGGTGATTTTCAGATTGGCACCAGGCGGCACAATGGTGTCACTATTATGACGAAACAGAGACACATTTAAAGCGTACAAGAAAACAAAGAAAAAAATCTTACTTAAAAAAATGATTGTAGTGTGACCGATAAAAGTCAAATCGCAATCGGATATACAGCATCTTAGGATCTTTTGTAGAAAGCCCCCGCCACGTCTAAGTACTGCAGCACTCACCGTTTCCTGGTTAACGAAGAAGGTTAGGGTTAGGATTAGGGTTGGAGTTAGGGTTAGGTTTAAGTGGTGGGGATGTTTTTTTTGGCGGGTTTCTACAAAAGATCCGCATCTTATTCCAAAAGGAACTTTTTAATATCTCGCGAAAAAGCTTTCAAACGCGTCTCTAGATCAGATCTATTTGAGAAAACAAGAAAAACAAATTCTACGAAGAAACGTTTCGTACAGTTTTCTGAAGTTGGAGCTGGCTTTTTAAATGGCTTTTCTTTGTCAAGAGATGCGTATTTGATCAAAATTTTCTCAAATATGACATCATCATGGCATTAATAACTCCATTATGACACTTATTTCGGGGTGATAATCAAACTTACCCTACGTTATACTTTCACGCCCAAATGTTTTGGAAAAGTTTAAGTACACAGAAAGACAAAATTATGCTGTATAGTACAGATCTGCTAATTTTTCAAAAATCGATTTACTATTACGTAGCCGAAAATATGACTTTTTCGAATGCTTTGAGTCCATCCAAAGTACGAATTTCGCGGCCCATTGTTTGGTAACCCTGACTGATAAGAATGTAAAATGAAGATGATTAACAACTTTCGAAAAACGTTTGCTAGGTATAAAAGATTCAACAACCATCAAGCCTACAAATGCATCATCCTTAAAACCTCGTTTCTATACTAATCGAAGCACTGTTGACAATAATCTTTACACGTTAATTTCATCAACGCCAGAGGTGAATGCTGCAAGGACAGGTAAAGTAATCGTGGCTTCCACATTGAGTTGATGTATGAATTAGTTGTAAATTTTTATTTTCCGGTCAATTGGAAATATTTCAAACCGGTTACTGTCGCTCAATTTGAAAATTTATCAGCACTGAAGCGTTTAGTGCTACGATTGCTATCGGTTTTGAATAGACTTAAGCTTCGTGGCGATTTTTTTGCGAAAGCTAACATTATAACTAAGGTCGAATCAAGCACGCAAAAATCTGCAGTGCACAGTCATGAATTGAGGTCAAACAGTCAATTCCAAAAATGTTCTTTACCAATAAGCTGTGGATCTTATCACAATCTTGTTCCTTTTTTTGCTACAAGGATCTAATTTTTTCTGTGGTCTTGAGTGCTTCTTTAGAATATTACCTCTTTTATTCCAATATCACTATGTCAAGCGCCTTCCTGAAGACACACCATGAGTTCCCATTCACAATTTTTCCAACTCGTATAGTTATTTGTATATATTTTTTGAAAGAGAAATAACCATAGTGTTAAATAGCATCTTTTTCACCACAAGCACTAATTCTTTTGCTCCTTGTGCCGCCAGTTTTAGGTTTGTTCAATCCAATACGACACATAATTTAGGCTAGTAAATTACTAATTGCTTATTTTCGTGTCTTTGTGATTCTAAAACAAATTTTTAAAAGAGAAAAAATTTTTATATATTTTGGCTAATGAACAGGGATTGTTGATCGTCCAGATTTTCGAAAATACAGCCCTAGGCGAAAAACCTGAACATCGAGCACACAGCAAAAACTTCAAAAATCTGGTAATCATAGCTTATATACGATATATTCACCTCAATAAGGACATAGAAATTGTGGCTTCGCTAACAAAATATAGATTTTAAACTTTACTCAATCGCCGAACGGCTGCCGTTTCTGCCTTTGTGGCGTCATCAGCGGAGCACAGAGCGTTCTGGCATGCACTACCAACCGAGAGGTTAATATGTGCCAGAAAAATCGTTTCGTTTGTGGTACGTAACGATTTCTCCACACCGCATCGCAAATTATATCTTACTAGCTCCAAATGGTTACGATCGATAAAGAGCGTCTTATAAGCGAGAAACAAAACAACAAAGTGAGTGCTGAAGGCGCGAGGCTTCCGAAGGAAGCAATACTATTGAGAGATACTTACAAATTTACGAAGCCATCCCGGGACGCGTTTCGTCCTTTTGGACTCATCAGCAGGGCTTTCCAAGGGCCAAGAGATCCCCCCCAATAGCATTAACGTTGACTTGTGTAAAACAAACTAACACAAAGCACAAGAATTACATGCCGTTTACTTTTGAACGAGGTTCGTTTTGACGTACTGCTAGCCGCTCAACTATGGACTAAAACTGATATTCTTATGTAAAGCTGATTGCACAAGTAGTGATTCGGCATAAAAAGGTCTTCCAAAGGTTACAAACTAAGTGCGGTGCTTTAAGGCTATATATATATTCCACGAAGGAGAAGTCTCACGTTGCCGGCACAGTTCTCGATAACAACAAAGGTTAGAGCACTACGTGTATACTGTAAGTACACTTAATTATGTATGTATGTATGTATATATATATATATATATATGTATATATATATACAGACACATATGTATATATATGTATACATATATAAAATAATCACTTAGCTTTACAGTGCTCGACAGCAAGCTTGCCGGAGTCGTAATATATATATATTTTTATATGCACAGCTACAGAATAGACATTAAAAACATATATGTGCATCATATATAAAGCTACATTAATATCTGATGACAGCACCATGCACTACCTCGGTAGCTGTAAAACGGAGTTCAAAGCCCGTTTTTACAACCACAGCCAGAGCTTCAAATACCAACGAAAAAGCAACGCCATCGAGCTTTCAAAGGCATTCTGGCTTGACAAATCTAATGGGAAAAGCCCCGAAATCACTTGGGAAATTGTCACACAAACCACCCCTTACCAACCAGGGGCAAGGGCTTGCATGCTGTGTCTCACAGAAAAGTGCGCTATTCTGCAAGCATATCCCACCACGTCATTGAACAAGAGAACCTAACTGATGGGAAAATGTCGCCACACCAACAAGTTTAAATTAAAAAATTTTTCGTAGCACCTACAGTATTTTCGATCCCGTCCTTCTCTAGAGCTTTGAGTTTAGCAATCTACCTTCGCCAAAATTCTAATCTCCCAGCACCACCGGCGGCTTAATTGATATCTTTCCCAACTTCTGAAACGTGTTGCATTAGTTGCTGTATTTCCAAATGTATTGCACTTATTGGTTAACTTTTACATTTTTATGCCGGTTTTTACAGCGTTTTACAGTGTTTTATGTGTATTTTGCAGACGCACCACCTGACGAGCAACTTGGCGAAACAGACTGTTGTGGTTTTTAATGTTTTTAATGTCTATTCTGTAGCTGTGCATATAGAAATATATGTATACTGTACATATAACTTAATCCCATTATTTGCAGATATTTGGCGTTGGCTTGTGGTAGCGTTCTGTGTTATTGTTCTTTTCGTCATTGGAATCATGGTCATACTGCTCTGTAAGAGAAAAAAGGGAAAGCGGCAACGAAGAAAACAATTCTATAAACATGATCTGAGCACAACATCTGGAATCACACCAAGCAACTTGTCATCTTTTCCAGAAAGCAGTGTAGAATTTTAGTTTTTCGCGAGCTCTTGTTATAGCGTCGCAAGAAAGAGACTAATAACAAGTTTGACTGCACAATCAGTGGCATATTTAGATGGGGGATAAGGAGAATGCCTTCCCCCAAACAGTGCCAGCGAAGCAAAAAATGTAAAGCAAAAATTCTCTGTTTCAAAAAGCCGATTTGTAAAAAAAAAGATGTTCATGTAGTTGGAGAATAAAATGTGCTTAATTTTCACTTTCAGGAAGTTCATCTCAAAAAAATGGAAAAGTAAAGGTGTTTGCGTTGATTTGGAGACCAAAATACTTTGACATCCTAAACAAGATGCTGCTTACTTATTTTGTAATATCGCTTGAATACAATATTGTGGTTGCTTAACTCTCCCGCCAAAAAATTTGTTTCTAAACACGCCAATGTACTCAAGCTATGCAATTTTTAGGTTGCGTAGCCCCTGGATACCTTTTGTCTTTTTTGATTTAAGTAAATGGATCTGGGGGGATATGCCATGCTCTTCGTACGAACAATAGTAGGCCTGTTTGCGTTCATATTCATTTGCAACTATCCAAAACTGTTCGACGTTTTATGAGTCCGAACGCCAATGCCACCGGTGGCTATTGAGATGCTATGCTTTGTAGGTAGTTTGACATTTGTATACGTCAATTTGACAAAGATTTTTTGCATCTTGATGTAACATTTTACGTAGTGCTGTACAATGCTCATCACAAAGCCTACTTAAGAACTTCATATCTTGAGACTTATGTAGTAAATCATAAAGATTTCAGGAGAATCTCCACAAAAGTGAAAGTGAATAACAACTTCGATATAATTATCAACAAACTTAAAGCTTTGGAGCAAAGCTGTTGACTAAATCAGTCAAAAATAATGCACTCAGTTTATTAAAACCAATCTTTTCTACTGATGATGATCAATTCTATTTGAATAACAACACTGATATGACAAATTAATTGCAAAATCGATTGATATTAACAACGTGTGAGTATAATTTTGATAAATTGCGTGTACGGCTTTACTCTAAAGCTTTAAGTTTATCTAAAGATTTATCCTTTGTTAATCTCACGTGAAATATTTGAGGTTTCAAACTGAAGAACCGAGAGCATGGTAAAGGCGTTTCTGAAAATCATTTCGCGTAAGTTTCCAGTTTCCAGTAGTTTATAATATTGTACCCTGGCTTGATAAGTACGGCCAATTGTTTAATTAAGTTGCCTGCATATAAACAAAGTGCAGTTTTTATCAAAGTAGATTTTTGCTTTTGATATGCGCGTAAAGCTTGCGGGTGATTTGCAATCACCAAGTCCTAACAGGACCTAAAGTTTTATTTAGCAAAGAGTGGTAGCAACGAAATTTTTTACTCTTGCAATACTTAGTAAAAAACACAAACCTCGATTTAGTTCTCAGTTACATGAAAACTGTTGTTCTTTTCTGCTAAATGTTTTTTTATTTGTTTAGTTATTACATAAATGTAAGGCCTCATGTGTCTTTATGTGAGTATATTTGCGTCATTAACTTACTTTTATCTTCTCTTTGTCATCATGTACTGGTGTCAGATTTTGTTGCGTGATACTAGTTGCTTTGAAAGTAAAAAATGTCTTAGCTTTGGAATTCGTATACTGCTTTCCAAATGCAAAATTTGCTGATACAGTAAAAATCAAAATAATTTCTCTCAAGAAGGCAAAATGAATTGCCAAAAAAGTTAAGATTTTCAATAAATATGTTTACTGTTTTATCTGTGATTTGTTTTCCGGCGGTATAGTTTAAAAAACAATCAGATTACTGAAATTTTACATAAAAAGCGTTGCAATTTAATTGCGTCTTTAACAAAACAATTTTGCGATTTTTTTTCTTTAAGTTAATCTTATAACAATGTCCTGTAAGTGTCCATCATTACCTTACACACCAAGCGAAGCTGTTAAATTGAGTAGGAATGCTATACGAGTGCCTTTTCCTCGACAAATGTTATGAAACATGCACCAACTTCGCGTTATCTTGGCCACTTCAGCTGGAGAATAATAGAAACTGCCTTCACAATGATAAAAAATTTGCCATCTGTCATTGAGAGCTGCCAAACACATAAGTTTTGCGATGTAGCTTGTTAAATCTACGCTTAGTTGCAATAAGAGTGGTCTTCCGGTAACTTTACCTAAATTGTCGGCTTTCCTCTAACATTTAGCTTTTGCTTACTACACATTTTAGGCTACCGGTGAGCACGATTTAAATTTAGAAAGATATTCACAAAAGTCCTCAAATATTTCTGATTGACGCTACCGTTTACATAAACCTTTGCAAATTTTTTACGTATCGAAAAAGTATAGCGTGCAAAACGTAAGGAAATTTTTTTTTTGCCATTTCTACAAACATTTTTGTTTGTAAGAAGAATAAATCGCACATTACCCATGCTGTGTCTTGTAATATGTTTTTCTGCTGTGATGGTACGGTTGCTTCCTTAACTTGCATTTTCTTTTCTGTTCGCTAAGTGTAAAAAAGCAGTAAAAGCATATTAACTTTAAATCCAAATTAGCAATTTGAGCTTTGCAAAACTTAATGTTTTTTGATTTGAAGTTAGAGTAGGATATGAAAAATTCAGAATACTCGTCCACTCCTTTTTTTAAACTAAGCAAGAAGGATTCATTTTAAGCGCCATTTGATGACATTTTTGTTTTGTGTAATGGCAGAGACGTAGCAGCCGCCCCCCAAACCCCCCAATTGGGGGGGGCCCAGGCCAACTTTGGGGGCCCAAGTTAGTCTGAAATTGCTTTTTGGCTACGTGACTATTTTCAGTTCAGCAGACTTGTTTACAACCGATTTAAACTGTAGGAAGAAATTGGCTTGTGACATCATAAGTGAATGCTACATCATTTTATCTCGCAGAATCTAGAATATTTCAATTGATTTTCTTGTAGAATCTTGAATATTCGATTGACGTAACAATGCCGTTGTTACGCAACAATCATAGAATGGTCTGGAATTCTGTTTGGCTATAAATGCCGGGACAATATATATACACTGCAGAGTGCAGATAAAGTATTTTATTGACATTGTATAGAATGAAACGTTCAAAAAGTGGTGCTCAAAAGAGAAAAGAAGCAGCCACTGCTCGAGATGCTGTAGCGAAATTGCCCAAGATGACAGATTTTTTCAAGATTACTGAGCAGAGTAGACCTGGCACTAGTACCGTGAGGGATGAAGAAAACTATAGTGTACAAGAAAAAGAAGACTATGATGATCAGCATCAAAGTGATTGTGAATTTCCAGAAAATGTAAGTTGTGATTTACCTGCCAATACGCAACCTTTAATATCAAAAATAACTGAATCTCAATTTACCCCTATCCCTGATGACCCATGTAAATGGCCTGAAAGTATTTCTGATGCTCAACGATGTGATATAGTAAAGCGTGGACCACATCAACTAATAATGAATTTTCCATATAATAACACAACTCCAAGGCGACGTTTTTCCTCCAACCATTATAAACGTGTGTTACCTAATGGTGAAAGTGTTTCACGGTTGTGGCTAGTTTATTCTGGGGAATCAGATCAAGTTTTTTGCTTTTGTTGTAAGCTATTTGGAAAAACACTAAGCTTCTTTTGTAGTGGTATAAATACATGGGAGGGTTTTTCGAAAAAACTGAAAGACCATGAAAACGGCATTTCCCACCAAGAATGCTGCAGTCAATGGATGTTGCTAGCTGAAGGGATAAGAAATTCATCCACTATCGACAAACGCGAGATGAATATTTTTTTCAACGAAAGACGTTTTTGGAGAAATGTTTTAGAGCAGTGGTTCTCAAACTGTGGTACGCGTACCACTAGTGGTACGTGAAGATATTCATCAGTGATTATTATAGTCTGCCTTCACGTGACCATGTTATTTGATGATCATGATGTGACAATAGCAAAACTAAAGACCCGTTTAGACTAGGAATTAGATTAAATTAAAGTACGTTTAGAAAGCAATATGCAGTCCATTCTAGCAGTCTTTTTAGCAGCCTTCTAGCAGTCTTCTAGCAGTTTATCAGCCTTTTAGCAGCAGTCTTCTAGCCCCTCTAGCAGAAGGCGATATGCCTTCCCTTCTAGCAGTCAGGAAGGACGTCCAATATTCGTTAAAATATGTTTGTTTTACGTTATTGCGACACAATTAAGAGTGTGACGTTGCAATAAAACAAACGCACTTTAATTTAAATTAAAGTTTAAGATGTGCATTTTGTTTTAGTTAATTGGCAGCAATTAAACATTGATACTATTATGTCAAAATTGCATAAAATTGATTTATCAGTAAGTTAGCAAGAAAAGTTTTTGCCGTGTCGAAACGAAAGTACAATCCAGAATACATTAAGTATGGTTTCATTACTATTGAGCATAGAGGAGAATGTTTGCCACAGTGTGTGGTTTCTATGAAAACTTTTTCTGGTCCAGCCATATAGCCCAGCTTGTTAAAATGGCACCTTGAATCAAACCATGCAAAAAAAAAGGACAAAGATCAAAGTTATTTTGAGCGGCTGGGCGAGAACGCAAAAAGACAGCACCTAGACCGGACAGGCCAGTTTCACCAAACGAAGATAGGAGTAGTAAAAGCATCATATGAAGTCTCTCTTTTTGTAGACCAAAACATGAAATCCCACACAATCGCTGAGTTCCTCGTTTTGCCAGCAGCAAAGACACTAGTCAGGAACCTCATTGGAGACAAGGCAGCAGCTAAATTGGATAATGTGTCCCTTTCCAATGACACTGTAAAACGCCGTATTCAAGAAATGTTGGGTGATATTGCTGATCAAGTAATGGCTGGAGTAAAAGACTCAAAGTTCGGGTTTGCCATTCAACTCGATGAGTCGACAGATGTCGCGAAATGTAGCCAATTGCTCGTTTATGTCCGCTTTATTCAAAATTACACAGTGAAAACAGAGCTGATGTTGAATCAGGAGCTGGCTGTCACAACAAAAGGGAAAGATGTGTTCGATGTTTTGGCGGATTTTTTTAAAGAGAATGAGCTAGATTGGAGTAAGTTAGTTGGATACACGACAGATGGCGCTCCAGCCATGCTTGGGCGAAAATCTGGATTTCAAACATATGTAAAAGATGTTGCAGCAAACACGACCTTCGTCCACTTTTTATTCACAGATTTGCACTTTGTACCAAAGTGCTCCCTGCTGAGTTAATGTCGCGCTTGAACAAAATCATCAAAATTGTGAATTTTATAAAAACCTCAGCTCTGAATTCTCGACTTTTTGCAAGACTCTGTGAAGACGTCAGTTCTGCTCAAAAATGTCTCTTTTTCCACACGGAGGTTCGCTGGCTGTCCCGCGGGAATATGACCCGGAGGGTCTTTGAACTTAGGCATGAATTGTTGACATTTTTCAAAGAGAAAAACCACGAATTTAAAGATTATTTTGAGAACGATGACTTTATCTCACGGATGGCCTACTTGTCTGATATTTTCCAGGCTCTCAACGTTATAAATCTTTCGTTTCACAGATCAAACAGCAATATTGCAGTTTTTATTTCAAAGCTGGAAGCATTCACTCGGAAGCTAGATTTCTGGACCAAAAATGTAGAGAGCAAACAGTTTGGAATGTTCCAACTCCTTACCACACTTTCAGTGGAGCCCAATGATCAATTATCTCAAGAAATTCATGATCATCTCAAGCTGCTCCGAATGGAATTGTTGCATTACTTTCCAGATTTAGTAAGTTGGACCTACGCAGTCAATCCATTCTGTATCGACCCAGCTCTCCTACCCGTGGGAACAGGAGAACAGGAAGAGATCATTGATATTCAAGTTGACGATACAGCAAAATCAAAGCTGAACGAATGCTCTCTCATAGATTTCTGGCTAATCATGGGTTCTACTTACCCAACGTTGGCCCGAAATGCTGCTCGACAGTCACTGATTTTCCCCTCTACATGGGAATGTGAGCAAGGGTTCTCAGCCTTAATGCCCATTAAATCCAAGAGCCGAAATCGTATAACTGAGCCTAAACATGATTTCAGATGCGCTGTGAGTAAGGTTGCGCCTCGAATCGATCAGCTTGTGCAGAAGAAACAGTTGCATCTATCCCATTAAATTGTATCGTTTGTTATTTGTTGGTGTTATGGTAAAATAAATAGTGCTAGATTTGAGCAAAAAAAGGTAATCTTGAGTCATTTGGTACGCGGTGTAGTAAAAAACGAATAGATGGTACGTGAATAGAAAAAGTTTGAGAAACACTGTTTTAGAGAGACTTATCGACATTGCATTGTTTCTATCGGAAAGGAATCTTGCTTTTAGAGGATCTGAAGAAGTCTTAGGATCTCCTCACAATGGAAATTTTCTGGGTATATTTGAGCTTTTGGCAAGAAGAGATCCGATCCTAAAAGAGCTTCAAGACAGAATCAAGAATAAAAACACTAAAGATCACTATTTGAGTCCTACCATACAAAATGAACTAATTGAATTGCTAGCGACAGAAGTTGAAAAAGAAAATTTACAGCAATTGAAATTGGCAAAATATTTTTCTATAATTTTGGACTGCACTCCAGATATGTCACATCATGAACAAATGTCTGTCATTCTCCGTTATGTACTATGTAATGAAGAAGCTGCTGTTGTTAAAGAAACATTTTTTGGCTACTTGAGAATAAGTGACAGTACTGGGAAAGGCTTGTTGGACGCTTTCTTAGAAAAAGCGACCGAACTGCAACTCGAATTGTCTGATTGTCGAGGTCAGTCATATGATAATGGTGCTAACATGAAAGGAAAACATTCTGGGGTCCAAGCAAGAATGCTAGACATCAATCCCAAAGCTGTTTACGTGCCCTGTGCAAACCATACCCTTAACTTAGTTGTTGTTGACAGTGCTAATTCATCAACGGAAGCATTGACATTTTTTGGAGTACTTACAAGGTTGTATGTGCTGTTTTCTTCCTCTGCTCAACGTTGGGAAATTTTGAAGAAACATGTGGAGCTGCCCATAAAGTCACAATCTGATACTCGTTGGGAAAGCAGAATTAAATGCATCAAACCTCTTCGATACAATTTAAAAGAGGTGTTGCTGGCACTGAAAGACTTGGAAGCCATTTCCATAGAAAGAAAAGATGGAAGAGCTGCCTCAGAAACAAAATCGTTGATAGCTCATTTATCAAAATGGAGTTTTCTTTTGTCGGTGTTTATTTGGTATGATATCCTATTCCAACTCAATAAAGCAAGCAAGATTCTTCAATCGTATGGAGTCTCCCTTCATACAATGGAAACGGAAATCCAGGCAAGTGAAAAGTTTTTGCAAAACTATCGCACAACGGGTTATGACAGTGCCGCAACATCTGCTGTTGAAATAGCACAGGAATTGGATATTGATCCTTCTTTTCCTCCGTCAAGAAGTGGAAAGAAAAGAAGATTGTTTGATTACCAAGGTGAAGAAGAACAACGAGCTACTCCTGAACTGAAATTTAAAAGCAACTTTTTCTATTCATTAGTAGACCAGGCTATTATGTCAATAAAGGAGCGCTTTAATTTGTTACGTGAGGTTTCTTCCGCCTTTTCGTTTTTGTACACACGAGACAAACTTTTGCTTGTGCAACAAGAAAATGCTCTTCTTACTTGCTGTAAAGAGTTCCAAAAAAAGTTTGGTGACATTGATTCTGATGAAATGAGCGCTGAGCTACAGCGGTTTGTTTTAATTTTACAAAAAAAACGCAATCTCAATACGGCTCAAGACTTTCTGAACTATCTTCTAAAGACTCATTTATTTGAATTGTATCCGAATGTGTACATCGCACTTCGAATCTTACTAACTTGCCCCGTGACTGTTGCCAGCGCTGAAAGAAGCTTCAGCAAATTGAAACTGATCAAAACTTTTAATAGAACGTCTATGACAGACAGTAGACTATCTTCATTAGCCATGTTGTCAATCGAAAATGACTGCGCCCGATCTCTTGATTATGACAATGTCATAACAGCATTTGCGAACAAAAAGGTTCGCTCCAGACTATTTAAATGATACTGTGTTTTTATAAGTTTTTCATGTTTTTCAGTGTCATTGCTTTCGTTTTGCAGTGTCTGCATAAATGTCCTACTGAACTCTGGCATCGGTGCCGAATTTTTTATGACTTGCACCTTCGGTATCAGCATGCTTTATTCTGACATTAGCCTGTTTACTTATGTACAAATTGTGGTGTATTTTCTTAATGCAGCTTTTCAATTTTACACCTCTAAAGTGATATGACCTGTGCGCAGGGGCTCTTGCGCTTACTTTGGGGGGGGGGCCCGAAGTTGGAGTGCTACGGGACTGTGTAATGGAATAAAGAATCTCGCAGCAACAACGTAACCATGGCTACTTTCCCTCCAAAAGTTATGTGCAGAAACCTTAGAAAAAGTTTAATATATAAAATGCAAGTCTGTCTGTACGTGTGTGCGTAAGTGCGCTTTAACTCCTCCGAAACTGCTAAACGTACAAACATCAAACTTGGTGGGATTGATCACCTCCTCGGAGTGGATGTCATAAGGAGGTTGGCCACGTCATCATGGCGTCACAATCAAAGATCATTTTTTTTAATTTTCATTTTTTGACAGAGAAAAGCCGTTTTTTACTTCAACGAAAGTCAGTCCTGACATACCAACTTGCCAAAAATTCCATTTTTTGGGGACTAAATTGACGTCATACACAACGCTTGATTGTACAATTCGTTCTCTATATATTCTCAAAAATTACCGATTGCAGAAACCCGATTAAAAGCTTTTTCGGGAGATATTAACAAGGAGATCTCGATAAAAACAACTCAGCAACAATCAATACTGTATTGGCGATGCAACAACAAATTCTTTATTCAGCCACTTTAAGCTTTCATACATGCTTCTTTTTTCACTTGCATGCTTAAAACTTGACCTATGATGTCACAATGCTGCCTGATAAGAGATTAGCACAGTTTTCCATTATCAGAAATTATCATAGAATGATTCTATTTGAATAATTAATTAATATTTGAATAATTCTATTTGAATGATTCTATTTGAATAAGAACACTGATGATGCTAATTTAGTGAAATCGATTTGTTAAATAAAGTGTGAGTTCGAATATTGACTGATTCCAGTCACAACTTTACTCTATAAAGTTTCAGTCAGAAATCATCATATGATGATTTTTTCAAAAAATGGTAAAATTCTCACAAAATCAGTTTAATTAAAAACTAATATGTGACCTCATTTCTCCACCAATTTTCACAACTATTTTTACCAAATTGAAGGTTATTTCGGGGAAAATTTCGATGATATATGACAAGTACTTTTAGTATTAGTTGTTTTACAAAACAAATTGAACTTTAATACTTGTAGTGTAACTTTTCATCCCTCTAAAGAAATAGTAAGTTGAGTAAACAAGTAAGTGTAATACAAAAACGTTGCAATAAGTTACTAACAATTAGTATTGTTTGAAAGCTGAGGAAATTTGCTTTCCAGCGATATGTGACTCTAATTGGTTCCGGTTTAGAATTAGTCGAAAATGACCAATTAAAAATTGGTCGCCATACATAATATTTTATTTTTAGCTGAACGGCTATCCCACTAGACCGAAGAAACCAGCAATTGTTTGACAAAATTGTTTTTTGGTACATTTGGACTGCTTCTCCTTCAAAGCATAGTTCTTTGGCATTATCTCTTTAAATTTCAAAAACATTTATTAAAAAATGAAATCTTTAAACATTTTTGAAATAAAGCGTACCGGTCAAAAACACTTAGAACGTTGGTGTCTGCAGTTCACACACTTGCAATTTCTAGAAAAACTAAATTCTTTGAAACATTTTGACTATTCTTTATCGATAGCATGGCTTTTTGGCATAATCTATTAAAATTTCAAATATGCTCATCAAAAAATTTTAAAATGCAGTCTACTTCAAGAAAAAAATTGGTAATCCCCAACAAAAAGACAAGGGGCAAAGATGGTCCAATTTATCTTTTACAACAAAATGTTAGTGTTGAGCTACATATTATCCAAATATTGAAGCAATATCATTTAGAATTGGATGAAGCCGGCACAGCTATCTGACTTAAAATTCTTAGCCTCGAAATTAATGATGTTAAGTCCTGCTATTGCAATTACTCGACTGTGCATGCTTCACTTTGGGTTAGTTTGCTCTTTGCCTGGCTGCGTTTATGCGAAGACCGAGCAACATGCGCGCAGCCAGAGGCGTTTCATCGTACAAAAAAGCATGCAATTACGAAAACGCTGTGTAAGTAGTGGTGCTAATATGTAATAGGTTATTTCTGAAAATACTTATTAATCATTTTGGCGCTCTTCCACAACTTTGACATACTTTCACGCACTTGCCGAATAGAACAGATAAAAGTTTGTTAAGTTTAAGAATGCCTATTGTGAAATCAGGGCAAATAAGACGTAGCCTGGACTCGATAGACTTGGGAGCAGAGTTGCTAGATTGGCCTTTTTTGCGGCGACAAACCAAGAATTCGGCTTTTTTTCAAAGCCTTTGGCTGAGGAATTTTTGTTTGGTCTTTTGGATTTTTTTTGGACTATTTTAGCCTGCGTTAGTACTGGTGTAGAATTGATATTTTAGCTAAGGTCTGGCTTGTAGCAACACCAGTTACGATCTTGATTATGAATGGTATCCACTCACCAATCGCGCAGTGTGCATTTGACTTGTTTCGTCATAGGAAAGACTATGTATTAACAATTTTCACCAAACTATGTCACTAGATCAGCGCAAGTGTGGCCAGATTGGCTATTTTCCGCCAACAATAAACTAATTTTAAGAATACTTGGTGGGTTACAAGCTTGCTTTTGGCAACTGGCAGGTATTGAAATTTATTCATTTGTTGAAAATGCAAAAGGATGTAAAGCTGTAAAAAACTTTGTCTTGTCTTATTTTTAGCAAAGCCGACGCGATGGCGTAGTGGTTAGAACCTTTGCTTCGCAGTCGGTAGACCTAGGGTTCATTCCCCTTGTCGAGTCATACAAAAAGACTTTTAAAAATGGTAGCTATAGCGTTCCTGCTTGGCGCTCGGCATTTATGGGAGGCTGTGGAGAACAAGCCTGCAAGTTCGCTTGTTGTGTCCTTGGGCAGGACACTTAACCGGACGCCCTACTTTTATGTGGAAGACAGGTAGCCCAGACACTTCGGAAATAGCAACTCCCACGCGAGTGCGGACATACCGTCTAAAACATAGCGATACAATTCACTTTCTCGTGAATGGAGGATAAATATGGTAAATAAAAAATAATTTCGTACGTTACTACAATTGCCAACAGTATCCCTATTTTTTAATTTGTTTGTTTTTGGCCATAAAATTTTCTTGATTTGGCTACTTTGGCTGGTTTTTATGTAATTTTTTCGGTAATAAAAATTTTCAAACCTGGAAAAACTAACCCGCCTGAGGCAGTAGAGTGAGTGGACCAATAGGCCATAATCTGTAACCAGTTAAATAAGTTAGATTGATTTCACACAAGAGCAGGGCTAGCATTCTCCACTATCATTGTTTGTATAGCAGACTGTTTAATTTGAGAGGAAACAGAAAAATCTTGGCAAATGTAGATTTTGGAGTCAAGTTAATGGCAGAATGTGATAAGTTTATTCAAGATCATATCTTGGAAAGATCTCGTGATGTTGTTGCAATAAAGACTACTTGTGAGCAAGTGATGCTCGTAGCTGTAGAACAAATAAAAAAAGAGATTGCTCTCTGCACAAAACATGTTTGAAAATCTGACAACAATAAGCCCCAAGATTATTCCAAGCCTAATAAGCAGATGTTCATTTACTGAATTATCATTTTTGAAGTTATTTGCTGACAAATTAACTCTGCTAGAAAATCAGCGCCGAAAGTTTTTTTTTGTCGATTGGAAAAATGAGAAAATTTTTAAAGCAGAGGGAATTCTAGTCTATGGCCCTGAAAAATTTTGTGTATCGATTCTGCAGCATTCCTTTTCAAGAATTCGGCTCAATATGCTCTAACTTGTCTTATTACTCTGGTCAGTAACGCAGCGGTTAAAAAAATCTTTTGCTTATTCACACTTGTAAAGATGAAACCAAGAAATAGAAAGGAAACGGATCTCTTAGAAGCTATTATTAGAATTAGATCAGGCATGTTGCTGAGGGGCAACTGTTGCAAAGATTTGTTTGTATCAGAGAACATGTTGCTCCAATTCAGGGCTGATATTGTCTACAAACAGACAACCAGCAGCAGCATAGAGGATGCAATGCAACTTCTTTATGAAAACTTTGCTTTTTGTGTATAAATTTTGCAGTAATTTTTTGTTTTGCACTGTTTGTACAGTTTTTCAACTTTTGGCCTTTTTTTGCTCATGAGCTCACGAGCATGAGCATGAGCGATTTTTGAGTCAGGTCACCCTGCTTGGGAGACATGTAGTGGGTATGAGCAACCCCACATAATCTTTAATTAATTAATTGCGTTTTAAAGAACAATAGTTTTGTTTTGGAAAGAGATTTCTCGATGACCAAAAACATGACCATGCTATTTGTGGTTTGACAACTATCCGTTGGGTGAAACTAGCTGGACGGCTGAATCGACATTCGTTACCTCAACAGTACTGGTAATAAGCCTAGCCGGCGATGCCGGCTAGTAAGTAATAAAACGGCAACAAAAACCTATTGAGGATTATCTTCTTCATGAATAAAACAGTAAAATGCCAAATTTCTCTAAGCTCGATGATAGCACAACTTCTGCAGAGCAACTGTCATTTCACTAATGAAAAGAATCAAGGAAATGACCAAAAGCCTGCTTAATGAAAGATTGGTTGCAAGTTAGTTTGCACATAAGTTGAAGTTGCGAGCTACGAAATCTAACCAGTAATTTTAAGTCCCAGGTTATCAGAAACGTAAACAAATGAGGTGCTAGAATGCTTTTTCCACACACTTTAAAGGCAATCTAGTGTAAATAAACATTTTACGGACACATTTTAAAGACAATGTAATATGAGTGCACAGCCTATTTTTAAACACAGTCGAACGTTTGTTGCAACTTAATAACAAATTTGGCACTTGACTCGGCTTTTGATTTAGAGCGCTTCAGCAAAAGCGATTAAGAAAGAGGATTGAAACATTTGAAGCTGAAATCTAAAAATCCTAGTTGAACCACATTAGGATTGAGATTATCACTTCTTAAAAACAAAAATCTTTAGTTTAAATCAATTAAAAAAGATAAAGTGTTTGACAAGCCAGATTCTTATACAGGGCCCGGCAAAATGATCTGACACATTCGTAGGTTTAATAAAAGCCAAATAACATAAAGAAACAAAAAAGTGTTTTCATTTTCAAAAAAAACGTATGATGTCATTTTGTTTTGTTTCTTTATAATCCCATTCTTTATAGCCCCACTTAGAACGTCCTTTGCATTGTCCTTGGGTGACTGAATGGTGTGCAGTGGCAGAAATCGGTATATGGAGTCCGGACTTCTTCGAAGAAGAGAACATTACAGTGACTGTGAACTCTGATCGATATTGTGAGATGCTAGAGACATTTCTCAGACCAAAATTGAATATGCTACACGATATGGACAATGTTTGGCTTCAACAGAATGGGGCACCTGCCCACATTTCTCGACGTGCGATGTGGATTTTGAGGGAGATGTTCCCTGGTCATTTGACCTCATTGTGTGGTGACATCGGTTGGCCCGCCCGTTCACCTGATTTAAATCCTTGCGGTTTTTTCCTCTGGGGATACTTCAAGTCAAAGGTGTACATTAATCGCCTTCGTTCTGTTGAATAACTTAAAGATGCAATTCGTCAAGAAATTACTGCCATACCACATGAAATGACCCGCCAAGTTATAGACAACTTTTGTGAACGCCTTCGACAGTGTGTAGACAATAACGGATCCCATTTGACTGATTTAATTTTTAAACCCTAATGAAACAAAATGGCATCATATGTACGGTGCTTTTCGAAAATGAAAACACTTTTTTGTTTCTTTATTTTATTTGGCTTTTATTAAACCTAAAAATGTGTCAAACCATTTTGCCGGACCCTGTATTTTGTCGATAAAATGCTTATGTGCAATACAAAAACAAATCACAGATGGACTCAATATGGTTCAGGAAGCAGGTACAATTCAATTGAGTAGTTTTCTCGTTGAGCTGCTTTTTGAAGGAAGCTTAAAAAGAGAAATGACGCAATACTAAAAAAAAGCTTGAGCTATTTTTGCGGCCTGTTTGAAAATTTAGTCTCTCCTTTTCAAGCTTTCGAAATTTTTCGAAATCACTGGGCCCGTAATTAAACGTCATCAAAATGCGCTTTTGAAAAATGTGGCTGACCACTTTCAGTGTTTTTGCATTGGATTGAATCGGAGTGATATCGTTTTTTTGCAAATCAAATGGATAAACTAGATGGTTGTTCAATGAACGTTAAATCTGCTGTTCTGCTCATGCTATGAAATGAATGCGAAGTTACAGCTAGATAAGAGGTATTAAGATTTGCTAGTTATTGCTACCAGTTAGCCTAGTTTTATGGGCTAAACATGAAGGCTTATTTGTTACCAGCTTCTTATAGGGTTTCATACTTGATTAACCAGTGTATTTGGAAATGCTGAGTTTAAGTTAATTGTCATGTGCAACTTATACAGTATATTTAGTTGCATAAGCAAACTAAAAAAATCGTAATTCTAAATTATATTGTAGCATAAATGACAAGGCAGACGTTTGCAACGTTTGTCATGTGCTGAACAGTGGCGGCTCGTGCCTATGGCTGCAGAGCTGCAGCCCTCCACGCGTTTTTGTGATCTGTTTTTTTTCGAATTTTTTATAGTGTTAATATTTTTTACAATGTCATAGTTCATATCTTATTTACCAATGCATCAGTTTATGTTGCTGAAAAGACTAATTTTCCTATATTGCTAGCACTAAACTAAGTGAAGGTGCAACATAGGGATTCTATGTGACATGATAATGGTGCGTAGCACGGGCTGCAGCTGCAGCGCCCGAGACTGTAATTTTGTAAAGCGATTTAGTTGCTTCATAAATGGTTTAAAGTTTTAGTTTCTGTGTGACAGCAAAATTTTTTGCTCCTGCAAGTATTGTCAACATAACTAAGCCAAATTTTTTTGTATAACTGAATATCTCTAACTTTTGAACAGCGCTCGTTAAGCTGCAAAAGATAGCAGCAGGAAAAATCAGTAGCGCCCAGACGCATGACGTATATGTCTTCCTTTCACGGTCGCTTGATTCTTGTCACTTTTCTTGAGACGTAACAATTCCCGCTAAACTTGCTGATGTTGTGACTCAAGAACAGGGCTAGTTGACGTAATTGGTTAGATTGTTTGTAGCAGGGATGTGGAAGCGGTTATTTTTCAAACGCTTCCGCTTCCACAAACAACAAATGAAAAAACGACCGTTGACCATTTTTTTTAAACTTTTGTGGGTCTGTAGCCTGCCTTCTCCTACACTTCACCATTTTGAGAAAACAAAAACCTTCATTTATTGCAATTACTTTACCTACTTCGCTTGAGCTTATTATTTCGAACTACTCTGTGTTTGTTTTTCTTAGATAACAGAACTCGTGTTGAATGTAGAACAGTGCTTTTCAATCTTTTTGTCATCGCGGAGCCCCTAATGTACTTTCGCGTTTGTCACGGAACTCCCACTAACAAAAATTTAGAAATCACGAACTGCTTGCAAGAAAATCAAATATTTCGTTACTACAATTCAAAAAATAATTAAACACTTCAACAAATAGACAGTTATTACAAGTTCGTTCACTACTTACAACTACTTTTACAACAGTTAACCTAATGCTTCTCAGATCTAAACCGTATGACTACATACCACAGCTCTCGACAATAACTTGTCGTCACAACAACAAATTACACCGTATAGCGTTGATTTTCCCTCTCTATTCTCAACTAACTCTGACTTTGAGTTAACTTTAACTCTAATCATCATTACAGACTTTCTGTCCGTCCTCAAAACACGTATTGACTCCGATCTTTTTGGATAGTGAAGTGCGAATACAGTATGTTCAAGTAAAGCGAGCAAAATTGAACTGCACCAATCAATAGCCGCCTCAACGTGTTGGTGCGGTCCCCGACCCGTTTGGGTTGGGTCAAAATGGCTGTTGGCCTTCCCGAGAGTTCTAGTTACCCCGGGCACTCCCCTCACACAAACCATTTTTTCGCCGTGCACCCCCCTGAACGACCGCAGAAGGGTAGCACGCAGCCTCTTTAAAATTGGCCTCTCTTCTCCTGCCTTTCTCTTGAATGTCTTTTCATTCTTCTCCTTCTCCTGATGAGCGGCAACGTTCATCCAAACCCTTGTCCTGTCTTTCCCTGTTTAGTGTTCGCTGGAAATGTGACCTGGCGGGGTAGGTCAGTGCAATGCTGCACATGCTCTAATTAAGTTCATTTAAAGTGCTCACTACTCTCCTTTGCTAGATTCAGAACTCTTGGCAGCTCTCATTTCTGGAGCTGCCCTCCCTACTTTTTTTTGAGATTCTACACCTACCAGCACTGTGACTTCCTCGTCGGACTCCTCCAGCTGGTATACCTTCACTGCTCAATCTGGCCCCCTTCTGCTAATGCAGCACTCGCACCCCACCCTCGCTTTCAAACTTCTTATCCTTTTTCCGCCCACTTTGTATCTTCTCCCTCTGCACCCTCACCACCGCCTCATGCTTCTGGCTGTTTCTCTTTACCTCCTGCTTTCTCTTCCCTTCCATAACTCTCTTAGGGTTTTTCAATGGAATGCTGGGGGTCTCCGAGCCAGGAGAACTAAACTACTACACTTTATTTCGTCTCATCCCGTTGACCTTATATATTTTCAGGAATCTAACCTTAATTTATCTTCCTCTTTCCGGATCCCTGGATTCTCTGCTCTGCAATCTAAAGGCACCCACTCCCGATCTGATATTTTTTCTACTGATGTCGCAGACGCTAGCGGCGGCGTCATCATTTTCGTCAAGCAGGGCTTATTCTTCTCTAAACTTTCTACCTCCCCTCTTTCTTCGCTTGGCCCCTACTCTGATTATGTAGAGGTCAACATCTCTCTAAACGGCTCCTCCTCGCTCTCATTTCTAAATGTTTATGCTCCCCCCATTCGTTCTTCCACGAAGGATAGCAGAACCAATTTCTTTTCTCTCTCCATTCTTCCCTCCTATGTGGAAGCGGAAGCGGTGGATTTTTCGCGCTTCCGCTTCCACAGAAAAAGTACCGCTTCTGCTTCCAGCTTCCGCTTCCACATCCCTGGTTTGTAGGCAAGCAAATTCTCATGTTGCTATTCAGTTGTATCATTTAATAAATTAGGCAAATAAATAGGAAGTAAGAAAACTTGTTTAAAGGCGAGAAAATTGTTTTAACTTATTTTTTCTCTTCTGCCGGTCAAAAAAGTCGCAAAATTTTCTCTTTGTCATTTAAATATCAGACTACCGCAACTGCATGGGGGAATATTGCTGCTACAGGCGAATAAACCAGAGTGGCTGAACTCTTGCGACTCCCCCTAGATTGAACCCGCATAACTGGTAAAAACGAGGGGTTAGGGGGGCGAGACATCCGACTCTCGTTTTAAAGTGGGGCAAAAGCATTGGTTTCATCAAGCCGCCAAAATTTATTTCGCGTAGTTTACAAAAATTTCATTTAAACACCACACGCCCGACTGCCCGCTTTATGACATTCCCGGGCTACGTAGATTCTGACGACTTGGTTTGGAGGCGTCGATGGTTTGATTCCACCAGCGCCACCGCTCGCACTTTTAACGTTGGCCAATGCGTTGTTATGGCTTGTGGTACCTCATGGCTCAACCCCGAAACCCCAACTATTCATTGTTTAGTCACGCTTCGCGTCCACCTGCAATGCAGGGGGCAACGTTAATCTCTAATTCTAAACGCACAAAGCCCCCTCGGGGGGCGCTGCGTTGGGTGGGATGAGTCCTTGTTGATGAGGCCAAAAAACCAAAACCTGAGTCTAGGGATGGTCCCGCCTATTTCGCTATACTAACGCTGTTCGGATCGTGACTCTTCGTAAAACTAATTTTTCCCCGGAGGTATGTTGCGTCGTGTCTGGTTCCTGTGGGCTTCGAACCCGGGTCTTTCGAGCTGCTCTTCCGAGCATGCCGAGACATGCTATCGTGTAATCACCAACTGCCATGAATGCCTCAAAAAAACACATTTAGAATATAATCATTGGAAGGTTTTTCTATTCCCAATCACCTTTTGTGTGATTAATATCATGTAAGATTACCAGTTTTAGTCCGTACTTGCACAGTTAGCAGTAACGTCAAAGGAAATCCTGGTTCAAAAGTATATGGTACGCAAGTCTTGTGCTTTGTGTTGGATTGTTTGGGTTTGTTGCGTATGCAGTCCAATGTTGGATATCGGGCTAGCCAGGAGCCACCTAAAGTATCTTACACTGGCAAGAGCCCTAGTGATGATAATGCATCTTAATTACTCGTATTTGAGGGGGATGGTTCCGCATATTTTGCTATACTAAGCACATACTATATATGGCAATTAACCTTAAATAGTTATTTGTGAACTTTAGTTACCTCTTATTCACGACTGCCTGTTTCGCTCTCAAGCTGCAACAACGAGCTCAGAGTGAAGTTACTATCTTTTTTATCTTTTAGCTAAATATTTTAGCAGTCGTATGTATAAAATTGCTTATAACGTTTTTGTTTGGATCGTGACTCTTTGTAAAAACTAAAAATATATATACATATATTGCTGATGTCCAAGGATGCCGAAAGAAATTTTGCAAGTCGTTGAATTAACCGGTTATGAGTTCAAGTGCGATAAATTCGTACGACTTGCACTTGTTCATGTGCTTTACTCTTCAGGCTAGTCCTTAGCTTGATGATATGTGCGAGACTTTGTATTTGTTCTATTTTCTTTGTAGATTACAAAATATTTTCACAAATTTGAATTACTACACTGTACACTAAATTAGCCTACCGCAATCCGTAATATTCAGCCAAAGCAATGCCTGATTGAACACAATTATACAACTAATACAGCGTAGAGTTTCGGAAAATTTGCACATTTATAGCTAAACAACGGCAAAAAACTGCCTACAAAGAGTGCAAAAAAATTAAAAAATGACTTGCAGCCCCTTCCGCATTTTCATCCACGAGCCGCCACTGATGCTGAATCAGATGATGATGGATAAAATCAGTAATCCTTTGAAATTTTTTGTCAATAATGCTTGCAGACGAGTTATATTGATCGGTCTTATGTAATTTTGTGTACTTAACTATTCCTTAAACAATTTTTTGGCCTATTGCCTCGGCTGCTGGACCAAGGGCAATTTAAAAACTTACGGTACCTTTGGTAACGATCAGATAATGATTGTTTTTGCTACTGTACCTACGAGTTTCCAAACGGCATAGAGTTATTTTTAACTGAGGAGCAAATGGTATTTACATGGCACTCCTCTTAGAGCCTTTTTTGGCAAATTGGCACATAATACTAAGCTTAGACTAGCCAACTGAAAGGCCTAATCTCACTCAAATCGCTTTTGATTAAATTTATTTGTTTCCGAGTGGCAAACTAGCAATAATTCATTCCAATTCTTAAATTAATTTCTCATTAGTTTCTAAAATAACACCTAAAGTTGATGTTGGCCTTATACCGTCCCAGCATAAATTACAGCTTTTGGTGAGCCAAAAAATGTGTGACGTCATATGCAACCTTCATATTGAGATTGACTCCTACCAGGAAAAAGCGTCTTAATTTTTTAAAACCAGATATTTAAAGTATTCTGTTCAATATTTTCTCAATTTGAAAAGAATATGTTAGGTTATTCCTGAATTGATTGCTAATTAGAGATCACTATCATTTTGCCAGAAAAAAAGATCCGCTTTTACTTTTAGGCAAATTCGCCATAAAAATTGAGCGACTACAAACAGAAGTATAGAGCTCCCTCGTTTGCACGGATCTAACCTGTTACTGAGGCTTTGCAAAAATAATCTTTGATAACACTGCAAGTGAAAAATTGCTAACGTATTGCAAAGTTTTATGGTGGGATCAGTGGCGCAACAGGATTTTTTCAAGGGGGGGGGGGGGGGGGAGAGGCAAAGTTTTTTGAACAACACAGCCCAGGTGCAGTGGTAAACCCCTCAGGATCTAGTCACAATAGGAATATCAAAGTTTTTCTTCTCAGGAGATGAGAGGTGTGTGCGGTTTTTAGACATAACGCAAAGAAGTAATGCAATTGCACAAAAAAATTTTGCGTTTACACCATTCCACTCAAAGCATTTACTGATACAAACTGATTGGAAATGGTGATAGGCGAACCAAAAAAATTTGCTGGTGCTGTAAGTCAAAATTTAACTCAATTGAAATTTAGCCTACGATTTTTACGTAAAAATTTATCAATCACAAGTTCAAAATTAATGACAAGGTAACGGCAAACATACAACAATTCTAATTTATTTAAACAATCTTTTTTCGATGTGAACTGCAAATAGGTTTTCAAATCACTCAGAGCACTAAACGAACGCTCATTTGTTGCTGTAGCAACAGGACCAGTTGTCAATATTTGAAGAAGATCTTTCAAAGATGATGCGTATGTATTTTTTTGGCAGACAGCAACACGCTTAAAGTGTTGTACGGTGAAGAATCACTTTCGTGGCGTAGCCATTATGAACGCCGTCGCATAAATTCAACCTCCACAACGTCAATGCTGTCATGCAGAAAGGAAAAATAGAAGTTCGCAGCATTTCTGATTGATTAAGCAGTCAAACACAAACAAAAGGAAGCACCAGACCGGTTTCGCCATCGTTGGGGCTCTTCAGTGGCGCGTATCCGACCAGCAGGGAACCGAACCATCGAGATGTAGACCTTCATCTGTGGTTAGTACCACTCGACCACCTGACTGGACGCCGCTGCAGAAGTTATAGCTGCTATTTGTGAGTGACCGGATCTCGATGGTTCGGTTCCCTGCTGGTCGGATACGCGCCACTGAAGAGCCCCAACGATGGCGAAACCGGTCTGGTGCTTCCTATTGTTTGTGTTTGACTGCTTAATTATTACAAATGCTACTCTCATCTATTTCTGATTGAAGGAAATGTCATGCTTTACATTGACAGATGGTATCAAAAATTGGAGTTTTATGTAATCAACAAGATCAGAGTGAAATATTTCGCTTAGTTACTAAAAAACTGTGTCAATAAAAGGCAAAAAAACAGAACGCCTGAAAAACTAAAATGATGAAACAGCTAGTGGATTTGCTCTATTGACTTGCCGATTCACATTTCTAGGCATGGGTATGAATTCTCCGTAGACACCTTTGTCATGTCTATAGAGTTCAACAAATATTTCTTCATTGTTTCTAAAAGCCTCTGTCTCATTTTTGCAACTGGTAATACTCGCAGCATCTAATGCAATCAAAGTAATTTCTTGATGCTCTGTAGCTTCTTTGCAACTGTTTTGGTAAGTTTCAGTGTAGCATTGATACTTCTTGGCAAACCACAACCCAGCTGTTGTTATCACTTTCAAATAAGGGATAGTTTTACAAAAACTTTTCCATTTCTTAATTCTGACAGTTGATCAAGAGAACCAACAACCGCCGAATAAAACTCCTTGAAAACAAAGACAGCATCATAGTTCTCAATCCACTTTGTGGAACAATGACGCTTCAAACACGAATGCAAAGAATCCGGACAGTTGTCATTAACTTGAGTATGCAGCAGTGAAAGACGTTTTTCAGAATTAGAAAAAATACCGATGTGTCTTTCATGGTGCTTACGAATGCTTGAATTTCGCCTACGTTGCAAGCCAGAGAATGTTACCGACTTAACTTGTGCTATCTCTGAGTGTAGCGTTTCTGCTACTTTTGTCCACTCATTAAACTTTTTTTTGTGGTTTTTATAGTCTTCTAAAAAACATTCCAGAAAGAATGTCGAGTTTTTACTTAGCAAATTGATGGTTTTGTTTGCTCTACAGTCCAAAGCATTTTAACTAAAATTAGAAAATTTAAGTCGTCAACTGTTAATCTAGGCTCGTCCTGATAATTTAATAAATAACTTGCCGGAAAAATAGATACATGCTCTAATCTTTTTTTTTTTTGTATTTGTTCATATTTATCCTCCATTCACGAGAAAGCGAATTGTATCGCTATATTTTGGACGGGAAGTCCGCACTCGCTTGGCAGTTGCCATTTTTTGAGGTGTCTGGACCACCTGTCTTCCACATAAAGGCGGAGGCGTCCCATTAAGTGCCTTGCCCAAGGACACAACAAGCGAACTTGCAGGCTTGTTCTCCACAACCTCCCATAAATGCCGAGCGCCAAGCAGGGAAGCTGTGGATACCATTTTTAAAAGTCTTTTGGTATGACTCAACAAGGGGAATGAACCCCAAGTCTACCGACTGCGAAGCGGACGCTCTAACCACTACACCACCGCGCCGGTTTCTTAACAAAATCTTAACAATATTTCTAAAACTTTTCCTGGAAGCACAAAACTCGCTTTCACTCGTGGCAAGCTACTTGTTTTTGTGCAAAATTGCTAATAATGTTGTACAATACTCTTGCGCACCTCGTCAGACAAAGATAGGATATCGCTGCAAAATTCTTGCTCAAAACAACTTGCTAATGTGATTTCTGGTTTATATCAAGGAAACTATAAAAAGTTTGAAGCTCATGAGTTAACCTCAGACATGAAGCCCAACTCTACCAGCAAATTTTCAGGCAATTGTTTGTTTTGGGCATAATTTTATCTAGGACCAAAGGTGGGCATGTCACAGAGGCCTCCGTGGTTGTGCCCCAGGGTTGGACCGCCATAATCCGCTCATCAGAGTAAGTACAAACTTGCTTGGTTATTTATTATCAGAATGACTATACACACTCGCATGGTTGTTCATGATCACACGAGTTTGTAGTTATTCTGATAAGCGGTTTATGGCGGTCCCACTATAAAACTTTGCAATAGGTTAGCAATTATTTACTTGCAGTGTACCCAAAAACTACTTTTGAAAAGCCTCAGTTACAGGTTAGATGCGTGCAAACGGGGGAGTTCTATTCTTCTGTTTGTCGCTGCTCAATTTGCCTGAAAGTACAAGCGGATTTTTTTCTGGCAGAAAGACAGTGGCTAATTAGAGATATTATGTGATAAATTAGAAGGAAACCTAGTTCAAATAAAATCGTACCGTGTGTATTGTTACATGGTCGAGCACAGCAGCTTAGCCAAAAGCGATATTTTAAATGCGAAAAAATAATGAAACAAACTCAAAAATTTTTTTGAGGTTAGTATTTTCTGATCCCCAATTTTGTCAATTTTCCTCAAATTTTTTTAGAATATATGATCTGTGTTTGGTGATTGATGTTGTCTAATCCCCAATTTTTTCTGTTAAACTAGTTGGTTAGGCCCAATTTTTTTGGAAGATTGGCGTTTTTTTACTGCAATCAGTCAAAACGTGTTTAGTTCTTGGTGTAATTCAAAAAACTTTTTCAGTTTACTGGATAAAAGGTGCTTATAGATTACAAAGTATTACAGCGTGCAGGCATACTGGTAAATTTCTGTTACCATAAAGAAATGGAAGTGGCTGTTTTGCTGCTCACAGCATTTTACCCTTCAAGGCTATTTTGTTGTATTATTAATGAGAGTTTATACAGCCATAATTAATACTGTTACGTCGTATCTAGTTTTAGTGAGCCTCAACCTGGGTCATTCAAGCTACTGTTCCACTCATGCCAAGACTTACTCATGTAATCACGCATGCCTTAAAAGCCACATTTTGTGTAATAATTGGAACGTTTTTCTATTGCCCAATCGGTAATGCTGAAGTTTAGCGTCGGAAACTCAAGTAAAAATTTATCGTCGTAGGAGCGGGAGTCTCCGACGCTAAACTTAAGGATTGCCGTCCAATTAATTTGTGTGGGACCAATTTCGTGTAAAGATTTCAGTTTTCAGTTTAGTTAATACTTGTAAGACTAGCAGTACCATAAAGGAATGCTGGTCCAAAAGTAAACAGTATGTAAGTCTTGTGCTTTGTGTTGGATTGCTTTGGAGTTGAATCTTGTTTTATGTTTTCAGAAACCGCTTTCGTTTATCTGCCTTATATGCTTATTTGTATGAAAGAGACAATAAAGTCGTTGTGCTGTTAAGGGTGAACTGGTGCATTTTGTTTGCAATCCTATGTAGTATATCTGGCTAACCAGGAGCCACGTAAGGTATCTTACAGATACAATTCTGGCAGTGACGCAGTGGTGCTGGCATAGTGCAACTGCCTTAAAATGCACTGGTTGCAGCTTGGAATCTTTGCTGGCAGAGCACTTGAAGAGAGGCAGTGGACACTGGAGGTGTCCTGGTATGTGAATGTATGGGGTATAGTGTACACTTGGAAAGAATATACTGTATGGGGGAGTGTGCAGTAAGGGTGCAAATTTTTTTGATTCATCATTGAAATTGATCAATCAGAAACGACCAAAGTCACATGTTTAGTACTGGTACATCATTAAAATTGATTAGTCACGAATGTCTCACAGCAAAAGAGCCTCTGAGAGTAAAATACCATTGACAACAAAATAGCTTCTGCCTAAATTAATCAAATACAAATTTTTGTAATTTTAAAGTGGTGAAATGTAGATTTCAAAAATTATGTATTTTGAAGTTTGAATAAACTAAACAGCTGTCAGTATTAAAATATTAAACAGAAATTCCTGAGAGTACAAAAATATATTGTTCTTAAAAACTGCAAAAATGTCATCCACATATAAATAAATTTAGTTGTAAAAGCCATTTGTATACTTCTGTCATTCTGCCAGAAAAAAGGTCTGCTTTTTCTTTCAGGCAAATTTGCAATAAAAGTTGAGCAACAGCAAACACAAGAAAAGAGCTCTTTCGTTTGCATCCATCCAACTTATTTCTAAGGCTTTTCAAAAGTAGTTTTTGGGAATACTGCAAGTAAAAAATTGCTAACGTATTGCAAAGTTTCATGGTGGGATGTCATAAACTGCTCATCAAAATAACTATAAACTCGTGTGATAATGAATAACGATGTGAGTTTGTGTAGTCATTCAGATAAACAGTTTGTGGTGGTCTCACCGTGAAACTTTGCATTATGTTAGCATATTCATATTGTTGTCAAATGTCAAAATGATATTGAATCCCTTATTGGGGTAGGTGTTTAATTTGGTTTACACTGACTGCAAGTTTTTGATGGTTGTTTGCCATTCTGCTTAGCGAGCAATAAACTCCTCAGGCAATTATCACACAAGTTTGTAGTTATTCTGATGAGTGGTTTATGGTGGTCCCACCATGAAACTTTGCGATAGGTTAGCAATTTTTTACTTGCAGTGTACCCAAAAACTACTTTTGCAAAGCCTCAGTAATAGATTAGATCATGTAAACGAGGGAGCTCTATTCTTCTGTTTGTTGTTGCTCAATTTTTATTGTGAATTTACCTGAAAAAGTAGCAGATCTTTTTTTCTGGCAGAAAAACAGTGGTCATTTGTATTATCGAGAAGCTTATTTTCTATATTTACTAAGAAAAAAGTTGCTTATGTGGGTCCAAGAAGTAACTCTATTGCAACTCTGTCAATCTGTTTAAATAGTTCACCATTCAATAGAAACATTCTTTGAGTTTCCAATTTTATTAGCTTAATCAAAGCATGTTTTTCCATTGGTGGTTCATTCAGATTGTCTTAATCGAATAGATAGTTTGCTATATTTTGAGTGGTTTCTTCTAGTGTTACATTGGTGAAGTGAGACTACATCAAAGCTAACCAAAATTTAATGTGATTGAACTTTTACTTCTTTTAATTTTTCAATAAAGGGATTGGTTGATGACAACATGTATTCATCAAATTTTGGTTAGCTTTGATGCAGTCTCATTTTTCTCAAACATGCTACTAGAAGAAAACACTCAAATTATAGCAAACTATCTACTTGATAGAGACAATCCGAGCACACCACCAATGGAAAAACATGCTTTCATCAAGCTTATGAAATTGGAAACTCAAAGAGATTTTTCTATGCAATGGTAAGCAATTTAAACAGATTGATGGAGTAGCAATGGAGTTACCTCCTGGACCCACATTAGCATACTTTTTCTGAGCAAATTTAGAAAATAAGCTTCTCAATAATACAAATGGCTTTCACCCTAAAATTTATTTACAAAAATATTTAGTTTAATGTTGCATTAAAAGTGTAGGCATGAAGTTGTAGTATCCAAAATATAGATTAGGGATGAACATAGTAGAATAGTAAAGTTTTCCAAAGCTAGAATTTTGAATCCTACTCTAGAATTCAAATTGGCTAACTAATAAATACACACCAATGCATTAGCTTGAAAGATGTATTCAATAAACTTTACATTTTTTTCTGCACAGTCATTTACAGAGTAGTGGCCACAAAAAAGATTTAATTACTTTTTGTGCATCACCACAACAAATCACCAACACAATGTGATTGCTGTATGCTGTATATCTACTTGCCTATCAGGTTATTTTCAAATCCAATCAGCTAATAAAAACTTGCAATTAAAATGCAAATTTCTCAAAGATTTGAATCTAAAGATTCAAAATTCTACTTTGTTCATCCCTAGTTTGGATTTGTAGAAATTGCTTTATAGCTTTTGAATTGTTTATTTTTTTCATTTGATTGGGTATTATCTTAGACATTATGGAATTACCAAAGTTGTGGATGCAAAAGAAATGGGTGGTAGTGACTAAGTGAGCCAAATAAATTGAACATTATCCTTGAAATTACTTAGCCATTGGGATGCATTTGAAGAATAATTTTGTTGCAGAAATTTTCCATTTCTGTATTTTTGTTAATTTACTAATATTTGTAAAGACTATTTTGTTGATGGGAACAGATCTATTTTAACAACGAAAGTTGGCAAATATAAAAATAATTGCAAAAGTGAAGAAACATGAAATTACAAATGCCACTATTTCCATATGTCGTGACCAAAATCAGTCATACTATGTTTTTTAGATGGTTGCTGATTCTGAAGACTTTGTAATTAAGAGACTGTTTTTACTGTTTTACAATACTGCTTTAAAATACTTTTTCTTATGCTCTAAAAGATTTTTTTCATTTTTGCACATGTTTTGCATTGCTCTTGAATCGTTTTTTCCACCCATAACCAAAGTTTTGTTTAGAAATTAATTTCGACATTGTAAGCTATAAAGTCTGTTGAACACTACACCATGAGTAAACCAGAAGATAACGATGAGTTTGATAATTCCATCAGAGATCAGCTGCTCAAAGATATTGTTCCTGAGCATCCTAAACCTCCATGTAAAATCACTGTTATTGGAGCTGGAATGGTTGGCATGGCTTGCAACATAAGTGTCTTACTAGCAGTAAGAATTGATGATTTATATACTAAATAGGTCTTCTTAGTTTGCCCAAAAACATAATAGCAAAAATTTATCAATATCTAGGTAATTCTTTAATTGGCCATTTTATCTACTGATATCTATCAAATTGTACTGATAAGGCTCTGACTTGCCTGCACATGCACATGTAAGACTTATCCTGATAAAGATGCACTTTCAACGTAGTATATCTGCCACTACTATTATTCTTCAGCTCTGAAAAAATTTTTATTAGCAAGGGCAAAGCAACTTGCGCTTCTTTTGATTTAAAGAGTTTGTATTACTTATGCCATTTATTTTTTATTACAAGCAGAAAAAATGTTTGTTAAGTGGCTTTTCAAGTGTGCGACCCTGTTGTGGATAAGCAGAGATTGTGGTCACAGGTTTGTGATTACTAGGATGGTGCATACAGGCATTGAGCTAATTAAAGTAAAGCAAAATATAGCTAATTTATTGTCATTGGTTTAGAATTTAACAACAAACTTGGTTTTAATCGATGTTATTGAAGACAAGTTAGAAGGAGAAGTATTAGATTTAAACCATGGGAATTTGTTTCTAACAAATGTGAATATTGAAGGAGGATCAGGTTAGCTTTTGTTTTAGTTTAACTATATATTTACCTTATTTGCAACTACATTTATCTTTTGATGTCAGTTATCTATACCATTTACTCCGAGATTAAATAAAATAGAACTCATGTGCATATTGCTTTTAATTCTTCAGCTATGGTGGTGCTTAGCTTGTTTTCAAAGTTAACTTGCAACTATCATCAAGTTGCCTTCTCGAACTTTTGAACTCATTATTGCCATACGACAAGTTACTTTCTAAAGCTTTTGAACCCATTACGGTGGACTCTGGTTAATACATTTACTATGAGCCAACCGATTTTGGATGTAGTAAGCAGTGGCTGAAATAAACAAATTTCTTAAACAGCATCTGAATCAGCCTTTCCTTCTTGGGGGTAAAAATGCACTTATTTTGAAGTATTTTCAAGCATTTATTCAACATATAAAAATCTGTGGAATGACGCTTGCCTAGGTGGAAATGCTTTTCTGAGATGATCATTTACTTCTGCTTTCATGGCATTAAACATGTCCATCTTCTGAAATCTAGTTTTCTCTAGGCCCAGGCACTCCCGCATCTTTGCATCTGATGGTGTTGTTTCCTCAGTTTTGAGATTGTCATTATCATTATCAGATACTTCAACTACAAGTCCATCATTGTTCTGTATCACTAAAATAAGTTTCTTGGTGAATTTCTTCTCAATAGGTGTTTGCACAGTTTCAACATCATTATCAATGCTTACCCAGTTTCTAAACTCCTCTTAACTTTGCCCAACAGGTGGTGGAGACAAGGAAATGATTACATCGTCGATTTATGATAGGTAAAATTTCCCTTTTTCCAACAATTCTGGATAGTTGCTGCTAGAACTTTGGCCCATGCTCCTGTGATCATATGCATGGCCTCCAATAAATTAATGCATTTCACTACATTTGAGCCAGAAATCCAGCTTCCGGAGCATCGTCCAGTATGTCATTAAGCCTCTGGCACCTCCCATGTCTGAAATAACTCTTCATTGACTTGATAATGCCTTGTCACAGAGTTGCAAAATCGATGCTGTATGGGGCAGAAGGAAAAATAGTGAACTGTTTTTCAAAAAGGTGATAGGTTTGTGAGCTGACCAGTTATCCAACAATAAAGCCACTTTCCTTTCTTCCATTTGCAGTCGTTCATCCCATGATTAAAGCCAGCTAGCAAAGATGGTGCTTGCCATCCAGTCTTTTTCGGAGAAGTTGTATGTAATTGGAAGAGTTCCAACCCTTTTAAAGCAGTGAGGAGAGTTAAATTTCCCGGTTAGCAGCAGTTTTTTTTGTCACCATTCATGTTGCAAATGACTAGCATGGTTTAACGGTCTTTACCTGTTTTGAATCCTTGCTGATTTTTCTTTTTCTCTGCTTCTACATACGTGCTTTCTGGTGGAGAATGAAAGTAGATCACAGTTTCATCTGCATTGTAGTTATTTTGCGGTGTGAACGTTTCAAGAATATGCTTCATTGTTGTAGTTCTAAAATGCTCAGCCCCATCGGTGTCTGCTTCACCTACCTCACCTGCAAAATGCAAACAATGTTGGAAAAGTTTTTGTAACAAAACAAAACCTAAAAAGGAAATTAATTGACTAGCCTCTTAGAGTAGTGAATGACACTGAGAATCGTATCTTCCAATGACTAAACCATCTTTCAGTGGCCTTAAAATTTTTATGTCCAGAGGCCTCAGCAATTTTACTTACTTTGTCCGTAAAAATGGGACCATTGACTGGGGCGTTTCATTGACGAATTAGCTTAAACCAATCAAAGAGAGCTTTTTCCACCTCTTCATCTTTACCTGACCTTTACGTTTCACTCCATTAGCAGAGGGCTCTTCAGCAACAGTAGCACGTATGGCAGCCTCGTTTTTTATTAAGCTTTGTAAGAATTCTTTTGTAATTCCAAGTCGCTCAGCTGCTTCACGTGGACTCAAGAAGGAAAAGGTTTTGTAGCGGTCAAGCAATTCGAACTTTTTGGGTGTTATTCTGTCTTGTCTTGCTCTCTTCATTCTGCAATGTATCCAAAAAACTTTAGCTACAATAAACTTCAGCTGCAACTACCAAATGTTATTAATTTTTCGTAGCTGATTTTCCAAATTTTCTGTCTTACAGGTAATTGGATCTTTTTCAATAAATCGCACCACCAAATGTTTTAAATTTCTGGTAACTGATGTTCTAAATTGTCTGTATGTTACAGATAATCGGATCTTTTTTCTTCAATAAATTACAATTGCCATTTATTTGCACATTGTCACAAACAATTGTGTATAAAGCTAGTGAAAACGATGCACTAAGCGGTGGCTGGATGTATTAACTGAAGTCTTTTCAACAGAAAAAAATTAGGAAAATCCCGTTTCAAGCAATTTGGATGCTATAAGCCGCTGGTTGTATTAACCGAGGATGCATAAACCGGAGTTTACTGTATTACCATAAAGCTCTAGAAAATATACTGATTTGGTTTTTAATCTCAAAATGCTTTAAGTTTACCAGGAGCATATCTCGCTGTGCAGTATTTAGGTTGATTTTTTTACAAGTCAGCAGTTATTGGGGTTCACACCAGCTTCATGTCAAGGCATATGTTTTCAAACAGAATCAAGTGCTCTTTCTTTGATGCTTGCTAGAGCAGCTGGGGTCGAGGGCACAACAATTGGCACTTTGGAAAAAGGTAGTGACATTTTTTCTTTAGACTATTTGGTGGCTTAGAAGTTGGATCCACTTCTTCCCCTCACAACCAAGATGATGGGGTGCACGTGAAGCTGTCAAAGACTTGAAAGAAACACGGTATCCAGTACATGCCTACACACCACCACTCCCTACTTACTCTTCAATAAAATTAGTGCATATGCCCTTTGATACGGCTCATTGATTATTTTTAGATTACAAGCTAAGCAAAGGAAGTGAAGTGGTGATAATAACTGCTGGTGCTCGTCAACAAGTAGGAGAATCTCGACTCAGTTTAGTTCAGAGAAATGTTAACATCTTTAAAAGCATCATTCCTCAAGTTGTCAAATACAGTCCAGATGCAGTCATCATCGTTATATCCAATCCAGGTGTGGTTGAAATCTAAGTTTTTAGCTGCGAAACGTTTTGAAATAAAATGTTCACTAGTTTACTGGCTATCATATTTCTACTCAAACGAAATGAAATTTTCTAAAAAACCATGCTCATCTTTCTAAAAGGGACTGCTTTCTTTGAAAATATTTTTATGCATTTTCAGAGAGGGTAACTCTAAATGCCACCTACAATCAGCTATATTGTAATATTTATAGTCTATTGTGGATAGTGTCTTAAAACTGAAGTTCATCACAAAAGTTATGTTCATTTTTTGATATTCTAACAGCTGATTGGTTAAAGTGCTGACAATTCGCATGTTTATCAAAAGCCTGGGTTTTTACCTTGCGGTAGCTGATGCCAATAGTGATGAAAAATTCTTCTCAAAGGCAGTTTTTTGTGATAGTACCTTTTAGGGGTGCACCCTGCTCGAGTGACTGCTTTTTTTCGAGACTAACAGCAACACTCTGAGTGTGATTTCGGTTCTACGTATATCTCCTCGCCACGTTATTCTATTTTCCATGCAGTCGATATCATGACCTACGTTACATGGAAGCTCTCAGGATTCCCCCGTCATCGTGTATTCGGCTCTGGAACTAATCTCGATTCAGCAAGATTTCGTTATTTGATTGCTCAACATCTCAATGTTTCTCCGACTAGTGTTCATGGGCTTATTATAGGAGAACACGGCGATTCAAGTGGTAAGTATTTTAGAATCATTAAGTGCTTTGGAAGGATCAAAAAGGGTGTTCACAACGATTTAAAAGAACTAAGACCCAATAGACGTATTTGTACAAAATCAAAAAGTTTTGAGAAAAATATCTCCCTTTTAAAAATTCACGACATGTACATAATTTTCTGTTGGCCCTTAGTTTTGAAATAAAGTAGTTTTTGTGTATGCACATTTGCATTCTGTCTAGTTGTTAGTCGTGGTGTCTGGATATGCTGTTTGCTGCTCGACACCACTTGACTTCGTGGTAAAACTTGAAAGTAATACACTAATTGGTTAAATCACTTGTTGATTATAGTAGGTGTGGGATTCTGAATATTTTTTCTGTAAGACTCGTCTTGGTTTGCCTGCAATTTGCAATAGTATTGCTGCTACTTTGCTCTTGATCCTAGCTTTGTTAACGTTTGCTTATGCAGCCTGTTTGAAGATGACATTAGTTTAGCATTTTTTTGTGACATGACTGAGTCGCCTTATTGACAAGGTCGCCAACAACTTGTAATTGTAAGCAATCTCATATATTTTCTTGATACGTGACTATTTACGTTGTAGTAATGGCGACCTTGCTGAAACTTAAGTTAGCCGTATACAGTATATGCTTTGGTCCGAATTTTGTACGTTTTTTGCTCTCATGTATTTTTAAACGAAAGTTTTTATCCTCTTCGCTATTTAAATCATCCTTTGCAGTTTATGATCTTGCCCGAGCATATGATTTTGTCCGCATAATACATACCAAATACGTACACGCTTTTTCCGACAAAAACATGCAAAAATCTCATAATTCGTAGTTATAGGGCAAAAACATGTTCATACAATAAGGTATGCTGTGTAGCATCATGTAAATGTCCAGGCGGATGAAAATTTTGGTACAAAAAATGCACAAGAGCGAAAAACATCATAAACGTGTACTTTGCGTAGCCGCCTTAAAGTGGTAGCAGATTATATTAGCATACGTAGCATTTTCGAGCAATTGTGACGCGACGCCTTTAAAATTTAAAGCATCAGTTAAACATATGACTTGTTTCTCGAACTTTTGCAGACTTCTTTTTGGTTCCTGTAATTGCTATTTGACTTTGTACGTTTACAATTTTTAACTCGTTACCCTTTGCCATTTTTAAGTATAGCTTTCATGTCGCACTCATCAGCGGTGGTGTTGTGCCGAATGGAAGAGCAAGAGCGGCATTTCTTAACCTGGGGTGAATTCTGTCATTAAGTTACAAGTTACATTACTTACCTTCGATGATATCGTAACAATGATTTATCAGTTACGTTACAAAAAATTTGCCGACAATTGAGTGTTTGGGGGAAATAACGTAAATTGAATTGATAGAGCCAAAAAGTCGAAAAGAGGTGAAGAAACACTAAGCTATTGTTCGACCCTAATCTACATTATAGTTGTGCCTTACCAACACAATGTACTTCTTTAGTTCCTTTGTGGAGTGACGTCAGTGTTGCTGGCAGGCGGCTTGCTTGTATTAATCCAAAAATTGGTCAAATAGATGGTCCAAAAGGGTGGGACAAGATACACAAAAAGGTGATACAAGGGTAAGTGGTGGCAAATTTGCTTCCAAAGTTGCAAGTGTATTTGTCGATAGTGTTATTTCAATACCTATAGTTCCTGCTTCTCTGTTCTCTTATCAATTGTGCCTGTATTTAGCTCGACGTTGTGTTGGCTACAGCGTTACGTGCTTTGTTTATCAACTTTCGCTTTTGTAATTGCCACCTAATTTCATTCTAGAGCACAAGATGTGATCCGTCTTAAAGGCTACACCAACTGGGCGATTGGTTTATGCTGCGCCGACATTGTCCGTGCTATTGTAAAGAATAAGCGAACTATTCAACCGGTGTCATGTTTCGTTAAGGTAAGACATGCTGCTTGTCACGTAGACACCGTTACTCAAAAGGAAGTGTGGCTGTGAGAGTCTACACGTATCTATGACGTCATCGACGTAGCTCGCTGACTGCTGCAATTTATTAATGTTTAATTTTTGATTTTGCATAGATTTTTAGGTGAATTTTTTTGTGTTTTCTGAACTTTACATGGTTGGTATAGTGAACTCATATAGCATGCTGTTAGAGATGACCTTTTGACGCTCACTGAGTCCGTATTACTGATCAGGGTTGCCAGACAAAATATAAAACTGTAGGCAAACAGCACTTCGAAAATCGCCAAATTTAGCAAAAAATAGGCAAGCTTTAGAAAATTAAGATCTTTGCATTTATTACCAAGGCAGTTTTCCAATGCAAGTATTGGCCTAATTCAACTAAAGACACAAAGTCTCTAAAACACAAATAGGCCACTAAAACAACTGTAAGTTTAAGCACTTGTAGCAGTATATTCAATTACCTGATAAAAAAAAAGCAATTTAATTTAGATTCCTTTCGCATAAGATGGTCAACAGCAGTGGTTTCCAACGTAGGGTCCACGGACGATAGAGTACCGGATGATTGCTAAACTACAGTGATCACTAAACAAATGACAAGGTCCCCTCATAAAAATTTGATGGAAATGATTTCCTTAGTTTTTTGGATGTCCAAAATTTTCATTTGTGGACTTGCAGTCCACAGGTTTGATATAATTCTTTTAAAGGTGAAAAGGGTCCGTAATACAAAAAGGTTGGTAAAGACTGATCTAAGGATTCAAAGTTTATTAGTCCTAGGATATGGCAACATACAGATGAAGCGCAAAGTTGTCTGTACTATCAGAGCTTGAGCTCTGGTCTTCATACTAATTTACAGCATTTTACGTTAAACGTCGCAGCATTTCCACAGGCCGGACAAAATCTTTGCCGCATTTTTTTGAGAATTAGACTTCCGATCTTTTTCTTACAAATACAGTCCAACATTTTCGCTTGAATGCGATTACTTGGTTTAGTCTGGCATGCAGTCACAAGTGGAAACATCCTTTCCACCACAGCATTGCTGACAGGAGTTATTAGGCAAGTGAGTGTATATTTAGCCAGGTCTTTAAATGCTAAATATTGCATTACACTAGACCAAGCTTTTTAGTGTCGTGTACAGGTAGACCATCTGTTGTTACGGAAGGGTCTTCTCTCCAGTCAACGAGCAGAACTTTTCTGTATTGCTACTCAATTTCGCATGTTCTTCATGGTGTCAAATGGCAGTTCAGCAAAGGATGCTCTTGAAATCTGGCTTAATGCTAATTTTGGACTAAGCTTTGATTGACTTTTGAATGCGTCACCTGCAGATGGTAGGATGGTTTTGATTTCATAAACTTCTTCATGAAGCATATCCTGGCACCTTTGTTTTACATGCTGAATGGCACTTTGGGCTGGAAGGGACTTAACTTTTTCCTAGAATTCAGTGCAATCATGTAACAATCTGAATCCAAAATCAACAGCACTTGATGCTTTCATGGAAACATTTGGCAAATACATCCAGTTGAGCAGACTCTGATTGTGTCGAAGAAGTTCGGATGAAAGCGAATGGTATCAGCGCTGGTTTGCTCAAATAAAGCATTAACTTTCTCAAACTCGTACAATGGGAGTTGCAAATAGAATATACAAATAATTTACTCTGTCCAATAGCATTTCCCTTGAGGGATGTACTTTATATTTTGTATCCATTCACGCTTTTTAATTGTTCTGCCACTATAAAATAAGCCAAAAGTTCATCCCAGTTTACAAGAATATTATACATTGCTTTTCCTTTCGCCTATCATCTAGTTGCAGATGGTTTTAGAAATGGAGGTTGTTTTGTCAGTTCCAGTGCTTTTTGTGCTTTTTTATTATCATTTGAAGGATTCATAATTTTGAATAGGTCTTTGCAACTTTTCCTGCTCAGTCACTGAACTAAAAAACGTGGAGTTTCACTAATTAAAAACCTAATGCCTGAAGTTAGTTTTCCGACTGTATGTTGAATGCGCAATGATAAAGAATGGCAAATGCACTTAAATGGGATACAGTCTGGCGCAGCAACTTTCATTCAAGTCCAGACAGAGTTGTTGAGGCCAACCATAGTAGCAGCACCATCGGAGCCAAATTCGATCCAGTTTTGAAGTACCAGGCCACAGCTTCACAATTATGATTCAACAATATCAAACAAGCCATCTGCTGTTCCGTCTTCAACTGGGATAATCCTTAGAAGCTTGTAGCGATGGCATTTCTTGTGTAACTCGCGTACCGAATCAATATGCACAATAACTTCTGAATGGAAACATCAATCGATTCATCTATTATGAAAGCATATTATTGACCCTTTGTTTCTGATGCGAGTTCATTTTTTATTGATGCTCCAATAACGTTTTTTATTAATCCAGAATGTTTGGTACGATGCAATTTTATTTTGCCAATAGTACTGTTCTTCCCATGAGTTTCCATTATTTCACCAAGGTGGTCAGTTGTAAAAACTGAACCATGGTAGGCTACACTTACAGCTAACTCCAACTTTACTTTCTTCACATAATCGCTTAATTCACATGTTTGTTTGGCGGTTTTAGTCGCACGAAGTTGTTGCTGACCAAGAATAGGAACTTTCGTGTTAAAGGATGTTTGATGTTTACTCAACCTGTCCAATTTCGGTGCAACTGATCAATGGCAATGCTTGCAGAAAGCATTGGCGGAACCATCATTGCATTTTCTAAGCCAAGCAAATGTTTTTTTCCCACTCTGGGTTGTATTTACGATGGTCATCATATGAACCTTTTCACTTGTGTTCATCTCAATACAATTAAAACAAAAATGGCTTGCAGACTCTAGAGCAGGGGTCACCAATCGTATGCCCGCGGGCACCATGTCGCTTGTGGAGACAATATGATGTGCCCGCCAGGCTCTTTGACAATTTTCTCCGAATTATTTCAAAAGTGGATACGTCGGAATTTTCTGTGACGTGTCCGGGAATTCAGCAAATCTAAATCCGATCCGCGTGTCTGAACACCGCGACAGACACGATTGGAGGCAGCAAAGCAGGTGGTAAATTTTTTTTTATTGAAGAACACCTCCATTTCGGGAAAACAATATAGGTCACCAAGGCAATACATAGCGATCCAATACAATACATCATGCAGTAAACATGACGTACGGGATTTCGAGGACTACGATAAGTGTGCCCGCACCACGATCAGCATCCATGAAGAAACCCGTGGTCCAAAAAGATTGGTGACCCCTGCTCTTGAGAAATATTTTTAAATATGTTTAGTGAATAAAGGAGCACCACTTTTGTGGGAATCGTTTGGGGTGAAGCTTATACCTGTGCAGTTTTATTTAAAATACAGTATAGACAACCTTTATTCATATTTGAACAGAATTAACACCTAGAACTTATTTAAATATAATCGATTAAAGCAGATAAACACAAACACATAGAAATCTGAGCTCTAATCTTATATAGAAACTGGATAAGAGGTAAAAGACTACGCATTAGAATTCACTTGCCTACCATTGTCGCACTTTCATACCGCTAGCCTGACACGAAAAATAAACTTAAGCCTAATACTAGAGGCAGAGTTAATCGTACCGAACCAAAATCAGTGATATTACCATATAACTAGAGGGGCTGACAAACTTACGCACAAGCCACCTCGACTTGTACGGAAAGGTAAGCAAAGTTTTCAGTTTTACTTCTTCAGTCGTGAGCTAACAGAGTAGCCAATTTTGCGAAAGAGGTTTTACAAATAGAAATATTAATTGATTGAATTGTAAAGCCATTTCGCTACTTCAAAGTTGAAAAAATCGCCAGACCAAAAGCTTAAGCCAAACGCTTTAAAAATTCGCCAGATTTTTGGTATCGCCAGTATGGCAACCCTGTTACTGATGGTGCGATTACCAGTCTGCGATTTGTACCTCACATCTGGTTTGAAATGAGCTTCGTTTTTCTGTTTGCAGTTTTAAAAGCAATCGCTGATACATGCTGGCTTTCCAAAGGAAAACGATGGTACATACACATTCGCATTTTATGTACAACCCATTAGCATGTTTCCAGGTTTTGTGTGCACGGCACAGAAATCTAAAGTAGCTCTGGCCTAATGGCATGGATTTCAGAGGTTTGTTTCGGGGCTGTTTTTGTCTCTATGCTCTATCACAAAGGCAACAAATTTTATTATTGAAGGCAAAAAATGAATTCCGTTGTATTGAATAGAATGTATACTTAACATTAAACCTAGTTTCTGTGTAATACAGTCAACTAATTGAAGTAACATGTTTTCTTGCAGGGACAAGCTGGAATCACTCATGACGTTTGCCTCTCACTTCCGTGTGTAATCGGGGCAAGTGGTGTGTCAAGTATCGTTCAGCTTGAACTCAGTGAGGTTGAAAGAGAAGCCTTGCTTAAAAGCGCTGAACTGATTAATAAAGTTCAGCAAGACCTGAAGTGGTAATTGTATTGGGTTGAGAAGGTTATACTATATCACACGCACTGTCTTGCGCGCTGGCCACCGTTTCCGGAATTTTGACACACTCTTCAATATCTAAAAGAGCATTATTTATCTAAATAGGTAAATATTTTGCATTTTTAGTCAAAGATGTAAAACAACTCATTTCTAATTGCTGGCTTGTTCTGAATTTCATTTATTCAAACTCACAGTAATATTTGTGATATTTTTAACCACTGTTATTTTTAATCTATAGATTTGTACGGTTTCGCTAGTCAATGTGCGAAATGTGTTTTCTATGTAGTTTATTATGTGCTGACTTATGTAATCTTTGGATGGTAATATCAGCGACTGTCATGCTTTACACAGTAGTAGACATTGCGAGCATTGAAATTATGTTATTTTGTTTCGATATATCTATTACAAGCTAATGGCATGGCTCGTTGGTAAAAATAATGTGAAAATTGTCGCTTGCAGTCTTGTGTTAGTATAACACTCTTCTTTTATAGTTGATGGTTTGAAAACTGGCAAGTTTTAAAATCTGTGGTTGTGAATTTAATGCTTAATTGTCATGTATATATTTGTGGTCTATATCGATTATTTTATGTTCAATTACCGGTAATGCAGTATAAGCTTACACAAACTTATTGAATCAATTAAATTAAGATCGCAGTAGTTTTTTCTCGCTTACAGGCTTTTTTACAGCAGGGGTTCTGTGTGTTACTCCTTTACCTAGTCGATCTACCAGATTTATCCTCATTACGCTCCCAATTTTTTTATGGCATTATTGAAACTTTGTCACGATTTGTCAGTTATTTACGCTTATGAGACACGATGACGTAGTAGTTAGAGCGTCCGCTTCGTAGTCGGTAAACCTGGGGTTCATTCCCCTTGTCGAGTCATACCAAAAGACTTTAAAAAATGGTACCTATAGTTTCCCTGCTTGGCGCTCGGCATTTATGGGAAGTTGTGGAGAACAAGCCGGCAAGTTCGCTTGTTGTGTCCTTGGGCAAGGCACTTAACGGGACGCCCCACCTTTATGTGGAAGACAGGTAGCCCATAAATCTCAAAAAAGGCAACTCCCAAGCGAGTGCGGACTTCCCGTCCAAAATATAGCGATACAATTCGCTTTCTCGTGAATGGAGGATAAAAATGGCAAATAATAATAATAAAAAAAATAAAATGAGCTCATTTTTCTGTAAACGACCATACCAGAAAGATGCTTCCAACGGTCCGCAAAGATGTCGTGCCTACCAAGCAACAAAGTATGGTCGTTTACCAATACGTGTGCCGCTGTGATTGTCGGTACGTAGGCCGCACATCTCAAAGACTGCAGGATAGAATAAACAGCATATACCGAAAGCAATAAGAAATCAAGCTCAAACAAATTGTGACTTATCTCAATCCAACCATACCTGTACTTCGGCAATTGGACAACACCTCCTCAACAATAAAAAATGCGCCGCTCACTATGATGACAACCAATTTTCTATTTTGGCTAAAGGAAGAACACTTTTTCATTTATCTACCTTGGAAGCGACTTTCATCAAAATGCTTAAACCGGAGCTTTGCCGCCAAAAAGAATTCGTCTACACATTAAAATTACGTCATTGATTCGGACTCGACGAAACGTCTGGTTGTCTACCAATCAGAACGTTCCGCCATTCTCACCAGCTTCGTTCGCTATAAATACCTCGCCATCAACACCAGGCTTCATTCTAGCGATAACTCCTGATGAGAGCTAGACGAAAACGTTAGAGTTTTCACTTATTCTTTGCAAAAGAGTAATATGAAATGGTCGATAACTAAAGCTTTATTCAAATTTTGTACCACTTTTCAAGTTTCTCAAACTGTGGGTCGCGACCCACTGGTGGTTCGTGAACGCAATTTTAGTAGGTTTTGAAAGTCCTTCAAAATTTAGATTAATGCACGCTTTGTTTCAAGTAATTTTAATAAAAGTTAGCATCTTAATTATAGATTTTGTTTTCTGCACTTTTTGTTTCAAGTATTTCGAAGTACATGTAGAAATATGTGGGACTCGAAAATTTATGTTTTAAAAAGTGGGTCGTGACTTTAAAAAGTTTGGGAACCACTGCTTTAGGGTGTTGCGGCAAAACGACAAAAAAAATTCGGGATACAGAACAGAATTAGGATATTGAGAGCACATGTAAGTTACAGTTTCTGAAAAACTTATCTTTAAAAAGTAGTAAAAAATCTGATTTTTAAAGATGTTCCCGTTTAATGTCGGAAAAATGTTAACGTTTTGGAATGCTTGGCAACGCTTTCGAAAGAGCTTCGGGACCATCCAGGTTGAAATGCGCTACACCACTACCATGTGGTGTTCCCTGTCCTCCATAAAGATGTAGTGTTTTGCCGGAACCTAAATCTTTGTGCGCATATATGCGTGATAATTAGTGTGAGGGTGTGTGATAAATTTTTATGTTGCACCCAGAGCTGCAAACTCTATGAACTCTCACGAAAACGAAAAAATTTGTAACTTACGTGAACTCGAAATCAAACGGTCAAGTTCAAGTTCATTAATTGCGTAATTTTGAAAGGAGAATGGTAAATAATATTTTGCAGTGATGTAAGTCTTGAAACCGGTCATGGTCTTAAGCATACATCGGGCACAATAGGCTTAGTATACATAGTACAGGCACATCAATATTTTCAATTGTATAGAGATAACAGTTTGAAAGTAGGCAGCATACGTTGCAGAAAAAACGCAGCAAGCGTACGGAGGGTACCTGTGTATTAGAGGAATTTAATAAGCCAACATTCACACAAGCTGTATCACTATCTTTTCTTGTTCCGTGTGCGTCGGCAATGTGACCTTGTGGGACATGTCAAAGAAACGACCTTACTGCTTTCAATGGGTCTTTCTAAAATTCATTTTCGTTTTCTTCCCAAAATTGCACTCCCTCTCCTCACGTCACTTCTGAAGTTGTCTTCTTTGCTTCGTTGCGGTTTCTACTGGGGAAAAAGTATTTATCTTAAACTGATCTCTTCTGTTATGTCCTCTCTCCCGAAACGCGCATATCTCCAATACAGACTGTAACTCAGCTTGCCCATCTACTCGCGGCGGTTCACCACCGCCATTTTGTTGACCTATGTGGTCATCTCAAATCGCTCATGATGAACGTTGTCCTTTGCATTTCTGTACGTGATGCTGGGAAGACTGTTCAAGGAGCCTGTATTTGACTGGAACTCTGGTCTGATCATTAATGTCTTTTAAATCACTGATGCCTATTTTGCCCGTATTATTACTATTTGGTAGACCTACTACCGTTGGTTGTTGCAGTTGTTACCCCATCCCCATGGAGCCCCAAAAGCCGGGCAACTCTCCAGGGCCTGGATCAGAGGTCCTAGAGAGACAGAGTCGCCAAAGAGTAAGCGGCGCGAAGAGTCCGCTGCTGGACAGTGCAGAATGAGATAAGAAGTGCTCTGGTTGGGATTAACGAGGGCGCTGCATGAAGGATTCTTGATTCTGCCAATCCTAGAGAGATAACAGAAGGCTGTGTTAGTTGAAGCGAAAACGAAAGCAAACACAACGAGGGTGACGAGTGAGCAAAAGTTTCTCAGAAGAAACTGAGGGAACCTGTGTGTCAAAGAATTTAGATGAGACAGTACGCTTCTAGTCCGAGAAAAGAGAAGAGTTGGTAGGAGAGTGACTATATGGGACTGCAGAACGCAGGAGAAGCACTTCCCGTCTGGCCAGCACATCAGTTGTGTTGTTCCTCTGAAGAAATGAGTGTCCGGAAACCCATTGAAGCCAGCTTGCAAAGAAGGAGAGAGAAGAAAATTCCTGACAGATTTGCCATAGAGTTTGAGATGAAAGGAAAGACGGAAGAGAGGACAAAGTGGCGAGAGTCAGAGAGAAGAAGAATATAACAGAAATGGCAGATTTATTAGTGCTTCCAGACCAGCGGAAAGCTTGCAGAATTGGGCAGGCTTCAGCGGAAAAACTTATTGGGCCTGCCGAAAAGGAAAGAGTGGCCTCAGTGCCAAAAAGGGAGCAGTTGGCAAGTAAGCCAGATCCGCCTTTGACAAAAGTAAAAGGAACAGAGCCATCTGTCCAAATCACCAGATCGTGAAATGGGATAAAGTCGCACCTTAAGGAGAACAACGAGGGTCGAAGTGGCAACATGGGGAGGAAATGATGGACTTTATAGTGAAGGAAGGTTCCAAGGAGGAGAGGGTAAGGGCAGGAAAAAAGAACCTTTTAGGGAGAAGTAGAAGAAAGCATAAGCGGGTGAGTGAACTTAAAAGCTCTCCAGGAGGATCTGGAGATCTTTTAAGTCCCATGGTTTCACTTCAAGTCAGGCCAAAACTGAAATAGAAAAAAAGCTGGGAGACAAAGGGCCCGCTCATAAAATGATAAAGTGAAATGAGTCAGGGAATGTCGAGACGCCTCAGAAATAAGAAGAGGGTAGAGAAGGACGAGAGGCAACCGGAAATAAAGCGACTACCCGCTCGGTGAAAGCGTTCCAATTTGGTAAAGTTGGTAACGCTAAGAAAGGAAACCATCCGGGTGGGGCATAAGTGAGAAGGGGCCGAAGAAAGGCTTTATACAGAAGAAAGAGGTACTCCTTAGAGGGGGCCCCATGAAGAAGCAGAGATATAGCGTAAAGCCTTGAGGCAAGGGAAAAATTTGGCCTTTAGCAAAAATACATGTTTAGAAAAAGAAAAGGTACGGCTGAAGTAATCCAAAGGAAAGTTGAAAAAGGATTGAAACGGAGAGGGTGAGACTGAAGGTTAACTTGGTGGGGATCCACTGAGAAGAAAGAAACTGCACATTTTCTCAGACTAAGAGGAAGACACCAATACCTATACCAGCGCTGCAGTCAGATCAGAGCTCCTTGTGATTTTGAAAAACAATGCAAGCGCGCCTATCAGAAAGGAAAGATTGAGTTCAACGAGCAAAGCAAGGAGGGAAACCAGCCGAAATAAATTTTAAGAAAAAAGGGTGGGGTGCCAGAAAAGTTGAAAGCCTGGTAAAGTCGAAAGAGATCGGCCGGAAGGAAGCATGAGAGTCGAGAGGCTTTCCCATCTTATGAATGGGAGTAAGAAAAGATGTCTTCCAGATGGAAGGAAAGGAATGCAAGTACCAGGAGAGATTTAAAATGTGTGGAAGAAAATCCATACCAGAGCGATGAAGACGCTTTTGCATGGGATAGGCAACTTTGTCTTGGCCAGTGGTAGTGGACAAGAAAACATTTGTGGCAGCCGCGAGAAATTCACCGGAAAAAAAGGAGAGCAGAATAACGAACGAAACTCTTCAGGAAACGTGGCTCGGTGGAGCTTGGAAAGGTAGCGTTTAGCTCTGGTACGCAGTGCCTTTGGCTGGGAGACAGAAAAGTGAGATCTCAGATAGTCAACGAAGACTGAAGCCGACTCCCTGGGAGAGGAACAGTTGTGAAAGTTGAAAGAGGAAAAAGGTGAGGAAGAAGAGCCAGCAATAGAACAAAGAAGAGAATGCACTTACATGTAGATTTAGGAGAGAGGGAAGAGCAAGTCATCTGCCTTGCCTCAGCTTTGGTTTTGGCGATGACAGATGGTGCATGTCGGGAAGCGGAGATGTAAGCCTGACAATTTTCGTCACTTCTATGAGCGGCAGAAAAAGTCTTACGTCTTTCACTTACTGCATCTTCCACTTCAGCAGATCACTTCGGTTAAGGTTGGAGTTTGACGCGGCCGAAAGGAACGGAAAATTTGGCCCCATTTAATTTCAGAGAAGCAAAGAGACCAGCAGCAAGCAGGAAAGAGAAAGAGACGAGTATTTTTCTGTAGAAAGACAGAGAGAGTCGAAGTAGAAAGCAAAGTCATCCCAACAAGCTTTTTCAAAATTGAAGGAAGCGAGAAGTTTGTTGAGGCGAAAGACCCGAGAGAGAGGGACAGCAAGTAGACTTGATAGGTAATCAGATCTCAAGTCCTGAAGCAAGAGAGATCGAGAGGAGGGAGAAAAAGAAATTTTGGGAGAGAAGCGACCGCCAGAGGAACGATAGAGAAAGTTAGGTATGTCAGGGTCATTGAGAGAAAGGAGATTAGAGGAGTTGACCCCATAGGGGTCAGAAGTACCTTTTAGTGCCAGAGGGTGTAATGGCGGTTAAAGTCCCACAGAAGGAAAAGATATCTGGAGAAGAAAAGAACGGAGAGAGAAAAGGAGTCGGTTCTGTTTTCCATCAAAGAAGAGCAAATAGGGGGAGCACAAGTATTGAGGAAAGAAAGCAATGAGGAGCTGTTTAATGAGATGCTGGCCCCTACATAATTAGAGTAAGGGTCAAGCGAAGAGAGAGAGGAAGCAGAAAGTTCAGAGAAAGAAAGTCCTGCCTGACAAAAATAGTGACGCCGTCGCTTGCATGCGGGTTATTGGGATCGAGAAAAAATGCCAGACCAGGAGTGAGTGCAATTAGGTCTAAGAAGAGAATCCAAAGATTTCTTTATTGCAGAATCCAAACATCAAGAAAGAGGAAGACAAGGAGTTAAGGTTGGATTTCTGGATACAGATAAAGTCAACAGAATAAGACGAGATGAAGGGTAGTAGTTTAGTGCTCCTGGCTCGGAAACCTCAAGCATTCCATTAAAAAACCCTAAGAGAGTCATGGGAGGAAGAAGGAGGTATAGAAAAACAGCCAAAAATATGAGAGGGTAAAGAGGGTGAAGAGGGAAGAAATATGAAGTGGACGGAAGGATAGTAAGAGACTTAAAGGCTAGGGTGGGGGGAGTGCAGCATTTCCAGGTAGGGGCAGGATTAAACAGTGGAGGCATACAAACTGGAAGAATCCAAAGAGGAAGAAACAGTTTTGGTTGGTGTAGAATCTCCAGTAGAAGCAGGGGCGCACCAGGTAGGACAGTTCCAGAAGTGCAAACTGCCTAGATTTTTGAATTTAGAAAACGAGAGTAGTGAGCGCCTTAAATGGACCGAGCTGGAAAAGGTGCAGCATTGCACCGATCTACCCCTCCAGGTCACATTTCCAGCGCACACAGAAAAGGGAAGGACGGGGCCAAGGTTAGAATAAGAAAGAAAAGAATGAGAAGACGGGCAAGAGAGAGGCAGGAAAAGAGAGAAAACAATTGAATAATTTCAAAGAGGCAGCGTGCTGCTTTTTTGCGGTTTCAGAGGGCAGCAGAGCGAAAAAATGGTTTTTGTGAAGGGAATACCCGGGGTAACTGGGACTCTCGGTAAGCCCAACAGCCATTTTAACCCAACCTAAAACGGGGTCGGGAACAGCACCACCACCACATAGAGGCGACTGTTGATTGGTGCAGACTATTGTTTGTCTTACAGTTTATCGAGGTCTTAAGTGGTTTTAACCAGGGCTGCAAACTCAAAACTCGGTCTTTAATGCCAAACTTGAAACCTTAAAAATGAAAAACTTGGACTTTCCAATTTTTGCGAGCGTAAACACAAATAAAAATCCATCAAGTTCGATGTCCTGGTTGCACTCTCTATAAAAAAATTTTTTGTATTTCTTCAACGCCAAATTTGTAAGTGGTGGTTATACTGCTACCACCTCAAGTATATAGGCCTATGTTTCGTGCAGCTGTTTTATGTTAAGGTGTAGGCCTAATTTTAGGAAAAAATACTGTATTGACGTTTTGCCTGGAAGATTAAGGCAAAACCGCTAATCGCCATAAAGTTGCCATTATTACCCAAGCAACCGACGTCATTTTTAATTCAAACAAGCTTGTTTTCCTTTTTGCTTTTTGAACGAGCTTCTTAATAGAATTAAATGCTTTTATCTAAGTATTCTATTAAGATTAGTGATGGGACGAGTACTCGAAATCGGAATCGAGAATCGAAATTATCAGAAGTTTTTCTGGTATCGGAATCGGAGAATTTAAATTGAATTTCTGATTCTGAAAACGATTCTTTGTAATTTGTATGTTAGCAAAATTTTTGTTTTTGTGATGGGACGATACGAAATTTTATAACGATTCCAATACGAGTCCCGATATCTCATTAAAATTCCGATTTCGATTCCGATATGAGTCCTGATTCTGTTACATGCAATGAATTCATGATATTTTTCAGACCCTAAAGCTGTTTTAGGAAACAAATAATTTTTGGACAAAGTACTTTTATTCAGTATGCATTCAGAAGGAACATAAATGGTTTTGTTATAGCAAAAACAGAAAAAAGTTTCTTATATAATAAAATGAAATGAAAAGAGTGAATGTTTAGAAAAAGATATCCAAGTAAATTCCTTGAAGGTATTTATTCATATTCAAGTCCGAATATTCTTAGACTGTAATTTAAGTTGCAAAGATGTTTACCAGCTCGTAATTTTCAAATCTGCCATCAATTTCCAACTGCTGCCATCAATTTTCACTTCTTCATCGTTGCCATAATTTTCTGCCGTGAGCTCGTGATAGCGTAAAATCTAATAACTACTAAAATCATGTTTTCAGGAAAATCGATATTTCTGTCCTTTTTGTTTTTCAACAAGGGGACTATTTTCGTCTTGCTATTTACCTGATAACTGTAGAAACAATAAATATTTTTCGCGTTTACTGATCACCAGCTTCACATCAATGAGAAAAACGACAAGAATGTTTATGAAATCTGAAATGTAGACTAGTTGCTAGGTTTTACAATGTCAAGGCATTATTTGCCTCTCCGTGCCCATTTCGTTGCCCCAAAGAGATGATTATTTGAAGGTGCTAAATCAGGTGAGCACGGAAGACGCGACACCGTTGTTTACCAAAAATAGTTATTTCTACCAGTGTTCTGATGCTCGTTTGTCTTCAAATTGGATCTTACTCGACGTATTCTTGCTCACAAGATCTCGATATATGCTTCAGAGTAGAGTTTCTCCTCTTGACAAAAATTTAAAAAATTAAGTCGTTGGGCATCCCAAAAACAGTGTCCATAATTTTTCCAGCTGACTTCTGTGACTTTGACTTAAACTACTTTGGCATTAAGGCGGTTGCGTGACGCCAGTTCACTCAATATTTTATGGATTGTTGTTAGTGATAATGTACCCAAGTTTCATCATCAGTCACTAGCATGCCAAAGAAAGTGTTATCTCTTTCTCTAAGGGAGCAGAGTTCCGTGTAGTAATTAACGTTTCCAGCTTTGTGCTCATCTGTTGGCTGTCTAAAAACCACGATAATCTACTACATTGTGAGCATTGCCATTTCCTAATCCGAGCTTAGATGTCAACTCACCGAAAATTGTGCTCCTATGACCCATGTTGAAAGCGTCTGCTTTTATTTAGTTGACAGGGTTAAGAGAAGTGAATGGGTGGCCAAAACGAGTAATGACTCGTAAGCTTGCATTTCCTAATTCTGAGAAATTTTTCATCATACATTGGGCCCATCTTCACACACATTGCCAGAGTCTTAAGGCAGGGGCACCGAAAGTTTGTACGGTTCTGGTCACATTTCATTAATCTGAAGTCTTGGCAAACCACAAAAACGCTATTTTTTGTGGTTAAATTGGCCTAAGTTTTAGACATATCTAAAAAGCCAAGATCCCAGAAAGATATATGTCTTGATGGTTTCACATAAATTTTTTCATGTTTGATTTCGCATACTAATTTCTTTTTTTGAAATCAAACACAAAACTAAAGAAGATGGATAAATCCGATACTGATTATCAATCATAAACTTTTTGGGTGAAAATCAGCGTTCTGAATTTTAATTTTATGGCAGGTAATTGTCACAAGGCAAGTCCTGGGTCGCAAAAAGTTCTTGCGGGAGCCTTAGTTCGGGGATCTCTGATCTTAGGTTTTATTTTGGTGATCAGTTTGCAATCTCTTGCAAATGTTGACGAAAGTTTCTCACTCAACAAGAAATCAATTTACTGCTATTTGCTTCATACGGCCTTTTATTGAAGCTGCCAATATCCCACGTGCGCATGCTGACGTATATTTGAAAACACACATATAAACACTTAACAAAATCACACAAATCCTCAACAAAACTCGCTATACGCTCGACTTATATAAGCAGCTAACTCTGCAATCACCAGGCGCAAGAATTGAAATGTAAAATCATGTAGCCTATTGTTTTACATTTTCAACCTTAAAGTTTCTCCACTTTCCTAACTGTTTTCGCAGCATGGAATAACTTCTACAAATGCAGTTGTGGGCTGAGAATGTTAAGAGTTAACTATAAACAGCCGGTGAGATATCGAGTCTTTGCATGTTTATTATTTTAGATACGAGGTGTGTCATAAAAGTTCTAGGACTGAGGTCACAATAATTTTTTTAATTTAATCAAAGAATTATACATTGTCCACTTCAAAATAGTCCCCCTTGAGTTTAATGCACTTTTCTATTCTTCTTTTCTATGCATTGATGCACTTCTGGAATGACTCTTGGGGGAGTCCTCTAAGCTCTTTCGTTACGGTATTTTTTATGACATCCGTGCTTGAAAAATGTGTTCCTTTAATGATGTTTTTAAGTTTGGGGAAAAGGAAAAAGTCAGATGGAGCAAGATCTGGCGAATAGGGGGTTTCTCCAGCATTGTAATGTTTTTATCCGCCCGAAACTCCTGAATATTCAATGCAGTGTGTGCGGGCGTATTATCGTGATAAAGCAACCATGTGTTGCTTTCCCGCAAATCTCGCCTTTTTTCCTTTACTGAGCAAAGCAAACGTTGCAGGATTTCTTTGTAAACATGCTGATTGACAGCCTTATCCTGCGGCAAAAATTCATTATGTACCATGCCTCTGACATCGAAAAATGTTTCATATCTACTGTTGGAAGGCCTTCCACCCCTGGGATCGTCCCTAACATCCTCACGTCCTTCTTTGAAACTTTTATGTCAGAGAAAACTATTGAACGAGACAAAGTCTGCTCTTGGTAGACTTGTTGAAGGATACAGAGAGCTCCTGAAGGAGATTTTTCCAAACGGACTAGAAATTTGAGGTTGGCTCGTTGCTCTGTTGTCATTACTAAACCGTCGAGCAAAATAATAAAATTTGTAAAACGACAGTAAATATGTAAACTATTTTATTCTACACCTGAAATGCATAATAAATGTTACAGTGATCTGAAATTGAGGTTAAATACTCTTAAGAAGTTATTAAATCGTCTGCCATTCAAGTTAGTCTTATAGCTTAACTACAACTTACACCGAAACCACAGTCCTAGAACTTTTATGACACACCTCGAAAGTCGTGGTTTTGCATTCTTTTTTGAATGCAAAGGTCAATGCTGCAAGTGTCTCCTCTGAAATCAAGTTTTTGAATTGCTTGCACCGCTTCTTTGATGGTGTACTTGGCACTTTTCATTGTTTCTATACGTCTAACTCGACATTCTGTTACAGAATCGGCTTCGGAGAAAAAAAAAATTTTATTTCCGTGGCTGTACTTAACTAGCGCCCTTTGTTCTCGCACCTCTTTTTTTTTCTATTTGGCTTTTGGTGGCCTGAGTTTGAAATGCAACTCTCGTGCGTTTTTTGCCTAAAACCGGGCGAGATTTTCATTTTGATTGGCTGGCCTCTTGCTCTAAACAGTAAATAATAACGCTTTTGCATTTCTAAAGTAATTGCTTAATTTTTGTTGCTCCACGAAGGTTGGATTTTGTTACTGCATTCAATTTATTTTACGAAGAAGCCCTCGGTGAATTTTTGCTCTTTATGTTTATTTGCTATTGGAAGTTATTTTAACTGAGTTTTCCGCATTCCATTTTATTTAACTGAGTTTGCCGCAATGAAGAAGTTTTTTTTACTTAATTGTTGTAGTGAAGACCCTGGAGTTCCTCCCGGGCACTTGTGGAGAAATTTTCATCAACCGAAGATTTGTAACAACACTATTGAAAAAAGTAGTTTTGCGGTTGCTTGCTGTGTAATTGAAAAATTTGCTGGGTTAACTTTGCCACTTTTAAAAATGTGTCAAATAAAACAACTAGACGCATTTTCCATCGATGAATTAATCAAAAGCGTGCAATTAGCTCTTCACAGTAATAGAAAGAATTGTGAGGATTCTTTTAAACAAATTTTTACTAAAGTCAAAAAGCTCTGTCAAAAGTATGAGATTCCAATAATGATTCCTAGAAGACCCAATCGTCAAGATCACGGCAAAAACTATCCAATCAATGATGTAGAAGTGTTAGTTAATTTGTTGATGTTAGCTAATTAATAATGTGTTAGTGTCAGTTTGAAGCAAGTTAATTGTTCCCGCCAATCCATTTATGTGCCATGTATGCAGAGCATTTATTGGTGCAAATGTCTGAAAGGTTTCAAGACCAAAGATTAGATGCCAAAGTCTTTAGAATTTGACACCCAAACACACTGTGACACTGACATCTTATGCGGAGACAGAAAACATGTTGGAATTATATCTACAAGATATAAATAGCAAAATTGTTGCTGTTCCAGAAATTATGCGCTGAAAAAAATGGAAAAAAACAGGATATCATCACTCTTCTAACAAACGCACTTGATGCTTTGAAAGTTTACAATGAAGATCTTTTGTAAAATGTTCGGAAGTTGCTTTCTATTTTGGCAATGCTGCCTGTAACAACTGCAACAAGTGAACGTAGTTTTAGCACCATGCGACGTTTAAAAACGTATTTAAAGTCCATAATAGGAGAACAACGGTTAACCAGTCTTACTTTGCTTTCGATTCACCGGGAACAATCAATTGACAAATACAGTGTTTTGAGTGAATATGCCAAAAGTTCTAATAGAAGATCTGATTTTGTTCAGTAGTTTAACGATACTTTGGGTTGCAACAAAAAAGCCTCGGAGGAAATATTTCCCTTCGCTTCATTTTCATCGGCAACCCATGAAACCCTACCCACTTTTGAAAATCAGTAGGAATATTTTAAAGCTTTTTGATAGTTTAGTTTTGATACTTCTATGTTTTTGTAAACAATGGATAATGCCTATAATTGTGTATTTGTGTCGAGTATCAAATTATCACTCAAGCGAGATCTTAAGCATCTTGGCTAATATACGATTCAGCAAGAAGCTTATTTGCAAAATTAGGATTTAGTTTAAAACATGACGTTGAGGTTTTAGAAGTTTTTGTCAAGTTTGCTTGTCGTAAGCCCAGGCCGAAGTATTTAAAAGTGGATATTAGTTGAGCAAAAAAATACTAGCAGTAATATGTATTTTTTGTAAACCCTTTACCCATTAAAGTAGACTACGTAACCCGTAAGCTAGTTGGATTCCATAATCAAAAAATTGCTGATAAATGATTATACTTACACGAGTTTAGTTAGCCCCTCTCCCCTAGTTAGGAAAATTCTGGTTACGCCCTGGATACTGCCAATGTTTTCGCAAGCATTAAGGTCAGGGAAGCTACCTGGAAATCTACTTGAAGAGAAGAAATCGATATCATTATTTCGAAGTAGCTACTGTGTTTGAAGAGCTTTGAAACATAATGCCATACCGTGCAAAAATGTGACTTCCTAACAGGTATCATATTTTCAGGACCTCTGAGGAAAGGAAAAACTTCATCAATAAATTTGCTAAATAAAAACTGGAGATAACTAACTTAAAAATAGTTATAGCAGAAAACTTGATAATTTTCCACATAATTTGTGGATATGGGGGGCTCTAATTTTAAAACACCATGTACTTGCTTCTGTTTGACAAGAAATGGAAAACTGTATCACTACGTACCTATTGTATATTCAACGTCTGTCAAAAAACTTTATAAAATATCCATTTTTAAGTTTTTAAGTTTAAATTTTTTCCTCAAAAAGTTGAGATCATTATCTTTCAAAAAACATAGTTTTGCTTTTATATTTTTGACAAACATTAAAATTTAAGGTGTCGTAAAATGGCACGGGCTTATAAAACATTCTGTACATTTCTATGACCATTAAGTCCGATTTCTAACCCACCAACGACTAAGCTATTAGTAGATATCAGTTTTTGGGTGTCGAAACTACCCTGCATGTCGTCAGACCTACATGTCATGTAGAGAGAGAACGAGAAACGCCGTTACCTATCCTGAATTTTAAATTTTCTACCATCACTACTGTATAAATGACACTATAGTGACAAGTAAAAAGACAAACCTCACCACAAAATCTTTTTTCTAATTTTACACATGGGAAGTGTTGGGAACGCTTCTTCACGAATGCTGGTAGGTTGAAAACTTAAAAAGCTATTGTGATATAGTCTTGATTAGCGTAGTTCACTTGTCAATTTCACGAACCAGGATTTCACCACCTTTTAATGGCGCGATGATATTAGCATTTAGCTAACGTAGGTACGTCATTTCCGATCTGACCTTGCTTCCTGCATGTCACCATTTCATTCAATGGAAGTATGTCAAGACGCTTTATGCTTACAATATTCCAGGATTATGCAGATGTCAAAGTTGCACTGTATGAAAAAACCAAAACAAAATAAACAGGTTGCCATATCAAGGAAGAAAAAGGATCGAAAGTGGCCTCTTCTCAAAATGTGTAAATACTTTGATTTTTAACGAATTTGCCATCTAGTAGTTCATCTCCTGACTCTGAAGGAATATTTAAATAGAGTGTTACTGAAAAATCTTAGGTTGAGGAGGCAGTGTATTAAAATAAAATAGGACTTAGCCTTTGTAAAAAATTTGTTTGGCAGTTTTTCAAGTAGGCTACCGTTATTGAATTAATTGATGGAATTCGTTTATCATAATATAATGGCGAATTGCTCTTTTTGTAATATGTGTTATGTAAGACCAACTTTTATATTTCAAGATTCAATTAAACTGTTTGTAATAAGTTATATTTATAAAATGTCGGAAAATATGTATCTGGAACCCTTATCAATACGATCTTCAACGTCATCCAATTCATACCTAGGATCTGAAGAAGATTTTGTTGATTTGCAAGAATTGCCAAAATTTTCTAGAAATTTTTCAACGGTAAGTGCACACTAGACGTGTACAACGCACTGCCCAGTATTTCAGCGACAAAAACCACAAAAATCCCTCCGCTCTTTACGTCATTGGAGGTTTGTGCCGAGTGATTTAGCGAGATCCGGCAGATCTTTGAAATATTATTTTTCTATGTGGTGCGATTACCTTTACTTGTGCACCCCAACAACGTGATCGTAACAAACTGAACTGTTGTTCTAGCGTTTAAGCAAGCAGATAACACTTGTCCTGTGTTAAAAGAGTGCATTCCGTACGACAACTGGCGGCTTTTACCAAGACAGGTACTCGCAGCAATTAGCACTTGCAATGTAATTCTGGCTGACGGACCATTTTGTGGGCGAATCCAAACAAAAAAGTTGTTGTTATTGTTTGGCTTTTTCTTGGTAACGCTTCAGCTATACTGCTAATCTTAGTTGCAACGAAGATACTGCGGTCGCGGCAATATCACAACATTACAAGTCATAAAACATGGCTTGCGATAGTTAAGTACAGGAAATTGATGAACAGGCTAGCTCGAAAGCTTTGTTGAGGCTTTGATAATTTTTTATTCGCAGCAACGGTTATTGCCTAATAACAAGCAATGTTTACGAATTCATTCCTTCACAAGTGTTACTCCAAGCAACCGGTGAGTTCTTTCCCGTGGTATTGAATACATTTTGTGACAATTTATCGTACCGCGCTTGTGTTTGTTCCTGCTCCTCCTTTGAAAAACGAAAACTACGAGTTTGTGAGTCAGTGCACATAAAACCAACAGTTCTTTTCATAGGCGTTCTATACAACTTTTCTTCTCCTTTCTGGGTTTATTCCCATTTACAGGATGCGACATAAACATTAAAACCAACTTTAACATTAATAATTTGATTTGCATGGCTCAAAATTTTATAATTATCTTATTTTGTCTGTATACTCTAAGAAATGACTCATATGCAATCCACTCAAAATGTCGCCCTTCTGCTTCAATCAGACGCTCTAATCGATTTCTCGCAGATTAGCAAGTGAAACGAAGGTAGCTTTGAGGCATTTTCTCTCAAGCCTTTATCAAAGATTTTTTTAACGCTTCCAGAGATTTGTGATTTTTGTTGCAAGCTTCTTTTTCGAGCCACAACCAGACTGAAAAATTGAACGAATTTAAATCTGGGGAGCATGGGGGCCACATGTTTTTGCCCCAAAATTTTTTTAGATTGAGTTTCAACCAGTTTTGAGTCTTTTTTGACGTGTGGGAGCTCGCTCCATCTTGTTGAAAAGTGAATAATCGATTTTTAACATGTTTTTTAAGATCGATTTTCATTGGTTGAAGAATTTTCTCAATGCAAACGTCTGAATTGATCTTGCAGTTTTTTTCAACAAAAATGAGTAGTCTCTTTGAAGCGTTTGATCGTGTACCATACAAGAGATCTGGAGCATTTCAGTAATTTAGCCATCTACGTGTTTTTTGAACCTTTTCGGTGAAGATGTATGATAGCTTCTCGTAGGTCAGATTTCATAAGTAAAATAAAAATTGAAAATTTAGATAGAATATTTTGTATAAAATTACCCAAAGAATAAAAATGCCAAGTTTTGAATGTCAACTTCATTGCATTGTAAAGTTACATTACTTTAAATCTTCGTTTTAATATTTATGACGCACCCTATATATATGGGGTTGCCGGTGGCTTAATTCCCGATTTGAGGTCGCCACAGCAGTAGTCTGCATTTCTTTTCGCTTTTCGGTTAGATGCTTTTTCTGCCACCAATTCCCTTTTTGGAGGGAAAACTGGGCCTCCTGTCTTCCACATAAAGGTGGAGGCGTTTCGTTCGGTGCTTGCCCAAGGACACAACAAGCAAACTTGCCGGCTTGTTCTCCACAACCTTCCTTTTGAATGCCGAGCGCTCAAAAGGGAATCTGTGGATACCATATCTCGAAGTCTTTTGGTATGTATCGACAAGGGAAAGGAACCCCAGGCCTACCGGCTGCGAAGCGGGCGCTCTAACCACTACGCCATCGCGTCGGTAGTCTTACAAAAGTTCTGCAAACCGGATATTATAACGTTGAGAGTTTAACTAGAATAAGCATCTTTAGAGTAAATTACCAACCAAATTGATTTTGTGAATAGCAATAAAAGTTTAGCGTCTATATAGAGTAGACTACCAATCAAAACGGTTTCAACTGGCAAACATACATATTCCGGGTTCTAATGAGAAACGTTCTGTCGATTTCATAGTTACATGTTCAGTGGAACAACTTATTATTTCTACTGTTTGCAAGATTTTGCTCTGTTTTATAAGCTGAAAGTCTTGTTTATTTCGCGAGGCAGAAGAGAAGAGCGACAAATTATTTCTTCTTACGTTGCTTCTAATCTACGCCGAAGTCAATCCTCTGCATCTCATCAAAAGGTAAATTTCAATTGTGAAATGCAAGAAATAAGATTCGTAGGCTTATTACAGATCTATTTACGCTGTTGACGGTTTTGACCTCGCCGCTTGCCACAATTTGATATGCTACAAAGCGGTTTCCAAAGTGGGCCCGATGAGACTTTGCAAGAAGCGCAGAGTAAATCAAGCATAAATAGTGGTAATCTCAAATGGACACTGCAATATCAAGAAACGGATTGAGCAAAGCGTTTAGACAAAACAAACAATTTTAAAGATTTGATTTCTTTTTAAAATGGCGACAACCTCAACCCGGGCAAATTTTTAATTCAACTTAGGGCCTCCTCAAATATTGAAAACTTTTTGAAAGGCGCCAAGAAAAAAAGTTGAGAACCAGTTGTTAACACGTTTCTTAGCTCAATTAAACTTTTTTGCTTTGATATAGGCGAATATTAATGTGCAAGATCCAAGTAGTCATGGAATTTACAAAGAATCTCGATCAAGCCAAAAAGATTCAACAAAATATCGTAGTCCTTCAGATCGCAGCATCATTCAAGATGAGTTAAATGCTCCAGGACTGAGCAGAAAATCTTCCTTTTCCTTTGTTCCATCAGGAGCAAGATCGTCTACGAATAACTCAACCCAACCCACAAACACGCAGCGGCAAATATTAAGTTAGTGGTAAATTTTATGAAATGGTTGTAGCCTACAAACAAATCTAAATTTTGAAGGGAATATATGGGGAGGGTAGAGCCAACGGAAGTCAGATTTATCTAAAAATTAGCGTCCAGGGGTTTCGAAAAAGCTTATTCAAAGTAAGATTTTGCGCATTTTAGAATGGTTTTCCTAAATATGCCCTGGTAAGGAAACTCTATTTTTCTTTAAAAATGATCTAACGTTTGTTGTTAAATCAAAAAAAGTCCAGCCTAACTCTTGAGCTATGTCTTATTTGCCACGAGTCTGCCCTTTCTACATATTGCATAAAATACGCTCAAAACGTGTTATTTGCAGAAAAATCTTCTCAAAAAGGAAAACAAATGCAAGAAGCGGAAGTACTGCGGAAATCGTCTGACAAAGGGTAATTTGACACGTTTTGTTCAAGTAGCATTAGTGTTATGTCAACCACAACTGTTACCATAGGCGAAACATCCATCCCAAATCAAATAGTTTATCAATCTCGCAAGCCGAAACGCATCACGTCAACTTGCGTGACTCAGCCATGGATTTGGTATCGGACGAAGAACACAGCGAAGCTTACACAGCCGTGAGTTTAGCAGGTAAAACTTTGAGACAATGAAGTCTATCCGAGCAAAATCAAAAACACCATGGCTTCCATCATTTCTAACAAGACAAGTATAAATGACTTCCAACATCATTCTTCAGTCGACGCATACTTTAAATTTTTATGCTCGCGCTATTATAAAAAAGTTACTTTGAAATGATACCCTCCACTTGCCTGATTTTTCAAGCAGTAAATTTGTCGACACCTGTTCCATGCAACTCGAAAAATGTTGAAATTCAAACAAGCCGAATCAAATGTCGACGATATGTGTAGCGTTTCTTTTTTGTCGACGCTCATTCCATGCAACTCAAAAAATGTTGAAATTCAAACAAACCGAATCAAATGTCGACGATATGTATAGCGTTACTGTCGCTTTTCAGCGAGTCTTCGGAATAAAAAATCAGGAAAAAGCAATCAAGGGAATTTTCTCTTGGCCACTCTAAATTTGTAAAGCATTTGTTTTTGCGAATTGTTTTTTAGGGTTTAAAGACTTCTTACAAAGCGTTTTCTTTTGATTGCTTCTTCTCTACTCTTGAAGGCAATTTCAGAACAAAATTTTTTTTTGAAAAATGAAAATTAAATTGTTGACTTAAAATGCCTATTTGTATAAAATTTAACTTCTGACTTTTGACTTATTTCGCTTGTTTCAAAAATCTTAGTTTTTGTTCAATTGGCCTACACATATCCTACGGTAGCACAAGTTTCATACTCATTTTATGCCACCTCAATAATCTGTTATGCTTGTTCATTTCTTGTTTACCTAACTTACAATGGTTGTAAACTTATTCAATTTTATTGATATTTCCTGGGATTTATTGTAGGAACTCTTAAAGGAAGAAACTCGATAAATCCGATTCAAAGAAAAGTCACGTTCAGAAGGCAAAACCGGAAGTTTTACATCATTATCGCTGTGCTTTGCGGAGTTATTCTTATCCTCGGTTGTCTAGCCGTGGTCCTGGCATTAATTTTATTCAGATGACGTGCCACTTGCATTGATCACTACATTTTGACTTGGTTAAAGACTTTTGAAAATTCGAGTAGACATCGAAAAAAACTAGTGCGTAGGAAAGTTCATATCAAGATGGCAGTTTGGATTACCGACATTTCATCATCCGATATTTAATCACTCGACTGTTAATCATGGACATTTAATCACTGGACATCTAATAACGTAGACTTTATAACACGACGATATTGCAAGTGGACTAGAATCTATCACCCTAACTCTAACCCTATTGTGATTAAGTGTCTCGCCCCTAACCTTATCGTGATTAAGTGTCGGGTGATCAAATGTCTGTACACCGGCAGTTTAGCCAAGTGGGTTATTGCGCCGTTTGTAGCGACAGAGACTGCGCGTTCAATTTCCACTCTACATTGGGCATCATTACGTATTAAACCAACCTATTTTTTCGAGATACCAAAAGTGCTGCGTGGTGCATGATTGCGTTTTTGCCAAATTTACATTTTGTAGGTCGGTTCGTAAAAATATTGCCTCGTGACAATGGTCGCAAGCACAAAAGTTGGAAACCACTGACGTAGCTTATTTCGATAAGTAAGAAATGTTTTTGTTGTACCAGTGTAAAATAGTAATAAAAATGCTCTTTTGTCAACGTTTTGCTTGGCAGGTAGGCCGGGCTTAAGAGGATTTTTATATTGCTTGTTCCATATTCTATTTTACAACGAAAAAACAACATCATTCCGTGGTTTCAACAATGCTTGGTGTAAAAAATATCTTCCCAATTGTTTCGAGAAACGATTATTCATTAACTTATTTAGCTAATGATGAAGAGAGAGTGATGTCAGTGGTCGTGACGAAAAAAGTCAATGACTCAAACGTCAGAGTTAAAGAACTAACTATTGAAGATCTCAGTTACATTAAACGACTAATTTTTTATTTCCGCTAAAGCTGTTTCGCCCCGAAGGTTCATCCGGTGTTTATAAGATTTTATTTAGCTTGAGTCATCAAGCTTAACTGAAATATTAGTCAAAATTTATTTGAGTAGGGTCATTCGATTTCACAAATATAATAAAAATAACCAATTTTTATTTTGACAATAGCTGCAAAAATAAAATTTAGTTATTAAATGCAAGTGGGGCCATCAGTATTTGGCTAAGGATGTCGATCACTTATTCAAATAGGCACATCAAACGTGCATTAAGATCTTATTCTAGAATAAAATCTCCCGCACCTCTAATGAGCCCTGGGGCAAAACAGCTGTAGTAAAAGTAAAAAGTAGTGACGAAATGTCAGAGTAATCTTCAATAGTTACCCAGCGATGTTAATTTCTTTTAAACATTTTTAATTTTGTTGACTTGTTTTATATTTGTAACAGTATTATGCTCGCTAATAAATTGTTCTTTTTGCGATGGTTTGTTAAGTGATTAAAGCCCATTAATTGCTTGCGGAAAAATGACAATAAAAGTTTTTCAATAAACGCGTTAGTACATTCAACTAATTGCAACCTGGTAGAGGAAGTTAGTCAAATGGGGTATGGTATGGGCGTCAAGGAAGATCGAGGCTTAAACTCAGCCCCAAGTGTTGAAACTCTTGCTTTTGCAGAGTTGTTTGTTTTTGGCATTATAAGACCTTTGTAAAAGTACCTGCTTTCAATCGGTTTAATTTGCATTCTCTAAGAAACTCCTTAAATATGATTTTTGCTGTTTGCACGACTACTAGCACAGGAAATAAATTTTACTTGTAATTGTTTATTATTTTGAGTACTTGAAAACGTATGAATATAACTTCTTTTCCTCCGATAGACTTTAATCACAGGAAGCAATAACTTTGTCCGTGAAATGGAATGAAAAGAACAGTGAAATGAAATGAAATAAAGCGTACTTCTATGTGATTTTGAAAACAACTATTTCGCCAGATTTCAAAGCCATTTTTCAAAGCCATATTAAAGTTCTGTATCACCAACACATGAAGAGATGAGTACTTACTTACTCAACCCTTTCAGAACTAGATGACCGGAAAGTTAAGGAGCCTGTGAAATGACTTTACCAGTTGCAGCAGTCACCTCATGAATGTTGCTGCAGTGGGTACAAGTCGTAATTTGAACACTAAAAGCTTGCACTTATTTCACAGCAATACAAAAAACCAATTTTACTCGAAATGCCGCATGCACGTGGCGCTCAGAGCGGCCTACTTGCAAACTTTCGGTGATGAGGCTAACGCAGAGTTCGCAAAATTTCAGAAAATTTTGTAGATGTAATTTACAGTCATGTTTTTTATTTTATATCAATATTCTCAAACGCAACCCAAACAAAAAGGGATCTTTTGTGGAAAGCCCCCGCCACTAATGCAAAAATGTGAGATTTGAGAAAAACACCCTCGCCACGTTTTAAGTACTGCAGTTTTTGAAGGTAGGGTTAGGACAAAATATTTGCTGACATCTCTGAATTCAATGCTGAACTCCATCAATGAATAAAAATTCTAACTGGATGAAAGCCGTGACGGGGATGTTTTTTTTGGCGGGAGCTTTCTACAAAAGATCCGAAAAAAGCAAGACAATTGTAATGCAAATAAATGTCGCAATTTTATTTTGACATAATATTTCGCAAACACGACAAATTTTGTTAAAGCCACAGCTCTTATAAGCGGAAAATAAAAAAATTCAACAACAAAGTTTATAAATTTCAAAAATTGAATGGCTGTGTCAACATTTTCTGGTCTGAGTTTTGGTTATGTACGGCAAGAATTGGCAACACAGAAACTTCTGGGTTTGCAATTGGTTAAATATCTATAACACCTCCATCGCAATATTGCACTTCTACTAAAATCGTTGCCAATGAAACCAAAAATTGAAAAACTTATTGCTCATTTAGAAGTTTGAAAATGTACTTCAAAGGGATTTTATTGCAGTGCAATAAACATATTTGTCCACTTACAACCGCTTTTACAACAAAACATGGGTGTTGTTTTGCTCCGGTATCATAGAGAGTTTTATCACTTTTTTAAATTGACAATTTGCTGCAGAGTCAAGTTTTCCGAAAGGTGTGAAACACACTCTGAGCGAGAGATGCTTTTTGCCATTGATTAAGATTATATGAAGCAAGCAAAATTTGCTAATTTCACTCATTATCATCAACTGCTTGTTCGGTGCGGTGGTGTAGTGGTTAGAGGGTCGCTTTGCAGGAAGTAGACCTGGGTTCAAGTCTCTTGTGAAGTCATACCAAGACTTTAAAAGTTGATATTCACAGTTTCCCTGCTTGCGTTCAGAACGAAAGGAATAGTGTAGAGAAACAGTTGTCAAGTTCACTTGTGGTGTTTTGAAAAAAACATCAATAGGTTTTCTCCATCTTAATCGGGCAAACAAGCAATAGGGCTGCAGTATGCCCATCGAAGTGACCCTGTCTGAGTAAAAACATGAAAACAAAGAATGACTTATACGCATGAATAAATCTAGTGTTCTTGACCATCAACCTGCGAATGCATGTTAATCGATTTTTTTACCAGAGTTATAGTTTTTCTTCTCGCTATGTAAATGCCATCAACGAGGTTGAAAATATATTGCTCTTCTGCTTGAATACATTTTTGATGTTTTTTATTTTACCTCTCAGTTTGTCTAAAATGTTGAATCGTGGCTGCTCACTAGTTCAAGATCACTCGAGATACTGGTTTCAATAGCTTCACAGTTTTGTCCGAATTTTACAATTTTACCAAAAATTGTTTCAAGCAGTTGCCAGATTTCGGTGTGTTTGTCGTTTGAATCAGTTTGCTCTGGACCACATTTATTTGAATCGGACTGAGTCTACTTCTGATTCTCTCATCTTCACTTTCAAATGTTTAAAAACGTAACACCGTCGGCTACGCGGTAGTAGACCTGTAGTCAAGATACTGCAAGTTTAGTGTGTAGAACTTATGTTGGATGTGACATGAGCGAGCTATACAAGCGTTTGCATAAAAGCTCACATTTCGGGTTCAAACTACGGATTGTACCAACAGCAACGACATGTAGGGATGACTGCTGACTCCAGGACCGGATTAATATACCTTTTATGAAAAAGTTAATGTTTTTCACATAGCCAAATCTCGTTACAAAACAAAGCCTTTGTTTTTTGATAGACAATTGATAAAAAAACAGTATGTGGGTTGCACATAGCCACTACATGTCTCTTAAGTTTCTCGAGTCCCTGGCAACGTCTTATTTTACATGTTTTTACCATAGATCTCCTTAAACTTAGCAAACCTTTTTCCGTTGAATTCAGCAAGTGCGTGAAAGCAAACCAAAGTGGTGTGAGGGCACCAAGATGATTAATATGTATTTTCAGTATTAAGCTATTAAATATTAGGGCCACTACTTACGACTTCTATGCAACTGTAGGCGTATTTGCGTGAGCTATCGCCTCTAGCTGCGCGCATGTTGCTTGGCCCAGTCCGAAATGAAGCACTCACAGTTATAGTTACTAAAATAGCAGGGCCTCCAACAATAATGTCGAGGTTAAGATTATCAGTTCAACCGGCTTCACCCGATTGATTTATGTAAATACAGTAATAAAAAGTTTGTGTTTTGTTGACATAGCCAATTCTCGTTTAAAAATCAAAGGTACCGTTATTTCAAGGAAATCGATCAACCCCAAAAAGCACTGTAGATGGTTGCGCATAGCCGCTATGTTTCTCCAAAATTTTCTCGAGTTCCTGGCTACATTTTGTTTAACCTAATTGGCACTTAGAAACTGGACTTGCTCACAATTAAATGGCCCACAATTTCAAAAAGTTTAATTCGTTTATTTTGTGAAGTGCATGGATTAAGAGTTGTGGAGTAGGAGGCGCCAAGGTGATTGATATATGCTTTCAGGAATAACCTTTTAAATGTTAGGACCACTAATCACGAATTTTCGTAATTGTAGGCTAAACCATTTTGTACTACCTAATGCTTCTGGCTGCGCGCATTTTGCTCAGTCCTGGCATAAACACAGCCATGTCAAGAGCAAAATAACCTAAATGAAGCAACAACACTTAAGTTATAACAGGTGCAGGGACCGGATTAATAATGTCAAGGTTAAGAACATCAAATCAGCAGGCTGCGCTGGCTTTACCCCAATTGGAAAGAAATTTGCTTCAATATTTGGATGATGTTAGTTCGACACTAATATTTTTTTGGAAAAGATAAAACAGGACCGCCTTTGCCCCTCCTCTTTTTGTTGGGGGATCACCAATTTTTTGATTGGACTAGGCTACTTTTCAAAAATTTTTATCGACTTGATTTTTTGAGATAAATCTTTTTAAAAATTTTGATAGATCACCAAACCACGCTTTTGAGGAAGAACAGTCAAATAGTACCAAATGACTTAGTGTTTCTAGAAATTACAATTTTGTGAAGTCCAGCTAGTCCAAAATTTTGATTGGCTTTTTTCGGTAGGCTACCTTTCAAAGTTTTTAAATACTTCATTTTGTGATAAATCTTTTTGAAAATTTAGACATATAATGCCAAAGAACCCATTCTTGCCAGGAAGAAGTCACATATATTACAGAATTAACTTTGTATAAAAATTGCAAGTTTCTTAGATTTAGTATGAAAATTGTTCAACTAGCAAAGGAAAATGATGTATGCCAACCAATTTTGGATTAGTCATTATAAACTAATCCTTAACCCTCACTACTTAGTGTTACACCTTGGTGGAAAGCAAATTTCCTAAGCATTCAAATGGGACTAATCAGTCCCGTAGCACTCCAACTTCGGGCCCCCCAAAGTAAGCGCAAGAGCCCCTGCGCACAGGTCATATCACTTTAGAGGTGTAAAATTGAAAAGCTGCATTAAGAAAATACACCACAATTTGTACATAAGTAAACAGGCTAATGTCAGAATAAAGCATGCCGATACCGAAGGTGCAAGTCATAAAAAATTCGGCACCGATGCCAGAGTTCAGTAGGACATTTATGCAGACACTGCGAAACGAAAGCAATGACACTGAAAAACATGAAAAAGTTATAAAAACACAGTATCATTTAAATAGTCTGGAGCGAACCTTTTTGTTCGCAAATGCTGTTATGACATTGTCATAATCAAGAGATCGGGCGCAGTCATTTTCGATTGACAACATGGCTAATGAAGATAGTCTACTGTCTGTCATAGACGTTCTATTAAAAGTTTTGATCAGTTTCAATTTGCTGAAGCTTCTTTCAGCGCTGGCAACAGTCACGGGGCAAGTTAGTAAGATTCGAGGTGCGATGTACACATTCGGATACAATTCAAATAAATGAGTCTTTAGAAGATAGTTCAGAAAGTCTTGAGCCGTATTGAGATTGCGTTTTTTTTGTAAAATTAAAACAAACCGCTGTAGCTCAGCGCTCATTTCATCAGAATCAATGTCACCGAACTTTTTTTGGAACTCTTTACAGCAAGTAAGAAGAGCATTTTCTTGTTGCACAAGCAAAAGTTTGTCTCGTGTGTACAAAAACGAAAAGGCGGAAGAAACCTCACGTAACAAATTAAAGTGCTCCTTTATTGACATAATAGCCTGGTCTACTAATGGATAGAAAAAGTTGCTTTTAAATTTCAGTTCAGGAGTAGTTCGTTGTTCCTCTTCACCTTGGTAATCAAGCAATCTTCTTTTCTTTCCACTTCTTGACGGAGGAAAAGAAGGATCAATATCCAATTCCTGTGCTATTTCAACAGCAGATGTTGCGGCACTGTCATAACCCGTTGTGCGATAGTTTTGCAAAAACTTTTCAGTTGCCTGGATTTCCGTTTCCATTGTATGAAGGGAGAGTCCATACGATTGAAGAATCTTGCTTGCTTTATTGACTTGGAATAGGATATCATACCAAATAAACACCGACAAAAGAGAACTCCATTTTGATAAATGAGCTATCAACGATTTTGTTTCTGAGGCAGCTCTTCCATCTTTTCTTTCTATGGAAATGGCTTCCAAGTCTTTCAGTGCCAGCAACACCTCTTTTAAATTGTATCGAAGAGGTTTGATGCATTTAATTCTGCTTTCCCAACGAGTATCAGATTGTGACTTTATGGACAGCTCCACATGTTTCTTTAAAATTTCCCAACGCTGAGCAGAGGAAGAAAACAGCACATACAACCTTGTAAGTACTCCAAAAAATCTCAATGCTTCCGTCGATGAATTAGCACTGTCAACAACAACTAAGTTAAGGGTATGGTTTGCACAGGGCACGTAAACAGCTTTGGGATTGATGTCTAGCATTCTTGCTTGGACCCCAGAATGTTTTCCTTTCATGTTAGCACCATTATCATATGACTGACCTCGACAATCAGACAATTCGAGTTGCAGTTCGGTCGCTTTTTCTAAGAAAGCGTCCAACAAGCCTTTCCCAGTACTGTCACTTATTCTCAAGTAGCCAAAAAATGTTTCTTTAACAATAGCAGCTTCTTCATTACATAGTACATAACGGAGAATGACAGACATTTGTTCATGATGTCACATATCTGGAGTGCAGTCCAAAATTATAGAAAAATATTTTGCCAATTTCAATTGCTGTAAATTTTCTTTTTCAACTTCTATCGCTAGCAATTCAATTAGTTCATTTTGTATGGTAGGACTCAAATAGTGATCTTTAGTGTTTTTATTCTTGATTCTGTCTTGAAGCTCTTTTAGGATCGGATCTCTTCTTGCCAAAAGCTCAAATATACCCAGAAAATTTCCATTGTGAGGAGATCCTAAGACTTCTTCAGATCCTCTAAAAGCAAGATTCCTTTCCGATAGAAACAAGGCAATGTCGATAAGTCTCTCTAAAACATTTCTCCAAAAACGTCTTTCATTGAAAAAAATATTCATCTCGCGTTTGTCGATAGTGGATGAATTTCTTATCCCTTCAGCTAGCAACATCCATTGACTGCAGCATTCTTGGTGGGAAATGCCGTTTTCATGGTCTTTCAGTTTTTTCGAAAAACCCTCCCATGTATTTATACCACTACAAAAGGGGCTTAGTGTTTTTCCAAATAGCTTACAACAAAAGCAAAAAACTTGATCTGATTCCCCAGAATAAACTAGCCACGACCGTGAAACACTTTCACCATTAGGTAACACACGTTTATAATGGTTGGAGGAAAAACGTCGCCTTGGAGTTGTGTTATTATATGGAAAATTCATTATTAGTTGATGTGGTCCACGCTTTACTATATCACATCGTTGAGCATCAGAAATACTTTCAGGCCATTTACATGGGTCATCAGGGATAGGGGTAAATTGAGATTCAGTTATTTTTGATATTGAAGGTTGCATATTGGCAGGTAAATCACAACTTACATTTTCTGGAAATTCACAATCACTTTGATGCTGATCGTCATAGTCTTCTTTTTCTTGTACACTATAGTTTTCCTCATCCCTCTCGGTACTAGTGCCAGGTCTACTCTGCTCAGTAATCTTGAAAAAATCTGTCATCTTGGGCAATTTCGCTACAGCATCTCGAGCAGTGGCTGCTTCTTTTCTCTTTTGAGCACCACTTTTTGAACGTTTCATTCTATACAATGTCAATAAAATACTTTATCTGCACTCTGCAGTGTATATATATTGTCCCGGTATTTATAGCCAAACAGAATTCCAGACCATTCTATGATTGTTGCGTAACAACGGCATTGTTACGTCAATCGAATATTCAAGATTCTACCAGAAAATCAATCGAAATATTCTAGATTCTGCGAGATAAAATGACGTTTCATTCACTTATGATGTCACAAGCCAATTTCTTCCTACAGTGTAAATCGGTTGTAAACAAGTCTGCTGAACTGAAAATAGTCACTTAGCCAAAAAGCAATTTCAGACTAACTTGGGCCCCCAAAGTTGGCCTGGGCCCCCCCCCCAATTGGGGGTTTGGGGGGCGGCTGCTACGTCTCTGGGACTAATTGACAATTTTTTGTAATTTAGTGCCTTGTCATAATCTTTATAGACCTTAAAGTTACCTGTTTTTCTCAGCTTACCACTTTTTTGCAAGGTAACAAAAGTTACACTACAGGCCTTAAAGTATAACTTTTTTAGTGTAAAAACAAATAGTAGAGGTACATGCCATATTAATTAAATTTGCTTTGAAATAATCTTCAATTTGTTAAATGAATTTTGAAAATTGGTAAAAAAATGAGGTCACATTCCAGATTTTGAACAAACTGATTTTGTAAAGATGTTGCAATTTCTAAAAAAAATTATCACATCACAAATCGACGGAATTGTTGATCGTACCAGACAGAAATACGACCTCATCGAGAGAGTTTTAAGCGTGCAGGATAAATGAGAAGCATGCTTAGAAGGCTTAAAAAAAAGTGTCTGTTTTTGCATCGTCAATTCAGTTTAAATAGTGTTAGATTTTTTTATGAACAGCTCCTTGTTAATATCCCCCTAAAAGCTTTTAGTCACATTGCTACAATCAGAAATTTTTTAGAAAATACAAAGCACAAATTGTGCAATCAAGCGTTAGCTGCAAAATTATTTCTGATCGCAATGGAATGAAATTTTTTGTACGTTGGGCTCTGGCGTTCATTTGAGCAAAAGCGATTTTCCTCTGTCAAGAAATGAAAATTTTAAAAACTTATCTTTGCTTATGACTTCATGACGACTTCACGAACTTCCTTATGACACTCACCTTGGGGAGGTGATCAATTACGCCCAGTTTGACGCTCGTGGGGCCAGTAATTTCCGTGGAGCTAAAACAGACAAGCACACAAACAGAATTTGACAATTTTCTGCAAAAGATATTGCACTAGCAATAAAGTTATCTGTGGACCTATGTTAACGTGATTTATGAGCCCTGTCATTGGTTTAGTTGTTTTTGTGCCTTTAGTAAAGTGACTGTTAATGTTCTTGATGTCATAGTTGTTCGGAAGCTTTCGCCTTCTAAGCTGTTGTGTTTGCCGCCTCATTTAATAGATTGTCATTTGTAATAAGTGAGGAATGGGGATGCTTTGTAGTATGTGATGACTAATGAATTGTTTGTTATATCTCCCAAATTGTTTTCTATTACGTTCGACCCTTAATGGAAAACCGTAAGTTTGGTACAGTGAATCATTTATAAATTAATATGGCAAGTTGTTTTCTCTTTACTTAACGCCTGTTATTCTCGTTTCTTGTTAATGGTTATGTGACAATTTCGTTGATTGATCTCATATTTATTTGTGGATATAAATAGGCCTATTAACTGTTTATGAGCTCACTCTACTTTGGCAGTGTTTAGTATGGGGTGGTAGCGAATAGAAACCTAATATTTCATCACCAACTAATGCTAGTGGCAAGTTGTTTATGTATTTTGAAAGCGCTTGTCTGCGTCTTAAATCAACTGGGAAACAATAAACTACTTGTATTATCAGCTAATGCTAGCCTTAATTTGATAATATACCCTTATTTCGCATTCGCTTATATCTTTATTTGCATGAATTGTATTTAGGAGATTTCTCAGTAGTCTTTAATATCTTGTAATAACTGGAGCCAGACACGCCTAGCGTGTCGCAGTTGGTGCATGTGGTGCAGCTAATTCGTGAACAAATTTTTGTTCTGCAAGTTGGTGTGTGCTGGTGCGTCGAGGATCTTTGGTGAGCAAGAAAATTAGAGACAGGATCTCCCAAATAGAAGCAGCAGTGAAACGGCCAGTATAGCGGTTCCTCACTGCAACAACCTATTTGTTTTTGGTGGGCCTGAGGCTGCAGCTCTATTAATCCCCGAATAAATTCGCTCCTGACTGATTCGAAAACCGTAAGGTCATGTAACAGTCTCCCAAACTCTCATTTCCTCTCATGTTCGATTAAATATACAACACAAGTTCTCTGCAATTAACTTTTCAGTTGCTTAGTGGAAATATTAAAAAATTTCGTCGGTGCAATCTAAATATTTTCCTTTTACATTGTAAGATCGCATTTTCGAAATTTGTAACATACGTGGTAAAAATTACAAATTTACGTCGTTACAGTAGTCCCCGTTTAATAAGCCCAAATTTTTCTGGTCCGGAATTAATCCAATTATTCCTGTAATAAAAAACCCACTTCATATATCGAAACCCCACTTAATAAGCTCAATTTTTGGCCACTTTTGTTCCAATTGGCTGAAAAAGAGCCGCAACTTGCATTCCTATGTTTTGCTTTCGACGGTTTCACATCGCGTTACGTTGCTGACCTAGTTCTTCATTCAACAGTTTCTTCACAGATCGTTTATTTGCGTCGCAATCGATTGCCAAAACAAATGGTGCGCTGTAGATTTTATTTTTTAGCAACTTTTAGCCATAGTACGGTCGGCCATACTCATTTATGCGTATGAGAGTGGCGAAAATTGGTCCCCCGTTTAATAAGTCCACCCGCTTGATAAGCCCAAAATTGTCAGAGTCTGAGGCGGACTTTATAAGCGGGGACTACTGTATTTTGTTAATAATTTCATCACCTAAAGATCTAATTATTTGAAATCTTGCAGTTCTATTATGCGTTTGCAAAATGTGTCGTCATTATCTTTTTTTGACTCCTTTTCTCGATTCTGTTTTTTTTAACTTATCTTTACTATCACGCGTCAGTAGTTTGTCACATAACCACTTTACACGCATGAAGTGATTGTGGCGCGGGAAAGTGTAGTTCGAAATTCTACGTCGTTTAACTTCCTCGTTTGCGGTTTGTGATGACTTTCATGAAGACATCTGGGCCACGATTATATTGAGTCAACATTTAGTATAGCAAATACTGATATACATAATTCGCAGTCTCGCTAAGGCAAGATAGAATGTCTTCAATGAATTTACACGACAAACTCCATGGCATTATAGCTTGATTTGCACAAATTGTGTTTATCAAATTGCCCCACATTGCAAAAACTTTATTGCAAATTTTAGTCAGCCTATTAGTTGATCATTAGCATTAAGTATGACTGTTTCAAAAAATAGCCCAAGCTCTCTTCACCATTTCGCAAATATTTAAAGTAATCCCTGAAAAAAGCTTGGAGTTTGCGAGGCGGCATCGCCATTATCACTTTACATCGCTACACCTCATTGTTCAAAATACAAAATTTTAAAATGATGGGAGCCACTTCTTTCTTTCCCATACTTAAAACTATTATACGTCTATTTTTGAGGGCCTAAAACAGCTAAAAAGTATTCCTGTATCCCCCTTTATCATTGTTATCAGTGTATGATGCAAATTGGTGCAATGGCCACGCCAATATCTAATTAAAATTCATTTCATGTACACGTTTTTTACGTATATGGTTTTGCCATCGCCTCCTTTTTTTGTCTATTGTTGTCGAATTTTATTTTATTTTTATGCTGATTTGGAAAAGATGAAAGCAAAAATGAACTTTGTAAAGCACCAAAAACTGAAAGCTGTTTAATTGCGGCCTTTATGACAAATTTACTTCCTAATTTTTATCTTACAAGTCAGCACCCACACACTAACTGATATTTTGAACAGCTAATATAATCAAAGTTCAATTTAAGAAAGCATAAAACTTTTCAATAAGCTGACAAATAACATTATTATGTTATTAATTTGCGTACAAACAGATCAGCGTTTGGGTATTGGTAAAAAAAATATACTAACACGACCCAACCTGTCATTGCATAGTTACAAATTAAAGAAAACTCAAATATTTTCCTTCTTCTCTTCAAAAGAATTTTTTTCAAGCGGAGCAAATTCGACGCCGCCTGGATCAAAATCCTGATCAAGTTTGGATTCAGGAGCTCCGAAGCGGAAAAAAGAACGAACGGATTCCGGGAAACAAGGATTGTCAACAAGGGGTTGAAAATATCTTGGTTCTGCTTTTTCTGGACAGCTTGCGCCTAAATTGTACCGATAAGTTAAAAAAATATCTAAATATAACTTTAGCAGCTTAGTTTATATGTGAACAAAGTAATAAGCACAAAATTGTGTAAAGCAATATCAAACTATTCATCCAACAAACTGCACGATGATATTCACCCTCAATCCACTCATGGCAGTTACATTTAGTTTTTGGTGATAGAGCTTCGAGAATGCGAATATTAAGCAAGATTTATATAAACCGTTCAAATTGACTGCCGCTTTTCTCAACCGAACGAAGATTGTTGAATTTATGTTTTTTTTTTGCAACACTATTGATGTGGACTTGAGGTATTGCATTTAGCACTTTGTCTCGATTTTAAGGACAAACAAACTTCGGGTTTTTATTGTGCGGTCCCGTTTTGTTGTTGTGAAATGTTTGCGTTCACATTTCATCTTTCTTGAAAGAAAAGAAGAAGTAGTTAGATTGACACAACAAATTAAGGAAGATCAAGTTAAAGGGAAAAAATAGTCCATTCCAGCTTTGATGTAAATTGCAGAGTGTTAGCCGACCACAAACAAGATGGACTGTTTTTGAGGGTGTCCTCTATAGTTATCTTTTACAACATATTGGGTGAGCAGCTTCACTGTTCTACCTTCAGCTAAAACGTGTCAGCCTTTTTCTTTCTTCTAAATAGGTTTCGATAATTTTTAAGAAAATTACCTGCAATAAATGAAATTATAACTCCAACAATAATTGTCGTCAATAACCCGACAACTCCAACCAACATAAACGAGAGCGAAAAAAACGCAGAATAAACTTTTCTGTAAAATAGAATATCAAAAATACTCAGATCAGTGGTTTTTAAACTGTGAAACACAAAAATATTTTTAACTGGTTTTACAAGAAGAAAATATTGTCTTACCCCAGTTTAAGTGTTACTTTTTTTAGTGGACATAACGGCAACTTTTTTGCTTTTTTGCAAAAGTAAGAAAATTTGTACACTAGTTATCAATTAAGTTATCAAAGTTACAAGTTACAGTTACTTTCTGTTTTGCGGTAAAAAGAACCAACATCTTATTAATTTGTCATTAAATAATAAAAAAATTTTTTCACTCAATCTATTTGACTAATTGTCAATTTTAAGCAATTAAATCTTGGCCGATGAACTTGAAATTGTCAGAGATTATGTGGGAATACACAAAACTTAAATTCAGAAAGCATGAAAATGAAATCGTTAGTCGTTTTTGAGTAATTTTATAATGACCAACCGGGGATGGAGCACATTTGCTTCCTTTCCACTACCAAAGTAGGATTAAAGTTGGTCTCGCTCATCTAATCGAAAGTCGATATGATACCTTGGTGCCAGTCGTGCTAGCGAGCAGACGTGAAAATGTCACAAAGGTGGTACGAACACATTGACTTATCAGTTTACATATGCCAACGGCCAACATGCTTGCATCATCAATTCAAACCTATGCTACGATAGTGGAGTGGTTCTACGACAGACCAACGGTGAAGGCCTGCTGCGAACTCGAAACCACTGTGCGTCACTTGCTAGTGCAAGCATGTGTTCGATTCCCATTCGTCGTAACCTTTACAGATTGTCTTTTGCGGCCGATTTTCAAAGTCACACCTTTTGCATTTAACACGAACCACAAAATTCTATAGCATAACTGTAGAGCCAGGAAAGACTGATACGTCTATTCAAAAATCTCTGAAATATCGCCAACAAGGTTGAAGACAATCGTAGAGGGGTATCCATTAAAAGTTTTTTTATTCACTGGCTTCCACTTCCCTCTGGTAAGAGTGCAGACCGCTTTTGAATGCTGAAGGACACCGGTATTGCATTAGCAATTCAGCTTATTTAACCGCGTTTTCTATTGGCGTTTGTATTCGTATGGGCGTTTTGGCTGTTTCGCTTCGCATCGAAAATAGGTCACTCTTACCTTATGTAACAAAAATTTTGGCAATTGAAAGTAACTGTAACAAGCTACTTATTAAAATCTGTAACTGAAACTGTACCGAAGTTACTTTTTTTGCTGTAGGTAACTGTAACTGCAACTCAGTTATTTCGAAAGAGTAGCTTGCCCACCACTGGTTATAACGCATAAAACCGCACTGTTTTAGAGAACTCGCAACCTTTCGAGTGCAAATCAGCCTTTTGTACTGACCTGCGCTGTCGGTGAAATTGGATATTTTGTTGATAGCTGTATGCAAAGTCTTGAGCAAACCGATAGTCACTTGTCAAAATATGATACATACTCTGGAACAGACATTTCAGTAGCTGTGGAAAATGTTTGAAGAAGCTGAGGTACGCTTGTTTTGGAAACAACATTTTCCATGATACATTGGTCAGTTGAATGGGAAATGCGCTGTTGAAATTCAGGATCTATCCGGTAAAAATACAAACCGCAACCCAATGTCATTGACAAGCACGCTCCAGCAAGTAGCCCAGCTAAAGCCCCCTGAATGCAATGCGATGTTGATATTATTGGTATTCAAATTTTGCTCTTTTTACCACTCAAGCATGTAAGAAAAAATAATGAATTCTTTTTCCAAGATTTGCTTTCAATCTTGATCAGCAAAATTACTAAGTATAGTAGTTACATTCAATGCTGCTTGCTATAACCAAACAGCAAAGAATTACTACCATTAACCAGTGGTTCCAAATATTTTTTTGATATTTTCCTTCGTTACACGTTTTTAAAATCTTTCATTTTTTCCTTTTCAATATAAGATACAAAAAGTTTTTTACAAGATCTTGTTTTTTACAGCTTATGTTGCTTAGTTCTGTTCCAACCCGACATACTTGGTGTAACCACAAATGATCAGTAACGCAGTAGTGCTACTTTAGTAAACCACAATTTTTTCAGGGACAAACTACTTGTTTACATAGCTCTATTTTTTACTAGGATACTCTACTTTTACTTTAGTAGATAAAGTATAAAATAACGCCACACGAGTAGTTGTGACTTTTACTTAAGTTGATACTAAATATGTGGTGTTTACTGAATTGGAAAACAGTGTGCTAGCAAAAAAAACGCTTTGAGCCAAATTTTTTTTCTGGAAATTCTCCAAAAAATAGGCAATTTTTGGTTCAAATTTTGAAAGCCAAGTGGATAAACCTATTACACTATGTAACACAAAATTTGTCTATTGTATTTTTTTATTGATTTGGATGTGTTTTTTGCCTCTGATTTCGAAAATGCAATTATTTTTTCCCTATCATCAGTACTTTTTTAGTTATTCACAATTTTTGTTTTTCTAGGTGTACTGTAATATCCTACTGCTGGAAAAGTGCTTTGTATCACTAACATATTATTGTTTTTTTATATATTTTACTGTGAATAAGAAATTAGTTATCAAAACAACATTTTCAAAAAGTATACTCGTAACACACATTTAAAAGTGAATTGCAGAACGGGCTTTTCGTTTGTGTGCTGACGTATCATGTCTCATGAGACACCAAACGTAATCTCCCATCATTGCACTGTCCCACCGACCCTGATACCTTCTTTCCATTGGCTCTATATCCTGGTGAAATCTTTCACCGTGTTCTTCACTGAAATCTCCCAAATTATCTTGAAAAAAATCCAGGTTTGAACAAAGAAAATGCAGCTTCAATGACATTCGACATCCCATGTTTTGAAAACTTCTTATCAATCTTGCAACCAATTCTCGGTAATTAGGATCTTTTCTATTGCCAAGAAATCCTTCCACTACCCCACGGAAAGATTGCCACGCTTCTTTTTCTTTAAAACTCATTTTATTTTCCAGTGTCTCAAATTTCAACATTTTAACAATTTGAGGTCTAACAAATATTCCTCCTTTCACTTTGGCATCAGAGAGCTTTGGAAACATTTGTCGAATTTTTTTAAAAGCTTCACTTTCAACATCAAGGGCTTTAACAAACTGTTTGGCTAAACCCAATTTTATGTTGAGTGGGGGCAGCAAGATTTTTTCACGAGCAATAAGAGCATTTCGAATAACATTATGCTTTCCTGGAGTTAAATTTTCTCTGAGAGGCCACTTAACCTTAACATAGTGCTCCGAATCAGCTCTACTGTCCCATAAACACAGGAAACAAGAAAACTTAGTGAATCCACCCTGTAGTCCAAGCAAAAATCCAAGCATTTTTAAGTCTCCACACACATACCAATTAAAGTTATCATACAAGATCCGATTTAAAAGATGTTGAATATTTTTATAAGTTTCGCTCATTTGTGTGGAGTAAGCAACAGGAATAGATGGGTGTTTATTGCCATTATGGAGCAAAACTGCTTTAAGACTTCGAGACGAGCTGTGAATGAAAAGCCGCCACTGCGATGGAACATGCTCTATTCCGATTGCAGCAAAGAGACCATTCACATCTTTGCAGTAGCAAAGATTGCCATCAACAGTAAAATAAACTGAAAATTGTGCGTGCCTTTTTCTATATGCTGTACTCTTGCAATCTTTTCCGAGTAAATTCCATTCTCCTAGTCTAGAAGCCAGAAGCTCAGCACCAGATTTAGTCAAGCCTAGGTCACGAATCAAATCATCTAGTTCGGTCTTATTTGGAAAATGAGGTCTTGTGCTTGTTGCAAATGCGTAACCTTTATCAGTGCTTCGGTGGCCTGTGTCTGTTGCTGATTCTTCACATGAGCTTATTTCATCAAGAATTTCACTCTGAAATAGTAAAAAATTAATAAAGCAGATGGTTAATGATATATTGCATAAACATTTGTTAACTAAAACTAAGTTTTGCATAACTTACGTTCCGTGGTGGACTTGGCACTGGCAAAGATTCATTATGGGAAGCAGGGGCTATGGATGATGGTATGTTTGGATACGTTAAAGCTTTTCTGCCTTTGACTTTTCGGTATTTCAGAATATTCACCATACAGAAATAGCAATCGTCAGTATGGTTTTGAGGTTCTCTCCATATTCTCGGAATTGCAAACGGCATGCATTTTCTAGAACCCCTTAGCCATCCTTCTAGACTGGATCGACAGCTGCCACATATGGTATGTGGCACCCATGGCTTGTCTTGATCACCGATATCCATTCCGAAATATAACTTGTAGGCTGTCCAGTATTTTCCTCCTTTACCAATTTTATGTGAGGTGTGTTTGTTCCCAACATAGAATCCACATACATAGCAGAAGCAATCAGGTGAGGTTTTGCACTTTCGAGAACTCATTGCAATTCAAGATTTTGAACAATAAACACAATGATGAATTAACACAGTTTCTACAATGTATTAAAATTAGCATTAAAATTGCCAAAATCTGAAAACTCAAATTCGGTTATAACATCCAAACGGACGATGATAGAAAAAAAATAATTGCATTTTCGAAATCTGCGACCGAAAATTAGCCAGAAACAATAGAAAAATCAATTTAAACAAAAATTTTTTTTAATTTTGTTACGTAGTGTTATTGCTTAATTCTAACTAAACAAGGTTCACTTACGTATTATTAGTGGTCGTTTTGTCAAATCTTTTCATTTTGAAAAGCTTTTTGCGCCATAAGTACATTCAACTATTTTAAAGTGTTTTATTTTTGTAGTTTGTTTTATCTTTCAAAGCATACATTAGTTTGTTCATAAGCCATCTTCTGCTTTTGTCAAGGGAGCAATTGCCCTCCCAAAAATTTTTAAAGGTGTTTGGCTGAATTTTCTATTGTCCTCTAAAAAAATTATTACATAAATTAGCCTTAGCAAATATCTTTCAAATTTACTATATACCACTGACTCTTACTAAAATTCTGTGAGGTCCCCAAAATAATCAAAAAAGATCATCACTAAAAATGTTATCCAAGACAAAAAATTTCTTTATCCACCTTCAAAAATTTTCAGCTTACTATATCGTTCGGCTCTAGTTTTTGTTGCTAAATTTTAAACACCATAAAAATCTGAGTGTTTTTATTCGGAAGTAGAAGAGCATTAGTCTCATCGAACTGCTCCACGTTTCAGTGACTTTAACTATCAACGAACCAAGTATCAAAAGCATAAGAGTCGAGTGAGCAGAAAAAAGTGATAACACTTGTTAATCAAGAACAACTCAAAAACCAAGTTTTGCATACAAATAAAGTTTGATACATGTCATGAGCAGCTAGTTTTGGTCAAGTGACGAAATTTTTGGCCAAAAATCTTTATAAACACAGGAATAATAAAGAAATACAAAATTCAGGTCAAAATATGCAATGTCAGACGTTGGCTTTATTCAAGAAGATAGTCAATATGGCTTTCATCCTCGGAATCAATCGATTGAAGTCTGTTTTTCAGGAAGATATGGACTTAGAAATTTCAGCGACTGATATTTCATCCCACTTTTCTTTTATTTTGTTCTTCAATTTCTGTAAACTTTTCCGTCCTCCCAGCCTAAATCTTCCGTAAAATTTTCCAGCTTTTCTGCGATATCGACTTGGGACTTTATAGCGCACTTGGTTCACGTGCTAATGGTCGTGGGTTCGACGCTCGGCTAAGTGACTAATTTCTTCATTTTGGTTGCATACAAACCATAATGGTTTTCAATGATGAAGACAGAGAAAAGTTAAAATTAATCACACCGACACCATAAAGAGCGTATCGGAAAACATTATTTTTTGTTGCGGAGCATATTTTCTGGCAAACAGTTATCTAAATGGATATCTGTCTTCAGCTGCTTGGCTGTTCTCGCTTTCAAAGGTGCATAAACTATGAAAGTTGTGAGAACTGCTGGCTTGCCTCAGATTTTAGGGCACCTAGCGTTCTACTATTTTAGCGTCTCAGTAAATCTGAAACCTTCATTGTTTTCGCTAAGTTAGCTTAATAAAGTGCGATTTCTTTTCTTAGAAAAACTTTTTTTCTTTTTATTGTGTAACGAACTAACTCATGAGTTTGATCAGGTGTGGTCAGACTTAAATCTTGTTTTCATCAGCGTGATACATATTTTAGTGAAACGCCTTGTTTTTTTGCTTTATCATGACGAAATACCCATTTGCTTCCGTAGACATAGAGTATATAATCAGGTCTCATCCTCTTGGGGAGGGGGGAGAAGTAGTAGAAGAAAAGTGGCCACTGTCCTCTAAAAACAACTTTTTGGACCCGACCCAGTCAAGTTATTTTCAAGTAATATTGCAAACTTTTTTGCATCTTTGGCGCTCTTGCACACATGGTTATTGCTTTCCTTCGATTTCCCCTCAAACTTTAGATTTTATTAATTTTGAAATGATTTGTTATCATCAAATGACGAAATTGTTTAGTTAATGTCAATAAAATCAAGTACAGTTACAGTCAAAGCCATTTCGCGCAGCTTGAATGCGAAACAAAAGAACAAGTTTTCCAGAATAACTAAGAAAGTGTGTGGTTAAAAAAAACTTTATTTTGGTCGATTTTTCTTTCTCAACATACCGGCGCCAAAAATTACTCAAAAACTTTAACCCTCGTAAATATTTTTTTCTGATTGCTTTCTTGCCTGCACAACACAAATGAAGAGAGCTTGTTTAGACATAATGAAGCAAATAATATCAAGTTGATTCCAAACACGCAAGAAACATACGATGTAGTTGAAGGTCTTGCGATTGTTTATTTTTTAGAACGATTCTACTTAATCGAATGTATTTTAAGTTCATCTTGTTTTTTCATTTGATCCGCACTGTGAAGTTAGTTGACGCTAATTGTTAGTAAATGCCTTTGATAGCAACATTTTGTCTTGCTTTTTATTTACCATGTAGTCCACAGAAAGTAGGTTTATTCTACAGTAATGCTGCTAAAACCTTTTATGATATGGCAATTTGCTAAAAACAATATTCTTTGTCGAGTTTGCTAAATATTATAGCAGCGAACAATCAGTTTTGCAATAGTTAACTGGAAAAGTAGAGCTAACTGAAGAGTAAATCTTGCACCGAAAATATTATGAAAAATTTTTAACCGAATAACATTTTAGAAAAATATTTTATTATGAGCCACACGACAATAAAAATTTTTAAACAGCTAAGTAGTACTGGTGAAAATCATAATGAGAGCCTCTCTAAAAAGGGCGATGCAAAAAACCTAAAGGTTTCACATCATAAGAAAAGTATTGTCACACAAAACCATTTTTGAAGCAATTTACAATTCTAGCATTCACACCATGTATACTTAAGCAATAACCATCATCCACTTTTTTCCGTTTTTTTGTATCAGGAAGACCTTTTGTCCTGCACACAAATTAATTAGAGTAAAGCATTTTGCGAAATTGAATTGAGGGCCACATTTATTACAACGCCATGATAATACGGATTTGATTTCAGCTTATAAATTTTATTACAATTTAAGATTTTTCATGTTCAATGTTATTGTCTAAAAATTGACATGCGTTTTGCCACGTCAGTCTACATTGCAGTTGATATTAGTTCTTTTCATTTCACGAAATAAGCCCTTGAGAATTTCTAAGTCAAACGAGTGACACTAAATTATTTTCACAAAAATCGATTTTAGCTCTAGTTTAAATTATTAAACTCGTTTTTGAGAATCTTAAAGAAATAACAAAATAAACAAATGGTGGCATGAATCAATCCATCAACGCCGCTTGGTAAGTTTAATATTTCAAACACTACAGCTTGCGTGTTGCTTTGGTATGTAATTTGCTATCACACCAAATAAATTTTTCAAAGTACGATATGACTTAGTGGGAATCAATGTCAGAGTGAATACAATTTTCTCTTTTCAGCCGGAAAGTTGTAGAAGACGAACAATTTCCTTGTGATTGCATTTTTGGAAAACCTTTTCAAAATTTTTTACAAGCTCAATTTCAAAAAATTTCCCTTTTATGTTCTAGGAGATTGTAATATTGACTTAACCCTCATACGTTGATTACGTTTTGCAACGATAAAGTTGATTGCGGTCACATTTGACCCCATGCTTAAAATTGCTTTCATCATGATTTTAAGCAATGCTGAATGTTTCGTTTGTTACAAATATCAATTAAAGAAGCCATAAGAATATCAAAACAATTCTTTTTGCATAATTTTAGTACAGTGTCGATATTCAAACATAAAAAAACATAGGCTAATTTTTCTCTTCAAATAACCTTTAGTGAATTTGTAAGAAATTTGAACATAAATGTGATTTATAATAGGATTAGAACGTGATCTAAGTTGATATTTTAAATATTTTGATTCACAAACATGTTGTTACATGAATCTAAACTGCATGTGATTCAAAGAACCCCATTCGGTAAAAAATTTGGTTACTTAGAAGTTAAATGCAATAAGCATTAAACTGAATCAATCGATCACACCAATTCTGCTAAGTATAAGAAAACAAGTCTTTATACCAGGGAACTTAAACAGTTCTTGAACACAACAAGAACAAACTTGCAATGAAATTTCGTATCAACAAGAACTTCAATTCACATACATAAAACAGGAATGAGAAACTAGTTCATACAAGGAATTAGTTAAAAAAAGCTGCAGCAAAAGTTCTGATAGGTAAATAATGATCATTCTAGAAAACACATTTCTATTTCTCTTAGCCATTATTTTTTTCTAAAAGACCTAAAAAGAATCGTTGGGAAAAGAGAAAATAATTAGGCAGTTATCAAAAAACATGAAATGTAACAACTGAAGAATATATTATAAGATATGACATAATATTTCATATTGGGATCAATTTTGACCCTAATTAATGTTTATGGTATATTTTTTGAAAGCATGATATAGAAAAGAAAATTAGCGTTTTGAGGAGAACATCATTCTCATTTGTACAAATACAGTCTGATTGAAGAATTCAAGAAGGCACAACTTAAACAACCAAGAACAGAAAGAGTTACTAGCAATTAACTTGTCTTGGGGTCACTTTTGACCCCAAAAACCGTATGAGGGTTAAACAAAGTTCGGAAGAGCAATTTTGTCACAAAACATGTTCACAATATAAGTTCGCCGTGTAAATGCGCCACTGATCTGCCTACATACATTACTGATCATTCTAAGACAGCGTGGTCCAACTGCAGGCCCGCGGGCCAATTTTGGCCCGCGAATATTTACGGTGATAAGAGTGATTACAATAGGGTGGCTCAGGGTCTCGAAAATTCTGGGCATGTCCGGAAGTCATATGTTCTATCCGGAGATAAAATGGGTGTCCGAAAATTTGCTAAAATGTAGGTATTGATCTCTTTTTTTTGGAGAACACCTTTATTTGGGGTAACACATCCCTAGTTTAAACCGCAGCCCGCGGAATAAATTTTCAGTTTCTGATAGCCCGCTATAAAATTAAGTTGGACCACACTGCTCTAAAACACTGATTGATCATCTATGTGAACGATTGTAAACATTCCTATATTAACCGTCTAGTTCTTTTGGATTTAAGTGTCCACTTTGCCACTTTTGTCATAATGATCGCAAAAGCAACCAAATCAGATAAAACCAAGCGATATCAAATCCGAGATATGTCTAAATTTAATCATGAAAGGTTCCTGCAAAATTTAGGAAATGAATTAAATACAAATGGTCCTAATAATAATGAAAGTGTCCAAAACCAATTCAAAAATTTTTGAAATATTTAGTAACAACGTAGATACCATTGCTTCATTTAAAAACGCCTTTCGAAGAGAAAAACGACTACTTGCAAAACCCTGGCTTTCACGAGGCTTAGTGAATTCAATTCAACAAAAAAATTAATTATTTATTAAACTTCAAAAATGCTTCAACGTTGCTGCTTTCAATGGTTACAAAAAATATGGCAAATACCGCAATCGAATTAAAACTGCAAAACAAAATTATTATAATAAAGCAACTGAGGCTAATAAAAATAATCAAGACTAGATGTGAGAAATCGTTAATTGTTTAGCTCAACTGAAAAGCAAAACAAAAACTCTACCCACAAAGTAAAAGAGAGGGGATAAGGGACTTTTGAATGATCAGAAGGTAATTTGCAATGAGTTTAACTAGTTTTTTGCTAACATAGAAAAAAACTTGTCTAAACTTTTTCCCTCGGCAACCGAACACTTGACTAATAGCAGAAAGGCAACAACTAAAAGTTCCTTTTTTTTCACGCCAACTACGCCTGAAGAGGTAGTTGCTGCTATTCGTTCTTTAAAAGCAAAAAAAATCAGAAAAAATGATGGTTAATTTGGACGTAGGCAATCAAGACGAGCCAATGATAGCGCTAGTATTGTAAAGCGCGCCAAAGATAGATTTCGCAATAGGGAAAGTTAGAGAAAGCGCAGCAGGAGACCAAATGCCACGATTATCGAAAGAGTTTGAGAGCGTAAACAAACTCTTTCTGTCTTCATAAAACCGGGCGCTGCGTCTTGATATAAGCAACCTCTAAGAGGTTAAGGTGGAAAGAGCTGCGTGCTGTGGCGAGGATTGAAAACCACTCGTTATCATAGTTTAATGCACATTGATCATTTTCTAAAAGATGTTGACCAATGGCAGAGTCGCAATCCAGTTTGGTGTCTTTTCGTTTGCACGATCTGTGTGGTTGAGATTGGTGTGGACGGGTCAATTGTTGTCTTAACCATTGCAGAACATGTTGCTTGATGCGATCCTGCAGCCGTTGAGATGTTCGCCCTACGTGCCGACTATCACAGTGGCACTTACTGTATATTCATATATGACTGAACTTTTCTGAGTGGTAGGTAGAAATCCTTGCGGGCCACAGGCAGCATGCGCTTTGATGTAAAGACCAAGCGGATGGTTACGGAACCATAGCAGCTTTCCACGGCGGTTTTGACTTCTTTTTCCAAGTTTGTGGAAGGATTACCAATCCAAGGGACCCTCAAGTACACCGGGCACTTTTCTGGGCCGAATCGCTTAAGGATTGGAAACTGAGCGATTTTCTTGGTGATCTGAGTGTTGATGACGTTTTTAGGATAGCCATTGTCCAGTAATATTTTTTGATCCGTGTTATTGCTGCAGATATCTGGCATTACTTGATGGAAGAACGGAATCAAAATTCAAGATCAAAAATGAGCGACTGCTTTTTTCACTCAACGTGACCGTTTCGGCAATGCTCTCAGTGATACTGCAAGGCATATTCTGAATCTCTCAGATTATGACTTGTCTGACATTGAAAGTTTCGTTCTGTCGCATGGTCTCAACTTTGGTTTGCCATCCAGGTATTTGTGCAGTGAAGAAATCTTCGCCGAATTTCAGTCACTGGTGGAACAGCTTTTACATCACAGTGCCGGTTCTGTTGAACAACGCACTGCATTAAAAGCCCTACTCGCTGACCTTGCACATTTGTATTGTGACAGCACGATAGATTCACGTGACTTCACAATGCACAAACAGTGCTTTAGTGCAATCAACAGGTTACGAAAGAATGATGATATCATCATCACTAAACCTGACAAAGGCTCCGGCGTTGTCCTTTTTAAACAAAAGCGATTACGTTGATAAAATGAACGAGATTTTTGATGTTCAATCGAAATTCAAAAGACTTGGTCCGGTCTATATCAATGAGAACACAGCCAGCATTGAATCGCGCCTTCAGAAGCGGTTGCTTGATTTAGTCAAAGCCGATCTTATGCCGAAGTGGATATATGACGCAATACGACCAAATGGATCGCAAAAACCTCGAATGTATGGTTCGCAGAAAACACACAAAGAAGGCACTCCATTTCGCCCAATACTGTCTATGACAGGTTCGTCCCATCATGATCTTGGCAAGTGAATGGCTGGCCAATTACAACCTGTGTTGGAGCGGTTTTTGTCACATTGCATTTCAGATTCGTTCACGTTTGCTAAGGCCATACAAAATTTTGACATCCGCCCTAATGTCTTCATGTGTTCTTTTGATGTGTCCAGCTTGTTCATTAACGTTCCCCTTGATGGAACCATCAAAATCTGTTCAGATGCCCTTTACGACGATTCTGACTTACAACCATTCATTCCAAAGGACGTGCTTGTTAAACTGATAAAGAGCGCTACATCCTCGATTGAGTTCAGCTTCAATAACAACATGTACAAGCAAACAGACGGAGTAGCTATGGGATCACCACTTGGTCCGGCTTTGGCAAACATCTTTGTTGGATATTATGAATAAAAGTTATTTTCTCAAACGCAGAAGCCTCCAACATACTTCAGATATGTTGACGACACGTTTGCCATCTTCGATCACGAAGCTGAAGCAGATGAATTCCTGACCAAACTCAACAGCCTTCATCCATCCCTCAAATTCATCTTTAATAAAGAGAAAGGAAAAGGTGTACCGTTTCTTGATGTTTACGTCGAAAGAATAGATATTGGGTTTGAAACCAGTGAATACTGGAAACACACTTTCACCGACCAGTATTTACGTTGAGAGTCCTTTTGTCCTCTCAAACGTAAAATAAGTCTAATATCTACATTAGTTTATTGAGCCCTAATGATTTGCATCAAGCGGAGACTCAATGGAGAATTAGAACGGATCAAAAAATATTACTGGACAATGGCTATCCTAAAAACGTCATCAACACTCAGATCACCAAGAAAATCGCTCAGTTTCCAATCCTTAAGCGATTCGGCCCAGAAAAGTGCCCGGTGTACTTGAGGGTCCCTTGGATTGGTAATCCTTCCACAAACTTGGAAAAAGAAGTCAAAACCGCCGTGGAAAGCTGCTATGGTTCCGTAACCATCCGCTTGGTCTTTACATCAAAGCGCATGCTGCCTGTGGCCCGCAAGGATTTCTACCTACCACTCAGAAAAGTTCAGTCATATATGAATATACAGTAAGTGCCACTGTGATAGTCGGCACGTAGGGCGAACATCTCAACGGCTGCAGGATCGCATCAAGCAACATGTTCTGCAATGGTTAAGACAACAATTGACCCGTCCACACCAATCTCAACCACACAGATCGTGCAAACGAAAAGACACCAAACCGAATTGCGACTCTGCCATTGGTCAACATCTTTTAGAAAATGATCAATGTGCATTAAACTATGATAACGAGTGGTTTTCAATCCTCGCCACAGCACGCAGCTCTTTCCACCTTAACCTCTTAGAGGTTGCTTATATCAAGACGCAGCGCCCGGTTTTATGAAGACAGAAAGAGTTTGTTTACGCTCTCACACCAGGGATGTGGAAGCGGAAACGGTGGAAGTGGTCCTTTTTCTGTGGAAGCGGAAGCGGAAGCGCGAAGATTCTACCGCTTCCGCTTCCACATAGGAGGGAAGATTGGAGGAAGAAAAGAAATTGGTTCTGCTATTCTTTGAAGAAGAGCGAATAAGTGAAGCATAAACATTAAGAAATGAGAGCGAGGAGGAGTTGTTTAAAGAGATGTTGATCTCTACATAATCAGAGTAGGGGTCAAGCGAAGAAAGAGAGGAGGTAGAAAGCTCAGAAAAGGATAAGCCTTACCTGGCGAAAAAGATGACGCCGCCGCTAGCGTCTGTGATATCAGTAGGAAAAATACCAGATCGGGAGTGGATGCCATCAGATCGCAGAGCAGAGAATCCAAAAATCCGGAAAGAGGAAGATAAATTTAAGTTAGATTCCTGGATACAAACAAGGGAAACGGGATGAGACGAAATAAAGTGTTGCAGTTCAGTGCTCCTGGCTAGGATACCCCCATCATTTCATTGAAGAACCCTGAGAGAGTTAAGGAAGGGAAGAGAAAGCAGGAGGTAAAGAGAAACAGTCAGCATCCAGGAGCATGAGGCGGTGGTGAGGGTGCAAAGGGAGAAGATACAAAGTGGACGGAAAAAAGATAAGAGGTTTGAAGGCGAGGGTGGGGTGCGAGTGCTGCATTAGCGGAAGGGGGCCAGATGAGCCAGATTGAGCAGTAGAGGTGTAGCAGCTCGAGGAGTCCGAGGAGGAAGTCACAGTGCTGGTTGGTGTGGGATCTCCAAAAAAAGCAGGAACTCAGCAGAGAGAGCTGCTCCAGGAGTAAGAGCTGCCAAGAGTTCTGACTCTAGAAAAGGAAAGTAGTGAGCACTTTAAATGAACTTAATTAGAGCATGCGCAGCATTGCACTGACCTACTCTGCAAGGTCACATTTCCAGTGCACACTGAACAGGGAAAGACGGGACAAGGGTTAGGATGAACGTTGCCGCTCATCAGGACAAGGAGAAAAATGAGAAGACGGGCAAGAGAAAGGCAGGAGAAGACAGGCCGATTTTAAAGAGGCTGCGTGCTACCCTTCTGCGATCGTTCAGGGGGCTGCACGGCGAAAAAATGGTTTTTGTAGGGGGAGTGCCCGGGGTAACTGGGACCCTCTGGAAGGCCAACAGCCATTTTAACCCAACCCAAACGGGGTTGGGGACCGCACCACCATGTTAAGGCGGCTATTGATTGGTGCAGTTCAATTTTGCTCGATTTGCATGTATATGCTATATATACGACAGAAATTTTGCACTTCACCATCCAAAAAGATCGGAGTCAATACGTGTTTTGGAGACGAACAGAAAGTCGGTAATGATGATTAGAGTTAAAGTTAACTCAAAGTCAGAGTTAGTTGAAGATAGAGAGAGAAAATCAGCGCTATGAGGTGTAATTTGTTATTGTGATAACAGGTTATTGTCGAGAGCTGTAATATGTGGTCAAACGGTTTAGATCTGAGAAGCATTAAGTTAATCGTTGTAAAAGTGGTTGTAAGTAGTGAAGAAACTTGTAATAACTGTTTATTTGTTGAAGTGTTTAATTGGTTTTTGAATTTTAGTAACGAAATATTTGATTTTCTTGCAAACAATTTGTGATTTTTAAATTTTTGTTACTAGGAGTTTCGTGACAAACGCGAAAGTACATCAAGGGTTTCGCGATGACAAAAAGATTGAAAAGCACTGTTCTGCATTCAACACGAGTTCTAATATCTATGAAAAAAAACACAGATCAGTAGTTCAGAACAATAAGCTCAAGCGAAGTAGGTAAAGTAATAGCAGTAAATGAAGGTTTTTGTCTTCTCAAAATGATGAAGTGTAGGAGAAGGCAGGGTACTGACCCACAAAAGTTAAAAAAATTGTCAACGGTCGTTTTTTCGTTTTTTGTTAGTGGAAGCGGAAGCGGAAGCAATAGGTGTGGAAGCGGAAGCTGTTGAAAAATAACCGCTTCCACATCCCTGTCTCAAACTCTTTCGATAATCGTGGCATTTGGTCTCCTGCTGCGCTTTCTCTAACTTTCCCTATTGCGAAATCTATCTTTGGCGCGCTTTACAATACTAGCGCTATCATTGGCTCGTCTTGATTGCCTACATCCAAATCAACCACATAAAACATTTACTCACTCTAAATCTTTCTTTTTGATGCAATATTGCCACTGATGAGAACGTCACGAAAAGCTTATGGGTCAAACAGCATATATCAAAGCTATATTAAAATTCTGTAACTCCAACAAGCGGTTAAACTTGTGCAAAACTTCTGTACCGTATAAGCATTAAATTCCTCAAATTCGATACTCTAATTCTTTTATCGTATATCAGTAACTTGTTTAATTGCTGCGTAGAACAAGGTAAGTTTCCAAATGCACTAAAAATAGTCGAAGTCGTGCAGATTTACAAAAAAAAGGAGACCCTGTTCTGTGCACCAATTAGAGGGCTCTTTCTTTATTATCATTATTCAGTACAATTTTAGAAAAACTTATTTTTGTTCGTATTTGCTCTTGTTTGGAAAAATATGACATGCTGAGCGAGCAGCAATTTGGCTTTGGGAAAACATATCTACTTCACAAACTATATACAACATACATGAGAAAATAATAAAAAATATAGACTGCAGTCTGTATACTTGCTGTGTTTTTCTAGATTTAACAAAAGCGTTTGATACTGTAAACCACGCACTACTACTGCACAAAATGGAGCATAATTTTGGAGTTCGTGGATTACCATTGCAACTATTCAAAAGTTACCAATCGAATAGATATCAATATAAAAAAATTAATAACTATAAATTCTCACTGTCAAAAGTATCCTTTGGAGTCCCTCAAGGATCCTCCTTAGGGGCGCCACTCTTTCGTTTTTACATAAATGAGCAGCTCCAAGTAAGTCGGTTCGACACTACGCTATTTGCGGATGATACACTTCTTATGTCAAATGATAAAAACTTAAATAATTTGGAGAATAAGGTAAACAACGAGTTAAACAAAATTGACTATTGATTGAAAAATAACAAGCTATCGCTAAACTATACTAAAACTAACTACATGTTAATTAACAAACGACCCAACTCTTAAGGTCATTTATGTGCCCTGTCATTGCTTTAGTTGTTTTGTCCTTTAGTAAAGTAACTACTTTTTTAATGTTCTTGATATCATAATTGTTGGGAAGCTTTCGCCTTTTAAGCTGTTGTGTTTGCCGCATTATTTAATAGATTGTCATTTGTAATGAGTGAGGAATAGGGATGTTTTGTAATATAATGTAGTTCTCATCCTCACATACTGTATACAGTATCTACTGTCACTTGACTACAAAAACATTCTTCGAATCTCGTTTTTTTCTATAGACTTCTATTTCTATTTTACGTGTTGTATTTTGAGTTAACTCTTGCCCTTTGCAGACTAGTTTTACATCAAATTCATTGATGACATTAGGATGCTATTTTGTTGCTTGCAGTCGTCTTCGCTGCCTTCTTAAATTTATTATCAATTGAATTCTACACTTTTTTGTTCAGTATTATTTGCTCGACAGGAAGCACCATGACAAGATAACCTTGTGGTTTTTCGGTGCTTCCAAGTCCAAACAGACCGTTTCCAATTGCAGTTATGTTTTTTTCTTTTTCTTTTTTTGTTTTACAAACTAAGAGCTAAATTTATCGTTTGTTCAGAGTTGACCACATCGTTTGTTTAGACAAAAAATAAACCTAATTGATTGATTGATTGATTAATTAATTGGAGGTGATACAATCGTGTCGACTTAAGAGATTGCACATAAAAACTTAGAACGACAATTGCAATTAATTTAAGTACAGTATTTAATATTGCAAGCTTTCGTAAGTGAATGCTTCCTTCCTCAGGCAAAACCAGTTAGAGACCTAAAAAGTTCATTAATAAAATGAAATAACTAATAAAAAAGTGAGTTCGCAATTTGGAATACTACCGGCTCTGCCAGCGTTGCTCCTGGCCCCCCGTCAGTAATTTCGAGTTTGAGAATATTGGTTCAGCCGGCTTAACCGAATTGATATTTGTGAAAACAGCAATAAAATTTTAATGTGCTGTGACATAGCCAATTGTCGTTCCAAAAAGAAAAGTATCGTTTTTTCAAAAAAATTGATTAGGCCTAAAAACATTATATAGCATTGCGCTCAGGCCCCATTTTTTTTTCTAAAAGTTTCGAGAGTTTCTAGCTATATCCTACTTGCCTTGTATGGTGCATCAGAACTGAACTTGTTCGCAATTGAAACGGAAAGCAATTTGACAAAGCTTAATTGTTCATTTCATGAAGTTCATGGGAATAAAATTTCAAAATTATGGGTGAGAGAGGCGTCAAAGTAATTCGTATTTGTATTTTCAGAAATGGCCTGTTAAACCTTAGAACCACTATTCACAACATTTTTGTGGTTGAATACCTATTGGTAAGAACTAAAGTCTCCGGCTGCGCGCATATTGCTTGGTCCTGACATAAACGCAGCCATGCAAAGAGTAAACTAACCAGAAGTTTTGCATCTACAGTTAAGTTATTACAATAGCCGCCAATAGTAACGTTGAGGTTAAGAATGTCAATTCAGAAGGCTGCGTCGGCTTCACCCAATTGCAAAGGAAATGGCTTCCACATTCAGATGATATGAAGTCCGATACCAATATTTTGTTGCAAAAGATGAAACAGGACGATCTTTATCTCCATGTTTTTGTAGGGGGATCAGCAGTTTGTTTTCTTGGAGCAGGCTCAATTTTAAAATGTTTAAAGATTTCATTTCTCGATAAATTTTTTAGAAAATTTTGATAGATAATACCAAAGAACAATGCTTTTAAAAAAGAATAATGAAAATAAGCCAAAGAAATAAGCTTTTCTAGAAATCGCAATTTTGTGAAGTCCAAGCACCAAAATTTTGAGTGTTTTTAACCGTTAGGCTACCATTCAAACTTTTTAAAATTTCATTTTTTGAAAAATCTCTTCAGATATTTAGACAGATAATGCCAAAGGACCATGCTTGTTAGGAAAAATGTTCAAAATGTACCAAAGAACTAACTATTTTTTGAAAATTGCAGGTTTCTTAGATCTAGTAGAAAAATTGTTTAACTATAGATGTAACATGATGTATGACAACCAATTGTTGATCTGCCATTATATACCAATCCTTAGCCCTAACTATTTGGCATAAAATATTGCTGGAAAGAAAATTTCTTCAGCTTTTAAATAACGGTGATTGTTAGTACCTTATCATAACTTTTTTACGTCAAACTTACCGGTTTTTAGTGAGCTTACTACTTTTTGGGAAAATAAAAAGCTACGCTTCAGCTCTTAATAGTTCAATCTATTTACTATAAAAACTAATAGTAAATCTACATGTTAGATTTGATCGGAATTGCCTTGAAATACCCTTTAATTTGTTAAAAGAAGTGTGAAAATCGGTTGAGAAACAAGGTGGCATATCAGGTTTCCGGTAAACTGATTTTGTGAAAATGTTGCGATTTTTGAAAACCACTGCTCAACAGCAAATTTTAAACGAAGATTCTGATGAGCCTATCTCAAAGTATTTTTGATGCAGATTCCAAAAATGATTTTACTTTTTCTCTAGCACATCTGGTTTTTGAGATATTTTGGTTTATATAATTTTAAATCAACTTTTGTTGTTAAGCATTTTACAGTCCCAATACAATTGAACATTGCATTATGACGTCACAGATTAACATTCTTAAAAAAGTGCAAGCTCTGAATGACAAGGAAAGGATGGAAGGATATTTTTGCAAGTTTATTTAAGTAGTCTACAGTAAGTGTAGAGAGTGAAAAATGTAGGAACATACCAGGCGGAACTGAGGGAATTATATTAACAGTATATGGCAATATGTTGTATCAAATAAATTAGTTATTTCTGCAGGTGTAAAATAGTAATATACATTATAGTATTTCTACAAGTAATTTCTAAATATAGGCCTATTCATAATGCCTAGAAACTGCTTAAACCATCCAGGTCGATTTTGCTTTGTTTGTGGAAAGTTTACAAGCAAAAAACAGCAAAGAGATATCACTCATGATATCAAGAAGATGTATGCGGCATATTTTGGTTGCGCATTAGGCTACCAAGATAACCCCTGGGCGTCTCATAAAATATGCAAGATATGCTGCTTAGGCTTGCACAATTGGCTAAATAAACGGTCTTCTTCTATGCCGTTTTACGTCCCAATGATTTGGCGTGAACCTAAAGATCACTGTCAAGATTGCTATTTTTGTCTTACCAAAACAAAGGGTTTTTCCTTTAAACAGAGAGACAAAATAACATATCCCAATTTGGATTCAGCAAGGACCCAGTTCCTCATGATGATTCAATGCCACCACCGATACCTCCGCTACATGGACTTGATACTACTGATAGCAGTACGGATGAACACAACTCTGACGGATTATTTTCTTCCAACTACACAGATTCTGATACCACCGAAGATCCGATCTTATTTTCACAAAAACATCTAAATGACTTAATTAGAGATTTTTGTCTTTCTAAGAAAAAGGCGGAGCTCCTTGCATCAAGGTTAAAAGAACGAAATATGGTTGAAAAAGATGTCAAAGTAAATTACTACATGAAGCGCAATTGGGACTTTTCTTCGGCCTTCAAAGTTGAGGGACCTCTTTGTTACTGCCATGATATTGAAGAGCTGTTTCAAACTCGGGGTATACTTCACATTGTGAACGAATGGAGGCTTTTTATTGATTCCTCAAAGAGAAGCTTGAAGGCAGTTCTTCTACACATTGGAAATAAAAAACCCTCCATCCCTATTGCACACTCTGCCCAGTCAAAAGAATCTTATGACAGCATTGAAATTTTGTTGAATGCGATTCACTATTCTGACTACCAGTGGAGCTTATGTGGGGACCTTAAAGTAATTGGAATTTTGATGGGATTGCAAGGAGGTTTTACAAAACACTGTTGCTTTTTATGTTTGTGGGATAGTCGCGCCACTGCACCGCACTATAAAACAAAAGAATGGCCGAAAAGAAATTCATATGCACCTGGAGTGAAAAATATCCAACACATCCCTTTAGTAAATCTCGATAAAGTTTTAATGCTATGGCAAAACAGAATTCGAATGGTTTTGAATTTCTCTGAAAAAAGTTTTCCAAGCTAAGCCTAGCCAAGTTGAAAGAAGGAATCTTTGTTGGTCCACAAATTCGGAAAGTTTTTGAAGACCCAGAGTTTGAAAAAACATTAAATACATTGGAACTACGAGCTTGGCATGCATTTAAATGGATTTGCTCTAATCTTTTGGGAAATGTCAAGTCAAATTCGAATCAAGAAGGCGTTTCAGAGTTGCTTGCGGCATACAAAGAGATGGGGTGTCGCATGTCCTTAAAGATGCATTTTCTTCATTCACATCTCGACTTTTTTCCTGAAAATCTTGGAGCAGTTAGTAATGAGCAAGGTGAAAAATTTCACCAAGATATCCAAGCTATGGAAAAAAGGTATAAAGAAGTTTGGAATGAAGGTATGATGGGTGATTATTGCTGGATGTTGTATCGTGATGATGCAAACCATCCATACAAACGGAAATCATATGTCAAACATTTTTAAGTTTTCCTCATTTGAACTAGTATTTGATTGCAGTATTAAGTGGTACTCAGATTGCGATCAACATTTTCCACATGTGTTATTCTGAAAAACAGTTTTGTAGAAGCTACCCCGAAAAGACTATTTGAAAATCACCCAAATACAGCTGTTTAAAGGCTGCCAATAAACAGTCTTTTTCAAGACTTCAATTAACAAAAAAGAGTTTGCCTATTGTCCGATCTTCATTCTGTTGGTAAACAACCACACCGGTACATTAAACTTGTTTAATCTTTTTTGTTACATCTTTTTTTCAAATTTGTTGAATTAGGTATAACAGCATGCTAATGTGGTTAGTAGCCTATGTTAAAACCTGAACAACAGCCACCATAATTGCAGAGATATGGTCATTTAAGGGATACAAAATACACACAATCTCACACACCATGCCCCTCATATCTCAAAATCCTGATGTGCTAGAAGAAAACTAATTCCAGATTCGCAATCAGCGCCTCGATGTTACCCAGAAATAAGTGTTCTTGTTCTCGTTTAAAAAAAACTATTTTTTTGTTGACCAGTGAAATCATCAAATGATGATCTCTGGTACCGCATTAATCGTAACAAGCAGCATTATGACGTCATAGAATGAGTTGAAGGGTGCCGAAAAAAGCAGGAAGCATGCTTAAAAGGCTAAAAATGTTTAAATAAAAAAATTGTTGTTGCATTGCCAATTGAGCTTTAATTGTTGTGGAGTTGATTTTATCGAAAGCATTTTGCAGAATCACCCAAAAACTTTTAATCGCGTTTTGCAGTCAGTATTTCTTAATTAAGTTGAAAAAACAAATTTTATAAATAATTGTTAACTATGACGTCACGTGACAACATAAAAAAGTAAAATTTGTGAAAGTCGGATACTGGCATTCGTTTGAGCCTAAAACCGTTTCCTCGGTCCAAAAATGCGATTTCGTAAAAAATTATCTTTGATTACGACGTCATTATGATGTCATCATGACGTCGTGAATCCCTCATGACACTCATCCCGAAGAGATAATCAGTCGTGCCAAGTATTATGTTTGTATGTCTGGCAGTTTCGGGGGCGTTAAGACAGGCACACAGACGCACAGCCAGGAATGCGCTTTATATATTAGATGTAATAACGGCGAAGAAAGCTCAAAGCAAGGACAGATTCGTCGCTAAAACGTAAGCAAATTTTTTGGTGAGCAAGCCTGCTGCAGAAACAGCATGTTCTACTTCAATTGAGCTTGCTATAACGTTCGGTAAAGCTTTGCGAAAGATCTTGGTTTTTCTAACGTGAAAGCTAAAATGAAAGTTTAAGCAATATTTTTTTGTTAGGGGATATAATGGTTATGCTACCAATGACTGCTTACTATCCGGGAAATACCCACAAGTTGGTCGGTGAAACCGAGAAACTGGAAATACAAAAAGGCAATAGTTCTTGGGAATGCCCGAAACTGGGATCCTGGTCTTCAAGCCTTACGACATACGTTGAAACCTATTCTTAGACAATTTTTATAACATACTGTATAAGTAATTTAGTTTTTTTGCTATTACATCAGTTGCAAAAGGCATTTTGCTTTGATAAAACGCAAAAGATTTTCCACGTACAAACAACTTTACTTGTACACAGACTAAACGAAGGGTTGTCTCAAAACAATAATCATTTTTGAAGACGCGTAAAACGCACTGTAAACAAAATGCAACATTTGAGTTAAAATGAGTTGAGTTAGTGCAAATGGGAAAGTTTACACTCCAATAGAGGAGCGTAACAGAGATTGGTTTACTTAGCTTTATTACATAAAGTTTTTTTTCAAGTCAACCTGAGAAAAACTTCCCAACTAATAAAGCAATTAAACCTTTGTCACTCCAATCTATTGCAATTTAAACATCATTCAACTTTTTCTTGCAAGTGCAAAGCAAATATTTACATGTACAAGGTTTAAAGCACTTCAATTACTATCTTTCTTTTCTTCCAGAGAATCTGACCCAAACGAACCAAATTGTATTTCCTCCTCTTTGACATTCAAATCAAGTTTTAATTCAGGAACCCCGAAACGAAAAAAGGAGCGAACCGATTCCGGAAAGCATGGATTGTCAACAAGTGGTTGGAAAAACGCAGGATCTGCTTTTTCTGGATTGTTTGCTCCTAAATTTTACAAAGAAGTTTAGAAAAACAAATAGACCATTTCCCGAAAATTGACATGCAACATAAACTCAAGGAAAGGAAAAATATATTGAAAAATATAGTAGATAAGTAAAGAAATTGATATAAATACAAATTTTAGTTGAAAGCCAAAAAACTGTGTAACACTGCTTAATCAAACCTTACAAACTACCCAAATTAGATTGCCGCTTTTTCTAACTTCATCAAGATTTTTGTTCATTTTTTTGTTTTATTAGATTGGCAGTGCGAACTTAGATGGATTCTTTCACACCAAATCTCTCCAAACAAAAAGCATAAAGAATCAAGCTCTATTGTTCCTACCTTAGCCCCCTTTATCAATATAAATTTTCAAAGCGTCAAAAACGTTACCTGTGACAAACGAAACTATTACACCAACAACGACAGTTGTAATCACCCCTACAACTCCAAACAACATAAAAGAGAGTGAAAAAAATCCAGGATAATCTTTTCTGAAAAATAAAATATCGACATCTTTTCGGGATGCATCGATATTTTTATCACTAGTAAATTAAATATTATCATTATTAAATAACTTAAGTCATCATTTTGTAATCGTAAAATGATAGACCCTGTAAACAATTTTGTAGAATATTGTAATGACTTTTCACAACTACAGTCTCTTAATTTTATTGCAAGTTTAATAAAGATGATATTTCTTTGAGAAAATCACAGACAAAAACTATCAGCAACTTTTTTGCATCTCCTACATTGCATAGTTTAATGGGATTACAAAAGCAACCTTCTGGTGGCGGCCTGGTTTCAACTAATCATGACACTTCCAAATGCTAATGTTGAACAGACAAACATCTACTATCCAAATGTATCAAACCAGGCACTCTTGTTAGGGCGGGCAAATATTTGTCGCAGGCAAAGGTTAATTGATTTTCCTAGTAGAAGTCAACGGAGCTGCAAATTCTAAGCTCTTTGGACTTCAATAATTTGCGACTACACTAGACCCCACGATCATTCTCCAGCAAGAAACACATTACACCAATCTCAACAGTCTGAAACTTCAAGGTTACCACCTAGCACTCCACATTGCACAACCAAAGCACGACATAGTTACAGTTGTAGTTATACCTTTCAGTTCACTCTAGTATGTCAAGTATCGAATCCTTCGGATTGTAATGTACAGTTGCATTGCATTGAAGTTAATGGTTTAGCCATTGCAAATGTTAATCACCCATTTTGTACTCCATTTACACAAGACAACCTACCTAACTCACCAGGCCCCGCATTCATTGCTGGCCACTTAGATTACCAACGCAAACACCGCTGCATACGGATATGAAACAATCCGAACGGTGACACCTTACTTGAATGGGCTGAAACTTTCGGCTCTCAAATCCTCTAGGACCCAGAAGATCCAAGCATATTCTTCTTGCCAAAGTAAAAACCACAGCAAATCTTATCTGGCCTTTGCACCTAGTAATTCCCTTTGTTCTACCCTCCAAATCTGTACTGAGTGTTTTTCCTTTAACTCTTTATCGCCCCAATACAATTAAATACCAGGGACTAAATTTCAACACCTCCTCTAAGCCAGCATTTAAATGTATTAATAATTAGAAAAATGCAAACTGGCAAAATTTTACTGCTCTCTTAAAGAGGAAAGCTTAAGAGCTCACCCACCAGGCAGTATTGACCTCACAGATGCCTACCAGGTCTTCTGCAATGCAATATTAACAGCAGCAAATCTTGCTTACCCAGGGGTAGAAGGCTTGCATCCCATGCTGGTACTTCCGAAAGTCAGCCCCTACTTGAGTCGCTCCAGCAAGCTCCTCTACGACTCAAAACAACCAAACACATAACATCAATCAAAAGGACAACTCATTTGTCATCTGGATCAAACTCAGATACAAAGGCTCGAATGAAGTCGTTCAGAATATCAATTTCATATACTGCAGCCTTTGAGCCTGGTATCTCCTAAACCGTCTCAGTGGTAGCAATACCTAAGTCAAAGCTGTTCCAACTTCAGCCCCGACAGCAGCCGGCCATCTAATAGGATGAAGCAAATATCCAAGTTATGACACGCAGTACTCATTCGAAGTACAACAGACGATCACACAAACATGTCAGTTGCCCAGCGCATACGCTGAGCTTAGCAGCAAATAACTGTTTATGAATGTAATTAGCTCTAAAATAGCTTGGGGAAAAGGGTCTTGGACCTGATAATACTAATCCACAGTTTCTTCAGAACTTGGGCCAAAGGTTGCTTAAGTAGCTACTCTCCTTTTTTTCTGATTGCATCCGCCGCTGCCATCTTCCAAAAACATGGAGAATGGCTAAAATTGTAGCAGTTCCGGAACAGGAAAAAAGCGGATCAAAGTAGAAGCTACCACCCTATTTTCCTCGTTTGTGTCTCTCTCAAACTACTTAAGCTAATAGTATCGTTACGGATAAACCTGTTAGTCGAAGATATATTATCAGAATCCCAAGCTGGGTTTCGAACAGGCAGATCTATTGCCAAACAAGTCTTGCAGTTAACATCATCTATAGAAGATTGATATCAAAATTGACCGAAAATAGCATCTGCTTTCATCAATTTGATTGCAGCTTATAACACGGTATGGCATCAGGGACAACGACTCAAGCTTCTGCGTTCCATCCCTTACAGAAAAGGCTATCTTCATTATGGTAATCATACGCAATTGTGAAATCAAATAATACACGTGTGTCGTTTAGGAAAGTTGATCATACAGACTGAAGAACGGAGTGTCGCAAGGATCAATTATTGCTCCTTGCCTTTTCAATGCTTACATAAGCGACCTCCCACAAACTTAATTCTAAACAATTTGCTTATGCAGATAATCTGGCTATCTTGTGTAGCGAACGTACTAAGGATAACGTGGAAAATACATTTAACAAGGACCTGAATACCCCTACTTTTATTATCATGGTAATAAGTTCCAATCAAACTAGGAAAAAATGTGTGCGTATATTCATTCTTCCATCTTAAAGCGCAAGACGTCAAGCGAAGACTGGAGATTACCATGAAAGGCCTCAATTTTCTGTAGTAGACCCCCATATATCTGGCAGTAACTCTGGACTGAGCCCTGACTTTTTAGGAACACCTGTCTTCATTGCACCAAAAGACCATATCGTGATGCTCCCTCTTAACGATCATGAAGACGAGGCTATCTGTAACAACTTGTGGCACATCAACAAAAATATTACGAACAAGTTTTCTTGACCTGCTATACAGCACAGCTGAATACTATAAACCAGTATGGTCACATAGTGTCCACATTTAGATGGTGGATACGGTTGTCAGCGATACACTTCAAACAATCACTGAATATCTAAAGCCCAGTCCAGTTATCAACCAGCCTGCGCTGGCATGCATTGCTCCTACCCATTTACAACGTGAAGCTGGCTCCAACCTTTTGAAGAAGTAAGCCGGTCCAGATCACTATCTGCATCATCTCCTGAATTTCAAAGCAACTAAAAGTTTGAAATCGCTTATTCCCTTTGCTAATGTAGCTGCCTCACGAATGGATACCCTCAAACAAGATGGGTGTATTAGCATATAAATTTGTCAACGTTGGACTAAATATGGGGTTCGATGCCACACCGTTCTCCTTCGACTCTCTCCGACCCAACTACATACGATGCTCTTCCGAAACTCCGTCACTGCGCCTGGGTGACCCTAAGAGACTCTGCACCCATGATAATTGTTTCCGCAAATCACTACCCCTATGGTAGATGATAGACAATACAAAATTCCCATGCAATACCAGTGAACACCAGACGGTTCCCCACATCATTGAAAGACGATGCAAATTGTTTAAGCCTCCTGGTAGACCACCTGGTCTAACAAATTCACTACCAACATTGTGCAGCTGGCTTGAAGAAACAAGCTTGGAAGTCTGATGAAAGCCACACGAACGACGACGACATACTGTAGTGAAATTTACTTACCAGTTCCAAAACAAATTCTACGGTTAAGTTAAGCAAATAAGCACATAAGTACTTCAGCATTCAGTTACATTTTAAATAGAGTAATTTTTAGGTTGCTAATAGCACAGAGCGGTTCTACCTCAACCTCTGACACTAAAATGGGAAAATTACCTCAAGGCGCCTTTTGAAGGGCACAACAACATTGAAATCCCATGGGAAGAAAACTCATATTCTTTCAATTGTTTGCCAGTGTCTTGTCAGGTTGGACCGTGAGGCCAGCAAAATTATGCACTTCGCAGTCAGTAGACATGAGTTCAATTCTCTTGTATAATTATACCAAAGACTTCAAAAACGCTATTCACAGCTTCTATGGTTGTTGTTTAGCGTGGAAGAAATATTGTAGAGAGACGTCGGCGAATTGGCTTGTTATGCGCTTGGGTAAGGCATTCAACGAGATACCTTCTTTTTTCTATGGCAGACTGGGGTTAAAGTCGAACATTCAACCCGTCGTGGTGGTGGAGCTTAACTAAAGACTAATTTTGTCCGTGTAACATGATTGCACTGATTTTTTGCGAGAAGAGAATGAAAACGTGTCCATTAACAACCCAAGCGTCATACCAAATATCAACATTTTTGCTGGTGGCAAAATAAAAAATTTATTACAAATCGACAAGTAAGCAAAATATCATACATACTCTGGCACCAACATTTCAGTCGTAGAAGTAAGTGGTAAACTAATTTGAGGTACGCTTGAATTAGCAACAATATTTTCCGTGGTACATTGGTCAGCAGAATGAGAAATGCGCTGTTGAAATTTGGGATCAGTTCCGTAAAAATACGAGCCGCATCCTAATGTCAATGACAAGCACGTTCCAGCAAGCTGCCCAGCTAAAGCCCCCTAAATGTAATTCAATGTTGATATTACTAACATTTGAAGAGTTTTAGGCACAAAATCTAATTGATATTTACAATATTAAAACAAATACCAAAATCTCTTGATTTTCTGCATTCGGAGGCTGCTTTTTAAGAAGGCTAAAGCGTTAAAATTCAAGATATGGGATAACATTACGTGACCTAAGTTTTTTTAAAAAAACTTGTATTCTGCATGATTTCTGGCGCGACTTTCAAAATTGAATTTTTTCGGCATGTTGCCTAATTGAATTTGGTGGATTATAAAGCTAGTTTTGGTATTAAATGACTTTCATCCAGGGAGCTGATTCAAGTAAAACAGTTTTTACTTTTTAATGTTTGAATGCTTTCTGCCTGACTTAGGACAATGGATCAAAGTCAGCAGGGCCTAGTTTACTGTTTGAAGGTGAACGCTAGGCCAAGATAATTTTCATCTGTTGTGTTCCATTATGAGATCATTTTTTTGTAAGTTCGTGATGATAGTTGGGAAAGTTTTTCGATAATTGCTCTACAGATAACATGAGTTATGCCCTTGTTTAATTCCTTAACTTGAATTCTTAAACCTTTTTGCCTCTGAAAAACCTCAAACGATAGACAACTTATCAAGGATTGAAAACTTCAAAAGGCACTTGATCAAGACTGATGTTTTTAATTTTTTATCCCATCAATTTTTATGATTTACGCTCCAGTAAACTTTCGTTCCACTCAGGTTTAAGCCAGGGGTGCAAACCTTTTCTCTATTAGAGGTTGCATTAACGGGTTTTTTTCACTTACGACGCCTTTAAGACAAATTGAGTATTTTTCAGTTCGTTTAAAGTGAAGACCTTTCATTGAAGGTAAATTTTCTGAATGCAAAACTTTCCGTCTTTTATCAAAATGCGAATTGAGGTTTTTCTCTTTGTACAAAAATGAAGCCATTTTGCTCTGTTTTTTGGAGATCAACTTTTGTCAGACAAAACTTACTCAACATGTGGTCTAATTGAGGTTTTATTTTTTATAAGAAAAGATAATAAAATTTTTTCTGTTTTTGAAGTTCAACTTCGCAAACAACCCGTGCCTTAACCGGTAACAACTGTTGAAGTGAGGTTAGTAGTCTACCCTGCGAGTCGTAAAAAACGATTAATGGGTGGCCATGTACTTCAAGATCGTCGAGAGGTAACGCTGCGGATTGGTGATTGTGAAGTTGAATGTTTTGTGCCTGATGGGAATGCTCGAGATCTCATGTTTTGTGCGTAATGCCAACTAATAATTTGGGCTCAAGATTGTTCTAGCTTTGGTTGTGAATACCTCTCCTTTTCCTCGGGATGGAGGTACGGCACGAACGGCAATGCAGGTTCATGCCGTCAACCTAATTGAAATTTGGCTAGGGGAAAGATGGCAGCCCATTTTGAACCAGTCATGAGTGACTGGTAGCCCCACCACCAACAAGGTGGACTGCCACTGGTGGGTACCCAAGAGTCACCTTTTGCAACATGATGGGTTAGCAACTTCACAATTGTAACCCGGCGAAGTACGGGTAGGCCACCTGTCTGCCACATAAAGGCTGAGGCGTCCCGCTAAGTGCCTTGCCCAAGGACACAACAAGCAAGATTGCCGGCTTGTTCTCCACACCATCCCTTTTTTTGCTGAGCGCCAAGTAGGAAAGCTTTTTTTAAAGTCTTTTGGAATGACTCGACTTAGGGAATGAACCCCAGGTCTACCGACTGCGAAGCGGATACTCTAACCATTACACCATCGCCCCGGTGGGGCAATAGATTTGCAGGTTTAGTCCGCGAAGGGGAAGCTCAGGATTAGAGTGTTCTGTGTTTGATGTTGACTGATGGTGTAGAACTCTAAATTCGCAGATTTGGTCCTCAAAAGTAACACGTGAGCTTCGGGTATTCTCTACTTGATGTAGACTGACCGTGTGGAACTCGTGATTAATAAATCTAGTCGCTGACAGGAATGCTAAGTATTGGTGGATTTTGTCACTGATGTTGACTGATAATTTGGGAGAGAAAATTGACAAGTGTAGTCCATGACAGAGGCACTCGGAATTTATGAGTTTTGCATCTGACGTTAAATGGTGCTGTAGGGGTCCCGATGTGCGACTTTAGCTCCTGACAAAAGGGCTTGGAATTAGTGGATTTAGTTGGCCTACTTATTTTTGATTAATAATGCGGAACTGAGGATTGGTGAATTTGGTTTCTAATGACATTGCTTAGGCTTTCGTTCACTAGTTTGTCAGTTTTGTTCCAGACTGCTCTTCTCGAGCAAGTGCTTGTGTCTTTATGTCTCTGTTCTTTTCTTTTCTTTTTGTGTTTTTAGCGGAACAAGTTGTAATGCGCTTGTCTAAGGCTAAAACAATGTACCTCCTTGTAGCCATTTATACGCTGTTAATCCGGCATCGATAGCCATACAAAGCAAATAAAAAAATGGATTTGAATCAACTCTAAAAAATGTATGCACTACCGCACATCACAAAAACATTTACAGCCGCAGGTTGTGCACTCATGGATTCAACCTATCACCTGAGCTCAATAAAGTCAATGCATGTCCTTAATTATTGCAAATGGCTTTAAGATTTGCTTGATCTCTTTGATTTTTAACAAAACTCATACGAGCTTTAAAAAAAGTGGTCACGAAAAATGATTCCACATCGAGAGAAGCTTTGACTCTTTCCTGAAGTTTTTTACTGGCAACGTCGCAGTCTGTAGATATATTTCTTTTTTCAAAGTTAGTTTTCAAGCTTGTTTAGAGGAGTTATTCGATACATAAGCGAAAAGTAGAGGCTGAAACCTTCTTAGAGTGTTTTCAGCCCCATTCTAAAAAAATTAGTCGATCTACCTTCCCAGATATTTGAAAAATGGATAAAAACAGGAAAAAATAGCAACAAAGCAAAAAATTCTCTAAAATACTTGATAAAAATGGTTTTTACTTCATGAAAGGAGAAGTATCCACTTTTTTTTTGCAATAGTAATGCCTTCAGCCTCCGTAGAAAACAAGTGTTACGCCAATGATAAGATATGAGTTATAATGTTACTTGCTGAAAATCTACGAGTTAAAATACAGTTTGCAATAGAATCCACCAAAAACATGATAACTTACGTATTTTGCTGGAAAAAATATCATCCCAAAATTTGATGCCCAAATTATTCCAGCTACCGAACAATCTTTACGGCATAATAAGGTCAGCATTGGTCAAAGCAGTTTCAAAATCTACTTGAGTGAATGTGCACTTGCGCATGAAAAAATACGCAAGTAAAACTAAAGCGTTGCCCAACTACAGATGTTTTTGATTGAATAACAGTAAATTTGTGGTCAAAAATTAAACCACTGTACTAAAGTAGTAAAAGTAGAGAATAAACTTTTTACCGATTTTTGTTGTAGGCCTATTTATTTTGTTCACGGGCAGCAGTGTACTGTAGAGTGAGCAAGATACAAATCGCTACAAGGCGGCATGTTGTTTAAAGCGGTAGGCAGACCCACCTTAGCTTGCACTGTTTAAAACACAAAAAGAACAGAACACAAATTCTGGCGGGAGAAGAGCAGCCTTGGAATGAAAGTGACAGATCTGCAGTACATCACAACCACACTAGTGCCATCAGTGACCAAACTCGCAAATCCTCGGCTCTATCAATCGACATCACGTAATGCAACAAACCCACGCTGTTTTTATGTAGCCTTGAATGGCACAGTATTCACAGTAGGCTACATGCACGCACTTATGATGGGAATCACTTTTTATTGAGTAAGTCTATTTGATATTGTCTTTGTTGTTTTATGCTATTTAGAGCACATTTTTACGAATAATAACTAAGTTGTTAAAAGACAGAGCGACTCAATGAATCCTAGGGCTGTTTTTCATCTGTTTCTTAACAAAACTTAGATTTTATTAATCTTCAAGATTTACAATAACTAAACCCAGAAGCATAGCCAGTTAAAAATCTGGGAGCGGATGGAGGGCAGCAATCTTTTCACCAGAGTCACATTTTTGGTGATGATCTTTTTTCATTATGTTTAGAGACTCAAAAAAATTTGGAAAAATTTTAGGGAATGAAGCATATTTTAGAGATACTTACTAAAAGCTTATGTGATGATCTTTTTTTAAAGAGCATTACGGAATTAAGCCAGAATTAAGGCTTTGTAAATTTTTTGGGACCAATATCCTCTTTTCTCACCTTTGGCAGTTCCGTAGCGATTGTGTATAGAGTGGGGAGCAACACAAAATTATGATCCCTTTTATCTCTGATAAAAAATACGCGCCACAACCAAATTTTGAACATAATGGCTAAACACCATCATCAAAGCTTATTCTCAACGAAGTTGTTCTGCATGAGTAAATTGATATTTGTTTTCGAGAAAACGTCATTGCTTTAATGGCCTAACGAATGTACAAAACATATTAGGTTGATACGAAAGAGATAAAAGCGCATGTACCGTATACTCAAACAACACGCTGTTTGCTGTTTTTAGGCTAATATACATTAAAGTCAATAGTCATTAGGAGAGATAATAGGTCGCAGCCTTCGCTAGGTCTTTTCCAAAAAAGTAATGCAATATGCCAATGGTCATAGGTGCAAAAGTAAGGAGTCTGGAGGGGGGCTGAAGCCTTGTTGTGAAATGCTTTAATTGGATTTTGACTAACTGTTTGATTGGACCAATAAAATTTTTTAATTGATCCAAAAGTTCCAAAAATTTTTTAGGCTTAAAAGCGTATCTCGAGCTGTAAGCTCCCAAAGAAAAACTTAAAAATTTTCAGTTGCATGATGCACCCAACTTAAGGCTGTGCCCCGGAGCGGGCGTGTCCTCGCCCTTCTTCTCCCTTATTGCGCAGCTACTTCCTGACAACTTCTTTGACTAAAGCAGTAACAGTGCAATATGCTTGGAAGGATGAACCACACTGCATAAAATAGAAAGAACACGGGAAATTATTACAATTTCTTTTTGCGCTAAACACTTTTCAAAATTGAAAGGCTTTATACATACAAAACCCACCAATAATAACAACCCAACTATAATGCAAGCCTCGACTTCTAGCAGTCGTCAACCGCTAATTCATGCCTATATTCACGTCATCTCAACTTAAATGATCACTGTGGCACAAAATCCTCGCACGAGACACATTTTGGCCCGCGGGCTGGATGAAATTGTCTCGCGGGCCGTATGTTTGACACCCATGCTCTAAACAGTATGTGAAACCTCAAGGTACCGCGTCAGCAGCTTATCACGCTAGGTTATGCTGATATTATTAAACAGGTCATGTACAATAATTCATTCATTGCTACAACGATTGTCTTATTGCATTAATGCTAAGTTATTGGTACTTTTAAAAAACTTGTACCTTGGTTGTTGCCCATGGGACAAATATGGCTAAAATGAAGACTCCAAGTACTGGGCCTGAACTAGCTCCTTTGAAGGTAAAAAGCATTTTTATGGCACTGCCTCCAAGCACGGAGGCCAGGTAAGCAATTGATGTCACAAGAATCCCAAGAATAAAAACTGAAAAATATCGATTAGCGTAAGATAACCAGTGGTATATATAACGTTACAATTATACTTTGCCCCATATTTTACGTAGAGCTTTATATGAGCTTACAACTTCAACGCTTTTTATTCAGTATGGGGAGAACCAATCGTTACTGACCCCCACAATCTTGAACAAGATGCAAGCTCAGTCTTGCTGTCACATGGATAAATTGATGAGTAATAATCGGGTAAATGGGATTGGTCAGTTAATTTGTAAACGAAAGACATTTGGCTGCATGAAAAGTTCTAAACTCACTAAAACTTCCAATTCATCAACGCCGAGCTCTATCAAGAAATCTCAAACCAATAAAAAGAAAAATTCGTTTAGAAATAATCAATAGGTGACTAAAATTCTCCGAAAAATTGTTCAAATTTTGGGATGGATCTGTACAGCTCACATCCATCCTTCCCTATAGATGCTGAGTTGAATCTATAGATTAAATAGAGCATTAAGACAAAATTATATTCACCTGACCATTTACTAAAACGAAGTTTTGCATTATTAGACATTGATGGTTTTATGGAAAGTACAAAGTCATCCAATATCAAAGCTGCTAATGAGTTGATTCCTGATGAAACCGTGCTAAAAATTATCGGATGATTAAACTAGATTTGTTTTAAGGACTCCAGGAACTAAGTTATTCAATCAAACCAGGACTATACAATGGAAATTACTGCTGATTATTTATACCAAAAATTGTTTATCTTTTATTTCAAATCTTTTGTTAATTTCTCGAGTAACGAAAAATATTTAAGTGAAAATAAAAATTGTCATCTACTTTATACTCCTTACCTCAGAGTTCCACTATACACAGCTGCAACGTAGAATCCAACCAATCCTGGCAGATTGCGGAAAAGAATAAGTACAAAATAAGGCATAATCTGATCTTCTTTCTTTAATATTCCTTGCTTTAAGGGATCACATCCATCAAAGTACGCATATGCTACTGCGCCTCCAAAAACACAACTTAGGGAAATCAAAACTTTTGGAACTAGTGCAATTCCAGCAGCTCTGCAATAAATTCGTTTATATCTGTAATGCAGATTGGTCAAACATGCCAAAAGTATAACCAAAGAAGATCGACGAAGAAGAGACAAGCACAGAAAGAGCAGGACATGAGTCAGAAAGACTAAGAACAGAACAAAAATGGCACATTTGTTGGTGCTGCCGACGCTTGTAAAAAGTTGGCAAAATAGCTCAGTCTTCAAAAGAATAACATAAGCCAACTAAGCTTGCCAAGATGGAAAGGTAACATGAGTGCCGTATAATGAACGTTTGGCCAAGACTTCAGAGTTTACCTTTGGGATTCAAATCATTAAATCGCTGTTAAGAAAGAGTCAAAGCGAGAAAAACAGCGCTTTGGCAAGAGACACAAAGAGAAAAATCCAAACTTTAATATTCATTTATATCTTTGTTAGTGGAGGTGGTCGGATTCACTTCATGTTTCTCGCAATTTTCATAAACAGCGTTATGCCGCTTTTTCTGTGGTTGGTGTCTTACTTTTGTAGTCTAGCCCATTTAATCTTTTCTTCCTATGGCCTTCCTGAAGTCATTTTCGGTTGCCAAGGTTCTCTTCGTCGTACCTCTTCGAAACTATTGCTTTCTAAGTCCTACTTTAAATTGTCATCTCATCTTTCCTCAAACGAGATGAGGAATAAGGTTCCACCGTGGTGACTGAGGGACTAGGACAGCTCAAGTTTAGCCCAAGTCACAAAAGAGATGGCATTTCTAAGTAGTATTCTGCCCACATTTACTTTTTAAGTAATGACCACATCACGGGAAGCCAAATTGTGTTTATTGTACGGTATGCTTAATGCATAACGGTTTTCCTAAAAATTAAATTACCTACGTCTAGAAAGGCCCTAGCAGCCGTTTTCTCAACAAAAGTATTTTATAAAGTAAATCTAAACATTTTCTTCGTGTAAGTTTTCTATTTTACGTGGGCTTGAGAAAGGTAGCCTGACACGCCGTGGGATTGTAAATCTGGCAAAAAAAGTAGCCTGATCATGCTTTGCAGATGATTCTCTTTCTTCGACTTGTTTTCTCTTGGGTTCATGACAAATAGCTTGAGTGGATCTTGAGTTCTTTCAAACCAATCGCATTATTATTCCAAGGCATTACCATGGTAGTTAATAAGTCACAGCAAATTTTAACCTTTACTTTTAAATCATAGTTGATAATGACCTAGTGTTAGCAATAAAACAAACGTTATTTGTGGCAAGAAATATTTCAGAGAAACAAAAATTTCTTCGAGCAGGCAGGACGAGACCTACTTTAAAAAAGCATAGATGAACTTTTTTACATAAAAAGGTTATGGAAGTTTATTCATCATGAGCTTGGGTAACGGTAAAGACAAAGAGTCACCACTGATGTTTACTTTCACGTAACATCGTCTACTTCAAACAGCTCTCTTAGATTTTTTCTTTAATCTTTAACGAAAGCTTTTATCCAAAATCTTTCACTCGAGTTGAAGACACTTTTATGATTTTCGCGTGCCTTTCTTGGACCCATTTACTAAATTTTGCGCACAATACCTAATTTGACATCAACTACTTTCCGCACTTGGCCCGTGGATTCACTGTTTGAAGGGAATCTATCTTATTGAATCTCTCATCATCCCTTCTGTCTTTTGAGATTATCCTTCAACCGCTTACTCTACCTACATAAGCTTTTATAATTTCAAAACTTCTCTCTCAAGTTCTACGTACTTGCACTTACCAAAACCACATCGCCTGCATCTAAAATTTTGTTCATCAAGCTTAATTTCTTCTCTTGCACGCTTCATAATTGCATCAACTGCAATAGCCTAAGACTAGACAACACAAATTCTTGATGTACACCAACTTGCACCCAAAATTCTGAACATAACTCTGATCTCCTTTAACTTTTGCTTTTTTTAGTAAATCTTTCTTCCTGATTGCTCACTCGATCCTTCACTTTTTGTGCAGCTCTATTCTTTGAATATTCACAAAACGCAATCGCAACTTTTTTTCCAGTCTCTAAATTTCTATTGATTCTTATGACAACAAACAAAGCATCTGTCATTACTCTGCTGAGCATACAATCAAATTGCCATGCATCAACATTTGCTTATAATCAGTGTCCTTCATTTCAGCACTCTTTCAACGTTCTTCATCGTTGGCTCTAATTCTCTACCCTAAATGAATTGCAATTTCTCACGTCACCTAATTCTTTGAAAGTTGGCACCGACACACTTTTTCGCCATTTATCCTGCATTCTTTTTTTATCCAACACACTTTGGCAAAGTTCTGTCTTCAAACTAATTCCTACTTTTCCGCAGACAGATGTTATCTCTGCATATATTTCAAAGGGTCCATTTGCCATTCCTGGTTTCATTGTCCTTATTTCCGTTACCGTTTTTTCCCGTGTAATCTTATTAATTGGTCCCTCCGCCACTTTAGCTACCACCATTTGTGCCTAATTATTTTCTTTATTAATTATCTCCATATGGTTTCTTCACTCTCTTTTCTATTTTTTGATGAAACCTAGTCTTACGTTCTTCCTTCTGATGCATTTTCGTTCTTAAATACCTTTTTTGTCTTGTTCATGACTTTTATTAGTTTAACAATATTATTTGGATTTTTACTAAAGTCCTTAAATTTGTTTTAAGCCACCTTTCTCATATCATTGGCAAACTCTTTTTGATCAATTTTTTATGCCCTTATTTCTAAATCTTGTTTGCCTCTAATGGATTCAAGCACATTTTTTTGTCTGGCCGCTTCCTTCGTCTGCTCATGTCACAAGTTTTCTCGTGGTTTCTTAAATCTCTTTTTCTATTCAAATACCTAATCAAAAGTCTTTAAAACCCCTTTTTTAAAAGCATTTTATGAATTTTGCACATAAACTCTTCGTTTGTTCTGCACTACTTTCAAATTTTCTTTTGTTTGCGTTTGTAGCCACCCGCCGATGCTGCGATTCCCAGACCATTGATTTTACGTGATTAAAATGCTTGTTTTTGTTTTTACCAAACAACACAAAGTCAGTCTTGGTCATTTTTATGCCCATACTCTCTGTGAATTTTCTCGTTGTCGTTTCTTAAAACCACGTGCTTGTCGCTCACAACTCTTTTTTATCCCAAAACTTAACCAGTTTTCTTCCTTGGCAAGTCTTTTGCCAAATGATTTTCCTCCATCCACACTCTCAAAATCATCAGTCCGTATCTCAACACATCTGTCTTAATGCTCCACGCCAAAAATCATTTTATCAGGGTTTTCTAGATCTTACTGACGAGCCATTTCTGTATATAACTGATCTTCCTTGCTATCTGACCTTGGAATCTGTGTTCTACACTCACAAATCACTCGCAATAAGCAAAATACATAAATACACAAAAATAAAAATTTGAAAATGATGTAAAAAATATTTAAAAGAAGATAATTAAAGCGAGAGCATAGAGTGAAAAAAGTAAGCTCCATGCGAAAGGAAGGAAGATACTAGGGGGTGGAAGAGGGAACAAGCGACCAGACTTTGCCAAAACAGATATAATCTTTTTATGTTGGCAACACTAAGTTCTACAAAATCGTGGAATTATCATTTATCGGCAACCGTGCTTTACCAGGTGAATATACTTCTAATTGATCATTGCCATACGAGAACTGGGCAAGCAGCGAATGTAGAAGGCTAAAGCTCAGACTTCAGACTTTCGACTTCGCTCTGATATTATGTTCATTCTTCATTACTGCCAATTGTCAAACAAGGTCACGTATTCAACACATTTTTTGTTGCTTGCATTAATTGTTTATTAGAGGTCAAGTGTTGACGGACGACGACACATAATTCAAATAGTTTTTTCATCACTACAATTAAAATAACCTTGGTGATGAAAAATGGCATGATGCTCAACGCGCAATTGCTTCAGTCTTCAGATCATTGGTTTTGTTTTGCGACTGTGCTTTTGTTGTAGTGTTGCGATTTATGTCTAGGGGTAACTAGTGTAAGAGACCGGCATAACTTATTCAGAAAGCTGGACATTTATTGTTGGAGATCCTAAACCCATTGTTTCGGCCCCTTCACCAGATCACACAGACAGATTACTAGATCGCATTCAAAATGCTTAAATTCATCCAAAAGAAATGAAATCTTTTGTTTTATTTTACCGGTGAGTGATAGCCACACAAATTACTTTGTTGGTGCCTTCATTTAGGCTAACGTTTTGTCAATCAGAACGGCCAATATCATCAGAGCAAAAAATAACATATTAATAAAATTTTCGAAGAATTGCAAAATCATAACTGCTAAATCTTTTACGCGCAACCATTTTCAAACTTTTATTACTCTGTTGTTTTTGTAATAATTTACTATTTTTTGCTCTGAGGATATTGGCCTTTCTGGTCGACGAAACGTTAGCCTAAATGAAGGCACCACCAACCCAATTTGTGTAGTTATTACTCACAGGTAAAACAAAAGAAAGGAATTAATTTTTATTTAATGTCTGGTAAAAAAATTCATCAAACAAATTTATCAAAGATTGTGTTACAAATGTGATACAGGGGTTGTTTATTCTCGAAAACTCGAAAAAAAGACTTTCGCGCTTGCAAACCTTTTTCATTTCTTTCAGCCGCTCAACACATCAAGGTGTATTTTTGAAAACTTTCGATTTCATTAGCGCAAGTAAGCTAAGTAATTCTAGATTTTGTTAGCGCAAATAAATACAGTATTTATCGGCGTTAGATTTTCAGTTTCAGGCTTGATGCTTTTTTTGACAACTTCCGTCACTGCCAAACAATACGTTGATAAAGAATAGTTGCAAATATAATTGTTTGGTAGTAACGGAACTTGCTTGGTATCAATTTTGTCTTGATTATCCTAAACCCTATAACTTACTGTAACCTAGCGTGCTCGACAATAAATAGAAACTTTTAAAATGCTCCAATCAGATAGGCTTTTTGTAAAGAGAATAAATCAGGGATGTGAAGCCTTTTTTGCGGATGAACCAATTTCAGACTTTTTGAAAATTTCGCCGCCCAGTCAAAATTCCCAATCCACGTTGGTTCTACGCACAAATAAGCTTCCAAGCAGTGGCTGGTGGCAATGGCTTTGAACATCCTTTTTTTAATACTTTTAAAGCAACGTTTTTGCCAAATTTTTTGCATTTACGTGTGAGGATCTTTTTTCTGCAGATCAATTTTTCCGAGATGTAAGTGACAGGCTTACCGTCCGAGACCACTAAATTTATGTCATGGGCAACATTTGGAATCCTTTCCACAGGCCACAAAGTTCACGCGGCGGACAACAATAGCCGCGCGGACAACAAATTTCACATCCCAGGAATAAATCATCGGTTTAAACCAGCACTAAATGCAATCACCATCTGTACATACATTCGTGCGTCTTTGACGGATTTACATGACAAAGATCTTTGCATCATCGCTTGACTTGTACAAATTATGGTCATAAAATTGCCACCAAATCCAAAAATAATCGCCCAAAATGTTCTGCTCAACCGAGGATCGAGATCAAATCTAAAGCACATCATTTTCTAAAAAATCTGAAATGATTTTAGTTTGATTTGATTAAATAAATAAAGGCAATCAAATATATTTATGGTAACGTCTCTAGCGAAAAAAACAAAAAAATGGTATCATCAGTAATAAATTTTCTTAGCACATATCAAGGACAACTCTTTTGTGAACTTCAATACTTCCTGTTTCGTACTTTGATACAATTTTTGAAAATGTTTTTTAAATTTGTCATTTGCAAATGAATGCGTGCTTACCTCCAAAGATTCATACCACCATTTCTTTGTAAAGATTCCATGATGTTTTCAAAACCTCCAACTTCCATTGCACCTTTGATCGCAGCAGCCATTACACCAACAAACATGAAAACAGATTGCAAGGCGTCCGTCCAAACCACAGCTTTGATGCCTCCCTACACATTTGAGTATTTGTGAAGCAATCTGGAATTCGTTTCCGATCTTGAGGGTGAAATTTCAACGGTTTTGAACTTGTTTTTTTATTTGATTGATAAGCACCAGCGTTCCAAAGATTTATTTAAAGCGATAAGGCCATGAGCACAAATAATTCAATTTTTTGAGCAAACGCAAACAAAGCTGATTTTTTTGTTTTGTTATAAACACGAAAAAGGACAATTGCCTCGCTCTAAATATATGAGCGCTTATAGGTTATTGTAAAAAAAAAACAAGTTACCACGATTGAACATCACCAATGTAAAAAAAGTATTGTCAGAATTGTTTCAAAATATTGACTTACGATAGTAGTATAGACCGTACCAAGTCCTCCTGTGAGTGCAATTGACCAGCTCAACTGAAGAGGAGTGACTGCATTAAGAGCAAGAGCCGGAAGGTAGATGGTGAATCCATTGTAGAACAACTAAAACACAAAATAAATTACGTACCAGAGTTGCAATAGATAACTTTATTATGAAGACTTGCATTTTCACGTGGTGAACAGTTATTAACCGTTTTTGGCTCTGGTACAGCTTTGTATTCAGTGATCCCATTTATAAAAAAGATAAATTGATAATGCTAAAATACCGCATTAAATAATTTTGAAGCAGATTTCACTCTTCTGTAAAACTTGACGTTTCTTGAGCAACTTTCTCAGGCTACAGACTACAAAAATCTATACGTAATTTAATCGATTGCAAAACTTTTTTAATATACGTTTTATTTAAACGAAAGTATGTTGAAAAACTTACATGACCAAATATTTCGATTGCTGAGCAGATTTTTCTTATGGAAACGTGAAAACGATTTTCCAGCAGCTGAAGATACAAAACTTTTAAAACTATTGCAAAAACAATTTAACGTTGGGGTTTTGGCGAGGCCAAAGGAATGGAGAACGAAAATTTTTTTTTTTTTTGAAGAGAAGAAAACAATATTCTGTTACGGTAAACTATTTTTATAAAATTTAATTTTTTAGAGAATCGAATTTTTTTAAAATCATCGCTAGTAATTTTTGTTTGAAATTCTCAATCAATCTACCAAATTCATCACAACAATAAAACATAGCATGAGTAACCAGTATTTCCATTTCTGCCGGTTTCGTCTGCATTTCGCCCACAAAAAGATCGTTTGAAATTTTATGAGATTTTAATCCTTTTTTTTCTTGTTATTTAAGAGTTTTTGTCACTGTCATCATTATTATACTTCAGAAGCTGATTAATTTGTGCAAATGCTCGCATAAAACTGCCCTATTGTGACAACTTACAAATGATTCTATTGATCAATCTGCAACGCTGTAACGTACCAGGCATGCATAAATTTTTTAATTTTTCCAAAAAAACATAGACAGAAACGCATATGTGCAGCAATATTGCCGTTTAGTTGCTGGAAAGGAAGGCTGCGAAGAAACCATAAAATATTGTCGAGTAAAGCACCCACATAAGAAAAGTTTAGGCTACAAAAAATCAAAAAGAGTGTTAATTTAGCAGTTGGGCTAATTAATTTTACACAGTATTAAGAACATGTTGAGAATAATTCAACAGAATCAATATCAAGGCAAATTTATTAAGAAACCGAGTAGGGTGTCCGTAAATTGTCGCTTCAAATTTCAAAAATTCAACAAAACGTTAGTTTTTGAGATGTTTTTGTTCGGTTGGTTTTACAGTAACCGGAAATACTTTAAATTTTTTTAGATGTAGACACTTATCAATCGCACAAAGGATAACCAGCCGGTGTTCAATTTCTAGCCATGATCTGGGATTCTAGCCTGTTCGGCAAGCTCACCTCAAACTCTTTTCGTCGCTGCTTATCTTCTGTCTTGCGAGTTTGTAGTGTCTCGCTTTGCACGCATAAAGCATGCAAGACTTTATCAAAAGTGGAACGTGGTATCTATTAATGCATAGAAGCTCTGCAAATGGACTTTCCGGGGCTTCTGGTAAATGCCATCCGCACAGATTCATTTTCTGACTTCTAATGGTTGAAGTCGGCTTGCTCCTATTCTTTGTAGCAGACAACTAGTCCCCACAAACTTTTTATGTCATGATCGAATGGTAGACCGCCCAAGTGGCTCTCTTTTTTGTGTCTAGTTGCTTTCAAAGTTTTTCTGGGCTTGAATGTCTGACTACGTCTTTAAAAACCAGGAAATGCACTGGTCTTTTTCCTACACAGTGCTCATTTTTATAAGCTTGACTTTCGCTGCTAAATTTAAAAGATTTTACTTAATTACAAAAATAAGTCATAACTTCAAACCTGATTATCTCAAAAAGTATTTGTCAAGAAAAAAAAAAACTTAAAGCATTTCTCTTTTCTATAAAGCAAACCAAATGAAAATATCTCAAAAAATATAATTTTGTTGAATTTTTGAAATTGTAGCGATAATTTGTGGACGCTTTGTATGTTAAGAGGGATTTTTTAAAGCAAAATTTATAATTTTTAATTGATAAAGAGTGTTTAAGACAATGTCAGTGGCATTCCATAATCTCACTCTAAAAAATTTAACTGATGGTTGAAAGCGATAAGTCTTAAAAGATGGTAAAACTGTTAAAAGATGGTAAATGACACCTATCCTTTAATTGTCTTGTATTATTGCAGTGGTTTGATTTTAAATTAAAAAAGGATTTCAAAATAATTATGGAAGGCTATTGGGATAAACCCTAAACATAAATAGACACATCTCAAGTTTTATGACATCAAAAAAATTTAGTTTTTTAAATTTGTTGAAAAACAGTCTGCTACTAATAAACAGTAATAAAGTCAGCTTAGACATTTATTTGCCATGAGAAAAATTAATTTCGCTAACGCATCCTCAGTTTCTGCAAAAAATCAAAAAAGTCAAAGAGCTAATGAAATGATCCTTAACAAGTCTGCAATACCTCTATTAGACGATGACAAATTATTTTTTAATTCAAAGCTTAAATTTTGCTCCGACATCCTCGTAGAACTCTAATACTGAAACTACAGAGTGGCTTAATTTGCAATCTCACATTCGCAAAGTAGAGTGGATTAACGTCTTGAGTAATGAAAATAATGAGAACAACAATCAAGAGTGGCATAATCTACCCACCAAACTGAAAGTACCCAAAATGTCCAGACCTAATCTTGATCTAGTAGATGGCAAAACTTAAGCATATTGTAAAGCAGTCACGTCTAATCTTGGAAACTTAAAGCCATTGGTTGAATTTTCCTTCAAATATAGAAACAATATGAGCCAAGATCAAAGAAGCAGTTTTAAATATCTTAAGAAACTTGTAAAGAATAGAACGATAGTTATTTGTCGTGCAGATAAAAATGGAAAACTTTTAGCCCTTTACTTTAAAGATTACAACTTAATTATGGAAAAAGAATTTGCGAATCAATTTCAAGAATTGACACATGTTGATTTGACCACAGTACATCATGAGTTACAACAGATAAAGGATAAATGTGATAATTTCTTGAAAAACTTGCACAGAGCTGGTGCGATCGATGATAGTATGTTATTTCATGTGACCAATTTAAAAGAACGAGAACAAAAATATCACAAGTGCCCTGGAAATTCAGCTAAATATTTTTTTGATTTAGTTCCTGCGTACGCTTTCCCGCTCTTCAAGACTCCTAAACCAGATCAAGAAAATCTTCTATCTGCTACCATCACCGACATTCCTGTTCGATTATTACAATCTGCTGGCCACATCACGACTTCTCGATTCACTGCATTCCTTGAACACTTGTTGCAACTACGTAGTGTTGAATTTTGTAAAAGTACTGTTAATGAGTTTTATAAAGACAGTAAGCACTATTTGCAAGATTTGTGTGAGTGGAAAAAAAATTATGATGCTTCAAACATTAGAAACAGTGACCCGCTTAATTTGGTTGCTGCTGATGTCTGCTCTCTGTATCCCAGTATTAAAAGAGACAAGGTAAAAATGGCGTTGGAACTAGCTCTTAAAGAGCATTCAAAGTTTAACTTGTCAGGTCAACGTATTTTGGTCAATCTTGCAATGCTCTGTTTAAACAGCATTGTAACTATACAAACAAATTTTGTATACAAAACAAGGCATCATTACCGGGGACAATAATTCGGTATCGTTAGCCAATATTTCGATGCACTTCATTTTGCTTAAAATCAGCAACATACTAAATCAATCACAACTCTTTAAAAGATTTATTGATGGTACCATTTGGCTGTGATATGGTAATGAATTAACTGAAAAAATCAAGCAAACATTAACGAATACATGCATGGAGTACGGATTAAAACTCATTTTTAGAAAAGTTAGCACTAAGGAAGCAGGAAAGAGTCTGCAGTTTCTGGATGTTTTTCACATTATTGACAATTCTAAGAAATTCGGATTTTTTAATACTAGTTTTATTAAAGAAACAGCCACCAAAAGATTGTTTTCAAATGGCAATTCATACCATCCTCTATGCTTTTTTTAATTTATTGTTTTCGGTGAATCTATTAAACTAAGCAGATTAAATGAAACAAATGAGTAGTATCCTAAAGATTTAGAAAGGCTAAAGAGGAAATGTATAGACTCTTATTTCAACCAAAAAGTGGTGGAGAAAATCATTTATTTAGCAAAAACATGGACCGATCGTTTTGGACCAAAACCATTGAACGAAAACAAGACTACATAACCTATGCTGATTCGGGTTTCCGCTTTTTCCTATTTACTCCAACTTACTGCCAAAAAGAAAAGCCTAGTTCAAGCTACGGTCGTGTATAAGTCCACCTACCCTTGCCACTATGCTCACGAATTATAAAAAGGTAGCTCATTCAACCACAGAAAATACTGGTCAAGGAAGATCTCAACCTTGCAAAAAATACGCCCTTTGCGACCATTTCAACCATTATAAATCTATGGTACACCAAGCCAGTACCATCACAGCAGCATATGGTAATATTTTTGCATTGAAGCAAACCTTAGATTGTTCAAACTATGGCATATACGTGGCTATATGCCGTTTATGTCACAAACCATATATTGGTCAAATCATGAACAAATTTTCAAAACGCTGGTGCCACCACAGATTTATTTGGAATCAATTTAAATACGACAATATTGACGATAAAGCAGCATTACTACACCATTACTACATCTTCCACAGACTCACACTACCAACAAAACCAGATATTGCCGATTGTTTTTTGTAACGTATGTAGAGCAACCACCCAAATATCTTTTATCTATTTACGAAATCATATGGCTATACAAATTAAATGCCACTATTAACATATATAAAATGCTCTTGCCCTCAATTAAGTAATTTTGTAATTATTTCTTTGTTTTTGAAATACTGTTTTGGTTATATTTCTTTTCGTATTCTAGTGCGTTGTTTTACCACTTACGTCACGGCTTCTATAGGTTATGCCCTTTTACACATTATTAAGAAATACTGCCCTTTGCTTATTTAGTAATTAGACGTCTCATTTATCTCACACCTAGTTTGTTTGAAAAAATATTTTATGCTTTTTTGTGTGATTTTTATTTTTTTTTGCAGAAACTGAGGATGCGTTAGCGAAATTAATTTTTCCCATGGCAAATAAATGTCTAAGCTGACTTTATCACCGTTTATTAATAGCAGACTCTCTTTCAACATTTACTGATGTGGAGTAAAGTCGCTTGGACAGACTATCCTGCTGGAGTTTGATTACTGTTTTCCAATTTTAATTGTTATTGTGTTTTGAATTTATAATGGTGCGGTGTTGCAAATTCAAACCATTAGGCCTTTCCAATCGTTTAGATCGCCCTGTTTGAAGAGAACAAATTTCGTTCAAGTAGCTTCACTAGTTAAGCTCCAAATTAATAAATCATACAGGAGATGAGAATGAAACGTAGAATACGTTCCACCATAAGCAACCATATGTTTTCTTTTGCTATGCATTTGTTCATTTATGAACTCATGAGTTTTTTTTCTATTTTAACATAAATTTCATTTCATTTCCATTTCTAGCCTTATATCCACACGATTAACAAAACAGCAAAAGATTGCAGTTTTAAAGTGGTTTTGGAAAGCCGAGAGCGTGACATTCGTGCAGCGAAAATTTAGAAAACGATTTCAGTTCAATCCATCCATCTATCCAGCAATTATGAGTCAGGTGAAAAAGTTTGAAGTGGCAACGACAGTAGAAGATTTGCGGCGATCAGGTAGGCCAGTCACGGCAAAAACGTCTGAGAATAGAACTCAATGGGTGGCCTTGGCCGCACAGAGTCCTCAGAAGCCATCCAAACGTTTTCCACAAAACTTGGGGTCACAAACGAGCATAAGGCGTATGCTAAGGCAATACAAGTATTAGTCGTGCTTTTCGCGCTTATCCACGTCCTTGATGTTGGCGACCAGGACGAGTGAGTCGAATTTCGTGAGCAGTTCCTTCAGATGATCGACCGAGGATAAATCGATATCAACCACATTTTGTGGTCCAATGAGGCAATTTTTATGCTGAACTGTTGCATCAATTGTCATAATTGTTTTTACTGGGCGTCTGAGAATCGGAAGGCTACAATTGATGCTCACGCAAAACTTTCCGGACGTCTGTGTTTGGTGCCCCATTTCATCAGAAGGCATCGTTGGCCCGTTTTTTTTTGACGGAGCAGTGACTGAACAGCTACGCTAAATCGGCAGCTTTTGCCTTCATTACAGCAGCATGATAGTGGAAAAGGTCTTTACTTTTAGCAAGACAAAGCAAGGCTACGCTACGCTTGCGTGAACCTAGCTGGACGACAACCTACACGGTCGATAAATTGAGAGGTGAGGATCGTTAAGGTGGCCGTCTCGTTTGCCAAATTTGACCTCTACTGATATATTCCTGTTGGGCGTTATCAAAAACAAAACCTACTCAGCAAAGACCTGTAGCATCGCTAAACTTATGGAACAAATCCATAATGTCATTGCTTAAGTGCTACTTGAGAAGAGTGCCGAAGTATGCCACTCAGTCCCAGAAGAATTTGCAAAGTGTATTGAACTCCATGAAGAGCACACGGAGCTTTAACAAACATCATTTTTTATTTTGCAAAAAATCTTGACTGCATGCTTTGTAAGTTTCTATATAGCAGTTGCTTATTTTTTCTATGTTACACTCATAATCTTGAAATAAATTAATATGTAGTTACTTATGGCTAATCCTTTAATACTATTTTAGCAGCAGTGCTAAAGTGGTTATGAAAACTTGAAAAGGCTTTAATTTGCCTAAAATTCCCATATCTTTAGCCAGTACAGATTCAAAAGCATCTCGGAGGAAATTGAATTGCTGAGATTGTCAATAATGACATCTAAGTAATTTATTGGGTGCACACAACAAATGTTACTTAGTTTAAAGATGTGGGAATCCCTTTCTTACCGCAATTTGTTTTGATTATCTGTTCTTGTTCAATCACGGTGTATAACACCAAGGGTAACTGTTAATTTGATTTACAAAAAAATCAATTTTTCCTGCTTGATGGGATTCTGAGTTACATTTATGTTCCCATATGGAAACATTGGCTGGCTGTTCTTAAAATTCGGAACGTTAGAGTAGCCAGAAGCAATTATTCCTTTTGGGGGGAGGACGCAAAAACACATTTTTTGGTTTTCGTTATTACTAGATTTTGATTGGTAGCCTTTTTTGAAAATCTGTTTTTTAACCTCAATTTTGTCAATCTGTATCTACAATTTGTTGTGTGACCTTTCTTAGAGATTGATGCTTTGTAGCCGTTTTATCTAAAAGTGCATTTTTTTCTAAATCGGATTCGATAATTAGGGGCCATGTCCTCCTAGCTTTAACTATCATTAAAAGTTCGTCAAATAGTTTTCTGTTTTTAAGCCATATGGTTTATGATGCGTGTTTTTCTGAAGCTCGCTTTTTTTCTTTATAGGCATTAGCGTCGCCACAAAGCCCCACCTTAACTACGCCTAAGTTCTTGGGCATTAAGTCTGCTTGACCACCATTCACATCTTCTTTTATCTTGAGCCATTATCATAGCCCGAAAATAATGGAGAGAGTTCAATAAAATACTCTTTGGCTTCTTGTCCGTCAATTTTGGTATATGTACTGTAAAATTTTGTAGATTGACGTTTTTTGGGGAACTTTTTGTTTGTCGTCCTTGACGAATTTAAAGTTTTTTGGAGCATTGACGTATTGTTGCCATTTTACTTGAAAATAGCTTCTTATATAATTGGGTCGGAGATAATTGAGGAAGTCATGAATGCTTTGCCACCCCCTCCATCTCTACAAAATATTATCCCTCATCACATTATTCGCGCCTTAAGATTTAGCGTCAAAAAGTAATGAATTTCCAAAGAAAAGAGGTACAAAGTAGCCATAAATGGGAATACTTTGTAAACATTTTGGTGATTTTTGAATTGTCAATTTGCTATTGATGTTCTGTTTTTCCAGTCTTAATCACAACTTACAATTTCTGGTAAACACTACAAACTTTTTTAAAAGAAATACAACGGTTTACCCTACACTTTACGGTTGAACGCACGCCCTCCATTTTCTTGTACATATAGTAACAGAGAAAATGAATTTTGCTAAAAGTGGTTTTTAAATTGTTATATTTAGTTTCAAACTACGTCTCTGTCAATTTAAGACCAACCAAAAGCCAGATAAATTTTGGAAAAAGTCGAAAAGTTTCGAATATCTAGCTTAAATTGTCCCGGTTTAGCACAAATTTCAAAAATAACCACAAAATAATAACCTGTTTATTTGATACTGCAGATGTTCCAAAAAAAGATTTTAATTTTATCGCACAAAAACACTAATAAAAAGATATCTTCTCTGGTTCAATACATCAGCTCCAAGCCAAATTTGAAATATTTTACTTCAGCAAACAGGAAAAAATAAATTTTATAAACAACTTACTTCATATATGGTATTCAACTGCAAGCGGTGATGCAAAGGAATGAAATACAAGCAAGCAACGATGGTTGGTATTACACTTACAAATGAATACCAGAAAGTAATTAGACCGAACACGTACGTGTCAGCAGGGAAAGACATCACGGTAATTGCAGATATGAAAGTGACTGACATCGACAAACCAAGAGGGATCTAAATTTGAAAACTAAAATTAGTATCGCTCGCAATACGTGAATATACAAAACTAGACGTACTGTAAGGATGCATTTAACAAGAGCATATTTGTAGGACAGTAATCTTCCAGTTTAGCTACGGTAAGGAATGCTAAGCATTTGCATTGCTGATTTGCCCAAATTTACATAAGTGCTACATGCGTCTTTGTACTAAAGATTGCTGGCTGATAATTAACCAAATTAGGCTGTTTGAAAGAATAGGCCTACTAGCAATTTGGCTTTGCTCTAGGCTTTGTGGTTTGTGATCACTTCACTGGCTATACGCTATACTACAACGTAATCTTATATAGCAAGGGAATTGTTTTATTCGACCGCTGTACGTACCGGGGACATCTTCTTTCCTCCATAATAGTAGTTTTTCAAAGTTTTCTTGTTTCGATCTTTGTAAGCATAGTAGACACCAATAAGAGCAGAAAGAACCAGAGCAACTAAAACAATTCGATGGCAGGTTGATGGATAAGAAATTAATCGTGTTATCTGTCACTCAATTCTGACCATTTAGGCCCAGCCAGTATAAATTTTTACGTAATGTGAATAGGCTCGTAACCAAGATAATTATAAGGAGAAATGTCCACCTTTTTTGCTCAAGCGAACCAAGCTCACTTAATTTTATTCCAACCGCATAGGAGCGCTGGCCAAATTGTACGACAAATTTTTTGAGTTGTAATCAACCCCAAGCTGACAGAACTTTCAAACTGAAGACCTTTTTTTGTTGTATCAACCTATGAACGTGAGTCCAAAGCCTCCGAGTTTTGCAAGCCGCACCATTCCACCTCGCAGGCCGAAGGTTGTACATTCTAGTTGCAAGGGATGGATAAAGCTAACCCAAATTAAAATGGCGATTTTGTGGCAAAGCTGTAATGGTCTTTAAAATGTCTTTACTCGGGCAAGCAAAGCATCATTGCTATAATTAGAGTGCTTCAGCCTTCATGTCTCTTTCTGGTTGAGCCCCTGTATGGCACTGGCAAGACTTTGATTTTATACTGGATGGCACGTGGTATTAAAAATGTCGCTTTATAACATTACCTGCATCATATGTTATTTTTAAGTACATAAAGTTACTTTGGTAATTCTCATGTCAACACTTCAAAACCAAAATTTTGCCAAACCCAAGCTGTGTTGAATAGGGAAGAAGATTAAATTGGCTATGTAAAAATCAAGCCGAGGCAAAAATCAAGCCCCATAAAATGTATCAAACTCGTCTAACTGCTTACCACCCTTGACATTACATCCCAAACATGAGATATAGACCAGTTCTTCAGAGGGTAATGCAGTGGTTCTTTACCTTTTGTGCACTTTTTATCCTTTTTCAGTTTATTTACTGGATTTACCCCGAAAGCACTCAGTTTTTAGTAAATTTTGCGGCTAACGTTACCGATAAACCATTAATGCGAAGTTGCAAAGAGAGCGGAATGATGAAATACACCTCTAAATTAAATTCATAGATTAAGAAGCGCTGGTCAAATAAATAATTAATCTTTTGAAGGAAATAAACTCACTTACTAGCAAATACGATAATGTCCACCACTCCAAAATAATCTTTCACAGATTCTGGTCTCATATTTTAGATTCTTATAACCATTTAATACCTAAGTAAAGCAAATTTTTAAGTACAAATAGGCTATAGTAAAACAGCATTATTCCGGCATGGTAACTGTATCAAACCTGTTATTGCAATTTGACTGTACAAAATCTAATCACCGCAAAATTAAAAGCGGGCCAACAATACCTTTTAATTGTATAGCTAATTGTGTCATAAGTTGTTACTAGATTTTGTGTGTTAAGTATATCCTTGTCTTTTCGTTGCCTTCTTGTTAGTATCAAGTGGCGCAACTAAAATATACTTGATTTGCATTTGTTTAAAATTTGTTGGACAAAATAAACCGAAGCATGACTGATTGACATCTGTTTCCGGAAAGCAGTTAACTTCGTAAATTAAAAAAATTATATGATTTTCCAATGTAGTTTAATCTCGTGAAGCAACTACGATAAATCAACCTGGTAATTCTAATTTAGAAGTAAACCAAATGTATTTAATAATCAAATTGAATAAATTTATAAATTGCTAATACTGTGTTAAAAGTTGTCTATATGTATTTAACAAAACTCAGTAGTGTTGAGTGTTAAATCAGTTTTATGGGCTAAATAGTCTATTATAGTGGTTTCTAAACTTTTCGAAATCTTTTTCGTGATGAACCTCTTGCAATTAGTGATAGACAGTTCTCCTGACAGCATTTTTGAAACTTTTCTTTCACGCATCCTACAACTGAGACTGCTTCACCCACCACAGAGGGTCCACGGACCCCCATTTTTGTGTTCGCTGGTCTATCATATAAGAGTTTTCTGGTCGATTTGCTGCTAAATCTACAGAAGCGTAAGCTGCAGCAAAAATACTTAAGTTGAACCATTCTTTATTAGCTATAGCCTAATATTATTTTATGGCCGTATTTATTATTATTGATTCTTATTTATACTTTATACTGGCATTCGAACAGGTCAATTATTACGATAGTTTGACGGTTTATCAAGTCATCATGACGTTCAAAATTCTCACAATTGCCTTTCACGGTATGGCCTTCAAAACATTCTTCGTTCTTTAAAACAAAGCTAGCTGTTACTAATGGGATTATGAAATTTGGTATCTGTTATCATAGAAAAGATTTCCTGTATGATAAATTAACAAACATTTTTATAGAAACAGTGAAACAGAATATCTATTTTCTCGTAATATGTAAAAGGTTACCCTGAAATAAAAAATTGAATCCAATATACAAAGTGCAATTCTGTCTGTGTATCTGTGTGTCTATCTGTGTCTCTGTCTGTTATAACTCCTCTAAAACTGCTGACCAACAAGTAATGAAATTTATTCATAAAAACTAGGATTCAGGCAATTGCTTTTTTTCCTCGATACAAAACTTCTCATGGTCAAAGATTAACAAAATACTAAGAAGATGCATTTTAAAATTTCATCAACTTGGAAGTAAAAACTTATCATTTATCATACTATTCGTCTCTAAATTAAAAAGACAATTTCTCGATATATACATTTTGCAATATATAGGCCTCGCGACATGTATATCTTTTTATATTTTTAAAAAATTTATACATCTAGCTATATGTATAATTCTCATGCATATCATTCAAAGTAAGAGTCTGCATCCTTTTTGTCAACGGGACAATTTCACAGTAGTGGAAAGTTCTGCAATCCAGCCAGAGTTTTTAAAGTGAGCATTGGCGTAAGATTGTGTGTTGAATGTGGGGCTGACAGACAGCAAAAACATTTTTGGACATCAAGGTTTTGACAGCGACTTTTTTGCCGATTTCGGCCGCGAGAGAAACTTGAAGACCTTTTGTTCAGAAAGATCAACTTTCAAGGTAGATCTCAAAAGAGCTGAATTTCGTAGATGTTGACCTAAAATTCAGTCTGTGAAAAGAATCTATAAGTCGTGTTTTTCATCTACCCGCAAGCTTCAAAATATCGTGACAGAGCCGCATATAGACTACAGGCTGCACACTCTTCAGTTAAATTAGTCAATCTTCGTATGGCTGCTTGACAAAGCAAAAGAAAGATTTTTTCGCAGCCCTCCGTATTATTGCACAGCGAGCAAAAAATACTTTGGCAAGTTTGTTTTTTTTTGTTTGTGCTGTCAGCTAAAATAAAAATGTTGAAGTTGAATTTATTCTAATACTGCTTACCTAAACGTTTTGTGACGCACTCATCACATGATTTAAAAATTGTTGGAGGCTGCGGTCATTGCCGTGGTTAGCAAAATACCACTGAATGCCATAATCAGATACTGATGACTAGCCCACTTATACTGCTGTTGCTTGAAGCGACACCGTTTCTAAATAAAAAGGGTACCAGCCTTAAAAAATTTTAGCTGCAAGACATTTGTGACTGAAAATTATGAAAGCAGCGTAAAAAACTTCAAACTTTGTGTTTCAAAAACAAATTAACTCAAAACAAGGTGAATTTTTTGCCACTTCATCACTCCAACAAAGAAATTCACACCAAAGATAAATTAAACTCTCACATTATAGCACTAATTGATTATTGTAACCCTGTTTTCAACGCTGTTTTCTTTTACGGTAAGGCTTTATGGCCAAATTACGAATTAGTGAGGAAACCAAAAACTATTAAATAATAAAGCATTTTTTTGATCAAACATTGTATTTATTAAAGCAGGATGTTACTTTGTCGTCTTATTGTCGATTTAATTTCAGATTATGACAATTATCAGATTTATTTGTGTTCTACAAGAGGCATGTTGTTGGGATTTGTCATGTTTGTTAGATATAGTTTTGAGAATTAACAAGCGTTTCTCACATCAGACTGTATTGTAGTTGATCTTGCTTAACTATTTTTTTCGTTGCAAAACATATTTGAGAATTTCAAAAAGCCACAGCACTAAATCATCTCCACAAAAATTTATTTGAATTGGTTGTTAAACTTATTGGTTTTTTGGAATCAAACAACGAAACAAATCAGTTGTCCTCTTGCTTCGGTTTTCCAAACGCCCATGTTTGCAGTTTACCAAGTCTGGCTTGCGCAAGATTGGTAGAATACATGCCGCAAGTTTTGGTCTTGATTATTTGTTGTCTTGGGTGATATGGACGAACATGCGTCTGCACATGTAAAGTTGGTTGCAGCGAAACAGTAGCGTATTTACTGGGACAATAAAGGGCAATGTTTCCCCCGGAATTTATGTCAGTAGCAAAAAAATGAGAAAGAAAAGAATCCTTATGTCGGTTTAAATATCGAAATGAGATAACTCCTTTCCTTTATAAAATTGATTTTCAGAAGAAAAGTCATCACATCTGTTTGAGGATCAAAACGGGCAAAGTTCACAGTTTCAAAAAAAATAATCTCCAAAAAAAAATTTTCCTCTTTTTCAATATGCTTCTCACTCCCTCGCTCTTCCAAAAAATTAATTCAAAACACATCACTGGAGCCAAACCATTGGTGTACATGCTGATTCACACAACAAAAAATTTTCGTTTTTATTTTTGCCTTTACGTAAATGCCCTACTCAAACGAATCATGTACGCCGATCATGTTTGTTTTCATAACTGTTTTAGTTCGAGAGATGACCATCTTATGAAAGTTTCTATTTAAACATAGAACATCTTACTGGTAATTACAAGACTGCGAGTTCAAATCCCATTGGAATTGTTTTTAGGTTTTTGCCCTGTTCTATGATAAGTATAAGTGAATCCTATTGTTAATTGTGCTTTAGTTTGCACACAGTACGTCATTTTATTGAGCTCTTTAAAGTTGATGTTGTTATTTGGTTGTTGTGAAAGAAATTAATCAATTTAATCAATATTTGACGTCATACTGTAATCCATATCCGAAACTTTCGAAAACTTCTGAATGACTATGAAATATGTTTCATCGAAAATTCATGACACTATCGTCAATTATCACCATCAACAAAGTAACTATGAACTGGCCGAAAGCCAACAAAATATTGTAAATTATGACGTCACAATCTCAAATTTCGGCCGAGTCAATTTGCAAGAATTCCACAGTCTTCAATTCAAATTGTCTTCAAATTACTGAGCAATCAACCGAATTTAACAAGAGTGGTATATTTATGATCTTCGCACAAATAGCTGTGGTTCGGAGGTCATTCGTGTTTACAAATCTTAGTTGTAAACTAGTATTTACACAGGAGCTTAAAAATGGGATTTATTTGCAATTCTTAGTAAAAAGAATAAAGCCAAAATGCTGGTAAACATTTTATTAAAACGTTTCGCTATCACACTAAAAGCATCATCAGTTAAATAAATGGTCACCTAGGGCTAGGCTAAACAGATACTGCACTGATACCAGCATTTTAGCTATATTCTTTTTAGTTAGTATTTTCATCTTTTTCGTGAAAATTGATTTTAATAGTGTTCGCAAAGTATCTAGAATTTTTCTCTTTATGGTTGGCTTTTTTCCACTAACAAAATGCACTGTTGCCTTTCAAATTACAGCGTAGAGATACAAAAAGATCTTTTATCAACAGAAAATCTTCGCAACTGTATTTATAAATTAATTTTAAAACTGCGTGACTACAAAAATCGTCTTTTTCAAATTTTCAAAAAAATGATCAAGACCTTTGTGTTAGAGTATTTTGTTGGCCCAAATTACAAAACTTTTCTCTAACAAAGTCTTCGTATCCGTAAATTAAACAATAAGTTTGCATTGAAAAAACTACCAGCAAAAAACCGTACACGCAGGCATGAAAATACCCATTGTGTTGAAAAAAAACTTATTGTAAAATAGACAACGTTAAGCCAGTTCTGCTGCATGCTTTGCCATTTGGTGATACCCTATTAACCGTCGCTGGAAAGACGTAGATAAGATTGTTGCTGTGATTATGAAAACTGTCCGATCCCAGAATTTCTAAGCAGATCAACACCTTACCTCCAACAGAGCTGCAACCTATGCAACTATGCATCTTCTGTTACAACTTCACACTTAATTCTTAACCCTTTAACGAATACTCTGCGCTCCATCTATAATTTGTCCATTGAGCCGCGTGGATGCCCAATTTTGATAGATCATTTAATAGTTTCCGCGCAACAGTGACAAATGGACGTCTAGACTTCAGTCTCTCCTGGGGTACATCCGGTAACCCAGCCACTTGACCGTGTAAAGTATGGTCTGGGTCCAGGATGCCACGCTTGGCCAAGGAGAGTGTCGCTCCCAAGCGGCGAAGCTCAGGTGGCTGGATGCTGAAAGGATTGGCAGGTGGTCCGTTGGCGTAGGACGCAGGCATCCAGTGACAATGCGCAAGGCGTCATTCAAAACACTGTCGATGAGACGGGTGTGTGCGCTGCGACATCAAACTGGTACGCAGTACTCAGCTGTAGAATAAACCAAGAATAGAGCAGCTGTACGCTGTGTTTTAGCGTCAGCGCCCCGTCCCGAGCCCGCAAGTCGCCTCAGAAGAGGTACGCAGATAGCTAGCTATTTACGCAATGCCTCGAGATGGTGGCGGAACAATGTAGTTTAAAACTGGGCAAATGGCAAGAGTTTACCATTAGCGTAGACTCTAAGCTCACGTTTGGTCTCTCGATTGTGTAAATGAAAGGTCGCCATCATCGTTTTAGCATGGCTGAGTTTCAACCCCTAAGTCTTGAAATATGCTGAGAGTGTAGCCATGTCTTGACTTAAAGTTTCCTCCAATCCCTTCGAATCCCTAGATGAATGCAGCAAAGCCAGATCTTTCTAGAGGTTGTGGATGGAAGATCGTATATAGAGATATTAAAAAGGAGGGGGGCCAAGGCCGATTCCTGGGGGACACCGTTTCTCAGACGTCGAAGCTTACTTCGCTTGCTATCACCCGTGGTGAGGGTGAAGCTTCTATTTCGGATAAACTCCAAGATCATCCGAACCATGTACTTATCCGGAAGAAGTCTTAGCTTCTTGCAGGTAAGGCCGCGGTGCCAGACAGTGTCACAAGCCACTATCAGGTTGACAAACACGGCACCGGCCTTCTTCTTAGCCTCAAAAGAGTCCTCCATATTTTGCGAAAGCAAAACGGTTTGCTCCACGGTTGGTCTCCCGTGTCGAAATCGAGCCTGCTCCCGAGAGAGCTGTGGATAGATAATTGGTTCCACGCGGGTATGGATAAGCCCATCGAGAATCTTGTAGGGATCACAAAGCAGAGATATTAGGCGATAGCTTTTAGGGTCCTTCTCAGGCTTCTTAGGCTTTGGGATCGCGACTACCAGGGCTCTTCTCCAGATTTTGGGAATTTTGAGTCGGCGCAAGCAGGAAGAAAAGAAACCACAAAACCAGGACTTTGCAGCAGCTCCAGAAGGGTATAAGCTCCTGGCAAATAGAGTCAGGACCAAGAGCTTTACCTGGCTTCAGGCGTTGAAGGGCGATAGCGAATTCTCTTGATGTAAAATTTCCAGAGATATTCACTGGGCTTGATGTTGTGGCCCTCCAGAGGTCAGACACCTCTTAAGATATAAATCGAGATGACGCGCGATTAGCATCCTCATATCTCCCGTTCCTAACCAGCTGAGATGCGATGGCTCCAGCTGAGACGGGGCAGTGACAAGAGGAGTGTCGTGACCTGCCAGTAAGGTTATTCAAGATACTCCATGCTTTTCGACTGGAGTGTGAAAAGTGCACTGAACTGCTTCAGACCATCGGCCATCCATTTGCTGTCGAGCCTCGTAAGCAGGGCTGTGGCAGGTCTGCTAGAGTTGTTTCAGTCTGACCTCAGGAACACTCGGTAGAGATTCTCTCATTCTGAATGCCAGAACGGTATGTGGTTGTTTCGACAACCATGTGGGATAGATCTTTTGGCTGCTGAGCTGATAATGATGCAGAAGTCCTGGTTGACCTGATCTACGTCCAGTGAATCAGGTGGTAACAAAGTCTTGGCGAATTTGTTTGTCAAAGCTCCGTAGTGGCTCCACTTGGCCTAACGAAAGTTCCATCATAACGGGCATGTTTGGCACAGGCAAAGCAAACCTTGGTGATGTGATAAACGACGGTCAATATTGTGACTTGGGAAACTACTCCACGACACGTCTGTCAGGTAAGTGGCTGTCCGAGTTAGCACTAGCAAACGCAAGATCAAGGTTAGTACCACTGTTCCAGCGGCCAGAACGAAAGCTGGAAGAATCCTTTGCATTATAAAGGAGAGCAAGGCTGTTAATACTTGCCCAACAAGCCAGGCACTCTACATCCATACTGTTGGCACCATAGCCCCAGTCAGCACGCGGGCATTTAAAAAATCTCCAGCATAAAGACAGGAGTGAACATCTTGGGTTAAGCTCAATCGCCTGCAGACTGGCGTTGGGCGTTTTTACTCGTCCATGTACAAATGGGGTCTCGCTCCCTCGCCGAATTGCCAGTGTAGCCCCACCGATCAAACAGCAGACCACGTTATCTCAACAGGTCCCATACATCGAGCACCTCAAGGGGTAGCTGGCCTGACGGTTTCGGATGACGATACTCGATGCTGCTTGATATCACCACAGCCAGCATCCAATCCCATCTGGGTTTTTTTTGGATGCCCCTCCATACGAAGAAGAAGAACCATTTGACGCATAAGGAACACTTGTGTCCCATCTTATACAAACAAACCTCGCAAGTTCCATGAAGTATTACGAAAACAATAAATGTGTGTGAAGAAATATTTCTGTACATATTGCAACTTTTCCTAAATAAAATTTATAATTTCAATCTGATTGGTATGCATTTAAGTTGTATCTTTTAGTATGAATATTTGTCCTTTTCTGAAAGCTGACTGTTTTTTTACAAAAAGCAGTATAGCGGCACAACTTGTATTACTTTATTCCCCACTTACTTGGCTTACCACATCTTAGCCAAAACAGAAATGATAATTTTGAGACAGTTTTTATGTTTTTTGTATTTAAGATGTATTTGAATCTCGGTGCGTTAAAGGACTTATTTAAGGAAAATATTTTTATTTGTGCTAGCCAAGGCTGCAGCTTCTTTGCTGCTGTAATTTAACTTGCACCTGCAAACTGGGCAGATAACGATGTGGTTGTGAGTGCTAATGTAGGTAGGCTAGGTCTAGCTTGTCTAAGCAACACCAGTAATTGATGAGTAGACTGACTCATTATTGGTTAGAGTTATGAGTGGGGAGATAAATTTTCAAGACCAACGGATGCTAAAATGTGGTTTAGGAAAAATTTTGACCCTGCATTGGCATGGCATGATGGCTACAGGAGCAGTTCAATAAAACAGAAAACATTTGCTCAGAGATTTAAAGGCTGACAGAGAAATAAAAACGGTGAGGTTCTGGAATTTAGAACAAATGATTCCAACTGAATTTTATCAAGTGGAAAGATACCAAAGCAGTTTTTGTCTTGTAATATCAATTGTCTGCTTTTGATAGTTTCAACCAAAAGAAAACAAAAAGATACTGCAGCAAAACATAATGTAGACGTTCCGCAGATGGTAAAGACCTCCAACCAGTTTATGTATGGTGTTGATTTGGCTGACGAACTTACAGGTACATATAGCATTGACAGTAGGTAGGGTTACCATATTTGTAAAAGGAAAAATCGGGACAAGGGATGGCCAGTTTGCACGAGGCCAAAATTTTGGGCTATTCAACAATATGGAGAACAAAATCGGGACGCTCAAATTGACTTGCAGACTTCTATCCGCTAGCAATCGACGGGGTTGTAAATGGAATTGCAACAGGGGTGATCTCCAAAAAAAAAAAGTCAACACCTCCTTTCCAGCGCATTTTGTGTCACTTTTAGGCCGAAAACTGCACAAATCGTGCGGCGAAACAGGTTTTGACCTTTTTTTTTTTTTTTTGAGATCACCCGAATTTTTCTTTATATCTCTGTATCTGCACCTTTTCCTCGTTAATCATGTCTGGAGCTGCATCTCAGCGTCCCTCTTTTGTTTAGAAATTAATTAAAAGGTCCATAAATTTGGAAAACGCCGTTCTGTTAGACTGAAGCAAAAAGCGGGATTTGCGATGAAAAAAGCGGGACAAGGCCTCAAAAAGCGGGACTGTCCCGCCAAAAGCGAGACGTATGGTAACCCTAACAGTAGGTCCAGACATTAATACTGCCTATGATTATTTTCTTTTCGTGGAAACAATGCCCATGAACAGCTACATCGTTTATCATGAATTGCATGGGTCAGATGGCAAGAATCTCAGTCATCTTAAATTTTGACAGCAAGCTGTTTATGGTCTTGTGGGCAATTTCACCTCAGAGAAAAGAAGTCACCGCACTGATTGGATGAAGAAGAGACCCTCGCAATGCTATGCATGGTGAATGCTATGCATAAGCCAGCTTTCATCGAGCAACGAAAAAGATGTAAGCATTGTACTATTGACAAAGTGGAAAATTGAACTGGTATTTTTTGTGAAATTTGCAATGTTTATTTAAGCCTACAGAATGAAAAAAAACTGCTTCAGGAAATGTCATTCATAGATACTTTTTCGAACCAATATTTTCTTTTAGAGCAATGAGAATCCTTTTTTTAGTGTATTTACTTTTTCAGCAAGCATGTCAGCAAAATATTTTTAAGGTATGGAAGAGACTAAAGCTTGATGTTTGAGCAGCACAAGTAAATGGGGACAGAGTTTCCAACCACTAAGAAACACTTAGGTTGTTTGGGGCAAAACAGCTTATTCTTTATGCATATTAGCTAAAATATACTGTTACGAAGTCAAATTTGGTAATCCGTACTTCATTTAAAGTTTTGCATCTTAAAGTTATACCCCACCCTTGCTGATAAAAAAACGTTTTTGATAACTGGCTTCTTTTCCTAACCGTAAGGCTAAAAAGTCACTACTTTGTTTAATTTTTTTCCCCATTAGCTAATTTTTTAAGCAGAATAACCATTGGGGGAGAGAGGCAAAGCCCTCCTCCCCACCTCATCTCTAGCTGTGGTATTGGTTCAGTCTGTTAGCGTAGAACTTCATATTGTACTATCGTTTGTGAAATTATATTTTCTGCCTGTAAGCTTAAAACTAATCATCGTAGTGCTATTTGTGAAATTGGGAGTTGAAGTCTGATTAAATCATATGTTTCCCTTAACGCATGGAGGAACACACCTGTCCCACAACTTTGATCTCAAATATCGCCAAGCCATATTTTTGTTTCTGAAAAATTTGATTTTCTTGTATTTACGACAGGTGGAGTTAAGTTTTGCCAATTTTATTCAGTTTGTTTGTTTTTGAAATTAGTGTGCATTAAAGTCTTAAAACAGAGGTCTGTCTATTTTTGTGCTTACGCAGGTGCGTACTGCTTGCTTACGCTTTTACTCTTCCGAAATTACCGTTGCGAATATAGAAGTCGGAACCATTAAGGGGACTGATAACGTCGTGATAATATCACAGCTAAAGATAATTCTTGAAACTCTTAATTTCGAGAAAAGCGGTGTTAAGCTCAAGCACAAGCCAGCACTTGACTGATTAATATACAAAAATGATACCCATGTAGAGCTAAGGTGACATAACAATAAATGTTTTTTCGTAGGAATAGTTTTCTTTGTTTTCTCAAAAAGTGCTGAGCGCAGAAGGCGATTGAAAACTTTTGCGGAAAAAATTAAAAGATTATTTCCAAAGCAAAGTATTTTACAGCAATTTGAGTCTAATTTTCGTCGCAATAATCCATTGTTTTTCTTGCGTACTTTTCCCTTTTTCCTTGAACGATTTCATTGCAGCTTTGTTTCGTCATAATAATTAATGACATGATAATACTGCCTGATGCCATTTCAGGAAAAGAAAGAAAATTTGTACTTAAACAGTATTGATACAACTTAGTCAGAGAGATAAACATTTTAAAATCCACATTGTTGTTAAAGCAAGTAACTTTAATAAATCAAAAGTCATTTTAATTCATATAACATCTTAAAATTCGAACGTTTTTGACTTTCATAAAGTTTAATTCTTGAAAAGAGCGTTATGAAAGTGGAAAACGTTCGAATTTTAAGATGTTATACAAATTAAAATGACTTTTAATGTATTAAAGTTACTTGCTTTAACAACAGTGTGGATTTTAAACAGTATTGAGTTAAAAAAAATAGCCTGTTGTTTTAAAAAGCAAAAATCAGGAGCGCAGTTCAATCCACTTAATCAAATTATTATCTTACAATCAGCGAAAACTAGAGTTTGGCCAAAGCAAACTTAGTTTGGGACTCCTCCCTCGCAAAGGAGAGCACAACTTTCATTTAAAAAATACTTCGCATTACTGCTAAGGTAATGAACAAAAACCCTAAAGAACTTATTACCAAAAGTCCAGAATCTATTCCACTATGTTTCACGCTAGTAGGAGGCATATTTTCCTAGACTGTAAATACGAAGCATTTGAAGTTAGTGGCACTGGAAGGAGGGAGGCAAGGAAAGTCTCGGCCTCTCCGGTTCCTTTGTATCTCTTGAGATTTCGTTATGTGTGTTACCTCTTTTTCTCTCAAAATTAAAATTTAGAAACCAATTACTCTTGTTTTTGAATTTAGGCTTGTGAAATTGTTCGACTAGTTTTTTACTCCTAAGCGTATTGGGATTAATGTCATCACAACTGATTTGCAGCAGAGTTTTGGAAAATTATATAATGTACATGCAGGAGACTAAAGCGTTTTCGCCTCCCATAGACTAGAGTTCCGTCATTCTTTGATTTTCCTCAAATTTCTGTCAGTCGCAAAATTCAACGCCACGTTTATTCTTTTACAGTCACAATGATCTCTTGTTTGCAGTCGCAATGATATGAACAGATTTGTCTTAAGAAAGAGAAAGCGCTTTACATCTATTTTGTTGGTGGTACAGAATTTCAATACAGCTTTGAAAAAAGCTGTTTGAGCCATAAGCTTTTCGTGACGCTCTCATCAGTTTCAATATCGCGTCAAAAGGGAAGATCTACAGTGAGTAAGTGTTTTATGTGAATAATTTGGACGTTGGGCAATCAAAGCAAGCCAATGATAGCGCTAGTATTGTAAAGCGCGCCAAAAAAGGCTTTTCTTATGCATGTAACCTCAGTACAGAGGTGGTCAAAGTATCTTAATAATCTAATTAAGTGAAGATATTGCTACTTATCCAAAATAATACTCAAGTAAAAGTAGGCGTATTTAATTTTAAGTTATTTTGTTATTGCTTTCTTGAGCACATGACAAAAAGTTCGTTAATCTTTAAAACATGAAGCGAATGTACGAGACCACAGCTCTTTCATTTTTAAATAAAATCTTAGATCTTTACAACATGCAATATTTAGCCCACAAAAATTAGAGCCAAATGACGTAGTCAGGTAAAAATTTCGGAAGGAGGGGAAAAACTTTTGTATTATGAATTACATATTTTGGTGATGACCTTTTTTAATATCATTACAAATCCCGCAAGATTTTGGTCGAATTCAGTGGAATCAAGCACATTTTAAATACATTTACACGTGGTCTGTTTCTTTTCGTATTTTCAAATTTCGGGGTGTTTGCATCTTTCAATGTGTGTATTCAACTTCCTACGGTGTCAAAGTGAATTACGTTATATCACGCTACCATTCAGTCGACGTTGTGTGTTTTCAACATTTGTTGCTGTGGTCGAATACCGTCAGAAATCAAAGTCGGAATATTACAGTTTTACCACGGTTGTCTGTTTTTTTGTAGCATCCTTTTAAATCTTACACAATACGGTAACTAGTTCTTTGCCACGTAAGTAATGAGCGTTTTGAGATAATCTTTGGTACCTTGCTGCTTTGTTTTTTGCTACGACTCGTCTTCACGTTAAAGCCTGCTTGTGTAAGTCCAATAAAAGAGCTTTTATCTCTTGTTCACACATTTGCTAAACATTGTCATACGTATTTGGCCAATCCAGTCCGGTGAAATCGTCGTTCAAATACTGAAAAAAGCTATAATTTAGTTGGTCCTCCATCCTTTGATCAAAAATCTTTTCCGCGACTCTGTTTGAAGTACTCAGCTCTGCATTAGTTTGATCTTATTATAGCCATTTAAGTGCAAAAAATTTGCCGAAGACATGACTTCTTTCATCCCTTTGCTTATACCTCTACTGGGACCAGGGCAATTAGGCCCAGCCAGAAACCAAATTCAACAAACATATTATAAAAGTGACAGCACCATGGCGTGAAATAGGTCTACCACTTAATAGCATGAGTCTGTGATGGCAATTACTTGATTACTACTTTGATACCCACCAACAGCTTTGCTTACCCTTTTACTTATTTAAAAGAAGGGATAAAACTTTGTAAAATAATAAATTGTTTGTGGGTAAAACAGGTCCTGATTTAGCAAAAGAGGGGTTGAAATTAGTGGCACAGTTAATAAAATTCAAAATTTGAGAAGCAAAAGAAAACAATACCTCCGTGTAAATTTGCTTTGTAAAGGGATAAATTTTTTGCTGAAAAATACCTAAGTAGGTCTCCTGGAGTCGACCGCAAAACCTTGGGAAGACCGAAGACTTAAGTCCACTTTAATCTTGCGTCACCATCAGGGCGCGTAGTCAGAGCCAGAAAATTAAACACACAAATACCTATAATTGCAAACGGGACCGCACCAGGTCCCTAAATAGCTTAAATCCATAAACGTAAAAACGATCTTCAGGAGGAATGTTGGTGCTCATCACAATTTTGACTATGCGCTTTCCACGCTTATTAAAAGGAACGGAAAAAAGTTGTAAAACATTGGGCAGTTTGTGAACAAACCAGCCTTAACTTATGAGTAGAATGATTGGAATTAGGATTACACAGGCTAGGTCATCAATCTACCACAACCTTTTGATACTTATGTTGCAAATTTTCTTTGCATTAAGCCGGCTATATTTTTCACTCTGTCTCATCTGACGAGTAGTTTGCCTTACGGTGCCAGTGTGGATGGTAAAAATTTTTTTCTGTCATAACTCTTCAATAATCCCTCTGATAGTTTTTCTTTCCAAAGCACTGCCTCCCTCAAAACTTTTATGAATTCTTTGGTTATTCAAAAAATATTTCAAATGTGATACTGAAAACTTTCCAATATATTCTTGGCTTGTAACTGCAACTGAAAGCCTGCCGCTTGGCAAGTTGATATCGATAGATCTTTTAAGCTTGCCAAAAATGTTTGTAAATTTTAGTTGTTGTCAGATGCGGTCACCAAGCACAGTAAGCCAAGCTGAAATAGTTGATCAAGTGATGTGTTTTTGGTTTAAGATAAAGCAATGCGCAATCTCTTTTGTTAGTGATACTTCGTTTGGCACAAACGCCAAGATTCCTCAGAAAAACAATAGCTTACCCGGGGTCAGTGGTGGGCAGTAACTAGTTACTTTTTTGGAAATTGTAAGTGTAACCTCGTTACTTTTTCGCAGAAGTAACAAAATTTTAAACAATTTATTAGGTATTTTATATGTCACAACTTTCAGTTACTTTCTGTTTTCTGCTCTCGCATCAAAAAGAACAGATAATTTATTAATTTGTCGTTAAATAATGAAGAAGTAGTTTACGTTTTGGGCAAAAAATTTTATTTCAATGGATCCCTTTCACTAATTGGCAATTTTGAACCATTTAACTTTGATAGATTAACTTGAAAATGTCAGAGATCATGTAGAAATAAATTATATTCAAATTCAGAAAGTATAAAAATGAAATCGTTAGTCGTTTTAGAGTAATTCTATAAGGACCAACAGGGGTTGCAAGTATTTGCTCTCTCTCCACAACCAAAGTAGAATAAAAATTGGTCTCGATCATCTAATCAAAAGTCTATATAACACCCTAGTCCCGGTCGTATTGGCAAGCAGACGTGAGAATGACACGAAAGCGGTACGAATACTTTTGCTCATCAATTTACATATGCCAACGCCCAACGTGCTTGCAACAACAGTTCAACGCTATGCTACAATAGTGGAGTGGTTCTACGCCGGACCTACGATGAAGGGCTGACACCATCTCAAAACCAGTGTAGGTCGCTTGTTAGTGCTAGCATGTGTTCGAATCCCATTTGTTGTAATTTTTATGAATTGTCTTTTTGCGGCCGATTTTCATAGCCACGCACTTTTGCAATTAGCATGAACCACAAAACTTCAGCAGTAACTGCAGAGCTCGGAAAGATTGACACGTCTTTTGGAAAGTTTCTAAAATACCAACAAAAAGTAGAGCCATTTTTTTTACCTAAAAAATATTATTTTTGACTTTATTTTAGCAAAATTTTGACTTTATTTTGACCTAACCGCTTTCGCCTATTATTTATGGCTTGTTGCACTTTTTTGATTAAAAATGTTTTATAATCCGCAATTTACATAAGTTTTTAAAGAAGAAGGTAGCCTACTTTAAACATTTTCTCAATCACTCAATCTTCAAGCTAATGCAACAAAGCGACGCATGACATCAAAACCTAGGATAAAGAGCCATTGTGTGTACCGGTATCAATTAGTGTGATATACAAAAAATGCGTTGTTATCGCAACTCTACTGTACATTAACAGTCTGTCTATGATGTTTTTAACGAAAGCCACAGAGTATAATTACCAGGACTTTTTGTTGTAATACAACATCATATATGTTTTTACGTTCTTAACATCAAAATTTCTGTCTTTTCTCAGTAAATTACTTAGCATAGAAAACGACCTCTCAACAGCAGCAGAGGTTGGCTGGGCTTTTTGCAATAGCGCGTAGCTTGTTGGGTCAATTGTCAAGTTGGTACAGTTTATTATTGTTTCTAAATCAGAGTTGGACAGTCGCTTTTTAATGTAATTTTTAAGTGCGCACAGATCATCATCGAATTGCATATTCTTCAGCAGTCCGTATGCTTCGGTTATTATGCAGGCACTTCCTTCTAAGAACTCTATGTTGGCTGCTAGAGTCCGGCATTAATTTATTTTAACCAAGTCCGGCACCAAATCTTCCACATTGATAGCGTCTTTTGCTCTGCTGACTAAGAGGCCTGCACTTGTCCAATTGTTGACAATGGTACGAACAGCTGGAAGGTTCTCACTGTAATATAAGGCAGCTCTAAGCCAAGTTGCCCATCTTGTAATTACAGGGTCAAGAGGAGACGGCAGACCAGCATCAGGAAAACCTTTCTTGCGATTTTTGTTTTTAATTGTTGCTGCCTTGATTGTTGCTATTATTTCATCAATATTTTTAAAATGAGCACGCACGCTGGTGACATCCATCAAAGAAGGGTATGATTCCTTTAATGTCTTTCCAGCCAAAGACATGTACCGAGCAGCATCAGTCAAGAACAGTGGTTCCCAACCTTTTTGGAGGCATTACCCAAAAATCAAGGTAGCGAGTATGCTTTATTACCCTCAATATTTTACTTCGTAAAAGAACACAATCGTGCTAGTATTTATTGCTTTCATTACTTTTCAGTAAGTTTACGAATAACCATAGCAACAAAAAACAGTAAAAAGAACTCAACGAAATTTTGTTTGTATTTATATAGTTTTCAGCAGCCTGCTTTTCAGTAAGTTTAGTTTTAGAAAGAATCACTGCAAGAATAATGTTGTCTTCAGTGTGACGATTGCGACTGCATCTGCATGGCCAGTGCTGTAATTCTTGGCTCCGTAACACTCAGTGCAATACGTGCATCATTTTGCACACTCAGCATACTCCTCTTTTTCGTTTTCAAACCCTTCACAGTTGAAAATCTTTTTTCACACAAATAAGTAGTCGAAAACGATGTTAAAATGTTCAACGCTCGCTCTGCCAGTGTTGGTGCGTGACTGAGTTGCGCAATCCAGAAAGCCTGTAGATGAGTATTTTGAAACTCCACTTTCTTCCTCTCGTTTAGCCTCAAGGCAATCCACTCCTCCTTTGCTGGAAAGTCATCATCTGCAACCTGGTCCTCATCTACTAAAAACGGCTGCACGCACCACTGAAGAGGTGCTGTTTCTCGGTCTGGAAAGTAACGATCCAGGTAATAGACAAGTTCGTCCAAGTGCTCCTGGATTTCCTGCTTTGCCTCATTTAGGAACTGTTGTCCTTTATTGTTGTCATCAAGAAATTGATCCAACGTAGAAAACTGTGCCGTGACTCCCCCCGAAATCCTCCTGCTCCACAGTTTGAGCTTTGAGATAAATGCGGAAACGGATTCGCGCATGTCCAGGACAGTAGTGTTCTTTTCTTGCAAAGCTAAGTTCCCTTTGTTGAATTCCGCAAAGATATCGGCCAAGTAGCACAATCGAGAAAGCCATTCTGTATCGGAGAATTTGGCAGCCAAATCTGATTTCTTTTCAATGAGGAAACACTTGATGAGTTCACGAAGTTCCACTACTCGACTTACCACTCTTCCCCGCGAGAGCCATCGCACTTCTGTGTGGTACAATAGAACTTCGTAACATTGTCCCATTTCATTGCAGAATTGTTTGAATATGCGAGAGTTCAAGTCCTTTGATTTGATGAAGTTCACGATTCTGACAACATCGTCGAAAACTGCTTTCAAGGAAGCTGGCAGTGTCTTGGATGCGAGTGAATACCGATGAATGGCGCAGTGATCGAATTGTGTACTTGAGTTCTCTCTTTTCACAAAGCCTTTGAAGCCGCGTTGACCCCCCATCATGGCAGGTGCACCATCGACTGACACTTGTTAAACACGATGCCAGTCCATCCCGTTGCTCTTCAAAAAATGGTTCACAGTGTTAAACACATCTTCACCCTTCGTCGTCGTGGTAAGATTTTCGCACAGAAGAAATTCTTCTTTTATCATGTTGCAGTGAACGTAACGAATGTATCCCAGTAAAACTGCATAGCTGGCGATATCCGTAGACTCGTCAAATTGAAGACAAAATTTGACTGGGCTGGACTTGACTTCTTCAATTACCTGCACAAGTATATCCTCAGCCATATCGTCCACCCGCCTGCGAATCGTATTATTTGACAGGGGCACAACACTCAGTTTTTTTGCTTGATCTTCGCCACACAACTTTGCCACCATTGCCTTTGCACAAGGCATTATGAGCGTTTCGGCAATCGTGTGACATTTTTGCTGCTTAGCCACTTTGTAGGCGACTACATACGAAGCTTCAACAGCAGCAAGAAGTTGCTGTCCTCTACTTCCCTGAGATCCGAATTGAATTCCTTTTAGACATTTTGCTTTTCGTTCAAAGAAATCTCTGTCCTTGTTTTGTAAAACTGGGTGACACTTCTTCAAGTGAGCCTCGAGTTTGGATGATTTCAGGCTTTCGTTCGTCAACACTTTGTTGCATATGACACATTGGGAACGGTCTTGAACCTTGTCAGGCAAGTGGACAAAACCATAACTGAGGAAAGCTTCAGAATAATTGCGCTTCTTGCCCGTGCCGGCCATCACAACAAATTCTGTTAGTCAGCGGTGGAATGGGCAAGAGAGAGCTAACTCAACAATTCAGATAAATTTGATAAAACTACGAAAAAAGAAACAAAATTGCCGACCAGCACAGTATATTCTAATCTAGACTGGCTAAGCGCATACGTCACAAAGGGCATTGTGTGGTTCCACTCGTTTATTAGATTGTGACTTCATAGCCATGCCTAAGAAATGCATGGGTTTAGACCAGCTTTAGGCTGAGCTAAATTTTACAGGCGTTTTATGCACGTTTAGCTAAATTTCTTAGACTTTTGCATATAACATATATTTTTAGCGTGTTGATGGTGTCACATTACCCACCGAAGAATCACATATTACCCCTCGGGGGTAATTTACCCCCAGGTTGGGAACCACTGGTCAAGAACAATGAAAAATTCTCGCGTTTTATTTCAAGTTGTCGCAATACGTCATCCACAGTGTGCAGAATAATACTGCTATTAACATTGCTACCGCCGTCAAGTGGATGGCAATCAACGAGATGTCTAATTTAGGGCATCTAAGCTGCCCACAAGCATACTAATATACTTTTGTTTAAAAATCTCTGCTTTAACCACAATTTAAAAATTTTTTTGTCACGAAGTAATTCTTGAATTTGTTCTTCTTTTTGGGATGCTAATTTAGCAACACATGCCCGGGCTGCAGTCTCCGAAGGCAATACTTTTCCCATTGTAGCAAACAGTGACTTTAAAGAAGGATGGTTCAGTTTATAAAGTGGGATATCTGCAGCTAAGAATGAAGAGACAACCTGTTCCTTGAAGTTTACTTGATCGAATTGTAAAAGGTTTGCTTACTTTGGGATTTGCTCTTCGTCTCCAATTTTCTTTGGTGTTGCTTACTTTTTTGGTGGCTTTCCACAAAAAGCTTTTTGTCGCATTTGACTAACACGTCGCAAAGGTTGCATCGCAAGTCGCGGGCAGGAGTTGCCAAAAACTCATCCGGATATTCCTGGCAAATTTGCCTAACTTTCGCTGTAGAAGATTTGGCTTGTTTAGGCATTCTTTGCTTTGCAAGCTACGACTTAAATAGCACCACGTGTAAAGGGCACAAAGGTTTTATAGGAATAGATTAATTGTCTAACAATTATGTGTTTATGCATCAACAATGAAGATTTCATGCATAATAAGTGCTATTTCCTTCTCAATTACCGCACGCATTTTTACCATTGCAACTATTTGAGAAGTTTAAAATCAAATAAAACTGCGCATAAAATTTTAATAGCGGCTCAAAAATTCAAAAAAATATAAAAAAATCTAAATTTGTTCGTTTTTGTAAGGAAATTTTTGATAAAGAGAATTTTGACAAGTTTTGACTTTATGCAAAATTTTGATTTTATTTTGACTTAAAAAATCTACCAAAACAGACTCCTGAACACTTGAAATGAACATTAGTACACGTTTGATCATGTAACAAGGTTGTGAAAAAATTTTGACTTTATTGACTTTAGCGGGCCCCACCAATAAGGTTGATCGAAGGTCATCGTAGAGAGCTACCCGTTTGAAAATTTTTTTTCATTCACTGGCTTTCACGTTCTTTTAGTAAGGGTACAGATAGCTTTTTGAAGGAGAACAGTATTGCACCGCGAATTAAAAAATTTTGCTTTCTAAGCAATTCAACCACGTTTTCAATTGGCTGTTTCGCTGTTTAGCATTGCATGGAAAATAGTGTTTATTTTACATTCCTATAATTACAATGGCTGACGTTGAATTCTCGTAGACTCATTATAACATCTCAGTTTTTTGGATTGGCTATAATTCACTAATCTTTTTTCCAACTGCGTTTATTGTGAATTCTCCCTCGTAAAATCTGTCTAAATTTTCGTGTCGCCATTTATCACATCTTTTTTAAAATAATTTTAGTATAGGCAACTCCAAGAAGTTTGTAAAAGACCCCAATTGTTTCGGTGAGGATGGAATAAAATATTGGTATCCTTTGAAGTTCTTTGCTCGTTTATCTTTGTGCATGTAGACAAGGTTCTCTGACCTTGTTTCGATACTATTGTCTGCTATTGTTAAACGTTTAGAAAGAGTTAAAAAAAGAACAAAAACTTTTCTTGCAACTTTTAAAATTAAACACAGCCTTAAACTTTGTTTGTGTTCCATTATTTTCTTTTACAAGACTTCTCTCAACAAGCATGCTTTCGGCTCTCCTATAGGCTCTTAAATCTTTCTGGGTCTAGGATGATTTGTCTAATAAAATTCGTCTAAAATACAATTTGTCTAAATGAATTTATCTAAACCAATTTGTCTAAAACAATTTGTCTAAACAATTATTTATCAATAAACAATTTGTCCAAAATACAATTACTCAACAATGGTATATATTTATTGGTAAACATTTTGTTTTTCAAACTCTTGTGAATCAAAAAGTGCTGGCGGGGGAGCTTGTCTCTAACCCTAACCCTAACACAATAAATCGTTAGTTTTTAGACTAATTGCATTTTAGACAAATTGTTTATTGATAAATAATTGTTTAGACAAATTGTTTAAAACAAATTGGTTTAGACAAATTCATTTAGACAAATTGTATTTTAGAAGAATTGTTTTAAACAAACTCGCCTGATTCCAATCTTTCCAGTCAATGATAACATATTCACGGATTAAATTTATCACATTTATTACACTGTTAACAGCAAAAGTAAATATACTACCAGGAATCTACCCGTGAAGTAACTTGCTCGAAGCGATCCAGGTTGATAATCATATAATAGATAAAATCAAGGTACACTAGATCAGCTGAGCTACTTTATTATAAGAAATATCGATTTCGCCTTATACAGGCATTTTCAATTTCTATGTAAAACGAAAATACAAAATGCATAAACCAACTTACCGTAATTATAAAATAAGAAAACAGAACTGAGTTTATTTCCCGTTCATATAAAAAAGTTCACGAAATATTATTAGCTTTGTATTTCAATTTCCAACCAGTGTAAGATAGTCAGTTCTGTTTTCTTATTTTATAATTACGGTAAGTTGGTTTATGCATTTTGTATTTTCGTTTTACATAGAAATTGAAAATGCCTGTATAAGGCGAAATCGATATTTCTTATAATAAAGTAGCTCAGCTGATCTAGTGTACCTTGATTTTATCTATTTATTACACTGCTAATTTTCCTTATTGTTGAGGTTTGTAGATGATAGGTAAAGCATTTCCCACGATTAGCCTATCATGAAATTTGACGAACATTTCATCTCAACCTGCTCGTACATTCTGTTTACAATGAAAGAGGAGCAAAATTATTCTGCACGTTTTTGTTGTCTTTGTCACCCATAAAGTACGTAAACAGAGCAACGTCAAAAACATTCCACTTTCTATTGGCATCTACAAAAAACCACACACACAAAAGATATCTGATGTCACAACACTTTAAATACCAGAATTTGGCAGTAACTCAAACATCGGTTTACAGTGCTAACACACTTATTTCCGATGAAATCTCCTACGGTGTGAATTTAACAACATGCGCTTTAACTTTTGTTTTCAGGGATTTCCGACCAGAGCTACTTAATTTTCTCTTCACCAAGCTTGCCAAATCACCACAGCTTACTACTCTACTTTTACAACTTTCATTTTAGGCAGGCCAGAAAAGATAGGCGGCTTTTTAACAAGACAGGAGTCAGAGGAAGCCATACATCCTATTCACACCGCTGGTCAAGTTTTATTCTTTCCCAAGGACTCACACAAACTCAACTAAGTCCTTGTTTAATCTATTGGTTCCCTGTTTGAAGTGCTGCGAGTAGGTTATGTGTACGTTAAGCAAACTGAGCAAGATTTTAGATATTGTTTAGCTTGTAATGATCGAGCTGTTCAATATCAAAGGCCAAAGCAATATGCTCCATTAGCGAAAATGTTTTGCTGTTGAATTAGACCATTTAAATGAAAAAACTATTGAATACAATAACTGTATATAACTGTTCAAAACAACGCCGCCATTGCGGCTGTAACTAAAAAAGAAAAATTTTCAAACTCTTATGGACGATAAACGTGGGGAGATTATCACTATCGCACCTATTTGTAACATCGGGGTATGAATAAATAACCCATGCTTCAGCAGTCGGATGTCGAATGTAGTTGATGGCAATTTTAAACAAGAGGAGTTACTCTAGTCTAGTGAATTGAAAAATTCTCTCAGTTAACATGTATATATGATGTCACAATCGCTTTAAAAATAATTATATTTTGTTTTACCGTTAAGCCTAAGTTGAAAAAATCAGTGTTGCTTGGTTTTTGCTGCTAGCGCTCAGGTTTGGATTTCTACCGCAAGAACTACTTTTACGAGGAAGCTCAGCGTGCATGGAAGAGCTTATCATATTGTTTGCTCTATTTTTACACCAGAAGAACACCACTTCATCTTACAAAAATCTTTGCACAAATAAAAAATCTTTGGCAAACAAAAATCTTTTAAAAGATCATATATTTGTAAAAAGTCGCAAAGGTAAAGTCGCAGCCTTGCTTAACAAAAACCACCAATATCATCCTGTACAATACAACAATCCATAACAACGTGTCGATAACCAACGACCGGTTTCGAACTTATTTGGTCTCATCAGGCGAATGTGAAAGACATACAATAATAAAAATGTATAACACAACAGATTTGCCATCGTGTGCAAAAAGACGATGGAATGCAAAATAATACAAACCAGTAATACCTATATCAAAGGGTCTCGTTTAAGAACACACCTACACGATATTAACAAAAAGTCACATCGGTAAGCCCTAATAGGGGTGTTGGATCATTATAAAGACTTTGTCACTTTACAAAATTATAGAGGGCGCTAGCTGCTAGTTGGCAATTTTCAGGCAAATCTTCTGTTCCGGGAAATCTCCTAAGTCTCGGGTTACTAACATGTTGGAATAGACTGTGGTATTGTACGGTATGATGTCGGCGAATATTGCCAAGCAAGTTTTCTATTTTACCTTTGTGTGATGCTGAAGGCAGCTCTTTCTAAATAAGAGATTTGCCTGAAAATTGCTAAGTAGCAAATGGCAGCATCTACAATTGTGTTTGTAAAAAATAGATGATCGTACAAACAAAAAATAAACCTGCAGAAAAGCCTGAAAAATGGTAAGTAAACTGAAAAAAATTGTAAAACTTAATTTGTAAGGCTTCAAATTCTTTGAAATAAAATGTAGATTAAAAAGAAATCGAAAAAAATTGTAGCTGAGAAAGAAAGCATCAAGAACCTAAATCATCGCGAATAATGAGCAACGAGATAAAAGTTTTTAACTTCAAGTTGCGAAAAAGACCTTTTGCTTGTAAATCTAGAAGATTGCTTTTCTATTTTTTGTGCGTCTTGAAACCTCATACCTAGTTTCGCAATTGTCGCGGAATTTCAATTGATAAAAAATTATGAAAGAAGTAAAACCAGAAAGAAAAACTTGTAATTTATTATCACATAAACTTAATTTATGTACGTATACAAAAATCATCATTGTCGCAATATTTATATCAAAACTCAAGGAACCACTGCGGAACCCGTAAAGCTCACGGAACCCCGGTTGGTCACCTCTGTTCCAGAACATCGTTTTGTTTAGAACTGCTTTGGAGCTATCAGTACTGCTGGTACACTACGTTTCCACTTAATGCAAATCAACCAAACCGGTAAATTGCAGCAAAATGCTTTTCCAAATGACCAAGCAGTGGATCCGTAGTAAGGTTTGAACGCTCAACCATTTTCTTCATAAAAGGCGTCCCAACCTACTTGACCAAATTGCCAACTTGTATGACGTGTTCTTGTGAAAAGAGGATGAGAATGGCTTAGTATTCTGCTTTTCCAAATTTTGGCACGAAAAATTACCGACAAATTACTCTTCTATTAATTTTACTTGAAGGGTTTTGGACGATTTATTGTTTGACATCAGAAACCCGGTAGTTTGTTTTCCTTGCAGTTTACCGATAGTATGGGAAAAAAATGATGATTTTCTTGATGATCCTCATGTTGTCGTCTCGCCTGATATAGGCCAAGTGATTTAGTTGTATTATGAAGTATCAAAACGCAATCTTGACATGCATTGCAACAAAAAGTTTAATTTTGTTTTGTTTGAAAGATTATGGCGACGGTTTACGGAAAAAAGTTTTCTGAAATAAATAAAAAACTATTATTAAATTTTTTTCTTAATTCCTTATTTCAATGAATCATATTTTGATGAACATGAACTTATGTTATCCGATTAGAGCAATGTATGCCTACGGCAATATCGTTGTCCATCCGAAAATAGCTTCATTAATCGTTGAAGGCTTCTTAGCTGGTTATGAGTAGATCTATTCAGGTCAAAATGTTTTAGAAATGTTTTTTGCTTGGTACTCTTACTGAGATTAAGGTCCCAGTACTGTAAATAAAATTGTGTGATCAAAATCAAGTAATCTGTTATAACGTTAGCAGGTCTATGGGGTCCATGGCAAAAGCTTTTTTGCTTGGTACTCTTACTGAGATTAAGGTCCCAGTACTGTAAATAAAATTGTGTGATCAAAATCAAGTAATCTGTTATAACGTTAGCAGGTCTATGGGGTCCATGGCAAAAGCTTTTTTGCTTGGTACTCTTACTGAGATTAAGGTCCTAGTACTGTAAATAAAATTGTGTGATCAAAATCAAGTAATCTGTTATAACGTTAGCAGGTCTATGGGGTCCATGGCAAAAGCTTTTGTATGAACTCGTCAAAAATTTTTTAAAAACGCACCAAAAATGACGTGAGAGAACTTTTTTATTGTTGGAAACGCACATAAATTGTTGTGAAAGACTGTCTTTAAATGGCACGTTCAAATTATCTAAAAGCTGCGCCTTCCGTAAAAGATTCATTGCGCATTGATTTAGCAGTTAGTTTTGTTTATTAGATAAGTGGCACAAAATATACAAAAAGTCATGTTACTGGCAAATCCCATAACTTAAGACGCGTTTCTTGAGTAATGTGAGCTCGTCAAAAACAGTGTTTCATTTCAACTTGAGTGCATTACTTAGAATAAAAGGTCCGACTCATCAGTCTAGCGTGTCATTAGAAAAACAATTTTTTGAGTTTTTACAAATTTTTTGCCTAAATATCACAAGGACAGTGCGGTTATATCTTGTGTAGCCTACTGGATCTGCTTATGATTGCAGGACCTACTTCTTCAGTGCGGTCATTCAGCGATGAGCAGAAAACTATATGACCAAAAGTTTATGAGTCAGCTCGCTACTTCATCATGTGACAATAAACTGCGCATTCAACAATCTAATAAATGCTGTAAAAATAATAACAACTACTTTAGAATTGTCTATTTTAAATACAAGCTGAAAATGAAAGCTGCAGCTGTTAAAAATTATTTTGGAATAGCAGATATGGTAGTGTTTGCAAGTAAGTTTTGCATTTAGTTGATCGTATGGGTTTAAGAGAGCAGTGATTAATTAGATAACAACTTTTTGCTTAAGTAGTAAATATAAATTTTTTGCTTAAGATTTCTTATTTGCTTTCAACGTACCAAATATCAACGTGTTTGCACGTGAAAAACAGGAATTTGTAGCTTATGTTTAACCTTTGAATTCCCTACCAACAGCTTTGTTGTGCTTTTCTTGCCCAGCAAAATTACTAAAGTTTTGGACCATTTTTTTGTAAAAAAGATACGGTAAAACTTTAAAAAGTTGACAAATGTCAAACTGAATTATTACAGACTTGTTACTGTCACGTGAAAAACTTTTGATGGCAGCAACTGCTGATAATTAGCTTGATTAGCGTATTAGGATAAGCCTACTGGTACGCAATTGTGACATCGTTGGCTTATTATTTGTGAGATTTCATTGATGTTTTCACCTTGATGATGCATTTTGGGCCAAATTGACCTCGTTAGTTACAGAAACGCACGGTACCAGCAGACAGTTGTAACTGATTGCACTAAATTGAGTTTGAGCACAAGTTGTTCTAAATAAGGCATCCGCAAATGATTTTCAGAGACTTGGTCATAAACATAAATCGCTAAAAACTCTTATATTGATTGCAGTCACACTTCTTCTTTCGGCTTTTATTGGAGTTTATTACGCTTACAAAGATAGAAATAAAAAAACTTTGAGCAATTATTACTATGGAGGAAATAAAATGTCGCCAGTAAGTAGAAACTATTAGTAGTTCAAATTCTAGTCAACTACTTTTTTGAATTTATGGAAAAATGTAGCCATTGTCTTTATTTTGAACCAGGGGCGGCGCCAGCCCAAAATAAGTGGAGAAAAATAACGGACGACATAACTTCAGAGCAAACCTCGGTGGGATGTCGTTTCAAGTCCTGACCAGGAACATTGTTACCACGTGACGGTTTTCTCAGCACGACATAACATAGAGCTTATGTCGTGCTGAGAATTATGTCTGAGCTAATGCCGTGAGAGCTTAATTCAATCCATTTATTTTTAAGAACAAAAGGTTGCTTTGAGTGTGTGAGTCAAGGGTCGAGTTGATCGGAATTTTTATAGACCGCTTGGCAGCGAAGCTTATCAGGCAACAGTCTACAACGAGGGCTCATAATCGTCGTCGTTGTTGTTTGATCAGGCACCCAAACTCAATCCGGGCCAGCACAAATCAAGGCCAGGGCCCAGGATCTATCCTTTTACTACCCCGGGATGCTGCACTGTCTAGTGGTGATGTTAAGCCATCATCGAGTTGCATCCAAAACCTGCAGACCTCGTGTTCCTCTCGGTACGTGATGTATGAGACATGAAGATATAACGTGATCTGCAGTTTGTTCAGTGGCGCCACACTCGCTATTAGGTGATGGAGCGAGACCCCATTTGTACTTGGACGAGCGAAAACGTCCTACATCAGTCCGCAGGCGATTGAGCCGTACCCAAGATGTTCTAGACAGACTCATTCCAAGTGGCCTTGAACTGACCCTGGGAATGAAAGCACGGACCTTTGAAGCACTCTCCAAGTAGTCCGCGTTCCATTTATGTTTCATCCACTGCTTCACGCGGATGTCCAGTTCATACAAACTATCTAATAGTTTACACGCAGCAAGTAGAAATGGGCGTCTTGATCTAAGTCTCCCCCTGGTGTGCATCCTGCTGCCCAACCAACTGTCCGTGCAGTACATGGTCGGGATTATGGATAGCACGATTCGCGAAGGAGAGTGTCGCTCCTAATCGGCGTAGCTCAGCTGGCTGGATGCCTGTGAGGACAGACAAGTCCGCCGTTGGTGTGGGACGCAAGCATCCAGTGACAATGCGCAAAGCATTATTGAGAATGCTGTCAATGAGGCGAGTATGCGCACTACGACACCGAACTGGTGCGCAGTACTCAGCGGTGAAGCAGATCAAGAGCAGAGCAGAGATGCGCAATGTCTTGGCACCTGCACCCCATCCGGATTCCGCAAGTCGCGTAAACAGTACAACTTGGGTGGTAACGGAAAGTGAGCAACCTGTCCAGCTTTTCCCCAAGATACGTTGGAACTGGACAGGGTGGCAATAGGTTGCCATTGTTGTAAACATTAAGCTCACGTTTGGCCTCTCTGTTGTTAAGATGAAAGGCTGCGGTCACCGTTTTCGTATTGCTGAGCTTCAACCTCCAAGTCTGGAGATAAGCTGAAAGTGTAGTCATGTCTTGGCTTAGAGTGTCCTCCACAGCCTTCCAATTCTGAGAAGCATACAGCAATGCTAAGTCATCAGCATATGCATACTTCTGAGAAGTCATGGAAGGCAGATCGTATGTGTAGATGTTGAAAAAGATGGAGGCCAAGACCGATCTCTGTGGAAGGCCGTTTCGCAAACGTCTTAACCTGCTTTGCTTGCTGTCACCAGTAGTGAGCGTAAAGCTTCTGTTTCGGACAAGTTCCATAATTATCGGGACCATGTGCTTGTCAGGTAGAAGCCTAAGCAACTTGCAGGTGAGACTACGGTGCCAGATAGTGTCGTAGACAGCTGTCAGATCGACAAACACGGCATCAGCTTTCTTCTTGGCCTCCAACAAATCCTCGATGTTTTGGGTAAGCAAAACAGTCTGATCCACGGTTGACTTTCCCCGTCGAAACCCAGCCTGCTCCCTAGGAAGAAGTGGGTCAACAATTGGCTCAACACGAGCGTATGAGCCTCTCAAGGATCTTGTAGGGAATGCAAAGCAAAGAGATGGGAAGATAGCTTTTCGGGTCCTCTACAGGCTTCTTGGGTTTAGGGATCGCCGCTACCAGTGCTCTTCTTTAGATTTTTGGAATTTTGAGGTGGCGCAGGCAGGAAGAAGAGAAGCCACACAGCCAGGACTTCAGTGCAGCTCCAGCATGGGTTATTAGCTCCGGGCAAATAGAATCTGGGCCTGGAGCTTTTCCTGGCTTTAGGTGATTGAGAGCAGCAGCGAACTCCTAGGAGGTAAAGCTTTCAGAGATGTTCACTGGACTTGTTGGAGTGGCCCTCCAAAGATCTAACACTTCTTGCGAGATGAGTCGAAATGACTTACGGTCAATAACCTCGTATCTGCCGTTTCTAATCAGCTGGGACGCAATAGCGTTAGCTGAGACAGCACAGTGACGAGGGGAGCGCCGTGATCTACCAATTAGGTTATTCAATATACTCCATGCTTTTCGGCTAGAGTGCGAAAAGTCGATAGTCTGAACTGCCTCTGACCATCGGTCTCTGCGTTTCTTGTCAAGCATGAGGAGCAGGGCAGTGGCAGCCCCGTTAGAGTCGCTTCCTTCAGGCGACTGCAGAAATGTCCTGGTAGGCTAGAGGTTCTCGCACTCAGCATCCCAGCGCGGTATATGGTTATTTCGACGACTGCGTGGGATAGAATTTTTGGCTGCTGTTTTGATGATATCGCAGAAGCCCTGGCAGTCCAGATCCACGTCCGGTAAATCTGGTGGCAACAAACTCTTGGCAAGTTTGTTGGTCAATGCGTTTTAGTGGCTCCAGTTGGCCTTGCGGAAGTTCCATCGCTGAACAGGCTTGCTCGGAACAGGCAGAGCAAATCTTGGTGGAACAATAAGCGAGGGTTGATGTTGTGACCTAGGGAACTTCTCTAAGATGCGTCTGTCAGGTACACGGCTGTCTGGACCAACACTGACCAATGTCAGATCAGGGTTGGTGCCAGTGTTCCAGCAGCCAGAATGAAAGGTGTCCACGTCTTTTGGGTCGTGGAGAGGGACACAGTTGTTAAGGCTTACCCAAGCAACAAGGCACTGTCTATCAGCACTGCTGGTTCTATAACCCCAGTTGACATGCGGACAATTAAAATCACCAGCGTAGAAAACGGGGTGAGGGAACACTGGAAGACCAGACGCTTGCAGTTGCGTAGCTAGAGGTTTGTAGACATTGACAATTCTATAACTAACAACGTCCACGCACAACCACTCAGTCTGCGATGTAGCTGGAGATTGATCAACAAGGGTCCATTTTAGCCAGTCATGGAAAAACGTTGCATGGCCATGCTTCCTGCTTAAAGAAGACCCAACTAGTGCAAAGCCTGGTATTGTTAGCTTATCTGCACAATTGCAGTGAGTCTCCTGAAGGAGAATGACAAGTGCCTCATACTGCACGGCGAGATGATGAAGTACATTCATCTTGCTTGCAGTGAGGCCTTCGATGTTCAGCTGCAAGACTGCTTCCCGTCCTTCGAAACTTGTTGACGGTGTGCCCTGACAGAGTCACGTCGCCCGGCCCTGAAAAGCGCGTTTGCCGAGTAGTAGGCCCTGGCTGAACATCGGGGTGAGGAATTACCCTTCCAGGTTGGCATGTTTGGTTTCTGTCTGGAATTTCTGAAAGATGTACTAACGGCCCACGCTGCGAGAAAGCACCTGCCATTCGGGCCAGGGCCTATAATGAGTGTGTGGGAAGGTTTACCCCAGAAAGTTTTAAAGAACTAGAATTGTCATGGTGCAATTTGGCAAATATCTTCTGGGAAGTTTTCTGCCAAATAAAAATGAAATTTTTTAAAACTGGGACAGTTGAGCCTATGGCTAAGAAATTGACTTTTGCAAAAAATTTTGATAGTGTAATGACAAATTTGATTGCTTTTTTAGTGATTAAATCTGGCGCGGTTAGATCTAGAACATACTTGTGGAAATTCCACTGTAGGTCTAACCAAGCCAGATTTAACCACTCACTCTCTATTGCCATTAGGCACCACCTCAAATAACGGATACCAACATTTGAACATATTGTTTTTACGGCATAAAATGTGATAACTTGATAAAATTAATCATTGAGTCTGCACTATGCTAAATCATAGTCGCGAAAATACTGTAAAACTGTTGTTATTACATACGTGGTTGTGTACTGATGACAAAACAACACAATAAACATTTGGAAGTTTCAAATGATTCATTCACAAAAAGTAGTAACCGCGCTATACTTTCATTACAAAACCCAACCACAAATGCGTCGTGCTCCGATTGCTCCGACCGCACAAAAATTTAAGCTACGTGAATCTTTGCAAACATTTTGATGCTTCAAAAACTAGGAAAGTTAAAGCCTTGGAGTCCAGGCTCTCCCAAAAAAACTCATTGGGTCTGCATGGATTACAGAAATAGCCCTAAACAGAAATGAGGAAGACCAGTCAACCCGATTTTTCCCGTGGTGCCGCCCGTGTTTTGAGCGGTAGTAATTTTTTCTTAGGGTTAAATATATATTAGATAGAATATGCTTTGGCCTGCTTGACCAAATGATTAGCACTTGTTGGTTATATGAAAATTTCATCACCATCAAAAGCAGTTGTTTGTTACTGAATCGAAACTATGGTTATAGTGTGAGGTTGCTGAAGAACAGCAGTCAGATCAGATCAAATTTTTAAAAACGAGATTTTGTTTAATTGACAAAAACAACCAATATTATCAGTGACTGATAGCTTAATACTAAAAGAATATTTCCAAAATTAAAAATATGTACAATCAGTACTTAATTTCAAATTGAAAGAGCTAATGTAAGTGCTAATGTTGTTTCAAAATGCCGGCAATTTTTGTTCGCACTTCACACGTGATTCGCCGTGTAGGACTGTAACAGACCAGTTATCCCCCGGTCTCTTGGGTTTGGGTTAGATTTACGGTTGGAGTGCTCAACCCTAACCCTAACCCTAACCAGATGTATGTGACCGAGGGTTCAGTGCCCGGGGGTGTCCTAAAACCGTGTGGGACATCCTCATTACATGTTTTTTTACATCCACGAATGCGAATCGTCAAACAGGATGAAATTGTTTGAGGTTACTTACTTTTAATAAATTTACTGCATGTTACAGCATACTTTCCCAAGGCTGCAAGTAACTGAAACAAGGTAAGGCTTGAATGCTTGATAAGTAGCGCACTCTTAAATTAGGGGGAATTTTTATTTTGAAAATTCATTTAATTATTAGTTGACCCTTTTCGAGGCTGCTTTGACCGATACCTTTTTATTTTGCGGGTGGCAATTTTCGAAGCCCCCGTAATTTCATCAGCTCTAGTAAGGCCATTGTATATTACAATTTAATCATTTACTCCGTCAAAAAGCTTTTAAACTTTTCCGATCACGCTGTCTTCTGTTGAGTCAGGTTGTTAGTATCCATTCTTGTGTTGAGCAATGACTAGATTTTAAGCTTACTGATCGCCAAGCATTTGATATTGAATCTTGCACTTCAGGCACCACTTGGAATGTCAATGGCAGTTACTTTTATATCCGCCATTACGATCATGGCTTACCCAGCTGATACATATACGTTTGGATTGGTCACGTACTGGCTTGGTTTCAGTACGTTTGTTCCGACAATAGTAGCAGTTCTGTATTTTATTCCTCTATATCACCGCTTGCAACTGAAATCTATATACCAAGTAAGTTCAATGTGGTATCAATGTGTAATGAAGGGGGTTGATATAAATTAGAAATCATTAGAGGTGCAGAGAGAAACAAGAAATCATTGCTCTTTGAAATATCATATAATCTTATGTTTTGAGCAAAATCGAAACGAGAAAAACTAAATTTTAAGCTCTTGTTGTACTATAAAGTAGTATTTAACGACTGAGGGTAGTGACAGAAAAACTTAAGCTAGAGCAAAAGATAACTCATCTTTTTAGGTATGCTTAATCTATTTTTAGATTCTTGAGGTTCGTTTTAACGTTTCCCATCGAAAATTATGCTCGGCTATTGAGATTTTAAATCAGGTAAATTGTTGTTGCTAAGCTGAATTATAGTTACTTTGACCAATTTTTCTTCCATGACGCTAATTTGTAAACATTTAGTTGCAACCACTCTACTGCATGTCTTTCCAGTCAGTTAAACTTAGCTTTGTTTTTCCGGAAGATAAAGTTTAGCAGGTTAAAATCTAATATCTGTATCACATCTAATCAATAAGGCATTAGGAATAGATGAATATACTGCTATATATATAGATTGTTCAGTATCCGATTATTCTATAACCAACAAAAATATGAAAAGGATACGAATGCGACATTCTGTTATAAATTGTTTTGCATCCACAAATGTCACTAAAGAAGAGTGGCGATCTGCCCAGGGTGATGCTATTTTGAAAACATCGTCATAAATTATTTTTGAGAACATTCCTTCTTTTAGAGGAATTTTTCAATTTGGAAATGACACTTTTCGATTATGAGGTGATCCTTTTCTTCTTGGGGGCGGCCCCTTGCAAAGCCGCTTTGGATGGTCTCAAATTCTGTTAACTGCATTGTACCACACCCACATGTTGGTGATAAGTTTAGAGAAAGACAACCAAATATGATGTCAAGCGTTGATTCAGTTTTTACTTTGAAACCTGCTACGTTCTTATTGTCGCAGTTTTCATTTACAAAGTTGTATTAGCAGCGACAGTTTTGCATTGAAAATATGATTTAGTATTTATCGCAGCACGATTTTATTAAGTCTTTAAAATTGTCGTTTCATTTTTTTTAGAGTCAATCTCTTTACCAGTTTATTGTGCTTTGGGTATTATTCATACCCCTATTTTGTTATGGTGATTCGATGTTAACTATTTGATCTTATATTTTTCTGATGCCAGTTATTCTACAACGGATTTACAATCTACCTTCCTGCACTTGCCCTCAATGCTGTTACTCCTCTTCAATTGAGCTGGTCAATTGCACTTACTGGAGGACTATGCACTTTTTACACGACCATTGTAAGAAAAGTTTTAGTTTAGTAGTTCCAACGAAGAATCCACAGAAATTTTTAACGGAAATCCACGACTTTTGTAAATGTAAGATAAGACCAAATGACGAATCATACGCGTTTCTATCAAACTTAATATACCGGTAGTCCATTTGTTTGTCACAGATCCGTTTAAAAACATTTTAATTTACATAACAAATTGTTGGCAGATCAAAGTGGGTCTGGCACTATTTAGTTTAGTATTGACAGCCTTCACAAACATTGCAAAAAAGTCATTTTAAAATGACTTAATGTGGAAGCAGTACAGTTAACCGATTGGTTGATTGCCTTAATCAGTCAAACAAGGAAAAGTATTAAATTAAGGTCGGGCAACCTTTAATAATAAAGATCGAAAGTAATGCTGCTCTACAAACATTAAAAGCATTCATATAAAGCAGTGATACCCAATCTTTTTGATGTCACGAACCCTATTCAAGATTTAACTCAAAGCATAAACCCTAGAATAATACAACCAGTTAATTCTGATATAAATATAAACCGTAACATATTTTGATTGCCATGTTGACGCTCCAAAATTTATTTAAATATACACTTTTGCTCATATGTGTTTTTTTTCATGCCTTTCTTACTCTCTTAAAAGTTTCTTGAGGCCTAGATTGTATCACTAATTAGTTTTGTCGCCGCCTAAATGGCTTTAAAAAATCATTACCTGCTTTGTACAGCTAAAAATAATGACTTTTAAAACAATTTCGTTTCGCTATTATTCAACAAAGATGATGGGGTTTCATCAATGAACAAAAGATGATAACTCCCTACTTTCATAAGAAGGGTGTCAATTGCACAGCAGCATTAATAACATGGGCAGAGACCTGACACTTCTTTTAAATTGGCATCTTTGCACTTAGTAAAAGTTTACAGTAGAAAAATTCAGGTTTGAAAATTCAGTTTTTGAAACAAATTTTTGGATCATTTGACTCCTAAGAAAAAAGTCAGTAAATCTAATCAAGTTTTTGCTTCATAGGGTGGAATAAAGGCAGTTGTGTGGACTGACGCTTTACAATCTTTATTTATGTTTCTTGGTGTGTTAGCAGCTGTTATAAAAGGAATCATTACCGTTGGAGGATTTACGAATGTCATTGATGCCATGGGTAGAAACGAAGGATTAAATCTTTGGAAGTAAGAAAATAGCAAGGAAGTAGGCGACTCGTTGTGCTAGTTTCTGGCTTACAAAGTAACTGAAAAAAGCGTAGATAAAATTTTATGTCCAGAAGAAGCGATACTAGGGAATAAGGTTGGTGACATTTTTCGATTTTGGTGGTGACACTTTTTTCAAGATGCCGTCGGTATCACGAACTTTGGTGACTCCACAACTTCGGCGACACGAGAGATTACTTCCTTTGGTAGATGGAGCAGGAATTGAGAGAAAGGGCTACACCAAAAAACTATGTGACAAAGACTCTTTAGCCAGCAATCCTAACTTTTATACTTTTGATCATTTTTAGGTTCGATTTCAATCCAAAAATACGAAGTACATTTTGGTCAATTATTGTTGGAAGCTTTGCAGCACAGGCCTACATAGTTTGCACCAATCAAGCTCTTATGCAAAGATACTTGTCTTGCAGCTCGGTCAAACAAGCGCGCATGTAAGCAAGTATTTTAAGTCAAAAAAGAATTTGAAGTTTTTGGATTTCTGCAAAAGCCATGTAATTGTGCAAATGTGACTTTGGTTATCATAGGTGTATACAGGCGCCAAAGCGCCAAGCTGTTTCTCAAATTCTTTTTTTTTTTGGATCCAATCCGGGCATTAAGCTACTCTCATGTAAAATAGCAGTATATTGCACTGAAAATTATTTTAATATCTCCTCAAATTTTGCAATTGCTTAATTAAGTTGCATTCAATTGTATAATCAGCTACAGTACAAATTCCAATCGAAGCTGTTTTATGCATTTTGGATAGAAAATTTAGCTTAAAACTTAAAAACGTGGATTCAAATATCAGAGTTTTGGTCTCATTTTCTCTTTTGGAACATTTAAAATTTGCCCTTCTTGAAATATTTTGACTGACTGCACCATTGGCAGTGGCCACTTGCAGATGTTTTTATCATAGCAACACGAAGGATTAACTATCCAGGTCTGCGAACTTGATGGATTTTTATTTGAGTTTAAGTTCGAATTCACAAAAAATTTGGAAGTCCTAGTTAGACTTCTTTGTTTTTAATTTTTCGAGTTTGAGCTTGAGTTCGATTTTGGCAAAAAGGACCCAGTTCTTTAACTTCGATTTTGCAGCACCGGAACTATCACTTTCTACTGGTTGCAAATATGCGTAATCGTTATATAATAGAAACCTCAATAACAATTGATTTTGGTATGCGGTTGTAGAGCTGCTGGTCTGTCACTTATTCCTAAAGTCATCATCAGCTCGTGTTGTGTATTTGGAGGTGCTGTGGCGTTTGCGTATTTTGAAGGATGCGATCCTCTGAAAGATGGAATTTTATCAAAATCGGATCAGATTATGCCTTATTTAGCATTGTTGTTGTTTAAAGGTTTTCCAGGTTTTGTCGGTTTTTATGTGGCAGCTGTTTATAGCGGAACCTTGAGGTAAGCAAATATTTAACATCCAAAATTTTTAATATATGCTCCCAGTGTTTAGTAAAAGGGACGGATAAAATTTGCTATATCACTGATTGTTTGTGTGTAAGTTTAGTCTTCATCAAAAGTAGAGAGTGCGATTATGAGAATAGTAAAAGAAAACTACAGCTTGAGGAGAATTCCAAAGAAAACAATAGGTGTAGGCCGCTCTGTAAAAATTCCCCTCTCAGGCAAAATTTTATATCGCGCCAGCAGTGGAAAAATTTTCTACCCTTTTGCATGGCGTAATAAATTTTTTATTTAACAGCATCTTGATTAGTACTTTACCAAACAAGCTTCATCACCTTTTAAACAACTGCATTTCATATTTAAACTAAAACGTAGGAAAGTCAAGACTACATTAGTGCAGTTTTAACGAGTTGTTTCTGGCGCAGTATATATCTCCAAAAGGCCTACTCTTCTCATCACAACTGCGGATTCATTGTGTGATACCTTTCTGGAACAAACGGGCAATGGTGATGTTCATTTTGGGGCATGGAGGCCACGTTGCCCATTTATAACGAGTTTTTGTTATTGCTTAACACACGTTATTAGGGTGAACGCAGACGACTGAACCAATATTTTTAACCCCACGGATGGATAGCCGATGGATAGCCTTGCCAGGTGACGCAGTAGACCTACAGCTTATCGTTTACTTGTTCACCCTCATTAGAATATCGGTAGGCTTGATTCACAGTAATAGGTCAGTTTAAGTGTGGTTCAGTAAAACGTTGCCAGGAAATGTTGGATGTCATAAGAATGTCCTATATCTGATGCTAACTAATGGCAAAAATTAAAAAGTTGGTGCAATAATTTCACAAATTTTGCTTACTTTTTTTGCCATTTCGACAACTACTAGGCAATGACATCATTGGTCGTGCAAAACTGATAGATTTTAAACAATGATTCCTTTCAAAATTTTACCCAACGAAAATGTTGAAATGACCGTACAAAGGATCTACTCTTGAAGTTCTCCTCCAATGGGCCATGGCCCGTTAAATGGACTAAACACATACATCTATGCCAAATGGGCTAGACCTTGTCGTTTTTATGTCCAAAAAAACACTCATTTAAAATTGGATCAGTGTTTTATTTGCAAAACAAACTTTAAATGAGAAAAATTTGCCCTGATCATTCATTTGCAGAACACTCCAGATTGACTATGCTTTATGTCAAAGCCTCTTGCTAATTGTCGATCAATAGCTGCACTGGTGTGATCTGATCGGTGAAAACAGTGTGTACCCTCTGCAGTTATGATTGAAGTGACTTCAGAAATTGAAAATAAAATTTGACTCGAAAGTCAGCTAAGAATGAGTAAAATATAATCGGGCCACAAGCCTGAGCTGAATTAGAAAATAGGGCGCCACTCAAAAAAATTTGAAAAACTCTGGCTGACCAACGGTGTAATGGTTGTAACTTCTTGGTAACCATTATTTTAAAAATCAAAATATTTTATACAACATCTTGGCGTTACTGCATATGTTGATAGTCCCCATTCTAAAGGAAGCTGCAGGCCTACACTATGTCGGTTTGGTTATACACATGAGCATAACATACATGCTTCTTCTTAATCTCCCTTTTCCTTTCAGCAGAATTGTGGAGACAGCATTTTTTGGTGGTATTTTAATTTAGAATTGGATAAAATTTCAGTGGCGAAAACACGAAAGACCTTCCGCAAAAAAATGATGAGATATTTTTTTTACAAAAGCAGCTTATCGACCACACTTTTGTTAAATAACAAAAAATGGCAAGATTTTTACAAAAGCGTAGTTAATATGCTGTGTTTGTTGAGAAAATATCTTACTATTTTTGTTGCTCATAAGTTTCTGGTCAATTGACTAACATAACGCAAGCCTAAATAAAGGCACCACCATAAAACAGAAAGTTGGGCCTTCTTTTGAATTATTGCGCCAGGTTTCACTTCGGAAAAAATCTCTGTGTGAAACAAATCATTTCGGTTTGCAGCATTTAATTGATCAAACAATATCGGCATTGGTAGTTAAAAGATTACTAAAGTGTTCAAGGATTGAGCAAGATGTTCAGAATATTACGCGCTGACCTCACCAAACGTATGTTTTTTTGCAACAAAGCCACAATTCACGCGGTCCTTATTTTTTTCCTTAAATCATCACATATCTCATAGTCATTAGCACTTACCAAGAAAAATTTTTGAATTTGTAGTTGCCTCAGCTACGATTAATTTATATTTCCGAAGTGTATCTTGTTTTATGAACAGCACAGTGTCATCTGGAATTAACTCGTCAGCAGTTTTATTGCTGGAAGACTTTGCGCTTTCCATCAAACCATCAATGTCAAATAATGCTAAGATGACTTTTAGCAAATGCACAGGTTAGTGAAAATGAGGTTAGGAGCAAAATCTCTTTCGTGCCACGTCATCCTCCGGTCACCACAAATTCTATTTATGGTTTATGCTAGAGCATCGTTTATTCAGGCTCGGTTCGGAGCGACCAATGTTTTTGGCGCAATAAGTTTCAACAACAAACATTGCAACCAAGAAGGAAAAATTGCTGAAATTTACCTTTTTCCATTGCACAACAACATAACCATAGTGAGATTCGCACGCGAAATCGCTGTCACCTTAAACAGCGCTTGTCATCCTGCCTACAATCGGCTACAATAAAGGGAACCTGGGCAAAAAGTCTGCAGCTCAGCGCGATGAAATGCGGTAATCGCTCAGCACAACTGTGGGATTGGTTACGCTCTGCTTTGTTTATTTGATTTGTTTCGATTTTGTTACTACGTTACTTTTTCGGTTTGCTTTTATTACAAATTACCGTGAATGTATTACTGTTCGTTATTGGTTTTTAATACATAATAACACGACACTTACAATCAAATAATCGCGAATGTATATTCCATGCTTCTTTTCTATTTTGTAATCTTGTCGAGTGCACTTTAATTCCGCCCCTGCATAGTTACACTTCAATTGCGCATCACCTCGGCAGCACGGAAACATCGAAACTTACTCAGAGAAAAGCGTAACAGTGCTGTCACTAGAGGAACGCCCGGGCCTGTCTTGAAAGGTGTCATCCCAAACGTAAATAAATGATAACTTTTATTAGGCCCATTTGAATATATTGCACATGATTTTTTTACAGACAAATCTGCTGCAGAGTGTCATCCTCTAAAACAATGTTTCTTAACCTGGGGTGCTGAAATTAATTTCAGAGGGTGCTGGGAAAGGTGACATATGAGGCGGTCAAAAGTAAAAGGGATACGTTTGGACAAATGTATTTTTACCGATATGAGTAGAAATATGATAAACGTTGCAAAGTTGTTTTGAAGAATAAATCAACAAATAATCAAGATGTGCTGCACTTGTCTTTACTTTATCCTTATAGGTAACCAGGTGTTAGCCAATGGTGGGGAGTGCTGGACTGCTTAGGCTTGACCAAAGGGGGTGCTGAGGAAGAAAAAGGTTAAGAAACACTGCTCTAAAACATAAGGGTCATCCTGAAACCCTACACCAATCATCCTTTCATCCAAAGTAACACAATTACAATATTGCGTGGGTCGTTTACAGGTTTTGTATTTTCGATGCTTTCTGATCTTTGATTGGCCTTATATAAACTTCATTAAAAAATTATTAACTCATCACTTGCCCTTTTAAAACGAAACGTAAGCTCCACTAAAAATGGTATTTAGAGGCTGAAAGAGCAATAAAATAGCACATTATAGTCATAACAGTAAGTCTATCTGGTGATTTAAACTTTTTTTATTTTCAGTTGCTATTTTTGGATGTGTGGTAACATGTATAGCCTATTTGGGGTCAGCATTGAGCGGAGGGGTCATCAAAATGGTTTTTATTTTAAGAGGAGCCTGTGGAGGATCAATTTTTGGAGCGTTTGTTTTGGCTACTTTTTTTCCTTGGACTACTACAAAGGTAAAAAGAGGGCAAATCGGTCTTTGATTTCCTGAAAATCTTTGGCCCTCCTGCTTTTCTTTTAGGTCTAGACTACTTATTACTAAACCGTAATATGGACCAAGTACACAAAGATTGGTTTTGAATTCGCATTTTATCATTCAGAACTGCAAGCCAGCACAAGGATAGCCAGGCATAGAGCACACTAGCTTTAGTTCAGCTTTTCAAATTTTCCACTTTTATTTGAAAAGCTTGGTATTGTGTAACAAAACTTTTGATAAATGTGCAGCTTGTTATAAAGATTCAATCGAAGGAAATCATCAAAAAACGTTTTGTAAGAACACGAAAACGTAGCGATTTTTTTTATCGCGCTTGAAACGACATTCCACTCTTTATCATCACGTTTACTCGTTCCGTTCATTTCTTTTTATATCAGCGTCCACGGGCGTTAGAAAGCTGACCCAGATCCGATGCCTAAGTTTTTGAGGGTCAGAACTAGTGGCAGAAGTTGAATTTTGATGGGGATTGTTGTGCCCTTTTTCATCTCGAAAGTCTTTTTAATGCCTTTTTTTGGGTCGAAGACCTTTTTCCGGAGATCAACTGCTTGAAAGTAAATTTTGCGTCCTTGAAAGAAGATGTAGAATTTTGAAAAATGTCGGGTTCTGTAGATATCTCGGAGCCCCTAAAAGATTCTGGATCTGAAGGTACTTCCAGGACTTTTTACTCAACGCTATTATCGGCGTCATCTAGACAATGCACTCTTAACTCGAAACAATAAGAAGCATGCGTTGTACGACATGTTGATATCTCAAATGATCATTTTGTGGAAGCCAATAAAATTTCAAGGAACTATTTTATTTTACGGGTGGAACATCCTATTTTGCGGAAATGATGTGACACATTTTTAAAAATTGCAAAGAACGAAAATTATCTTATTGTAATTTAAACAAAATCTTAGCGCTTTTATCCTCGTGCCCTTGGCAAAAAAAGGTCTTTTTTATCGCATAAATTGCTTTGCAGGGAGCTATAACTGGTCAAATTGTTGGAACTTGTTTGTCAATGTGGCTTGGAATTGGAACATATTTTAATGAAACGCCATCTGAATATTTACAAAAAACTCTAACCACAACAGATCAATGTTACAGAGAAGAGCGGAACGCTAGTTTTACAACATCGTCAATACTTCCGTCTACAACAATTACTGAAACAGAGTAGGTCGGTGTGCTAAGATTGAAAGTCAATTTACTCCTGTGCAATCTACAAGCATACGCAAGAAAGTATCTTTTGTTTGTTTTTATTTTGCTGAATGTAGGCTTACTCTTTATCAACGCTTTCACGAGTTGGAGAAAAGAAAAGAATTAAAATTACTTCGGCTTGGCACCAGAATCAAATCAAACTAACCTCCAGTTTTAGCAATTTTTTATCATAATCATATTTTAGATCGTCCTAAATGTGCTTGCCTAAAATCTTTTTTAATAACATTTTTTTCTCTTTCTGATTCGCAGAACCGCCATATAGGCGTTGTCCAAACCTATGTCGAAGTTTCCAAGTTTGATTACTTGTTTGTTTAAGGTCTACATACCTGGCCATTTACTCATTGTCGTTCTTGTACAACAGTATGATCGGACTAACTACAACTTTAACAGTTGGATTGATTATCTCCTTTATAACAGGTTTGTTTATTGGTAACAATAACTGTTGTGTGGCGACCAGGGAGATTGGGTATGGCACGATGCAGTACGGAAATACGGTATTATTTTTTCTGTGCCGTAACGTGCTCTTCTCGGAGGCCTAATCTAAAGTCTCCATAAAGCTTGCTATGTTGAAACCAAAAGTCACACGAAGTTCCAATTTCACAGCAGAGTCAAAAATTGCATTATTGTATTGCAAAAATTCAGTTCATTGCTACAAGTTTGACCTTACTGGAGTTTATTGACCTAGAACTTTTTTGAACTCTGCACGTTATAACGTAACCAGGTATGTTTTGGAGTACGATAACTCTGTAGAATTTTCTAGAGGATTCGTTCTGTGATGTAACAATTGTGTTTTGCAATAGCATAGTAATCATATGATAGTCTTTGCTTGTTTTATAAGAAATCTATAGAATTATCGTTTGAACCGTCTAGAGCTTAACGTTTTGCATATATAGAACGTTGTTACAATTATTACCTATTCTAGATTCTAGATCGTAGATCCCAGTGAGATTGTGTTACTCTAGGGGAAATGGTATTACTTTAGATTGTAGATTCTAGTTATAGTTTTATTCGAGGGGATTTAGTTATCCCAAGAGTGAGTGATGAACTATTGTCAAAGTTCAAAAGTACTCATTGCGGTACTTACCTCTCTACTAGCGCAGCCTCTCTACTTCTGCAGATATTTATCTCAGCACATATTTGCTGTTATGCAAAAACAAAAATTCTCTAAAATAATTAGTATGGAAAGGTACGGTATTACGTACGGTATTTTATTAAAGTACGGAATTCCAGTACGATATTTTATCTGGAAGTACGGAGTACGGAAAAGCATTCCGTACCGTACGGTGCCTAATCCCTGATGGCAACACATTCCTTTGTCATTTTGTTTTATAATATTGCACCAAGGAGTGACTTTTATTCCTTGTGTGGTTTAGGCTCTGAAAGTGTTCACAGATCGGACTGTCATCTGGCCAGATGCAAAAATTTTGGCCGCATCATGATTACTAGCAACAGGAGCAGGATCCTAATTATGCAAACAAGTAGCTGATAATGCTCAAGCTGTCGAGGGCTTAGACTAGCTCATAGATTTGAACCAGAGCATTGTCAAAATCGACTTAATTATTTTTTGTCGTCAAAAATCGTATTGTCGCCAAAAAAAAAACTGCAGGTACAAACTCCATGCTTCGTGCCATGTCACGTCATACCATTCTTACGATGCTATTTTTGTGGTGACCATTATCCACACCCTCAAGGTCGCTCATCTTGTCCAGTGTTTGCGAAAATATGACTCAATTGTGTTTAAAAGAATTATTTTGGTGACTTTTGCCAATCACAAACATCAAGGACATCATCGTAATTAACGAGAGAAAAAGGGGCTATTGCCTCCTCTTCCAAACCCTTAATATTTGGTTATTTTGAACAAAAAATAATAGGTTTAATTGACAAGTTTCAAACAATTTTAATGGGATGTTTTAACAATAGTTTACACTCAAGTAAGCGTAGCATGTTCAACGACCAAGGCTGTATAAGAGAGGGTTAAAAATTTCCTTCTAGAATGTGAAATATTTGTTTTAGAGTTTATCGCTTTTCTGGTTTTGCTTGTTATTTATGTCGTAGTTGTTGCGCCTACAGTGGCTACGTGCTCAGCCCACCAAGGCTTATTGCACTCTTTTTGATCATCAATGAATACTTCAACCTCCACATTACTCGTAAGCTATAGATCTGTAAATACGCTGCCATTTTTGAAGACACTGGTGTGACTCAACAAGGGAGTTGAACCCAGATCCAACGACTACCAATTGGACCTTCTAATCACTGCACCACCACGCCGGTAGTCTTTTTAGGTGCTTGACGATTTTGTTTAGAGAGCCTCTCTTTTCATAATTTTAACTCTTCTTCTTTCTTGAAACAATTTTATAAATGTGAACATGATGTTAATCCATAGACTTATAGTTAAATTTTGCCTTGTGAAATTCAGGAGCTAACAAGCCAAAGGAGTTTGATCCTCGTTACTTCATTCCACTCATCGACAACTCTCATCTTCCCAAATCTATTCGCATGTTTTTTCGGTTTGGAGTTCCGGAATTAAAAGTTCCTAATCTTGATGCTGAATTGGAAAAACTGGAAATATCTCCACTTGGTGAATACAGAACTGATGAAGAAAAAACGGAACCACAATCATAAAACTCTTGTTTTGGCACAATTGTAGGAAACGAATGTGTCTCAACTCATAAATTTAAAATTTATCGGCGTAGCAAAGTTGAAATTGAAAGCTTTATTTGTGTTTATGTTATTGATATTGCGTAGAGTAGAGTATACCAATAAAAACATTTAAACTAATTCGTCAAATTATAATTTTTGTCTGTTATTTATAGGCCAATCAATCACATTAACTTGTGATATCGCCAACCCTCACCAATCTCCAAATTAAAACTTGAAGGTTGTATTATCGTAGGATCAACAAGCAGTCGCAACACGAAAATATTGAGATGGGTCTAAATCTGTAATATTTTTTTATTTTATGTGGGAAAAATTTACGCAGTGATGTGAAACACATATCGTTTATTTCACACTTTATTGCTCTTTGCTTAGTGTTTAAAAATTTTTTATCTTTTGTACAAAAAAAAACACAATTTTTTTTCTGAATTCCGAATGTGTACATTGCAGCAATTGATTCTGTATCAATTTGACCTATAAATCTGAAGATTTTTATTTGACAACACGTGGTGTTTCTTCTTCTTTAATTGCCTTGCCTGAACCAGGCATTGACGGCCTCATGAGTAAATGTTGCCCATTGATCTCTTTCGTAAGAATTATGGATAATGGCTTGAGTGTTTTTATTGAATTGGGTCAGATATGTTTGTCTTTGTTTGCCAGGAGCACGTTTTCCAATTATTTTACCGGTGAGAGAGAGATGTTCTAGTTTCAGTTTTCGATTGATATGTCCAAGAAATTTGTATTGTCTGATTTTGATGTTTTTCAGTAAAGATTTGTTTTGATTTACTTGATGTAAAACAGCTTCATTGGTTTTTCTAGCCATCCACGAAATTCGTTGCATTCTTCGGAAGCACCACATTTCAAAACTGTTGATTTTACTAGCCATTCTATTTGAAATGTGGTGTTTAGATTGATTAAATTTGGCTAATTTTTTTGCAGACAAACTTGCATATTTTTGAAGTTAGGTATATGCTTTTGTGTTCTGTCTGGTAGCCGTGGGTTGATCTTGCAAGTGAACAGGATTAATTAGGATTCTATCTTGGTGGCATAATGGCAAAAGCCCCAGTTTTATGCGGTATCCTCAAACAGGCATTTTTTTATTTCCTTTTTGAGAAGAACTATTTTACTTCAAATCAATTTGAGTAAGAAGTCAAAAATGCTTATTTAAAGATAAAATCGAATTTTTGTGTGATAACCAAGCTCCCCTGATCTTGTGTTGCTTAAATCATTCTATCAGCCTACATGATCATCAATTTAAATCGCTTTAAACAATTTACTTCCTCGGCAGATTTCAGGTAGAAATCAGTGATGTAGGTCTCAAGACTGTTTTTTCGAGACCTTGGTCTTGGGCTTTATGGTTTTGGTGTTGACCTTGGTCTAGGTCTCAACCCTTAGAGGTGTTGTGGTCTTGAAAACTTTCTTATCTTAAGCCCAAAAGGACTTTAAGACCACTGTTATACGTACTTCGAAATGTCTCAGGACTGTATTTATTTCTATGGTGATTGTGTTGAATCATTTCAGACCAAAAAGTTTCGAAAAACTTTACAACGACCACAATGGAGATTTAATTTTTATTAGCAGTGAATCCTTCTAGTTTTCGTTTTGCATTCGAAAAGGGCGTCTTTTTGAAGATGTGACTGTTCGACCGCGAAATAGAAAGGTAGACAAGAAGTTCTTTTGAGTGGCATCGCTAGAAAGTAGTCAGAAAATGATAAAAGCTTCTTGGCAATTTGTTTTCTTTTGTTTTATTTGCCATATTTATCCTCCATTCACGAGAAAGCGAATTGTATCGCTATACTTTGGACGGGAAGTTCGCATTCGCTTGGGAGTTGCCTTTTTCGAGGTTTATGGGCCATCTGTCTTCCACATAAAGGTGGGGCGTTCCGTTAAGTGCCTTGCCCAAGGATACAACAAGCGAACTTGCCGGCTTGTTCTCCACAACCTCCCCTAAATGCCGAGCGCCAAGCAGGGAAGCTGCGGATGCCATTTTCAAAGTCTTTCGGTATGACTCGACAAGGGGAATGAACTCCAGGTCTACCGACTGCGAAGCGGAGCTCTAACCACTACGCCATCGCGTCGGTGCGGCTGTGCGATTCAATTGGCAAGTGCGACTGTGCGATTCCGAAACAGGCGGGAAGTTGAAAGCTACTTTCTGGTGCTATCGTGAGAAGAACATTGATGTTTGCATGTCAGCTAATCGACTATTGAGACGTTTGACGACGTCTGAGCAAAACAAAGGGCTTTTACGTGGTGTGAAATGGAATCACTTACGAAAATAAAAAAAACAAACTATATTTCACAACGATTGATGTCGTGGTTTGTAATTTAGGAGCTCCATGCTTGAACAAAAAATCAAGAACTTTGGAAGAAAATTAAGAAGTGCCTTACTTTTCATCAATTAAATCAACCGATAACATCGTTTGTAGATCAGCCCATGGACTTCTAAATAGTAACACCTGGACTGGAAACGCCGCTAAAACTGCTAGCGCGAGCGACCAAGATGAGGCCAGTATCACGCGGCGTGACTGCTGCCTTGGCTTGTTGGAAAAAAAAAGTTTCGAATGAGTGTTGTTGATTTGATTAAAAAATTGCGTCACAGTGCACAAACAGAGACCGGTAGACAAAGCGTAGTTCGTAGATGTTATAAATGTATTGATGCTGGGTAATGTTTTCGTGCTGGCACTCAAGTAAAACAGATGATTAGTGATTAAAGAATAGCATGACAGTGCATTGAAACCAATAGATAAAGCAAAGTACTTACATGTTAAAATTGTATTGATGCTGGAAATGTGTTTGTGCTGGCGCTAAAGTGAAGCAGATCACTATAATTTGTATTATATTGTCTACTGACAGGCTATAGCAGCCTCAGTAGCCCTACTTACTGCAGTAGGTTAAGGTACACAACCATACATACTTGCAGGTAAATAAGGTTGGTTTATGCCAGGCGAGTCAAATTAGTGACTGCTGTCATACAGTTACTATTCTACGAAGGCATAGGTCTATTTGGAAAATAGATCAATAGATTGCAGGTTAAAGATTTGAGCGATTATGCTGTAGAGTTCATTTGCTTATAAGCCCCATTAGGTCTAAATACACTGCAAGTTCAAAAATTCTGAAATGTACTCTTAAAAGATTGGGTGCAGATTCAGTCGCACTAAGATGCTGCTAGCAAAGCCAAGCCAACATTTTGCTGATTTGGTTAGTAGGGTAGCTTTTTGCTACTGCATGTAAAAAGCCTAATGGAATTATGGCCAGGCTAAATGTACCTGGGTCAAATTATCCATAGTGTTGTAAAGCAAATTTGATCTCTGTAGTTTACTATGGGTCTAATGTAGAATATGCTAAGCGTTTTTAATTGGAAACACTGCCTACTTTCAGTGCTTAATTTGTTGGGGCAAGGGGTTAGGTTGAATTTAAATTTTAACTCTAAACCCCACCCTAAATCTAACCACAACTCTTTTTCTAAGCAAACTGTTTTGGTGTGAAGTCGTATAAATTCCAATTTTAATGGTGTTTCCAATTAGAAGCGTACAGCTTATTCTAAATTACATCCATTCACTACTTAAAGTTTGATAACTTGAGATCTAGTTCTCTGACTGCTCCCTGTTTTAAATTGCAGTGTAGATGCTTTGCTGACTTGAGTCCGTATATGTGCAATTACCTCGTAGTTAATAGAGCCTTAGATGTAGTTCTCTGTCTGTTTTCTGTTTTAATTTGCAGTGTAGATGTTTTTGCTGACTTGCCTCTGCATGTACATAATACCTCCTTTTTAATATTATTAATTGGTAGTTTAGTTATTATTTCTGGTATTAGTACAAAACCTGTTTGATATGGTCAACAAGTGTTGTGCTATTAACTGCAGATCAGGATATACTGGTGAAAAAAAAGACCCTGATGTTACTTTTCATTCGTTTCCCCTGCATGATAAAGAGCTGCTTCAAGATAGGCTTAAACGTAAAAAGATTTTACGCCAACTGAGTATTCAAGGTTGTGTTGACTTCACTTCAAACCTGAAGTATTTGTAAAAGAATCAAATGATCAACAAATTAGGCGAAGAAAAATCGATCAAGTGCCTTACTAGTGAAGAAATGTCTTAAAGGCAATGTTTTACCTTCAATTTTTAAGGATGTTCCTTCATACTATGCATGTGGAGATGCACCGCCTAGATCTGGTCTGTCTTTGGCATCATCACGACATGAAAATGATGCATCAAGATTGGAAATGCAGTCGGAGCAATTTTTGAAAGATGATACAATTGAAAATTTAGCTGGGCTAATCGCAAAAATAGCTGATAACATGCAGTCGCATGGCTTGGTCTTGCATCAGACAAAGTCAGAAGCCAATTTGATTCTGTTTTCTGAAGAACACCCGCTCTCTGTTCAGTCAACAATATTTATCAGCACAGATCTTGAAATTAGGATTTATCATATTGGACAATTAGTACCAGCATCTACACACAATAAGCTCACGTTATTGAGTTTAATATAAATAAAAAACATTTTATTTTTTGTGCGCAGCTTCCGGGTTAACAAAAAAGACATCTCTTGCCCTTTCTCAGACATGTTATCTATCACTGGATTGTCAAAGTACTTGATGAATGAGTGTGGATTCAGGTATGTATTGCTTGGACATATCCAGTCGGATACCATTGAGATACGATTTGGCCACATCCGTCAGTTAAGCGGGGCCAATTGTTTTATATCGATGAGACAGCTATGTGAAAGTGATCGAAAACTTCGAACTCTTTCCTTGTTGAAATGTTCACAAATTTCCCTCAAAGAAATTAAAGATGCAGCAAAAACAGGAGAAGAAAGGACTGCCATTCAAGAAGTGATTTTCAGAGCAGAATCTCTTTATGCTGACATGTCTTTCAACACCATGCCAACTGAAAATGATGTCTCTGTTGACTTTCTACGTGACAGGTTATTGCTGTAGATCACTAGCAAAAAGCAATAGATGCGATTCTTGTAAAGAAACTACCATTGCTAGTGTTGGGTACTTGGCACCTGAAGCAGAGCCAAACGTTCCAATAAATGCCATAAACTTTTTTAACGATATCAATCGTGGTGGACTCTCCTAGCCAACAAAAGAAATGCTTGATATTGGCATGCTTTGCTGGGGGGCATTTGCCGAACTCTCTGTTGAAAAGCTTTAAAAACGGTTTTTGAGCAGCGCTGACCAGCGAAGTGTATTTAAAGAAACTGTAAATATTCTGTTTTTTGAAAGCGGCGTAGTATCTCCTTGGTCTGTTCCAACAATGTGTAGCGAAGGACATAACTTGTTAGAGGGCATATCTACACGTTTTTTTAACTGCATGCCTAAAAATCTCGTGCGTAGTATGCGCGCAGAGGAGTCAAGCAGAGTTTCCCGAAAAATTAATAAGATAACTGGAAAAAATTAAGGTGCTAGGTCTTGCATTTTAAGCAAGTCAGATGTAGTTGTACAATTTCGATAGTTTTGAAATGTGTTCATTTTTAACACTTAAGCTGGGTTTATGTCATAGTTAATTCAAAGGTGTTTTTGTAGCTTAATTTTGCTTTGTGATTCATAATTTATTTGCGATTTTTTGTGTTACATAAATTTGTTGTTGTCAAAGCATTACAAATTTTTCTGCTTACCTGCTTCCATTTCTTGTTTGCATAAAGAAAATAGATAAGTCTATGTTGTTGTTGTTGTTGTTGGTTACCCGACCCCTTCCGAGGGATGGGGGCATGGCGGAAGACCATGGAGCCCCAGAAGCCGGGCAACTCCCCAGGGTCTGGATCAGAGGTCGTACAGAGACAGAGAGTCGCCAAAGAGTGAGCGGCGCAAAGAGTCCGTAGCTGGACAGTGCAGAAAGAGATGAGAGATGTCCTGGGACGAGTGTCTGCAGGCGATGCAGGAAGGATTCTCGATTCTGCCAATCCTGAAGAGATAGGAACCTAATAGAAGGCTTATCCGTTGCAGCGAAGACGAGAGAGAACACAGCGAGTATGACGAGGGAGCACAAGTTCCTCAGTGGAAATCGAGGGAACCTGTGTGTCACAATATTTTGAAGAGACAGTACGCCTCCAGTCCGAGATAAAACGAGAGTGGATACGATAGGTAAGGGGAGAGAGACTACAAAAGATCGCGGAAGGCGCAAGCAGCGCTCCCCGTCTGGCCAGCTCATCAGCTGTGTCGTTCCCTGGGAGAAACGAGTGTCCGGGGACCCATTGTAGCCTGATAGAACAGAAGGAGAAAAAAGACAGTTCCTGCCAGATCTGCCACAGAGTTTGAGATAACAGGAAAGGTGGAGGAGAGGACAGGGTGGCGAGAGTCAGACAGGAGAAGAAGAGAAGAAAAATGGCAGACTTTATGGTGTTGCCGAGACCAGCTGAGCGTGCAGAATGACGCAGGCTTCATCGGAAAAACTGGAGCAAACCGGGCCTGCCGAAAAGGAAAGAGTGGCCTCAGTGCCACAGAGAGAGCAGTTGGCAAGAACGCCGGAGACGCCCTTGCCAAAAGGAAAAGGAACAGAGCCGTCTGTCCAGATTACCAGGACATGAGAGGGGAGAGAGTCAAGGTGGGCGAGAGCCGCACCTTGGTAAGAGAGAGGGGGATCAGAGCGAGAGCATGGAGAGGAAAGGGAGGGCAAGCAAGAAGAGCCTCCCTAGAACAAGTAGAAGGAAGCATGAGCGGATGAGTGGACGCAAAAGCTCTCCAGGACGATCTGCAGAGTCTTGGTTTCACTCCTAGTCTGGCCAAACCTGAGATGGAAAAGAAGGTTGGGAGACGAAGAGCCCGCTCATAAGATAAAAGAGTGAAGTGAGTCAGGGTGACTCGTAGGGGAGGTAAAGAAGCCTCGGTGAGTAGTAGAGGGATAGGGGAGGACGAGAGGCAGCCGGTGATGGCGCGACTGGCCGCTCGGTGGAGGCGTTACAATTTGGTGATATTGGTAGCGCTTAGGAAAGGAAACCATCCGGGTGAAACGTATGTGAGAAGGGACCGAAGAAAAGATTTATACAGAAGAGAGAGGGACTCCTTAGAGGGGCCCCATGAGGAAGCAGAGATACAGCGTAAGGCCTTGAGACGTGGGAAAAACTTGGCCTTCAGCGAAGATACATGCTTAGAAAAGGAAAGAGTGCGGTCGAAGGTGACCCCAAGAAAAGTTGGAGTGGGATTAAAACGGAGGCGGGAGCTGAGTAGGAGGAGGTTGGGCTGGAGGTTAGCCTGGTGGGGATCCACTGAGAAGAAGGAGGCCTCACATTTGCTTGGATTGAGAGGAAGACACCAGTATTCAGACCAGCGCTCCAATCGAAACAGAGCTCCTTGTGTGGCCTCCACCGCAGTGGGGACCGAGGGGGAGGAGGACCAAATGGCCAGATTGTCAGCGTAAAGAGAGCAGCTGACGGAAGAAGGCAGAGAAGCCGGAAGATCATTAATGAAGAGAGAGAAAAGTACAGGGCCAAGAACAGATCCTTGCGGAACACCTCGACGGACTCGAAAGGAACGGCTTTTGTGATTTTGAAAAACCACACAAGCGCGCCTGTCAGAAAGGAAAGATTGAGTCCAACGAGCAAAGCAAGGAGGGAGACCAGCCGAAATTAGTTTGTGGAAAAGGGCGGGATGCCAGACAGAGTCAAAAGCTTTTGAGAAATCGATAGTAGACAGGATCGTCCGATAGCCCGGCCTGGGTTTGTTAAACCCATCCGAAATGGACTGAGAAAGATACAGAATTTGATCGAGTGTAGACCGTTTAGGGCGGAAGCCGGCCTGACGGGGAGAGAGAATGGAATTAGACTCCAGAAAGAAGAGAAGACGGGATAGAATGATGCGTTCAAACAGCTTTGATACGCAGGAGGTGAGAGAGATAGGCCGGAAGGAAGCAGGAGAGTCGAGAGGTTTTCCCATCTTATGTATGGGAATAATAGAAGATGTCTTCCAGATGGAAGGAAAAGAATGTGAAGACCAAGAAAGATTGAAGATGTGAAGAAGTAAATCCATGCCAGAGCGAGGAAGATGCTTTAGCATGGGATAGGCAACTTTGTCTGGACCAGTGGCAGTGGATGACGAAAGGTTCGAGGCAGCCGCAAGAAATTCCGCGGGAGAGAAGGGAGAGCAAAAGGACGAATGAGACTCCACAGAGCACGTGACTCGGCGGAGCTCAGTGAGGTAGCCTTTGGCTCTGCTACGCAGGGCCTTTGGCTGAGAGACGGAAAAGTGAGACCTTAGGTAAGCGGCATAGACCGAAGCCGATTCCCTGGGAGAGGAACAGTTAGAAAAGTTAGGAGAGGAGGAAGACGAGGAAGGAGATCCAGCGATAGAGCGAAGAAGAGAGTGCACAGATTTAGGGTTAGACCTAGGTGAAAGAGAAGTGCAGGTCGTCTGCCATGCCTCAGCCTTGGCCTTGGCAATGACTGACGAGGCACGTCGAGAGGCGGAGATGTAAGCCTGGCGATCTTCATCACTTCTGTGAGCGGCAGCAAAAGCCTTGCGTCTTTCACTAACCGCTTCTTCCACCTCAGCAGACCACCAGGCTTTAGGAAGGCGATTGATGCGGCCGAAAGGAATGAAAGATTTGGCCGCATTCAGTGCCAGAGAGGTAAAGAGAGCAGCTGCAGAGGAAGGAGAAAGAGACGAGTATTCCTCTGCAGAAGGACAGTGAGAGTCAAAGTAGGAGGCAAAGCCATCCCAGCGAGCTTTCTGAAAATTGAAGGAAGGGGGACGCTCGTTGGGGCGAAAGACCAAAGAGAGAGGGACGGAAAGAAGAATTGATAGGTGGTCAGAACCCAGGTCCTGAAGCACCTCCCAGGAGCAAGAAAAAGCAAGAGTAGAAGGAGCAAAGGAGATGTCAGGAGAGGAGCGACTGCCAGAGGAGCGATGGAGAAGGGTGGTGTGTCAGGGTCATTGAGGGGAAGGAGGTCAGAGGAGATGACCCAGTCAAATACTTCCTCCCCGCGGGGGTCGGAAGTAACTCTTGAGTCCCAAAGAGGGTGATGGCAATTGAAGTCCCCCAGAATGAAGAAATTTCTGGAGGAGGGAAGAATGGAGTGAGAGAAGGAGTCGGTTCTGCCATCCGTTGGGGAGGAGCAAATAGGGGGGGCATACACATTAAGAAATGACACCGAAAAGGATTTGTTTAGAGAGATGTTGACCCCTACATAATCAGAGTAGGGATCGAGCGAAGAGAGAGAGGAGGTAGAAAGTTCAGAAAACAATAGGCCCTGTCTGACGAAAATGACAACTCCGCCGCTGGCGTGCGTGGCATCAGAGGAGAGGATGCCAGACCGGGAGTGGGTGCGATCAGAACACAGAGCAGAGAATCCAGGAATCCGGAAAGAGGAAGAGGAGTTAAGATTGGATTCCTGAATGCAGATAAGGTCGACAGGATGGGACGAGAGAAAGTGAAGTAGTTCAGTGCTTCTGACTCGAAGACCTCCAGCATTCTATTGAAGAACCCTGAGAGAGTCAGGCGGGGAGAGGAGGCAGGAGGTGCAGAAATACAGCCAGGAGCTAGGGACGGTGGTGGGAGGGCAGAGGAAGGAGGTATAAGATGGGCAGATGAGGGATAAGAAGTTTGGAGACGAGGGTGGGGTGAGAGTGCAGCATTAGCAGAGGGGGGGCCAGATTCCACAGTGGAGGTATACGTGTCGGAGGAGTCCGAGGAGGGGGGAGGCACAGTGTTACGGCAGGGAGGGCAGCTCCAGGAGTGAGAGCTGCCTAGAGCTCTGAAGTTAGATAAAGAAAGTTGTGAGCACCTTAGATGGACCCATTTGTAGCATGTGCATCATTGCACTGACTTGCCCCGCCATGTCACCTTTCCAGCGCACACAGAGCAAGGAAAGATGGGTCCAGGGTTAGGATGAACGTTACCGCTCATCAGGAGAAGAAGAAGAATGAGGAGACGAAGAAGGGCAAGAGTAGGGCAGGAGAGAAGAAAAAGTGAAAACAGGCGACCGAATTTGTAGATGCTGTGTGCTGCCCTTCTGCGGTCGTTCAGGGGGCAGCATAGCGAAAAAATGAATGGGGAGTACCCGGGGTAACTGGGACCCTCGGGGAGGCCAACAGCCATTTCGACCCAACCCAAATGGGGCCGAGGACCGCACCACCACATTGAGGAGGCTGTTGATTGGTGCAGAGATAAGTCTATTGCTAGCCTATATGAATAGACCAGTCTAGGATTTGAACATGGTTCCTACACAAAAATTAAATTTCAAGTAATAAAACTGCCCAATGTTCCAAAAAACAACAAGCTTTTTAAAATTTACACTTTATGTAAATGAGCGAGTTAATTTTACGTCGGCCTCATGTTGGTCACGTCAAATTTGTTGTTTCCAGTCCAGATTCTACTATTTAGAAGTCCATGATCAGCCAATAAGCCTATTTATAAGCTGACGTTCGCTGTGACCAGCCGACATTGTGTATTTGTCGAACGCAGGGGAAAGTGCTTGGTTTCAAATTTGTACAGATTGTTTCAATTGAGATAGATAGCTGTTTCCAAGAAAACAGTTCATGTTCAAATATTAAGTTTGCCTTTGCAATTGCAAAGCATAACTGTATGATTAAAGTATGGATTCTGTTTGTCAGATGACCAAATTCTGTATCCAGCTTCTTTACCTGATTTGTTTGTTGCAAAAGATTTTCTAATGTTGCCGCGGCTTCAGTTAAAAATTACCAAGACGCTGGCAAGCTAATGAACCTGCATAGGTTCTAAAACATAAAAAGCTGAGTGCGCAAGCACAGAGACTCTTTCGTTGAACCTATAAAAACTAATAAAGGTTTGTTGTTGACTTCATATCGACTTTTGCATCTTGTTCTTAAAACAAAGCAGTCATTTATTTCCGGTGTTGCAAATTACTGCAGAGCAGCTTTTTGACTACGAATCTAAATTTGAATTCCAGAACATACACCTGACCGACACCACTGTCAGCAGAAGAGGACTTCATGTGGCCGAAAATTCATTGGAACAACTTTTAAACAATATTGGAAACGTAATGGTGCAGAGCACAGTTGCTCGTTAACGTTAGAATTCCCGATATTATATCGACTGGTTTACTGTCGTCGAAGAATATTTGCGTTGCTTAGGTTTAGATTCGAACACAATTGCCGAACAAGTGTTCGCAAAGTTCAACGAATTTATGACAAAAAAACAAATATAAAGTAAATCACAACGATTTCAAGAGAATGTTCTCACTACTGAAATCGATTTATTTTTAATGTAGAGTGAGCATTACTTTTGACTGATTCTAGCTGCAGCTTTCCTTTAAAGTTTTAAGAAAAATCGTTACGATTGGAAAAGTGTTTTTCCTAACTACTGATGGAGCAGCTGCAATGATTGGACGCTTTTTGAAAGTTGGAGTAGGCGTCTACACTGCAACCGACGCGATGGCGTAGTGGTTAGAGCTCCGCTTCGCAGTCGGTAGACCTGGAGTTCATTCCCCTTGTCGAGTCATACCGAAAGACTTTGAAAATGGCATCCGCAGCTTCCCTACATGGCGCTCGGCATTTAGGGGAGGTTGTGGAGAACAAGCCGGCAAGTTCGCTTGTTGTATCCTTGGGCAAGGCACTTAACGGAACGCCCCACCTTTATGTGGAAGACAGATGGCCCATAAACCTCGAAAAAGGCAACTCCCAAGCGAGTACGGACTTCCCGTCCAAAGTATAGCGATACAATTCGCTTTCTCGTGAATGGAGGATAAATATGGCAAATAAAACAAAAACAAAAAAACAACTACAAATCGTATATTGACACATTTTGCTATCAATTGAGAGCTCTAGCTGTGAAACCACTTAGTTCTAATAAAAAAATAAAAATAAAACTAGAAAGAATTTTGGATATAATTGATTGTTCAAATTGTGAATTTTTTAAAATTTGGTAGCAAAAGAAAATCTACCAGAATAAATAAAAAGTGTGGGAAGAAATGTATGCTGACAACTCTTCTGCTAGAGACGGAAGTGCATTGATTATGTAGTGGAAAAGTTTTGGCTTGCGTGTACAATTGAAGACGGAAAATTGTAATGTTCCTAGAACATCAAAATCATAAATTTGCAGCGCATTTTCATGACAACAGATGGGTTTCCAAATTGATGCATCTGGCTTCATTATTCAATTTGTTGTGCACGCTCAGTGGCGCAAGGAGGGGGCTTCTATGCGCCCTCCTCAGGAAAACTTTGAATGTCATTTTCAGCCAGTGTGGTTGTAACGGTACGGTAACAAACGAAGGCCCTAATATAGCATAGAGAATAATAATCTCCAACAAAATGTTTTCACCGCGACTGTCCCATGAAATTTTCAAACAATCATTTTCGCACCCCCCTCAACAAATTTCTGCGTACTTTCCGGTACAAGCTCAATATCTTCTTTCAGAAAAAGGGATCAGATGTATTTTCTCAAATAGGCAAAACTTATGTTTTTAAAGAAAAAATTGATTGCTAGGTTAGTAAAGTTTTTTAGAATAACTATTCGTCTTTCTGGTTTTTGAATGATTTTTGGATAAGAATTGGGAAAATGGGGATATACCTGAAATAAAAGAAGTAGTACTGGAACATTTCAAGTTATTGAAAGACCGTTTTTACGGGTATATAATTTTCAAAAGAAGAATCTGAGAAACCGGTATTGCTGCAGTGGACATTTAACCTTTTTATTTTAAATTCGCAACAACATAAAGAACTTCAGGGGTATCTGTAATGATATCACTTTGAAAGTAATTTTTGAAAAAATATTCTGGATATTTGGATAGTTGTAGAAAAATAGAGGCGATTATCCAATGGCTACATTTACAGTATTAATTGTTTGAATATCCCAATAAGTAGCCTACTTGCGTGAAGCTGGCTTCGTGGCTTCTATAAAAAACAAATAAAATAGTGCTTGAAAGGTGTTGATATATGCGAGAGGATTGCATTGAGTACCGCGAAACGATGCTTTGAAATAATCGTTTCTAAAGATCAGCAACAACCACTGAGTCATCAAAGATCAAATGTCTTAGTGTAAGGCTATACTTTTATTGTAGACTAATAACTAATTGTATTCAGAGCTTTTAATAACAGCATTTTCGTTTTTCTTAGCACTCAATCTTCTTCTTCTAGCTTTTGGTATTTGGAAGTTCCATGTAAAAGGTTGAAAAGAGTAAGAATCTGCATTCATCGATTAATGTTGCCTTTATATTATTTGTTAAGATAACTCTCTACTGCCTCTTAGCTAGAACGTCATAGCAACAGCTTTGCAGCAAAAAGCGCTAACAGCAAATTTGCATGGTGGAATTGTAATGTATGTTTTAGCTTGGTTTATTATTTTAAAAGTTATTTTCGTTGCTTTTAAAGAAGTTTGTGTTAGAAATACATCACATAGTAGTCTATTTGTTACAGGTAGAATGAAAATAAGTTTATGAGTTTATTTGCAGATTTTAGTCCGTATTAGTTTGGACCTAGTTTTTGTATTTCGTGGCTACTCAACGTTTAACTGTTAAGTTGTTCTAGTTTTGTTGTATGTACTTAATTTAAATACTTTCTGCTGTCAGAAAATCAAAAACAAGAACTCACCCACTTAGTGTAGAAGTTGGAATGTCTATCTATTTGTAACAGTGTCACTGTTACTCCCATGTCAATCAATTTTCAACACCAACACACGTATTTAAGCATAGAGCAGAAATTAAAAGGTTAATTTTGTATTCTTCGCTTGAGAGAAATTTTTTCAGTTTAAAGTGAAATTTCCAAGCTGTCACACAGGTGAGCATGAGATTTTAGCTCATTTTTTAATTTAGCATTAAATAGAGAAAGACTTGTTTCAATGTTACAGATAGATCTTGCCTGCTGGCCAGCATTCTGTAGGCTACATTTATGCCTTACCTAATTTACTAATTAGATGTTAACCGGTATGATATTGCGCAGATCCTAACTTCGTTTTGTACACCTGTCAGTAAAGTTGTTTGATCTTGTCAGAGTGCTAATATGCTTAGCGTATCAAAAATTTTATTATGGGCATATTTTTGCTTATAGAGATATCAGTGCTGGTATAAGTATATCAAATACAGTTAATCATATTTTTAATTTGTTCAAAAATGACTTTTTACATTACAAAGTATAAGTTACAAAGCGATAGCGTATAGCATGGGGTTGCCATAAGTCTTCATGTTAAATGATTTTTGTTTCATCTTATGCAATATTGTGAAATATTAATTTTAATTGCTTCCCTTTAATTACTTCACTTTTAATGTTTATTTTGGTGCATTGAGAAATGTGTGTTCCAGTTTGTTTTAAAGGTGCTATGAATGCTGCTTTAATTCTTACGTTTCTTAGTATTTGCTAGTCATTGGTCCTGAACTGGCACAATAGATAGACTGCTTGATCCCACCACATGTCTGCCACGTAATAATGGAAGAAACTCATTTAGTGCCTTTTTCATAACCACAACAAGTGTTCTTGCTATCTTTCAATCTACACTATCTTTTTCATGCTAAGTGTGAAGTAGGAAGGCTGCTAATGCTATTTATTTTGGGGTCAACTGGTTGAGATTTTGACCATTAACTGGCTGTATTTGCGGTGGACATTCCAACCTTATACCATAAAAGAAGTCATTAAGCATCGCTTACCATAGTTGCTTCTTAACAAAAGCATAGCAATCACAGTAAAAATTGTGCAAGCTGGTCTTTGTCATAGTAATGCAAGAGGCTAGCAATGCACTTGGGGAAACTTCAGACATTGACACTGTTTCGACCTATCAGGTCTCTTCAGTGCAGTTGGTGACCAATAAGAAGCTAGAGGCTTTTAATAAAGCCTCTAGCTTCTTATTGGTCTTTGTTAAGTATACAACAATAATAAATGTTGTGATGACTAAATATGTTTTGCCTGCCTGCTTTAAAATGACATTTATGCTTTAATTCTATTTTTTCTATATCTGTGAGTGTCTTGCACATAAGTACTGGCACCGAAGTGTTTTTTTACAGATGATTTTTATGTTTTCATTTGTTCTGTTTTGAGCAGCTGAATTATATACACAATTTAATTTCTATTAATGCTTAGCCTATGCTATTGCGAGGATAAACATTTCATTTTTAATGTTGTAGGCGTTAACTACTGACTAAACATGTAACAAACAAATTTTTGTATGCAAAAATTCATTTAAAATTATTGTCAAATCTGCGTCTACCTAACTATTTGATTTTTACAATCAGTTTTTTGGTCATTTTAAGTCTGGACTTTTGAGTGGCGCTTTTTAGGTGAATGGATTAGAATAACACTTTCGTAAAATTAAGTTCTTCTGTCAGCATTCTTTTGCTTTGAGACTGTTTCAATAAAAGTATCATTACACGATATTGACACATTGGCTCAGTCATAGTGACCGCCTTTTGTTTTGACAGAGGTTTACCACAAGAGTTTCAATGGCGTTTTTACCGATAACAATAGACTCTTTGCTTTTTGACTTGGTGTTGCTTTGTTTTTCTTGGATACCTTTTTAAAGATTTGTCAACACAAGCTGGTATATTGAGTAGTATCTTCAATGCTTTGTCGCAAGACGCATAAATCTTTCCACATGCCCGTCGTTTTCTTGATCTGTAAGCTGTAAACAGTCCTTTTAACCGCTTCTTCTTGAAGTAACTTATTAGAAAAAGCGTTAGGTAGTTTTCAGCCACATTATAGTGTAATATGGACTAATCAATGTGCTTTTTGATAATTAAAACGAGTCGTTGATGTAAGTTTACCATGATCACAGTTCGTATTTGCAAAGAGCAAAAAAGAAGAGATAAAGGTTAGAACAAAGATACTAGTAGCTATTTATGCTAGCTCAGGTAGACATAGCCTTGATATTGTATATAAAATGCTCTCTGTCCCTTATCAATGGGAAAAAATAGTAGATATAATTTCTTGGTAACGCTGGTACAGTCACAAATATAAGTAATGTTTGCATCACAATTTTACAGATTACTTTGCTCCAGGTGTTTTTTAAATTCATTGTATTTTACAGCTTGACATGAGATAGCGGTTGCTGTTTGTAAACAAATGGTCTATCACTGGCTGAAGTTTTATAATTTGGAAAGAACGAAGTGTAAACGCCGCGCGTGATTGCGCTGATTCTTTGTCCGCTACCAAAGGAGATGACCACTTTCGATCATTCGATTCAATCTCAAGCTCATTACAATTTTATCAAAATGAACCAACCGGAAGCAGCCAAAAACATTCACGTCTACTTAAACGGAGACAAGTATTTTCCCGGCCGGAAAGTTGTAGTCAATCGTCGCTATGTTTCAGATTTCAATGGATTTTTAAATCAAGTAATTACCTTGGAACTCTTGTAATTAGTGTAGCTTAAAAAATGATCATTATAAAAACGCACAACGTATTTGTTGAAACTAAAATTTGAGCTCGTTGCCGGGCCTCCACTGCACCTCAGGCAAAGACTGATCAACACCGACGCACAAATTGTTGTTTTTCTTCTTACTTTCTCCAGAACTAACGGTTCATTTGGTTTAGGTTACAGTGGGCATAAAAGCTCCTTTTGGAGCTGTAAGAAACATCTACACTCCTCAAGGAGGGCACCGAGTCAACGAACTTAACCAACTGCGAAGCGGAATGCACGTTGTTGCCGGAGGAGTGGAAAGATTTCGAAAACTTGAGTGTGTAGATTTTGTAATTGCAATAGATAATAGCATTAATTTACAAGGGATATTTTGTTTCCCTTTGTATCACGCAACTTTGCATAGTTGTTTAAAATTACTTTACAACGGCTGCCTATCTTCCGCAATGCAAACGTGATTCAAGAAACCTTTTCCACATAAAAATCGTATAACGAATACATTAAAATATTTTCTATGCTTGACCACTTCAAACTCTCATGTGGTAGATTTTAGCACTTAAGTTTTAATGTACACAGCGCTACTACTATTCGATGGCAAATAGACCGTTTGCTTATCAATTGAAAACCATTGAATTTCGCGATGTTGTAATTTTTTGAATTGGAATTTTGCGTTTGGTCTAACCAGGTTGAAAGTTTTAAAATAATTATGTTTTGCTTTTGCTGTTGCGCGTTGAGCTATCATCTAGAGCAGGGGTCATCAACCTTTTTTGGACCACGGGCTACTTTTTGGATATTGATTAAAGTGATTAAAGCACTTATCCTAAAGTTTGCAACATCCCGGACTTGATGATGGATCTATTATGTATTGGCAGGTGTGCCATTATATATCTGTAGCAATTACTTCGGTGGCCGGTGTCTGGCAACCGTAGGCTACCTATTTTTTTCTTTGGAGCCACCATCGACTTTTGAAAAAATTTTGAGAACATTTTAAAACAGGCTGGCGGGCACCTTATATTGCCTTCACGGGCGACATGGTGCCCGCGAGCACACGGTTGGTGACCCCCGATCTAGAGACTATGGTTTAACGCAAAGATGCTCTAAGCTTTTGCGGTTCGGGCGACATTTTACTGAAGTGAAGTCTTGACAGGCCGCAAAAAAAGCTATTTTGGGGAATTCGACTGGCCTAAATTAAAGTTTATACCATATTTGAAAAGGGAAAATCAGTGTTTCGAACTCGAATTTTGTTGCAAACAATTGTCACGAGACTTGTCGCGGGCCGCACTTCGTGCACCGCTGATTTTACCTCACCACGTTCTCACCGCTAAGATATTCGGTAATGTTTGTGAAAGCATGTTTTATTGTTGTGTGTTGGTGGTTGGTAGAGTTTAAGTCTTTCAATCATAGAAACCAACGTCCGTAAAATGTTCAAAGCTCCAAAGTACCAGAACATGCAGCAATTTGATTACGAAAACTGCTGCAACAACCTTCCACTTTACCATGCTGTGAACTAAACCGACTGTTGCGTTTGTGTGACTGATTACTCTACAGGGCCAGCTTATGGCACCTGAGCGATTGTTACGATTATATTTATTTGCTTATCTTATTCAATGCAAGTTTTCAGTGCTGGGCTTGGCATTTCTTCCTCTTTTTAACTTTGCTTTAAGCAAACAGCAAAGTTTGCAAAACCTTTTTTATGGCTACCTGCCGCGATTGTAGTTTGAATGCAAGTTTACACAGTAACTACTTCAGATAAACCGCCCGTTTTGTAATAAATTTTTTGAATCTGCCTACTTCCACGCCTTCTATTCATTAGCCAACGACTGATTTGCTAGCTAATTCAATAAGTTTTGATTGTGCTGTATTTTAAATCATTTTTTATTAAGCTGTACAGTTGTCTGCTGTGTTTAAAATATTATCATTAGCATGTCGATAAAATAACTCGATTAATTAAGCTGCTCTTGGAATATAACACATAAGAGCGGTTGGAGGTCACCTGTTACAACGTATTTTATTTCAACCAGTTCAATTCGTTCTTTCGACAATTTATTCTTCAAATTTAACGTTTCGCTCCCCTTAGTTACCGGGGAGCTTCTTCAGAAAACGGTAGATGTTAGTAGTGTAACATATCAACTGGATGTTGTACAGTTGATATGTAATAAATTGTCGAAAGAACGAATTGATCTGGTTGAAATATCGTTACACTCGACATACGAAAAATGGCTGCTATATTTAACAATGTATTTTTCCGCTACATGTCGCTATGACGTTACATAATTTTTAATTTGAAAATTTGCGTGGAGTCGTTAGTACAAAAGGTTTGAACACTGAAAACGATAGCTTACTTTTACCTAATTTAACTTCTTTTTGTCAAGTTGGTAAAATAGGGTGGATTGCGGGTGCAGCCACCACAAAGATGCAGTATCCCCCCCAAAAGTGAGGCCATTAGTACATGGAAAAAAATTTTGACGTTCCTTTGTACTACAAGCAGCTTAAAACAAATTTTATCATACTTTTATTGAAGTATTAATGACCATATTTTGGGGGGTCATAATCGAAATAGTCCATTACCACTGATTACACCGGAATTTTGGTTAGATTTTGCGAATCAGCAATAAGTGGTTCGATTGTAACAGCGAAAGTGTAGTTTCATTCATGTACAAATGAATCCACTTTTTAGGGATCATACTGAATTCTCTTGGTATCTAACCCCTTAATCCGCCCATTATTTTCAACAAAATTTGTAAATTTGGTGTAAGCAATCCGTATTGAAGAGTAATAACAGAGATTTATTCATGTATGAATGACCCCAGTTTTTCGGGGTAACACAAAAAGCAGGTATGACCCCCCCGTCTACCATAATTCATTGCTGGATTTAGTAAATTTGTTTCAAGCTGCTTGTAGTACAAAGGAACGTCAAAATTTTGTTTCATGTACTAATTACCCCACTTTCTGAGGGTCATACTGCATCTTTGTGGTGGCTGCACCTGCAATCCACCCTATTTCACTAACTTGACAAAAAGAAGTTAAATTAGGCTAAGGTAAGCTATCGTTTTCAGTATTCAAAACCTTTTGTACCAACAACCCCACGCAAATGTCACTGGTTCTCGTACTGGGCGCGATACAAGCAGATATATCTGTCGTTGTTCTTCTGAATCAGGGCAGCAGGCGGGCCCATTTCAGGTTTCTTGAAAATTTCGCTGGCCAATCAGAGTTCGTAAACCATAATGATTCTGTGCACAAATGAGCTTCGAAGCAGTTGCTGGTGGCAGTGTTAGTTCAGAAAAACGGTGAAGACCTTTTTTTTTGAGATCAATATTTTCAAAGCAGCATTTTCTCCAATTTTCTGAATTTTAGGTGGGCTAACTTTTTTTTTTTAGTGATCGGTTATTTTGAGAAGTAATTGATAGGTTTGCCATTCAAGGCCACCATATTTCACGTCGCGGGCGGCAGGTTACACACCCTTGATTCTACAAGACTATTGTAAGTTGAAATACATTTGCTATATCAGGCATTAACGAATTTTGAAGTTATCTTCATTAGCACATGCCAATAAAGCTGTCTTTTATTTTAGTTACAAAGAAATTGGATTAAGAAGACGACAAAAACCAAAACGAAATTATTTAGATGTAAGTTTTGCTAGGACACAGATACGAGACGATTGAGTTTTATGTAACTTTTTTGAGAAATTTGTTTTTGTTTGGTATTACCCGATATGTCTTTCAGAATATCAAGTGTTAAAGTAAAAACCTTGTTGTTTTGTCCAAAGCGATATTTTTCAGCTGACTTCTCCGAAAAGCAACTAAAATAGAATTGATATTTAGAAAACGAAGAGCACGTTTTGTTTCCCAGTTCTTTTGTACGTAGCAGTTGTGCCACTGTGAAGCGCTTGTCTGCCAGTTACAGAGCAGCATTACAAAAGCAATTGTATCGATTAGTGCAAAAACGCTGGTTGCTCTGCTTTCACTTTGAGGTATTCAATCGCAAACTTTGTACGAAGTGCGCACCTAACTTATTTTGTCTCTGCTGACATGTATGTATGAATCTCCGGAGAATAAATTTTAATCTTTGATAACTTCGCTCGTTGAAGGGTAAAATTATAGTGATGATTCGACAAACAATATAATTTCGAACTGTAAAAGCGAGAGTTGCAACGCATTATGTTAAACTAAATTTCGGTGCTAGCGTTAGTGTACTTAGTTTAAATTCAATGAAGCAAGCAGCTTGATTGGTTTTGTAAAATTGTCTGTTTTGTCTACAGAAAACTCATTACATTAGCGTTGTGTCTGCTCTCTTGGGCTGGTTGCGTAATCACATTGATTGCGAGAAAGAGTGAGGTAGGGCAATTGCGGTTGTGCAAGGTCAATCGTTCAGCGCCGTTTTGGGAAGCGCAAGTAGCATTTGCGCATTTGATACCGGTTTCAAGTGGCATTGTTGATCGAAGGTTTGGGAGTGTGTACAACGTTGAAAATCTTTGCATATGCAAGCAATATATCGAAGCAAAATGCTTTGAAAGTTCAGCGTGAATTTGGATGAGCAATAGTGTGCTGCACTTTCTTCAAAATAATGTAACTCGAAAAAGTAAAAGAATTCCTGTTTTGTGTTTGAAGAAAAACATGGCGGAGGAACACAAATTGGTTTGTTGCAATGCTTTATTTGTAGTCAGGGTTTGCCCTTCGGCAAATTACATTTTTCTTTTTCGGTGGTGAAGTAATTCAAGACAAGGGCAAAGACAGAACTAGAAATTTGAAGCTAGTCGTTAATCAGCAAATAAAATGCAGTAGAGCAGAGCTAGGAATCACGTCAACGTTAGAAGCACTTACATGTAAATGTTAATGGTGATGCTAAGCGATCCATTACATTGGCATCACCATTAATTACATTAAGGTGGTGTAGGTTATTTTGCTTAATGATAACCAGTAGTGATATCGCAACATTGTGTCAAATGATCTGCTTTTAGCTGAATTGGATTAGTGCATCTAGTTTTTATAGCATCCTTTTTTGTTTTTGTTTTTATTTCAATTACAGGTAAGCACTACAGTGATTCAGCCAGAAATAAGCATTAATATATAGCTACTAATTGTAACATGTTATCATTGTTGGCCTATGTATGCAAATATTTAACAATAATTTTAACGGTAGAGAATTTACAGCTTTGAAAAAAACCTGTGTGCCAAAAGCTTTTTCGACAAATTTATTGAAAGAGGTATTGTTTTTTGTTTGACAAGTTACCACCGCAGATAAAAGCGACACGAAAGTTTTTGAAAAAGCAGTTTTTTCAAAAACGGTATTGAGACATGTTATTCTATTGGATTAAATCCTCTAAAAGGACTACAAGCCCTGGCAGTAATGCTTAGATTTACCTACTATTCTGGCCTTGTTCTGTCTGCTTTAAGCGCAGTTTTGCGATTTTTAGTGCCATAGTTTTTTTTGTCGTTTATGCCAGTGGTTCTCAAATGGGGGTACGCGTACCCCAAGGGGTACGCGAGGGTTGCGCAAGGGGTACGTGAGTACAAATGATAGAAAGCATTAATCTCGGATACCAACTTAATACCAATCTCAGATGCCAACTTATACCAAAATTAACCAATAAATGATGTTTTTTGAATAAAGAATTCGTTTGAAAACTAATTGGTGTCTGGTGTTTTGAAAGTGATGAATTAAATGACAATGTAAGGGGGTACGTAAAACAAAAAATATATTTCCAAGGGGTACGCAATGACACAATGGTTGAGAACCACTGGTTTATGCAACGAAAAGTTACTAATTGCAAAGGCCTAATTCTTAGTGGTACATGCAATCAATACTAATACGCCAGTTGTAAATGCAATTTTTTGATGTGAAAAAGCGACGGTTTTCATTTAATTCGTTGCGTTTGGTTTTTTCGTAATTTTTTGGTTTAGCGAGATAAGGTTAAATCGAAAGACGATGGAGCAAAAATGCATTATTTATGACGTTGATTTGCTTTGCGTTTGACTTGACTCTGGAGTGACTGGGTAGTTCAATGCATTTGCTTTTTTGAACTATCTAGTAATTGCGTAATTTGATTTGCAAGAACTGCACCTAACTCAACTCCTTAGTTGCCGTATAATTGGCTGCAGATTAATATGCTTTTCAAGCCGTCTTTTTGAATTGTGGCGCTCAAGCTAAATAAGCGTTTTCTAGTTTTTATGTATTGCAATCTGTTTTGCTGGATCGTAATACGTCAAGTTTTTGGCCACGTGTAATATAGCATGGAGCAGGCGATGGCGGAAGCCGTACTCTTTTAAGTGACGTTCATAACGTATTACCTGGTATCATTTCATGGTGTGCTGATATAGAAAAAATGCGATTGATTTAAAACACCTGCACCAAGAAGCATTACAATTAATTAATTTATCAATGGCAGTCGTGTATTTTTGCACTTATTGAAATACTTATATATTTGGCTACCTGCATTGCTATTGCTATAACGTATTAATCAATGTTGTAACATAAGACCCAAAATCCAGCGTACTCAGTATATCATTAAAATCGAAATTGCTTTTCTCGGAAAGATTCAACATTTTCATTCCACAAAATACGAATAAAATTACCGTTGCTCAGCTCAACTTTTGCCATAAGTTGTCTTGATGAATGACCTGTAAGTTTTAATCCTGCGTAGGAAACTTTTTTCAAACTATTTTCGACAATACATTCGTTTTAATCAACACTTTATTATGTGTAAATAAAATGCTACAGCTTCACTGGGCTACTTAGATCCAGTGAAATATTGCAATTTTTGGCGGGTCTAATACGCTCTCTACTTAATTTCGATCTTTTCAGCTAATTTTCACTTACAATGGAGGAAATATTTTACTTCTAGAATACTTTACGCTGTGCAGACCTGTACATACGTATCTTGCTTTCAGCTTATTCACTACTTGCTTGCAATAAAGGTCTAGTCGTCAATTGGGCTTTCTAAATGATTTAGTTGATGATGTAACTTGTAGATTGCTCTCGATCTAAATTATTTCTTTCAAGTTTTCAAAGCTCACACTGATATGTCATGTTTATTTGTTATTCAATTGTTAGTAAAATACTTGAAAAAGGCCAAATGCTCTTGACTCGAGTTATAAAAGATAAATGGAAACTGCAAGCTATTAGTTTAACGTAAGTAGCAACAGTGAACTGGTTGTAAGGGTTTAACAACTGCTAAAACGATGGCTGATTTTAATCGGAGTAGATGGAAAATTGACCAGCATATTATATTAAAACGTAAACTTTTAAATCGTGAAGTGCAATTTGGCAGAAAGGCAAGCATGCTTCTGTGTGTTGATTTTGTTCATAACGTAGACAGTAGAAAGCGCTTGGTGACATTAGGCAATGAAATCGCCGCTTTAGCTATCGTGTTTTTTTGCTAATGGATCGCGGTTTGCATTTACACACCATTCGGTGAAATACTTTCTGCTTTTTTGGTTTTGTGAAAAACTCGTTTCTAGAAAGTGCAAGTGGCAACCTGCCATAGCAATGGTCGGTTAGAGCTTCAAAGTGTTTTTAGATATAAACTCATGCGTTGAATTACGTCAGCAGTCAACGAAAACAATGACGTCTTTGGTAGAATAGGCTGATCATGCAATTAGATCACGTTTAATAAATTCAGCGCTTTTTGAACGAGAAACATCGTTTGATGCTGCTAAATTCAATCACGGTCGATGTTTTTCGCTGTCATGCTTACAGTGACAGTTTAATGATGCTGGTATTTCATATAGATAATAGATTAAAGGCTGTTCAATTTCAAATGTTGTCACAACTTTCTCAATTTGTTTCATTTATTGTTGTTTTTTTACTCTTTTGTTTCGCTTGTGTATACAAAACGTAGCTGTTAATTACATGATACCAGAACGCCACTCCCTCCTTTTTTAGCTCCAAAATATCTAATATTTTGTAAAAAGTATGGCCCTAGGCTCTTGATGTTGACCTGGCTATTTTCTTTTGGCATCACTTCTATTTAATTGTTATATAGTGTGTGCCAGCGCTCGTTATCTTCTGCCATTGTGATCCAGGTGTGACTATGCCATTTATGCCAAAATAATAATTTTTGTTTTAGATCAAAATTCACAACAAAATGAACGTCTCTGCAAGATGGCGAAAATATGTCAAAGATCCCTGTCAAATCTAGTGAGTCACGTTCACTCATTCTCTGGTATCGTTAGGCGTATATTTATTTACCTAGTGTTTGAAAGAATGCAGTACAGTTCAGTCCAGCAGTGGGGTTGCCCGGATTGTTGGCGTGGCTTATTTCAAGTACAAACACTGCAAATAAGCCGGAAAAAAGCATAGTAAATGTAATAAAAATGCAAGGTGTTTTGTAGAATCGTAGCCTTTTGGCCTCGAAGCTCGCATTCTCTTGATTACGAAACACCGTTAACCTTTCTACGTCCTCTTAAAGTTCAAGTCTACCTGTAGATGGTATAAGCAGAATTAGATCTTAACGTTGGTGCTGTTGACGTTTTGATACGTCGAAATGATGTAAAATTGGCTGATCATTATATTGCTCGAAAATCTTTCTTTTATAGTGTTTATGGTAACGGCGACTTAAACGCTCCTGCTCTCCGTCTTCTCTTAATTCCAAGAATTATGAAGACCTGGGACCTTGTTTTGGAAGAAATTACTGAAAAACTCAGCATCAGGACCGGACAAGCAGTTAGAAAGTAAGAAACTGCTTTAAACTCAATCAGCCAGCATGCCAGTGACGGCTATGTCTCACTAAAAACATATACTTGCTAAGAGTTCGGAAATTTTTTACCCAAGCCTAAATCAATAAATAATTAACATCTATGTCTGTCTTTCTAGAAAATTTATGGTTGAACATTTTAAGCCTTTTAGCACACCATTTTCCTTGGCAATATCAAATATTGTTATGCAATAATAGCTTCTACATATACATTTATTTGGCAAAATTATGAACATTTGGTTTATAAATTTGATAAGTGAAGATATGAAATGAAAGAAAAATTTTCGAAAACGGTTTTCAGCGCAAAGAAAGATCAACGTATGACGAGGAAAAAATACAAACGGTACAATGGTCTTGCAGCAAAGTAATATATTTTTAAGATTGAAATTTTCATCAATCACTTTTGCAGTGCTCGGCATCTGCAGAAGAAGGATAAAGATGTGCGATGCTAAGAAGCGAATGACCAAAGTTACCGTATATTGGCTATGATTTTTTTTCAGGTTGTACGACATGGATTATCGTTTACTAGGTGACCCGGCCGAACTTGAAAACGGTCAGTATTACGTTGCCGTTGGCACCGAGAAACTGAAGAGATATCCTTATGGAGAAATTCCCAAGCATCATACACATCGCAAAGGGTATGCTGTTGACAATATAATAATTATGTTAAAAATCTATAATGCATTTAACAATAGGTGTTTTACCTAAAGCGTTTTCTGACGTACTGATAGTGGTGGTGCACTGCCATGGCTCTTCCTTATCTCTCATGGGAAAATCATTTGTTTCTGGCGTACAACGCTCATCATTGGACACTGTTTCTTTTTTGTTTTTACGTGATATGTAGGTTAACTGGTATGATGTCACTTTAGACACAAAAATAAAATCTGTCTGTCGTGATACTTTATGAAGAGAGGCTTTTGGAAAAGCTGTTTCAAAAGTTTTTACCGCTAGTTAATTTATAAGACAGACTTGGTTTTTTTATTCTGAGCCATGACCTGCGATGACATTTTCAGTAAGCTATGAAGCCATTTTAAGCATTTCTCTAGAAGTAAACAAAATCTTTACCCTGAATTATTTAGCAAGCAATCGCTAGTCTTATAGCGAAGGTAATGCGCCTGTTTTTGTTGTAGCAAGCAGCAGTTACTTCTTGAAAGAAATGACTTTTACTGAGTTTAGGTGGTAATGTAATGTGCGCCATTAAAAAAAATCGAAACTCTTGTGCCTAGAGGTTATCAGCTTGCTATCGAGTTTAGATTTTCTCTTGCCTTAAGGTTCTCGGTGTCCCTGAAATTCCACAGTAAATTGTAATTAAATTTTAATTTGACGTGTCCTTCATAGAAAAGCGCAAACTGTAATGCCAAATCTCTTTTGACATTGAAGGTCTACTAATATCACCACGTACATTGCTGATCAATAACCTCTTGAACGTTTCGTGTGAAAGAATATTGAAAACTTGTGAATTCAGTTGTTCATGAATTAGCGAATGAATTGACTTCGTTTCAGCATGGCATTATCGGTAACATAGTGATATGTAGCTGATGCTGTTTAAACACGAAATTGATTTTACAAATAAACCTAATTGATTTCATGCATTTTTAATAATCCTTCACAAAACAGTTAAGGAAGCAGGTTTTTACACCGGGATATGAATTTGCGTTAGAACCAACAAAAACTGACTACGTTTTTTGATCATTATCAATGACAGTCATTTTGCTCTCGTTTCCCATTAATTCAGACGTTCTTGAAATGCTACTGCGCTCTGTACCTACCGCTACAATCACCTGCTTTGGTCTCGTGCTGTGAGCTTTTAGTTATGAATGCATTCGCTAATGAAAACTTGCAATTACATACCGATTTTTATTTAGGTTAACGTTATCTTGCTTTGCAGTGCCCATCAGCCACTCCCACCCATTAAACGAGGGGTAAAATCAAAAACAACGCAAGAAATCGACGAAAAAAGTTACACGAAGCTGGTGAAGTTAATTTTTTCTTTAAAATAAGATAGCTGCTGAATCGAACTTCCCAACCTTTTTGAGCTTGCGGTTTACTTTTACTCGACTTGTTTTTGAGAGACCGCTCGCCCTTTCTCTGCTGAAGACCTTTTTGAAAGCAAATTGCAAAACAAACTGTAATCTACTTTCAAAATGATAAACTGGAACATTTTGAAATGCTTCACGATCCACCTAAAAGTATTTACCGTCCAACGGTGGGGAAGTGCCCTGCTAAATAGTACATGAAGTAGCTTTACGTTAAATGGGTTTCTTTGTTTCATTTCGCAACCAGTATTAGAGCCAACGATCACAGAAATGTGTATCTTGTAGCTTTGTGTTTGGTCATAATCTCTCCGGCTCAGCACATGATTAGGTTATGTTTTTGACTACCTGCTACCCGAGAAGTTGACCATATATTTGTTTTGTTTGATCAACGCCCGTTTATGATAGTAAAGCTAGGTGTAGCCTATACTGCAGGTATATTGCAATGTGGGCTGCCTTAATAACTGCTAGTTGCAGTTACTAGATCAATCCATCTTGCAATACATCTAATTACATAAAAGTGAGCACAATTTATCCATATAACATGTATACACAACAGCTTTAAAAGAACCCATAATGATTTAATCGTTAAGTCGCGCTCTACCTGTAAGTGATCATTGTTCGACTGGTTGGTATAGATGTGGGTGCCGTCCTTGTTCTTAAGAGGTTAGGGGTTATAATTTGGGATGTAGATATTCACCATGTAATTCCGTTAATGCTTTATGTGGTTGTTGTTGTTGCGCTCACAAAGACTACTCGCTCAGGCCATGGGGACCAAATTGTGGTCTTTTGACCATGACTGAGTAATTTCAGTTTCATTTTCCATCTTTCACAGTACTGCTGTTACTGAGTGCTTAGCAGGACAACTGTGACGGCTATTTTTTATGTCTTTGGTATGAATCAACCGGGGAGTTGAATCCAGATCTACCGGATGCAAAGCGGACACGCTACCTAATAGCCGTTGCACTGGTATATTCTTGATGCAATAATTATTTTCGAAGTATTGCTTTTGATTGAATGTAATGACATGAAATTTTAACTATATACAAATTGTTATGCCACTGTGAAAAAGACGCTTGCGAGCAATTTCTCCTACTTGGAGAATTACGCGGTACCATCATACTGGCAATTTCGAGTCTGGTCCGACACCAATATTTTGTGTAGTTGTAAACATCTTGTGACCAGATAACAAAATGTAAATACAGCTCAGTAGACTTTGTGAATTGCTTGCTGAATATTGTTTAAATGAAGTATGTATGCTTTTATTTTATAATTGCATGAGCACAAACGAATTTTCAGTATGCTCAAAAGAAACAGCAAGAAACAGAAGAGGAGACAACAGTAATGGGAGCGAGTGCTGCAACTGGGTACAGACCTCTGAGAGCAAAGGTGCCGGCACAAAAACCTTCTCCTAGTAAGTAGACCCTATACCCTAGTCCCAAGTTTCTTTGTCTTTTATGTTAACTTTTTAATTGAACGCAATTTCGTAGTAGATATACCCCCAAATATAACTTTAATAGTGCGCAGTTATAGCATCTAAATTAATGTGATATTTAACAAAGACAATATATGCCGTTATGCGCACTCAAAATCCATGTAACTACTGCTTTGCAAAATGCTTGGTTTTAATTCTTTAGTGTGTCTCTTAAAAAATTTGCGCCATAAATAAATTGAATCTAAGGGGTAATAGAAGTACAGTACTACGAAAAACAATTACATAATTATATAACATGAAATGATGAAAATTTATCTCATAGATGATTGGACATAAGGAAAACTCGGGGCATTTAACTTGTGATTTTTCCACACGATGCTTCATCCCTTCCATCGCGTCACGCTGCCACCGACAAGAACGTGTTATCTACAACTTTAGCTCTTCTCGCAGAAAATAGACTTTAAATTTTGAGAAACTGTAATGAGTTTCACCCTCTTCTAGTTGGTAGCAACGCGCTCATGTCGCTGATGATGTTGAAAGCTGTTGTTTGAATTAGCAGCACAAACAAAAAGGCCTCCCTTTTTTGTAAACCCGTGTCTTCAAATTTGTCAGCCAGAAAACAACGAACGAAAATGCATTGTTTGAGATAAATCGTTCGGAACAAAATGTCGGAGTTTATAAACTTCGTAAATGCACTGTGGGCATTTGTCAGAAAGTGCTGCGTGGCTTCAGCGAAAAGTCTAGTTCGAAAGCGAGAGTCTTGTGGTAGACACAACCAAGTTGCATGTCTTGAGTCTGAAACACTGTTAGAAGATTGTAGAATTAACTTGCTTTGTTTTCAGGGATTGCCAATGAAGCCGATTCTGTATTCCACGCTAAACCAGTGAAGGTTAAGCGGTCTAGTGGAAAGACGGTGCCTCCTATCAACTACGAACCTCATCCTCCGAGAGAGGATAGTGATGGAGTGTTCAGATCAAAACCAAAGCAATTTAAAGCTGAAGAAGTTGATGAGGACGAAGACGTCAAAGTTGACCTTCCCATCGATCAGGTCAGCATTAAGAATTTGGCCGGCTACGCAATTCAGCACCTGCTGCTGGTAGGCTAGTAGTTAAGGGATGGGAAATAGGCCGGGGTAAAAAATTTTTTTTGAAATTGAAAAAGTTGGCAAATGGTCCAAAACTCCCCAATTCCATTGAAACTTTTTAGTTGCTCCCTCTAATGGTTGACCAACTCAAGGCTAAAGGTTACGAGGAGGTCAAATTCAGTGAACATGCTATAACTTTGTAATGGATTGCACTAGAGACCTTAAATTGGTGTCAAAAGAAGCAGAATCATAAAGTTTCTATCTGTCCCTAAAAGAACGTTTTGCCTCATTTTGTCTAGAAATAAAGATATTATCAAAAATGGTATTTTAGGAGTTACGTAACTTTATACATCATAGTTATGTGCAGATGTGCACTGCTGTTAGAGCATGTGTCTGAGAAAACAAGACTAATTCTTCACGCTTTTGTTGTAACATATTTTATAGTGGTTTGATTTTCAGATACAGCATTTTAATAATTACAATACAGTGCATTGCTTATTTAAATATGTAAGTGTAAATGGAAACTAGAAAAAGATTCATGAAGGTGACAACAACTTTTCATGGTGGACACACATTTTGTATCAGTGACAAATTTCCAGAAGGAACAGTGCCTACCAAGCAAAGACGTTATTGATCGGGTTTTAAGTGAAGATCATTTTTTCTCAATGAATGCTGCAAGAGTTGTTGCTGCTGAGCTTGTGGATATGGAGCAATATTGATGTTGTTGTTGTTGTTGTGATTACCCCTCCTTTTCCTCGGGATGGAGGTACGGCACGATGGGCAATTCAGATTCATGCCGTCAACCTAATTGAAATTAGGCTAAAGGAAAGTTGGCAGCCCATTTCGAACCAGTCATGAGTGACTGGTAGCCCCACCACCAACAAGGCGGACTGCCATTGGTGGGTACCCAAGAGTCGCTTTTACGACATGCTGGGTTAGCAACTTCACAATTGTAACCCGGTGAAGTACGGGTACGCCACCTGTCTGCCACATTAAGGCTGAGGCGTCACGTTAAGTGCCTTGCCCAAGGACACAACGAGCAAGCTTGCCGGCTTGTTCTTCACACTATCCCCTTTTTTACTGAGCGCCAAGCAGGGAAGCTGTGAATACCATTTTTTAAAGTCTTTTGATATGACTCGACTTAGGGAATGAACCCCAGGTCTACCGACAACGAAGCGGACGCTCTAACCACTACGCCATCGCGCCGGTAGCAGCAATATTGATGGAATCCATGAACTGATTGTTGTTAAGAAGATTTTCAACATGATGGCAGGGTTTAAAGCAGTGGATTTCTACCCTAAGAAAAAACGTTCAAAACCATCTTATGTTGCAAAAGAAAGCCAGTTTATGAGTGATGTTGAAAAATTGTTTGAGATATTTTGTGAAGACAATCAACGGAGAAGAGAATTAGAGAAAAAGTACAGGCCACGAATGACTCAAGATGACTTTCTGTTTTACGAAGATCAAAAGGGACCAAGAAAAGCCACATGCTTACGTTTGGAAGAACCCCTCACTTCATCTGATCTTCAATTCAGAAGAAGGATTGATAGGAAGGATGGTGATCAACTACCAGATCCAAGTCAAGGTGGCAGTGGAGATGCAAGTGGTGCTGGAGATCCAATGGTCTTGGATGATCAATCACTCTTTTCAGATACTGAATATGGTTGTTCTCAGTCTTCTAAATCTACTTCTGTAGATTTTTTGGAGCATCACAACGAAGCTTGCGAAACCAGATGAACTTTCCTAACTTGGTACAAATAACAGAAGGATACCAAGTAGCAGCAGCACTTGCGAACGCTGTATTAATAGATGTTGGACTAATTACTGAGAGTCAAAAAACGTACGTAATTCACAAAAGTAAGCTTCGACGTGAACGACAAAAATATCGTGAACAAATTTTTCAAGTCCAAGCTATATCTTATGAGCAAGTAAATGGTGTGTATGTTGATGGCTATAAGGATGTAACTTTGTCAACAACATGTTAGAAAGTGGTAAAATCTACCACTCAACATGCGTGGAAGAACACATTGTAATGATAAGAGAGCCAGATGAATATTATCTTAGGCGCTATTCCAATGAAAATGGAAAAGGAAGTTCCATTGCTGATGGCATTTACAGTGTAATCAAGGGTACCGACTTAGAGGAAAACCTGACAGTTACAGGTACTGATGATGCTGCTACGATGACTGGCATTAATGAAGGTTGTACAGTGTTTCCTGCTACGTCGCGGTCCAAGTTTCGCGGCTTCAGTGCATCGCGTTTATTTTTTTTTTAATTTTTTTTGATTGGCTGTGTATCACATCGCTGATTGTCTGCGCATAATCACGCCATTTTCGTTCACCTTGTTACCTGTGTCTCGTGTATCTTAAGGTTGTAAGTGTTGTACAGTACATTATTTGTGATTGCAGTACTGTACTGTTAACCCTTACAATGACACCTAAGCGCCATGCCATGCCAAAACAGAAAACATTTCTAATATTTCGTGTTCTTTATTCTTGGGTTTTCAGAAGAGTAAGCGTTCATGAATAGTGATGTGCATGAATACGTGTCGAAAAGTAAGCGTCCATGTACTGTATATTTGTATTAGCCCAAAGGCGCCAGGAATTCTATAGTACCGCCGGTTTTTCACTTATCGCGGTGGGGTCTGGAACGCATTAACCGCGATAAATGAGGATTTACTGTATAAAGATTTTGGAAGAGACTCTTCTGAGGCCACTGTAGTGGGTGGTTTTCCTCTTAAATACAAATGAGCTTCCTCTGCGTCATGTTTTTGTTGAAATGGATGGAAGTACAAAAAGTTCGGATGCTTTTGCTGGACCAATCGGCAAAAAATTGGACTCCAATGTCTCACAGTGGCCAGTTGTTGCTTTCAAGTCCATTCCCAACCCACATTTCCCAATGTTACCCAATGATGTTCTTGAAGACCTTAGCACCGTACAATATTATGGGTATAAGATTTGTCGGTCTGTGATTTGTGGTGAGGTCGATGATGATTTTCGGCTCCACAATATTGGGCCTTATAGTTCATTCAAGGTGGCTGACTCTAGCAAGCAGAATTCTTCCGTCTATACACAGCAAATGAAAATTCATCAAAAAACTTAATTACCCTGGCTCAATTCTGTTTAAAAGTGTACTTTCCAACCTGGTTTGAAATTAAGCACTACTCTAAACTGACACGTGGATCAAAAAACTTCTTCAACCTTTCTCAAAGAATTGTCAGTTTTCCTAATTAATAAGTTGTAGAGATTGCTTTAAAAGTTCTTCAAAACAATGGATTTTTTACACACCCAGAGAACATTTTGCTTGGCATGCTTGGTGGTAATGATGAGGATCTTCGGAGAATGGCTGTCAACAAGTTGTGTAGCCTACGATTAAAAGGACCAAGTTATCCAATTGAAAATGATAATTTTGAAGGAAGATTTATAGAGCTAAGTTCAGTTTCGACAGAAAGCACAGCTATTCGAAATTTTTTTACCAACAATCAACTTTAGAGCAAAGTCATTCCACAAAATACTGAATTTGAATCTTCCAGATGTACGTGAGCCTCCAGCAACAAAGCAGTTCAGTTATGAAGAAATCATTGAGCTTCGACTTCAACCATTAAAGCTTGACCATCCTTGCCACAATCAAGCTGTTGAGCGACATGTGAAGTTGGTCACTGAAACATCTGTTTCGACTGCAGATCATGAGAGGCATGATGGGATGATCAGGCAGAGAATTCAATCCAAGAAACTAATGAAGTCTTTTGAAACAAAGAAACAATTCAATGTTTAAAAACTTTCAAGAATGTTTTTGATAGAGATGAGTAAGCATTTTAATTGAAAGCAAATGTTCTGAATGGTTAATCATACCTCGGCCAAGCATGGTTCATTTTCAGTAGCGTCAGTTTTAAATGTTTGTGTGTCAACGTGATGAATCAAAAACCAGAAAGTGATCTCAATGAAACTTTTTAAGAATTGATGTAAGCAAACTCAACCAAGCATCGATGTTACATCAACCCAATAACTTTTTGTTGCATTTGATAAGTTTCAGAAATAGAATGAGCAGCAGCTGCACATTATTTGCCGATAAAGAGTATATGTTTTGGTGCAACTTGCTGCTACTGTTAAGAGAACTTGGCAGAGGTTTTCTCACTTTTAATGTGTATCTAGCTTGTGTATGGTGATTCGTGATGCATTAATAACAAGTTGAAAACAACATGCTTCGGAGACCATTCATAGTCATTTATTGTTTAAACAAAAAGGCTTGCTAATTACAATGTGTTCTTTCCAAAATTTCACTCATCATAACTCTTAAATTATCATTTTTTGATAATATCTTCATTTCTAGACAAAATAGGGCAAAAAGTTGTTTTAGGACAGATAGAAACTTTATGATTCTGCTTCTTTTGACACCAATTCAAGGTCTCTAGTGCAATCCATTACAAAGTTATAGCATGTTCACTGAATTTGACTTCCTCGTGACCTTTAACCTTGTGTTGGTCGACCACTAGAGGGAGCAATTGAAAAGTTTCAATAGAATTGGGAGTTTTGAACCATTTGCCAACTTTTTCAATTCAAAAAAAAATTTTTTCACCCCGGCCTAATGGGCAGCGCAGTATTCAAAGAGGACAGAGTTGGCAAGTTCAACTTTCTAAAAGTTAAAAATGGGTAAAACGTTTGCAGTTCTCAGCTCTTGATTACTTTTTAAGAACTTTTTCATCTGGCCAAAAATTCTCAACCAATTTTTCAATAAGCGGCAATAATTTCCTCACCAGATGCTTTTGAATTTTGTAATAAATAATGATTTTACTGTTCGGCAGAGGGTTATCTTTCGTAAACAAATCAATTTTACAAACTTTGTTCTTTAAATCTCAGATTCTGCGCTAAATGCCTGCCTCTTCCAAGTTGCCCTTCACTGCGTGTCCTTATGGAATAGAAGTTGTGACGTTCAATACGCAAGGCACTGCTTTACGGCGTGTTGCACTTTCACAATGCGGAGTTTCAATTTGTTATCTTGTTTTCATTTTAGATTCCAGCGGACGAAGTAGAGGAAGATATTGTCAGTTCTATACAGCAAACAGAACCTGGAAGTGAAGTTCGAGAAGCCGTAGAGCCGGTAAAAAGCTGGTTTTAGAAGTTAACAAATGACCTCAATTAAATAGCGATTGTTCTGCACCACGAACATGCATTAAATTAAGAAATTGGCAGTATAGTCGAACGAGTGTAAACGCCTCGTTTTATGTTGGCCGTGGTGGACTAGTTGCACGCTCAGACCTTACGACGAGTTTTGAGACGTAATGCTTTTGGGAAAAGCGATTAACGATAATTTTTTTGCTTGATGGTGTCTAACGAACAATCCATGAAGTAAAGAAAATTCCAAGAATTCATACAAAATATTTACTTGGAGACTATAAAGACATTATTGTTATATGCTGTGGCTATTGTTGCTGACCAGCGAGTCTGGAAGAAAAAGAGAAATAAATGAAAGCGAGTGCGACTGTTTGTTGTTTGACGCGATACAGCTGCAAGTTCGAGCGCCGCGAAAAGTTTCCAACAAAGCAGCATTTTGAAGCGTCTATGAAGTAAAGCATTGTTTTGTCAGAACCAAGCCTTTGAAAATGTCACTCCTCCTCCTGCTGAAGAAACCACAACTCTTGATCAACTTGAGCCCGTAGAAGATGTGGTGTTGGAAGATAAAAAAGAAGCCGGAGACGATGTGATGGCAGAAGGTATTGTTAATGACAGAAAGATCAAATTTATTTCAGTGCCTGATCCAGCTCTGATTACATCATGCTTCGTTATTTATCGCAGTTAGTGGCCGCGCGCTGCTTGTTAGCGTTGGTTACCTTTAAACTAGTATGGTTAGTATTGGGTCATCTGTTCAATATACAGTATGTTGTGATTCCAGCGCCTATCTCGATTGAGCAATGATTGAGAGCGTCCACTTCGAAAGCCCTAGTCTTGTCTGAGTCGCAATAAAAACTACTTAAAAATGAAACTTACATCTTTCCGATTTGGCGCTCAGCACGAAAGGAATAGTGTGAAAAATAGCTGGGGAGTTGTAGTCCTGGGAAGGCACTTTACGAAATTCCTTCAACGTATGTGACTGGCAAGTGGCAGAGGTTAGCAGTCTATTTGACTCGGTGGCTCAGCCGGACTAAGAACTAATAGACAGCATGTCGTCACACCCGTGAATGAATGAAACGCAGGTTCCATAGTTTAGTTGGATCTGAAAGTTGAATGCAGCTTGTTCTAACTTTGTCGTTCTGTTATGTATTGTTGCTGATTTATGACTCAAAAACTTCAGCACAGCAAAGAAGATTGCTTGCAGATGATGATGTCATGATCACCACAACTTGGGCTAAAATAAATGTTTTATGCAGAAATAGTTACCACTGCTTCCTCAATCAGTGCTGTCAATGAGGCCGAGAGATCCGCAGTTGATGAAGATGGGTCTGCTATCCCTGCAGAACCGGTGTCGGTTGGTTCAGTTCAGGTGAGCACTTGCAGCAGATTGGATTACCGAGTAGCCCTTAGTGCGTATAGTATTTTACTTAGCTACTACTTGATTGTGATGTTGACCTTCATAGTGAATTGTTGTAGTGGTGTGGTGTTTGACGAGTTGAGTTCAATTTTTAGCTTTGATTTAATGTTATCAACAATGTTAAGAAAGAAAAAGCTTGTAAGGAGTTTTACTGACGGCTTGTTTCCACTGCATATCACCAAAGTTGCGTTAATTCAAGTTGCTACAAACAAAAAACTTGTAAATATTGATACAGCTATCAATCAGTTGATGTTTGAAATCTATTTTTTGTTATCATATGCTTATACTTGAGGTAAGTGATGGTTGTATAGTAAAGTGTCATACCCGGCAATATTAATGCCTTAAGGCAGTGGTTTTTAATTTTTGCTGGAGCGGAACCTCAAGAAAACATTTCAGTGGCTCGAGGAACCCTTGTGCAATAATTCAATTGTCTTGTGCAAAAAAATAGCATTTGATTTAATTATTAGAATCAAATAGAAATTTGTGTAACTTTGGCGAAACCCCTGGACTGTACTGGCGGAACCCTGATTGAAAACCACTGCCCTAAAGGAGATGTTCCACTGGTGTAGTTTTACGGTATCTTTCCACGCATTTTCTCGAGAAATGAATCAATCACAACAAGACATTGCTCTCAACTGATTGATTGTTGAATACAGATTCACAAGTTAGTAGTCAGTTTGACTTGCGGCTTTGACTCGCGGCTTCAGTCATTTGACTTCAGTCATTTGGTCATATAACTCGCGGCTTCAGTCATTTTGATTTTAAAAGTTTTATGTTATCATTAAAAGAAAAAAAATGCTCGTTTCGCACTATTGTTCTCCCATTATCTGCCAGTAAAACTTTAGTAGAAAATAGAAAATCATATTATAAACCTAAAGTAGGAAAAATTGGACAGTGCTATGCCAGATAGTTTTTAGTGAAGTTGCAAGCATGTGAGATGTTTATGCCCTTATTCAAAGCTTGTGTAATAGCTCGGGCTCGTTAATAAAATTCTAACGGTATTATCGATTCGTAACGTATGACAATCCAATCTGATTTAATTCAAAATTCTGAACCATGTACGCTGAACTTAAAACGTTTTTTGTTTAGTGTAGTTTTAAAACAGTTATTTTCTCTTGCTCCTCACATTAAAACATATTGCTTTGACAGAAACGAAAAAGGTTCAAAAAGAAATTAAGCCAGATAGGAGATTTCTGTTGAGAAAATGGTAAAGTTTTCAAGAGAAGAAAAAGTGCAGTTTACAGTGTCAGCCTGAGTGTTGCAGCGTTCAGTTCATTTTTAGACAGAAATAAACTTTGTTAGTTTGTTCCATGATTTTTGTCCTCCGCGAATATGAAAGCACAGACTGTGCCAGTAACTTCAAAATCTTTTTTTTTTACTTTCAACACAATTTTTTGTCAGTTACTTCCTTAAAGTTTGTAACGAAGAAGTTATTACGACTTCAAATGTTTTAAAGCTGAGGAGGCAGGGGTTCACTTGCACAGCCCAAATCTTACCTCCAATGACAAAGATGTTAGTTGCTGTCAAATGCAGACGATTATGTCGTTTAGCTTCAAACAGCATCTGAAAAATAAGCTTAAAATATTTTTGTTGTCCATGCCTCCGCATTTCTGGGAGATGAAGATGGATGTACTTAGCATGCGTTTTTGCACGGTTTTGTACGTTTTTCTCTAATGCATTTTTGTGAGGTAATTCTCATCCGTGGGGTTATTCATAAGACCGGCTTTATACTGTATACATTGTTGCTCAATCGTACGCTTTTATCCGCAAAGTAGAATCCAGAAGCGCTTGGTACGTTTTTATCCAAAAAACGTATGCGCTTTAGGTAAGTTTTTTGCGGATAAAACTAGGTGTTCGGAGAAGACCTATATTGTGAAGCATCATGCGAAGAGCCAAGTTATGAAAATTTCCGTACAAAAATGCATCATAAAAAAACGTACAAGAACTTAACAAACTCGTACAAAAAGGTGTACTATGTACACCCATCTTGAAAAAGACTGAGGTCTGAAATTCTTTGATTACTATATTCTGGGTGTTCAAGTTGCCTAGTGAAGTGGATTTTTACATAATCTACCAACTGTGATAAATTTGTTTTTATTCCTTATTACAGCAAAATTAAACCGCTTAATTTTGCAATCTAAGAAAACAGTCAATAAACGGTTGTGGATTTTTATACTGGTCTTGTTGCCAAACAAATTTTTACCAAGCTTGCGCAGTCCAGTAAATCTAAAGCAGCTTGTTGTGCTTGAAATATTATTGTATAATATACTTGTCTCTTGCATCAAACCAAATAAACATGCAGGTTAATCTGCGGTACGTTGCGCTCTAATAAGTAATTCAGTTAACACATTGCTAACTTTTTTTTTAATTTCATCTCACTTGGTCTCCTCATGTTTAATTCTGCTATTCTTTCCGTTTTTAAGGATCTTTCGTGCTATAATGCTCACCGCTTCTCGAAAATTGAAATGCAGTTGGACCAAAAGTGTTTTGATATGGCTCCTAACGAAGTTTTGCCGTGGTGTAACTCTGCTTTCTCTTTGCTGTTTTAATGATTGTTTTTGTTTTATTCTGTAGCTATTTGGGGATGCTTAGCTTGAGCATTTAATTAAGCATTATATGCTGGGTATCAAATACAAAAATCCCTTGAAAATAGTAGCTTTTGCTGTCAATTTTCACATTATGTTATAACTTCCGCCACTCTCTTACAGGCAGCAAGCTTTTTTACGATTTGCAAAACGGCGATCGAAATTACCGTTGAGTGTTCATAACAGCTGCAGTAAGTCGGCATTGTTTCCTGGCCTACTTGCATCCTATTTTCCAAATACTCTCTATTTGAAGCTAGTTTGGTTTTTCCAAAATACATATAAAAACAACTAAGTTGTCCACGAATTGATTTGCAGTGATTTAGTTGTGCATCTGTGGTGTCTATTTGTTTTCTGGGTTTACGTTTTATTCCCTTTGGTCTGCAGGGACCGAAACAACATCTTCGCCGCGCAAATGCAATGCAAGTTTCCGGTCAATGAAGACGCTAGATCTGGCTCAAATTCAAAAGACTTGAAAGGCTTTTTACAATCTTGTAGCAAAATCATCTTTCTTTTTTCTGCTCTATTTAAGAATTTCAAGTTATGCATGTTTTTTTTTTACTACTTCTGCAAGTCTTACTCCATTACTAAAAATCGTAAATTGAGTTTAAAACCGCTTGCGTGCAGGAGCACCTCGAAAATTCTACAGCATCTTTAAAATCGTCTGCTGTATAAGAGATTCAAAACTAAGGATTACGTTTGTACTTTCTTAAGCATGCTCTTTCAAAGCTGTCTAGTTGTCTAGATTAACTCGCAGCTTTTTTGTTAACCGCGTGTGGAGACCAGACATGAACTAGACACCGTTCCAACGTTGATTGCAATTTTTGAGTACTATGTTTCCCACTCGCACTTAATACTTTTGTAGGTTTATGCATTTTTCGTTAATCAATACAATAGTCTTTAACTATTTCTTCCTTTTTTCGATTTCATCGCTTTTTTACTCTTTAGTTCTTAGCTTTCTTTTTGAAATCACTGTATTTTAATTTCGTTCTAGTAATTTGCTGTGACTGTGTATCATGTGACAGCAACAATATTGCAATAAAACGATTAAAGCTTACAGCCAAGAGTCAACTAAACTAGACGAAAAGCTATTGGCTTGGTATAGAACGAAAGCATAAGAATCGAAACGCGTTGGGTAAGACTGTAAGCTGTGTGATGAGCTACAAAATGACATCTTTCGTAGGCGTCGCAATGGTAACAAAAGCTAGAGTTTACAACAGTTTAGTGTTGTCAGTAAATACATTTTTAAGAGAAAAGCGTGTTTCTAAGGCCAGAAATCTTGTGGTTCATTTTTTGTCGACGTTTTTTATGAAAAGTGTAACCATATTGGAGGCAAGTACGGTAAGTAACTACAATTTTGTGTAAGTTTGTTTAAGATTACTTACAATTCAGTTTCTTATTTCATTGAAACTGCGTTCGGTCGCGGGCTGTGACGGTTCTGTGAAGTTGAATTGCTTTTGCGCACAATTCTGTAAAACAGCTATGTTCATCTTTGTGCGAGCGTTTGACAAAATATCTAGTTTGAGATTATACTATTTACAAATTCTGCTTCCGTTGAATATATGTCTGGTCATCATTTTTATATATTTTTAGGATGAACATTTTTCCGGTGAAAAACAGAGCAGTTCTAGTCACGAGATGATTGAGGATATTTCTCAAGATACACATGATGATATTCAGAGTCGAAATCATCAAGAAGACGCTGCTGGAAGTCCCGGTGTCCAAGGTGTAGTTGCTCCTAGCTCAATTGCTCAAGATGACGTCACAGCCAGTTTAGGTGCACACGAGTCTGGTGACGATGTAACACGCGAGAGTCTTACTCCGGATGAAGCAGTTGCCAGTGATGCAGTTATACCTGCTGCCCCTGAACAAGCGGAAGACGGTAAAGATTTGCGAGTAATCAAATCCGGAAGAACAGATGCCACGATTACACCGACTGCTCTTGTAAGTGAGGTGGCAGCAGTGCAGTCGAATCTTTCTGTGGAAGAAGCTGATGAAGACGAGGGCAATGATGCTGACGAATCTGAAAAGACATCAAGTTTAAGGAAGGAAGGCAGTTCCGAGCGGGAAGGAGAGAAATCTCAAATGGAGCGATCGGAGCTAGAGGAAGATAAATCTGCTGTTGAACAGATTGTGCAGAAGGAAGAAGCTAAGAAAGCGAACGAAGAGACTACAGACTCCGATCAAACTGCATCCATTTCAGAAGACATACAGGAAGCCGGTGAAAGCAAGTCTAGCTTCAATGCTCAGTTAACTGCAATCGATGATCATCTGGAAACTGAAATTGTGAAGTCTGCTGCTCTTAAAGCCGTTGAAGACACGAAGCAGGAAGATGTGGACGACTCTGAGGAGGAAGATGAGAGCACTTCCGGTGGTACTGATACTGACAATGTCCTATCTGCAGCAGCTCCACAAACCACTGTGGTTGTAACGCTGCCTTCTTCTGAAGTGGTAACCAACAATCCTGGGGCAAATGCGGAACCGGAAAAGAATCCTCGAGATGAAGGAGATGGATTCAGAAGTTCAGGAAGCTTCAAAAGTCCGGTATCTGCTGTCATTGAGGAGGCGTCCCGCGACACTGTGAAGCCTACAACCCTTAAAGTCGAAATGGCGGCAAGGTTTGTCAGGTCAAGGTACACAGTATCGAGTCCATGATCAGGTTGCTTTCTGAACTGGATGCGGTGCTGTGTTTTTTTTGTAGTATTGATTGCTTGCTGTGTTGGATAACCAAACAAACAGGCTACAGTAGTTGGACTTGTTTTTTTTTATTCACTTTTTAACAAAGGGTGGCACTGCATAAAGTTTTTTTAATTGAAGGTTTGCTTGTTATAAGACGTTTATTGGCTGAGCAATCGGGGATTTTGTTCTAAAATCGTCACGTGATTTTGTCTTCTGACAGTCATTTACCAATTTATTCGGCTAAAATCACATGTTTCAATTTTTTTTACTTTTTCAAGATCGTTTTTTTTTAATTTGTTTTAAATGCAGTGTCCCTTGGTAAAACTTATTTCTACCATTTCTTCTTATTTTTGATGTTGGTGCTGTCATTAAGTGCACTTGTTGCTGAAGTCACTGAGCTGGTTGGCGTGCTGTTTTTTTTTGTTGCACTTGCCCTGTACACCAGTCTTTTTCTGTGATGTCATTGGTGGTTTTCAAACTTGCTTTTCTGATCCAAATTACGCCAAGCACCAACAGCAGATGAATCGCACTCTTCCACAGTGCTATTTATTGTGTAGATCTTTTTCACACGCACAGCGCAGCAAATTAGGTCTACAGATTAAGTTATAAAGATCATTTTAATGTATGTAAAAAAAAAACGGATTGCTTATACCAGTGTTTTTCAACTTGTTTGGTACTACATATGTTTGTGGCTTCAACTTCTATGCTCTCTACCTTATTAGCAAAAATCGAAACAACAAGTCATGGCCCACAATGGTGTTACCACAAGCAAATTTTGAAAGGCCAGAGAAATGTATTTTCGGGTTGTCAGTTCCTTAATTTTGCTTGATAATCTTTTTTTGGAGAAAGAGAGAGAGAGGTCCAGTTTTTTGAATCCGGTTTTGTCCGCGTTAACGCAGGTGGCCGGATTCACCTCGTGCTTCTCGACAGTTTTTAAACATCATAGCATCCTTCCTTTTCAGTCCAATTTGATTGATATGCTCCTCCACTTGTTCCTTCCACGTCATATTCGGCCGCCCACGCCCTCTTCTTTCCGCCACTTCAAAATCCAACGCTCTTCTCAAAACCTCACCATTATCCCTTTACAAAACATGCCCGTGCCATCGCACTCCAGTCGCCCTGGCTAGTCCATCCAGAGTATCCTTTAAACTTGGCTCCTTATTTTCTCAATGATCTTAACTCCACACATTGCTCTCATCATGGCTTTTCAGTTTTTCTTAAAATTGCCATCTCATTCTCCCTTAGAAACCACGTCTCGGCTCCCATATGCGGTATTGCTGATCTTCCGCAACTGTGATAAATCTTTCCTTTCATTTTCAACGAAAACTTCCTCCCATAAAATCACTTCCCACATTCTCTAAATTTTATCCATCCAATTCTCGTTCTTGCTGTTACCGCTGCTTCACTTCCACCACTGGCGTTCAACCTGTCCCCCAAATAACAAAAGCTCTTCATAAAGTCAACCGGGTCAAAACATGATAATTCTTCACCTGGTTCCACAATTCATTCTTTTGTATAAGCATAGCTCACAAGCAAAACCTTTTGCCAGAGTCAAAATCATTCTCTTCATTTTCGCGCATCTACCATGGTACCCATTTACAACACTTTGTACACATCACCGAATTTGCCATCACCCTCTTGCCGCACTTGGAACATGGATCAACTTTACTCTTGAGGACCTCACCTTTTGAACCACTCACCATTACTTTGGTTTTTTTGAGGTTCACCTTCAGCCCCTTGCTTTCAAACGCCTCTTTTTTCCATTTTAAAAACTTCTCTTTTAAATTCTTTATGCTTTTCTTCATTAAAACCAAGTCATCCGCATACAAAATTTCAGTGGCGACAACACAGATCCTTGATGTACACCAACTTGTATCAAGAATTTCTAAGACAATTCAGATCCCACTCGAACTTTCGTTGTCGCCCCGTGATAGAGACTTATCACCTTTTTTGGAACTCTATCAAATACTTTCTCAATATCCACAAAACATATGTACAAATTTTTTTATCTCTCTATTCCTCTTGCGTTCTTCGCACTACAAACAATGCGTCTGTCGTTCTCTTCCAGGCTTAAAACCAAACTGCATTGAATCAGTATTTACTAATTCTCGAATTCTTCTCTCTAGCACTCTCTCAACGATCTTCATGGCGTGCTCTAACAGCTTTACTTCTATGTAAGTATTGCAGTTTCTTACATCTCCCTTTCCTTTGAAAATTGGTACCAGCACATTTGCTTGCCATTCATCTTGCATTCCTTTCCCGTCTAACACGCGTTGGCAAAGTTTCACCATCACACTAATCCCTACTTCTCCACTAGCAGATATCACTTCTGTACGTACTTCAAGAGGGTCCAACTGCCTTCCTGGTTTTATCACTTCTATTGCTATCGCCATTTCTTCTCTGGTAACATTTTTAATAAATCCCTCTACCATACTAGCTTCTGTCACGTGGTCCCAATCATTTTTTTCATTCATCATCTCCATGTGATTTTTTCATATTCTTTTTCTGTCTTTTTCACTGAAACTTAACCTTTCGTCTGGTTCTCTGATACATCTACCTCCTTCAATATCTTTTCGATCTTTTTTCATGAACTTCACCAGTGTAAAAATGTTATTTGGGTTTTTTGTTCAATTTTTTTAACTCTTTCAGCTTCTTTCCTCATAGAATTAGCAACAATTTTCTTTGTTCGATTTTTGATATTATATTTTACCTTGTTTTCCTCTGATCGATTTTTGCGCATTTCCTTATATGCCACTTTCTTTTGCTGTATTGCTTCCTTCACCTCTTCATTCCACCACCATGTATCCCCATGGTTTTTTCTACCTTTTTTCTTTCCACATACTTCATCACAAGCTTGCAGCATTTTATTTTTAAAAGTATTCCATAGATTAGGAGCATCAACCAATTCCCCAACTCTTTCTTGAAATTTTGTTTTCATGTTGTTTTCCTCCAACTTCCAAACCCTCCTTCTAATAGTTTGTTCGTTCTTTACTACTTTCTTCAACTTTCTTTTGTCTATGTCTGTTACCACCAGCCAATGTTGCAATTCTCAGGGGACGGCTTTCACGTCTTCTAAACACTTTCTATTGTTTTTACCAATCAATACAAAATCAATCTCGGTTTCATTTCCACCCATACTGTATGTTATTTTTCTCTGCTCCTTTTTTTCAAACCATGTATTCGCCACCCAAAACTCCCTTTAATCACAAAACTCGAGGAGTCTTCTCTCAGCATTTATTTTGCCAATTCCATACACACATATCCACTTCTCTCTTTTTTAACTCAACATTGCGACTTCCAAATCTTACCTCAAATTTTTGTAGCCAGAGATTCTTCGCACCCCCTACCCATTTGTGAGCTACCGGGGACTGGGGGCCAAATCTTTAACGAACTCTTTCATGAGATAATTTTTGGTGCCTTGTTTTTTACGAAGGGCATGCCCTTGCTTACATCCAACCTCAGTTTTTAGACATGGGGGGTCACCAACCTTAGTTAACATAGGCTGGTACCCAAAAGTCGCCCCTTAAGGCATGCTGCGTGAACAGCCCCACTATTCTATCCCCAGTGAAGTACAGGCATCGAAGATGTGTTTTATTGTCTTATTGATTCTAAAATTTCAATAGTGAACTTTTATTTTTGAAGACCACTGTACAGTTGTTACTTATGAATATATCTTTTTATAGTGATTTGGTTCAAGAAATTTGGGGAAACATAGCGCAATCGACATATTAGTTAGCCCACTGGTTAAGAACTACTGGCTTGTACATAAGCTACTACTATAAGCAAAGTTTGCCGGGAGAATGTTTTTAAGCTATTTTTGAAGTAACCATCGATAGCTCTTCGTTGGTTCATGTTGCCATTGTTAACTTACTGTTTTGAACAGACCTGATTCTGAAGCATTGACCACCACTGATGATGAAACTACAACATCTATCACTCCTGCTGATATTCCCAGTCTTGGCAATGGCGGTGTGCATGTTTCTTAACGAAGTCTGCCATTCTTAAACTCGTGTTGACAAAGCATGCGTCCTCCATCAAGCCTTGAAGTTTTTTTGTTAAACAGTAAAAATTTTTTATTGAAATCCAAACGACAATATTTAATCCAGCATGTGTTTCATCAGAATACAATATTTCGATCAAGGTGTGTCAACTCTAAAAGGTTTTCTTCATTTTCAAGTGTTGTTGTTCCTTTTGCATGCTGTGAAAGCCCAGTACTTAGTGTTTTTGTTTTTGGTGGTTAACCTTAAACGTGCTCGCGCGATATATTTTTATTTTCCGAACTTTTTCGATTAGACATCCTCTCCCAAAGATATCCCAATTAAAGTTTTTGAATTTTAAATTTACACGATTATTCTCGGGAAAAGAGATGCGATCAAAATCGAAAAATTTGGAAGTTGCTAACGATTTTATCCATTTTTCCTTGTTTACCCGTCCTTTGACATCAGGGCGTTTTTAAATTTATCTATGTACAAATTGCAGTATATGATTTCAATATTGTATTGTTGTGTTTGCCTAACTTGGCAGATGACTGCTCTCGGTAGCAGCCATTAAAAATTTGAATGACTGAAATGTGCTCAAACAGTTCACAATACGCAAGCTATTATTTATTGCATGTAATAGCTGTTTCAAACTTGTAGCCTGCTTAAGAGAGATCGTAACTTTGCATTCAATTATTTATTTGGTCTTAGAATAGCGCAGGTTGTAGGCCTTAATCAGCAATACTGTTAATGCAAATTGATGCCAAAACAAAACGTTAATTCCCTGCGAAAACTTTGCATAGCTTTTTCTTGACTTCGTTTAGTGGAAGAAAAAGTTATCTTTGTGCTTTGGTGGTAAGTGAAGAGCTTTAGACAGTAAAAAATTTTAGGTTGCTTAGAGCAGGAAAAATTAATGAGTATAATTGGTCCAGAAGGCGCTTACACGTACCAAATTGAGGTGAGAGAAAATTGAATCGACTTTATACCAGCTTACCTAGTTTACCCAGTAAGTATCGCATGGTTTTTTTATACTCTTTAGAATATACTGTATATTCCACGAGTGATTTGTGTGAGCTTGGTGAAGTTCGATGTGATGACTCTAGCGAAGAAACAAATTTTTGTGTAACCTATATTATATTTGTTGTTTTGTATTTTGCTTTTTGTGTCAATAAAGTCTTTATTTTTCGTGGTAGCAGGCACTTTGGTGAAATAACCAAGTAAGAGTAAAAATCGATGATTTTCGAAGTAGAAGAAAAAGTTACGAAATTGTGCAGAATTATAAAACTAAGTAAAATCCACCTTGCATAATAAAGAGTTTGATTGTATTTTTTCTTTTCTGTTTTCGACTACAGTCGCATCTCTTGCTTCTTTGGATACATTTTGACCTTTTATATCTCAAAAAAATTGTTAAGGATAAAACAACGCATCTGAAATATTCTGAAAGCTTGCAGTCTCCAGTTTTTCGTCGAATGTTTGATGTGAGCACCGTTGGTCTCACGGCACACATCAAGCCGATAGTCCACTTATTGCCAAAGGCGTTCTGGCACTGCCTTGTCGATGGCTGCTTCCGTTATTCGCGCCTCCAGTTCATCCACTTCTTTTTGGAAAGGGAAGCACATAGATCAGTCCTTTCACAAACCATCTTTTGAATAAATCGCAGGGAGTGAAATTTAAAGGCCAGGGCATGAAAACGCGACGAACAAAGCGTCTATGATTCAGTTTTTGCAAGTTTAAGGTTGCAAAACGCCTTTTCTAGTTGTGTGAGCGCCATTTGTAAATCTTGGTTATTTAAGCCACTTGAAATGATGTGAAAAAATTATTAACTTGACAAAAACTTAGCTTTGAAATGATGTCAGTTTTGTTCTACTATCATACATAGTTCGGAAGATGCTAGGTCTTGAAATGTGTCCAAGACTCCTGGAACACCCTGCGTTTTAGAAAATGACTAGGTCAGTGGTTCTCAAACTGGGGACCGCGGTCCCTTAGGGGTCCGCGACGCAATTTCAGGGGGACCGCGAGGGGTCTCTGATGCGCCGTATAAAAAGTGGCAGCATGAATCAAGGTGAGAAATTTAGCTGGATCTATAATCGATGCAGCTCACTGCTCAATAAATCTGTTATTAGAGGTCGTATCAATACACAATGGGGCATTGTACGACTGAGAGTCAATTATTACGTAATAGTTCTTTTTCTCAATCATGCTGTTTAAAAAATATAAGTCTTGAATATTCATAAGAAAGAAGAAATTGAGTACAAATTAGAGCAAGTATGCGTGTTTGGATGAAAAGTAGCAACTTAAATTAAGTTTTAAGACAAACCAAATTTAACGCGGTCATATAAAAGCGTATAGCCAGCTTTTTCCTAAAAAGTGTTTGTCGAGGTCTTAGCTTTAGTGCAGACTAGCTTGCAGTTATAATTATAATTTTTGAGTTTCAGAACCTTATACTTCAAAAATTGGCTAAGCTACTGTTGAAAATTTGCTTTCACCATGCCTCCAAAAAAGAAAATGAGATATGGACGATTCGTGTTTAAAATTTGGTTTTACAGCGATAAAATGTGACGGAGAAGAGAAACCGCAGTGTGTTTTATGCTGCACAGTGTTGGCATCTACTTCACTTAAACCCAGCAAACTAAAAAGACATTTAGAAACGCATCATCTTGATTCATCAAACAAGGATTTAAATTTCTTCAAACGAAAAGCTGAAACGTTGATCAAGTCCAGGTTGGATCAATCAGGAATGTTTTGGAAAGACACTTAGAGTGGTTTGAAATCCTCCTATGAGGTTTCACGAAAAATAGCTGCCTCCAAAAAACCCAACAACATTGGAGAAGAGTTAATATTGCCTTGCTGCCGAGACATCATATCGAATGTGCTGGGAAGTTCTGAGCTTCAGAAGCTAAAACACGTATCTTTGTCAAATGATACTGTCAGAAGGCGAGTAACTGAGCTGTCTGATAACATTCTGTCACAGGTAGTCTCGAAGATTCAGAATTCAATTTTTAACTATTTCGCGATCCAGATTGATGAAACTACGGATGTAGCTAACTTAGCCCAACTTTGCGTCTTTGTACGTTATGTTTATAATCAGCATCTGGAAGACGAATTCTTGTTTTGCGAAACCCTAAGCACTAAAACAACCGCAAGTAAAATATTTGACAAAGTGGACAGATTTTTTGAGGCGCATGCTATCAAGTGAGAACATGTTATCGGGGTCTGCACCGACGGTGTTCTAGCGATGATTGGCTGCCGTTCCGGTTTTCAGATCTTGGTAAAGGAAAAGTGCCCAGATGTGATTCGTACGCACTGCACTATTCATCGTCAAGCACTTATGATAAAAAAAATGCCTGAGGAGTTGAAAAGTGTGCTGAACGATGTGATTAAGGCAGTGAATTTCATTAAAGCAAACGCACTCAACTCACGCCTGTTTCGTGATTTATGCAAAGAAAGTGATTCCAAATTTGAAACACTTTTATTATACTCGCATGTGAGATGGCTTTCAAAGGGAAAAGTACTGAAAAGAGTTTTTGTTCTACGAAAAGAAATACACGAATTTCTGCATGAAGCTACAGCTAAACAAGTAATGTCCGAAAAATTCACGGACAACCGCTTTCTGACATGCCTGTCGTTTTTGGTAGACATCTTCGAATACGTGAGTTCTCTCAACCTGGCCTTACAAGGAAGGGAAATCACCGTTCTCCATTGTCATGAAAAATTGACTGCTTTTGAAATGAAGTTAGCATTATGGAATTCAAAATTGGATAACAAGAACTTTGCCCCATTTCCACAGTTAAATACATTTCTTGATGAAAACGCACTTCACGTGGATGACGATATCCTTGAAGTGATGAAGCGCCATGTTTCATTTCTTAGAGAAGAAATATCGTGATACTTTCCCGATCTACTGGAATTTCAAAAATATTACCGCTTCATCAACAACCCATTTGTACTCTCCGTTAGCAATCTGCCTTCAGAGGACAACTTGGTTCAGGAGCAATTTATTGATTTGGTAAATGATGGGGATGCAAAATTTGTTTTTCGTGAAATGTGTTGCAGTGATTTTTGGATTCAAATGGCAGAGCCATACCCTGCTATCGCAAAGAAGGCTCTAAAATTGTTGATTCCATTTCCTACCACCTACGAATGCGAAAAAGCGTTTTCCACTCTCGTTACTATCAAAACAAAATCTCGAAACAGGATGGATGTGACCCATGACATGAGAGTTGCCCTAGCCAACACACTGCCCAACATAGAGGAAGTGCTGGAAGACAAGCAAGGGCACCCATCCCATTAAACTTGCTTGTAAAATTGTTGACAGATATTTACTTTTTTTTTCAGAATAAATAGCTGTTTGCCTAATACACATAGTATTTTATGATAAATGTCCTTACAACTGAGCCAGAATTTATGTTTAAATTTACATGGGACCGAGAGTGGTTGAAAAAATTGAAAGGGGGTCGCAAAGTAAAATTTTTTCAAAAGTTTGAGAACCACTGGACTAGGTGCTCGCATAAAAATTGATAGAAAACCTGGCTTGCGCTCATTTTACTAAAAATTTGATCTTTCAAAAAGTCTTCAACTTGAGTATGTTATAAAATTTTGAGTCATGGCAGAAACTTTTTGTATCCAAAATTTTTTTACTTCCAATTTTTTTTTGTCTAGGGTCTAAACTGGGAAGAGGGCAGTCCTGATCAGGCTGTAGAGCATGCTAGAACAATAAAGAGTAGGGCAAAAGGAGCAATTCTTCCCTCAAATTTCTTGCATCCGATTATCCAATTGGCCTAACAGCTCGTTTTCAAGCAAAAAAATTCTCTTCAATAGATTTGGTACTATTGCATATTTGATGATTTATACAGTGATGTAAACCTACTGATCTATTCTATTCTATTGATTTTCCCTCAAGCTGTGTAGATGATGTATAACAAAAATTAACGTATGAAATAATGGGACTACTTACAATTTTTTTTAATTGTCGACCTAGTTGTAAAACTTAAAACTTCTCACAACGAAAATTTTTCTAGCTCTTGCCAAACACGCAGCCAAGTCAAAGCGAAATGACCTGGAAGCCAGAGTCCAGCGACTGCCATTGAGTTTTAACCGCAACAGAAGCACACACACCCAGGCGGAAAATAAAGCAAATTTTTGCTTTACATTTTTAAAAGTAACACTGAAATAGCATACACACCAAGATGTTTGGAAAGATACGGGGCACCAAGGGCATTTACCATAAAGGAACAAATTCTGAGCTACCGTGTACATAAAATCTAATATAAAAAGTAGATGGTGATGTTTGCAAACATAATGCGGAGATATTTATATCTGTATGATAATGCCTTGGCTAAATGCAACGACGTTTTTGAAAAGCTGACAGCAAATTTAACCACAAAACTGGCCATTTAATTGTATTGTTGGTCACTCTCTTAAGTTACTAGTGGAATTGAAGAAGCGAAAAACAATTTGAAGTCTGGCCGCACATTGATGAGTAGGCGCTCTTGAAAAAGTTATTTTTCTTGGTAATTCGTGGCGTTTTGCAAGTGGACTACAGGACCTTAAATATGTCGAGTTTACGGTGAAAATGTGCTAATGTATAAACTATAGATGATGATGCCTATTTGCATATGAAAATGCTGCATCGATAGTAGTAAAGCTGAAGCTAAGTTTATTTGAAAGTTCAGCCCATTGATCAGCCGCCTTTAGAGTAATATTGTAACAAGCGGAAATAGAAAGCTAGGGTTGAAAGGGTAAAATTGACAATAATGGATTATTTTTGTTTGCAGTTGCAAAGTCTGTCGACCCACTAATCATTCCTGTTCGCGATCCTGACTATCATGTTTTAGAAAATACTTTGTGCTCACCAATAGCCATTAGCTTTCCATTATTGCTTTTTGTGCTCAAATGCTGCGAGTCCACAGATTTTTGTAATAAGTGAACGGTAAATTTCCGCCTAACTTGATATCCTTTTTAATTAAATGTGCACCTCCCTAAAATAATTCTCCCGAAAAGAACCTTAGACAAAATTTAATTTTCAAACAGAGCAGAGCAGCTTCCTGGAAGGTAAAAAAGCAAACAATGAAGTTGCCACATATTTTATCAAAAAGTAGCAAATTTCCGTAAAAAGTCGCGGAAAACCTCTCTAAGAGCATATATAAGAGCGATTGCAAAAAAGTTATGATAAATAAGGTCCTTATTGCCTTTATGCCCAAGGCATTACAACTTGAGAGAGGTTTTTGAACCGTTCAAAAAAAAAGAGAAAACATGCCAAAGTATGCTTAAAAACATATGAAGGTTAAAATGGACCGAAACTTTATAGAGTAAAGTTGTGACTGGAATCAGTCAATAGCAGAACTCACACTTTTATTTAACAAATCGATTTCACTAAATTAGCATCATCAGTGTTCTGCAAAGCAACCGCAATGATAAATTATATATACTTACGTCAAATTGAACGGACAGGCTCACAAAACTAACTCTATAATAAACCGAACTGACTGCAACAAGAAAACACTGCACACTTTAAGCTGATACAACGATATGAAGTTTTCCTAACCGGAGCTGCTAAGTAACTAGAAAATTTAACAGGTTGCCAGAGTAATACATATGATAACGATTATGACAAGGTATTACTAATAATCAGATTACGTAAAAAATGTAATAATGAACTACTGCAGGCGCAACAAACAGTTTATATAGAAGAAGATACCATTACAATAAAATTATAATGCAAAATAAATAAGTAATAACCAAACAGTGACATAAAAAATGGGGGGGGAGGAGTCAAAAAAATTTTGGTAATAAAGTTCTATTTATATTTATTGTAGCTTTTAATTTTCTGATCCATTTGCTTTCGCTAATATCAAGGTTATGGTAATATCTAGATTTCTGTAAAAATATGACATGGTAGCATTCAGAAATATCTGGGTGAGAACTGATGAAGTTTTTGTGGTGATTATGGAAATGAAGCAGAAGAGCAGCTTTATCAGTGTGGTTTTGTGTGTTATTATTTTTCCAAAACGTACGGTGGTTAGTCCATCTAACAGAAAATTTGTTTTTAGTTTGTCCGACATAAATTTGATGACATAATTTGCATTGCGCTGCGTATATTCCGTAGTTGTCACAAGTAAGGCGTTGTGTGAGAAATATTTTTTTGTTGTTTTCACTAGTAATGAAACCAGTAGATATTACCATATTAGGGTTATTACCGTGTTTGCCGCATAAGGAGCATTTATTGCACGGCTGGGAAATGCCACTATGATTATCGTTCTTGGTGGTGTTGTGTGCAATATATTGATAATTTGTTAGTGTTTGACGGAAAGTGGGAGGGTTTTTATAAATTACTGAAGCAGAGGGAATGAGCTTTTTTTCTGTTTTGTCAAAAGAAAGGAATTTAGTGAAAGGAGTAGCCCAAACAAGTTTTTTAGATTTAACTTGTTGACTACAAGTTGTACTGTCAGGACTAAAACGACTTTGCCATGTAGTAGCTATTTTTAAGATTTTATTGACCAATGACAAGTTAAAATTTGACTTAAGGCATTTGGTTTTGAGTTGTTGTAAACTGTTTAAGTATTCGTCAGTAGATTCATTTAATCGTCTCATTCTAACCGCTTCCGAATAAACAATTGATTTAAACACATGAGGAGGATGGTTGATTGACCATTTAAAAATAAACGATTAGTTGCCGTGGGTTTTATGAAATTTTTTGTAAAAAAACCACAACTATAAGAGCTGTCAATTTTATGCTCTACGTCAAGAAATTCTAAAGTGGAGCCAGAATCCGCGGTGTTGATCATACGAAAAGTCAGATCCAAGTTGTTATCTTGAAAGGTTTTAAGGAGACAGTTCTTGATTTGGAGTGTGGTTTCCACACCGTATGACAACCAAATGATATCGTCAATAAAACGTTTAAATAGAATAGATTTGTTAAGGACGTCAGATATGGGTAGGATGACGTAGTGCAAGGTAATATTGGCAAGTGATACTGAATGATTGTCTCCAGTAATTATACCAGTTTTTTGAGTGTAAAAGTTTTGTTTATGTTGTATTATGACATTGTGGAGGCAAAACATAGCTAGATTAACCAAAATATCGATAACAGCCTGAGTAAAAAACGAATGGTAAGTAAGAGCAAATGTTAAAGCTTTTTCCACCAAAGACCTAGGAATGCTAGGGTAAAGAGATTTAACATCTCCTGCTACTATGTACAAATTGTTATCATTAAGATCTAATTTCGCATTATTTTTCCAATTAACTAAGTTTAGGAGATAATGTTTGCTGTCTCTGCAGTATTCATCGAGTTTGCTGGAGCAAAACTTAACGCTGATAGGTTGAAAAATATATTCAAGGAGAGCCGTAATTTTAGAAGTGGTAATATTACCTGCAGATTGGAGAAGACGTGTAGGAATATCAAAAATAGAAATATTCTGCAATCTATCTGGATCAAGTTTGTGTGTTTTAAAAATTGGGTAAGCATAACCTGGCTTATCACATATAAAATATTTGGCTAAAGTACCGGGAATCTTTTTGTATTTAGTGTGATCATAGAGTTTAATTCCAACGGTGTGTTTAAGCAAATCGTCACTAATTGCCCCATGTTGGTGCAACTCAATAATTTTATCTTCAGCAGTTTTTCTTATTTTGTTGAGATAACTTTTGATGTTGTTAGTAGTTAAAGTATGTAGATGCGAAAATTTACTCAATTCTTTTTCGATAATGACATTATAATCGTGATAATTAACTAAGACAATCTTACCATCCTTGTCGGATTTGCAAATAACAATTTGTTTATTCTTTACTGCTATTCTAAGTTCTTCGACCGCTTTTCGTTCTGATTTTTTCAGATTGTTCTTTTGTCTATAATCTGTTTTTACGAGTTTTTCAATTGAACGCAATTTAGCTGCAATTCTTTCTGTATAATTTACGACCTTTTCATGCAAGAGATCTCTATCAGGTCGGTTGAATTTCGGAATCTTTAGTTTTTCTGGTAGCTTGTCAGCGGAATCATGGAAATTGATATTATCTGGTAATACGTTGTCCCATTCCACACGTCTAATATGTGCAAGAAAATTAAGATGCTCATTGTCTTCAATTTTCTTACTCCAGTTGGGAGTAGGTGCAAAGTTAAGTCCATATTTAAGTATCGCTTTATGATTGTCATCAAGTTCAAAGTCAGATTTATTTAAGATCATCAGGTCATTAGTTTTCTCTTGAAAAGCCTTGAGCGACCTTCTACGTTTGTACCTTTCTCTGTCTCTTTTGTTTTTTCGCTTTTTCCAATTTATTAATTTACTCTTGAGGATTTGATCAAACTGGGTATTATGTATCCAATTAAATTTGTTAATGTATTCATTTTTAGACTTTCTTTCAATAGATTTCAACTCTTTTTTATCACTTGTTGAAAATGTGCCCCACAGATGTTTGTGTTTGCACACATACAAACCGATTTCTTTTATTGATGAATTAATGTGGCGTGCTTGCTGTGTGAGAAGCAGGTCGTAATCTATTCCTTTTTTTTGGTTTGATCTTAGTAAAACGTTTTGCTTGACGCAACGTCGTAGTAAAACGTTTTGCTTGACGCAACGTCGTAGTAAAACGTTTTGCTTGACGCAACGTCGTAGTAAAACGTTTTGCTTGACGCAACGTCGTAGAAAAGTAATTTTTTGCTAGTATTTTACGACCTTTGCATAGATGTTGAAATTTACTATTTCACTTGAACGTTGTGGGATTCTTTCCTCCCTATCTGACAGAATATAAATCATAATGATTTTAGGAGAATCTCCACACAAGTGAAATCAATAAATGACGATTCCATTAAGAATATCAATAGACTGAAACTTTATAGAGTAAAGTTGGCATTGCGTCAAGCAAAACGTTTTACTACGACGTTGCGTCAAGCAAAACGTTTTACTAAGATCAAACCAAAGAAAAGGAATAGATTACGACCTGCTTCTCACACAGCAAGCACGCCGCATTAATTCATCAATAAAAGAAATCGGTTTGTATGTGTGCAAACACAAACATCTGTGGGGCACATTTTCAACAAGTGATAAAAAAGAGTTGAAATCTATTGAAAGAAAGTCTAAAAATGAATACATTAACAAATTTAATTGGATACATAATACCCAGTTTGATCAAATCCTCAAGAGTAAATTAATAAATTGGAAAAAGCGAAAAAACAAAAGAGACAGAGAAAGGTACAAACGTAGAAGGTCGCTCAAGGCTTTTCAAGAGAAAACTAATGACCTGATGATCTTAAATAAATCTGACTTTGAACTTGATGACAATCATAAAGCGATACTTAAATATGGACTTAACTTTGCACCTACTCCCAACTGGAGTAAGAAAATTGAAGACAATGAGCATCTTAATTTTCTTGCACATATTAGACGTGTGGAATGGGACAACGTATTACCAGATAATATCAATTTCCATGATTCCGCTGACAAGCTACCAGAAAAACTAAAGATTCCGAAATTCAACCGACCTGATAGAGATCTCTTGCATGAAAAGGTCGTAAATTATACAGAAAGAATTGCAGCTAAATTGCGTTCAATTGAAAAACTCGTAAAAACAGATTATAGACAAAAGAACAATCTGAAAAAATCAGAACGAAAAGCGGTCGAAGAACTTAGAATAGCAGTAAAGAATAAACAAATTGTTATTTGCAAATCCGACAAGGATGGTAAGATTGTCTTAGTTAATTATCACGATTATAATGTCATTATCGAAAAAGAATTGAGTAAATTTTCGCATCTACATACTTTAACTACTAACAACATCAAAAGTTATCTCAACAAAATAAGAAAAACTGCTGAAGATAAAATTATTGAGTTGCACCAACATGGGGCAATTAGTGACGATTTGCTTAAACACACCGTTGGAATTAAACTCTATGATCACACTAAATACAAAAAGATTCCCGGTACTTTAGCCAAATATTTTATATGTGATAAGCCAGGTTATGCTTACCCAATTTTTAAAACACACAAACTTGATCCAGATAGATTGCAGAATATTTCTATTTTTGATATTCCTACACGTCTTCTCCAATCTGCAGGTAATATTACCACTTCTAAAATTACGGCTCTCCTTGAATATATTTTTCAACCTATCAGCGTTAAGTTTTGCTCCAGCAAACTCGATGAATACTGCAGAGACAGCAAACATTATCTCCTAAACTTAGTTAATTGGAAAAATAATGCGAAATTAGATCTTAATGATAACAATTTGTACATAGTAGCAGGAGATGTTAAATCTCTTTATCCTAGCATTCCTAGGTCTTTGGTGGAAAAAGCTTTAACATTTGCTCTTACTTACCATTCGTTTTTTACTCAGGCTGTTATCGATATTTTGGTTAATCTAGCTATGTTTTGCCTCCACAATGTCATAATACAACATAAACAAAACTTTTACACTCAAAAAACTGGTATAATTACTGGAGACAATCATTCAGTATCACTTGCCAATATTACCTTGCACTACGTCATCCTACCCATATCTGACGTCCTTAACAAATCTATTCTATTTAAACGTTTTATTGACGATATCATTTGGTTGTCATACGGTGTGGAAACCACCCTCCAAATCAAGAACTGTCTCCTTAAAACCTTTCAAGATAACAACTTGGATCTGACTTTTCGTATGATCAACACCGCGGATTCTGGCTCCACTTTAGAATTTCTTGACGTAGAGCATAAAATTGACAGCTCTTATAGTTGTGGTTTTTTTACAAAAAATTTCATAAAACCCACGGCAACTAATCGTTTATTTTTAAATGGTCAATCAACCATCCTCCTCATGTGTTTAAATCAATTGTTTATTCGGAAGCGGTTAGAATGAGACGATTAAATGAATCTACTGACGAATACTTAAACAGTTTACAACAACTCAAAACCAAATGCCTTAAGTCAAATTTTAACTTGTCATTGGTCAATAAAATCTTAAAAATAGCTACTACATGGCAAAGTCGTTTTAGTCCTGACAGTACAACTTGTAGTCAACAAGTTAAATCTAAAAAACTTGTTTGGGCTACTCCTTTCACTAAATTCCTTTCTTTTGACAAAACAGAAAAAAAGCTCATTCCCTCTGTTTCAGTAATTTATAAAAACCCTCCCACTTTCCGTCAAACACTAACAAATTATCAATATATTGCACACAACACCACCAAGAACGATAATCATAGTGGCATTTCCCAGCCGTGCAATAAATGCTCCTTATGCGGCAAACACGGTAATAACCCTAATATGGTAATATCTACTGGTTTCATTACTAGTGAAAACAACAAAAAAATATTTCTCACACAACGCCTTACTTGTGACAACTACGGAATATACGCAGCGCAATGCAAATTATGTCATCAAATTTATGTCGGACAAACTAAAAACAAATTTTCTGTTAGATGGACTTACCACCGTACGTTTTGGAAAAATAATAACACACAAAACCACACTGATAAAGCTGCTCTTCTGCTTCATTTCCATAATCACCACAAAATCTTCATCAGTTCTCACCTAGATATTTCTGAATGCTACCATGTCATATTTTTACAGAAATCTAGATATTACCATAACCTTGATATTAGCGAAAGCAAATGGATCAGAAAATTAAAAGCTACAATAAATATAAATAGAACTTTATTACCAAAATTTTTTTGACTCCTCCCCCCCCATTTTTTATGTCACTGTTTGGTTATTACTTATTTATTTTGCATTATAATTTTATTGTAATGGTATCTTCTTCTATATAAACTGTTTGTTGCGCCTGCAGTAGTTCATTATTACATTTTTTACGTAATCTGATTATTAGTAATACCTTGTCATAATCGTTATCATATGTATTACTCTGGCAACCTGTTAAATTTTCTAGTTACTTAGCAGCTCCGGTTAGGAAAACTTCATATCGTTGTATCAGCTTAAAGTGTGCAGTGTTTTCTTGTTGCAGTCAGCTCGGTTTATTATAGAGTTAGTTTTGTGAGCCTGTCCGTTCAATTTGACGTAAGTATATATAATTTATCATTGCGGTTGCTTTGCAGAACACTGATGATGCTAATTTAGTGAAATCGATTTGTTAAATAAAAGTGTGAGTTCTGCTATTGACTGATTCCAGTCACAACTTTACTCTATAAAGTTTCAGTCTATTGATATTCTTAATGGAATCGTCATTTATTGATTTCACTTGTGTGGAGATTCTCCTAAAATCATTATGATTTATATTCTGAAGGTTAAAATGTCTTGGAATTTTTTTTCATCGAAAGCAGCTTGTTTACATTTTCGCAAAAAAACCTCTTAACTGCGTTTCTATGGTCAGTGTTTCTGAGAAAACGAAGAAAACGAATTCTACAGTCAATCCTTAATCTTGGCGTCATTTGACCGCCTACAAGGGGTAACGTTTTCGTGTTGGCATAGGTGCGATTTTACAAATGGTACAGAGTACTATACGACTGCGTTTTTTCCGTTTGATTTCCTCTCAAACTTTAGATTTCACAAACTATGCCCCTGATACCGATGTTCCTATTATCAAAAATTAAGGTCTCAATTACTTACAAACAGTCTGTGATTTCATAGATTTCATCAATTCATTGAACTAAGTGTATGACGACATAAATTAAAATTTGTGGCCGGAAGCTAAAGTTATTGAGGGAAATATTTTTGGGAATTAGGTAGTAAGCAGTAGACGTGGGTACCACAAAAAATTTTTCCGCATTAGTAAGCCTGTTGCCGCGCGTATGTTCCATGTTGCCTGCACAAACGCAGCCAGAGAGGGCGAATCGATCCTCAGTTAGCAGGTACTGTTTAGTTGTTACAATAGGTTAGTTTATGATTGAAGTGAATAACCCACCGACCAGATTTACATGCTAATGAAAAGGATAATTTTTTTCTAAATCCTTCAAGATTTTACATTAAAGCACGGCCTTATGTTTCACTTTGCAATACGTGATCAATATGTATTAGTAGTTAAGAGTGTTACTGAAGTGCAGCACTACTGAACAAAGGTATTCTTACCAATTGTCCACCTACAGCTCAATTATCATAATTTTCGCACTTGCCATTGCATTACTGAAAAAATAGAATTGCACTGCTGGTATGTCAGTTCTGAAATATATTATTTTACTTTAGCAGACCGCATATTAGTAATACAGTGGCGTATGTATGCAAAATGACGCCTATGGCAAAGTTTGAATGTGCGCCCCTTCTTGATAATTTGTACATTAGTTGTACCTAACCCTCAAAATATTACCATTAGGCACCATTTTTATGAAAACCATGAAATGAATGTTTAAAAACAATAATTATACGGTTAGTTTTGCTTTTAAACTTTTCTGAAATAAAATTTTAAATTATCCAAATGACCAAAACGTACTTAAAAACCCATTTATTTGTATAATGAAGAATAACAAGCATACCACAGTAAGCCTCAATAAATCCGGTCTTCTTTTTTCAACAACAACATGCTAAAACAAAGCTTTTCGTGCCTTTATGAAAGAAAATTCGTCTCTGAGTTCATCAAAGTTAGTTTTCTCTGTTTCTTCCCTTTCTATACTCATCAAAGCTGGATCACACAATCTGTCCTCGAAGTTCGGAGGCGTGAAAGAATCAGTTTCTGTTTACTGAAAGATCGTTTGCAGCTTGCAATAGATACTGCTATTGTCAGCATTGTTTGCAAAGCAATTAGAAGATTGGAAATAAGCTCTCAACATCATATTTGACTATGAATGTTAGGAGGTCTTCAGAGCGCGATAACTCTAAATTAGCGCTACTTGATATTAACATTTTGCAGTCAATAATCTCCGCATATAATTGCTTGCCATCTACGTCTGAACTGCACACAGCTCCTGAATTTCCACACATAGATTCTAATTGTTCACAATCAGAACCTTAACAAAAGCCTTGAACGACCAACAGAAAAACAAATTTGGAATCGATGTCAAATAACCGGTAGAATCGATCATCCATCTCTTAGACGTGACGGTCTAGAGCAGGGCTACTCAATTGGCGGACCGCGGTCCAAATCCGGACCTTTCAAGTCTTGAAACTGGACCTCAAGCTCCAGGATGAGTAGCAGTAAGTGCAGCTACGGATTGCGAAAAAGCCCACGCCCCTTTTACCAAAGTTTGTTCACTTATTCTCAATACTAAATTATTTTCAAACAAAATATCAAAAATTTTTCGCGCCGAAGGCACAACTGCACATTCTTAGCGTTCACTAACGGCACCTTTTGAGGACTAACAAACAACATGATCAGCAGAAAAACAGGAGAAAACCTATTTTCCAGTGCTTAAGATCTGTTAATCATACCTGCCTCGTCCACCAAATTTGCCTCTGCAATTTAACTGATCAAGTGTGCTAAAGCTCAAGACGCAGACAATATTTCGCCACATATATTCTCAAGACTGCGGCCCCAAATATCTTACACGGCTTCAAAAATTCTACACAGCCTGCATAACCTACCAAACAATTCCCACAATATAGGGACTGGCCAGTGTTATCTCGGTACCAAAACCTGGCAATGCAGCAGATGATTGAAAGAGCTTCCAGCGTATATCGCTGCTGAGCGTTTCTTACAAGCTTTTCAAGCGGTTACTCTTGAGGCGTCTAGAACCTGTTTTGACCCCCAAAGTTGGTTTTAGGCTTGGTCAATGCATAACCAATCAAGTGTTTAAACAAACCTATGACGTTGAGCACCGCTTTGAAGAAAATAAATTAGACATTGTGTTGGCAAATCTTACTGCCGCCCAAGATTGCTTACTATATGGTACCAGTGCCAAACACACCACCACTGCCTTTGATTTGGTGTTATTTCTATGAACCAAGTTTTAAGAACTGGCGAAAAATGAGAAATACGCTTCATTTTACAAAATTACCAGAATAGAGCACAATAAGCTTACATTATTTTTGATTTTGATGATTATTGTGGACTATGAGAAAATCCAAGTATTTTTCTGTATTTGCTGGTAATGATAGTTTCATTTTTGTCATTGCAAATCAAAAATTCTACTGGACCTCTGGAAATACTCAAAAATTCTACTGGACCTCTGGAAAAATTCTACTGGACTTCTAGAAATACTGAACAACTAGACCTCTGGAAAGTTAAGTGCCTTGCCCAAGGATACAACAAGCGAACTTGCCGGCTTGTTCTCCACAACCTTTCCTAAATGCCGAGCACCAAGCAGGGAAGCTGTAGATACCATTTTTTAAAGTCTTTTGGTATGACTCGACAAGGGTATTGAACCCCAGGTCTACCAACTGCGAAGCGGGCGCTCTAACAACTACGCCATCGCGCCGGTTGAGTTCAATAGAAGGCCATAGTAGGCCTACTTGACTTTTTAATGCTGTCTAGTAAATTCTTGCGATCGGCAGATGCCAGTGATATGAATAAATTTATTTTAAACACCTGGAGAAAAATAAGATGTTGCATAAAGATGGCTTTCAATAAGAGGGAGGTGCTCTAGCATCACTGGATCAAAGACGGCAAGAAATTCATTAAACCAATAAAATTACCCACTTTTGAGTCATCATCTGCCTGAAGTGATTCCCTGAGTCCTAGCGAAACAAGGCTCTGTTATGCCAGGTATTTGATATCGTGTGATATTCTCATTAGTATGTCACGCTATTTTTGCTTTTCTTTTTCAATTTGCAACTGGAGTTCTGTGTCAAGAATTCCCTTTCTTTTCAGGCAGATTTCTTTTCAGTTCTTTGCACAGTGTAGAACACTCTCGGTGATCCTTGGCATTTTCATGTACACTCATCCTTTCGGCTGCTTCCCGCTGACTAAATCCACCCTCCTGCTGCAATATGGATTGATGTTCTGATCGGGAATAGAGCAGGGAGCAGATGTAATATGCAGACATTTTAAAAGGCGAATACATCAGCCAAATGCGAGTCACCTCCTCGCCATTTGCTAATTTTCTCTTAAACGAGTTGCTGCTCATTGTGCGATAATTTGTCGGCAGGAATGGTCTCTGACTGTTCTAAAAATATTTCGAACCAAGCTTTATAATTTCTGTTCTCGTTTTATCTGACAAAATAGGTTTTCCATTATCCTTACAAGATCTAAGAGTCCAATATCGTGTTCTGGAATGAATTCTGGTGCATCAGATTGCTGAAATCTATGTAATTTGTCGCTTTCTGATTCCATGCTGCAAACATGACAATCCTCACCTTGTTGCTCATTAGACTGTGCCTTTGACCACCTTCAGATTCAGCAGTACTAGCAGAAGATGCAGGCTTCTTGAAGAAGGGCACGAAGAATTTACCTGACTTTTCGGCTTTTGCTGCTTCCAGTTTTTGTCTTTTTCGTCCTTTAACCCCATTTTTCTTTTTCTTTGTTTTGGCTCGTTTCATGGTATGCTTTTAAAGTCATTTAAAGTAATCAGTAGAAATTAAATTAATTAGAGCTAAATTAGAAATAAATACTATGAATATAATGTTATAGCAATAGCTTCCTTCTTTCAAAAATAACACATGATGAAAAATCACACATCAGGTCCTTGCCGTCGAAAACGTTCAAGCTAGACTGTGCGTTCGTGGTCGGAAGCTAAAAATTTGGTTTTCATGAAAAGTTTATTTATGTAACCACCGCATGTAGGGTTTAAGCGAACTTGGAAACGCACCCACACCTGAACGAGGAATGAACAAGTTCACAAACCACGAATGAGACCTACGTCTGATGCCATGGCGGCAGATCAGCGACAGAGAACTCGACAGAAGTGAACAGGCATGAGATCAAACAATGACGTGACTCTGAATGGCGATCAGTGACGTAACAAACAGCATTGGTCAAACTCACAAACTTTTGCGAAGTCACAAATTTTAATTTTTGCCGAGCATTTTTGTGCCCCGGTCAAAGTGGCGTCCGTGGCACGAGCCATGCCTGCCATACCCTGGATACGCCACTGCGGTAATAGTTTTCACTATTCACGTTTTCTTTCAAAGTGATATGGGAAACAATAAGCATAGCTGCGCTCTGTTGCTATTTTGTAAAGTGATACAAAAATTTAATATTGCCTCAAAACCGAGCTTTTTGAAGCGTCCAAGAAAAGGTCATGGTGAAAAACTCTTAAAAGCTTAATCGCTTGCTGCGTCGTCGATCAAGGTAAAATGCTGTAAAATTATTTTCATCAAAGCATCGCATTAATATCATTCGGAAAAGCTGCGAACCGCCTTCCAACGGTCAGTATTTTTTGAGCAAAGGAAGAAAATATAATTTACATTCAGTCGTAAATAATAAAGGTCATCTAATAGCCTGCCGAGGTGAAATTTTTTTAAGTTGGTAAGTCAGATGCTGGCTTTTGCTTGATAAAAAAACCGGTTTCCCTCGCCAAAAATGCCAATTGAGAAAACTATCTTTAATTATGACGTCACGAACTCTCTTCTCATTCCGAAGTGGTAAAAAAATGTGCCAAGTTTCTTGGTTGTGCATTTACCAGTTTCGGTGGAGTTGAACCCAGACGGAAATCCGCTTTTTAGTATAGATACAACCAAATCCATAAATGATTTTTCCGTCATTAGATCATAAGGGAAATGGCCTGACAGAACTGAATCACCTGGGTGGCGCGTAGCTGAGCGAATTTAAGTTTTTGCCGGACGTAACGAGGTTATATACTAGTCGCTAGCGATTGCAACAACAAAATTTTGGTAGGACAACGGCACTTCTCTCCCCAAAATGTCTTTGCTATTGCGTAAAACTTAACTAATTTCAGATGGAGCAACTCTTCATCTTTAATTTCTATCCTGTCTGCAATTCACAGCACTTCTCTTAAATTCGAAGACACTTGTATATTTCAGAATGAACAAGCACGTTCGTAATAATTGAAATCGAGTTATTAATTTGATGTAATTTTGTGTCCTACAGGTTCAGTATCGAGTCGTTTAATGCATCGGCCATACTAAAAAAAAAACGAAGGAAAAGGAATTGTGGGCTAGATTATGATGAACCCTCTTCGCTTGCATCTGGTGCATTGCAAATTTCTTTGACTAAATCTCCACCAATCATAACTTCAGCAGATATGCTGTCTCGATTTGCACACAATTCAGGTTTATATCCGTAGATGAATCCTAAAACCAACAAGTTACATCTACCTTATATTCTAACACAGTTCTAGCAACAAAAGGCGGGGAAATTGACATTGATCAATGAAACCACCGAAAAAAGTTCTTCAGCTCTCAGGTTTAAAGACTGTTTTACAGAATGACAAGACAGCGAAATAGTGGATCGCTATAAATTGTCATCGCCCGCTCTTTTATCATTTTAAAATTGCTGTCCCTTGAATTTGGTAGTTCTCACACGATTGCAATGGCAGCAAAATCAGAAGATCCAAATTAGGTATTTTCAGCTTTTGACGAATGGGGCTGTTTATCTATTTCTGCATCGCTTGTACGCAGTTGAGTTCTTCAAAGAGACGCTTTACGTCATGTTACAGCTTGTTGTATTTGTTGCAAAAAGTGCTGCGTTGGCAACTGAAGTGAATCAGATCGCATGACGTTCCATGCAAAAAGGAGTTATTTTGCGAGATTGGAAGCAGCGGCGACAACCGAGAGATTCTCAAAAAGTGGCGTCCCAAAATTTTAGTTATAAGAGTGCCACCTGGGACATATCGCACCCACTATTTACTCCATCGACAGCGAGATATTAAACGTCATTGTCCAACCAACATTCAATCAGCTTACCAACTTCGTTAGAATACCATTGTGGTTCTTCTTGAACAAAATAATAGACGCCTGGTTGAGTTCCAACGATGCCTTCAGTGTCTTTGAGAGACATGCCCCATACTCTTTGCTGATATAAAGAAAGTTTTGTTAAATCTTGATGAGCATGGGTGTGTCAAGAAAAAGCTTTATGGTTATGTAGGGTTATCATCAGTGGTAAGTCTAGCTAAAGTGGTTAAAATGTTGAGCAATGATTAAAGAGAATAGCTTAAAGGTGGGCAAAGACCACAATAGTGGATCAAGAAAAATAATAATTCATTCTTGTGCTTTATTGCGATGCGTACTTGAAATAAAAAATAGCACTTGCGCTTATTTTCGTTTTGCTTGAAAGTTTCAATTTTGAAAAGGCATGTTCAAAACACCCTTTCTATTCAGATCCTATTTAATTTGAAAATAAAAGTCCTGGTGATTTGTAAACCGATTGCTAATTGAGAAGCAGACAAAATAAAGGAGACAAAATTCAAATAGAATCACTTCCATTTTCTCATGTTTAAGCGTGGGTTGAGGTGACCTTGAAAAGCAATATTAGCACCACGGATTCAGCATCAGTGGATTGGGCGTTCCCGACTGAGGCTGAGATTAAAAACCAGAGATCAATCCTGATGATTTCACAAAATTTTGAGCGTTTTGTGGTGATTAAAGACGACAACCAGTGACAAAATAAACCTTCACTTGTAATTGGCTGGGAATACATTTGATGAATGATAAAATTTCAGTTTTTGCAGCGTTGCAATAAAGAATTTTTTTGATGTCGGCTGTCTTCATTAGCTGCATTCATTTGCTTTAAATTTTTTTTCAAAAGACGGTGATCGTTAATAAGGACATGGTTTATATTGCTTAATACTGTTGCATGCTAAACCATTGGGCATGTTGCATTGCGTTTAATTGGGCAAAAGAAGCGCAGTTATGTATCTCGCGTTGCCCTCTAGTCACCAAAAAAATCTGCCAGCGGAAGTAACGCTGCGCTCCAATCACTCAAAATCTACTTGGTGAATTTTACGTGCCAGCGAACTTTTCCGAAAAAATCTTGAGTTTAAGAATCACAGCTCCGTTCAAGTTCAAATTCAAAAAGTTCTCGTGTGCGGTAGGATGCTGGTGACCAAGATGAAAAAAGTTGCGAACCTAGGAAATATTATCAGGCCAAAAAAATTCTTTATGATAGGTTTATTAAACATTTTGAGGAGATTGACTCGATGATACAATAATGTTTCAGAAAAAAGTTCATTCAGTTCACATCTACGCGTAAACCAGAGTTTATAACAATTTCAGAATTCCAAAAATTATCTTAGTCCTTGTAGGCTGTACTTGTATGCTTGCAAAATAGGTCTACTAAACAATCTAAAATATAAAGAAGCATGTTCAACAAAATTGTTTGAAGCAGTTGATGGGTAGTTAATACAGCTAACTTACACCAATTATGAGTCCACCTGAGCAGACATCACCAGCATTGATAGCAATCACAAAGCTGTACGCCGGTGGTTTTTCCCGTTTGTCATCACCTTCCTGTAAGCAAAAAAAGCAAAGCACGAATAAGCCTAAATCAGACATGAACTGGTAATAAGGTATTTAAAAATAAAGTGTACAGTTTAAAAAAGGTATGCTATTTTTCTGCAATACATAGAACCATAGATACAAAAATGTAGTAACAGCAAAGATGACGACCAATTGCCTAATTCGTATTTGTTGCATATTTAAAGAATATGAGAGACGATCTTCTCAAAAATTTTGCGCATAGGAGATAAAAGATTTATTTTTGAGGAGGAAGGGATGAGTTGCTGTTTCTTTCTCTTAAAAATGCTGCACAAGTATTTGTATGTCGTATTTTCAAAAAATCTTGATAAATGCGCCAAAATATGAAACTTTTCCATCTCAAACTTGTCTAATTGACAGTACCATCATGTTGACATCATTGAAGACATCCATTAAGCGAACTTCTACGAGACCAGCCGACGTAACTTCAATGTCTTCACTAAACCATTCAGTTGTAGCAACAGGAATCTCTGGAAAATGTTGTATTCAGATCAATCATTCTAAAATTAGCAAAGGAATTATCCCATTGGGATGTATTCTATCTGTACAAATTTTTTCCTCGAGCATGGAAACAAGGCCTTCAGGTTTTCAAGGACTGTACTGTTGAATACATCTTTTACCGGATGTAACTCTAAAAAATTTGTATATATTTAACGTCAATTTGTTTTGTCGCCTCCATTTCTTTTTCGCTTTTTGTTTTTATCCGATGTCGATTTTTTGTGTTGTGAAAGTGCAAACAAAATAAATTGCCAACTATTTCCAATAAATTTATAAACAAAGCCTGCCCTTTGAAGAAGAAACTTCAAATCAAATCGAAACTGAGCACCAGTTGTTTTACGCAGTATATAGCTTTTTGGGATTTTTTGGCTGTAAGTAAACGTTTATTTACCTATCGGTTGTTTTTCTCACAACTAGGCCAGTATTAGGCTATGTACAGGTTTATACCTGCCACAAACAAAATTCATTTTCTGTCACAATATTCATATCAAAAATACTGCAGAAAGACCCTAAAGCTTCCAAGGTGTAGGCCGCAATTTTTCATTCTTAAAGCACTACAAAATGTCGAAAGAATTTACCCAAATTTCAGAACTATCTTGAGAATGGTGTAAGGAGAGAAATAAGCTGACAGGAGGTTTTGTTTGTGTTTATTAATGATTACTTAAATCAGTAGTGCAGTTATTTTTCTAACCAGGAGAGGGCTTCTTATTTTAAGAGATGTACTTTTGACCTTAAGAATAGGCTTTTATCTGTCGAAAAAAAGCAGAAATTGGGACCAGATAAGTAAACATCTTTAGTTAAAAAATTTAATTTGTTTAGTTTAAATCATGTTGTTGATTTCTAATCATTTTGTTCTTTTTTGCGATTAATTTCAAATAAAAAATTTTTGATCAAACTAGATTAGTCAATGGCACCAAAATCTTGAATGGACAGTGTTTGCCTTTGGACACAACCAACTGTTCTTCAGGCAAAGAGTTCAAGGCGAGATCACATCGCTATTTTCTTACCAATTTTTTCAATCTCTGGATCATCCATGATATCAACGCCAAAGGCAGCCACAGGCTCGTCAACACCAAAAGTGCAGTTTTGGCTGAAAAAACGAATTGATTTAAAAATTTAAATCACTACGACATATGCAACGCGCCATCAAATAACTTATTCATGATTGATCAAAAAAAAGAGATCTACATGTATTGTTCTTAACGCGGCACCACGTTGGAAAAGAAATGAGATTGATTTCCTTGTGCATTTTTAAAGTCACTAATCAAATTAATCTTGCGGCTTACGAGTATGTAGAAAATGCCCTCCACATACTTTCCCATGACAACATAACCGGAAGGTGAAGTCTACTTTTATCAAAGCACAGTTTGATGAGGTTCTAGAAGCAATGCCTGATTGTAGTTGACGTTTTGAATTCCCGCCGTCAATGCAATTGATATTGAGGGGAGAGCAGATCCCTCTAGGACTTCAGTCAGTTCACTAACTCCATATTGCAGTATAAGATAATATTCTTGTTTCCGCTGCTTTTTAGCCTATTTTATTTTTTGAGGCAGGCTGTTTTAGTCATTTTCGTGACGTCATTTGTCCTCATAAAAATTAATTTGAAAACAGATAAAAGTTTAAAACTTACCCTTCAGCGAAATAGAAATTCATTCCTACAAAAGATTGTTTTCGTTCCCAGGGTTTTTTCTGTGTTACTACTACAAATCCAGTGCTGACGTCAGTGAGGCTATCAACTACTTCAGCATTCCATACCTGGAACAAAGAGGATTTTCAATCAAACGTCTGCCTGTAGTGAAAACCTATACTGCCTAAAGAGCAGTCCTGGCTATCTAAACAAGTTTTTTAAAAGCGTAAATAATAAAAAACACAAAATATCCCAAGTAGTGAGATCACAGAAGGAGGCCATTGGCTCAATGCCACGCCCTAGCAACTCACGCGTAGAAAATAGATTCATCTTCTTTCTAATCGGTGATCTCAGTCAGTAGTTGATGTAAGCTATCGTTTTCACCATAAACCTCGAATTGAATACGACTTAATATTTTCAAAATTACTCAGAATAATTGGGAGTATAAAGGGCAAGAGCCAAGTAACAGAAGGAGAGGAATGATTAAAAAAAAGAGCAAAAACACAAAAATTTGAACACGTAAGCCGAAAGTAAATGAACTTTCTTCCACTCGTTCGATGTCTCGCATGAATTCGTTGCAATTGGAACACCGATTACATTCAAAATAACCAAAACCAATTTGTTCATAAAGCAGGCATAAAAAGTAATATTGGTTTAGGAATAGAAAAAATGCAAACAGAAATGCCCGCGCTTTTCTTGAAATTGTCTCAAAAGGTACACTAAACAGCAGTAATTTTCTTTCTGTAATTTACAAAACTTACTTTAAGAGATTCTACAGTGCATGGAATGGTGACTTCAATAGAATAAGAACCTTTTGGAATAACGAGAGGTCTAAAAACATTAGTTTTCAGCACAAAGTGAAAATGTGCGAATTTAAAAACAATAACCTTGAAACAAACTGCAGTTATCTGCACAAACGTGGAGTAAGAACAGGCTGAAAACAGATGAAAACTTATCTAACATGAAGAGCAAAATTGCGGGACTCCTTAAAATAATTTTTAAGTTTTCGAATCAGCAACTATGAAGGATGTTTTCGTCTGCTACAGTGTAAACCCATAACGTGAGCTTCAACGCACACCCGGTTTCGCTCAGGATTGCCGAATGTTCTCGAACACAATAAAACTTTACTTGCAGTTCTTTGAAATCGCTCAGGCATCGTCCCTATGCTGTCTACAGATTTGTAGTACAATACATTCTGATGACTGGCGTAAATGGCCGCTGTTTCTTTTAACAGCATATTCCTAGTTGCATGTTTGCAACGGTAGCGTCAGACCTGGATGCTTTACTGTTCATCGTATTGTCATGTCAAGCGAGAGAAGCCAATCATCATCAAATTCCGTAGGGCTATATTTTTTATTTGTTATTTTTACGGCAGGCAAACCCACGCATCCAGTCTATCTTCATACGCACACCAAGCTTCAACAATCGCTCGTGAGTTTTGACTATCTTCATGTTACTTCGTTGACAGAACGGTTTTTCCATCTGATGAAAAATAGGTTGCTGAGCATCCAGGTCAACTGCTCACCTGAACACTAAAATCTGCCCTCCGAAAACTTCATTTGGGGAGTTTCTCCAAATGCCGTCGATAACAATTCCGCTTCCATCAGTTCTTGCTCTAAAATAATTAATTTAAAAATAAAGAATAATTGTGGTTTTCAAAGTTGGTTGATAATAATATGCTTGTGTTTTCCGCAGAACCAGAAACATAAGTTTACTAGTGATATAGATTTAGCAACAACAAGCGCAATAATTTTTCTGCCGCAGAATGTCGCGAGTGAGCCGCGATGGTAATCGCCTATTGTTTCATAAAAAAGTAGCAATGATGTGGCTTGCGCGGTACAATGCAAACCTACATTTTCTAAAATCAAACAAAATATTTGCGACGTACTGCGGCTTCGAGTATTTTAAAAATGACGTTTTTCAACAAATTGTGGTCATCAGGCTACTCTCCGTTAGCGTAATATCAAACTAAAATCACAAAATAGACTTAATCGTATTGAAATAGATCTAAATCAGTGTAATGTAAGCCTTTAAAATTTCATCTACAATGTCTCTCTTGATATTCAAAAAACCTAAATAATGTTTGTAATAAAATGATTTTCATATCAAATTAATTATATGTTTTGGACATGATCATGATCTGCGCATTTCGCATTGATCAATACTGCCACCTGGAGGTTTTTGACATCAATTGTTAAGGCAAGTTGATCGTGGAAGTCATTTTTTAAAACTGTACCTGATCATGGCTGCATCTCCAGCACCGATGCCATCTTCAGGAATAACTCTAATGTCGTAAAATGTCATGGCGCTCAATCCATCAATGATTACTGAAGGAACGCTTGAAGTCAAGTCGAGTTCTGTTGCGTTGCCATCGCCTTTGCCTGTAGAAAGTTGTTGTTACGTTGCAAAACTCGTCGGCATATCAAGGTAACAAGTGGTCAAGCGGAGCAAGTATTTTATCAACAAATGGTAATGGCATAATTAACCAAAATAGTAGAGTATTTAGAGTAATAATAGTTTAATTTTGCAAGCTTAAAATTTTGTGATTTTAAGTGTAATTTTGAGAATTCAAGAAATTTTGGTCCCGACTTTAATTTGAAAACTATGTGCACCACAATGACTTTTTTCAAACTTCATCTCCATTTTTTACTCTTCGACAAATTTTTAATAGCCCTATCTCACCCATTTCAAGTCAGTTTTTACTGACATCGTTTTCCATTGCTGAGGTATACACATCTTTGAGAATAGCATTGTTATGCATGAGCTGACCGTAGTTCTGCAGGTGTCTCTGTGACCTCCCTCACCTTATCCCCTACAAGCTACGTAAAAAGTGACTTACTCGCAGATTTTACCATAATTTTGTATATTGTAGCGTCGATCACTTCATCCCATTCTAATTCAATACTGGTTTCAGTAGCAGAAGCAACCATTAAGTTTTGTACCCCGGGAATGGCTGAAAAAATGTAAAATTTCTAAATCAAAACAAAGTAAAAACTTAAGGCCTGAGCTTAGAAAATATAATGGAACATTGCTTCATGCAAAATCTTGAATTCTGCTTATGTCAGTGAAGTCTCGTACATGCAGTCTTTTATCAGAACAGGTGCAGGATCATCAATTCCGAATTGATTAGACACATCCCCCGCATGTATGATTAGCCTACTCACAGAAAGAGCATATACTTTTTAAAAGATTATTGCGTTTCGTTAAAAAGGTAACAGTTCAAACATTTTATAGAAATCAATAACTCCCAATCTATATTTCCTATTCCATTTTTGCTTTAATTTAAGCAAGGGTTTTGGCTTGAATTGTCAGAAAGTTAATTATCTCAACTATATTAGAGTTCGATTCAATTTCTCACATGTGGTAAATGTAATTTCAGCGGCCGTTGACATCTGATCCATGTAGACCGATTTTACCATTGCAGTATAAGTAGTCCTTGGTTGAAGTCCACTGATTGTAATTTCATTTTGTTGAACATTTTGGTCAGTTACGTTTTCAATTGTGACCTGAAAATATTATATTGTTAGTCTGATAAGACCTACCGTAACATAAAACTTGTCTTCGTTAGAAACAAGACAACTATCTTTAGATTGGGGTTTTACAATATACTTAAGGCAACATCAGAAACAGAGAATAAATCTTTTTCTTTTAACTCTCTACCGGTGAAGTTATGCACTACGCCACCTGCTTTAATGGTGTCTGTATTTAGGCTACCATCTATCTGACAACAGAAAAGTTTTTTCATGAAATTGTCTTCCTGAATATGACCTAGAACGTATTTGTTGCCTAAAGTGAACCCAAGTTTATTTAACTTAACTACAGTACATGTTACAATATTACTGGGCCGTTGCACAATTTGTCTTTAAAGCAGCAAGAAACGATTTATTCTTAAATTTGTCTTTTAATTTGCTTTAGGAGACGGCTAGTAATTCTTGCTAAATACGACCACATTACTTTTGGGAAAAACACCATATTGATTTATACAAAGTCTTACTTGGAATGTGACATTTTCCAGCTCATCCCAAGTGAGCATGACAGCAGTTGATGTAACTTCACTCATAAGGTTTGTAGGAGGAGTAAGATTGTCGATGCCTGCTACAAGAGCAGCTCCGAGAAAGAGGAGAGTAGCAACACGAATCATGCTGCGAATAACATTACAAAAATTTATTCAATATATTAGTTAGTAAAAAGCGGTAGCAATCAGAAATCATTTCTTTGTACTCGTTTAAGGTGCAAAAAATAGAAGACAAAAAGTTACAGTCTTTTTTAAAAAGTCTCACCTTTTAATAATTGAGGAAAAAATAACTAATTAAGACCTACAAACAATTATATTCACAAAATAATTTCTGCCAAGTAAAATGTTGTTATTGGTTATAAAAAAGGAGACTAGGCTTGCATAAACAGCTTTTCAGGCAACACTAGCGTACCGAGGGGGCAGGTCACTGTGCCATGACCCTCCCCTCAGACCGTAAAAAGGAAGAAATGTAAAGCAAAACCAAGCAGTTTTAGCAAAAGCAAAGCTGGTTTTTCGCGAGTATTCGAGAGTCGTGCCGTGTCTTCTGCACTGCCCATAAATTTGATTTGTGACGTCACACGATTGTGACGAAACTTTAGGCCCCCTCGGAAACTTTCTGCGTACGCCACTGTCAGGCAAGCCATTGGAAAACTATCGACATTATCTTTTAATTTTCTTGTAGAAGACTAGATTTAAATAAACTTTAATCTCACACGCTATCGAGATACTGTGAGCAGCGACATAATGTGATGATTCTCTCGATTGCATTTCTATTTGTAGCCAAATTTTTTCTGATAGGCTTGCTTATTACATAAGCTAGGAGACCGATTATTTTATAATTGACGAAAATTACTCGCAGCGTAGCGCTTACGGAAATAAACTCAGGACAATTTTAATTACATCTCCGAGAAAATAAGTTGGTATGCCAGATCTAATTGTCATCAATGACGATTACTTAATATATTTGTATGTGAGCTCACAGCAATTTCACCACCAACGTAGAATCAGCCAACGTCTTATTGCCCACGTAATTTGCCATAATTTTGTTATATAATTATTCTGTTTATCCATTAGAATGCTCTAAATCAATAAAAAAGCCACGATGTAAAAAAAAGAAACAAAAAAACCAATTCGTGAAAACAATGATCAGCTGTTAAAAAATAGGTAAAAACTGAGCGATTCACGTTAGACATTGCTCACTGCTTCGAGCTATCAGATCAGCTGCACTGATAAGACCTGATAGGTAGAAACAGTGCATACTGCCTATAAATAAATATAGTAAAGATGATGCAACAAAAAGCTTGTGCAGCTACCAGCCCACAGCCAGACAGAAGCACTTCAACCACAAAAATAGGTCATTGGCTTTTAGGCACTTTTTAACGGCAACGATTTGCTAGTTCAGAGTATCTTATTTAAACACAATTAAAGAATATCGGTTTTATATTTGATTCTTTGCAGTGCTTACTCGCATTGCTGAGCGCTAAGTAGGAGATCTGTGAATACCATTTTAAAGTTATTGGTATGACTTGAAAATGAAATCAAATCAAGGCCTATTGACTGTAAAGTTGGAGATCCAATTACAGCACCACCATGCAGGTGTTTTAACTACAAGCGCCGTCACCAACTAAGGGTAACTGGCGCTAAAAGTTCTTTTTAAAAATACGACATAGAAATGACCTCCCAGGATTTAACTCGCAAAGAGCTGCTCTTTGCTTTAAGCAATGGCAGTATTGTTTTATGCACTAAGACGTGATGGGTCCAGATCTAATTAAAAATTAATCTTATTTGGCATGGAATTTGTCTAATTTTACTAATGGGGCCTAAGGGTGTGGCTGACTGGGCAAGGCACAGGTTTTTTCTTTAGACTTGTGCTGTAAAAATAGGTTAAAAGACTTCATTTCATTTATTTGATGTGAACAAGAATTTATAATGTTATAAATCATTTTAAATTTTGTAGGCTCTTGTTAAAATGAATTAAATACAGTATTTGCCAAGTCTGCATTCGAATTGAATCTGCTGTGTGATGTAGCTTTTCGGTAAAATATAAATTCCTTTTGGCGAGCATTTGCAAACTTTTGAAACCCTGAAAAATATTTTAGGATGAAACCGAAACCCAAACCTTTCATGAGCATTTTCTGCACTTTTGGCTTATTGTGAATCCACTAAACTCGTGATCAAAATTACAGAATGACACAAAACGAATAAAAAGCACATTCAAAACAAAGTTTACGGAACTTACTCTACGAAATTGTATTTCAATTTTTTTTCAGCGCACAAAGTACTGTACGTTCATTTTGATCCCCTGGTTTGGTTATTGATGCGGTTTCCATTAGGCGTAAATTGCAGGCGTAGCGCGAAAAATTCTTTGTTTCTCTATTTAGTTTTATGTGCGGAGCGAACGAGGAGCGAGCGAGCGCATAAAACTAAATAGAGAAACAAAGAATTTTTCGCGCTACGCCTGCAATCTAGGCCTAATGGAAACCAGCTTTTATCGTAAAAAGCCCGAGTTAAATCTCGATCAAAGGCTTCAACCAAAAATGCAAATACATTTTTTAAAACAGCCGTTACAAAAGGTTACGAGATAAAAATTTATTCAACTAATCACAGAATTATTTAAAGCTTGCTTTTCTGTGCTACTTCAGCGTGTTCTGCTGCTCCACGGCTTAAGAATAGATAAGTTTATTCAAACCGTTTCCTCTGACATTATTTGTTAACTGTTAATAATGTGATGTTAGCTATGGAGCTTATATAGGAAAAAAAGCTTTTTTCCCTGATGCCTAAGTACTTTAATATCATTAATTGTTATCACGTTTCGAATACCCTTATCCCGGTAATACCCGCTTTGCTGCTGTTATTATTTAATTCAGAGCTTCTTCGTTTTTCTTTTAACTTTAAGAAAACAGGAGTGTGTTGCGTAATACTGTTGCGCATGAAAGCATCGCAACTCACGGATGATAACGTCAGCATGCTCTCAAATTTGAACTCGCGTAGTTCAAATCTGAAAATTGCTTTTAACTAAAAACAATTAAAAAAAATTTATTTTGAAAACTTCATAACGTTGATGGTGTAGTTCCTTTTAAGGAGTTTAAAATCAAAACGCGAAAAGCAGACACCAAACGTTATTAACTCCTACATAAAAAAGGAAAAGTTCCTAGATTCATTAGCTCTGGATGACATAATTAAAGCCTATGAAGTAGATTTGAATGCTTTTCATATTCCTAGAATTTAATATAATCTTTGTCTTTTGTATCAAGCAAATTTGTTGTTCCGCTCCTTTGATTTTTAACTATGTAAGACTACAAGCAATGACCATTCGATCATGCAGTTTCTGCCGCATGGATTGGACTGATTGAAACATTACTTTTTTACTGCATTAACGGAGCAGCCGTTCTTTGCGCTTTGATAGAGTCACAAGCCACTAAAAACGATCTTCAGCGTTTTTGCGATAGCAGACACAAGTTTGACCAACTGCAGGCATTTTATGAGTAATATAATTATTACGTAATTCAAATACCCCTTATTGTTTAATTAACAGGATATATGATACGTGTTTAAGGTAAAAGCAACTTTGATTACGTAATATGTAATTACAGACATATTCAAAATTAAATTTTTTAATTTGCTGATTAAGCAATTTTCACAAATAGACTCAATTAGTCTTTAATGACTATCATTGCCTTAGCATAGGAGATTTGATAGGATTTCATCATTTTGCTTTATTCTACAGCATATGTTACCAGAAAGAGAAAGAGCTACATGCATTTCTTTATCCTCCGATAAGGGGAAAAGTATCACTGTTATAGAAAGAACGACATTCGTTTCAACCCGCTTTGGAGTTAGTGGCTTACAACATTTTTACCACAGTTTGTATTTTCAAATAGGAAAATAACTCATAAAGGTCTTCAGCTACACAAAGACTAATTCGCATTTTCTGCTATGTTAGCCACAAATACGTCGCCTGCAATCGTCTTTCTGAAAGGATGAATCAGCTGGATTAACCAAGAACGAGATTGGAACAAAAATGCAAAGCAGGATCCTCGCGCAAGTGCAGACACAGAGAAAAAAAGCATATTTTTGCAAAACTTACACACTTTCGATATGAGCATTTTAGGGCGCGTGTAAAAAATAGGTGAGTACTATTCCACGTGATAAAAAATTTTGAAAAAAGTTGACTTTCCTCCCAGTCCGGAGGAAACATCAAATTGTAAAGATTGGTTGACTTCGGGAGTAACAAACTCGGAATCAGTAGCATTTGGCATCTCGTTATTCCAACCACGTTCTTCTAAGCTTGCAATTGATACGGCTGGGCAATCGCATGTTTTGATACAGTTCTCATGTTTTTTTTTTTAACACGTTTGCATTGATCATTATTTTTGAGCTCATCCGGCGACAACGTGTGCCAGGTAAAGAGCAGGCTAGAAACTACTTGCGAAATACAACTTTGTAGTGTGAACAGAATGAACGGACTTGCACACCTTGTCCGGAAGATGTGGTAAACTTTTTTTTAGTGTACTGTTACTGAACGGGTCCATCCCATAATTGCAAAGTTTTTGTAAGGGTTTTTGTTTTAAGATTTTCGTAAGTTTCGTCCTTTGCAGCCAATAACACGTCAAGCATTATCACTCTCTTCCTTCCTTACGCTCCAATACTTTCCATCTTACCTTTCACCATTTTTCTCAGCATGATATCATGTCATGGTGCATTCTCTAGTCTGCTTTTCTTTCTCTACATGATATTTGCCAACAGACTGAGGTAAATGGCAGAACACGCCTTTCAGTCTGCGTTGCAAAAACTATTACTTGCGTTTATAAAACGTTATTTTAAAAGTGATTTTAGTAAGCACAACACGTGAATTTTTTTAGTTGTCAAATAAGCAAGAATAGCATTGCATGCATCCCTTTAAACATGAGAATCAAACCACACTAAAGACAAATATATGTATATGTCACTAAGTCTGAGAAATAGAAAAATTGTAACATTGATTTTTGTTCAAGCAATAAAGCTAGGAATCGACTCTGTGCATCCCTAATCATTAGCGAAAGGTAGAGTACAGTAAAACATGGGGCAAAGCGAAATTAATTTATAAAAACAAATTTAAAACTTTGATGTCACCATTTTTGTTTGGTGTATTCCTGAGTTCCAAGACGCATTAATAAAAAAGTTGTCCCTAACAAATGCGGATTCGAGTTTCGTGACCGAAAATGAGATTGTTGATGCCATGATGTAAATTTAATGTAGACATTATTGGTCAATTTTATGAAACCTGGTAAAGATATAACCAATGTTTGGACTTTAGTTATGGTGTGATTGGGCAGCTACCAACTGCAAGAGCAACAAACCTTTTAAACTACCTTAAAAATATATAAATTAGGAATTATAGCATATATCTATTTGGAGCACAGTGTAATAGGCTTTATATACTGATAAGGCATTGAACTCATAATTTCTAAATGAAAACTAACTTATCACCTAGAGTTGAGCATTAAAGCAGTTTTACAAAATTGGCTTAGTCACTACTGTGAAAAAATGAAATGATCTTTCAACTTTGCTCGAAGCATGGGGCAAAGCAAACAGATTTTTAATTCTTGCAATGAGTGATAAGCAAGGGAGTAGGCAAAAATTTTTTGAGAGGGGGCGCAAAAATGACTTTCTGAAAATTTCACGAATGGTTGAAGTTCTTGACCCACGTTGTTTCCAAGTATATGCAAAATTGCGGTGAAGACTTTTTTGGGGGGGAGATCAATAATGTCAAAGCTATATTGGGTGATCTGTTTGTTGTCGTTTCAAGCATATTGACAGAAAATTACATTTAACTTTTTCCTGTAGGAAGCGCATGCATAGAAGTAGCCCCCTCCCATAAGCCACTGGCGATAAGAATCTGTTAATGAGTAGAAGTCAATTTTCGCTTGCACCTAAGGCAAAATATAATCTCTAAAGTGAAAAAACGTCTATATTGCTAAATTTTCTACAATGGTATCGACAAGAGAAAATAGTACCAGCATTCTTCTCCGTTTTTAGAATATTCAGGAAATGCGTTCCTTTGGGGTTTATGCTTTTGATTGCTGCTCAACGGCGCCCTTAGAAATATGGACTTTACCTTGCTTGATCGCGGCACTACCGCAGGAATGCGTTCTGCCGGCAACATTGGATCGGATCTGAACGACATCCGAAGGCTAGCCAGCCGGGTGCAGGCGAGAGCTTTATCCTCCCTGAAATTTCTTTAACAAACCTGGAAAAATTATGTCTCTGACCCAAAACAGCTTCAATTTTGATTAATTTGGGCAGAGGTTTTCATTTTGGGGAAAAATGCAAATTTTAATGGTTGACCAAAAAAGTTAATGCTATCCTAAATATACTTCTGGTGAATGATGGTAATTATTTTTCGTTAAAAATTTAATTCGTGCAAACCGCTAGATGTCATTTCTGTTACGGTAATGCTCTAGTAATCAATAAAAATGTTGGCGTGATGTGCTTTTTTAATGGTTTATTGGACACACTAGATGTAAACAAGCGTCCATTACCAGTTTACCGGTATTTTTTATCACGTTGGTAATTCTAAAAGGATCGCATGGAAGGACTGGAATTGCCTGCGCTCTCCCTCTGTCCGAAGAAAAATTCTCAAACAGTTAAGATATACCATTCCTTCCCAACAGATGGTAAATGTAGGACCACAGAATAATCTCGACTAACAAACGAGCGTGTGAGAGCATCGATTCCTGGAAAGATGTTGAAATCGTTTTCAAGGAAGATTTCGAAATGATCCAATTCCAGCTAAGTATTGCTGCTTTATTGATTACTAGACCAATTCTTTTATGAAAAGTTACTGGTGGAACTACTTGTATTCCTGAGTAACAATGCAAAAGGCTGACATGAATCCCGTATTTTCAAACCATGGTATTGGATTTGCAAACATATGTAAGCAAACCGTAGTCCAAGTTCGACGCAACATTTCATTCAAAAACCAGTGATCTTGTATATACATGTATACCGTATATGAATTTAAAGTTTAAACCCAAATTAACGATGATGAAAAATCATTTCATCATGAAGAAAAACTCAGAACCTGTATCAAGGAATAGCAATAGTATACAAAGCGCAATTCTCTCTGTATGTCTCTCTTAACTCCTCCACAACTGCCTGGCGTACAAACATCACCCTTGGCACGATTGATCACCACCGCGGGGTGAGTGTCATAAGGGTTTTTTAAAAATCACATTTTTAGACTGTGGAACGCGGCACCTGACGTACCAACTTCAACAAATATTACTTCTTTATGATGTCATAAATAACAATAAATTGTAAAACATGAAAATGAGCTTTCCTTATTAATCTGAGTAGAAATATGACAGCCAGTAAACTAGTAAATATTTTATTTCAAAACGTCAAGACTGGACGGCAGATGCTTTCTCGTAGCGTGGTCCGTGAGTACGCTTGCCCTCCGAACTCGTATGACAGACCGAAACCAAATCTTCCCAAACTGTAGGGCATCTACTGTTACTGATGTTCTGGCAAGGCCTTGTAAGTGGCAAACGCCCTTCTCAGGGCGGGGCGACGCATCAAAACGCATCGTCAACAAGTTCCAAAGGCCTGCCATTCTTCAGCTGAACAAAGAAGGCCTCACTGCAAGCAATATTAGCGTTCTTTACCACCTTGCTGCACAGCGTGAGGCACTTGCCATCCTACTCCAGGAGGCCCACTGCACGTCTGCACAGAGGTTAGTTTTACCGGACTACCAACTAGCTGGGTTCTCCTTAAGCAGGAAGCATGGTCTTGCAACGTTTGTGCACGAACGACTGAAGTGGACCCTTTTCCACCAATCTTCACCTACATCGGAGACTGAGTGGTTGTGTGTTGACGTTGATGGATGCAAGATAGTCAACGTATACAAGCCTCCACCGATTCGTTTACAAGTATTCGATCTTCCAGTATTCCCACATCCCTGTCTCTATGTTGGCGACTTTAATTGCCAGCATGTTGATTGGGGTTATGATGCCAACAAGGCAGATGGGAAATGCCTAGTTGGCTGGGCAAATACCAACAATCTTTTCCTACTCCATATCCCAAAGGATGCCGCCAGCTTCCACTCTAGCCGCTGGAATACAAGTACTGTACCAAACCGGATCTTTCATTCGTCCGTATCGATTCGGACAGTCGTTTAGCCGACAGACAAATCTTAGAAAAGTTACCAAGGTCTCAACATCGACCCTCGCTTATTACTCCACCCAGGTTTGCTCATTCTGTACCAAGCAAGCCTGTAAAGCGATGGAACTTCTGCAAGGCCAAGTGGAGCCACTACGTTACTCTCACAAACAAACTTGCCAGGACTTTGCCGCCACCTGATTCACCTGATATGGATCAGGCATATCAGTGTTTCTGTAACGCCATTAGCACTGCGGCGAAAAAGTGTATCCCACGTGGCCGACGAAATAATCGTATACCATGTTGGGATGCCGAGTGTGAAAGCTTCTATCAGACATTCTTGCAATATCCTGAAGGACATGAATCTAGCAGAGCTGCTACAGCTTTGCTTGTCAGGCTTGACAGAAAACGAAGGAATCGATGGTCTGAGGCTGTCCAGAACATCGATTTTTCACACTCTAGCTGGGTAGCATGGAGTAGGTTAAACAATCTTACTGGTAGGTCACGACAATCCCCTCGTCAACGTCCTGTTCTTGCAAATGCGATTGCTAGCCAGCTGGTAAAAAATGGGAAGTACAAGGATGCAAATCGAGAGATTTCTCGCTCCGTTATGCAGGGATTGTCAAACCTTTGGAGGGCTACATCTCCTGATGCAGTGAATATCTCCGGAGATTTTTCTCCAAGAGAATTTGCTGTTGCCCTCCATCACTTAAAACCAGGTAAAGCTCCGGGCCCTGACTCTATTTGCCCAGAGCTTTTAATTCATGTTGGTCCCGGCTTGAAGTCTGGCTACGTGGCTTCCTTTCTTCCTGCTTGTGCCAACTCAAAATTCCAAAAGTCTGGAGAAGAGCGTTGGTAGTCGCGATCCCTAAGCCCTCAAAACCTGTAGAGGACCCAAAAAGCTACCGTCCCATCTCTCTACTTTTTGTCCCTTACAAGATCCTCAAACGACTGATCTACAATCGTGTCGAACCAATAGTCGACCTTTTGCTTCCAAAGGAACAGGCTGGATTTCGACATGGAAAGTCTACCGTGGACCGGGTCGTTTTGCTTACGCAAAACATTGAGGATTCTTTTCAGGCAAAAAAGAAGGCCGGCGCCGTGTTTGTCAATCTGACAGCCGCTTATGGCACTGTGGCCTTACCTACAAGCTGCTGAGACTTCTGCCGGACAAGCACATGGTCCAGATGATCATGGAACTTCGGAACAGAAGCTTCACCCTGACCACTGGTGACAGCAAGCCAAGTAGGCTCCGACGCCTCAAAAATGGTCTCCCACAGGGATCAGTCTTGGCTTCTCTTCTTTTCAACATATACATTTACGATCTGCCTTCCATTACCTCCAAAAAGCATGCCTACGCTGACGACTTGGCGATACTTGATTCATCTGGAGATTGGAAGGTGTTGGAAAGAACTTTGAGTGAAGACATGACTACACTTTTTGCATATCTGCAGACTTGGCGGCTCAAGCTCAGCCATGCTAAAACGCTGACGGCAGCCTTTCATCTTCACAATCAAGAGGCTAAGCGTGAGCAAAAAGTGAAGAGCAATGGTAAAATTTTACCATTTTGCCCAGTGCCGACCTATTTCGGTGTAAAACTGGACAGAGCGCTCACATATCGTCATCACCTTGAGGCATTGCGTAAAAAACTATCCACGCACGTTTCGCTGCTGAGGCGACTTGCGGGCTCAGGATGAGGCGCTAGTGCCAAGACGTTGCGTACAGCTGTCTTGTTCCTGATCTACTCAACAGCTGAGTACTGTGCAGCAGCTTGGTGTCATAGCGCGCATACTTGCCTCATTGACAGCGTTCTTAATGACGCTTTGCGCATTGTCACTGGATGCCTACGTCCCACTCCAACGGACAACCTTCCAGTTCTCTCAGGCATTCAGCCAGCTGAGTTTCGCCGCCAAGGAGCGACACTCTCCTTGGCTGATCGCAGTTCTTTAGACCCTGGCCACATTCTGCATGGACAGATTATTGAGCCGCGGGCTGCTAGCAAGGAGAGATTAAAATCCAGACGCCCGTTTGTTCCTGCCGCACGGAAACTATTGCACAACTTATTTGCGTTAGGGCATCCGCGCTGTTCAATGGACAAACTTGACATGGAACACAGAGTACTCCAAGAGTATGTCAGCGCTCGGTGTCCACATTCCTAGGGTCAGCACAAGACCTATCGAAATGAGTTTGACCAGAACATCTTGGGTCAAACTCAACCGCCTGCGTACTGGCGTTGGGCGTTTCGGTTCGTCCATGCACAAATGAAGTCTTGCTTCTTCAGCGAAATGCGACTGTGGTGCTAGTGTGCAAAATGCAGACTACATTATTTCCACATGTCCCACACATCGGGTACCTCCAGGAATAATCGGTCTGACAGTTTTGGATGACGAAACAAGGTGCTGGCTCAACTCTATCACTGGCAGCCTTTGATCTAGGCAACAGAGTAGGTTGGAATGGTAAAAGGATAAACCCTCGGTCCCCATATTTTTGTTGTGTCGGACCTGGATCATAGATACCCTACCATACGACGACGAGAGATGATCGCTTGATGATTTTTTCAAAAGTTACATCATTTTACTTAAAAACTGATTTGTGATCCCATTTTTCCACCAATTTTCAAACTTTTTAAAAAATAAAAGAGCATTTTGTTATCAGTCTCAAAATATATGACATGTCCATTTACCATTAGTTTTTATTGACCGACGCGATGGCATAGTGCTTAGAGCGTAAGTTTGCAGTCGGTAGACCTGGAGTTTATTACCCTTGTCGAATCTCATCAAAAAAGTTAAAAAATGATATCCACAGCTTCCCTGCAATCGCTTGGCATTTAAGGGATGTTGTGGAGAACAAGCCGGCATGTTCGCTTGCTATGTGCTTGGGCAAGGCACTTAACGGGACGCCTCCACCTTTATGTGGAAGACAGGAGGCCCAGACTCCTTGGAAATAGCAACTCCCAAGCGAGTGAGGACATCCCATCCAAAAGACAGCGGTACGATTCGCTTTCTCGTGAATGGAGGATAAATATGTGCAAATAAAATACAAAAGATTGAACTTTACAGCCTGTAGTGTAACTTTTTATTCCCTCAAAAAGTGGTAAGCTAAGTAAAAACAGACTTTAATCTACAATATAAAGATGATCGTAAAGTGTTAGCAATTAGTGTTGTTTGCAAGCTTGGAAAATTTGTTTTCTAGCGAAATCTAACTCTAGTACTTAGGGGAAAGAATTAGTTTACAGTGGCTGATTAACAATTGGTTGCGATACATTATATTGCATTTTTATTAAACAACTTTCCCGCTAGACCTCAGAAAACTGCATTTTTTAAAAAAAAGTTAGTTCTTTGGTACATTTTGACTATTTTTCCTAACAAGCATGGTTCTGTGACAATGTCAATCTAAATTTGCAAAAAGAGTTATCGAAACATCGAGATTTTAAAATTTGTGAAATGTAGCCGACCATGTCAAAAAAATTCAAAATTTTGGTGGCTGTGGACTTTACAAAATTGCAATTAATACAAAACCTTAGTTCTTAGTTACATTTTCACTATTCTTTCTGAAATCTATTGTTTTTTAACATTATCTATCAAAATTTTCTAAGATTCATCAAAAAATGAAGTCTTTAAACATTTTTAAAAGTAGCCTACCCCAAGCAAACAGATTGGTGATCCCATACAAAGACATGGAGGTAGAAATGGATATGTTTTATCATTTGCAACAAAATATTAGTATGTTGAAACCATTTGGGTGAAGCCGACGCAGCCGTCTCATTTTATGTACGCAACTTCAACATTACTAATGGCAACTGCATTGTTGCAATAACTGTAGGTGCGCAACTTCAGGATAGTTTGCTCTTTCTCTGGATGCGTTCATGCCAGGACCATTCAACATACGGGCAGCCAGAGGTAGCACAATTAGGCATTCACCCACGAAAATGTTGTAAAATGTTCTCAATATTTAATAGCTATTCCTGAAAATACATCTATAAATTACTTCGATGTCTCTCTTACCCAATACTTTAAAATTTTTCTTCAGAAAATGAATGAATAAAACTTTTTGAAATCGTTGGCTGTTTTAATTGCAAGCAAGTTCAGTTTCTACGTACCAAGTAACGCAGGACGTAGCAAGGAACTCCAGAAACTTTTGGAAAAAATGGCGACTATCCGCAACCCCTGTGATGTTTTTTCGGGCTTAATAGATTTCTTTTTAAAAATCGGTATTTTTGATTTTGGAACGACAATTGGCTGTAAACAACCCATTAACTTTTCGTTATTATTCTCACAAATATCAATTCGGTGAAGCCGGCTGAAACTCCATGATCTCATACTCCAAATAATTGATGGGGACGCAGCTATTGTAATAACTTAATGGAGAGTGTTTGATTACGTATTTGCTTGGCTGCGTTTGTTCCAGGACCAACCAACATCCGCTTAGGCAGAGGCATAAACTCAAGCAAATACGCCTACAGTTACGAGCAAGTTGGAAGCAGAGGACACAATACTTAATAGCTTAATCCTAAATTTACGTATCAATCACTTTGGCAACCTTCCACAATTAATTCCTGCTTTCAAACACTTAAAGAATTTAATGGATCACAGTTGGTAAGTTTAAGGCCTACGGTGAAGAAGGCCAATAAGACATTGCCAGGGACTCAAGATGCTTTTAGATATGTAGTGGCAGTGCGCAACCACCAGCAAATGCTTTTTTTACAAATTGCGTTTGAAAAAAATAATATATTGATTTTGGAACGAGATATCGCTATGTAAAAACGTATGAACTTTTTACTACTATTTTCACAATCCATTGGGGGAAGCAAGATTTGCTGGCTGAACCGATACTGTTGACCTCGACATTAGTAATGGGGTCCTGCCAGGTGACGCCGGTTATTATGGGCAATGGAAGACAAGCTTACTTTGTCCCTCATCTATTAAGTCTGTAGTAGTACAAGAATTATCTTTTCATATCACAATGAATTAAAACATGTCTGCTAAAACTGCTGATCGAAGTCCGCGAAAAAACGACACTAAGTCAAATGTGGCGATTGGACCAGTTCTTGAATATAAACTTTTTCTGTCGCAAATAGAGCTTTTAATTCATTGAAAGGCATAGGAAATAGACCCTTTGGCACGTTTTTACACAAATTTTATCGATTTAAGACAATTGGTTTCAAAGATGCACGAAAATTTTGAAAATTCGGATTTTAACCGACGCGTTTCACATTTTTATGATGTCATGAAGAGCTAAAATTTCGTGCATCTAGCTTTTACATGAAACCCGATTATATCAGACCCCAGGCACCCTGAATTTCAAAAATAGTGAAATTATGAAGCACCTCGGTAAGCAATGGGTCATTGTGAACGAAACAAGTCATACCTGTAAAAGATAACTTTACACTGTGTATCAAATTATGGGTGCAAATGAAGCTTCACATACAAGATAACTTGACACGTTATTTATTACTTTAAACCGCACAGAAATATCGGAAAAAGGATCGCTGAAAAATTTGAACACTCTTCGAATTTCAAGAATGTCTAACGGAGAGAACAAGACCTTCACTTCGCTGCCATCGCATTGAGTTGGGCTATGCAAGCACTTAGTGTTGCTTTTTGCTGGAAGAGAAAAACATATTACAATACAAACATCCCGTGCAACAAAAGTTCAGCTAAAGCGACTTCCGGTTGTCAAAAACATTGTTGCGCTTTTGGTGAAGTCAAGAAACATAACAAACTGTGAACAATGTGGTCGAGTGAGATGAAGCACCGTTCGTGGTTACAATAGTCGAGCGTTTGAATCGCTTAGTGGCCACGTTGTTAAAACACTTGGGAAAAGCACTTTACGGCAACTATCCCTGCTTGTGTTAGAAACACCCCGTGCGTGCCGGCAGTACAGGCTACTCCGAAACCAGATCTAGACGCCGATGTTCTAGCATATTCGACCAAAGGTTTTCCCGTGACCGGATGACAAAATATAACTCCAAAACATTCCCAGACTCGTAGAGCATAGAAGCAAGTTTCGCGACGCAGCCAGGAAATCTCTGGTCGTAACGTTAGATCTTACAACTTTATTGTCTTGACTCTAAATAGACCCCTTCCGAGGGATGGGACATGGCGGAAGACTATGGAGCCCCAGAAGCCGGGCAACTCCCCAGGGCCTAAATCGGAATTCGTAGAGAGACAAAGAGTCGCCAAAGAGCGAGCGGCGCAGAGTCCGTAGCTGGACAGTGCAGAACGAGATGAGAGATGTCCTGGGACGGATGGCCGAAGGCGCTGCATGAAGGATTTTCGATTCTGCCGATTCTAGTGAGGTCAGAGTTTAACAAAAGGCCGTGTGCGTTGCAGTGAAGACGAGAGAGGAGACAGCGAGCGTGACGAGGAAGCACAAGTTCCTCAGTGGAAACCGAGGGAACCTGTAGGTCAAAAAATTTAGATGAGACAGTACGCCTCAAGTCCGAGAATAGACAAAAGTGGATACGATAGATGAGAGGAGAAAAGCTACAAGGAATTGCAGAGGACAGGAGAGCACTTCCCGTCTACCCAACTTATTAGCCACGTGGTTCCCTGGAAGAAATGAGTGTCCAGGGACCCACTGTAGCTTGATAGAGCAGGAGAAAAAAATGATATTCCTGCCAGATCTGTAAGAGAATTGGAGGTAAAAGATGGAGGAGAAAACAGAGCGAGAGTCGGAAAGGAGAAATGGCAGACTTGTTGGTGTTCAGAATGGGGAATTCAGCGGAAAAAACTTGAACAAACTAGGCCTTCCGAAAAAGGGTGGCTTCGGTTTCACAAAGTGAGCAGTTGGCAAGGATGCTAAAGCCGCCTTTGCCAAAGACAAAAGGAACACAGCCATTCTGCGTGATTCTACCTATCGCAAGGTTCTTTGAAAATATACCGCAATTATAATCCTATTCTCATATTAAAGCTTGAAGAAAACAAAACTGTTCAGAAATACGCTGTATTAGCAATTTTTTTATCACTGACAGAGATAACTTGCTATTCTTAGTAAGAATAAACCAACACCTGGGGAAAACATGCCATACTTTAATAAAATGCCGGGGCAGAAATACTTTGCCCCTGGTCTAGTGCTCCTTCAGGATTCTACTTTTAGGAGCTAGGGCTCCTGTCACGGCTGAGTAACCACGAGCATTATTATTTGTAGTTACAATCTCATTATTTTAAGCTAATCAGCAAAAGAAAAACTTTTTCTTAGCTTTAACAAACTGATCGCTTGCCACTTACCGTTTCGGGTGTGATTGTTTCTTTTACTTTTTGTTCGATCCACTTTACCATGTGCTCCTGCTCCAATTCGATTTCAGCTTTTTGCACAGCAACCTTGAAATAATGCGATCAAAGAAGTTAACTATTTTTTTGAAAACATGCTACTTCATTTAACGATGTAGCTGTATATCATAGAGATGATGATAGAGTTTTGAAAGTTGCCCTACATCTTGAAGTGAGTAGCAAAAAAAAAATGAAGACGACCAAAGACGACCTGGAAGAAGTGACATAGGAAACAGATAAGGTTGCTTTAAAGACAGAGCTCTGAATCGAACGTTGGGCGATATGAAGTCCGAAGAATTGAAGAAGGAATGAGGTAAAACCGGCCAACTCCGTTAAGGGGTAAAACCGGATAAACACTGAATAACGTGACTAACTACTATAGTCCAGGTAATGATAAGTTAAAAAACTTTTTGTCGTTAGTGTTTACCAAATCTTTTCCTTCAGATAGAGGTATCCTATGGTTAAAAACAGTCATCCAAAATTACATATTAAACCTAATCGAGAACAGGCCATACGAGGCAGTAGTCCATTTCAAACCACTTATGAACGCAACTCGCAAACGGTAGCATCCCACGATTAAGGTGAGCCGAAACTTATGGGGGGGAGGCCAGAAAATATTGCATTTTAAAACATTTTGCGTGAGCATATTGTTATTTGCACGATTGAAACACGGGTAGATGAGAGAAGCCGCGAGCCTAGCATGTCGTAGTTGGTCAACTCGCTTTCAAATAGCAGTATGCGTAATTAATGAAGACGCGGGACTACCGGCTTCGAAACGGACTGGCGCTTTTCTCCACATGACAACATGAATCGTACTGCTCGATCGCTTCGAGCCAGTAATGGATTGGGCGTTTTACTTCGCAATGTGATTTTGAACTACGAGAGAACCAAGTCAAAGAGGCGTCAGGTAACGATCGTGCTTGACAACTAGGTTCATCATCACAAAATGACAATTATAAAATGCGCAATAACACTTATTTACCATATTTTTATGCCAAATGAATCGAATAAGCGAAACGCAAAAGGCCATCAAATTTTCACGATACAGAGTTATTACCGTAAGCAAAGGAACCGAAGAATCTCCGAAAAAGAGCTTAGAGTAGTGCATACTGTTATAGACTAGTTTCTTGAACTACTACATCGAAGTTAAATCTTAAACGTTAAAGACTTACCTGATAATCCAAAAGTTTCTTGACTGTTTCAACCACAGTTGCTTGTCGGTTCAAGTATTCAGTTTCAAGCATCATTGCAAGGTTCGACTACCAAAATAAAACTTAGAATTTAAGTATCATAAACATTTGGTATGACACCAACCGGAGCTTCAAGAAATTCATTTGAATAAATTTAAATATTCTCGGAAAGACAGATTTTTATATTTCTTGGATGAGGGACACTGAAGAACCTAATTGAAGGGTGCGGAAAAAGTTCCCGATCGATTTTTTTTAATTTAATAAAGTCATTATGCATTTACTAAATTTTAAATTTGGAGATCCCCTCTCATCTTTGTCGAAAAGGGTGCAAAAGTGAACGCAAACTTATACATCGAGGGCATTTTGACTCCTGCTCTTGATGAAATGAAGAAGCATTTCAGAGATGAGGTCTTCACATTTCAACAAGATGGTGCGCCTTAGCACACTGCGAACAAAACCCAAACCTGGTGTGGGCATCACTTCCCAAGGTTCTGGAGAAAGGAATTACGGCCTCCATCGTCATTAGATTTGAACCTTCTTCATTTTTTGCGTCTAGTCCATTTTAGAAAAAGAGGCATTGAAGCACACACCAACACTGAAGCATTGAAGAAATCTCTTAAACGAGAATGGGCCACAATTCCTCAACAAACTTTTCGTGCTGCATTGAAGAGTTTCAGGAGAAGACTCAAGCGCATAATTGAAGCAAAAGGTGGACACTTCAAAAATTAGGGGAGTAAATATGCTTTTGGAGGAGGGGGTTGATGATATTATGACTAGATTTTTGTTTAATTTCGGCATCTAATAGTTGTTAATTTATACAGTATAAGATCGGGAACTTTCTCCGCGCCCTGTAGGTGCGCGGTAGAACAAAAACATCAAGCAGAAATAAAAAACACCAAAATGGATATTTTTCAAAAAAAATTGCTAAAACACTTTGCCGCACCAAGGTCAGCAGGAGCGGCACGACAAATTAGACACATTGAAACGGTTTATGCAACCGAATTCCTATTTCCATCTGAGCTCTCATTTATTTGACGCGAATAGATTGTAAGTTAAGAAACAGAAACACTTTAACCTACCCTTCTCGCATCGTTAATAAACTCCTGTCCTTGTGCTCTCCACTGTTCCACTTTGATCTCATCGACAGTTTGAATCAACTCTTTCATTTCATTAGCCTTCACTTCGTCGAAAGAATGAATCTGCCCCTAAAATCGAGGTCAACATTACATCAACGTTATCCAATTGCACAAAGCACTTTGAATAATACGTGGAAAACCTCTGCACTGAAACATCAGGTATCAGGTAGAAATAATTAAGTTTTTCTTTTGGGGCGCCAAATGCAAAGAAACGAAAAATCAATGTGATCCCCTTAGGAAAAGCATCGCTGTACACAACTGCACACACACATTGCGTACTCGATGACTGATAACGTAAACACCACCACTAAATCTACAGATAATAACTTGACGCTAATTGGTGCAACATTCAGCTGTCATTAATAAAAAACATCTTGAGTCCAAAGTATAAAAGGTAGTTTTTTTTAACATATGTATCCAACCCACCAGCCGCAAATCTTCAAAAACATCACGAAAGTACGGACCGGCATATTTCAGCACCAAGCCGTATGTTATTATAAAACCAACAACATATACTGAATCTGGTCCCACAATGTATAATTCCTTTGACACCGCAAAAGCCGCTAGGCCGGCAAATAGAGCGTATAACCCTAAACACATAACACATGTTATACTACAGCGTAATCAAAATATCGTAAGGAAAACAAGGTTTGTTATCTGGTATCTAAGAATGGTAACAAGGCTTTTCAAGACAATATTGCTGGCAAAGAAGACATAAAAAGGCAAAAGAATGATGGGAGCACGACAATCCTGAGCGAACAGGATTGACACTGGCTGAGGTTATCAGAAAATCGGAGAATCGAAAAGGCTAGAAGACTGCAATGAAATCTTCTCAGCAACCCTTACGATTCACATGACTACAGGATAAGAATAGCAGAAAAGATCTAAAATGTGGCAGTAGAAGCACGAAAAGTAAAGCATTCATAGAACGCATCAATCAACGTCGATTAAACTGACCTAAAACTTTAAGTTCAAAAATGTCTTGAAGCACACAATGCTTTAAATTCATTACGTCATTATGCTAAGCTAAACAACTGTAAGTTTGTAGTCGTAGTAAAATAACCAGTTATTGATAAAAGCAGTAAAAAATAACTTCCACACCCTGATTTGAATTTCTACATCATGCTGTAATCATCAGCAAGTAATTGGTCAATAAACCGTTGACCTAGTGACAAATACCAAAAGTAATCACTTTATTGCGTAGTAATGCAGTCAGAAAAAATAAAATTAATTACAATGGATCAGTGGTGGATTTAGAATGAGGCAAGTCAGGCAGTTGCCTCACCTCCCTATTTAGGGGGCCGCCATTTTGGAGAATGAGGACCTTGCCTTTCCAGACATGTCCGGAATTTCAGTGGTAAAATCTTTCATCTCCAAAAAAAGGTCTCTCCCTAATTTGAAATAAAGTTTTTTCAAACTTTCAAGATATTTGTGATCTGCAAAAAAAAGTCATCACCCCTATTGGTGTCGAAGACGTTATTTCAGCCCTTCGACATGCTGAATTCCAACAAAAAGACTTTCACTGAAAACTTGGGCATTTAAGCAGCCCCTTATGAATTCTTGTCTAAAAACCTAAAATTCCTTAATCCAGCACTAAATTAGACCTATGTATGACTGTGGCATCGGAACATAGGCCTGTCAAAATTGTGCAGTTGCGTCGATCTTTTTCGCAATATAAAGTTAACATTCTGATAAGTATTTATCGGTAAGTAGTATCACGAAACAATTAAAAGACGGACAGTAAAAAAGTTCTGGGTTTAGAATAACAAGCTACTTGCCAGTTTCTCCAGTTTTTGGCCGAAGATATTGAACCCAGGATTCAGGAATAAAATAATGTCTACATGTGTTTTCGTCGTAATCCATCAAGGGAGGAAGAGGACCCATTCCTACGTAAGGTTCACCAGGCATTTTGAAGTTTTCCCAATCCATGAGACGTTTCTACGGAAAATCGAGCTATCAGTGAGTATTACGCCACACTCAATGACTTCACAATTAATGCATAAAAACAACTTGAACCACAAACAAGACAGTCGTTATGGGAAGTACAACCTAATAACGTAACGGAGAAATTAAAGGAGAAATGGTAACACCTTTGACCCAAATTGAAAGACAACAATGAAATCCTGTTTTCACACTAAAAGCGGTAGGTAAGCCATGACTAGATCAAGAGGTTAAAAACGGCTTTGATTTAATATATCAAGATCACATGTGAAATAGTTTCTTGCAAAATATATTTTCTATCCAACATTCATGACATTATTAGATTGAAACCTTAATCTTAAACTAAACGACCGAGACCAAGAATTTTAAAATAAAGAAACCACCCAAGAGCTAATTTTACTCAAATAAACAGTGATATATCTTTTGAACACAAACATCACTAACTCTTCCTAACAAAAACGTTTTTCTCAAAATTAAGTCAATGAAAAACAAAAACTTATATGCTTTGCAGCAGTAGTGCTCAACCACGGTGATTTTCATCCCGATCCATAAAAAAGTTTTTGGGCAAACCAATGTTAAGGCCTATTCTTTTAACAAAATCAATTTTGGTAGTGCAATCAACAAAAATAAAAGTTTTTGTTACTTCCAAGCGATACTAGCAGCAAACTAGTTCTTTAAAGTAACCGGTTCGTAACAAATCCCTTCAAATTCTTTCAGTTTACAAATATAAAAGATTAAGAAACACTGCCTTGAGGGTCTTTAAATAAAAGTACATAAAACTTACAGGATAGCTCATGTCAACAATTTTGATATCTGAAGATGGATTTGCACTGGGTGCATTAGTTGAATTTAATCTGGCTGCCACCACTCGAAGACATGATGACGTCTTTAAAGCTAAATAGCAAGTTTTAAAAATATTTTAGATGAAAAGTAACAATACTGGAACCAGCAAAAATTTAATAGAAGCAGCATAAACAGATTTTTTTCTAAATTTTAGAGAACTTGGCTTAAAATATGAATGGCCATCATAGTTTTTTTGTCAAGAGTTGTTTGCCAAAAATTTTGCTATAAAATCCCAGTATGATCCCTGGAACATGAGGTAAAGTGGACTTCCTGTGTAAAACGCGCCCTGATACGATGTTGACATGCACTTCAATAATGTTTGGCAATGCGTTATTTTGCCGATATTAACTGCAATAAGACTTTTAGCAATTTGTTTGTTTATTATCGTGGATGAGTTTAAAATCAATAAATTTAAAACACAATTAATCAATGCCTACCTGATTTAGCAAATAACCTTGACAGCATTCTATACCTACTTCAACACCATTTACAAAAAATTTTATCCAACAATATATCTGCAACTAAAAATACAAGGTATATTTAAAAAATCTCAGTAAAAAAAATATGAGTTGAGTCAAAAGACAGTAAAACTTTTGATTTCAATTGCTCCACTTTTGCTCCAGAAGCATCTTCAATCTAATAATAACCTTTATAGGCTAAACAATAACAGATTTAACTGGTCGATGATTTCAGAGAAAAAAATAAACATTATAAAAGTTACTACTATCAAAATTCTGTACCACCAACAAGATATTTGTATAAAAGTTACCTAGAATTTTAGCTTTTTGCATTATATTTTCAAAGAATTGCAAATAAATTCAATTTTTGTGCTCGTAGGCCTTCAAACATTTAAGCAACAAATTTCAAGCAGACATCAAAAAATTATTACGCTATCCCTTACCACACTCAGTCCACTCTGAAAACCGATATCTCTACTTTCACTCGGAAGATCTCTGAGATCTACCCTTACCACACTCATTCCACTCTGAAAAGCGACATCTTTACTTTTACTCGGAAGATCTCTGAGATCTATAGCTTATAATTTGATTTAAGAAACGTTAATACGACAGCCCAGTTCAAATAATGTCTTGAACCTAGAAATTGTAATATGCATTTGGAGCCTTCTTAGAATCTCAATTTAAGAAAAGTTAGTGTTAGACTACCAACATGAATAGCATCAACTACCTAATAGACAGCCAACAACTTCTTCACATTACACCAACTGACAGCAATAAGTATAAACCGTAGGAGACTACTTTGGACAACTGATTTTTGCAATTGATGTAACAGAGATAATAATATTTTGTAGGTGAATATATTCTTGAAAATATAGTCACCCGGTATGTGGTGATATACAACACGCTTTACTCATAAAGTGCTTGAATTAGACATTCAACAGTTGGTTTACGAAAATTCATTAAATTTCAGCACATTTCCTTGAGGTTAGCCGGTTTCAAAGTGTACCCAATACTAGTAAAGCAATCTTGTGTTGCTCAAAATAAAAGGGTACACTAAAATATGGAAACAGCAAAAACACCAAATAAATTTTTGAAAATCCATGAAATATAGAAGTTACAAAAAATGCATGGTTTAGCATTCTAAACTTAGATTAATCACCATTTTAGGATGAAGGTCATGGTAGTTTGTGGCATTACAATGGGAGATAATTATTTTAATTAGCAATTTTGATAAAGAAAAGAGCTCGTTTGCTTAAACAAAGGCAGCACCAGACGTATCAATTTCAAGAAATTTCAGCCTTTAGATAGCATGACTTCACAATCAACAATAAAATGTAAAAATTGTTTTATTTTCTCTAGAAACTACTGATTGAAGAAACGCATTTGAATACTTTTTCCGGAGATATTAACTAGCTGCTCTTGATCAAAATAATTCTGCGACTAACAAGCAATTAAGCATAATAGAAGGGTTTTTTAAAGATTATTATCCTTTTTTTCTTGAACGCTTCAAAAAGCTTTGTTTTGTCATAATGTTAAGTGACGTCATGGTGCTGTTTGGTACCATTTCAGTAAAAACAGCAGCAAGCAGCAACTGTACTTATTACACATTATCATTTTAAAAGCAAACACAAATAGAAAACCCTACTACTGATGTACTGCCTGCTCAAGAACAATGATATACTACAGCACATACTTGCCATTGCCCTACTAAAAACTGGTGTAACTCTGGTTTTAAATAAAGCAATGGCTGGTACAAAAGTTATAATATGTGAACGGTAGGTAAGTTCCTCAATAGAATATCTTCACATATCAATTTGGTCGCATGCTCAAAAATTCTTGTTCCCAAAAACATCTTCGTCACCTGTGGCACAGTGAAAAAAAAGGAGAGTTATAACTTAAATCTCACAAGATTCTGAAAAAAAATTATCCTTTTCTTCAGCACAAACAGCTGGTTGGTGGGTAACCCACTTAAGACACAACCTGGCTTATTGTACTAACTGAACTGTAGATTTTGGACTCTAAGCTTTATGTAATTCGCCTTTTCCCAGCTGTGTTTATACTGAAAACATGGAACTTGTGTTTAGCCTCAAGCTTAAAATTTTACAACTATGCTTGCAGTTACAAAAAAGCTGTAAGCAATACACAAAAACTACATAGCTTAACTCATGTAAATAAATAAATCTCTTCCGCATCCATTTACAACTTTGAATTTATGCCCCACCCACTTAGTCAAAGCAAATGAAAATTGTGTAATCATTTGCTGTTTGTCAGTAAGCGCAGTCTTAATATGTTAGCAGAAAAGTCAGGTAGTATGAGCACAGTTTATAAAATTCAAACTTTGATGGGAAATCAGTTTAAAATAATAGATTATTATGTCAAAACCACTGCGTAAAATCAAAGTCGTCAAATATACAATGGTACTTACTGAGCAAAATTTTTTGAAGAAAATGAGTTACCAGGCTAATTGGTGATCAAACGCACCACATTGGAACAAGGTACAACCCTTTTGCTTTATTACAAGACCAAGGCAGTTAAATAGGTGCTGCCAAGAAGTTTGGTGTCACAACTATCCTTACGAGGTAAGTTACATAATGGCACAATGGTGTAGTGGTTTGAGTGTCCACTTCGCAGTCAGTAAACCTAGGTTCATTCTCTAAGTCGAGTCATTCCAAAAGGCTTTAAAAATGGTATTCAGAGCTTCCCCGCTTTGCACTCAGCATAAAAAGAGATAGTGTGGAGAACAAGCCAGCAAGCTTGCTTGTTGTGTCCTTAGGCAAGGCACTTAATATGATGCCTCCACTTTTATGTGGCAGACAGGTGGCCCTACCTGTACTTCACCGGGTTACAACTGTGAAGTTGCTAACCCAGCATGTCGTAAGAAACAACTCTTGGGTACCCACCAGTGGCAGTCCGCCTTGTTGGTGGCGGGGCTGCCAGTCACTCAAGACTGGTTCGAAATGGGCTGCCATCTTTCCCCTAACCTAATTTCAATTAGGTTGACAGCATGAACCTGAATTGCCGTTCATGCCATACCTCCATCCCGAGGAAGAGGAGGGGTAATTACAACAACAGGTAAGTTACACCAAGTCATGAACTATCTTTCTTTTAAACACAAAAAAAGGCAAATTTTTGAAATTGCGTCCTATGGATTTGCAGTTAAAATTCAACAGTGCATAAATGTAGCTGACAGCTATGTGCTCTGATAGCTTACCAGTCATGATTAAGATAAGCCTTAAAATGAACAGAAAAAAGGTAAAGTGCAGTTTCAATTTTTTAAAAAGGTTATATGTTGAAACCTAACCTTTTTTACTTTAATTGCTGTAAAAGTAATTTGTATTACAGTAAAATTTGCTTATGACATTACGGCATTCAAAAAAATTGCCATTCACTATGTGCCATTTTAAAATTGTCTTTAAATTCGACATTAAGGTGTACTATCTAATCTGGTGTACCAGTGTAAAAAAAATTATTAAATAATAGGAATCCAACAGAAGGTTGTATGTTAAGAAAACTTTTTCTGAAGTGTAATTGTTCACCCACAGCTATTGCAGTCTTTTATGTGTACACAGTGGTGGTAGGTAAAGTAGGCGGGGTCACCAAATCTTTTTTCAAGGGGGGGGGGGGGGTAGCCCCCATGTAAAGGCTGCAAACCTATGTGGTTATACATGAAGAATATACCTTAATATTTTTGCAGTCGGTGCCTCTCAGTGAAACCATGTTGTTTTATATGTAGTTACAAGTACTAGCATTTCATTTTTTCTACTAGACTAAAAAGCTGCATTTACAAAACTTGCGCGTATTTGTATCCATGATTTCTCTGTTTCCTTTAATTCAGTGAAGTTTTGAATGCTTTTTACAAAGATAAATTTTCATGTATCAAATATTTGCAACCTCTTTTCACACATTCGATAAACAAATAATGAAAACTTAATAATAGTAAAAAATATTTAGCCAGCTATGTTGTTGCAACTATCAAGGGTTCTGTAAATAAGCTTCACAAGTGTTTCAAACCTATCATCACTTTCGCCACGTTAACTAGTCAGATAATAATGTTGTGCCATTTTTTCACCACTGGGTCAAAACTTCATAAAAATTAACTCAATTGTTTTCCTGCATAGTTTATAAAATTAGTTGACAGAAATCAGGTAAAATTTGTTGTTGTCAAAAACATTGCTTCCTGAGATAAGTTTTAAAAAGAAAGCAAGATGCTGACTACTGCATCATACAAAAAATCTTGATTTTCTTCTTTCAAGTTGCACAACTTTGGCCATTGAATACTTTTCAATTTGGATCGAACATTTACTTGCAGTTGCAAAACTCTGTTGTTACATTGATCACGATTGAGAATTTAACTAATTAAATTATTCACCATAATCAAGCAACAATTGAAGTTTGCAAGTAATTTTTGTCCTTGTCTCATAGTCATGGTAACCTGCTTAACATCCCAATATTTTATAAAAGTGTTATTTCTCATGCTCATGCCTGGCTTCAGCAAAGGATTAATTTTATTTACATGCACTGTTAACCAGACATTCTGAAATGCTTACAAATTACTCTTGCAAGGGTCACATCGTTTGAGTGACCAAATTTAATTAAAACTTACTTACTAAACAAAAATGGTAAGGTATTTTGCTGCAGCCTTTAGTAAGCAATAGGTTACTTGTAAACAAACTTCTTAGGGCTCACATAATCACCCTAATTATTACATCACCAAAGTGCATCATCAGTTTTGCTTCTTCCCCTAACAAATTTTAAAAACTTGGTGTTTACACCCATACAATTGCTGCTCAAACTTGTTTTTAGGACATCTTCAAAGATCTTTGATATGTTGTTAACTTGAGATCCAACTGCGAAAGATGTAGCACAGTAAACAAGATACCTAGCATGCTGGAGTCTTGATCAGGTCATTTGTGACAGAGATGTTGGTCTACATCAGTGATTTTCAATCGATGGACTATGCTCTACACTGAGCTGGTACTTTATTTTGCCTTCATATTGAGTAAAACTGGAAATTTTTTTCTCGACTTGTTTCTTTTTTTGTTTTATCTTGACAACACCCATGAAATTTACTTAAGATAACTTTTTGGGGGTTGCACATAAAGTGAAAAAAATATATAACCGGGCCACATGATTCTGTGCACTTAGAAAATGAGCCAAATGCCAAAATCAGCTGAAAAGCACTAAACTAGATAAATGTCATAATTGAACAAAACACATCTGAGGGAAACAAACAGTGCCATTACACGCCAACCAATGTTATCAGCAAACTGCAAAATATGCATTGTTAGCTTAGCATACACTCAGACAAAATAGCAGCAGGCTATTACAAGTATCTTTTTCTACATCTTCAAAGAGCAGCTAGTAAGGCTGCTGTAATGGTCTGTTCAGTAATGTCTGCCAAAATTTGTCTGGCAGTTTTCCTACATTTGTAAGTAATTGTGCACTTGTACCAGCAGTAACGGACTTACTAAAATTTTAGAAAAAACACTGGTCATGAAATATGCCTGCCACCAAATACTTATTTCAGTAATCATAAAACAAAAACCATTATGACAACCATCCCAAACTTGGACTTTGTACCCTATACAACATGGAAGAAACGAACAAAATTTGTGATTGATAGATACCAGACTTAGTTTGTAAAACCAGTCTCAATTTGGATAGTTTAAGCACAATGAGCTGGTGCAATGGCGTAGTGGTTAGAGCATCTGCTTTGCAGTCTGTAAACCTGGGGTTCATTTCAAGAAAAGTTGAGTCATTTTTTTAAATGGTATTCACAGCTTACCTGCTTGGAACTCAGCAAAATAGATATAGTGTACAGTAAAAGCTGGCAAGCTTGCTTGGGCAAGACACTTAATGGGATGCCTCCATCTTTATGTGGCAGGCAAGACACTTAATGTGGCAGGCAGGTAGTGGGGCCAAGCAGTCTACCTGTCCTGGTAGCCCAGTCTAACTGAAGACTTGCAAACAGAGCATGAGCACTCACACAGTGTATTTACATCTTCTTGCATAATGCTCAAAATATATAGCTCAAAATATATAGCTCAAACATCAAAGAAGAAGCACAATGATTGGGATCAGGGGCATAGCAACAATACTCCTATTTACACCAACTTTTTTACTACTCTCAAAAATCATAATTAGTTGATACTTGTAGAAGAAATACTTGTGACCAGATACAACTGACTGGTAGCCCTGGCAGGTGTCTCTAACAGAGTTGGCTTGCCCTTTGTCGCTTTCTATCTATCATTATTTTTGCCATCTTTCCACAAAATTGTTTGCTTTAAATGAAAGACTGATGCAACTCGACTGCTGCAGTGAAATAGAGATAAATCCAGCGAGCCATATGTTTGGGATGTCATCTATTAAACTATTCAAAGTTCAAATTGAGCTTGAGAGCCAGTTATTTGGAAAAGAATGATATGAAATAAATGGGGCCATCAAAGGACAATAACATTCTAAGAAATTTTTGAACAAAAGTGTTGTCTTCTTCAAAAAAACTTGCCAACACAAACCCTGCACATGCCTGTTAAAGCCTGTGTAAAACATGTAAAATAGATGTTGCAGCCCTCTTACTTTCACATCAGGAAAAACATTGTAATGTTAGTGTAGCTTGCATTTCATGGCATTTGCATTAGCAAAGTAAACAAAAAAGCATTACAACAAGCTTGCGCTATGTTTCTGTTTCAGCAAATTTTAAATCTGCATTTTTGTAATCAATATTTCAGCACAAATTTCTCTAATTAAGTAATTCTATATTTCAGCAAATACATTTTCTTATTCCAGTAATATTTATTGTATTTAGTATTGCCCTCACTCCAATCAATGACTACCAGCAGCAAGCTCAGTCAGGCAGCAGACCAAAGAGCAGTTGATTAAATGCACTTTACTTCATAGGCCTATTGCACCAGAACAACAGCGTGACTTGTTTGCCATACACACAAGAAAAAGTATGTAAATCTCATATTGCACAACTTTATTACATTCTCATCATTTCATTTTAGTAGCCGTAACAGTCCTAGTTTGACACAGTCTAGGCCTATTGCACTACAGTGCTATAAGCAACTGCAGACAAAATATAAAGTTAGTGGTTCTTTTGATGTCAATGGTATTTTACCCTTAGAGGCTATTTTGCTGTCAGACATTTGTCATTAGTCAATTTAGTCAATGTTAATGATGTATCAAAATGTGAAACTCGGTCGTTTTTGATACATTTTTAAAAAATCTGCACTTAAGCAAACACTCCCTCCCTGTGTAAACTACCAGTACCCAGTACATCTACATACTGGGGTCTCCTACAGTGTACACTGCCTTTGTTCAAGTGCTCTGCCAGCAAGATTCGAATCCATAACTAATGCATTTCAAGGCAGCTGCGCTAGCCACTACACTGCAGCATCACTGCCAGAATTGTAGCATATATGCCCACTTAAACACGCATGAATCGTGATGGCCAAGAAGCGCCCAAGGGTAAAATGCTGTCGACTGCAAAATAGCCACTTCCAAATAAAAATTGCGATTTACTCAACAATCATAAACATTTTATGTATGAAGCATTTTAGATGTTGAAATCACTTATATACTACATCTACTAGACTAGCTAAATAGCTGACTGCTTTTTTGCTGTAACTTTACATCACACTCTTTGCCAGTCCTTGCTATAAGCACAGGCATTACTAAAAACTTTGGAAACAAAATAAAACTTGACATGAATCTATGCTTTAATTCTTTTTTAACCTAGGCAAGTGGGCTGATAGGCCAATTCACACTATCAACTTTATCAACATTTTTCGAGGTCAACATTAGTCTCCAAGCAGATTGATGATTCCACATAAAACTTCGCAATTATATAATTTTGTGCATTTTATGCTTTGCTGGTATGATTTCAATTTAACAAATTAACAAAAAAAAATTATTACTTTTAGAGAGGAATATCATTTTAAACAAAATAAAATTATAAAGTTTTTACTTGTGAACTCCAGATATGACTTGAAACTACAACCAGCGACAGGGTTCATACGCTATGAGATATAAAGGAGTGGTGTATGACCTGGAGTGGAGTCCTAGGTGTATGACTTAATAGTCCTAGGTGTATGACTTAAAACTACAACCGGCGACAGGGTTTATGTGCTTTGAGACGTAAAGGAGCTGTCTCTTAGCTGTCGTTGCTCCCAGGTCACCCTTGGGCAAGGTGTAGCACCTGATAGCCTCCCCTGTTAGGGTTACAACTTGACTGTTTTTTATTTTTACTGTCTCTAGCGACACTTTGTACATACTGTATATGCTTTTCTTCGTGTGTGTTTTTTATTTTACCTAGTATCTTACAGGTGCGATGGCAATGCCATTATCTTCACATTTAATCTAAATTCTATTCATGTGCATGTATTAACGTATATCGTTTTGCCATCGTCTCCTTTTTTTTGTCCACTGCTGTGTAATTTATTTCTATGTATGCTGATTTGGACAAAAATAAAATAAAATTGATTGATTGATTGATTGTCTCTTAGCTGTGGTTGCTCCCAGATTACCCTTGGGCAAGATGTACCATTAAATAGCTTCCCTAATAGGATTATTGTAGTGAATTCTATCAATGGGATAACACTGTCCTTCATAAGTTAAATATGACATTATTTCGTAGGAATTTTGTATTCGCAGTTAGAACCAAAATATCTAGTAACGTGAGTCACATCCCTTGAGAGCGAAAAAGGATAAATAATGATAATAATAAATAAGTTTTGTCTTGCACTTGAAACTTGTTGCTTAGTATTATGTTTGTCAGTGGAAAGAAAAGCTTGTAAAAATGAATTGTACATAGTATCAATAATATATAGTATTCTTACGGTAAAACCTGAGTAAAGGTCAAGTACGATACAACAGAAGACACTACAGTTACAACATGCCATTTTTTTTTATTGTTAGAGTACATTACGGTACCTTGTACATCCTGTTAATGCTTTCCTTCAAGTGCGTTTTTATTTGGCTGCTACCTTACAGGTGCGATGGCCGTGCCACCATTTTCAAATTCAAACAAAATTTTTGTCATGTGCATGTATTAACGTATATCGTTTTGATGTTATCTCCTTTTATTTTTTGCTGCTGTCAAAATTTTTTTTGTATGATAATTTGGGCAAAAATAAAATGAATGATTGATTGAGATTGTTTTCTCTACGCAAGTCAGCACAGCTACTCTTACAGAATTGGCTCAACAAAAACATAATAAAGCAGTGATTTGCTGTCGCTGAACTGACCCATAACTCTTTGTTCTTTTTCAGGCCTCAGTCATTTTTATATTTAGTATTTCGTAGGTGAGAGATTGGAATGCAATTCTCGTCATTTGGCGGCAACCATGCAAGATTTCCAAGAGATTAGCTATTCTCGCTTTCCAAATGTTAAATGAAATCGTTTTTTTTAAGATAAGATGGCTCTATTGTTTTCTGCTGCTTCTGAAAAATTTGTTTAACTTGTAGTACAGTCAGATGTTGTTTAACCTCGTTTTATCAAGGGAAACCCTCAGTAAAACTTGGATCTTTTGATTTTTGTTAGGTGATATTTTTTTTACTTAGCTTATGGACGTCTATTAGTTCAATTGAGTTTTTGACACAAAAAAACGGTTTACTTTGGCTGTTGTCATCAAAGAAAGAGCGAAAGCCTTGGAGTTCCTATCGCGCTCTTGTGAACAGGTTTTCGGTGTAAGAACTATGTAACAATTATCAAGTGATAACATGTGACACTATCAACTTGGTAAGCAACCAAATAGCGTCATAAAAAAAGTTATTCAGAAACCACAACTTCAACTCTATATCTATATATACAAAACTCAATGTGTGTCTGTCTGTATGTCCGCTATAGAAATAAAACTGGAGACATTTAGATACAAACAAACATATGAATCTTATATAACTTTTTCCAGGGAAGCCAAGTACGGTATTTTGATTTCGATCAGAATCGTCTATGGGGGGCTACGAGCCTATATTTATTCAACCTATATTAAAATACTAGAGTTGTCTAAAGTTTTTGTTAGGTACCACAAACAGAAAAAAATTTGTGACAAATAAAAATCCAAATTTGATGGTTATGAGCAAGACTGTATCTTTAGGAATCACTAGCAGATTTACCCGTCGTTGATCGGGTAAAATGTAAGGACTGATTAAATTTTTACATTGAATAACGATATTTTAATGTGTTTTCATGATTTTTATTTTACGGTATTTTGATTTCGATCAGAATCGTCTATGGGGGGCTACGAGCCTATGGGGCTCTACTAGAGGCCTATTTGTACTGTTGTACGATGAAATAAAATCATGAAAACACATTAAAATATGGTTATTCAATGTAAAAATTTAATCAGTCTTTACATTTTACCCAATCAACGACGGGTAAATCTGCCAAGTATGCTACAGTAGTCCCCGCTTAATAAGCCCACCTCGGGACCGGACGATTTTGGGCTTATTAAGCGGGTGGGCTTATTAACCGGGGGATAAATTTTCGCCACTCTCATGCGCATAAATGAATATGGTCGAATGTACTAAGGCTAAAAGTTGCTGAATCTATTAATACTGTACGCAACAGTTACAGATAACAAGCAATTGCTTTATTTATTACGATAAAGCAATATTCATTTCCGTGCAAAAACATCAGAGTAAGTTGCCTCATTGGTTGTTGGTGGCGTAGAAACTGTTGAACGTGGCCATTCAATTTTTCAAATTCATTCATTTTGTCAAATCCTCTCCGCTCCAGTCCAATTTGCAGACGGTGCATGTAGAATCTCATTTCAGCGCTGGAAGGTGTTGCTTCTTCCGGAGTTTCGTCATTCTCAGCATCTTCTTCTTGATCATCCATGTCATCGCCATCAGAATTTTTTGAAACAATTTGTTGCATTATTTCTGCTTCTTCCTCCTCTAGTGTAAGCTCAGCATACACGCTCGCATCCTCTTCCATAGATACCCACTCTTCAAACAATTCTTCTGACATGCCATTAGGATTCGGAATGGCCTCTTCATGCTCTAAATCCTGATCCCGCGGCGCTGAAACGAACTTGGCCTTCCTCCAACAGTTGCGAATGGTGTTGCTTGCTACCCTCAACCAACTACCGGAAAGCATGTGCAGAGCATCCAAAACTGAAAGCTTCTTTGCAACTACATTCGCATTTACAGTAGCGTCAGATCCGTCTTCAATAGCGTCAATAATTCTGGCTCGCATTTCATGACGGAAATATGCTTTAAGCGTTCGAATAACTCCCATATCGCAAGGCTGAATTAGCGAAGTGGTGTTTGAAGGAAGCTTCACAATTTCAATGCATTTAAGCCCCTCTACATCGCCATGGGCCGTGCAGTTGTCAACAACCAACGCAATTTTTCGTTTTTGAAGACAAAGGCTTTTGTCCCACGTTTGCAACCATTCAGACCAGATCTTAGTAGTCATCCAAGCGTTCTTAGAAGCAGTGTAGTCAGCTGGGAATGCTCGCACGTTTTTGAAGCATCGTGGTTTTCGGGATAATCCAATAACGAGTAAGCGGTGTTTATCTCCAGTCATGCTGCAGCATATCAGTACTGTTAGCCAATCTTTTGCAACTTTCGTGCCACGCGCCTGTTTACGAGTAGCTTTCTCAACGTAAGTCGAGTCCGGTAAAGCACGAAAATAAAGTGCCGTCTCATCGGCGTTGTAGATGTTAGCAGGCTCATACTTTTTTAACAACTCTTGCATGTTGCAGCTGGTCCACTCGGCTGCTGCTTTCGTATTTGCTTTACTAGCCTCACCATGACGTTTAATGTAACTTAAGTCGTGTCGTTTCTTCCAGCGATAAAACCACCCTTCAAAGGCTCTGAATTCGTTATGTCCGAGTTGTTTTGAGATCTCTTCCGCTTTTTGCATTAATATAGGACCATTTACAGGAGCGTTACGGGACTGCGCAAACTGAAACCATTTCCACAAATCTGCTTCAACTACCTGGTCCTTGCCATGGCGTTGCCTTTTCCGGTCACTTCCTTCTAACAATGATGTTTCAGGCTGACGTTCTGCTTCATTGAGCAGGATATTGCGTAGGCAGCCACGAGAGATGTTGAGCTGTTCAGCTGCAGCACGCTGACTGCATTTTGGCAGTGATCTATACTTATCTAAAATCTCAGACAAACTTAGGTCTGCACGTCTCTTTGCCATTTTGAAAATACAGCAGCCTACAGTAAAATCTTCAGAGCACCAGTTGTCTTGCCAATTGATTACCGCACAGATAAACGATCTGTGACGAAACAGTTGAATTAAGAACTAGGGCAGCAGCGTAACGAAGTGTGAAATCGTCGAAAGCAAGACAAAGAAGTGTGACTTTCGACGCGTTTTCACTCAGTTTTAAGCAAATGTGTTCGAAAATTGGGCTTATTAAGCGGGGTTTTGGGCTTATAAAGCGGGTTTTTTATCTATAAGAATAAATGGAGTAATTCCGGACCGGACGATTTTGGGCTTATTAAGCGGTTGGGCTTATTAAGCGGTTGGGCTTATTAACCGTGGGCTTAATAAACGGGGACTACTGTATTTTGATTTCGATCAGAATCGTCTATGGGGGGCTACGAGCCTATGGGGCTCTACTAGAAGCCTATTTGAAAGACGGGTTTATTCAACCTATATTAAAATATGGTTATTCAATGTAAAAATTTAATCAGTCTTTACATTTTACCCAATCAACGACGGGTAAATCTGCGGTATTTTGATTTCGATCAGAATCGTCTATGGAGGGCTACGAGCCTATATTTATTTTCCTTCTCTTTACATTTTACCCGATCAACGACGGATAAATCTATATTTATTTTCCTTCTCTTTACATTTTACCCGATCAACGAAATAAAACTGGAGACATTTAGATACAAACAAACATATGAATCTTATATAACTTTTTCCAGGGAAGCCAAGTACGGTATTTTGATTTCGATTAGAATCGTCTATGGGGGGCTACGAGCCTATATTTATTCAACCTATTAACTCTTTCGCTCCCGTCCGCCATTTTTACAAACCACAAACAGAATGTTAGAAAGGTTTATATATAAACGTTTTTGCTTGAACGAGATGTACGCAAACAATTGCGCGCATGTCCGCCATTTCTGATATTGCCGATATATATACCGTCGCGGGAGCGAACGCATAAAGATCGCTTGCCGGTAATTATACCCGTCTTTCTCTTTACATTTCACCCGATCAACGACGGGTGGAAATCTGCTAGTGGAGAATATTTGTCTCATAGGGTTTGCAGTTCTGTAAATCCTGTCATGATAGCAGTGACCAGTTTTCAATTGACACCTGTTTTTGTCAGATACATCACCAAAATGCAATGATAAGTCATTAGCGCACCCATGCAGATGCGACATTTTCACCGATTTAGCAAACCTTAGCTTCTAAAGACTCATCTTTTTTCAGAAAACGTGGTATCAACGATTTTCAAATCGTCAACCGTGGAGTATCGTGGAGTATGCTATGCTATCTTTTTATAAACTTTTGCAAAATTTTGGGGTATTCTGAGTGTCTCATCTTTCGTTGATAGTTTGTGTTAAATTACAGAAACCGCCGTTTTTCTTTATATGAATTTGAACTGTTCGAATACAATTTGTTGGGGAATTCGACGAGTGTTCGACAGATAGACGAGCGCTACAATGGTGGAATCTTATTTGGTTTGGCCTGGCAAAACTTTGCACTCGCTAAAAGATGAACGGAAAAGAATGCCGTAACCTTACTCCTGTACCTTCGATTCAAGCAAGTGGGTATTGTGCATTCAAGCATGAAACTTTGCACGATTGATTACTGCCAAAAATGAGCATCATAAGGGGCTAGTTACGTCAGCCGCGGTTTTAATAACTTGCACAAATTTTAGTTCCAGAGAATGTAAGGTGATGTTGTACTAAAGGTTGATTGCAGGATTTGTTTTTGTTATTTTCTCAAAAGATACTGACCTAGAAAAATTGGTTGAAAGTTTTTGCAGAAGATATTAACCAGACGCTTTTGATAAAAAATTCTGCAATGATTTGAACTTAATTGACAATCTATAACGTTTCAGGCATACTTTTTTTTCTTAATAAAAAATTCTACAAAAATGTTAACTTACTTAACAATGCTGTGTGATACCACTTTACCCAAAGCAGCACAATTTGTCGTTATTACCCTCAGCTGTTTTGAAAGCACAGCCTGTTGTTCATAAGTCGTTAAATTTAGGCTTAAGTTTTTTGCCAACAGCTATCGTCAATTTTTTAGTAAAAACCTGAAGTCAAAATGGTTGCAAACATTCTTTCAAAACAAAAAGTAATCTTCAGGGCCAGTTTTTATTGACCTAAAAACTAAAAAAATTCACTTTATTGAGCTAACACAATTTTGATTCAATAAATTTGTGTTTCTTGAGTTTTTAAATTAAAACGAACATTTAACTAACGAAACACACAAATTTTGAAACATGGAAATACTTCTTTCCACCAAAACAGTTGTGGGCTGAGAATGTTGAAGTTATCTGTAAACAGCCAGTAAAATGTCCGGTCTTTCTGTATTCATTGTTTTGGAAATATTATTGTTTTGCATTCTTTTTTTAAGGTAACGGTTAATGCTACGATCTCATAGTCAAGATCTTGAATTGCTTGCACTGTTTCTTTGATCGTGTATTTAGCACTTTTGATCGTTTCTATAAGCTTATCTAGACATCCATATTAGTCTTTGATTTTGAGTTGTGTAGCTAAACCAGTTGTTTGCAAGCTAACTTTTGGTTGCGCTACTATAATGCCAGATCCTTTAAAACTTTCCACAATTGCTTTCACTTCAGGTAAATTCTTTGCATAATTTAAGACAGCATTTAACCAGTTTCCCCATATTGTATCAGCATGTTGAGGCGGACAAAGAGCCGTTGACAGAACAGTCCGGGCCCGGTACCAACATTAATTTCGGGGCCCCCTTTAACAAGGATCCGTTAAACTGGAGTTGCCGGGTTTTATCCAATTACAAATGGATGTGTGTTTGGCGTAATTGTTCAGAAATTGCTTTTTTTCTTTTTTAGCTCTACTCTGATAAGAATAAGACATTGCTGTTTGGTTACTTTACTATTCAAATGATCAAATTTCTATATATGGAGTAATAAATCAAGAACAGTTTTAATGCCATGTCAATGTCATAATATAGGTCAAAAAGTAAGTCAAAAAACAAAATCTGAATAACATGCAATGCATCATTATTAGTCACCAGTAATCCGTAAGTAAAATGCAATCTTACTGTTTAATAGAGATAACAAAGCATAACAGGATTGATGTGAAATGATTTTGTAAAATCTGACCCTAAACAAATTGATTGATCCATATGGAAAATCTAGGTTTAAGATTTCGGGGTATGAGGCTTCAAATTATGTTGTTTAAGAATTTATGTGCTTTAAGAGTTACAGGAACAAGATTTTTTGTTTCTGGCCACGGGTCCAGGTAGTACTGTACATTGGGGGGCCCGAATTTATTTTTAAAAAAGTATTTAGGCAAGTTTTTTGTAACCGTCACAAAAATTACTATATAGCTTACTAGCCGGCGTCGCCCAGTGGGGGCCCTCCATCAGTGACGTCGTAGTTTAGTATTTCGGTTCAACCTGCTGCGCCTGCTTCTCTCATCGATCTCTTGTCGGAGCAGTAGCGAAAAGTCAATGAATTTTTGTACTAACAAAATTCTTGTACACGAAATTGTAATCATCATATTCTCTTTATCATGGCTGGAAATGCTCACAAAGAATCTTGCCACAAGTTATTGTTAATACTAGTTAGAGAGAAGGGATTGAAACACAATCAAAACTCATTGTAGCGGCGAAATGGTGGTTGCTTTCATTATTACAGATATAAATTATTTAATGGTAAGCCTATTTGGCGATGTGGTGCTACTCCTTTCCTATTTATATTTGGGGCATTAAGTTACCGGCGTGATAACGTAGTGGTTAGAGCGTCTACTTCGTAGTCGGTAGACCTGAGGCTTACTTCCCAAGTCGAGTCATACCAAAAAAATGATATTCACCGCTTCCCTGCTTGGCGCTCCTCAAATAGAGATAGCGTGGAGAACAAGCCGGCAAGCTTGCTTGTTGTATCCTTAGGCAAGACACTTAACGGGATGCCTTCATCTTTATGTGGTAGACAAATGGTGGGGCCGAGCAGTCTATCCGTCGTGGTAACCCCAGTCTAACTGAAGACTAGCAAACCGAGCGTGAGCGCTAACGCAGCGTGACCTATATATACATCCTGCATAAAACTCACAACAAATAGCTCAAACGACGGAGAAGCATCAAGTTTCTAATTTGGCTGCGGTATTGGTCTTGTTTCCGGCATAGCGACAAAAGCGGCAATTGTTCTCTCTAAATTCAGTTTTGCAAATTATTATGGTTTTATGTTGATTTTTTCTTAAACTGAGGATTTTATTGCAATGCTGCAACGCATAGGCAGAAACACATTAACAGGCATCATGTCAGCACAAGAAAAACATCCTTGCTTTATAGTATATACGACGGCGCAACCCGAAGAGTCCCCATTAGTAACGTCGGGATTGAGAGTGTCGGTTCAGCTGGCCAAGCCGGCTTCACCTATCAGGCTCTTGTGTAAACCTCTTGTCGTTTTCTTGAGAGATCGACAAGTGTTTTGCTTGGAGTAGGCTACATATTAAAATTTGTAGACTTCATTTTTTGATGAATCTTGCTCAGTATTTTGCTGAATAATGCCAAAGATCCATGCTATCGAGAAAAAATAGGCAAAAAGTACCAAACGACTTACTTCTGTAGAAATTGTAATATTGTGAAGTTCAGGTACTACAATTTTGTGAACTTCTAGGCGATAGACTACATTTCATAAACATGTTAATACTTCAGTTTTTGATGGATCTACTTGAAAACATCGACAGATAATGCGAAAGAGCCATGCTTGTGAGGAAAAGTAGTAAAAAAAATATCAAAGAAATAACTTTGGTTTAACACTTGCAAGTTTTTTAGGTCAGGTTTGTTCAACTAAAAATGTGACATGATATATGGCAACCAAGTTTTGATCAGCCATTATAAATTAATCCTTAGCCCTAAGTATTTGGAGTCACATATTACTGGAAAGCAAATTTCCTAAGCTTCCAAAGGAAAATAATTGTCAGTACCTTACTATAACGTTTTTGTATGACAATTACCTGTTTTTACTAAGCTTATCACTATTTCGGAGGGAAAAAAGATACACCACATGTCTTAAAGTTCAGCTTTTTCAGTCAAACAAGCAATATTAATTGTACATATTATTGTACACTATCAGAATCGCTCTAAAATAACCTTTAATTTGTTGAAAAAGTTCGAAAATCCGTTGAGAAATGAGGTCACAAATCAGTTTTTAAGTAAACTGATTTTGCAAAAAGGATGTAATTTTTAAAAATATCTTCATATTATGATATCAGATAGCAAACGATTTGTGTTAATCGTGCAGACATATTATGACATCATAGAACCAGCTTTTGGCGTGCAAGCGAAAAAGAGAAAAAAAAATGCTTATAGGCTCAAAATGCTTAAACAAGCAATTGTTAGTAGCATAGTCAAATAGGCTTTAATTGATGTAAAGTTGTTTTTATCCAAAGCACTATGCTCTGCTTTCCAAATTAGCAAATTCTAAATGGGAGCAAACCCTTACACTTTGCGCATAACTACTTTAGCGCTGTGCTTTTCTACAGCTGAATACGCCTGCCCAATGTGGGAGAGATCAGCTCATGCAGAAAAAATTGACTCAGCTCTGAATGATGCATGTCGACGAATTACAGGATGCCTTAAATCGACCCCTCTCAACAAGGTGCACAGCTTGGCAGGAATCGCTCCCCCAGCATTCGCCGTGAAGTATCCAGCCAATCTGAACGACAAAAATGCGAGTTGGACCAACAACATCCCATGTACGGATTGACAGCCCCCCATCCTGACTAAAATCTAGAAAGAGTTTTTTAAAAACTGTTCCTCCTCTCGACAAGCACACCACGCACCAACTCAAAACACAGAACCTATGGCAGAACTACACGAACAATATTCCAGATCAACATAAGCTCCAAAATTATGGAGCTCCCAGTTCAAGAAGCTCTCCCCCTCCCCCTCCCCCCCAGAATACAAGTTGCAATGGAATAAATGGCGTTGTTTCAACCGCTCAAGATCAGGTGTGGGCAAGAATAAATCTCTTCTACTGAAGTGGGGCTACTTACCCCCCGGCATTGATACCACCTATCAGTGTGGAAAAGAAAATCAAGCCATGAACCATTTGTTAACTTGCGAAAAAACTGGAACAACCTGCACCCTGGATGACTCATTACAATGTCACAACAATGCCAAAAAAATCGCAACGGCTTGGTGCAACTTAATCTAGCTCAAAACGGACTCGAAGAAGATCCAAAGCATCTTATTAATATCTTCTGAAAGAGCATTTAATCGCCTTTCTGCGATCAGTACTTTTTGAGAAAGAACAAAAACAAATTGTGCAATGAATCGTTGATTGTGACGTCATTTTAGACCACCCCAAACAAATGAAAGTTTTTGAAATGTAGTAAGTCGGAAGCTGGTTTTCGTTTAAGCAAAAAGCGGTTGTCCTCTGTCAAGTAATCCAATTTCTAAAAAAATTATTTTTGAATATGAAGTCATCGTGACGTCATGAACACCTTTATGACACTCACCACGGGGTGGCGATCAATCGTGCCAAGTTTGATGGTTGTACCTTTAGCAGTTTTAAAGGAGTTAAAACAGACACACAGACAGACAGAATTGCGCTTTATACGTGTCCATTAGACTAGCCGGCGTCGCCCGGTGGGGGCTCTCCATCAGTAATGAGGGGGTTTAGCATTTCGGTTCAACCGGCTGCGCCGGCTTCACGCATGGGGCTTTTGTGTGAGCAGTAGTGAAAAGTGAAATGATTTTTATGCACTTTCAAAATTCTTGCATACAAAATTGTGGTCATCATATGCTCTCAATCATGACTTGCAATGCTCACAAAGAGTCTTGCCACAAATTACGGTTAATACTTAAGAGAGAAGGGATTTATTTTTAACGAAACATCAGGCCGAGTTATTTTTAAACAAAACTTTCAGAAACATTTGAGATAGGCCTCTTTTTGTTCAAAAGGAGCATGAAGTGACATGAAGACTGAACTGTGTTATTTCAATTACTTTTGTGCAAGTAATAAAAAGGTCTTGTGTATTAAAATTTGTTGGGTTTACAGACAATGCAAATGCAATGTAACTGTGAGCTAGCTAAGAGTTAAGCAAAGCGTAGCTCTATAAAGCTATTATCAAGCAAAATAGAAAACATTTTTCTCCTACGTATGGTGCGATTTTACCCCGGTAGGGCACATTTTCCCCCGTGCCAATTTAAAAGGTATCAATTAATGCAGCTGCGCAAGCTTCACAGTACAAACATTTACGCGAGCAGCAACGAAATGATTTAGTAACATTCCTTTTTTCGTGTTAATATTTGTGACGTTAAAGATTTTTGCCTCCACTATTTGCTTTAATTCGACCATAGCTTGAAAAGGGGCTATGGCTTCCTTTTAAGTCATATAACCTATTGCAATAGGTGCCTATTACGCTCTTTTCAAACAAAAACATTCCCTCCTATTCCAGTGCTACAGATTGATGCTATTATTGTTTAATTCTGATCTTTTCTTAAATTTGGGCCTTAATTACATTTAACTTTGCCCCTAATTCAGAACTCCTTACTTCTAAATGAAGATTAGTGTTTTGTCTAAATGAAGATTAGTTTTAATATCAGTAATGGACTTTACCGTTTATGTTTGCTATCACAACCATATGAATAATTTTGCTGCCTACTGCTGTTCTCACTATGTAGTGGCGGTAGCGGCGGGCCCCATTAATTATGTCGAGGCTAAGAACATTAGATCAGCTGGCTGCTATGGCAGCCTCGCCCAATTGCAAAGGAAATTGCTTTAACATTTAGATCATATGTAGCTCGACACTAACATTTTGTTGCAAACCATAAGAAAGGACCATCTTTACTCCCTCGTTTTTTTTCTTGGGTGATCAACAAATGTTTTGCTTGGAGTAGGCTACATATTAAAATTTATTAATTTAATTAATTGATATTAAGGCATATAGGCTAACTGCAATCAGTTGAATAAAATACCACTTCCCCGACCCGTTTCGAATGAATTGCTTCATGCGGTTTATACCACTCCGTCGTCGGTCCTTTCAACTGATGCTGTTAATTTTAAGCTTAATTAATTCATATTAAAATTTGTTGACTTCATTTTTTTGATGAATCTTTTTGAGTATTTTGATGGATAATGCCAAAGATCCACGCTATCGAGAAAGAATACCCAAAATATACCAAAGGACTTAGTTTTTTCTAGATATTGCAATTTTGTGAAATGCAGGCACTACAATTTTGTGTGTTTCTAACCGATAGACTACACTTCATAACTTGTAGATACTTCAGTTTTTGATGGATCTACTTGAAAACGTCGCAGATAATGCGAAAGAGCCATGCTTGTGAGGAAAAGCAGTCAAAATGTACCCAAGAGCTAACTTTGTTTAACATTTGCTAGTTTGTTAGGAAAAAAAATTTCGACCGAAAATGAGACATCCTGTATGGCAACCAAGTTTTGATCAGCCATTACAAACTAATTCTTTGCTCTAAGTAATTGGAGTCACATATTACTGGAAAGTAAATTTCCTAAGCTTTCAAAGGACAGTAATTGTTAGTACTTCATTATAACGTTTTTGTATAAAAGTCACCTGTTTTTACCGAACTCACTACTTTCGGAGGAGGTAAGAGCTACACCACGTGTCTTAAAGTTCAATTTTTTTAATATAAAAACTATTATTAATTGTACATATTGTAAGTGGCAGGCCCCGTTGGCCTACTTGATTTGTGTAAGGGCAGTCTGGGATTGAGAATCACACAACTAGATACAGGCATGTGTTTAAAGTCTTACTTTTATTCCAATAAGACTGTGTCATGATACCGATAACCAGCGTTTGCTACAAAAAAGAACTGAATTTAAGCAGAGAAACGATACGCCAACTAGCACAGTTTAATTACACCGCATATGACCACCAAAACTTGCACTTAATTTGAGAAATATAGCCTTATTGGCCAGCGACTACACCATAACGACAGTAACAATGTAAAAAATACTACTTATTAGCCAGACACTTTAAGACAGGCAACTAACAAATTGGGCCATAATTTAGCTAACCTACTGGTACTTACAATTCTGAGCCAATCCAAACTGCCAAACACTTGATGTAAAAAAAACAATTTTGCAGTATGTTTAGCTTACTTATTTAGCTGAAATACAAACACAAAACTTTATAAAGATCGACTTGATACCAAAACATTTGGCACTAACTACAGTGCTGTTCATAATTCAGGAGCCACCCTGCGAAATTTGTCAATATTCTTGTTCCAAGCCATATTTGTTCATTTATATGAATTGTGTATCTACATGTTATATATTTTCGTGAAGGGTATGTTACACATAATTTAATAACAGCAATAATTTTTTTCTGAAATTTTTTTGAAAGCCAAGATTCATCTCATAATGTGACGTCATACCGAAAACTGATTTTGTCATTAGTAACAAAACAGCATAACAACATTATTGTGAATAGCAATAAATGGATAACGATAATTTTTTTGGCAATAAAATACGTTAAAGTCATTTGACATTTAGTTTGTGATTTTTTTAGTGATCCCATCACGCTGCTCTATTTATGACGTCATAATTTATACCATATTTTGATTTTGCCAGAAATTTTTTAAAAATGCATTCTGTTGTAAAACTGGGATATGTAACAGAAAAAATAGAAAGCTCAGGCCTAATATATTGTTAACATTGCCCGCGACGTTTTCAAAAATCCGGGCTCTTTAGAAATTTATGGGACCAGAACCAAAGGTTTCCTCTGGATCCTCTAGTCAACACTCCTGAGCGGGCAACTAATAATAGCGAATTTGACTTCTCTGCTGCCAATCGCTTTTTGGTGTTTGAACATTGTTTCTGTGAAGCTCTGGAATACGCTGACTTCTTTTGGCACAGAAACCTTTGGCGGTATTTATCCTTACCAACTTCACTACTGCCTTACATCGCAATACCTTTGCATTATCACAGTCTGATTCAAATAGAAAAATACGAAAGCATCCAACACAAATAACAGGTTGTAAGCAGCTAAAACTTTCCAAAATTTAGTTAAAGCCTAGCAATCACACAGAAGAAACACCAATTGATACAACAACTCTATAACTACAGACCTTATTCAGCACAAAAGACTAGTTAAACCAAATTTCTCATTATAAAATAAACAATTACTGCATGCTGATAATTGTACAGCACTAAATCCAGGTTACCGATATAAACAAAGGTAATGTTGCCACCTAATTCTCCCTCTCAACGGCCCTGCTAAACAGGGCCGTTGAAAGGGAGCAATAGGGTACAGAGTACCCAGACCCGGGACCCGCGCCGTTCTCAAACGCAACGCAGATTGATTTTGGTTGTCACGTGTTTTCTATTGGTTTGCTATTTAGACCTGCTCAGGAAATTTCCCATCGATACGGAGATCGAAATCAGCTAGTGGTTAAGTTCGATCTTCAAGAAAAAGGTCACCGCTTTCTAATCGCTGCGTCTATGGATATGGATGTTTTGCCTTGCGATGCAGGCAATTTCAGCCGCGATCCTTTCCTGGAAAAATTTTCAGACTTTACCGGATCCTTGTTAAAGGGAGCCCGGAATTAATGTTGATACCAGGCCCGGACTGTTCTGTCAACGGCACACCAGCTAAACACCGAAAAGGCGGATCACAAACAAGAAAAACAGTTCCTACAGTTACAAACAACGAAAGTTAGCAATGTGTGAAAACAAGCTAATGAAAGTGACAAATGGCAATAGTGACAGTGCTGATGGTGTAAGCCAGAGGTCGGCAACCTATGGCCCGTGGGCTGGATCCGGCCCGTTAAACAAAATCATCCGGCCCGCTGCCCTTTTACAAATTTTAGTAATGATACGGCCCGCCTAGTGGTAGTGTATTTTATTTTATTATTCTGCCCTTCTTGTAATTATCTGGCACTGTATACTTATGAGAAACTATCTTAACAGAAATCGAACTTTACGGGCTGGCGTAAAGCTTTGATTCACTATAAAAGTTTGCCAACCCTATTATAATGGTGAATGCAAGCCTGTTCTACGTTCCTAAGCTTTTTTATGCCAACGTCGCATTCAACTGATTTCTTGTGTACCAGTACTTAAGTCTTTACACCTTATGACTAGGGCCATTTTTTTTTACCTAAAAAAATATATTTTTGACTTTATTTTAGCAAAATTTTGACTTTATTTTGATCTAACCGCTTTCGCCTATTATTTATGTCTTGTTGCACTTTTTTGATTAAAAATGTTTTTTAATCCGCAATTTACATAAGTTTTTAAAGAAGAAGGTAGCCTACTTTAAACATTTTCTCAATCACTCAGTCTTGAACCTAATGCAACAAAGCGACGCATGACGTCAAAACCTAGGATAACGAGCCATTGTATGTACCGGTATCAATTAGTGTGTAATACAAAAAATGCGTTATTTTCGCAACTCTACTGTACATTAACAGTCTGTCTATGATGTTTTTAACGAAAGCCACACAGTATAGTTACCAGGACTTTTTATTGTAATACAGCATCATATATTTTTTTACGTTCTTAACATCAAAATTTCTGTCTTTTCTCAGTAATTTACTGAGCATAGAAAACGACCTCTCAACATCAGCAGAGGTTGGCTGGGCTTTTTACAATAGTGCGTAGCTTGTTGGGTCAATTGTCAAGTTGGTACAGTTTATTATTGTTTCTAAATCAGAGTTGGATAGTCGTTTTTTAATGTAATTTTTAATTGGGCACGGATCATCATCGAATTGCATATTCTTCTGGAGTCCGTATGCTTCGGTTATCGTGCAGGCACTTCCTTCTAAGAACTCTACATTGCTGCTAGAGTCCGGTATTGATTTATTTTAACCAAGTTCAGCACCAAATCTTCCACATTGATAGCGTCTTTTGCTCTGCTGACTAAGAGGCCTGCACTTGTCCGATTGTTGACAATGGTACGAACAGCTGGAAGGTTCTCACTGTAATATAAGGCAGCCCTAAACCAAGTTGCCCATCTTGTAATTACAAGGTTAGGAGGAGATGGCAGACTAGCATCATGAAAATCTTTCTTGCGATCTTTGTTTTTGATTGTTGCTGCCTTGATCGTCGCTATTATTTTTATCAATACTTTTAAAATGAGCACGCACACGCATAGCGCAGTTATGTAGTAAGTGCACAACGCAGGTGACATGCATCAAAGAAGGGTATAATTCCTTTAATGTCTTTCGAGCCAAAGACATGTACCGAGCAGCATCAGTCAAGAACAATAAAAAATTCTCGCGTTTTATTTCAAGTTGTCGCAATATGTCATCCACAGTGTGCAAAATAATACTGCTATTAACATTGCTACCGCTGGCAATCAACGAGGAATGTCTGATTTGGGGCATCTAAGCTGCCCACAAGCACACTAATATACTTTTGTTTAGCAATCTCTGTTTCATCCACAATTAAAAAAAATTTTTTGTCACGAAGTAATTCTTGAATTTGTTCTTCTTTTTGGGATGGTAATTTAGCAACACATCCCCGGGCTGCAGTCTCCGAAGGCAATACTTTTCCCATTGTAGCAAACAGAGACTTTAAAGAAGAATGGTTCAGTTTATGAAGTGGGATATCTGCAGCTAAGAATGAAGAGACAACCTGTTCCTTGAAGTTTACTTGATCGAATTGTAAAAGGTTTGCTTACTTTGGGATTTGCTCTTCGTCTCCAATTTTCTTTGGTGTTGCTTACTTTTTTGGTGGCTTTCCACAAAAAGCTTTTTGTCGCATTTGACTAACACGTCGCAAAGGTTGCATCGCAAGTCGCGGGCAGGAGTTGCCAAAAACTCATCCGGATATTCCTGGCAAATTTGCTTAACTTTCGCTGTAGAAGATTTGGCTTGTTTAGGCATTCTTTGCTTTGCAAGCTACGACTTAAGAAGACCACGTGTAAAAAGCGCAAAGATTTTATAGGAATGGATTAATTGTCTAACAATTATGTGTTTATGCATCAACAATGACGATTTCATGCATAACAAGTGCTATTTCCTTCTCAATTACCGCATTTTTACCATTGCAACTATTTGAGAAGTTTAAAATCAAACAAAACTGCGCATAAAATTTTAATAGCAGCTCAAAAATTCAAAAAAATATAAAAAAAATCTAAATTTGTTTGTTTTTGTAAGGAAATTTTTGATGAATTTTTGATTTTGACAAGTTTTGACTTTATGCAAAATTTTGACTTTATTTTGACTTAAAAAATCTACCAAAACAGACTCCTGAAGACCTGAAACGAACGTTAGTACACGTTTGATCATGTAACAAGGTCGTGAAAAAATTTTGACTTTATTGACTTTAGCGGGCCCAACTTATGACGCTTAAGTAAACCAAGTGTCTCATATTCGATGACGTACCGTTTGCGTAACTGATAACTGACAGCAATTTGTGTTACATTAGCGTTCAACCTTTTTTCAAATTTGGTGATAAATATCATTCGTAGTAGGCTAGTATAGCTGCGCCCAAGGAGAGAATTGAGAGGAAGTCATAGGAGGGGTTGCATAAAAGTGCTTGGTAGTTTCAGCTTTGTAATTGAGATGTATGATATACCCCAAATTCTAATTGTAACTTTATTTAATATTTACCGAGAAGTTTAACTAATAATGGTCATTGAGTATACATTTATCAATTTTTAGAAACCTGGCAATGTTGACAAAACGTAGAATAGTAAATGCGGGGTGTCGAGCTTTTAATAAACAATGGGAGAACAAATACTTTTTTGAGCAAACTGCTCAAGGCGCATCGTTTGCCTGTTGCATTACTTTCAATACTTTTTGATTAACAATTTTTGTAAACTCACGAGTTTGATTTGCAACGTTTCTGTTGCATCTGATTTCAATGATATATAACACTTGATGTAGACTATGATATATAACACAGTAAACAGATGAGTAATGATTTACAAACAAACTTAGGGTATTTTATGATGATTAATTATGATCGATATGACAAATTATGACAGTTTTTCTCACTGCCACCCGACGGATTTTTTTCGCTATTCACGTGGTAGCGAAAGAGTTAATCAACTTAAAACCACCTCAAAATAGCAGAGTTCTGTATTTCAAAGGCAAACCACTGAATTGGAAAATATTACTCTTGCTCGCTACAAGGCAGCACAATTAATAGCAAAAAACAAGAGATCGTTTACTGATGACGACTTTGTGAAAAAATGTATGATGGCTGTTGTTGAAACCGTATGTTTGGAGAAAATAAAATTGTTTTCTGGTTTCAATTTTTCAGCACGAACCGTAACCCGACGAATAAGAAAGATTTCTGAGAACGTAAAATATAACCAAAAAGATTGTTTTGAAGATATGCAGTTCTCAATAGCGATAGATGAGAGCACAGACACGACAGATACTGCTCAGCTGGCAGAATTTGTGAGTGGAGTAAAAGGAGATTTTTATGTTGTTGAGAATTTTGTTCAACTGCTTCCTATGATGGGTACTACTACAGGAGCCGATATTCTGAAACCATTACTTTAATGCTGTGAAGCCATGAATTCAAATCTCTCAAAACCGGTTTCAACAATGACTGATAGAGCCCCATCAATGGTAGGAAAAATACAGGTGTTGTGTCTTTGCTTCAAAAATACGTGGAAGACCATGGAATTAATAACGACATTACAAACTTACAGTGTCTCATTCATCAGCCTCAGTTATCAGGAAGCATTGTGCGCAAAGGTATTAACCTTTAAGAGCGTCATAGACATAGTGGTAAAGGCTGTGAACTTTATTTTGTTTCCAGGATTGAACTATCGTCAATTTCGCCCACTACTTTTACCAACAGTGTTTTGTATGGAGATTCGCTTTATTTCTGCAATGTACGTTGGATTAGTCGAGGTGAAATGCTGCGAATAGTGTACATATTGAGAGAAAAATAGCAATCTTTCTTGAAAAAACACAAATGCTAGCGAATTTCCCAATCAAGAACGGGTTTCTAATTTGGCATTTTTGATTGATTCGACATCGCATTTGGACAGTCTGAATTTGCAGCTTCAGGTAAAGCTCCAATTGATACACGAGATGGGGAGTTGTGTACGCGCATTTGAAACAAAACTACGACTTTGAGAAATTCAATTGGGAAAGGCAAATTATGCTCACTTTGCTACACTACAAGAGAACAAACCATTGAGCACCACTTTATTTGTATCTGTGATACGACATTTAAGAATAGAATTTCCATCTTGCTTTAGTGGCATTCGTTCTCGCGAAAATGACATCAGACTGTTTGGTACTCCATTTGATATACAGGTCGACGCTGTACCAGACAAATATCAAATGAAGTTAATTGAGCTCCAGAGTAGCAACAAGATAAAATCAAAGTTGCATTGTGAGCATGTATCTCTGCTTCACTTTTATAAAAAATATCTTAAATCCAAACGATATCTCAACTTTGTTAAACATGCCAAAAAGATGGCACCTATTTTCGGCAGCACTTATGCGTGTAAACAGTTATTTTCAACAATGAAACTAACCAAGATCAAGTTGGGAGCACAACCTACTGATGAACATTTGCAAGATGTTATATTTCTTTCCTCCTCAATTTAACACCTGAACTTCAAAAACTTTCAAATAAAGCTCAACATGAAATATCGCATCAACGTTTTCTGCCCAGGGGCGTATCCAGGGGGGGGGGCCGCTGGGACCACGCCCCCTCCTCCCCTCCGCTGAGTAAGTGTATGATAAATTTCTTTGTGAAAAACGTTTAAACTTTTCATAGCTCACGATTTGTCGTTAACTTCAATATTTTGTGAGATTTATGAACTCAAATTTATGACTTTGACGTAACTAACGAAAACAACCATGCTAGGACAGAAATAAATGAACAAACCAGTCACAGTTGCAAGTTTGCAGTCTTGGTACCGATTTACCGAAGTTGATGTAAAAACTTAGCGTACAACCCAGCAGCACTAAAATGGAATAATTAGGAGATAGTTCAAGCTAGTTGTTCAGAAAAGGACTTCAGACAAGTAGTTTATCACAGGAACTTTAGTAGAAGGTACAGAGGGCCTAAGCTGCTGTATAACCGTTAGCTTAGGGTAGAAGCTATAGCCTAGCTGCTAGCAATTAAATATATAGACGGCAAGCCAATTTGCTGAGCTACCAGACCAATATTTAGCCTAGGATACCGGTATCAGATTGGTGAGGTAGCGAACTGAAATAAGTTCCCTGCAAAGTTTAAAATATTTTTCTTTGCAAGTTGTAAGCGCAAGAAACAGATCGTTTACATGCTTTAAGGAACTGCAGAATTTTTAAAAAAAGAGTTAAGGCATATTTAAAACCTAATCAGCGTCGAAGTATGCATATGCTGATGACTTAGCATTGCTGTATGCTTGTCGAGATTGAAAGGCAGTAGAAGGCACTCTAAGCCAAGACATCACTACACTTTCAGCTTGGAGGCTAAAGCTCAGCAATACGAAAACGGTGACGGCGGCTTTTTATCTTAACAACAGAGAGGTCAAACGTGCGCTTAATGTTTACAACAATGGCAACCTATTGCCACCCTGTCCAGTCCCAACGTATCTTGGGGTAAAGCTGGATAGGTCGCTTACTTTCCGTCACAATCTCGAGGCTTTGCGCAAGAAACTCTCCAATCGAGTTGCACTGTTGAGGCGACATGCGGGATCTGGATGTGGTGCGGGTGCCAAGACAATGCGCATCTCTGCTCTTTCCTTGATCCACTCTACCGCTGAGTACTGTGCACCAGTTTGGTGTCGTAGTACGCCTACTCGCCTCATTGACAGCATTCTCGATGATGCTTTGCGCATTGTAACCGGACGCTTGCGTCCCACACTAACGAAGCACTTGCCTGTCCTCGCAGGTATCCAGCCAGCTGAGCTCCGCCGATTAGGAGCGACACTTTTCTTGGCGAATTGTGCTATCCATGATCCCGACTATGTACTGCACAGACAGTTGGTTGGGCAGCAGAATGCGCACCTGGGGAGACTTAGATCAAGACGCTCATTAGTACCTGCTGCGTGGAAACTATTAGGTAGTTTGTCTAAACTGGACATCCGTGTAAAGCAGTGGACGAAACATAAATGGAACGCGGACTACTTGGAGAGTACTTCAAAGCTCCGTGCTTTCATTCCCAAGGTCAGTTCCAGGCAACTTGGAATGAGTCTGTCCAGAACATCTTGGCTACGGCTCAATCGCCTGCGGACTGGTATAGAACGTTTTCACTCGTCCATGTACAAATGGGGTCTCGCTCCATCACCGAATTGCGAATGTGGCGCCCCTGAGCGAACTGCAGATCACGTCACATCTTCATGTCTCATACATCATGTACCAAGAGGAACACGAGGTTTGCAGGTTTTGGATGATGCAACTCGATGTTGGCTTAACACCATGTTTGTTGGGAGTTATCTTATAGTGCCACTGTGCAGATTTATTACGCTAATGCTGGTTGCACCAATTGATTTTTTCAGCGGGAGAATTCTATATGGGTGTAATTGATTGCTTGTGTGTATGTGTTTTGTTTTGACGTTTTTCGTAATATGGACTATTGGAGTCCGAGATAAATGAAGTGTAGCGTCAAACTGTAGCACTGAGCAAACGCAGAAAACTACTGAAGGCATAGATACACTAATATAAAGAAAATCAAAGTATTAAATGGTAAAATGTAGCGAAACGCACAGGTTGGAAGGCGAAGCCCTGCATAAGCTGATACAAGCAAAAAAGTTTCAATTGTCTAAGTTTTAAATTACGGTTCCTCCTCTTGGAAATTTCTAGATACGCCCCTGCTGTCGGCATCAATAAATATATGTTGTATTTTATGCTGTCGTTATGAACAGTTAAAATCAGCAGTTATTCTGATCAAAGTTTTATAAATTCGCAAGTTTTTACAACAACACTGTTGATGATAAATTTATACGGCCCGCTGAGACCTTGCAGATTTTAGTTTTGGCTCGCAGCTAGTAAAAGGTTGCTAGTAAAGTAGTAAAAGTTGTGGTAAAGATTGCTAGTAAAAGGTTGCCGACCCCTGGTGTAAGCGAACGACAAAACGGTGGGGTTTTGCTGGGATAAAAAGCGATTGTGCATTTCCCCTTTTACGTAATCAATCGCAAAAACGCAGCGGCAGTCTTGTAGATCAACCTCTTCTCGTAGTACCTCTAGGCTGATCTATTTTCGGTGACGTCGAAACGGACTTGTTGCGATGACTTTCAACAAGAAGACGTTTGTTGGAAGAAACCGTACAGCTGCATAAATTGCAATATAATTTGTTGTTGGGACTTCATAATTCTTCATTGAAGTCTTAAAGTACGGTTTAAATGTTAGATGTTTTCTTAGCTTTAACTTTTAACATCATTTGAAAACCTACATTAAAATATAATCTAAATAAATATGTCACGTCATCCTTTTGACGGTTGACTTACTCTAAAATACTATCTGTTAATGAGCTTGCACACTGCATCTGCACAAATAAACTATCCACTCTTTCTTGGTTCACCTTAAATGATGAAAAGATTGCTCTAACTAGCATCGTAGATGCTTCTTCGCTTTACTGCAAGCGTTTTTATCAAACAAATGTACAGTGTTACGTTTCCAAATTGTCGCATATTCGATTGCAACGCAGTCGCAAGTAACTTCGTCTGACTTTGCTTATTACACTACAATCGTTTAATTGTGAGAAGTAGCAATCTGTTCTACCTTGCTAAAAATTGGCAAATATTGTAAGTTAAAACAAAAAAGTAAGTTTTATCACAACTATGAGTTTTTCTTACCAATGCGAAAGAAACATTTTGACTAACAGTGTTTATTATAAAAATTGATAGTATTACCCTTAAAAACAAAATTAACCGAACGGTAAAAAATTGACTTTTTATTGACCTATCAAAAAAAGAATATGAAACCTACTCTTTATATCCCGAAATCTTACAAAAAACACCCGCTCAAGCTTGCTACTAAACAATTGACTAAATTAAAAATAGCTTCCCTTATTTATCGTGGCGATCAGTTTTTCTCACCAACACAAAAGAAATATTTTGACTAGCAGCGTTAATCACAAAAAATTGACTTTATTTTCCTAAACAACAAAATTGACCTCATGGTAAAAAATTGACTTTTTGTTGACCTATCAAATTAGAATAGGAAACTTATTTTTTGTAGGCCTACCCAGAACTCTCACAAAAAATACACGCCGCATAGGCTCATTGCCAAAAAATTGACTTCATTGAAAAAAACTTGCCCGGGTGATCACCCAAACTTTCGTAGTTGTATACTGTCGTTGGTTCCCTTCAACAACAATAGGTATTCTTTTCCAGGAAATGGCAAAGCAAAGGTTTTTGAACCTTGTCTCTTTGCCTACATTTAAAGGTACCGGTGTACAAATGCACGTTACATAAATTTCCGGTACTTCCAAATTTGAAAAGGTTTGCTGGGCTTCTGCTGTTGTCTGCTACAGTGTCGTAGTTCGTGCTAATAAGTATCTGATATAAAGAGATGCTTCATAAACTGTTGTTTTTGATCCGCTTTCGCTTTTTTTGTGGTGTCTGCTCGAAAATGTTGACTTGTATGTGATTGTAAGGAAGTGCAGTCGATGCTCTTACATGTATTGCGTTGTTGTGCCTATAGAAATTGCTAATTGCTGCAGTCTCCTTTCAACGATTGCATTGCTTGAGGGAGAAACAAACTGTGCCAGTACTAAGCGACTGGCTTTTTAAAGCAGATAAAAGATAAAGTTCTTTTGAAACTTACTTTAAACCTCATTTTCAGTGACTAGATGATACAAAACGTTTAGACAGGCAGCTTTGCTACCTAGCCTACTTAGGATGGGTTGGGCGTTGAAAATTATTTTGCTTGGTTGAGACTTAGCATTGCTGGACCAGATGAGAGAGTAATCCTGATGGTAAATGGCAATGTTGCCATCTAGAGCGACAATTAGCAAATGCATTTAGTAGAAAATCACCAATTGATCGTGTTTCACAGTAAAACTAGCTTTTTGGGCGTGTTCTCGAGAAAGAAAGAAAGAGTCTTCTACATAACATATCTATAGACCTAATCTATGATTTTTCCTGCTGAGCTTGGCCCCTAGTCCATAAATAGCGGGGTTCATGCTCCCCCTTAAGGTTTGTGTTTGAATTCAACTCTGATCTTGGAGCCCCTGAGGACAGGACTTCACAGGCCTCATATCAAAATGGCGTTGACTGCACCCCATGACCCTAAAATTTTTCGTATCTAACTTCCGTGTGTATTATAAGCTAATTTTCAGTAAAGTGGATAGTTCTAATTCAGATTAAGAAAATAGTATTTCTTTTGCTCTTAATACATTTTTTTGATGTTATCCCCTATCACTTTTGAATTTTATTCTCTTTTTTTTATTTTCTTTGCCTAAAATTAATTTTTAGTTGCGGTAAAAGCTATTTTGGCAACTTCAAAATAAGAAACTTAATCAATTTACCGCCCACCAGTACGTAAAAAATCAACGCGGATTTACTTGTTACATGCTGTATTGAACTTTCTCCTTAAACATACCAAATATTATGGAATAAGATTTTTTGCAACTGGCAGTAGTAAAATCGTTTGCGCAATACAGAGGTATCTTTAACTTTTTGAAAATTTTCATTTCTTTAATCATTTGAGACATATTTATTACTTTTCTTTTTTTCAATATATTGAACTCTCCCCAACTCAGAGCTAAGCTTATACTGTACCTGAAATCCAGTAGTTTTGCAAATGGTTCAATATCTCCCGGATACTAATCACAAAAGTTTAGTTTGCTATCGGATATTGATTTGAATTTCAGAAAGCTTTCCTCTACAGGCAAAATCTAGACTGCAAAAAGGAGGCTACAGAGCGGTTTTTGGGGGGCCCACGAATAGAGGTTTTCTTTATAGAGTTATAGGCTAATTTTGTTTCGAAGATCCAAATATTTTTTTTACAAATTGAACATGAGAACTTAGGGTTTTCACTGACCTTGAAATTAGCGTTAGTATCAATTCATAAAGTGGGATAGATATTCGCATGTGCTCGGTGAACTGACAGATCAAAAATGGTGGAGCGGAAACTCTTCAAAGTATGAGCCAAGCTAATAATGGGTATTCTACTGCTCATTTACGTCACTGGCTTACGCCTCATTGGCATTCGTGTTTGATGCGACTGTAATATTATAAGTCGTATTTCTTAGTCTGAAGTCTGACGAAAAACCTTGACACAGTCGAGGGGGCTCGATACTATTTTTAGTTTATTTATTATGATCATGATCGAATCGCACTCGGAAAACAAATAATGGTTACTACTATCTTCTGCGAAAAAAAACTGTCTTGCAGCCGAAAACAAACAATGGACAATACGAGCGTACTTTCATCAATTAATAGAAACTACCCAAAATTGCTATAAACAACGGCCATAGTAACAGAATGTGGCAGATGTAAAATAAAGAACCGCTTCGAAAGCCATGCTGCAGTCTAAGTTTGCCTCGACAACACATTAATTAAGCTTGATGAATGAGAGAGAGAGAGAATTTATTTGATTTTGCTTTGCGCACGGACACAATAATCAGATTAATAATACACACAAAAAAAGCACTAGTAGCAAAAGCCGGGGAGCATCGAGGAACCTTTCGGTTATCGAGTCGAAATGCTCCCTGATCTCAGCAGATTGAGATATAAGCGAAATCTATTAAGTGACACTGTAATAATTTGAGTACATTATGTAAAAAAGAGTTGAGTTCAAGTTTTTATCAAATGATAAAAAAAATGCTCTGTATGAATGAATGCACTTAGCGCTAACATCGTAAACGTGAAATACCAATAGATTCTTTGCGTTTGTAGAGGTAAGATAACCCGAATTTAACATTATAGTCACTATCTCGATCTTCCACTTTGCACTCCCCTCTGTCTGCTCTTAGGGCCAATTAAATTTGTAATTGCATTCTGATTCTGCTGTAAATAAAGTGATTGCTCGGTTGTTGTTAGGCTGTCGATTACCGGTTGGCGAGAAATGAAGTTCGAATTCATATCAGGACTCATTGAGATAAAATCACTTTGGTTTATCAAGTCGCTTGCCCTCAATCTTTCATTCTGTTTATAGGTAGGTTTGGGGTAGACAAGATATGCTTACTTCTGTGTTTACAAAAGCCGAAAATTCAAAAATAGAAAGACAGCTACGTCACCTTGGCTTTACGAAAGTCAATCGGAATGTTCTTGATTGTGCACAATGTCTGCACTGCTCGGTGGTGACGTCAAATGAGTCACTACGTCCCTCCAAACTCGCAAACAATCGCGAAAAGAAGCATTCACGTAGGAAGGGTGATGACGCCCATGCTTTGTCTGCCAAGAAAACACGGTACGACCAGGAAGCAACCCTACCCCACTGTGGATTCTTGCCAGAAAAAAATTCTGTTGTTTAATGAAGCTACAAGGTGGTCTCTCAAGTTGCGAAGTGCAAGAAGCCGCACACTAGTCTATTGTTAAGAATCCCATGAAGCCATGCCCAAAAAAATGGTTGAAATAATGATAGGATTAAGGGCGAAAAACAACATGCAGCAAGTTTCGTTTTCTAATGGTCATACCATTCGCCGACGAACTGACATCATGGCTGCTGATGTGTGCCAGCAAGTTTGCTCCAAAATCAAGCAAAGCAACCTCCAGAAAAGCATTCAACCGGACGGGTCTACCGACATTATTCTTGAAAGCCACTTGCTTGCCTTTTCCCGATACGAGAAAGAAGAAAATATAAAGGAGGAATTGTTGTTCTGCAATACTCCGTCAGCCACAGTCACTGCAGTAAATGTGAAAGTTATTGTGGCTTCTTTTTTTTGAAGTAAATGGACTCAACTGGCAAAACTTCAAGAACATATGAACTGACGTTGCCCTAGCAATGATTGGCGGAAAAAGAGGGTTTGTCACTTTTGCGAAGAACGAATGGTCTCATGTAACGTCCTTCTACTGTTCGCTACACCAATATGATCTTGTGTCGAAGACTTTACCTCCACGTTTGATGGAAGCAGTGGCGTATAGAGGGGGAGAGGCTCCTGTGCACGCGCCCTCCGTCAGATCCTCCTTAGGCAAACGTTAAATGTCATTTTCAACCATTATGCTTGTAATGATAACAAGCAAGTCCGTTGATATAGAACTGAGCATATTGTTCTCCAAAACCAAAGGTATTCACCGCCACTGTACCGTAAAATTTGCAAAAAGTAATTTTCGCCCCCCTTTAACAAATTTCTGCTTCCCCCCCCCCCCCTGGATGGAAGTCATAGACGTTGTGGTCAAAATGATCAATTTTATTCGTGCAAGAGTCAAAAATCGCCAACTCTTTCAACTTTTAATCAAAGAAATGTGGGCGTAGGATGTAGGATTTTGCTTTACACCGAAGTTCGATGATTGTCGATGGGTAAAGCTTCTCTCTCTCTCGGCTGTATTAATTCAAAAATGAGGTGGAAATTTTTCTTTGGAAAAACGAAAGCAACCTCTATGTCGAATTCCACAATGAAGAGCTTGTCATGATGCTAACGTATCTGGCCGATGTATTCCGCCGCCTCAACGAAATGAATCTCTTTTTGCAAGACTGTGATGTGACAGTCAGCGAACCAAGCCTAGATTGTTGGGCTGTAGCCTATCCTCAAATGGGGGGTCTGGCAGGCGAGAATCGAAGCAGGGTCCACAGCCTCGTTTCCTTTCTTAGATGAGAACCTAAAAATGAATAGGATTTAATTGCCAGTTGACATCAAAACTTGCGTTGTTGCACATCTTAATATCGTCTCGGCTGAGTTTCACTCTTATTTCAGCCATACACTACTAGATGTTTCCTGGTAGAGATATCCGTTTAACATTGAAATTGATTCTACCGCAAGAAGAAGCAGAAGAGCTGGCAGATCTGAAAGTTTCGAATGCGATGAGGCTGGCATCTAAGAACAAAAATGACGTTTTCAACTCCTGGCTGCCTCTTCAAGATGAATACCCACAACTTATCAAGAAGGCGTTTGTGATGCTCATTCTGTTTGCAACGACCTACCTTTGTGAACCTGGGTTTTCTGTTCTTGCGATCATTAAGCATAAAATAGAAATTGTCTGGACATACGCAGTGATATTCATCTTGGTATGTTCAAGATGGAGCCGAACGTAAAAGGCCTCGTCAGACGAGTCCAAGAGCAAGTTTCGCATTGATGGAACTGATTATGTTATTTAAATATTATTAGACTTTTGATTTTGTTTGGGTTGTTTTTGCGTCCCATGTATTGAGGTGAATAAAATTACAGACGTAATTATGTTAAAACAAATCTAGGTTTTTTAGTGATAGAGCAAGGGCCACGAGTATTGAGTGTCTCTGTAAGGGGGCCACGAATAATGGCAGGTTCAAAAACATTGATCTATACTTTTATTCCAATGTGGCATGGTGCTCGGTCGCCCTATAGCTACTGTGGTGAGCTTTGTGGTTTGTAAACCACGAAAACACAGTATCCACACGCATTTGAACAGCCTAAGGCTACTAATACGAATGCAGCAGCAATTACTGGCTCTCAAGTATAAGCGTCGACATTCGATTGTCGCTATAGCAACTTGCAGGAAGCAGTCGTGAGTGCCAGTGCGCAGACCTATATCAGGAAATGATAGACGCATGCTAACTGTCGCAACGTGTGTTCATTTTTTAGTGAGTTGACGGCAAAACTTGTACCAGCATTTTTAACTCAGGGTTGTTGCGCACATGCACTTGCATATATGAGGCTGCAGTTTACAAAACGCACGGTAGCTTAAACGTTTAGTTTTCGGCATTGGTCAGACCGCGGCCACGTTTGACTGATTTAGCGATATGAAGCGTAACAAAGAAATGTTGTCGCCTGTCCAACTCGGGCAAAAAGTAAAGGTTCATCTTTGTAGTTATTTACGAGTCAACAAAAGCTCGAGCAGATCCTTTTTCTGCAGGAAAAACGGCTTGAGAAACAGTGCGATAAATATGAGTTTAAGAATAGTGAAGCCGATAAGGCTATTGATTGCTAGAGGATTTTCTGTCCGATCCTCTCTGAAACGAAGAGCGTTCACTGAAGGATTACAGCCTTTGGCAAGCCAATTGACTGCTGCCAAAGCAGAAAATTTGCTATTCAAACATTATGGATTAGTTGCAACTGACGTAAAAGAAGAGTTCGGATACGATGACAATCAAAATTTTATTGTAACAGTGAAATCAGAAGAGAAAGAGTATAACTCTTACGTGTTCAAAATAATGCAAAGCAATGAACATTTAAAACAAGGTACGTCAATAGTGAATTGGCTTAACAACCAGACTTGGACAATTAGTGCAGTTGCCTGATTCGATGAAAGCAAAATGTTGATGCAGTAAGCAGGCTCAACTCAAATTTCGCTTACGAGACGCAATGTGATGTAAGTATAATTGTGTTCTAGTTTCTGGCCTTGTCAAAAATGCTCACCAGCGATTTTGAGCAAGTGAAACAATGGGTTGTTGTAGTAGGCACGCACAACAAAACTTCAAGAACTGGTGACGATGACGTTGATTTATGTTGTAGCGCTCCGGTAGGTATCTGACAGTAAGCCAGGGTTAAAAGGATGTACTTCATGTGGCGACTAATCACTTAAATTATAATAATTACTGAGCAAAAATTTCATTTCGTGTCATAGGCGAACACTTTGTATTCTATGGTGGGGGACTGACGGAAAAAAGACCGTTTTGCATCGCAAGTTACGAGACCTTGTTTGGGATCAATCTTTTGAGAAGCAGGCAATATGGTCTGGCATTATTCTGATGGGGCCGATAACAGTATGGGGGGTATGCAGTACATCAACCTCCCTACTTTTACGGCAATGTCTCCCAAGAAGTTAAAATTCTTACCCGAAATCAAATGTGATCTCAAAAAAGGTTGTTTCCTTCTGGTCTACGCCGAAACTTCTAGGCCTGAATTCACCCCTAAAAAAAAGGAAAAACCAAACAAGTCATTTATCATGATCAGCACTAAATTTTTGTAATTTTGGCTTTTTTGCAGAAAGTGAAGTTAAAAATAACAGGACTTATCACTGTTTCCGAAAGTTTCTTAATGCACAAATGAGTTATTGAGGGAAAGTGGCTTTTACTTAAGGAAATTAAATTATTGCAAGGAGACTCTGGGGTACTTTGCTTTTACTGGGGGGACCTGTCTCCCTTTTTCCCGTATTTCGCAGTCTGCATACGATGGTTTTTATGTTATGACGATCGCAGCCTGCTTGTGATGATCTGTAACAAAACAAGATTAGTTTTTTTTCTATACTTTATTTCCGTAAATAAATCTAGCTTTTAACTTGATTGAATTTGTAAGTTAACTTTTTCAAAAAGCCATCGCAGTTAGGTTAAACTTGTTTATCAATTGTTAACGAATTAGGAAAATAAATTGAAGGCGAAAAAATGAGAATAAAACAATGTATTACCAGCTTGTCAGGCTACAACTAGGTTGAGTAAAAAGTGTTTTTTCAAACAGATTCGACAGACAAAATCGTCAATAACTGTAGCCATCGACAAGGCTATGGTTTCTTTCATGTGAACATTCATGATTGCCACAGAATTAAACCGCTGTTGCTTCATTGTCGATCGCAAATAAGTTTTTAAACGTCTTAAGCCAGAAAATGGCCTTTCAGCAGCACATGTAGATGCAGGCAGCGTAAGCATAATTTTGACAAGATTGGTCAAACCCGGTAACAGTTCACGAAGAACTTCTTTACATTTTAGGAGTTCAACTACATCATTAAAGCTCTCCAACGGTTGTCCTGTTGACATCGCTCGGCTAATGAGTAGATCTCTATCCAAAGTCAATCGCGACCAATTATCATCGTCTTTGTAAGTGCGAGCAATATAGTCAAAACTTCACGTTGGCCAATAAGAAAGTTTTCTATATTTGTTAAATGAACAGCTGTAGCATCTGGCTCAAAACGATCACTTAACCCAGAAATCACGGAATCCACCACTTCGTAATACAGGGTGTCCATAAAGTCCGTGTGCACTTCAAAAGATTTATAACTTTTTTTGTATTTGCGATAGAAATAATCTGTAAAAAGTGTTATAAAGTTTTATCTACCTAGTTTTAAGTGCAGTTATAGAATGATTCTTCATCACAAAATTAGTAACAGTGTTTCAACTGATACAGCGTTTCAACAAAATGGAGCTCCTTGCCACTTTGCTCTGCAAATTAGACAGTTTATAAATCTAGAATTTCCCAACTGATGGATTAAAAATAGCGCACCATTTTCTTGGCCTCCGCGTTGGCCAGGTTTCACTCCATTAGATTTTTTTATGACGACATGTGAAAACAATTGTGTATGCAACCAAACCTAGTTCATTTGAAGATTTGAAGGTTAAAATAATTAATGTGATTTTGGGCATTACTATAAATCAATTGACAAATTATTTGCGTGATCTGCAAAATCATATTACCCTTTGTATTGCAAATGATGGAGGACGTTTGAAAACTTAATGAAATTTCATTGAGACCTTAAAAAATCTAGATTTTTTTCTTTCTAATTCTTTTTACAGATTATTTTTATCGCAGATACCAATAAAGTTATAAATTTTTTAAAGTGCACACGGACTTTATGGACACCCTGTATAACTGACTATAATTATCTTTGACCTCTGCATGAAAGAAGGCATTTGAATATTCATCAAACCGTCAGAGAACTTTTCCTGGTCTTGATAATTCTGGATCATCAATAAGATTGTTCGCGTCTGTAGCAGTCAAAATTCTATTCCATACACTGTCAAATCTGGCATCATTCCTTGCGCTAGTGATAGAAGGTTTTGTGCAAGCAATAACATCCTGGGCTTTGCAAAAATTAAGCTGAGCATTCCGCAACCGTACACTAGCGCTTTCAACAATGGTAAAGCCATCCGCAACACTACAATATAAAAATAAGTGTTGAACTTTCGCATTGTCTGCAAAAAACCACCAGCTTTTACTCTGGAATCTGTTTGTACTTGCTGGTCAACTTCTTGCAGCCACAGGATAATCGGCCCATAGTGACAATTAATGGCTTCCAATAAAATTCGTCGCATAATCCAAAAGAGTGGGGCAAAATGCTCTCAACAATGCAAGCCGATGATTACCTTCGACTGCCTGAAACTGATAAAACCACGACAATCTTTTCGGAGAGCCACAAATAAAAGCGACAAGGCTTTGTGCTAGTCACATCACATATCTTACATCATTGCTATTTTTTAAAGCATCCTGAATTGAGTTTGTGTGCTCTACAGTAAACGTAAATAGCTCAACTTTCTTCATGACTCAACTTTTTGAGCAATCCGTTAACGCGTCCAGAAACATTGGCAGCAGCATCGTAGCACTGCCCCCCCCCCCCCCCCCCACATTCATCAATTGGTAACTGAAACTTGGAAAGTGCGTCTTTCACGATCTTAAATGGCTCTTCACTTGTGGTTGAGGAAGTTCATAGAAGCCACAGAACAACTCTTGCACATCTAAGTCGTCCATAGTGATACGGAAACAAATGCTTATTTGTTCTTTATCTGTTACCTCCGAAGTTTCGTCCAAAATAATGGCGTAATAGTTTGCTTTTTGAATATCTTGTTGCAACTTAGTTTAAACACCGCACCTAAAATCATTAAATATTGCATTGGTTATCCCAGAAGATATGGCTTTTCAAGAGAATTTCGGGCAATAGGCCTACTGTCTGCATTTGAAAACTGTGGATCACGTGCCCCGTTACCCCCAAGTCCGACCACAAATTTTTCCATATCATTAAATCAATTATCTCAATGACAACACTAAATCAAAATACAGCGCAGTAGTAATACCAACAACACCTCTAATTCCTACCTCTGTGTTAATTAATAAATAACTATCGTTTTAGTTTATCAAATTGCTCATTTTTTAGTAGCCTATTGTAAGATTTTTACACTTAACCCAGTAAAGCTATACATATTTCGTTGCCCTACCGTTAGTAAATTGGGTCAAGCGTAATTGCTAGCCTGGTTGCCTACTGCCTGTATTTAAAAAAAACGAGATTAATCCATATTGGTTTTCGCTGCTTTGCTTTATGCTGGTGGCAAGAAAAGCGAAACCAAATCGAACAATCTCGTAAGTGACGTCACAATCGAATATCAACAGCAGTTATGTCGATGGTTACAGGCTGTGGTTATAAAAATACTCTTCAACGCACCAGCGACTTCCTCCGAAAAAGGTTTTTACTTGTTGAAATTTGCACGCGCTGTGACCAATCGCGGGTAATTTCAAAGCTAGAACACCTCAATTTTTCCTAATGATTGCCGAAATGTATAGGGGGCTGGGGGAGCTGAAAATGTTCATGGGAGGGCTAAAAAAAGTGGGGGGGCTGCAGCCCCTAAGCCCCCTACTTTTACGCCTATGTTTCGTATACAACTCCAATGTGTTGCTTATATTTTCTATTTGTGGTTGTTAGTTGAATTACCTTCGCGCACGAACGTCCCTGAGAGGCTACATCACGTCACCGCGATAGCTGCGCATGATTGCATCGAAGTTGCTGAGGTTGCAACCAGAGATGTGGAAGCGGTTATTTTTCAACCGCTTTCGCTTCCACACCTATCGCTTCCGCTTCCACACCTATCACTTCTGCTTTCACTAATCAAAAACGAGAAAACGACTGTTGAGCTTTGCAGTACGAAATTTGTCGTTTACTACAATCAAAAAGTATAACCAAAGATACGAAAATGGCAAAAACGACTAAAGGAAGGAAAAATAAAAGCAAACAATCAAAAAGACAGCGAAGATAAAATAATTTCAACTATACACAGATTTATTTGTCCGCATAAACACAATGGCATCAGTTGATTCATTGCCCATTCGAACTCTGTTTTCACGAAGTACGAGCTCCAAGTGGGAGAACATACGTTCAACGGATACCTGCGTGCAGGGTAAACAGCTAATGATTCACGATACTGGTTGTACAATAAGGGGGTATTTGGAAATAATGTCCCAAACATTTGGCAATTTTGATCTTCCGAGCCGCTCTACATCAACAGGCGCCTCCGCAAATGCAGTAATATCAGATTTTGCAGACGCCGTAACTGATGCCTCAGCAGCCGCAGTTGAATGTAAGGAGTTCAGATACGCGTTAACGTCAGATACTGATGCTGCAGATTTTGATGCTGCTTCACTTCCGCTTGAGTCAGTTTTTGCATCAGCACTTGCTCTTTCGCTTGAAGTGTTTTGAATGCGCAAGAAAATTGACTGAAGAGCGCTCTTTGCACGTAGTTGCTCTTGGTTGCTCAAGAGGATTCTCGATCGAGCATCAACCAATCAAGAATGAAATTAAAATGATAATATCACGGTTATATAAATCAGACAATCCTAATATAACTAATACATTAGTTGTTATTCTCGACTCAACTAAAATCAAGTGCACAAACGCTTACCAGTATTGAGTTGAATATAATATCAACAAAAAATATTGGTAGGTTGTCACAACAACTAAGTCAACAAACACTACTCACCCAAACAGCTGCCAAGAAAGCCTCTTTTTGCGATAAAAACTCTTGGCGCGATTGCATGGCGGTGGCAAGAGCAGAAGCCAAATTGTTATCCAGCTTCTGCAATTTAAACTTGACTTCTCTCCAATGAAGCAGGCATTCTCCCGGAGTGAGATATTGTTTTTGAAAATAAATTGTTGCTGCGTGAGGTGTTTTCGCAATTTTGTTAAAAACTTTTCCGCTTGCCCTTTTTTTTAACACGTCACGAATTTCTAACTGCAGGGTGTGCTCAGCACATCTCATGTGGTATATGATATGGTTGATTGATAATGAATCTTGTATTTCTTTAATTTCTTCATCATCGTCTTCATCTTCATTAAGTAGTTGCACAGTCCGAGTCATATTTGACGCATTGTCAACAACGCAAGCTAATCCTTGTTGCTTGCTAATGTTGAACTGCTTCAAAGTGTCCAACAATATTTCCTTCAAATAAGAACTTGTGTGATTGGCTTCAGTATCGACCAAAGCTATGTGGAAGCGGAAGCGGTAGATTTTTCGCGCTTCCGCTTCCACAGAAAATGGACCGCTTCCACATCCCTGGTTGCAACTTGCCTTTTCCGCCATCGCTGAGAGAGAGTGAAGGTAGCCGGCCGAGGTAAGTGAGATTCTCGCCGAGACATCGATTGGGAAAGCGTTCTTGACAATGAGCTCGCCGATGGCTTCTGCTGCTCGGTTGAAGAGACTGCCGTCCAACTACATCGGGGAAGATGCAGCTTCGATGCGGGGTCACCAATATCGCGGAGCGAAGGCATAGCGCTCGTTTGATACAGTCCTCCGCCACCCCGCAAAATATCAAAGCAACTCAGCGAATACACAAAGCAGATATTCACAACACACACGATAGCATTTACACGAAGTTCACCGACTTGTCGAGCTTTTACCTGGTTAATTGTACGACGCAAAACATGCCAATCTTGGTTGCCGTCGTGCTCATGCGAATAAATTACGAATTGGAATAAATGGGACTTAAAAAGAAAAAGTAAAAATCTGTTTAATCAGCCAAAGAGAATACCAAGCAGTAGCAGGCAATATTGACCTTCACCTGATTCAACTTTCAATACCCTGAAGATCATGTGATCACACAGAATAGAACATGGCAAGTAGAGTTATGCAGAATTATTATTATTGTTTCTGATAAAAGTTGCTTCAAGGGTGACTAAATAAGAAGGCGATTTGGCTGTTGCCAACACCGAGAATTGACTGTCATCGTTGGCGGCGACACAGTCCTCGTTTTCAAGTAAATGCTGTTCTCGGACAACATTCCTTCTACTTGGATGTGCTGTCCTTGGACGGCATTCCTTGCACTTGGTCAGCATTTACTTGGAAACTGGACTGTGGCGCCGTTTGCGATAACGGTCAGTTCTCAGTATGGGCAACAGCTAGATCAGTGGGTGCTGGTTTATTATGTGATCTACCCACATGTTTCAAGTTTAGCTTGAGACATATCTACAAAATGCCACGTTAAGGGTTTGGGTTAGTGGTAGATCATATTTTTTGGGTAGATCACATACTAAACCGGCACCGATCGGTGGTTCCCAACCTTTTCAATATGTTGCCTTTTCCCGCCCTATGTGAAGTTATTGTTTACCTCCTTTGCATTCACAATAATTGCAACACAACGAGCACAAACCGTAAAAAAATTAAATTGCAACATGATTAATGGTGATGGGAACACTGCTGATGCAATTCACGTGAAAATAAGGAAATTTTTATTACAATGTTCAACAATTCAAACCTTGTATCATATTTCACAAAAGGCTACAGCTTCTTTTTTGTTAACAACAACCATATTAAAAAATCGGCCTCGCATAAATTCAACCTCTTCTATAAAACTTAGTTTACCTCTTTAAACGTGATTACACCTCCTCTAGGGAGGTCGGCCTCCCCTGTTGAGAAACACTGAGCTAGGTCGTCTTTCTGTTTAACCGCTCTCGAAGCAACTTTTATCAAAAACGAATTATCCGTTTTATGCCGCTAAAAAGAGTTTGTCTGTGCACACCGCACAGCGATTTCTTCATTTGCAGCTTGAATTTTGGAAGCTGGCGAGGCAACTTTTTTGACAATCCCGTCGCCCATAAAGGGCGACGCTTTCGATACTCTGCTTCTTTCTGGCGGTACCTACTGAAAAAAGCCAAACGAAAACGTTTTAAGTTTTCACTCATTGCATTAAAAGACAACATTGAGTTCGTCCTACGAAGTTTTGTTAAAACTTGGTTTGATTAAATGTGAGTTAATTTTACTGTTGTTCAGGGGTCTCCAAACGTTTTTCGCGTGGGCCAAAATTAATTCAAAGTAGGTATGAAGTAACGCTCAGTAACGTCGGAGATCGCAATATGTAGCCCGGAAAAGAGGTGATCTCCAAAAAAAGAAAAAAAGGTCACTAATTATGCTTCTCGACATCAATTTGTGGCTCGTTGAAGGAAACACCGCGCTATACATTACTTTGCAATTATGAAAAGGGCTTCGTGGGCCGGATAAAAAGCCTTGATGGGCCGGATTTGACCCGCAGGCCGTAGTTTGGCGACCCCTGCTGTAGTTTGTATTTTCGAATTTTGGGAGTTTTAATTCGAATGAAATTCGTGATAGCTAAGATACCTTTAACTAAAAAATTTAGAATTATATGATTGTTAAATACGTGTTAAAAAGCGAAGTGAGGATGCCGGCTTAAAACAAAGAAGGCTGACTGGTTTTTCCTCGTGAAAAAACTTTTGATGAAATATTTTAAGGGGTATGTCCATATTATCATCGAAAAACATACTGCCCTGTAAATATATTTGAGTTCTCGAGAACGTAAACCAGCCCACGCAGAGATCTTCAAAGAGGCAACCAGGAAGGGAGATTTAAGAGGGCTGAAATCCCTGGTTGAGCTTTAAGGAAAACATGTAGGCCGTTTCTACTTGGTAGAAAACAAATCCAGATTTGTGAACAAATGAGGCCAAACTCCCTCTTAAGAAAAAATGTTCGATGAACTTTTTACGTCCATGTTGTCAGCTGTAAAAATATCGCTCTCTGAATTTATTTAAGCTCCCGAGAACATAAACCAGACGAAGAGTTTGATGCGATAATACTCAGCTCCCTCCTGTTTCTTCTTAGAAATTATGTATTTCACGTAAGTAAAGCTAAATCTGTGAACCGTAGCACTTAATCAAAGCACCTTTGCATATGTAGTTTAATAACGTCATGAAGTAAAAGCGTCAGATTATAAAAATCTTTTTTCGTTAAAAGTAGAAAATGTATCAAATGAGGACAAGATTCTGTATCACAGTATAATTGTAATAAAGAAAGGCCATTAATGCGCCATTGTAACCAATGTACATTTAAGTTGAGTTACGATGTGGCAACGCCAGCTTATGGAAAGCAGTCGCTTTGAACAGTTGGTTCGATTGTAAAATTCGTCCAGCGACGTAATATTGACGCGGTCGCACAGCGATCCCTGAAAGTTTGTCCTATTAACGTTCAATGTTTCGGTTTTTACTTCAGTATATCATTTGCCGTCACTTATTATATCAACGAGCGTTCATCCCCCATGCCTCTGAGCACCCCTGAATTCTTGCGAAACCGTGTCAGCCGTTTCAGCGAGTCAAAGAAGAATTTTTTGAATTGACTGCTGCGCGAGCATGTCGCGCGTGTGGCCATGCATCATACGAGTCTTGAAAGACATGGGGTTGTAGTCAATGATGGCTCGTAGCTATCATGTATAGGGGTGCTGTTGCATAATTCTACTTTAATTTTTTCCATATTCTTTAACAAAATTAGATTGAGATCTTTTTTTTGGAGATCACTTTTTTATAGTAATTATTTTGCTTGTTATTAAGTTTTCTGAGGAGGCTGAAAACACTCTCGGGGTTCTGCAGCCCCTCATCCCCCCTAATTTTACGCCAGTGAGTATATATAAAATTTATAAGGGGTGCTATATATAAAATTTATAAGTTTCGTAATGCGTAGCAACAAACCGCCAATGGTCGTAGATGAACTTGCCCATCTCCACCCCAGCCAGCTTATCTTACAAAGCTTAAGGTGTTTTGTATGCAATGGTATGGATTTGTATAACGTTTTTATGCTTCTCATAAAACACTTTTGCGGTTTGGATTAGAACAACTTTTGTCCAAGCCCCATTTCACGTTGCCTGCATGGCAGTACTGCTGGCTCATTGCACTGCAATCATAAGTACTCGGCTAATATCAAACGGGAAAATTATCATTAAGTGTTTTTCCCAGGGACGCAATAATTTGCACCGTACACGAATGGTGTGGCCTTTCTATTATTAGCGCTAATTTGTTCAGTTACTGGAAACTGCTTGCTACGCCGCAAAAAATTGTAAATTCTTTTCGCTGCTGTATTAGTTATTAGAGTTACCTCTTCTTTTTTTTGGGACAGCGACCCAACGTAAGCAATCAATCTTGCTTTGTAGTCTTAAATCAAATCAAGCTATTTTGCTTCAAAGTTACGAGCCAATTTTTTTACAGAATTGTGTTTTTTTTAAATATACATGGTCTCGTGTTTTTTTCAAATATTGTGATCTGTTCATCTTTTTTCAAAGGACTATACTGCTAATGTTAAAATGTAGCAATCCTCAGTTGAATAAACGAGAGCAGTAGATCAATAAGTTGCAAGATAGCTACGGTAAGGAATAACGCTGTGAGACAAATGTTTAAACAACGTTTTACCATTATAATTTTTGTCGAAAGATTTACAACTTTATATGTAGGTTACTGACAATGAACTTCATTTATTTATCGCTATTTTCTTTCAGTTTGCCGTCAAGCATCGAAATGCCTGAATCACCTTCGTGGCAAAGGTTTGAAAGTTCCGTGTCCAGTCAAAACTCCGTCTCAAGAATTTATCGAAGTCATCACTTGTAATTGTATTTGTAAACTAAGGCTGTGTGTAGAGCCTAAAAGAGTAAACCGGGTGATAAATAAGCCTTTCCAAAACAAGTGTAGAAAGATAAAAATTTTTCAAAATGCAAGGTTTTTGCACAGTTGAAGGTTTTGAATACCTTTCCTACTAAAGAGCTTTGTTACGAACTCCTGTAGATTGTAAAGCCTTTAAAGTTTTATGACTACAATAATGAGTATCACGGGGTGTTGATTCGATTTATAGGTGTAATTTTAAAACAGCTCCAACTATTTGGTACGTATTCAAAAATGGTGCTTACCAGCTCAAGTTGTTTTTTATACTTTAGAAGAAGCCAACGGGGTTAATCAAAAAAGTCTAAAAAAAATGACCTTTGAACTTTTTGCAAAATTAGTTATCAAAGAATACGAAGTTCACTTCTTTACTTGTTTGCATTAGCAAAGATTTCATTAAACTGTGGAGGAAGAGCATATTTATGCATGGTATTTGCATGGCATATTTAGAAATTTTCTTTGGGAAGGGCCAAGGATTAATTTAACGCAATACATGCGTCATGATAAAATGGGACTATCTGCAAAATTGAAACTGAATGCTACTGTAGATCGCTAGTTGAAATCGTTTTTTCTGCTCTTTCTCAGTTTGAGCACCGTAGAGGATCAATGTTTCGAAAGCGATTGTTTTTCCCATTTTGATTTCGAAGACCCTTCTTGAGCAACCGTTTACATTTTTTGGTAGATGTTTTGTTCCTGCCAGATTGTTTAAGTAAAAGCCATCGCCCTTTATCTCCCCCCTCTTTTAAATACGCCCCGTGTACTACAAAGAATGTTCCAACGAAACATACTAGCAGAGTCAGCATCAAAAGTGCGCACCCCTGCAATAGTCTTTAGTTAGGTTGAGCCCAGGGATGTGGAAGCGGTTATTTTTCAAACGCTTCCGCTTCCACACCTATCGCTTTCGCTTCCACCAACAAAAAACGAAAAAACGACCATTGACAATTTTTTCTTTAACTTTTGTGGGTCTTTAGCCTGCTTTCTCCTACACTGTATCATTTTGAGAAGACAAAAACCTTCATTTATTGCTATTACTTTACCTACTTCGCTTGAGCTTATTGTTTCGAACTACTCTGTGTTTCTTTTTCTTAGATATCAGAGCTCGTGTTGAATGTAGAACAGTGCTTTTCAATCTTTTTGTCATCGTGGAGCCCTTAATGTACAAGCGGCATACCAAAAGTTCTGCACAAACTGTTATATTTTTAGAACAAAGAATCACGAAATAATAAAACAAGTTTATTTTTTAACAATATCTCCTTGCAAGTCAATGCACTTTCTCCAACACTCTGCAACCTTCTTTATTCCTTCTTCAAACCAGTCTTTTGACATGGACTTAAGCACCTCATTTACGGCTGACTTCAACTCATTTTTACACCCAAATCTTCTGCCACGAGGAGGATCCTGTCCACACAGCATAAGTTTCCATGGCTAAATTAGGTGAGCTGAAGTCGCAATTTCTTCCTAATCCAGCTTGTAGCCCAGATCTTGCTCCAAGCGACTTCCACCTATTTGGGCCACTCAAGGATCCTCCTCGTGGCAGAAGATTTGGGTGTAAAAATGAGCTGAAGTCAGCCGTAAATGAGGTGCTTAAGGCCATGTCAAAAGACTGGTTTGAAGAAGGAATAAAGAAGGTTGCAGAGTGTTGGAGAAAGTGCATTGACTTGCAAGGAGATATTGTTAAAAAATAAACTTGTTTTATTATTTCGTGATTCTTTGTTCTAAAAATATAACAGTTTGTACAGAACTTTTGGTATGCCCCTAATGTACTTTCGCGTTTGTCACAAAACTCCCACTAACAAAAATTTAGAAATCACGAACTGCTTGCAAGAAAATCAAATATTTCGTTACTACAATTCAAAAAATAATTAAACACTTCAACAAATAGACAGTTATTACCAGTTCCTTCACTACTTACAACTACTTTTACAGCAGTTAACCTAATGCTTCGCAGATCTAAATCGTATGACCACATATCACAGCTTTCAACAATTAACCTGTCATCACAACAACAAATTACACCGTATAGCGTTGATTTTCCCTCTCCAATCTCAACTAACTCTGACTTTGAGTTAACTTTAACTCTAATCATTATTACCGACTTTGTGTCCGTCCCCAAAACACGTATTGACTCCGATCTTTTTGGATAGTGAAGTGCGAAATTTCTGTCGTATATATAGTATGTACATGTAAAGCGAGCAAAATTGAACTGCACCAATCAATAGCCGCCTCAACGTGGTGGTGCGGTCCCCAACCCGTTTGGGTTGGGTCAAAATGGCTGTTGGCCTTCCCGAGGGTCCCAGTTACCCCGGGCACTCCCCTCACACAAACCATTTTTTCGCCGTGCAGCCCCTTGAACGACCGCAGAAGGGTAGCACGCAGCCTCTTCAAAATCGGCCTGTCTTCTCCTGCCTTTCTTTTGACTGTCTTCTCCTTTTCCTGATGAGTGGCAACGTTCATCCAAACCCTTGTCCTGTCTTTCCCTGCTTAGTGTGCACTGGAAATGTGACCTGGCGGGGTAGGTCAGTGCAATGCTGCACATGCTCTAATTAAGTTCATTTAAAGTGCTCACTACTCTCCTTTTCTAGATTCAGAACTCTTGGCAGCTCTCATTTGTGGAGCTGCCCTCCCTGCTTTTTTTGGAGATTCTACACCTACCAGCACTTTGACTTCCTCCTCGGACTCCTCCAGCTAGTATACCTTCGCTACTCAATCTGGCCCTCTTCTGCTAATGCAGCACTCGCACCCCACCCTCGCTTTCAAACCTCTTATTCTTTTTCCGCCCACTTTGTATCTTCTCCCTCTGCACCCTCACCACCGCTTCATGCTCCTGGCTGTTTCTCTTTACCTCCTGCTTTCTCTTCCCCTCCCTTACTCTCTTAGGGTTCTTGAATGGAATGCTGGGGGTCTCCGAGCCAGGAGCACTAAACTGCTTCACTTTATTTTGTCTCATCCCGTTGACCTTATTTATATCCAATAATCTAACTTCAATTTTTCTTCCTCTTTCCGGATCCCTGGATTCTCTGCTCTGCAATCCCCTGGCACTCACTCCCGATCTGGTATTTTTTCTACTGATGTGGCGAATGCTAGCGGCGGCGTCATCATTTTCGTCAAGCAGTGCTTATCCTTCTCTGAGCTTTCTACCTCCTCTCTTTCTTTGCTTGGCCCCTACTCTGATTATGTAGAGGTCAACATTTCTCTAAACGACTCCTCCTCGCTCTCATTTCTTAATGTTTATGCCCCCCTATTCGTTCTTCTACGAAGGATAGCAGAACCAATTTCTTATCTCTCCATTCTTCCTTTCTATGTGGAAGCGGAAGCGGTGGATTTTTCGCGCTTCCGCTTCCACAGAAAAAGTACCGCTTCCAGCTTCCGCTTCCGCATCCCTGGTTGAGCCACTGGAACCAGCAGATTGCTCTGACTGACACGTCACCTGTCTGCCACGCACTGCACAAATAGAGAAATTCTGTTGTGCTTTTTCCGAGGACGCTGCAAACGAGCTTGCCGGTTTTTTCGTCGCACCATTCCTTCCGTACTGGGCCTAAACCGGAATTAGCTGTAGATATCATCAATTGAGATTTTTTGGTATAACCCGGTGAAGGGTCAAGCCGGCAATCTATTGCATTCGAGGTGGATGCATTAATTATTACTTAATCGAAGCATTTTGCGTTACTTGAAACCATGTTCGACTACAGCGCTTCGTAAGCTCTAGGCTACTAGAGGGAGCAACTATTTCTTTGATTGCCAGGAAGACCGTCAGAGCGTCTGCTACGCAGCCGATAAACCTCGGTTCAATTTCCTGTCAAGTAGTACCAAAAATCTTAGGAAGACAGTTTTCACAGATATCCAATTTGGTGCTCAGAAGTAGGAATGATGTGGAAGTTAAGATGTGGAACAGATTTTTTAAGTCAGGCTGTAAATATTCTGGCGCTAGAACACCGTTGCAGTTAAAAAGCAACAAAAAACTGCCCAACCTGATGTAATAGTATTAGTTACTAGGTTTAAACATTTCTAGAACGTACAAGGTTTCGAGAAAATTCCTTCAAAATGTGGACTAAATACATGTGTAAGCAACGTTTTTTGTAAGCTTGTGTCATTGTGTTTTCTACTATACACTGTTTTTTTCTGACTTAATGAAGCAGGAACCGGTCCGGATGTTGAAAAAGTCTGAATAACACAAATGTATATATTGTACAGTAAATAATGCAAATAAAATGAAATAACCGTCCTTGACAATATGTACAATGTACACTAGATCCTCGTTTTTTCAGATTAAATAGTGCGAGAACGAGTCCGGATAAATGAAAAAGTTCGTTTAGTGCAATTGTATTAGCAGCTAATGCGAAAAAAATGAAATAGCCGTCCTGAAAAAATAAAAGACAACAGCACTAAGGCTTTGCTTATCTTTAAACTTTTACAATGCATTTACATGGCTGGGACTAGGTATGTAGAACGTAGAGAGAAGTTGGTGACTTTTGTTTAACGGCCACTGTCCAGATAAACCGAAGTCCGGATAAACGAGAGTCGAGTATTTTTAACATCTCTGATTGTGTTTTTCAGGCGGTGATAATAAAATTGCAAACGATTATATCATACAACTTCTCACATATATACCTGGAAACATTCTCAATCGTGAAAAACTCACACAAAAACAACTAAACTCGATTTCATTTGAAATTGGTGTTCACTTTGCCAAAATAGACAAAGAGCTAATGGTAAGCACAGCTTTTAAAATTAAATTTTTGCCCAGTCGGCAAGTTGGTGCGAAATCTCTGGGGTATCCGCTAGAAGATATCCAAATTTTTGAAAGATTTAAACAATAATTGAAAGTAATATTTTTTGAAACCGGTTTTGAGACACTTCGAAGATGTGGCTCTTCAACTAAGCAAAGTTCAAAAGCCATCAATACGTTATCGTGAATTTTGGTGTCCACTTTGAGTTGCTTTTAGTTCTTGGTCTATGTTGTTTGGACGTCAAGTTTTTTATGATTTGTAACTTCTTTATCAAGGCCATGTGTGCTCGAGAAAAACTAAGTCCAAAACTTCAAATTTCGTTCTTATTCCCTAATTTTTATTTGTAGTCACTTAAGCACTAAATATCTCTTTTTTTGGAAATATTTTTTTTCTTTATACTATCCATCCTTCCTCAAAATATATTTGAATGAATACGTCTGCACTGAAGAGACCTGATAAGTCGAAACAGTGTCAGTGTCTGCAGTTTGCTCAAATATGTTTTAGTTTTATCAATTTTTTTCAGAATTTTAAATTAGAACAATCTTTGAGACGGGATAGATACAAATGGAACCTTGCAAACACAGAGTTTTGCCCCGCTTGTTTCAAATATATTCAGGATCCAGTTCTCAACAACACATGCATTCAAATTAACAACACTTTCAATGAAAGAGTAGTGAAAAACATGCATCGATTGAGACAAAGTGAATACTATTTATTTTATTTACTACATATTGATAGTTATTCAGCTTGTTCTATATAAATTCGCCATTTCTCCATTCGTGTTGCAAACTGAATAAGTCATCATTATTACCCAAGGCTTTCTGGATCATATCATTTTGCTTTCGAATTCTCTCACAAAGTTAGTGCTATTCAAGATCAATTTTCCCACCAGAGTAGGAAATGTGCATTACACACTGGGCTATTATGCTCTCTTAAAATTCCAAAAAAACAATGCTTGGAATTTTGTCTTTCTATATTACAATACATGTTTCTGTTTTTGTTTGTTGGTTGAAAATTCCAAGTAACTCCAAAGCGAGTGCGGACGTTCCGTCCAAAATATAGCGATACAATTCGCTTTCTCGTGAATGGAGGATAAATATGGCAAATAAAATAATAAATATGCGCTTTAGGTATTATCCACGGAGATGCTAACGATGATAATATTGTTATTCAAGTAAGAGATGGTGCGCTTGGCGAAAATGAATTCAAAGTTTCAGGTGTTGTTAACAGGTTTCAATAGTCGGTTGATTTTGTTGTGGCCTACAATGAGCTTATGATCTGTAGGCCTACAGAGCTTCATTTGATTTAGGGTTGCTGTAATCACATGCCATTTCGCTATTAGGGCTTTCGGTTGACATTAAATGATACAAGCTGAAGCATTATTTCTACCCTACTCGCTTGCGGAAGCAGTGGCGCTAATGATAAGACCGATGTTTAAATCTACTTCAGTGTTTTCCAGTTTCGTCATTCCTTTTGAATTGCTTGATATTACAGTACATTCACGAAATTTAGCTTTGCTAGATTCGGCAGCATAGTTCAGAAAATTACCGTAAAGTACTCTTCCCATGGGCACAACAACTCGGCAACTGTGAGGTTTGAGCTCGGATACATAAGCAATTGACAGTATCAAGTTGGCGAATTTTTTTTCAAGGTGAGGTTAGTGTCTCAAAACTTTCTCGTTCATAGAAACATTAATTTGAGAATGAAAGACAACTAGTAGCTTGGATGTTTTTCAATCTTATTCATTAATTAGATTACACTGCAATTTATTGCTGTGACTATTGTTGTTGCAGGCATTATTGATTTTGGTGACATCATGGAAGGCAAAATCGTTTTTGAAATTGCTGTTTTTATGGCTTACATAATGTGCAAAGCATGGAACGATGGCCTTGAACCAATCGAAACTGCTCGAAGTGCTCTAAAAGGTTTTGAGAGCGTTCTTCCCCTAAACGAAGACGAAAAATCTGTCCTGTATATCTGCGTTTTGAAAAGACTCATGCTAACATCGTGCTCTGGTCATCTTGAAAAGCATCGCGGAGCGAGTGAAGAAAAACTAAAACATTTGGCCTCCGTCAACTACTTGGCAAATGAGTTATGGAACAAAGGAGAAAAAGAAATCTTTAATAATTGGATTGCTGATGGATAATAGCATTAGAATTTAATTGCTTCATGAGAGTTATGTTGTTTGTTTTTACTTCTATTTGTTGTAGGCAATAATAAATGCAATCATAGTTTATTAGAGAGTCATTATGGATTACTACTTCAGTGGATTACTACTATCAGTAGACTTGATGTCATTTGAGCAAGAATGAGCGCATTGTGATGGCACTTGAATCAGAGGTAGATGGGAAGGAAATCAATAATGACCCTTAATTTTAGTATATCACCGGAAAAATGATGTTTTCCCTCTGGAGAAGAGTTGCTGAAGTCTCACCTATAAACTGAACATGCGGAATTTTGAATTTTGATTTTCGTCACAAACAAGTACAATTTATAAAAAATTGTCGTAGGACTTGAGATCTTTCGATTAACCCAGCTGCATTGTTCCGCTTATTTAAAGGCGCTATTTCAATACTAATTGCCTTAGGAACTTTTGCCTGCTCCCTTGCGGGCCTAGCACGTTCCTCTTTAGACAACCTGGTTACTTGTAGTGACCAGGATGCTCACCGTATTGACGCCGAATTTAGCGAGGACACCCAATCGACATGTAGGTCACGAGATCACAGAGCTCCAAGTCTCACGCAGTCTAACAACTCTAGCCTCCAAGCAGCTGAATTACAGGAGCACGTCACAACTCCCGGCGATTACCGACCGAATGGCAGAAAGGAATATTTGTATCGAGCCAGACGCTCCGCTTTTGTCGCAATGACGTCGGATGATTGACGTTATAGCCGGTGGCGCATCAGCCACTACCGTCAATTCCTCCAAAAATCATGGCAGTTGGTAAAGACTATAATACTTCTACAACATATCGATACAGAAAGGCTGAAACCCTTGCCATACTTTTTTCACCACCACCCCCTCAGAAATTTGTAAAACAAGCAAATACTACTTTCTAAAAAGTGATCTGCCAAAAAATGTTCATCACTTTGTTTTGGAGCTAAATGTAGAATCCAAGGGATCTCGAAAAAAATCACTTTATTCTGGAGCTGAAGGTAGCAACTATCTTCATCTGAAAAATTAGATCTCCAAACAAAGGCTTTAAGCTTAACTTTGTTTTGAAACAAAAATATTTTCAGCCTCACCCCCTCCCTCGCCTGCGTAGAAAACGAAGCGTTATTCCGATGCAGAAAGGCATTCGGAAATTATTGTTCACAAAATGGAGCCATTGTATATATTTTTCGTTTGGTACATTAACAGTTGTGGAGCAATAGTTCAACACTGCAATCAGCATTGCCAAGCCTTCGTTTACTACTAGCGTGGCCCGGCAGAGCCTCAAGTCAGTCATGTCAGGTTAAAAATATCGGTTTAGTTCGCTGCGCCAATTTCACCCAATTACTATTTCTGAGAGCGGTAACGAAAAGTTGATATAAATGGGGACACCCCCACTTTGACCCTAATCCCGATCGATGCACCGGTTTTTTTCAATAAGACTGGTCTTATTGGCAAACTCTCCATCATTTCACAGATTCTATTCGCTTTTTCCATTTGATAAAGAGGCAGAAAGTTAGAGCTGGAGGTTAGCGACGTAATGGTTTTTGTTTTTCGATTGGAGAAATAAGTTGTTTGGTGGTGGGCCTATCTCATGACTTGGACCAACTCCCATCGTAATGATATTAGTGGCATCTAGTTCCTAGGCTGTCTGTGTGTCTTGGTCCCGGGCAGATCAAAAAAGTTTATACCTCCCCTAAATGTCTTGCACCTGGTCGGCCTAATTGCTCATCTTCAAGAAAAAATTTCCCTCCACAGATGCGCTTGCATATTTGGTGATAATGACTTTATACAGTAGTGTAGACCTAATAATCTGTTGTTTCTATTGATTTCCCCTTAAACTCTGGATTTCAAAAACCATGCCCTTAATACCGCCCTTCCTACTAATAAGTTAATCTTGTACTCACTTACAAATACCAAAAAACTTCACAGTTAGAGTCGTAACTACCGCCGGTGCAATGCACTGTGGCCCCCGCACGGGGGGGGCCACGCATTGCTACATTTTATTGTAGAATATTTTTGTTAAAAGCTCAAGTAGATTTATTGTTATCAAATGTCACACTTCATCAATAATTTTAATTTATATTTAACCATCAAATCTATTTGAAGTATTTCTTAATCTATTTGAAGTTTCGATTGTGGCGTATTCATTTTAATTGTGACGTTGTCATGACGTAATCGGTACGCTACCCCCACTCAAGTCTGTTTAGTAAAATGAGGATCATATAGCAGGGGTGGCCACACCTGCCGTGATAAAGAGCCAAAAACGATAGAGGCTATCATTGAAAGAGCCGCTACGCAATTTTTAGTTTATTTAAATTGACGGATTTTCCCTCCAGATAGGGAGTGATGACCTTTTTTTGTGAAAACCATCATTTTCAAAGCACGAAATTACGCTTTTGCACCCTTACACCGGCCCCAAAAATCAACGTGTCGCACAGAAGGTTACACACCCCTACACTACATCATTGTAGCCAAATACAACTAGAGTCAAAAGATCCGCAGTCAAGGACTTAGAGAGCCGCAGTTTGGCCACCACTGTCATATAGCATCATATTTATCCGCTTTATTTTATTTTGTATTTGTCAATAAGTGTTGCTTTATGACGTTGTCATACGTAATGTCATGGTTTCGAGATAATTCTACACTTTTCCACCGTAGTCCAATAACTTAGTAGTACTGTATTACATGTTATGTAACTTGTTTACCAGCCTCCTAACTTGGTGGTTTGTGACGTAACAGCTGGCTTATATCGTGGTAAAATAACTAATTAAGAAAATGTATCGGCAATCGCCACTCATTCACGAGTGATACGGCTTCGCAGAGTACTGACAGACCTTCCACCAAGTGCATGTAGTATAGGTCCCACAAGTGTGGCCGTCTAAGCTATGCTTTATTAAAACCCTCTAGCGTCTTGTCGCTCACCAACTGCACTGAAGAGACCTCATAGGTCGAAACAGTGTCACTGTCTGCAGTTTTCTAAGTGCATCGCTAGCCCCTTGCATTACTATAAGAAAACATAGTATCTTCTCAAAGTTGAATAGAAAAATTTGCTCAAAAATGATCACCAGCATCATACGGTACCATACAGCAATCCATTACATCATGTCAATAACTAGTGGATTTAAATTACCTTCTTCAGTTTCTAAGCATAAAAACAAGATAATAATACTAAACCCATCTATCCTTCGCAGTAAAACTGACACCAAATAAAAATATCATCAACTGAAATATAGTTACAGTCAACTAAAGCTCACGTGGATATAATAGAAATAATGTAGATCAATTAAAATAGTGTAACCACAAAATCATGTGCAATAACGACGTAACAAACTGGTGGTAAAAATAGAAATTGTAATTAAAAATAGAAACCACGTAAAAAAATTATCTGATGTTAGGGGAAAAACCATCATTGATATTTATAGTAGCTTTTACTCAAAAGCACCACAAATCTTCGTAAAAAGTTAATTCTAAAACTGAAGGTAGCTGAACGAATATAGCATTAACACTTCAAGAAATATCTAATTATTTTGCATTAAACCAGGGTGAAATTTTCTATAATGATAAAGTAAAATAGATTTTTCAGCGGTGGATGTAATTATGCACGCACGCCGTCACCATCTTTTCATCCAGAACAATGGAATTCCTCGCTTTACAATGTGCTGCAATTTTGGCTCGCTGCTGAACGGTCTTGCGACTAGTCATTTGTGATACTGTAACCACATACCATAAATAACGTAAACACAATTAACAAAATTTGAAAATTGGGTAATCTCTATACATTGATTCGCAAATTCAATTTTAAGAATAGCAATTCATTTATATTCTTTGATGAGGGCCATGCGATGTGCAGAAAACGTTTAGAATTTAAATAAAAATGTTTAAGTATTGAGGCTGCTATTCATCTTGGCCATTTGAAAGAGAAAAAGTACATCTTTACAGAAATTTTGACAATGTACCCACAAATCAAACAAATTAACTTACATATCTAGGCCTGTAGGCTACAGAATTTTACATTTGTTTTTTGGCTTTACAGGGCTTGGACGAGCAGTTTCATTGCGTGTTCACACCAAGCTATCAGAAAACTGCCCGTGTCTAGGAACCGAAGTATAGGGTGCCAATTGTGAAGTACGGGGTAAAGTAAAATTTTGAAATGATTGGGACGTAGCATAAGGCAGCAAATTACTGTTTCCTTTCCTAACACAAATAACCCTGCAACGAAAACTTTTTTCCCAAAGAGATATCATAAACTTAGCACTTACCAATGTCACGCTACACCAAAACTGTTATTGCTTTTCCAAAGCAATCGTATTGCAGCGAAAACACAAAGAGGTATCGTTTGGAAACTAATGTATCTGATAACTAGTGCTACGTGCGAAACGTGTTCGGAAAGGTTCGTGATTCGGAAGTGGTGGATTTCCGTTTACGATAAAATATGGCGGTTGTTTGTAGGAAAGGCCTAAGCTTTACATTGCAGTTTAACCGAATTTTGTCGCTGCAGTTTAATATGTGGTTCGAAAGGAAAAACGTTTTAGCCGCAGCATAGTATGTCTTTATAAAGCAAAAATATTTCGGTAGCAGCACAAAATGTCCTTATCACTGTAAAAAGTTACTTTTTCATGTACTTTACAACCGGCACCCTATACCAATGAGTGATGTTGGCGAAGCAAAATAGCACAAAAATAGAAAAGCTACCGTTTATGCTTGTTCTTGTCATTGCTCAGAGCTTCAGAGTAGTTGGATACTTCATAAAGTTAGCATAAAAGTCAGGTTGGTAAAAGCATTGGTCAGGCCCAGTTATAGCATTATCACGCCATTTTAGACATGGAAAGTTGGGAAAAATAGTTTTCTAGTTTTTAAAGCAAATGTTGAATGTTGTGAAGCCTAGTGGTCTATTTGTACTCCAAATCACAGTCAGTTCTTTTTTTCAGTAATGCGAACATCGTTGGAAATAGATATAAATATGAGATATATAATATTTTTGAAAACATTGATCTAACCGTTACGTCCGCTACTGTGGTAAACTCTTAATTTTATAATGCATATTAATCTCGATTTTTTGCTGCCAATCCTTTTTCGTGTACTTTTCATGCAGTTATCACTGTTTCTAGTTAAATAAGTCATCGTGGTTTGACTTGATGGCGCAAAAATAATGATAGAAGTAGACTGGACAGTAGTTTTGTGCGATTTTCTTTGCTACATAAGCATAATATTGTAGGATTGAAACTCTGCAAACAATGACAGGTCAATTCACTATTGAGAAAGTACACAATTTACTTTTTGAACATTACGGGTTGGTTGCCAACGAAGTGAAGGAGGAGGTTGGATATGACGACAGTAAAAGCTTTACAGTAGCTGCACGGTTTGAAGAGCAACAATATGATTCTTATGTGTTTAAAATAGCTCAAAATAAAGACAATTTGGAAGAAGGTAAGTCAATAAGTTGTGCGTAATAAAAAAACACAGAGTGTTTACCGTGCCGCTGCAGGGACTCTCGAATTTCAAAAGCCTAGTATTCAGTGTGGCATCTATTTTCAAATATTATTAAAGATCTGATGATGATATTATTGTAATGATTTTTTTGTTGGGATGATGATTCCTGGATGCTCTCAAGTACTAACAATCTCACATATTTGTTTTTCAATGTAGCATCAATATCAATTTGACAACAAAGAAGGACGATTCTCTAAACTTCTTCAAACCTAGAAAATTATACTTAGCCTGGTTGTGCTCATCATGCAGCGAATCTTGGGCCAAGACGCCTGGCGGAGCCCATTCCCTTTCCAGGCCTGGCAACCTGTCTTCCACATAAAGGCGGAGGCGTCCCGTTAAGTGCTTTACCCAAGGACACAACAAGCAATAAACAAAATTTGCCGGCTTGTTCTTCACGACTTAGCCTGACAAGTAATTAATGTAATGCTTTGAAAAATCGTACAAAAGGCAGTCAGGCATATACACATCGGTCCTAATACCCTAGCTCCTTTACACATCCTCCTCATTTGTAAAGCTATCCCCTCATCCTTCTCATTCCTCCAGAGTAGCCTACATAACTGGGAGCCTTCTCCTATTAATCAATCGATTTTCCGGATTGATTTTAATAATTTTGTTTTTGAAGTTGCAACTATGATAACGGTCTATGAGGGCAATCAGAAAAGCAAAAATATGGAGTCTAACTATGAACTGAATTTATTGATTTTAATTTCAGTTTGCCGTCAAGCATCAAAATGTTTGCATTACCTTCATGGCAAAGGTTTGAAAGTTCCGCGCCCGGTCAAAACTCCGTCTCAAGAATTTATCGAAATCGTCATTTCTGGTAAACCATACTTATAACGCAAGATCGTTTTTAAAGTAATGAATTAGTTGAAGTGAAAATTTGATCAAAACATTTCCAAAAAACATCAGATTTTTAAAAAAATGTAAATCTTTAAAAATGAAAATTTACGTACCTTGAGTGGTTTGACCACCTATAAATACAGTTTTGCTACATATGTTTTATAATGCATGAAGCAACTCGGCATGTTTAAATAAAGTACCAAGCATTGTTTTTTTATTACGATGTTGAATTTCCGAAACAGCTCGTTCGTGCTCCTACAAGTGCCAACCTACTTGTGGTGTGTCGAGTTTCAATAGAAATTTTTTGATTCTATCTCAGTTTTAATTTACTTCTTAAAATTGAGGCGACGTATGGCATCGCTCAAATAATTAAGTTTGGTTGCAACTTAATAGCTAGGAAAAGATTGGCTTCCACTAAGATACTTTTACCCACGTACTTCTCGATCACGAACAGAACAAATATATGTATTGAACCAAGGCCGACAAATTGATACCTGGCTTTATTCAACTAACAAAGCACTTATCACAGTTAGCAACCGTATAAAATAGCTGTAAAATAAAACGTTATAAGGAAACTAAAATATAGCTTATCAAACTAAAGATTTGTTAATACAATTAATTAGCTGACTGTCATTGCACTACAGCTAAACTGCAGTGAGCTAGTTGCTTGCACAACGCAGACAACGCAACTGATTGCAAGGCTCGAAGGCACAAGAAAACCACGCCTTAGCAAATTAGGCACGCGAATTGTTGTACTGCAGTACCAACATTTATTACATTCACAAACCACTTTATAACTTCGAATTCCATCGCCTGTCAAATACAAAAATTAAAGCACTTTACCATAAAAATATCAGACTAACCAAAACTAAAACCACGAAAATAATCGCTTGATTCCTGTCACAACAATCACCACCGAACAATGCCTTTTTACTACACTCTACTATTTTTCTTTATCACTCTCTGAATTACACTTTGAAATACACTCTCTGAATTAATAAAAAAATCTCGCCGCCATATATATACGACTAAAAAATAATCTAGAAATTGCTAAAACATCACGTGACACAGGAAAAACGCCGTTGATAAATTGCATAATCGGTAATATTAAAAAAAAAGAAAACATCTTCGAGAAGAAACAAGAATCACTAGAATACACTGGAATCGGTGACGTAGTCAACCATTGTGACGTCAGAAAGGTGTGTGAGTTACAAATTTATTGATAAATGCGAAAGAAAAAAAGGTTTTTTTTTAAAACAGTTTAGCAAGTTTTAGGCTTCAGACAATTCAGATTTACAATTAAAATGATCACTGCAAAATAAAACAACAGATTACAATGACTACACATGTATAAAAACTATTCTTTTAGCGCAAATTTGCTTATTCGTGACATGGTGCTATGTCTGTAGACTGCAAGAAATCCTGCTTTTTTTTATGAAATTTTTCAGAGTAATATGGCTTATTTCGTTAAATGTGCAAAACAGGTAGTAAAGAACCCACTATAGACTTACCAGTAGAAGTGAGTATTCCTTTGTAATGGTTTCAAATTTACACTATGAATCGAAAAATTTAGATTATGGTCTCTGAAAGACAACGCTTTCAAAACTCTTGTGCAGTATGCCTTCAATATAATCCTGCGAATAATTCTTGGCCGGCGCGATGGCGTAGTGGTTAGAGCGTCTGCTTCGTAGTCGGTAGACCTGGGGTTCATTCCCTCAGTCGAGTCATACCAAAAGACTTTAAAAAATGGTATTCACAGCTTCCCTGCTTGGCGCTCAGCATAAAAAGGGATGATGTGGAGAACAAGCCGGCAAGCTTGCTTGTTGCGTCCTTAGGCAAGGCACTTAACGAGATGCCTTCACCTTTATGTGGCAGACAGATGGCCTAGCTGTACTTCACCGCCTTGTTGGTGGTGGGGCTACCAGTCACTTATGACTGGTTCGAAAGGAGCTGTCATCTTTTCTCTAGCCTAATTTCAATTATGTTGACAGCATGAACTTGAACTGCTGTTCGTGCCGTATCTCCATCCAGAGGAAGACGAGGGGTAATCACAAAAACAACCATAATTCTTGAGCCTTTTTGTTTCATCTAGGCAATGATGATAATGAAGTCAAAAACGAATATATCATACAACTTTTTACATACATACACGGAAAAATTCTCAACCGCGAAAAGCTCTCCCAAAAGCAATTAAACTCGATTGCTTTCGACATTGGAGTTCATTTTGCCAAAATAGACCACGAGTTAATGGTAAGCGTTTCAATTTGTCAAAATGCAAATTTTAAACGTAAGAACAAACTCTTTTACCCTCCCAACCACAGCAGCACCTTTCCAGAAAGTATAAGTTTTTGCACATTTCCGTCTTGAAGCAGGGGTTCCCAAACTTTTTTTGTTGACGGCGCCCTTTGAAAATTTATCTGTACTCGCGGCGCCGTAATGAAGCCAAAATTTGCAAATTTCAAGTTTTACCAAAAAATTGTATTTAAATCATGGTTATTGTTCAAAATGCAAAATACTGAAAAACATTTAATGTGAGCAGTGAGCTTGTTGCTCTATGTACATTTTATCAAAGCGCGGTGCAATGTTTGAGATTGCAACACGCATCTCGCGTTCAATGTCAATCTTATTGCGGTACTTCAACTTGATTACTGCTACCGCAGAAAAACCGGCTTCACACAAGTATGACGTTGCAAACGGCACAAGAACACGGAGAGTTTTACAGCCCACAAGTGGAAATTCAGCTTGAGCCTTAACCCAAAATAAAATGAGTGAATTAGGATTGTATATGCTTTTGAAAGTGAGATCAGAAGTAAGATCGATAAATTGTTCAGCTGCCAGAGATGTAAATCCCTGACGGGCATTTGCATTATCAACAAAAGGATTTCTTATCCAATTGTACTTCTCCATGTCTTCAGAAAAATGTTTCTCAAAATGCGAGATTAGAGCATCCAAATGCGAACACATCACTGCCTTCATATCACAGTCATCGGTATTTTACAGAAGAGATTGCCAGATTGCGAGTTTGAATGGGATTTTAAAAGTGGAAAACTATCACATTGCTCGTTATTTGTCGACAGATCAATTTTTCACAACTGCAGTTTTCTATTAAAGGCTGTAATTTTGTCATGGAGTTGCAAAAGATGAGTATCTTTTCCTTGAAATAAGATGTTTAATTGATTTAATTTTGCAAAAATATCACAGAGATACGCCAACTGAGTCGGGAAAACTTCATCCTCAAAAGTAGAAGCAAGTGCATGGTTTAATTCTTTTAAAAATATGAAGATTTTGTTTCTCAATTGGTAAACACGTAAAAAAACTTGCCTTTGGAAAGCCACCTTGCATTACAATAAAGCAGTAAATTGTTGCATTCTGCTCCTAATTTATCGCAAAGACGTTGGAAAAGCCGTGCTTTAAGCGGCCTTGCTTTAATGAAGTTCACAGTTTTAACAACAACTTCAAGCACTCCATTAAGGTCACCACTGAGCTGTTGCGAAGCCAGCGCCTCACGGTGTATTAAGCAGTGGGTTGATTTTGCGTTGACGGCAACGCCCTGCACTAACGTTCGCAGCCCGCCAAAACCACCAGACATAGCTCGAGCTCCATCAGTGCATAAACCAACGCAGTATTTCCACTGGAAGTTGTTTTCCAGAAAAAAATTGTTCAGTACTGCAAACAATTCATGTGTTCTGCAATTTGTTAAAATGGGCTAACAAAAGAGCAAATCTTCAACGATGTTGTTGTCGTTATCAATAAAGCGTACTTAACAAATCAAATAAGCATCTTTATCACCGGAACTGGTTGTTGCCTCATCTAACTGTAAGCTAAACGCGTTTTCACGCATTTTTGCTGCCAGCTCATCACGAATATCATCCAAAATTTTATCGATCCTCCTACAAATGGCATTGTTTGAGAGTGGAATAGCTTTTATTTTTTGAGCAGCTGATTCCCTAATCATTGTCGAGAATAAGTCAAGAGCAGCAGGAAGCATGAGTTCTTCTGCAATAGTATGCGGTTTTTAACATTTCGTGATTTTGTATGCAACTTTAAAAGACTTTAAAAGCTGTGCCTTGGCAGGTGTGTGCAAAAAATTTGAAAATAAGACCGACTGCTTATTTATTTCTGACAACTTAGGAGCGAAAAATTTGCGTGGTTATCCAAATAAGTTTTTATGGTTTGCTGTTAAGTAACGTTTTAGTTTACTTGGTAGCATGCATTCCGCAGCTAAAACTTTGCAACAAATAACACATTGCGGATCATCAACGCCTTGCCTTTCTGTGACCCTTCTTTATTTTCGGAATCTTAGTCGCACCAAGAGCTGATTCGACAAACCCTTGGTGGAAAAGAAAACGCAAGAAAAACAAACAATGTGCTCGCTTAATTTATATCGAACAGGCACGTGTTACACTTAATTAGGTCATGCAGTGCTCATACGATTGTAAACAGCCAATGAGGGATTTCTCATGATTCACATCAACATCCGGGCAAGCATAGAACATAGAATATAATTAAAATTTTACAACAATCAAATAGAATGCGTAGAGAAGCGCTGTCTTTCTTCATTATCTTCTTAAAGGTGGACAAAAATTTCGGCCGAATTTTACTTCACACAGGTTAATAAAATTAACCGGGCAATTGTTGCATAATACATTATACAGTGAACCCTCGTTTATCGCGGGGTATACGTTCCAAAAATAACCCGCGATAGGTGAAATCCGCGAAGTAGTCAGCTTTATTTTTTACTGTTATTTTACAATGCAATACTGTACTGCAGAATGAAACAAAAAACAAAACCTCTTTTCAAGCCCAAAATGTGTTTAAGAAATAGAAATATTAACGTATATATCAACTTTTTTCACTTCTAGACAACAGTAAAGCCCCTGAGCCAATCAGGATTCACTGTAAAAAAAGCACTGTAAAAAATTCCGCGAAGCAGCGAAGCAGCGAAGCCGCGATAGGTGAAGCGCGATATAGCGAGGGATCACTGTATTACATTGTGACGTGGGCTACGTTATCTGTTTACAAGTATCTCTTCCAGACAATATTTTTCCATTATAAAATTTCGAGGCACAGAGCGGACTTGACAGCGACAAATACAAAAACTTTCGCATGCTTTCGCGACGCCCCTGGTAAAGTCTCGCTGCGCACCAGGGCCCCGGGGCGCCCAGTTTGGGAACCGCTGTCTTAGGGGAAGGCATTAATCTCTTAAGTGCTTCCTTGGTTTTAATTTCATTGCCCAATTTACTGTGGCTTCCATTTACCTTATTGTTATTTATAGCTCATGACTGCCATCAGCACAAAAGTTTACTATGATTTGTACTTTTTCAAAGTAGGCCATATAGAACCTTAGCGTCCGAACTATGTTATGAGACCCCAAGTGAGTTTGCTTGCAATTTTCTGAAGGTCTCCTGTGGTTTTCAAAAAACTTGATCTCCAAGTTCACTTTAGTTCAAGTTCAAGTTTTCAAAAAACTTGATCTCCAAACAAAATCTTCACTTTAGTCGGAGCTGAAAATAAGCAAAAACTCAACCTGAAAATTTTAATCTTCAAACAAAATACTTACGCCTATGGTCAAACAAAATACTTACGCCTATGGCCAGGGTGGCGAATACTTGCCGAATTATATTTTAACTAGAATTGGGTCATCTCAAATCAAATTGGGGGACCACGAATCTAATATATCAACACCGTGTTGTACATGGATCGAAAAAAGGTGAACGCTTAACAGATTAGATTGTTTGCGTTTATTTTTAAGAAAGTCCATAACTCCAAACATTTCAGCAGTTTTTTGTTTTGGCGACTCTTTTCATCTTTCATTATTCTCTTCCTCCACAAAAAATTTTTGATTCAGTTTTTTTGGGTTTCAACCTTTTTTATTTTTCAGAATTTTAAATTAGAACAATCTTTAAATCGGGATAAATATAAATGGAATCTCGCCAACACAGAGTTTTGGCCTAGTTGTTTCAAATATATTCAAGATCCAGCTGTGAAAAACGCCTGCATTCAAATCAACAACACTTTCAATCAAAAAGTGGCTGAGAAATTGCATCGACTGAGAGGCGGTGAATAGACCATTGATTTGCTTTAAAGTATTTTAAAATATAAAGATGACTAGAAGCAATAATTGTAACTTTGAACATAATACAGGGTGGGCCGTAAGTCGCGCACCAAAACATTTAAGACAATTTTGATTACATAAACGTTTTTTTATTTAAAACAAGCTTATCTAAGGAACTGATACAATCGTTATACACGTTATACACGCTGATACAATCACAAATGCTCAAAATGGTCATAAATACTAACTCAACTCGCTCGTTTTTTGTTAAAGGCATATCTGAAAATTAAAGGAAAAAAAAATTAAATGCAAATCATACCTAAAAAAACTTTAATTATAATTAAATTTGATAGATATAATGACTGATACATTCAAACAATGGTAAATTACTCTATGAAAGAACTTTTGTTATACATCAAAAGAAAGGAAAAGATGTTCTGCTCCATTAATTTTACATTGTTTCACATTACACTCCACGTAATTTCTTGGTGCGCGACTTACAGCCCACTCTTTAGACAACACAAAAATTAACCACCGATGCTTTTTGGAAGCATATTAGACACACTTTGATTTAGAATTTCTTTTCAAAAAGCTTCAATGTTTTTGCAGCTGCTCAGTATAACTAATAAACCATTAAATAAAGCTAAAATTTCTGCTATAATGGCGCCTATTATTGGTATTCTATTTTGATATTTTTTGTGAATAAAGTAAGTTGCGCTACTATTCAGGATTTATTGGTCAACATGCTATAAGAGAAGGATGCGAAATATTATTCTTGTGAGTCCAACCGTCGCGTTCTCTATGGTCAAGAAAATCTTGGAGTTTAGCTTTTCACAAAATATTCTTATGAGATCGGTTTCTGTTTTTTACTTTTTAGCTTATCTATTAGAAAATTTGAATGTAGGTATCATCCACGGGGATGCTAATGATGACAATATTGTTATTCAATTTGAAGTTGATGAAGATGGAGAAAGCGAATACAAATTAACAGGTTTGCGTTGTTGGTAATTGTTTTCCAGAGTAGATATTGTTTTTGAGCAAGCCTGTATAGACTAACAGGTTCATAGGCGTAGCCAGGGGGACCCAAAGGGGCCATGACCCCCCCTGAATTTTAAGTCAAATTACAAAACAGTACCAAAAAACAAAAACATAAATTTTTTTGCGCCTCTGCAGGTACATTAGAGTTTATTGTTGACTTCTAGCAAGGGGGTGAGGAGGGGGGTGGGGAGGGCGTGGCTTTTTAAGTTTTTAAACTTTCAAATGTTATCAAACAAGATGTGTACGTTTTACACATTAAATATCGCCGAAGTTTTTCTTCTATGTTGCAGTCGAGTGACGAATTGATATTCCAAGTTATGGTAATTGCAAGAAATAAGCGTCTCGCTGAGGGCTTTCTTGTTTTATTGCGATGCGGACTACTACAAAGATGTCGCTTCTTTTGTCAGAACGTTAAACGTACCAGTGGGAGTGGTTTCCTTGAAATTACTTAAATAGTGCGTTAACGTCACAATTGAAGTTGAACTATTCAAGCCGATCTTGATAAAACTACATTAGATCAGTGAAATCGCATTCTCACTTTCTAAGTTTTGTTCAGCAATTTTTATACTAGCGACGAGCGCTGTTCACGAAAGGCAAAATGCCGTTACAAGTAAATGACGTCACATTAAAAAATGAAAAATTTGGCTCCCCTCTCAATTTTTTTCTGGCTACGCCCTTGAACAGGTTTATCGCCTTCATAGGCCCCGTAACTTCGGGGTGTATGCGAATGCTTCCCATTTCGTGTTCAGGACTAACGATGACCAAGTTTGCGAGTTGCCTTATACGTTAGGCTAATTTCTCGAAAATCTAAACAGGCGCGCGCAAACAAAAATTTACCAACACAAGCAAGCAAACGAAAATTTATGTGTTGTGTTTGAAATCTCATTAGTTATTGATCATAATGCATTTGCGTCACTTGATTATTTGTGCAGGCATTATTGATTTTGGTGACATCATGGAAGGCAAAATTGTTTTTGAAATTGCTATTTTTATGGCTTACATAATGTGCAAAGCATGGAACGATGGCCTTGAACCAATTGAAACTGCTCGAAGTGCTCTAAAAGGTTTTGAGAGTGTTCTTCCCCTAAACGAAGACGAAAAATCTGTCCTGTATATTTGCGTTTTGAAAAGACTCATGCTAACATCGTGCTTTGGTCATCTTGAAAAGCATCGTGGGGCGAAAGAAGAAAAACTAAAACATTTGGATGCGGTAAACAACCTGGCAAAAGAATTGTGGGGAAAAGGAGAAAAAGAAATTTTTGATGATTGGATTGCTCTTGAACACTGCATGTGAACAATAGCTCTTGATAATTCGCAATAATCGTATTGTAGTTTGTTTTTGCTTTTACTAGTACTTGTGGACAAAAATTAAACTTGCGATCATTAGCACTGCTTGTAAAATCTTTATTGGCTACAGCTTATGCTGCGGTTGCAGACTGAAGGTCTTCTTCTTCTTCTTCTTCGAGTCCGCTTGAGCTAGATTAAGTTGCACCAAGCGGTTGCGGTTTTTTTGGCATTGCTGTTACATTGTAATAAGTCATCCATGGTGCAGGTTGTTCCAGTTTTTTCGCAAGTTAACAAATGATTCATGGTTTGATTTTCTTTTCCACACTGACAGGTGGTATCAGTGCCGGGGGGTAAGTAGCCCCACTTCAGTAGAAGAGATTTGGTCTTGCCTACACCTGATCTTAAACAGTTGAGACAACGCCATTTATTCCATTGTAACTTGTATCCTGGGGGGGGAGAATCTTGAACTGAAGGTACTTATCGCGAAAGCAATCTGGTTTACAGTCGAGCTATTCAATAAACTGAAATCAAATTATGAGAACGTGTTCAACTTATCTAGGCAAGCTGAGAAACTGCTAAATGAGTTTTTGTCTTTAGAGCTAGCGTCTTAGTTGCCAAGGCTCATGAAGACGAGACAGTAACCACCAATTATGTCGGTGTGTTTGGTGGAAAAATGCACTGGATGAATTTGAGGTGTTTTGAGCTTGGAAGCAAAATACAATTGCTTTTACGTTTACCTCGTATGCAATATAACGATTTGAACGAGCGATGCTTAGCAGGACAGTTCGAACATTATCAACTTACAATAGACTGTTATTGCATTGTTGTCATTTTCTTGTTCATTTACGCTAAAATTAATTAGCGCATTAGCAAAGCAAGAAACAAAATACTCAGGAGGGAAAAAAATAATTGTTTTTTTGATTTTGTTGCGTTTGGTAACCGTTGCATCTGAAAACACCTTCATTCTTTGATCAAGTTCAAAGCATTGGGGACGTGGCCACTGTTGGCCACCTTAGCTAAGCGTATGAATTGGTGTGCAATACAGTAGATTCCGCTTAATTGGGCCGCCAGTTAATCGGGTCAGCCGTTTAATTGGGCCAAATTGTGAAGAACAAAATCCAATCAAAGATAATGCACTATGTTAAATCCGCATAATCGGGCCACCATTTCGCTTAATCGGGCCACAGCTGTAGCCAGACATACATTTGCGTAATTGCAAAACCGCCTTTGTAATGCAATAGAACTCGATACCACAAAGCCAACTTTATTATGTAACAATTGAACAATACAAACGCAATTTATTTTGTCATTTTATGCTTCTGGACATCGTAATTGTTGTGTTTTGTTGCAAATTGTGTGAAGTCCTTAGCAGAAATGCCGCAAAAAGATTTAACAATTGTTGAAAAGATTTTTGTTTTAAGAAAAATTAGAGAGCAACTTCCAAACACTAGTCATCGCCAGCTAGCTGAGATAACTGGTGTACCAAAGGACAACCCTGGCACTGATACTGCAAGACTTCGGATAATCGGGTCAGCCGCTTAATCGGGCCAAATGATGCTCGTCCGGATGTGACCCGATTAAGCGGAATCTACTGTAATTAATTTATTTATAATATGCATCAATCATCTTTTTTGAATAGCTCCAAAGTTATTCGCTTACTTTTATTTGCGTTTTTTGACTGAAATAATTGTTGTACAGTTAACCTCGCTTAATTGGCCTACGTTTATTTGGTCCACCGGCTTATTCGGACCGTTTTTCATTGCATCCGAATCCAAATCCATTTTTCTCGCTAAATTGGATTGTCGCCCTACTTCAACGTACCAACCTAAGCTCTGAAACACGCTTTTATGGTTAACATTTTTGCGTTTTGTAGGTTTTGTTGTGAGATATTTTCTTATTTCAATATTTCAATTTTTAATTGATTTTTTTATTTCAATTGTTTTGCTTGATGTTTTCGTAAGATGCGGTGACCATGCCCCTTTCTACCATCTTTTTAATGTAACCTTGAAAAATTTGTGTATGTTTAACGCCAATTCGTTTTGTCACCTGCATTCCTTTTTCGCTCATTGTTTTTATCCTATCGTCGAGTTTTTTGTGTTGAGAAAATAGAAGCGAAATAAATTGCCAACTACTAGATGACGCGTCAACAGTTGAGGAGTTCTTACTTTCTGAGTGCTGCTAGCAATAGCATGCCTGTGGTATATCAGTACAGTATTTACAACCAAGTTTTCCTTTGTTCTTTACCCTCTTAAATTTTGTGTTTTGCCAAAATATAATGCAAAACAAACGCAACTGTTGGTGTGTCACCTATTGCCGGCGTAGTAGCTGTAAAGTACTCGACAAGAAAGCAACGAAACTCGTAGAAATTTCTCCTCCTCGCTTGATAGGACAACCCGCTTAATTGGATCAATTTGGCTTGATCCAAGCGTGATCAGATCAAGCGGGTTTCATTGTATTACTACAATCAGGCGCGAAATGTTTTAACAGTAAATACATGCGACATCGATTTCTAGAAGGAATAGATAAAACGGTGGGCTAAAATTCAAACGTGTAGAGTTTGAACTTGCGGTATTTGAATTTTTGATTACCGAACAAGTACAGTTGATAGAAAACAATGTTAAAAGAGTTGAGTTCTGCTCTATTGACCCGGCTGCATCGATCCGCTTATTCACAGGCGCTATCCCACTACTGATCGACGTGGGAACTTTTGGCTGCTCCCTTGCGGGCCTGACCCGATACGTTCCTCCTTAGACAACCTGGTTGCCTCTAGTTACCAGGAGGCTACCATATTGACGCCGAACTTAGCAAGGACGCCCGATCGACATAAGTCTCAAGGACACAGAGCTCCAAACCTCACGCAGTCCAACAACTCTAGCCTCCATATGGCTGGATTACAGGCGCACGCCACAACGCCCGGCGATTACCGAACGGAAAAAAAGAATATTTATATTGAGCCAGACGCTCCGCCTCTGCCGCAATGACGTCATATGATTGACGGTTTTGAGACGATACCGCACAAACACCAATTGCCTACTTTATCCAAAAGTTTTAGAAAAAGGTGAATGAAGTTAGTTCCACACTCGATTTCAGCCTTTATAATTAGGAAGGCAAAATTTCCAATTATCCTGAGTCCACAGCATTGATGAAAAGAAGGGGGGGAGGGGGTCAATTCACTTCTCTCGATCATATATTTGAAACCTTTACTTAACTGTCGTTGAATTTTATCATTTTCGATGGCAATCCTCGTCACGAAATAAAAAGATCTTTAAAAAGTACCGCAGAAGGCTCCACAAGTTAAGTGCTGGGTTTCGTGGCCAAATACCTACTCGGATCACGTGGAACGCAATCTCGCTCACCCATATAATCTCTTGTCAAAACCCCACACTAGAGCTAATCAGTTGCTCATTCCTCTTGATATTTGTGTAAAATTACATGATATTTTAAAACTTTGCATAAAACGTAAAATGGCATGAAGCGGTATACAAAATCGAGATCTCCTCTTCGACAAGGTTGTGAAACTCATGAAGATCTGCCACTACGTCACCAAGATTTACAAGACCGCACCTTCGTTTCACTTTTGTACAGTCATACCTATTCATTTTTGCGAAAGATGTGAAAAGATCGTAGAACGTTTTTAGAGGAAAGACCATAAGACTTTTGACAGCCACTAATCTAGTGGCATCTGGACAAATTGAATCAGTTTTTGATCATAAAAAAAATAGAAATTTGGCCGTTTATGAACGTCCCGTTACGCTCGACGATTTGTGTGTGAACAGCTTAACTTTTACTCTTCCCTTAATCTCTACTGCGTAAACCGACGAGTAGAGCATTTAACAATTTCTTCGCTAAATCGAAAGAGTAAAGTTATATTGACGAAATGTAGATAATTTTGGGTTACTTGGCACTTTTTGAAATCTTATATAAATATTTGTCAATACACATGAATTAAAAGTCTAATAAATATTGATATTGATATTGTGTAGTTGGTCTGCAAAAACAGCCATAATTAATTCTCATGATGCATTTATTTCAGGTTCGCAAATCTAAATGCATGCAGAAATGCAACAAGTCTGTATAGGTCTACTTTTTCATGCAATTGTTTGTTGCTATTTCACAGTAACAAGTTTGATTAATGAAAGTAACAAAAATGTCAGAAAACACGGGAGAACACAATAAATGCCAACAGTTTTGATTGCGGAACATGAACCGTATTTTTGCTTAAAAATATAAGCCATGAAAAAATTATTGCGAGTCAAGATTTTTCTACAAACCACTCCCAGATGACATCAATGACTTAGTTGAGTTTTAAATGGGCTGGTTGCTCAATATTTACAAAGCAAACTTTTCATGCAAAACGTCCACGAAATGTCACTTCAGGCTCAAATGAGATACACCCCCGGGTGGCGTATTATATCTGGCTTGCTTCTTATATTCTGAATCTCCAGCTTGGTCGCCTGAAAAAAATATTTTCCAACAAGAAACAAAGTTAAATTAAAATTTTATGGTACTCGACCTAACTCTGGCTAGAGAAGGTAGATTGGGGTCTACTTAACGGTATTCTCCGGAACGGAGTTAGTAACTTATTTTATTGTTTTTATATTTCCTTTGACTAGCTTGCCTCCGACAGGGGCGGAGACATCAACACAAAAGTGAGGCTATATAAAATCTGCTGACTTCAGTAGTACGTATTAAAAATACTGGGATAGTTTTGGGGGCTTGGACCTCCGCTTATAAATGTGGGTGAGCTACAAACCCCTTTCTGTTCTGTCTGGAAAATTGAGTGAAGATTTTTTTCTTTACTGACCCTCAAAAAATGCTTTTAAGCAAAATCGTACAAAAAGTACAAAAAAGTTTTGTAGCACAGAAAAAGTTTTGGTATAATACCTTCACAAAAGTTTTTATTGCGCGCCCTTGTAGATAGCCACCGTAGCTTGCAATTGTAATTACAATTGGTATACCATTGGCTAGCAGCTTACTGAAAACACGCGAAGTTAATTTTCCAAAACACTTTACGAACCCTTCTGCTTCTTAACGTTGTTCATAATTCTACAAATAGGCATAGCCTACTAATTGGCTGACAGAAGAGAGCAACGTGTGGCTATTCTTCGAGAAATTGGCTGATTATATTGACAGGTGTGAGATGAGAAATTTATTGGCAGTGATATCGTGCAACTCAAGCAGAATATAGAAACTTGAAAACTCCAAAGGTCTGCTGAATACATCGCCCTTTTTAATGTTTCTCTCGCTGCTTGTGAAACTGGAAGATCAAAATGCCATATATATAAAAGCAACAATTTTTGACGTAACAATTCAAGGCCTAGCATCATTATTTACCTGCAAAGCTCCATCCTGATTGATGCATTGGTCGAATGCCAGAATTGCGAGTAAAACGCTCTGGCTTTTCATAAGCTTGACTTTTTACGTCATCGCTATATGAACCATTCAAAGACGAGGTGGTAGTAGGTGAGTCCGACCGAGAGTGTTTTGAACCAATCAAATTGGAGTATGCTTGATCACATGCCTTCAGACGATTGTAAACTACTGATGGCGCAACTGGACGATCAATCAATTTTCCCATTGATTGAACAACATTTACCTAAATTTATTATTTTTCATACAATACCGTTGGCTGAAAATCAAGACAAAAACTTTAACCAACAAAAATAGGCCTGATAAGTAACTATTTGATTCATGTTCGCTAGGTGCTATGTTCGATTAAGTAGGTAACAGTAATTATCTTATGTGTGTGGTTATTTCTCAGGTGTAGTTTTGTTGGTTAAAGTTTTTGTCTAACTAACAAAATACCCACTACCCATGGCTATCACCATAGATCTACAGTGTTGTGTTGGTGTTAATTGTGATAGACCTACACAACAGTGCACAAGGGCTAGAAATTGAAATGCTAATTAACTTTTCAGGTTATGCCTGGCAAGTCTTTGTAAGAACTTTCTTCACACCAGTTTACCGGTCGAAGACAAGGTCAGATTTCAACCAACGAGCTCAAGCGGATAAAATCGCGGCTTTGTGGCAACTATATCAATTGAACGGTCATACGTTTAAAATCTCACGGATGACTGTGCGTTGCTGTTTGATTGAAAAAGGCATTTTGCGATAGTGGCCAAGAAAATTCGAACAAAGAGTAATTTCATTGAAAGTAAAGTCAAGCATAGTTCAAGAAGAATGTTGAAATTTGGCAGCTCTCAAGTAATTGCACTGCGCGTAGCGTCACCTTCTTTGACTTACCAGTCTGGAAAACAAAACTGTAACAAATAAAGTGATCTGCACTGCTACACAGGATTCTAATATTGAATGTTGGGCGTATTTCGATATAATATATCTGCACTTGATTTGCTTACGATACAATGGATTAGTGACCCTTTGTAAGATGCAACTTGACGTTGCTTTCAACTCAATGGCACTCAGTACGGTTAACAAGGAATTCAAGGGAACCTACAAACTCGGAACCAGAATTGATTTAGGAAAGCCGAATTCTTTAAAATACGGCATCTCAATTAGAATCTCGAAATTATTTTGCTCTTCACTCCAATTTTCCTCACAACTTTCGTATTTTTGAACCAACCTTCAAAAAAGGCATTGCTCCAAACTTAAAATTACTGGGCCCTTGCATGTCCCTCATGCCCCTGATAGCATTCATGTTAACGTTTTGACAGCACTTATTGCTTATTTGCAAAAGCGAGTATAAAAAAGTTTATAAGATTACGGCATGTTTACCTGGTTTTCCTCATACACAACCCTTCCGTGGCAAATCACTATTACCGGACCGCTGTCGCATTCCAAACCCTCAAATGCATTTGAACAATCGGATTTAGCGATGCGGAATGCATTTGCACTTTCTGCCAAAGACTGAGGTTCCATATCACGCCAAATCACAAGATCAGCATCTGAACCAATCGCAACGCGTCCTTTGCGTGGAAACAGGTTAAAAATTCTGGCAGCATTTGAACTGGTCAAAGCAACGAATTGATTCTGGTCAATGTAGCCAGGTTTCTAAAATTAACCGACATGAATAGTTTTACCATCAAAAAATAGCGTACCGTACTTCTTTGAATGAAGCAATTCTTAGAATTCCAAACTACTACTAGTTTCGTGGTCAAATTTTACAGAGAAGTATGACTAAACACTCTTTAGATTGGCTTCTCCCTCTGACAAGAAAAAGGGCTGATTAGATTTTACAGTTCCTGCTGTATGTTTGAAGTATGATTAGAACTGGATAATTCGGCAATTTTTAATATCAAGCTGCACAAGTCAAAGTGCTGCTTGCGGCCAATTTAACTTTTTAATGACAATTTGTCGTGAGAAGTTTCTTTTTGTAAATAGGAATAAAAAAAACAATAAAAGCCATCGACTATTTCACATCTTGGATAGTTTGCTACTTGCCACTGCTTTTCTCCATAGCGCCATCATCCGCTCATACACACCATTAGTTCCGGGAGGTATTTTAGAAAAATCGTGTTTGCCAAGGAGAGCTTTGTCAGTGTTCGTAAACACACAATGACCGCTCGAAACACACTGAACACTTTCACTAAAAAGAAAAAAAACATTGTTGGGTTGATGACTGCACAAAAATTGGTAGTGGTTAGTACGGTATGAAGGCTACATTTGGATTTCTCCACCACGTCGGTAAAGTGAAAACACAGGTCACTTCTTTGTTTATTGCTTCAAACGTTTATCGCGCTCAACGCATGAACCTGACCTTTGACCTTCTGTAATAGTAACAATTGCGCGATTTAAATAATGGATCGCCGTCTGTGATAGCAACAATTATGTTATCAAACGTCACAATGCCTGCGTTATTGTGACCATTGAGAAGGCCACAATACCGCAATATCTCCAACTCGGTTGCACTGCTTGAGGTAGAAATTCATTGCATCAGTAATATTGGCAACTCTGAAGTAGGTCTGTACATAGTGATGTTCTAGTTTAACGGAAAAAAAAGCATTTTGGTGACCGAAGAATAAAAACATGTTATAACTTTGCTCAAGAATTGTGAAATAGGCCACAAAAAAATGTACTGTGTGCTCTTGCAAAACATTAAGTCATACTTTGTTAACGCCGCTAGCTGTCGTTGTTGTGCCTCTTCATCATCCCGTAGCGGGGGCCACGTGACACACGACACGGCATCATTCCACGACGGGTCATGATAAGAAGAGCCATCACGATGTAGCGCCACAACCAACGACTGGCAATAAACAGGTTGACCTGCCAAAGTTGTGAATGAAATATTTCTAAGGAAAAGGTTAGCGTAAGAACCGGTCGCAGCAACATCGGAAGGCAAGAGCAAATGAAATTCTACTAAAGTAATCTGAGTTTCCTTAAGCTTTACCAGGAGATTATTTCGGAAAATATCCGCCTGTTCTAGTCAAAGCGACCCTATCTTGGAATCTGAAGTGAATTTTAATAACTTTGTTTAACCTTTATCTGTTTAGGGTCTCCTCCTCATTTGAAGTGATATATTTTAGATGGTCAAATAGGGAAGCTTACTTAGAACTTTTTGATCATCCAACGCTAAGAGAATAACTACCGGTCTGCAGAGATTCTGCAATATCATTGAGAGAAATGATACTTGAGACCAAATTTAACAATAAAATTCGAAGGCACCAACTCCTCAAAATGCATGTGACCACACCAATCTGTAAGCTGCAAAATATGTGCTTGTCCAAACGCAAAAAAATCTATTTATATCATAGAATTTAAAAGATTACAGATGGTGATATATTTACAACTACTTAATTCTTACGATAAAAAAATAGGAGACGCAAAGGGAGAGACAAAAGGGGTACGTGTCCCCATTCCAGAAGTTCTCAAGTTTGAATTTTTTATAATTTAAGACTATAAAACGTTTTAATATTTTACAAACTCCATCACGAAATCCTTGGAGAATTAAATTGTAATTAAATTTTTTATATAGTAACGATGACGAGTCAAAAAGATAAAAATTGGTTGAAAAGAAATATCTAATTAGTTGTTATTACACTTTACCTCTTGAATTAGAATCCAAGAGAGGACCCTATTAAAATGTTTGCTTTATTTCTCGTTTTATCTTAGAATTCAGTTTTTGTTTTTGGATTTTGGAGTACGTAAAAAAAATGGGAAAAGTCATGTTGACAATTTGTTTAAAAAGTGCCCTCCAACTCCTGAATCAATACTCTGGCTCATCCCCAGTTTCAAAAATAATTTGAAATTGTTTTAGAAGTACGCTACTCAGTTACACAACTACAATTTTGTTAAGGAAGAAAGGTGGAATTGAATAACGCATCACAGCTAGCGGTCATTTTTTCGACGTTTGTTTTTTATCCAACGCCTGAAAGTAAAACTAATAAAAAATATCATCCTCCTTTTACCGATGATGTGGCATATCTTCAACGATTAAAGATGTTTAAATAGGAGCCACACAGCTCTCTTTTCGTGGACACTGTCGCGCTTGACTTGAGTTAGATTTGGAGATCGAATGAACTTTTTGCAAGTTACTTACCAACAGATCGTGCTTGAGCTATACGCTCCATCGATTTTCTTCCAGTCACGTGAGTAAAAAACAAAGGACAATTCACTTGTTTAGCAATCATGAGGACACGATTCACTGCTTCGTACTCGAACTGAAAACGTAAGAGCATTAAACTAGCTCAGGTGGAGATTCAGCAAAAAATTGTAAGTTGCGAGATAAGAATCCTGTAATGTCGAGATGACGTGGCCACCATTCAGTACTATCGCAAGTTCTACATTTTGGGCGATCACGCCTCTTGAATTGAATTGGTTTGTTTAAATGAAGATTCAGCGCCTTGAAATTGCTATAACTGAACTGAGCAAGCACTCAGAAATGAAACAAAGAGCAAAAGCTTTAAATCGGATAAAACTGAAATGTTATTTTCTGGTTCAACTCGATATAAAAATCTAAAAGCGATACTGCACTGTTGCAGATTTTTTAGAACGTTTGCTCTATGCTCAGTACAAATATTCGTTTTTAAGTCTGTATTGTGCAACTTTTATGGTGTAACTATTTCACAAATTAGCGGCTTCATCAAAATCCATAGATAAAAGTTCAGAAAAAGGAAGGAAAAGAACACGTTCTACCCGATTCTATAAAATTCATGTTTTAGCGGATTATAATTCCATATCTTGAAAACTGGAAAAATTCAGCTCCAAAAGGCCTTTTTTGGATAAAAAAACTGAGGATGGAAAACATTTTTGTTTCCACCTCAAATCAAAATGCCGGCTACGCCCAGTCTATAGAGCCTTCAACAAAAAGTTTTTTGATTAATAATTTACTACTAAAAATTATCTGAGTTTCTTACATCTTCATTTCTGGCGGTCAGCAGTAAATCAGGATGTGATGCCTTCTTGTCTTTCAACATTTCATTTAACTTCTTGATCAGAGATCCATTTTCAGCATGAACAAGAGCAATACATTGCAGAGACTTGATGTGAAGGAGGACGTCAAAAAGCTGATGAAAACAAAGTTTAAATGTCTAGGTCAGGGTTACTCAGCTGCCGTACTACAGCCGAATCCGGACCATTCAAGTGTTGAAACTGCACGTCAAGATCCAGTTTGAATAACCGTACATGCAACCACAAGGAGAGAAAAAGATCGTGCCCCTTTAGCCAAACTTTATTGACTTGTTCTTGGTATTAAGTTATTTTCAAACAAAATACCAAATATTTTTTGCGTCTTCGGTGCAACTGCACATTCTTGACATTGAATAACCTCACTTTTAAAAGGACAGATAAACAACATATCAATTTTTCTGTTTTTCAGGAAAAACCTCTGTATGAAAATTTTCCGGTGCAAAAGGTTTGTTGCCCTTGTCTCTCTCATCCATTAAACTTGACTCTGCAATTAAAGTGATCAAGTAGGTAAAGTTCAAAGCCTAAACAATATCCCTCCAGCTATATATTCTAAAGCGCTGCGGCCCCAAATGTATTACATGGCTTCAAAACTTCTTAACAGCCTGCATGACCTGCCAAACAATCTCAACAATACGGCGGCTGGCTACAGTTATCTCGGTATCGAAACCTGGCAAATTGCAAGTTTTTCGGGCGGCTACTTTTAAGGCTTCTAAAACCTGTTCTTAACCCCAAATTTCCTAATAAGTATTACATGGCTTCAAAACTTCTTAACAGCCTGCATGACCTGCCAAACAATCTCAACAATACGGCGGCTGGCTACAGTTATCTCGGTATCGAAACCTGGCAAATTGCAAGTTTTTCGGGCGGCTACTTTTAAGGCTTCTAAAACCTGTTCTTAACCCCATATTTCCTAATCCTGTCTCTAGGCATGGACGATGCAGAACCAATCCAGTTGTTAAAGTTACAATGAATAAGTTCTCATCGATTATTGTCTCAGAAACTAGGAATACTATCAGATGAGTTCTGTCTAATCCAGGACGAGGTCAACAACTTTTTTGGTCTGAGTGACAAATGAAAATGGTACCTTACCAAACTTGTTTTCGAGATATTCTCTGAAAAAAGGTCTTTAGCTCCAACAGATTTAGAATACTACCAGCCTTGACTGTTCTTTTGGCGTATGATACTTACGTTTCCGTGTAAATCAAGAAATGGTTTGATTCTGTCAGAATTTGAGACGTCCACTTTAACGAATAAAACTTTTTACAACTTAGAAACGAATGCATTAGAGCAGCATTTGTCTTATAGAAACCTTGTTCAGTGGTTCTGCTTCATCTACTAAATCGATGGATTTTATGTTTCAGCTGAATACATCAATTGTGCGGTAAGTTCATGTACTCTAGTGTCTCAGTCGTAGCACCGAATAATCATGCATCCATACCTCTTCGTCATTTAGTTGCCATCTATCGCTTGTATGGACTCGAAAAGAGTTTACTCCATGTTTCGTGGCCAAAAGAGTCATTGACTGTTTGACGTCATCGTTCCATAAAGTCACATCCACGTGAAAGCTTACATCACAACAGCTTTTTGAAGCTGCTTCGGATCGTTCGTTGAAGGTTGACAACAAGCGTCCCTTGTCACCACTCACGAAATCAACTGGAAACAACTTTTGATATTAAATAAGTTAAAACGATACTGATTTCCAAAGGCTATTGTGAAAGGTTTTAGGCGGGCTGTGTTTTAGCTTGAGGAGTATGCAATAAGCCCAACTGAAAGATAGTTTAAACTTAAAAAGCAATGTCTAGTAGGTCTACCGTTTTTGTAAAAATCTACCAAACAGATTTTTCTAACTTCTGAAAAAATTAACTGGTTGTGATTTACGCAATTATTGCAATTGAAGTAGTTACAAGGGGATAGTATTCTAGGATCTCCATAGCAACCTTAGTTTCGATTACAAAGCTTTTATGAAATACGCAACTTCAACCACAACCAGCAAAAATGACAATATCTCGTTTTTTTCCCACAAGGTCGTTTAGTAAGTTGTGCGAATGACAAGAGATCTATTTTGGGAAAATATGTTTTCAATGAAGAGGATATTCCCTTTTTTAAGACCCTTAAATGTCCATTTTCAAGCACAAAAAGCTTATATCACGAAACTAAATTTTTTGAAAGTCAATGCCATTCTTCAAGAATTTAAATAAAGCAAGAATTAAAGGTGTACAACAAAAAGTGACTAAAAATGTTTCCCACCAACGGTTGTGGTTCCTCCAATCAGCGCTGCTCTTGTTCCAGAGTAAAAGTTATCGACTGAGTGGATTTTTTCGTGCTTTGTCTCATCATCAAGCCACGGGATTGACTCGAAATTTGTTGCAAGATCAATTCCTCCTGGAAATATTAGTGCTCCTTTTGCATCCACTGTGGTCACTCCTCCTGGAATTGTAAGATCTGTCCCAAGCTGTCTGCAACGTGAAAAAGCTATTGATTCATTTGAACTTGCGTTAACATTAGATATAACTTGAAAACGAATATTTCATTAAGCTGTGAGCAAAACCTTCCCAGATTTAATCGAATTGACAAAAACGTGCTAAGTTACAGTTGGCTCCGCTTAACTGGATCACTTTGGGCCGAGGGCTTTTGATCCAGTTAGCCGAAAAGATACAGAAATGTAAAAGGTCAAGTTTTTTAGTCAACAAAGAAACTCAATTTAAAACAAATAATAAAATGAGAATCAAAAATACAACTGTATTTATTAATCAAAACAATGTACAGTATTTTTAGTTCTGCTGAAAAAAACGTAATATAGTCGTCTGTTTCAAGTCAGCTGTAAGTACTTGACTTAATGCTTTTTCCAACTTTGCCAAGCACAACGTTTCGGCATGATGTTTAGTTCACTGTTAAAATTTACTGAATAGCGCGTGGCGTGTTTTGAGCACATGATTAGTGTTTGAGCACGTGTCGTGTGAAACGTGGAAACACGTGCCGTGCGAAATGTGGAATTTCACTGCGAGTTTTCATGCAAAAGTGATCCAGTTAAACGAAAAAATTGATCCAGTGATCCAGAAAAGCGGCGTACTTTTACGTTGAAAATGCTTATGTAATTTGGGACTTATAAAAATGATCCAGATAACCGAATGATCCAGGTATCTGTGAGCCAGTTAAGCGGAGCCAACTGTAAAATAATTTGGTATTAATTACTTTGACAAATTCTGTCAATTAAATATTAAGTTTCAAAGTTAATTAGCTTCGGACTTGCTTCTGTAAATATTTATGCTCTTAGAATAACAATGGTGTTGCGCCAGCAAGAAGATATATTTGAGAGGTTTTTTATGATACGGTTTACAGTAACTAGCGAGATTTTAATAATTAAAAATCTGTTTATTTTTAACTGATCAATTGTGGTAAAAATTAAAAAATTTCCTTAAGTAACATGTTTCCGAAGCCTTTCTTACGTTACTAGTCTACGTTTAGGTCAATCGTCATTTATCAAAAAGAAAACTATCCACGTGAACGGCGATTTTGTAGGTGAGATGATGTAACCACCAATCTGATTGCAGAATATTAGAGAGTAGTTCTGTCTCAAATTGCTTTCTCTCTAAAGAGTAGTCTCAGAAGAAAAGCTTTGGAATATGCTGTTTCGAGTAAATCCTTAATTAAAATCATAAAATTAAACAGTAGACAGCTCTGATTTTAATCAAATTCGTTTTTAAGTTAAAAGATATGAAAGCTAACTAGAAAAAAGAATAATTTATTTTTTACAAGTTCAGCAAGATGCCTGCAAGAATTTCTAAGAAAAGATGTTGGTTTTGATATAATGATGATATAGAGTACAAACGATTAGTTTCCTATTTTTTGTTGCAAGTAGTGTTTCACAACCGCCAACTACATAATATCTTTGTGTAAAGTAATAACCCAAATCATGTTAGAAGATCAAGGACTTTGTCGGTAGCAATAGCTGAAAGCGATACGTCAATGGTTATGATGATTGTAACGCCACCAACTGGCGTCGCCCGGTGGGACCACCAATCAGTTATATTGGGTTTGAAATATCGGTTGAGCCGGCTGCATGGGCTTCACCCAACCGGCATATCTGGGAGCAGCAACGACAAGCTGCATTTTGCAAATTCTATTTGTTCCTTCCGATTAGTACAGGAGACAAAAGTCAAGTTTGGGGGAGGATGCCGCAGCTATTTTTGTTTTGCCATTACAGAAATAGTATTTGGTAAAAAGGTATTCATGTATCACAACTTGATGCAACTTTCCTCATAAGTGCAACTTTATGACACGGGTGCGCCTATGTGCCTTGGTCGTTGAATAAAGGAAAAGATACTATAACTCAATGGCTGATTCAGGGGAGGATGTGGGGGATACATTTTCGTCATCAGCCCCTTCTTAGTGTAGGATTCGTGAAGCTATTCGTTTGTATTTGCTCAACAGAGGATTTTGTTTAAAAAAATTGGACTTCGATGAAATATACCTCTAAAAAACGTTCTCGTGTTAAATGACACAATGATAATGCGTCAATTTAGACTTGTGTTCCTCCTAGCCAAAAATTTTTCATTCGCTACCGCTACTCCTCTTGCCCTCAATAACATAATCAGTCGAGTGGTCTCGTAACCCATTTTCAAGAACGCTTTCCCTTCATTGAGTAAGATAGCACATTTGGAGAATATAATTTTTCATGGAGGTGGAGACCTACGGACCCAATTTTTTCTATTGATTTCCCACAAACTTTGGCTTGCATAAACTATGCCCATAATAGCGGCCTCTAGGTTAATAAATTGTGATTGTGCTTACTCACAATCAGCAAATAATTTCACAAACATTTTTGCGTTCATTTGATTAAGCGCATAGGAGCACAATTTCAAAGTAGTGGAAAGACCCTGAAGTGATTGATGTTTATAGGAATTAAGCTATGAAGATATTGGTCTACTGCCTACAACTTTTTGTAATAATAGGACTAGTTACAAAGCTTAAAGCCTTTAGCTGCACAAATGTTCCCTGCTCCCGGCATAAACGCAGCCACGGGAGGGCGAATTGATGTGGAGCCCAGGTCCAGCATCTACAGTTGGGTATTGCAATAAGTTAGGTTATGCCTGAAGTGGATAGCCTAGCGACAAGCTATTTATGTTCAAAAAGAAGATAATTTTTTTCTAAATTCCGCAAGATTTCACATGAAAACTCGACATTTTGTCTAATTTTGCTACTCGTGATAAAAATGTTTTTAAGGTTAAGAGTACTAAGGCGCGCCACAACTGTACTACAAAGGTTTTTAAAGGTAAAGTTCCCCAATAGTTCAGTAACTACAATTTTCGTACTTGCCACTGCAGTGTTAATAAACAGATTTAAACCGATATGCAAGTGCTCGAATGATTTTATTATAATAGGGGTCATATTATAAGAGGGGTCATATCATTAATTGGCTTTACTATTTGCGTTTGCTTCTAAAATGACAGTAGAAAATAAATACAGCTGCTGCCTGCTTCTGTTTTCACTGAAGTGGTATAAGACAGCATTGTGACGTCATTCAAATGATGATGAAACAAAGGTCTTTTGATGCCTTTAAGAAATAGAAGGAAAAAAGTGTGCATAAAAAAAAAACGCTTAAATGCTTCATCGCTTGTTGCATTGTCGATAAAGCTTAAATTGTTATCAAATTATTTTTGTGTTAAATAAAGCACCTCGTTAATATCTCCTGGAAAAGTAGTCAACCGCGTTTCTACGGTCAGCACATTTGGAGAAAATGAAGAAAACAAATTGCACAATCGATCGTTAAATATGACGTTATTTTAGCTTCTAGAAAAGGGATAAATTTCTTGAAGTTGGTAAGTCGGGGACTGGCTTTTGTTTAAGTAAAAAACCGCTCTCCTCCATCAAAAAATGCTAATGACAAATTATCTTCGAGTATCACGTCACTAACCTCTTTGTGTCACTCATCCCGGAGCAGTGATCAATCGCGCCAAGTTTCTTGTTACATCCAGTGGCTTCGGAAGAGTTAAAACACAAAGACAGACAGAATTGCGCTTTACAGTATCAAGTGCAGAGTGATAAGGTAAATGAGTGATGACCAATAATTTGCGGGTTCAAACCTTCGCACGTTTTGACTTCTGGGTAGTTCAGCCCTTGAAAAAGATACTTGGAGGAAATTGATCCGAGACTTGAGGTAGAAGTAGAACTGCACTGTTCCCATTGCCCGCGCCCATAACTGCATTTATTAAAAAAGTAACAGGAAACTCAACACTGGCTGATAATGTTGAGAAAACTCGATTTGATTCTAGTTGTTGGCACGAAAAAACTCGACACGAGTGGAGAGCCGACATCAGCGACTCGAAACTCGGCTTCAAGCAACTCCTTCCCAACGCTGCCAAACATACATGAAAACCTTTTTTGTTTTCACAGTTTTTGCTAGTGTTATTTTGTTTTAGGGGGCACTATCTTTTATTCCCCCTAAATACGCCACTACCTCCCTCAAAAACATTTTTAAATGCGCTAAAGCCTACTACTGTGAAACTACCTAAAGGAAGTTTCAATTTTTTGTAGTGAAAGGCTAACTACCAGCACTTTGCTCTCATAATTTATGCATGATCACATTATGCAAAAACAGTTGCAGTTTACCAGCAGATAGTGAAATGCAACATGCAGCTAAAGCCTGTCTTTCAATCAATAAACGATTTTGCTCAGTACACTAAACAGCTGTTTTTATGCCAGAGAAGCTGCAAATAGCATTACTTCTTTCCCAAGCATCTGCCCATTTACCGATGCCTTAAAATGGGATGCTTATAGATTGAGCTAAATTAAATGCTTGAAGATTGAACTAAATTGCTAAAGGTTACTATGAAGTACTGTAGTAGGTATGCTACATACTTGTTCTTCTCTTAAATAGTGGGGAACGTAGATAAATAGAACTTAGACATTAATTGCCACGGTCATCACATCATAAACAAAAATGAAATGCATGGATCAGTGTACACCATGACTGTGAGTAGGCTAAGAAAACCGAGGCTTTACCATCGCGAAATCTCAAGTTTACTTTTATCGAAGATTTGCTCTTTTCTGGAAGCTAATGTTCTATTTGGAGTCTCCCTCTAAAATCAATTTAAAAACAAGGCCTTGTTAACGCACTACGGTACATGTAGCCTATTACACTTTGAAATTTCTATAGTATAATCTACTGTATAAGCTACTGTATAATCTTGTTTATTGACATTCCTAGCCGCTGTCACCTGATAACACCATTTTCAATGAAGACATCAGCTCGAAAAGTTAAATCATGGTTCACAACGATCCCATTTTTCACCAATATTCTTTCATTCTGCAAAAAGTTTACAATTTCGTTTCGGCTTTTACCGGTGCTACAGTGCTAGCTGACTCAAAAAAAGTTTTAGTTAATAAGATGCAATAAGCTTATGTTGGTCAGCAAATACTTACCAAGGCTCAATAAGCCTTTCGAAGTCAGCAAAAAAGTGGGTATTCACACATATTAATAAAAATCAACCACTGAAACTGTGATCAGAAGCTTGAAAGAGCTGTTTAGACAGTATTCATGGTATCGCAGGGCGTATATTTAACATAACAAACACCTGGTTTTGTAGTTGTATTAGCTTAGTACTTTAACCTCTCAGGCTTTAGAGAGAAAGCGGTGTACAGATTTCACCAAAGTCTAATATGTATTCGTAACTAAAGACCGAGATTCCAAATTGGGCGCCATTGATAGTGGGTGGTGTAGTAACTGTCATCAGTAAGGCAAGTTTTTGCAATTTTTATTACAGCTTCGTACAGATTCTCAAGTATCGAAAACCTACAACTTGAGATGTTAGAGCTGTTTACGGGGATTTTATCAAGCAACTTTTTGCACCTTTTCACTGTTTTGAATGCACCTTTCTACTGCAACTTTTACCAAAGTTGGCGTAGCAATCCAACCGGGATGCAATTGTAAGTGGATCTGTAAAATGGGAAACCTTTTCTTTAGAGTATCTATTCGAAATCGAGAATTTTGTCCGTATTGCTCTCCAAACAAACATGAACGTGAGAATTTTGCTCTCCAAGTAAACATTAAAACCTTTATCTTAGAGATCAACTTTTTAAAAAAGTCAATTTGGCCCACTTTTTTTCAATGCTACGCGTTGACATTCATGTGGAAAAATGCAACTTAAGACTACGACTTTCGTGAAAAATATATGCAACTTCCTCCCTTTTTTACGGCTACAAAAAGTTGCCTTAGTCATCAGTAAAACGTTTTTGCTAATCAAAAGGTTTCCGTTCATTTTGTGACTAACGATTTAGCAGAGGTTGCAAAAAGCTTTTGACACCGAAAGTATTTAGCAAAAAGTTAAATGTAAACTACAAAGAAAAACTTTGTTTCATACGTCATTTAGTTTAAACGAGTTTAAACCAAATAAAATATGAAACAAAGTTATTCAAGAGAACGATTGATTTATACTGAGAAAATTAGAGTCTACGCAATTATCAGTAAGAAATGAATTGTAATATTTTTAATAACATAAAACTTCCAGTTGGACTTGTGTTTTTGCCTAAAAAAAATAGTTTACTAACAGCAATTTTTGGAATTGTCTTCTTTCCAGCGTTGCTTGATTGAAAATTCATTCTGGTGTTAATAATGTAAGAAATTTTCAAATCACTACTACAAAAGACAATGAAATAAAAACTGTATTCACCAAGCTAAAACGCACACATGCAACTGCACCCTGAGACAGAAATTCAAAACTATTATAAAAAGAATGATTTACTTAAAGACATATTGATACCAAAAACTTTTATTGCTTTTTTCTCATATAATCAGCTACGCATTTGAAAATTTTAGCAATTTTCCAAGGCGGAAGGGGGAGCAAATTCGTTTTATTATCAAACAATATGTTACTTATACTTGGCTTGCTTAACTGCTATCAACTTTCTGGTTATTTCTAGTCGCAATAAAAATTGTAATAGAATTCCTCTTTAAAATTTACTTTTTAAGTTTGAAAAAACTGCCTGGAATATAAATGAATCATCGATTTTCAACGCTTCAATCAATAAGCTCCTACTCGGGCATAATCTGATGTTCTGCCGCCTTTCTAATTCAAGCTGTTTCCTCAAATCTTTTAGACTCTACTGCCCTTTTCAGTCACAAAATAGCCTGTTGCTCCCATGGACACCGATAACGACACCATCAAGTTGCCTTTAAAACTGCGCCCTACTTTAGTATCAGAAACCTTTCTGAGAAGTGTGAGATACTCATGATAAAGAAGAAAAAACGAATCTATCACAACCTTGTAGAAGAAATAATTTTTCATCGACCAGCTTTTGTTCACTCGAAATCAGCCTGCTGTTAAATTATTCATGACAACAATGCAATCGCATGAGAAAGAATTGCATTGCCCTGGTAGCCTTACAGTTTGTTTTCAATTTTTACAAAAATTGTACTTTTGCCAATTAAGATTTTGAAGCAATTTTATTACAAGAATTAAGGGCGTATTTAGAGGTAGAGCGATGCGCTCAAACATTCCCGAAATGAAAAAAAACCTTATTTTTTCAAGAGTCGTTGCTTTCTGTCGGACCTACTTTAGAAAACCTTCTCATTTGCTAAACCAAAGCTCCCTGGGTAGTGAGTTGATAAACACAGTTCTCATGTCAGAAAAGACAAATTCGGTCCATGGGTGAGAGGCATTTCAGTTTTAAATGGTTGACATGCTGAGCAAGATAACGTATTGGAGACTTTTCTAACTTAGAAGTTTTTGTTAAAGCTTCGTCATAAATGACTTGATCAGGGCATCCTGGCATTATTGTATCCCACTGGCATTGATTTATTTGAGCACAAACAATCAACAAAACCATGCAACGTTTTAGTAGGAAAACATAAGTGTATTGCTAATAACCTTCCAGAAGAACTATTGATCGCGAAAACCGCAATAAAAGTCAATACCCATTAATGAGTTTACTTTATTCAGGAATATAATCAGCACTGTCTATCAAGTTATTGTTTATTTCGGTTGCTCTTTTTATTATTTTTTTATTCAAACTCTTTTAGTCCAACTTTAAAGAGAGCAAAATTAATAATTTAACTACCCATAACGCAATGGTTTTGCAGCGTTTGATCAATCACGTCAAAAGCGCTTTGGGCAAAAAAAAGCTAGCAATTTGGACTCTTGTTTCGGCAATCCGTAGCTTTGCTGCAATACAATCAATGCTTTTCCATAAAAAGAAATGGTTTAGTAGAAGTGTGGGTGTAAACGTTAAAGCAGTCGTCATGTTCGAGAAATACTTTTTACTGCTCTGTAATTTAATTTAATCATTTACAGCAGGCAAAACAAGGACGGATGGTACAGTAGACCGTAGTAGATTTGCTCAAGAATATTGAAAAAGTCTTATAGAATTCTAGTCGCTGATAAAGTCAGTTTATTGCTTTTAAGATATCTCTATTCACCAATAATTTTTTCCATTTTTTGTTTCCACCTCCCTAAAACCGCAGCTATGCTGACACTATGTTGTTGTAAAGAGAATTCAGGGTAATGTAGGTCTGGTGCTTTCTTATTGTTCGAGTGTGACTACTTAACTATGTTGTTGTCTAAATTCGAAGAAAACAAAACAGTGTTGAAAAGCTAAGTCGTAGTTTTAGAGTGCAGTAACGATATAGTTTGACAGAAGATTTTTAATTAATTGAATGTGAAAAGATAGACATATCGTAGGCCATAAATTCAAAAGTTTTTAATTTGAACAATGCCACCGCTAAGACACACTTTTCCTCCCATTCTGAAGCCTTACTCTTTGATAAAAAGACAGGGCCAGCAAGCTCAACGCCTTCCTTTTGCATGTACCAGCCTCAAATAAGAAATGACGACAACCTCTGAACGTAGTACTCCAGCTTTTGCTCTTTTTTTGATGCAGTTCAAACGTGATAGAAATTAAAACAAGGTAAAAAACTTGTTATCTTTACCTACAATTGTGCTGTGGTCTGCTTGAATGACGTCAACGCAGGTGTCGCCTATCGAGGATTTAGAATGGTGTCATCAACATACAAGAATTTCTAAAAGCTATTAAGATGCACTTTGCACAAAAAGATTTGCCTGAAGGCAAAGCTACACCTCAAAAAAAAGATGATATTTCTAATGCAGGAGAATAGGTCAGCTAAGCTTCTTTGCACTTTTCTGATCTGATGAAAAAGAAAACAACTTTGTAGGTAGCGAGAGGCTTGATTTTTTGATAAGACTGATTAGACGCGGCACTTCAAAATCAGTCCGACTCTCGGTTGATTCGGCAGATCTATCCGTCTGCACGGGAACGGTCTAGTAGATTTAAAGCTTGGACACTTTCCAGCAAATGAGAAATAATTCCTAGATTCAGTATAAGCAGTGTGCCACAACTTCGCGCATTCATGAGCGGGCTTTTGGGATCACGCAGCTGTGATGGGTGATCGGCACAGATAGCTCATGAATGCCTGGAGTTCTTTGTTGTTGTGTCCTTGAATAAAGCGCTAAACTAGAGTTTTTTCAATTGATTGCTCTCAGTTTTGGTGGCAGAATCGCACCGTACGAGGAACACCGGTAATTTTATTGCGTACAAGTTGCATGCAATGACAGCTTTTACGGTGACAAGAAAATGAAGTATACTCAACTCAGTTTCTATTCATCTCAGATGCATGGGAGCCTGGGAGGTTGAAAGTAGTCAAACGCTACTAATCTCTCTTGCCAAGCCTATTGGCCACCAATAAAAATGTTACTGAAATTAACAAACTTCAAAGGAATTTTTTAGCTCTCCAATATTCTTATGACAGAAACTGGAACTTCAAATGTTCTAAATAATTGCACACACCTGCTAGATATGAAAAAATCAAAGAGTGTAAATATAAACCAAATTGTGAATATAAGAGGCCAGTGATGCACTTCGAGCGAACTGCAGGCAGTTACATAATTTTGTGAAAGCTGAATAAAACCAAGTCTATGCAAATATTCGGGTTTCTTTGTCAGGATCAAGTGTTAGATAGTCGCCTTGGGCAACCCTATGCGTTCTAACTTTCTTTGTATTATTTTCCTGAGGCAATGTAAAATACTTGTAGGTACTGTAATAGGACTAAAATGGTTTGGTTTGTTTCGGATAGACTTTGTAGTTGAGAACTCAAAAGCTTTAAAAAAAATAGCTGGATAGTATCAGGATAGAAGAAAAGCGAGAAACTTTTCAATTTATTTTTTGGTATCTTGATTAAATCAGAGTGGACAAAAAGCGTATAGAAAAGAAATTATGTTGCGTAAGTTTAGACGTAGACGTTTCCTCAAATTATAAACCACAATTTAAGTTAACATAATTTAAAGCGTATTTTTATGTGTTTTCATCAAATCAGATTAAATTATTATATCTATTTATTGAGAGTGAAAGTATTTGTGAAAACCTTGATCAAAAGCACCAATTGTATCTCAAGTGAACTATTTTTCAGCAAGAGGTAAGTGATCTATTTTATGTAACAACAACAATGTGGAAGATTTATTTAGAGGAGGACATGGAGTTTGGAAAGTGGCACTCTTACTTAAATCAGAGGTTTTGATATTTTTGCGACCAAATGAAAGTCTTTCAATAACTTTCCGTGAGGTCATTTACCAAACTCAATTTCTGAATACGCCCTTGATGATGTGATTGTATTTGGTTACTTTAAGCAGGCTTGCGATTATTTAAATTGAGAGGCATTTGCTTGATACAAATTTAGCATCATTATTACGTTGTTCTCTAAATATGACCATCATCGCAAAGTATTTCCGAATCTTCGGTTATCTTCAAAGAAAACTATGAGCTAGACATGCCAAAAGGTGCTCACTTTTGATGTTATTTATTTTCGTGTAGCTCAAAAAACTTCCAAGAGGGTTATACTACCATACCCTTTGCTGGCGGACTTGATTCAATGCAAACTGACAGGCGGAAAAATAACAATAAAGTGTTTTGTTTCAATTAGCGTTTTTGATTATTTTGGTTTGTATGTTTGTTTATAGAAGCGTATTTTTAGGCTTACCTTTGAGAAATATGAGAAAAAAAATATTTTTCCTTTTTTGTCTTTGGCTTTTGCAACATGCGGTAAGTAAATTGTGCGTTCAATTTATGTTTACATTTAGTAATTGGGGCCATTTATGTTTCGCTTAATATGAAGCAGTGAGAAAGACTAAAAGCGATTCTTGAGGAATTCGAATCTACAGCCTTCCTATTGTCGATCATATGCTCAATTGGTAAAGCACCTGATCGATAAATAGGAGGTTGTGGTTTCGAATTTCACTGGAATCGTCTTTAGTCTTTCTTACTGCTCCGTGGTAAGTTCAAGTGAACCCAATTACTAACCCTTCATAACCAAAATACAAATCTTCATGTAGAAGGGCACTTCTCGTTGAGACTACACTTGTATGTTGACCTACATTGTAAAACCATTTTTTTCAGTAGATTATCCAAGAAATATTTCTTGAATATTCACGAAAAGTGTTTGATCGTACGGTAATGAAGCCAAAAAAGCTTTGAGACTTTATTTTCATGCTTCATACAGCTTTGTAATATTCGCGAAAACAGTCGACTTTTTCAAAGTCATCAAGGTGCGCTTCGTGAGCGCAATCGTGTTTGATGCAATTAATAACTAGTTATGCAACACTACATTGCCATTACGTGACGTTAGACTGCTTAAAAACGTAGATGTAGTAGCAATTTAATCATGTTTTTAAAAAGAAATGTAAGGAAATGTTAGATTGAAGGTGTAATTATGTCTGCTCGTCAAATCGTTGCTACATAAGATTATTTCAGTGGCGTACTTCAAAAGCAGTAACTTTCCCTTTGCTCATTAAACAATTATTGATCTAGTAGTTTTGAAATTGACTTCGGATGGAAATTGAACTCTCGTTTCGATATTATGGTGTGTAAATCCGTTACTCTGGTGTGTGCAGTTGCCATCTTTTAGTAACAGAACGTTCCAACCCGCAACACCATTTTGTTTCTAGAAATTTCTATACATTTCGTTCTTCAGTCTTGCAAGGTGACAAAAGTGACTTTATAGGACCAGCTTTTCCGCCCTACTTTGAAGTTTGCAATTGTTCTATGTTCCATTTATTTGCTTGTCACTAAAATATCAGACTTCTGATAAACTGACTGCATGTCAAAATCCGACCAGCAGAAAAAATCGTCCTACAATGTCTTTATCAAGAGGGCAATAATAGAAAGCTTTGAGCTTTTGACCTTTTAATCATGATAGTCATAAAAATGGCGCTTAGGCATGCGTTGCCATTAAACGAAGTTTCACGGGACTAGAAGAGTCGTGATAATAGCTGGTCCGAAAACAAACTGCCGCTTTCCTCTAACCAGATCTTGATTGATTTGTCGTCGTCAATTTGGATATATGTACCACGTTTCTTCTTGACCTAAGCGAGAGGAGTGACAAACAACAAAACACAACTTGGGATGTATAAGTTAAACCATCTTAAAACGCTCGATCAGCACTAATTCAAATTTACCAGGAGAATTGATATTTTACGATAAAAGCTGCATCTGCATAAATATGAAAATATTTTTATTTAGGATATAATTTTTCTTCAAAGGTTAGTAACACCAAGGTCAGATGACTAAACGAAACAACTGACCTTTTGCGAGAAACGACTAAAATGTTCGGTCAAAAGATATATGAATACTTTTCAAAGTGCAAAATCGCTGAAGGCGATGGTAATGTTGATCTAAAAAGAGCTGCTTTTAGATTCTTCAAAAATCTGTTTTTGCCGTTGCTATTCAATACAACAAAGGTTTTTCTTCTCATGGTAATATAGACATCATCAGAGGGTGACCGTGCATCAAGCATTGGCGCACTCTGAATATTGATGAAATTGATGACGAGCCCTAGTCATGGTGTCGGGAAAAAAAATTCTCGTTTCATTTGATGAAGTTGTTTTCCGGGCTTTAATGCGAGTTATGACGCTACCGATTGTCGTCCAAAATCAAAAGCACGGTGTTTTAAAAAAAATCCGATTATAAAAATATGAGGAGTGTAGCACATAACCGCAATAATTCTTCGAAAGTTTTTGAAGTTCCTAGCAACGTTGTATTTGCCCTGTTTCCAGCATGTACTTGGAAACCAGACTTGCTCACATTTCAAACAAACAGTAATTTCAAAAAACTTTTATGTTTATTTCACCACTTGCATGGAAGCATAAATGTAAAGTTGTGGGATAGAGGCGCCTAAGTGATCACTGCGGTGTTTCAGAAATAACCGTCAAATAATTGGCATATTACTAATGCAGTGGTTTTCAATCAGGGTTCCGCCAGTTCAGTCCAGGGGTTCCCCCAGAAGTAACACAAATTGCGTAAAACAATTGAATTATTGCGCGGGAGTTCCTCGAGCCACTGCAATGCTTTATTGGGGTTCCGCTCCAGCAAAAACGTCAAAAACCACTGTGCTAACGACTTTTCGTAATTGTATGCCTACTTGTATGACCTAAAATCTCTGGCTGCGCTTAAATTGTTTGGTCTGGCATAGTCACAGCTAAAGAAAGAGCAAACTAACCCAAAGTTAAGTACTTACAGTTTAGGTTATTACGGTAGGTTAAATTATGGTCTAAGAGTATTCCAACGGCCAGGTTTTTGTGGTAAAGATCCTCATAATTTTTGTGATTTCTTCAAGATTAACGTAACGAATTGTCAATTTCTTTAACTTTGCTACGTTTGATTAAAACGTGTTAGAGGCTAAAATCAGTCTGGTCTGACACAACTGTACAAGAGCATTATAATTTGCCATCGCATTACTACAAACAATAAATCTCTTGATCTAACGCTATGTTAATAATGTGTCATTCTTCTTTAACAGGCAGCATATCACCAGTTTTCTTTTGAAATAATAGTGAATAAAAGCTTTACGCGTAGCTGCTGCCTGCTGCTTTTTTTACTGTAATGATACCAGAGAGCATTATGACAGCACAAAGGCAATTTAAAACGTTCAAGAAAAAAAGAAGCATGCTTCGGAGTGCTTAAAAAAAGAATCGCTTATTGCATCGCCAATTCAGCAAAAATTGTTTTAAAAGTTTTTTATCAAATACACTTTGTTGGCATCTTCCAAGAAAGCCTTTGGTCTCGTTTTTGCGGTCAGTACACATCAAGAAAATACAGAGAACAAACTGTACCATCAAGCGTTAGCTGTAACGTTATTTTAGACCCCAAAGGGATAAATTGTTACAAGCTGGTAAGTTGGGGATGGCTTTGGTTTGACCAAGAAACCGGTTTCCTCCGTCAAGAAAGGCAACTTATAAAAAATTATCCTTAATTATGACGTCTCAAACTTCCTTGTGACAGTCACCCCTGCAAGGTGATCAGTCGTGCCAAGTTCGATGTTTGTATGCCCAGTAGTTGCGAAGGAGTTACTCGTAAAACACACAGACAGAAAGAATTGCACTTTACAGTATAAATTCGGAGTGTTTCATTGATTTTATATTGTGAAAACGATATCAGTGGCGCAGCTATAAGTTAGGCTTAAAACCATCAGCTTACGCTGCAATGAAGCACTGCCAACTGCCAGGAGCTAGATAATCTAGCTTGTGTTATTTCTTTGATTCAGTTAGCATATTACGCAACCACAAACTAAAACTTTTACCTAACTGACAGAGCTTTTTAATCAGTCTGTTTATTTATTTGAAGGGAACTGTTCTGAATCTCAAAATGGTGAATAATATTGGTCTGAAAATCAGCTTGTTGAAAGCATTTTTGTCATTTTTTACCAATAAATAAGGGAAAATCCCATGGTCCTCCATATCTGCGCTATAAACAAATCATAATTACTAAATAATACATTTGTAAGGAGATGCAGTTGTTGATTGTTTTATCATTGCAAAGGAAAAAATTTGATAAAAGGTTTACGAAACATAGGCGTAGCCAGGGGGGCCCAAAGGGGCAATGGCCCCCCCTGAATTTTAAGTCAAATTACAAAACAGTACCAAAAAAACAAAAACATAAATTTTTCGGCCTCTGCAAGTACACTAGAGTTTATTGTTGACTTCTAGCAAGGGGGTGAGGAGGGGGGTGGGGAGGGCGTGGCTTTTTAAGTTTTTAAACTTTCAATTGTTATCAAACAAGATGTGTACGTTTTACACATTAAATATCGCCGAAGTTTTTCTTCTATGTTGCAGTCGAGTGACGAATTGATAATCCAAGTTATGGTAATTGCAAGAAATAAGCGTCTCGCTGAGCGTTTTCTTGTTTTATTGCGATGCGGACTACTACAAAGACGTCGCTTCTTTTGTCAGAACGTTAAACGTACCAGTGGGAGTGGTTTCCTTGAAATTCCTTAACTAGTGCGTTATACGTCACAATTGAAGTTGAACTATTAAAGCCGACCTTGATAAAACTACATTAGATCAGTGAAATCGCATTCGCACTTTCTCAGTTTTGTACAGCAATTTTTATAGTAGCGACGAGCGTAGTTCACGAAAGGCAAAATGCCGTCACAAGTAAACGACGTCACATTAAAAGTTGCAAAATTTGGCTCTCCTCTCAATTTTTTTCTGGCTACGCCCTTGTCACGAAATGTTCAAGAGTTTAATGGCTCTTTCTTCCTGCGTTAACATCGTCATCAAAGTAAAAGAAATGTAAATGGAGTCACGTTGATTCAATGTTAATATGATTTTTCAAAGTAATAAAGCCCATTGATTAGTTAGAACATGCTTTAACATGTAGCCACGGATAATTTTTGCTCTGTGGTTGTATCTGTAATCATGATGTATTGAAAACACGCTCGCAAAGAATTTAAAGAATCAACTGATCTAGCTTTATCAGCTGGGTAATTCCAAATGTAAACAGCATTTTCTAGTTGATGCCTTAGTTTGCACAACATAAATGAATTCTTTCGCTCCCGCGATCATCAATTGATGATCTTGTGTTTTCAGTGTTTACCTCAAATTCTTTTAAATTGAGTTACAAAATTAGTTTACTAAAAAATCGATTTGTGACTTTATTTTTCATCCGATTTTTATAAAACTTTCAAAAGATCACGCTTATTTCCTCACGCATCGGATGATGTATAATTTGTGCCCTAATTCTTGGATTTTTATACCCAAAATAGGTTAAAAATACCAACAACCCAGTTGCAGACGACAAAATCGGACATATTTTCAGCACGTGCCAACTACACTATAATCAAATTGAGATTACATCTTTACCACAATACCAAACCCTTTATCATTAACACAGTCTGAAAACTACTCTTTTGGGGCATCATTTCACAAAATTTCAAGCGATAATGATAAATTTTACTTTTTTGAATTTCCAAATTTTTTAGGGGTCTCAAAACCCCCCCAAACAAATTTGAATGGTAAGTAGATAAAAGTAAATTTAGTGCGTAAAAAATATGATATGTTGCTAAATACCGGTCTCATTTGAAAGCTTAGGAAATTTGCTTTCCAGCAATATAGAACTTTAAATAGTTTAGACTAAGTGGTTAATGATATTTACTGATCAAAAATGAGTACTGTACATCATGTCAGTTCAAAACCCCCAAAATTTTTTGACTTACCTTCACTAAATTATAATTTTTACAAAAACTACACCCTTTAAAAAGATAAAATAAATTGCAAATGTTTCACCACTACAGTTGTCATTTTGTATCAAGTTTCCAAGGAGACAAGAAGCGAAATACAAGTTTAAAAGCTAGCAGAAGTTTGGCTTCTCTAAATCAAAGTTTGCTGTATCCCCCTTGTTTCTCAAGAAATGGAAAGGGTGTAAACAAACTGCTGTTTCATTGTCAGTGACAGCATATTCTATTTAAACTTGATATTTTGTGAATCTTGAAGAAATTCCCTGCTCAAAAATACCTAATGTCACATGGTTTAGGCTAACCTCTAGCAGATAATGACTGATCATATTTTAGGTACTAAATTTAACTACCAAAATTTGGTACCGGTCGGTACCGGTCAAAAAAAAGGTCATGTGCCTCAGAAAATTGCAAATTGTAGAAAACCTAGGCTTTTAGGTAAGTTTTGAGTGATGTACCTTGAAAGCTTATGTCCTTAGCATCATCTTGCGACCATTTCTAAAAAAATTGGTAGAAAATAAAATCTGTAGCGATCTTTGAGGTGAGGGTACCTCTTTAATTTTGAAGACAACTACCCCCCAGTTGGGGGGGTTAATTTGCATATTCAAAAAAAATGTTTTTTTTTCTATTTGAAATCCTCAAGAAATGTTGATTTCAACGATATATAACACTTAATGTAGAAGTAAACAGATGAGTAATGATTTACAAACAAACTTGAGGCACATAATTATGATTGATTATGACAAATTATGACAGTTTTTCGCACTGCCACCTTACGACATTTGGACATTTTTTTTCGCTATTCACGCGGGAACGAAAGAGTGAAGAAATTAAATCTTAACTTTTGTTCTAACAGTGCGTAATAATTACCACACAAATTTCTTAGGTGGTGCTTTATTTGGGTTAAGATTTCGTCGGCCAGAACAGCCAACATCATCAGATCAAACTGGCAACTTATTTGGAATACAAAACACAGGAAGTAGAGGTTAAACGCCACAACAACTGATCTAATGATGATAGCCTTTCTGGCTATAGCCAAATGTATAGAAACGTTAGCCTAAATAAAGGCACCACCAAAGAAATTTGCGTGATAATTGTTACTTACCGGTAGAGCAAAAGATAAGATGTTCGTTTAACTTTTCATTACTGATCTCACAACTACCCATATTCTTAATCTCAACGTTATTGATGGTGGCGCTGCAACTGTAATAACTTAATTGTAAAGTGTTTCGTTTTAGGTTAGTTTGCTCTTTAGATTGCTGCGTTCATGCCAGAACCAAGCAACAAGCGCACAGCCAGGCACTTTAGGTCGTACAAATGGGCTTACTGTTACAAAAAAGTCGTTGGTAGTAATCCTAGTATTTAATAGCTTATTCCTGAAACTACATATAAATCACCTTGACGCTCTTCCACAATCTTGAAATTATGCTTCCATGCACTTCGCCAAATAAACCATAAGCGTTTGGAAAATAGTTGGCTGTTTCAATTGTGAGCGAGTCCAGTTTCTCAATAAGCGAAGCGAGTCCAGTTTCTCAATAAGCGTATGCTAGAAACGTGTCAAGCGAGACGTAGCCAGGGATTCCAGAAACTTTGAACAAAACACAGCGGTTATGCGCAACCCCTATAAATATTTTGTTTCATCGATTTGATTTTCGAACGAGTATTGGTTATATCAAGAAAACATTAACTTTTTATCGACGCTCACAAAACTATCAACTGGGTGAAGCCGGCGCAACCGTCTGATCCAATATTTTTAACCTGGAAATTGATAAAAGTGGCCCTCCAATTGAAATAACTGTTGGTGCTTCACTTCGGTTTGATATGCTCTTACCTGGCTACGTTCATGGCAAGACGAAGAAATACACCTGCACACAGAGGCTTATGTCTATACAAATTTGCCCACAATTGCGAAGAATTGTAAGTGGCGGGCATAATACTTAATCTTAAAAATACTCATCAATCCCTTTGCCGCCCTTTCACAACTTTGATATGCTTTCAAGCACTTGATCAATTTAACGGATAAAAGTTTGATTTAAGGACGTCTGTCCTGGAAACAGGATAGACGACTTTCCATCACTGTTTTCGCTGCTGAAGAAATGCTCGGGATTTAGTTACAAACTACAGGGTGGTCGCTAGAAAAGCGGGAAATTTGAAAATCAGATTAGATCATGAATAAAATGCGTGATTGACGTTTTCTGATTGGTTCTTTTGTTATCGAAGGGGTGTGTATTATTCATTTCATTAGTTCTGGCTTAATCATTTCTTCAATTTCTATTTTGATACCCACATCATGGACGGGAGCAGCAGGAAACAGATTTCAGAATTTCAAAGGCAGGTGATAATTCTTCTTAAAACTGAAAATCCGACTTGGGGACTGACAAAATGTCTAGCTGTGTTACCAAATTTTTTTTCAACGATTACAAAGCATCAGTTTGATAGTGTTGTAGCAACTTTGAAACGAAAAGGTCCTGAAGCAGCTAGTGCTGCTTTGAAGCTGTGACGTGACATAGACTCCATTGATGATCTGAAAACGTGCTTGGCAAGAGCTTGGAGTGATATCTCACAAGTTACCCTTCAAAACGCCACACGAGCTTGGATTTCTAGATTAAGACGTTGCAATGAAGTGCACGGACAACATTTTGAATATCTTTGAGTATAATATAACATTTGTCTTTGAAAAACTTTGAAAAAATTATTCTTTGTAAAAATAAATCGTTGATGACAAATTTCCCGCTTTTCTAGCGACCACCCCTGTATATTACGACAACAAAAGCACACGAGAGCTAAAACAGAAAGCAAGTAATCGCAGCACGTAATGACCAGGTACTTGCTGCACCGCCTGATCCATTGCGGTCCCGAGCTACAAGCAATCAGCTATGCTGTTAAATACCGAGCAATCGGTACCAAACACACGCTGGCAGAGGGCGCGCATAATGCACAAACACAACAATAGAGCGCAATGCACAATCATACCGCAACAACTATCCATTACTCCTAGCATCGACTTTATTATTATTTAACCAGACTGATGGAAGCCTGCTGGCGACGCCGACACAGCCGGCTAGTACATTTATACTGTAAGATCAGTGTTGATATTTTTCGTTCCTATCACTTCTCCTCGTCGTCGTCTTCATTTATGTGCAAAAAATGAACACCGTGATGTGCTCTCATGCGTGTTAGATGCGAATTTTGAGGAGCCAGGACTTTAAATTAACCCGAAAGTTTTCTAGTTAATTCTTCTTGAGAGAAAAAATACTTCGGACAAAGTAAGATTTTGAAAGAAAAAGTAAAGTACCAATTATAATACAATAGAATGAACAACAATAGGATAAAACACATACTAAGTATGAGCATATAAAACTGTCGATAGAAGTACTGAGCGCTTATACACATACAAAATTGTAGGTTATTACTATTATTAGTTATTTGGTATTGTTTTCTAGTTTCTTTAAAATAAAGACATTACTGTATTTTTTCAAATATGCATCAAGTGTAGCCTATAATGTAGATCTGATTATAAAGACCGTTATCTCCCCCCATGCCTGAACTTCCAACAGTTCGAAACATTGGCGACGTCATCTAGCCTCCCTCTCCTACTTGGATCTTAAAATTTTTTAATTGGATAGGTTTGTATTTCATTACTTGTAATCTATTTTTTTCCAGTGTCAAGCATAGTTATGAAGTTACTTTAAAGTGTTGGTCAACAAACAATTAGCATCTTTTAGGTGATTAAATACAGACAAGCATTCAGCTTTACATGTTACTAGGGAAAATACATTTCGGCTATTGTAAATAGCCATCTTCAGTTCCTGTTAAAAGCACGAAAAAAATGTAAAAAACCCTGTATGGGCAGTAGGCTATAATTTAGGTTAACTACCTGTATAATTTGTGGTCTACAGCAATTGCTTTGTTCTGAGTTGGTCGAAGTCTTTGATTAGATCTATTTTCACTAAAACCACCTTGGTACTGTGCTGTGGGAATAATCAGTAGTAACTATAGAGAAACTATAATAAAATGTTTCAACGCCTTGGTAGCCTGAGGCATTGCAGATTGCAATGTAAAGTTTAGTAACTTATCCCAGGTTATAATCACGTCGTATGAATGTACGTCTTTTGTGGTTTCAAGCGTGAAACGTCTCCTCGAATCAATCGGCCAACCTAGTAAATATCATAATATGGTTTAAAAAAAACCTTGCAAACCTAGTAAATATGGTTTAGAAAATACTAAATTCTCTCTCATCAACGGGCAGAGATGAAGTAGATGTATTAAAAGTAGTTCATTCTTCTCGTCTTGTTGCCATACAACAAAAAAAGTTAAAAATTGAGTAGCATCAAGCCGATACACGCACTTGCAGAAATCAAGCTCATACTAAATGGATGAAATATTCGCAACATATCATTTAAAAAATATCAGGCCTTGCCGGCTTCGCCTGCAAAGTTTCCATCAGTAATGTCGGGGCTTAGGCTATCGGTTCAGGTGGCTGCGCCGGCTTCACCCAACGGGTAATGTTGTTTTGACATTGGCAATTCTCGTCCCAAAATCCAAATTGCCGATTTTTGAAAAAGGAAATCGATTAAACAAAACATGATGATGGGTTCCACAGAGCTGCTATATTTTTCCCAAAGTTTCTGGCTGCGCCTTTTTGAACTGTTCGTAGCATAGGCATGCTTTGAAACTGGACTGCTCACTATTGAAACAGCCAACAATTTCACAAACGCTTATGCGTTAATTTGACGAAGTACATAAAATGCAGAAATTCAAAGTTGTGGAAAAACGCCTAAGTAATTTATATGTATTTTTAAAAATAAGGAATTAAAAAGTAGGCCCATTGCTTACGACTTCTTTGGTAACTGTACGACTATTTCATGAGCGAACTAACCCGAAGTCAAGCACTTACAGTAAAAGTGTTACAATCGCAGGGTCAGCATCAGTAACGTTGGGGTTAAGAATAAAGGGTTTAGCGGGCTTCGCTCCCTTCACTCCATGGGTAGTTGCGGGGTCAACATTGCCAAGTTAATGTTTTTTCACACAGCCAATTCTTGTTTCAAAATCAAAACTGTTGTTTTTAATGGGAATTGAGTAGAAAAATGTCGTGGGTGTTTGCCCATATCCGTTTATTTCCCCTTAGTTTTTGAAGTCCCTAGCAACCTTGTAAATAAGCATACTTTGAAGGCTTGACATGCTTAAAAAAAGAGTTCGTTGTTGCATTGTCAATTAAGTTCAAATTGTTGTAAAGTGTTTTTTGTCAAAAGCATTTCGTTAATATCTCCCCAAAAAAACTTTGATCACGTTTCTACGATCAGTGCTTCTTGAGTAAATTAAGAGATCGAATTTCATTGTTAATTGTTAATTATGGCGTCATGTGAAATACTAAAGAAGTGAAAGTTGTTGAAGTTGGTAAGTCGAGTGCTGGCTTTTGTTTAAACCGAAAACCACTTTCTTGGGTCAAGAAATGCGTTTTTTAAAAAATTACCTTTGCGATGTCGTAGCGTCGAACCCCTTGACACTCGCCCCGGCTGGTGATCAATCATGCCAAGTTTGATGCTCGTACGTCTAGTAGTTTCGGAGGTGTTAAAATACACACACACGCACACACAAAAATTGCACTTTATAGTATGGATGACTAGGGCGATTTTTTGGAACCTAAAAAACTTTAAAAAGTGACTCTTTTTTTTAAAAGTAACTTTATTGACTTTATTTAACAAAATGAAAAATAGAGCAAATCCATTAAAAAAATCTAAAGTTTCTTCAATCGGAGTTTAAATTGTAATGCACACGCATGTAATTTGTTGTTTTTTAAACAAGAAATTTTGGTCTTTGGCTAGCAGCTTAGACATCATCAAATTTTTGGTCTTCGCACAACACGTGTTTAATGATCATTTTTTCTGAAGTAAAAGTGATAAATATGCAAGAGAATTATGCTAAAAACACGTGGAAATAAAAATTAATCTAAAATCAGAATAAGTAACTTTTTATAACAATATAACTCCGTTAATACTGACCCTGCGACCGTGAAATATTGTTTCCACACTTGTTTTAGTATTCTCTACAAGCAAAAAAGTAACTTTATTGACCATAATAGCCCTAATTATGACATCATAGAACGAGTTTGAAGCGTGCAGAAAAAAAGCGAAGAAGTGTACTTAGGATAATGAAATAAAGAATCGCTTTTTGCATCGTCAATTGCGCCTTAGTTGTAGTTTTTTTATCGAAATCAACTTGTATTCATCTCTCGAAAAAAGCCATTGATCGCGTTTCTACGATCACTAGTTTTTGAGAGAATACAGAGAACAAATTATGCATTCAAGCGTTAACTGTGACGTCATTTTAGACCCAAAAAAGATTGAATATATTGTAAGCTAGTGTCTCTGGGTTGGCATTTATTTGAGCAAAACACGATTTTCTTCTGTCACGAAATGCTAATTCTATAAAAATTATCCTTGATTATGACGTCATCATGGCGTCACAAACCCCCTTAAGGATACTCACCTGGGTTGGTAATCAATCGAGCCAACTTTGATGTTTGTACGCCCAGTAGTTTCGGAGCAGTTTAAGCGTACGTACTGACATACGTTAAAGACAAAACTCTGCTTTATATGTCAGACTAGCCGGCGTCGCCCACAGAGCCCCCATTTGTAATACCGAGGTTTAAGAATATCGGTTTGGCCGGTTGCGCCGACTTCACCCGATGGGTTGTTGTGAGAACAGTAATAAGACGTTGATATTTTTTTTTGACGTAGCCAGATCTCAATGAAGTAGAGCGCCAGCTCTTACAAAAATACCTGCATTCTTGTCTCCGGCTCTCTCTGAATAGAAAATAGAGCTCCATCTTCTACAAAAATGCCCTGCTTCCTGGCCCAGGCTCCATCTCAATATAATAGAGCGCCAGCTTGTAAAAAAATACCTTGCTTCTTGGCTGCGACTCCGTCTCAATAGAAAATAGAGCGCCAGCTCCCACAAAAAAGCCCTGCTTCTTGGCTCTGGCTCCATATCAATATCAAATTAAGCGGCAGCTCCTACAAAAATGCCATGCTTCTTGACTCCGGCTCCAAAGTCCTGATTACATGTGACCCTTCATGTATTTAATCGAAACTGGCACCTGATGAATTAACTTCCTGCACTTAAAGCAAATACATCGTTGGTTCTCAAGTCAGAGCACGGCTTTCACTAAAATCGTATCATTAAACATCCACAAGTTAGAAAGCTGTTTTTAGCTTTGATTCAAGACAGCAGCTAAAATGTTGCTTCCAGTTGTTGTTCTTTGTGACGTCACAAAGCAGAGCAACGTTTTATAAAAACAATTATAAAACAGGTTGGTTGCAATTAAAAATCCGTAAAAGTGATAGCTAATGTGTGTGCTAAGCATCTGCGCTTATTCGCAATTAAAATAATCAATAATGTCATATTTTGACCACTTGCTTGGAATATCAGATAAACGCCAAATTGGTTGACATGTATTTACAAAACAAGGTTATATATATTATGCCTTTTGTTTACGTAGCTGTTAACTTGGCTTTTAACGTAGCTGTAGACTTCATAGCATTTGCACTTTCAAGATCAACAGTGTTGGTTCAGATGACTTTGCCAGCTTAGACCAATAGTTGGCTGTTACACCAGTAAATAAAAGTCATGTTGACATGGCATAGCCAAATAGGCCTCTTCATTCAAAATGTAAAGAGCTGTCTTACTTAAAAACATCTTCCCCCACTTTGAATTAGTCTATGGGGTTGGGGCACCGTAATTGTCTTTACAATTGCATAAATAAGTTATTTAATGGTACGATTCTTTGACGACTTGTTACAATTCCCTCAAAATGATACTTACGACACCGAGTTTGTTGCCTACGCGCATGTTTCTTGGTCCCGAAGTAGAGCAAAAGAAGCCATACCTATGTGGCGGTTGCACAGGGAATCTGGAAGGTGCATCTTTCCATTAGCTTTTGTTAGTCTTGATTTAGGGAATTTATTTGCCTAGACAGAAAAGAGATGATTTCTGAAAAAGGTCTACGTCATCTTCCTAAAAGTTCCTCCACCCCCAACTGCTATACAGCTTGCATCCAATCGTTCTGTAGATGTAGTAACCCATTCTTAAAAACTAGACATTTACTTTCACTGGCACGATGGTATAGACCTATTTGGTAGGCGTAATGTCACGAAGTGATGCTTATGTAATAACGTATTTGTTTTTATTGATTTCCTCATAAAATCGGTGTTTTATAGAATATGCTCGTAATATCTGCCTCCCAAGTAGTAAATTAGGACTGGGCTCACTTGCAAACAGCAAATGATCTCACAAACACCCCTGCGTTCATTGGACAAAGTACATATAGCCACAAATTCAAAGTTGTGCAAGGACGCTGAAGTGGTTGACGTAATCTACTCGAATGAAGCCATCAAACAACTATCAAAAACTTTTTTGTAATTGTAGGCCTAGTTATAAAAGTTGAAGCGGATGGGTGCTCGCATGCTCTTTGCTTCGGGCATGAATGCTGACTGGCGAAGGCGAATTGATCCAAAGCCCGTAGTCCAGCACGTGCATTTGACTTATTACACTAAGTTAGGTTTTGGCCTAAGTAAATAACCTACCGACCAGAAATTTGCACTAAAACAGGGAGTAAGTTTTTCAAAATCCTGCAAGATTTTTCGGTAAAAGTCGATATATTGTTCCATTTTGCTACACGTGATGAAATGTCTCTTCGAGGTAAAGATTAGTCAGGTGCGCAGGATTACTGTACTACAAAGATGTTCGAAAGTGCAGTCTACCTGCAGTTCAGTTATCATAAATTTCGTGTACTTGCCATTGCATTGTCAAAAAAACAGATTGAAACCGGTATTAAAGAGCCGTACTTTATAATAAGACTATAGCTTAACTGGCGGCATATCAGTAATGGACTTTAGGCTATCATTTATGTTTGCTATCAAAATAGCAGTAGACAATTTTTCTGCCTACGGTTGTTCTCACTATATTGATAAGCATTGCGACGTCAGTTAAGATTATGACGTAATAGTGCTGTTTAAAAAATTCAAGACCAAGCAAAAAAGCATACATGAAAAATACTTAAATAAACAATCGCTTGTTGCATCTTAATCTAGCGTAAGATGTTAGAAAATTACTTTTAGCGGAAGCACCTCGTTAATATCTTCCGAAAATGCTTTCAACCGCGTTTCTTTAATCAATATTGTTTGAGAAAAAGAAAAAAACAAATTATAGGATCAAAGTTTAATAATGGCCTGACCTTAGTTCCTAAAAACATGAAATTTGCTTAAATTGGCAAGTTGGGCGCTAACTTTTATTTAAACCAAAAATCGCTTTTTTCCGTTAAGAATTCGATTTTTAAACAATCTATCTTCAGTTGTGACCTCACCATGACGTGATGAACCTCTTTATGACACTCACCCTGGTGTAGTGATAAATGGTGCCAAGTTTAGAATTTGTATATCCAGTTGTGTTTGAATAGTTAAGCTTAAAAAGGTGGTCAAACACAAAATCGCTTTTTGCATCGCCAATACTCCTTAAATTAAAAAAACTCTACTTTTGAAATCAAGTTGTTGATATCTTCCGAAAGAGCCATCGACTGCATTTCGATGGTCAGTATGTTTTTAGAAATAAAGGAAAGCCATTCTTAGTAAAAGAATAAAGCCAAAATGCTGGTAAACATTTTATTAAAACGTTTCGCTTTTACACTAAAAGCATCATCAGTTAAATAAATGGTCACCTAAGGCTAGGTTAAACATATACTGCATTGATAGCTAACCGCTAATTGATTGCTAACCGCCTTGTTAATTGATGGTAGTTGTTTGTTTTATGAGTTTGTGATGTCATAATTCTTAACCTTACTAAATTTACTTGTACAGCGGTTTGCTATCAATGCAGTATATGTTTAACCTAGCCTTAGGTGACCATTTATTTAACTGATGATGCTTTTAGTGTAAAAGCGAAACGTTTTAATAAAATGTTTATTTGCATTTTGGCTTTATTCTTTTTACTAAAAATTGCGAATAAATCCCATTTTTATGCTCAAAGGAAAGCCAGTTTTGCAATTAAATGGTAATTATGAGGTCATCATAAATCGTAAAAAAACTAAAATTTTTCTATTTGTCAAATCAAGTGCTGGCTTTAATTTAGGCCCAAAATGGCTTTCCTCCACCAAAAATGCAATTTATTGACGTCATCAAATCCCTATGACACTCATTTTGGTGTGGTTATCAATCATACCAACTTTTATGTTTGTAGTTTTGGAATAGTTACGCCAAAAAGTTGGTGAAACACAAAATCGCTTGTTGGGTCGCCAATAATCCCTAATTTAAAAAAGCACTCGTTTTTGAAATCATGTTATTGATATCTTCCGAAAGAGCCATCAGCCGTGTGTTTACAGCGATTGTTTAATACCTGATAGGTCGAAATAGTGTCACTGTCTGCAGTTGGCTGAGTGCATCGCTAGCCTCTTGCAGTACTAGAAGGAAAACCAGTTTTACAAAAATTAGTAATTATAATGTTATAGATCGTAAAAAAGTGAAAATTTTTTAAGCTGGCAAAGTTGAGCGCTGGCTTTAATTTAAGACCAAATTGGCATTCCTCCATCAAAAATGCAATTTTTGATAAATTTATTTATGATTGTGACGTCATTGTGACGTCATCAAGCTCCCCCCCAAATGACACTCACCTTGGTGTGGTAATCAATTGTGCCAAGTGTGATATTTTACGCGCAGTATTTTCTAAGGATTTAAAGCGCACATACGTACATACGCGGATTTATATGTCTGCCTTTTACATGAGATATGAGGTGGACATGACGTTAGCAACCCCTCAAGACAACTATCCCGTTGTTGTGATTAATTGTGCTCAGTTTGATATTTGTACGCCGCGCAGTTTTTGATGAATTAACAAAAATAAAAAAATCCTTACTTTGAATATATAGAGATGTGATGAATTTGCAAATTAGCTAACTTTTTGTCCTGATATTCCAATTAAGTCTGGTATGTAACTTTTAGAGCTCTTCTGCTTTCGTATTAGATAAAGTGCAAGTTGCCGTGGAACCATCTATTGACCTGGAGCAAACAGAATTCGGGTTTGTTGTGGTGTTTCATAAAAAAAGGAGCTTAGATACAAGACGATGTTATTGTGACTTAACAGTACAAAACTGATGTAAACATGAAGAAGAGAACAATATGTGAAAACGGCGTCGCCAAGGATGGGTCCAATCGGTTGAACTTATTTTACGGGTTGACGCTTCGGCAGATTAGCTTCCGAACAAATTCTGTTGAAATAATGGTCGATAGACACTATATTTTTTGGCAACACTTTTCTAGTTTGCTCGTGGGTGTCACGTTAGTAACTGCAGTGATGCAATGCCTTTAGATAAAAAATGGTGCATTTCCTATTTTCTGGGAAAACTTGGCCGTCATCCCTTCGACTTTGCGTCTTTTTATACAAATCTGTGGATTTTACTAAGCGTTAAAATTTTGATAGAGCTATTTGCGGCGTGTATGATAGAATATGTAAATCGAGCACTCGTGCAGTTTCGGGCCCAATCAACCGTTTTTGTAAAATATTTATTTTTCGATAGCGATGTACGTCTTGATGATAGCGAAGAGATGTCCAACAGTAGTTTCAAACCACCCCTGCCAATACCAACATCAAGTTTTCAAACTAACGATGATGGTACGCGAGAGTTCATCAGTCTTGAAGATGCGGACTTGTTTACTGAAGAAGTGGATGCTTCCATGAATGAGTTAGAAGTGGGCTTTGTTTAATGATTGACAATATTACGTTATGTGCTGCAATGACGAACAACCAAAACTGGTGAAGCCATAACCGCACAAATTGCCTGTATTTGGCTTTACGTTTTGTTTGCGGTCATGTGATTATATTTCACCGAACGACACAAAACGACAAAACCAGTTTTATATTTTAATGCTAAGTGAATAACTTTGTCAAACACTCATATCTGGTGTAAAAACAATACATGGTCTATTTTTAAAATGGATGCAAATCTCGTAAGTATTTCATTTCTTTTATTTGTTCATCTGCAGAGTAATGCTAAGAAAATGTAATTCCATATAATTTCTAGCACTTGAATTTTGAAAACTTGGCTGATGTATTGGTCGAAGCTTATGTTGTATATCTGACAAAGCGTATGTACTGGTCGAAAGCAACGAACAAATGTACATTTTATTCACTAAGCAGGAAATTTCAAATAATGCATTAAATTTTAAGTGTTAGCATAAGCTTAGCTATTTGGAGCAAAGGGGTAGTGCCCTCGAAAATTTTGTGAACCCAATCAAAACAAAAAGTATTTTCACTTATAACGACAAAAATACGTCAACTTCCGAAAAAAGTCGTCAACCAAAATTGAGGGACAACAATATAAATTTTGGTTCTTTCAAAAATCGTTTTTGGCTGCGCTCATAAACGAAAAGGCCAATTTACATGTTTAATTAGCACGATAAGCTGCTGAGCTACTGTGTACTCACTAAAATGCTCAGCATACTACCTTGTACGTTTAAATCGACAAGCCGACCTTAGTGTCTGGATGACTTATCAGTACCCTATATCCTTATAACAAAGGAGACCTGCGTCCAGCTTGATATCTGGGTTACTTTTTAACCAATTCAAGTTATGTGTTAATTCCACTATAAATGGCATTGATATTGTGCTGTAACTTCTCAATGTATTCAATTAATTTTTCGACTTTTCAGTCCTTTGTCTTGCTTATCGAACTCAATATTTAATAAGTTTTGCCAAACGAATAAAATATTCAATTACGTTGTAAAAATTTGTATAACGTTTAAATTCCAAGCTTTTTCTAAAGCCTTACAGCTTTCGGTACGACTTGCACAGTATTGCTAGGCTGGTACCAGTAGGATTTCGGACGATTTTTGATAAAAGTGCCTAGGGGCTGATCAAAAATTTAATTATTCGACATTGTCGCTCATAGAGATTATTCACAAAGTTATCTTGAAATCAATAACGATTTTTATAACAGGACCTGTTCGACAGAATCAGGAACTTGATACAACGAAATTTGAAAGACGGTCTGCCTATCGATCTGTATGAAGATGAAACCGACGTTGAAGAACGCGCAGTAATTATTGGGTTTTAAAATATGTTTTTGCAAGCGTACTATTAACGTTGGTCTTTATACGGAAGAGTGAGGGCGTAAGTTATAAACAAATGGTTTGAAGGCGGCGTTCTCTTTGATGTGCAGAAATTTTGTTGTTTTTAGACACCCAAAAATATCTCTGCATATGCGGCTGCAATAAATATACAGTAGGCCTAAGAATGCATGTATCGTTCGACAATATAATCCTGATCCAACGAATTAGCGACAATTTTAATAGATTGCATTGAAGTATAAAATTCTAAATAGGAATTTCAAAATCTGTTGCAAAAACTATACTTCTCAACAAAATCAATTCGACCTCATTAGGACAACACTAATATTCAAACAATTATTTTTCAACAAAACGAAATTGATTTTGTAGATAGAAAATATGGGACAGATTTTGAAATCCTGAGATATAATTATAAAGCAAAACACCAGGTAAGACAGATCAAAGCACAACACAACAAACAACGGTGGGCCAACGTGAGGATGTAATTTTTTCAATTAATGGGTAGCAGCAAGTTTTAAATTACTATCTGTTAAGCTGAAATAACAAATATTTCCGTTGTCGCACCTTCTATTTAAAAACGATTGATACAGACCGGACAGTCAGTATTTTGTTTAATCAATTGCAAAACTTGGTAATTTCGTTAAATTATCATCTAATTTTTTTCCTTGTTTGCTTTAAAGGAAAAGAATGCTTAAAATTTTTTTAAACGCTTTGTGGTTTTGACTATAGCTGGAGGCTACATCAAGTTGATGATGCCAACATTCCACAGTTCTATTTTCAAAATTTGCCAATAAAAATGATCCAAAACCATTGACAATCTTTCGAATTACTTGCGCTAGTTTGATTCCATTTTTAAAGTGATATTGGCATATAATTATGACCAAAAATTACGTTGCAGCAACGGCAAACAGTTAGATAAAAGAAATTATTACATGTATTACGCAGTTCTTCAGAGGTTTTCCACTGTAAAGGCTTTTGAGCTCTAGGACTTCAATTTAATCATAATCAAGTAAATTTTGCGCGATCTCGTATTTCATTTTTTACTTTACCGTTCTGTCGCAAAGTGCCACATCAGTGAATATCACTTTAAAATCTTTGCTTGGAATGAGTTGACAAGGGAATTGAACCCAGGTCTACAGAATTTTCAACCACTTAAGTTGTCATAATGAACAACCGATCTGTCTTTGCCGCAAGCTTGGTGCAATAAACTGAGTGACAAGCTCATAATCGAAAGGTTGTAAGTTCAGGGCTCAGGGCGATTTGTCGCATGCGACAAGGTTGGGCAAATTTGATGCTTACTTGCAATTAACTGGTTTTTGTCTTTGGGTTTAGGTTGTAGCTTGCACGGGCAGCAACAGCATGTTTGAGAAACTGCTGACCCTCACACTTTTTTGTTTGTCTTGCTTTCAATCAGTATCTTGTTAACATCAAACGACAAGAAAAGCTGTTGATATGATAGATTAAAGGGCCTAGCCAGGGGGAATTATCAAAGCTTGGTCGCAACGAGACAACAAATAAATGGGTAAAATTACTTAAGATGGGGAGGGGACAAAAACTTATGCATCAATTAGCTATTAGCTGTGATTGCGGCAATTTGCTCCGCAACTTCTCTTAACTTCTCTTGATTTGCTAGTACGAAATCAAACCTGTCACATCTTGAGATTTAGGCAGTGGGATGACTACAGGCTGGGCTAAAAGGGGTTCTCCCGCTTTGGGGTAGAGGCAGTGGCACCGCTTTATTTATTACAATAAGCTTGAAGGAGCCGGTATTTTGAGCAATCTGTTAAAACTTGTAATTACTAGGTCCTGCTTTTGTATTTTGCAGCAGAATTGAAGCGTCGTCGTCTTAATGGCGGTTTTATCATTGAAAAATATGTAGTTGCTGTTTGGCTACTTTTTAGGGTGGAAGTCCTCTAGATATAAAGTAATAGGCTTGTTTATTAAGAAAGCAGCGTTTTTGAAAACTCTTTGAATACCAATCAGTTTAACTGTTTTCGAAAAATGCAGTTTATTATATTTTACCCAAAATGCGAGCTTGCCAGCGAATGAATACTCTATGTCAATTACCCCGCTGGTGCAGGTTTGTCTAGTTGGTGGTAGTATCCTGCAGGCATTGGGACCCCCTAAATTTCTTGGACCCGATTGAGGAAAGAAGCCATTTTTAATAAATTGGCAACATTATCTCGATGCCCAAAACATCATTTTTCTTGGAAAAGTTTTCCAACTACCTCAATAAAAAATTCATTTACCAAAATTACCAAAAAATGTATTTATGACCTTTTCCAAATTTTGTTTTTTGCTGCGCTAATGTAACCAGCACTCAATAACTCGATCAATTTTTGCAATTATTTGTAGTAACTTGCCACAGCGAAAGCTTATCATGAATTTTTATCTTCATTCTTCAAAAAATATTATTCAATTACATTTAACCTTATTGAATTTCTACCCATAAGGCCCATTTTGTTACGTAAGTAGCTGCAGAGACAAGCCAAAAGTCCCAAGCGAAAGCAGCATTTTAAGACCATTAGTATATTTAGTTGATATATTGTGGCAAAACCCCCTTTCGAAAATGCTTCGTGCGCTAGTGTTTGCAACCAAACAAGCTAGTTAGGCAACAAATATCTCCGCTGCGCAATGAAACGGGAATTGAGCAAATATTTCTCATCAAATAATTAGACTACGATTTACGGGCGTCAGTGTTGCTATCAAAATGTGGCTAGCAAGCTTTTTGTATCGCCCTTAACGATCCAAACCCACCTTATCGGTGATGCGCATTTAAACATTAAACCGTTTCATTATTTGAAATAATCATAAGACAATCTATTTAAACAACATATCTGTAGCGTGCGAAAATTCTATCTATCGAAATGTTACTGGGAGATTTTAGTGCTTTTAAAAAGCATGGGGGTAAATCTTTCGTCAAATGGGCGACCCCCCTCTTACCTCTCCTTGGTTTCAGGCCTGCATCATCGTCTGGTTTTAGGCGGCCTTGTTTTAATAATTAAATTTAGTTTGTAAAATATATCTCTTAGTCTTCACTTAACAATTTGGGTACTTCTAAAATTCTCTGAATATGTCTGATTTTTATCAAAATTCTGAGAAGTTTCAAAAACATTGTGACCACAGTTGATATTGCATTAAAAAATGTCCCCAAAAACTAAATTTGGCTGGCCTCGCCACTGTCATAAAATGGCCTACTTGTTTCATTGTTATCATCTTACAGCAATTTCAAAAATAAGTTGGGCGATTTCATTGTTTTTTCAGTAAGATCTGTAAAAACACATTTCTCTATACTTTCATTATCTTTAAATACAGTACAATTTGTAGATGCTCAAGAATGAATTCGATAAACGGGCAAAGGAAATTCGTTTCGAGATAGAAGACTCCATTGTCATGGTGCAAGATGCATACAATCAAACATTACGTATAACGAGCACCAATATGGACTCCAAAAGGCATGTTAAAATTTTCTGAATTACCCTCTTTTGTATTCAATGAGTTTAAAGAGAGCAGTAAATATAACTTGTTTTTCCCAACCGACTAGTGATAGAAGATAGTTCGTTTCCTGGTGCTCATAGATACGCAGAAAACGACTATCCACAGAGCTGAACAAATGCGTGTCTGAGAGAAAAAGACCTGTAAACATGTTTTAGTCAAAGTATGGCAGATATCGCTATGCCTGTTTCGATCAGCAAGCAGTGTTGCCAGATTCTTGCCATTGCTTTTACCCAACAAAGTCTAAAAATTTCCCCAATTCACATCAAACATCCCCAAACAAAGATACATGCACAAATACCCAAGCTGTTAGGCAAAATATCCATCGCAATAGTATTTTTTTTGGAGATCACTCTCAATTGATCACGAAACTTGGGATGCACAGCGATGACGAATCTCCTCTTCAATCCAAATACTCGTTTTCCACCACTTCTGCAGCTGTTCTAATCGTCGGAGTTTACCTTTTCTCTCTGTACCCAACGTATTTCCAAAACTTTAAAATTTCCACAATTTAAGTTCGAAAAGTCTTTAACAATTTTATTCCCCATTGACATTCAAATTCCTCCAATTTTCAGAAATTTGGGGATTAATTTCCCTATCTAGCAACACTGTCTCTATGAGTTTTTTAAGGCAATGACGTCACAGCAAATTGTTAACTATAACCTCGGTTTCTACTCTTGAAGACATTCTCTATTTGTGGTACCTTAGCAAAGTAGCTAAAGAAGAGAGTTTAAAAGGCTTTATACATGTACTCTTTTGACCGAGCTATGTATGGCTGGCAGTTTGCTTATTGAAAGAAAAGTTTATTACGGTGGTTGAACTTCGTAGCAAAAATTTAGTATTTTTATCTTTGTTTTTTGTCTATGAAAGAGGACGTGGCGCATTGTTTTTTTTTCTCCAGATTTATTGTCATTATTTCTGATCTGTTTTGCAGCCTTACCTCTCTCAGAAAATTTAAAGAGTGTTTGGAAATATTGCAAGATCAGAAAGAAGTGTTGCAGCAGCTGATCGACGGTGTTAATTCACAGTTATTTTATGATGGTGATGATGAAGAATCAGTTCCTATTCATGTCGTCAACGAAAATGTTGAGGAGGTTGAGGAAAATGACAAGTTTTCTTATGATGACAACGCATATGATGACGCATATGATGACACTAACTTCACCTTTTACTACGATTATCAACCCTTACGTGCAACCGATAAAAAAACCAACCAGGAGGATGGTAACGACTTAGATCATGATCCCTTTTACAGTGGAAAGTTGGAAACATCAGATAAAGTTGAAGAACCATCAAACAGAATTCATGCTGATACTGAAGATATATATGATTATAGTTATGGGACTGAGCAGCCTATAGATGAATCCGGTGCGTTAGTCGAAGCTCACACATTAGATAAAAGTCCTTACCATCAATCTAATGAAAGAAACGATACTGAAGAATACAGCGATGGTGAGGATCTCAGCAGTTACGAATTTCAAACGCCAAGTCATGGTCTTACACATGAATTACAAAATTCTGCGAATAAGCTTGGCAAGATAGGCTCTGTTGAAAACGTTTTCAATCATATGGATGTGGATCCTTTTGACGATGGCAGTGATATACCTAACCCGGACAACATAGAAAAACTTTTATATGCAAGTCCAGAAATAAGCAAATCACCAAGACTCGGGGACAACGTTAATGATCCATACCAGGAAGCATATAATGAAGTCATGGATATACTTGATGAGATGAAAATTTCTATGAATGAATCAGATGTAGCTGACTTTTTGGATAACGTTAACGAAGAGGAAAATCTTCTTGGAACTGCTTCTGCTGCTGCTGCTAAACCCGATTTAAAGCCAGATGCTTTTGACTTCAATGAAAACGATTTTGATTCCGATAGCTTTCTCAAATATATAAACCATTTAGATACATTAGATTCTGATGATATTAATGACAGCATTCTTAGAAACGTGCTTTCAAACCTATACAATAGATCACTCGAAAACCTAGATGGAGAAAATTTTGATGGCCTGGATACAGATGATTACCTTCAGAACCTAATTGATCAAATTGCAAATGGAGAAAGCCTATCAAATATAAAAGCAACTACAGCCCCTGCCCAAACTGACATTGATTCCTTATTGGACATACTAAATAAGGAATATATGGGTCTTGATGAAGTCGAAGATGATGATTCAAAAGAAAGTTATGAAGATACGTTGAGTGACTATGCTTACTATACTAAGTTACTACCTACGTCCTTTGTCCAAACTGAAGATGGAGTAGACATGGAATCATCTCATTTTGAACCTCCATTCGACTTCAAGAATTCCGAAAGCCCTGAAAAATCTCCTGCAGACGACAAGAAATCCCAACTAGAATATTACTTTGCAGCTGCTGGATTTGTTAAGGACAAACCTGATCTTGCAATTGCTTCTGAAAAACCTGTTCGTTATTTCAGCACTGAAAAAACAGCTATCGAAAATGCAAAAATTCTCATCCTAGCTTTTGTTGCTATTTTTGTTGTGTTTGCAGTAGCTCTTTTGCTGGTGTTGCACAGGTTCCGAAGAAACTCAAAATTCCTCATTACTACTAGAGTACCTTACAAGATAATGGAAGACGATGTAGAGTATTTTGGCAAAAAAATGCCGATGTTAAAAGAAACAACCAAGAACGTCTACTCCATTGATATATAAATTCAGCCTCTCCCGGATCAGTGAACTTACGTGCTTCATTGCTCGTGAAAACGACATGGATTAAATAAATTTTTTGAAGTTTTTCTTTTAATTTTCTTTTGCTTTGGCTATTTAACTAGTGTAGCTGTATTATGATATTGTACTGCACAATAACTAGATTTTCAGTCTGTTGCTATGTGTAAGCCGTTCGTGATTTTTTACTGCAGTATTAGTTATGCCTGTAGAGTGATGTTTCTTCGATGAAATACAGATAGCTTTTGCCAAGCTCGTTTGCGGTGCAGCAAGTGACGTTTGCTTACAAATTAGCTACTACCGGCATTGCAAGAACGTACTAATTCTGTTGAAGAATATTTTGGTGCAAAAATCTAATGAAGACGCTCCTTCCCCAAGTGACATTTTAAGGAGCATTTGCTTTTAACAGGTTTAACAGCTGCAATATGCTGCAGTCTTATGCCATTGTCAGGGATTCCCAAATTTTGTCGTTTTGTTTGTTGGAGCGTTCTTCCTAGTTTCTGTAATATTCAACAAAATCTTTGTTAAAGTAAACAAGGAAAAAAGTAAGCTTTGTATCTTTTGATATCTAATTTTCCACTTCCAAGAGGTACGATTATACCCTAGATTACAAATCCCTGCTCTATACCATGACCTACTACAAGGTTGAATTTAAAAATTGGTTTGAGAGTTAGGAGAGGGATTTGGAGCATTGATAAAAGTTTCTCTTAAAAAATCTTTGAAAGGCACATATATCTATAAAAAAACAGAAGCTCTACTTATTTTGGTAGGGATGGTTACCATTAACTATGGAGAAAAGACAGCGACGGAGCAGGAGGTAAAATACAACTAGGGAATATCGCAAAATACGCAGAACATGCTATACCATCGAATATGCTTACTATTTTCTGCCATGCTTACTACTCCGTATTATGTGAAGCAAAAATTTGTATTAGTCGTCTACTTCTTTTGTTTCAGGATTAGGCTATGCATTTCAAATAAGAACTTTTGGTAGAAATATGAGAGGGAAAACCAGTAGATAACAACAGGAAAGCAAAATATAAGGGTTCAATTTTAAAACAAGCCCTACTTGAGAACAGTAAGATAATTGAAGACATTTTTAGATCAGTATTTTTGAATAAAGCATGCTCTCATTAATTCATACGTGAGGCCAACAGTTCAGTGAAGAGTGGGACTGTAGACACTTTACCCACGGATAATCAGGTCTCGTCAGTGCAGTCACCAAAAAGTATTTTATCCTCTGCAAAAAATTACCAATTAATTCCGCAACTTCTAGTTTTGACACCATTATCAGCAAAACCACGCTAAGTTTTTAAATTAGCTCCTGCACAATGAAAAAAGGGGTAAAAGTACAGCAACTTGATGGTAATAGCAATAACATATCTTTGTAAAATGTTCCTCCAAAAAATCGCCTCATTTCTGTAAAGGAAAAAGTTGTACTTTCCATGACCCTAAGAGAAAAATCGTTGAGAGTAAATTTTGTTTTCAGCAGGGTCGCCCAAGTCATCATGGTCAAACCGAAAGGGAGAAACAGAAAAAAGACAATCTGTTAAAAATGTGCTGTAGCTGACAAAGAGCCCTGAAATTATTGCTCTCACTGCACTGGGCGTCTCGTAGAATCATTAAATCTCCGTGTTCAGGTCTCAGGCAAAGGAAGTCGCTCAAATGGTAAGCTACATTCTTCTCCGCGCAATATCCTTTCTTGCAACCTCACCTGTACGTTTGCTACGTGGTAGAGAAAATTAGTGAGAGCACCCCAGAGTTAAAAAGTTTACAAACGCTTAGAGTAAGCACACAGGAGGTTGATAATTGAGAACTGGAATGTGTTCACCCTCCATTTACCAATCACAAAATACGTTGACGGTAGCGCTTAACAAAGAGAAAAAGAAGAATTGTAAAGTAGCAACAAATATATAATGAAACGCCACATTTGAATTAAAATTAGAGAGAACCTTTATCATGTGCTTAAGATAATCTTGCAAGGTATATTTTAGTGCAAGGTTGCGCCCTTCTCATGCTGTTTTATTGTAGTACGTGAATGACAGCTGCAGGGATGTAGGTCTTAAGATAGTTTTTCAAGGTCTTGTTCTTAGGTTTGATGGTCTTGGTCTTTGGTCTTAACGCTTAAAGGTCGTGTCGTTTTGAAAATTTTCTGGTCTTAAGACCAAAAGGTCTTTAAAACCACTTTTATACTTCGAAATATCTTTAGACCATTTTTATTTCCATGGAATTGCGTTGAATCATTCCAGACAAAAAAGCTTTCAAAAAATTGACCGCCAATAAAATGGAAACGTAATTTTGATTAGCGGCGAATCCGAGTCTTCGTTTGGCATTCGAAAAAGGCGGCTTTTCCCAAGTGTGACCATGCGACCGCGAAATACAAAGGTAGATGAGGATGTTCTTTTAAGTGACATCGTGACAAAACAGTCAGAAAAAGATAGAAGTGTTCCGGCAATTCGCACGTGCGATTGTGCGATTCCGAAATACGTAGGAAGTTGAAAACTTCTTTTGAGTGATAGCGAAAGAACATTGATTCTTGCTGATCAGCAAGCCAATCGATTGTAGTGACGTTCGGCAACGTCTGGGCAAAACAAACAGCTTTTACCAAGTTTGAAGTGGGTAGTGTAGAATCGTGCGTGATAAAATTATAGGATCATTTTTCTTCGCTGAAAAATCAATCGCAGCTTAAATTTATCTTGACATTTTGACAGAATGTGTGGTACCACAGATGGACTTGAATTTGACAGAATATGTGTATCAGCCATCAGTTATTTTCCTGCAAGATGGTGCATCACCTCATTGGAGGCCTTAAAGTCCGGCAATTTCTAAACGAAATATTTCCCGATCGCTGGACTGGATGCAATGGTCAAGGGCGTAGCCAGAAAAAAATTGAGAGGAGAGCCAAATTTTGCAACTTTCGCATTTACTTATAACGGCATTTTGCCTTTTGTGAACTACGCTCGTCGCTACTATAAAAATTGCTGTACAAAACTTAGAAAGTGCGAATGCGATTTCACTGATCTAATGTAGTTTTATCAAGATCGGCTTTAATAGTTCAACTTCAGTTGTGACGTATAACGCACTATTTAAGTAATTTCAAGGAAACCACTCCCACTGGTAGGTTGAACGTTTTGATAAAAGAAGCGACGTCTTTGTAGTAGTCCGCATCGCAATAAAACAACAAAACGCTCAGCGAGACGCTTATTTCTTGCAATTACCATAACTTGGATTATCAATTCGTCACTCCACTGCAACCTAGAAGAAAAATTTTTAGTGTTTAAATATTTAGTGTGTAAAACGTACACATCTTGTTTGATAACATTTGAAAGTTTAAAAACTTAAAAAGTCACGCCCGACCCACCTCCTTCCCAACTTCTTGCTAAAAGTCAACAATAAACTCTAATGTACCTGCAGAGGCGCAAAAAAATTTATGTTTTTATTTTTTCGATACTATTTTGTAATTTGACTTAAAATTCAGGGGGGGCCATGGCCCCTTTGGCCCCCCTGGCTACGCCTATGGCAATGGTTCCATCCATCGGCCGCTTCGTTCCCCAACACTACTGAGCTACATCACCAAATAGCGGAACCAACTACTATTGTTATTGTAGATATGTTAACTAGAACATGGCAGAAAATAAACATCGTATCGTATGGATATCCTTCGTCCAACTGGTGGTGCTTACATAGAGGTGCAAATGTACATAAAAACTCGAATTATTTCCCATCACTATAAAGCAAACCTTCGAAAATATCTCAAAAAATAAAATTTTGTTGAATTTTTGAAAGTGTAGCTATAATTTATGAACACCCTGTATTACAACACCAGCACACCGGTATACCTTTAGATTTTGATTATGCAAGTATGAAAATTGTAATAACTGAACTGCAGATGGACTCCAGGTTTGAATACTTTTAACAGTCATGCAGCGATCTTGACAAATGTAGAAACATATTGATATATTATCACTCATAGCAAAGTGTAACACAATGCCGAGTTTTTATGTGAAATCTTGCAGTATTCAAAAAATATCAGCACAAAAAACTGGTCGGCGGATTGTCGACCTAAGTTATAACACACTCTATTGTAATAACAGAATTGTAGAGGCTGAGCTCCAGGCCACTTTGCTTTACCCTGGCTGCGTTTGTGCTGCGAACAAAGAACATAGGCGCAGCGTCCCATTACTAAGCCTACAATTACTAAAAAAGTCGTAAGTAGTTGTCCTACTACTTATTAGCTTATTCCTGAAAATATATACATATTTTAAGCGCCTTTCTGTAACTTTAAATTAAGCTCCCACGTACCCACTGCAATGAACGGATAAAGGTTCGTGAAGCGATTGGCTGTTTGTGAGTAGGGGCAATCTTGGCTTAGTGGTAAGAAAGTCGGTATTAAGAGCATCTTCTATTCTTTACCAAAAAATTAATAGGAAATCAATAGAAAAGATAAGTTGGTAGATCCACACCACTGAATGAAATAGCCCAATGGAGGAAATTTTTTGCTTGAAAATGGTTTATTAGGCTGACCGGGTAATTAAATGTAAGGCAGTTGTGGGTGTATGGCTCCTTTTGCTCTATCCCAGCATCAAATCACATAAGTGCCATCAAAGAGCTTGATGTCACAAATATCATTACTAGGAGGTTGGATCAAGTCGTAAAATAAATCTAGCCCTAGAAAACTAATTTCTATTATAGTAAAACGACCACCATTACGGCGTTTATTATCAACTTTTATTTTGTGCCACGATACTTGTTCGACGGATCGAATAAAATTTGTAATACGCTAAGAATTTTGCAAGTAAGACCAGAATCAATTTATGAGTACGATGATTGGGAGTAAAGGCATAAGGAGCGATGTCCCCGTTCATAACAGTTTTTGTTACTGCTCTTGGAAATATTGTCTTGCTTACGGATCTGCATGTACTTTGGGTTGACTGATATTTCCTACCCGACATATAGCTGACTGATAGCCCAGACTGGCGACGCCGGCAGAGACCGCTAGTAAGCTCAAAAAAAATTACATGTTCAATGACACAAGCGTTAGTGAAGAAACCAGGAGCAGTATCCCTTCTATCCAGACTGATTTTAGTCCCCTCAGAACTTTATCAGTCCCCTAGATCGGTGGTTCTTAATCTGGGTTCAATCGAATCCTTGAGGTTTGACAAAGCCGTCTCAAAGGTTCGACGATGTCCTTTGAATTACAAAAAATTGAAAATTTCTCTGGAGGATTGTCATCAAAGGGCAATAACAAAAGTTGTATTACCCGGTGGCCTTGAGTGAGGCTCTAGAGGTATCTCCATGAATGCTAAAGCGAGGGGCAGAAATCCCTTCTAAACAAAATAAATTTTAAACCTATTTTCTATCAAAATGTTACTGAAATAAACAAAGAATAACTTATTTATTGTAGTGGCCGTGGGAAAGGTAAATAAGCTCTTAGTTTTATCTTTATTGAACTATATCACTCTTTTCTTTTCAGTTTTCTAACCATTTATAAAGTCATGTTTTCGAGCATATTATTGTCTATCGTTTGATATTAACATAACTTACCCCCAATGCTTCCATGTAAAGCAAAACGTGCCATTTGAAAAACAGTAGGTATTCTTTTAAAAGCGTAGAAGCTGGGGATTTTCCAGCAACCCACCCTATTAATTCTTGTCCTCGAGTTTAGGGGGCAGAGTTTAATTTAAACCAGTGTTTCACAATTTTTTTATGCATGAGGCACATTTTAAAGCTAAACAGAGGTCTGTGGCCCAATGACCTAGATTAAAAAATTTAATCCCCACGAAAGGTTTCAGATTTAATTCTTGACCAAAAATAGGCAAATCAATTACTTTCAAAAAGTTAATATCCAAAAATGGTTTTTCTTCAGTCATCCCTTCCCCATAAAATACAAAGTACAGTATTACGTGGATGTTCAAAAGCTTTGCTTACCTTTTTCCTTTGGTCACAGGAAACCTTTATTATACTTAGTCGTCGTTGTCTCACGATTCCCAGTTAGTGTCTGACAACCAGGGATGTGGAAGCGGTTATTTTTCAAACGCTTCCGCTTCCGCTTCCACACCTATCGCTTCCGCTTCCGCTTCCACCAACCAATAACGAAAAAACGACCGTTGACAATTTCTTTTAACTGTTGTGGGTCTGTAGCCTGCCTTCTCCTACACTTTATCATTTTGAGAAAACAAAAACCTTCATTTATTGCTATTACTTTACCTACTTCGCTTAAGCTTATTGTTTCGAACTACTCTGTGTTAGTTTTTCTTAGATATCAGAACTCGCGTTGAATGTAGAACAGTGCTTTTCAATCTTTTTGTCATCGCGGAACCCCTAATGTACTTTCGCGTTTGTCACGGAACTCCCACTAACAAAAATTTAGAAAACACGAATTGCTTGCGAGAAAATCAAATATTTCGTCACTACACTTCAAAAAATAATTAAACACTTCAACAAATAGACAGTTATTACAAGTTCCTTCACTACTTACAACTACTTTTACAACAGTTAACTTAACCCGTTTCTTACCAATGTTACCATATGGGAACATATAATCAATCACGTGTTTCTTTCTTAAATAACGAATTTTTGTAGCTTTAAAAAGCAGCAAAAATGATACAAGGAAACATTTTTCTTTAGCTTTCTACAGTTTTTGGTGTGGTTTATTGCATTGTTTGAGAAATTTTAAAGGTGGAAAATGCCGTGAAATAAGCTTTAATTACGTGATCAGTTTCCATGGCAATATCACGCTCGGGTAACATTTTTGGTAGTTAGCGAAAGTGTTTTATTAAAAAGGTTTTATTAAAAAGTCTTCATACCGACGTGTAACTCATGCTACTACTACGTCAGAAGTGAGAAACCTAGTAGAAACAATAGAAAGAACAAGAAGTGTAGTTCTACTCACTCCTGCTGGTGGCGATGAATGTGATCAAGCAAGTGATAATGAAGAAGTTCCTCAAGGCTTTGAAACAGCTTTTGAACCTGCTGGTGAGCTCAAAGTGAAAGAACATATAGATGATGTAGAGGAGGATCAAATAGGTTTTCTGACCGAGAGAACCAAAAAAAGAAAGCGAGCTTCAAATAAAAATACGAGTTGCGACTAAAAGCATGTGTTGGGGCGTGTACCACGATGCATCCTGCTTGTAATTTTGAATAAAAAGTAAAAAAAAATATTTTACAAAATTTTTTTATTTTTGAGTATTTTTGCTGCAACCTGCCAATGTTCCCATATGGGAACATATGTGTATCTCAAAAACCTTTTTAGCTTGAAAGATAATTTTTTGTATATCAAATCAACGGTTCAGTTTAATCTTATACAGCGCAATTGAATAAAAATAGACAACTAGAACATGTAGTGGTAAGAAATGAATTAATGCTTCTCAGATCTAAACCGTATGATTACATATTACAGCTCTCGACAATAACCTGTCGTCACAACAACAAATTACACCGTATAGCGTTGATTTTCCTTCTCTATCCTTAACTAACTCTGACTTTGAGTTAAATTTAACTCTAATTATCATTACCGACTTTCTATCCGTCCTCAAAACACGTATTGACTCCGATCTTTTTGGATAGTGAAGTGCGAAATTTCTGTCGTATATATAGTATGTACATTTAAAGCGAGCAAAATTAAACTACACCAATCAACAGCCGCCTCAACGTGGTGGTGAAGTCCCAGACCCGTTTGGATTGGGTCAAAATGTCTGTTGGCCTTCCCGAAGGTCCCAGTTACCCCGGGCACTCCCCTCACACAAACCATTTTTTCGCCGTGCAGCCCCTTGAACGACCGCAGAAGGGTAGCACGCAGCCTGTTCAAAATCGGCCTGTCTTCTCCTGCCTTTCTTTTGACTGTCTTCTCATTCTTCTCCTTGTCCTGATGAGCGGCAACGTTTATCCTAACCCTTGCTCTGTCTTTCCCTATTTAGTGTACGCTGGAAATGTGACCTGTAGGGGTAGGACAGTGCAATGCTGCTCATGCTCTAATTGGGTTCATTTAAAGTGATCACTACTCTCCTATTCTAGATTAAAAACTCTTGGCAGCTCTCATTTGTGGAGCTGCCCTCCCTGCTTTTTTTGGAGATTCTACACCTACCAGCACTGTGACTTCCTCCTCGGACTCCTCCAGCTTGTATACCTTCACTGCTCAATCTGGCCCCTTTCCGCTAATGCAGCACTCGCACTCCACCCTCTCCTTCAAACCTCTTATCCTTTTTCCGCCCACTTTGTATCTTCTCCTTCTGCACCCTCACCACCGCCTCATGCTCCTGGCTGTTTCTTTTTACCTCCTGCTTTCTCTTCCCCTCCCTAACTCTTTCAGGGTTCTTCAATGGAATGCTGGGGGTCTCCGCGCCAGGAGCACTAAACTACTACACTTTATTTCGTCTCATTCCGTTGATCTTATTTATATCCAGGATTCTAACCTTAATTTATCTTCCTCTTTTCAGATCCCTGGATTCTCTGCTCTGCGATCTGATCGCATCCACTCTCGATCTGGTATTTTTTCTACTGATGTCGCAGACGCTAGCGGCGGCGTCATCATTTTCGTCAAGCAGTGCTTATTCTCCTCTGAGCTTTCTACCTCCTCTCTTTCTTCGCTTGGCCCCTACTCTGACTATGTAGAGGTCAACATCTCTCCAAACGACTCCTCCTCGCTCTTATTTCTTAATGCTTATGCTCCCCTATTCGTTCTTCTACGAAGGATAGCAGAACCAATTTCTTTTCTCTTTCCATTCTTCCCCCTATGTGGAAGCGGAAGCGGTGGAATTTTTCGCGCTTCCGCTTCCGCTTCCGCTTCCCGCTTCCGCTTCCACATCCCTGCTGACAACATTGAGCTGTATTTGTAAATTTGTATTTGTTATAAGAACTTTCAAACAGTTGCGCTCAGAAGTTTAAGACCACCTGCTTAAATTCGATTCTTGCTCTATGGGAGAAAAAATTGTCACAAACTTTATATTACTTTGCTTTTCGTGTCTTAATTATTCTGTTGCAAAAAAAAATACCTTTAAAAATTGATGAGATGTTTTTTGGCGCTTTTCATCTACAATGCTTTTTAGCGCCAGAATATACATGTATTTTATTTTGACTGATTTACTTTTTCACGGTTTTTATTTTACCCCCACATTATCCCTGCTGCTGAGCCACGCAGAAAATCTGTGAATTGTATTTTAAGGTATTTGGCATAATTCCATAAGGGAGGTAAACCCATGCCTACTGACTGGGAAGCAGACGCTCTAACCAATGCCCCACAGCGCCGGTAATAGAATGATCTGTTTCTTTAAGAAAAATTCAAATAAATGGGCAAAAATGAGGATGTTTTCAGTTTTTGAGAAATAAAAACTTCTAAACTTTCTAAATCTGACGAATAGCCCAGTGCTCCGCAACCTTTTCTTACTCACGGCACACTAAAACCCTGTCCAAATTTTCGCGGCACACCTCAGCAAAAAGCACAAAAAATTTACTCATCAAATCCACTGCATTAATTATTTTAGACCCAAAAGGTAAATGTTATCCCACGCAAAGCGAATCAACTGCAACTTCTCATGCTCCGAAACCTATTAGTAAACAACCACATATTCCTCGAGAAATGTGTTATACGTATACCCAAACTGAGGCGTTTTATTTGTTGACTGAAAATATCGAGTTTGAAAATAAAAATGCACCTGCTCTATGTCGGATGGATTGGTGTGTTGTAAACGGCAATTGCAATTATCAGTTCTTGTTTCAACACTCACCCAAGTTGCGCTGTTGTACCCTTGGATAAGATATCGGTACTTTGCGATAATATTCGTTGCTTGGTGAATTTAAACAAGTAACAATCAAACTTAATAAGGAAACCAGGCTAGTCACTACGCAAAGTGCAACAGCAGTTGCTTTGCGGGAAATGAGGATGAATTCGAAACTAATCAAAGCAACTGTAATGTTATTGAGATTTCCATTTAATCACAACTGGAGTCAAGTTTGATAGTAACTACACCAACGCTATCAGCAGATCAATGGGATACTTGGGCTTATCCTAACGAGCTCAATCGCTGTATGTTGGGCTCAATACTTGAAAGGGCAACTCGAAGTTACTGATCAATTTCTTTCAAGCATGATTGTTTGTAATTTTTGATCAACATCAACGTCGAAAAACTTTGTTCACACAAATATGTGGTGCAGAACTGGAGAAGAATTTCGAGAGCTTTTTTCGAAATTTGCTTATATTCTTTTCCAACAGCTATCCAAAATTCATCGAGTGGAATATCACGGAATTTCAATCGCAGTGTTCTGTCATTTCGTAGTTCAAAAAAGTTTTCTTTCACAGGCAATGATAATTTTTGCGTTGAAATTTCAGCATCAGCGGAAAAAGGATTTCGGATCCAATCATACTGTTCCGAGTTAATTGCAAAAAAGTAGTGGTCATACTTTTGATGTAACAAAGCTGAATGCTTTTGAGACAAATCTAACACCAAATCTTTGTCAACAGCACTGATTTGGTTGCTTCTGGGAAACATTCCCAATGATTCCCGTATTAATTCATTTTTTCAGAGTACTATTTTTTCCTTAAATCATTTGAGCTTGTCGGAATATGTCAAAATGTTATCATTTTTTCCTTGCATTTTAATATTGAGTTCATTCAAGTGTTCAAATATGTCGGCCAGGCATGCAAGTTTTGCAATCCAACGGTCATTTTCGAAAATTGCATACAGGTCATGGCTGTTCTGACTTAACAAGAACTGACTTATTTCATGCCTCAGTTCGAAGACTCTTGCGAGCACTTTTCCACGTGAAAGCAAACGCGCAGTGGTGTAAAATAGCAGTGACTGATGTTGTGATCCCATTTCTTTGCAAAGCAAAGAAAAAATACGAGAATTCAAGGCTCTTGCTTTGATAAAGTTTACAACACGAATACAGTCGTTCATCGTTTCTGACAATTCCGTTGGTAAAACTTTTACCGTAAGGGCTTTTCGGTGTATGCAGCAATGGGTAATTTCAATTGCTGGATTTTGACGTTTCACCAATGCAGCAAAACCTCTTCCTTCTCCCACCATAGTTGAAGCACATCTGTGCAAACGTTGAGGCAGTTATTCCAATCGATACCACGGGCTGTAAAAAATTCGTAACTCTGAAAATTTCCTGGCCAGTAGTTCGCTCTGGAAGTTCTTCGTGAAACAAATACTCTTCTCTAATGGAATCGCCGTCGACAAAACGCACAACACTTAATAGCTGTGCTTTTCTAGTAATATCCGTGGCTTCGTCAATTTGAAGAGAAAAATATCCAGATGTTTTCAATTTATTAATTAAAGTTTCAAGAATATCACTAGACATATCATCAATTCGCCTTTCAATAGTCTCTGCGGAGAGTGACGCTTTTTTGATCTCTTCAACTTCCTCTTTCCCGAGCATCAATCTAACGATTTCTAGACATGCTGGTTGTAACAGCTTCTCTCCAATGGTATGCGGTTTTTTCTGTTGTGCAATCAATTTGGCAACGGGATAGCTTGCTGCTAATGCTTTTTCTGAGACTGTGAATGACGATTTCATAAGGCGCTTCTGTTTTTTGTTTTGACTTAACATTCGCTGAAAAAATTTCTTATCCTTGTTAGCATAACTGGCATGATTTGTTTTTAAATGGCAAATGAATTTACTTGGAACCATTGCATGATTTGCAAGCTGTTCTCCACAAACTACACATTGTGGTTTTGGAGCCTCCGCAACCGGTGTGCCGCGAGACGACCCTAGATGTGCCGCGGAATAATTATATTGGTACAATTCTGAAATAGATCGGTAAACCCTATAAACTCTTTTCAGTTCAGTTTAGTTTAGTGGTTCAAAATATAATTATTCCGCGGCACACCTAGGATTGCCTCGCGACACACTAGTGTGCCGCGGCACATCGGTTGCGGAGCACTGGAATAGTCCACTTGAGAAAATATTTTCTTGTTGATTTTTTTTTCTCTTATTTCTTGCATTTTTGGGTACCCCCTTCTTTCGTTGTAACAAGTCGATCTCTGAACAGCTCACAACTTCACTTTTTTGCCTATTTTTTTGCCCGCCAAATCCTAAAATTAAACTTCTGAATTCAAGTTGGAGCTTCCTGTCAGCTCTATTACAAATTGAAGAATGGTAGAAATTATTCTGGCCAATCTGAGAGCAACTTACCGAGAAATATTTTAGTACTGTTACTTTTACTGTCGTATGGTCTAAAGCAGGGGTGAAAAAACTGCGGAAGGATTTGGCTTTTCAGCAGGCGTCCAAATAGATAGATCTTCGGTTAAAAAATTCCGCTGTTTTGTTGTTGATCTCTAAAAAAAGGAATTTTCCCGACCCGCTGTATCATCCGGTTGTATAGAACTGAATCGTAAGTTGCACGCCCCTTGCCTGAAGCTATATTTTAAAGAAAAACAAAAAGCGCTGCGCAACTTTTTGTTTTGCGCCTTCAGTTGTCAGTAGCCTGGCGTGACAAACGGAGTGTCGCACTTGCCAACGATACTCTGCAGGTTGATTGCTTAAGGCGCAACCTTGCATGTGAAATAATTGATTTGCGACTATGCAACAGATATGAATTTATGGCCAAGCGAAACAATCTTCTGCTCTCAAACTCATGTACCTGGTGTGGATCGTCACTTGCGACCGCCTGCAATGATACCAGTGAATGACAGTTAACTCGAAGACCGCGTATATTTCATGTTTCACCGGGGTTAAAATTATCGAGCTGTCCACCCAGCATGTCGTAAGAAACTACTTTTGGGCGCTCACCAATGCCTGTTGGCCTTATTTGCAGTACGCGATATGGACCTGCGTGACAATGGTAAGCCGTGCCTTCATTCCAAGGAAAAGGAGTGGATGAACACGTGACAGGTTGTAAAGTCACTTGGCAGCCTTTCAAATGCTCCACTTTTCTTGCAGTTCTAATAAATTCTCAGTGCTTGCTGATTTTCTGTTCACAAAGTCATTAATTTCATTTTCGTAAAAGTTTATTGCACTAATAAAACAATGATAGGATAAAATTCAAACAATCGTACAGTATGCAAAAGAAAGAAAATCTAATCTAACAAAATCTAAAAAGTCTAACTGTGGTAAGTAATTGCAATAGACATAAAACGCAAAAGAATCTTTGCTTTGTAGAGTGCTTAGTTAGGCCCGCCGTGAACCATCTGGAGCACAACTTGGTATGACAGATAAGCTTTAAGATTTAATGAAACGCATTTATGGTTTGTTGGAGCTTTTTAAATAATCAAAATAAAAAGGCGCTCAAATCAAAGGGCAAGTCCTACGTAATAGCAATCATTGAAGCTTAATAAAAAAAAACAGCTGAAAATAGATAAACTTGATCAAAAACTGGTCTAAAACTTCACCATTGGCACGGATAGTAAATTTTGGTGTCCGTTTGTTGGTATTGTTGCTTGCTTTGAAAAGTTCTGCGTGTTAGCACCATGCTCGACTGCTAAAGACTTAATTTTTTTAAAACTGTTTAATATTTTCTGGGCAGAATAACGGGAATGCGATTTCAAATGAGATATTCTTGCCCGGCATAGAATCAAAAATGGCTCAGAGCTTGAAAAATCTCGGGCTTGCAGTTTCAACTCCGCAACGGGTTCGTTAAGAATGGGGGTACTTCTGGAACTCACGTTTATTGGGGTGCGACGTTGATCAGGACTGAAAGTGTTGAAGTTAGAACCGCTACTGACTCCTCGTCGGCTTAAGCTTTCCGTACTGCCGGAATTGCTAGTACTGAGGCTGTTGGAATCACTATTAATACTTTCACTTGATAATCTTGTTCTCGCTGAGACACCACACATTGTTTCACCAAGCTTGGCGCTTGCAAAAAGCGATGAAGATAGGCCGGAAGCGATTGAATTGGGAGCTAAAGCACTTTTAAATCCGTTTTTGTTATTGTTGTTGTTGTTATCGTCTTTTGTTAAAACTTTTTTTTCCTTTAAGTCGTTCCGCGTTGATCTAGGACTTTTTCGGTGCAAGCGAGGAGAGAGTTTTCCAATCAATGTAGAGGGAGGAGATCTTTTTGACTTGGAGGAAGCCGCTGACAACTTGCTACTGTCGCTCTCGTCTTCACTAACGCTTGGAGAGTTGCCACAGCTGTGAGCCCCGAGACAACTATTAGTAGCAGAGACGGTGAGCCGATTCAACCCGTTGAAACTGCCCCATCTTTTGAATCCTGATTTGTTCGTTTCTTGATTATAACGTTGCAAAACAGGCGATATTTTTTTCCCCAGAGTCGGAGTCAGACAACGGGTCATTCCGTGTGACACTTCCTTATGAGGCACTCCTACCATTCCCACAGTGCCTGTCGCCCCAGCAAAGAGGCTAATTAAATCGACGTCGTTGCATGGTGAGCAAGAAGGGGAGTCCTGTTTTGTGATCAACTTTGACCAGCCTTCCCGGGCTGAAGCTTCGAAGAAATTGCAACGTAATTTCTCGGCAAGTTCAAAGCCGTCTTTTCTTGTTACTTGACGAACGTAATCCAAATCACCTTTGTTGCCAACCAGAACCAACTGAGGCGAACGACTAAAAAGAAAAACAAAATCGAAATCAAGTGTTGAAAAACAAAATCACTCACACCAGGGATAAAGCGGTAAATACCAGATTTAATTAAACTCGTGCGGTAATACACCGCTTTCGTTCACATAAAAATAGAATCAACTTGACTACATGTGCCGCTGGGTTTTAAGCTTTCTGGTCACTAATATAAAAACAATGCAAGATCGGAGAGAGACACCAAATGTAAAAAAGCAAACTTATGATATAACTATTGTTCGGTTAACTCTTCCCTTTTCGGAAAAGGAGCGTATGGCGGGAGACTATAGAGCACGTGGCCTTGTGGCATAGTTACAAGAGATAAGCCGGGTAACCATAACACTCTCATTTGCAGCCAGGGATATAGTACCAAACAAAGAAGTGTGAGAACACACAATTCGTGCGAGAATGTACAGAGCAGAAATATGCATGCTCCACTCAGGTTAGTGTAAAACAGTGTGAAAACGCAGTTCCCACGCGTTTCCGTACCACTACATCCCTGCTTGTAACCACTAGCCAATGTGACATCTCAACTCACTTTTGGTCTTTTTCTTCCACGTCAAACTCCTTTTCAGTCATTTTTAAAGCAGCATTTTTTAACTTCTGGAAGCTATTACTGTCTGTGGTGGAATATACCAATATGATAGCATCAGCCCAACGTACTTGCTGCTCCATGATATTAGAACGTAACGCCTGGAAAACGCAATGAAATAATTTAGCTCAATAGAAAATGTTTCAGCCAGTTGGTAATTAACCAGGGCTTTCTCATATCATCAATGTACAGTAGATAAAATCTACAAGGCTATTTTCGAAAATCGCAAAAAAAACATTTCTTTATGTAGCTTTGAAGCGTAGACATATGGGAAAAAGAAGATCAAATCAATAACTAGTTGAGCATTAAAAACGGAAGCAGGTCTTCAAACTTCTATCTTCTCTTGCACAATATCTCAAAGCAAATAAAACAGTGTCAACTGTTCTTTTGTGTATGGTTTTCGCGAACACCGCTGAGCTAAAACATTCTGACGAGGCGATTTCCAATAGGCAAGCGAAGTAGTGAGTAAATGATACTTTAATATGCTGGTTTCCATTAGACGTAGATTGCAGGCGTAGCAGCTCTCGCTCGCTCCGCCTCTAAAACTAAATAGAGAAGCAAACAATTTTTCACGCTACGCGTGCAATCTACGACTAATGGAAACCAGACTTCACCGCAGAATTAAACTACCACACATTATGAAAGCATGACGGCATTACCATGTCCGATGTATCTTGAATGTGCACATTGAGTGGTTCTCCATCAATATCAGTCACTCTCTTGCATAGCATATCTAAAAAGCAAAAAAGATTGCAATTTAGCGCAGATACTACATCAATATTGTAGGCCCACTATTTTCTTTTTGCTTTTGAAATAATTTATTATAAGGTCCATCTTATGCTTCAAAAACTCGGTCAAAAAACTGATTTTGACAAAATCTGTTGATTAAAGATCTAGCATAATAGAGTTTATGTGCTAAACAGGGGCTGAACTATGAAAAGCAGCAGCAGCAGCATCTGTGTGATAAATGCCTACATTTTAAAGCAACTTAATCTTTTAATCCTAACATGTATTTTAAACCTTCAATCACAAATTATATTTTATCAAAAAATTGCTTTTCAGCTTACAGTGAACTCCTTACATAATACAAAAATTTTTGTGTAGCTATAGTGATGTACTGGGTGCAGTTATGTTGTTGATTACAAGCAGGAAGACTTGGTCAACTGATAGGAATTTGTGATAATTGACAAAGATTGCGTCTACTACTTATCCAAAATTTTTTTGGAAAGTTGGCAGCTCGCTGAGCAAATACTACTTCTATTTTTTCAAAGTGAAAGCATGTTTGAACAAAATGTTTAATATGCTCACAAAAAGTTTAATGCCTGCGGTAGCCTAAATTTAGGCATTTTGTACTATAGGCTATTATTATAAACAAATTCTAATTATAAATGTTGGCATTACAGTAAGCAGTAGTCATAAGATATTTCGGGCAATTTTTGTTGGCAATAACAACTTTTAACAGGAGTTTACCGAAGGAAGCTGACATTAAAGGCAATCACCTTAGCTTGACTTGAATGTTAATCATAATAATTTGCATCCTAAACATCAAGGTTCAACCATATTCGCTCAAGCTCACTTTCGTAGTTATAAACGTGCGGAAATTAAAAACTTAAAATTAGGGGTAAATATAGCGCAGTGGTTCAAACTTTGGAAATGGTTTTATCAACATCCTGCCCCCTTCCCCCAGTTGGGCAGGCTTCAACGCAAGTAAAATAATAACTGTTTAAACTTAAATTAAACGAAAAAAGATTGAAAACAGTCAATTGGATTTTTTCATTTAACGAAACATTCTTAGCCTATTTTTCGTGCGATTTTATCAAGAACCAGAACTCAAGATTATAATTAACTATGAGCTTTATTTTAGTGCTGTCAATATACAGTACTTCTATATTTTAAAATGCATATGAAGTTTTCTGCGATACTGTCGTAAAAGAAGGCAACAAGTAACTAAATGCCGGTGCATTAAGGTCTAAAATGATATCTTTGCGCACTATCTTGGCAGGTTTGAAACACTGCAGACTAATACTAGTTTCTTACCATACAGCATTTTATGCAGTTAAATCTCTAGCTCTACATTGTTTACAAAATAAACATTAAGTTTAAAAAATGCCACATCGCAGACGGCTTAAAACGTGATGTTTTAATTCCCAAATGTAAAACTGCAAGCAAGCATAAATCCATGTACACAGATCACAAGAAACGTTTTTGATAATCAAAGCAACAAACTCGCACTGACTCAGCCAACACAACTGGAGGAGAAGGAAAAGAGTAGAAAGCAACGGTGAGCCGAATCAAAGCGCTGCACCGTCAGGCCGAAAATGAAAGTGGACGAAAAAGGAAAGTACGTAAAGAAAGAAGAAACCGCCCTCTTCTTACCTTATACAAAAGATTTAAAACCTCGTCGGTAAGATAGATTTCTCTTTTCTGCCATCTTTCTTCAAAATTTATTTTCATTAGATAAGCTCTTTTCACTAAAAACCAAATCCTTAACAAGGCCTTGCCCACTATAGTAAAAAGTCAACAAAATCTAGGCCAGCAAAAGCAAAATAATAATTTTGTTTCATCTCCATCCCTCACAATTTTGTTAAATCAATTTGGTTGCTGGTAAATCTTATCAATCGTGCCATGCAATCGTGGAATATTGAGCAACATCTGCGACAGAGCCAATATCAAAGCCAATACCTGTCCATGAATCGTGTACAATGCATCTTAAGTTTGAGAGGTGTGTTTGCAACACCACTGCTTTCTGTAGTGCCAGCATGATTCCAGACAGACGCCATCTCGAAAACCCATTTCAATGCAAATAAAAAAGGTAACATTTTGTTCTCATGTAACGTCTTGGCATTGATATTATGACGTAAATAGGTAAGCTAACGTCAAGTTATTAATTGGGAATTTTATTAGCAATGTTACCGTAACGACGTAATGCTCAACAAGCTGTCTTGAACTTTTTACTTGCTCCTAAGGGGCTGAGTTTTGTAAAGTTTGAATTACTAATCCCTATCATCGCATCCACGAACAGCCATCAAAAATAAGTCAGATTTTAGGTGGCGCTGTGACCTGTTGGTGCATACTGTGTAAAAAAAGGAACAAAGCTGATTTAACCCCTCTTTCACCTGGCAAGACGGCTAGAAGGTGAGACACTCACCAAAAGTAGTTAAATAGGGTTCTACTTCAAATACAATACGATAGCGTGACGGAGCAGTACTTAATGGCGCTTACCACCCCAAATAAGAGCACCTAAATTTTGCTACCTCTTTTCTTTTATCAGCGATTGGGATATTGCATGGAAGAAGAAGTTTTAACTTGCAGGTCACAGGCCGCTTATCATATATCGTAATGATCTTTAGTTACTTTTAGGCCAAACTCTGGTCTAAAGGTTTAAACATTGGACTGGAATCAAAGATTATCTTGTAGAATAAAAAGTTAAAATTTCACAAGTTTTAAAAGTTGTTTCATGTTGTTGTGATTAATTTTGCCTTCGTCATCGCGGAAAGCTTTAAAAAGAAACAAGAAACTATACCACCCACCAAACAGCACATTATGTACTGAAAATTAAACAGACTTATCACCAAGAAATGTCTTGATCAAGGTAGCTTGCATAACCGCAATATACTGAAACTAGCTATAACGATAGTAAAACAGGGAGAAAGTTAAACACTGCTTTCTTGGCAATGTTTGCTCGATTGACCGTAACGCGTTGATTCTGATGATATGATATCTGCTGTTTAATTTTATTTGAAAACGGCACCTTTAAGTGATTTCATGCTTGGAGTAACTAGCAAGCAAATCTGTTTTTAATCAAACAAATCGTTTTAGTGGAAAATGCACAAAACTAATATGTCGATTTCATCTGCCAGAGCAGCATGAAATATTTTCTCAAGTATACAAGGTAGGCCTACTGCAGAATGATATCGATTTTGAGACTAATAGGCTTGCTGCATGCTAAACACGCAACTAATATTTACAACGCAATTAGTCTTTCAATTAAAGCACGGTGTGTATGTTGTTCAGTGTTTGTTGTAGCCTGGCACGTTGGACTCCGCCGCTGTCAACAATAGTGTTGGGCTTGGAAAGCTAATGGTTCTTGGAAAGAGACCTAGCAAATGCAAACAGTTCTATTATTTTTGACAACGTTGTCATTTTTCCCGAAGAAACTATCACTATTTGCCATTTCATTTTACAAAGCACAAGTATAAAGAGGGCAACTCAATACAAGGCTTCATAACAAATTACGTTGATATTAACTAGCATCCAACAGCAAAGGTCGTTATAGGTCGTAACGGTGATGGACTTAGTAAGCTGTTCTAGTATAGCCTTAAGCAAGCAATTAGCAACGACACTGAAAAACGTACAAACTTCCCGAAAAAATTAGATATAATAAAATTATCCGTTAATGGCCGGCTTTTAGCAAAAATACATCGAGCTAATGATAGTAGCTATTGAATTCAACAAATTGCCCCAAGGTTACGACTAGTCCTTAATAATTTACACAAGGAAAAAACGCTACAAAAGGGAGTTTTCGGAAACCGGTTAGTTTAAATCTGGCTTAATTGCTAATAAATTGAGCCCTCTGTTTGAGTGGGAGCGTCCTGATGATCGAAACTGACAATCTAATGCAAAAAAGAGTACAATTACGCAAGGCTTCTGCGACCTCAGCTGGCAGAGTCAAATAAATTGCTGACCCCATTTTTCTTCCCTTAATTTGAATTTTTTCTCATTTATTTTTCAGCGATCAGTGTTCTACTTTGTTTGTTTTGGAAAATAATCCGAAACAACTTTTTAGGTATTAATTCCGTTGATGAATAACAGTTCTAAACTTTATACCTTGCTTGGAAACTATCTTTCATGGATGACTACTTCGTTTAGGCGTGCACTGGTACACCGATGGAGATAAAAACCTCATTAAAACTGTGAAATTTAATGCTTTGTACCAAAGACTGCTGCTTGATCGGTTCGAGTTACGTTGGCAAAAAGCAAAACGAAGGCGTTGCAGTCACCGATTTCACGATGAGCTTAATTTTCAAAAATTCAACATGCCATGCTTCGTTTGCAAGTTCACAACCTCAGCCATGCCTTTTGACAATACGGAATGAATGTGTCAGACTTTTCGGTCGATAAAATGTCAGTTATCATGCTTATTTTTCTGCTCGAGAGGAATAAGTTTAATGTAGCCGTTCAGTGAGTTATGTACAGGATGAGCATTGCAAAACAGCAACTGTATAAACAAAACACATTAACTCCTAAACACATGTCAAAATGCGGAAAACTTATCTCTAGAACTAGTTTTAAATTCAACAGTAATGTTTCAGCTCACAACGTTGAAAACAAAAAAATGCAAAGAATGTCAACACCAAAGGCGCCTAGTTGCCGGAAGTTTAATGCGAAAACTCGACTTGCCAGAAAGCTTATCATTAGTTTTGTTGCGGAAAAATCTTTAAGTTTAAAATGTAAAATCTTCGTTTGCAAGATAATTCACTAAAAAGGTAAATGGGGTTAATTTGCGGTGTGTGTTCCAAATCCAATGTTGCTCTGTCAGGGATTTAAGTTATTTGATTACTTCATTTAATGTCACTATCATGTTTCTATTTTTTTCGAGTAAACAAGCACATCTTTACATATTAAAGTCGCTAAACGTTATGCAACCCATCTAGTTCATGCCTTTAAAATGACGGTCAACTTGGCAAACTTAGTTTTCCCTTTTTTATTGTTGATCTATCACGATAAACGTTAAAATTTCAAGTGCGACGAGAGCAAAAACCGAAGGCAGGTCGAACAGATCGACCACTGCTGTAAAAGCGTTTCAAGAGCATCAAATCACCTGCCTCGAGCTTCAACAGGCGGACTACAAAAATCGAATTTGAAAAACAGAATGCCTAACTTAATTACTACTTTGAGCTTTCATTAGAGTGTTCACAGAAAAAAACAACTCACATTCTAATCTAAGTTTTGTGTGACTTATGACGTCAACGATTGCTTCATATTTATGTTGGGCCTTACTCGACGTCAAAAGCGGTCAATTTTCGTTGTTCCCAATTCAATTACCGTGTTGTAGCTGTAGATATTGACGTAAAAGTAGCTAGGATTCTGTTATTGACTTATCAGATGTAAAGAGAACGCCAACACTTTAAATATTAATCGAAACCTGACTTTTGAGGGTTTATATTACACTAAGATAATTTGATAAAATAGATAATTGACTTAGGATTGTCGTTTTCTCCAAGAAAATATCAATTTTCCTAGCAGACATCGATAAACAAATCCGTCACTTTCTCACATAGATTTCAAGCTCAATTGTTCACTATTTTTGATGAATCAATGAAAATTGTGTTCTTTTAAAAGTATTATTCTACGAAATAGCAATTAAGAGCTGGAGTGAACAACAAATTTTTAGACCCATGGTGCTCAAGCATTACCGCAGTCTGAATCAAATTTTGAGAGGGTAGGGGCCAAATACATACTTTCGGAGCGTTTTGTTCCCCAATTTTGATTGATGATCTTTTTTGGAGGTCGACGTTTTGTTTCGATGTATTTCAAAAGAGCTTCTAATTATCTAAATGGCGTCTAAAAAATATGGGTGCCCACGGTTCGCGGCTGTGCCTGTTTGCTCAAGTCCGAGTTAGCGCTCATGCTTTTTGTGTAGACTTCGTTGAACAAACGCAATTCAAAACTTTGAAATTCGTTGAGCATTTTTCAAATTGGCAAACTCTGACTGCACGCAACGCCAATTTATACAAAAAAACTTCGTAAAAAGGCACATCCACTCACTGCTTTCAGCGCTATTGGATAAACGCATGCCCTGGCTTTATTATATTCAGGCGTAGAGCATTATTAAAACTTGCCAAAGGTCTTGCAAATTTATTTTTAATGTTATTTAGTAGCCGAATATTTATAGTGCAAGGGTAAGTCAACACACCGATGTCTGTGGTGCTAAAATATTGGGCGTTCAATGTATTTACGCTGTATTCTGGGTTGCAGAAAATTCTTGACAACGAGTGTTAACAAGCAAAGAAATATAAAAGTACGCAACAAATCATAGTCGTAAAAAACGCATAAACTCTACGACTGGAGGATTTACTCATTAGTTTTGCTATTGAGTGTGTTGCGGTCGATTTTATGTATCCAGACACAAAGCAAAGTCAGGTGCAAAGCATAAAGTAAAATTGTGCAACACACCGCTGTTTCTTCAACAAACGAAAAGTTTTTCCGAAAGTAAAGAAAAACTAATAGTCTTTTAAGTTTATTCGTAGTGAGGCGCTTTTTGCCTTCTTAATATTTTTAAACAACAGGTCTACAGCTTTCAAGTAGTTTGACCTTACGGAACCCTTACTATGTAGTAACAATCTTATTTGATACGTCATAGTCAAAACCATTAACTAGGTAATAATAGGACGTAGATGGAAGATAAATTAATAGTAACCTGTGTATTTAAAAATATAATAAAAAAAGCAAATGCAATTTCGGTACTTACCAGCATTTTCCAAGTATTCACTGATAAACCTCTTCGTAAGAAACCGTACAACTAAAGCTGTAAAAAATATGAAGAAAATATTACATTACTTGCTGAAGATCTCGCTTAGCTGCTCTAAATGTTTTAAAAACCTTTGAAGAATGCCGCCATGTGATTATAGAGGCAGACAATTATTGCTGACAAGCTTGTTTGAACTTGAAAAACTCTCGTCAAAAACGCAGTGATGGATGAGCAAATATGCGTGTACTTAACTGCAGTTTTAAGACACATAATTAAATGGAGAATTCAGTCAGTCAACGAGAAGCTCCAGAAACTTAAGCCAAGTCTACTTTGTATCCAAATACAGTAACGAACATCCTGAGGCACATTGCCATCATTAATTTTTCACATTTTTTAGCGTCGATACCGATACAATCATCATATGACTGGATGAAGGCTAAACTTAGGTCCAAAACCAGCGGAACATTTGGGTCAGCGTTCCCTAAAGCAAACGATCTCACCCCTCCACTTTAAATCTTGTTGCATTTTTTTACAAGCGCCCTAACGAGTTCTAAAAATCTGACCATCCTATCAAAAAAGTTGTGCCCTCTAAAATCGTCTATTGCTCCAACTAAAGGGCAAACACCCCACCTGCCCACAGTCGCCTATTGACAGTGAAGCCAGAACTTGTGGTGTATTAAAGATAAAAAACATTGGAATAGCCCAGCTATAAGTCGGTTAGTTCAGAAGAGCAAAACTACAATTATTGATATTTTTGCTGAAACAAAGCAGTTAGTTTGTTTAGAGTGGGCTTATGTCATCTGAAATTGCGAATTCTCGCTTCACAAAGGTGATAAATCGTTGCTGATCAAATTAGATGCGATCGAAGCAGACAAGCCAAGTTGCTTATATCGTAAACGATATTACTGGTTAAAAAACATGCACTACAGATTAACGAGCAGATACCACTGATAGGAGATATCGCACACATTTAATTATCCACGCACTTGCTCGACTAAGCTGTTAATTTTATGTTTAGTGGCGTAAAATTTCATGCGATTTACTACGGTTTTTTTACGCATGAATTATAAACTAACTTTATCAGATGCTTACGAGAAAATGAAAATGCCCACAAAGAAGCATGTTTAAGATCAAGAACTCTTGTCTGCAGTGTCCCTTTCAGCCAGGTCGGTTTACTTGAAAATGGTTGAAGACCTTTTTACTGACACCCACATTATACGCTGGTTTCTTTCCTTACAAAAATTCTGGTTACGCGCCGGTGAAAGCACAATTGAAAGGGATCTACAAGAACGCAGACATTCCTCGCAATTCCACGGATTACCCGTGTTGGCAACCTACGGCTCTTTTCCTTTTTTGGGGGGGGGGCGAACCAGGTGAGCGTGTCTTGACATCGTTTTCTTTTTTGCCACCAATTAAACGTGAAGACTTCTTTTTTGTAGAGATCATTCTTGATTTGATGGGCTATGTCATACAAATTCGCCCGTATACAAAATTTTTCTTTTTTTGTGAAAATCGGGCTCAAATTGCTCTTCGGTCGTAAAAGGTTGTGTAATGGGGATTTTTGAAAAGATGACCAGCGATGAATTTGCAGTTTTTGAGACTAGGAGAATCTTTGTTTGAGCCTAACACGTGGTAAAAGTTTTTGTTCCATTTTTTGGAAAGCTCTTTATATTTTCTTTTGAAATGACGACCCTTTTATTGAAAATACCACCTTTATTCCGAGGTCTACCTGTAGTAGGAGCATTTTTCTCTCTTTTTTGAGATGATAATCATTTTTTGGAAATCATATGTCCTTTGGTTTCAGATAATAACGTCCTTTAATTGGAGATTACCTTGTCCCCACCGCTTATATCTGGTCGAAGCACAATAAACTTAGCAGATATTCTGCATGTTGTAAAGGCCCAAAGGAGGGGCATCACGCAATATCTCTCTCTTGCTTCTACATACGCTACTGTCTTTAAAATTGTCTGGCTCTTCTGTGATGCTAAAAATCAAATTACTTTCACGTAGAGCGCATATGTAGCAAAGAATTGGCATAGTACTGGTATGTCTAAATTAGGCACAAACTTACCTGACTTGCCCACTCTTCTAGGTCCTAACACCACTATCTTGTATTCCCGGCCATTGGATCCTTTTGAATTCAGTAGTGCCCGTGTGCTTTGAAACTCAACAAGCATTGCTGTGTTCGATAATGTGTAGCCAAGTGCTCGTATGAATGCACAAATACGTTTTACAAATAGCTTCGTTTATTTTTTCTAAAAAAATAATTAAATAATAGCAGTTTTAGGGTAGTGTAGATTTGCAGCATAGTTGGTGTAAACACCAAGCATCGCACCTAACCACAAAGTTTGCCTAAACTAACCAACGTAATTTATTTTTAATGCTCTTCATAAACTGCTTAAGTAAAGCTACGTTTTCTTGTAATCTGTAAACAAAAAACCCACCAGTTTCGCATAACCTGATCACACGCATACCACAAAATAATTAAGTAATTCTCTCAGATTCTTTGACTTCGCGTGCGGCACGGCGTTTTATAGTCGTGTTCACTTTGCCTTTTTTTCTTTTTCGCACAACGTGGTTGCAACCAAGACAAATAAAACAACGTTCTGGTGTGTTGGCTTGGCTACCAGCACTATATTCTGGTATTAACCACACAGTTTAAACCACAAAAATAGCAAATGCAAGAGCAAATATTTATTGGCTTATTAGTATGTTATGTTGCGCATATAATTTTGTTTGTTTTCGCTTACCTTACATCAGGGATGTGCAATCTGGGGCCTGTAACGATCATGCTTTTTGTCCTCACGACTGGCGCTCTCCTCTAACCCCCCAAAAAATATTAGCAAAAGCTCCGCCTTTTTTTAGTGATTTCCAAAAATAATTTTCACCTTGAATGACTCCACGATCTTAGCCGGTTGGCTGAAATTGAGAAAATTTGGCCCGCCCGCGCAAAAGGTTGCACAGCCCTGCTCTGAATGATCACATCGAACGATGGGCAAGAAAAGAGTTGCAGCTGCTCGAAGAAAAATCAGGGCAAAAAAGATTTTGCGTGTCCACAAATTTCTGTATCTGTCGTTTCCACGACGTTCTGCGTCAAATGTAATTCATCGCTTTGGCAAATGCACCCCTTCTTCGTCCTGCAATCTCCTCCCCGTCTTTGTCTACATCCTAAATAAATTAACGCCTAAAATTGCTTCAAAAGTTAAATGTTTAAAAAGAAGTCCTTGAGGATCTAGAGATCTTTCCTGCGAGACGATTGGCCACACTGCAAGTTTAAGCTTTCAAATAAAAGATGTAGCAGAGATGAAGTTCTAGATTATGCTTTATTTTAAAGCCTCTATCTAATCACCAGTCACCGACCGCTCTGATGAGAACAGATAGTTCGAAACAACGTACACTGTTTGCAGTTACGCTAAAACAGCAAACTTGTGATTAAACCTGGCTACTAAGTTTTAAAACCTTTTGAACAGTTTTTATAAACTTTCGAAAATTCTTGGCACTCGAAAACAAATTTGGAAGAAAAATGGTTGAGCGGGCAAATGGCAATTTGAATTTAGTTAAACACTGAATTTGTAGCACAGTGTAGAATTTCATTCGTTAAAAAAATTTGTGAGATCTTATCGCTTAATTTAATTGACTCTCAGTAAAAAAAGAAGTGATAGGGCTGACACAGTTTCATTTAAGCTGTAAAACTTTTTCAAGCACAGCAAATGAGTGAATTTCACATAAATATGACTAACAAGCTAAGATCAGAACAGAAATGCTTCACTAATTTTTTAAATCTATCAACGATTCGACCAATTAACTGCATGTTGTTCCATAGTCGCTAATTCGCGACTACTAGTTGGACGTCCTTTACGCGTCACTAATGACATCATAATCACCTGTTAGTTATGCAAAAAATGATGACGTTTGGGCGATAATTTCTGTACGCGGAAACCAAAAATGATTTTATAACCTTGTTAATGACGTAAATCCTATTGTTTTAATCTCAACTGCCTTAACAAACAAAAAATATTGTTGTAACAAAACCTTGAAAACAAAACGTGAATTACTAGTAACAACTTTTAAGTTGCCAGAATAACAACCAAAATTTAAATTCTTTAATTGCAAATAAGTTGCAGTGTATACAGTCAACCTCAGGATATAAGCCGTTTGAAGAAAAAGCATTATTCTGTATTTTCAAGAACTGCATTTTATGTCAATTAAAGATTTTTTTAAGTTGTACATAAAGTTCGAAGTAGTGTGCTTATGGCTTATGTCAATTTTGGAATGTGGGCTAAACAGAATCTTGAAAACCACTAACATAAAGATGCTGTATATCGCGATGTATTATCAGTTTTTAGGTTGGGCATTTTGTGTGTTGATAAGACGCCTATTTCATACTTCATGATTTGTTTTGTAAGTCTATCAAGTTTAAGTCTATTAGTTTAAACGGACTGTGATAAAACAAAAAGTTATTTGCTTGCTGTAAACCCTAAGCTAATGGATTATTTTCGCAATTTGCCACAAAAATGAGAAGGATCTAGAGTGAGTAAATCATCAAAACACCTTTAAATATATAAACTGTTTATTCAGCTGTTTGGTTTATTTCCGTAATTCAGTTGTATGCCTGTACGTCGCTTGCGACATGGACATTGTAGGCAACAGAATTTTGATTCTATCTAAAAAATAGCGTTGATAATTGAGACGGAATACATTGCGATACACATCGACGCCATTGGTCCATTTCTCTTTCTTCCAACAGATTTTCAGTCATATTCGTAGATGCATAGAGAAAGTCATTCTCACTTTGCTTGTAAAGTGCTCAGCAACTAGGTCGGAGCTGCAAATAAGCATATATATTAAGCACTACATGAAAGGATAAAACCAATACAGACACCTGATAACACTTTTCGGCGAAACAGTCTGTAGTGATTTTTTTCTTTTGCTCTGTGTTTGATATGCATACTCAACCTCCAAACGACTGCTGCTTCTGCCTTTGTGGCGTCATTAGCGGAGCACAGAGCATTCTGGCGCACATGCTGCTAACCCGCAGGTTGTTTCGTACTGGAAAAGCCGTTTCGTTTGAGGTACACGAAACGACTTCTCCACACCACGACGCAGTGTGCTCAAACTGCTCAAGCAGTGAGGTGCACATACAGTCGTGGCCAAAAGTTTAACACCAAACTTTTTACACAATTTTTAAGAAAATAATTATCTGTTCTATTTATTGAACCTTTTTTTACTTATTTCTTGCTCAACGGAAGAACCTATATTCAAAATGCCATATAAGACAGTAATAAGCATTTATATTGTATTTTAAATCAAACTGTCAAGCTTTAAATATTTGGTGAGTCACTCTTTTGCTTTGATGAGGGCCTTGATTAGTCTGGATATACTGTCAATTGATTTTTTGCAAAATTCGTCAGGTATTTCACGGATCCAGACTAATTTGATTGCTTCAATAAGAGCAGGAATATTGGGGGATGTTTTTCGGCAACTTTATGCTTTGAAGAGTCCAAAACTTTTTGATGAAGTTACGATTGGGACTGTTGCCGGACCACTTCAGGAGAGTAATTTTATTAAGTCTAAAAAGTCTGTTACGATTTTTGTACGATGATGTGGGGTTCCATCTTGCATAAAAATTATGCAGCCATGCATGGACATGAGCAGCTGTAGCTTCTCCTTCATTAAGTTCAACTATTTCTGGCCATTCATCGTGGTTTCTTACTCTAGAAAAAAGTCAGGCTGTACCTTTTACCAAAATGGCTCCCCATACCATTACGCTTGGTGGGTGTTTCACCGTTTGCTGGGTATACTTTTCATCATATCGTGTGCCTAATGGTCGGCGAAAATATCTTGTTTTTGCAGCAAACTGTTGGACAGTAGATTCATCACAAAACAAAACGATAGACTATTGAGCACCAGTCCAGTCATTGCACAGCAATGCAAACTGGAGACGATTCTTCTTCATCACTTGCGTAAGTCTTGGTTTTCTTACTAGCTTTCGTGACTTCAGACAAAATTCTTGAACTAAACGACGGTTAACGGTCCGCCTGCTGACTGAATGATTAGCTTTACTCAAATCGATCCTGATTTTCTTCTCTGCACATATTGGGGAATGCAACAATTTCCTTTCCAACAAGATGTCAGTTATGAGAGTTGTTTTCCGTGGGCCACTTACATCAACATAAGTTCCTGATTTCTTAAATTCACAATTGCCTGATGCTCAGCAGTTTTACGAAATTCAAGCTGCTCTACAATTCAGCGTACCGTGCGGCCTTCCTTGTGAAGAACAACAATTTGGCCTCGCTGAACCTCCGAAACGGAACAGTTTTTACCCACTGCAGGCAGATATAAAATACACAAAAGCAATATCTCCACTTGCAAACGTTAATTGACATCAGCTAAACAAAGACGGAGTACATCAGATTTCGCCCCAGTATAAATAATGCAACTGAAACAACATCTGATGCTATATTATGACACAGCAAAAAAAACGTCATAAATTAAGCCTGTCCTGAAACTTTTGGTCACGACTGTAAGTGCAGCGCGACACGGTGCTGTCAAGGAGCATACTCAATCTGCACAAAACAGAGGTCTAGAGAGATACACTGACTAAGCGAAGAATATTCTAGATGCTCTAGAACAGACCTGGGCAACCTACGGCTTGCGGGCCACATCCGCCCCGCCGCCTATTTCATTTCAGCCAGCGAGAAGTGACACAAAAATTAGTTCTCAAGTAGTCAAGGTGGATTTATTGATTTTCCATATTTATTTCATTTCGATCAGTTACAGACGAACTATCAAGTAATACAACCTTTTCCGAATCTCTAAATAGTACGCTGGAGCACATTCCATTTTTATGAGCAAACAGATTTAGGGCTAGGCTAGCTAATTTGTCTACAACACGGGTGTCAAACGTACGGCACACGAAACGATTCTTAAATTCATAATCAGTTTTGGCAACATTGCAAAGTTAGACAACACGCAGCTTCCAATCGCGAACGGGTGTTTTGTTTTTGTAAACAAACGCGACATGATAGGGAAATACGCTGACTTTGTGGTAACAGTCACGGCGAGAGAGGTAATGACTCTTTTTTTTGGAAATCAGCGCCATTCCGAGCTACATTACAGGAGATCGTTGCACGGAGAAGTGGTGATCTCCAAATATATTTTTCAATAGGGTCTGGCCCGTATAAAATCCGGATATGTAAATGTGACCAGCAGCACTGAATGAGTTTGACACCCCTGGTCTACAAGCTATTTTACTGCACCAAACTATGATATCGTTTCTAAAAAATGAAATCTGCAAGAAAGCATAAAATTGATGCAGAATGGCGTGTGTTAAACAAGGCATCATAAGTATTTTTTCACTAAAATCAAAACAAATCTATGCATGCAATTTTGGGGACAGTTTGTTGGGGACAGATTTCTGTAGAACGATGTTTCTAGAAATTTTCTTTAAGTCAGGTGAAGAAAGCTTTATCTCAGCTAAATATCATTGTCAAGTTAGGGATAAACATATATTTCTGACTAACTTGCGGGAATGTTTCAGTTGATCGCGAATTAAAATCGTTCTTTCTGCCTTTTCTGAGCTTCAAGAACTATTTTTTGTATCAACTTTTTGAAAACAATTGCTCGAACCGTGTTGTCAGAAAAGTGTTGACATTTCTTAATGTTTCACTAGATAGTATGCTAAATTTGTTGTTTTTGCCCATCCTTGAAACGAAGATTCTATTTGGGGAAGATCAGCCTTTTGAAAATGATTGTTCTGCCTATTTTGGCGGGGAAGGTTTTTTTGAGTACGCGTATGGTTACCTTTTGTAGATTTTTTGTTTCTGTCAAATTGTTTAGGATATACTATTTCTAAGGTAAAAGAGTACGATTATTACGCTATGAAAAGTGGTTATTACGCTATGAAACATAACAAAATGCGCACGATGTGACTAATATAACTAATGTACAGGGGAACCGGGCGTTGAAGATTTGTTACATAAGTTGGCAAAGCAACAGAACGTGTTTAACAAGCTTTACACGTTCACGGAAGCAGCAGTGAAGACCAGCTTTGTCATTCCCCATAAAATCGCCAGGAATTCTACGCCATTTTCTGACAGAAAGTTTACCACAGAGTGTTTGGTAGACTTTTTATCGTCTGACCCGCAAGGTTAGTTGAAATCGTTGATGTGGACCTCACACAAAATTGGTTGCCCAGGTTGGTTCTAGAAAACGCTAGTAAAACTAATAGTGGAAATCGCTATGATGTCATAAGGCTTATGACATCGCTTATGACATAAGCGACAAACTTGCGCAATTTCTCATCGGGCCAACATACGTCACAATTACAATCCAAATGTTGTTAACAACTTTGGCAGAATGCAGATTCAACTTACATAACAGTTTTTTGAAGCCGTTGGAAATTATTGTTCGTGATAGACATTAGCATAAGGATTATTTCAAGTACCAAACAATGGCAATTTTATTTTTGTTGCCTATCATTAATGCTACCATAACACCTATTCTTGAATTTTTTACTTTCGACAAACCAGCTTTATTCCATTGGAGTAATCAAATGCATAAAATTTTGATCGTTCTATCCCACCTCCACTTCCGATCTAAAAAAGTTACATAAAAGCTTGGTAAATTTACCTCACACCGTCAAGTTTCAAAAGTGGCCCGTGTCGTCTATGGCAGTGCTTTTCAACCTTTTTGATGTCACGGACCACTTTTTGCCGGGACTTTCTTTTGGGGCCCACTTCATGAAAAATTTGTTTTAGAACAATCATTAATTCCAGGAAGGAAGTTGATACAAAACGAAAGAGTGTTAAGTTTGTGATACATTTTTAGCTTTCGTAATTCATAATTTTTTCCAAAAAAATCTTTAATTTATGGCAGAACGTTTCGCGGCCCACCTGAAGGACCTTTGCGGCCCATCGGTTGAGAAGCGCTGGTCTAAGGATACACGTTACAGAATCTTAGTTATTCGTATGCAGGCCTTACACATTTTCAGTAATTTTTCAAAGTTTATAATATTTATAGTAAACGATAAATTACATGTTCGCAATTCGATCAAAGTGAAAAGCATGAATTTTTGTTCGAGTGGCGTAACAGTAAACAATTTATGTCGCCACCAAAAGATACATAGCAAAGAAAACAAGGTATTTGTTAGATTAAAACGGAAAAAACAAGTAAATGTTGAGATAACCAAACAAAAAATAAAGAGAAAAGTCAGATTTTTCGTCGCTATGGAGAAAGGTTTTTTGCATATGTTGGTCGTAAAATCCGGAATCTCATGATAATTATGATAGCACTTGAAACAATTCAGTTGTAAACAGCATTGCTACTCAAGATGCTGCATGTAAGAGCAACAACCAAACACCAACCATCTGTACTGCATTTTGGAAAGTCCTTTGGAGACGAGAGAACAGCCTCTCTGCCGGGTTGAAAAAAAACAAAATATCTAAAGTTCGCCAGTTTTCTTTTCTTTTGAATGCTTTGAAAGGAAACCTCGCTTATCGTTTTCATTCACGCACATTCCACAGACAACAGCAATAAAAATAGTAGAATTAACGACTAATATTGCACAAAATAAACAAAGCAGAAATGATGAAGAATTTAAAAATGGCAAGTCTCAAAAACAGGGTTCGTGAAAACTGCGAGCTATAGTCATTTGCACGTGTGACAGTCAGTGGTTTCTTCTGGCAGATCAATAGTTCGATCATGGCTCACATCATAATAACTATAAAAGAAAAAATTACAGACAAAAAAGTTCAAAGTTTTGCTTTTCTCCTCAATTGAAAAAAAATTGTTTATCATGGTTATATATAGATTTTCCAAAACGGTAAGGCCTTTCTTCAATTTAATAAAGGCAAAAGAAACATAAGCCTATACTGATTGCTTTCGCGGATAATCTAAATCCTAATCATGTAAGCAATAGGCCTATAGTAAACGCACTGACATAATAATGGTTTTGTTTTATTTTCCCGTGTTTTATTTATTTGTGAGAAAACATTGAAGCCGCTCTTTGAGTGCTAGATCAAGTGCAGACCATGCCCCGCGCAGTCACTAGAGCCCGTGGCAAAAAGACCCCCTTTTTTCCGCATAAACAAGCGAAAAAATGTGAAGTGGGCACTTTTCGATAAAGGTGCACGCTGGCGTAATTACACTCTGCCTTCTAACTCAAGCTTTAACTCATTAGTCTGTGTTGCAGTACCAATTTCACCTGACTTCAGTTTGATACAACTTTTCATAATGCTTTAAACAGTTTTGCAGTTTGGTGTTATACCAATCTTGGTTGGTTGCAAGCTAGTAACAAAACGGCTAACTAATTCTTTACTAGAAGATCATTTTTACCTAACGAACAAATTTATGTTTCAGTCTTTACAAAAAAGACTCATTTCAGTTTTTACGCGGTAGAAAAAGGAACAGATATCAGCTTAGCTACAACAGAAGCGGAACAAAACAACTTCTTGTAGCTAGCTATACTGTACTGGTTGCGGTAATCTGCTAAACTTCTTACTCGTGCTATTTCACTTGATGGATGAAAAAAGCATAAGGTAGAAAGTAATACCATTTTTTGTATTTTTTATTACTGAAACATATTTGCAAAACAATAACCGTTTGCTAAGTACCAAAAATGTTGTCAACTTGTTTTTTTCGCACCAAAATAGCAAAAAGAAAACTATGCAAACCAATGGCAATTTTAAGCAATAATATCGTTTTGGAATGATGACTCTTTCTAAGGCTATAATTTTTAATCAAAAACCTAAATGCTTATGATCAGGGCATTACATTTTGTTTCAACAAGAACTAACCCAGTTGTCTATCCAAGATACAAAATTAGCCAGCATCATAGCTATTTACTTCTAGTTAGCAAATAAGGGAGATAAGGCAGCGAAAATCACAAGCGGATGAAATATGATGACTGTAGCGTGCTACCTTCGACTCATTGCCTTTGAACCGAAAAAAAAACACTTAAACTTAATTTAACCATCAGATACTGTTTTAAACCGATATGTTTCCATATAACAACATTACGCTACCAAAAAAAAATAATGTACTAATTATCTTTAAAAGTTTCAAAACTATATTTTTACCACAAAACCATTTTCAAATAATTTAACTGTTTGCATAGTAATACCCTACACTATCGGTACCGTGCAGACTTCTAAGAAGAAATTGGCTTTTACCTGACAAAAAACTTCAACGCTCTAACGTAGCCAGAAGCAAGCCGCAGAGAGAACAAAATATTCACTAAGTGACAGGTGGAAAATAGGTGAAAAGATTTCTGTTATTTTTTGTGTTTTTAGAGTCACCCTCAAAATGGGGTTAAACTTCCTTTTTCAGACATTCTCAACTTACTCAAAAAACAGCACCCTTGCTAAACATTTTTGCATCTGTCAGTGGCTTTCCGAAAGGTCCTCCTTGATGGTAAATCTAAAGAGGTGGGGTCAAACTCGAAAAATATTTTATTAAATTTACTTTTCATTAAAAACAATTTTCAGCAGAATACAATTCTGTGCGTACAAACAAGACCGACAGCTTTAATCCCTTACCATTTGTCAATGAGAGCAAGTTTTTTAATTCGCTCTTGATGTTGTCGAACACCGGTATCGCCTCATTAATTCACTTTTTGTGTTTTCATTGTGTAAAAACTGACTCCTCGCTACTTGTGCTTTCTTAAAAGGAATACTAAAAAACATGCGCTTAAATAAATTTGCAGATGTTTTGATTTTGTTTGTGTAAGCCGCCAACTTTGTATCTGCTGGTTAATAGTCAAACCTATCAAACAGCAACATGGTTCTAAAAAAGGCATAAAGAACTTTAATTTGCGTGAAATTGCTGCAGATTTCGATAACATTAAACAGCTGTTTGCTAAACGCTATTAGTCTAAACAGAAAACAATCAATGCGTAGAAGTGTCAAAGAAAATAAGTATGTCATTAATTTTTATTTACAGCAGAAGTTTTATCTGTTCTGGTAACTGGCGGAGGCGTAGGAAAAGAAGGGGAACAAAAAGGTTACGTCCCCTTACCCCTTTTTTAAATTTTTACGTTTCAGTTTCTTATAAGTAAACGTTCTGGAAAGAATTGGAAAATGGGAAAAACTTAGCCCAAGAAGGCATTTCTTTGAGGTTTGAGGCATGTTATTTGTTGCCTCCCTCCAAATTGAAATCTTGGCTACGCCTTCAGTAATTTGTGCACACTGCACTGATTTAGTTTATTTATCATTTCAATGCTCATTCAACTTTAAACTTTGCGTGTAATTATTTCGTTTCCAATCCAGCTTTTTTTATCACGCAAATGATCAAGCTTTTTATTAGTAGCAAAAGTCAGAGCTAAATTTAAAGCAAATTTTTGTGGTTTGGGATTTTCTTTGATGTCTTTGTTGGCCTTATCATTTTACATGTTGCGGATTTGCGAGGAAATAAAAATGCGAAAAGTGTTTTCGATTTCGTACATGAAAAAGCGATTTCCTCAACGACTAAAAGACCTGTTCGTTAACAAATTATTTTGCTGTTGATAAGTTCCCTATTTGTTTTTCTGCGGTTCTCTTTCAGGAACATTAGATTCACTGTCTCAATGCAAATTTAATGTAATTACTCTATATTGAATTGAATCTTATTTTTAGCTGAATATTATGAGTTAGCTTACAAAGACAGTGATTTTTTGTTTGTTGCAACCAAATTGAAAAGTTTTTTTTTTGCGCCTGCTGTAGAAAGCTTACATCAACCGTTAAAAGACGTAAACTAACGTACATTAAATTTTGTCTGTTGGTAACGTTGCTAATATTTGATAGCTTTTCACAGATGTGGCTTGATGAAGAGTGGAGTAGTATGTGGAACTAACCGTAATACTGACAGCAATGCAGTTCAATGTTTTGTACGCGCTACACGCAATCATGTTTTTAAAACTTTCAAGCTCGAAAAATTATTTGCACGAACGTTTTGGCAATCCTTAGGTTTTGAAAGACAATTTTAATGAAGTGTCACTCAGCTTAACTGCGAAAGAGTAATTAATTTTTAACTTAACGAATTGCAATTCATCAGGAAAAACTTATGGGAATTTTCTTTACTTTCATATTGTTTTCATATTCAATCTTTATCCTCCAAATTTGCATTGCCTAATCGTACTAACGCAAAGCATGTTGTATGAGAGATGTTCAGACCTGCTTAGGAGTTTCCAAGAGTTGGCGTTCCGCTTAAAATGTGTCGTAGCTTGTTACTACGGATAGATTTTCTGGTAGTACAGTATATTGGCGAAGTCAAAGAGAGATGTCGCCTTCCTAATTGTCTATAAAGTTGCGAAATCGAAGTGGACAACTTATTTCACAGGCCACGTAAAGCCTTTGTGAATTTAAACGTAGAAGTTAGTCTTTAACTGCCCTCTACCTACCCATCCTTTGACCCCCTTCTGTGGCTATGCCGTCGTGGTTGCTAGAACTCACTAAGCAGAAGAAAATATTATAGTGATGATCGAAGAGCACAACAATGCAGTATGCATGACGTTTGACGGCAATATTTGAAAAAAAAGATTCAATGTCGGGATCCAGCCGGCTTATACCGGCTCGCGCCGATCTGTTTCTGGAATTTTATGAGCTCCGCAAACCGATTGTTGAGTAGTAATACGTTATACCTTATGCAATAACTGAAATGAATTTGAACTAAAATGAACAAATATACGTATGCATAAATAGATCAGATTATATTATCTAATTCTTAATGCACATTCAAGAACCGATAATATATGTACTAGTATGACGGTGCTGCCAACCAATGTTTTAGAATTTAGATAACTGTCAATTTGGGAAAAGACTGTGCATGAAAACCCCAAAATCGACCTTTGACCTTACATTAAGCGAACCCGCGGTGCTATTAGCCAGAGAATCTGTTGTTAAAATTTTTGAATCTCATCACTGGATAGTGGGCAGATTGCATTTTTATTTTGAAGTGATGCTATTATTTTAGCCTTATTCAGAAAAGCTGGCCACATTCGTAACACCGTTCCTTCCCCGGTCCTGCTTAGTCGCGTCCCAAAGTAAGGGCGAGAAAAACAGTAGTTGTTCTCCCTGCCCCAAAGTTGACCTTGCAACAGTTTTAAAATACCGATGACGTCAACGCGAAAAGCAAAGACGCAGAGAAAACGTTACGAAAAAACAATGACGAAGTCACGAAAAACGAAGAGTCAAACCTCCCACGCCTGCTCAATTTACTCGGGTCAACTGAAACAGTGACGCAATTCTCGGCATTGAAGTCAACTAATTTAATTTTGGAAGCAAATATTGAGATTAAAAGCAACAAAATATTTACAAAAATAGCTACAAGCAAAAAAACTTTGATCAAACGTTTACGCTAAGGTTAAGTTGCAAGTGAAGCTTTTTCGGCCGGATGACAAATCTTTTTTATAAACATCTTAGTTGTGGCTAAATTGAGCGCGAGAAATATCAACCGACAGCTGTCAATTGAATCAAAAATAAGCAACATTTCCCATCGAAAATAAGATATTAATCTTTTTGATACTTCACACGCCACTAGCAATTTCGCAGCAAGTTGAGCGCATTATAAAATCCAACAAACTGTCAAAGATATTCTCCATCAAAATGTACAGTTGGCATCAGAGCCTAGATAGGAAAGTAAGCTACTGAAACGTTTTAAAGCTTTTCCCTGACATACAATTAAAACTGTTACGCTCACTATATATACACATAAACCAAGAGTGAGGTACTTAAAGTCAAGATAAAACCTTTTCAACCAATCGCGAGTTTGAGAGGGTGCGTTGTGAACTCATAGAGGAAAAACAGGAGGACTTGGAGACTACAGTTCCCCCCAAACTGTTGTCAGCACGTCCAACAATATTGCCAGCCCCTCATAAACACGAATGGGTCGTTCAGTTTTATCTACAAACACGGATCTCTAAAAAAGGTCTTCTTACGGTCAGCCCGCCTCCTCATAATATACGGAGTGTTACCCTTATTGGTGTCAGTTTTCAACGCTTGTACCTGAAGTTGCCCGTTGACAGTGACGCTATCAGAGTTTGTGACATTCGGAACAATTCAAAAAAGGGTCATATGGATTATAAGCATCAAAGGGTATAGACCAATAGAAATTAAGCCAAATTAAAGAGTTTATCCACAAAAAAAAAGATACTGTAATGAAATTGTCAAATTACAACTGCACTGAGTCATTTCACGGAGATCTTTCTAGTACATCAATCTTACTTTAGCAGTAATGGTCTGTTTGCTTGCGATATCTTCCTACTGTATATAGCGTTTTCTTTGTATCTGCTTTATCAGTTGAAACTTGCCGTTCTAAAAATGTGTGCTATTAGAACGGCAAGTTTCACAAGAAATAGGATGCACTGAAAACTTTTTGTTTCCAGTACACCCTATTTCTTGTGAAGTAATGCCTTTTAGTGGGTACGTAAAAGTGATTTTGCAACAATTTATTTTACAAAAATAAGATCATGGATAAGAATATGAAGCCCCTAATTTTTGGAGCTGATGCAAATGCGCCCGATAATGGCAACATTGAAAGCGTACGTTCCAAAGCTATTTATGCAGAATAGAGGGGGCTAGAGCTGAAGACAAGAATGTAAGAGTAATTTTACAACAGATATTTGGTCTGAATTTTCAACATTCTTGAAATCCTTGAAAGTGTTCTTTGGGGTCGACTGCTCTTATCCTCCCCAGTGATGTCAGTGCCCATAGACGTTGCAGCCGGCACAAGCTACAGTGCACAACAACCTGTCGTCGTTTGGTGGGTTGAACACGAGTATAATTAAGTTAAGTTGAAAAAGACAAAATTCGTTATCGTTTTTGTATAGCCTACTCTTATTCTCAGAAATGAAAATCTAAAAATGAAAGCTGAGAAATAGATAACAATCGATTCATCCTCAATGAATTTGAGCCCAGTAGGAATAAAAGTGAAAAATCCCCCTAAAAATATTTTTGCCCGTTCAAACTTGTCAGTCGTAGAAATCAATTTCCACTTCAGACTTAAGTTTCTGCTTTATAAATCCACTTTGTCTTGTTTCGATACGAAAAAATGTAAATTAACCCTTGAAGCCGTTTTAAAAGCGATCGCAATCTATCCTCCTCCCTTTCAAAGACTCTCTTCCCTTACAATCTTTGGCCACCTTATATTTAAAAGACAGAGAAGTGGATTAAAGTGATATGATTACAAATTATGCATTGAAACTGTAAATCCATCATACTGTATTTATAACGGTTACTCACCTGAACAGTAAACACTAATCTTTATTCTGATTTGTTTGCGTCAAAGGCTTTGACTTTAGGCCACGTAAAACTCTCAAAAAGAGAGCATTTATTCGAATTGTTTATTGAAAACTATATTCACCTACATTTCAAGAACGTCATCACCTAATAGTTAAAGGCAGGTTTGATTTGAAATAGAAGAGCACAATTATTTTGTAGCCGTAACTTAAGTTTTGAGCCATAGGAATGGACCTATATTTCGTAAGAGATTTTAAAGACGTATGTTTCTTTGTAAATCACTTAGATTAGCATAATACCAGTATCAATGTACGTATTTACTAAGCTTCGATGCTAAGTCCTTAAATAATACAGTTTTCAATTCTATTTTGACGTTTTCGACTTCCAAAAACAACGCATATTGGCTATGATACATTTTTTTTATAATATTAAAGACATATTAATATTTGCCTTAATAGTTTAAACGTTATAGGATAAGTGATATGTGGCCGAAAAGAAATGAAAAAATGAGTAACGTATTTCATTAACATTTCTTAAGTTAGCTACATTTGACCTGTACCGCTTGCTTTAAGTAGCAATGAAAAAGCACGAGGTGTGCCAGGACATAATCGGCAGCAAAAATTAATTAAACTAACTCTAACCTTCTCGTATCTCTGTAGGAATAATTTAACAACTTGAACGTTATTTGAAGCCAAGGCATCCTGTGCTATGGAATCGAATGAGATCGAAGACAAATTTCAGTATGATATCGTGCCGTTTCAGGTTTGAAATTTAGTTATTGTATTTAGATTGGATCCAAGATTCGACATTCATGTCGAGGAAGTATTATTTCTTGACTTTTAATAACATATCTTAAATGCGAGCAACACCCTACTTGAATTTTAGTGCAAAAAAGTGACACCAACCATGGATGAACAACTATTTTCGGCCATGAAACACATCAAAACCAAATGAGAACACAACTAACTGACGAGCATTTGCAAGATGTTAAGCTTCTGGTCTCCTTCAATTTATCATCTGAGCTTCAGAAACTTCCAAGCGTGATTCACCATCAAATACCACAGTAATATTGTGCTGCCAATAAAAGTACTAGCGAAACATCAATTCGTCATGAATTGTTGTTGGTTTCGTTGGGATTAATCATACATGGATCCAGTTGTTGGAAGAAAACAGTAGGGTTACCCTATGTTTTCCACTCGGAAGACACGTCTTCCATTTGCCAGAAAAAAATAATGTTCTCCGAGAACACCAAAAATGTTGAAAAGTTCTCCATTTTGCAATTAATCACATAATTGTGGATAAAAACCCACAACGTGGTTGCAAGACGAGAATTGGGCAAAAATAGAAGGGCAAAAATAGTTGTCGAGCGGTTGATATCAAAAAAGCTCTTCAAGTTGACAAACCAAAGAAAGAGATATGCGTAATCAAATTGGGAAAAAATTCCCTTTCGATTGGTTGATCTCGAAAAAAGAACTTCTATTTGACAAACAACTAAAAACGCCCACAGATTGCCATTTGAAAATGCTCTCTGAAAATATTGTAACCCTAGAAAACTGGAAAGAAAACAAATTTAAGTCACTCCCATTACAAAAGTAAATTCCTGACTTATACATTATGAATTAAGAAAAATCGCCGTGAAATGTTTTAATTTCTCGATGTTTAATGCCATATAAGCAAAAAAGGAAACAAATTTGTAGGCGTAACATAATTTCGGCCTTCGGAGATCCTACAAAGTTTACTTTTGATCAGCGACTGTGGAAAAGTTGCCCAGCCTTGGGCTAAAATAAATAGAAAGGAAAAGGCAAAAATTTAGCAGGACAATAGAATTGAGTTCAATAAATTATCAGCAGTGAAAACTCGCAAAAAAATAACTCTAGTTTCGAGTTGTTCTAATTGAAGAGAGAAGATGGACAATGTGGCTCAAGGCTTTGCCTGTAGATAGATAAACTATACTTGCAGCTCACCATTTAGTCAACTTAGTAAACTGTTTTATGTCCTCCAAAAAATTTCTATCAGTAATTTAAATTTTACCCTTGCAACTTTTAAATTACAGCACAGTACTATGCCCCTGAGAACTATAGCATTGTGTCAAAAAATCCAAAAATGCTCGACCAACAAGGATACCTTGATTGTAGATGTGTTATATTTTACATCAAGCAAGTGACCTATTTTATCACTTTTATTGTCTTCGTTTGAGCTAGCTTAGTTTTTGCTGGCGTACACGAGCTCATGCTCTGTTTGGTTTCAAGCAGGAAAGCTGTAAATACCGTTTTGGAATAATTCGACTAGGGAGTTAATTCGACAAGGGAGTTGATCTAGATCCTTGACCCAGGTCTGCCGTTTGCGAAGCGGACGCTCTAACCACTATACCATCGCCTCCACTCCATTCTCATCCAATGGATCACGAACGCGCTGTTCTTCTTTGCAGTTTCTGTAGATCAATCTAATTTGTGCCTCGTAACCTTATTCATAGAAAGACTTTAATTCAGTGTTTACTAAAAAAAGTATAGGCTAATTTATTTTCCTCTTTTTAATTATTTTTTCTAGCTCAATACACCTTCAAAGCGATGAAATGGTATTTTTTCAAACATTTTCGAAAATGCTATATCCCGTACATGGTTCGGTACAGTACAGTGGTAGCATTCAACAGGTTTGCACGGACCGGTTCTCAAATTTTTTGAGCTCATGACACCAGTTGTTAAAAATGATTCAGCCTGAATTTTCACTTTGAAAAAAATTTTTACCTTTCTTCGAAAAAAAAGTCTTTATTGCATTTCTGGTATGTATTTCCGCTTTAAACATTTGGAGCTCCAAAAACAACAAAAAAACCAAAGATCTTCGCCTTGGATTGTGGGAACATTCACCAACTTTTTTGTGATAGAGCCTGTTCATACAACTTTTGAGTGCCACTACTGGTGTAGTATAATAAACCTACCACAAAGTATGGAAACGTGTGAAGTATCAAATGGAAAATATGGAATATGAAATGCAGTAGAGTGGAAGGTTTTGTAGAATATGGAAAATTTCCATTTTAGTTCATTTTTTCGGAAATCTTGATTATGACGTAGTCTAGGCCTACTTTAATAGATCGATTGAGACAAGGCTAAAATTGATACATCAACATTTTACATAGAGGATAAAAATTAATTGAACTAGCATTAACCTTGTCATATCTTCGTACGTATAATTTTAAAACTTGAGCGCTAATTTTAACATAGCCCAAGCTATAATAGAATCAAATTGACATGACCTATCTTGCAAAATGAACATTGATGAACTGATTGACACAAGGCTAAAATTAATACATTGATATTTGACGTAGGCTAACTAAATCCATTTGAGATTTGAAGGCAATAGTTTATGACAAATTTTACTTTTCTACATCTTAAGAGAAACTATTTTTTGGGTCTTTGAACCAATAATGAATAATTAAAAAAACCTTCAAACGTGATATTTCTAAGAACATGTGAGAAAGGACTGGTTGTAAATTTCAAGGAAGCCGAAATTTGAGGTATTGCAGCTAAACCTTTGTTAAAAGTTGTTTAAAATGCGTAGCACTTTTAATAGGAGACTGGGAACCGAATGTTCAAAGGGCCAGGTGATGTCCTCCGCATGTTCCACCCATCACTTTCTTTAAGATAGGCGGGGCGACAAAGCATTTTTAAAAAAAAGTTTTGATGCCTTCATTCGTGGCCTTTAAGCTTAGAGTAAATGTAACTCAAATTGACTGCAAAAAAGTCGAACCAATTGAACGATTAGAATTAAATTAAATCGCTCTTTAACAAACCACAGCAATCCATATAAACTCGTCCATTAATAGATTTAGAGTTGCCTGGTGTCTACTTACTCTCGTTTTTCAAGATCGTAATTAGAACAAATTACTTCTGAGCAATGCCAAGTTATAGCTAATCATTAACGTTGAGAAAGCAAACAACCATAAAAAGGCGCCAGATTACATTCAGTTTGAATTTAATTTATGAGTTTGCACAGAAAGACGTCATGAAAGAAAAATGAAGTCAAAGTTATTGGTTTTACTGCAGATAAGCAAACTTTTTTCTAGCAATAAATTATTTCAGTTCGGTGTGGGAATTACAGACCTTAAAATATTTTAATTGACCTCGAACTTATTTTTTTATCCGCTTTCATTTCCATTCTTTGTTCTTTCTCGGGAACAAGCACGACAAATATTGTGCAACGTGCGGACCTTCAAGCACGCATCTTTGCGGTACTTTGCAAGATTGAAATCAGCAACGGAACACCAATTCAATGCCGTGTCGACGTTCCTTTACAGTTGGCTCAGAAAAATTCATAAAGGTGGGAAGAAAGGTCCAAGCAACTAAGTGGTAGTGGATTTGTCTTATTTTTAGGGGCATGGAAGTTATATATTTTTCATCTTAACTAGGCTACTTGTCACATCGACCACTCGCGGAGTCGACATAACGTAGTCGTAGTGGCAAATGCAACAAGTGTCTTGAGCTTGAAACTTAAGAATAAGCTAACGAGAGATTTTTTTCGAAGAACCATTTTGACTCAGGCAAGCATTTGTACTTCATATTTTTGTTGGAGTTGGAGATCTTTTTTTCTCTTTTTGCTCCCAAAGGAAATCCTCAGGGCTCATTTGGATCTTGCCACTGGTCATTGTTGATTAATAAAGCTCAACATCTTCACCGTGACGCCTCCTGTGTCGGCCACTTGAAAGTGAGGTTGACGGCGTGAAAGTTTTTATCGTATCTGCGAAGCTAAGTGCATTTGCAATGCTGGGGAGTGACATTGTAAAGATCGACTTTTTTATAAGTCACGGAAATTGCTTTGCAAATCTCGTTGCCACAACATGCGTTGGCGTCAGGTAGGATGGTTATCCTGCCACCAACAAGATGGTGTAAGGTGGTGAGCAACGAAATACGATCTCAAGGCATGGGTGGCGCATTACCACCAGTAAACCACAAACATGCCAATGACTTGTCAGTCATTATTTTGATTATAAAGTCAATCTGCTTTAATTTACCAACTGAATCATAATCCTGTTAGTGTTAGTAAAGCTAAATTTCTATCACGATTTCTAGGCTATTGCAAAAGCGAATAAACCCACGCTCACGCATACTACTTAATTTATCGCTTTCCGCCAGTAGTCGACATTTTCCTTTGATGATCTCCGAGTAGGCGGATGAACCTACATCTGATTTAACGTGAATGCAAAGTATAGATCCATTCGTGCGGACAGCATTAGCGGAAAGCCTTGGCAAGTAGCGATAAATAAGCTCGTGTGCAAACTGTGCACAGAGTACTGAGCATATAGATTTTTTTTGGAAACTAATGTTTCGTATGACGTTTCATCTTACGCCGTGTGATAACCAAGACTGCCAGAAATGATATGAATGGAACAATTCGACCCGGTAATAGTGGTAGTTGTTTGATCTGGCAATATTTTCATTATTTCAAATGTAATAAATATTAAAAACATGGGTTTTACACATTTTGTTACTATCTGTCAACTCTTTCCTCCAAATATTTGTGCAAAGTAGATGGGTTTACTAAAGTTGCTTGTAATGGTAAATTTGTAATGACCCCAAGTTTGAAATTCCTGACGTCTCCTGCAAATGTCGTAGTGCAGCCATTTAATTGCGGCTGGAAAAGCCTTAACAACCAAGAAAAGTGGCCCCCACCGTGACGAGTTTAAGCATCCCTTGCTTATGAGGCAAGAGTCGTTGGAATCGATCGAAAAAACAAATCGTTGATTCCTAAAAGTTGTTTCCAGTTGACTAAAAGGAAAAAAGTAACAATCAAACGCAACGTATTTTTTTTGATGACACCTACAGCGAAGATTTGGTTTTTTGTTTTTAGCTGTAAACACTTAATTGCCGCTTACTGACGTAGATTTCATGGTTAAAAGTAATTTTTATATAAAAAGAAAACGATGAAAACTTTCAATTTCGCCTCGGGTTCATGAGATTATAGCTGTGCGCACCTATAAAAATTATAATTAAAGGTTTCAGCGCAAGAAAGTCATTCACCTAAAAATGACACCTGCCAAACAGCTCAGCAATTTAAATAAACGCTTTGTAAGTGAGTGACATTGCTATCATCTTTAAATACAAGGCATAGCTTTGTTTACAACTGCTCGTTATATCCAGCGGTGTATTTAGAGAGGGGGATAAAGGGTAATGGTTTTCTCCAAAAATGTAAACAGTCGCAAAAAATTTGAAAAGAAAAAGGTTTTCATGTCTGTGTGGAGACCAAAGCGAAATTTTGACCACTAGAAAAAGAGGCCTTCATATCTGTTTGGAGATCAAATCTGGATAAAATTCTAGGTTTTAAAAAATGGATCACAAAGAGGATAAAAGATCTTTTAACTTTACAAAATACTTCGTCCCTCCTTCTCCCTCTCAAAAAACTGGATTCTAAATACGCTAGTGGTTATACCCTTCACTCACAACATTTTTTCTCTAGCCAACAATCAAAAGTTAGAAAAATTCTCTATGAACTGAGACACAAAAGACAAATGGCATATGATACCTGTAATACTCAGATTAGATAACAACCAAATAGTTTGTCTACTAAACTATTTTTGATGTATTGGAGGCATATATCGTTATAATAAAAGCAAGAGATGACTGCCTTATATGGTAGCGCGGCAAGTCGGGGGCTAAAGGGGCTGAAGGCCCCCTGAGCTTGTGCCAGGGTAGGCTGAGCCCTCTGGATAATTCTAAGAAATTGCCTATCGCATTTCCAGTGATCCAACAGGTTCACTAAAAACATTTCTTGAGTGTTCCCTGACATATCATCTTCTTGCGTTTTTCATAAAACATTATTAAACTAAGCGATCAGGAAATTTAGATACGAGCATAGCAGTCTAAGCAGGCTAGCGAGCAGTGACACTACCTAGTCGCTTGCTGTGACTAACACCATTAACAATTCGTTTTACTTTGTGATTTGTATGTGGACTGTTACATCATAAATCTCTATAACCTTGTTGCTTTCAGCATTCAATTATTACGCAATAATGCAATTACTCTTGAGTTCTGACTTCTGTCTGCTTCTATATCGCTATCAACGCTATGTCACCGTGCCTTGCTGGAACACTGAGGAATTTATCGAAACAAGTTCATTGAATATTATCAGCAGCCAGCTCAATCAGCATAATTGGGATTTTGACAAAAATGCAGGAACAAGAAAAGAATAAAAAGGTAGTTGGGAGATCTGCAAGGCCCCCGAAGTCATAATGACTCTAATATTTTGAGCCCTGCCTGAGCAAAAGTTGTTTCCTCGCCCCTGGTCTTACACAAATACACGTAGCTTGAAATCTGAAAATTTTGAAAAAGTACAAAACGATAGGTGTCGCACTAGCGGCTAGGATCACACTCCCTCCCTAAGTTCCTCAAGCAAAGTTGAGAAACTTCTTCTCCCTCGAAAATCACTCTGTAAAATGGCCTACGCAGTCGACAGTGTTGCAGCGTAATTGGTGGTCTTTCGATTGCAAACTCATGGCGCCAATCATACCACTCTTCAAACATGACGCGTTAGCACCGTTAGTGGACATTTGCAACTAGTCGTTATTTGCTTACTTTTGGCGACAACTTGCGCTCTGCCCTTGTACGAAGGACACTATTTAACAAATAATCGTCTTTTTGATTGGCGGTGCTCCTTGTCATCGAAAGACAAGTTTAACATCAAATCATTGTCTCTTTCAGTAACCAACTCGAAGGGCAATTTTACCACTCTAAGTTTATTTAAAGTGTGTTTACTCTGCGATTATGACGACTACAAACCTGTGCGATTTCTTATTTATAAAAAGCTATATAAAACTGCACACTTTCATCAAAAGATTACGTCGGAGAATAATTTTACCTTTAAACGTTATGTATCATCAGTGTAAACCAAAGAAAAATAACGGTTTAGCTTTGTTGTTCTTTAGTTTGACAGATTGCTAGATAAACTTTTTTTGAATTGCCTAGCTCTAATCTTTCAATAAAGTGTGAAAAACGAATAACATTCCAAAAATTACAAACATTGGAGATGTTGGCAGAATTATTTAACCTCAGATCAATTCTTGCTTTTATAAACAGACCTGTTGTTACCGTTTTCCCGGTAACTTTCTATTGCAACAGCAGCTCACCTAACAGGCAGTAAGGCTACTCAGGCCTCCACACACGGCTTTAGAAAGGAAGAGGAGTAGATGAATCAGGGGTGAAGGTAAATAAATTACATCTCATTTTGAAATATCGGCATTTTTGAAATTACAACAAATACTTGAGTTGAGTAAAATAATATGGTGTATTTTGACGAGTTATTTGTAGTTTCGGAATTGTTTCTTGGCTTGTAGGCTGTATGAAAAGTGTCCTGTGCTTTGTTTTCGTCGTTATCACGGAAATCCTTCATAATTTTTTTTCAAGTGGCTAGGCTAGGTCATTTTCTTTATAGAAGTATACTTACAAATTCCAATTTCTCCTTTTTATCATAACATCATTTTTGTCTGAAAATAGCAACACCTTCTATGAAAAGATCTTTGACCACATAATCACTGCGTCTAATTTTAAAGGATTTGACAATTGCCCAATTTACTTCCTATTTAGCCTATTTGACATCCGAAATTTTGTTCCTTATCTTCTTTTTGTTATTAAGTAAGACATTGTAACTAATAATAGTGTAGCGACATTTCTGTCCCCAGTAAATTATTAAAAATAATTAATTAAAATTAAATAAAATATCGATATCATCCTAATTTTTTGTTTTTCTAAAAACAATGTGATTAGTATTTTTCTCTCTCTTCGGTAATACTCTTCGTGGAATATGGTGGTGATCTGCAGTAATAAAGTAATTGATGTTTAGAATGTTGTGTTTATCCCTGTAGAGCTGTCAGATGTGGGCTGTCTGACGGAAAAAGGAGAGTTCACAGTGAGCACGAGCTCACAACGAGAGAACTTATTATGAAACTCTACAATAGGCTACGTCAGTGCACTTCAACCTTTTTGACATCGGGGAACTCCTGCTATACTTTACAAATGTCATGCAACCCCTTCACTGAAAGTTACTTAGAGTGATATTGCCTCTGGTTTTTAGCATAAAAACGTTACTTCAGCGGTTCTCAAAGTGGGGTACGTAAGAAAAATGTTGGGGGGACTCCAGCAAGTTTTTCGTACAGCCTATAGGCACATCAAAGATTTTTGAAAGCAGCCTACGTTTATTTGTTGTTTGAGCCTATCCTCTAATTAAAGGTTTTTGTTGTTTTAGAGATCAACTTTACCAAAGCAAATATTTCGTCCATTTTGCCACGAAAAGCAATACATTTTGCAAAGTTACGTTGCTTACGCCCTTTGTAAACTTGAAGACATTTTTTTTTGGTAATCAACTTTATGAAATCGAATTTTGCCTAGGCTGGATTCTGTTGTAGAGATACGTTACATATTTTGATTCAGTTAACAATTATAAAATTTAAAAAAATTTTTGAGAATCCTTATGTTTATTCCTCCCCAATTTTTTTGTTAGAATCCGTGCATAACAACTTGTTTCGCAAGTGAAAAAGTTGTGGTACCGGCGCAATGGCGTAGTGGTTAGAGCGCTCGGTAGCTTCGCTGTCGGTAGATCTGGGGTTCATTTCCCCAGTCGAGTCATACCAAAAGACTTTAAAAAATGGTATTTACAGCTTACCTGCTTGGCGCTCAGCATAAAAAGGGATAGTGTAAAGAACATGCCGGCAAGCTTGCTTGTTGTGTACTTGGGCAAGGCACTTAACAAGATGCCTCCATAGTCATATGGCAGACAGGTGGTGGGGCCAAGCATTCTACCCGTCGTGGTGGCCCAGTCTAACTGAAGACTCTCAAACAGACCCTAGCGCACACGCAGTGTATGTACATCTTCCTGCATTAATGCTCAGAACGAACAGCTCAAACGACAAAAGTGGTATTGTTAGTTCTTCCATACTGTCTTCGTTTTGAAAGGATACGTCTAAGACAACAGTGTTGCCCTCTTTTCCAAGAAATGTTCTTCTTTTTAGCTATTCTCCAGTAATTGAGTACATATTATTATAAACGTTTTTTGTTTCATTCTGAATTGAGATTTACTCTAAGACCTTACCAAGCCAATTTGACTGAGATTTTGGACAAGCAATATTGAAACTCCTAAAAAAGGATATTCAACCCAATATGCACCCATAAATGCTCATATTTGACAAAATTTCTTATTGACCTGGAAAAAAGTATTGGAAAAAGTTTTTGTTTCCAGTTTCCTTAATTTTTGTTTCACGTTGACGTAAGCCCTGCCAATCGTATTTTGCCACCATTTGGCAAAATCCAACTTGCGTTTACTCTACAGTAATTAGTAACAAGCATTGTATGTGTAAAGCTTTAGTTATCGACCATTTCATTGTACTTTTTACAAAGAATAAGTGAAAACTCTAACGTTTTCGTCTAGCTCTCTTCGGGAGTTGTCGCTAGAATGAAGCCTGGTGTTGATGGCGAGGTATTTATAGCGAATGAAGCTGGTGAAAATGTCGGAACGTTCTGATTGGTAGACAACCAGACGTTTCGTCGAGTCCAAATCAATGACGTAATTTTAGTGTGTAAACAAATTCTTTCTGGCGACAAAGCTCTGGTTTAAGTGTATAAGTAATAAGCATTGTATGAGGTTACATATGCTCAATTGAAACATGTCAAGACCTGGCTCTCTGCAAATAAATTAACACTTAATACTGATAAAAACCCTATATGTTGCGTTCAGAACTCCAAATAGTCTTCCTCCTCCTACTGCGCTGTCAATTCAATTCAAAAACAAACATCTAAAACGAGTAAACACTTGCGAGTTTTTGGGTTTAACCATCAATGAACACCTTTGATGGAAGCCACATATGCAGTGGTTGCTGCAAAAACTCAATTATAGCTACCATGTAATTAATAAAGTGAAACAGTATCTTGATAGAAATTCATTGCTAACCTTATATCATTCTCTTATTAATAGCTATGTGCAATACTGTGTAATATCCTGGTGCCATGGCAACATAACTATGATTCAAAAGTTGCAAAAAGTTTCAACCAAAGCAATTAATTTGATTAATATTAAGAAGCAGAAAAACAGCAACGTTTTACAACAACAAAATCTGCTAACACTACAACAGTCTAGACCACTTAAAATAGCCAAATTTATGCACAAATATTTTAATAAATCTCTTCCTCCAGCTTTTTGAAACATTTTTGGTTCTAACTTTCTTAGCGAGAAAGCCTCTCTTCGTATTCGATCCAAGTCCAAATTGCGCCCTCAATACTGCAGTATAAAACTTACACAACAAACACTGAAATTTAGAGGCCCAATGTTATGGAATAAACTACCTGTAGCACTCAAAAATATTAAATCACTTCTCAAGTTCATCAAATGCTTTAAAGAGTTTGTTATAAATCAGTACATTCGTATCATGTTTTAAGACTGTTAACCTACTTCTTTTGATTGCCTAAAGATACAATTTTAAAACGAGCTTGCAAAGTAAGATAACAAATGAAAGAATAGTTATTTGCTGTCTTTCTTTTTCAGAATCTGTCGACCACTTTTGAACTACCAATTAAAAAAGAGCGAATCATCTTTTTATACTCCATCTCTAACTTCAGGCGACAACTGCTCTCGAAATATTTTCTGATGAAGAACAAGAATTAGGAAGATTTACCTACGATATAGGTCCATGAAACTTCAGTCAATTCAATAGATTAAATGATTAACTTTAATTTGAGTTAAATAGACAGGGACACTTCCAATGGTTTACTTAAATTATCCACAATCAAGTGATTAAAATCAGGTCATAAAAATACAAACGCAATGTTATAGTGCTACTATTTATCTGCAAAATGCGTAGTTCTGGGCAGTAAGACTATAACTGCATCCGGCGACAGGGTTCTACCTAAAGTGTTAATAGAGCTAACCAATGATGGGATTCAGGGGGTTCACACGGGTTCGTGCGAACCCGTTCTTGGAGTGTCGTGATAATTAGCGAGCCCGTTCTTGTTTTTTGTTATAGACCTTTGTCGACCGCAGCAAATGGGCTTTCTAAAATGAGGGAACCTGTTGTTAATGAGTTTGATACAAAAGAGAACCTATACAAGATACAACAGTATTAGGTTCTAGAAGTGTGACGGTCCAAGCTATGCTTTATTAAGAGCCTCTAGCTTCTTAATGGTCACCAACTGCACTGAAGATATCTGATAGGTCGAAACAGTATCACTGTCTGCAGTTTGAAAAGAGAACCTGCTCTTAAAATTTTGAATCCCATCACTGGAGCTAACTCTTTAACTGTCGTTGCTCCCAGGTCACCCTTGGGCAAGGTGTAGTACCTGCTAGCCCCCTCATTAGGGTAACAACAGTTTTGGCACTGAGAGGAATGTATTTCTTTTAGCTATTATCGTGTGTTTTTACTAAGGGTAAAATTTTGTTTATTTGGCTGACTGTTTTTTTAGTTTCTTCTTTCTTTTTTTTTATTTCAATTGTTTTGCTTGATGTTTCTGTCAGGTGCGGTGACCATGCCCCTTTCTACAATCTTTTTAATGCAACTTTAAAAAATTTGGATATGTTTAACGTCAATTCGTTTTGTCACCTGCATTTCTTCTTCGCTCGTTGTTTGTTTCGATTGTCGAGTTTTTTGTGTTGAGGAAACAGCAGCGAAATAAATTGCCATTTACTACTAGGTTTTGCAAATTGCTCAAGAAAAATTAACAAAGGGTTATGTTTTTCCAAATGAAAACAAAGAAGGAGCCCTCGCGGAACCCCCAAAGCTCACGGAACTCCTTTTGGCTGTTTCGTGGAATACAAGGGTTGCACAGAACCCGGGTTGAAGAGCACTAAGGTACGTAGCAAATCGAATCAACAATTTACGCTCAGCGCATGCCCAAAACATTAACTAATAGCTTCACACTTTTATCTGCACAGTTCGTTATCGATGCACTCAAATATCATTAATCAAAAAAATTGCTTTCATCAGCTTGTCCAATCGGTTTGCCTTTTATTTGAAGGCTGCTGCCTGTTACATTTTTACCTTATTCGATGTCGACCTCTGGTCTAACCTCTCTTACAAGAGCTCACTGTTGTCAAGGTCAGCTATTTTCCGAGAATTTATTGCAATTCTCATTGAGAGGAATAAGCCAAAGATTTTTGAAATTTAGCAGATTGCTACCACTCATAATTTCAGATTAGCAGAGGAAGATTATGGCGCTTTGTTGGTGTCGTAGAAAAATACAAATTTTGGCTAATAAAGATTCTTGAAATAGTCCAATTTGCATTATTTATGCCCGCTTTCTATGCAATGTAACATTTGCCTAAATCACCACAGCATCAGAATTACGTAAAGCTTAAGCGGTTTTTATACAGACAGTAAGGCTAAGCGTATAATTACGTAGTGAGGGTTCACCACTAAAAATTTTAATTAGCCAACCTTGAAAACATTTTAAAAGTGGTAGATTTTTTCAACACCCTACTTGTTGGGTGAAAATTAGATTTCGCACAACTTGATAGACGCCTTGTAGTTCGTTGAGAACAGCATACTCTCCAGCTGCTATCCTTGCCTATTTCCTCACAAGCCTTCTTTTCCTCCTTTTCTCTGGTTACAGCCACCATAGCGAACGTGATTGAATTGGGTTATTGTGTTACTATTGTCAGAAAAAAATTGATACGCTTCAACAACCCTTTAGGCTCTTGTGCAACAAATGCTTTTTTAGCTTAGTTGGCTATTGCAGCTTGACATTACCAATGTTCCACCACAACCTCACTAAAAACGTAATGCACAGCCAACTGAGTGGTAAGATACGTTTTATTTGCAGTATTTTCAGTGGAAAACAAATGAAAAATAGGGCACAACACATGAATAACAGTGATCAGGGATTTTTGTAAAAAAAAGGGCACAAATTCAAATATTGATAACTCAAACTATAAACAAATTACAGGACCTTTGCCGAGGAAATTGCAATGAGCAGCTATGAAGACATTTAGGAATTAACTCAAAGCTCTGCAGCAAAATAACTTCATTTGCAAGAATTTTTCTTCATAATAGCCGGCTATTGCACATTTCTGGGCCTTCTTAAATGTGCGACTCTGTCAAAAACACCTTTAATGCAATTCTAACTTGTGAAAACCACTTCAATTATGACGAGGCAGCTGTACCGGCGTCACATGTGTTGCTGCTGAATTCAATTTGCAAGACCTGACGTTTCTCATCGCACCAAGAATGCAGGTATCCAGATGAAGGAGTAGAATTCCGAAGGGGTAAAATCTCATCACAATAGCATAAAAGTTCAATTTTCAAATAGATTTTATTTTGGGTTCGGAAAGATGAATTTTTCTTGCAACTTCAAAGCTGTTGATCGGAAATTAAATTGGGTGTCTTCCAAATGTGAAGAAAACACTTTATCCAATTTTGCTGTATCTTTCCAGAATTAGATGATTCCAACTTCATTATCTTCATTAAAATCACATTAACGGTCACACGTGAACCCACACTATACATGTTCAACACGAGTGCACGGTAAGAACAAAAAGCATTTAACTCAAAACAAAATACCGCAAATGAAAACTTTAAAAATATTGAAAACACGGAAGACCGAAGTGATGCGAATCAATAGAATGGGCCAGCAGGCGTAATGAATCGGCAAAGAATAACATTGGTGCCCTGTTTCAAATATCAGGAAAGCGTAACTGAAGAGGACTGATATTGCAAGAGCAAGGGTGGTGATGGCAAAAGCGGCATTTTATGAAAAAAATTATTGAGCAGTGTTTGGATGAAACATTATGAAAGAAAATGACAGACTTTGATTGGGAATGCGTTGTTATAGGGTTGACAGACGTGGACACCTAGGTGATCATCAAAAGAATTGAGGCATGTGACATTTGGACATGGACATGATAATTAACAAAACATTGTACAAATGAGAAAGTGTCAAATCGATGCAAGAGACGTCTGATAAAATCAAGAAGGCAGCAATGATGGTTGGCACACTCACTCTTTGACTTGACGAATAATTGAAGTATAAGATCAAGAGAGAATTAAGTAGGAAAAACATTCTAGATTTCTTAAAGGCAAGTTTACTGACAAAGAGGAAAACCTCAACAAGCGTAGAAACAAAAAAGATAAATCAGCCCATAATTAGAGAACTAACATTACGGAAGCGTGAGCTAGTCTCCTAAATCATAGTTTCGGCATCATTATAGGATTAGGTTACATGGATAACTTTGTTGCTGCCACTCCACTGTTGCCATTTTTTGGCTACCTGCTTGGGCCACTTGTAAACCACTGCACTTTTTTCTAATAACGACAGAGTACACACGGTTTGTATTTTACCCTCCACATAATTTCTAATGCTAAACATCAAGCAGGAGATCTGTGAATAACATTATTTAAATTTTGGTTTAATTTGGTCTAGAAGTTGAACCCAGGTTTAACGACTGTCAAACGGACGGATTAACCGCCACATGATCTCGTCGGCCTTCCCACCCCGCAAAAAGACCAGTTGACCAAATCCATTGTTAGCACTACTGTAAGTGCACAGTTAGCAACAAAAATGGTGATCTGTAGTCATATGTCTACCTGGTTTAGATGACAGACAGCGAGTTTTTGATGATAGAACCGACATCAACACACAACATCGCTTTACAACGATGACTTAAAGCCTGATAGTCTTCCGCAGAGCCGTAAGCAAGAGCGAGTACAGCAGCCTGTAAAATAGAAACCATAGTTCGAAATCACCGTCCCTATTCCTAAGCCTTTTTACCTGCTCCATGCTGACGCATTAACTGAGCGAGCTGTCTTAATGATGCTTATCTACGTGCTTCACTCACAATGCAACGCTGGCAATCGCAAGAACCTCAAAATCTTTTTTCTTGTTTTATAAACCTCAACTTTCAATGGCGTGGCTGGCAATGCATTTCACCATGGTGCAGACATGGCATGGTCCGGTAAAAGACATCCACAACTGTATTGAATTGTACACTAGCAGATAATTTAAACCACAAATGTATGTGAAAGCTTCACCATTAACAGACAAGAATGCAGCAAGAACTTTCATAGCTTTTTCTCTCAGATAAATATCTACGTGCTAGTAAGCAATTGACAAATTCTTCTTTCAACGCGGTTTCAAACGCTCAGTATAATCTTCATCGCTACTAACTTTCGCTTCTTTTTATATATCTCAACTACTTTGTACTTAACTCACATTTCATTTCTGGCTATAAAGAGCTATACATTTACTTTCGAATCATTTTTAAGCCTGAGATAAGACACGGGACCACACTTACTCGAAAAGGCCCGACACCGAGTTTAGAGTTTGACTTCAATAAGTCTACTGACTCCTCAAACCCCACTCGCGAACCTACATGTTATCAGCAAGCCTAGTAACAAACGGGAAGTATTTACGTCGTGGTATAGCTCTTTTGATCTGGAAAGGACGTTGAGAGACCTCTGAAGTAGTCGCAAAGCCTGCAGAGAAACATTGATGTTATAATGTTTAAATAACGAAATCAAAAAACATGACACAGCATCGTTACCTTTCTGAATCTCCCATCGTCTAGAAACGCTCGCACGGCCCTGGTAGGAACAGTTTAGTTATTTAGAGATGGGTTATGCATTAGTTTGCTATTACTTGTTTATGAACATCTTTAATCTGTGTTTAACACCACAACCTTACAGAGAAACACTTAAATGAAACATGTGTTCAGACGTGAAGTTTCAAAGCAATCTCTTGATTGTGAGTCCACCTGCTAATAACATTTGTCCACCTACGTTCTACAATGATCTTGGCAAAACGCATTACACCAAGCCCAAGCTTTATCTTGCTCACCAGCAATAAATCAAAGTCAAATTCAATATATGTTTTGCAGGACGGCAAATGGAACAAAACAACACTCCTTCAAGAATGAGACAACCTTACTATTAGGTGTGCAATTAAACATAATCTATGCGGAAAATAGTCGACAGTTGCATCATACTACAGGTTGCTGATGCGGTGTATTGCAACCAAAAACCACATGCTGTTGCCTCAAACTTTTATTAGTAAGCGAGCCCATACAGAATTCCTAATGCTGCTTTGACTACTACTGATGACTCTGTACTCCCATATATATTAGATTCATGCAATACACTACAACATTGGTCTCACATTTTCCAAAGAGATACGTTTTTGCATGACTCTCCTCCATTCATAGAATAGGATGAAGTGATCCGCCACAGTAAGGACGCAGCGGATACGGGATCTTCGTTCTCCAAGAAAAATGAAGCAGCTCTGCATGAGTAAAACGTTAGCGAGCTGTACCGTGTACAGTTTTATTCTCCGGTCACCGAAAATCTTTTGCCATTCTACCAGAACATTGCTGTTAACCGGTGCGATTGTGTTGTGCATAGTGTCCACTTCGCAGCCGGTAGACCTGGGTTCAATTCCAACGTCGAGTGATACCAAAGAGTTTAAAAACGAATTTATCGCTTACCCGCTTAACGAAATTCCCTGCCTAATTTTTTCCTGCACACAAGGAGTAGCGTGTAAAAAAAAAACTAGCAAGTTTGCTTGTTGCGGTTCCAGGTAAGGCCCTAAACAGAATACTTCCACCTTTACGAGGGAGATAGAAGGTGGGGTCTACCAGTAGTGGTGACCGAGACTGACAAAAGACTCACAGAGCAACACCTCACACGCAAACGAGTAGGGCGGACCCGCTCTGGAGTTATCATTACTTGGTAGTATTCACTTTTCCCCACAGACACTCCAACCAAGCGGGTGAAATCGCCATAAAGAACGAACAACAACGCACAACAAACGAATAAGTCATCGTGTGTCTTGAACACAAGGCCGTGCAATCTTTGCCGCCATGACAAAGCGCTCCAACCCACTCGACCAGGTCACCAACGAATACTAGCGGCGCAAATCAAGATACTAAAATCTAAATAACAAACGTTCAAATGTAGAAGAAAAACATTTATTTGCGATTTGTATACTTGCCTGCTAAGTAAGGGAATGTTGGTTGGCATAATGTCGGTTAGGATGCTAAATGCGACATGCATTTGACTGCGAGGAAAGCACTCCAAGTATATGGTTGACACCTTGAACAATTTAAGTTTACCGCATTTTATAGGTTCACAGTTTAGCCAAGGATACATAGTCTTGCAATGGCATTTGATCAAAACTATAAGAGGAATAATTGGTGAGCAACAGCCGGACACTATGGCTCTGTTTTCGCAACCATTAAGTTGTGGGTTCGATGCGTCTGTGAGTCCTGGGTTTTCCGGACTGAGAAATATATAAGAGCAATTTCCCGTATGGTTGCACCGCTGCCGGCAGAAACAGGTGGAGCCGGCAAAGCTGACAACTTCGAAGTGCATCTTTACACAAGATTTCTAGCAACTACAAATATGTTCTTAATTGCAGGAGAAATAAGATATATCCCACCTCGTTGTGGAAGGAATAGTCTATGTACGTTTCTGTCTCTTCGCAATCTTCCGCGAGAGCGATGTTATACTTGCAAGGCATGGTTTCCAGGCAATGACGCACGACCGACGTAAAGCGTTTAAACCACAACAACTGCTTTCGCCGTTTATTTAACTTGGACGCTTTCGAAACGGCAGCTTCGTCACACAAGACAGCGTTCGAACGAAGATAAAGAAGATATCTGATAATCAATAACTTTTGCTAAACACCAACTTTACATCTGGGGGGTTAAGTTGTACCCCCATTAGTACTCTCTAACTTCTACTCCATTTCCATTGCAAACGCTATCGCTTGGCTTTGAGAGAAAGTACGTACAAAACCGGATAAAAATGTATACTGCGCACATCCAACTTAAGCAAGACTAGCAAACAGAGCATAGACGCATACGCAGAAATGAATATTAGGTCTACTTGAAGCCCAAATACTCAATAGATAACGTTTCGGTAAAGGCATCTAATCAAGTTATCTTCGAATTAGATTGTCTGAAAGTTACTCTTTAAAGTTAATAATGGAAACGTAGTGATAGAAAGTAGGGACAACGGCAAAGACGCCAACTTAACAAGAGGATAAAATTTCATTGCTTGAACAAATGGACGGGCCTTTCAGCAACGTGAACAAACGCAGTTGCCTTGTGTAATGGACAGTGGCTTTGAGTTCACTTCTCGTTCGGTTCATACCAACTGCCGGCTTCATGTAAGCCGTTACGGCTAGAGTGTTCGATCGTAATCGGAAGCACTTTCTGCCTCTTTTGCTGTCGCAAAACCCGCTTCATAATAAAGTAACATACGTTTGCGACTGCACTTGAAAATCGTGCTACAGGCACGCGCTCAAGAAGCAAAATAATGACGCAATGCCGTCGCGATTTCACCATCACCTCTGCGCTAGTGGCCGTGTACCTGACGCGCTAACGGGAGGGCCGGTACAAAGCAATAGAAGACAAAACAGAAAAGCTTTCTCACTGAATCCAAACAGTTTTCCGTTCTTCTGCAGATGAAAGAATGTGGAGAGCGGCTTCATAATGATCAGCGACCAGAAGATAATCTGAACCGGCTGCATCTGCTTTCTGCTCTTCGATTACTTCAGTCAGTGCACTATGATTAGAAAAAAAAATGATCATACACTAACCGATTTTACTCCATTTCCTACAATGCACTATTTGCTGTGATGACAATCATGATAGTTTCGATTGGTAAAAATGCTAAAACGCTGAGCTCGGTTGATGACGCTTTGAAGGTAGAAACGGCAGTCTGTCGAAGATTGAGTGAAGTAAAAGTACTTAGTCAGTACTACAAGTACAATCTGACTGGTCTAGACAGCATATTTACCAGAAAATTAGCCAGAGATAAATTTTTTCTTTTTCGATCAAGCTTTCACTCGCATCATCTTTTAACACCAGCCGATCTGATGGTTTGATAGACACATCATGGCGAAGCACCCGTCTGTACAGCTGCAGAAGATCAGAAGCAGACAGTCCTTCTTCACCTGTGAGATGTCGATTCAGAATCGTAAGCAGAACTGGTTAGTTAATATATTTAGGTCACGGGAAAACGTTTACGGTTATGAATAAGCTTGCGTTAAACCCTTTTTGAAGTTGCTGGAATAGCTGGCTCAATACATTTCTACCTCATAACACTGCAATCTTTCAAAATCTGTACAAATTCTTTATTTAGGAAAATTGTTTTGTTCTCTCTCTTCAATTGACACACTTCCAACTGCTCGAGGCGGCCCAAAAAGTAAAATACCAACGCATCCTAACAACATGCCCACTGTAAATGTCGGTTGAGATTAAGAGACTTGGAAGAACAAAAGTTTACATTAGGTCTCGACATTAAAACGGACTGAGAATGGTAAAGGCAAAAAAGCGCAGATCAGATTTAGTCAACATCTGGAAAGTCAAGAAAGTAAGAAAGGTAGTGACGCTACGTGTGGTGAGCGCTTTGCAGCAACTTATAGCAATTAAGGCTACAGACTTAAGAAATGTAATAAGGGCTAAGAGGTAGGGAAAACACGCAAGCGCCAGTATACTGGAAGAATGTGAACCGCACGGCGGGCGGCAACTACTTGGCAAAGGTTATTGATTACGCGAAAGAAATTTAGCTTCTTTGGCCAATGGCCATGCAAAAAGAGCAGAAAGACTGGTTGAAGATGTCAAAACAAAGATCCATACTGAGAAGCGGCGAAGAAAACGACCACGCAGAAAATGAGCGGGAAAACTAAAATCTTGGCTTAATCATGACGTGAGCGAGGCGGTTAGCGAAACTAGTGATAGAAACGGATGAAAAGCCTCAAATCTCAATCCTACAAAAAAAAACAACGGCTAGTATTGCTAAGCAAATACTGAAGAAAAAGCAAACTAGCTTCGGGGCTTAGGTACATTTTAAAGACGTGCTTGATTTCGCTGACGCGATTTGATCCAAAAACAACGGTACTTGATCAACGCTTTAAAGCAGTCGTGTAGTTAAGATAGTTATGTTTCTCACCTTGAAGATCGATCATTGTTCCAACACAACTTTCCAGATATTGCAAGGCAGCTTCTTCGTCGCTGCTTTCCAAAGTTAACTGGTACAACGCAGCCATGTAGGCGAGTCTGGCCGATTGCGGACAGGCAGTAATCGCCTGGTCAAATGTCTGAGGACAAATGAAGGCCATATAACAGGCTTTCACATCCAACATCCCACATAGCACAATGCACACTTTACAAGCGTAAGCTGAAATATTTTGCCAGACAGCACGATGTGAAGTGAACTTATTTTCATCCAAATATAACAAACAGAAAATACTTAAGGTTGCTTCACGATTAATCTCTTTCTGTTTGGTTTAATATAGTTTAGGTTGCAAAAAATTTCGCCACTAGCGACCAGTTGGGTCTGGCTTGAATAAAATTCCACTTTTCTGATATATACCAAGATTGCTTTTTGCAGCGTGTAGTTGCACACCGGCCTTGTGACCAATAAACGACATTACTGCTCAAGAGGCCAATCAGGGGTGGCAAAAGAAAGTAACGCTCCATGACCGTTGCTGTGTCATTTTGCAAGATCAAAGGGTAAAGACTATGGTCTAGACTATAGACGCATATAAGAAATGTTATTAGTTGGCCCTCTTATAGGTAGCTAGCAGGGTGACAGCTTCCACTCCCTATAGTTAATGTACATGTACGCCGTTCCAGCATTACACCCCCCCGCGCCGGGGTGCTGTGATTAGAGCGTCTGTTTTGAAGTCGGTAGACCTGGGCTAAATTCCCTCGTCGAGTCATATCAAAACTTTCAAAAATAATATTCACAGATCTCCTGTTTGACGCACAGCAGTAGGAGTCATAGGGAGGATGAAATGTGAAACTGTGTTTTCTCTTTCATGATCAAAACAAGTTCAATGGCCCTCAATGATCTGAGTACGCAGCCATTGTTGGTGCCAAAACAACAACACCAACTTTTCATTTCAAAATTTCGAATCCCATAACGGCGTGACCAGTTTTATTGAAGGCGGTTATTCCAAGTCTTGTTGGAGCTGGTTTAGAAATTATGGCCTTTGAACCATAGAAAGCAGCAACTACAAAAACAGAACAAAGTGCTTACTTCCGTTATTAAAACTACGTCATTGCTACGCATCACTGCTTCTGTCCACATGACCCACACGTCAACATGGGAGGGAGCCTGCGCGTGCGCATAACGTTCATCGCCAAGCAGTTGGACAAGACCTCTGCAGACAGAAAGCATTTAAGTAAAGTTTGATACAATAATCCTGTTAACTACTTTATGCAGATAATTTGCTGGGCAAAACTACAATACTGCATTTATTGACTAGTTACCCAAGCTATTCACCGGAGCAGAAATCGCCACAAGAAAATAATAGTTTTCTTTCCGACGATTTCCGCTGGAGTACCCGGCGAGAAATACAAAGAGGCTGCTAAGATACGGACAAGAATTTTTAAGGCTACTTTTCACCTGCATGCTCTACAATCATTGTCGTATCCTTATGAAATATCCTCAATGTAGCCTGTAAAATATACTTCCGCATATAGTAGAGTATTTATAACAACGCATGTTGCATGGTGCTACGTAGCAAGCTTACTCGCAAAATTTTGAAACTTTGTCCCAGTTTTGAAGGGATGCTTCGAAATTCACCATGGACTGGTAGATAGGAAATCGCCGTTTCGCATTCGTGATTCGACTTTCATTCAAATCGGTGGAATGCAAAAGAGCGTCTGCCAGAAAAAATAAGTTTTTTACGCCAGTAATTGTTAAATCAAGCAGTTTATTACACTCTTTAATCCTAATGCATTCCAATCCTTCAACAAGTTACCTTTAAAAAGAGATCGCATCTGCTGAGGTGCAACGGTGCGTGACGATGACGCGAACGGAATAACAACGTTACCAAATCTCCAAGTCATTCCAAACATGTGGGAACTACATCAATAACACATCATGTTATACTCAAGTATTCATATTATGATCTGAAGAGCTCGACAATTATTTCATCCTTGAAAGAAACAACCTTTGCGCCTAGGCAAATTTAGTTAATACCACAAACGTGGTAAGTACATATCAGCACTGTGCCAACTGATGATGTTTAGTCAAGACTATTTCTCTATTGTCATTAATGTGAGAAAGTGGTAGCTAACTGGATGAAATGAATTCGAGCCATTGCTCAAAAAATAGCACCTCGTACAATTTTAACACTTTCATCTATAGTGGCTCAACTGTTTTCTCATACATCTTGTTTAGACTCACTGTCTCAGATCCTCCAATTAAAATGAAAATAACTGCAGCTAAACATGCTCAATGCTTACCTTTTGTCTTGGTGATATAAATACGGCGGTAATTGTTCATATTCAAGCAAGTAAATGTAGACAAGCCATAGCCTGACTACATCTTCTTGCAATAAAATGCTACGCCAACTTTGACCACTAGGTGAATCGGTTTTTACAGCACCAAGCTTTTCTAAACTTTCCTGCAAAACAATATCATGGTGATACAAAGCTTACAAAAAGTGGCAGCTTGCATTTTGTTGAACTAATTAAAAAATAACTGAACTTGAGGTTTGGTAAACTTTGGTTATTTAAGAAGCTTTAATATATGTCAAGCTGCAAATATAAAGTGTGCACACTTTACATGAATAAAAAATCTACAATCTGAAGCTGTTTAAAAGTGCAGGAGAAAACGAATATTGAAAAATCAAACATTTAATCCAAGTACAAAACTAATTCATTTTAAGCGTGATATATCATTTGAAACTTTGTAATAAAAAGCTTAAATATCTAGTTAAAAGGGTAAACAATAAAAATATCATCGCTGAAAACACTTTGGTGAAGGTATAGGCAAAATAACATCTTACCAAGAGCACCGCTTTTGCTTGATGAAGATCAACAGCTTGTAAAAGCAAATGGCAGCGTTCAGCAATCGCTTGCAAAAGCCAGCGCGAGTAATAAGACAATTCGTGCTCAGATGGAGACTTTGTTTCTAAAAAATGCTTTATTTTGCACATCAGTACGTTCTTAGCAGTTAACAATATCAGGTCGAATTGAATGCTGCCTTTCGATGTAAGCCGCTCTCTCATTGACAACCACAAAATAACTTGATTGGACTACACGCAGCAACGCAGTCGATTTTCCTATTGATCAGAGTAGCAGTAAAGTCGTGCAATTTATATCGAGGGATAGCTACTCCACTTTTAATAGACAAAATCCTAAACTGAACCAATGTTGGGAATAAATGCAGACTTCACTTAAAACTCTGCAAAACTGTTACAATGGCCAGGTTGAGTTCACATGCTCATTATCTTACTGTTTAATAGGTTACGTTACTATTGTTGATACTATTACCTTTACTTTCCCAAATTTGATCGCGGTTAAAGAGATTGTCAATTAACTGGACGAACAAAAAATTGAGCTTTTCAAAAGGCCAATCCCATTTCAGTATCTATAATGTACACAGACAGGTATAAAAACCAAGCGGTAAGTATTACGCATTCTTTTCTACAGTACTTCGCGTTTTCCCCGGTAACTAATCGATAGTTTAGTTACTTACTTTATAGAAATGGATAGATATATACCTAGCAATGGCAGTCTGACATATTGGTGGTGAACTCCCACACTTTTGATTGGGTTTAAAAGAAACTGATGCATTCTTCCTACCTTATTTACTAGGATTAATGTACGACGAGAATCAATATATTGGATCCACCTTTCGGTTTTATAACTATCAGCATGTTCAAAATAATGCTGTGACTGGAATTCGACCTTTTATCGAAAAAAATATTAGTTGCACTGACATATCCGGCCCGCGTTTACACACTGTTCATAAACCAAAAAGGGTATTTTATAGACATAGCACTATTTCGCTTCAGCTACCTAAAGTGCTACTTTACACATTAAAAGTCAATTTCCATACCTGATCCCATACTGGTTTTGACAAAGGCATGAGCATCAAAGCTTGATCTAATATCTCGACTTGATCCAACGACATAGAAGTGTCTTTGTAATGGTCTCGCAGTATAGGAATGTATGTTGTCCATAATGCTTCCGACTCGTCGTTCAGCTCGATCCCGACACACAAAGTGTGAAGTGCTAACTCGACACTAAATATCGTTCATAAACCATTAGAAACGTACCCTACTACCAGTTTAGTGTGATAGTGTAAACGGTCAACAATTAGGCAGACTAGCCACCGCGGATAGAGGTGATATTTCCGCCTTGGAATCTCCATTAAAACACCATTAATATCATTGATATTTGTCAAGAAGATCCACTATCTAAAGCATGATGTTGCTTCAGCAAAAGTCTGGTTCGAAAGCAAGCGGGTAGACGTAGGACATGTACATGAAACCAGGGAGGCTTGGCTCTGCAAAGCGGAGATAAAATCTAGCTTTTTCTCGCCTTTTGCATTAGCAATGATTATTTAAGCATTAACGATACAGGCATTCAGCATTTTCTATTTTCAGGCCTTACCGCGTTTTTTTATTTTGCTTTTCCTCGGTTTTGGATAAATCGATGTAAGCCCGGGCCAATTCAATTCTTGTTTTCTCATTGGTCGGTTGTTTTTCCAAAAGACCATTTAGTCGATCTATATCAGTTCTGTTTTTATCTGCATTATAATATCGACGTTCTACATCCGTAGTAATCGTATCATCGGCTGAAAGTAACAAAAAGAAGAAAATGTCAGGCAATCGTCACTAATGTCACAGTTGAAATAAATGCTTACACCAGCATCCATTTTATGTCTATTCTAAACAACAGTGTAGCGATTGCTCGCAATGTAAAACAAGATCCGACAACAGTATGAAGGGCAACTAGCAACAAAAGCATTTTTCGAAGGCCTCGTGCACAAGCCTTTTGGGTCTTGAATCAATTACGCGATATTGGTATGTCATATGTTGTATCAAATTCCTCTGAAACACATACCTGGATAATTTTGCGTTTGACTTTCAGCTGAAGCTACGCTTGCATCTTCAAGCTCGTCATCATCGAACATAGGATAAAGCTTACAACGTGCTCTTCCGATCAAATAGGAAATTGACCTCTGTAAAATAATCAAAAGATCTCGACTCAGTCATGACTTACAAATTATTATCCTCCGGGCCGCAAGAAAACCATTTGTAATTTACATACAACCAGGGTTCAGAAACTCTTTGGGATTACCCATTCTACTGTCACAAAGCAATTACCAGCCACAAGCAATGCAGCCAAGCGGGGGAATTCGTCGTTAACTCTCTTTTCCAAAGACATAGCAATACAGTCGTCATGAGGTTTGAACCACCACTCGATTAATGCCGGTGCGATCAATGCCATCAAGTCCTAACCTCATCACTGGCATGAAGACTTCGGCGTGCTATGCAATGCATGTGTATTAAGCGGTCTGCCGTGCGGTGCTTTCTCAGCTCGCTGTGTGTTTGTGACAAAACTACCAGCATTACAGCAATGTAGGTTGTATTATTCAACAGCTATTGCTAAAATTACCAGCAAACTAGCATTAAGTAAAAATGTTGAAATTTTTTAAAAATTATAATCTGCACATGTATTACTTTGTTTCCGAGAGCTCGGTTGATAAATTGGACCAACAGCTTGCAGGTGTCTTCAACAGATCTCTCTCCACCTCGACATAATCTACCCACGGTATCATCAGCTGCCTAAAAGCAAACAAAAAGGCGATAAACACACTCGATTTTTCGAGCGTTGCCGCAAAACATCGCCAAACATAAATTTTCACAACTAAAAGCTACTTTTGTATTGAAAATTTAATGACCTTGAGTTCGTTTACTTGAACTATGCGGCCTTGCAGCAAGGTATCAAGACACAAGCAAGTTGATTTAGTATCGGGTTTGAAAGTGCTATGGAGACAAGAAAATATCTTTAAACTCGACTTGCACGAGTCTTGCTGTAAGCTTTGCTTCAAGTCTGGTTTGTAATAGGCCCAGTCTCGGCATGCCAAACGTTAAACGACGGCGTACTCATAAAGCGCGTTTCCATTAGCAATGTCTTCGAGCGGAATCGGAAGCACGCTTTTATCATTGTGTCGAATACTGCACCTTGCTGCAGCATGAGACCACAGTTCTGATTACTTGGAATATCACTGCAAAGGGGGCCAAAGTACGGTTTTCTGCGTGACATTTAGACGAACCTTTAATTGAAGATCAATCGGATCGCCAATTGTGATTTGCCTTCCTTCGTTGGTCTTCAGCAAGGCAGGGCAATACCAAAGCAAATCGAGATAGATTTCACTCGGAGAAAGAGTCAGATCTTTGACATGTTGCTTCAGGCATTTCGAGTCCCGGCATTTGCCAGTCAAATCATATCTAAAACCGATCGCATGACAACTAAAACTGCATGGCAAGTAATTGCAATGTGCAAAATAATACACCGTTTGCAAGATTAACTTCAAAAAATAGGATAGCATGCATTTAACACAGCACAAATTTAATCGAATAACAATCTTCTCTTAACATGAAGCTTCTGAAAAATGGATAGCTTGCAACAGATGCATATAGGAAGTCTAACAAGTCTTAACATAATTCATTGTGTACATGAAATTCGAAGCGAAAACCCCCTTGGTATTTAATTGTAAGCACAAAATTCATCTTCACTCATTTACGAAAGAACTATAGCTCGACCGCAAAAGTCGTTCTTACTTCCAAACAATCGCCTAGATCAGGGATGTCCAACCTGCGGCCCACTAGCGACTCATTAAAAAAAATTTTTTGGGCAAATTTATCAAGTAGTGAGCACAAGAGTCTTCAGGTAATTTAATCAAAATACTTTATATTTAATACATAAAATAATTAACATAAACAATTTAAAAAACAATATAATTAAGATGAAATTTATGACTGAGCATGCATACTAAGTTTATAATATTGTTAATTTCTTAGTTCTGTGATTACGGTCCCCAAAATATAATACACACTATAGATAGATATCACTCTGAAGGCCATCTTGTTAAAACTAAATTAACATTATTGGATTAATTATTAGATTAATTAATTATATTAATGGATTTCTAAATTCTCTTTGTTGTTGAAATAAATGCATTTTCAGTAAACTACGGCTCAGTATAGGTATTAATGGTTAACTTCTTTTTCAGAGAACTATAATCTTAAATATTGAAAATTTTATATTCATAGGGCCATGGAATCTATTACTAAAAAAAGGAAGATAGCAGAAGAAAAGAGGAAATTTAATATCCAATGGACGGAAAAATATTTTGTGTCCGAGTTATTTGGCAATATCAGATGTCTTATATGTAATGATAAGATTAGCGTATGCAAGGAATACAATATCAAACGTCATTATGCTTCGAAACACGAGTCAGAATATCAGACGTTTAATGAACAAAGAAGAAAAACGAAAATTGAAGAATTGACAAAGGCAATTAGGTCACAACAAGCTAGTCTTCAAAAACATGTTGTTAAAACTGGAATATGTACAAAAGGTAGTTACCCTATAGCTGAGAAATTAGCTAAGAAAGGAAAACTACTTGTTGATGGAGAATTAATAAAAGAATGCATTGTCATTGCTTTTGATGAGTACTGTCCAGACAAGGTAAATTTAGTAAAGGAAACATGTCTATCACATCAGACAATTGGTATAAGAATTGATGACTTGTGTGATAATATTGAAGCCACACTGAAGGACAAATTATCTGCATGCGTTCTTTACAGTTTAGCGTTGGATGAAGGTACTGATCAAAGTGATACTACACAATCAGTTGTTTTCATTGGAGGAATTGATGAAAATTTCAATATTATTGAAGAAATGTTGGACTTGTGTCACATAAAGGGCACAACAACAGGCAAGGACATATATGAGTTTGTTAATTTGTTATTAGATAAATTCAATATTGATAGGAAAAACATTTATCCAATTACAACTGATGGTGCTCCAGCCCTGACTGGAAAACACAATGGTTTTATTACTTTATTCAAAGAATCTGTTGATCATGAGATTCTCAGTTACCATTGCTTGATACATCAACAACAATTATGTGCTCAAAAGCTAAATATGAAACATTTGATGACTGATCTTGTCAAGGCTGTTAATTTCATCAGATCACGGGGTTTAAATTATCGCGAATTTAAAGCATTCTTGGACTAAGTTGGCAGTGGATATAAAGACGTAGTATATTTCTCAAAAGTTAGATGGCTCAGTAAAGCAACAACCTTAAAAAGATTTCAGTTATTGTTGCCTGAAATAAAAGTGTTCTTGGAAGAAAAGCAAAATGTGGATTTTTTAGAAAATAAAGAATAGTTGAATGATTTATCTTTCTTTGTAGACATCACCGAAGTATTAGCTGAAATTAATTTGCATTTACAAGGAAAGAACCAGTTATGTTCCTCAATGTTTGATCGGATAACTAGTTTCACAAAGAAACTGGAACTTTTTATAGCACAGTTAAAAGCTGGTAAAATTGTACACTGTCGTAGTCCATCTGAAAGAGAGAAAAAGTTTTCTGTAAACTATGAAAAATATACTAAATTATGTGAAGATTTGCTTGGAGAGTTTACAATTAGATTTTCTGATTTTAAAAAGATTGAAGTTGAGTTAAAATTGTTTAATGATCCATTTTCATTTGAATATGATAAAGCACCAGTAGAGTACCAACTTGAACTGATTGAGCTGCAAAGTCGGGAAGGTTTAAAAACTTTCCATAGGGAAAACACACTTCCTTTATTTTATAAGAAATTGCATTCTCTCAAAAATGAATTCAATCAAATTCTAAATTTATCGAGAAAATTATCATGCATGTGGGGAAGTACATACTCTTGCGAGCAGTTTTTTTAAGCGTGAAAAACATTAACACTGCCGAAAGAAATAGGTTGACTGACAGACATTTACCAAACATTCTTAGAATTAAGAATGCATCCTTCGATGCAAATATTGAAAACATTATGGCTGGAAGACAAAGTCAGAAGTCTCATTGAAGCAATATTGGTTAATTAAATTTAATGTTTTTTTTATGTATAGCTACATATAAACATTACAATATTTACAATGTTGTAATAATGTAAATAAACTGTATTCACATGGTTTTGTTTTATATTGTAATTTTTTCATTAAATTGTATTAAGATATTCTGGTGGTTTTGCGGCCCAAGTTTGCAATGCGGCTCATTAAATTAAAAGGTTGGACATCCCTGGCCTAGACCTTTGTAATCTTTGAAATACATCAAATGACTTTTTTCAAGCGCTTTTTTTTAACTGCTAAAGAATAAGCAGTGGCGCGCATATTAGTAGGCTAAAAGAAATGTGTGGCGTCCCATCAGTTGGGAATACTAGACTATATCTTGAAAATATGAACAATTGTATTTAAATCCAAAGATACCAACAAAAAATAATGAGAATACTTGATCTTACAAAAAACAGTAATTTAAGCGATGTTGAAACACATAGCTATACTGAAAACGACTTATGACGAGCCAAAATATGTAGCTTAGCTTCTTGAAACGCTTTAGATCAGTGGTTCTCAACCTTTCTCGCGTCGTGGCCCACTTTCATAAGAACTTTGATGTGATGATTACAATGTCATTGGGGTAAGCGTCAGATATCGTGGCAGTGGAGTTGATTTCCAAAAAAAACAAAGATGGTTGCGCCTCTAGTTCACAGGTGCCGGTCAGTTCCAGTATTTCATACAGACCAGTATTGCTCAACCTTATTCGGAATGCAAACCCATTTTTGAAGTACCGAGACGTCCGTGGCCCACCCGACTTACGTGCTGTGGCCCAGTAGTGGGCCATGGCCTACCGGTAGAGAACCAGTGCTTTAGATCGTCTTTTTTCGAAAAATTTGACCTTTGCCCTCGTTTGTTGGTATTTATGAATTTTGCGAATTTTCTTCCTTCCCAAAGTTTACAGTCAATCGTCACTTACCGACAAAGAATTTTGTTGCAATTTATTTTGTGGGAATAAGTGAGCGAGGTAAGAGAGTTCGCACTTTCTTTGAAAAAATTAGAACTCAATCGGTAAGACCTGAATCTTCTCAGTGGACTTGCATAGTGAGAGCTCTGCAAAAATCATTTGTCTGCCCAAAAAAATGTACTGCAACAGAGAGATAAAAAACTTACTCGCGTAGATATGTGATCTTCAGTAGCCGTGTCCTTGCCACCTTGCTTCACCAGCTCACTGGAATCAATGTACCAGTCCGCAAAGCAACCTAAAAAAAAAGCTACCATATAGAAAACGTTACGACCTCAAGGTTATCCTTACAGTCATATCATGAATGGTATTTACATCCAAAATTCTTCCTGCTGCCATTGCTCAGCAGTCGTGTGCTCCAAAACCTCTGATCCTCCCACTACCTTCAGCCTCATTATTCGATCAATGATCTCAGCCGCCTCCACAAGACGAGTTAATCCTATCGCTTGAACCACAGAGCAGAAAAACATAAGCATCACCAAAGGTAAGCGACAGCCTACGCTCGAATTCAGAATCATGTCGCTACAAACGTGAACGGCATAGTGATGGTAAGCCCTGCCTAGATCTTCGCATGAGTTCTCTATAGCCTGAAAAAAATAACGATTGCAACACTGATGGTACAAACCAGGTGTAGGAAAAATATTGGTCAGAAAAGCATAATTGGAAGATTGTTCTTCTTTGTGATGAATCGGTAGCAAAACATCGCTTAATCTTCTCTTTAATTTGAAAGTTTCATCTGACGATAAGCGAAGTATTCTAGAAAAATAAACGGTGTTGAAATTCCGATTTCAACCACCAAAAAATTCTTAGCAATTACTCACTGGCTTTCCGTTGCACAACCAGGCGAATTATTCGGCTTTAAATCTGAAAAAAAAGTTAAAACTGTTGTACCGAAACCGCTCACCACTACTCGCAGCATCATTACATACACTGCAAATTGAACTTTAAAATTTATAAGAGCAACATTAACTATGGCGAGCCATACAAACATTTCTATTGCCGTTCCAATGAAGGAAGAAATAGCATTAAAGTAAAAGATATATGGCCAAAAATTTACTGCTTTTTATAGCCCTAGAAGCAACGACATTATAAATGGATGGGGTGCAAAGAAAGCTCTAGAAAAACGAGCTCATTAAAAGGTAAGAAAGTAACGTGGTTTGGTAACCTGAAAGCAAGCAAACGAAATACAAGCAATACCGTAGAGGATTCAAGGTATTGTGCAATAAAATTAGCTTGCCCGTTGATGTTGGAGTAGTAATGCTTGACGATGAACTCCGTCGATCTGACCGTGTGCGTTTCAAAGTAGGAGTGACAGGAGCGAGTGGGACAGAATCATCTGAAAAAGCAGAAATGTGAACTCGTAATCATTGTCAATTCCATCAGTGCTTCAGCTCCCATGCTGCAGGCTATTATTAACTTGCAATTAACGCCTCTTGTAAAGAGTGCATTGCCAAGATATGTAGATTGATATACCAGCACATCTCACTGTTGGAAAAAGTTAACACTGCAGCAATAAACAGCATGATGCAGTGAATTGTGGATTAGAAATGATACATCTCAGGACGACCAAGCTGTGGTGTGCCCTCGGGAATGGCACTTTAAAATAATTTCCTCTGCTTGACGAGTGTTAACTTTTATGAGAAGCAGTCAAGCAATGGAAAGTCATAATCTTTGAAACATTAAAGTAGACTGTACAATACTGCTTCATGCTTTGCACCATTGTTGCTCTCTTGCAAGTGCGGACAGCAAAAATGCAAAGTGATATCATGTCGCGGACGAGGAAAGTACCACTAAAAAGCTAGCCTCTTGAAATCACGTATTTACCACTTTACAGCAATTCATATTTCATACCTTTGTCGTCTTTTTTGGCATCAAAAACGGTTTCGTTTGAATCCACTTGTTCGTTGACCGCGCTTGGTTTCAAATTCTCACTGCTACCAACCGATAAATCCTCTCGCAGATTTATCAAGACCTTTTTTTTGGGTTCAATTTTAGTCTGTGATTCGGCTGTATTTGCACCTTTGCTGGGTTTTGTGACAGGAGTTGAAGTACGAACCATCTGCATCGCGGTCTTCAGCAATTTTGAATGGCATTGACCGATCAAAGGTTTTCGTTTTCCGGCTAAACTTTGATTTGATGACCGATCTGAAGACGATCGACGCTGTTTCTTTGCTCTCAGTGACTGTTCTGAAACGATGAAAACATTAAGCACCTGCAACAATCAAACGCCTGTTTTCGAGATGGTCAACTCAGTTTTTTGTAATCCCAAGTTTTTGATAATAAAATTTCCAATCACCCTTGTTCTCCTAACACAGCAAAGGTAAATCTCGTCTTTGCCCCAGCTTCAATTGAACAAACACAAGGTTTCTTCTCCATTAACAAAGAAAACAATGAACTGCTACAAACCCAACCCACACCTTCCACAAAAAGACGGTTTTCAACCGTCACAAAGGAAGGTAAAGGATTTCGCTGCGTGCAATTGCGGCGATTTATTTCAAAAAGCAAGCAAATCGTCCACAATTGTCACATCAGGAAGCTCCGCGGTACACTCCGAGACTTGCACAGCCTGCCCGTGGTAGCGGAAAATTGGCTAGAAAGGCAAGGCATACATCTAAGTTCAACGTATTGTACGCAAAAAGAAGATTGTAATAGCACATGAAAGATATATTTCTACATGAACAGGATGGTGGTACGAAAATGCCATCTTATGCTTGGCAGCGATTACCGATGGAAACAAAATGAAAATGAAAATCTAAGAATGCATTTAAATATTGGAAAAAATATCAATTGAGATAAACTTCTTTAATATAGCTTCTTCAGACCAGGATCGTAACGAGACACAAACCAGGCAGCCATATTTTACTTACTGGCTTTTTTCTTGATCATGTTCAATTTCATTTCTGCTTGCTTCAATAAATACTTTTCTTTCTGTATTCGCAGTTTTCTTTCTTTTTCAAGCAGTAGCTGTTTTCCTTTTTTAATTCGCTCTTCTTTTTTCTTATTTTTCTGCAAGAACAAAACATGCTTCAGAGATTTCTACATATTATTCTCAGGTTTCCTGCTAATTTGGATTTAAAAGTACAGTTTGCAGTGAGATGTAAATTTACTTCGCTTTGCTACGTTGACAGCTGCTCATAATCGCAAACCGGATAGAGAAAAAGTAGTTGGGGTATCATGTTCACGAAGTCCAAAAACATTGCATAGGACTTTTGCGGGCCCATGGGAACATCAAGAGACGACGCGATGGAAGAGACGAATAAACTGACAACATACCATACAAAACTCTTTACACTTGTCGAGAGCCAGACAACAACGCTGTGCATGCCATACTTGCTTAGTCTTTGGTCTGCCACGACATGAAATTCAACCCGGGATTCTTGCAAGTCTGCCAACAACGAACCACAAGCCCTATGAGCTGCAAGCAAACGTAGCTAAAATAATCTGGAATCAAATTATCCATTATCAACGTACTTCAATCTGCTGCATGGCCTCAAAACTTTGTGCTGGTTGGGACATGGCAGATTTAGTCAATTCCATAGGTGCATTGCCACCAGAATGGCTGTCCGTGGAATCTCCGGTTCTCTGGACAACTTGATCCTGATCATTGGTCTAAAGAAACGCATTACAAGAAAAATGAACTTAGAACACAAAAACAACTTATCTCTGGCATTGTCAAGACGCCTCAAATTAAGCTTGCTTGCTAACCTCAATTTGTTGTGGTAGACTAACATGGTCTGCTTGCTTAATCATTTTGCGGTGCATTCATCGAAAAGAGACAATTTTATTTCTAAAAATTGTATTACCTGTGGAACATTTTCTTCAGAAGTGAGAGCACCAAGTCTGTTGGTGTCATTAATGATGGATGTTCGTAATTCAAGAATGCGACTTTGCAAACGGGTTTCCAATATTGAACGCTTCTGCATTGTGTTTATCATCACACTTTTGTCTTTCTTTATTTTGTCCACGAAATCAACAGCAGTGGTAATATCACTAAAATGTAAACGATATAGAAAGCTGCTTTAAGGAACAATGTAAAAAGCACGTGCACGATTGCGTTAAAGCACGTCGAAATTCTCGAGGGCGCTTTTATAAAGATATAGGGAAAGCTCTATATCTGGAAATATTTTGACAATTTGTTAAGTTCCGGCATGTTTGTTTAATACTCTTGTAAAAATGAATAAAATTAACAAAAGTACCTTTCAATTTTTTCTAGTTCATTTTTGAGCGCAGCCATCTTCAACTGCAGACTTTCCAATTGTTTTTCTTTATCGGTTTGCTTCTCATGAAGCCGTGAAAGAAGGACTCTATCAGCTTCCAAAAGCCGACGTACTTTATGCAATTTTTCTTCTTCAACTTTTAAAGACGTCTCTCCCTTGCTCAATTGCGACTTGATCGCTTGTACCTGAATGCCGTTAAAACAATGTCAACTCATCGCATTCTGATATATTAACTGTGGTCCCCGAACTTTATTTTAGGCGACCCCACTTTAAACAAAAGTTTAAATGTGCAAGGATTTACAACCCTGACAATAGGCGTACTGCCTCAAACACACCTTTCTTTGAGACAAGTTTTTCAGAACTTTCTGGCTATTTTCGGTTCGAAACGAAAGTGAAGATGTTCCGTTTTTTCTGACATCAAGATCTTAAAAACACAGGCGACTTCCAAAACTGGCAATTATTCTCAAGTCATTCACCGTTTGTACGGGAGCTAAAATACTACAAGAGTAAAGCAACGATTGGCATCAGTATAGACCAGGCTAAGCTTAATTCTGCCGTCGTTTTTCCCGAAATAGCAGACTAGAACGTGCAGGTTCCGTGTGTCTGCATCTACCCACCCACATTTGAACCAGATTTGTAGCGAAAATTTTATGTCGCCATGCTCTAAACAAAAGCTAACCTCGTCTTGCTTCTTAGCAAGAAAAATTCCGACTTGATTTTGCGTCTCAGTATCGGCATTGCGCAGAAGCTTGCTTGGTGTCGGCTGTTCATTGTGTGCTTTTCTTTTCTTTGCAACGTCAGTTGGTCGTTGAAGCAAAGAAGGAGAACTAGAACTCTTAACCAGTCCTTTGGCAGAGATGGTTCTGCGACAAACTTCTTTTATAACCTTGGGTGAAAAATCTTGCACTGCATGTGACGAAGACTGAGAAAAGCTCTCTCCTTCATCTGAAGAAAGTTCCAAATTGATCACAAGCGGCGGGTGCACCATTCTTTGCATCACGATGGGCTTAGATGGAAACGGTTTAGTTGGATTGCTTGGCGCAGCACTTCCTTTTGCAACATGGTAAAGCTTATTACCACCTGACAAAGCAGTGGTCAAAGTTACTGGGGCAATTGTAGGCCTTGTTGATATTGCAGATGTAGGGCTAGCACGTACAGCTGGAGAACCATCAGTAAAATTGAAAACAATATTTTTGTCCATAGAAGGCTTGTTGGCCATACTTCCTTCAGTAGTTATTTTAGTACGTACTACTGAGTTTTCACTGGTTTCGTCACTGAACTTCTTCACTAGATCCTGGGCGCTAGCTTGTTGTTGGGATTTCTTTGTTTTATTATGGGTTATTTTAGTTTTTCGTTTCCTAGCAACCAGGCTACGTTCTCGCAGCCGTTCTTTCTTTTTCAGTCTCTGAATGGACGCTTTTCTGTGAGCCAAAACACGTTTGCGTATCAATGTAAAGCTTGTGTTCAAAGGCGAAGTACTTTTTCCAACCAAATTCAGTGAATCATGTTGATCGAGAGAAGATGAAAGGGAATCGTTCGCAACTTCTATTTGCGTTTGATCTTCTGCATCAGCACGTTCTTTCAAACAATAAACACTTGTAAGGTACAATAAACACTTGTAAACACAAAATTAATTATGCCATTTTTTGCCTGATTATACCTTCTTTTTTTCCCGCTTCTTGGCATGTTAAACCAGCTGATTCAGCTCATATCTATTGCCACACTAGCTAACAAACCAGACTTTTTGCTGGAGCAATGGAGCGCTTTAAATTTCGGGCGCTTTTCTCGACAAACACCAATGGTGCTTTTTTGGCGTTTAGATCTCCAGATTTTACATTTGGTGATCGTTACAACAAGTAGAATGATCCTGCTAAAATGACATAGGCAAAAATTCAGTAATGACAAACACTTCAACTAAAACGCACGAAAATTATGACTTGATGAGCGATAATTACAGGGTAGATATTAATTCACAACAACTAAATTGGTTGGCAAGACCAGGGACAAAATATCTTCCAGATGACTTTTACCATTCGGTAGATACCTTTCGAGGTTTTAGCTGAATCTTTACCACGCCGAATCGCCAAATCCAGAAGAAGCTTTGCACGGAGTTCTTCTTCATCATCCAATGAGCAACCTTTCAAGCTCTACAATGGAACACGGTTGTAGATATAGATAGGCTTTAAAACGGAGGTTCTCAATCTTTTTCGGTTCGTGGCTCATTTTTGATCTCGAAATATTTTGTGGCCCTTTTTTTACCACAATTAGAGCCGTTTTTTTTCAAATATCGACTTCGAAGTCTGAATTATCGCACTTTCAATCCTAATTGAAAGCAAACACTTTTTCTTGAAGCCTGTGTTTTTGCCAACTTCGTAAAACACTGTCCTAAATTGCGAAAATTGAAGCCTTGGCCCAAACGAATTTATGTTGTGGCCCAATAGTGAGACATAGCGAATTGGTTGAAAACCACTGCTTTAAAGCTTTGTTTGGAGTTCAGTTGAGTTTGATCAGAGGTATGGAAACTACCGAACTCTAACCTCCTTAAACGATTCCGTTGCTGTTTGCATGAACTCAGCAGGGCAAGATCGATAAAACAAATTCAGCTCAGTATGTGTTAAAATAAAAAAAAAAAAACAATGAAACAAATTCACTTCTCAGTGCTGCAAAAAAGGTAAAACACAACTAATCATGAAATTTACGAAAAACTGCTGCCATATTCACTATGGTTGCTTTGACCAAGCAGTTTGTCGGGTGCTATGATGGTAGCACTAGTTTAGCCATTTTCAAGATACGCAAAAGCGATGCAGCTGTCACAAATAAGCACGTAATCAGTTGTTGATATGCCCATCGGTATCACTTCTCGATAACTAGAAAAAATCTCAATAGCTAAAATGAATTTTCAACATACTTTTTGGTCAGAAATGTTCTCTTCTGGATTCTTCTCCTTTTGCAGATCTGCGTCAGATTCATCTTGGCTAGATGGCGCAAAATTCGATTCAGTTTCTGCAGCGTCTAGCACTGTGCTGGTTAAACGATCTTTTTCTGGAAAACTAAGATCAGTAGCAATAGCAGGGTAAGTGTCAAGGCTATCTGAACGCTGGAAAGCATGGACAAACTCGCTCGGAGAGTCGACGTTAGATATTTGATCAATTTCAACTTCTTTTGGAATTGCTGACACGTCAACACCAGATGGCATTGCATTCGCAGACAGGCTAAAAGTAGTTCCTGGTGGCGTCATAGCCGTCGCCAGTTTCTCGTCAGGAGGCAAAGGATTTTCAACAGCCGGCCCTTTATTCAAATTCGCTCGAATTGAAGATATAAGTTGGTCGGCAGTTGTTGGACCACGCGACATTGAGGGCAATATCAGAGAGACAGGCTCTTCAACCGCGGGTTGATCACAAAAGCTGCTTTCTTGTCTGTAGGAAAAGTTTTCTGCGTCTTTTTTCTCGTGAATATTCGTTTCCGATGCAACTTCAGAAATAAAATCGCATGTACCATCAGCTAGAAATAAGAGATCTCGATTAAAAACTGTACATTTTAGCACAATTGTAACTTATGCGTACGCACTAACAATATTTGAAAGATCGAAAAAAGAACAGATAATTCGAGCCATAATGACACCGCGCATTATATTTCGAAAAAAGAGTACCGGTAGTTATGACTCATCAATAGCTAGCTTCAAATCAATTCATAATTCAGTTGCAAACACTAAGAACTCCAAATCAACAAAATTTTGCTAGACCTGGCATATAGTACTGGACACTTATCAACGCTTATTGCGGAAAATGGCACAGTTGAAGGCCGTATCATCCTTTTTAGCTTAGTCAAAAGTTGTGGTTTTTGATGTTAGCCAACACCTTCCTGTAGGTAAGGCAGGTGGGACAACATGGGGCCCCAGAAATCAGGCAACTCCCGGCGACCTCGACCAAGAGCCATAAAACAAGACTTGCCAAAAAAGGTTCGTTGCAGGACAAAATGAGAAAAGGTTATATTTTAAATGTCAAACTGTTCGGTCAATTGGTTTGCGTTTTATTCAACTACAGCATACTCTACTGTTATCTATGCTACAAGCACTCGTAGTTGCTGAATCAGCCAAAAGATTTGCCAAGTTGTAAAGAGTGACCACAGTTTAGCCATTCAATTATTACATCACATATTAACTGCCCCACGAAATCTAATAATTGGCAATCGCGAGAATTCAAAAAATTATTGAATGTTACGTCATGCCTTTACTTATAAGTTAATGACCATTGTTCAACTGGATAGTAAGCAGGCGGGTTCGAATTCTATTCCCACTCTTGTTTTAAGGGAGTTACAAAAACAAAAGGTTATTTTAATTATTAATTCTTTAAATGATTCTTAATCAATAAACAGTTACCAGCATGTTGACTCTGCACTTGCGGGAATACAATACCATCGTTAACTTCTTCCTCTTCTACTTCCATTTCAACTTCATCATAGTTGTCGACACTCTCATTTACCTAAAAAGCGATGTTCTAAACCATGATCAGTCGAAGTGTTTCACACTAAAAGGCACAAAAACCAGTCAGCTCGCTTACGCATTCACCTTCAAGTTGCAAATACTAAGCTATACTAATTTGCAATTAGCATCTGCCGTTAAATAAAAGTAGTAATGTCAAGCGAAAAAAAAGTAATAGGACTAGCGAAATTTAACATCAACTTTTCTCACTGATGCAGGTGTAGATGTGCTGGTTTAGTACATGCACACCACTGCACACTCGCTTTCAAACCACTTTATTTGGAGCAACACAGCATTTCAATATTCCGATGTTCCTTCCTCACGCATACCCACAGTGTTTTCTTGGAGTTTCGGACTTCGGAGCACTTCTTACGAAGTCAGAAACACTTAAGGCTGGTTTCCATTAGGCGTAGATTGCCAGAGTAGCGTGAAAAATTCTTTGTTTCTCTATATAGTTTAATGCGCGGAGCGAGCGAGCACTTTGCTATTACAGCAAGGCGGCATGCAGCTTAATTCAGCTTTCGGTGATCTTAAAGACAAATTGTGCAACAGCCCAGTAATATTGTAACACCAATAGCCCACCTTGCGTGCTGTGTTGTTGTTCCTGTGTTCGCTTTCGCTTTTAGCTTTGATTATATCCATAAAGCTTAACAGTTCTCCTTCAGATGTCTTAATGGAGCTAAAACAACGTGTGCGCTTAAATAGGTAATCAAATATCGTTAACCAACAAACAAACTATAATAAAAAGCTGAAAACTGCGCTGCGTAACTGATTTTTGCGATCGTAAGTAAAAATTAAGCCTTGAAAATAAAATCATTACCCCAACTCTACTTTTTCTTGCATGTTCTTTAACATTTCGCTTTTAAGAGTCAACATTTTGGGATCCAAGTAAATTTTTTCTGGACTGAAATAAATAAATATGAATTATGATACCATCCTAGACTGATAGCACAATTAAACATTAAATGCAACTTTGCAGGTGGTTTGGCTCACCAAAAAAAGGAAGAAAGTCTTGCTGTTAATTTCCTGCGGTTTAACTTATTTTACAAGCAACATAATACATGCCAATCATAATATATTGAAAAGCATGCATGCATTCTTGCAGTCAATCTTAAAAAGTGAGAAAATTAATACGATAACAAACTAGGTAAGATGATACAGATCGATCGACATAGAGTGATGAAGTTTTTGATGCCCTATTAAAGTCAGAAAAACATTTGATACGGTAGCTCATCAAAGTCTGGCACGAATGCAGGTTAATGGCGCACACACAATGTGTCAGAAAAGTGTAACTCCATTGTATTGGGAAAAAAGGAAGTAAACTGACAACGTGTTGCTTTTCTTATGTTAAGACACACATCAAATCGCTTCAGAAGCATTAATCTTCATAAGAAGATTTTAACATTTTTACCTCTTGTGCTTAGAACTAGAATACGTAAGTTCATCGTCTGTACTTGAATAATCACCGGTCTTCTTTGAGCTTCGAGGAGACCTCTTAGAAATGATGTCTTTCCGATTTGACTTTCTTCTCTATTACGCAAATGCAATACGGTGATATTTTTAACATAAGCAATTTTAGCTTGGACCAAATTTTACAATTAGTAATCATGATTGCAAACAAGCGCAGTTACTTAACTACTGCAATGTGCATAACCAGAGTGGTAAATCTGTCGCGCTCTACAATCACTACAACCAAAATTTTACAGTCTTAAATTTACAAATGAAAAACTCATTAAGCTTTGGATATCAAACAGCTACAATAAAACTAAAGGTAAACTTCAAAAGCCTAAGTTTACAAAATGACTTGTTAATTGTATCTAAATGAGGTTGAAAGTCTCTAGTCACAGTAGTATGGGGCGCCATTTGTTCACCGCTGATTACACATGTTTTAGCACAACATTTATGACTAAATCAAATGCATTTGTTTAAATGCACAAATACATTTAACATTTGTTTAAATGTTTTCAACATTTGTTTAAATGCACAAATACATATGTCACTCAACCGTATCATTCACATATGTCACTCAACCGTATCGTATCGTTCTTTAAAGGGAATGTACTGCGAATAACGCTTTTCCGATAAATTTGGTCAATGGACCATCACGCGATAGGTTTGCGACAGAGTCGTTTGAAATGGGCGACAGGCGCGACATAGTTAATAAGAAATATTGACCCAACCAAATCCAGAGAAATTTAAAATCCCTAATTATTTATTTAGAAGAATATTTATGTTGTCGAATTTAGCCAAGAGTTTACATAATAATATATCATCAGCAGAGGAAAAGTTTGGCGAATGATAAATCGCTCAAAGATGTTGTAACTTATATTCATAAAAAGACTGCGAGTTTAGCACTTATAGTTACATTGCATGTAGCATGGCCGAAACGAGTCGGCATTTACAGTAAATTGATTAAACAAGATAATAAAGAAAATATACATCATAGGATATAAAATTAAAAAGGTTTTTTAATGTTTTATCCTATGATTAGGGTGGCCATACGTCCCGTTTTAGGCGGGACAGTCCCGCTTTTTCAGGCCTGTCCCAGTTAAATTATCGAATGTCTGGTGTTTTCGCTCAGTCATGCAGCACAGCTTGACCTAGGATATGCCAAAGTTAGCCGTGATAAACTAGGGCATGTTGGCAGCGAACCCTACCTGAATGATGATTCCGGCCGAAAATGACAACAAACGGGCAGCGAAATAGGTAGTGACCTTTTTTTTTTGGAGATCCACCCCACCGTAGGCGCGACCGCGGTCTTGAGCGTCCCGATTTTGATCTAGAGTCTACAGTAAGCCCAACTATTTCGCTTCGTGAAAGGCGGCCATCCACTGTCCCGTTATTTGCTCATGCAAAAACGGGACGCTCAATTGGAGGTCTGTCCCGCCTAAATCGGAACGTATGGCCACCCTACCTAGTCAAAATAGCAGTCTGAAATAAGCGTCCCGGTTTTGCATTTCGAAAAATGGCCAGCCTACCTATGATGTATATATATACATATATAGTCTTTCATAAGTATCATTATTTTCTGCAAGAAACTGGCAGACTGAGTTCATTGACTAACAGCATAAATCTATACAGCCTATGTTGCACTTTTGCTTCCAGCAGTCACCCTATATCCTATCCAGCAGACATCTTGTAGTAAGAGACTCGGACTTTTGCGGTTGGTGGTTTAATTTGCTGCAGACCACATGTTTCAAGAATTTCAACTATGTCGCGCCTGTCGCCCATTTCAAACGAGTCTGTCGCAAACCTATCGCGTGATGGTCCAATGACCAAATTTATCGGAAAAGCGTTATTCGCAGTACATTCCCTTTAAAGAACGATACGATACGGTTGAGTGACATATGTGAATGATACGGTTGAGTGACATATGTATTTGTGCATTTAAACAAATGTTGAAAACATTTAAACAAATGTTAAATGTATTTGTGCATTTAAACAAATGTTAAAAACATTTAAACAAATGTTAAATGTATTTGTGCATTTAAACAAATACATTTGATTTAGTCATAAATGTTGTCCTAAAACATGTGTAATCAGCGGTGAACAAATGGCGCCCCATACAGTAGGCCTTCTTTGAATAACTCCACTCAAACTCAATTTCTACTCACTCCACGTAGCGCTCGTTTCTGTCAAATGATTAAAAGCGTTTAACCTTCACCATCAACCCACCTCTTTTGCCTTTTTCGTTTTCTTCTTTTTTGCTTTGCCATCTTCTATATCATTTTCATCGTGTTCGTCTAAAGCGCTGCTGCTTTTTTGAATATCAATGTTTCGTGAGTAGGCCGAGGTCAAAGCTGCCAGCCGCAACTGCAATAATTCTTCGTCTTCATTTATATCTTCCTGAATGAGTTAAAAAAAAAATTAAATACGCTGCTGGGTAGTTTGATTGATGTAGTCTGCTTTGCTCAAACCACCTACTTTTGCAGCTGCCTTTGATCAGTGCAAGCGATACCGAATCTTCGCTGATGAATGCCAATAATGCTTGCGGGTAAATATAAACCTCGATGAGCACAAACGTATAAATAACCATGTCACAGCAAGCGATATCACAAATAAGAAAACATCACTTTGTATGATCTTACTTCAACTAAGCTGTCATCGTCTTTTCTTTCCGATCCTTGACTTTCTGCAGCGAGAGCATTAATTGCACTTTTCAGTGGAGCCACGTTTTCAAACTTGTCATTTTTACCACCTGCTGTCATGCCCTGGAACAAAATGCCTCATGACAAATTATAATTGCTACAGAAGCAAAATGAATAAGATAAAAAAAACGGCAAAACATCAAAACCTGCTCAAATTAACGTAAGTTATTATTTCATTCTACATACTCATGGGGCGGCACTTTACACAAAAAGAGTGGTTTAAAATAACTTTTGAAATTTAAAGTTATTCATGTTCCCTTTGATTTTACTTTCGCTAAATTTAATGCTTGTCATAACCAGCCAATGGTGTAAAGTGGCTTTCAACAGCCACAACCACTCTAAGGCTTAAATGCATGATTGTTTCACCGTGATTGCTATTGAAGAAATGGCGGTCAAGTCGATTAGTGCACCAAAGTATCAAAAGGTACCAAAACCTTCTTTGATTTTGGAATTGAAACATGCGTTAGGAACTTGTTACTTGGCATAGTCTTGTAGTCACGATTCAAGCTTAAAATGAAAGCAGTGAGGTCCTTCAAATCACAACACCAATAATTAATACCATTTGTTCAATTTCTTCTTGGACAGGTGGCACATTTTCATGAAAAATACCTTCTTCACTCAAGGAAAATTGGTTTGTGATTGGATAGGTATCTTGATAAGATTGTAAGCCTGCATCTACAAACAAGAAAATAGTTAAATACTGAGGATAGCTGCAGAAAAACGTGCCACAAAGGCAAAGTAGTTTAATTACGGCTAACCGTTGATTTCTTCGGCTTGATTGTGATTACAAAGCATTTAACCATTGAACCGAACCTTCACAAACTATTAAGAAAAAGGTATGGCAATTTACAGGAAAAAATTTAATTTTCAATCTAACAAAAATGTGCACTGTTATGTTTAGAATGTGTGCCACTTGTTAATTAATGTTTACTAACCTTGTCTAAACATTTCACGGCTTGGTGTATGAGTATCTAGCATTTGCTTGTATTGTTCCAAAATTTCAGATGATTTAACCAGCTGGCCAATTTGCGCTCCAGTTTGATTTCTGTACAAATCCAATTACATAATCATCATCAAATTAAGTCATGCACCATGGTGTCCTAATTCTATGCTGTTTTTAAAACGGTGCGTCCATTCTATCACGAATTATACGTATAAGGGTAAACACCAAAGCTGCTACTTTTGCGATTGGTGTTTAGCAAAACGTTAATACGTCATACTTTTGGACCAACTTTTTGGCGAACAGGCAAGTTACCAGAGCGAATGCCGACTTCATGTTTAGGCACATGTTGACAAAACAGCAGCAGGTGTAGTTTTTAAACAATATAGCTGTGTTTTCAAGTGCACCTGCTGTTCAAGGAACTAGATTTGTATTTAAGCGAAAGTAATAACCCTTTTTTTGGTACCTTGGCAAGAATTAAAAGTTGGGTAAACTTTATCTTCAGCTCAGATCCAAGACTTTTGAAGAACCAGCCAAGTTGACAAAAAAAACTAAAGATGCAAGCAGCCTTGTACACTATCTGATCATTTAGTTAATAAAAGCATTTGGCAATGTACGCTGATTAACCCACACAATTCATAACTACTGTTTAAGGTTGGTGGTGCTTGCGTTGGAAACCATGACATTTGAATAATTAAAGGTAAAGAAATCCCACAAACAATACTCGGTTGTTCATCCAACAAAAGTTTTGTTTTGATAGTCAAAAAATTGGATAGACCTAACCTTTATTAAAGTACCTAATACTTTAAAATTTATTATGAATAAGCAACACCATAATGTTTGTACAGTGTGCTAAACAAAGGTTGACAAACCCATTCTGTTTACATAGGTTACACGCAGCATTTGTTGAGGTGGCGCAACAATGAATTGGCTTGAAAACGGAGCAGTATTGCAACTTACATGAGCATTCCAATACATTACAAAATTAGTCAATCATTTCCAGATGCAAAATACTAGTTCATTTTACAACAGATTGACTGCCACAATGACTGACGAGTAAATCAACTTTAAGAATAGAAACTTGACTTTGCTTGAAATAAAAAGAAACTGAAAGCAAAACCTTATAACTTGACAGCCACAAAAATGCATAAGTATCGTCCGACTCTGTAATCCACGATAAGCGGAAGATGAAATCTACAATACTAATATACCAACACTTAAGGATCTACGCCACAATTTGTCGTGACAAAGCAGTTTAATTAAATACACTTATTTTAAGAGCTACCTAAAAATATTACGTCATAACTTTCAATCACATCTCACTGTTTGTATTGTTGAAGCAAATCATCAAAAGATTCTTCAGCACTTTCTTCTTCTTCGTAGACTCTAGATGGTACTCGTTTAAAATGCCTTTTTGATTGCATTCTGGAAAACATTGGCCAAAAAATAGCATCAACCTATGCCAAAATAAAAGCAGCAAACTACCTTAGAAAACAAAACAAAAATAAAATATAAAAAAACTAACATTGTCCAAGTCAACACTACCGATAATGGGCAACTCAATACCTCAATACTAAATTTAGCAAACCAAAATAGAATGCAACTTAACCACATGCAGCTTGGCAATCCTCACATGTACAAGTAGAAATAACTTACTTCATAACAATAAATCTGGCTCTAATCAAGGTTGTTATGAGTTACTAAACAAAAACAGTCATCACGCAGTACACACCGAGTTCTCGTGGGCGATGAACGACGTCTTGGAGGCAACTTGTATCGGTATTCTGAACTTGACCCATGTTTTTGGGAATTAACTGGTGCAATTTGAAGTAAAGGTTTTGATCTCGTTTCTGATCCTACATCTTTTCCATATGTACTGAAACCCGACCTTCTTGGCAGCAGAGCATGAATCAATTCACCGTCACGTCTTCTTGAAAAAGGAATTTCTGGCCTTTGAGGTCTTGGTTTAAAATCATGAAAACGAGCCTCACGTGGTGGTGAAGGAAGACGAGGGTTTGGAACAGGATAATCTCTAGCATGATCGCTAAAATCCAAACGTTCTTTGTATTCTTCAACTCGTCTCATGGGTGGTCTCACTCTCAAATATGGATCTGGCGGAGGCGGTGGCAATGGGCGATTATAGGATGGCTCATCAAATCGCTTATAGTCACTTATTTGTCCTAATTCCGAAGAGGGCGCTGGTTGAAAAACTCCAGATGAAAATTGCCTTTGAGGATACATTTCATGATCTTCTCGTCTTAAAGTAGGGTTCATATGCATTCCTGAATGATGACTTATATTTCTTTCATTTGGATATGGAAAAAGACCGGAATCATGATGACGAAAAGTTGGACTTCTTTCGATATTTTGAGTACGCTTGCTGCTGCTTCTTATGCTTGCTAAATATAAAACAAAATGCTGTAGCATAAGAAATATTGATATGATCACATCTATTTTTAATATAGGTCATTAGTTCATAAAAATATGCAATCACGAGCAATGTTGCCTCAAAGATTTTAGTAAGTGCGCAACCGCCGGCGCGAGTGCGAAATTGCCAGCAAATATACAAAAACCACCGGACCAATTTTGGTGGGCACTGCTGAACAAACCGCTATACCAGCCTAAGAAACGTATTTTAAAGTAAGTAATAAAGATGTTTTTGGTAGCCTACTGCTGCTCAGTGTATACGTTAAGCTAAAAAAAGATGTCGTTTACCCCAATTCAGATCTCGGATCATTCGTCCAAAAGTTTTTCTAAGGCAGCTAAGCGTCTGTTTTAAACATCACGAGACAATAAGGCAACAGCGATTTGCAAGCTACGCACGCACTGTTTCCACGCTTTTATTGTACAGTAGAATTAGTTGAACGGCTGCATTGATGACGTCAACTTGGCTTAATAACGTATCGTTTCCCTCAGTCCTTGCAGAATTCAATATTTCGGATACTTTTAATAGTTTGTTTAATACTTTTAATAGTTTGCCAATAACATTGTTTTGCATATAACCGCACCCTTTGTTTTTCCCTCATGCGTATTTTTTTCAATTGTGGCATTTTTAACCAAGTTCAGTGCTTTTCAACCGATTTTATCACATGAGCCCATTTTCGAAACGCACAGAGGCACGTGGCCCGAATATATATTTTTCTCAATTTCATAGGCGACTTCAAAAAATTTATCGAAGTAAATTTCAGAAGCGTCCAAATAAAATAAAGCAAGTCGTCAAAAAATTTTTCCAATTTCACTCAATGGGAAGGGTACATAAAGTACTTGCCTCGTGAAGGCCTTTGTCCGCCAATTGAAAATCTCTGATCTAGGCCATCATCATCATCATCATCAGTCACGAACGATTTTTTAATTCGATTACCCACTGAACGTGCATTTCTAAGATATCTCGTCTTTGCTTTTCTGTTTTAAAAATGCATTTTCGAGATATCTCGTTTCATGTGTTAATATGCTTTCTTCAGTCCGTATTAACTCGTTTGCCCCCATTTTTGGATATTTTGATTACTAGCGACATCTAGATGGAATTCATTTAAATTTTATGGTTGAATGATTATAGATGATGCGCCAAAGTTTAGGAAAAGCAACAGGAGAGCTGGGAAAACTAGAAGTGTGTAGTTTTGCTTTAAAAGAAACTAGCGGAAAGGATAAATAGCACAGGCAGGCTTCACATTGTTTGTTACATTGTACATGTACTTTGTTTTGCAGCTTTGAAAGGATAATACAAATAACATAAGTATGTCATATTATTTCGAAGAGGATGGTTTTAGTTCAGAAGTGTCTGATTGACTTTCTATAGTGATGGTGATGGACTGATTGAATTTCGTGTTGTGTTGATGCGTCATTTTCACTCCTTTTTGCTTATTGTTTTTTCGGAATAGGCAAACTTTCAAATGTAATAACCTCAAAAAGTACTTGGCTTTGAGCAGAAATATTCATACCAAAATTATCCCTGTAAGCAACAGAATCAATATAAACAAAAAAATAGAAACTTTTTTGACCCAACAAGTCAAAATGATTGGTACGTTAAGTGGTTAAGATGCCAGCTAGCGAGCTGTAGCTTGCTTACTCAGCTACATGTTTCGCAACAGGAACTGTTTGCTGTGTGTCAAAGATCTTCAAAGATTGCCTAAAAACAAGTCCGAACAACAATTGTATCGGTGTAAGCGCAGAGTTTTCACAATTTTCAAGGGGGCGGAGGAAAGAGACAAAACTGTGACGTCGCCCTACATGCCACCAAAATTCTGCAACCTGCGCAACAGTAATTCGTAAACGTTTCACAATGTCAGGTTAATAGTGAATGTAAATAAAATTAGCCTGATCCCATGCGAACGCCTAACATGAGCATAAAAAATATGACTTTTCTGAACTTACGAGACGTTAGGTAGGTTACGACGACAATGACATCAGAACAAAAATTACTGGCAAACTTCATTTGTTGCTTATTTTAAAATACTTAAACTAGTGATACTTCTCCATTGCCATCAATTAAACAGCAGGGTTTAAGGATTGCTAGTAAACTTCCCATCTAAAATTGGAAGTATTTGAAGACCAAAGCCGCACAACTTAAAAGGAGAAAATTAAGATTTTTATACAATGTAGTAGTCATGCTCTGTGTGTGTCCTGCTTTCTTCCTTAAACGTATTTCAGATAGCAATAATATTGATGAGCGATAACAAATTTTATGAGTCTTGTCATCTAACTTCACAAATCACGCATGAAAACAAAGGAGTTAATTTTTAGAAAGTATTGTCCCAAATTCGAAAAAATAGCGAAACGTAGTTTATCTGGCTAGGTATTGTGACAAAAGTAACGATAGTATTGAGACATTGCCGAAGCTTTTTTTACGGAACCTTTGATGATAATCGCGGTAACATAGCTGGCTAAATATTTTTTCGCTTTTAATAAGTTTTAATCAACCATTGACCGAATGCGTGGAAAGATTTCTATCATTGTTGAAAAGCATTCGAAACTTGACCGAAGTTCTATCTTTGTTGAAAAGCATTCGAAACTTGACCGAAGTTCTATCTTTGTTGAAAAGCATTCGAAACTTGACCGAAGTAAAGGAAACCAGAGAAATTCATGGGCGCGAATTTGCGCGGGTTTGGTAAACGCAGCCTTCCACGTCTAGTAAAAAAATGAAAAGCTGATATTTGTAACTACGCATAAAACTACAGGGTCTCACTTAGAGGTGCTTACTGCAAAAAAAAAGTAAAGACCATTCTTCATTTAAACCACATAGTTCTACTTGATTTGCGAGGGGCTGCCCTTCCCGGAAAAATTTTTGGGGACCCTGCCGACTTTACCCGCCACTACTGACTACAGGCAGATGTAAAAGACTACAATAGCCGCGCGCGCACAATTACGCTTTAACAAAGGAAGGTTCTTTGCGCAGTGCACAACTTTGTGTGAGTTTTTGAAAATGTAGTGAATTTTGTTTACACTGGTAAACGTGATTAGATGATACACGTTAATATTGAATCAAAAAACAGCTTTGGAATGGTCAATCGTACGCGGTAATTTTTTACAATCCCTTAAAGTTATTGGCAAATCTTACTGCATTACAAATTGCCTTTCAAGCAATAAACATAAAAAAGGCTACATTCTAATGTAAAACGTTTTCAAAGAGATCGAAACCAGAATCCGCACTTTTTTTTTACGGTTCGAGGTTTACTTCAATCATGACTGGTAAGCTATCCCGGCAGGTAGCTGTCAGCAACATTTTATTTAAAAAACATTTTGGGTGGTATTTAAAACTAAAATTGGCTAGAAGTCGTATTCCTTTTTACTTTTAGTTCTCATAACTGGCACACTGTATAAGATTATTAATTCTTAATTAACAAAAACTGAACCACTTCCTCAAAACATGGTGTTTTTTGTGCTAACCTGAAGCCGAAAGCAACGTGCTTTTTTCTTACATTTTAACCACTTACGGTTTCCAACTTTCCTCGAAAAATCGTGTCTTATGTTAAACTTAAGTTTGAGAGCTCTTTGATACTGCTGCTCTTTAGCTACGACTGAAATTGGCCGGGAAAAGTAAAGAAAAAAACTTGATTTGATTTGTTTTTGCTACTTTATGTGACTGATTTGTTTTAGTTAATTGTTCGGTAAACAATTTGTTATGCAAAAGATATTTAAATCGCCCTCACTCGCTGTTGCCTCACAACCACACGATGTTTACGGGAGACGTTGCACTGCCCTAAAAAAGCGTCAGTCCAACCTTGAATTTCTATTCACTGTCTCTCACGCATTAAATAATTCGTTGAAAATTTTGCTTGCAAAATTGCAAAAATTTTAGCATGCTGAAAAAATTACCAAATACCGCAGGACTTTTTTACGCATCGTTGAATTTTATCTGCGAATCCGCCGGACATGCTTTCGCAAATTCGCACTTTTTCGCGTTTGTAGAGAACACTAATCATGAGCCGGCTCTACCGGCGTCACCCGCAAGGTCCCATTAGTAACGTCAAAGTAACTATCTGTTCAGCTGACTACGACGGCTTCACCCAGTAGGAAATCATGAAACCAGTAAAGGAAAGCTGATGGTTTGTCTCCACCAGAGATTGAATTTTAGTGACTTGACTGGCAAAAATTAAATTAGTCCATCGGTTGACCAGTTTTCTTATGACAATTTTTTGTTTTTTTTTGTAATATTTTATTATGAGTACAGTACTTAACTTTAAGCAAATAAAGCATCTTTAATCTGAAAGCAAAACGTTATAAAACAGTGCTTTTGTTTTTAAAGAGGTCGTTTTGCCAATTTGATTTTGAATATAGTTTGAGTCTTTACAGTTAGAGGTGATTCTGGAAAAGAGCATGCGCATGCCGAATCAATTCAGCATTTCAACTTTGTACTTGCCAATAGCAATAAAAACTTTAAAAATTTTCACTAGTTTTTGCAACTTACTTGGTCTACCGTTTCAGCGTTTTGCAACCACTCCTGAACTAATTATTACAGTACTTTCAGTTCAGTTTTGTTCCACTCTATTAAAATGGCAACCTTGGCAAACACCAAATATTGATCCAACAGAATACTTTATGATGTAACAGTTGCATATCGCACAAATTACACTTCGTTTAATGAAGCATGCTGAATGCCAAACAATGACTGGTTTACATCTCTAATTTGCAAATCTAATTGCCATTTTTAAATCAAATTCTCTTTCAAAAGTGATCGAGCCAAAAACATTATGAGCAGCATAGCATAACTTTATTTTCACGATAACAATCTCTCTATTCCTTCAAATGAATAGTTTAACTGAGACACAATAGAAGTCAAACTGGGGGATGGCAGCGCCAAAATTAGCGATAATGTCAAAAACATAAAAAAATTGAGTGTGAAGTAGTACGCGTATTTCATGACTTGGTGCGTTTCTCAACATTAAATCTGAGACTTAAAGGTCCTGCATATGTGTTAGATCTATGTGCTCTGTTTATTGCTTACACGTAGACAAGGGGTCCGTGCATTCTAGTCTCAAAGTATAACAGAAATGTCTTCTCTACAGGGCAATTTCACACAGAGATGTTGTTTTCTTTTGATCTGCCCTTAAATTTTTTAAGTCCCAGCTAGCTACCCCTATTTAGGCATACCAAGGGAAGTTATTCAGGGTCCTTGCCTTGCCCTCAAAATTTTAGCTTCAATCCCGGTAGCTCTATGGAGCAACTATCAGGCAAAATAGCAAAAATGTTTCTTCCAACTATAGTGCAATTTTACCCCCACAGAGCTTGCTGCCAGCTATGCCAAGTCAAAAGGTATTAGTTCAAGCAGCTGCACCGCACAGATATTTGTGACAACAGTAATGAAAAGTTGTAGAAAATTGAGTCCACAGTTCCTGTGCTAGCAATGGAGACGAACTTGCAAGTCAAAAATAATGGTAGCGCCAAAACAGTGGTCGTTTTCACAATTACAGAAATAAACCATGTAGTGGTATGCCTATTTTACGACTTGGCAAACACCCTTTTGTATTTATACCTGAGATATTTAGTTCTTCGGATACACTATTAGTCTTTGTTTCAGTATAACGAAAAAATATGTCATGACTTACCCAGAGGCATGCACCCTACCCCAACATGCCTATTAAGCTATTTCAAGTAAAATGTTCCCTTTTGGTCCAGTTTGACTGTTTGAAAGGCCTATTGTTCATTTTAATTTTTTTCCTAAACTTGGAATTTTATTGCATTTAACTTTGTTACCACCTTTAATTAATTACCACCTTCCTACTTATAAATAAAGATTAATCTCATGTACAAGCAGCCTATCAATAGCAAACATCATTCTACTTTGTAAAAGGATGTTTGTGATCAATAAACGTTTGATTTCATTATGAAAGTGGATACAAGTAGAGTTGTAGCGTGCTCCTTTTACTGAAATCGTATCAGAGAGCATTGAGCATCCTAGAGGTTTTTCAAAACGTTCAAGACAAACAGTAGAGAAAAGGATGTTTACAATCAAAAACACCTTACAATAGAATTGCACCGTAGTCAAAAGACCCCTTACTCATGAAAATTTTTTTATTGGAACCAGCTTGCTGATATCTCCCTAAAAACTTTTAACCGCGTTTCTTTAATCATCACTTTTTGAAAAAATTAAAACAAACAAATTTCGCAATCAAGCGTTCAATTGTGACGTCATCTTGAACTGTAAAAATGTGAAATTTCTGCCAGTTGTTAAACTGAATATTGGCTTTTGTTTGAGCAAACAACCTTTTTCCTCCGTCAATAAATAAAACTTTCCAAAAAAATTGTATTTTGCTATGACGTCATCCTGACGCCACCAACCCCCTTATGACACTCATTCGATGTCGGTAATCAATCGTGCCCAAATTCATGTTTGTACGCCCACCAATGGTTTTAAAAGAGTTACAGCTTACATACGCACGTACACACAGAACTTGGCTTTATATATCAGATTTTCATCCAAAAGACATCACTTGCTGTGGTACCTGCTACCACAACTGATGACATTCTGCACGGGAAAATCACTTTACTTTTTGATACACCAAAAACTCATCTTACATTGTTTTTGTGTACTTTTATTGGCATTACTTTGGTTTTACTGTTATCAAACTTTCTGGACCCAAGCTTGAATCTCGTTTTCACCATTCTTGTTGCTGTATTCATAAAGCATTAAAAGCAAAACAAGAAAAGCACGGTGCATATACTTTAATAGGAGCCATTACTACAGAGCAGGAACATTCGTACAATAAAAAAATATATTCAATGCAAGAATAAGTTAGTCATCATTTTTCTGGCTTTACTGTTGACCTATATTATAACCTCTGATGAAATTGACTAAAGCTCAACTTAACAACAAAAAATGTGGGTGGAAACAGAGGTTTGGTTTTACTTCAAACATTACAGGCTAGTAATTAAATTCTAGAAAGAAAGTCGGTTATACGTCATTTTTCCCGCGTTTTGCAGGCTCAGACGTGCTGATTCAACGTATGTCTACCACTACATACTCGCTTTTGAACCAAATTTTTTACTGGAGCAACGTAGCACTTTAAATTCCGGATGCCCTTCCTGACGAACATCAGTGGTGTTTCTACAGAGTTTCGAACTCCAGACCTTTCGCTCTAAAGGCTGTAACGATACCACTACACCACGGCGGGTAAAAGTGAATAAGAAAAACAGAATCTTTTTCCAACTAAAACGGAGGTTTAGTTTTACTCCAAATACTCTAAGTTAGTAATAAAATTCCAAAAGTACATAAAAAACGAAATCTTTTTCTAACATACACTTTGCAATAACGAAGCGATAAACTCACCTTCAATCTCACTTCTGAGGTCTCCACCGCCAACCGAAAAATGAGCTTCAACTGCATCAGAAATATCTTCTGTAAACAAAATAGCACAATGCCGTACTTGGCCTGAATGAAATAACCAAAGTTATACAATCAATCGTAAGTACTTACAGCAGAAATCGGTAACCTGCGGCTCTTTTGACAGTAAATTGCGGGATACAGTGGTTTAAGAAAATGCAATACGTAAAGCGTTGGCGAACAATAGTGCTACTGAAAAAGATACTCTCCAAAAAAGATATTCTACTTAGTTTTTAGACGAAAAAAACAATTTTGAAAAATTTGATCTCCAAAAGAGATCTTCTACTTAGTTTAACGCGAAAAGAAGTTAACTGGTTTGAATAAAGATCTTTTGCTGCTCTCATTGTTATCTGTTACCAGAATTAGGGCTTAAACGTTTCTTTGGTCGAAAAAGGTTGCCGATCCAGGCTTACTTACAAAAAAGTTCACTTAATGCCTGTTGGCTTAAAAAATGACGTATTGCAAAAGTAGACGGTTTAAAGGTAGACATAGGCTGCTTCAGGAAAGTTTTACGTTGTTAACACAAAAAAAACTAACCAGTAGTAGCTTGTTGGCGACATGACAAGATTACAGGTGATCAGCCTGCATAAGCAATTCTCAATACACCACAAAATTTATTGACGCATCAAGCCGGTACTTAATACAGTGCTGTAATTTCCTAGGCAAAATTCTACTTACTCGAAAAGTCCATGACAAAAAAGTGCATTGATGTGAACGGTAAAACTGTTATTTCTGCATATTTGTTTCATTTACAACTAAAACACACGTTGACACTGAAATATAGATAGCAATTAAATGCGATGCAGGCTAACACAAAATATCATTTTAACATACATTTTTTACAAAACCGTATCAGACATTCACAACAGTTAAAGAGCTGTATCCCGTTACACAAACAATAGCATTTTGAGCTTACAAAAGAATTCCTTTAAACCAAAATACAAAATAAACATTAAGACCGTGATAATAACAATAAATACCACTGGAAGAGCAACCGTGGAAAGTATCATATCTATTCGAATAAGCAGAAAACACAGCCACCATTTAACAGATGAAATCGAATTACACTTTGCAAAGCATATGACTAGCCTGCAAGGCCAGAAACGCACATTCTTTGGCTAGGCAGGTTGAAATCGCATAATTGTGCACAAAGTTTTGGGCATACAAATAATCAAATCTAATCAACATATGGATACAAGGCACGAAAGGCAGCATTGTTTTTAGCCTAAGTATAGGTGATAATATCTACACAATTGAGCAATTACGTTGTCACCCACAATACTTTAAGAGGTACTTAATAAACCAGTGGGCTGACTTAAAACAGTTGCGAGATAGTAGGAAGTAACCCAACAAAGCACTATATTTCTTGGAATTGAACGGCGTGGCATTTATTCAACTATTCTGATAACTACAGTTTATCACAAAACCATATTTAGATCTCATTCAAATTTTACTACCAAGACTACACCTGATTTGTAAATACAAAGCAAATTAATGCAAAAGCTGTATTTCAATGAAAATGAAAGTTACATACTATAAACTAGTTTACACTTTCAAAAAACAAGCTAAGCATTTTAGTTTTGTGTTATTATTACGTAACACTGTGTTCAAACTGAGTTGGCTATGATGATATTACTGTAACTAAAATGCTCAACAGGCTTTTGATAAGCGCAAACAGCCTTTACCACATTATTACTATTAAATGGGAATAGGTTTTAAGACAAACCCCACATGAGCTTCGAGGTAAGTGTAGTGGTCTCGCATTTAGAGAAAAATGGTTTCGTTGATGCAGCTGTTAAATAGTACGCACAAAAATTTGAGATAAAGTATGAAATAATTGGGAACCTAAGCAAGTTTACTCGAACTAATCCATGGAAACAAATTTAACTGATAATACGAATACAATTCTTCAAAACATGATTATGCATCAATCTGGCAACTGGCAACTTAATATCCAATTTCATAAATTAGAAAATAATCATTTCTATGTGTTGCTTTTGCATGGAACCAACTACAAAATTTGAAATAATGAACACTGGTACCTTAGTAGTAAAGAGCATGTTAATAGTAGATATTAAACAAATGCCAGGAAAATTGAAAATTACGCAAGTTGAGATTTACATCAAAATTACAGGAATTCTTGTAATGACTTTAATGAGATGCTTATAATTATATTGCAATGCGTTTTCCACTTTACTCACATGGCTATAACAAATGAGCATGAAACAAACACTATTACAAAGTTCATTTGAAAAGTGCTTTCATTTCTGAGGTTTCAGCTGCATCAACATATGAGGATCCGTCAGGACATTTTCCATCTTTTTTTGCTCCTTCTTTTAGTAACACTTGAACTGCGTCTACATGATTTTCATACAAAGCAGCCAAAACAGGTGTTATTCCATGAACGCTAGGCTTGTTGACATTGGCTCCGCGTTTTATAAGAAATTTAATAACTTCAACTTGGCCATAATCAGCAGCACTTACTAATAGCGGAGTTCCATTTATTTCCGCATCAGCATCAAATTTTTCTTCTTTCAGACACTCTAAGTCACCATTACGAGCAGCCCACATTAACTTTTCATTCAGTTTATCACTCATTGCAAATTCTATGAAGTTAACAATGGCTAACAATGGTACCTGAGAAAAAGCGTTTTAATTGCAGATATCAAAAAAATATAATGAACAACATTCGGTCAAATGTGTTATAATCCAATGGCAAAGTACATTTGGTTTGAATTGGAATCAAGCTTGACCAAAAACTGCTTTTAATACCCTTAACTTCACAATTTATAAGGAACCAGTGTTTTAAAATATGAAACTAAATCACAGTTGAATTAATACTGTAACTACAACGACAGAACTCTTTAGCAGTTGCTTTGACTAATGCAATCTCCATTAGGTCAAAAAATAGGTTGCAATGAAATATGTAAACAATGATTTTTATAAATTTAAGTTACTGCTGAAAAGTTTAATCATGAAACTCTTAATAAGACTCCAGTTTAAATAAACATTAAAAGAGGCACTATGTTGTCAGTTAGTGGTACAGATTTTTCATGAATCAGGTATTATTGTGTGGCCAAACATATCACAGTATTTAAGGCTAAAATAAAGATATAAAAATGAAACCAGGAAACAAAATGTAGCTTTTGCAATTTTTTTTCAAAAATTTTAAGCTAACTTTGGACTTAGCCACTTCTGTTTGATAGAAGTGATATGATAATGTCAGCCCAGTAAGCATGAGCTCAATGCTGTATTTCAGTGAACTTTAGGGTGATATAAACTATAAGGCCACTTTTAAACTTTGGCTACCAACCCCATCTTATAATCAAGCACGAAAAATGTCTATTGATGAAACCCTAAACTTAAACCGCCATGTAAAATTTTTCAATTAATCTTGCTCGGAGATAAAAGATAAATAAATAACGCATGATGAATTTTGAAGCAAGATTATTGACAAGGAACGTAAATTTGTGTGCCTGTAAAGTAGACATTTCTGTTCAACTTGATATAGTTATACAATTCATTTCTATCAATTATAATTCATTTTGTGATAGCACTTTTACTTTGACCAAAACACGTCATGCCAAAAGTTTTTCTGCAATGATGTTATTTAGTTGCTAAGCAATAAAATTTATTATTTAGTTGCAAAGCAACAAAACTATGAAATTTCAATCTTATTTCTTGAATCATCCAAACATTAGGCTATACAAGGATTAAAAAATGTTTCACCAAAAAGAGAACAACTTTTCTGAATTTTTCAAATAAGAACAAGCTACCCCAAACTAAAAGTTTAAACACACAAAATTAAAATAGGTTAAAAACCTTTGTATTAAACTGTGAGGATTAGACTGCTAGGAACTGAGGAAACATACTACAGTTAATTTGCTCCCTTCACAACCCACTAGCCAACTTGCACCTACATAGACAAACCGAGTAACCTGCTCTGCTTGCTCTAATAGCATATGACATTTTCCAGCTCTATCAAGAGCCTTACTATAAACCGGTGATTCTCACACTGGGGTCCACGAGGAATTTTCATGAGGTTTGCAAAAAGCCTTAGTTGCTTGAGTATATAGACCAACTTTAAGGGTCCCTACAACAAGTTGATCTCAAAAAAGGTCATCAGCACAAAAAGAAAAATAAACAGGGCCCATCACAACATTTTCTTCAAAAAAAAGCCATTGTCATAAAAAAAAAAAAAAAAAAAAAAGAAACAGCTTGGGTTCAACAATTTTGTTCGTTAACCCATTGCTTTGCTTACAGATATCACTGTCAAGACAAAGTTTTTTCACCGTTAGTATTAATATATCTGATATAGATGATTTAAGACATACTGAACATTATTTTAAATTTCTATGTTTAGCAGTTACGTATAAATAGCAGCTAATGTATGGTTGAAGCTCAACCAAATTTTGACACGTTACTCTTTAGCCTCCATTTATAAGTTGGGTAGATAAATTTTTCACTTTATGAATATATGTTGATGTTTCTATTTGGGATCATTGGAAGGTCGAGGCTAGTCCAACAGCAATCAGCTTAATTTTAGGCAGAAGAACTTCAAAAGCTCTTTGTGCAAGATGTGAGAATCGCCTCTGTGTAACAGAAGTGTTTTAAATTCTTTGATACGTATGATGTCTAACAGCTTAAGTGTGATTTTTGAAGCTCACAAAGTAAATTTATGCCTGGTATCCAACAGTTTAAAATTGCCTCTAGACAATGTCCAGTAGTGCATTGAAAATATTCGGTTTTGGTCAAATAATTGCTATACCATAAGTAGAATCAGATCTTCAGGAGCTCTGATGCAAGAATGTAGATTGCTTTGCAAGTGCAATGAACATTTATATACTTGTAATATTGTGTTACAACAATTTCATGTAGTACAGTATTTCTATATAATATATGCAATAAAGTCACAAAAATTTAGAGTTTGTCATGTTTATGGTAAGTCAGTTTCAGGATAGCTAATACTGTATATGTTGTATATTGCATATAGTACAGCAGATGGATAAGGCTAGTCTTACTGTTAACCCTCTGGAGGGCGCATTGGGTCTCACAGACCCAGACTATCTTTTTTTGCATAAGAAAATATATTCGAAGTTTTGTATCAATTCAGAACATTCAGTAGCTGATTCATTTAAGCTTTACTTCAATTTCGACCAAAAACAATAATACACCGGTAACCCCTTATATGAGAAATTGCAATCTGGGTCTGTCAGACCCAAACTTCTAATTGGTAATTATTTGCTTCTTAGGTGTTCATTATCATTTTAGACAGTAATATAAATATTCTATACAATTTTTGGTCATAAAATAACCATGGATCCACTAGAAAAAGAATATGAAAGAATCCGAAAATTATTAGAAACAATTGATGTGAGTTCTGATGAAGCTGATGATGAAAGTGACTCAGGTGAGGAAGACAATTTGGAAGTTGGATATTAATCTACTGATACTGAACAAGAAATGAGTGACGTGGCTTCTGAGAATGAGTTGGACACAGATTGTTCAGACTATTATACTGGTAAAGATGGTGAGACAGAATGGAGAAAAAGGAAATTCAGAGCAAATGTTAGAACTCGCGCTCACAACATTATTACGGAAACGACTGGTGTGAAGAGCTCTGCCAAAAATGCTAAATCTCCCATGGATTGTTGGAGTTGTTTTGTTGATGGAAGTATAATGAATATCTTAGTGGAATACACAAATAGATACATAAATGAAAATAAAGCAAGCTGTTCAAGAGATAGAGATGAAAAAAAACACTTCAAAAAAGAAGTGTCCGCTTTGATCGGACTGCTTTACTTCGCGAAGGTACACAAGAGTGGAAGATATCAATAGTAGTTTACTTTGAAAGGATGTTGAAAGGATGAATATTTTAGATGTAAAAGTTAATTTATAATATAATAAATAAATTATATTCATTATTGTTTTATTTTACCCACTTATAAGACTAGAAATCCTAAAAAAAATAAACTTGGGTCTGTGAGACCAAACGCGCGCATCTATGCGATTTTAAAAGCGCGCCCTCCGGAGGGTTAAAGAAGCTTTTGACTTGCTTGATGGCATTGGTGATGACAAGGAAAGGGAACTAGTTATTCTACCACCACAAAACAAAGGAGACATTACAAATGAAAAAACTTGATTGAACTGCCTGGCTGACATGGAGTAGCAGGAAGAGTCGAACTATTTCATTTCTCTTCAGAAGTCAAGAAAAAAAAACCTCAGCAAAGTGCCTCCACCAGACCAAAAAACAAAGCCAACCAAAAATCATTGGAAGAAAAACAAAAAACTTGAAACCTTATTATAACATTTTACTCTCCAGCTACTAGATGAAACAAATTTTTAACTTTTTTATCTTTCCCCATTTGAATTATTTAGATTGTTTTTTGACAAACGTGTGTGTTCACTTATTATGCCTGAATCTGAAAGGTATGCTTAGCAGAAGCTAAATCATGATTTAAAGTTTACCTATTCCAATTTGAATGTCCTTCTAGGAACAGCGCTTCTTATTAGTTATGCCACACTCCCTTGAGAGCATTTGTATTGGTCAAACGTTGAGGATGTTGGTGAGCAATTGATAAAAACAAAATATCATGTATTAGATTTCAAGAAATTAAGCATTACTTACATCTTGGTGACAACAGTAATTTGGTTCAGAATTATAAACCAGCAAAAGTTACAAAGTATTTGAATTTGATACAAAAAAACTTTGTTCAATTTGGTATTTTTTCCAAACAATCATCAATTGACAAAAAATGATTCCCTTTTACAGGCGTTTTTCAGAAACAATGTTTATGCATAATGAACCTATAAAAAAATGATAAAGATTTGGTTTCTCGCCTCTTACAGATTTTTCTTCCAAGAGTATACCGGCAAGGATGTATCCACAGCAACGTTTCCTCTAATTTTTTTATAGTATGCACAGAATGGAACAATGTGAGAGTGGCATATTTTGGTGTCTGAGTATTTGCAACATATTTATTTTAGAAGTCAGAAGGCTAAACTAATTCATTTAAACCAAAATTTTATTAAAATTAATTCAATAACATTTTTGAAGCCATATTTAGTTATACTTATTATACCAACATTTTGAAACCATTAATAGCCTACAATATTTCCACAATAAATCTTTCCTTTAAAGTTTTTTCATGTCTATTATTCTGCGATGACCACTGCTGATACACTCTATCTTGATCAATTTGTGCTCCCAAAGACTGAAAACATTTTATTCTCATCAGCATATCCAAATAAACAGTCTCTAATGGATTGTGCGTTTTGGTTTTTATGGAGTTCATTAGGCTGAAACCTCTTTTGCAATCTACACTTGATGCTTGGAACGCAATGCAAATGTCCAACAGACATGCCAGTATTGCAAACTGTTCATCTTCAAGTCCAAACTGAACACCATCATCGAATGTCTGTACTAATCTGCACTTAATTTTCTCAGAAACCAGAAATCGCAATACTGCATAATGATGCTTCTGCAGGCTTTCTCCGACACAACAAAAAAATGTTGGTACTTAATAATTAACTTTCTGTCTGACTTTCTCCAAAGTTAAAAGAAGTTGCATTATGCAAAGCAGCAAATTTAAATACATTGTAGTCTGTTAGCTCATTTTCTGGAAAACAACCATCAAGATGCCAGCACATGTGTTCGACAAATTTCAGTATAGGAGCCATGTCAATATCAGGATTGCAGTCCATAAATTCACAACTTTAATCACTCCAGAAAGCCACCCCACCAAAGTATTGTTGGCAGATATTCTAGCCTTGACAAACTGAAGAGCTTCAATTGGTGTCAGATTGCTTCTTTGCAACAGGTTGTTCAGCTCGCCTAATTTGCAAATGACGTGATTAAAAATAATCAGTGACCCAAACCTGTGGATCAGTCAATTTTCTGTAATATCTGCAGACTGGATCATGGTGCTTTCATGATTGCTCTTTACAGTATTCACTTAAAAACATAATATTTCTCATAAACGTTTGCAATGCAAACTGTCTGGAAAGTCACCATACTTCATTTAATGGTTTAAAGCAATTCATTCACACTCTATGACTTCAGCTAGCTCTTTAAATGCTACTTTTATAACAGAGGACCTGCAAAAACAAACTGTATACCACTCAGAGTAATGTCTCAATATCCTGCATAAATAAGACATGCTTCATCAATCTCAAGGTTCTCTCGATGTGCCATGCAGTGCTGTTTAACTAGGTGAGGTATGTCACAACAAAATAGAGCAGTCACACCATTGTTCTTACCGAGCATAATAGACCCACCATCTGATGTAAACAATAACCATCTTTTGCATGTCCATGCGGTTCAAAGTATAGAAATCTTTAATGGCTGCTGTGATTACTGCAATGTCACACGCTGTCAATTGTAAAATCCCTGCAAAGACTGTCTTTTAATTTATTTCATTTTGGGGGCAAAACTTCACAGACAAAATCAACATTTTTGTGGTGAAAACATATGTACTCTCGTCAATGACAAGAGTATGACAGCTGGCATTTTGTAAAACACACATGTCTTCTTTCTGAATTACTGTGATGATGCTATCCACAAATTCAAAGGCATAATTTCTACTGTGCCACCTTTGTGGAATAGACATGTACTTTTCCATATGGTCAATGCATGCGTTGTACTGATAACATTGATCATTTATCTTTATGGCTAGTATCACATCATCTATCAAAATCTTTACCACATCAACACAGGCGTTCTTTCTCTGTGCAATGTCTAATCTATAGTATTTGTTTTTTGTCATTTCTTTCAGCCAATAGTCGCTGTAGATATCCAGATTTTTGATTTCACAACTTGAATGTTGAATCCAAATGGACGTTATGAAGGATACAATGCTTCAGGTAATCAATTTTCTGCTGGTGCCACCAATTCCTATTTGCAAATTTGCTTACTGCACAAGCTTCTTGGCATATCTGGAAAATGACATCGTCTTTGCATTTATGATAACTGAAAATATCACCTAGCTTTGTAGCTTGTTTCCTAAATGAAGAAGGTAGCTCTGTTTCTAATGTCACCCTGAGCCATTCAGGTTTCAACTTTAAATTACACTTTTTCTTACCAGGATTAAAAGCTGGTTTGTCACTCGCTTTACGTTTTGACAGTGCTTACAAATAAAATGGCTGATATACCAAACAGAGCACTGCAAACATTTCAGGTTTTAATCAATGGTTTTTTAATTCATCTTCCTGAAGATATTAATCTATCTAGTTTGTAATTCTAGTTTTTATATACTGTGCAACAAATTACAACTCTTGCAAGTAATTTTGTACATCTTACTAACCATAATCTACTGCAGTGAATACTGCACAGCACACGTCCCTGACCCAGTGGGTCTTTTGGCTAGATTACTGCTAGGTATGTACATACAAGGCAACACACTTAGACTATCAGATATAGCCCAGTAGGATGGGAATAGGCCTTGGGGAACTAACAAAGTCAGTAGCCTAGCCTAAGTTGGCTTTATATCATTACTGGCAAAACTATACCACCTCAATGCCATTTCTGTTCTGAAATACTGCTACATTGTGACGTCTCTCTGATCTGGCTCTGATTTTGATTCAGCTCTGGTGCTTGGTATAAATGTAAGTCATCACAATGTTTTAAATGTTTTATGTGCTCAATGCATATGTTTGTGAACTCACAAACACTGTGTCAGTTCCACTGCTCACCACTGTCCAGTAAAACACATTTTTACTGCATCGTGTTATCTTTTTACCAGCGTGGCTGCACAACCACACAGCTTAGAGTGAACATTGATCCACAGATGGAACTTTTGGATCCATAGTCATGGAAAAGCTGAGAGAAGCACTATAGAATACATGCTGTCATAAAGTATACTTTGACAAGTTTTTCAGCTCCACTGTGATATGAAGAAATCTGGCTACTAAAGACTTGAAGTGTACTGGAACTTGGCAGACTGCAGACAGTGACACTGTTTCGACCAATCAGGTCTCTTTGGTGCAGTTGGTGTATGCTTTATTTCAAGCCTCTAGCTCAGGGGTTCCCAACCAGGGGTGTGAGGTGGCATCTTAGGGGGTGCAAGATGGTCATTCAGATTTTGGTGTTGCATTGTTGTCCTGTCATGCCCAGTTCATCATGTGCTAATAGTTCTGCACAATCAGTGTCCAACTACAGCATGCCTAATGCGCGGCCTTCAATTCAGCTCGAAATGATGCAAGATTGATGACCTTTTTTTTTGGAGATCACCTCTGCAATAATGGTGAGAAAACTGCAGAATTAGACTCTAATTAAAGCATACTTTGTGCATGGCCATATTCTTCACATGTTAAAACACTATAGGGGTGCGAAAACATATTAAGATATTTTAGGGGTGCAGGCCATTAAAAAGGTTGGGAACCACTGCTCTAGCTTCTTGTCGGTCACCAACTGCACTGAAGAGACTCAATGGGTCGAAACAGTGTCACTGTCTGCAGTTTGCTAAGTGCATCGCTAGCCTCTTGTGTTACTGTACTGGAACTGTTTGGCACAACAGAACAGAGAATTGCTTTGTTACATCTCCAGCAGATATGAAGAAGAAAAAGTGTGGTCACTTCCAGTTTTTCAATCACAGAAAGTATCTCTTAGTCAGTGAATGACAACAAACCTGTATGTGTGGTAAGCACTTTTACAGATGCAGAATCAATCAACTTAGATTGAAGGTGGAAGATCTCAAAACAGACCAATGTTTACGTTGCTCAGCCTATAGTGATTGAACCCTTCCATAAATACATGGGCAGTGTGATCTTCTTAACCCTTATCAGCACAGTGGAACAAATATGGCACACTGCAAGCTGTCTAATTAAAATGACTTTTACTTGCAATACGAAAGACCAAAACAGCCTTTTTTAAGTTTCCAGACACTTAGCAAATATTTCTGTTGGATATCAGTCGTTTTAGTCTGCTATTGCATCATTTGCACAAAAAGAGTTGAGATAAAGAAAGGTGTAGAATTTTCACCCAGGCAAACTGGCTGCTTCGAAAAGGTACGTTTTTGTTTGGAACTTATAAAGGTAGTTTCTGAAGAATTTTTAAAAATTATATATTTGAAAATTGTAAGAAACTGATATTTAATTGTAGCCATTATTGCTAATTCAAAATTTTTCTCTGGTGTTTGCAATCAAACTGACTGGAACCTATATGTGCCACTGAGCAGATTCGAGTACATTTCTATCGCATATTTTCAGACATTTCACTTGCCACAAACTATTGTCTATTATTGAAGATGAAGCTGCAGAGCTTTTTATTGAACCACATAATGGTTGTGCATCACATGAAGATTTTGCTGACGAAAATGATGGTGGCATGATCAACAACTTGACTGGAAACTAGCTAATGAACCAGCTGAAGCTGTGTTTTCAGAGGGGCAACAAATAACTGCTGCTCAAGACGAGGACAAACTCTGAAGCTAACACCATTGATAGAAGTTTCAAAACACCAGAATAGAATCATGACATCTCTCTTTCATTACTCAACCCAATATTTCCAGAAGCAGATTATTCAAGATACACAGACCTTTCCCCCATGCAACTATTTGAGCTATTCTTTGATGAAGAAGCATATGAGTTGATTTTGCAGTAAACAATGCTGTATGCTCACGGCAAGGGAGAAGACCAGTTTGTGCTTACTATAGCAGAAATAAAAGTTGTTTCTGGAATTTTACTTGTTTCAGGGCTTGTTCCTGTTCCTTATCTTTGAAAGTTATGGAGAAATTCACCCATTACAAGAAATGAAGCTGTGTTCCATGCCATGAGTCAAAACTGTTTTGAAAAAATTCTGCAGATGTTGCACTGTGCTGATATTTCTAATTTGGATAAAAGCAATAAATATACTAAAATTTGCCCTCTAATCCAACTTATTGTCGATAGATTTGAGCACCATTTTCAGCCAGAACCTTCACTTTCCCATGATGAAGCCATGATTGAGTACTTTGGGCAACACAAATGTAAACAAGATATTAGAGGAGAGCCAATTCCTTTAGACTATAAAATGTGGTGCCTGAACACTCCTGACAGCTACCTTGTGACGTTTGATGTTTACAAGGCCGGACATATGAGGGCAACTACGAAAACGAAAAGCTATTTGGAAAATGTGGGGCAACAGTTTTGAAAACATAGATTTTACCTGCAGAAAAAAAACACTTTCCCTGCAACATATATTTTGATGATCTTTTTGTGTTGTTTTCACTAATGAAAAGTTTGCAGGATATTGATTGCAGAATGACAGGAACACTGAGGGAAAATAGAGGTAAGAAATGCCATTTAAAAGCAGTTGCTGCCATGAAAAAAGAGCCAAGAGAAACGATGGAATTTGTTGCGGACTGTAAAAACAAAATTATGGTTTGTCGCTGGATGGACAATTCTGTGGTGACAATAGCTTCCACTGTTCACGTCAGCAAAGCTTCATCAAAAGACAAAAGATATTCTCAGGAGGAAAAAAAACTCTTGAAATAAATTGTCCAAAAGTTGTTCAAGAATATAATAAGCACATGGGGTGAAACAGATCACCAAGATCAAAATATGAACAAATATAGAATAGCATATCATGGAAAAAAATTAGTATTGGAGCATCTTTACATGGATGGTTGATGTAACTATTCAAAATGCCTAGATGTTACAAAAAAGATCTGGAGGTAGCATGATTCATAGAATTTTTAAAGAGGATCTTGCTCAGACTTACTTGCATGCTATGGCACTCTGCCAAAAATGTCCATAAAATTGTTTATATCAAACAACAGCAGAAGGAAGCGACTTGTAGATGAACTGCAGTACAACAGCATTGAGCATTATTTGGTTGAGACTTCTGAAAAGAAATGTAGAAGATGCACAGGAGATAATTGTACAAAACGCATTTCCACTCAATGTAGCAAATGTGGTGTAAGACTGTGCCAAGGCTGCAATATTTCTTTTCATAAAAAGTAAAAAACGTGAGTGTTGCCGACTGAAGGACAATTTACTTGCTTTCTTTGTGCCAGTATAGTATGTCAAATGATGAATGGCCATGTACTGGTTTTGTGAAAAAATTTAATCCTAGAAATATCAAAATTTTTTTTCAAGAAAGACCAAGGGGGCCACTTGACCCCTTAGTTTTCAAAAGCACAGATGTAGACTTATTTGTGTTTGATTAGTATTGTTTGTACAGAAATTAAAAAATAGTTATTTAGAACAAGCTTTTGTCAACTGTAGTTATGAAATATATTTAGTCTTTTGACTCCATTTTGTATACTTAAACTTTTGACTCAGCACATGTTTTGTTAGTGAGTACCAAATTTAGTCAAGATTACCATTCTTATTACAATACTTAGTGCAGTGGGCAAGATTATGCTCGCAATGTGTAACTTATCAAGCTGTAAAACTAAACTGTATGTGTGCAGATACATCAATATCAACCTGAACGAGAAGTGATTTTCCTATCAAACTTTGTGAAAGTTTTTGCTCTGCAGAGAAAAGTAGGCAGCAGGAAATGCCACATTTATTACGATTGAAGCAAATAAACCAAGAAGTTGATGAGCATTTATATTTTATTCCCTTGCAGACAAGCCAAATGTCAGGTGTGCAACTTGAACTAAACAAAAGAACAGAGTACCAACTGTTCACTTTTGTGGGAAATGCTCAGTGCCAGTACATCACATTTACTTGCACATTTAAGTCAATTTTGACAAAGGGGTCAATTGACCATTATGGACATTTATAGTAAATTGAACAACAACTTCTCGTGAACTACAATTTTTTTTGACACAGCAATTTAGTTTCTTTTGCACAAAAAAATAAAAGTCAAAATATATCAACTTGTTATCTGCAGAAAAATGGTGGTAAATAAAAATCACACAGGGTCAATTGACCCCTTTGGTCATTTTAGGGTTAAATGCAATTGTTGTGTCTAATTACTACAGACTGGAGTGGTGTGTTTACATAAACAAAAAAAGATGATTTGCATGCAGTGCTTCGCTTTTGCATGGTAGAACAAACTAGAAGAATTGTACATGTTTCTGCCCGGTGGCACATATACGGCAGGGGTCACATCTTGCAAGGTTCAACAGTTAAAAAACTTGTTCAATTAAAAAACTGATCACAAATACATAAAAAAAAGTGTAACAATCAAATTTATTTTTCTGGGCATTGAAGGGATAATTGCTTTTTAAGCAATCACAGGCTTTGGCTACACAGCAAAAAGTGATGGTGGTCCTTGTTCTCTAGTTTTCTTAGCATGTCTGTTGTTGCCAGCAAACTGCTCATTGATTTTCACACTGCAATTTGACTGTGCAAAACAATCATATATTTTCATTTCATCATGACTTTTCCTAATTTTACCTACGTTTCAAAGGCAGAATAATGCTTGTTAACTTTGGCACTATTTGTTGTATTGAAGCCATACACAACCATAAAATATGCTGCACTCTTGGTTCACCTGCACTCACATTTGCCTAGGCATGGCTTACCAATATTCCCCAAATCAGAACAATTATTTTTATACAAAATTTTTAAATTATTAGTCTTTTTTATCAAATTATTATTCCACACAAGATGAGAAAACTAAAAAACTAGAAATTTTTTCCCACAATAATGCTTGATACTTAATCGGAAAATAACACAAAACAAATGCACATTAAACAATATGTAGATTACTTTAGATTTGTTACGGTTTGGTATAAGTTAATTTGGTTTCACCAAACTGTTTAGTTTTATTATTTCACTACCTTCTTTTTGTCTCAAACTGCAACAACAAAGATTTTGAATTACTAAACAGGTGTTGTCAACAAATAGCCTAGGGCAATGAGAAGTGGCAGTAATGATATCGTTTATCTATACCAGTGATACTCCAAGTGGATTCCACAAAGCAAGATTGGGGGCGGTGGTTATAAATAGGCATAGTACAGGCATATTAAGCATAGTACAGGCATAGTATGCATAGTACAAAAATAGTAGGCACAGTACAGACATATTAGGCATAGTAGCCATCAGTATACACAGTAGTCATAGTACAGGGATAGTAGGCATAGTAAAGGCACAGTGATGGTAACACGAGCTTTTAATGTGAAATCTCATTGTATCCACTCAATGCTTAATCTAAACTCAAAAAATTAAAAATTAATTCTTTTTAAAGGAAAGAAGGCTTTGTTATATTGTTGTGACTGGTTTTTGGTCACACACCACCCTTACTATCCTTGTACTATGCCTATGTCTGTACTATGCCTGCTGTGCAGCTATTATGCATGTACTATGTCTACTATGCCAGTACTATGCTTACTATGCCTGTACTATGCTTGTACTATGCCTATTTATAACCACCTGGTCAGGGGTTCTGTATAGCTACATTCATAAAGAATTTCACAGTGAATTCCAAACATAGCTGCCAAACTTGCAAAAATATCCCAAGACTACATGTCAAAAGGTAGTCAATCTCCAAAAAAAAAAGATCTTCATGACATTCACTTTATTTAATATAACATTACCAAGGTCAGGGGTTCCGTAAAGCTACTTTTGTAAAAAATTACAAACATAACTGCCAATCTTGTGAATATATTCCAAGTGTGCATGTCAAAAGTCAGTCAAAAAAAAGGTTTTCATGACATTAACTTTGTAAAATAAAGCATTTCTTCTATTGTATTAAGTATTAATTTAAATAAGAGTTTAGTTATATTACTAATAATGTCTAAGAGTTCCATTGCAAAAAAGTTTGAGAACCACTCATCTATACTACAAAGCACAATTCTGTCTGTGTGTGTCTGTGCTTTAATGCCTCCAACACTACTGGTGAATGACCATAAAACTATGAACAATTAATCAACACTCCAATGTGAGCATCACAATGGAATTTGTGAAATCAATAGAATGTCATAATCAAAGATTCTTTTGACTGAAGAAAAAAATGTCTTGCTTAAACTAAAACCAGACCCCAATTTACCAACTTTAAAAATTACATCTCTTTGGGGTCTAAAATGATGTCACAATTAATGCTTGAATACAGATTTTGTTCCCTGTAATTTTTCGAAAAGTACTGACCATAAAAATGTGATTAAAAGCTTTTTTGGGAAATATCAACTAGATGCTTTTAATAAAAAAAACTTCACCTCAATTTTAGCTCAACTGACAATGCAACAATAAATGTGTTTAGGCATTTTTAGAATTCTTAATAGTGTTTCTTCTGTTTTTTATGAACACTTAAAATTTGTTCTATGATATCATTAAGTGTCTAATCGAATTAGCGCGAAAAAAGCAGCAGGCAGCAACTTTGTATACAGTTATTACTCGCTGTTATTTTAAAAGCAAACAACAAACAGAACAATGATACATCACAGTATTAACATAACGGTTATTCAAAAAACCTGGTAAAAAACTTAAAATTGAACTAAAAAAAACTCATATCAAGAAGTGGAATTACCAAATCAATAAAATTTACACCAAAAGAATTGTGAAAATTCATTTTAAAAAGCAATTATTGAATTATGGAAATATATGAAAGTAGATAAAAACTAAATATATGACCATAGCATAAAAGTAAAATCATTGAATAGGCCTAGAGTTAAACTAAGCATATCTGCAACTTTCTGCATTGCTTGAATTTCTGTAATTTAGTTGGTGTTTTTCCTATTGCTTAAGAATTTCCATACTTTCATAAGAATTTTTGAAAATCAATACTTCAGGGTAGTCAATATACCACGATCTTCTATGTCACAAACTAATAAACTCATTAGGTCTTTTTAAGGTAGTATCAGCGTTTTAAAGTTTGATGAACATTGGTCCAACTGTTTAAACCAGGGGTTGGAAACCTTTTAGCAGCCACAAGCCATAAATCCACTCTCTAAGAGGACTCAGCTGGATGAATACCACTTTTATGTGATACACACATCACACATATTGCATTGTATTCACCTACAGATACATGATTTACCCACAACTCAAGGCAAATACCTTTTCTATTTTCTTGAGATTTAAATTTTCAAAAAGTAAATTCAAACTGCAACCATAAATAAAAGGCAGTGGCTATTTTGCCGTCGACGGCAATTTACCCTCAGAGACTATTTTGCCATGAGTTATTTGTGATTGGTCAATCTTAATGACGTACTAAACATGTGACTTTTGGTCGTCTCTGATTGGTCAATTTTAAAAACCAATTTAAAAAATTTTGCATCCCCCAGTATCTACCCCTTACCCTGTACACTCCCTTCCAGTGTACACTGCCCCATACATTTACATACCAGGCCTGCCCCTCCAGTGTACACTCCCTTCTTTTAAAGCCCTGGCCAGCTGAGATTCGAACCCGCAACCATGGTATCTCGAGACCAGCGCTCTATCCACTACACCACAGTGTCACTATTGTTATCATAGCAAATTTGGCTATATAAACACACGTGAATGATCACGGCAAAATAGATTCCAAGGGCAAATTGCCGTCAACGGAAAATAGCCACTGCCTAAATAAAACTTTTTAACCACACTATTTGTAAATGTACACATACTAGCAAAAGGAGCACATTTACATTTTCCAAAATGGTTTTCTTCAAATTAAACCATTTTATAACAGGCCAACTAATAAATGAGCAACGGATCATATAAGTTTGTTAGCGAGTCAAATTACTTAGCCTTAAGAGCTGGATCCAGTCAGTGGGCTGGAAGTTGCTGACCCCTGCTCCAAACAGTTGAGTCTATTTCACTTACTGGCAGATCTATAACACAAGACAAATTACTCTCAGTCTACAAGCCATTTTATTTTGATTGTAACACTAATCGGGTGATTCAAATACGAAATAGATACAGCAAGTTTATCACAAAAAGCAACATGGACAATTAAAAAGACATTTAAAAAATCAGTTTTGAGCTAAAATTAATTTTTTAGAGCATCTTAGTTGTGAGACTTAAATTTACTTCAATGTTCAATTTAATGTCTGTAGATTACATTATTTTTCAGCCGTGGAGAGGTACTAATGAGAGCAACCAGCAATTGAGTAAACTTCTCGTTACATACAACTAAAATGAAAATTTCTTCAACAAACCCTAACGGACCTCAACAATTTTGCGGAATTTCCGCATGTCTGTCATAATTTTCCACATAGGTTGGTAACGTTCCCTTACAGTTACAAATAGGGTCCCACGTAATATATAGAGTACAATCGTTGGTAACCTCACATTACATTAAGGGTCTGAATGTTGGTATCCTCACATTACAAATAGGATACAACTATTGGTAACCTCACGTTACATGTAGGGTCCGAACATCGGTAACCTCAGGTTACGTATAGGGTTCGACCATTAGTAACCTCACGTTACATATTGGGTCCGACCATTGGTAACCTCACCTTAAATATAGGGTCCAACTGTTGGTAACCTCACAGTACATATAGGGTCCGGCCATTGGTAACCTCCCATTACATATATGAAAGAGTTTCTTACTTGTAAGAAATCTGATGCACTGCTTCTTGCTGTGAAATCAAAGAAGGCGTTCCATTATTTGATTCGAAACAAATTTGTGTAAATCTAATTTGGTCAAAGTGCTCGTGGCATAAGTGATCTACAAGAAGTGTTGGTCATGAAGTTAATGATATGGACAGAAGACTCTCGACGCAGATTGCTTTTCAGAAAAAGTCATCAAGGCTGTAAATTGGTGACGCCTTTACTTTGTAGAAACGACGCAGCAGTGGGTCTTGACACCTTGATTTGGAATCTGTGATATAATGTGTCTACGTGAAACAGCAGCAAGGAGAGGCATTTGCGTAAAACCTAGATAAAACCAAAAAATTTTAGGTTAAAGCAATGTGGGTAAAAACCACTGAAGTGTACACCTCATCACCATAAAAAAGCTGCAATAAAAAGTAAAATCAAAAGGGATTCTAACTGATCATTTTCGCCAGCAACCCTGGAAGCTTTTTTGAAGTAGAAGCTTCACCTTCACCCCCCCCCCGACGATAGCAATCGAAGCAGGATTCGATATCTGAGAAACAGCGTTCCTCAAGGATCGTTCTTGGCCCCCTTCTTTTATTATTTGTACATACGATCTTCCCTTCACGACCTCCAGAAATTACGCTTATGCCATTGATCTGGCCTTGTTGCATTCTTCTAGGGACCGGAAGGGCTTGGAGGAAACTTTAAGCGAAGACATTGCTAAACTCTCAGCGTATCTCAGGACTTGGAAGCTAAAACTCAATTACGTTAAGATGGTGATGGTGGCCTTTTATTTACACAATCGAGAGACCAAACGTGTGTAGTGATTTGGTACCCAAACACTACACGTTACATTGAATCCTTTAGGAACGTCATGCTCCGCCGTCCATAATCTCACATGTGTTTTGTGCACGATTAATTGTGAAGACAAGTAAGGTCTGAGCCAAACAAACTGTAGCTAGATCAAGTATTTTTCTAGCTAACTATTCTATTTGAATAAGGTTTTTTTGTAATGTATTAACATTTGTGTAAATATATGTTACAATTAGCTTTCGATTTGCGAATTTGCTGAGGAATTCCTACACGTGAGCTTAAAGTCTATGCTAATGGTAAACTCTTGCCATTTTTCCCAGTTTCAACCCACCTTGGGTTAAAAATGAACAGATCACTCACGTTCCGCCGCCATTTCGAGGCATTGCGCAAAAAAAACTAGCTACCAGCGTCATGTTTCTGAGGCAACTTGCGACGACACGATGGAATGCTGGCGTTAAAACACTTTGAAATGTATGTAATATGAGATTACCATCAGTGAGACCCTATATGTAGCCTAATGTGAAGTTACCAATGGCCGGACCTTGAATGTAATGTGAGGTTACCAACAGTCGGACCATTCATGTAAGGAAATGTTACCAACAGTCGGACCCTACATGAAATGTGAGGTTACCAATGGTCGAACTCTATATAAAATGTAAAGATGCCAACGGTTGGACAACATATATAATTTGAGGTTACCAACAGTCGGACCCAATACGTAACGGAACGTTAGTAAGGTCCCTCTAATTTTCTGAAATGCTTTCTGTGTATCTCTGCACTTTAGTATATTGAGTAGTAAAGTGCTTTTTTGTATTTGCTGATTTGGTGGAGGTTCATGATTAACATTCTAGGCTGTGCATTAGTTGCCCTTGTTTTGCAGTTCCAGTTTTAGTTCATTAGCTTCCCATCACTTTTGACACTCTTTTTATATTCATGAACTAGTGAGTTGCATGAGTTGTATGAGTTAATCTGTTTTAAAAGGTGAAAAACTGAAATAAGTTTGTCTGTGGGTTCTATACTTAGTTCTACCTATAATGTGCTTCTGACTTCCCTAGCTTCAAACTAGTATAACTTCGCCCTAACGATGCATGCAAACAGTTTTACTTGATGCAAGCGAATCCGAATTAAAGTAACCTAAGCAGAATAGATTCAATGTTTCCTTTGCCAAGCAGTCTGCTATTCTTGCTTACTAGCGGCTTTCCCACACGTTTCTACGTACACACCAATACACCAATGTTTCTAGGCTATATCAATAACTTTACTTAACAGCATTAATAAAATAAAAATTTTCGCACATTGGTGCCAAATCGGACCAATGATGCGCAGAACCTTGTTGGCGAGACAGCTATCGCACAAATGCAACGTGCGGTTTAGGAGAGGTAACGCAGAGGAGTTCGCAAGGGTGCCTCTGTGCGCTTGCCTCCCCCCTCAGAAACAGCAAATGTCTATTTCAGCAATTATTTGCAAACAATCATCCTCGCGCCTCTCCCCTCAGAAAATTGTGGAACGTGATTGTCGGCTGTCATGATTGTAATCGAAGCATTCGTTTGCCCAAATTTGCTTAAAAAAAAGGTGATTACCATTTACTTTAGCACAATTTAGACCACCGACATCATGGATCTCCAAAAAAAGGGTCAACACTGCCTATTTTTGGACAATTTTGAATAGTGTGTTCAATGATCGCTGATCTCCAAAAACAAATATCTCGCACCCCCTCAAGAAATTTTTGCGAACGCCCCTGAATTGAAGTTGTTTACTTGGTAAGACTAAGTGACTAGGAGAAGAAACAAACTTAAAAAAAATAGATGGTATGAAATTTAATGAGTGAAGTTTAATCAACAAGCACAATTTTGAACATTGTAAGCTGATAGGGAAGATGAGTCAAAGTTTTGTGCAAAACTTTTCTTCTTTTTGTGCTTGCAAACCTCAATCAACGTTTTTTCACCGGCACGGTGATGTAGTGGTTAAAGCAGATCCCTGTAACGCAACATACTTTCAAGCATTAAAAACGTTGAACCCAACGAATCTTACAATCCAGTCTAGGAAGAGGTTTGTTATCCTACTTGAACAACTCTGATGTTCTGCGTGTGGGATTTTTTAGCAACATTTCCCACTTATGAGACCACATCTTTAGAGCTTGAATTGGTTTTAAAGAAGTCATGAACAGTCAGCTATAATGTGTGAACAGCACACCTGACGGTAATAACTCCACTTTCAGCAGTTGTTTACGTCTTCCCAAAGTTCACTGTGTTAAGCTTCAATTACATCACATTCATTCTCGTCATTATAATCAACAAAATTTACTGGCAGAGCAAAATCACTTCTCATCAGCTCCCCAACTTTTCAAACGTTGGATCCATTTTCTGTCGTGAGGTCGTAAATTTGCTTTTCCAAAATACCTAGTTTGGTCAACCAGCTTACAATGTTTTTACCAAACCAGCAGCTGTCGCTCGATCGTGTTGTTATCGCACCAACGACTTTTTCAACAAGTATTTGACTGAGTTCGTCCGGAGTCGAACTGCCGCCCTCCGAACAACAGCCTTGTTGCACGTTTTGTTTATCGCACTTCACTACGTTATTCATTTACCTGACCTAAACACAAAAACGCGTGGTTTTAGTCATTAGTAATTACATATCTGTATTAGAAAAAGGGTAGTTATAAATAGGCATAGTAGGCATAGTACAGGCATAGTAGGCATAGTACAGGCATAGTAGGCATAGTACAGGCATAGTACAGGCATAGTAGGCATAGTACAGGCATAGTAGGCATAGTACAGGCATAGTAGGCATAGTACAGGCATAGTAGGCATAGTACAGGCATAGTAGGCATAGTACAGGCATAGTAGGCATAGTACAGGCATAGTAGGCATAGTACAGGCATAGTAGGCATAGTACAGGCATAGTAGGCATAGTACAGGCATAGTAGGCATAGTACAGGCATAGTACAGGCATAGTAGGCATAGTACAGGCATAGTAGGCATAGTACAGACATAGTACAGGCATAGTACAGGCATAGTAGGCATAGTACAGACATAGTAGGCATAGTACAGGCGTAGTAGGCATAGTACAGGCATAGTAGGCATAGTACAGGCATAGTAGGCATAATACAAACATAGTAGGCATAGTACAGGCATAGTACAGACATAGTAGGCATAGTACAGGCATAGTACAGACATAGTAGGCATAGTACGATGTGACAAGTTTAGTTGTTGGAGTCCGCCTACTACTAAACGTAAAGGACAAAATTTGAACTTTACATTACATGCTCAAGTAGTTCACCAAGCAATGAAATGAAAACGGCTGCTTGCGGGATCTAGGAAACAGATGTTTAGGGATCTTTGCAACACTGTGTTGCAAATTAAAATTTAACAATCGCACGTGGACATGGTGTTTTTCAAAAAAAAAGGTTATCTCCCTTGCTTCGGGCGGAAAATGCGTCTATGAAGACTGTCGAGCACTCATGTCACATCGCTCTCATCTCCAAACTTCCACATCTGCATTTGAATGAGGTAGTATCAATCCTTGCTTAGGACAATTCATGAGATCTAAAAATGGATTCTCTCCAGAAGCATTTTTGAAATCCTCCACTTCAGCCCAAAATTTCTCTGTTCTGTGTTTTCAGCCCAACATTATGTTTGAAAAATATAAGATAATCTCACTAATACAACATTAGCCTAACAATATTGCATAACCTAGAACAAAAAAGTAAAGGAAAACAAGTTAATCTCCCTCCTTCACTATTCTTTATGACACTACTCGACTTAAAGATTTCCCTCTAGATAATATCTAGTACGTTAAAAAAATATCTAGACTTTCTAGCCATCATCTAGTTTCCCAACTATACCTCTAGGCCTTACAAAAAATATCTAGATCTAGCTACAAAACATCTACAGTGGCAGCCCTAATCGGATCCCTTTTAATAGGAGATCGGCTTGAAAATGCTAATTAGCAAGTAGCAACTTCTATATTTTATAAAAGAAAAAATTAATTTTTTTTGAAAGGAAAAAAGGCTTTGTCACATTTGTGCATCTGGTTTTCGATCGCACACCTCTCCTACTATGCCTACTTTGCCTGTACTATGCCTACTATGTCTGTACTATGCCTGTACCATGCCTACTATGCCTGTACTATGCCTATTTATAACTACCGTTAGAAAAAGCAGTTACATTTCGATTGGTTATTTTGATCTTGCTGCTGTTCAATCGTTCGGAGGATAAAGTTCGGTCAATTTTCTCGGCTGGTCTATTCAAAAATTTTATCGTTTTTGCTGTCAATATACTGATTTGGATTTTACTTTTGTTTTTAATCGGTTGGAGAAACAACAACGCGGGAAAGGTCCTGGCCATCCGCCTGTGACACATATATCAGAAGATTCATCTCCGTCGTGAGGTGAATCCTTACCACGTGTAACTCGTTCACAGCTGCGATGATAACTTGCAAGTTACCGTCCACCACTGCTTGCAAATTTATTTTAACAGCATGACACTTTCTTCGCGTACACAAGGCTACTTTAAACGAAACCATTTTAACCAGCAAATGTCAGTTTGGTTTTTGTCATTTTTCTCTAATGACGATCAATGGTCCATGCTCGTAGGTTGGAATCTGTAAGTTTTAGGTTCAGTTGTTCTAACATCGGAGCCTGCATCTTTTCGATGCTGGATATTTTAAAAGTGCAAAGAGGAAGATCATGGGTGATGACAGCTTAAACTGCCATATCTTTGATACTATGGCTCGTGATTGTAAATTTAACCATTGTTTGCCAATAGTCGCGCAGCTTGTTCATTGCAATAGCGATTCAAAATAAGAAGTTTTATTAGACGTGTTGCATTTATAACTTAATTTAACTCAAAAAGATTACACAAATTTATCTTTATCAGTTTACTTATTCAAATAGAATAGAAAGCAAAACACAATAATAGTAATTAGCATTATGTAACAGTAAAACTTTATAATAGGCTACCTTGCAACACATCAGCTTTTTACAAAATCACATTATTGAGCTTTAGCCTGTACAGTTTACATGACAAAAGTGTTGCAAAGTATAAAATCAATCAAAGTCTATATTTTAAGCAGGGGCCACAACACCTCCCCCTTTAATTTCTGAAATATTCAATATAGTCAATAGTCACATACAGTTCGTGGTTGGCGTCGTCGATTCGAGCGCCTAGGTGTTTGAACAGTGGCATCAGAATCTAAATCTGCTCTGGAATTGTTGTTTGGTTTGTTTGTCAGATCACTTGACAACTCATTAGAATCAGAAGTGTTTTCTTCTTGAGGTGAGTCTGCCGTATAGCGAGGTTGCAGTTGTTCGAAATGCCTTCTCCAAACTTTGCCATTTGAAAGGATTTTGACATTAAAACTGCGGCTTCCATAAACTTTTACGATTACTCCTGGCACCCATTTTTCTTCTTCCGTGTTTTGAGAATATTTCCTTGCATAGCATGGTGTACCAATTTTAAACTCCATTGTCTCAGGCTTGTGGTCTCTTGTTGTTTTACATGTTGACGTCTTTGCAAGATGTGTGCCGGTGAAGGCATAAAAGTGTCGATTTTAGCACGAATTTGACGCTCCATCAATAATTCAGTTGACGAATATCCACAAGGTAACGGTGTTCGCCGATATAGCATCAGAAACTCTTGCAAGGCCTTCAGTGGGGGTAATTCAGACTTTTTAAAAGCTTTCTTAAATGTTTGCACGAGTCTTTCAACAGCGCCATTAGTTGCTGGATGGTATGATGCTCCGGTCAGGTGAATGATTCCTCTTTCCCTGCACCAGTTCTGAAATTCATCAGACTTAAAAGTGGCTGCATTGTCTGATACCACGGTGTGCGGGTAACCAAAATGAGCAAATTCCATTTCCAGAATATTAATTGTCGCTTTGGTGCTCAGGGACGCTGTTGGGTGAATGCATGGATATTTTGAAAAAGCATCCGTTAACAATAACCAGTCCCTCCCCATAAAATTAATAGCATGGTCAATGTGAACCCTGCTCCATGGACCTTCCGGTAGCATCCACGGATGATTTAGCTGCTTTGGAGGATCATTTTGATGCTGGGCACAGGAATAACATTTGTGACAGGTGTCGACTATGTCGTAATCAATTCTGGGCCAATACACTGCAGTGCGTGCCAACTGCTTCATGCGCTGAATACCAAAATGTCCCAAGTGTAACAACTTTAATACTTGTTGTTGAAGGCTATGAGGTATAACTAGCCGTGCTCCATAGAGCAAACATCCGCATGATGTTGACAGGGAAGTTGCAATTTTTTTGAAGTCATTAATTGAGTAATGTTCGTGTGCGGAGGTATCCTTCTCGTCAATCCAGCCGTTTTGAACATATCTCAATACCGTAGAAATAACTGGATCTTTGGCGAATTCTTTCGCCAACAGCTCAGGATCAGTAGCTTTTAACTGTAAGCTAACTGTGTTGATTGCATTTACCACATGTGTATTGTCTTCCTCCTCTTCTTTGTCAAATTCATCATCTGGTCGCACGGGAAGTCGACTTAAGGCATCTGCGTTTCTGTGCGCTGCGGTTTTTCTGTATTCAATTGTATACTCGTATTGACTCAACATGAGAGCCCATCGAGCCAAACGATTTGCAGCTAAAGCTGGCGTGGCTTTATGAGGTCCAAAAAGTGCCAGTAACGGTTTATGGTCCGTAACCCAAATAAATCGTCGTCCATACAAATACTGGTGGAATTTCTGCAGAGCAAAAACAATTGAGAGTGCTTCTTTTTGGATTTGACTATATTTTCTTTGAGCATCTGTTAAAGTTTTTGACGCATTGGCCACAGGGCGTTCACTACCATCTGGAAAGCGGTGAAATAATACTGCGCCAATACCAACATTTGAAGCGTCGCATGAAATGCCCAAAGGAAGAGATAGATCAAAGTGGGCTAAAACAGAATTACTAGAAAGCGTCTCTTTTAAAGTGTTAAAACTAGCCTTCTGCTCATGATTCCATTCCCAATTAACTCCTTTCCTCGTTAACTTGTGAAGTGGTTCAGTGATTGTTGATAAATTAGGTAGGAATTTACTATAAAACTGGACAGAACCCAGAAAAGAGCGAAGACTGGGAACGTCTTTAGGCGGTGGCATTTCAAGTACTGCATTCACTTTTGTGCTTTTAGAAATGCCGGATTGAGACAATTGATGCCCAAGATACTCAACACTGGGTTGTGCAAAAACACATTTTTCTAGGCGGCAACGTAAGCCTTTGTCTTGTAATCGTTGTAACAGTGCCCGAAGATTTTGTAGGTGATCTTCTGCCGTGGCTCCACTCACAAGAATATCGTCCAAATACACAGCAACACCTTTTAAATCGTTTGTCAATTGGAACATGATATCCTGAAAATAGCCAGGGGCTGAACTAATACCAAACGGAAGTCTCATTTGTCAAAGAACACCTTTATGTGTACTTAAAGCCAGTTTCTTTTGACTTTCTTTACCCAATTTGTGCATCAGTTCTTCAGGTAAAGGAAGTGGTTGTCGGTGAATCTCCAGCTGTGGGTTAACGGTGACTGAGTAGTCCCCACAGACACGAATACCAGCGCTTTCTTGACCTGGTAGTTTATTTTTTCGAACAGGCACTACTGGAGTCCCGTAGTCATTAAACTGTGTCATCTTCCACACTCCTTTTTTAATACCAGCTTCATAAGCTTGAGCCAGCTCGTTTTGCAATGCAAAAGGTACTGATCGTGGTTTACAAAAAATGGGCTTGGTGTCATTTTTAAACCTAATATCAAGCTCAAAATCTTTAAGACAACCGAGTTCTGGCTTAAAGACATCTGGAAAGTTCTGACACATTTGTTCACAAGCTGATTGCAATGTCATGTCACGCTTAACATAATTAGATACTTGATGAACCGTTTCTTTCATATCGTTACATAGGCTTTTGTTCATCATAGAATCAATAGAAATCCCCAATGTAGCAATACTGTCTCTGCCTAATAAATTAAGATGGGGAATTGTAGTCACAACAAATTGTAATTGCTCACCTTTGTCAACCGATTTTCTTTGTCCCAGCAGCTTCACTGAATTGGCTGTGTAGATTCCAAGCACTGGAAGATCATGCCCAGATGCAACCAGTAATTTTCACTCATAAAATTATCACTTGCCCCAGTGTCAACTTCAAATGTGAAGTGCTTATTTTCAACTTTTAGTTTGCATTCCAATCGAGGAATGCTGACAGTACTTTTAATAGTCTGTAAGGTCTTGGGTTCAAAAATACTTTTTACTGAAGTGTCTCTTTTCCTTTTGAAACATACAGTTTGGGTATGACCTTTTTTGTTACAGTAATGGCAAATTGCTTCTTTGAAATAACAATCTTTGCCAGTGTGTCCTTTCTTTCCACATCGACCACAAGGAGGCCCAATGGCATTTGAGCTAAAACTTTGAGCATTATTGGATCTGGAGCTAGTCTTTGATTGACCCATGCTGGCATTTCTGCGTGATTGCTCAAACTTAAGAGGTTTGACAGCATTGACAGTGTTAAACAAGTTTGACTTGGCATTGTATGCTGTCTCTTTTGCTACTTTAGCAGCATCTTCAGTCTGAATAGCAATTTGAATTGCTTTTGCAAATGTCAGATCTTGACCTTGTTTTTTGAAAACAGCTTTTAGAACTGCTTCATTATTTACCGAACAGATAAATCGAGTGCACATTGCTTCATCTTGAGGATCTTTTATGGTCGAAAAATCACAGGTGATAGCATCCTGGCGATTTCTAGCAGCTAGTTCTTGAATTGATTCACCTGGTTTACGTTGCATGTCACTCCAAAACTTATACCTCTCACGTACAACAAATCGTTTGGGGTCGCACTGTTCTGACATAAAGGTAACAATAGTTCCCATTGGAAGTGTATTAATTTCCACAGGTGGCTGTTGTTGTGCTGCCAGATTTTGCAACAACTTGTACACAACATTCGACTGGTTTGTGAGAAAAACTTGGGCAACCTTGTTTTCTGGAACAGAATGTGCCCCAATAAAAGTTAAGAACCTTGAATGGTAATCAGTCCACAACTCGGAAGTTGGATCAAATGGACTAAAACTTGGCACAGCAAATGCATTTGGAGAGGCTGCTTCTTGATTTGATGCTGGTACCTGACAATTATCAATATTTCGAAGTGCTTCCAAAAAAAACTTACATTTGTTGCCTACCTTGTTCATTTTGTTGCTCAAGCTGAAACTTTTGCTGTTCCATTTGAGCTTGTTGTTGTTCTATTTGGACCCTTTGTTGTTCCATCTGTGCTTTCAGCAATTCGATTAGTTCTTTGTTGCTCATCCTCGTCGCCAGTTGATCTTTGTTGCATTTATAACTTAATTTAACTCAAAAAGATTACACAAATTTATCTTTATCAGTTTACTTATTCAAATAGAATAGAAAGCAAAACACAATAATAGTAATTAGCATTATGTAACAGTAAAACTTTATAATAGGCTACCTTGCAACACATCAGCTTTTTACAATATCACATTATTGAGCTTTAGCCTGTACAGTTTACATGACAAAAGTGTTGCCAAGTATAAAATCAATCAAAGTCTATATTTTAAGCAGGGGCCACAACAAGACGGACAAAACAAAAAGTTATATTGCTACTTTGTCTAAACAATATTTCAACATAAAGACCTATAACTGCTGAACTATCTTTTGAAAACTGAAACAATCACTGTCAGATTGGCAAGACCTGTACTAAAACGTGATTTGCAATTCATCTAATGCAGCTACAGACAAACTCATAATAATAAAAATCTCAATTAAACTACAACCAACATTTACCGAGATGTTCACAACCAGCAGCTGCTGATGGCAATTACACAGGTTACTTAATCTAAGAAACGAATAGCTGTGATGCAGCTGCAATGATGCTAAACTTTACAAGGAATATACCGAAAGTGTAAGTGCCTATAAAGCGTCTCACAAACAGTACCGAGTCCAGCTGTAAAGAATCTTTAGCAGCTAAAAAGCCATATTGTTTTAAAAAGCTTATAAATTGATCAAACCACTACTTAAGATAAACTTTATTTGTTTGCACGACATAAAACTCCAGCTGAAAACTTTTTCAAATTCAAGAAAACTTATTTTGAAAGCGATTTATTGCATGTGAGCTTCTTTCTAGTACTATTTTTTATTGAAAAGCGCAACGCGCTGACCTGTTTTGGGTGAACATAGCAACAAGAAGTCGCTGCTAGGTGCGCTGGAAAAAGGTCTATTTTAGGCTTGCATTGTTTGTAAATACTGCTTTCTTCTCTTTTATTCAAGCAATACATAATTTCCTTGATTTCATAAATTTTTTATGGGTAGTTGTGCTTTAGGAAAAGGTGTTGTTTTAGAAAAAGCCTATTTTTTAATAGAAAATATCAATTTTTTTTAAACTGCTGGTATTTTGAACCCTTAAACCACTTGGACATCGGACCCTATGGTTCAATCATCCAAGTACATATTAAATAGTAATTAGTAGTGTTGTGTATCGTTATTTTGTGAATAGGAAAGTATTCGTATGATGACACGTTAGATCAATTGTTGTAAAAAAGAAGTCTGAACCTAATATGCAGTGTTGGAAACAAGTCGCTTGATTTCGAGTTGAGTCGTGAACCAGTGATGCCAAGTCTTAAGTCTTTTTTTTATCACAACTCGAGTGTTTCCAACACTTCATTGCCAACATTCAATTTTCTGTGATTTTTTTAATAATTGCAATCAATTCATTCAACAATGTTTGGTAAATCAAAATGTTGGGCTCCTAAACCAGGCTTGTAAGCTCTAATCTAGAGAGTTTAAAGCTCACTTTTAATACTATACGCGTATTGAAAACAATAAGTCTACTGCTTTGCTGATTGCAGTTGGCTAGGAAGTTGAACTTACGGTATTGTACTTTAAAAATGAATTCCAAAAAAAGTTAGGAATGCACTGACGTATATTACGAGCTAAATGCAAAATCTCATGCAATAAAAACCTTACAGACTTGCAGTACAAAATAATAAAAACGATTTGTAAGATTTTGACGAAATACCAGAGTTTCCAGCAGAGCATACGCAGGTATATTCTGAGGGGGAGCGCGAAAATGTTCCAAAGGCACATTTTCGCTCTGCGAGTGCCCAAGGCACGATTATCCTAGAGAGGTCCGGAAGCATGCCTCCCGGAAAAATTTTTCAAAAGTGCACTCAAATAAACGCGATTTCACTGCTTTCTGAAACCGCTTTTAAAGTGAATTTTGTTTGAAATTAGTTAGTCTATGTCACTGCTACACCTACAAATTTATTAATAACTTGCGTTTTTGCGAGTACAGCGGATATGCTGCAGCTGTGCTGCAAGCTTTTTGAAGAGCTTATCAATTTAATTTTATAACCTAAAAAGATCTTATTTGTGTTTCATATTGCTTCACCCTGTATTATTACGGCACCATATTATGTTGTATTTCGTATAACTTAGTCTCGTATACTGAGGTAAATTTTTTTAGTAATTGCTGAGTGATTTATCGAAAAGAATTACGAACAACATGAAACAAATAATGCTTTCCAAAGCCTTAGACCAGGGGTTCCCAAACTGGGTTACATGTACCCCCAGGGGTACATTTAGACTTTTCAAGGGGTACAGTAGATTAAGTATAAGGATATTCTTTCCATAACTTCTAATCTGCCTTTAAATATTTTTGATCACCTAATGTTGATAATTTGAAGACCTGAGTTTAAGAACTCTTTAGGAAGTCACATTTTCACCCCAGTAGAAGATTCAACTAGAATTACAGTAACTACCGAGTCCACTTTCGCAGTTTACATCATTTGTTTTGTCCAGTCACAGCACGCAAGACAAAACAGCTGAGTGATTGCTACGAGAACTGTTGTCACAAAGGCTAGAAAGCAAATACAGTCGTCCCCATTTATTAAACAACATTCAGGGCTCTTAGACATTTTGAAAATAAAATCTACAGAGCACCAGTTGTCTTGCTAATCGATTACAGCGCAAATCAATGATCTGCGATGAAACAGTTGAATTAAGAACTAGGTCAGCACCATAACGAAGCGTGAAACCGCCAATACAAGACAAAAGGTGTGAGTTGTTAAGCGGGATTTTGGGTTTATAGAGCGGGTTTTTGTTACAGGAAAAAATGTAGTAATTCTGGACCGGAAAATTTTGGGCTCATTAAGTGGGTGGGCTTAATAAGCGGGGACTGCTGCACTGATAATAATTGCAAAAAAATGAGATGAAAGCCAACGGAGCGAACTGGAAAAAAACTGAAGACTGCATGAATTTCAGGTGTAGCCTAAGCCTACCTTAGGACAAGAGTAAAAAGATTTAGCTTGAGATTGAAATAAGTTTGCAATGTTTTTCAAATCTTCAATTTTCTTTTTTTCAAAAACTTTATTTTGTGATTTATGTAGTTCTTGAATTGAGGTCTTCATTTGCTTTTAGGTTCAGTGTGCAATATAAACTTGCTTAAGGATTAGCAAATCGCGATGCTGAGTTGAAAAACTTTTATTGTTTTACTTAAAATCTTTGTCTATTTTCGTTCTTTCTAAAAAGCTAAACAATGAGTGTCAAAAAAAAAAATATTCATAAACCTACTTAAAGTTCGGGTTTACATTTACGACAAACAATGGTTTGCATATACGATTATGTTTGCGTTGTCCAAAATCATTGGGAAATGATTCGATGAAACCAAGCCTTCTCACTCGGCATTTGGAGAGAGCTCCCACCTGCTGGAAAAGTAATGGTATGTTGTGTCTTTAAAGATGAATCAGTGAAAAACTTAGCTCCATCTCCCTGTCTAATAATACAGTCCAACGAAGAATTAAGGAAATGTCAATGGATATTTTGCTGCAAGTAATTAGTGATATTTGTAGATCGGAAAGTGGATTCGCAGTTCAACTTGACGAATCTACAGATGTAACAAACTGTGCTCTGTACAGATTTAACTGTACAGATGTAACAAAGGGTGAATTCTTTTTTCAAGCAACATGGTTTAAAATGGGAAAATCTAAGGGGGTGCAGAACGGATGGGCCCCAGCTACGTTAGGACGAAAGTCTGGTTTTAGAGCTCATGTCATAGAAGTAGCCCCTTATGTGATATTTTTGCACTGCATGATCCACCGGTTTGCATTGTCATGCAAAGTCCTTTCTGCTAAACTCTTCAATGTTTTATCACTGGTGATTAAGATGGTCAACAACGTAAAAGGGAGTGCGCCGAACAGCCGGTTGTCTAAAATTCTCTGTGAAGATTTAAGTGTCGATCACAGTGTACTTCTATTTCATAGTAATAACTTATGTGTTGGCTTTCCAGAGGAAATGTTACTAAACGTGAATACGAGCTTCGTAAAGAATTGCTGGGATTGTTTCAACAATCCAACAAATGTAAAAAATTTGTCACTTTCTTGAAGGATGATTTTTTATTTTGGTTCCTGCTTACCTTGTTGAGTTTTTTGATGCTCAGAATACGCTAAACAAGAGTCTCCAAGGGAAAGACCTAACAGTGTGTGAGTTCATGGCTAAAGTCAAAGCAGTTCTGGAGAAGCTTCGGTTGTGGAAGGGAAATAGTTGCTCTGGCATCTTTTCCGTGCTTAGTGCTGTATTAAAACTTCTGTGTCAAAATCCCCAATTTGAGACCACAAGGTTCTTGGAATTGGTCACTGAACATATTGTGAAGTTGGAAAAGGAAATTGATGGCTATTTTCGAAGTCTTCGTGAAGACAAAGTTGCATATCTTAGGAATCTTTTCACCGCGAAAGCTCAGACACTGCAGGCTGAGACAGATATGCAAGTGGAACTGATTGAACTCCAACATGATGGCTGTGCACGCGATGTGTACTCTGAGAGAAATTTAAGTGATTTTTGGTTTACGATGTGCAAGTCGTACAAAAGGATTGCGGAACCTGCTATTCAAGCATTGTTGTTTCCATCAACATGGTTGTGTGAGTCGACATTTTCAATGCTGCGTGGAATCAAATCAAAATACAGATCACAGCTCAAAACACCTGAACATGATCTTTGTCGTGCTGTTGCTAATGTTTTACCCCGTATTAATGAGCTTCTTGCTAAAAAGCAGGCTCATCCGTCACATTAGCTAGGATTGCTGGGCTTATTTAGCCGATATATTGTTAGTTTGATTGTAGCGTTTGTTAAAGCTTGGATTACATTGTTATGAATAACTTTGTGTGCTTTGATTAGTGCTAATCACGCAGCTTTTTCATATTAAACTAAAATAATAAATTTTTAAGTTTTTAGCAAATTTAGAGAGAATGTAATGGGTTGCCTAGCTATAGAAAATAAGTTGTGCATCAGAGCAAGTTGAGCTTAGCAACCAAATCTATGAGAAAATTTTGGGGGTACACGAGCGAATCTATATATTGTCCTAAGATGAACCGATAAAGAGAAGGTTTGGGAAACTCTGGCTTAGACATCTAAACCAATCTGTCACTGTAGAATAGATTACTTGTATGTTACCGTTACAACCATAGTGATTGAAAATAATATTTAACGTTTTTCTGAGGGGTGCATACATAAGTGCCCCTTTCCATACGCTTCTGGTTGCCAGTGTGTAAAAAGCTATTTTTATACACACAACTTTTCAAGGTCCAATTTTAAGAAATTAAACTTTCCGAGACGGAAAATTTTTTCATGCAAGAAATTGCGTCATTAGCAGACCAGTCGGGTCTTGATTCGAGTCTCGATTCATAGTATTCAAGTCTCGACTCAAGTCAAGTCCAGTCTTTTTTTACGCCGACTCAAGCCTCCCCAACACTGTTTGTACGACTATTCCCTGCAATAGAATTGGTAATTTTGCTGCAATCGAGACGAAGGAAGCTGTAGGATCTGTAATTAAAGAAGGAAAGTCAAAAGAAAAAAAAATGATGATGATTGCAAAGGGATCTGTTTTGCGACGTTATGCAAAAAGTGGGGGGTTTGTTGAACCAAATGCTGAAGATGTGCGTGTTATTGCAGGTTCTACTATTGTTTTTGAATCTTCTCCAATACTTCGTTTAACCTAGAGATCGTAAGGGATCCAAAGACCGTATCCTATCGTAGAGCCAAATAGACTTTGAACATATCATGCAATTAAAAAGATTTATGAATTTAGAAACTAGTGGGTCTCAATAGCAGCAGGTGCCTTATTGAGACAGAATACAACAGATAGATTGTGGTTTTTCGTTTCAGATCGTCCTGATCTGATATCTGAAAATGGTTTTTCGGCTCTAGCAGACAATATGCCCCTTGAGAACTGGTTGCAGTTCAACCAGAGGTTTCCACAAGTCTCAGTAAACATGCATAGAAGTTTGATAACCACGCAAATAATAAAAAGCTTCCAGGGCGATCTTCGACCTTGTGTTCTATTCAAGTTACGCCAGAATGCGAAAGATCGTTCTACTTCAGGCTTCGTGCCAAAACTGACTTCACAACGGGAAAAAACAAGTCCATCACCAATTGCTATCGACACGACTAAAAAAAAACATTGAAAAGAAAAAAAGAAAGAATCAGTTAACTTACCGTCCCCAAAAAACAAACAAAACTAAGAACCAAGCAAATCTAAAACTTTTTATTGAGTTTTCTTTTAATGAAGCATTGCAGACTCCCTAAATCAGTGTTTCTCAAACTGTGTGCCGCGGCACACCGGTGCGCCGTGAACGATTTGCAGGTGTGCCGCGAGTCTTTTTAAAGTGCTTTATGTTGATACAAATTTTCTGCCAAAATCGAAAAAATGCTGCCATGAAGTAATGGTCAACAACTACTGTAAGTCGCGGGTGGCATTGCAGATTACGGCCAGAGAGATAATGACTTCTTTTTGGTGATCAGCTTGGGGCTGCATCAAGCGATTTTCAAAGATTTTTGCCCAGACAAGAGGTGGTCTCCAAAAAAAAAAGATCATCACCATTCTCGATGTCGCCTGTGATTCCATTTGACATCAATTAGAATAGATTTGCGTCGCCGGTGTGCCTCGAACTTTGTTCAACCAATTTCCTGCGCCGGCAGACAAAAAAGTTTGGGAACCACTGCCCTAAATAATGCATTTAACTGATGACTTATTCAGTGAAAAAGAATATCAACTACCGGGTACGAGTTCCGAAAGACCAGTGGTGGGGTCTTGTGCTGGTCAAGTATGTTTCAAAAGAAAACAATTTTCTATGTCGGCAAACTGGTTGACTTTGAGAAGTTGGACATTGTTAGGAAGGAAAGAAATCTCGACTTTAAATTTTACAGAAACAGTTCCAAAGTTCATAATTCATTTGTTGAACCACAAGTCAAAGATATTTATACTGTGGAAAGTAAAAGCGTTGCCTTAGTTTAGTCAAGTCGTATAGAAGTTGGAGCAATCTACACCGCACTTAACAGCTTCAAAACTTTTCATTAACCTTACGCGTTATAACATAGGCTTATGTGCTAATGTAGACGACTGTGTATAGTTTGATCATTAATCATCACCATTTTGATCATCATCATCATTGTTTAGTTATACATACGAAGCTTCGATCGAAGCCAAGCGCATATTTGCCGAACCTTTGGCTTCGGCTAACTACTTTTTTTTACTTTAAAAAACTACTGTGCTATATATAGCCTATATCTAATTGTAAGACTTTGGTTTTCATATTTTCAAAACTTAAATTTTTGCTATTCAAAATTTTAATGCTCGCCTATTTCATGAGCAGCCGTTTGAATCACTGAATTTTATACTTTAATATTCAGATGATAGCCACTGCATAGATATTAAATAAAAAGATGTGTAATTGGTAGTGTGTTTAAAAACAAATGCTTAGGGGCTGAGGATTAAGTAAACTCAATCCTATTATCACACAATGTTTTGAATAAAGTGAGCTTGATCTTATTTGGGGGCACAGAGCATAAAAGAGGTTCACTTTGCGGAAGAGAGAAAAGTTACAAATTTATTTTAATTTAACAAACTGCAGACAGTGACACTGTTTTGACCTATCAGGTCTCTTCAGTGCAGTTGGTGACCGACAAGAAGCTAGAGGCTTTTGATAGAGCATAGCTTATTTTAATTTCTTTCAAGTTATTTTTCTTGTTAGGGAAATACCCTTTGTAAGAACATCGCACCTTTTAAAAATATTTTGAATTTCATAATTGACGTTTAGATTTTGTACTCTAGACGATGTTGTTTAGTTATGATAGACTCTGGGTGTCCACTTTTGTAAGTGGTATGCCTAAATTGACTTCTCTTTTCGGTAATCCTGTACTTTAGCGCGGTAAATTATTTAAGCTGAAAGGGCAGTGTACACTCTAGGGCCAGGCCTGGTATGTAAATGTACGGGGCAGTGTACACTGGAAGGGAGTGTACAGGGTGGGGGAGTGTGCACTGCCCCGTACATTTACATACCGGGCCTGGCCCTACAGTGTACACTGCCCTTTCAGCTTAAATAATTTACCGCGCTAAAGTACAGGATTACCCTCTTTTCGAGTTGTTTCAAACAATTTTAAGAAGCATTTTGAAATTGCCTTTATGTAGTTCAGTGTTACAAACATGAAGAAACTGCCAGTGTGGCCTTCAAGATTTAACAGCTGCAGTAAAAAAAGCGTGATTAACGATAGAGCTTTGCAATGTTGAGACAAGATTTTGGGATATTTGATACAGGAAGCTTTAAAGACAAAGGAAAACTATTCATATGATTTAAAAATAGAACAAAGTCAGCTTAATCGATTTTATACAATTTTTTTACGATATTACTGTATTACCTATTGTATAGAATATAAAGTATACCAGCATCGATTTTTGTTGGTATCTTTGAATAAAATAAATATTTCTGGTTGTAAATGCGGCAACACATATGCTTGAAAAATGTGCACATCAAGTTAACTGGCAACAGGCCTGTAGCAGCATAGTGTCAAGCCCACAGTGATGTAAAGCTGCATTTGCTTTTTCAGAAGTCTTTTTTGAGCAATCACTTTTTTAGTTACACCTCGTTTTTACACTTGTTGATTTTTGTATTTCATATTGCTTTGTACACTAGAAATTTAATTGAAGCAACCCTAAAATATTGAAATCCAGATTTTTACATGTACAGAAATTTATTTGAGTCATAGAATTACTGAAATTAAGAAATAATGGAAGTTTATGCTTACACATATAATTACTAAAACACAGTAGTTCATTCCAAAAAAACTATGCAAATATAGAAAAACTACCAACTACATAAAAGACACAACTAGAATGCGGAAATTCTTCAGAATTTATTGGAATAGCTGTAACCCTAGTTACAATCCTAAAAGCAGTCCTAACCTTCACTAACTCTACTGTAAGCTGAAGAACTGCTTTTTAGAACTTATTGTGTCACTAGTATCCAATTCTATGGAGTACGGTATATCAGTGGTTTTCAACCTTTTTGCTGAAGCAGAACCCCAAGAAAACATTCCAGTGGCTTGAGGAATCCCTGTGCAATAATTCATTTGTCCCATGCAAAAAAGCAGCATTAATTTAATTATTAAAATAAAATGAAAATTTGTGTAACTTCTGGTGGAACCCTTGTACTGTACTGGCAGAACCCTGGTTGAAACCACTGGAGTATATGATGAAGATTTTTTTGTTTTAGTGCTTACCTGCAAAAGTATAGAAATCATTGAAAAACATCAAGTTATACAGAGGTTGATAAAAATCAATATTGTTGCTACCTAATTGGCTAAATTAGTTAATTGAATTGAGTTAAGCCATTCATTTCTGTAAATTACAGTGTTGGTGCAGTTTTTGTAATTTCATTATTTTTTTCCTAGTTTTGTAGTTGTGTAAGAATTTCTGTATTTTAGTGCTACCCATTAATATTTGCTTGAGTAGTCAAGTTTTGCTACGTTTGGACAAACCAGTGTTAAAATTTTAGCATATGAGTAGACTTAAAATGAATTTATTGGTGCATCAACAGCTAGTTGGCTTGGACAGCAGCTACTATTGCTAGAAATACATGCAATGTTATGCTACATGACAACATCATTATCATTGTTATTAAGTTAGTGTAAATATGATTTAGAAGTATTGTACAGGTATCAGTAAATGATAAGAGATAATTCAATAATTAAACACAAGATAAAAGAGTAGTTGTGAAAACTTGAGGTCTTCAAGTGAAAAGCCACCAATACATCACATTGCAGTTTCACAAGCACCAGTTTGAACACGAAGCAGGAACCTGATACTAAACAATAGTTTTGCTTTTCTTTTTTGACCATGCTACATGCAATGTAAGTGCTTGAGTGGTTGATCGATTGTGCAATGTTGTTTAACTACATACTATGCTAAATCTCATGTTATCACTTTGTTTAGAATTTGTATGTTACATCGCACATTATACATACCCATCCTTCTGTTTCAGTCAGTCAGAGAATTTAAAAGTTATTTTCACTCCCTTTGACTTATATTGCATAGTCTAACGTACAGATATAAGAATATGTTAAGAAACTAATCAACATTTATTGTTTCATAAAAGAATGAATATATACAATTACGGTATTTAGAAAATATTTAGAAAAATTTATTTTTGTTTGTATTTGCTCTTATTTAGAAAAATATGACATGCTGAGCAAGCAGCAGTTTGGCTTTAGGAAAAGCATGTCTACTACACAAACAATATGCAGCATACACGAGAAAACAATAAAAATTATAGACTGCAGTCTGTATACTTGATGCATTATGCTAGATTTATCAAAAGCATTTTATACTGTCAACCACACAATGCTACACAAAATAGAGCATAATTTTGGAGTTTGTGGATTACAATTGCAACTATTCAAAAGCAACCTTTCAAATAGATATCAATATACAAAAATCAATAACTATAAATTCTAACTGCTAAAAGTATCCTGCAGAGTCCCTCAAGAATCCTCCCTAGGGCTGCTACTATTCTCTACATAAATCACCTGCCCCAAGTAAGTCAGTTCAACACTACGCTATTTGCAGATGATACATTTCTTATGTTGAGTGATAAAAACTTAAATAATATGGAGAATAAGGTAAATAATGAGCTAAACAAAATTGACTATTGGTTGAAAAAAAACAAGCTATCGCTAAACTATACTAAAACCAACTACATGTTAATTAACAAATGACCCAGCATTTCCTGCATCGCTCAGATTTAATTGCAGCTCAATAAAGCTTCTCAAAAATAAGAACATATCATAAAATATCTAGGAATGTTTCAGGACGAAAACTTGAAGTGGTATGATCAAATCCAACACCTGTCTCTTCAGCTAGCTCGTTATTCTGGTTTGTTTTATAAAGTTTGTAACTTTTTCCCAAGATAGACATTACGCATGTTGATCACAGTTTGATATACTCCAAATTACAATACGTTATTTTGGTTTGGGGCACTGCATTTAAAACTCACCTTTGTGAATTAGTGGTTCAATTGAACAACATTGTTTATATTTTTACCTTCTGTAGGAATTGTAGTCGAATGTCAAATTTATACAAAAGTTTATACCTCCTGAAACTAACTGATATATACAATCTTGAGCTTGCAAAATTCATGTTAGTGCTTCATAATAATCGCTTACCAAAATTTTTTTATGAGTCTTACCAAACTAAAGTCAGTACATGACCATAATACCAGGCAATTACCAAAAATATTATTTTAAACCCTTAGTTAATAAAAACATTGGTAGATAGGCTGTATTATTTAGAAGAGTGAGTATATGGGGAGATATACAGGGTGGTCAAAAAGTCAGGTAACATTTTAAGGTAGAAAAAATAGTATGGGCAATATACATATATTTAAGTACCATAAACCAAATTATGAAACAAAACAAATACGAAGTGTGTTTATTTTGTTAATTGTTGTCCATTTCTTTCTATCAATTAAAATATAAAACCAAACAAACATGAAATATGTTTATTGTGTTAATTGCTGTCCATTTTTTTCTATCAATCAAAATATAAAACGAAACAAACATGAACTATGTTTGTTTTGTTAATTGTTGTCCATTTCTTTCTATCAATTGCTGGAAGCGATTAACCACTGATTGTGTAACATGTCTAATCATGTCAGCCGGTATCCGCGCAATCTCCTCTTTAAAAAATAACTTTAAAGATTCTACTGTATCAGGCTTTCCATAAACGCTATCCTTTACACAGAAATCAGGAGGGGTAAGATCCGGAGATCTGGCTGGTCATTCAACTCAACTGAGCCACGGCGACCAATCCATCGCTGTGGAAAAATTTCATCCAAGAAAAATCAAATTTTCTTTTTTACACTCAAATTCTTAAACAAATAATATTAAACTAATAGATTGTAATAGATCATATTATTTTTTCTAAGTTTAAAATGTTACCTGACTTTTTGACCACCCCGTAGATATGAATATCAAAAACGCTAATAGGACACCCTTCAAAATGCAACACAAAAAACTACTTGAAGCTTACAAGTCTTAAATCTATAATTCATCTAAAAATTCTCAATCTCAATCTTTATTTCAACAACAACTTTGAATGTAGTTCTCATCCTCACATATATCTACTGGTACTTGGCTACAAGGACATTCTTCAGATCTTGCTTTTTTCTATAGATGCCTATGTGTTGTATTTCGAGTTAAATCTTGCTTTTGTAGACTAGTTTTACATCAAATTTACTGGTGACAGTAAGATACTATTTAGTTGTTTGCTGTCATCTTTGCTGCCTTTTTAAACTTATTTTTAATTTTGAACTCTGCATCTTTTTGTTCAGCATTATTTGCTTGACTAGATAACCTTTGAGTTCTTTGGTGCTTCCTAGCCTGAACAAATCATTTCCAATTGCTGTAAGGGGTTTTTCTTTTTTTGTTTTACAGATTTAGAGCTGAATTTATCATTTGCTCAGACAAAAATAAACCTGATTGATATATTCAAAGTGTAATTGCATATGATAAATCATGTAACCAATCAACGAAAAATTGTAAACTATAAAAGATAAAGAGTCTCATCTCAAAGGGGCTGCTCATGGATACCAAGCTATCCTTCTTTAAATTTAAAATATGATGACAATGAGAACTTATTCAACACAAGGTTGATCAAGAGTACGAACACAAGGTTGATCAAGAGTGACTGCACAAGGTTGATCAAGAATGACTGCAAAGTAGTGATGGGACGAGTACTCGAAATCAGAATTGAGAATCAAAAATATCAGAACTTTTTCTGGTATTGGAATCAGAGAATTTTAATCAAATTTCCGATTCTGAAAACAAGTCTTTGGAATTTGTATGTTTGCAACTTAAATTGCAATCTAAGAATATTGGGACTTGAATATGAATAAATAATACTTTTAAGGGATTTACTTGAATATTTTTGTTCTAAACATTTACCCTTTTCATTTCATTTTATTATATAACAAACTTTTTTATTTTTTGCGATAACAAAATCATTTATGTTCCTTCTGAATGCATAATTAATAAAAGTATTTTGTACAAAAAGTATTTGTTTCTTAAACCAGCTTCAGGGTCTGAAAATTATCATGAATTCATTGCATGTATCAGAATCGGGACTCATATCAGAATCGGAATTTTAATGAAGTATCAGGACTTGCTTGCATTGGAATCGTTGAAAACTTTGGTATCGTCCCATCACTATTGCAAAGTTACCATATGGTCTCCGAGTCAAGATCACCTGCCCATGTCTTTGTAGTAAGCACAAGCCAGAGTTTAAAATCAGGGTGTGAACTTGAAAGCCAATGCAGATTTTGCTTGGCAGTGCCACATGCAATGTAATGTTCTGAGTGCTCAAATTGCAGTTTTTCCCTTAAAAATCTGATGCTCATCCCATTTCACCATGCTGGTAACACATTTTGTATTTTAAGTTTCAGATTATCGTAATCGTTTATTTTTTCAAAAAATAAATTTAAGCACAGAAAAAATGCAAGAAATTAGCTATTACGACTACACAAAATATTTGATGTATTAGGTTGTCACCCAGAAATAGAAGTTTAAAAATGTGTATTTATTCCACCAGACCCTTTTCAGAGTTTGTGAGAGCGTTTAATTGTACTTATTTTGAATGTGCCCACATTATGTTGCCTGATTCTATTTACATATTGAAATAATATTGACAAGTAATAATTGGAATTTATTTGCAAATTAAACTCAAATATCTCATTGTCAAAGTGCCAGTACACAGAATAGCATATCACATTATGTACAACAAACTGTGCATAAAAGAGAAGGATAATTTTATACTGCACACTATGTTTTCTGTGCTTTTGCTATCAGTTAATCACACTCAAAGACGCTAGAACTTAGAAAAGATTTAAATATTGTTGTGTGCAACTGTGTCTTTTTAGAGGTTTGACGTTAAATAATGCTATGTATTATTAAAAAGTAGTTGCCAAATATTAAATATTCTGGAAAGATATGGCAGGTAAAACAGATGTAAAGTTGGAGGAAAAAATATTGGAATTTGAATTTAGAATTAAACAAGCACAGTTTAATAAAACAGGAACATACTCTCTCAAATTATCCATTCAAAATAGCCATCGAGAAGACTTGTTACCTCAAGTTAGTATGCAATAATTGATTGCCTATACTAACATTTTCTGTTTTAATGTAGTAAATGAAAATAATGAAAACTCAATAAACTCACAGAGCTCATGATGAGTCGAGCTTTTTTGGTGACTGCTCAATGACTTTATGGTTTTTGCATCTTCAGCCATCCATAAATGCCATTGTGATGGGTGTACACCATTGGTCAAGCCCTTGGCATAAGCTTTAAAAACAAATTACACTTTTTCTCACAGTACTACGTGCAACGTAATGATTACTTTATTAATTATAATATTTATTGCACCAATTCAAGTTGGAACATTCTTTTTGTGCTTGAAACTTTGTTGTCGCTACAAGATGTGCAGATATTAACAGCTTAGCAACACTTAAGATATTCTTGATTGCAGATTTTGCTGGATGTCAATAATTCTGGAAACAATATCAAAGCATTTTCTGTTAAAACTGATTCTGTATATTGGGATGGGTCACAGCAATTCGTAAACTTTAATAAAAACCATTTCAAGTTTCGACTTCCTAAAGGTACTACAAGTGCTGGTTTTTATGATTAAAAAAGAGTATGAAATAATGTAGTGTGTGCATTGTGTAATCTACTAAGTAGCCATTGAATATGTCACAGTAATTTCATCACATGGCAATTTTGACACAAGTAATCTGGTCGTAAAAAGAATTTCATCCTGAAATTATCCACTCAGATCCGCAGAAAGTGGGTCGTTTTTTGGTGGTCTAGGAAAATGTACACTATGGTTAGAGCTACCAGAATTTAATAACTATATCTATATACAGTGAAATTTTGTAATAACATCATTGTCAGGGTGCATAAAATGTCACAGCAAAAAAGTTGGGTTGCATTATATCAGGGTTAAAAATGTAACTCTTATTTTTACATCACTTGAAAACCAGAGTTAAAAACAAAAAATTCTTGCATGCATATTTTACCCTCTACCGCACTTTATCATTCATTGATTTACAAAAAAGACTTTCATTTCCTCCCCAAGTTTTCCATTTTAAAGGTAAGTAGTACAGTAATAAAATCAGAAATACAGTAATTTCCGGCTGTATTGACTTGCCTGTTTATGCCCGCTATCACATGATTGTAAAACTAAAAGAGACTAGTCAAATTTTGTTACTCGCCTGCTGTGTACACTGTCACGTGATTAAAAAACTAAATGAGATTATTCAAACTTTGAGACTCGTCTCCTATGCACTTTGTCATGTGATTACAAATTTGATTGAGATTATTTAAACTGTGAGACTGGCCAACTTTTGCATTCCTTTAGTGGAATGCATCAGTTGATCGCGTTATATCCAAATTTGCATTAAATTTAGGTGCATTATTACAAAGTTTCACTGTTAGGATGCTTTTCAATGTTTAAGAATGTGCACATTGGTGTGTATAAGAACTCCTAAACGTGGTGTTTATGAAATGGAGATGATAAACGTTTTCCTGTTTTGTGACAATATTAGCTCATCTATAACCTTTTTCGAGTTAATGTTATGTACTACTTGTAAATATTTCTAGTTTTAGAAATATCCATGTGCTTGTGATTGCTTGCTAATCACATTTCCTTGCGTTAAATTTTGGTTGCATTTCTTAAAGTGAATTTAACTTCTTGAGTATTCTTCAGCAATTGTAGCTGGTGGTGAAACTACAGAATGCAAGTCATCTTGATAGAGATTGAAAAGCACTACTCGAAGCCATTAACCATACGCAATTTTTGACTGTGATGGCTTTTTAAAAAATTTTGCCACAGTGAAAAAATCATTAAAACCGACAAAATTCAAGTGGGTCTAAAACTAAATTATTTCCTCATGTAGAAAAAGATTTTTTCACGACCGTATCACTGTGTGACGAGATCACTAGCAACCATCTACTATACTCGCTCAAACTAGGCAGTGCAAATAAGTATGTTACTGAAACACTACAATGTGTAAATTTTTGTTTAAACAGGTTTTTGCAAGAATGACAAAAACTATGATGTATTTCTTATGATTGAGGCTTCCATGATGCCAACCAAAGCAAAGAAAGCTGCTCACATTGGTGAAGCCAGAGTAGCGATTTATCCAAGAACTGAATCGCCAAAAGCCAATCTACAAGTCAAGTAAGTTAGCCTGCTCATTTGTAATAAGTTTGTGTGTTAAAGTCATAGAAAATACAAAAATCTCAATCACATATTACTGTGGTGGTTATATTTCTGTTGTAAATCGAATCTCATGTTTTTAAATTTTTGGCAATTTTAATGCAGCACTAAAGCTTCTTTTTTATGCAGAAAGAGCATCAACCAATCCCTTGAAATTTTTTAGGTTACCTGAAACAGATTGATATAGTATTTCTCGTAAACAGATTCCTCTTGATTTTTGATGTTTTGTAAAGTAATTAAGCTTTCCAGTAAAGTAAGTGAGTACATTTTCAGGAAAGGTCGTGAATATTATCACTATGCTACTGTTCTAACACTACTCCGTCCAATGTCAAAAGCAACTCTTTCAATGCATTGTGGGAGGTTGTCATATTCCGTGGCATTCCGAGAGTTTATAGAATACCTGACTTTGCTTGATTCGGATGCCAGTGACACTGAGGTGACTTTTGCTATTTCGGTAATAATGTGTCATCATGATAGTATGAGTTCCAAGCCCTGAATGTTCATAATTTACCTTCGTTGTCGAATTTATCAGGTGAATGTTTTGGTAGGCATTAGAAAGCTTATTGTAAACGGCGTAGCAATTATACTGCTTAGTTAAAATTTGTTTAATCTATAAGTGATTGATGATAACACGTTGTTGCTTAGCCAGATATCTTCAGAAATATAATCTCGATGTATGTTATTAGCTGTTTATTGGTTAGGTTCACCTTTAGTGTTTGGTGCATAATTTAGTAACCTTTCAGTTCTCATGGTATAAGTTGTTCTAAAAGCTATTTTGCTGTACGAGATGTTAAAGTTGAACTATTTTGCTATGTTTTAAACCGTGAAGGCTCAACATTTTATAGTCGTACCCTTGGCTCCACTAAAAAAACGTCAAGTACATTAAAAATATGTAGCACCACTTGAAGAACAATTTTAGTTTAATCATAGAACCAAGTTTGAATTTACGATTTATTTAAGCAACGATTATTTCTTCAACGAATACTTAGTGTTTAAAGACAACTAAAGCTTAGTTAAAAGCAGGTACTATGTTGTTTGCTTTAAGATTTCTTGAACGCGTTAAACCATTTCAACAAACTAACATACTTGAAGCGTGTATCTTCAGCATTGCTACACAAAAAAAATATCTAAGTATTGAGAAATCCCTTTCTGCGATGATTGTACCACATAAAAAATTGTTCTGAAAAGAAATTGAAGTAAATATTTTTCTTGCACAAAAGCAGAGTTTTTATTACCCTTCAGCAAGTGTGTAGCTTATATTTGCTTGAATACACACTGGGCGATTTAACATTAAAATCTGTACAAAATTGCTATATTCTTTTAATTTTCCGGTGTTTTCAAGCGTTAGTGAACTTCTTTGTATATTACTAATTGACGAGTTTAACACTGAAGTAGTGTAGTAGGCCTAAGAACCACTTAATCGATGTTATTTTATTGAAAACATAGCTTGCTGTAGAAACATACTTGTAAAAGTGAAATTAGCATCTTTATTTTTCAACGATCAATCATTGATGTCTGTTGCTGATTTATGACTGCAGTCGGTTGTTGAGAAGAAGCCCTTCGCTGCTTCCCCCATTTTGCCTCTTCCCCCTGTTAAATCAACAACTGTTTCAACGCCTCCTATCGTCTCAAGTACAATTACGACGCCTCCTGAAGCCGCAGCGGCACCGGCACCGGCTATTTCTCTTAAGTATCCAGTTTCTGAAGATCAGACAAAGAAATCGCTACTGTCAGGTACAATGTGGGTTATAAACAAAAACGTGTAGGGTTTTTAGCAAATGCACCCTAATTCCATTATTATTATCATGTTTCTTTGCTTAAAAAATTGTTCACTATATTATTGTAAAATCTTGGGCATGCTTTTTGATCAACTGTCGTACATATTTTGACTGGAATAAGTGTGTAGGTTAAGCTTACACTTACCGTTTTGTGCAGAATTCTGTTGTACTTACGAAAATGTGATTACGTTGTATTTATACTGTACAAGAAATACCGATGTATATGGTAAAGGTAGCAGCAAAACCTATTTGTTTATTTGCTTCATGTTGTAGCAACAAAGCGGAAACCTGATTCAGAAAATTCCCCTACTGAACCACAAAGAAATGAAATTAATGAAGACAAGGTTCCTACTGATCGACCGGTTTTAGCTGGATCAGCTGCTTTAAAGAAGATTGATCATGACATTGAAGAAGTTTGCAAAAGTAAATTATGATTGTGGTTTGCTTGGTTTAATTGGAATGACCTTCGCTGTGGCGCGAAAAACTAAAGCCAAACCACAGCATATACGTACAGTCGTCAAAGCCGTTGCGAATTTTATAAGAAGTCATAGAATATCATTGTTCAACCTCTACAGCAACTGATTATCATTTATACAGAACTTTCACTGAAAAGGTTTTGCAATTTTTGAGAGAGGTTTTGAAAATAATGGCATACAAGTTTGGTATTGCCATTGTTAGAGCGTTGTTTACTAAACGGCATCTTAGTTTCTATTGCGGCAGAATTAAATAATTTTGATGATTTATGTGTAAAGGTTACCTGGGAGAGACTCCAGATAATTTTGAAACTATTCAAAGCCCGATTGAAAGCCGTGAAAGCGCTGCTCGAAGCGTAATTGCTACTCCGCCTTCACTCATGTCAGAGCGCACGTTTCACCTCAGTTTTCCCAGCACGCCTCTTTTGAACGAACCACCGACGTATAGAGAGGTAAGTCTCATTATTGCCATAGCTTCGTTTTACCCTGTGGAAGCTGCATGGCTGCAGAAGGGGAATACGATGCGTAAAAGGATGACTGTCCTTGAGGTCGATAGAAAGAAATTCGATAACTTTTGAAGACCTTTTTGGCGCCTGATAGATGAAAGGCCAAAAAGACGAGATGGGAAAGTAATAATTACTTTAGGAAAACACTATATTAGTTTCCAGATAAAATTATCTCCGGCTGTGGCTTTTGCGTTAGTTGCGCATGCCCTTGATTAACGGAAGGGAATTCTTTTTTATATTTGAAGCAAGTTTTATGCCTTCCTTATTCTCTACAAATGCTGTTAAAAAGCTAGCCTATGTAATGCATACTTCGATAGTTAGTTCACGAGTGAAGTCATTAGCGAATTCAACTTCGATTGAATTTGAGTTTTGAGTCTCGGCTTATATGACGCCGGGTGATACACATTTTAACGCAACCGGTATTTTTGTAGCTTATAGTAAAACCGAACGAAAACATCACGAATTATAAAATGCTGTAGACACTAAGACAGGGTTAAACCCATATTGCTTTATGCCCATTCTGTAATTGTAGCGTAGTGAGGTGATTGATGAATATATGTTTTGTTCTCCTACAATAGCCTACTCGGCTATTGTGCGCGCTTACCATGACAAACAGTGGCCTGAATGTTTAGAAAAATATTTATTTAATCACTTGTTACTAACTTGATATTGTGTCTATGACAGCCACATAGTTTACATCTTACTTTGCACATGTAACGCCAAGTGGCTTAATGTGACTCCTTACGTTTGGTAAAATTAGTCAAGGGATGGGAGGATAAATCAATAACTGGTGAGTTTTTAGTTCCTTTGAGATTACAATTTGTCAAAGCCGCTAATTTTTTACATGTTTTGAGGGCTTATTGTTCCCGCTTTGCCCTCTAATGAATCAAATAGAATACATTTACCATTTGATTCCCAGGTCCCCTTGGCCTTCAATAATGAAATTTTGGCAGAAGCTGTTGGAATACAAAAAATGTGAATTTTGAAAAGAAACCGCTTTAATGACTTTTGCTCTAGAGCGAACGTAATTCCACGAATATAAGGGTCCAAACATCTATGACCTATAATTGATCTTTTGCGGGGACCCTGGGTTGTTTGTGAACCGAATTTCATTATTCGTCCTGGTGACTGAAATTCTCATTATTTCAGTCACGGGGGCCACGTAGTAAAAAGTTTGAAAGCCATTACTAAGCCACGATAAAAGCCGACCTAGTTGCCTGTGTCACATTGTGTAGTTACTACTTCGTATTTTGGTTTTCTCCGCTACATGTCGCCCGCAATCCATGACATTTAGCCTCGCGTTTATTAAACCTAGTTTTGAGTGTGTTTACAGCAATCTTTGTTTGTATGAGAGTAATGTACAAAGCTAGTTACCATATGTGGTAATAAATTTAGAATTTATTGCGAAAAACTATATTTTTCATCGTTACGCTTAGGTTGCGCTTCGTTGAACAGCTTGAAACAATAGTTGGCATTGTAATTGCTTATGTAGCAACCACGTTATCATTGCCTGTCTTGTAAAGACTGGTGTAGCTTTATCACTAAGCTCTGTTACATAAAAAGACGTCTCGCTACGTAAACTGACGTTAAGGGTTTGAAAATCGTTGGAGCGTGACCTGAGCCACTTGTATGGTTGCTTTAGGTTTTTTACAACCTTGTTTTCTAAGTATTTCTAGTTTTAACATCAGTTTTACGTTTGCAGAGCCACATTCAATACAGGAAGCCATATGAATCCAATGAAGAATTTGATGAGATTTAGTTTCAAGACAAAAGAAGCTAATTTCAGTGCAAGAAGTTGCAGTTGCTCCTTACAAAAGAGTTTTTTTCAGAGATTGTACGTCATCTAGACTAGCAGAAGTAGCTTATTTTTTGATTTACTGAACAAAGTCACGTGACAGTGGGTGATTCGATTCACCTTTATTCAGAGGCAAGATTGACAGATATGGCTAGATAGAACCATCTTTAGTAGTGACGACAGAATACAATATGGAGGTTTATTGATATAAGCACATATAAAATGCCAAGTATGCAATCTTGCAATACGCTAGACTAAGTGAAGACTGTAACTATTGCATCACATCATTTAAGAAAAGAAAAATTGATTTCAAGATCGATTTTGATGTTATTTGCAAAATTCATGCTTTATCAACCAATTGCGTTGGTGGTGTATTTTAAAGCAGTTTCGTGTGGTGACTTCTCACTGGTAGAAAGAGAAGAGGACGGATTTTGTTTGCTGCCACGGCCGATAAACATCTTCATCTTTTGTTTTTCATGAATTGTTTTATTGAAAGCAAATTCAAACTATTCTGTAAAGCCAATTTTTAAAAGTTGTTCTTTGACCAAGCCTATTAGTCTATTGTGTAAAGGAGGTAGTGCAGTATGGTGCTTATAGTTCATTATACCAAAATACAGAGAAGTGATCTTGACTTTGACACGTTTGCTTCAGCGTTGTGTTTGATTTGTTCTATTTCACGTTGAAGTGTTTTTGCCTCCAGCTCCATCATCATTCGTAAATCTTCATCTCTCTGCCTGATCTCCTCCATGAGATATTCCTGAGCGCTCCTCTTTAAACATTGGACACGTTCCAAGTTGGTTACGTGCACTTGCATAAGTATTGACGTAAGGCGATCGTCCATGACGTCAATGCTGGTCTGAAAAATGTAATTTCTAGGTTTTTGCAATGAATTAACTGAGCGAAAAGACATTCGAAACCGTAACAAATTTCTAAAAAAATGTTGATATCCGAGTACGACTATGTTTCAGTTATTGAAATTCTTTTAAGAGCTCTGGGGTTATTTTTCAAACGATTGGGTCGACACTTATCTGTTAAATTGAACGTTTATTAATCCTACGAACTAAGAGGAAGGTTGAATATGAAATTGCCCCCCTCCTGTCTATTGTAAAAACATTTGGGATGACTTGGATCTCTGAAGTTTTTGTTCGCTGGTAGCTTCTTGTGTTAATTTTTTAATTCGAAGTGATAAAGTCATCCGGATAGTTCATTCGTGTTTGTGTATGATTTCAGAACTATAATTTTATTATCGTTATGTCTTGCTCACATTTTTTTTATTGTAATTAAGCAATGTTAACTTAAACATACAAATCAAAAAGCTAGTGGTTTTACAAATTTTAGCCAAACGTTTGCAATAATTAATATTAAGTTTGGTGTTACTGACTAGCTATAAGGTCATCGCTATCACAACACATCATTACTGGTACGTTTTTATTACATATGTACTTGTAGTAATCTGTTGTGATTGTTATTATACGTGTGGCATTACTTAATCATTGAGCACTCTGTGGGGTCGACCGAGACCAAACTGTCATTGTGAGCTTTGCACATTTATGCAAACGATATATTCTTAAATTTGGTGGTTTCCCCGTTTTCAATCCGAAATTTTAGAGCCCAGACTTGAATTTACATTACCACTCACCAGTTTGAAGTGCTCAAGCTTTTATCGATTTTGAGTAGATGCAAAAACCTGAGAGAGACACAAACTTTTCTCTCGTTAAAAGTGGGCTCATTTTCTGGCTTACTTGCTTGTTGACTTTCAAGTTGTTCGCCGTGTTCCTATACATCCGATGTACCTCCTGAAGAGTTGAACTCATTTGATTCCACAAGTTGAGTTCGAGTTCATCTGTTATTTCCTCTATGTGTTCGTTTGCAATTGGTCGCCACTCGTCACAGAAGTTCTTTTCCACCGCCTGTCAGTTTCATGTTTAACTTTTCTTAATCTATAGCTGACCATAAAATGTGTTTTCATATTCTGACAGACTTCAATTTGTATTCATTGAAATTCCAAACTACTGCAATAGACAAGTAGATGAGTAGATAAATTGATAGATCGACAGGCAAGTAGTTTAGATGTAGATTGTAGCTAATCAGAACAAATGAAGCAAAAGAACTGAGAAAAATTGATATAGTCCTGATCCTAAAGGATGACAGAACAAGATTTGTCATAGTGAAAGAAATTTGAGGTTTCGGAAAGTAGGGACTTTTTCCACTTTTGATTTGTCAAGCAGTTATAAACAAAATATATGTATTAAGGATAGCAGTGTACACAAAAATAAAACTTCAGAGCCAAGAAAACTTCATCGGGACAAATTTTTCAAAAAAGCGAATATAACAAAAACTGACGTCTAAAACTGAACATTCCACTCTGTAAACCTCTGCATTGAACAATACCGTGTCTGGTATAAAACGTTGTAGCAGTTAGCCACTCAACGAAAAAAATGATATAGCGATTCGCTTTAAGCGAATAACAAGTTTTACATTTAAAGAGGGCTTAAGCCATTTATTCAAATATAAATTTTCAGATGTTTAGTTTTTATTTTAGAAAATTTGCCGTAATGAAGTTCCCGTGTGACAACAAAAGCTTCGGATTTTTATTTTTGTGGTTGTCATTATATTCAATAAGTTGATCTCGCTCATAACTGTTGGGCAACTCATAACTTTGCATGTTAATTATTGCAGGAAAACTCACTTTTAAAAGAGATTTTTTTATTTCTTCTTTAATTTTCTTGTTCTGTGCTAGAGATTTTTCTTGAGCTTCCTGGTGTTGCTGTTGTAGTGCTTTTACAATCTCGTCGTTTCTTTTTGCTGCCTGTGCGATCACGTAATTCTTTATTTCCTCCATTCCTTCTTGTATTGGTTTTTTATGATTGCTCTGATCTTGCAGTTTTTCCTTTAGCAAAATAAAAATATTTTAGAAGCATAAAAATGGGATTTATTCGCAATTCTTAGTAAAAAGAATAAAGCCAAAATGCTGGTAAACATTTTATACTGTATCTACAGTATCTATTTAGCTAGCCTTAGGTGACCATTTATTTAACTGATGATGCTTTTAGTGTAAAAGCGAAACGTTTTAATAAAATGTTTACCAGCATTTTGGCTTTATTCTTTTTACTAAAAAAAATATTTTAGTTAACCCAACCAATATGATATAAAGAAACTGAAAGAAATGTTGTTCTTCCGGTGAAAAACAATACATGTAACAAGCAATATAAAAATGCTTTTTTGTTAAGGTTTCGCTCGGCAGATACGCCAAAGCGTTATCAGAAAAGGCAGTGGTATTTCAATCCTGAGCGCGAGCAGCAAAAATCAAGCAAATAACTCTTGTCCGTTGAGAAGTCTAGTTATTTGCTTGTTTATCGTATCTACGTTATGTTTACCTACTTTTGGCGTTTTAACTTTGGTTAGTTGAGAAAAATCACAGAATTATTTGCTTGATTTTTGCTGCTCGCGCTCAGAGTTGGAATACCACCCTGAGCACTATTTTTTCAGGTGAAACTTGACATATCTGCCAAGCGAAACGTTAATAAAAGAGCATTTTTGTATTGCTTGTTACATATATTATTTTACACTGGAAGAACGACATTTCTTACAGTTTCTATAATGCCTGTTGTACAAGAATATCCTCCTAATTATGCAATGATGTAAAGATATATTTGTTTGGTTAAGTAAAATATGGAAGAAAAATTCCCCTTTTTCTAAAATCCAAGATGGATGACGGTGATGAAAGATAAATCTGCTTAATCACAGCGCCAAGATCGTCTGGTTTGTTTATCTAAATGGCCTAATTTAGGTTAAAATACTCGACATCGTCATAAACCGGTCACGTTCAATATATCTGTGTTCCTTGGTTTACCAGTCAACGACAACACATGCATGTATATTGTAATAACTCAGCTAACGTTGTGATCAAAAGGTGGCGAGTTCAAAGCTCTTCATTCCGCTGGTTTCACTCGTTTGCTCAGCAAGCCACGTTGAAGTTTTGATTTTGAAGTTACGCTTGTTCAGCTTGCAGTATTGCAAACCATAAGAAAAATTATGCAATTTAATAGAATGCCAAAACTTCAAATGTCTAAGTATGGTAATGCCTCACCAGCATTCTCAATTCCCCTCAATCCATACTAGCATCTCACATGCCAGCCATTGATGATCTTTCATACAAAATTAAATCTGTACTAGGCTTTCACACAAAATTAAGCCTTTCACCCGAAACAACGTTGTCCCGTGTTGTTATTTTGTGTTATACTGACTGTAATAGGCTGACATTGTACTCAAATGCTATCCCTGCATGTTGATTCTAGCACAGTGCGGTTGAGGCATGTGAAGAGCCTATGTGATATTGGTCAAAACCGTTCTCCTTGTATAAGGTCTATGCAGTAATGCAGCAATGGATCGATGGCATGATCTGAAATTGCCCAGAAGGGCATATTTGAATTTTATGCCGGAAACACTGTGAATGGACTAGCCTACAATAGGCTAGTACAGATTTAATTTTGTGTGAAAGATCATCAATGGCTGGCATGTGAGACGCTAGCATGGATTGAAGGGAATTGAGAATGCTGGTGAGGCATCACCATATTTAGACATAAAATTTTTTCGGCAAACCCTTGTAGAACGTACAAGTGTGAGCGGGGTTTTAGCGTGGTCGGCATAGGTGCTTGATGTATGTAAGAAGCTCGAAATTGCTTTGCGACGCAAAAGAATACATTTTCTTATTCGGAATGCTTTTAACAAGACCATGGCTTACTGTTAACGACTCTATCACAGATCAGTTGTGACAGTAAGACACTTTGCTTTGTTGTGAAAGAATCACGAAACTGCTCATCCAGCATTTCATAAGAGGCGACTCTTTGACACCTGTTAATACCAGACGGTCTTGTTGGTGATGGGTCAACCAGACTGCAATATGGATTCATGACTGATTCAAAAGAGTGGTTACTTCTAGCATGATCTTGGCTAGCTTTACGGTCTGAACCTGGATGTTCCGTTTCACGTCCTAGGTATATCCCTAGGCATTGATTTAAAGGCTAAACATTAAGCACAATAAACACTTGTTGGTCGAGTCTTTTCCGTCCTCACTATCAGAACAAGCACGAATTATATCAATGAAAATCTTGATGGCGACAACGTATACAGGACCTAATTGCAAAAAATGGCTGAATTGTACCGGTACTTAAATTACATTCTTAGTAAAAAGAGTATAGGGAAATATGGGTTTACCCTTTTTAAACGTTTTTCTTTTAACTAAACCGATCATCGGTCAACTATATGGTTGCCTATTCAGGCTGAAGTTAATCCCTTTGGTTTTGCGAAAAAGCAGAATGCTCAGTTTTATGCTACAAAATTTAGATTGCATTACCTGTAGATTAGCAAGCATTTCTTGCTTGAACTCGGCCATAATTGATTCTGTCATTTGTGCGATCTTTTCATCGTGTTTCTACACAAAAATATATCAAGTTTGATACTCATAATTGTCCCCTTGTTGTCTTAACATTGCTTTCTGAACGCGCATTTTCAAGATCTTTAGTTTAAATATAGGGGATGCATTAGTGATCACTGTTTTTCTTAGGACTAAAAAAATTTTTCACAAAAAGCTAGATAAACTCAGTGGTCGCCCAAAAGTGCAAGGAAAAACCGACATTGCTTGAAATTAGAACAACTAAATCTTGTGTAAACCTGTATCAAATCATGGCCTATTTAGCAGGGCTCTTTCCTTTTGGTACCTGTAAGAGCTTAACATGTATTTCTGATATTTGACTTTTTCTGACTTTTTATCTCATGGAGTAAACTCCTGTTGCCTTCACCCTATTCCTTTTTGAATCGAGTCAGCATGAAATGATAATCTGGGCACACACCGCAAGATCATGTCAGCGGAAACCGGCAGGCCATTTCAAACCGATTGTAAATACATATGACGAACCATAAATTGGCTCCGTCACCTTGTCTTTTACAACTTGAAATATGAGGAGCTTTTCTATTTCGACCCGGTGAAGTGCGGCCAGGCAGCCACTCTTTGAATCTTTTTTCATGTCCCCATGAGCTAACCGTGGCAACAAATTTTAATTCTTGTAGACTCAACGCTAGTGGTTCTCAAATTGATGTTGTAAAATTTAATAGGTCGATAGCAATGCCATGTTTTGAGAATTTTACATCACTTTTTGAAACCCTGGCATAAGTTACTCTCCAAAAAAGGGTATTTTCGTGAAAAAAGGTGCTAAATGGGCTCCACCACTAGTTACAATCACATACGGATTGTACCACGTAAAGAGGAGCAAATGGGGATCCTCCATTGAACAAACAAAAGTGGTGCACCAGTTTAAAAAGTTTGAGAATCACTGTTAGGCACATTTGGTAGTAGATTAAACTTTTTCTTTGCATTCTGCCATCAATTAACTCTAGCTTACTAGTCCTGACGTTCCGCTTGATCTTGAAGATGACCGACTAGACGCTGGACTAGTCATCTTTTTGGTAAAAACAACTTATTTTGTTGCAGATTTTGTTGTATATGACCTAATAAATTGTGCTTGTATTAATCATTTATAAGGAGTGACTGCTGAAAAACGAGAAGCAATAAAGTAAATGCATTATTGATGCAATTTGGTATTACGCTCATCGATTGCGCTGTTGACGCTTATCTATGCACTTGATAGAAATGCATTTTTAGTATGTACCCTGAACATGGGGTGTGCTTTGAGGTATACCGTGCATACCTTGCAAGATCGTTATTTGGCCATAGGAAGATATTTTATTAGCCTAGTGACGGTGACAATTTCCAGAGATGCTTGAAGAATTTAAAGAAATATTGCAATGAGTGATGCTGTTTATCTAAGCCAGTATTTCTAAGCCTTTTTAAATCGTGCGTTATATCTGTTCCAGCAACGACGTATGCCAACCCAAAGTATACTATAATATAGAACGAACTATTTGAGTAACGTCAATTTTTCGCTTTCTGAGTGATTGGGAGTCTTATTTCTGCTCTTGCGCTCTGATTTGTGAAACTCTGGAGCTAAGGCAGTCTACGCGCATCGATTGTCATGACTAGGTCAAGCCACCTTGGTGTGAGATACACAATCGTAAATCGTGATTGCCTCGTCACAGTGCTGTTGAATGGTGTTGGAACTATTCTTAGTGTTACTCGTCACAGAATAGCAAAACTGTGCGTGCGGACTTGCTCAAGCTCTTCTGCGGAGTTAATTTAGTCCCCGTAATCTCGTGGTTGAGCAACAGTGGTCAAAACGATAAACATGACACTGTGTAGTTTTGAAAAAGTTGTTAAACCTAAAGCTTTTTTTGATGCCTTCCCATCATTGGCAGTTATACTGTAATCTCACAGTGCCCCTGATCAAAGCGTCACAATATCTTGAAAAACAGGTTTTTTCAAAGCTATGTTAAAGTAATGTACAAAAAATTACTTGCGCGCCCCTGGTTGCAGCATACCACAGACGCATTTTTGTAGTATTTGGTTTGACTATTGGACTGTTAACTTAATTTTTCTCTTCAGAAAACCATGGATCAGCCTACAGCACGTGATGCTCCGCCTGAAGCGGGGATTGAAAAAGTTCCCACCTTCAGCAGACCTAGATCGCACAGTTTCTCCAACACTGAATTCCACGTCGCCCAGCCAGGATTTCAGGTGGTCTTTGCCATGGTACATGGAGCAACAAGTCTCCCTTCTTCTTCCGATGGATCCGATCCGGTTCCGTTTGTAACCATGTGGGTTATCTGTTATTTTCAAAATGGTTACATTTGTTCGTCGAATCTGCATATTTTTTCAGGAAAAGTCTTTACTACGAAGAGGGTAATCGAGCTGCCCCAAGTGCAACCCGGGCTTCCCTCCGCCCCACCCACTCCCCGAGATGGGAGGAGGTTTTGTATCTAAAGGTAGATTATCTTTCTATACTTTCACGTTTTTTTTACTAAATATGACGTCGTGATTTCATTGATAGATCGAAGAAGAAAGAGCGGACTCGGAGGAAATAATCATTACCGTGGCGGATAGCTTAAGCAAGGAGAAGTTGGTCACATTCCGTTTTTTGCTAACGTACCTTGTGCCCTTCCACCCTTATCATTTTGAATTCATTCAGGTAGGTTCACTTTATTGTAGACCAATTAAGTTTTTTAGCGAAGGACAAGTCTCAATAGTAAATGCAATGCATTATCACCTTACTGTTTGCTGATGACGAGGCTGTGCATGTGATAGAAACAGAGAATAGCGCTTGCAGATATTTTTAGGCGAGCTCAAGTCCGACACAAAATTTAACTGGAAGCGAAAATTATTAGCACGAAAACATTGTGTGACGCCTATGGAAAATTTAAACGACACTCCAGGGCGTCGCGACGCACACTTTGAGAGCATTTGGATTAAAGAATTCCTAGTGTAAAAGATGATATCTGTCATTAGCTGAGTATATTTGGTGTACGCGAATTACCACTTTATTTTACATTTAGCTAAATTAAACTTTTGAATTGCGTCAGTGCCACATAATGATGATGTATTTACAATAAACGCCAAGTCCAATTTCACTTTTCTCTCTCCCCCTCGTTTTTTTTGTGATTACGGAGCTGTGTTCATCCTCCAAAAATAACTAAAAGTTTTGTTTTCCTCTGGATTCTACCCTTTCTGTACCACAGAAACTTTATTTCGAGGACTTGTTATTAGTCTGGCTTAATTCTTCCAAAGTATTCCATATACAAATGATTTTGAAATATTTTGTTTAGCCAACAAGCGCCATCCCTGCTGGTGTACGGCTCTTCATTACTATGATAAGAAGGCTCAGTCATCTTCCTCGGTTGAAGGTTGGTACCATTGGTTAATTCTGGATTACAAGTCTGCGATCTTTTTCATATTGCGTTATTTTGATAGGATTTTGGCTTTTGTGCTCTTGAGGTTACATTGAGAGATTTCCAACATGAATTATCCGAATCACATGGTCCTCTTATTGCAGCATTACGCGTTGTGCCAGATTACAGCGTATACAGGTATGTTAGTTGACTTGACCACATATACAGTGCCGCCAATAAAAAAGTTAGTGTTGTTTTTTGATTGGTATCTTTTTACCTTGTGCAATCATACTCGAATCTTTACCACATCTGCTTTTTCTCGTGTTCACGCGCACTGTATTCCAAAAAATTAACTAAAGTAAGCTAGTGTGGTAGTAAAGCAGCCGCCGTAGTGTGGTGGTAATCATTCGACTTCGATACATAAGGTCTCGAGTACAAAACTTGATGCAAGCATCATTGGTATGTATCAGGAAGTGCGTCCGGAATTTAAAGCGCTGTATTGGTCAAGCAGAAAGTCTGGTTTGAAACTAACGTAGCCTGAAGCAAATCTTGGGGAGGCGAAAAATATGAAAGCAGATGGATGAATTTTTTTTTTTGAGATCAAGTTGCTAAAAGTTCCTATTTTCGGCTCTGGCCACCACATTAGTGACCAGATTCAAAAACTTAGGGGGCATGGTCTCTGTTGGCTCACCTTGGCAATGCCGTTGGTTCGAAAGCGAACGTGCAGTGATACACATACTCTCAAACAGTTTTTTACAAATACAAGTGAAAGTCAGCGAAAACGCGAGAAAAACGCGACGTGTAATCCACTTTTTCACTGAGCACGTCAATGTTGTCCTGAAACCTGATGCAGTTCAGCGCTTTGGAAAATACCTGACAATTTTGCCAGTATCTTCGGCAAATTTTTCTAAAAAGGACTGTGGTCTATGGCGTTGACAGTTGTCCAGTTCCTTGATCTCTTGCGGTCCGACGCTCTGCCCCGCCATCCGAGAAAAGAATCTGGTTTCAACAATAATCTTTTTATGAAAACCTATCATAAAGTTTCGACTTAATTGTTTCATAATGGGTTGTACATTAGCACTTCCCTAATGTTTGGAATTGCCTGGATGGGCTTTGAATTAATTTATGCAAGCACAATTGTCGCGGTACCTTTTTCCATGAACTCCCTTTGCACTCCACACTCCACCTTGATGTACGACTTGAAATATGCGCATTGCGAGGCTTATCTGATTTTGTAAAGGTAAATTGACCATTTTCATTTGTTGATGTTCACAGGGCGGACATGTTGTCAAGGAAGCCATTGCCGGCGGGAGTCGCAAGCACCCCCATCACTTTTCCCAGTCCGAATCCTTCCTCTTTTGCAGTTGTGAAGAAAAGTCGCCAAGGCCATCCTCAGGTAAGGAAGGATGAGAGTTGGTTGGTAAGCAAACTGCATGTAGACTTTGATCTGTTATTTATCTGTTACATTACGTGACTTTGTACTGATTGCAAGAAAGTAATTTTTGGTAGTCTGCTTAAATCTCTCTGTGTCCCCCCTCTTGCCACTTTTTAGCATCGAAGGTATTTTGAAATTTCTATTTTTCTAAACTTGTCAAAACCTTCAACAAACGGCTTTTTTTGCTTTAGTTCAGCGTTCTTAAAAACTACTGCACTTGTATGCTACTGTCTAAAGCTAAGTCGTTTCGAAATGCAGTCTTGCATTGTCAAACAACGCCTTCCTAACTTCATTCTCTTCCACAGCTGACTCTTCCTAGCAAACAGGAGTCACGTCCCGAGTGGAACCAGTCATTCCTCTTCAGTAGCACTGATGCCGCCACCATGTTTACACCTAATTCCGCCTTGGTAGTCGAACTTTACCCATCCGCTACCCGTGAGTTGTATTGTGCTGTGATGTTGTTGTGACGTCCAACAGTGCCTGTGTACTCAAAGGTCACAGAAGCCCATTTCATGCTTTTTAATCATGATTGAGTAATTTTGGTTGCATATTTCACCCTTCACGTTATGTCCATTGCTGAGCGCCAAACTAGAGATCTGTGCAAATTATTTTTGAGGTTTTATGTGTGACTTGACAAGGAAATTGAACCCAGGTCCACCGACTGCGAAGTGAACAGCCCAACCACTACCCCACCGAACCGGTACATTGTAGTGTCATAGGTGACGTCTTGACATTAGTTGTCGTTTTTCTTATAATTCATAAGAATACTTTTTGTCGGTAAAGCATAAACACACTTGTATTTAGACTTGCTTCGAACGTTCTGGTTCTTCGGGCGCGGTGTTATTTTACCACAGCAGTGCAACCAAGCTTGGAAATGACCGTGAAGTGCTTTTCTTAAACCACAAAAGCGCAAGATTCATTTCTCTTACGACATGCTGGGTGCCTGGTCGCACCGAGCGAATTGTCACCTTATTTTTTGTTTTAGTGATGTCATCAGTGACGTGGAACATACGTAATCCGGTCGCGTTTTGCACTGTGCTTCTTAATGACGAACTTTTTAACGGTGAGAAGCGGATTATGGAAACCTAAGTTCGATTTTGCGTTTTCATCCAATTGCAAACCTAGCAGTGTCTCCTGTAGCTAAAATTTGAAATAATTTCTTTTCTTATCTAAAATGAAGGCGCGAGGTTGGATGGAACATCTGTACCTCGCATTGAAAACACAATCAAGCAAGTGGGAACATGCTGATGGGGTTGAGGGAAAGCGGATGCCTTTTGGAACCAGTAATGATTAGAGTCGTTACCCCATCACCAAAAAAGTGGACTATCGTTGACAAGAAGTCCACAGTCATTTCACACGGCATGCTAGACGATCAGCTTCACTACCTTAACCCAGTAAAATACGGATGAGTCAAAACTTGAAATTAATTTTCAACCTGTTTTAAAGAGACTGTGTGATCTCACGGTTTACTTTTGCTTAGCGTTAACATCGGATGATGGGAAGATGGGGATACGCATGGATGATCAGCTCCTTCAGGGATCACAGTTTGTCACTCGAACCGGAGTATTTCCGAGTATAAGACTCACCATGCGACTTATAACTACAGAAGTAAATTTGATGTGATCTGCGAATATTTGAAGTAGATCTTATTGCACTACAAAACAGTGCCGTTTAGCTTGTTTTTTTTACTAGTTGGACGTATTCGTTGCTGATTTGGTGCATTTCTGCCACGGAGCATCTGCTTTTGCTTCAGATTTTGATTAAAAAACTTTAGCACTGGAAACCTCTCCTAACAAATCTTAATTTACCTTGGGATTGTAACCTTGATTACTTGTTCTGAAACTATAGCACTTTCCCTGCTAGATTAGTTACCACAAAAGAAAAGGACACATATTTCGCATGTTGAAAACTGTGGTGGCCGAATTTTCAACCCGGCAACTTTCAATTTGACCAAATCGCTTACTGCGTCAATCGCCAGAGCTTGAAAGCGACGAGCTTTTGACATGCTTAATTGCGTCCTCTGGTGACCGATTTTTTTCAGCGACCTGATGCTTTGGTGGCAGCAGCGGATGCTGATCAGTTACCTCCATTCGATATTGTTCCATCCAAAAGACTTCAAGCATCGACTTTGAGCACTCCAGATGATGAAGAGGAGAAGGAGCAAGATGATGACATCATCTTGAGAAATGACACTCCTGAAGGAGGGCCTCCTCTTGAAAGAAAAAGAACAAATTTAGTTAGTAGTTTTTTTATTATAGCGGTTGAAGCGACCCAAAAGAAAACAAACGACAAAGCGATTGTCGTATTTTTACTTGACAGTTTCAAAGTTTTACTTATTTTAACTCGTCAGCTTCAGAATAGGTGATGGCGTAGTGGTTTGAGCGTCCACTTTGCAGCCGGTAGACTATGGTGATTTATTCCCCTTGTTGAATCGTGCCAAGTGATTTCAAAAAAATGGTATCTTCGGCTTCCCTGCTTGGCGCTCAGCGCGAATGGGGAAGCGTGGAGAATAGGCCGGTAAGCTCACTTGTTGTGTCCTTAAGCACGGCACTTAACTGCCTCTATGTGGCGGATGCCTCCACCTCTATGTGGCGTACAGGTGGTGGGGCCCAGCAGTCAAGCCATTGTGGCGGCCCAGTCTCCCTCCGAAGAAGGTTGGTGGCAGGAAGGGCATCTGATCGTAAGACATTATTCCAAAATGGAAAATGATGTGGGCGTCAACAAATAAAAAGACTGCCTAAAAGAAGTGGGAGTAACGAAAGATGGCGCGCAAGATCGAGCGTTCTGGGGAGGAAGAATCCGCACCAGCCCTGCTTTGTTTCCACCTGTGTGAAAATAAAGCCAGAAAAAGATGTTTCGATTATACATAGAACTGCTTAGGCACAAATCTACGTCAGAGTTGCCATTGCTTGCCCACACAGTACATTCATACCACAAGTTCTGCAACGAAACAGGAAAAGGGTATTTTTTAAGGGTCATCGCCGATTTCACTAAAGCTAGAGATTCATTCACGCGTATGAGCTCAAGCTTGGTTTGCATGTCTTTCGTCAGACTGGGCCACCACGACGGGTAGACTGCTTGGCTCCACCATCTGTCTGCCACATAAACACGGAGGCATCCCGTTAAGTGCCTTGCCCAAGGACACAACAAGCAAGCTTGCCGGCTTGTTCTCCACACTATCCTTTATGTGCTGTGCGCCAAGCAGGGAAGCTGTGGATACCATTTGTTAAAGTCTTTTGGTATGACTCGACAAGGGAAATGAACCCCAGGTCTACCGACTGCGAAGCGGACGCTCTCACCACTACGCCATCTCGCCGGTTAAAGCTAGAGATGGCTGTGCCTAACTGTTCCTCTCGTAAAACTATAATAAAGTTGATTGCCGATTGGTTGATTTATATTGTAACGGACCAATCAGCTCGTAAATTGCCTTTTAAGAGCTATTGTTATGAATTTGGAAGTAAAAGTTGTTCACTCAAGGGCCACTTGTACTATTGGTCTATAATAACAAAGAATGAGTGCTTGTATAGAGCTAGGCGGGGTTGTGTTTATTCAAGATTTGCTACCATTGTTGCGTTATAAGAACTCTGTCTATTGCATTGTTGCGAGCCACCAGTAGAGCAAAGTACACATCGCTTTAAAAATCATTTGGAATTGGAGTTAGAAAGTGTAGAAAGTTATTTTATCTGTCAAATGTCGGTGTCCTTTTACCGACCCGTTTCAGGTCATGTAAGTTGCCTGTGCGTGTTTTAGTCAAGCTTTTGAAATGTGTCTAATTTGAGCTTAAAACGCAGCTTGTGAAAGAAGACGAGTTTCCTTCGACTGATGCGTTGCGAAACATCCTTCCTGATTACGTAATGACCGATAGTGACGCAGCTCTTGGATTGACAAAAGGAACTCGAAAAGATGGGTGCGTGTAGTGTGTGTAGCTCTGTCGAGTTCGTTTTGATTAATGAGTTCAATTCTGTAAGCAGTTCAATGAAAAGGCCGAGCAATCTGAAGCCAAAGAAAGAAGAGCACCACGCCAAGTCGTTGTTGGATCATCAAGCTCAGGTGCGACCTAGTGGTTGATTGTTTGGCCAATTGTTTATCGCACATTTCTGCGCATGCGTAGAAAGTTAAATTCAAAGGGAAAGTTGGTGTAAGGTTTTAGGGAACATATAACTGTATGTGAAAAAGTGGTTGGTAGTCTTGTTGCGAGCAGTGATAAGATAGGATTGATGCCGTGCGTGTCGAAAAGAATTCAGAATGTCGTGTAGATCATTACACAAGACGATTTTAGTCTTCGCCATTTAGCTACGTGTAAAAAAACCAGCTACACAGAAGCCTTTGCAACAAGTAGTCTGTTGGGATAGATTGGTAGTGAATACATGTTCACTGGTGGTCACAGAAAAAACACTGCGGTCTTGCAATACCTATAACCAAAGGGGTTGGTTTCATCTAAGCCCGCTTGGGAATATTTTTCGATTATTTTTTTTATCACTTACAAAAGGGGTGTCAAACTCGTGAGCTTCTGGGGGACACATTGCACATATGAGCAATCGTGCCGAGGGCCGCATGAAGTTTTTGATGTGGAGATCACCACTTCTTTGGGCAACGATCTCTGTAATGTAGCGCGAAGTAAGGTCGATCTCAAAAAAAAAGGTCATCACCTTTCCAGCATCTCCGCACCATCGCCCTCATTAGGGCAACAAATCGAGTTCTGTTGTTGCACCAAGTAAAGTTGTCTCCGAATGAAAAAAATCTGTACCTCTCAAGTGTGGCTTGTGATCAGGGATTCAAACGTTTGTTCGAAGATGGTCCGTTGCAATACTGCCGAAATTCATTAGGAATTTTAGAATCGTCTCGCGGACCGCATTGAAAGGCTCCTAGGGCTGCGAGTTCCACACCCCTGACTTACAATATTTTGCAATTAGGAACTTGAAAAATACAGAGATGCTGTTAAGAGAATGTCCGCCGATATTGTGTCCCTGAGACGCAGTCTATCACAACTGCAGGTCAGTAATTAGTCGTTATTTTGTAAAAGAATGTTTTCATTGTTTTTCCTCTTCAAAACATTTTTTCGAAGTATAGTTGATGACCGTGTGAAGGCTGCAGAGTGGTGCAAGATGTCAGTGTTGTAGCAGTGTGCATTGCTTTTTGGTTGAGGCCGTTATTGTGCATGAATTTTAATTGTAAATCATAGAACGGTTTAGCTTGCCAGTCGGGTCACTGTATACTATGAGATTGTTTTGCATGTCAGAAAGCATGCGAAACTCTTATTAAAGTATAAATTGACAGCAGTGCATCTTTTTTTTCTTTTAAATATTTTTATGCGATCTAGGAGGAAAACGCTCTACTACGACGAGAGCTTCTTGTTAACAAAGAAATTAGTCAGGAGGTAATGGATGATTTGCACAGAGGAGTGTTTTCCTCGGCTGAAGTTGCCGACAAATTTGGTAAGTTTTGCAAGTTTAGTTGCGTCGCCAATTGTTCGTAACATGAAGGCAACTAAATTGGATTGTTGTTTGAGACTAGAGCTTTGGAACTGCGCGTAAAAATTTTGCGAAGCGCTCAAGAATCAACGGTGATTATTTTGCATTCAAATAAACCAATGAGGATAAAAACATCGAAAACGCTTCGTTTTCTTCCCTTTTTAGGTACATCATGTATGATGATCAAGAATATTAATAAATCACTAGTAATCAACTCATAGCGTAGATACCAATCCGAGCAAAGCAATATTAAGAAGCTGTGTTCGTAATGCTAATCCCGTGAAAAGAGGAAGGCGATTCTGATGTTTGCAAGAAATGATTTTGTTGCAAATAAATTCTATTTAATTACTGGAAGTTAGGCCCAGTGAGGGCTTCTGTGATCTTCTCTAATTGAAATTTCGGCGTCGGATCAAGCGTGAGTTACCATATTGTTTGTTTTTTAGTTGCAGTTAAACAGAAATTGACCAAAGAAACGGAGGATTTAAAGAAGTACAAAACGAAAGTGCAAAACCTGCAGAATCAAATGATAAAAGTAGGCTGTTGTTTTGTTATCTGCTTTCATAACAGCAAGATTGTCTCTGTCTGCACAAAGGTACTGAAAGTAGTTCTAACCGATGTTTTCGGTTTCACAAAGCAAACCAAACTGCAACTAGCTGTTTATATTCAAGAAGATAAGCAGTACATTTTGATTCAGCTTAAAATTCCTTGCTAAATCTCCAGCACCACTTTCTTGCGGGATAGTTGTTCTTGCTTACCGCTCTTCCTTGGATGGAAACACAGCATGAAGCAATTGTTCAGCTTTGTACCACAAACCCGATCAAACAAGCGGCGACCTATTTCAAACCAGTCATGAATGCAACATGCGACTAGTAGCTTCACCGCCAAGAAGACGGATTGCCATTGGTGGGTGCTCAAAGGTCGCCTCTTATGAGATCACTAAGCAGCATCACTATACTAATCCGGTAAAGCACGGTGAAATGCAGAAAAGTTATCTGGCTCTGTTTACACTGATCTTCGAGTTACAGGAAAGCCTGTGTAGTTATCCACAGAACCCGTGTTTGTGCTCGTGGTGACGTCAGCACTGCAGTGCATTTCAACGACAAACACAATCAAGCGGAAAAAATTTCCGTTAAGTTTTTCCGAGGGATATCAGCATAAACACATTTTGACCATTGAACGCACCGTTACTGTTCTCTAAGTCTTTGACAACTTGACATCGGTTCTATAATTTAGGTAATGTGCGAAAGAATATGTGTTTGCCCAGTTTTTACATCTTGTTCATTTTTCGCCTGCAAAATATCACTTTTTCCTACTGGCAAATTTAAAAGTCTTTGACCTCAGTTACGTCAGAAAACTTTCAACGAAGTTCATTTGCTGTTATATGAAAATAACAGCCCTCATATAATGTAAGGATTTATCTAATTTGCCAAACGAACAGGCTAGATTGCCTGAAGTAAACTACGCTTTCAGCTGTGTGATAGCGTGGCCATTGTCCGGCCGCTTTGAGTCGGTGCTGCGGTCTGTGAGAAGGATTGCTGGATATAAACTATTCAACGTTTTATTTTAGTCGAACGAAAGAGAGAAAGGTTATTTGAAGGATACTGCAGACAAAAAAGAATTGGAGAAGGCGGTTGTCAGTTTGCAGGATAAGTTAAAAAAAGAAAAGAAACTGGAAGAGACTTGCATACAACAAGAAAAAGTTATTCAAAAAATGGAAAGACTACTGAGCAAGTATATGAAGAACTCTACGAACAAGCAACATATACGAAAAGAAACCGAAAAACCTGAAGGTGAGCTCGACGAAAGGTTCCTGTTTTCAGTTATCGTGGCGTGAAATTGCGCCTGCGAGACAGCTGAAGACCCACTGTAGAGAACTCTATGCATTGGAGTGCGGTGCAAGGCCTCACAGAATAATATTTGAAGATAACTGCCGAAGTCGAGAGTATATTGCTTTGGAGCGCCTTTCATGGTAACAGAATTTGTGAGTTCGATCCTAACGGCGACTGCATTTGACCCTGGGGAGTTGCCCGGCTTCTGGGGCTCCATGGTCTCCCGCCATGCCCCCATCCCTCTGAAGGGGTCGGGTAAACAACACTGCATCGTTGTGCACTTGATAAAGGCGCTTTACAGCAATTTCTCCTGTTTGCTTGGTACTTGTGCCAGCTGCGCAGGTGACTCTAAAGCAGATTTCAACACAATGATTTGTCAGCATAACCGTGAAAAGTTATTCCATGACTGGAAGATAAAGATATTTGATGAAAAATGTACCAGTTCTTAGATACTCGTTGACTTTTGCATATTTAATTTTATTTTTTCAATGCGCTTTGCTAGCAAAAAAAATTCTTCTGTTTGGGTTTATCAGCCCAAAATCCAAATTCCTAAATACGGTCTAGAATCAATTTTGATTCTATTGACCGCACCATTTTTGAAAGGTGAATCAAAATTTTCACCACAAAACTTCCAGGGATTTTAATATTTACGCGAATGTACTTAGATCAGCAAAATGCTGTAACAATGCTTACTGAAGAAAATGCAAAACTGCTCATGGAGGTCAACCGCCTGAAAGTAAGTAACTGAAGAAGTGAGAATTTATTGGTATTCTTCTGTAAGCTTTAGTTTTCCTATGCTTTCCGGGTTGGCACATTAGGATGCTCGCCCAGCATGTTGTACGAGGCGACATCTGAGCGTTCACGAATTGAAGATTGCCTGGTCGATGGTAAGATTACCAGATTGCAATTTGTAACCGTGACTGGCTCAAAATCGGGCCAATGCTTTTTTCTTGTCCCATGGATTAGATTTGCGGTATGAACCACGAAAATCGTTTTGTACCGTGCCTCCATTCCAAGGAGAAACAGGCCAGCTGTGACACCGGTTGGCTGTTATTCGCAAATTTAATGTTTTACTTGATGTATGCTGAAGTTTTTGTAGTCTTCAAGCTTAAAATTGCAGGCAAAGTGACTGGGATATGGTAAGCTTCTTCTAGCATTTCAGTCTTGGTCGATTTTCAGGCTCAACAGGAGCGGCTTGAAGTTGAAAAAATACAAATGGCGGAGCGTTTACGGAGATCGGAACACCGTACTTCATCCTTAGAAGCGCAACTGGATCACAATGCACGGGACTGGGCCAAAGAGCGGCATGAGCTGACCGTAAGGCTGCAAGAACACCGAAATGGCATTGTCCGCACAACTAACGTAGGCGGAGCTAGTGATCCGCTTTTTGTAAGTAACACGCGCTATTAGGCCATGCTTTGTTGCAAGCAAAGTCGAATTCTGTCACTTTGCATGCTAAAAGATGCTCTCATTAAAATGCTGCTCTTAATTGGATGCACAACTTAAGGTTAACAGAGGACAAAACATCCTCTTTGGAAGGTTTTGACTTCTGCTTGCGACATTCTCAATTCAAAATTGGTTTGATATTACAGTTAAAGAGTGAACCAGTTCTCGTAGTAATGCAACATTTTTTCATTATAGCGTTTTTATCCTCCAGACTTTCAGGACATTGACAGATAAACCTAGATTGAGACAATTGTGTCAATATGTTCTGCATTTTAACATGAAGTCACTGCATGTTAGAATCTATGATGCATGAGGCATGATCTCAAAATGCCTTTCTCATAGAGAACAACGTAGCCATGGTGAGCTTTCGACGAAAGACGATTGACCTTGTAATCGTGCCATAACTTTCGCTGATACTCTCGAATTTTACAATTCCTCCTGCAGGGTATTACGTAGAAAAACTTGTGTGCAGAACCGCTTCGGTGTAGGCGTGCACCGTCCAGACTTTGTATGAAATTAAGATGATTACAAGCGTATTGTTCGAAACTTTTTGTGGCAAATTTTGATTTTTACAAATATTTTGCAGTGAACATTTTAAAGAACTTCATCAATCCCTACCAAGTGTGCAATGCAACGTTGCAGAAGATTTTACCTGATTGCCTATTTTCTACTAAACACTGTGCATTTTTTTTCAATTTTCACGTCGAGAGTTATAAGTAGCAGTAATCAAATAAAGCAAAGATCAATCTTTTTTTCCCTAACACGGAAGCTCGTGCACAAAACATTCTTTCCAAAAAAACGCAGTCGTGCTGTTACAAAAATCACCAACGCTCTTGGTAAATGAGACGCTGGGCTTCGCTTGTATGAAAAAAATAGGTATCCGATAGGAGTATTTGAAAATATTTCGTTTCGACGCAAAATTGCTGTTTTGGTTTTGTTTCGAATTAACTTCCTTAGTAAAGAATTTCGTTTCGCTTGGAAATCCAAGCAATTTCTTTTCGTTATGCGCTTGAAACCAAACTGTGAAAGGTTGGACTCATTCCGTGTGACGAACATGCTTTGCACGCGAGCCGCATTGAACACAGCGAGCGGTCATTTACCATCATCACATGAATTTTTGACCGAGGATAATAACACAAATAAGGGACGGCGAAAAAATTTCAACACACAATTGCGTTTCGTTTTGAACTGTTTTTCTATAGCAAAATTTCGTTTCAAACCGCTTTTCATAGTAAAATTTCGTTTTGTTTCGTCCCAATAAAATTCGCTTCAAACACCCCTAGTATCCGCGCTCACCCTCCAATACACATGCAAGTAACAAAAATTCAGCTTGTTAAAAAAAATTTTGTGAAGCTAGCTGCAAGCTAGAAATGCTTTTTGCAAAGATTTTCTGTACCGGTACTTAACGTTATGCAGACAAGACTTGGTCGATTTCAAACAAAAGCCAAGTCAGTCTAACCATTGACGTACAATAGAAGCCAATTGAACTGAAAGAAAAACAGGAGCAGGAACATAAGAAGAGATGGCACTCGAAGAAACATATACGGCAAAGTCGTTTCTTGTTGTTGTTGTTTACCCGACCCCTTCCGAGGGATGGGGGCATGGCGGAAGACCCTGGAGCCCCAGAAGCCGGGCAACTCCCCAGGGTCTGGACCAGAGGTCGTAAGGAGATAGAGAGTCGCCAAAGATCGAGCGGCGCAAAGAGTCCGTAGCTGGACATTGCAGAATGAGATGAGAGGTGTCCTGGGACGGATGGCCGCAGGCGCTGGAGGAAGGATTCTCGATTCTGCCAATCCTAGAGAGATAACCTAGAAGGCTGTGTCCGTTGCAGCGAAGACGAGAGAGGACACCGCGAGCATGTCGAGGGAGCACACGTTCCTCGGTGGAAATCGAGGGAACCTGTGTGTCAAAGGATTTACATGAGACAGTACGCCTCCATTCCGAGATAAGAGGAGAGAGACTACAAGGGATAGCGGAGGGCGCAAGTAGCTGACTAGCTCATCAGCCGTGTCGTTCCCCGTTGGAAAGGAGTGTCCGGGGACCTATTGTAGTCTGATAGAACAGGAGGACAGAGAAAACAGTTCCTGCCAGATCTGCCACAGAGTTTGAGGTAAGAGGAAAGGTGGAGGAGAGGACAGAACGAGAATCAGATAGTAGGAGAAAAGAGAAATGGCAGACTTGTTGGTGCTGCCGAGACCAGCAAGGAGTTGCAGGCTTTAGCGGAAAAACTTGAGCATACTGGGCCTGCCGAAAAGGAAAGAGTGGCCTCAGTGCCACAGAGAGAGCAGTTGGCAAGAACGCCGGAGCTGCCCTTGCCAAAAAGAAAAGGAACAGAGCCGTCTGCCCAAAGCACCAGATCATGAGTGGGGAGAGAGTCAAGATGGGCGAAAGCCGCACCTTGGCGAGAGAGGGGGGAATCAGACCGAGAGCATGGAGTGGGAAGGATGGACTCCACGGTGAACGAGGGCAGATTCCAAGGAAAAAAGGGAGGGCAAGCAACAAGAGCCTCCCTAGAGCAAGTAGAAGGAAGCATGAGCGGGTGAGTGGACGCAAAAGCTCTCCAGGACGATCTGCAGAGTCTTGGTTTCACTCCAAGTCTGGCCAATCCTGAAATAGGAAAGGAGGTTGGGAGACGAAGAGCCCGCTCATAAAAAAAAAGAGTGAAATGAGTCAGGGTGACTCGTAGGGGAGGTAAAGAAGCCTCGGAGAGAAGAAGAGGGATAGGGGACGACGAGAGGCAGCCGGTGATGGCGCGACTGGCCGCTCGGTGGAGGCGTTCCAATTTGGTGATATTGGTAGCGCTTAGGAAAGGAAACCATCCGGGTGAAGCGTAAGTGAGAAGGGACCGAAGAAAAGACTTATGCAGAACAGAGAGGGACTCCTTAGAGGGGCCCCATGAGGAAGCAGAGATACAGCGTAAGGCCTTGAGACGTGGGACAAACTTGGCCTTCAGCGAAGATACATGCTTAGAAAAGGAAAGAGTGCGGTCGAAGGTGATCCCAAGAAAAGTTGGAGTTGGATTGAAACGGAGGTGTGAGCCGAGTAGTAGGAGGTTAGCTTGGTGGGGATCCACTGAGAAGAAGGAGGGCTTTGATTTGCTCGGATTGAGAGGAAGACACCAGCGCTCCAATCGAAACAGAGCTCCTTGTGTGGCCTCCACCGCAGTGGGGACCAAGGGGGAGGAGGACCAAATGGCCAGATCGTCAGCGTAAAGAGAGCAGCTGACGGAACAAAGCAGAGAGGTCGGGAGATCATTAATGAAGAGAAAGAAAACAACAGGGCCAAGAACGGATCCTTGCAGAACACCTCGACCGACTCGAAAGGAACGACTTTTGTAATTTTGATAGATCACACAAGGGCGCCTATCAGAAAGGAAACATTGAGTCCATCGAGCAAAGCAAAGAGGGAGGCCAGCCGAAATCAGTTTGTGGAAAAGGGCGGGATGACAGACAGAGTCAAAAGCTTTGGAGAAATCGATAGTAGACAGGATCGTCCGAGAGCCCGGCCTGGGTTTGTTAAACCCATACGAAATGGACTGAGAAAGGTACAGAATTTGATCAAGTGTAGACCGTCGAGGGCGGAAACCGGCCTGGCGGGGAGAGAGAATGGAATTAGATTTCAGAAAGAAGAGTAGACGGGATAGAATGATGCGTTCAAACAGCTTTGATACGCAGGAGGTGAGAAAGATACGCCGGAAGGAAGCAGGAGAGTCGAGAGGTTTTCCCATCTTATGTATGGGAATAACGGAAGATGTCTTCCAGATGGAAGGAAAGAAATGCGAAGTCCACGAAAGATATGAAGAAGAAAATCCATGCCAGAGCGAGGAAGGTGCTTTACCATGGGATAGGCAACTTTGTCTGGGCCAGTGGCAGTGAAGGAGGTAAGATTGGAGGTAGCCGCATGAAATTCAGCGAGAGTGAAAGGAGAGCAAAAGGACGAGTGAGACTCCACAGGGCACGTGGCTCGGCAGACCTCAGAGAGGTAGACTCCCGCGTCTTTCACTAACCGCGCCTGAAAGCCCTGCGTCTTTCACTAACCGCACTTTCCACCTCAGCAGACCACCAGGCTTTAGGAGGGCGTTTGATGCGGCCGAAAGGAATGGAAGATTTGGCAGCATTCAGTGCCAGAGAGGTAAAGAGAGCAGCAGCAGAGGAAAGAGACGAGTATTCCTCTACTAAATGATAGTGAGAGTCAATCTAGGAGACAAACCTATCCCAGCGAGCTTTCTGAAAATTGGAGGAAGGGGGGCGCTCGTTGGGGCGAAAGATCGGAGAGAGAGGGATAGATAGAATTGGTAGATGGTCAGAACCAAGGTCCTGTAGCACCTCTCAAGAGCAAGAGAAGAGGGGGCAAAGGAGATGTCAGGGGAGGAGCGATGGAGAAGGGTAGGTGTGTCAGGGTCATTGAGGGGGAGGAGGTCAGAGGAGATGACACAGTCGAATACTTCCTCCCCGCGGGGGTCGGAGGTACCTCTTGAGTCCCAAAGGGGACGATCGCAATTGAAGTCCCCCAGAATGAAGGGATTTCTGGAAGAGGAAAGGATGGAGGAGGGAGAAAAGGAATCGGTTCTGCCATCCGTTGGGGAGGAGCGAATAGGAGGGGTGTACACATTAACAAAAGAGAGCGAGGAGGAGTTGTTAAGAGAGATGTTGATCCCTACATAATCAGAGTAGGGATCAAGTCAAGAAAGAGTGAAGGTAGAAAGTTTAGAAAAGGATAGGCCCTGCCTGACGGAAGTGATAACGCCGCTGCTAGCGTGCGTGGTATCAGAAGAGAGAATGCCAGACCAGGAGTGGGTACGATCGGAACGCAGAGCAGAGAATCCAGGAATCCGGAAAGAGGAGTTAAGATTGGATTCCTGAATGCAGATAAAATCGACAGGATGGGACGAGAGAAAGTGGAGTAGTTCAGTGCTCCTGGCTCGAGAACCTCCAGCATTCCATTGAAGAACCCTGAGAGAGGCAGGAGGAAAACCAGGAGCAAGGGACGGTGGTGTAGGGGCAGAGAGAGAAGATACTGAATTGGGAGATGGGGGATAAGTGGTTTGGAGATGAGGGTGGGGCGAGAGAGCAGCGTTAGCAGAGGCGAGGCTAGATTGCACAGTGGAGGTATACATGTCGGAGGAGTCCGAGTGATTCGGCAGGGGGCAGCTCCAAGAGTAAGAGTTGCCAAGAGCTTTGAATTCGGAGAGGGAAAGTTGTCAGCAGCTTAGACGGACCCATTTGGAGCAAGCGCAGCATTGCACTGCCAGGTCACATAGAGCAAGGAAAAATGGGGCCAGGGTTGGGATGAACGTTACCGCTCATCAACAGAAGGAGAAGAATGAGGAGACGAAGAAGGGCAAGAGAAAAGAAAAAGAGAAAACAAGCGATCGATTTTAAAGAAGCTGTGTGCTGCCCTTCTGCGGTCGTTGAGGGGGCAGCATAGCGAAAAAATAAAGGGGAGTGCCCGGAGTAACTGGGACCCTCGGGAAGGCCAACAGCCATTTCGACCCAACCCAAACGGGGTCGGGGACCGCACCACCACGTTGAGGCGGCTGTTGATTGGTGCAGAACTTTTGTTGAGATGAAATCTACTGCCCGCTCTACAGAACAACAACAACAATTTTTGATAGCTATTATCCTTATCGATCTTTTCTCTTTACGTTGCAGTGCGAAAAAGTACGACCTACTGCAGTGAGGTTCGCGTTAAAAAAATCGAGGAGTCTCACAAATGTTTTTCATCAACCAAGCTTGAAGTTATTCCACCTAGGACGAAAATTAGTTCGTTTAACTCTTGTTTCAGTGGAACTTTACACCACGTATGGTTATGGTTTCATTGCTTTCAGAAATACGTAAATGATTAAGACTTGAATGAAATATTGAAACACACTGCAAAATAGTAACTTGAAACTTTTGAAATTAGGCGATAAAGTAATTTCATTACGGGTGGTTATAAATAGGCATAGTGCCGGTACAAAGATAGCAGGGGAGATATGCGACCGAAAACCAGTCGCACCAATATAAAAAAGTCTTACCTCTTTCCTTTAAAAAAAATTAATTTCATGAGTTTAGATTTAAGCATTGAGGGGGTACAATAAGATTTCACATTAAAAGCTCAAGTTATCATCACTATGCCTGTACTACGCCTACTATTCCTGTACTATGCATGTACTATGCCTACTATGCCTGTTCTATGCCTACTATGCTCACTATGCCTATTTTTTTACTACCGTTTCATTTCCGCTTTTGATACTTCTCTGAAAATATAACGGCGTTACTGTCCAGCACTGGTTACCGGCGCGGTAGTAAAACGTTAAAGCGTTTTCTTCGCGGTCTGTAGACTTTGGTCCAATTCGATTATCAAGTAACAACATAGATTCATAAATGGCGTTTAGAGACCCCTAGCATGGCGCTCAACATTAGGAGCGGTGTGCAGCAGCAATCAGACATGAAACCGAAGTTACTAAGTCATAACCGTATTATGTACTGGCGACAATAAAACAGTTGCAGTAAAATAGAGCCGAAAAACTGGTACACTAGTTCATTTTTCACAGCAACAGGTAGACAGTTTTTTACCAGTGGACATGTAAATTGCTAATCAAACTACTTTCAAGATTCCCATGATTTACATTTCAAGATGAGCGACACGGAATAACGCTCAAAATAAATTTTCGAAAATAGCGCGATATCACAGGGCTTCTTTTAATAGGATGATATTTGGCTTTTTATGACACAAAATCAAAATATTAGTAAGTAACTTAGAGAGCATTGCACAAAGTTCATCGTACGCATAGCTAAAGCACACAAAAAATCATAGATAAAGCGATAAATCAAAATTACAAGATAAACAAAGATTATAAACTGGAACAACAACAGCACATTCGGTGATGAGGACAATTTCATACAATCGTACAGCATGGCGAAATGGGCATTTTTTGTAATGTTCAGCAATGTCTCAATAGTAAATCACAGTTGCATTTGCAGTAAGATAAGTGCGGACGCTGCAGGGAGATGTTGAAATCAATCGATGAGAAATTTTGCACAAAGTGCTTCCGACGACAAGTGAATGACAAAAAAAAGGCAATAAATCACAATGCAGGATTGATCACGTGATTAGATCAGTGCGGCCACACACACTTTTGAGGATTCGATTTGGGGACGGGTAAGCACTGGCTCAACGCTTCGCATCCGTTCGGTGACCAATTCTGATAACAATATTAACGTGATACAAAACTGGAAGTTTAGATTTACGGCGCATTTGAAAAGTACTTGAAGAGAGTAGTAGTTAAGACAGGAAAAACAACTTATACAAACGATGTTACTGCGTTAATAAAAACTGATAGGATTTACTTCTATATCTTACAACTTATAGTTAAATATAGTATTATAATATACATAGTAATATTATAGGTCAACTAGTTAAATATGCAGGACAGAGAGTGGGGTTTGAACCCACATCTTTATCAACCGGTCAATGGCCATCGTCTTACATACAGAAAGCAAGACTTAATTGGAACCGACGCCATATCAACAAGCTGGATGATTGTGCTAATTCAGTACGGTTAGGAAAAAAACTGCACGAAGAGAAATGCACTTTCTACCGCTATGGGAGTTTGTACGAGCTCCGAATTAAACATGGACTTGAACTTGGAATATTTAACTCAATGCTTTGTTATTGTTCAACCACTTTATTCTCCAGACTCGCGAGCCATCATCGGCAGTGGTGCCAAAGACAGAGGATTATCCGGACCGGCTTTGCAGTTTTTAAGATTTCGGCTTCCTGCTTATTTATTGATTGACAGCAGCACTTTCAATTAACTGGTTGCTAGAATCCGCCAAGTAGAGAAAATCAGCGTTAAGTGCTTTATCCAAGTCAACAATATATTCATCGCTACAGTATCCCCAAATGTAATTTCCGACTCTATTCCATTACATGCACTTTATTATAGGATGGCTACTTTTGGTTGGTATACCTCTCCTCTTCCTTGGGATAAAGGTAGGGCGCGAACGGCAATCCAGGTTTACGCCGTCAACCCAATTGAATTATTCGCAAGTGAAGCAGCTAAACTAACATGTCATAACTTTTGGACCGCCAGAAATGGCTATCATCGTTGTTGATGGCGGAGTTACAACTGGCTCAAAATTGGATTGCCGCTTTCCTCGGTAGCCTCGTTTTGATTAGATTTATGGTGCAGATATATTTTTAGCAGCGCCCTTATCTAAAGTAAAGGATCGCAATGAACTTTAGTTCACCAACTCACCATTACTGCATCATCACACCAATCAAACTGAGGCGTGCCAGGGACGAGACTTTGCATGTGTTCTTGCGCCAGACGATCCAATTGCTTCACCGCGTTATGATACTCTGACGTTTTACTAAAATAAAATAAAAAGATCAGCAAGGCAAAGCACTGGCCTTACAAATTACAGATCATACGTCCAAAACTCGTGTTGCATTGCTGCGAAACATGAATGGAGTCGGCAGATGGCATTTCATGCGTAAACTTCATTCGAAAGTTTGTTCCATCAGCAAAGTGTGAGGTTGCGTGCGGCATGGCCGAGCGGGCCGTCGTTTGCTTTTACGCTTTGGGTTCAAACTCTGCGCCGACCGCAGCGATATTAATGGGCCACTGCTGACTTGAAGAAAACCACTTCGCAGTCACCCAAACTTCTATCTAGCGCTCGATGATTCGAATAAAGTTCTCCTGTTGCTGTTGTAGTTGTGGTTAACCCTCCTCTTCCTCGGGATGGAGGTATGGCACGAACGGCAATCCAGGTTTAATTAGGCAAGGGGAAACATGGCAGCACATTTCGAACCAGTCATGAATGAATAGCAGCCCCACTACCAACAAGGCGGACTGCCACTAGTGGATACCCAAGAGTCGCCTCTTACGACATGCTGGGTGAGCAGCTCCACAATTGCAACCCGGTGAAGTACGGGTGTGCTACCTGTCTGCCCCATAAAGATGGAGGCATCCCGTTAAGTGCCTTGCCCAAGGACACAAGCAAGCTTGCCGGCTTGTTCTCCACACTATCCCTTTTTTATGCAAAGCACCAAGCAGGGAAGCTGTGAATACCATATTTTAAAGTCTTTTGGGATGACTCGACTTAGGAGAACCCCAGGTCTAACGACTGCAAAGCGGACGCTCTGACTACTATGCCATCGCGCCAGTACGATTAAGTTCTCCTCGTAAATAGGCGTTACGATAATTTCTCATAATCGCGTTTGTGAAAAAAATATACAGGCTATTGATATCAAACGTCTTTGTCTAATCGACAAACAAAGACTTCTCCTTGTGTTATCATAAACTCTTAAATAAACGACATACCCCAAAGGATGCTTCTCTCCCGGATCTCTTCCCAAGTGAAAAACAACGGGATCGCTGGTTCGGTTTACCTGGTCATGGGTAGTCACATTGTCCAGATATTGTCCACGACAAAAAGTGATGCCCTAAGACGTCATATAATGTCAGAACTTCTCCAAGCATAAAATGTCGACTTCTCCAAGGATTTCGAATATGTCGGGCACCCCTCTCTTTTCTATAAACTAATTTCGGCTGGCCTTCCTCCTTGCTTTGCTCGTGGAACTTAATATTTCCTTTCTGATAGGCGCGCTTGCGTGGTTTTTCAAAATCACAGAAGTCGCTCTTTTCGAGTCCGCCGAGTTGTCCGGCAAGGATCCGTCCTGGCCCTGTTGTTTTCTCTCTTTTCATCAAACAAATATTCCTGCTTCCCTACATTCTTCCGTCAGCTGTTCTATTTATGCTGACGACCTGGCCATTTGGTCCTCCTTCCCCTACGTTACTGCTGCTGCAAAGGCTACACAAGAAGCTCTAATTCGACTGGAGCGCTAGTCCGACTACAGGTGTCTTCCTCTAAACCCAGGCAACTGTGAGGCCTCCTTCTTCGCGGATCCCCACCAAGCAAACCTCCAGCCACATCTCTTCTTATTCAACTCCTTTCTCCGCTTCAACCCCACTCCAACTTTCTTTGGGATCACCTTCGACTACACTCTTTCCTTTTTCAAACATGTATTTTCGCTGAAGGCCCAGTTTTCCTCCGTCTCAAGGCCTTACGCTATATCTCTGCCTCTTCATGAGGTCCTTCTCTCTTTTATACAAAGCTCTTCTTCGGCTTCTTCTCACTAATGCTTTACCCGGATGGTTTCCTTTTTCAACGTGCGAATTTTGCTTTTTCGACACACAGATCTCCTCAGGGTCCATTGAAAAACTGGTGCTTCCTCGTCACGCTTGCTGTGTCCTCTCTCGTGTTGGTTGCAACGTAAACAGCCTTCTAACTCTGATCTCTCAAGAATTAGCACAATCGAAAATCTTTCATGCAACGCCTGAAGACATGCGACTCACGACACTTCCCGTCTCACTCTGCACTATTCAGCCGCAGACTCTTTGCATGTGTGTGTGTGTTTACCCCTCCTCTTCCTTGGGATGGAGGTACGGCATGAACGGTAATTCAGGTTCATGCCGTCAACCTAATTGATATTAGGCTAGGGGAAGATGGCAGCCCATTTCGAACCAGTCTTGAGTGACTGGTAGCCCCACCACCAACAAGCGGACTGCCACTGGTGGGTACCCAAGAGTCGTCTGACCTGCTGGGTTAGCAACTTCACAATTATAATCCGGTGAAGTACGGGTGGGGCCACCTGTCTGCCACATAAAGGTGGAGGCGTCCCGTTAAGTGCCTTGGCCAAGGACACAACAAGCAAGCTTGCCGGCTTGTTCTCCACACTATCCCTTTTTTTATGCTGAGCGCCAAGCAGGGAAGCTGTGAATACCATTTTTTAAAGTCTTTTGGTATGACTCGACTTAGGGAATGAACCCCAGGTCTACCGACTACAATGTGGACGCTCTAACCACTGCACCATCGCGCCGGTGACTCTTTGCATCGCTCGCTTCATTGGCGACCCTTTATCGCCCTACGCCCTCTGGCCCAGGTTCTGGGGAGTTGCCCGGCTTCTGGGCTCCACTGTCTCTTGCCATGCACTCAACCATCGGAAGGGGTTGGGTAACAACACGCCACCAAATGCTAATCCTATCTGCACGTTTTAATTAAACCTTCATGGAAAGAGATTTCTCACTTTGTTATATTCTTCCCACGAATTGGTCCAAGTCCAGTAATGAGCCTTATGTAATCCATATCGAACAGCAAACAATGTGTTTCCTCGATAATGAAAGATAGGTCTAAAAATAAAACAGCATGTTAATGCAGTAGATGCTCTATTTATCAGCCAGTCGGCTTCCACGCCAATAGAGCTCTACATCCGTGGCGTGGAAGTAAATCATTGGTTTAGTCAGGTTCAATGGAATAGAAATATGAAAACATAATGTACTGGTGCATACGCTATAAAATTTGGTGGTTCTTCAAGAAGAAAAACGTTCATTTGCATCAGCATTATAAGATCCGTCTTCATCCCCAATCATCAGGGTCTACCAGTTGTCTGCAGCGATGCCTCCTACTTATTACAGATATAATTGGAGGCGTGGCTGCATAGATGGTATGTAAAGGTATTCACAGCTTTCTTCTTGACGCTCAGCAAGAAAGGGACAGTGTGAAAAAAAAGCTGACGAATTCGGTCGTTACGTCCTGCGGAAGAGCACTTAAGAGCATTCCTGCATCTTTAATGTGGCAGACAGATGGTGGGAACAACCAGTCTGCTTGTAGTGGCGGTACAGTCTGACTAAAAATATGGCAACAGAGCATCAGCCCATAAGCGTAAGTAAATTAACTCCATTGCATTCACCCAAGAAAGGTGATCAAGCGCGTTAACTTTTATCTTTCTAAGCGCAGTAGTTTTGCAGGAATTAAAACAGAAAGAATAGTGCTTTAGAGTACACCTTATCTTTTTATGGAGGGATGCTATCGTTAACACGAAACCTACACACTGATCTGATTTTCTTTCAAAGGGCTTGTTAAATTTGGGAAAAAATTTGGACACTAAGTAAGTTCAACGGTAGATGGTATGTTTGTATTATCAAAACGTGTTTTCTGATAAAGTTCATCTTCCAACAAGAGTTAATTACAGTTTTCAGTTGAAAGAAAAAACACTATTAATTATTCAAATAAAAATGACTGTAATCTGAAAAGTGAAAAGAGAGGATTTGCCTTATCATTGTTAGTAACGTAATTCTCTTGTGAAAATACTACCTGTCGAAGGCATCACCTCCACTCAGTACTTTCTTCAAACTCATCCCATCAATAACACGATCTCCAGGTAAAGCAATGCCAGAAATATCAAGCGCCGTTGCAAACCAGTCCATTAAACTTCCCACTTGATGACTGACCTAATAAATACAAAGCAACATGACTTCACAATGTCCTAGAACATAGCAGAACATGTTCTCCATCCACATCCCTGTGCACTCCTCCAGAGTATTTATCTATCGTTCCCAAATTAATGAACTCGCACTTCACAGAGAGGCGGGCAGCAGTGGTTTAAGAGCAAAATTAACGGTTGTCTCCCACTGCTTTCTCAGAGTAAATATATCGTAAATTAGAGCAGCGCTAGGAGTGCACCGCGTAATTAGCAGACAGCTACACAAAATGACTGAACTATTAAAATATCAATTTATGTGTGGGTTGTTATACATTAAAAAAGGTATTTATTATAACAAGCAGTAAGTTTATCGAAAGTTAAACCAGGAAACAAAGAGGAGTAAGGAAAAATGGAAAAGCAGTTTTCAACTACTCGTCCTATAAATACCATTAATCGAAGGTTTCCTGCGAATCTTTAAAATAAACGCCATATATTGTAAATTGTTTAATGAAATAGCTTTGCTTATAATCGAATTCTCAATTGATAAGATATGCTTACTTTCGTACAGCTCTTCCCAGTCAAATTAATCACAAAAAAACTTCAGGCAAAAGATTTTTTATCTCACGCGATGTTAAGTCTTTTACCACCATTAAGTTGTGAGTCATCATACCTTTCCTGGGGCAACAAAACCTGGTCCCCAAGCAACTGTTGGTTCTCGGATTCCGCCTTCAAACGTTGTTTGTTTGCCGCATAGAAAAGGTCCATTGCTACCATCATCTGAAATAAAAAGCAATCCCGACATAATTTATTCAACATTTAAGGCAAACATACCGGTAAGCAATCTTGCGGGGCTAACTTCCTCTTGACAATTTCGGCACCGCCCTTTATTTATTGCATCTTGCTAGTTTTTATAGAAAATAGAATGCATCCAGTCATGCACAATTATTTGTCTCTACCTCCTCCTCCTTAATGACATCTAATTATAATAAGCGATTATATCGAGTGCTTTTTGTTTGAAACAACGAATATATCTCTACCTTGTAAGCGTGACTACTATCAAGCGGTGTTGGTGTTGGAAGATAATGGTTTTACTTAGCAGTAATAACGGCTTAACTGTAATACATGTACTGTGCGTAGAATTTAAAACTGTAAAAAATTCAAATTTTAGAAAAGCATATTCTCTTTTATTTTGCAAAAAGCCAATATGTTTAATGAAAGGCCATGCATTTCATTAAGTTTTGGAATCATTTAGACCATCAGTACCGCCAGTAAAATATCTTGCAAAGTAAAAGTGTACCGGTACAATTAATATAAGAATTGCTTCTTGGGCTGCTTTCCCAAGACCTCTTATCCTGAAAATCTATGTTTACAAGATCCTTATGAAAATATTAGCATACTTACTAAAAGCGCTGTCGCTAGTGGGAGCTCCGTTGTCAGACGAAAAGAACACGAGGGTATTTTTATCCAGACCCAACTTCTTCAACGTACTGATGATTAATCCCACCCCCCAGTCTAGCTCCATCACTGCATCTCCATACCTTAAAAAACATGAGCATTATGTACAGGTAATTGATCCACAGGTTAGAAAAAGGCTTGGGAGTTCCAAACTTTGTTATAACACCACCGTTTTTTCAGAAAAGATATCCGCAATTCAAAGTGCTGCAAGCTTTAGCAAAAAATATGGTTCAAAAGTAAATGACCGGATAGCGATTAGTGACAGAGGCCGAACAAGCTTGTAGATGAAAAGTCAAGCTTTTGGCAGCCACAAGGTGGGGTGAGTGGGCGGCGAAAACTTTACTACCACGAAACAATACCTGAAAGCAGTACAAAGATAGTGTCGCAATTAAGAGGAGGAGAATTTAAATTTCATGTAAGCACTGCTTTGTAGTATCGTTACAAAACAGTGCTTTACTGTGGCCGTCTGCTTCGCATACGGTAAACACGAGTTTAATTCCCTAGTTGGGCCATAGCGATGGCTTTATAAACGGTATTCACAGCTTCCCTGCTGGTCGCTCTGCACGAAAGAAACAATTTGGAAAAAATGCCAGCAAGCTCTTTTGCAGAGTCCTTGGTTAAACCACATGACGGAATGCCTTCATCTATAAGTGGTAGACATGTGGTGGGGTAAAGCGGTCTGCCGTTGTAGTGGACCAGTCTAAGGACAGACTTACAGAGCATGAGCCCATACGTACAAGTAAATGAGTACTTGACAGTGATTTATGTGCATGGTTGCAGTGCAGGTGGTCTAAATGGACAGTTCTAGTAGTACAGGCAACTCTGAAGCAGTTCTGAACAAAACGTGTTCTACGAATGACCGCAAAGATTTTCAGTGACCAAAGAATAAAAATGGAGCAAACTGTCAAAGCACTTACGGTCCACGACGACTTTTCCCTCGAAACATTTCCGACGCGTATACAGGACCGTGGGTCGCATCAGGAGCCCAGTATAGAAAAAATGGTTGTTTTGCAGCACCCATACGTTCAATAAATTCAACAGCTTCCTACAAAAAAAACACCTACCATCAATACTCAAATTTATTACGCAATAATTTTACGTACTGAATTTGAATGCTAAACCTCTACATCTTTATCGCATCAGGAAAATTTTGTGGTCATACTAGCCGGCTCTGCCGTTGTCGTTCTGCAGGGCTACCGTCAGTTATGTCAGGTTAAATATATCGGTTCAGTCAGCTAAGCTGGCTTCACGTATGCCACATTTCGAAGAACAGTAACAAAAGTTCATCAATTATGCCGACGATGACGCCTTCACTATTCTTAAATTAAGACGCACTCACTCATAAAAAGCCAGTAATTTCACAAACTTTTATCGGTTTACTTGAGAAACTGCATGGGAGCATAAACCCAAAGCAGCGGGAGGGCGCCAAAGTGATTGATGTATTTACAGAAATATATTAAACAGCAGACCTACGAATTTTTGCAAACGTAGGCCAATTTATAGGCGCTTTTTCGTGTAGATGCAATTTGTGCTGGTATGGCTGAGACGGTTTCAGACAACATGATGGCAATCGTTGTAAAATCAAATCGTTGTAAAATCTTTTTTATCGAAAGCAGCTTATTAATAAAACCTTTCAACTGCGTAATACGGTCAATCTTTTTTGAGGAAATGAAGAAAATAAATTCTGCAACTAATCGTGAAGTGTGACGTCATCTCAAGTTGGGGGATCGTGTGCTGGCTTTGGTTGAAGCAAAAAACCGCTTCTCGAGTAAACAACAAGTAATATGTTAGCGAACTATTCAATTTAACAAGCACATACTTGCGAAGCGTTACTCAACTGCTTAAATTTCCTCTGTTTACTTACTTTATATTGTATTGTGAGTTGATATAAGGTAGTCTAACTGCTATCACAATAAGTTTAAATCATTTTACAAAAAACTGCAACCCATTTACCTGGACAAACAATTGAGTCATGTTAGATAGATACTTTGATTTGTCAATCGCAAAGCTCTCGTAATATCTAACAAAAAAAACGCCTGATGTAAAACAGTAGCTGCTATATTGTGTTCCAGAGGGTGGATTTTACTTTTGTGAAAAAAGAGATATTTTTCCCTCACGTTATTTGACGTAAAAAAAGTCAGGATCATAATAAATGATTTGAGTGATAACAAACTTTTTTTACAAAAAAAATTGGTACTGCAAAGTTAGGTAAAACAGTTTTGAAAAAGCTGTATAAGGTGATGCAGCCATCGATAAAAGAGAGTCATAAACAGCTTTTGTCAGAACGGCTTTTTCCAAACTTTTTTTAAAGTGCTGTTACCACACAAACATTATTTCAAGTTCCAGTAAATAGCGAAGTTTTTAAAACAATCTTAAATCTGATTTTACAGTAAAATTAGATAGGACAAGGCCTAAAGTAAGTATTTTGTCTTTACCGCATACAACAGACATTTGGTTTCACCATGTGTAGGAATGTACTCTTGTTTGAATAAGAAGCCATGGAGGTATGCAAATAAAAAATCAAAATGAAACTTTTTATGGGACGTTGGGCATAAACAAAAACGAAACTACCTGCCAAGCATGACGCTGTTGTTGTAGACTGGTATGTTAGGAGTTGTTTTATCGTTGTAAGGACCAAAGTGACAGTTAGGCGCTCCAAACCACTCATGAAAGCCATGCTTGAGAGGGAGATACTTTTCCTGCTGGCCAAGATGCCTGTGAAATTGAAATGGAAAAATAACGTATGAAAAAAATTGCATGTTGACTTACCTCGATGCCTCTAACTTTGCCAGGCTTCCTTTTATCAGAACATAAAAGTGGTAGAACGCATTCACTTTTTTCTCATTTTGTTAAGGATGGCTTTTTTCAGATCGATTAAAAACAAAATACAAAATTGCTTTTGCAAAATAACCTAAGCTGCCCAATTGATCAACGGCGGATGCATACCACCAACAAGTAAAAGGCGGTGTTATAACTGTTGTTAAATATTAATCATTCTTTAAAAGTCGTAAAAACGGGCAGAGTCGCTGTTGTATCTGCACGATATTTAAAGATTTATCTTCACGTTAAACATGCAAAGATTTTTCTTCACCTTAATTATCTGTTGTTGATTCGCAATCGGCTTGAAAGATTACAACTTTTATTTTACCAAAAACCCAACAACAGTGACCCCCCCACAGCAACAACAATATATTGAAATAGCTAAGAGCAAGACTTATAACTTAGCTTACCATTTTCCAACAATCTTGTTGTGATACCCGTTATTAGCTAGAAGCTCTGATACCAATATTTCAGTATCTGGAATGCCGCCAACAATATTTTGAGGTGTGTATCCTGAAAGCAAAACATCTGGTTAATTCTTAAGTTTATTAAAAAATTGATTCCGTCAAGCACAGCAATATTGTTCCCTACTTAATCTAAAACATGCAATTTACACAAAACATGTCAACAGCACAAATAAAACTCTTCGACAGAAAATATCTGTTTTGTTGATTCAAGCAAAATAGTCTTCCGGCCCGAATATACTTAACAAAACGTTTCGGGTCCTAACCTTACGCAAGAGCAAACCAGATAAGACCAGACATTTTACACAAAACCAATTTAAAAACTTTCAAGCAACGACCAGTAAAAAAGGCATATTATACATACCATTATGACCATGGTAGTTGCTAGTGTAAAACCCATTTCTAATAGGCAGTCTTCCGGTCAGCATCGCAGCACGAGCTGTAAAACCAAACTCATGTTGACCGTGTGCAAATTGGCCAAAATTAAAAACAAAAGTATTTTCAAAAGTTGAGCAATGTTGATCATATTATTTTCGAGGTTCAACATTTAATTGCAAGTACAAGAACATGTCTATTTAAGCAAAACTTACAACTCATTATCAGCTTCAAAAATTGAAATAGCACAAACAGGAAGTCAAACAAACACAAATAATGTTTTCCTTATAACTCAGTTGAAACAAAAAAGTGGGAAAACCATAAAAATGGCTAAATTAAAGGCTTCAACACTTGTAATTAAGAGTCAAAAATTAATGATTACAGTGGGCACAATATCATTGAAGCAAACAATCCAGATACTCGACAGTAGCAACACTTACAAGGCGAACACAAAGGATTAGCACTGTAAAAGTCAGTAAACAGCATTCCTTCTTTTGCCATCTGATCGAGATTAATAGTTTCTTTGGATGGTTCGCCAAACACACCTAAGTCACCCCAGCCCATCTGCAAAGCATAATATAAACTGACGTCAAGTGCTGTGTTTTTGTCATCAGAAATGCATACCAAAATTAACTCCTTTAGAAAACAACAATTGGTTGATGTTTGACACAATGAATGACTTAGCATATTGCTCGATACATATAACTGTCTCATATGCATTTTGAATGCTCATGTCAATAGCTATTGATTAGGTTAGACTTTGGATAGAGCTACTGGTTAGGTTTGACATTGCAGTGAGGCGGAATGGTGGTTTGGTGGAAAGTATGGTGGTTAATGGTGGTTTGGTGGAAAGTATTTTAATGATCATGCATTTAGATGTCATATAAGCGCATTGTCATGTTTTTGAGAAACGAACTTAACAGTGATTTCGATTGCTTGGCACATTTAAAAAGAACAGTAAATCCATAGAAAGTAATATCAAGTCATTCAAGCAGAATGTTAAAACTTAAAAACTTTGAAGCAGTGCTCCAGAGGAAACTGCTTTGTGCTGAAGTTGTCCTGCCAATCTAAAACTGTGAAGTAAACACAGACCACTACTTCTTGCTGACTAGTATAAAACGTGTCATTAATCTGCATGTCCACATGGGTCGGACGATTCACCGAAACTGAGTAAAAATATTAACAATAGAAATATAATATTCACATCATTTAACGAATATTCATGAAAAAGTGCTAACTGAACAGTTCATAACCTTGCAAATGTTCTTTCTTTAGTAATTTTGAAAGGGTTTTGGTAAATCGACAAATGGCGATCTACTGCAACCCTCTCGTTTGCTCTGCAACTTTTAAGACTTTTTAACCAATTGTACATCAATTGCTATGTATGTGTACTAATAGTAATTCGATTATAATTTTACCAAACAATTTTTTCAATACTCAAAAATATAGGAGAGTTTTGATATTTTGTTCCAGACTAAAATACCAAAATCACGTTAAATTATCATGGTTTTCAATCAAAGTATTAATTTTTTGTGTTTATAGAAGATAACTAAGTTTCCAAATGTTTGGCCTTGTTTTTTGTTCAAAACACAAGCACACAACGTTGAGTTTTCAGGGGAGTTTGATCTGTTACAAAATGAGGAAACTCTGCTACAGGAAATGCCTGTTGTTTTTCCTCGCTGCAAAAAATTTATAATTCTTGGAAAGTCTTGCACACCATTATTGCGACTACTATTGCTACCTACACCACCATTGAGAAAAATACTTTTGTAACAAAAAAATTTAGTTGATCAATACACTTTTTCCAATTATCAATCACATCGCACTCTAAAAAACAAACTGCAAATATCTGTTCTAGGTAGAGATGGGCAGTATCTAGATTTATGTGTTGCACTAGTATTGCTCAGATACTTTTGTATGCGTATGAAATTATCATTGCTTTAAAGTATCAAGTGGCAGTGTCGATTTATTGTGTTTTCCAGTATTGTTGAGACAAATAGTGTCAGTGATACTTTTGATTTATTTAATATTGACTAAGTTAGCTGCCAAGTAGCCAAACGTAAAGTGAACAGTAACACTCTTCACTCCTTTGCATTCATACTGCCTTAATTGTTACTTCACGGTGGCTTTAATATTTAATCAAATGTTCTGATTATGTTCATTTTCCCATACATCCTGCCATTTATACCATTTTGATCAAAGCTTAACAGCTGACAGTGAATTCTATATTTTTCATAATATGCATCAATGGGGTATTATCTTTTTGAGCACCATCCTGGAGACAACTTTTGTAGAGAGCACGGTTGATAGCATCACTTTAAAAAAGCGAGCTACCTTGTTGGTCTTCATGATTTTAACAAGTTAGCTGTGCCTTAATAGTTGAATACAGTGTGTAGCCTTTAAGCTCTTATCCTAGTTCTTTTTCCACATAAACCAAACAGTCCACATAAATTCATCCAGACCCGACCCTGTGCTATCTTTGCCTACAAAATTTTACATTAAATATAAAGTTAAAAGGCATAGTTAATAATAAAAGCAAATTTATAAGAGCATCAAATAAGAAAATATTTTGAGTGTATCACCAAACCCTCAGCATCAAATTTTACCCACCTTTTCCCTAACAATTCATTTTGTTCATTAACCAGGTTTGGCAGTGTGCATATCACCAATTACATAAGTTTACCTGGCTAAGATATATCATTTATTGCATTTCATGAAGCTTCACACCCCATAATCAAAACAAAGTTAACTTTAACTTTTTCATACCACCGTGGGTAGTATCAGTATTTGTGTTCAAAGTTGTTATGGCAAACAAATGCGTCTTAGACTTCAATCAAATCCATATAAAAAGATTTAGTAGCTTTGTCACTGAATGATTATTTCCCACACCTAACTTCAACAATGTGGGCCACACTCTACATGGGCTGAACTGATATCTAGGGCTCAAATGCTGGGCAGAATGCCTGCATTTCCACAAAGAAGTTTTTTTATCATTGCTGATAACAACAGGTGTTTTTATTAATTACAACAATTAAATGTAAGGAATTGTTTGTAATTATGCAACCACTTACAATCAGCCTTCAGTTGTATGAAAAGCTGGCTCAAAATAGAAAATCCCCATCTACCATTGTAAATCCCATGGCACAGCACTTTGCAAAAGGTAAGCTGAACCAAAGAAACCGGGTTTAAACATGAGTCTATCTACTGGGCCCTAATGACCGCCAAAATCCATTATGGACTAGTTTTATGCATATGGAATAAATTGTCAGCTTGGAGAGCCATCTTCTTCCAAGAAGCTCTTAAATTAAAAAAAACTTGATATTCATCATTTAGTTAACTTTGACTGCTGTGAAAGTTAATGACAAGCTTACCTGCCTCATTGTTTTCCACATAGCATAGAGTAGTTAGCAAGCATACACAATAATATCAGCTGCTCTTGGAAAAACTTGAGTATTACATACTTGTGTTGGCGATACAGCATTGGTATCAACATTGAATCAAGTTGACAATTATGTGTTGAGCATTAGTATCAAATTAATTTACTAAAAAATAACATGTTTCAGTATTAACTTCAAGGAATTTTAAGTTTTGCACCCATTGCTAATTCTAGGCAGTATATTTGCTTCGATAGATTATCCCCTCATTTTGTGACAGATTAACACTTTTGTTGTGAAAGGATGTAATTCTACATCTTTAGAAACAATACCTTGGGTGCGAAAAGACGTACATTCATATCCGAGAAAAAATTTTATTGGTTGGGAGTGGGCATCTATTCAAATGCTTCTACAAGGACATAAATCTATGTCTTTCTATTTTTATTGTAAGGAGTGTGGCATTCCACTTTGCAAAGTTTCTTGTTTTGGCAAATATCATGCAACAAATTAATTTACAACCTGATTATAAGAAACAATAAGCATTTTTGATTTTCTCACTTGTTTGATTGTTTATATATTCGTGATTTTGTCTTTCATGAACTAAGTTTGCTAATAAATAGTTTTCAGTGCTTGTATTTGTCAAAACCTTGTGAATACGCCAGTAAAACATGAACGCAAATTAGAAAATATTGCTTTGAGCACTTTATCGCAACAACACATTTCGTGGTGCACATATAAGTAAAAACTGCTGCCTTGCAGGCATGACATTTCAAAAACACAATGCGCCGAAAGTGCTAAACAAACTTCCCACGAAGACTTAATGAGCTGTGCTGGTTTTTTGATCAAAAACAATGCCAAACATTTGGAAACTATTAGTTGGGTTCTATAAACATAAAAAATTAATATTTCAATTGAAAACCACAATAATTTACTTTGATATTCGTGTTCTTGATTTCAAATACTGAAAAAACTGTACTGCAAAACTATAATTGAATTTCTAATCATGTACACGCAAAACAATTTATGTGCAATTAGTTAAAAAAGTCCAACAATTACTGAGCAATGAGGGGGATTTGGCAAATTGCTATTTGGTAATCAGATGATTTACTGAAATCCTTTCAAAATTACAAAAAAAGAACATATGAAAGGTTATAAACCATTCAGTTAGCACTGTTTTATGAATATTCATTAAAAAAGTGATATACTGGTATTTCTACAGTAAATATTTTTATTTGATTCTGGTCAGTTTGCTGAAGGAACCAATTATTTTGCTGTCACAGTGTCAATGGCATTTTGCCCTACAAGGCTATTTTGCTGTTTAGACGTTTGTAATTAGTTAAGTTTAGTGACTTTTGGTGGTTTCTGATTGCTAAATTTCAATGATCAATTAAAAATATTGCACCCTTTATGTACCTCCCCTGCATATTCACATACCAGGCCACCTGCAGTGTATACAGCCTTTGTCTAAGCACTCTACCAGTAAAGAATTAAACCTGGAACCATTGTATTTCAAGGCAGCTGTGCTACTCACTAAACTACAGTATCACTGCCAGAACTATAAAAAATATGGCTATTCAAAAACACATAAATGGTATAGGCAAAATAGCCTCATAGGGTAAAATGCCATCTACTGCAAAATAGTCTCTTCCTTTGCTGATCTATCTACCATGTTTATTCCAGATGACCACTACACAAATACATATAAAGTATTGAGAAGAAGTATAATAGTTTGAGGAGTACAAGTTGAATAGTAAGTTTTAGGAAGTGGCTCTTTTGCAGTCGATGGCATTTTACTCTTAGAGGCTATTTTGCCACGAGTTATATGTGATTGATCAATCCAATGATGTATTGAACATGTAACTTTTGGTCGTTTCTGATTGGTCAATTTTAATCACTGATTAAAAAAATTCTAGTCCTCCCCCCCAGAACACTCCCTCTCTAGTGTACAGTGCCTTTCTCTCAGTGCACTGCCAACAAAGATTTCAACCGGTGACAATTGTATCTGAAGACTGGTACACTATCCATGCACCACAGCCTTACTGGCAGAATTGTAGCAATTATGGCTATATAAACACACGCGAATGATTATAGCAAAATAGTCTCAGAGGGTGAAATGCCATCAATGTGAAAATAGCCACTACTCAATTTTTATGCATTTGAAAGTTTGTTTTGTTCTGTACTCAGATACCACTACAAGCTAACTAGTTATTCTGTCTGGTCACTAGCTGCTCACACTTGCACGGATCAAATACAAGTGTTAATGAGTGCCAGATTGGAAACTTTGCCTGCAAAGCTTACCACTAAATTCTGCATGTACTGCTTCTAGCACTTGAGCAGATACAAAACAAAACCATCAATGTTCAGATGCACACTAAATGTGTGGTCCATACCACCTACACTGTGACATATTAACCTGCATAAGACGATCTCAGATCAAATTGAAAAATATCTTGAAATCTCAACTTTATTTCCATAGAGGCTTAAACTGTAAAAGTCCAACGACCAGCAGAGCAAGAAAAATTATACTCACATCATCCATTAGCATAAAAATAATATTTGGTTTTCCAACACAGCAGTGAAATGCAACTACCAACAAAAAGAAAGAATACAATCCTTTTCTTTTCCAATGAGCATAAAGACACATTTTTTCAAGATATTTGATTGATTTACTTGCCTAATCTGAAGCACACTGTAAAAAGCAACTCTAAACAGCCATAAAAAATATATTAATAACACTAAACTGTAAAATTTGTTGATGTATGGAAAAAATTTGCTATCTATCCCGCTTTCTGAAATCCAGTAGCAAATGCCTGTTTATGTATTTACTACCGTATTATAGTGCAAACTTCAAAGCATCGCTGCTGCTGCTGCTGTTTCTTCTAAGTGCAGTGATTCCACAAATAATTTTTCCTTTACTCCATCTCAAGAAATTATTTCTTCATTTCGCAAGCAATATCTATTCCTAATTTCCTCACACTGTAAAAAATTTTTATAGAGAATTATTATTACAGAAAAAACCTTCTCATGAAAATTCTAATTAAAATTGATTCTCACCCAAGTAAAATTGCAAGGCTTCTTTCTACAGCAACCACATATAGCTGCAGGAGACCTACATATATAATAATTCGTGTCTTTTTGCTGTTGGCGATTCCAAGAAATGATATCTAGGACAACCAATTCTGTGAAGCTTTCATTGTCTACTTCCACGTGCTTGCGCGAGAATCTTGTAGATTTGCGGCACTACAAAACTGTGGCATTTCAGTAATTTCAGGTCTTTCTCAAAATCAAAATATTGTCGAAGTGTAAATCTCTTCTATAAAGTTTGAATAGTTTCGGGAAGTTGCATACAGTTAGTTAGTGTATTTATGATAAGCCACCAAATTTATTGTTAACAACAAGTGCTTGTTGTTACCTGATCACGTATTTCTTGCGAATCAATTTGTGACTAAATCAGAACTATAATAATAGTGCCAATGATAGACCTAATACCGGTACTGTTCTTATCGTCTTAATGTTAAAGCTTAATGCCATCGCTATTTGTTACTTTAATCATTCTACTCCACTACATTTTGCATCTAAATTAAGTGTGAGGTTTGGCTATTTGTTTGTAATTGTTTGATTATTCTGGAAAATCTGCGGCAGTATTGATACCATTCTACACGATCAATCGGATTTTTTCGCTTTTGAATTAAATTTAATTCCATCATCAGGAGTGCCTTTTGATGCCGCGATTGAGTTTGCGCTGTGCGCTAAGACTTTTCCCCCAAACTGTATGACTGGGATAGCAGCAGTCACAATTATATTTTACGTTTTACACTTTCCTAAAAACTTGCGTGGCACCTAAATAACAAAGAATAATGTTTCAACTAAATTCAGTGGTGAAAGTAGAAAATTTTTCTTACCGGTACTATGCATACCAGAAGCTCATAACAGTGGTGGAAGTAAAATAATTTTTTTGTGGTTGCTGATCAAAAAAGGCAAATGGGTCTTAGACATCCACTGATCCAGACACGAAATCCTAAACGCCTTAATTATACCCAACACTTTAAATTTTAACGAACTATAAAATATTAGATAATCCGAAATAACTAATTGTTGCTGGATTAGAATGAATCGCTAATCTGAGACTCGAAACAATGTCCTGTAGTACTGTTTCCTGCAAATTGGAGAGTAAAAGGTTTGCCAGAGAACTATATTGACACGATTTGAAATAGCCTATTTTGGGGGATAATTACAAAAGATCCCCAAAACCTAAGTTACTTTTGGTTTATTATTGAAAGTTTGCAACCACAAACATAACGATACATTTTCAACCAAGCACATAACCACATAATCCAAATCAAACACTCAATTATTTAAAAACTTTCCATAAAGGTTCATAGTAGTTAGCCTTTTTCAAGTTTTGTTGTCGAGCCATGCCGCTTGTTGCATGAGCTGCTCTTCTTCCCTTTCCAAGCCAAGTTCTTACGTATGGCTCTGGATTCCATTTCTCGCACGGTGGCCCCACAGTACTGACAAAGAGTTGCTTCTCGGCATTGTTCGTAGTGATTGCATTTCTGCTGTCAGTGATGATGTTGTTCATAGCGCTGAACCCGCGCTCACAGTCGGCGTTACTTGGTGAAAGGGTGTCAACGGCCACCATCAACTTATTTAGTTGGTCAGGAATGCTTCTTCCTCCACTTGCCTTAAATTCAATATACGCAAGATGAGTTTGTTGCTTGTTGAGACGAAGGGTGCCACATAGACTTTTCACTTCATCTTCTCCAAAACGAGGATTTTCATGATCAATCTTTTCTGGATCTAACGCATCAATTTGACCAAAAAGGGTTTTGTAGTTCTCTCTTCGAGTTGCATGAACGCTAGGCTGTGCTCTGCTTGATGCAGATGTGAAGAGCCTTTCTTTCATGTTATCAGCTACAGCCGCAATAAATTGAGCCTGATTTATTACTGGGCTTCTTCCTTCTCTCAGTTCTACTTGTTGAAATGACATTGCTTTTTCTGCTTGTTCAGCCATGATGGAATGTTCCCCCGGGGAAGCAATAAGGCTTTCTATACGTTTTGTATACGCAGTGAGTAAAGTGTGGGCTTTTGGCAACGTGGTATTTCGGCTTTGTAGTGTTTCTGATAAATTTGTTAATTCGTTCAAGACATCCACCATCAGCGCTAAATTTTTAACAAAATTTGTTGTGCAAAATTTGGACAGTATGCCTCGAAATCTGGCCTTTTCTGTGCTTTGCCTCGTTTCGTCATTTGAAGCTTTTTCAAAATGTTGCGCCAATGCTGGGAAAGAATGCCAGACTGCTGATACTGCCTTGAAGAATGAAGCGACCCAGCGAATAGTAAACACCTTGCCGATTCTTTTGAGGGTCGTTTGCAAATCATGGGAACATTGGTCAAGTTCACGCTTGTTCTTTGGTGACTGGCTGTACAGCGAATATAAATGTTCAAGAAATGACTGAAAGTCATTTGTACCACCGATAATTTCTAGTGCATTTCCTACAGCAAGCTCAAGTCTGTGATTAAGACAATGCCACAATATTATATCAGGAAATTTGTCTTTGAGCAACTTTCCGACTCCTGACTTTGTCCCCAGCATCACGCTAGCTCCATCACTGCAAAATCCGATGATTACTTCTTGGAGTAACTCGATGGAGTAGCCGTTTTTGAACAAACAGTCCACAATTTTGTCAGCAATATGAGAAGCGCACAGACTTTCCAATTCTACTAAATCTAGCGGAAAATTAATAGGCGCCGCTTTGCCATCAAAACTAGCTCTTAGAAACACGATTAAAGTTGATTTGTCACCCACGCGAGTTGATTCATCCGCTAGAACATTTATCTTACTTCTGCTCTCTATAATTTTGGTTAAAAGTTTTTTCTTCATATGTGAAGATATATGTTCAATTATGTCAACAGCTACAGTTTTACTGTGTAAGACACGTCCCATGTATATAGAATTGGCTTGCTGAAGGTTAATCAATTTTTCAAAGTCTGTAAAAGGTTTGCTATTTTTTGCCACATAATAAGCTGTCCTGAACACTCGCGCTGTGGATTGAAACGCGGTTTGCTCACTCTGTGCATTTAAATTAAGGAGTACATCTTTCTTTGCCGTCTCTAGAATATTAATAGCATCTTGGTGCGCTTTTGAGTTTCTGTGCTCACAGATCTTTTTTCGAAGTGATGAAAGTTGAACCGTTCTTGTGCTACCATAAAAAGTGACATTGCCATCTGCACATTGAGTGGAAATATTAACACCACGAGATGCTCTTACTCCCAAATTATTGACTTCATGACACGGAGTACATCCTACTTTACCATCACTAGCGTACATCCAACTGTTTTTTTTGCTTAAATTCCTCATACTGTTGTTCAGTCCAAATTAACGGATAAGTAGTGGAACATTTTTCCTCAACTTGATCTTGATGCACAGGTAGAGGATCGCTGATTGCACCACTTTGGGTAGGCATACTAACATTGCTCTCCGTTCTTTGAACTTTAGTTGCTACTGAACTCAAAGTCTCATCACTGGTTTCTTTTCTCTTCCAATAATGATTAATTTTTCTTTGCATTTTATAAAGGTATAGTCTTTAGGCTGGAAATATTCCTAAAAATCAAGCTTTTAAAATATAATACTCGCTATGTTTTATCGGTTATTTGATATTCGTTTAACAGGAATCCATAACTTGAAATCCATAAAAACTTAAAACAACCTCTGTAAGTAGAAGACTCACTACTAAACTGTTGTCTCCACAACACTGCTTTCTATTTTAGTCGAGTCTGAGCTGGTCTGAGTACTTAGTGTGTATGCAATGAAACTCGTATTTCGTAGTGCGTATGCATTGAAACCAGCAGTGTTGGGAACACTACGATTTTCACGAGTCCGAAGCCGAGTGGAGTCCTTAGGTCACGAGTCCAAATCCGAGTCCGAGTTCATTAAAACTGAAATTTACGAGTCCGAGTCCACAAGCTATGAGTCCGGGTCGGACGTTGTGAACTCGAGTTCAGTAAAATTTTCACCATGAAACAGGCAAACAAGTAATAGTTAAATCAATCCATTCTTACTGTACTTTGCTACTGGAACACTACTAGAATAGGGTATTTCTTTGGACATGATGCTTAAAATCTATCTTATTTTTGTCTTCAAAATGGCAAAAAAGTTTTATTCATTTTAAAATTCTTTGCTCTAACCTCGACAAGCTGGCTCACCATTTTTTCTGCAAGGGATTTGGATTCCTATTAATATTTAATTCTAGCTCACTGTTTTCTTTTCCGCATAACATTGTCTATAAAAAACTATCTTTCGGAATTTTGTATCACTTTTAAGAGCCTTTCTTCTGACACCAATCTATTTGCTACTGTCCAAAACATTTTTCAGAGTCGATTAAAAAGATGCTCAATAATAGTTTAACTTTTTATCGCGACTTGACGGTTAATTTAGATTTAATAACGTTTGTGAAACAAAACGTTTGCAAATTGCAATTCTCCAACTCTGAAAACTAGTGCTTGGTTCAAGTTACTGTACTTATTGCGATGGGCCTATGACTTGAAAATTTTAAGTAACTTTGTAATTGTGATAAAATAAAACCTATTGTGTTAAAATGTATTGTGTCAACACAGTTTCAAGATAAGAGTAAATAATGCCATAAATTGAACTTGATAACTTCCATTTTTTTACCGGTACAGCGTTCCGGCAGCAAATCTTTTACCAGAACGGCGTACCGGACCGTTCCGGCTTACTTTCACCACTGACTAAATTGCATAGCTTCAAGAACTCAACAGCTCAAAACGAAAACAGTGCCACAAAAAAATAACGACCAAAATAACTCAGCACAAAAGTATGATGTGATAATTGATACTAAAAATGAAATAAGCACCACCATAAATGCAGAGCTGGGCACCGCAAATTTTAACTCAATTCCGCAACCGCAAATTCCGCAAAACTGCAAGAGGTGTTCCGCAACCGCAAATGCACATAGCACTTCCGCAAACTTAGACCGCAATATTTACTGTTATTTTGTCTTCGTGATGACCTTTTTTATTTTTGAAAGTCAAATTTTGCCATGGACCAGACGTTGACCTCCAAAAAAAAAAAAAAAAAAAGGTCATCAACTGCCGGTCGTCAACCTCCAACCCAGAAAATGAGAGCATCTACTTTTTCCGAGCAGTTTTACCGCGGATCAGGCAACACTGCCTATTGGTTTGCGGATTTGTGGTAAATTTCGATTTTTCACCGCAAATCCGCAAATATTTGCGGTAGGAAATTAGGTTCGCAAATCCGCAAATAAAAACTTGAGTCCGCAATTTGCGGATTTGCGGACCGATTTGCGGAAGTGCCCACCTCTGCATAAAAGTATAAAAAACTTGTGCAGGCTGCTTGATTTGCACATTTGAAAAATGCAGGTACCACTGTACCAGTAGGCTACCTAAGTTAAAAACTTCTGCCTTTTATGGACAGGCTGAGTCTTGGTAAAGCTGTGTTGCAACCAGGGCTGCGAACTCGGTCGATTTTTATATCGAGTTTAAGTTCGAGTCCTTTGAAAATTTATCAAATTTTTTCGAGTTCAGAAAATAATGTGACTGACTTAGCCCAAGCACTTTTGCAGTAAAATTGCGAGTTCAAACTTACGTTCAAACATCTGTTATAATAAGCGAATGTCGTTGCCATAACCCAGGCAATATGTGTATTGCAAATTTGCATTGTAAGCAAAGACCGAAAAATAACTTACAATTGAATCATTGTAGGCTCCCTTGATTATATGCGCTTTCGATCAAAACAAGAGCTACGTCTGCGATTCATTGTTTACGAAAAAAAGTAAATTGTCAATTAGATCACCCATTCCCTACTGCGACTGTTTACATTGCAAAACTGTAAAATCTAATTAGAGAGCATGTTTCCGACAAAATCTTCTGATCAGCAAAACTGCAAGGCCTCGTTCAACATCAACCACATATAGCTGCAGGAGACCTACATTTATCATTCGTGGCTTTGTGCTGTTAGCAATTGTAAAAATAATATCTAGGACAGCCAATTCTGTGACGTTTTCATTATCTATTAATACTTCCAGGTGCCCGCGTCAGATTCTTGTAGATTTGCAGCACTATAAAACTGCGGCACCTCAGTCATTTCAGGTTCTGCTCAAAATCAAAATATGGTCAAAGTGTGAATCTCTGCTATCAAAGTTTGAATCGTTTCGGGAAGTTGCATACAGTCGGTAAGTGTATATCTTATAAGCTATCGAATTTATTGTTAACAACGAGTGCTTAATGTTACCTTATTATGTAATTCTTGTTAATTTGTGATGAAATCAAAACTATAGTAATATCAGTAATAATACCATACATCTATTGGGCAAATCTCGCTAAATCTTTGCTAAAAAGCCATAAGCTTAACTGTGTATAAAGTAAAGTGCTTCTCTATAATCCTCTTGCATAATAATTATTATTTATTGTCCTACTGTTAATGCCATGGCTATTTGCTGCTTTAATCATTCTACTCTGCTCATATTTGCATTCAAATTGAGTGTGAGGTTTGACTATTTATTTGTCCCTTTACGGACCAAATTATTTTTTTTTAACTAAAAATTTTTTTTGTGAGTTTTGCGTTTGTAGCTTGATTTGAATCATGATTACGATTTAAATTAAAAATTTTTTTTAGATTTTTTTAATGGACGTTTTCGTCAATTTGGGAAAGAAGAAGCCACTTTTGAATGCACGTATTTTAATGACCACAAGCAAACTAACAAAGTCATGCAAGAAAATCTAAACCAAGCATCACAAAAGCAATTACTAGCAAAAACTATCACAAATGATGTTACAAGTTAAATGTTTTAGTGTGCAGAGAATCATAACACTGCGCCACAAAAAAATATGACCCGAAAGTTACTCTGACCAAACCATCTGTTCTAGATGGAATTTGGGCTGCTGATTCCGAATCTGAACTCCGTTTTGCTCTATCACGTCAGGATTTTAAGTTATTTGCATTTTTCAATTTTTTTAAAATAAGCAAAATAAGGAGAATTGGCACTTATCAAGTTTTCGAGAGGACACATATTTCTGCGAATGCCCTTGTCTTATTAATATTATTGTGTACATACCTTTACGTAAGTTATAGATTCTAACCAATACAATGAATTTTAACTGCAAATTATCCGGTCATGAGGTCGCGGGTTGAAGTCCAAGCTTGTCTGATGAGCGGTAAACCGCAAAACTATAGTCACAAGACCGGATTTTTACAGCATTCATTCTCAGTAAGCTTTCTAGCCTAACCGTTTCTTGTTGTTAATATCTTAAACAAGCTTACATCGGCTCCTTCAGTTTCATATATTTTAGAAGATATAGTTTTTATATTTTATAAGATACAGTATCCACTACAATGAGTGAACGTAAACACTGCTGTGTAAATGATGCTGACAACTTCTGCTATATTTGTGGAAAATTTACCCCTCAAGATCTTCGCAAATCTATTACTGACAGACTGAAACTTGCTTACAAACTGTATTTCAAGGGAAGATGGCATTTTGGTCTCCAATGGTTTGGCGTGAACAAAAAGATCATTTTACAGATTGTTACTTTTGCATGATCAAAATTTCTGGATTTTCGAAGAAAACAAAATCAAAAATCAAATACCCTGACTGCTCCTCTGCTATAAAGCTCATGCCTTACAACACTGAACATCCAGTTCCAGAATTTCCAGCTGAAATCATGCCATTTCATTCCGAATCAGAAGCAAGCATGGATGTGGGAACAAGTAGTGCTTCTGAATTTGAAGATTGTGCCGACGAAAGAGCATCAATAAATCCCGATACAACGCACCATTTTTTATCCCAAGGAGATTTGCAAGATTTATCGAGAGATTTAAATTTATCAAAAGAAAAGTCTGAATTACTTGGATCGAGACTGAAGCAATGGAGCTTATTGCAAAAAGGTGTCAGCATTTCGTTTTTTCGAGAAAGACACATTGATTTGGCTTCCTTCTTCAGCGAATAAGATGATGTTTGTTACTGCATTGATATCTATGATCTCATGCAGTCTTTGGATCAGCAATATGAACCAAGCGAATGGAGACTTTTTATAGATTCAAATAAAACCAGCTTGAAAGCTGTCCTGCTACACAATGGAAACAGAAAACCTTCAGTTCCAATTGCTTATTGCACCAAGACCAAAGAAACATATGAGAAAATAAAACAACTGTTAGCATGTATCCGTTATGACACTCATCAATGGCATGTCTGTGGAGATCTGAAAGTGATTGGACTGTTGCTAGGGTTGCAGATGGGATATACTAAGTACATGTGCTTCTTATGTTTGTGGAACAGTAGGGCAGATGATGAACATTACAGTACTCCTGAATGGCCTGCTCGTACAAATCTAACTCCAGGCAGTTTCAATGTGATGCATGTGCCACTTATCAACCCCAAAAATATTTTTCTACCTCCACTTCATATCAAGCTTGGCTTGATAAAAAACTTCGTGAAAGCTATGGATCACTTAGGTGAAGGCTTCAAGCACATATGTGAACTTTTTCCCAACAAAACAGAAGCAAAGCTGAAGCAAGGAGTTTTTATTGGACCTGAAATAAGAAAACTATTAAAAGATGAAAACTTTAGAGAAAAATTAAATCCAAATGAACTTGCTGCCTGGAATGCATTTGAGTCGGTTGTTCAAAACTTTTTGGGAAAGTACAAAGCTGCTAACCACAAAGAAGAGATTGACAAAATGCTTCATGCTTACAAAGAAATGGGGGCACGCATGTCACTTAAAATGCATTTTTTGCATGCGCACCTAGATTTCTTTCCGGAAAACAATGGAGATGTTAGCGATGAGCATGGAGAAAGATTCCACCAGGAAATAAAAATCATCGAAGGAAGATATCAGGGAAATGTCAGCCCTGCCATGATTGCCGATTTTTGTTGGTCTCTTCAAAGAGACACGGATGAAGACCACCGCAGAAAACGAAGATGCCCCCAACACTTTTGATGTGTCTAAGCTTTATTGGTGGTTTACTTTTCATTTGAATAAACAATATTTTTCATTGATTCTGTTGTGTTTGCGAGTATATTGAATGTTGTTGAAACGTCTTTGAACCATACTGCATAAGCTTAGCTTTGGCATTTCTGTAACAAAATCATACAAATCGGTAAAATCAAAAAAATGCAAATAACTTAAAATCCTGACGTGATAGAGCAAAACGGAGTTCAGATTCGGAATCAGCAGCCCAAATTCCATCTAGATGGTTTGTTCAGAGTAACTTTCGGGTCATATTTTTTTGTGGCGCAGTGTAATATGCCGATATCAGCTCTTGAAAATGATTGAGAATTATATAAAAATCTTTGATTTATTTGTTGTGAAAGTTTTTGAAACAATTGTTAGGGCTATTCAAGCATAAGCTTATGTTACATTTTGAACAATATGCAATGGTTTTTCCACAGCAGACTGAATTTTTACCCATTTTTCTGCTATCTTTAATTTCTGGTCAATAACCAAGATTATGAAACCGTATTGCCTGATCTGGAAGAGTTTGGCATGATCTTTTTCTTTTAGATATGGCATCTTTCATTGGCGGAGATGGTTTTCCTCTCTTTGTTTTCTTTTATTAAACAATTAGCCACTTTTAATTTAAACAAAGCTAAAGCAAGAATTTCATATTTAGGCAATTTTAAACTGATTGCATTACGTTTGTATAAAAGCCAACTGTTTACAATGACCATATCAATCATATGGAAAATTAACCGAAAGTAGTACTTCTTTGTCTTGATGTTAATTCGGTAGAGTTTTATCAAACAGTCAGCCAAATCAACACCTCCCATAGATGTATTGTAAAGTTTAATGATGTTGGGGCATTTAAAGTCTTTTTTTTTCGCTGTTAATAATCAAGTCGTGATACTGTTTTAGCTTTTTTTGTAATTACGTTGTTATTATTGTACTTGCAATACACCGTTAAGCATAGTAATGAAATATATTTAACAAATTCAAACGTTTTCGGCGCTACATCTCGCCCTCGCAAGGATCGATATATCGCCCAAAACGTTTAAATTTGTTAAATATACATGGTGGCCCAAAGGTAGGTATACAGTTATTAAAAGTAGGGTTTGGGTCCAAAAGTAGATTTGTAGTTCTTATGTAGGCACTTTTAAACCTCTAGAATGATAGTTATATCTTAAATGGAAACTGTTTAATCTTTTTAGTGCTCAAAATGTCCTTCTTTACATCTGTTCAAAACACTTTGACATACGTGCAGCACAAATTTCAATTTGCATCAATTTCTCTGAATGCGTCATAAATGCAATCTTTTAATTCATTTACTGTTTTGGGATTCTTCTCCTTGTTCTTTACATACTCTTTGTTCTTTACAACACCCCAAAAAAAGAAATCCATTGGTGTCAGGTCAGGTGAGCATGGTGGCCATTCAATGCTACCTGCTCTTCCGAATCAACGCTGTGTAAAGACTTTGTTAAGGTAATCTCTTACTCTTAACGCATAATGTGGAGAAGTTCCATCTTGCTGAAAGAAGAGTTCATCAAAGTTAGGTTTAGTTTGAAGTTGTGGCACTACCACTTCACAAAGAATTTCCAAATAGTTCTCTCCATTAACTGTATGCCTACTTTTGGGCCACATAAAGTGCACTGCTGGTAACTTCAAAGCACATAAAAAATAGTTTAATAACTGTATACCTACTTTTGGGCCACCCTGTATTTTATTGCTATGTTCAGCCCTGTATTGCTAGTAGCAATAATAACAACTTGGAAACTAAAAGTCACCTCTCTACCGAAATTGTTTTTTTGTACTTCCTCCTGATTTCCTCTTTTTATTATTTCGTCCCAAACTTCCTCTTTTATGAATTTTAGGGTTAAAAGAAATTTTCTTTGAAATAGACTCGGTATGTTTGCGGCATACAAACAAAGATCTTTAGCGCTACCTAGCAACAGCATGTTTAAATAGCACTTGATGAACAATAGCGTCATTTAGCGATTGCGATACATAGAAGATCTATTTGTCACAACAACCACATGGTATTTCAACGAGAAGTGACTTGCTTAACGAGAAAAGAGACTTTGATTTATAGTAAGCAAGATGAGTAAAAAGTCAGGAATGAAAGTTATCGAGGCAAAATTAAAGTGGGTACCGCAGGAGCCAGGGGTGCTACTAAATAATACATGTCTGCGATGTCTTATCATTACCCGTGCTTCATCCGCTTACAATTGTGAAGCTGCTTACCCAGCATGTTGTAAAAGGCGGCTCTTGGGTACCCACCATTGGCAGTCTGCCTTGTTGTTAGTAGGGCCACCAGTCAGTAGTTTGCATTCATGACTGGCTCGAAATAGGCTGCCACTGGTTTCCCCCAGCCTAATTCAAATAGGTTAATGGCGTAAACTGGATTGCTGTTTATGTTGCACCTCCATCCCAAAGAAAAGGAGAATTAAACCAACCTCCCAAATGTCTTTTCTTCCTGCATAATGCGGAAGGTATTCTTGTACACCTGACATAGTACTGTAATAGAAACTACAAGATGTGTTGCTCTTCTGGAGTAAAATAATATATGGAACAAGCACTACAAAAATGCAGTTATTAACGTTTTGCTTTGCGGATATACCAAACTTTGTTATAAAAAACAGTGCTCAGGGTGGTATTCCAAGCCTTAGCGTGGGCCACAAAAATCAAGCAAATAACACTGTGATTTTTCTCTGTTAACAAAATTTTAAATGCTAAAAGTAAATAAACATGGGATAGATATGAAAAAAGTTTTTCAGTATCCCACCTGAACTAAAATATAATAAATTTACCACAAATGACATGGCTGTAAGTAAAAGATGATAAGTGAATAAACTTTTAGTGATGTATTTGAAAGGCTAGACAATAGCATGATTATAATGAAAACAATAAAAAATTACACTGGTAAAGGTTGACAAACTTGGGCTAGACCATCACCATCTGATCTATTTGTAACATTGGGATACAAGTTAACAAAACATGCTTCAGCAGGTAATAAACCATTGCTTGTTCCATTAGCCTATATTATTTTACACCAGGAGAACACCAATGTTCCTTACATATTTTGTCATATCAACTTACTGTTTCTTTACCCCTGATCTAAAATCTAACCCCAACTCTGTAAAATGTGGACATCTGTTGTGCCATGCAGTGTCATAGGCAGCAGGTAGATCAAAGAAAACAGTGCCTGTTTTAAGTCGTTTCTCAAAGCCAGCTTCTATGAAAGAAGTTAGCACCAAGACTTGTTCAGTGGTATCTCTGGTGGGTCTGAAGCCTGCCTGTTCTATTGGTAGAATTTGGTCAATTATCGGGCCAATACAAAAAAGGATTATACATTCAGTTAGTTTGTATAGGCAACTCAGTAAAGAGATTGGTCTGTAGCTATGAGGATTGCCAGCTGGTTTCTTTGGCTTCAGTATTGCAATTATCTTTGCCTGTTTCCATGATTCTGGGTGTTTAGAAGTTTTGATTATGTCAGGCATTGCTGCAGCCAGCCAAGCGAAAGCTTTGTGCTCAAGATTTTTTATTATTTCTGGGTAGATGCCATCAGTCTCTGCAGATTTTTTTTGTTTGATTTCATTTATTGCTTGTTTTGTTTGTCTCTATTTAGGTTGTCAGTAGGGGGTCAGCATCAGGGCATTCATGATAGAGCTTCTGAAATTCATGTCTGATGTTTCATTTAAACTTGTGTCTCGGTGTGTGAATTCTTCTTTCTTTTATTTGCTTTGCCACTGTGTCTGCTGATATTACTGTCTGTTTTACTGTTTTCTTGGATTGGTCAGGATATAGTTTTTTTTTGTCAAATTTCAAGCATGTCTGCTTGATCAGGTGAAGTCCATATTTTTCATAGTTTCTCTCCATCTTTTTGTCTGTTTTCTCAAAGGAATGCTAGGAGTCTATCTGCCACTTTATTGCCCTGGGTTTGTTCATATTATCTCAGTAGTTGTTCTGAAAGTTTTGTCCAGTATGGGATATGTTGTTCTCTGTGTCCTTTTGGAAAGTTTAACTTGGTGCTTTTTAGCATAAGGCTGGTGAATCTTTTAATATTTTCCTGAGTTGTAGGAATCCGGTTGCAGTTTGCTTTGATGTAGTTTTTATACAGTTTCCAATTTGCTTTTCAGAAATTCCATCTCGCATTAGGTAAATAATTGATGACTGGGATTTTTAGCCCAGTGGTGATTAGAATTGGTCGATATTGACTGTTTGGAAAATCACTCAGTACCTCTAGCCTTGCTTGCATCTTCTTGTCCTGTCACAAATACCAGGTCAGGTGTGTGTTCTTTCTGCCATCGAGCAGAGAAGAAAGTTCCTTTATCTTGAGGGTTGTATAAGAGGTGGAGGTTGTTTTGATTTGCCCAATTGGTTACTTTTTCTCCTGCTTTGTCATTTGTGCAGTAGCCCCACTCTTTGTGTTGACTGTTGAAATCTCCTGCTATTAGTGCTGGTTGTTGGCAGTATGATAGGGGAAGGTCAGGCCAGCCAGTTTTTTTGGGTTTATTATGTTGATGATTGTCAGTTTTCCATGTAGATTATAGAATATTGATGTGAAAAATATTTTCATTTGTTATTTCTGAGTTCACTAATATAATTGGTTTTGAACTTTTTGCATATGTTGATATTTTATATTGTTCATGGTTCAGATTTGCAACGAGGGTGTAGTTTGGGATTTCATATCTTAAGGGAGCTTTGTCTTTTCTCAGATGGATTTCCTGAAAGTGCTTCTTATGCAGTCCATCTACGGCATGCTTTTTAAGCAGTCTGCTCAGGTATTCACATTTTGGCATTGTGAGACCTTCTACATTCAGGGACATCACTTTAATTTCTTGTTCCGATTGTATGTCTTCTTGTTTATCCAAGATGAGGCTTTCCGAATTTTCAGAATCTCACTGATTTTTCAATCCTGTCAGATTCTGGGCAACAGTATCACAGTCCTTTTTATTCTGGGCAATGATTGAGCCAGTATAAGGTTTCATTGGTAGACGTTTCATGTTTTAGAGGGATTGGGCTGGGAGTAGAAGATTCTTCTAAATCGGACATCAGGTTTTAGATTACTCTTGTTTCCCATTGGTGATTTATGGTACTTGAGCCGCCACACCACAACAAGGTGGTAATCCAACGTGGAGGATGAAATGTGGATGTAGAGGAATAATAGCAGGAGCAGTAGATTTATCAGGAAGTTGTGTGTTGAAGTGGAGACAGCAAATAGATTTTGTTATTTGGGAGACAGACTAAATTCTAGTGGTAGTTGCAAAGTGGTAGTCACAGTAAGAGTAAGAATAGGTTGGGTAAGATTTAGGGAATGCAAAGAGTTGTTACTTGGAAATAGGTTTCCTCTAAACATTAAAGGTAAAGTTTATGTTTGTTACACACAATCAACAATACTGTATGGAAGTGAGACATGGTGTTTAAAAGAAAATGAAAAAGCAATTTTAACAAGAAGAGAGAGAGCTATGGTGAGAGCCATTGTTCCCTCTAAGATTTTAGTAAGTGCGTAACTGCCAGCGCAAGTGTGAAATTGCTAGCAAATATGCGAAAACCACCAGACAAGTTTTGGCGGACATTGCTGAACGAATGGTTACACCAGTCTTAGTAACATATTTTGAAGGAGTAAAACAAGAACACTTATAGTAGCCTACTGCTATTTAGTCAGTGTATACACCAAGCTACTTTGCGTAGCTTACAGTTTGCTGATAATGTTGGCTGGCATACAACGACATCCTTCATTTTTCCCTCAGATGGCCTCAAAAATGGCCTCAACGACCTCAAAAAAGGTATCAAAGTAAATTTAAAAAATGTTTTTTAACTAAAATAAAAAAACAAGTCAAGAAAAAGTTTTCTGATTTCAATTGATGTGAAGGCAAAATAAAGTACTGGCCCATTGAAGGCCATGGTCCACCATTTGAAAATCATTGATGTAGGCCATCATCTATGTCATGAATGATCTCACGAATGATGCCTGCAAGGACGGGCAAGTCCTCCGTTGGTGTGGTACGCAAACACCAGTGACAATGCGCAAAGCATCATTGAGAATGCTGTCAACGAGGCGAGTATGTGCACTATGACACCAAACTGGTGCACAGTACTCAGCTGTGGAGTAGAACAAGAAAAGAGCAGAGATGCGCAATGTCTTGGGACCTTCATCCCATCCAGATCCCACAAGTCGCCTCGACAGTGCAACTCGGGTGGAGAGTTTTTTGTGCAAAGCCTTGAGGTGGTGACGGAAAGTGAGCAACCTATCCAGCTTTACCCCAAGATACATTGGAACTGGACAGGGTGGCAATAGGTTGCCATTGTTGTAAACATTAAGCTCACGTTTGGCGTCTCTGTTGTTAAGATGAAAGGCTACCGTCACCGTTTTCGTATTGCTGAGCTTTAGCCTCCAAGTCTGGAGATAAGCTGAAAGTGTAGTCATGTCTTGGCTTAGAGTGTCTTCCAATGCCTTCCAATCTCCAGAAGCATACAGTAATGCTAAGTCATCAGCATATGCATACTTCTGAGAAGTCATGGAAGGCAGATCGTATGTGTAGATGTTGAAAAGGAGCGGGGCCAAGACCGATCCCCGTAAGAGGCAGTTTCGCAAACGTCTTAACCTGCTTTGCTTGCTGTCACCAGTAGTGAGCGTGAAGCTTCTATTTCGAACAAGTTCCATGATCATCTGGATTATGTGCTTATCTGGTAGAAGTCTAAGCAACTTGCAGGTGAGACCACGGTGCCAGACAGCGTCGTAAGCAGCTTGAAAGAAGAAAATTAAGATTTTTTAGTATGATGCAGTAGTCATTGTATGTGCGTCTTGTTTCAAAAAAACATATCTCAGAAAACAATGTTATTGATAAACGATGACAACTTTAACCAAAGTCTGGTCAACTAATTTCACAAACTACGCAGTAAAACAAATGAGTTAATTTTTATGAAGTTTTGTCTCAGATGCGAAAAAACAGCGCAACGTTGTTATCAGGTATTGTGACGAAAGTAATGGTGGGTTTGAGACACTTCTGAAGCTTGTTTACGAAACCCTCGATGATAGTTGCAATAACATAGTTAGCTAAATATTTTTTCTTATCAAGTTTTCATTAACCGTTTACCGAATGAGTGAAAAGAGGTTGCAAATATTTGATACGTGAAATTTTTTCTTTGCAAAAAGCATTTGAAACTTGTCCGAAGTAAAAGAAATTTATGGACACGAATATGTGCGAGTTTGATGAATGCAGCTTTTAAGTCTAGTAGAAAAATTGAACTATTTGTTACTACACATTAAAACCACAGAGTTTCACTGAAAGGTGCTGACTGCAAAAAATATTAAGGTATATTATTTATATTTAACCACGTAGTTTCACTGCGTTTTCGAGGGGCCTGCCCTCCTTGGAAAAAAATTCCTGGTGACCCCGCCTACTTTACCCGGCGCCACTGTATAAAGGCGAAAGACTGCAATACCCACGCGCGCACAATTACTGTTCACAAAAAGTTTTTTACGCAATGCACAACCTTTTGTTAGTTTCTGCTATTTAATAATTTTTCTTTGCACTGGTAAACCAGATTAGATAATATACCTTAATCTTGGATCAAGAGACAATTTTGAAATGGTAAATAGTGAACAGCGATTTTTTTAAATGCCATAAAATTCATAGGCAAATTTTACTGTATTACAAACTACCTTTCCAGCAATTAAAATAAAGGCTAGACTTCAACAAAAACGTGTTTGAAGAAATTGAAACTGCATTTAATATTTTTTTCTTCTTTTCAAGGCTTATTTCAATCATGACTGGTAAGGTATCACAGCACATGGCTGTCTGCTGCATTTTATTAAAAAAAAATTTTTGGAGGGGATTTAGAACTAAAATTGGTTAGAAATCATACTCATTTTTACTTTTAGTTTTGTTTATAAATAGCAAGCGAGAGGTTATTTATTTCTGGTTTACAAAATGGCGTTTTGTGCGCTAAAGTGAAACCGAGAGCGCTTTTTTTATGCGCTTATTTATCTTAACAAGCACGATTGAAATTAGCGTTGAAACGTAAAGAAAACATAAAGAAGTTAAGCAATTCCAGTTTCAAACTTCCTTCGAAAACTAATGCCGTGTGTTAAAGTGAAGTTTGAAAGCTACTTGCTATTACTGCTCTTTAGCTACGATAGAAATTGGCCGGATTTTTTTGTGTTACTTGCTTTGGGTTGATTTGTAATGCAAAAGAACTGTGGTAACGGCATGCGATATATTTTAGGTCGCCGTCACTCGCTGTTGCGAAATAGCCGGGGGATGTTTACGCGAGGCGTTGCATTGCCCTAAAAAAGCGTTAGATTTGTTAAGTTTGTTAAAATTTTTGCAGTTTTCAACCAACCTTTCATTCCCATTTACTGCCTCCCACGCATTAAACAGTTGGTTGTAAATTGCAAAAATTTTAACTAACTGAAAAAGTTACCAAAAACCGCCGGACTTTTTTACTCACTGTTGAATTTTAACTGCGAATCCGCCGGACATAATTTCGCAAATTCGCACTTTTTTCGCGTTTAAAGGACTGAGAGCCGTGTGAGGTGGGAAAATTGTAGACAGAAAGACAACTGAAGAGCAGATGGACATGTTGAAGGAAACTGTAGATGGGCCAGCAACAGCAAATAGAGTTAGGTGGTATGAACATAAGCTGACTGCGGAGGAGAGATGAGAGTTGCTCTAGATTTTGGAGTGAGTGGCAAGAGGAAGCAAAGAAGACCTGGAAGAAGCAAGTGGAAGAGGAGCCAGAGAAGGTTGATTTAATGGAGAATGCCCTAAATCAAGCAAAGTGGCGAGATGGAGTGCAAACAATTGCAGAAGGAATGGGGTGAATTTGGCCATCTCCACTAAGCGGACAATATCCGATAAAAACTGAACTACTATTACTACCTAGTAACTTAATATTTTAGTAGGTCTATTAATTTCAGCGTTTATGTAATTTAGTTATTCCATATTTCAATATGAATTTCCATATTTAGTGTTGTCCTTGAATAACAGTATGTCACTTTCAAGGGCAGTGTGGTAGGCCTAGGTGTTGTTCAAATTTGTAAAAAAACAGATGCCTGATGATAGGCTTTCAACGTTGGTGTCCCAATGAAAAGTATAGTTAGAAGTTAAAAGATATTTGTTCATTCCTTCAGTTTCTTTAAATTAAACGTTAAACATGTTCTATTGGTTTATTGGTATTTTTTGTTAATAGAATTGTGTGATAATTGCCCAGCCTATTTGCTGAAGCATGTCTTTTATTTCTGTTGCTGTTGACAGTCATTTTCCTTTGCAAAATTTGCCATATGGAGTATTTTCAACTGCAGAAAATGTAAGACTTTGGCTAAGGCTTTTGTGATGTTATGCCATATTTCTAAATCTTTAGCATAAAATAATGAAAGAAAATATGAATAGCCTGCATAGCCACATAAATATTGCTTACTTTTAGAAAACTCCACAAATAGGTGTGGCAATTGGCGATGAAATTCTTTCTTTGAATGCAATCAAACATCTTTTTGATGGGCCTCATTTAAGTAAAGCTCGGGATGTATTTGCTGAGGTAAAAGTTGTTTTTATAAGTAGTTTACAATGTGGTAGATAAGGAAGGAGCAATGTTTTATATTGGCCTTGATCAAATAAATTGCTGTGGGTTTCAACAACTCAATGACTGCGATGTTGAGTCCTAGGAAACAGTACATACATGACGGCAACTTTTCCTGCTTCAATGCTCTTGCAGAAATTGCTGGCAAACGAGAAGAGAGTTTGAACATGACTTCTGTCTAGATAATCAAAAAAGGTTTTCTGTGACTAGAAAATTAAGCATGTAGCCTAACATATGAGCACTTTATTTGCAACTGGAAGTTCAATACGTACCATATTTATGCATGTATAAGTTTCAACCAGTTTTGTTAACAAAAAAGTGGTGCGAAATTTTTGTAATGGTATTTTTAGTAGATGGTTCACAGAGGTCCCATGTTGTTACTCTTTGCTTAACATTGAGAGTACATGTTTAAACACAACAATTCAAAAAAACGGCCTATCCGCAAAACAAATTTATAATTAAATTAGCCATGCTTTCTCGCGTATAAGCGGCACCCGTAGTTTGGTGAAGGCCTTTGTTGTACAAAAAATATAAATTTTCTGTGCATAACTGAGGTACATAATTTTTATGTCGTTGTATCATTGTGAAAAGCTCTTTACAGCAATTTCCTTGCTTGTTGGATAAATCCATTGTGTCAGCATTCCGCAGCTATGGTGACAAAGTTAAAATCTGCAGAGATTGGCGGTGACCAGAAGAAAAAATAAATAGATGTAATTCTTCTCCGGAGTACTGCTACTGCAAGGCCTGAAAGATTATCTTTGATGGTGAAAAGAAGGATGGGTACAAGAAAAACTTGCTTCCTCAATTCTTGTATTGTGATTCTACTTCTCAAATTTATTAAGTCTCAAAACTTGAAAACTTCTTTAAAGAAAATAAGTGTTTTTGAAATGGAAAAAATTTCATCTTTTTTAAAAATCTTTGTTTTTTGTATCCATAAATCAAAATTTGGATCAAGTGCATAAATTTTCCCACATGGGGAAATTTATGCACTTGATCCATTTTAAATATCAATTAAAAAAATTTTGCACCCCCAGGTCTCTATCCCCCACCCTGTACACTCCCTTTCAGTGTACAATGCCCCGTACATTTACATACCAGGCCTGCCCCTTCAGTGTACACTGCCTTTCTTTTCATGCCCTGCCAGCTTAGATTCTAATGTTCTTAAGAATAAACTTGATAACTAACTGGGGAAAATTTTGCACTTGTTCCCAAAATTTTAACTATGTCTCCGTTAGTCATGCTGAGCGACGTTGATAAGCTTTTTTGGTTTGTATTGCAGTTGTGTATTTTTGATTTTGTCCTTACGTTTTTTATGCAGTCAACACTGAATGGTTTTATGTCGCTGGGGCGAGCTGCATGGATTGAAGCCAGGTTCAGAATACAAAATTTGCTGAGCGAGAACAATCCAACATTACGAGATAATGCTGATCTCAGAAAAAGGTTTATAAGTTGATATGAATTGTATGATTGCTAGTTTGAATTTTAGCCGACGGTCATCTTGGCCTTTAAGTTATTAAAAATCCACTGTTCATTTATTTTTATATTAATTTGCAGAGCTTTTGTCAAACAATGTGCTGCTACAATGCACTTACCGGCTGCAATCGGAGATTACACTGACTTCTACTCTTCAATCCATCATGCCACCAATGTTGGTACTATGTTTCGTGGAAAAGACAATGCTTTAATGCCCAACTGGTAAAGGCAATAAAGTATATTAGTTACATTGTTGCTCTATTCTCGAATAATTTTCAGCAGAGAGCTCGGCATGCCAAACTCCTATCAATTGGTGTTCAAAAGCTATTTACATTTCTTTTAAAATTACTACATATGGTAGAAATTGCCGAGATTATTGATTGTGTTCAATGCTCGTAGAGTTGAAAGTGATATTTGGTAGACTAATTACGTTTGCGCTTTTTACAGAAACATTTGAAGAGCCTCTTGGCCAATCAAACAGTTGTGTATTTTTTTCAAACAAATACATGTATATATGTACTTTCATTTATCTCAGGAAACATCTTCCTGTTGGATACCACGGTCGTGCGTCATCTATTGTTGTTTCTGGCACCCCAGTTAAGCGCCCCTGCGGACAGAGCAAACCTGCTGAGGATAAACCGCCTGTTTATGGGCCTTGCCGGTTGTGCGATTTCGAGCTTGAAATGGTTAGTGTTAACTGCATGATATCTTTTGTTTGAGAAGCTTTATCAATCTTTGACTGGTAGTGTAGGAAGTAATGAAAAATGCGTCTTAAGGTAAATAGTTCGTTTTATGTGGATAAATGGAGAAAAAGCATGCAAGATATTGTAGTTGAATGTATTTCAAACTCGAAACAAAATGCATTCAGAGTCTAAAATATTAAATGCCTAAAAGCTGTTATATTTGCTTTTTATGGCTTGTATGTTATTTGAAACTTGTCGCATATTTTCAATAGCACGTGTTCGTACAAGATCATGTCCCGTGTGTGACTGATTCGAAGAGGTTCTTTTCTCACCTTATATGTACGTACTGCATTTGCAGTATTTTAAGTGGCAACATCATGTTTTTGTTGCTTAATTGTAAAGGCTTGAGTTTAGTACCAAAATAACTCTGCGTATTTTAGGTACATCAAATCATGTCACATTCTTTATTTGATCGTGGTGGAAAAGGATCTTTAAAACTCGTTGAGTTAGAGGTGTCATTTTCATTTGCTTTAATTTGTTTTAGGGATTTTTTGTTGGACCTGGCAATGACCTTGGAAGTCGAATTCCCATCGAGAAAGCGGCTGATCATATTTTCGGGATGGTACTGGTCAACGATTGGTCAGGTGACTACCCTTTTGACTTGTTTGTGAATTATCAGAGTTTTTCTATGCCATATTTTTGGTGATCAATTATTATTATGTATGTTATTGTAGACGACTTTTTTTGGAGATCAGCGTTTGTACTGATCAGTTTGCTATGTGGTTTTTTGTAGATAAAATTCTGATCTTCTGTTAAAATCGATGTTTTGGGACTGACGATTTTTTTTGGTGCAAAACGTTACGAAGTTGAAATTCATTTTTTTTGCGGGGTTAGGTACAAATTACCAGGTCTGAGTTCCCTTGCAACGTTCGTAGAAAATGGAAATGACGCCCCAGGGGATCGCAACGCACAGTTCGATTGTACTAACTCATCATAAAGGAGAAATCTTACTATTGAGTTCATTTAGTATTTCGTGATTTGTTTCAAAACTTTTATATCGGTATCGGTCGCAAAAAATTTTTGCGTTCAAACCTTGAACAATATGTCTAGATGAACACTAGCAACAAAACATCAATTATAGGAAAAACGTTGTGCCGATATAAGGAATCTACTTACATATATAGTATATAGATTTCCTAGCTCTCACTCAGACGTTTTCAAAGCTGTTCGAGACGTTCAATAAGTTCGTGGCCCGACCGTGAAAGACTTGGTTCCAGGTTGAATTAATCACGTCTAATGAATATTTTATCTATTTCATTGTAGGTGCATAAGGTTTCAGTTAATAATTACTTCTGCTAGATTTTTTTAAAAAAAGTTGAAATTTGCAACCAGGTACCTTCGAAAAAAATTACGGTTTTAATGGATGTTGCTCAACAACGTGCAGTAACCCGTATCATGGTGCTACAGAAGAAGCCAAAGGAAATTCATGACAAGCTGGTGGCAACGTTAGGCGACAATGCTCTTTCGTATGCAGTAGTAAAAAATGGACAGCTCTTTTCAAGGCTCGTCGGGAAAGCGTTGATGACGACTCACGAAGTGATCGCCCAACAAGTGCAGTGACTGATGAAAGTGTTAAAGATGTGGAGAAATTTGTCATGAAAGACATGCGCGTTTTACTACGACATATTGCTTCTGAAATGAGTATTTCTGTTGAAATCATCCTTCACGATCGATTCAACTTGTTCAAGACTTCCACAAGACGGGTTCCACGTTTGCGCGCTGTTGAGCAGAAAATCATGTGCCAGCAGGCTTCGCAGGAGCTCTTAAAGGCTCTGAAGCAGGCCCTCAGGATTTTCTAAGAGATTTGTCACTTAAGATGTAACTTGTGTCCCTCACTTTGATCTTGAAAGCAAGGCTGGATCACGTCAATAAAAGCATCCAGACTCAACAGTTTCAAAAAAAGTTCCGATTTCAGTGGTCAGTCGAGACGATCATGGACACCATCTTTTGGGATGCCGCGGGAATCCTATTAGTGGACTTCCTTGAGCGTGGCAAAACTATCAATGGAGATTATTGTGCATCCATTTTAGGGAAACCCCAAAAAGCGATCATTCAAAAAAGGCAAGGAAAATTGAAGAAAGGTACCCGTCATCTCCAGGACGATGCTCCAGCACACAAGAGCCGGATAGCCCTGAAGAAAGCAATTGAGTGCGGCTTGTAGTTGCCCCCTACCCACCTTACTTTCCTAATCTTGCACCATCAGGTTATTATCTTTTTCCTCATATGAAAAACACAACTCCGAGGTCACGAGTTTAAGAACGACGATAAGGCAAAACATGTAAGAAAGATTGTGGAGAAGTTTTCAGCGGACTATTGCAAAAAGGGTCTGGAAGCCCTGAAGAAGCGATTCGAGAAACTTGGATGGGAATTATGTAGAGAAATAAAGTGTAATATGCAATAAGGGATATTTCATTTTAACTCCTTCATGGTTGGGCTACGAACTTATTGAAGTACCGGCGCGATGGTGTAGTGCAGGGGTGGCCAACCGGTGAGGTACGAAAAGCCAAAATCGATAGAGACCATCACTTGAAGAGCTGCAGCACCGCTTTTACTTTGAACTTCCAGACTTTTCGCGCGAGCAGAAGGTGCTGACCTTTTTTTTGGAGATCGGTCTACATAACACTGCAAATGCTATGTTTTTATCCTGAAGGTAAAGGAATGACTAGCTTCTTTTTGGAGATCAATTTCTAAGACAGCATTAACCCCGAGTGAACTTCGCCGGCCTAGGAATTTAACATGCTCCCTCCACTTTCCACATCGCCACTCTCAATCGCTAAACACAGAGTTAAGTCAAAAGAGCCGCAGTCCAGGACCCAAAGAGCCGCATGCGGCTCGTGAACCACGGGTTCGCCACCCCTGGTGTAGTGGTTAGAGCGTCCGCTTCGCAGTCGGTAGACTTGGGGTTCATTCCCTAAGTCGAGTCACACCAAAAGACTTTAAAAAAATGGTATTCACAGCTTCCCTGCTTGGCGCTCAGCATAACAAAGGGATTTTCTGGAAAATAAGCCGGCAAGCTTGCTTGTTGTGTCCTTGGCCAAGGCACTTAACGGGACGCCTCCATCTTTATGTGGCGGACAGATGACATACCCGTACTTCACCGGGTTACAATTGTGAAGTTGCTCACACAACATGTCGTAAGAGGCGACTCTTGGGTACCCACTATTGGCAGTCCGCCTTGTTGGTGGTGGGGCTACCAGTCATTCATGACTGGTTCGAAATGTGCTGCCATGTTTCCCCTAGCCTAATTTCAATTAGGTTGATGGCATAATCTGAATTGCCGTTCGTGCCATAGCTCCATCCCGAGGAAGAGAAGGGGTAATCACAACAACTTATTGAAGGCCTTCGTAGATCACACTACACCAGTACAAAAATTCACTACAAAATCAAAGCTCTTCGGTGATTTGGATCCTCAGTTTTCTGCCGAAAATCCTCCCATATCCAACTACGCTATATAAATTTGTGTTTAAATCCACTTCGCAATGTTGTACAGGCCCCACTTTCGCCACGTCTTGTTGGTACAAGCACAAGCCCTGCAACTCAGCGGAGCGATAACAGCGTAGATCACGCTGGCTTTGAACTCATATGCTGCAAATACAAGTGGGCGCCTTCTCTGGCGCAAATATATTTTGCACTTGTTTGCTTTTAATGATGTAAGTTTTACAGCCAGGGATATTCAGAAATGGGAATATGTTCCTCTTGGACCTTTTCTTGGGAAAAGCTTTGGCACCAGTATCTCTCCGTGGATAGTTACAATGGAAGCTCTTGCTCCATTTGCTGTTCCAAATATGGCTCAAGATGTGGAAATATTGCCTTATTTGCGTCATGATGATAATTACAATTTTGACATTCAACTGTCAGTAGCAATCCAAGGTATTTTTTAAAAACGTTGTAGATATACAGTATTTTTGGGATAGGGCCAAGCAAGAGTTAAATCATACCAAGGCCTAATGGCCGTCGAGTCTTGGCTTTAGGGAAAAATCCCATGGAAATTTTTTTTTTTGAAGAAAGTGCCGAGGTACACAAAATATTGACACTTATTTCATCTGAATTCGTAAGTACCTTCTGAAAAGGTTATCTCTTAAAGCAAATTTTTCTCCATTTCGTTAAATACTCTCCATTTTTACCGAAATCTCGGAGATCTCTAAAAAGGTAACCAAACATTTTGCTCTCTCCCCGAAAGTTTTTAGTGGTTACGCACTTATACGCAAATGACAACCAAATTTAAAGTTATACGGCTCTTAGTTTTAGTGCAAACTGGTCGCTCAAATTATGTTTTTGATGGAGGGCAATTACAAAATTTGTCCTCCATCTCTATATAGCTTGCTTTCAAATTATCAATTTATCGGAATATGCATATTTAAGATTTATAATTGACCTTGTCATCTACCGCTGCAGTTTGTGTACATCTATATTTTGATACAGGCGAAGGAATGAATGAACCAGCGGTGGTTTGTCGATCCAATTTTAAAGTAAGCACTTTATAGAAACTGTTCTAATTTGTAGTTCTGACGCACTGTCTGAAGGAACTCAATTCCTTCTTGAAAAAGTTTAGTTATACGTGCTGGAAATACGACTCGAACCCGTTAAGTTTGTAATCACAGAAGTGCTCGTGCTCTCGGGCCGTTAAAAATCATATGCTGGATAGTCTCATAAAAGGTTTTCAATGCTTGTGGGCGCAGTCAGTAGTGCGATTCCGGGGAGAGAGGACGACAAAAAATGAAGACTTTCCAATTTAAGAGTGTTCTATAAGAATTAGTGGAGATTACATTAGCTCGATACGTGGAAACAGCTGTTTCAAAGGCGCGTGTCGCCGTGCAACAACCGTGTGTTAGTGGCGATATAGTCCAAATATTGCGTAACAAATGTTTCTTAATATTATTCTGTTGTTAGTATATGTACTGGACAATGAAACAGCAACTTGCGCATCACACTGTTAACGGCTGTAACGCTCGGCCCGGTGACATGTATGCATCAGGAACCATTAGTGGAGAGGTAAGGATTGTGGCTGTAAAGTTTTCAACAAAAGCAAGCGAAACTGCTCGTTACACAAATTGAATTTGGTAAAAAATAAACTATGACAAAACTTTGGCTATGTAATGTGTTATGTAGTGTACAGCCCTGTACAATACAGGGGTGGTCAAACCGCGGCTCCTTAAGTCCTTAAATGCGGCTCTTGCCTCGCGTTGTATTTGTGTAGGGGTGTGCGATCTGCTGTGCGACACGTTAAGTTTTGTGGCCAGTGGAAGGATGCAAATGCCTAATTTCAGGCTTTGAAAATGAGGGTCTCCAAAAAAAGGTCATCCATCACTCACTATTTGGACGGAAAACGCCTCTATTCAAGAAAGGCGTTGGGGCTCTTTCAATGATGGCTGCTATCGTTTTTGGCTCTTTAGTACAATACATATAATCATGAATTACCTTGAATGTTATTAAATCATTAAACTGCTCTGAAAATAGGATCCCTCCAGCTTTGGTAGTATGCTTGAACTGTGCTGGAAAGGAACTAAAGAAGTAGACCTGGGAAATGGTATTACTAGAAAGTTCTTAAAAGATGGTGACAATGTTGTTATGTCAGGTAATATGTACTGTGTATTTTAATAGTTTTTATCTGGTTTTGACCCCTCGACGGAGTTGGCCGGATTCACCCATTTGTTTCGCGTGCGATACATTATCAAATTTATTTTATTTTATGTAAAACTTTTCCAACTTATCAGACTTTGGGAAACAGCGCTATTATCTTGCGGTTTTTGATCCAGCAGTCGTTCATCTAAGCAGTAGTGGTCGATGCAAGTCGTGATTAAAACTCTAAACATCTATACTGTAAAGCACAATTTTTTCTGTCTGTTTTAACTCCTCTGAAACTGCTGTGGCTACATGCATCAAATTTAGTACGATTGATCACCACCCCCTGGTGAGTGTCATAAGGGTATTGGTGACGTCATAATCAAAAATAAGTTTTTAGAATTTGCATTACTTTACAAAGGACAACCGCTTTTTGCTCAGATTTACCGCACGCTTTACCACATTTCAAAAACTTTCACTTGTTTGGGCTCTAAAATGATGTTACAATGAACGATGCATTGTACAATTTGTTTTTTGTTTTTTCTCAAAACGTACCCATCGCAAAAATGCGATTAAACGTTCTTTTAGAAGATAGTAATAAGATGCTTTCGATAGAAACAACTTTACCACAATTAATGTTTATTTAGCGATGTTATGAGCAATTCTTTATTTAAGCACTAAGTCCTCTAAGCAATTTTTGTTCTCTATTTCGCTTGCACGCTTAAACTGGTTCTATGACATCATAATATGTCTGGTACGATTAGCACAAATGTTCGCTACCGAAGATCATAATATGAAGATGTTTTCAAAAATTGCAACCTTTTTGCAAAATCTGTTTACTAAGAAACTGATTTGTGACCTCATTTCTCAACTGATTTTCAAACTTTTTTCTACAAATTAAAGGTTATTTCAAGGCGAGTCCGATAGTGCATAATATGTACAATTAGTAGTAGTTTTTATACTGAAAAAAATGAACCTAAGACCTGTGGTGTAACTTTCTACCCCTCTCAAAAATGTTGAGCTCAGCAAAAACAGATGACCTTTATACAAAAACCTAATAATAAAGTACCAAAAATTACTGTCCTTTGAAAGCTTAGGAAATAGCCTCTCCAGCAATATGTCACTCCAATTACTTGAGGCTAAGGATTAGTTTATAATGGCTGATCAAAACTTGGTTGCCATGCATGATGTTTCATTTTTAGTTGTACGATTATCCTACTAAGCTAACTAACTTGCAATTATTAAACAAATTTAGTTCTTTGGTACATTTTGATTACTTTTCCTCACAAGCGTGGTTTTTTGCATTGTCTGTCGACGTTTAAAAAAAATCCATCAAAAACTGAAGTCTCCAAATGTTTATGAAATGTAGTCTACCTGTTAGAAACACAAAATTTTTGTGCCTGCGGTTCACAAAATTGCAATTTCTAGAAAAACTAAGTCCTTTGGCACATTTTGTTTATTCTTTCTCGATAGCATGGATCTTTGGCATTATCGATCAAAATATTCAAAAGGACTCATCAAAAAATGAAGTCCACAAATTTTAATACAGTATGTAGCCTACTCCAAGCAAAACACTTGGCGATCATCCAAGAAAAAAACGAGGGAGTAAAGATGGTCCTTTCTTATCGTTTGCAACAAAATGTAGGGGTCGAGCTACATATGACCTAAATGTTGAAGCAATTTCCTTTGCAATTGGGCAAGACTGTCGCAGCAGCAAGCTGATTTAATGTTCTTAACCTCGACATTATTAATGGGGGCTCCCGCTACTGCAATAACTTGACTGTGAGAGCTTCATTTCGGGATAGTTTGCTCTTTGCATGGCGGCGATTATGCCACGGCGAAGGAACATGCACGCAGTCAGAGACGTTAGTTTATATTAATTCGCCTACAGTGACGAAGAAATGTTAACTGCACCAATCAACAGCCGCCTCAACGTGGTGGTGCGGTCCCCGGCCCCGTTTGGGTTGGGTCGAAATGGCTGTTGGCCTTCCCGAGGGTCCCAGTTACCCCGGGCACTCCCCATTCATTTTTTCGCTATGCTGCCCCCTGAACGACCGCAGAAGGGCAGCACACAGCATCTTTAAAATCGGTCGCCTGTTCTTACTTTTTCTTCTCTCCTGCCCTACTCTTGCCCTCCTTCGTCTCCTCATTCTTCTTCTTCTCCTGATGAGCGGTAACGTTCATCCTAACCCTGGCCCCATCTTTCCTTGCCCTGTGTGCGCTGGAAATGTGACCTGGCGGGGCAAGTCGGTGCAATGCTGCGCTTGCTCGAAATGGGTCCATCTAAGGTGCTCACAACTTTCTTTATCTAACTTCAGAGCTCTTGGCAGCTCTCACTCTTGGAGCTGCCCCCCCTGCCGTAACACTGTGACTCCCCCCTCCTCGGACTCCTCCGGCACGTATACCTCCACTGTGGAATCTGGCCCCCCTCTGCTAACGCTGCACTCTTGCCCCACCCTCGTCTCCAAACTTCTTATCCCCCACCTGCCCATTCTATATCTCCTTCCCCTACCCTTCCACCACCGTCCCTTGCTCCTGGCTATACTTCTGCACCTCCTGCCTCCTCTCCTCCCCTGACTCTCTCAGGGTTCTTCAATGGAATGCTGGAGGTCTTCGAGCCAGGAGCACTGAACTACTTCACTTTCTTTCATCCCATCCTGTCGATCTTATCTGCATTCAGGAATCCAATCTTAACTCCTCTTCCTCTTTCCGGATTCCTGGATTCTCTGTTCTGCGTTCTGATCGTACTCACTCCCGGTCTGGCATTCTCTCTTCTGATGCCTCGCATGCCAGTGGCGGGGTTGTCATTTTCGTCAGACAGGGCCTATCCTTTTCTGAACTTTCTACCACCTCTCTTTCTTCGCTCGATCCCTACTCTGATTATGTAGGGGTCAACATCTCTCTAAACAAATCCTCCTCGGTGTCATTTCTTAATGTGTATGCCCCCCTATTCGCTCCTCCCCAACGGATGGCAGAACCGATTCCTTCTCTCCCTCAATTCTTCCCTCCTCCAGAAATCTCTTCATTCTGGGGGACTTCAATTGCCATCACCCGCTTTGGGACTCAAGAGGTACTTCCGACCCCCGTGGGGAGGAAGTATTCGACTGGATCATCTCCTCAGACCTCCTCCCCCTCAATGACCCTGACACACCCACCCTTCTCCATCGCTCCTCCGGCAGTCGCTCCTCTCCTGACATCTCCTTTGCTCCTTCTACTCTTGCTTTTTCTTGCTCCTGGGAGGTGCTTCAGGACCTTGGTTCTGACCACCTACCAATTCTGCTATCTATCCCTCTTTCTCCGGTCTTTCACCCCAACGAGCGCCCCCCTTCCTTCAATTTTCAGAAAGCTCGCTGGGATGACTTTGCCTCCTACTTTGATTCTCACTGTCCTACTGCAGAGGAATACTCGTCTCTTTCCCTTTCCTCTGCAGCTGCACTCTTTACCTCTCTGGCAATGAATGCTGCCAAATCTTCCATTCCTTTCGGCCGCATCAAACGCCCTCCTAAAGCCTGGTGGTCTGCTGAGGTGGAAGAAGCGGTTGGTGAAAGACGCAAGGCTTTCGCTACTGCTCACAGAAGTGATGAAGATCGCCAGGCTTACATCTCCGCCTCTCGACGTGCCTCGTCGGTCATTGCCAAGGCCAAGGCTGAGGCATGGCAGACGACCTGCACTTCTCTTTCACCTAAATCTAATCCTAAATCTGTGCACTCTCTTCTTCGCTCTATTGCTGGCTCTCCTTCCTCGTCTTCTTCCTCTCCTAACTTTCCTAACTGTTCCTCTCCCAGGGAATCGGCTTCGGTCTATGCCGCTTACCCGAGGTCTCACTTTTCCGTGTCTCAGCCAAAGGCCCTGCGCAGCAGAGCCAGAGGCTACCTCACTGAGCTCCGCCGAGCTACGTGCTCTGTGGAGTCTCACTCGTCCGTTTGCTCTCCCTTCTCTCCCGCTGAATTTCTTGCGGCTGCCTCCAACCTCTCCTCATCCACTGCCACTGGCCCAGACAAAGTTGCCTATCCCATGCTAAAGCATCTTCCCCGCTTTGGCATGGATTTTCTTCTCCACATCTTCAATCTTTCTTGGTCTTCACATTCCTTTCCTTCCATCTGGAAGACATCTTCTATTATTCCCATACATAAGATGGGAAAACCTCTCGACTCTCCTGCTTCCTTCCGGCCTATCTCTCTCACCTCCTGCGTATCAAAGCTGTTTGAACGCATCATACTATCCCGTCTTCTCTTTTTTCTGGAATCTAATTCCATTCTTTCTCCCCGCCAGGCCGGTTTCCGCCCTGGACGGTCTACACTTGATCAAATTCTGTACCTTTCTCAGTCCATTTCGGATGGGTTTAACAAACCCAGGCCGGGCTCTCGGACGATCCTGTCTACTATCGATTTCTCCAAAGCTTTTGACTCTGTCTGGCACCCCGCCCTTTTCCACAAACTTATTTCGGCTGGCCTCCCTCCTTGCTTTGCTCGTTGGACTCAATCTTTCCTTTCTGACAGGCGCGCTTGTGTGGTCTATCAAAATCACAAAAGCCGTTCCTTTCGAGTCCGTCGAGGTGTTCCGCAAGGATCCGTTCTTGGCCCTGTACTTTTCTCCCTCTTCATCAATGATCTTCCGGCCTCTCTGCCTTCTTCCGTCAGCTGCTCTCTTTACGCTGACAATCTGGCCATTTGGTCCTCCTCCCCCTCGGTCCCCACTGCGGTGGAGGCCACACAAGGAGCTCTGTTTCGATTGGAGCGCTGGTCTGAGTACTGGTGTCTTCCTCTCAATCCGAGCAAATGTGAGGCCTCCTTCTTTTCAGTGGATCCCCACCAGGCTAACCTCCAGCCCAACCTCCTCCTACTCGGCTCCCGCCTCCGTTTTAATCCCACTCCAACTTTTCTTGGGGTCATCTTCGACCGCACTCTTTCCTTTTCTAGGCATGTATCTTCGCTGAAGGCCAAATTTTTCCCACGTCTCAAGGCCTTACGCTGTATCTCTGCTTCCTCATGGGGCCCCTCTAAGGAGTCCCTCTCTGTTCTGTATAAATCTTTTCTTCGGTCCCTTCTCACTTACGCTTCACCCGGATGGTTTCCTTTCCTAAGCGCTACCAATATCACCAAATTGGAACGCCTTCATCGAGCGGCCAGTCGCGCCATCACCGGCTGCCTCTCGTCGTCCCCTATCCCTCTACTACTCACTGAGGCTTCTCTACCTCCCCTACAAGTCACTCTGACTCACTTCACTCTTTTTTCTCATGAGCGGGCTCTTCGTCTCCCAACCTCCTTTCCCATCTCAGGTTTGGCCAGACTAGGAGTGAAACCAAGACTCTGCAGATCGTCCTGGAGAGCTTTTGCGTCCACTCACCCGCTCATGCTTCCTTCTACTTGTTCTAGAGAGGCTCTTGTTGCTTGTCCTCCCTGTCCTCCTTGGAATCTTCCCTCGTTCACGGTGGAGTCCACCCTTTCCACTCCATGCTCTCGCTCTGATCCCCCTCACTCTCGCCAAGGTGCGGCTCTCGCCCACCTCGACTCTCTTCCTCCCCATGATCTGGTACTCTGGACAGACGGCTCTGTTCCTTTTCTTTTTGGCAAGGGCGGCTCCGGCGTTCTTGCCAACTGCTCTCTCTGTGGCACTGAGGCCACTCTTTCCTTTTCGGCAGGCCCAGTTTGTTCCAGTTTTTCCGCTGAAGCCTGCGCCATTCTGCACGCTCTTTGCTGGTCTCGGCAACACCATAAAGTCTGCCATTTTTCTTCTCTTCTTCTCCTGTCTGACTCTCGTTCTGTCCTCGCCACCCTGTCCTCTCCTCCACCTTTCCTGTTATCTCAAACTCGGTGGCAGATTTGGCAGGAACTGTCCTTCTTCTCCTCCTGTTCTATCAGGCTACAATGGGTCCCCGGACACTCGTTTCTCCCGGGGAACGACACAGCTGATGAGCTGGCCAGACGGGGAGCGCTGCTTGCGCCCTCCGCAATCCCTTGTAGTCTCTCTCCTCTTATCTCTCGTATCCACTCTCGTCTTATCTCGGACTGGAGGCGTACTGTCTCTTCAAAGTATTTTGACACACAGGTTCCCTCAATTTCCACTGAGGAACTTGTGCTCCCTCGTCATGCTCGCTGTGTCCTCTCTCGTCTTCGCCGCAATGGACACAGCCTTCTTTTAGGTTCCTATCTCTCCAGGATTGGCAGAATCGAGAATCCTTCTTGCAGCGCCTGTGGACACTCGTCCCAGGACATCTCTCATCTCATTCTGCACTGTCCAGCTACGGACTCTTTGCGCCGCTCACTCTTTGGCGACTCTCTGTCTCTTTATGACCTCTGGTCCAGACCCTGGGGAGTTGCCCGGCTTCTGGGGCTCCATGGTCTTCCGCCATGCCCCCATCCCTCGGAAGGGGTCGGGTAAACAACAACAACAACAACAACAAGAAATGTTAAGTAGCAATCCTAATAATAATATGGCTCAAAACCCATTGTGAGATCATAATGTTAAATGGCGTCACAATGCTTACCACTATTTAGTGAAAACAGCTGCAAGCAGCAAAATTATCTACTATCATTTTGATAGCAAACATAAATGGTAAAGCCCATTACTGATCTTTGTAATTGCAAGGATAGACCTATCGGTACAAAACACTAATCTTCATTTAGAAGTAGGGAGATCTGGATTAGGGACAAAGTTAAATGTAGTAAAATCCCAAATTTAAGAAAAGAACAAAATTAAACAAAAGCATCAATCTGTAACACTGGATTAAGAGGAAATGTTTTTGTTTGAAAAGAGCTTAATAGGCGCCTATTTCAATAAATTGTATGACCTAAAGGAAAGGCAGGACCCCTTTTCATGCTATGGCCGAATTAAAGCAAACAACGCAGGCAAAAATCTTAATGTCACAAATGTTAATACAAAAGCGGGTCCACCAAGTCGTCGAACGTGCTTCCCACCTAGCAGCTCATTTCTTTATGGGTCAAAACGACCACCGTTGGGGCGATGCGATCAATTTTGACAATGTTTCATCTCTCCCCCTCCTTACTCTTAAAAATTACGAATGGTAGTTTGTGTCATCGTTCTTTCGTTTTTAATTACTTTCAGTCTTCATTAGTAGACCAACATGATCACCATTACATGTACAGGAGCTATGACTTATATTTAGTAAAACATTTCGTTGTGGCTCTAACAAATGTTTGTACGGTTAAGCTGGCGCAGCTGCATTACTTGATACGTTTTAAATCGGCATTGGTGATAATATGCCCTGCCGGGGTTAAATTGCACCATACTTGGGAGAAATATTTTTCTATTTTTCTTGATAATAGCTTTATAAAGCTACCGGAGTCAAACCTGAAAATTTGGGAAAAGCAAGAACTTATTTAACTTCTATGAGCATACCTAAGCAAGGAAAAACAAAATGAATCATGATGCGTAGCCAGCAGGGACGTGAGAAAGTTTGAGGCGAAATTCAATTTAACGTCACTCTGTTAAATCGCACCACATGGAAGATACTATTGGTATTTTGCTTTATAATAGTTTTATAGAGCTACCGGGGTCAAACAGCATTTGAGGAAGAGCAAGGACACTTTAAACTCCCCAAGGCACGTCAAGCAGGGAGAAAAGAACATGCTACATAATGTGTAGCCAGCGAGGACTTAAGAAAGTTTAAGGGGAAATCAAAAGAAAACAGCGTAACTGTGTCAAATCGCACCACACGAAAGACATTTTTGCCCTTTTGCTTTAAAATACCTTAATATCAGAAATGTAATCCCTACTTCCTAACTACAGGAAACGCAAGGTTCCCTGGGGTTCGTGTCAGCAATGAACAGAGCACATAGACCTAAGGCGTAGCCAGGATCTTTAAATGAGATATTCTATTTGGAAAAAGAGCACAAAAAATCGTAAACATCATATGTGCAGAAAACACATAAAGGTTTGGTAACTGTTCACACAAGAACCTGATAGGTAAAGCCGGCTTGGCCGGCTGAACCGACACTCTTAATCCCGACGTTACTGAAGGGGACTGCGGATGACGCCGTCAGATATATTATAAAGCAAGGATTTTCTTATGCTGATACGCTTCCTGTTATGGTACTTTGCCATTTATGTCTATACTCTACTTCATTGTAACAAAATCTTAAGTTTAGGAAAAAATCAACATAAAACCATAACAATTTGTAGAAGTGAATATAGAGAGAGAGCAATAGCCACTTGTCGCTCTGCTGGAAAAAAGACCAATATCGCAGCCAAATTAGGAACTTAACACCACAAATATAAACAGGAAAGAGGCAGCACCAATTGGAAAAGTAAGCCTACCATTACATAGTTTTTCTTTAATTGTGAAAGCAAACCACCATTTCGCCGCTACAATCGGTTTTGATTATGTACAACCCCTGCTCCCTCAGAAGTATTAACGATAATTTGTGAGCATTGCCAGTCATGATTAAGAGAATATGATGATCACAATTTTGTGTAGAATTGTGAAAGTGCATAAAATTCATTAACTTTTCGCTACTGCTCACACAAAAGCCGGATGGGTGAAGCCGGCTTGAAACGAAGTACTAAACCCGGAAATTACTGATGGAGGGCCTCTGCCGGCTAGTTAGTTACCTATAGGAAGGGCATTAGAATTGCTAACATGTTTTAGGTAAATCCAAGTTCGACTTCGTCGCATTAGTTCAAAAGTCCGACGCAAAATTTTAAAAGCAGGAATAATTGCCACGAAACAAATTGTGCGACGACGCTCAACAGCGTTTGCGACGCACGGTTTTTAGAACCAATGATTGGAGAATTAATAAAGTGTAAATATTAGCCCTTGGCTCTCTACGTCTGGTGCACCAAAATAATTTTTTCATACTAAATTAACCAAATTGAACTTCGACGTGACTTGCCTGTAAAAACTGTTAGTGTTCGTCCAATGCCCCTGTTAAGTTTAAGCTAAGGTACTGAACTTGCACCCCTCCGAGTGTGAATGTCCATTAACGCAACAATTCTTTCAGGATATTGTCAAGGCCAAGGTTATCGTATTGGATTCGGAACATGCGAAGGACGAGTACTGCCTGCTCAACCATGAACTTTGATGACGTACCTCATTTCAAACCGTGTCTGCATTCTGCCTTGCCTATTTTATTTGCGTGTGATGCATTATCAAATACAATTGACCGTTGCGCTACATATTGAGTTCATGATTTATTTTGAGAGATTTTACCTCTGTTGATTGCATTAGCCAGGCCTTCACAAATAAAAAATTTATTCTTAACAATCTTTTGAACAAAAGTTACACTCCAAACAGTCGCATACAACTCAAAAACATTTCGCAAAATCAGTTTCTGTTGTGTAGGCGAGGTAATACGTGGCCAAGGATAAAGTTATTCACTTATTTTTTTGGTAACTCCTTTTCGTTATTGTCTGTATTTCTCTATGCTCTTCAAAAAAGCCACTTATTACCTCGTATGCACAAGATTTCATAAGGATTAAATATAAACCCATTTGAAAGTTCGATACTATTACTATGAACACTCATACGAGGGGTAGAAAGTTTCGTACCACGCAAAGTCGCGACTAACTAGCGATGACATCGCGCTGAAACAAATGGTATAAATGGGACAAGAGTGCAGAAGCGGAATCTAGTCGGTGCCACAATATCTATTGAGATCATTCCACCTTTTGTGTGAAATGCATGTAAATTATAAACTTACACCGCTACCAGAGAATAAAATTTTTATGGCAGTTACAGAATTTTTTTTGTAATATTCTATTTCCACACTCTTGAACAGTTAAACGCTCCTTTCGTTGTTGGGTCGTCATGCAGCTACAAAACGGGGAATTTGAGAGAGCTATCACAACGCACAGTAAATGACAACAACGTCATTGTCAGAGTAGTGAGGTTTTTAGGATTTTTACATGTAAAAAATTCATAAATCACATTTCCACGTATGGGCCTCACCAAATCTTGAAAAGTTAACCCGGATCGTTTCACCATGGGGTAAAGCGACAAATTATGTTTAAAAAAGGCGCAAAGAAATTACGCAAAAAAATTTTTATTGGAAATCCCGAAATAATTTTCCAAACGTAATTACGCATTTTCAAAACATTCTGGGTCAGTAGCTACTCTTTTCTCAACGCTACTGCCCGTGCAACACCGACGTCCAAGATTAGAAGTCTAATTTTAATTAGGACCACTTTAATAAAAACCATATGCATAGGGCAACAAGAAACAAATAAATTAGCAAAAAATCGTAAATTTACAAGAAATTAAGAACCGTAACGGCTGTCAAGTAAAAGTAAAATTGAAAGTCTGATAAAAAACAAAGTTCTATACCAGTGGTTCTCATCTGAGCGGCAGTTGGTGCCCAAGGGAGAAAATTCTTTTCAGGGAGGAGAAATTGGGATGGATAAATCCGGGTTTTGAGGAGAAAAAAATTTTGTAGTGCAATTTGCGTATACACTAGAGTAAAAAACATAGATCTCAAAAAAGGTCTTTACGTTCGTTTGGGAACGATGTGTTTGCTATAATATCATTTTTCTTGTCGATTTCCAAAATAGGTGCTCACCTAAAAATTTGTGGTGGTAGGGAGGAAAAGATTAATTCTGACGTCTGTGAGGGAGGAACGTGGAAAAAACGTTGACAACCACTGCTCTAGAAAGCTTGATTGCACGGAGCCATGTCTCAAAAGTGCGGCGATAAAGTATTTCAATTGACATCAAGAATGAGTAAAACCTTTCAACTGATTTAAAAACCTAAAGGATGACTGGGCACAACAGCCATTCTTTCTATGACTGCGTCGGATATCTTGGTCATGTTGCTGAAGTTCTTTGAGCTTTGCTTGTCGACTAATTGATCGAGATTTGCAGACACTCTGTCCATAGCTTCACTGCACCATATCTCGCACATTGCCACTTCGAGGTTGGCATTTTTGTTGTCGTGAGCCAAGGAGTAGCTAGCTCGGCTCAACACAGCAACCATAGCAAATATGTCAATGGCACAATTGGCAATCCGATTCTGAAGAAACTGCTTGCCAATAAATTTTGCTCCGTACCTGATTGCAACGCTTTCGACAGCTAGCCCGAATTGAAGAATAGCATTTGATGCAAGCGCAGCACAACCAGATAGACTTGGATCAACATAATCGCTCATAGATGGCCCAGAGGCTAATCCCAAACTATTTGTTGCACGGCCCATCATATAATTTGCACCAAACTTAAGCAAAGTAGATGTGTTTGCCAATGGAGCTTTTCTTGCTTTGGCAATAGGCTCAAGTGCTTTTCCAGCGTACTGCATTCCAGTGAGAGCAACAAAAAGCCGCAAGATGTCATTGCTTCCTTCAAAGATTCTAAAAATCCTTAAATCCCTGAGAACTCGCTCGGCCCCACATTCTTTCATGTATCCCATTCCACCAAGAATCTGAATACACTCGTCAGCAACTGTCCATGCTGCTTCCGACGCAAATATTTTGCTGATAGCAGCTTCAAGCTGAAAGTCTTCAAACCCAGCATCCATATTTGCACACAAAATAAACGCTATCGACTCAGTAACATATTGCAAAAGCGACATTCGGGCCAACTTTTCTTGTATAGCACCATATGTATGAATCTTTGATCCAAACTGAACTCTATTTGCAGCATGTTCGGCAGCTTTTTCAATCATTCCTTTCATAGTACCGTTAAGTGCCCCGGCCATTCCAAATCTGCCGTTATTTAAAATCTGCATTGCTATTTTAAAGCCTTCGCCTTCTTGACCTAAAAGATTTTCAACAGGAACCTTCACATCTTCGAAGTGAACTTCAGCAGTATTTGAAGCTTTTATGCCCATTTTGTTCTCAGGAGGACCACTAGTCACTCCACCAAAAGCTCTTTCAACAATGAAGGCAGATATTTTATCACGAACTGAGCCATCGGCTTGCTTTACAGGGGTTTTAGCAAACACAGTGAAGATATCAGCAATGCCACCATTACTAATCCACAATTTGCCACCATTCAAGATGTAGTATTTACCACAATCACTCTTCACGGCTTTAGTCTGAATCGATGCTGCATCCGACCCACTAGAAGGCTCTGTCAAGCAATAAGCAGCAATCTTTTCCCCAGTGGCTAGAGCTGGCAAATATTTTTCTTTTTGCTGTTGATTACCCCTAAGTAAAATCCCCTTAAATCCGATAGATTGATGAGCCCCCAAAGCAATGCCCACACCAAGATCATATTTGCCAACTATTTCAACCATTCTGCAATACTGAGTGTTGGTTAACCCCACACCACCCAATTCTGGAGGAACCTGCAGGCCAAATGCACCCAATTCCTTTAGACCCTGCATAGTTTTTGGCTCCACTTCTGCCAGTTCATCATTATTTGCGGCATCATTCACTTCTCGCATGAATTTGTCAACGGGATCAATCATAGATTCAATGAACTCTGATTGCTCTGCAGTAATCACTTTAGGGTACGGAAACACCTGATCGGGAACCAATTGTCCTTGAAATAAATTCATAACAAACGACTTCGATTCAGGTGCCGAAGCTACTTCTGAGTTGCTTGAAGCTTGAGATGCTCCATTTGCGTTCACAGAAGATGCCACTGAACTGTGACGTAGAACACCAAAATGATGCTTAGGAGACAGAACAAACACTCTATTAAAAGCACGCAACATCTTTATACCACAACAAAATTAAGAGACAAAATCTGAAACACACAAAAATAACAATGGCCTCTCACACAACTATTGTCACTATACTGGTAAATATTTTGAGCTTTTTTACCCAGTGCTGGTAGTAGACTAATGTTTCAGAATCTCCAATGATTCCCAAGTATTTTTCAAATTAGTATGTGCCTATAAAGTTTGGTACAACGCAATACGTCCTAAATTCACTAATGCCAGGGCAGAAAATAAGAGCACTTTTTTTTTGAAAAAAAGATACCTACCGTATATTTCGGCATATAGGGCGACCTTTTAGCTCCCAAATTCACTCTCCCAAATTGGGGGTCGTCTTCTAGGACAAGTACAATAAGCTAGTTTTCATTTATTTCTATGGGGGTCATTTTATTTCTATACTATAAAAATTAGCCTAATTTTGGGGGTCGTCTTATCCATAGGTCGCCTTATGTGCCAAAATATACGTTAAAATAAATGTGAATTTCTAGGAAATGCTACCACTATTATATCCTGAATTGCTGGTTGCACTAGACCAGTAATTCTCAAAACATTTTACCCCTTCAGCTTATTTAAAATAATAGCTGACCTTCAGCATTTCGCCTCTGTTTTTGATGACAATGACCCTTTTTAGCTCATCTTTTTATTGCTCATCTTATAATGATGGCCCTATTCTTTGCGAAGATTAACTTGTGGTGGGGGTTCTTAGTATGTCTATATTTCTAAAATTGAAGATTACAGATTCCTTGAAAATTCTTCAGATATTCCCAGGGGTCTGCGCACCTGAGTATGAAAACTGGAGGGTTTGCAAACAACTATCCCAAAAATAACCGTAAAAATCTTGTTGGTGGTGCAGAATTTTAATATGGCTTTGAAAAAAGCTGTTTGAGCCATAAGCTTTTTGTGACGCTTTTATCAGTGGCAAAATCGCGTCAAAAGGTAAGATCGCGTCAAAAGTAAAATAAGTAAAATCGTGTCAAAAGGCAAGATCTATCTTTTTCTTTGAACTTTTGCGTCGCCAAACGGTCAGGATGCTTGATAATGTATTCAATATATCAATTTATGTGTTATTATCTTTCAGATGCAAGTTTTGCAAATTTTTATAAAAAATCTTGCCCTTGTCAAGCGATATATTTTATCAGTGTTTTGATTTTGTATTTTTCTGTTCGATGTCTTTAATTGGTAAGTCATACATAATTGGTAAGTCATCAAAAGGTAAGTCATACATAGAATTCGTGTTAGGAATTCAAAAGCTGTCACTAAAAACGATGAGAGCTTTATTCAACTTCCCGAACACCAGATGAATGCAAAGTGTAGGGAGGCGGAAAAATAACCTTAGGATTTTTCAGTCACTTAAACTGTACTAGAGTGAGTAAGTGTTTTATGTGGTTAATTTGGACGTTAGGCAATCAAGACAAGCCAATGATAAATAATTGTTTTCGTAGAAACAGAAAAAAAAAGTAAACTCGTAAGTTTCTACACTAGAGCTAACATCTTTAAAATGTTTGATTACATCTCATAATTTTGAGATTAAAAGCAAGTTTACACAAACATGGTTCACTTCAAGGATAGGATTTAAGAGTTTTTTACAAGGTCAATGTTCTTGTTGAAATTGGTTTTGATGATAACTTGTAATTAATTTGGCGACCAGAACTATCCTAACTCCGAAGAACAAGCAGGCAAGTTCACTTGTTGTGTCCTTGGGCAAGGCAATGAATGGGACGTCCCCACCTTTATGTAGAAGACAGGTGCCCCAATTTTGCCTCCAAAGAGAGGGTTGGTGACAGGAAGGGCATCCGACTATAAAAGCAAATGTCAAGTATAACAAAATACAGATCAGAAATTATCTGTTGTGGCGACCCCTAATTGGGAAAAAGCCGAAAGACAACAACAGTTCTAATTCTAATGCTAAAAACATGCAAATGGCACCAAAAACTTAAAAAAGAACGTCGATTAAGCACACTGCAATAACTATTGAGACATCTTATAACTGATTGCTGCTGGAAAGATTCTCACTTGAACCATACTTTCATAACTACTTAAACATCAAGTAGATCCTTTCTGAGTCCCGGTGTAGATTCTGAGCAGATCAAAGCCCACTAGGCAAGATACGTTAAACTTTGTTTTAATGCGATTGCCAGGGTACATAAAATGTCATTGTGAAAAAAGCAGGGACACAATACATATATCAGGGTTAAAAACACAACCACTATTAATTTGCATCACTTGAAAACCACAGCAAATAACAAAAAATCTATACATGCATGTTAGACACATTACTGAACGTTATCGTTCATTGCTTTTCAAAAAACACTTTGGTTTCTTCTCTGATTTTCCCATTTTAAAGTTATTTTGCACAGTAATAAAATCCGAAATACAATAATTTCCAACTGCATTGACTTGCTTGTTATACATGCTCTCAGGCGATTACACTACTAAAAGAGAGCAGTCAAATTTTGAGATTTGCCTGCTATGCACGTTGTCAAGCGTCTACAAAACCAAATGAGATTTAGTAAAATTTTGAAATTTGCCAATTTTTGCATTTCAGTTTGCAATGCATTGCTTGATCGTATTGTATCTGAATTTGTGTTAAATCGAGGAGTGTTATCACAAAATTGTATTGTATTTGTAACGCAGCCTACTGTAGTAAAAGACACTGTACAACAGTCAAATTTCTCCTTTGCCCTCATCAACCAAACCAAAACTTTTGACACTGCCAACTTTAATTCCCTGAGAAACATCTTCAATATACTCCGTGTTTGTGAATATGAAAAAAGTTTCAAAGTGGCATGCAAACTTGCCTTACTAATGGAAATGATTAGTTTGAGTCTGTGGAACAAGTGCAAAATTTTCCCCAAGACAACAAGTGCAAAATTTTCCCCAGTTAGTTATCAAGTTTATTCTTAAGAACATTAGAACAGCTGGTCTTGATACCATGGTTGCGGGTTCGAATCTCAGCTGGCAGGGCATTAAAAGAAAGGCAGTGTACACTGAAGGGGCAGGCCTGGTATGTAAATGTACGGGGCAGTGTACACTTGAAGGGAGTGTATTGAGATTGTGGATCAAGTGCATAAATTTTCCCACATGGGGAAATTTATGCACTTGATCCGAGTCTGTCTACAAAAAATGTTTAAGTCAAACAGGGACATGTTACTGCACCTGTAGCTTCTGTTGTCTGAGATATACTACGCAGCAGTCATCCTACTCACAAGGCATGACATGAATTCTGATGATGGCATATACTTACACTTCTGACTGAAAAAAAATGTCCAATTAGTTTTGCTTAAAACCAAGTGGTCTATCCAAAACCATACCACTGTTCGAGCTACAATCATCATTATCAAAAAGTTATATGTGACAGAAGATGGTGACAAGTGATTGAAAAATTAAAAGCTTACAGAACTTTTTAATAACAATATATCTACTACTCTGAAAACCCCTTGACAACTGTGAAACAATTTGCCTATTTCCAAAGTATATTACTGCATCAGGAGTCATTACCAGAATTGCGCATGTTTTAATTGCCTTTGGACCTCTATGGACACATGTATTGTTTGGCCATTTTCTGTAGCTTACCACTAAACTCTATGTTTAACGAGCTGTTAATCTCTTAAAATGAAGCAAAACGTAAATGCTTCATCATAAACGTTTCAAAATGCAAGTTTTTTCACCAACAGTGTTTCCAGAAGATGAAGACACTGTATGTGAAAAATAACACAGCAGTATTGAATCTTCATCCTAACATTTTACTTAGACGCATTAAAATCAGTTTGCAGGCTATGATATTTTGACATTAGTTGGGCTGTCTTCAAAAGATCATCAAAATAACTGACAAGTGAAAATCTAAGCTTGTTCTCTATTTCAAACTGAAACAGGATAAATAATCCCCAAAGATCTCAAACTTAAAATCATGACCACATAAACAATCAGAGTAAATATGATAATCTCAACCTTCTACAGTACAAAATACTACAGCAAACAAACCATTCTGGAGCTTACCAAAAAAAGTGCCTTTTATTGTGAAGAAAAGAGAGCACATGTTAAACAAAAATGAAATGTCACGAGACCTAAGCTCAATTTACTTCAAAGAACATCACTTACCAGTACTTTACATAATTAGCTTGTGGCTGCAAATGCAGGATCATTATGATTTACTCTTTTAGCAACCTTTGTAGTAAGGGCATTCTGAACATGTGATTAATTTTTCTTGAGAGGTAAAAATATCTGAAGCATGCTGAGAGTTTTTATCCTTTACTTCCTTCTTCAGGTGCAATTCTCAACAAGGCACTGCATGTCTACCACATAAACATGAAGGTATGCCATCAAGTGTCTCACCAACAAACACAACAAGTGAACTTGCCTGCCTATTATCCAACTAACCCTTTCATGCTAAATGTCAAGCAAAAAAGCTGGAAATACCATTTTTTAGAATGTATTGGCATGACTACCCTAGGAAATTCAACCCATGACAACCATCAGCAAAGCTTAATGAAAGGGTTTCCGGACCCGGTGAGGTTTCACTTTCAGGGTGGTTTTTCTTTCCTCACCATGCTCAGATGAGCTAAAAAAACAGCCTTATAGGCCGGTTGCGCCACCCATTGACCACCTACGTAGCCGTGTCTCGCACTGGTCATCTTTCTGATCCTTACTATTTCGAATGTTCTAACTTCTTATTTACAAAATAATATGATCTACAACTATAAAATCTCCTGCATTTTTGTTTTTTGTTCTGTTTGTTTTTTTTTTGTTGTTTTGTTTGTTTTTTTTTTAAACTGTCCTTTAATTGCTTGAATTTAGGGTTTAGCAGCCATGCAACTATTGCTCTAGTTTTATGGATCCACTGTTTTCATTTGCATGTTTTAACGTCTGACGTTGTGTCGCTTCTTCCTTTTCTTGACTCCATTTCTCTCATTATTATTGTTGTTCAGTGTCGTGTGTAATGGTGGTGGTCATGAATAAAAAAAGAATGAATGAATGAATGAACTCTCTAGCCACTACACCAACTTGGCACATGCTTGTTTCTAACGCAAATGTAGGATGCAAATCACAAACAAGCCTGCAATCTCATCTATCAGCTAATATCTGAGAAAGCCATAATCATTATCACAATGAACTGCCACAGTGGCATACCAAGGGGAGCTCCTAAGCACACACCCCTCTTAGGAAAATGTAATATATTATTTTCAGCCATTATGCTGGTAATCGTAACAAATAACCTATTGTATAGTGATAAAATTAAATTACATATCTAAGATCTTTTTAAAGCATTATTTTTCCACATTATTCATAATTCTTTTTGATAAATCACTCAACGTTTAACTGATAAAAGTAGAACTTGCAGTTAAAGAAACATTATAAAGCAGGGCAGGCATCAAGGGGGCCAGGCCCCTGCTTTATTTAAATGGCCTCCCTAATTTAAGTGCAGGACTCCTACTTTGGATATGATGTGTCCCTACTGTGCTGTCAGTGACATTTCCCACATTACCTCATATTTTTGAACATTTTCAAGATTTATTCCAAAAAATATCAATAAAACCTAAGTACCAAGTCTATGCAATTGCAAATGCCGTTTTGTTACGTCCTTGTTATTGTGATGTAATAATGAGTGCAATGAAGAAATAATCACTTTGATTAAACTTTCAATAATCAACTTCAGCAGACTTATTTTTGCAAATCCCTTGTCTAAGCTGAAGAGCATCAGCTATATTATCAGTATTTCTAGGGTTTTAATGACAAGGAAAAATGGCATTAAGAAAATGATTAATCAAAAAAGACTCAAAAAAAATGTTGAACATACACCAAGCCAACAAGCTTTAGAATTAAATATTGCAGAACCAGATATCACCACCACAATCAGCAATAATGCAAAGGAGCAGCCTGCTGCCAGCACTAAGGAGTTATTCAGCAAAACAAGCATACACGATTTAGGGGAAGCACAAAACATTCTATTCAAGTTATGCATTACTTCAAATTCTTTATGATTATGCCAAGAAATTTTTCTTGTTAATTGTATTTTCTATTTTACAGATTTGCAGGTCACTGGCACTAGATGAAGCAAGATCTAGTTCTATTGTTCTCATGAGACAAAATTCTTCAGAATTATGTTGTTGCGTTCTCACAATAAGACTGTTCTCATCTCTGAAATGTGGTGTTGTCATAAGACACAATTCAGAATTTGCGTCTAATGAGAACAATTTCCCTGACCTAAACTAGAATGATTTTCTTTATTTTCTTCATTGCTTTATACAATTAGTTTCCAAATTTTGGAATTCCTCTACAATTGCTTGGTGCCACTTTCAATAAAGTTCCTGCTTGTTACACTTCATCAGTTTATCTCTTGATATCTTGTAAATTAGACCATATGCAACGCTTAATATTTCTTTTATCATACTATAGCAATGACCAGAATCAAATAACAGTTATTTGCTCTTTAACTGATTAATGCAACTTAATAACTTAATACAGAATCATTCAATTGTAAAAAAAAGGTGGTGGCTATTTTGCTGTTGATGGCATTTTACCCTTGGAGACTATTTTGCTGTAATCATTCACGTGTGGTTATATTGCCATATTTGCTACATCTCAGCCAGTGACACTGTGGTGTAGTGGTTAGTGCGCTTGTCTTGAGATACCATGGATGTGGGTTCAAATCTCAGTGGGCAGAGCTTTAAAAGAAAGGGAAGTGTACACCGTAGGGCCAGGCCCGGTATGTAAATGTACGGGGCAGTGTACACTGGAAGGGAGTGTACACTGGAGGTGCAAAATTTTTTTAATTTGTTTTTGAAATTGACCAATCAGAGACGACCAAAGTCACATGTTTAGTACGTCATTAAGATTGACTAATCACAAATAACTCACGGCAAAATAGTCTCTGAGGGTAAAATGCCATTGACGGCAAAATAGCCACTGTCTAATAAAAATTATATGACATACCATATTTGTTAACTGATTCAGTCCCACAGTGCCAAACGACTTCCCTATTCCCCTAGCCTAAGCCTGCTACTCAAAAAAGGTGTTCTAGTTTTAGGGATAGAAAACTACACAAACAAGAAATAAACATAACATATTTTATATCAATTTTTTCAGAATGGATTGAGGAATCATAATCTGACATTGTTCTGCATGTATATGTGATTGTTTTAAGTATGAGTCTATTTGAAGCAGAAAAAAATACTTTACACTTATAATTTTTTTTAGCATTTTTCAACTTACCAAAGGAACCTGTCAGCTATATTCCATCCAGAGTGCTTGGGTATCAGCTAATCCAAAAGAAAATTTATTTTTCAATATGTACACAAAATTTCACATGAATCCATTGGAATTTTTTGTTTTATGATTTTCTTTTGTATGGTTGCTTCAACCGGTTATCCAGTAAGATTATGACAGAAAAAAGGCAAGATAATACACACACTATATACACACAAATATTGCTTCAATTTATATTATTGTGAAGTATGGTATTGCTCAAAGCAATCTTTAGGATGAAGAAATGGCTTATGTGAGCAACCTTTGCAAAAAAAATTGCTGCGACGACGTTTTGCGGGAGTGCTGCAGACGACGCAGTTTCGGTCGTTGGGTGAGTGAGAAACAAGATGAAGATTTCCCGTAAACCTCTCAGTCAAACTATTGTTTTCTCTGCTGAGGCATGGTTTTGATTTCGACACTTAGATTATCTACTTCTTCTTCACCCACTGAGTCAGTTTCATCACTAGATTCATCCATAATTTGGCTCAAAAAGTCTAAAGCCTTTGAGGCACACAAACGTCGAGACTGCTGTTGTTGTTCGGCCATATTGTTTTCAGTAGCAACGACGAATGATCAGTAAAAAATATCTTCACAAGGTACAACAGATTATAACAAACACATGAACAGTTGATATTTCAGCTTGAAAAGGGTGCCAAAAGCCTACAGAGCTATTTGGTACATTATTGAGGTAGTTTCGAATCTTTAGTTCTTTTAGCTTCGCATAAAATGACTGAGCCGGTGTCACCGGCCCACGGGATTGAACGGTTTTCCAATGAGCCGCTCACAGCGGCTCGCGGGACTGAATCAGTTAAAAAAACAAGCCATTTTGCAATACATTACTCATGGAAGTCCAGTCTTTGTTGCCTTTCTGGATGCCTCTAAAGCATTTGATAAAGTTAATCATCATATTTTGTTTAAAAAACTTACTGAATGCAATGTTCCTGAGATTTTTGTAAAACTCTTATCTAACTGGTATTCCAGTCAACTTCGCTGTGTTAGGTGGGGTACTACTTATTCTAAGTTTTTTACCGTCTCAAATGGAGTGAGACAAGGTAGCATTTTGAGTCCCATTCTATTTGCTGTCTATATGAACCAACTTTCACAGACCCTTAACAAACTTAACGTTAGTTGCTTTATTGGTCAACATTGTCTAAATAATATTTTGTACGCCGACGATATGTGCTGTATTGCACCTAGCTGCAAAGGCCTTCAAAATTTGCTAGATGTTTGCTATGAATATCTCTTTTCACTGCTCTAAAACCAAAATAATGATGTTTAAAACTAAGTTTTTGAAGTTGAATTTTGTGCCCAAAATACAATTAGGTAACTGTGCAATTGATTAGGCAGTGGCTATTTTGCCGTCGAAATAGTCACTGCCAATTTATTATGTAGAAAAAGTGCAATATTTAGGTTTTCTTTTAGGCAGTGGCTATTTCGCCGTCGAAGGCAATTTGCCCTTGGAATCTATTTTGCCGTGATCATTCACGTGTGTTTATATAGCCAAATTTGCTATTATCGCACCAGTGACTCTGTGGTGTAGTGGATAGAGCGCTGGTCTTGAGATACCAAGGTATCGGGTTTGAATCTCAGCTGGCCAGGGCTTTAAAAGAAAGGCAGTGTACACTGAAGGGGCAGGCCTGGTATGTAAATGTACAGGGCAGTGTACACTGCAAGGGAGTGTGCAGGGTGGGGGATGGAGACCTGGGGGTGCAAAATTATTTTTTTTGGTTTTTAAAATTGACCAATCAGAGACGACCAAAAGTCACATGTTTAGTACGTCGTTAAGATTGACCAATCACAAACAACTCACAGCAAAATAGTCTCTGAGGGTAAATTGCCGTCGACGGCAAAATAGCCACTGCCTTTCTTTTAACATGTGAGTTGCAAGATGACATCGACATGTACCAACAGCTTCGCTATGTCTATGGTACAGCAAATAGACTTCGTAGTAAATTCTCCGACTGTTCTAAAAATGTAAAAAATTATTTGTTTTGCACGTTTATGTACAGTTTCTATGGCAGTAGTATCTGGTCGTCTTATCGACAATATACTTTTCACCATCTCCGGGTAAGCTACAATAATGCTTACAGGATACTATTTAACTTGTATCGTCGAGTAAGTATATCTTCGACTTTTGTACAGAACAATATATGTACTTTTCAAGCATTGATTCGAAAATACGTCGCTTGCTTTATGATTTGATGTGCAAATTCCTGTAATATCTGGATTTCCTCACTGATACATTCGGACGATTTCCTAACCAGCCAGTTTTATAATCACTTTCTCCTCCTTCATGACTGTTAGGCTTTTGCCTTCTTTGGGATTTCAAACATGTCTGCAACTTTGTGTTTGTTTGTTGTTTATGCTCTGCGTTTGTTTGCTCTTGTTGAGCTATTCTGGTGTGATTTATGCTGGACTAAAGTTGACTTTCCAGAAAGTTAACGGGTCTGTTAAATAAAATAAATAAATAAAATACCACCATTGTCGATCTCAATACACAGTGCACAGTATCAATAACTAATAGATCACATTATTGCAAAAGCAATTGCGAAAATTAAAAAAATTTACGTTTACCTAAACGCTCCTTGCTAGTTTTCTTCAAACAGACTGATTTCTTACCTGATCAATTTAAGAGAAAATGGTTTCCCAATTTAATTGTTGATATAATCTGTTACGATTGAATGACTTTGGCTTTAAAAATTGGTATGTATTTATTTAGTTGCTGGCCACAATGTGTAGAAACATAGACTATTAGAAACATTAATCAACAGTTTGTTATTCTCGATACTGATTAGACTAACTGGTATAGACCTAGCCTAAACACACATGGATCTAATATAATCAAGTCGTTTAACAAACATTTCTGCTTACCCATAAATCATTGAGCCACGCAACCGAACACAAAATCCTACAACGCTAATTCCAAATTTGTGGTAACAATTGGATGCTTAAAAATTATTGACGAGAGTTACGCCCACCACAATTCCACTACCCTTAACAAAAGTCCAAAGTTCAACGACTACGGTAACCTTTTAACATCATAATTTTAGCATAATAAAAATGACAACGTAAATGAAGCTGTTACCAAACCTAATTTCGTCAACAACTTTTACTCCTTGGAAATGGAAATGCAGAATACCATCAAAATAATAGTGGCGATAACATTGAAAGCAAGTGTCGTGATCAGGAAACGTTTGCCATCGCCTTTGTGCATCTATTTCAAATATTGTTAACTGAAGTTTCGTTTCGTTTTTACAGAAACGTGACTCATGCATTGCTTCGTCTTTAACCCATGTGATATTACTACTCATTCCTTTTTTCATTTTTTGATATAAATATCTCTTAGTCTTTTGGATGGGAAAATAATTAATTTTTGGACAAAAGAAGTTGCTAGATTTTCAATTTGTGCGTTAATTTTTTATGAAAGGTTAAATATAAAAACAGAAAATTCGTACAGGCTAAAAGCTTCAGGAAATGATTCGATGTCAAAGAACCCCCTATAAGCTTAAGTAATTAAGTGCAGATCATAAAGATTACGATGCTGCATGCCGCGCCTCGGTCACCACTAAAGTAACTATTCAGAGACACAAGAATACAGCTCAAACTTTTAAACCAAACACAGTTGAAACGACAAAAATTACTGTTTTAGACCTTGTTTGAGGTATCTAGTAACTATGGTTTAAGTGCAAAACATTATTAGAAATGACAAAACCTTTGTCAAATACTGTGTACTGGTTTAATAAGTTTAATATGCATTCTCGGATTATATCCTACCCAAAACAATGCTGTGCTCAGAATAGGTTTTGAGTCACAATACCATTTTATCGCAATAAGTGCAAATAAGAAGAAAAATTACTGTAAAATGCTATCTTTCAAAACACATATTTGCAGCCTTCGTAAAACCTAGATGCCAAACAATTGTTTCTGTTATAAATAAAATACCTTTTTATTCCTCCTAGTTGCCTATAAACAGCAGAACCAGAAAGGCTTCCTTACCAAGATATCGACATCAGCACTTTCTTGCGCTCAATTTTTTGGCCAAAGTATTTTAGTACTTTGAAAGAAAAATATTTTCTGAAAGGCTCTCTGACTAAACTCTCTGTCCCCTTTGAAACAACCTGCAAAAAACTACAAAATTACTGTGAATAGATGAGGAAGCATCTTATCAATCTGCGGCTTTCCGAAGATTTTTAGATTACGCTATTTAGGTAATTAAACTGGCTTAATGGTATTGGCATAAATTTGCGTCAACAAGTAGGGAAAAGTAATATGTACATGAAATATGGACCCTGTAAACTATTCTTCTGTAGGCGGTCTTTATTGCCCAAATAGAAACATAGGTAGCAATCCGACTGTTGCAAATAGTTTTAAACGCGTGCTCGTGACGTAAAAATCACGACCAACAACATAATGGCGATCTTATCTTCAATTGAAAATAAGGAGACATAATAAAGGAACACTCGAACACGCGAACACAAACATGGTTTATCGGCAAGAAATGAAACGTGCGTTAGCCAATAGCAATATTAGGCGCGATTTATGAAATTAGACTCAAGTAAAGGGTAGCCTACTTGTAACAGTTAAAAAAATCATGCATAACGTTTGTCAAGTATTTTTAAAACAATTTAGAGTTGTTTATATTATGCAGCGTATACGTTGAATGCACAATTTGGCATATCGAACTATACCAAAAGGCTATCATTAGCAATGCCAAAAAAATCGCAACGGCTTGGTGCAACTTAATCTAGCTTAAACGGACTCGAAGAAGAAGAAGAAGATCATTAGCCAGTAGATTTCAATAGAATCAATAGTTATCATTTTCTAACAAGCTGTAACTACTACCTTTAACTGCATAATAGGCTAAATATGTTGTCACGTTGGTACTGAACAACTTTTCATATTGTAGAACCTCACAAATACTAACAATTAGATATCTAACTCGTATTAGTCAGTTTAACGCTATCCACTCTAAACTCAATTCCTCAGTAATATGAAGTAGCCTGTTGATAAGACGCTATGAGTGATTAGTTCGCATTTACGACAACAAAGGCAAAACGGCACAAGAAAAGTTTCTACTGCGTAAGCGAACTGCAAACTCCTATATACAGTCATCTTGGGCAAAATTTATAATAGATGCTTTGAAAATAATTCAGGCTAATTTCAAAAGTTGACGTTTTAGACGGATAAAGCTTGGCCATATAGCAAAATGTAGTCTTGCTAAAGCCATACCTCATCTAATTATTTCAATTTGAAACAACTTTTACTAAATGCAAAACTTTTATATTTTATTTTGCGAGAAAAGCTTCACATTTCTTATCTAATTGCATAATACTGACCCTTTAGACAATAATATTGAAAGCTCACTTACTGTTACGAGTGAAAAATATCAAACCAAGTTTTGATGAGACCTATAGGCTATATTTCAAAGACTGGCAAGTGCTATATATATAAAAACATATATCTACCAATCAAACTCTTATTCTGCATTTAAATATGGCAAAGCCAAAAAAAGGACGACGCATGTTAAAACACCTGAAGTTTTTATATCTTTTCACAACATCAAACCAAAAAATTTCTGATATCAAAAAAATAGGTTACATCTCTCCCTCAGTCTTTTATGGCTCAAAAACATTATGCAAGGTTAGGCGTAACTTAATTTATGCTATACTCGATGGACATGAACCTACTAAATAAAAGGAAAAAAGGAAGGCCAAATAGGACGGTTGCAGTGAAGGATGGCTTGAAAGTGGTTGAGTCAGTAGAGGAGGATACAACGAACCAAGAAAGATGTAAAAGAACAATCTTCTGAGGCGACCCGTAAAAGGAAAGTGCCAAAAGAAGAAGAAGACACTTAACTTATTTTTTTAAAATAATGGGTGAAGCAATATTAAACAAAGTTATTATAAAGTTTCTAAAGAATTAGATTAGTCGTGTATGAAACAGAGCTTCACACAATTATTCTAATACTGAGTCAACTACACTCTGTTTATTGTAATTTTATAACTCGCGCCAACATCTAAGTCAGCTTTTATTAAGAAAGTGAGGACAAGTGCTGCATGCTTTTGTTTTCATTATAATCGTAGCAGACAGTATTGTGACATAACAACAATTTTTTTTAATATTACTGTAGCCCTTTATAGGAGTGGTTCCCAACCAAGAATCCCCGTGCTTGGGATTTTTCCCTAGATCTTGGGATTTCGGCTTTGGCCTTGGGATCTTGAGAAGTAGCTCCCAAATAGCGGAGTCTTGGGATTTCAATTAAAATCACGCATAAGTAATAACTTTTATTGTTAGTTTAAGTATCAAAAACCCGCTAGATCGACTGACATGTTTATGACGGTAATTTGGAAAGAAGTTTATAGTAATACTATTACAAACTTCTTGACAGATATAGCGTTTTTTTGAGCAGAATTGGCAACACTGGTCTTGCCAGTTGCTTGGCGTGGCAATGTATATGCCATAATTTGGTTATTTTTATTTTGTTTAATTATAATTTGGTCATTTATTCTTTATGTATAAACAAAAATTTGATTATTTTTACTTTATTTATTTAGCTTGGAAATTTTTTCATTTTCTTGGGATTTTTCATGGCCAATTCTCGGGAAGTTCAAAAAATCTTACTGGAATCCCTGTTGCCAACCTTTTTTATATTCCTCACACTGTTTTATTTATTACTATCTTCATGCACCCCTATAAAACATTACGTTACACAAGGTTTTCATTTCAGATATTGGTGAAATAAACTGATTAAAAATATTTACCACTAAACACCAATACTTTTCCAAAGTCTTACTTTCAAATTGTACTTCAAGAATAAGATTTGTTTGCAAATAAATAAAATTTTCTTTTAATTATACATCTTCATGCAATTAATCCAGCAATAAGAACATGAATTCATGATCTATTCTTCTGAAATCTGTAGTTCTTCAGCTGTAACATATTTATCAAATACTTTTGAGACCTTATTTAAATGAGTCCAATTTCTTTTCGCACAATAGAAATTGTTGGTCTACTCTTATCAATTATTCTTTCAAGTGATCAAAAATTGGAAAGATCACCTTCTTCTATCCATCGACCCCACAGAGCTACATGTAACTTATCTTTAAAAGGTTTTTACTTTTTATTACATTGCCAAATATTAATTTCTTTCCCTGAAGAAACACATTGAGATCATTTACAGGAGTTAAAATGTCAGCTAAGTAAGACAGAATTTATATAAACCTGTTTGACTTTAGGTTTTCAACGAGGCCATAGTTTCGTTGCACCAAAAAACTTTGATTTCTTATGGCAGTTTAAAGAAGTGGGTTAAAGCTCACTTTGGCGAGTCAAAAGCAAAACTGTATGCTCATTTCCCGGATTGTTTCAAAACAACTTAAAGATGCGATGGTTCAGAGCATGACTCCTAATCCAGTTGATAGTTTTTACACAAGTGTCGAGAATTGCTTTCAAATTTTGAGGTTGTGCCCTTTCTTCCAATGCGTGACAATGAAGAATATCGTAGGTGAGGAATCTCTTTCTTCATTAGCGCATAAAATCCACATTTATTCCCAAAGAAAGCAGACGCGCTGTCAGTGCATATAGAGCCTATATTTGAATGTCTAAATTAAGTTACATTGTAAACTTGCTACAATGCTATTACCAAGCTTTATATTTTACTCTTGTATCTCTGATCTACTTTTCTGTCTCTCACATCTGCAACTTGTAACCAATCCAATTACTGCATTTTCAACACCTACAAAATTTCAAAGTTTCGAAATCAAGTACCTAGCTTTTGTCCACTTTATTGAAGCGCATTGGGGCAAAGTTCATATGTAGGCTATATAAAGAGCTTCAAAACACTGACATTTCAAAAACTTTAAAGTTGACACCTATTGCTTTAACAAAATCAACAAAAGCTAGGCCATTGCTAAGTATTTAAACCAAAGCAACGTGACATTTTATCTGAGCATTTTTATTTCAAAAGTGCACTGAAAATTTTAAAAATTCGCTAAATTTTGGGCGCCCTTTAACTTGTCACGCATCTTGGTCGGAAACCTTTGCTCTATAGCAGGGGTGACGAACCTATCTGCTATCGCGGGCCACTTTGTCAGTTACCGCTGAGTAAGCGGGCCGCACAACTTTTTAGTCATCCTGTGAAACCTGTTAAAAACGAAAAAATTATTCATCAACAGAAACAACAACAAACGAAAGTACTAAAAACTCATGTGAACCGTACAGCTAAAGTTATTTAACGCAATATTAAAGAATGAAATAATAAAAAATAACAAAGAAACATTTAATGGAGTTTTTTACTCAGTGAGAAATTTGGAAACTTTTTTGCTTTACAAAGCGCTTAATATCAGGACGAACAGACGATGTGGCAACTCTCAATTGCATGCTAAGATTTTCTTCTGTTAGCCTTGACTTGTAACGACTTTTTGCGATGTTCATTTTAGAAAAAAATTGTTTGCATATATATGTGCTTTCAAAGACAGATGATCATTTGAGAGCGCTAGCTCTAAGTTTGGAAGCTTTTCCTTTGATACATGAACACGATAAAATTCAAGCAACGGCTTGTTCAGATACATCGCTTTCAGCGTGTCATCACTTTGTAGTTTTATGAATTCGAGTTGGAGCTCAGAGGGTGCAGAAGCAGGCGCAACATTGAAGGGGATAGAAAAGATATCAAGTTCCACCTGCTTGCTTTTGATATCATGAAATTCGGCATTAAACCTTTCCAAGAGACTGGATCATTCCAAAGCATATTGAGCCCAAGAAGTATTTTTTCAACGTGGGAAAATGCGTGCAATCGTTTTCTTTCAACTGGTTTTCCCAGAGGTTCAGTACTGACGTGAAAGATTTGATCTTGGAAAATATCGAGTGCAATAGTTGATCTGGTCCTTGAAGTTGCACGTTCAAGTCGTTTAAATGCTTTGTGATATCTACCATATACAGGGTGTCCCAAAAAAAAGTTTATTTTTTAATGTTTAACTACTTTTGTTTTAGAGCATTTGACTCTTTCATTTTTTCAGGTTTTATTCTATGGTAATAGAAGTTTTATACCTGAAATTTTGAAGCCTTTATCTTAATCATACCTTTCACAATTGAGCAGCGATCAAAAATAGTAAAGTTCTATTTGGAAACTAAATCACTGGTCCAAACCCAAAGGGAATATCGCAAGCATTTTGGTGTAAAAGAAGCTCCATCTGTGACGTCAATCAAGAAAATTGTTCAAAAGTTTGAAGTGCATGGCACCTGCCACAACAGAAATAAAGGAAATTCTGGAAGGAGAGTGTCTGCTCGCACCGAATTAAACATTGATACTGTACGTGAATCGACTGTGCGTAGCCCAAAAAAATCAATACGGAGGCGTTCATCTGAACTTGGCTTGACAAAGTCCACCGTTCAAAGAATAATGAAGCAAGACCTCAACTTATATCCTTACAAACTGGAAATAAAGCAAACTTTGACTGATAGGGACAAAGAACAACGTTTTCAAATGTGCACATGGTTTAATCAAATGATGGAAAATGATGAACATTGGGTTGGCAAGATATGGTTTTCAGATGAGGCACATTTTCATCTGGATGGATCAGTAAACCGTCATAACTGCCGTATTTGGGGCACTGAACCTCCAAACGTTGTTACCACCAAATCACTCCACAGCAGGAAGTGCACAGCTTGGTGTGCGCTTAGCTCTGACGGAATCATCGGGCCTTACTGGTTTGAAGACAATGCTGAGAATGCGGTGACGGTTAATCAAGAAAACTATCGCCACGTCATCAAAAAGTTTACTGCTTGTCTTCGTCGTCGTCGCTTTGACTTGAAAAAGTTATGGTTTCAGCAAGATGGGGCAACACCTCACACTGCAGTGGAAACACGAAAATTATTGTCTGAAAAATTTGAAGACAGGCTGATTTCCTTGAAAGCTTCCCACATCTGGGCTCCACACTCTCCTGACCTTAGCCCACTGGACTTTTTTCTGTGGGGCTACGCAAAAGATAATGTCTATAAAAATAAACCTACCTCTATTTCCGAACTTAAACAAGAAATAACTACGTTCATGAGAACCATTTCCGCTGACACATGCAAAGCAGTAATTCAGAATTTTGCTGTGAGAGTAAGGGAATGCCTTCTGCGCCATGGCGATCACATTGAGCATGTTATTTAAGCAGCAGCATCAAAATATATGACTATTTTTAAACTCCAGTAACATCAGCTAAGTAAAATGGATAACGACGATTTTGATGGCAAACAAATCTCCAACACATTATTTATGCACGGTGAAACTTTCATTGCTTTATCTTTACAAGTTTTTGCTTACAAAAATTTTAAAAATAAACTTTTTTGTGCGACACCCTGTATTTTAGGTCGCACAACCAGTTTCCATCCTCCAGCTCAGTCAAAGGACCTTTCTTCAAATTTCGAAACTCAATAATTTCTGGTAGAAGAGAATGAAAGCCCCCAAGCATATTCCCACAACTCGTCCAACGAACAGCACAGAAATGTAGAAGATCATCATAATCAGCATCAAAGTCTTTAAGAACTTGCTTAAATATGCCGCTGTTTAGGTCTCTTTTTTTAATAAAGTTAATACAGTGTGTAACCACCGATACCACATCACCATACTTCACAGATTTTGCACAAAGGCTTTGTTGGTGAACAATACAATGAAAAGATATCAATCTATCATGTCTAATTCCTCTTCCATCCATTTCTTTCTCTAACAGTGATACCACACTTTTATGTTTCCCAACCATAGCTGGTGCGCCTTCAGTAGCATCACCACACAGCTTAACTAACGGCAGATCGAACTTGCCTAGGCCTTGAAAGAGCTTTTGATGCAGGTCCTCTCCGCGAGTAGTTTCCTGCATCAATTCCAGAGACAACAAGTTCTCATCAATTTGAAAATCTGATGTAACCCCTCGAAAAAATATTGTCAGCTGCACGGTATTCTTGATGACTGTTGTTTCATCGAGACAGAGGGAGAAGTTTACGAATTTCTAAGCTCTTCTTTTGAGATTATCTTCAATATCTTGACCCATTTCATTTATGCATTCACAAACAGTGGGCCTGGACAAACTCAGCTTCTGGTACAAATGAACTGACTTTGGTGCCAACTTTTCAGCTGCTTTTACAAGTAGTTCCTTGGCCCATGCCCCATGGTCATACGGCTTAAGCTTTTTAGCGATCAATTCCGATACTTCATAGCTCACTGTGAGCACATTGTCATTTGTACTGCAAAAGGAAGTCATGACACTTTGTTGCGCAGACAAATTTTTCTTAAATTCTTCTATCTTCATTTTTCTGAGCTCCCCATCCAACTTTTTTAACTCAGGATGGTTGGTCTCGTAGTGAAGTTTGAAATTTTCTTTTTTCATGACAGCTAGCGGCCTTTTGCACTTCAAACAAAACGGTTTTCCTCTTTCCTCGATAAAGAAAAACATAACAGTCCATTCTTTTTGAAATACCTTTCTTGCACCTACAATCTTTCTTTTCTTTGCCGAAGACATCGAAAGAAAAGGCTAATTTTGGTTAAAGGAAAATAGAATAACGAATGATAACTTAGAAAAGCAGTAAAATTTTTGCATAACATCTGTTACTACTAACTCATTTATTCATTTCTGCAAGCTTACATATTCACTACTGAAAGGCAAGCTAAGCACACACTCAAATAGTTACTGCTACCAGAACTGCAAACTAACTTATTCATTTCTGTAAGCTGACATACTCACTACTGTAAGGCAAGCTAAGCTCACACTGAAATAGTTACCACTGCATTGTACTGAAGCAGCAACAGGCCCGCCCGGTTAAATCAATATTACACAACAATGAATGCAGAGCTGAATCCTGAATTAGGTGAAAGGGCTGTACTGCGTTTGTATGATTCCTGCGTGATATGCGCATAAATCAATCGGGCTATCAGCTTTTGATATCGCATCACAAAGATTAGAAGCGGGTCAAAGAAAGTTCAAGACTGCTGGTCTCGCCTGAATGCTTTGCGGGCCGTACGAAATTCTTTCGCGGGCCTCATGTTCGTCACCTCTGCTCTATAGACACATTTTTTTCTGCCATAAAAGTTATTGAGGCTGTTTTTGAATTTATTAGGACCATATTGACTACCTAGTTTTGATTTTTTCAGTTGATGTATTTCATTTTCTGAATGCTAATTTCGGAATTGTCACGAATTCGTTCACCAATCAAACATCAGGCTTGGAAGTCCTATATTGATACAAACTCGTTTAGCTTCTCAGAAATGCACGATAAAGCAAAGTATACACATGACTGTATCCGTGAAAATTTTTCAATTAATTTAGCTCATGCGTTTGCCATTTGAGGCTCGAGGTAAAAAACGCGATTTGTGGCTTGCGTCCATAGATTGAACATTTAGGTTAGCATCTGTGAAATTAAGACCTGTTAAGGTCGAACTTATAAGTAGATTTTCCAAGCAAAAATTTTGAAACATTTCTTTCTTACCGGTACCGTAATTTTAAATATACTCAATACTAATGCATAGTATTCACAGGCACATTTCTGGCAGTGAAATTATCTCAAGAAATTATGCATTGACAGTTTGAACTAAAAATGAGCATTTTGTTAAAGTAGGAATCATAGTTGACTGCTACGCTATTGGTTTCTAAACAATTTTATTGGTTTATGAGTCATGTACCGTACCTCTGCATCTACCTTTGGCTTTCATTCTTACATTTTCTCAAAATATTTAATCAGTTTTCATTTCGGATTGCGAAGCATACTTCTTGGCTGCTTTTCAAAATTTAACCAACGAGATTAATTGAGAGAAGAAGTTTTTCCAAAAACTCACGGACCTTACATTCGTATAAAACTAAGACGTTTAAGTAAATTTTCTTCTAGGGTCCATTCTTTCGTCAAGGAGGAGGCAATACTACTCGTTTGGGGGGAAGGCGATAATCCGGTTGCCTTTCGTTGACGTCATATCTGAGGTTATGTGCCAAAAAAGAGCTGTATGGCTTCCCACGTCAGTGCCAGCCTTCTGTGACAAGTGTCACGTATGAATCACACAATCCTTTCTCTTTATGCTGATTTGTTGATGTGTACATTCTGAGTACACGTTTGCAAAATAAGTTAAATACAAACATTTTGGTAAGGCTACTAGTCTGCTCCCATTACAGGTGTGCGTAGAATGGAAGAATCACTACTAAAACGTGTATGAGGGGAAAAGAGCACTATGGCAGAGTTAGGCTTACGAAATTTCAAACTCGCGAGCCGAAAGTCCACATTCAAAATATTGGTAGACATCTATAGGATAAAAGATAAGTCGTGTGAAGTTCTGATTGTTGACCATTGACTTTTTTGTTTTGAATGCTGTATTTTGTTCTTTATCAAAATGTGCAGTTTAGAGTTGCTTTGTTCTAAACTTACACTGGCATATAGTTACTTGAAAGTAAACAGTGGTAGTTGTAATTAGGCCTACTTGTCTGTAATGTCACACAATGCCTGGTTTTGGCAGTTTAGGGTTAACTGACATTGCAATTTTCATGGGCATTGTGCACATCATAGTTATGTACCGTACTATATTGTAGGACTCTAAAGGGGTAGAATTAAACAGGCATAGTAGACATAGTATGGGCATAGCAATTGTATTGCAGCATTTGGGCTGTTGGGTGTCAGTGCATGGCAAGGGTACACAACCTTTTTACTCTTGCTGGTTACATCACAGACTATTAGCAACTAGTTTAAGTTAAATTATGTGAAATATGCATTATGAAGGAATAGCATTTATCAGATAGCTTAATATCCTTTTATTCAATACTCATTCAAATGAACAAAATAAAATGTCAAAGTTTTTCATGAATTTATCCAAGCATAGTTTGCAAAACATTGCTGTATTTACACAATATTTGGTAACTTCATATGATGTCACCAACTCAAAATCCATACTGCTATGCTTTGTGAAACCTTATTTTTGAATTGCTTTTTAACAATGTTTCTAGCCATGCTAACAGGTGCAGCTGGAAGTGCATTTTTACTGGGTATGTTTTAAAGAAACTCAGATTTAGATGCCAAATACATGAAATATCCATCTACACCAGATTTTTTATCAAAGCATGGTTGCCATAGCTTGTATTTAAATATACATGTGCATGGTCGTAAAAGCTATTATTTTCTGCTACAGGTTGTGCACTGCTGTTACAGAGCTTCCATGTTTTCATTTTAATAGAGGAGAACTTTTCATTACCTTAAGTTGTTACATTTAACCCTTTAAGGGTTACTGTATAAGATTCTAGTTCATAACGTTTCAAACAATTTTGTAATTCTTTGGTAACAACAAGATTACAATAGATTTGAGAAAAGTTTTTATTGCATCATAATGACATAATTAACAATGATGTAAAGGTAACATATGTGTTGCATTTATCCTCAGTGTTAATTTTCTGTTGGTTTTTCAACTAAATGATATTTTTGGAGGTCATACATTCAAAAAAATTTCCTTGCCCAAACTGGTAATACTGATCTCTTTTTTTTGTTTTTGTAACTTTAAGACTTTTTGCTGATCAACAAATTGAAGGCGATTTTTTAGCCCATTTCAGCTAATAACCTGATTTTGCCAATTATTTTTTGAGCTATTGTTATAACATATGCAAATAATTGTCAAAAGCAGAACATTTAGAAGTTTTTGGTTTGCTTTGAGGACGACAATTTTTTCTTGCAAAAGGAAAGATACAACCAAAATGCAAGAATTTACTCTAACTGACCTTAACCCCAATTTTAACGATAACTAACACCAACATCAACTCTAATACTGATCTGCAGTTTGATTTCATTTTTGTGTTTTAGTAGCATTCAATTTTCTCAAAGATTTTTGATGAATATTTCTATTATAGTATTTTGCCAAAAGATGGTTGTGTGGTAGTTTTAAATAGTTATATTCTATTATCTGTAAGTAGGAAACTTAGAGGGTTGATTTTCCTAAATATCTATTGTTTAAAACTTGTTTGACTAATAATTGTTGAGTTTGATGTAATAATAAAAGCAGTAGTGTTTTAGATGTTAGATATGTTGATTTGTGTTTTGTTATATTCTTGTGCTGCAGGCTGTAGCTGTGTTGGTTTTCGCTATGCTTTAGGTATTAAATTTTATTGATGTGCTGTAATAGTTAAAAGCCCTCTGTAGATGTGCATAAAAGATGTAAATAGCCTGTTTATTTTGCAAACATGCTTTGAAAAACTTTATACCGATTTCATACTTTAAAACTTTTTAGGAAATGCTGGTGCTGTAAATTAAGAGGAAATAGAAGAGTGATCCATCAAGAACTGAGATCTAACCCTCAATTATGTTGTTAGCCTTGAATTTGTGATTACTATAAAGTGACATCAGTAAAAACTGGAAAATCAGTTTCATAAAAATTCGCTGTAGCTAAAGCTAGAGAGAGATATCATTGAAAGTTACGATAGCAAACTTCGAAGCAGAAGAAAAGAATACGAACAGCATGACTACGACCTCTGTGCAACTTTTGAGGCGATGGGCCTTTACCATTGCAAATGTCGATGCGAAAGAAAAGTACAAACTGGGGAATGCAACGCTATTCTTGGGGCCCATAGAGAGGGGCTGTTTGGAGGTGTTGCATCATCATGGAGTTGCCTTAGGGAATGTGCTCGAGAGTGGGAGGGAAGCTTTTATCGGGAAGCTGTCACTGCTTAAGAAAATGGAAGAAGCGGGACTAAAAGTAACATATTTGGCAAGCATAAAGAATATGGCTAACTACATAAGTTTTGTGTTCAAAAACGGCGAACTTCCAAACAAACTATGACCAGTAGTCAAAAATAGCGTAAAGACAAGAGGAAGTAGCAACTACTTCCAAGACCTAGCAAAAGAGGTGGCAGCTGAATTCTCGGATAAACCTAGCGCAAATCTCTTCAAACAGCAAATACTAGAAAAATGCTTTGCGTACCCGCAAGCTCTACTCAAAAGGGCCTATGAACAATGTTCCTTCGGAGAGGAAAGTCGCTTGCAAAGGAAAATTTGCAAAAAAACGAAAGCGCTAGAGCCGCAACCATTCACAGCAGAAGAACTAAGGGCAGCGTTTTGGAGGATCACGGAAAACTTTGAAAGTGGCATGTGGAACGGCAATAGCCTCACTACATTCCAAATGAGGGTTATCCTGATCTCCGCAGCCATGTAAGCCTGAAGCAGAGTAGACGGAATGCAGCTGGTGCCGCATTTCATAGTGAAGGGAGAGGCCAGCAGCGGAAAAACATTCCTCGGCAATCCACTGTTCACAACAAAAGAAGCGTCAACGCTAACAACTGATAGTGAGGGGGTGAGACAACTAACGCTGCAAATAGGACACAAAGTCCTAAAAGTGGATGATGCAGGTCAAACCACGCTAACGTCCAAACAAATGATAGACACATTTAAGACATGCTACCAAAACAACTGGTCAGCAAAGGAGCACGGTTGTCGGCAAGACAACACATCAACGTGCATATGGATTACTACAAACGTTAAACACCCCCTCACAATGATGGCATTTGACGGAGACGTAGGCCCTCTGAAAAGGCGTTTCTTAGAAATAAAAGTGAAAACAAAAAACTAGAACTCCTGAAAAAGGGCAAAATAAATAAAAAAGCAGTGGACAACGCCATCGAGTTAGCAACGAAACTTCTACTTACACAGGCATCTTGGATGGAAGACCAAATAGGCAATAAAATAGAGGACGTGTCTAATACGCACATAGCAAAAGAACTGAGATTTGTACAAAACGAACTAAAATGGCTGAAAGAGATCCATCTAACCAGCGACAGCAAAGAAGAGAGCAGCGACGAGGAATGTTTGTACACTGCGTTTGTGGAAGGTGTATCGGACATAGGCATGAACCGTACGGTGACCTCCTCTTCCCTGCCTACAGCACACACTGCCCTTGCAACGCATGCACACGAGAAAGAAGACAACAAAAAAGAGCACAAAGACGAACCAGGGCCATCGCACAAAACCTCAGAACCGACGACGGATACCACACCGAATCTGACAGTGATAAACACAGCACTCAACGATACTTTGGGCAAGCGGGAAACCAAAGAAGCAGTGAGGTGGATCGAGGAAAACCAGGAAACGTGGCTAAAGAAACCACACCTGGTTCCGCTGTTAGACTCCTCCAAAGAGTGGGAGGCTATAACCCTATCGGAGATAATGGTGGGAGAGACCTCACTTATGAACAATGGACAGACGAACTAGCAACACTAATTGCGCACATAATTTGTGATTATTATAATAATGTGTAATGTTGCACCGAGCCACTTTTCATGTGTGTATATATTTGTGGATCGTTATGTGGCTCTGACTGTGGATGGGAGTTTGAATGTGCAATTTGCTCCTGCTTTCCTGGGTTAAACTCAAGCTATTGGTAATGGGACGTTTCAATAGCAAATCTTGCCATTCAGCTATGGGAATATTGATGAGTGAAGATTTATACCTTGTCGTTAATGATCTTTATAGATGATATTAATTTTGCTCTCAAGCAGTGTGCAAAATTTATTACTTTCATATTGTTATTCATATGTACAAATGCATAGCCTAGATAGTGTACTAATTCCAGCTCAACAACATTTATTCTTAAGCAATAAAGTTGTGCTCTACCTACCAACATACTTGCAAACCATTCTAGTTTAGCTAGTTATATGACCTACTATTCTAATCTACTCAACCAGAGTTATAATGAGTCCAGTCATTAAAAGACTCAAGTTGGTCCGAGTTCCTTTTTATGATGCTCGAGTCAAGTCCGAGTCCACAAAAGCTTGAATTTACTAAAACTTGCCTAAATCTACTTGATTTTTGCATTGCATTTAGTCCTACTAGGTTATAGCATGCAAAATAGTTTATAATGGCAGTAATTGTAAATGTCTGCAAGTAATTAACTCCTTCGAACTTTTGGTAAACTTTTCAGGAAATATGATAAGCAGATGGCTGAGTACTAAATACCCCAGACGTGTATCTCATGAACTGCCTGCCATCATAAACAATTGCCTTTGCCAATCTAACGTCAAACACAATTCAATGTATAAACGTATATAGTGGGCAGAATACAAAGTGACCAATTTAGATTGTACAAATGTAAAACCTAGTTCAAAAAAAGGTTGCTTATCCATTTTATATTACTGTAGGTTAGAGGTTTTTATTTCAAGTTGATGCTATTTTGCTTGGCATTTAGATCTAGCATAACTCAAACTAGGTTTTGTTTTCATGAATAGAGTTCAGCAAAAAAATTATTTTAGTGACCCTAGTCATTTCTAAACTGAACTCTAGTTAAGTGCGAGTCAATACTTAGTTTAGGGGCTTGTGTCAAGTCTGAGTCACTAGTTGGTTTGAAGATTCACGTCGAGTTTGGGTCACTTCTGGTGAAGACGTGAGTTGAGTTCAAGTCTTTTAAAGATTTTTAATAGTGAACTTGAGTCATTGCAACTCTGTAGTCAACTGAAACAAAAATAAAAATGTGTGAGCCACAAATATGGCCACTTGTCCAATCAGGAGTGTTCAACAACAAATACTCTTCAAGGGTATAATGTTAACGGTAAAAGAGCCACTTTGGTATAAAAAATATTTATTAGTGTATAGCTGCAGTTTTGATGCTTGTGCCTGTGTACGATAAATCTGACATTAAAATATTGTACTTGTGTTCTTTTGCTCAGCTCAGTTTTTTATCAAGCACTGTGCATGATCACACAGTCAAAGGTTTTTTGGTGAAGTCACTTGTCAAGGAAACAGTGGAAGGCCATATTTTCGTTTTAGTTAGCTGCCTTGATGCATGTATTTGCTGTTATTTGCATCAGATTTTCTGTTCAAATAACCTACCTGCTTACTTAAAAAGATGCATTTTCATAGTGTAATGGTCAACAGCACATGTTTCCTGCCCTGATTAATTTTCTATGCTAAATATCATAGAATCGCTTTATTTCCTAGGAAAATCTTGTCTTGAATGAATTTTGACTACTGGTTTTTACGAATATTTTATTGATTTGCAAAAGCCTACTGGTCGAGCATTGCTGTTTTTTTAGGTTAGCTTTCTGTTGTTTCCGTATTGTAATTGTTTTTGTTTGCTTCGTGTTTGTTACTGTTCCATTTTTCTGGTTTTTGGGCCAGGAATCAAGCCAAGGAAAAGTTTGTGTTGTCAATATTTAGTTGCATTGAATCTCGACTTTCATTTTCATATAGGCCTGTTCTTTTTCAAAACCGCCAAACAAAGCTAAAAGTGTTCATTTTTCATTTTTTGTTTTTCTCCCAGGTACCCCCTGATTAACGTACGTCTCGTTGTTTTTTTTGTTTGAGCTAGATTTTTCTTTGGGCATGTGCAATTATGAGTGCATGCTTTGTGTGATAGTCTTTTTTTTGACTGAGAAAGGCAGACTGCTCGACCTTACCACCAGCCTGCCACATAAAGATGGAAATATCTCATTTCAAAGATTCAACAAGCAAATTTGCCAGCTTTTTTCTTATTCTCTTCATACTTAACAAGGAGCTTGGCTGCTATAAATACCGTTTTTATAGTCTTCGTTATGCCCCGATAAGGTAAAGACAGGTCCATCGATTGTGAAGTGTGGCTCAAACTTCAAAATTTACTAACGCAACCTTTTCAATTTCAGAAGCTGCTTTCACTTTATCTCTATAGTGCGGTAGCAGATTTTTAATCGCATTTTAACAGTGCCCTTTTAATGTATTATGCTTCAGTTTCTTGTATTTGTCACCTTTGTCGTGGCTTTAATAATTGGATTACTACTTGAAGTAGCATCAAGATACACCTCCAAGCAAGTCAATACAAATCCACAATTTCTTCAATTTCAGCACAGTTATTTTTTGGTATACTATGTTGTAATTTTTGGAGATTGGTTAAACGCTCCTTACGTGTACAAGTTATACACCAGTTATGGTTTTTTAGAAGAACAAATTGCTATTATTTATGTGTGTGGCTACGCTTCATCATTGATAATAGGCACCATATCTGGCCTTATTGCCAAAAAATATGGATGTCGTCGAGTGTTTGTGGCTGCAACATTTGCTTATGCAGTTTCATGTTTGATGAAGCTTTCTGCAGATTATAGCACATTGATTGTCGCTCGTATTTTGTCCGGGGTGACAACATCTTTGCTTTTTACTGCCCAAGAAATCTGGTATATTGACATGCACATAGCCAAGCACGATTTTCCACCAGAATGGATCAAGTACTCGGTCGACAGCGCATCAAAAGGAAGCGCCGTTTTAGCTATATGTGCTGGCTGTATTTCATATTTTATGACAGAGTTCAATGGGTTAGGTCCCGCAGCACCTTCAGTGTTATCTTCAGTTGTTTTGGTCATTTCGTGCGCAATTGCATTCGTAAAATGGAACGATAATTTTGAGAAAAATTTGCCAGATAACGTAATGCAAAGGAACAAGCCAGCTGCAGCGGGAGCGCCAAAAGAGAGAAAGATTTTCAAAGAGTGCTTGCAAGGGCTTCGAACAGTGGTGCAAAATCCAGAGTTTTTACAAATCGGGTTAATTCAAGCTCTTTTTGAAAGTGTTTTATGTTTGTTTGTTTTTCTTTGGACTCCTGTATTAGACCATCATGCCCCGCCACTGGGAATCGTGTTTGCTTCATTTATGGCGGGGTCGTTAGCAGCAGGAGCACTACATAGAGTTTTAAAGACTTCAGTGAAGACTGCTTCGTCGCCTCAATTTCTTTGTGTTGTTCTTCTTACAGCAACTGGCGCTGTTCTCTTTTGCGTTTTTTCAACAGAGCCAACTAGAGAGTTTCCTATTTTATCTTTTATTGCGTTTTTTGTTTTTGAAACCATTTCTGGCATATACTTTCCTGCTATGAGAGATCTGAAACATGAGATTGAATTGGACAAAGCAGATTTTGCGCTTACAACGTGGTTTCGAATTCCTCTTAATCTTTTGGCATGCTTTGGCTTGCTCTTTCTGCACAGCAGCTCCAACATCACTGGCACGAGGAATTTATTTGTTTGTTGCGCAGTTCTCATTGCTGTTGCTGCTGGTATTTCCGGTAAGTTTATTTATTCTTTTAAAAGAAAACAAACAGCTTTATTGGACGAAGGTGCGTCACTGTAGCATTAAACGAATAGATTTGTTGCTTAAGCCAGGAAACGACAACGAACGCATGTTGAAATTGCTAATGAGGAGGTTTGCCGAAAGTAATGTACCATAAAAAGATACATCAGAGTGTTATGCTATGTAGCCCCCTCTGCCTGATTAATGCGTCGACAAGGTGTGGGAATACGGGCACGCTGATTTCACATGACCTAGAAAATAAATGAGTTGTTTGTAATCTAGGTCTAGCAATTGAATTCGTTAATGAAATGAACATTACACAATACATTTTCGTCTTTCGATCTCACAAATTGTTTTCATTGAAAGTAACTTACACAAAGTGAAATTTTATTTTTTCGTTTTGCGTTTTCTCTTCTGTAAAGTGCTGACTAAAATGCCGCTCCACCAAGTTTCGATTGCCCACTATTACCTAGTTGATGATACGAAAATTTACATTGCGACTGAAATAGATAGATTGAATTTATGTTTAAGCCTTCATTGTCGTATGACGACTGTGGTGTATCTTCTAGTTGTTGAGATTCTCATTTGCACGGAGGTGATTTATCGCATTTTTGAGCGACTCCTTGTTTAGCGCTGCTTGTTTATCTGAACCTTGATGTTTATTTTGGCTTTTGCCTGTTTATCATAACGTACTAGTAACTAGCAGTAGTTGATCTGTTTTCATACATACCTAGTTGTATCGCAAGTTAAAGAGCTTTTTTTGGTTTGCTGTGACATTAAGTTAGCGCAAAGATGTTATAACACTACTTTTGAGTTTGTTTATGCTGTTTACAAGTTCGAAATATGTTTCAAATGGTAGCTGTTACGTTTGACTGATGAAATTTACTGGTGGTGATTTCATGTGGATTTAAATGACAAACACCAACACAAGTTTTTTCTAATATTGCTTGCTCCATTGGTACTGAAAGAATGAACTTGCAAGTAACAATTACATCGCGTGGTCGCAGTCTGTCAAAATATGGGGTTTGGAAAGTTATTTATGCTGGTTTATTTTTGGTTGTGTCTTTTTTCGTAGCTTGTAGAATTTGATAGAAATCAGGGGTGTCTTAAAGAATTTTGGAGATATTGATAATAAGCTTTTTTAATACTTTTTAAACTTCTTTTCGAGGGTACTTAGAAATTCAATCAAAAACAGGGTTTTATTATACCTTAGAGCAGTGCTTCTTAAACTTTTTTGGTTTTGTTCACCCCTAGCATCCATCTCCAGATTTCATTCACCCTTGTCCCTTGTTATGATAAACTCAAGCTAAGTTTTACCATTGCAAATCTACAATTTCTCGAGTCAAGAGATATAAAGCTACAAAAGCACAAAAGACAGTCACCAAATTTTTGTACTTATGCACTCATTGCAAACCAACTTCACTATTACAAGAAGCAAAAAAACAACAGTTCAGTAGACGATTTACTGCAGTAAATTGTTTACTAGTGACTTGGATGCTCCTGAACTTTCGCAACTAGTTTTTCAAATCGTGGATGAATCAGTCTTTCTAATGCCACTCTCATCGATGAGTCCACACATTTCAGTGCATTTCTCTTTTTAGTTTTCAGTTCCACTAGGCATGAAAATCCTTTTTCTGACAAGTAAGTAGTAGGCATGAGCACCAGTTCCTGCAAGGCTTTTAGAGCAATCGTCTTATACTCAGGGAATTCGAGCAAGCTGACCCAATAATCGCCATAATAGGGATGTGTTTTGAAGAAAGATTTTTGAGAAAAATCATTGTGTAACTCCAACAGTGTTTCCATCATGTCTCCAAGGTTTGTTTGGGACAAATGATCAGCAATAAAAGGATTTATTATCCACATTTCTTTTTCCAAGTCTTGATGCAGTTTTGTTGGGAAATACATTTCGAAATTTTCACTTAGGAGTTGCAAATGGTCCAGTATTGTAGTTGTTATCCTATTTTCAAGCTCTGGTGCATTATCTTCCCAGTTGCATTCTTTCATATAGTTTTCCAAATTCGGAAAGTTTGAGAGATTGTTTTTGCCAACGTTGCTTTGCCACGTTTTTATCTTCAGTTTCATGGTTTCTATTTTCCCTGAGACATCAAAGATGTCTCCACCTTTACCTTGAAGTGACAAATTTAATTGATTTAAATGATTAAAGACTGATGCCATGTAATGCAATTTCGATATCCAAATATCATCTTCAAAAAGTAATCCACTTTCATCATTGCGAGATTTTAAAAATTTATACAGTTCATTTCTCAGCAACAAAACTCTTTGAAGAACTTTTCCTCGTGAAAGCCATCGAACTTCACTATGTAGAAGCAGAGTTTTGTGATCTGCAGACATTTCATCGCAAAGTTTAAAAAACAATCGACTTGTTTTTGCTTTAGGACGAATAGCATTGACAATCTTCACCACATCACTCATCAGTTTATCAAGCTCACTCGCCTTATCAGAGGAATGTGCTCTCAGTTTCTTTGAAGCTAACGCTTCACGATGTAGAATGCAGTGTAAAAGCTTGCACTCTGGGGACCTAAGTTTGATCAGTGCAGTAGCACCTCTGTGTTTTCCTGTCATAGCTGCTGCACCATCTGTAGTTACAGCAACACAGTTCTGCCACGATAAATTTTCATTTAGAAAAAATTCGTCTAGCTTAGAAAAAATAAATTCCCCAGTAGTCTGCACACCAACCGGAAGGCAGAACAAGAAGTGTTCAACAATTTTCTTAACACTTTTGTCTGGAAACCGACAATAGACAATAAGTTGGGCATCGTGTTTAATATCTGCGGTTTCGTCCAACTGCAATGCAAAGCAGGGTGCTTCTTTCAGTTTAGCAATTAACTGCTGCTTGATATCGTCAGCAATCATGGAACCTCGAACTGACATTGTATCATTGGACAATGGTATTTGTTCCACTTTATCTACAGCTTGCTTTCCGCCATGACACAAATTTGCTACAATCTTCAAGCATGGCTTGATAACTGATTCAGCTTCGCTATATGGCTTCTTTTGTTGCATAAGCACATGCGCTATTTGAAAAGAAGAAAAAAGCAAAGGTTTTGTGTTGGCTGAGGTGTTTCTAACCAATGATTTAAGAGCACTCTGCTGATTGTATAAGTAGTCATGTTGTTTCTTGAAAAACTGCACAGACTTGTTTTGATGAATGGCGTGTTTGGTTTGCAAGTGATTGCGTAGTTTTGAAGGAGCTAAACAGCTGTTGCGATATGTTACACTACAAAACATGCATTGAGCAGATGGCACAAGGCTGGTTTCTTCACTTTGGGGTAGAAAAAAGCCATATTTGATATAATCATCATCCCATTTTCGTCTTTTCACTTTAGTATTCTCGTTACCAACTTTCCTCTTTGGAGTAGGTTTTTTTAACTCTAACGCAGATGCAGCTGGCCTTGGTTGCCTATCTGGTTCAATGTCATTACTGCATGCACCGAAATTAAGTATTTTCTGAACATATTTCTTAGACATACTGCTGTTTTTTTATCTAAAATTTATCAATAATTACAGTACGAAAGCAATGATTTACGAAAACAGAAGTAATTGCATCACTTCTGTTTGATCACCTGACGGTTCACCCTTATTCACCCCTTTTGGTTGGTTCACCCCTGCAAAAATTTTATTCACCCTGGGGTGAACCATTCACCAGTTTAAGAAGCACTGCCTTAGAGAAAGGCAATACACCCATTTTCCTATGTAACTACACCCTTTTAAGATCGTAAAAAAGGTGTTTGCGATTAATAACAGAGATAGAATTGATAATATTGAAAGAAACTTTTTTGAGACTGTCATCAAACTTTCCTGATACCCTACAGTGTATTCAATACTCCGTTTACGAGTACGCTTACGTAAGTCTCCTTCCATTTCAACTAACTTTTACATTTGGGACGGTTAACAAAAAAACAGTATCGGTATTGAAGATGAAGAGAGAAGTGCATTTTGTCAATGGTGATATTTTTTGCTCGCACAAAATCACAGCCACCGTAAACAATATTATGGCAGGCAAGTAATGGTGTAATTGACTTGCTAAAAGTACAACATTTCTTTGAAGGGTGTAAAATGACCGCTTATTTTTCTTATGATGCCCTTTGTTGACTTCAATTAGTGGGCAATCCACGATACTTCCATTGTTAGACAAATCAGTTAAAAATGATAAAGAAGTGGTCCAGGACGTCAGTACGAAGCGGTTAAGTAAAGTCTTTCCTTGAATACAGTGTACAACCCCGAGTGATTAAAGGCTGATTTCCATTAGGCATAGATTGCGGGCGTAGCGCGAAAAATTCTTTCGCTGCGCGCGTGAAACTAAATAGAGAAACAAACTATTTTTCACGCTACTCCTGCAATCTACGCCTAATGGACACCAGCCGCAATAACCACAAAAATTGATGTAGCCTAATTGTAAAGCGTTCTCGCTTTCGTTTGCTAGTGATGCGTTTACGGTGTTGATTGTATTATTGATAAACTGTAATAAAAGAAGCAATATATCATAATCATTCTGAGTTGTGAAGATGGGTGTCAATCGCGTAGGGTAGCAAAGCCGCATTGGAGGGAAGAAACCTCTGAAAGCGTAGAGATTTTCCCTTCAAATTGCGCCTGGCGTTGTCCTGAAAATCCTTTGAAAATATCTTCTTTGTTATAACTTCCAACGTGGCACGTGGATTGTAGCGCTGTTGACAATGGCCGTCTGTTGAAACCTCACGATGCTCGGCTGTGCCCGCTTTGGAAAGCATTGTGCTTTCTCTTTTGTGAAAGAATGCAACGTGCCACCAGTACCGACAGCTTCAGAGTGGGTTTCCACCCAAAGTTCTAGCAAAACACGAGCCTCTAAAACAGAAGTTTAGAGGAGTGTAGAATGCTCACAAGGGGGTGCAGAGCCACTGCACCATGACCCTGCTTTTCCCAAAGACACGAAAATTTGTCTAAATCAGCGCATTGAAGAAGCCCCCCTGTAGAAGTCTTCATGTTGTATCGGAAATCAAAGGAAAAAAATTACGATATCAAAATTGATCTTTAAAAAGGACAATTTTCATATTGTTTTGCGAACAAGATGTGAAAAAAATAAGCGCTTTGAAAAAAATTGATCTCAAAAAATTTTGACAAATCGTGGAGGGCGTCTAGAAAAGTTTAAGAACTCTTGCACAAGAAAATCTTTCTAGGGGGTACAAAAAAGCATTTAGTGCCTTAAAGACTTGAAATACTAGGAAAATTCAAGCAAAATTCCTACACTTCTCTTAAATGAGCTTTCACTTATGAAGCATTACACCTACTGGACCCCTCTCATGAGCCTTCCGAGAAACCAACAAAAGGTTTTCCTGTAATTGGAAGCAAAGTTATATGACGAAAAAATTCCGATTTCTCTTGAAAGAAAAATTTTGAATTTCTAATAGACCTCAAATTTTGAAATTGATAAAAAAATGAAGGCATTCCAATCACCAAAAAGTTGTCTAAGAATGAGAAATTAAGGGGTAGAAGTTGTAGAACACAAACTTTTTATTATAAGTAAGGTCTCTTTCAAAGGGTATAAATGAGTTTTCGGTACTGGCACGCAGTATTATGGATTTTTGAATTAAAATATAGAAAAGTCAGGCGGGCGCTCGATCGGCTTTTTTTTACAATACGCTGTTGCAGCGTGGCAGATGACAGAATATGTATATACAGGGTGGTTTTCACAACAGCTCTTTTTTGGTAAGATCTTTTTTATTTTGGAAACACAATGTGCATTGGACCGTGACATTTACGTTGGCAGTTTTAAATGTATGTAATAAAATATCTCTGGCGTCAGTGATTGAGCAAACAGCGTTCAAGCCAGACATCATATTTTATTGGGTAGCTAGGCTAATGTCTTCGAAGTATTAAATTCTAATGTGAATCTACGCTGTAATTCATATGAAAGATTTTTGTTAACAATGAAAGAGACATATAGAAAGCGTTTGATAAAATGCCGTTATAGAATGTCTAAGCAGCTATGTTCAGAAGAAGTTATTCAATTTCTTATTTCCGAAGACCACTTCAATGATAGAATTGGAGAAAGTATTCAATCCAAGTCCAGCAATTTTTCGAAAAACACTGCATTGCTTGCTGAGTTAGCACATTGCAGTGATGCAGCTTTCTCTGCTTTCAAACGAGCATTACAGTCAACACACCAGGGACACTTAGCAAAAATGCTTGAGGAACCTGCGTTGACAGATTTAGCAAAAAGAGACGAAGTATTGTCAATTTCAGGACACGAAAGATTTGTTGAATCGTTTTCAACTGTTAAGAAGTTTCCTAAAAACAGCGAAACCCCTGAAAGCGAAGAATTTGACGTTTTAGATGGTTCTCGAAAACTGAACGTTGAGTGCACTAATCTTGATTTTTATCAACGCTCCAAAGACGATTCTTACCCAATGATATCGTCTCCCAGAGGTCTCGCTGCAATCGTAACGTTGGTTACAGACGGTTCAAGAGCTTCAACTAGCGGAAAAAATCCTTCTGACAAAAATAACTTGTGGGCGCTATTGCGCCAACTAGATTACAATTGTTTGGCAATAGAAGCGAGAGGCCTTGTTGATGCAAAAAGTAAACTCAAGGCTTTTGCAAATATGCCTGCCCATAGAAATTTCGATTCGTGTATTGTCGGTTTTTTTCTCGAAAAAGATTCTCCAGCCTACCATGCTCAAGGTGCGAAAGCAAATCAAGACATAATCGACATATTTAGCAACCACAAATGTTTGCATTTGAAAAACAAACCCAAAATTTTTTTGTTACCCTCAGCATCAACTGCGAGCTCTGCGAGTCAGCAAGAAACCACATCAACAAAAAGGCGTTGCTGTTTAAGCACTGAACCCCAAGATACTGATGATATGACATTTGGAACCACCAGCAGCAGACTACCATCACAATCGGATTACCTTGCATTTTTCTTTAGAGACTCAGGTTAGTTATTCGAAAATAATGTTTGCCTGCATGGATGAGTCTAGCGATATGACCCCAAAAAATTGTTGATCTTAATTTGTCTGTCAAATATAGCAGTGTAGCACACTGCACCTTACCGTTTTTATGCTGGTGCTGCTCGTCGAATGAGCCCGTAACTATATTGCCCTCTCTTTACTATAAAAACTGCGGTTTGTTAAAGACAGGCATTGGAACAATTCTACTTAAAGTGGATGCACACACTATACTTTTTTGTAGGCTTTTTTGTCCGTTTTTATTCGCTTTTTTTCTCACGCATTTTTGCTCGAAAATTTTCGTCCGCTCAGATATTTAGATTACATAATGCAGCACAGAATATGTTGTTCAAACATCCTAATTTGTCCGCAAAGTACGATCCAAATGCGTACACGTTTTTGCGGACAAAACATACAAAAATCTTTTGTTACGGGCTTTGAGGACAAAACCGGATATTCACACAAGATATCTTGTGTAAAATCATAAGTATAAATACATGTAACTTAGTATAGCGGATAAAAAGTTCCACAAAAAATGCTTGAGAGCAACAAACGTTCAAACCGGACAAAAAACGTGTACTGTGTACAGCCACTTTTAGTAACAAATTTTCTTTCTGCAGATTCAAATGAAAGTCAACATGGTAGCTTTGCTATGCAAGCAATTGTTAGAGCGACTGCTAAATACGCAAAAAAGAAGGATTTGACGGAATTGCTAACAGTTGCAAATGAATTTCTTCGCAAAAAGTCGCAAAATGCGGTTATAGAATTTCAAAGCACTTTGTGTAAAAAACTTTATTTTTATCCTGGAATATCGTTTGTCAGCAAATGAAATTAGTCAAAATATCGAGCGTGGTTTGTGCAATTTCATTAAAAAGACGGTAGAACACATAGTTTAGGCTACATTTAGCTGTAAATTTTTGGTTACTTGATTTTTTGAAATACCTACTAGAGCTTATGAGCCACCGTGAATAACTAAAGGCAGGGACGTGCAGTCTCAAAACTGAAAGCGGCGAAAGTGAGCCATTGTGGCCCGCATAACACTAGATAGGCCGGGTACCGTTAATGAAACCATGAAAAAACTCTCTTTGTAGTTTGTACATCCCAAACAGTATGGAAATCGCCGCAGCTTTTTTCACAATTTAAAATATCTTATCTAAGAAGACCTTCATCGTGATGAATAGGACGATGATAAGTGGCCTAATAAGGCAATGACGTCATAATAATAATAAGAGTCAATTTTTACCTTTTCCCAAGTTTTTGTCACGTTATAAACACAGGCAGTCCAGCATCATATATCCCTTCTTTTATCGACACTGAGGCTACTAAGAAATTGGTTTTCACAGAAAGGAATGGTAAATCAGCTTATTTGTCGGGATGTTCAACTACTGACAGGCTACAGTTTTCTTTAAAACCAATTTCGTGGTAGCGTCAGGGCCAATAAAAGCAGGGGAAGATATATGATGCAGGGGTACGAATGCTAATACCTTCAAAACAAATTGGAAAGGAGGTAAAAAGTTGATGTTTGCTGTCATTTATGACGCCATTACCTTATTAGTCCACGGAGCAGGATCGCAAGCATCAGACCTTTCCTTCAAAAATAAGATCATCTATTATATACCAAATAAAAGCACTTAGCATTACTATATGAGTAATTTGTAGGTTAGGCTAGGGGAATACAAATCTTGCGGAGGAGAGAACTCTTTTGCACTCACCAACGTAACCTGAAAGATGCGACAGCAATCTTATGGAAGCGTATTCTTACAAAGATTAAACGAAAATTAAGCTGCTCAAGTCTAAGTGAATTGTCGACAGCATGACTCAGTGCGATAAAATGGTGGCTCGTAACGGTAGGATTGCAAGCTCAATGCCCGCATGGATTTTGTTCGTTGTTGTGCTCTTGGAAAATGGCTTAGCGGCAATTTCATCTGCTTCGTAGCAGACTAATGACAGAAATGCGCTGTAGACTACCAACAACAGGACTCCGAAGCGGATCTAATCACAGCGGTGTTCTGTGCATAACTGCAAAGGTTTTTCCGTGATTGGAGGATAAAAAATAAACGTCAATAAGAAATATGCAATTGCTACTGCAATCACTGGCATATGTCTACCACAACAAAAATATTTTGTAGAAGTAATGGTTTCAAAAGTTAAAAAGAAGTGCTCTGGGAAGAAACTACATTTTCGTGAAAGGATTGACATCTCTTTGTTAACGCAACTGTTAAGATTGCTGTTGAGGAAACTGGTGAAAGAGATCCACAACCGTATTACCAAAAAATCCGTATCTAAGGTATAACTTCGTGTGGCGTACCACATCAAAATAGGTTTACTTCATTGCAGAATTGCAAAAATTCATAATATAAGATGGAATTATGGAAGCATAAATATTGCATTTTAAGAATGGAACAATTGAATTACGAATCTACAGAAAAACAGCCAACATAGCAAGTCAATTAGACAGCAGAGAGCTCAATGACTAAGTTAGAGCAACAAAATACATTAAAATGAAATTTATTCAAGCTAAAAACACCTAAACATTCTATTTCACCTTAGGCGGCTTGTCAAAAGGTAATTCTAAAATACGATACTGATATAAGAAAGAGTGGGTGGAACCCAAAATTAAGGTCAAGCGTGAATTCAAAGCTCGAAAATAAAGATTTGGCTTACTAAGGTAGATCAATAAAGCTTACCTTACCATGATTTTCGAGCTTTGTATTCGCCTTTGACCTTAATCTGGGTTCCATCCGCTCTATCTTATATCAGTGTCGTATTTTAGTATTACCTCCTGACGAGACCCTTAGTCGAAACACTGTTGAGGTATAGTAATGCAAGAGGCTAGCGATGCACATAGCAAAACTGCAGACAAACAGTGACACTGTTGAGGTGTTTTTAGCTTGTATAAATTTCATTTTATTATAAAAAACAACCGATGGAATACGGAAATCGCGGAAAAACAAAAATTTGCGGAAGTCAATAACAGCTAAAGATATATCATAGCCCCCTCGGTTGCGTAAAATTGAATTACTAAATTGATCTAAACTAGTTATGATTCTTCGTTCCGCTCTTCAATGTACTTGTATAACGCGATGCTTACGTCTTGTTGTGGTGAAGTCTCGGAGGTGAGGTGCCACTGTGGAGTTACAGCAAAATGGATTCTATGCACTCCACAGATAGCAAAACCAGGAAATCCGGTCACCCACTTACAAAAAAAAGCAGCTGTAACACCAGCAATGGCGTCCAGCCAGGTTGTCGAGTGAAATCTACATCTTGAAGGTTCGGTTTCTTGCTGGTCGGATACGCGCCACTGAAGAGCCTCAGTAATGACGAAACCGGTCTGGTGCATCCTTGTTGCTCGTGTGTGACTACTTAATGATTTCAAATAGGTATTTCTTTAGATTTTAGTATTTGTGCGATTTCCGTTTAGTTCGTGTTTTTTCCTTATTTTTTTAGGAAATTGCCTACATCCATATTTCAGTGTTGCCCGTTGACTCGATTATCTATACTCGACTAGAAAGCGCAATTTTGTGTGTGTGCGTACCGGTATGTGTTTCCACTCCTTTGAAACTACAATGCGTACAAACATGAAATTTGGCAGGATTGTTCGCTAATCTAAGGTTAGTGCCATAAGTGGTTGATGACGTCATAAAACGTCACAATTGAAGACAATTATTTAAAAATCGCATTTCTTCACCAAGAAAAGCAATTTTTTTTCTGAAACGAAAACCACTATTTGATTCACCAATTCTATTAGGAACCAAGATGACTTCGTAATCAACGATTGATGGTAAACTCTGTTTTCTTCTTTGCCTCAAAAAGTACTGACGGTAGAAACGCAGTTGAAATCTTTTTCAGGAGATATCAACAAGCTGCTTCAGATGAAACTATTTTTTGACAATTTAAGCTCTATCGACAATGCAACAAGCGATTAAGCATCTAAGCGTTTTTTAAAGCATGCTAGTTTCGTTTTTTCTTCAATGCTTCCAAAAAGCATAGTTTCGTGATAGTGTTAAGTGACCTTATAATGCTGGGCACCCCAGGATGTATTAAAATTTTTTAAAGATGCACGCATATGATGGGGTATACCAGTTCTTTTGGAGAATGATTTAAAAACAACGGAGTTTTTAAAGTGAAAACTTCTGTTAGAAAAATAGCGAACCCCCACAAACAAGTACTCCACTCTAAAATTGGTGAGCAAATATGAGAGTAGGAAAATAGCGATCTCAAAAAAAGATAACAAAGATCTACCCTTTTAAATATACAGCAAAGGGACTAATCTTATGGCAGTATGTTTCCGAATTTCAGGGCAAAATGTGAGGGTGTGTAGATTCTTTTAAATCTGAAGTAGAGGGTAAGCTACCATAAGAAAAAGGATTGGTCATCACTGCTCTACACCTCTGTGTGAAATTGTAGTCTATTTGCCGGCTCTGCCGACGTCGCCCGGCAGAGCACCCATTAGTAATGCTGAGGTTAACCATATTGGTTCAGCCGACAAAGCTGGCTTCACCCTATGGACAGTCGTGAAAACAGTAATAAAAAGTTTGTGCTTTTTCACATAGCCAAATCTCGTTCCGAAATAAAACTATCGTTTTTGAAACGCAATTGATGAAAGAATATTTGCGTGGGATTGCTCATAGACACTACATCTCTCCAACTTCCTGGGACCCCTGACAACGTCTTATTTGCACTGTCTTTACCATAAGCGTCCTTAAACCTAACAAACTTTTATTCGTCAAAATGAGCTAGTGCTTCAATTGAAAGTACCGCCAGTCCTCGCTCAACAACGGTCTCGATCGGAGACGACTCGCAGTTGCGACCTAAAAAATATGTTAAAAATGTTCTACAATAAGAAAAAGAAACAAACAAAACAAAAGTCTGTTTTAAGTTTTTTCATCAAAAGCTCATCTGCCCCTGCCACGTCAGCCTCACACTCATCTACCCGAACACCTGGACCCTCTCGTGAATGTGAAGAAGAGGTCGACGACCCTGATGTTTTAGATGAAACTCCAGAAAGCGAGATATTTGAATTATAAATTCTGTTTGCTTTCTACTATTTTTCAATATTACAGATGTTGCTACGTATTGAACATACATGTACTGCATTGATTAGCTTTTTATCTTTTGTTACTTTGGGTTAATAAAAAAATGTAAAGTTTGTGTTTTTATTTTTTGGTACCATGGACAAAATACATATGATATAAATAATATCATTTAATATAGCTAATTTTATTTTCGCAAAATGTACTATATACATAATTAAGTATGCTCATACATGTATGTCTCTCAATGGGTCTTCGGAACAATACTCCTTCGTTAAGTGAGGACTGGCTGTATATCAAAAGAGTAGAAGAACGCTAAAGTAAATGATATGTATTTTTGGGATTAAGCTATTAAATATTAGGCTCACTACTTACAACTCTATCATAGCTGTTTGGGTATTTGTATGAGCAAACGCCTCTGGCTGAGTGCAGGCTGCGAGGTCCTGGCATAAACGTAGACAGGCAAAAATCAAGCTAACGAGAAATCAAACATACGCGGTTAAGATGTGAAAATAGCACTACCCTCATCAGTATTATCAAGTGCAAAGATATCGGTTCAACCGGCTTCGCCAAATTGATATTTGTGAGAACAGCAGTAAAAAGTTAATGAGCTGTTGACGTAGCCAATTGTTGCGCATAGCCGCCATTGTCTTCCAAAAGTTTGTGGAGTTCCTAGCTACATTTTACGTGGCTTGTGTTCTACGTAGGAACTGAACTTGCTTGTAATTGGAACAGCCAGCGATTCCGAAAAGTTGTATTTGTTCAGTTTTGTGAAGTGCATTGAAGCAAAATCTCAAAGTTATGGATTGGAAAGGCGCCAAAGTACTATGACCCAAGCCTATTTTCAGGAATACCCAACTAAATATTAGGACTGGTTTTAACGACTTTTTCGTAGCTGAATGCCTATTTCTGCGACCTAAAGCCTTTGGCTGTGTGCATGTTGCTTGGTCTCGGCATATACGCAGCTGCAAAGAACAAAGTAACCCGAAAGGATGCACCTATAGTAAAGTTATTACAATAGTAGCCATTAACAATGATGAGACTAAGAATATCAAATCAGACGGCAGCGTGGATCTCACCCAATCGCAAAGTAAATGGCTTCAACATTTAGATGATGTGTAGCTCGAAACTAATATTTTGTTGCAAAAAATAAAACAGAACTATCTTTACTTCCATGTTTCTGTAGGGACACTATCAGTTTGTTTGTTTGGAGTAAGCGGCTACACTTTAAAAATGTTTAGAGTCTTTATCTTTAGATGAATTTTTTAGAAAGTGTAGATAGTAGTGGCGGGCAAAAATTAATCGTTCGCTAAAAAGTAACAGAAAATTTTCTTAACGATTCATCACAGTTGAGCGAATTGCAAAGTAACAGTTAAAAAGTTACCGTTATGATTTACGATGTGTTACTTTGGACCTCAATCCAACCTAAACTTTATGTGCCTACTTTTCCAATTTGACCGCGAAATAGGAAATGACCTTTTTTTGGACATTTTCACCTCTGCAGTTCTTATCATTGGACTTTCGCTTGGAAATGTTGTTGTTGTTGTTGTTTACCCAACCTATTCCGAGGGATGGGGGCATGGTGGAAGACCATGGAGCCCCAGAAGCCGAGCAACTCACCAGGGTCTGGACCAGAGGTCGTAGAGAGACAGAGAGTCGCCAATGAGTGAGCGGCGCAAAGAGTCCGTAGCTGGACAATGCAGATTGAGATGAGAGGTGTCCTGGGACGAATATCCACAGGCGCAGCAGAAAGGATTCTCGATTCTGCCAATCCTAGAGAAATAAGAACCTAAAAGAAGGCTGTGTCCGTTGCAGCGAAGATGAGAGAGGACACAGCGAGCATGACGAGGGAGCACACGTTCCTCAGTGGAAATCGAGGGAACCTGTGTGTCAAATACTTCGATGAGACCGTACGCCTCCAGTCCGAGATAAGACGAGAATGGATACGAGAGATAAGAGAGAGAGACTACAAGGAATAGCGGAGGGCACAAGTAGCACCCCCCGTCTGGCCAGCTCATCAGCCGCGTCCTTCCCCGATAGAAACCAGTGTCCAGGGACCCATTGTAGTCTGATAGAACAAAAGGACAGAGAAGACAGTTCCTGCCAGATCTGCCACAGAGTTTGAGATAGCAGGAAAGATGGAGGAGAGGACAGAGTAGGGAGGACAGAACGAGAGTCAGACAGTAGGAGAAGAGAAGAGAAATGGCAGGCTTGTTGGTGCTGCCGAGACCAGCAAAGAGCGTGCAGAATGGCGCAGGCTTCACCGGAAAAACTTGAGCATACTGGGCCTGCCGAAAAGGAAAAAGTGTCGCTTCAGTGCCACAGGGAGAGCAGTTGGCAAGTACGTCAGAGCCGCCTTTGCCAAAAGGAACAGAGCCGTCAGTCCAGAGTACCAGATCGTGAGGGGGGAGAGAGTCAAGGTGAGCAAGAGCTGCACCTTGGCAAGAAAGAGGGGGGGATCAGAGCGAGAGCATGGAGTGGAAAGGGTGGACTCCACAGTGAAGGAAGGCGGATTCCAAGGAGGAAAGGGAGGGCAAGTAAAAAGAGCCTCCCTAGAACAAGTAGAAGGAGGCATGAGCGGGTGAGTGGACAAGCTCTCCAGGACGCTCTGCAGAGTCTTGGTTTTACTCCAAGTCTGGCCAAACCTGAAATAGGAAAAGAGGTTGGGAGATGAAAAGCTCGCTCATAAGAAAAAAGGGTGAAATGAGTCAGAGTGACTCGTAGGGGAGGTAGAGAAGCCTCGGAGAAAAAAAGTGGGATAGGGCGCGACGAGAGGCAGCCGGTGATGGCGCGACTGGCCGCTCGGTGGAGGCGTTTCAATTTGGAAAAATTGGTATCGCTTAGGAAAGGAAACCATCCAGGTTGAAGTGTATGTGAGAAGGGACCGAAGAAAAGCTTTATACAGAAGAGTGAGGGACTCCTTAGAGGGGCCCCATGAGGAAGCAGAGATACAGCGTAAGGCCTTGAGACATGGGGAAAAACTTGGCCTTCAGCGAAGATACAAGCTTAGAAAAGGAAAGAGTGCGGTCGAAGATGACCCCAAGAAAAGTTGGAGTGGGATTGAAATGGAGACGGGAGTCGAGTAGTAGGAGGTTAGGCTGGAGGTGAGCTTGGTGGGGATCCACTCAGAAAAATAGAGGCCTCAGATTTGCTCAGATTGAGAGCAAGACACCAGTACTCAGACCAGTGCTCCAATCAAAACAGAACTCTTTGTGTGGCCTCCACCGCAGTGGGGACCGAAGGGGAAGAGGACCAAATGGCCAGATCGTCAGTGTAAAGAGAGCAGCTGACGGAAGAAGGCAGAGAGGCCGGAAGATCATTAACAAAGAGAAAGAAAAGTACATGGCCAAAAACGGATCCTTGCGGAACACCTCGACCGACTCGAAAGGAACGGCTTTTGTGATTTTGAAAAACCACACAAGCGCACCTATCAGAAAGGAAAGATTGAGTCTATCGAGCAAAGCAAGGAGGGAGGCCAGCCGAAATAGGTTTGTGGAATAGGGCAGGATGACAGACAGAGTCAAAAGCTGTAGAGAAATCGATAGTAGACAGGATCGTCCGAGAGCCCGGCCTGGGTTTGTTAAACCCACCAGAAATGGACTGAGAAAGGAACAGAATTTGATCAAGTGTAGACTGTCCAGGGCGAAAACCGGCCTGGCGGGGAGAGAGAATGGAATTAGATTCCAGAAAGAAGAGTAGACGAGATAGAATGATGCGTTCAAACAGCTTTGATACGCATGAGGTGAGAGAGATAGGCCGGAGGGAAGCAGGAGAGTCAAGAGGCTTATCCATCTTGGGTATGGGAATAACGGAAGATGTCTTCCAGATGGAAGGAAAGGAATGCGAAGACCAGGAAAGATTGAAGATGTGAAGAAGAAAATCCATGCCAGAGCGATGGAGGTGCTTTAGCATGGGATAGGCAACTTTGTCTGGACCAGTGGCGTAGGACGAGTAGAGGTTGGAAGCAGTCGCATGAAATTCAGCAAGTGAGAAAGGAGAGCAAACGGACGAGTGAGACTCCTCCAAGCACGTGTCTCGGCAGAGCTCAAAGAGGTAGCCTCTGGCTCTGCTACGCAGGGCCTTTGGCTGAGAAACGGAAAAGTGGGATCGCAGGTAAGCGGCATAGACCGTAGCCGATTCCCTGGGAGAAGAACAGTTTGGGAAATTAGGAGAGGATGAAGACGAGGAAGGAGAGCCAGCGATAGAGCGAAGAAGAGAGTGTACAGATTTAGATGAAAGAGAAGAGCATGTCGTCTGCCATGCCTCAGTCTTGGCCTTGGCGATGACTGACGAGGCGCGTCGAAAAGCGGTGATGTAAGCCTGGCGATCTTCATCACTTCTGTGAGCGGCAGCGAAAGCCTTGCGTCTTTCACTAACCGCTTCTTCCACCTCAGCAGACCACCAGGCTTTAGAAGGGCGTTTGATGTGGCTGAAAGGAATGGAAGATTTGGCCGCATTCAAAGTCAGAGAGGTAAAGAGAGCAGCAGCAGCAGAGGAAAGAAAAAAAGACGAGTATTCCTCTGCAGAACGACAGTGAGTTAATGTAGGAGGCAAAGCCATCCCAGCAAGCTTTCTGAAAATTGAAGAAAGGGGGATGCTCGTTGGAGCGAAAGACCGGAGAGAGAGGGATAGATAGAAGAATTGGTAGATGGTCAGAACCCAGGTCCTGTAGCACCTTGCAGGAGCAGGAAAGAGCAAGAGAAGAGGGAGCAAAGGAGATGTCAGGGGAGGTGCGACTGCCAGAGGAGCGATGGAGAAGGGTGGGTGTGTCAGGGTCATTGAGCGGGAGGAGGTCAGAGGAGATGACCCAGTCAAATACTTCCTCCCCACGGGGGTCGGAAGTACCTCTTGAGTCCCAGGGGGGGGTGATGGCAATTGAAGTCCCCCAGAATGAAGAGATTTCTGGAGGAGGAAAAGATGGAGGGAGGAAAGGAATCGATTCTGCCATCCGTTGGGGAGGAGCGAATAGGGGGGCATACACATTAAGAAAAGAGAGCAAGGAGGAGTTGCTAAGAGAGATGTTGATCCCTACATAATCAGAGTAGGGATCAAGTGAAGAAAGAGAGGAGGTAGAAAGTTCAGAAAAAGATAGGCCCTGCCTGACGAAAATGACAACGCCGCCGCTAGCATGCGTGGGATTAGGAGAGAGAATGCCAAACCGAGAGTGGGTGCGATCAAAATGCAGAGCAGATAATCCAGGAATCTTGAAAGAGGAACAGGAGTTAAGATTGGATTCCTGAATGCAGATAAGATCGACAGGATGGTACGAAAAAAAGTAGAGTAGTTCAGTGCTCCTGACTCAAAGACCTCTAGCATTCCATTGAAGAACCCTGAGAGAGCCAGGGAAGGAAAGGAGGCAGGAGGTGCAGAAGGGCAGCCAGGAGCAAGGGACGGTGGTGGGGGGGCAGAGGGAGAAGATATAAAATAGGCAGATGGGGACAAGAGGTTTGGAGACGAGGGTGGGGCGAGAGAGCAGCGTTAGGAGAGGCGGGGCTAGATTGCACAGTGGAGGTATACATGTCGGAGGAGTCCGAGGAGGGAGTCACAGTGATTCGGCAGGGGGGGCAGCTCCAAGAGTGAGAGCTGCCCAGAGCTCTGAATTAGGATAAGGAAAGTTGTGAGCACCTTAGACGGACCTATTTGGAGCAAGTGCAGCATTGCACTGACTTGCCCCGCCTGATCACATTTCCAGCACACACAGAGCAGGGAAAGATGGGGCCAGGGTTGGGATGAATGTTACCGCTCATCAAGAGAAGGAGAAGAATGAGGAGACGAAGAAGGGCAAGAGAGGGGCAGGAGAAAAGAAAAAGAAAAACAGGCGACCGATTTTAAAGATGCTATGTGCTGCCCTTCTGCGGTCGTTGAGGGGGCAGCATAGCGAAAAAATGAATGGAAGTGCCTGGGGTAACTGGGATCCTTGGGAATGCGAACATCCATTTCGACCCAACCCAAACGGGTCCGGGGACTGCACCACCACGTTGAGGTGGCTGTTGATTATTGCAGTTCCTTTGAAAATCGCTACATTTTCTGGTTATGCTACGAGAAAATGAGGTGGTCTCCAAAAAAAAGGTCATCACCTTTGTTACAAAGACTACGAATAAATTTCAGAGATTCATTTTGTGAAACACTGTACAGCACATTCCTTTTACAATGGCTAAAAAGAAACAGATATCGTTTTTAAAAGAAGTAACAGTAAACATTTTCAAAAAAAAGTTAAGAGCACTTGTTCAAAAGTAACAGTTAAGTACGGTACATCACTAGTAAATAGCTAATGCCAAAGAAGCACGCTTTTGAGAAAGAATATTGAAAATGTACCAAACAACTAACTTTCTAGAAATTGCAATTTTGTGAAGTGCAGGCACCAAACGTTTGAGTGCCTTCAACCAGTAGGCTGCACCAAATAATTTTTTAAATCTTCATTTTTTGATAAATCTTTTAGAAAGTTTTTATAGATAATGCCAAAGAACTATGCTTACTCGGAAAAAGTAGTCAAAATGAACCAAAGAACTAACTTTTTCTAAAAATTGCACATTTCCTAGGTCTAGTAGGAAAATTGTTTAACCAACAATGACGTATGGCAATCAATTTCAATCAGCCATCATGCACAAAACCTAAGCCTTAACTAATTAGTACAACATATTACTGGAAAGCAAATTGTTTCCGCCTTTAAACGACACTGAATTTGTACCTCATGGTAACGTTTATACATAAAACTAAACTCTTTTTACTCAGCTTACCACATTTTTGGGAAAATAAAGTTATGCTACAAGTCTTAAAGCTCAACTTTTTTAGTATAAAAACTAGTAGTAAAGGTACATGTCATTGCCTTGAAATAACCTTTCATTTTTGAAAAAAAGTTTGAAAATCGGTAGAGAAATAAGGTCACAAAACTGGTTTTGTAATAGCATTGCAGTTTTTGAAAAAATCATGAAATGATAATCTCTGGCAGAGTTGCCAGATTTTCTTCAAGTTTCCAATCCAAATAGTACCTAAAAACTAGCCCAAAGTAGCCCAACGCTTGCCTGTTGAAAAATAGCCAAATTTTTGCAAAAATTGCAAAATTAGTCCATACAGGGTCTTTGGGAGAACAGTCCAGGCCCGGTATCAGCACAATATTTGGCCTCCCATGGATGGTCAGAGACAAGTCAGCCTGTGCTTCAGGATGATCTTCAAAAAGACAGGCCAACACTGCTGTTGAGGTGATCGTTTTGGTAATTTTTCCTTCGGTGAGACAGTGATTTTTAAAAAAAAGGTCATGCCCTACCAGGGGGTATCAAATCATCGTAGTTTTTGGAAAATAATGCGATGTAGTGCCAGTTGAACCTATTTCGGAGCTGTTTTTCTTACCAAAAAAATATGTCAGCGACGGTAACAACCTCCACATCACACACACTTGTCTTGTACTTTTACACTTGTTGTTACTTCAAAAACTAGCCCAAAATAACGGAACGGGATTGCAAAAAATTGCCCAAAAGACCGCAACCCCTCGACTGCTAAATTTTTCTCGCAACGCCTCCTTAAAACTAGCCCAATTCCGCGGGAAAACCGTGGAACTGGAAACATTGATCTCAGGTAGAAAACGACTGTTTTAATTGTGCCAGGAAGCATTATGACATCATAGAGCGAGTTGAAACGTGCAGAAAAACGCAAAAAAACATGTTTAGAAAGGTTAAAATGCTTAAATAAAGAAACTGTTTTTGCATTGCACATTCATCATTAATTGTTGTAGGGTTTTAGTTTTAGCGAAAGCATCTTGCTGAGATCTCCCGAAAAAGCTTTTAATCGCGTTTCTACGATGAATATTTTTTGAGTAAATTAAGAAAACAAATTTTACAATTAACTGTCGATTATGACGTCTTGTGACATTGTAAAGAAGTAAAATTTCTTGAATTTGGTAAGTCGGGTAAAAGCTTTCGTTTAAGCCACGTTTCTCGTTAACCACCTTTCTTGATCCAAAAGTGCAATTTGATCAACATCTTTTACTATGACGTCATTATGACGTCACCAATCCCCTTATGACACTCACCACGGGGTGGTGATCAATCGTGCCAAGTTTGATGTCAGTACGACTGGCAGTTTCATAGGAGTTAAAACAAGCATGCAAGCAGACAGACAGACAGACAGAATTGTGTTATACATACTAGATAACAAGGGGTGGCACGAAGTCGTGAAATCACTTTAACACCAAATACTAATAACATTTTTCTGCAATCGTAAAACAAAAATGACAACGACTCCCACCACCAATTTTGAATTTGTGCCCCAATGCTTATTGGTAGAAACATATAGATTTTGTTATATATCAGAGAGCTTGTGAGTAAGAACCACTGGCATACGTTGGGGGGACTCCTATGCGCGCGCCCTGCTTCTGGTCTTCCTTCGAAAAATATAAAATATTATGTTAGTAATTGTGCTTGTAACGATATCAAAGAAATACTTGTTCTACAGTGATAGAATTAGTTGAAATGCCTAAAGCCGACCATTATCTAGTCATCGACCAATTTGCCAAAAGCAATCATCGGCAAAATTTAAAATACTGTGACTTTGTTTTTGTGATTGCTGTCTGCAGTATTATTTTGGTTTCGAATTACCATTTCATTCTTTCACTGTTTCATTACAGCTGTTGCAAAAACTTCTTCCACATTTTTTCATTTTCAGATATGACATTGCACGCAAATGGCGATTACAGGTTACTCAAGTTTTGTTGAGTGATTGCTGGATACAGGGTAATGCGGTAATAATACAGAATGAAACAATATGTATCACAAGAGGATCTTCTTAGGTTAAAAAAAATTCAACTAATGAATTCTTTGAAAAGCTTGTTGCGCAGCTGCAGCTTATCTGTTGTATGTGTAAAAACAAAAGCAGTTAATAATTTTTTTGGTGTAAGAGTGACAACGGCTAATAAATTTCAAACAAAAATTACCTTAAAAGTGGTTTCAGAAAGCACTAAAGTCGCGTATATTTGAGTATAATTTTTCCAAATTTTCCTGATAGGACGTGCCTTAGGCACTCACAAATTGCCAGCAATTTTGTCAACATTTCTAGTGATTTGGCAACATTGAAATTTGGTGCAGGATTCCGTCATTCCAAAGACCAGTGTCCGGTTTGAATATATGGCTGACAAGGCGGGCTAATTGGTTTGGTTTTGTTACTTGTTCTTGAAGAGTTTAATGCAATTTCAGTGTGGAACCTTCCAAACTCTCTGTCTCTCTTGTGTGTTTGATAAGGTGAATAAAGTTTCATCATCATATACATAGCTGCGTATTGGTGGGCTGTTTGCTGTTGTTGTGCAATGCCCTGTACGCAGAGATGGGCAAGATCATCATTTTCAGTGATCTTGAAGATCAAATCAAGATCAATGAGATCAAATCAAGATCAAAGATCATGATCTGATCTTACAGGTGGCACAACAAAAACACGGTGAAGTGCCACTTGTAAGATAGCACTACGGTACTTGTAGAATGTGCTCTGTGCCAAATATGTTTGAAAACGTTTGTGGTAATTCAGCAGTAAGATTTGGTTGACTGCACAACCAAACCTTGGCTTGCTTATTAAATAATAACCGACACTTTTTCTGTATACCGAATGTTGCCAGTTCTGAACTACCACTAATTATTCCAAACATATTTTGCACATAGTATTATTTTATTGATGGCATTTAACCATCTTTTTGTTGCTGTATGATTTGTCTTTAAAAAAGAATTGCTTTGTTGCTATATGATTTGTCTTTGTAAAGAAAAAATTGTTTTGTTACAGTGTGATCTGTTTTTTGAAAAGAAAAATTGTTTCATTGCACTGCAATATATCCTAAACTCTGCAAAATTTTACTCTACCATGTACTTTCAATTGGCATCCCATACCCTAACACTGATTTGCGTTTCTACAAAATTTCTGTTTCAGTAGTATTCCGTTCTTTGGAATACTCTAATACTTTCTGTAGAATTTTGTGTTTTAGTTTATTGCTTCTCATGACATTATTGTTTGAATCAATATTGTATTTAACTTAGAATTGATAACAGATCGAAATCAATTGTGAATTATTTGGTTGTACTTCTGCATTACTCTGTGTGATATAATATTGTGAGGTTATTGTACTATAATATCTTATATATTTTTTTAGAATTTTTTTACTTTTTGTTTGGTGTCAGTGTGGTTTGATTCATTTAGCCTGTCCACAATCTTTTGCATAATGGTTTGATGCTTACAGACTGATAATGCCTTGGCAATGTTATTGTTTTTAAGGCTATTGCATTTGGAATGGTGAAGGCGTTGTCATTGCAACAGTGACATGAATGTTGTATGGAAAAAACAAAATTCATAAACCTATCAACAATACCCAAAATGCAATCAATGCACAATGAAAATAAAGAAAGTATTATCTGGGAAATACTGACGATGTTCTTTTTTCACAGTTTGCCTTGAAGCTTTTCCACTGCTCCAAACTTTGTACTGGAGTAGCAGCATGATCAACATGTAATTTATTTCTTGTTTAGCAAATTGTTAACAGATATCCGATAGGGGAAACTTTTCTTCCAAGTTTTCATGTAGACAAGATGAACTAGACAAGATGACTAGACAACTATTTGTCAAAATTGAAAACCATTTTTTCAATAACCTAAGTTCATCTGACTCTGCTATCAAATCTCATTGTGATCAGTGCAAAGCCTGCAGAGAATTAATGCCAGCAGGGCAAAACTTATCATTATTAAAGAAGTGCACTTTTAACACTGAAACCAAGCTAATGAAAGCACTGCTAATCAAATGCCCTATGCCATCCTTAAACATAAAACTTGGTCATTCACAAGGAGCAAAGTCACTTGTGCATGTGTTTCATCCAGAGGTGCAGTGTTAAAATGTTGCTAATTTAGTCAATAGTGTCCAGTACCTTAATATCATATTATATTTACAGCAGTTGCTATTTTGCTGTCAACGGCATTTTACCCAAGTTGGAGGCTATTTTGCCATGAGTGATTTGTGATTGGTCAATCTTAACAACGTATTAAACATGTGAATTTTGGTTGTTTTGATTGGTCAATTTTAATAACCAATTAAAAAAGGCATTGACTATTTTTCTGTAAATGGCATTTTACACTCAGAGACTATTTTGCCATAAGTTATTTGCGATTGGTCAATCTTAATGACGTACCAAACATGTGACTTTTGGTCGTTTCTGATTGGTCAATTGTAATAACCAATTAAAAAATTCTGCTTCCCTTTTGTCTACCCCTTAGCATTATCCTTATTTATTATGTTTTATTAGAAATTTCCTAGTTTTTACCTGACTTTAACTGAGTGTAACTATGGCTATGCTTTGCACAAACAGCCATTGATTTGTATCAAAAGTTTTATCAAAGGCTTTAATTGTTAACTTACTGCTGCACTTGTATACCTGGACTGATGAATGTTGCAGAAGAAATCAAGAACATTTTTGAATCTGCATTTGTAAGTATCTTGATCCACTTTTAGGTGTTTTGCAAATCCTCGCATTATTGTGGTTGTTGGCATCATGATTAATGAAAATGACCAAATGGTCATGGAATCAAACCTTGCGAAGACTACAAGTTATTGTGTAATTTGAAAAAGCATTTTATGATGACACTCTGCTTGACAGTTATGTAACAAGCAGTAAATTTATTGCAAGCAATTAAAGAGAAATATTTCAACTTGGATTCTTTGAAGCAGATCTGTGCAATTGTTCTGTGCTTATGGCTAATTTTTTCTTGCTCGTTTTTTGGGTAAAAATGCAAACAAACAGTCAAAAGCTGCAAAGGAATTTGCTTATTGGTCCAGCGAATACCTTACCTTACTCTAATTGTAATTCAAACCTTGATGTAAATTTTTTATCAATTTTACCTCAAAGCATTTGTAATTTTATTGCAGAAAACTGATGTAATACAACAAGTATTTGGTGATTTTATTGCAAAAGAAGAAAATGAATATGAAAATCGTATAAGCAACTGCATCACAAAATTTCAAAATATTTCGAGTGTCAGTGGAGCTGATGAACAAACAAAAATTACTCTGGTACAACACTGAGTTTCTACTCTGTCTTTTATAGAGTTCACTTCCAGATAAACTCATTTTTCATGCAAGTTGCAGTTGGTGATTTCATCCCTACGATTTTTTAAAGTGCCAATGAAGTTGATATTTTTGTTTCTGATTTTTTTCCAAAAACTTCAGTGCCATCCTCAAACAATTTGTTTACTTCCATAATTTTTTTTGATAGCGGTTTTTATTTGACTATCATCAAAGCATTTCATAATGTTTTTCAATATTGTCTTCGTTTGGTTGCTCTGCATAGACAACATCAATATTTGATTACATGACTGCCACGTTTCAATTTTAATTCATTATCAAGCATCTAGAAACAACTTAATGGGTATAAAATAAGTTTTCACTGAAAATATTGGACAATACTAAAGTATAATCAAAATTGCTTCATGAAAATAATCATCAACCACCTTAGGTAGCAGTTAATCAAGTATCATGATGACCTGCAAACTCAAACTGGAAAGAATTGGGTAATTTTGCCGAACTTAAGCTTGAAAAAAAGCAAAACACCAAGTTTGCTGATTACCCTTTTTTGAAAAAAAGTATTTTGGAGTTTCAGGCAGTAGAAATACAGGGTGGTTTAAAAAATGTTTTCTTTTAAATTTGCTACCACTAAAGTTTTGTATGATAGCCTAAATGAATTCACGGAAGAGATATTCCATCAAAGAGAGAATCAAAATTATAAAAAATTATCTTACTACTGAATCAATTATTCAAAATCAAACATTCTTGCAAGTGTAAGCAGTTTCTTTTGAAAAAAATGTGTGTACATCTTAAATTTTCTTATTTTATGGAGGTAATGTTTTTGCCGAGCTTAAAAAACCAAAAAGACAGCACTTCAACTTAAACTTTAAACCTCAAAATTGTTTTAAACTGGAATAACAATCGATCCAGTCTGTACCCCTTGTCGTGATGTATTAGCCTTGAACTTAGAACATTCTGAATTTAAATCATAAAGTAAAATTAAGAGCAATTCAAAACGTGATGTCTTGAAAGCTAGTCAAGCAAATTTCAAAATATTGGTGTCGTTTTTTTTCAGTTTACAACTAGCTCTTCTCATTCATTAAATAGAAATTCAGCAAATCACTGAGTTCTTGAAATGCTGCCAAGTCTTGTTTTTTGTGCTAACTGAAGTTAATCGTAGCCATGTTTGTACTGAAGTATTTCTACCCGACTTTGGTTTTACTTTTCAGCTGAACATGATTGGCTGATTGTTCGTATGCTGCTCTAACACTTTCATAAGCTTATAATTGCAGTGTGATTAAAGTTACCGTAATCTTTTTTAGAACTTACTGAAGTACATACACAGTCAAAAATCTGCTCAACGAATCAACTTTTTATTTGATTTTTTGGATGCATGTATTACAAGCAGATGTCTTCCTGTGAAGTGAGAGTCCAGATTTGGTTGTGTGCAAATATCTAATGTCAATATATTTTATGTTAAATTAAAAATTCTGGTAATCATAACTTTCAGTAAGTTTGTTGAGTATTGATTAAATCTACAGTATTTCACTGTACACTACTGCTCATGTATTTAATGTGGTCACTCCGCAGATTTATTGGTTGAATTACGTAGCAAAAGTAACAATGTTGTTAAAAATAATTGGTAATTGTCAACTGGAAGCGTGGAGTAGTAGGTTAAAATCCATGAGTCACAACTTTCACGGTTACCGCTAAATGTTAGCAACATATATCTGACTCGATAAGAACAAGCCAAAAGACAAAAATGAAAGCAAGTGATGTCACCACAAAAAATGTCATTTAAAGTGCTAGCTAGCTTCAAGCCAATTGCCATTTTTTGACTGTTGGTATAGATGTGGGTTCAAATCCAATTATTAGATTTCTTGATGCAGTTGGAACAGCTGGTTCATATGTAGGTTCAAAAGTACGCCAAGCTAGGTCGGAGGTTATTTGGCAGTAAGCAGTAGGAACATTTAAGCGAATGACAATATGCTTGTGTCTATGTGCATGTGTTATATATCGCATTGAGTCAAGTTAGTAGGCTAGAGCTTACGAATCATCCTTCGAAAGCAAGTTGGCTGAGTTACCTACCGTGGTCGCCTGCTTTAACAATTGTTTGAGCTCAACCATTGACTTCGTAGTTAGAGTAGGCCCACAGTATTAAGAGCAGTAGTCAAGAATGACTTAATGTATGTCACTTTCTATTTTTCAATTTTTCAAGCTAATTATGATGAAGTTACTTAAAGTTGTTCCTGCATAGTTTTGATTTAAATTAATGCAAATGTAAAAAGCGTTCTACTTGAAATGTGTCAATCACTTAGTCTAGCTGTGCTAACCACATCTCAATGTAATTGCTTTTTATCTCAATCTGTTTTGCTACTTACTAATTTTTGTTACAGATCTGTTCTTGACGCGCTACAAGGGAGTGATTTAGATTATACGAAGAAGGTCCACTGGTGTCGAACATACAAGTTGATTCGGAAATACATTCATATGGTTGATTATAAGGTTTGTTTCTGAAGAAAATTATTACTGGCAGGTTTTGCTAAAATTATATTGGTGTGTGCTGGTATAACTGGATAGTATAACTGCGCTGGTAGCTTATATAAGTTGTTGTATTGGCCTTATTATAACTGGAGGGTCTTGCTAAAATTATATCGGTCTATGTGCAATTTTTTTTCTGAGTTGCCTGGTTGCTGCAATATTTATCACAGTTGTGATTGAGGTAGGTCAATTGTTTTTGCACTCGCATTGACTAAATTTTTTGCACTGTTGGGCTGAGATAGTACAGATTGAAGATTTGTGGTATTTTTAACGTCGTGGTATTTTTAACGTAAATTCAGCGCGTTTTTTGCAGTGGAAGGGTAAAATATCAAGATGGGTTAGACCTATAAGGGAAGGGCGTTGCAAAAATATTTGGCTCAGCACCCACCAGAAGTTATTTTTGATTACAAGTAGAAGTGTTTTTCACAACAAATGTCATGAAATTCCAGTAGTCAAATATAACTTCAGATTTGTGGAAAGATGTAAAGTATATTGTATGTGTAAAAGTTTTGTCAAGGATTTATGCTTTTGCGTTTTTTGTTTAGGGCTGTCGTAGTCTACTGGTATCTATGCTTGCAAAAATGAAAGAGATACCTCCATCATCGTGGGAATCTTGTGCTCAACAAGTAACAGCAATTTAAGATTTAGCAAAACCTTACAAATATTGTTTGCGACATGTTGATATTTTGAGATGTGCTGATGTCTTTGACTTGAAGTCGTCGTAATTTCTGAAGTGGTCGTAGTTATCGTGCAATCGTAGCATGGTTTTAAAAAAAGGCCTTGTGAAACTTTCAGCATTGCTTTTCCGTTGCTAACAGCTTTCATTTGTTTTGCCAACTTTTATAAACGAGCCAGGTTGGGTATCAATTTTAATTGGCTTCAGTTTTTAAGTAAAGTCCTAAATTTTGTTTGTTTGTTTGTTTACCCCTCCTCTTCCTCGGGATGGAGGTACGGCATGAACGGCAATTCGGATTCATGCCGTCAACCTACCGGTAATTGGAATTAGGCTAGGGGAAAGATGGCAGCCCATTTTGAACCAGTCTTGAGTGACTGGTAGCCCCACCACCAACAAGGCGGACTGCCACTGGTAGGTACCCAAGAGTCGTCTGACATGCTGGGTTAGCAACTTCACAATTGTAACCCGGTGAAGTACAGGAGGGCCACCTGTCTGCCACATAAAGGTGGAGGCGTCCCGTTAAGTGCCATGCCCAAGGACACAACAAGCAAGCTTGCCGGCTTGTTCTCCACACTATCCCTTTTATATGCTGAGCGCCAAGCAGGGAAGCTGTGAATACCATTTTTTAAAATCTTTTGGTATGACTTGACTTAGGGAATGAACCCCAGGTCTACCGACTACGAAGCGGACGCTCTAACCACTACACCATCGCAACGGTTAAAGTCCTAAATCGTGGTTATGCATTGCATTTCAGGTTCAATATATTTGCGATATGATTGAATATCTCATCGATCCTGAGTCGTGTTTGATGCCTGGCTATCTTGCTGTCAATGAAATTCGGCTAAATGCAATGGAGAAAAAAGTGACTGCTCCACCAGTATGTTTGCTTACACTTTCTTTCATTGACATCTTTTAATCAATATGGTTTTGCACAGTGTCTTCGACATTTTTTCTGTTACTGGGAGAGTAAGGTCCTATCCATAAAATTTATGTGTACTTGGTGATTGGTTACTTTCCTTCAATTGACGTTTCCCTTTCAGCCTTTGCCATTGCAGATTTTTTGTTCTTCGTTTTTCTTTGTCCATTGCAGCTTCCTCCTTCAATCCAACCACCTTCATATCACTTTACACTGCATCCCTAAATCTTCTTTTTGGTCCTCTCCTTTTGCTGTTATTTGGTGGGTCCATCATCCTTTTTTCAACCCAGTTTTTCTCAGAACGTGTCGAAGCTTTTTCAACCTTGCGCCATCACCTTTTATTCTGTCCTCATGTACCGTTCCTCGCATGCATTCACTTTTTATTCTTCGTACTTATTCACTTCACCCATTCTAGTTACTCCCTTGATGTTTAATTGTTACTAAAATAAAATATTCAGCTCATGGAACACCAGACGATTGAAAGGTTTGAGGGACCGCAAAATGACGTTATCAGCAGTGTTCCAAACGTGTTGTTGTGGCCGGCGCAGGCCATTGTTTGAATCGAAGCGTGAGCTGAGAGCTAACGACAGTTCTGTTTCACCGGGCTGCATGCCCCATAACAATCCGAGCACTGAACTTGCAGTATTTTTGTGACAAGTATGACTTGTGTTCAGTCACTTACACCAATTCGAGGTTAAATATTTGGTATATTTCGGATTTTTTTTGTTTTCTGATTAGCATGATTTTTTAGCCTCTTCAAGAAAAACTGATGGGATTCATTGATCGCTTTCGGGCCACTGCGTCCATGGTTACCACCAGTGGTAGATGGGAATTGCTTCCCATTGTCAACCACACTTCCTATCAACTGCCCATTCTATGGAAGCTTGAACCAGATACGCTTCGAATACCTATCAAGCGGCCTCGACCGCTCCCCTATTGTAAGGTATTGTAATACTGCTTGTTTAAGTGATATCTTGTCCGAATTTCTTTGTAATCTTTCCGGTGTTATTTTGACTGATGCCATTTTATACTTTTTTGAACATATCAAAATGTTTTGTGTAAAATGCCTGCGAAAGGCAGTAAAATTAATTATGCTCTTTATCTTTATATTTTGTGTCACTGGTCGTCAGTTTTTTTTATTGATGTCACAGCGCTGCATTTTGTTGCGATGGACTATGGAGTCAAACCAGCTGGAAGCCTAAGAGAGTAGCTGTCATAGCGCTATGTCTTATGAGGCCGAGTAGAACTGTTATTTGCTTTCAAGCTTATGCTTTAGATTTCAACTGTGACAACAATGCGTCTGCACCAACCAACAGCCACCTCAACGTGGTGGTGCAGTCCCCGACCCCATTTGGGTTGGGTCGAAATGGCTGTTGGCCTTCCTGAGGATCCCACTTACCCCAGGCACTCCCCTTCATTTTTTCGCTATGCTGCCCCCTGTACAACCGCAGTAGGGCAGCACACAGCTTCTTCAAAATCGGTTGCCTGTTTTCTCTTTTTCTTTTCTCCTGCCCTTCTCTTGCCCTTCTTCGTCTATTCATTCTTCTCCTTCTCTTGATGAGCGGTAACGTTCATCCCAACCCTGGCGCCATCTTTCCTTGCTCTGTATGCGCTGGAAATGTGACCTGGCGGGGCAAGTCAGTGCAATGCTGCACCTGCTCCAAATAGGTCCATCTAAGGTGCTCACAACTTTCCCTGTCCAAATTCAGAGCTCTAGGCAGCTCTCACTCTTGGAGCTGTCCCTCCTGTCGTAACACTGTGACTCCCCCATCAAACTCCTCCGACATGTATACCTCCACTGTACAATCTGACCCTCCTCTGCTAATGCTGCACTTTCGCCCCACCCTCGTCTCCAAACCTCTTATCCCCCATCTGCCCATTCTATATGTTCTCCCTCTGCCCCTCACCACCGTCCCTTGCTCCTGGCTGCCCTTCTGCACCTCCTGCCTCCTTTCCTTCCCTGGCTCTCTCAGGGTTCTTCAATGGAATGCAGGATGTCTTCGAGCTAGGAGCACTGAACTACTTCACTTTCTCTCGTCCCATCCTGTCGACCTTATCTGCATTCAGGAATCCAATCTTAACTCCTCTTCCTCTTTCCGGATTCCTAGATTATCTGCTCTGCATTCTGATCGTACCCACTCTCAGTCTGGCATTCTCTCTCCTGATGCCATGCACGCTAGCGGTGGCGTTGTCATTTTCGTCAGGCAGGGCCTATCCTTTTCTGAACTTTCTACCTCCTCTCTTTCTTTGCTCGATCCCAACTCTGATTATGTAGGAGTCAACATCTCTCTTAACAACTCCTCCTCGGTGTCATTTCTTATTGTGTATGCCTCCCTATTTGCTCCTCCTCGATGGATGGCAGAACCGATTCCTTTTCTCCCTCCATCCTTCCCTCCTCCAGAAATCCCTTCATTCTGGGGGACTTCAGTTGCCATCACCCCCTCTGGGACTCAAGAGGTACTTCCGACCTCCACGAGGAGGAAGTATTCGACTGGGTCATCTCTTCTGACCTCCTCCCCCTCAATGACCTGACACACCCACCCTTCTCCATCGCTCCTCTGGCAGTCGCTCCTCCCCTTACATCTCCTTTGCTCCCTCTTCTCTTGCTCTTTCCTGCTCCTGCGAGGTGCTCTAGGACCTGGGTTCTGACCATCTACCAATTCTTCTATCTATCCCTCTCTCTCCGGTCTTTTGCTCCAACGAGCATCCCCCTTCCTTCAATTTTCAGAAAGCTCGCTGGGATGACTTTGCCTCCTACTTTGACTCTCACTGTCGTTCTGCAGAGGAATACTCGTCTTTTTTTCTTTCCTCTGCTGCTGCTGCTGCTCTCTTTACCTCTCTGGCACTGAATGCGGCCAAATCTTCCATTCCTTTCAGCCACATCACATGCCCTTCTAAAGCCTGGTGGTCTGCTGAGGTGGAAGAAGCGGTTAGTGAAAGACACAAGGCTTTCACTGCCGCTCACAGAAGTGATGAAGATCGCCAGGCTTACATCACCGCTTCTTGACGCGCCTCGTCAGTCATCGCCAAGGCCAAGACTGAGGCATGGCAGATGACATTCTCTTCTCTTTTACTAAATCTAACTTTAAATTTGTACACTCTCTTCTTCGCTCTATCACTGGCTTTCCTTCCTCGTCTTCATCCTCTCCTAATTTCCCAAACTGTTCTTCTCCCAGGGAATCGGCTTCAGTCTATGCCGCTTACCTGCGATCCCACTTTTTTGTTTCTCAGCCAAAGGCCCTGCGTAGCACAGCCAGAGGCTACCTCTCTGAGCTCCGCTGAGCCACGTGCCCAGAGGAGTCTCACTCGTCCGTTTGCTCTCCTTTCTCACTTGCTGAATTTCTTGCAACCGCCTCCAACCTCTCCTCCTGCACTGCCACTGGCCCAGACAAAGTTGCCTATCCCATGCTAAAGCATCTTCCTTGCTCTAGCATGGATTTTCTTCTTCACATCTTCAATCTCTCCTAGATTTTGCATTCCTTTCCTTCCATCTGGAAGACATCTTCCATTATTTCCATCCACAACATGAATAAGCCTCTCGACTCTCCTGCTTCCTTTCGGCCTATCTCTCTCACCTCCTGCGTATCAAAGCTGTTTGAACGCATCATTCTATCCCGTCTTCTCTTCTTTCTGGAATCTAATTCCATTCTTTCTCCCCGTCAGGCCGGTTTCCATCCTGGACGGTCTACACTTGATCAAATTCTGTTCCTTTCTCAGTCCATTTTGGATGGGTTTAACGAACCCAGACTGGGCTCTCGTACGATTCTCTCTACTATCGATTTCTCTACAGCTTTTGACTCTGTCTGGCATCCTGCCTTATTATACAAACTGATTTCGGCTGGCCTCCCTCCTTGCTTTGCTCGTTGGTCTCAATGTTTCCTTTCTGACAGGCATGCTTGTGTGGTTTTTCAAAATCACAAAAGCCGTTCCTTTCGAGTCGGTCGAGGTGTTCCGCAAGGATCCGTTCTTGGCCATGTACTTTTCTTTCTCTTTGTTAATGATCTCCCGGCCTCTCTGCCTTCTTCCGTCAGCTGCTCTCTTTACACTGACGATCTGGCCATTTGTTCTTCCTCCCCACTGCGGTGGAGGCCACACAAGGAGCTCTGTTTCGATTGGAGCGCTGGTCTGAGTACTGGTGTCTTGCTCTCAATCTGAGCAAATCTGAGGCCTCCTTCTCAGTGGATACCCACCAAGCTCACCTCCAGCCCAACCTCCTCTTACTCGCCTCCCGCCTCATTTAAAATCCACTCCAACTTTTCTTGGGGTCATCTTCGACCGCACTCTTTCCTTTTCTAAGCATGTATCTTCGCTGAAGGCCAAGTTTTTCCCCATGTCTCAAGGCCTTGTACTGTATCTCTGCTTCCTCATGGGGCCCTTCTAAGGAGTCCCTCTCTGTTCTGCATAAAGCTTTTCTTCGGTCCCTTCTCACATATGCTTCACCCGGATGGTTTCCTTTCCTAAGCGTTACCAATGTAACCAAATTGAAACGCCTCCACTGAGCAGCCAGTCATGCCACCACCGGCTGCCTCTCGTTGCCCCCTATCCCTCTCCTTTTCTCCAAGGGTTCTTTATCTCCCCTACGAGTCACCTTAACTCATTTCACTGGTGGGCTTTTCGTCTTCCAACCTCTTTTCCTATTTCAGGATTGGCCAGACTTGGAGTGAAACCAAGACTCTGCAGAGCGTCCTGGAGAGCTTTTGCGTCCACTCACCCGCTCATACCTCTTTCTACTTCTCCTAGGGAGGCTCTTCTTGTGTGTCCTCCTTCTACTCCATTGAATCTGCCTTCCTTCACTGTGGAGTCCACTCTTTCCACTCCATACTCTCGCTCTGATCCCCCCCTCTTTCTCGCCAAGGTGCAGCTCTTGCTCACCTTGACTCTCTCCCCCCTCATGATCTGGTACTCTGGACTGACGGCTCTGTTCCTTTTGGCAAAGGCGGCTCTGGCGTACTTGCCAACTGCTCTCCCTGTGGCACTGAAGCGACACTTTTTCCTTTTCGGCAGGCCCAGTATGTTCAAGTTTTTCTGCTGAAGCCTGCGCCAATTTGCATGCTCTTAGCTGGTCTCGGTAGCACCAACAAGTCTGCCATTTCTCTTCTCTTCTCCTACTATCTGACTCTTATTCTGTCCTCGCTACCCTGTCCTCTCCTCCATCTTTCCTCTTATCTCAAACTCTGTGGCAGATCTGGCAGGAACTGTCTTCTCTGTCCTCTTGTTCTGTCAGACTACAATGGGTCCCCGGACGCCCGTTTCTCCTGGGGAACGACACGGCTGATGAGCTGGCCAGACGGGGAGCGCTACTTGCGCCCTCTGCAATCTCTTGTAGTCTCTCTCTTATCTCTCGTATCCATTCTCGTCTTATCTCGGACTGGAGGCGTACGATCTCATCGAAGTATTTTGACACACAGGTTCCCTCGATTTCCACTGAGGAACTTGTGCTCCCTCGTCATGCTCGCTGAGTCCTCTCTCGTCTACGCTGCAATAGACACAGCCTTCTTTTAAGTTCTTATTTCTCTAGGATTGGCAGAATCGAGAATCCTTCCTCCAGCGCCGGCGGACACCCGTACCAGGACACCTCTCATCTCATTCTGCACTGTCCAGCTTCGGACTCTTTTCGCTGCTCGATCTTTGGCAACTCTCTGTCTTGCTACGACCTCTGGTCCAGGCCCTTGGGAGTTGTGCGGCTCCTGGGGCTCCATGGTCTTCCGCCATGGCCCCATCCCTCGGAAGGGGTTGGGTAACCAACAACAACAACACAACAATGGGTGTTGATGTCTGCAGACCACAAAGTCACTAGTCTCCGAACACTTTATTAAGCATGTTTTTAATGAATTAAAATTAGGTTTAGATCTTTTTGTTTTTTGTTCTCCAGCGTACATGGGAGGTTTTCAATTTTTGATAAAAGCGTCTGGTTTTGCAGGAAATGAATGAGAGCCAAGTTAAGTTTCTTCGTCATATTTTAAAAGAAGCATATACGTGCGAGATGCTACAGCAAATTCTGTGCAATCCAAAACATCCCAAACAGCGTTTACCAGCCTTAGAATCGGTATGTCAACGGGTTTGTGTGGTATCTCGCTCCAACAAGTTAGGCATTAGGCCAAACCAGAACTCTGATATCAGAACCACAACTTTGACAACTGCACACTGTTACTTCGCCTGAATTAGGTATATCATATACTGTAAAGCCGTGCTCTTTCTGTGCCTACGTAAATAATAGCAAAAGATTAAATCACCATCAGCTCCGTTGTTTTTAGATTGAGGTGGAGGGCAAGTAGATAAGAACTCCAAAGAAGGCTGTGTCCGTTGCAGCGTAGACGAGAGAGAACACAGCGAGCATGACGAGGGAACACAAGTTCCTCAGTGGAAATCGAGGGAACCTGTGTGTCAAAATACTTTGATGAGACCGTACGCCTCCAGTCCGAGAAAAGAGAAGAGTGGATACGAGAGATAAGAGGAGATAAACTACAAGAGATTGCAGAGTGTGTGAATAGCGCTCCCCGTCTGGCCAGCTCATCAGCCGCGTCGTTCCCCAGTAGAAACGAGCGTCCGGGGACCCATTGTAGTCTGACAGAACAAGAGGACAGAGAAGACAGTTCCTGCCAGATCTGCCACAGAGTTTGAGATAAGAGGAAAGATGGAGGAGAGGACAGGGTAGCGAGGACAGAACGAGAGTCAGATAGTAGGAGAAGAGAAGAGAAATGGCAGACTTGTTGATGCTGCCGAGACCAGCTAAGAGCGTGCAGATTGGCGCAGGCTTCAGCAGAAAAACTTGAACATACTGGGCCTGCCGAAAAGGAAAAAGTGTCGCTTCAGTGCCACAGGGAGAGCAGTTGGCAAGTACGCCAGAGCCGCCTTTGCCAAAAGGAACAGAGCAGTCAGTCCAAAGTACCAGATCGTGAAGGGGGAGAGAGTCAAGGTGAGCAAGAGCTGCACCTTGGCGAGAAAGAGGGGGATCAGAGCGAGAGTATGGAGTGGAAAGAGTGGACTCCACAGTGAAGGAAGGCAGATTCAATGGAGTAGAAGGAGGGCATGCAAGAAGAGCCTCCCTATGAGAAGTAGAAAGAGGCATGAGCGAGTGAGTGGACGCAAAAGCTCTCCAGGACGCTCTGCAGAGTCTTGGTTTCACTCCAAGTCTGGCCAATCCTGAAACAGAAAAAGAGGTTGGAAGACGAAAAGCTCGCTCATAAGATAAAAGAGTGAAATTAGTCAGGGTGACTCGTAGGGGAGGTAGAGAAGCCTTGGACAGAGGAAGTGGAATAGGGGAGGACGAGAGGCAGCCGTTAATGGCGCGACTGGCTGCTCGGTGGAGGCATTCCAATTTGGTTACATTGGTAACGCTTAAGAAAGGAAACCATCCAGGTGAAGCATATGTGAGAAGGGTCCGAAGAAAAGCTTTTTGTAGAAGAGAAAGGGACTCCTTAGAGGGGCCCCATGAGGAAGCAGAGATATAGCGTAAGGCCTTGAGACGAAAGAAAAACTTGACCTTCAGCGAAGATACAAGCTTAGAAAGGAAAGAGTGCGGTTGAAGGTGACCCCAAGAAAAGTTGGAGTGGAATTGAAACGGAGGCGGGAGGTGAGTAAGAGGAGGTTGGGCTGGAGGTGAGCTTGGTGGGGATCCACTGAGAAGAAGGAGGCCTCACATTTGCTCAGATTGAGAGCAAGACACCAGTACTCAGAGTTTTGATTGGAGCGCTGGTAATTGAAACCAATCGAACAGAACTCCAATCGAAACAGAGCTCCTTAAGTGGTTCCACCGCAGAAGGCACCTAGGGGGAGGAGGACCAAATGGCCAGATCGTCAGCGTAGAGAGAGCACCACGTCCTATCACCAACCTTGTCATTAGCCATCGTGGCAATGGTCGTGTGTTTAAACCCAACGATTACTGCGTTGTTGCGTCTGTTTTAGAGGCGGTTTACGCCGATTTTTCTGCTTGATTGCACTGATGTGGTAGGGTTGCGCTGTTCGCATAACACTGATAACTATGACGCTGGTTTCGACAGAAGTTATTTTTGCTCGAAAGATGGATGATCGCTTAACATTAAGCATTACTTTGATCTTTTGGGCTTTTACTTTGACTCTGTAAATCTTTGTAAGATACTCGGTGTTTCCCAGTCATTTCTACCAATAATTTTGGGACTGCTTTGTTGATTTTAGTGTCATGTTTTTTGAATCTCAATGGCAACGTTGAATTTATCGAAACTGCTCTGTAGCGTGCCTGGGAAGAAGAGTTTAGGGAAAAAAGGATGCCACTTTCCAAAGTATGAAACAATCTTTTTTGTAGGAGTTAGCCGATCTCTTGGTGAGCTGCATGGCTAAATGTAAACTGTTACTGTCCAGCACTTCTTCCTCAGATAAAGTCGATTTTCAAAATAATTTTTTGTGGCAACATTTTTCCGCGCTAATTATACAATTTGCTTTTCATCAATGGATTATTTTCGCTCATTTGGTTGACAAAATATATGGAAAAGTAAGATATTGACATTTTGGTGTGCAGTTTGCTTTTTTCCCATTGCAACTAGTGAATGTGTCAAATGAAACTTTTTTCAATGTCTTTGCCGTCAATAACCGCTTGATTTCCGTTTTTTTTGGTGCAGATTAGCTCCTTAGCTTTGTACTCTATTTCAAGTGTGCTCTCACACAACCTCGGCCTTTCACATACGATTCATGAAAGCTCTCTGTGATGAATTACTGAGAGCTTTCTTCATGAGCGGAATGTTCGGAAGACTGTGAGGTGACCTGAAGCTAGTCGTGCGACAGTTACCCTTACGTGATGTTGCGATCTATCGCTACGTGGGGTTAAAAACAAACCACGTTTCCGCTCGGCACGCATTCCCTTCCCTCGCAATGCCGAAGGCGGTAAACTAGCAGTATTTCAGCCACGAAGTCGGCCTTGGTCCGTAGTTGAACGCTGTTGAGAATAAAGTATTGCGTGAGCGATAAATCTTTTTTGTGCAGTCAATTAATTTTTGTCTAGTGTGGCACTCTTATCAAAACATTCTTCACAAAACTAGTGCCGGCCTTACCTGTTGTTGAGTGTCGAATCAATCCGTTATTACCGTATTTTTGGTTTTACAGCTCATTGAAAACCAAGACCGGCGCGATATTAGGCTTGGCAGGGAATACTTAATGTGGAGTTTATTGCAATACACGTCAAGCACCATTACAAAGCGCCCTCTCTCAGAATTTCTGCCTCTCTTGAAAGTTATTGACTTGCTATATCCAGAAGTTGAGGTAGTATTGCTTTTCGGTATTTTGTTTGCTCGGTCGCGATGTCATCCTTCAGACTCGCTGGACGGCGACAGAGACGCAAAACGTGAGACGGTTGTTTTTCAGACCTGCTTTGGAGTTGCGAGATATTAGCATCCAGCTTGATTTTCTCGACATTGCTTTCAATAGATTTGCAGCTTGTGCTAATGCGCCAAGCAGAAGAGATCATTGTTATGTGCTTTTCATTAGGACATTACAACGCCGTCATCGCAGGATTTAACTAGAGCATGACAACGCAGTGGTGGTGAAATTTCACTTGGACACGACAGCACTGTCCGTGAAATTTCACTACGATACGACAGCGCAGTCGTCGCGAGATTTCACCAGAACATGACAACGCAGTGATCGTGAAATTTCACTAAAGCACAACACGTCATCGTCAGATTTCACTGGGACACAATAACGCAGTCATCGTGAGATTTGAACTTTCGGTATTTCGATTATTGACAATATAAAACGATTTGAAACTTCGCTTAACCACGTTGAGCGGTATCTGTTTGATAAAATACCGAAAATTGCGTTTAAGTGCTCGAAAGTTAAAAAAATAAGGTTCAAATTATCGAAGGATAGAGGTAGAAGCTATTTATTTTTCTAGATTGACGATGGTACATTAATAAATTAAGATGGTTTATTGCAGCCTCTACCTTTGCCTGATATTTCGAAATCTGTTATTTCGATTTGCTTTGCGGCTGTTCATTTACTGACGCTTATGGATAAAAAAATACAGGCTACAGCAAGTAGGTTCAGTTCATTCAATTTCACTTGCGCTTTATTTCTCAATCTCAGGGAAACTTTTAAGTTTTTGTATTGCATTTTGATCCCTAGATTTCCTGGTCAAAGACGGTGACGCCAAACGTACGACTAAAAGTTTTCCACGCTTGCTTCGGAGTTGGAAAATTTTCAAAATCATCGAAAAGTGCTTTTTCCAAAAAAACAGCGACACGACCAACGCGAGGCTTAAGCGCACAATTCTTCTGTCATGGCCGTCATCACACCGTCATTAAAACTAACACTGTCTCTTTATCCACTGCTTAACTGGCAAGCTCCCGTTACATCACAAACACTAATTAAAATTGCCGCTTAGCCCCTACTAGCATTGGGTAAACGATTTTTTTCGAGGTTGCGCATGACCGTTGCTGGCGATAACATTTGCAATTATAAATGATGTACATTCTGTTTCGAGCTTACCATCATGAATTTTGTAGATTTGACCGATGACCATACCGAAAAGATTCGCATTCCGCTAGCTTTACACAAGCAACACGAATACCTAAGAATGTGCTTAAAGGTAAATATAATATGCTTTCGAAAGGTTTTATCGTGTTGAAGTAGGTTCGCTTTACAATGGAACTTCTGTCAAGGCCATTTGAACTTTGTGGCTGGTACAGTGGGCACAGAATGTGTTACACGAAAACTCAAGTGATATTTGATTTGGCTTTGGGATACTTACCCCGATCACATACATCCGTTTAGGATTAGGTTTGGGTACTCTAACCTTGGCATAAAAGACTGGGGGGTTACCGGCCTGTTACCGTTTGGTTTAACTTTTCTTTCGTCCGTCGAGTCGATGCCGACTCCTTGTGACTTCATGAACTATGTTCATGAAGTTTTCTTGACAGGATACCCCAGTGGTTTGCCATTGTCTTCTGCGGGCCATTTTCGTGGCGTCTGGGCCACCTGTCTTCCACATAAAGGTAGGGGCATCCCATCAAGTGCCTTGCCCAACTACACAACAAGCGAACTTATTGGCTTGTTCTCCACAACCTTAGTTTAACTAGATATATTAGATATGGGTTCTGGTTACGATGATCTTTGTACCTGGCTTATTTTGTTCTTTCAGGCAAGCTCAGTAAGTTTGAAAGATTATAGGATTGCGCTTGTCTGCAATACTTCAAGTTCAAGTGCTGGTATGTTACTGATGAGCGATGGTATTTTAGCTGTTAGACTATTGTAATGATGATCCTAGACGTCTTTCTTGGCATAGAGAGACGTTTTCATATTAAACATTGTACCAACTAGGTACAGTAAAATCATGCTAATCAGGTTAGGCTAAAGTGGAGTACATTTCGCACCAGGCATGAATTCAGACTGATAGCTTTTCCTCCTATAAGGCGGATTGCCATTTGCATTTAGCTGATATTGCGAGGAACATGAGGTAATCTGGCCATATCCGTCGACGGGGCGAAACCGAATATAAAAGATTAGATCTCTCAATAGTTGTTTTTTACCACATGCCAAATGAGCAGCCTTAACAGTTCTAATCTGGTAGCACTCTGGCAAAAGATTTTATTTATTGGACAAGCACATGGTCTTTGCTGTGTTTGAAATTAAAGACGAATTGAGAGAGAAAAATTGGGACATCGTTACTTTAAGTTGGTCTGGTAGAAATTGTTGAAATGGCTGCAATTGTTTTTCAATCGCTGAAGAATAAAAAAACAGGGTGGACCATAATGCTGGGACACGTTTTAAATGCTATTTTTTGGTTTATAAAAACTACGCAGAGTACTAAATATATTTATTACACAACTGATCCACTGGAGTTTTACAAGTTTTACAAGTTGTATAAGTCTTATAGCACGTACTACGAGGTGTTCGAGGATGACCTGGGGATTTTCTCTTCCCAGGATTGCCTGTCTGGGAAATTTGTACCAACACGAAGGATCACCTTTCGGGATGATGCCTTTTGCTTTCCAAACTACTGTCTGAATTTTCTTGGGCTGTAGCCATGGGTCTTTGGTTAGCAAAGTATTCTTCGACAACATATGTAATTTCTTTTGAACTCCACGGCATTATGAGATCACCAGAATTAATAAAAAATACCTGAAATCCTTTAATACCTGAAAGTAATAAAAACTTAATATAATATTCAAATCTTAGATAACAAGTAAAACTCCAGGGTGCCGGTTATGTAGTAGTAGTAGTAGTAGTAGTGATTCAGTTTTTATCCGGTGTTGTCCCTTTAACAGAGATGGCCGGAGTTACCCCATTCCTTCTGCAATTGCTCGCGCTCCGTCCCTCCACTTGTCTCGTCTCAGGGCATCCCCCTTCTTCAAACCAATCTTCTCTGTCTCCTCTTCCACTTGCTTCTTCCAAGTCTTCTTCGGTCGTCCTTGCTTTCTCTTGCCACTCACTTCAAGATTCAGAGCAACCCTCAAAACACTATCGTCATCCCTCCTCAGCACATGTCCATACCATTTAACTCGATTCGATGTTGCTAACCGGTCTATAGTTTCCTTCAACACCACCATGTCCATCTGTTCTTCAGTCGTCTTCCTGTCTACCACTTTCTGACCGCACATGGCTCTCACCATAGCTCTCTCCGTTCTTCTCAAAATTGCTTTTTCATTTTCTTTTAGACACCATGTCTCACTTCCATACAGTATTGCTGATCTTACACAACAACGATAGACTTTACCTTTCATCTTCAGAGGAAACCTATTTTCAAGCAACAATTCTCCACATTCTCTGAATCTTACCCAACCGATTCTTACTCTTTCTGTAACTGCCGCTTCACAACCACCACTAGAATTTAGTCTGTCTGCCAAATAACAAAATCCATTCACTGTCTTCACTTCATCGCACAACTTCTCGATCGAATCCATTGTCCCTTCCATTATTCCTTTACATTTCGGGCAAACAAAATGCATTGCCAACCTAGCGGTAACTCTATGTAATAAATATATTTAGTGCTCTGTTTTGTTTTTATAATCTGAGAAAATAGCATTAAAATGTGTCCTATCATTATGGTCCACTCTGCATTGCAAAGCTAGAAAGCGGGAAAAAATTTTTACTGTTTGTGTGAAAGTGCGGATTCGAGTCAAGCCTGTTTCGCCCATTTGATGGTATTTTTTTTCGTCAGCTGCATGCATAACTGCCATGTTGGATCGTGTGTGTGGTGACGCTACAACGATAGCAGATGAAGGTACTTTCAATAATAACGAACCACTGCCAATGGAGTTACTTGATTCATTGACTGTTCATGCTAAATTAAAGTAATTTTTATCTCATTTACATCAATAGCTTATGCACTAACCCAGGGGTTCTTAACTGGGGGTAAATTTAACTTCTCGGTGGTAAATTTGACCTGCCTAGGGAGTAAATTTTGTTAGCAAAAAAATTCACACTTTTACCTATTACAATAAGCATTTCTAGAAGTGAAAATATAAAAAAAAATTTCGGGAGTAAATTTTTCTTTTGAAATTTCCTAAGGGGAAAATGAGAGAATTAAGGTTGAGAACCCCTGCACCAACCCATATTATTATACAGCAGTAAATGTAACTTGTCTTTCCTAGCCGAATAGTTGTAGGAGACAGTCCGGCTTCTTGTGCCTATACATAGACCGAAACTGCTATCAACAGAGCTGCTCCAATTTGTGTTTGACAGACAACGAGCTGTAAAAGGCTCTTGTCAAAACAGTTTGGCTAGATTACTGCAGCACATTTTACCACAAATGCACGACCAACACTTTTAAAGAGCTATTGTGGCTCATTTGAGTTGAGGTCTTATGTTTTTTTTCTCCGGTCACGGTCAACCGTTCCTTGGTTATATCAGAAGACTTTGTATTCAGACCCGCTTCGGAGTTACCCATACTGCTGGCACGCTGCAGACGTTTACCTCAAGCAGTAAAGGCAAACAGAGGAATCGCCGTTAAGCGTCGCCAATTGGCCCGCAACGACGTAGCAATTTTGAGGCTTGAATTCCTGCTTGAATGGGCCCTACGGCTACCGATGTCTTTCCTGTTGCTAAGAAATCAAACGTGACAGCACTGTGTCAACGGCGTAACCGTTTTTAATTTATTCTATTAGATTGATGTTTGAGCGTAAGTGCAAGCATTTGTATCTGGGCGTCGAAACAAGCAAAGGGTATTTCTGCGTGCGAGTTCGTATTTCGCATAAAACTAAAAAACCGGGCTTGTGATTATTTTAAAACATCCTCAGGGAGCTGAGCGCATTTTCACGACTCTGTGATGTGCCTGATTTTTTGAATTGCAAATAATAAATTGCTATTTATTACTTTTGCAGCATTTTTCAACAAGTACAGACTAGGATACAAAAGCTTGGACAAGGAGGTGCAGCCGGTTTGCCGCCTGCTCTTACCGAAACGTACAGCCGTCTCATTGTATGCACCAATGTAGATGGGGTTATGAAGGCTTTCGTCAGTAAGTGTTGAGCGTGTTCAGCATTTTTATACTAAAAATATTTCGTTGCTTGTACTTAGAAGATGCTTAGATATACTCCGCAAGAAGGCTTTCGAAACAATAGCTGTCGTTGAAGGCTTGAATAACAAGGTCTTCACCCACATAGCCGATGTGATGTGGTTGTTTCTGGTGTGGGAACAAAAGGCTGAAGCTTGAAACTCCACAGCATCGTGGATGTTTACCTATAGAGCATCCAGACTTAGCTTGCTTTGTCGCTGTGCTAAAAAGCCTGATTCAAAAGCGTACACACCGAGTCAGCACCGCCAAGCTTTGCAAAACGGACGTAAACTTTGGCTTTTACAGCTTTAAGATCTTCGCACAGTGGTTAACATGCATTACCGCTTTTCTTGTAACGTTGGGACATTGCAAAACGGGATGGTCATGCCTACTCTGCAAATCCTATTGTTCAAGAAGATGGACTTAGTACTGAAAAAAAATCTTTACGTATCATTTTCTTTGTGTTCGCATGCCTACATATGAAAAGTGTCTTAGTTATTCTTCATTTATAATTAAACTTTTTCAAGGCATAACGGATGGATATTTATACCATACCGTAGTTCTATAGTGCCATAACAGAGGGTAAAACGTATAATGCAATATGCTCTAGATCAAGTCCTGCCCAGCATACGCGAGTTGAAAAACTGGGGTGTGTTTAACAATTTGGTTGAACTAGTGAGTTACCGGACATATCATGTCGATCCACTGTATCGAATGAGATTATTGACTTCATTTCAGTCGTTAGCCAACTCATCACACAACTTTAGCCCCCAGCTTTTGTCCGGGTAAGTCGTGGAAAATTCAGGTGTAGCGCAGCTATCAGAAACAACGTGCACGGTCGCATCAGCTCATTTGGATTTGTTTCTTACAGCTGCACTATATATGAATAATTATATGGAGCAATTACATAGTTTCAGGGTAAAATCGAGACTTATTTTTTGTTTATTATTTTGATAATGATTATGTTTTGCCTGAAGTTCTTGTTTTCCTATCGCAGGAAAACCTTCCGGCTATGCTGGATTAGCCAAAACATGATTGTGTTTGGATTAGTTTCGTAGCTACCAGTTCACAACCACATAGCCACTGTGTGGTTCGAACTTACGATCATTGCAACCATAAACGGCGCTTCAGGGTACGAGACCACGATGCCGATTATGAATCCGGTAATCTCGAAACGTCAAAAGTCTTAAACTTTTAGCATTACTCGCGCTCTCGATTTCATCGTAAATTTAATAGAATATATTTTTTTAGATCAATTGACTATTAGTTTAATGTGTAAGAATCAAGACCATGAAAACATCCGAAATTAAAAAATTCTTTATGCCAATTAAAGCCTGATGCAAAGACAGGTGCTTGGCGGTAGATATACGTCATAAACAAAGTGTGGTATAGACTGCTTTGCTGCTTGGCATTCAGCACGTTAGGGGATGCTGTGGAGGAACGACGGCAAACTTGGCTGTTGTATCCTTGGGAAAAGCACTTCACCGAGATTCCTCCACTTTCACGCGGCAGACAGGTGGTGGGGCCGAGGGGTCTACCTGTCACGGTGGCTCGGTCTCACTACAGACAAGCAAATAGAGTAGGAGTTCAACCTCGCCGTGTAACGCGAGACAAATAGCTTAAAACGACGTTGCATTGTTGCAGCATCGAAAACGCTGCTTTGCGGTTGATTATGGGCTTTGGAAATTTCAATATCAAACCTCAGCTGGTACATGCGGTGGCTGAAAAGAAACAATTTGTCTCACAGACATCTGAAGAACTCAACAGAGTGCTAGTACTGACTCTGGCTCGTTCAATACACATCACTGGTGAGAAAGTTACACAAGAAATCGATGTTGCTATCTAAATCCAAATCGCCTTTTTGCTGTATTTCAATTGCACCTGTCAGATATTTGTGTTTTGTAAAAAAAAGATGAAGATTTAGTTGATTAGCTTACTCTATTATTTGGTAACAAGTGGTATTGATTGGACTGGTCCAATTTCTGTAATCTAATTACTTTAAGCTTGTTGAAGCTCATAATTGTTTCAATCTGGATCAATAAAGTGTTGCTTGATGTCAGTGTAGTTACATCAGCGACAGCAGTGGATTGTAAATGCGATTCCAAAACCAACCCTGTAGTCTTAAAATTTTATAAGAAAGCATCGTGAAGTTGTCTTGGTTAAAATGTTTTGTCAGAGATCGACGCCTGGTTTCTGTACTCCTTTGTGCGCTCTGTATAGTGTACAGTAAGAATTTCTTATGGATATAATGTTTCACAGGAGCTGAAACGGTGGCAGAACCTTGGTGTATTGATATTTTGAAAGCAGTTATGGCTGCAACACCCCACAAATGGTCCCAGCAGACTTTGGCAAGCTTTCCTCCAAGTTTGCAAGAATATTATCGACAACAACAGACAGGTATGAGTGACTTTGAAGCAGAGATTTGCTACCGAGCCACAACCGGTTGCACGGTCGACAAGTATCAAACGAAGGTTTTGATGGAAAAAATTTGGGTCCAAGAGATGAAGTCGCAGGGTGATAGCCATTTTTGAAATGACATATCACCATTTGGTGCTTAATGAATATGCTAAGCTTAACATGGTGGTAGTTTTTACATTGGCCATCTCAGCTTCGCTTCGTGGCGATCAAGAAGGAATAAATTGCCAACGGTGCTACGGTTTACAGGCGTGCTTACAATAATGCACACAGTAATAACTCGTAATCCTCGGTGTTTCACCATGTTAAAATGATAAGGCTGCCTACAGAGCTTGGAAGACGGCCACTATTGGGCGTCCGCAAACGGTAATTCACCTTGGAGTTATCGTGGGGTTGCCTGTTCTACGGCAGCTTGCACTAGTTTTTCTTAGCCTAATTAGCGTGCGTGTTTTTGCTTGATTGGGTTTGTGATGTGAAGCTGGATATTTGTTGTCGCGTTCTACTTCCTACATACTTCCATGTACTATGGAAGAGAAGTAAACTCCTATTTACTCTCAGTAGCCTGTTGCGTAAGCGTAAACAAGGCAGTGGTCATTACCGAAGAAAAACGAAAAAAATTTCCACTCTCAATCGCAACACGACTTACAGCAATTTCATGCTCTTTACGCAGATGAGATAATCAACAAGAAAGCATTGCAAGCCAGTGTTGAGGCCGAATTTGCAAAATGGAGTTCAGTGCTAACGTCAGAAGCAGAGAATTTTAACGAGAATGACGTCATCAATCACTTTTGCCTGGCAAAGGATTCGTCACTTTTTATTTGCCTTATATGGAAAGTCTTTTTCGAAGGAAAACACCCGTCAATAATAATATACAAGTGAGCATGAGTTGCAAGAGGCGCTACGTCATGTACAGTTTACCGAAAGCGCAGTCGTCATACTTGTGCAAGGCTGGATGAGGCGAAGCTGATGCCTGGTATCTCTACCAGTACTCGAGTGTTCTTTTGCGTTTGACTTTAGTATACCGTGCGAGTCTTTACATTGGGAATGGTTTTCCTGACGGAAAATGGTGCAGTAGGTTGTGGATTTTAACAGAGTGCTGTGAAGCTCAGAGCACTTACTCTGCATCAATGCGATGTAAAAGCGCTTTGTTGATAAATGAGTTTATTTAGTGGAAAGTTACGGTTATAGGCTTATTTTGTTGTACGTGTAGAACCTGTTGCCGCATGATCGTCTTTTTTCATGTACAAACGCAAGTTTTTTTCAACTTTTTAGAGTCTTGAAAAATATGACGTCACAGCAGTTGTTTGCTCATATTCGGACTTTTTCCGACTTCCTCGTTCACGAGTTCTATTCTTCAAATGATCAACAACCAGAAAGAGTTCAACTGTAAGGATTTTGGATTATTGTTAGACTTAAGAAAACAACATGCCTCCTTCTGCTGCCAAACTGAGGGAGCAGATTTTCACATAGAATTGAGATTTATACCAGTTGAAATCTCTCTTATTCTGGTTATTATAACACCAGAATTGACTAAGAAAAGGGAAGCATGTAGTAGTCACACCTTTTAAAAGCAGTATTGATTTCCTCGTCGTTTTGCTATACTTTAAAAAAATGATTAGAACATTAGGGGTAAAAGTAGGAGGACTTGAAAATATTGTCAACAACTCTCCATTAATTCCACAAAATGGCCAAAATAGTCATTTTTGAAAAGTTAAATATAAAAAAGATCTTTACCATTATCTTGAGACAATATGCCGTCACTTTTTTTCCCCATCGAAAACAAATGTGTTCCGCCTATAACGATGTGATCCCTCTTTTCGTTGGATGAAGGCACTGTGTGAAACGTAACAACCGGGCTTCACACCCCTAAAGCTGGTCAGGTTCGGGAGGGGCTGCCATTTGGTACCAGGCACGTTACCTTCATCACGAACCAAGCGGAGTGCCACTGGTGAGAAAGCAACGGTCACTTCTGAAAGAAATTTTTCGGGTAAGGGCAGAAAGCGGCGATGTGCGAATTTTCTCAATTTCTATAACGACTTTATTGGACATTAAGATGCGCTCAAGTGATTCTGGACATGGTATGGAAATACAACATCGTGCCGTTGGATCGACTCATTCTGTGTCTTGCTCTGCGATCAAGTGAACCTAATGACGTGCAGGTTTGTGATTGGCTGATTAAGGTGAACACCTTCCATCATGTAAAGTGGTAGATTTCAAGCGCAATTGCAAGTTCCCGCTCATTTCGACCACCCTTTCGTTTTCGTGATAGCTTCTAATAAACTGGGATTCACATCCAGTCTAGGTCTGACCAAAAACTTAAGATAGTTGCCTGGTTCCAATTGTGACCACTGCTAAAGCGACCTTACGTTCACGTAAGGTTAGATCGTATTTGATCACAGAAATGTGAAACTGCAGGGCAATCAGTTTCGCTATCGTCACTCGATTCAGAATGGACATGTCGTTAGAGGTGACTAACTCAGTCAAGCTCCTAGCTTCTAGAAGGCGAGTAGTTGCTATCTGCCTACCTACGACGACCGACTTTGCTGGTGGCTGTACCACCAGTCTGGATTTGTTACCACTTCGACTTGTACTTTCGCTCGCTTTTTTTCTAGTTTGATACGACTTTTGCTCGCAAGATTGTATTGTCGGCAAGCAGCATGCTTGTTTCTTTATACTCTATGCCTCTATCCCAAGCAGAAAATTAATCTGATTGACATCATGCAAAATAAATCGAGACCTCCTTGCAGGTTGCATTTTTTATAATTCAATATTTGCTGATAAAATCCGATGATTTCCGAAGCCAAGTGCGAAGTTTCGTGAAAGAAGTTGAGAACACGGATTACTGGCTGCTCAGCGATTGGCACGCTCATCACGTTGCCTTTCAGCAGGTAACCGCCACGAGGGTCTTTGGTATTCTTGTCGTCAAAGTGTTAATGTCGTTCACTTTCATGTTTAGAGGTATTCCTGAATATTTTTTGTATTTATTTTACCGAAAAGTAATGTTAAGGCTGGTTTTCATTAGGCGTAGATTGCAGGCGTGGCGCGAAACATTCTTTTTTCTCTATTTAGTTTTATGTGCGGAGAGCGCTCGCTTCATACATGATAAAACTGAATAGAGAAACAAAAAATGTTTCACGCTTCGCCTGCAATCTACGGCTAATGGAAACCAGCCTTAACAGTGTTTTAACTTCTGTGTCTAAAGGAAAAATATTTCAGCATACGAAATAATCAAAAATTATTTTAGCGTGACCAACCTCTCGACGAGCATTCAGTATGAGTTTATTTATTGCTGTGCAGAAGCTAAATGGTTGACGATTTTGCTTTGTATTTTGCTGTCTCAAGGCTTGCAGTGAACTTCACCTTACTGTTTCATGTGTGCACCACACTACGCCTGCTCTGTTCTGCACAAGATCTCTGGTGGTGTTGAGCAAGAATGATATCATACTATTTTCTTTGCAGAAATTTCCGGAAACGTTTCATTTTGAAAACTTGCTCAAGCACTGTACTGGTCATAAGCCGGAGCTCTCTGGTAAGTGTGAACTTATAAATTCAGTTTTGCATGTCAAACGAATGGTGAATGGGAAACAAAAAAGGCTATTTTACTGAGAACTTCGCTCACCTTTACTGCGACCAACACTTTTGGGCTCGTATCCAATTTTACTCACTGTGGCGTACGATGGAGTTCTGCTTTGTGGTAGTGAAAGAGCAGTCTTACTAGCCGGTGTTGTTATTGCTACCCGACTCCTTTCAAGGGATGGGGGCATGATACCATGGAGCCCCAGAAGCCGGGCAACTCCCCAGGTCCTAGACCACGGTCGTTGAGAGACAGGGAGTCACCAAAGACCGAGCGGCACAAAGAGTCCGTAGCTGGACAGTGCAAAATGAGATGAGAGGTGTTCTGGGACGAGTGTCCGCAGGCGCTGCAGGAAGAGTTCTCGATTCTGCCAATCCTAGAGAGATCAGAACTTGACAAAAGGCTGTGTCCGTTGCAACAAAGATGAGAGAGGGCCCAGCGATCGTGACGAGGGAGCACAAGTTCCTCGGTGGAAATCGAGGGAACTTGTGTGTCAAAGAATTTAGATGAGACAGTACGCCTCCAGTCCTAGAAAAGAGTGGATACGAGAGATAAGAGAAGATATACTACAAGGGATTGCTGAGGGCAATGTCAGTGCACCCCGTCTGGCCAGCTGATCAGCCGCGTTGTTCCCCGATAGAAACGAGTGTCCAGGGACCCATTGTAGCCTGAAAGAGCAGAAGAAGAGAGAAGACAGTTCCTGCAAGATCTGCCAGAGAGTTTGCGGAAAAGCCAAGACTAAGGAGAGGACAAAGCGAGAGTCAGAGAGAAGGAGAAGAGAAGTGAAGTAGCAGACTGGATGGTGCTGCCGAGACCAGCGGAGAGCGTGCAGAATGGCATAGGCTTTAGTGGAAACACTTAAACAAACTGGGCCTGCCGAAAAAAAGGTCGCTTCAGTGCCACAAAGTGAGCTTTTAGCAAGTACGCCAGAGCCGCCTTTGCCGAAAGGAAAAGGAACGAAGCCATCTATCCAGATTACCAGATCGTAAGGCGGGAGAGAGTCAAGGTGAGCGAGAGCTGCACCTTGGTGAGAAAGAAAGGGGGGATCAGAGCGAGAGCATGGAGAGGAAAGAGTGGACTCACAGTGAAGGAAGACAGGTTCCAAGGAGGAGAGGGAGGGCATGCAAAGACAATCTCCCTAGGAAAGGTAGGAGGAGGCATGAGCGGGTAAGTGGACGCAAAAGTTCTCCAGGACGATCTGCAGAGTCTTGGTTTCACTCCAAGTCTGGCCAAACCTGAAATGGGAAAAGAGGTTGGAAGACGAAGAGCCTGCTTATAAGATGACTGAGCTAATTAAGTCAGGGTGACTCATAGGGGAGGTAGAGACGCCTCGGAGAGGAGAAGTGGGATAAAGGAGGACGAGAGGCAGCCGGAGATGGCGCGACTAGCGACACGGTGAAGTCGTTGCATTTTGGTAATATTGGTAAAGCCAAGAAAAGGAAACCATCCGGGTAAAGCGTATGTGAGAAAGGGGCGGAAGAACCAATCAACAGCCACCTCAACGTGGTGGTGCGGTCCCCGACCCCGTTTGGGTTGGGTCAAAATGGCTGTTGGCCTTCCCAAGGGTCCCAGTTACTCCGGGCACTCCCCTTACTAGCCGGTCGTTAAGACGCTCAGGCTTATGGCAATCTTACATCAGTCGTTTGCAAAAGTATTGGACTACACAAGCAAATAATGGTCGCACAAAATAGTCAAACTATGAGCGTTTTTGAAGCGGTATTAATGCTAATGGTTAACGGTAGCAATAAAGCGCTTTAGCAACGGTTATTGAGTAATTATTTTGCTGTATACTACTGATGGAATCATACACTTCAATTAACAACCCGCCTTTAATTCCTGATGCCTTTCGGGACATTACCAATGACTGTTGCGTGAGTTGGTTCCACTACTCCAGTGTGCAAAGCACCGGCAGTCGTTTGCACAGCTCGCTTTTTCATACTTTTAACGCGCACCGTTATCACAGACAGCGACCGGCACTACCTCCCTACGCACTTCAGCAACATCACGTTTCGTTTCCTTTCCGTCTTGGACATTTTGATTCATCGGTGCCTTGAAGCGTCTGCGTCGAAATTGGAAACACTGCTAGACCACCTCGGATCGCTCTACAAGTTTCACGGTTGGTTGGACACGAGACCGATCAGCTTTTTTGAACGGAGAATAAATAAGCAGCTTATCTGCTTCATATTTTACATAGTATCATTTATTGAGTTATTTTATAGATGAGTGCTGTGTCACTGTTCATGCGCTCTTTTAAATCTAAATAATTTACAAGTTTTTGTTGGAGTTACTGGTAATTTTAAATTACTGGCTGTAACGCTAATTTGTGACGCAGTGATGACGTGCTTTCTAGATCAACCAATCACTTACCTGTTTAACACGCTGCATTATTACGAAGTGCGATTACGTGATCAGCACGCGTTGAAGAAGAAACTCGTCTCGTCGATTATAAAAGCTGTTTCAGTAAGTAGTATGGTACATCCCAATGTGAATGAAAAGCTTGCTCGCTAGTCAAAGTTCGACCCGAAAACATACGGTTGGTTGTAGATACACCGCTTTAGCTACGCGTGCCCCTGTGAAACGTAAAGAATGGGAATAAAATTACTCTGCTTATGCTCAACCTGACGTTTGTGTGTTCACGAAAAATTTGTGCCTTACAGGTATTGCAGTCATCTTGTAGCCACTCGTTAAGTGTGTCAACGTAGCCACAATATTTTTGGTACGAGTAAATAAATGTTCTATTAGGGGGTGACATATTTTTTAAGGTTTGGCTTTGATGAACCTTTAGAAATTTTAGGAGGCCGCTACTGTTCCATCTAAATGGTGAAATTTTTTCTGGCATAATGGAAGTGCTGTTTGTATGCGTGAAAAGTTGTAGCTGTCTTTTTGAAACAGCAGTGTAGCTGTCTTTTTGAAACAGCAGTGATAGCTTGTCGACATGCATTCAATGCAGCATTCAGCTGACAAGGTGGAAAAGAAAGCGTTTTGAACAACTTAAATGAAGAGCACCCAGCTGCTGTATAAATTTAATAGACTAAGATTTCTCCTAGTACCTTAAAAGCAGTGGTGGCAGATCTGGACCTTTATTTTGATGTTAAGATAACTGGTTTTCAGCAAGGCAAACCCGAGTCGTGGTCGCTTTCAAGAGAGTTTCTTTCCTACCTCTACAGTGCTGACAGCGAATGGCAACCACAGCCTGCGTACTTCGCTCACATAATACGACGCTTGGCCGATAATATCCTTTTGAAAATACATTTTGTCGTTTCTAAAACATTTTTTCTTACCCACAGCTGACCACAGCTTGGTGATAACCGGTTTTAATTGCTTCATTCTAGACTTTTTTTGTTTCATCGGTTTTTGAATGGCATTGCTCTTGAAATGGCACTTACTGCCATTATCCTGCTTAGCAGCGGTGCTTGTTTGCAGCAATGGTTCGCAACGTTTTTTATATGCCTCTCTTTTACAAACCTCAGACGCAGCTGTTTCTTCCCGTAAATTCCCAAAATATATGTAAAAAATAGCCTTTTTTTCGAGATACATATGGTGGATTTTCAATCCATATTGCTGGTGAAGAAGGCCTTTTTTTTTGGACAAGATTTACATAAATCAGTGACGATTTAATGAAAAACTAATCTGCACGTTAATCATAAAATAGAAACTTTGGTTGCCTATTTTTCTTCCCCAGTTGCTCCCGGAAACAAATTTTTTCCCAACAATTAATAATTCTTCCCTTAGTTGGCCAAGTTGCTCCCAGTTCAGAACCAATGGCTTATAAGCATTTTTTCTTACATACTCGCAAGACAGCAACAGTGCCGCCAAGCGAAAAAAAGACCTGACCTTTTTAGGAATGACCGAAGAGTATTCATTATTACACTGAATGGCTTTCCATTATGATAAATTTGCTGTTCGAAGCTGCCTAGCAGAAATATCGTGAATCACCTTTCTCGAAGAGAAAATGGCGCCATCGTCGTGAGATTGGAACGTGCGACCAGTCGATCATGATTGCCTTAAAACGGCGCCTTCGATCCAATGGCCTACCCCCGCCTGTACTGGCAGTGCTTGTAAGTGGGAAGCGGGTTTGTTCAGCTATTCTTTACAAATCCAAAGATGACTTGTGGTTGGAGATTCACGATGTGCAACTGACCAATTATTTTCCTTAACATTCATCTACCCGTCAATGGCAGCGAGCCGCCTGCGTTCGCGCCTCGTGATTGGCGATTCAACGAGTTCACGACTGCTTCAGAGCACGCGCTGCGCGTCACGTGTGTCGAGGTTCTCTCTCTTCCTATCCGTGCCGAGAAAACAGGAAAGCTGTTGTTGGACGTTGTTCTAAAAACGTGCGTAACTGGTAATCTTAACGTTAGCCAATGTTTAAATGATGTTGTAAGTTAGTGGTTCTCAACCTTTTTCGTGCCGTGACCTATTTTAAGGGTCCACCAATTCTCGTGGCCCACTTTCATAGGAGTTATGATTACAATGGCACTAGTATGAGCATCAGATATTACGACAGTGAAGTTGATCTCCAAAAAAAATAAAAAGATTACTGCCTTTGTAGTGCCGAAAATGGCCAGTTCACGACACGCAAATGGAGTTGATATACAAAAAAACAAGGTCGTTGCGCCTCTAATTCACAGGTGTTGGTCCGTATGGCTGTTGATGCGGACCAGTATTTCTCAATCTCATTCGGCATGCCAACCCATTTTTAAAGTACGCAAACATCCGTGGCTCACCGGTTGAGAACCAGTGTTGTACGCCTTCAGTAACCGATATTGTTGTTGCCCAAACTCTTTCAAGGGATGGGGACATGGCGGAAGACCATGGAGCTACAGAAACGAGCAACTCCTCAGAGCCTGGACCAGAGGTCGTAGAGAGACAGAGAGTCACCAAAGATTGAGCGGCGCAAAGAGTCCGTAGCTGGACGTTGCAGAATGAGATGAGAGATGTCCTGGGACGGATGGCCGCAGGCAGTGCATAAAGGATTTTTGATTCTGCCAATTCTAGGCTGTGTCCGTTGCAACGAAGACGAGAGAAGACACAGGGAGGTTGAGGAGGGAGCACAAGTTTTTCAGTGGAAGCCGAAGAGATCTGTCTGTCGAAGAATTCAGATAAGATGGTATTCCTCTAGTCCGAGAAAAGACAAGAGTGGATACGAGGAGAGACTAGAAGGGATTGCTGAGAGCAGTAGCAGCGCTCCCCATCTGCCTAACGCATCAGCCGCATCGTTCTCTGGGAGAAACGAATGTCCAGGGACCCATTGTAGCCTGATAGAACAGGAGGAGAGAGAAGACAGTTCCTGCCAGATCTGCCAGAGAGATTAAGACAAAAGAAAAGACTGAAGAAAGGACAGAGCGAGAGTCAGACAGAAGGAGAAGTGAAGTGGCAGACTTGTTGGTGCTACCGAGACCAGCGGAGAGCTTGCAGAATGGCACAGGCTTCAGCGGAAAAAAACTTGAACAAACTGGGCTTGCCGAAAAAAAGTCGCCTCAGTGCCACAAAGTGAGCAGTTGGCAAGTACGCCAGAGCCGCCTTTGCCAAAGGGGAAAGGAACAGAGCCATCTGTCCAGATTACCAGATCGTAAGGTGGGAGAGAGTCAAGGTGAGCGAGAGCCGCACCTTGGTGAGAAAGAGAGGGGGAGTCAGGTGGACTCCACAGTGAAGAAAAGCAGGTTTCAAGGAAGAGAGGGAGGGCATGCAAAGAGAATCTCCCTAGGAGAGGTAGGAGGAAGCATGATCGGGTGAGTGGACGCAAAAGCTTTCGAGGAGAATCTGCAGAGTCTTGGTTTCACTCTAAGTCTGGCCCAACCTGAAATGGGAAAAGAGGTTGGGAGACGAAAAGCCCGCTTATGAGATGACAAAGCGAAATGAGTCAGGGTGACTCGTAGGGAAGGTAGAGACGCCTCCTCGGAGAGGAGAAGTGGGATAGAGGAGGACGAGAGGCAGCCGGTGATGGCGCGACTGGCCGCTCGGTGGAGGCATTCCAATCTGGTAAAGTTGGTGACACTAAGAAAAGGAAACCATCCGGGTAAAGCATAAGTGAGAAAGGGGCGGAAGAACAGCTTTATACAGAAGAGAGAGGGACTCCTTAGAGGGGCCCCATGAGGAAGCAGAGATACAGAGGAAGGCCTTGAGACGAGAGAAGAACTGTGCCTTCAAGGAATAAACATGTTTAGAAAAGGAAAGAGTGTAGTCGAAGGTGATCCCAAGGAAAGTTGGAGTGAGGTTGAAGCGGAGGGGAGAGTTGAATAAGAAGAGGTGGGGCTGGAGGTTAGCTTGATAGGGATCTACTGAGAAGAAGGAGGCTTCGCATTTGCTGGAATTGAGAGGAAGACACCAGTCCAGCCCTTTGGTCGAATCCGAGCTTCTTGTGTAGCCTTTGCAACAGCAGTGACGGGAGAGGTAGGAAAATCAAATGGCCAGGTCGTCAGCACAAAGAGAGCAACTGACAGAAGTCAGAGAAGCCGGAAGATCATTGTTGAAAAAGAGAAAGGTACAGGGCTAAGAACAGATCCTTGAGGAACACCTCGACCGGCTGAAAAGAGCGACATTTGTGATTTTGAAAAACCATCTAGGCGCGCCTGTCAGAAAGGAAAGATTTGAGTCCATCGAGCAAAGCAAGGAGGGAGGCCAGCCGAAATAAATTTGTGGAAAAGGGCGGGATGCCAGACAGAGTCGAAAGCTTTCAAGAAGTCGATCTTAGCAAGAATCGTCCGAAAGACGGGCCTGGGTTTGTTAAACCCATCCGAAATGGACGGAGAAAGGAACAGAAATTGATCGAGAGTAAACCGTCCAGGGCGAAAACCGGCCTGGCGGAGAGAGAGAATGAAATTGGACTCCAGAAAGAAGAGATAGAATGATGCGTTCAAAAAGCTTTGAGACGCAAGAGGTGAGAGAGATAAGCCGGAAGGAAGCAGGAGAGTCTAGAGGCTTTCCCATTTTAGGTATGGGAATAACAAAAGATGTCTTCCAAATGGAACGAAAGAAATGCAGACCAATAAAGATTGAAAATGTGTAGGATAAAATCCATGCCAGAACGATGAAGGTGGTTTAGCACGGCGTAGAGACTTTGTGTGGCCGATGACACTGGAGGAGGAGAGGTTGATGGGAGCCGCAAGAAATTCAGCGGAGGAGAAGAAAAAGCGGAAAGAGGAATAAGACTCATTAGAGCACGTGGCTTAGCGGAGCTTCTGGCTCTGCTACGCAAGGCATTTGAGTGGGAAACAGAAAAGTGAGATCTCCGGTAATTGGCGAAGACCAAAGCCGACTCTCTGGGAGAGAAGCAGTAAGGGTAGTTAGGAGAAAAGGAAGGTGAAAAAGAAGAACCAGCGACAGAATGAACAAGAGAATACACAGAGATGAGCATGTCGCCTGCCTTGCCTCAGCCTTGGCTTTGGCAATGACACGAGGCGTGTCGGGAAGCGGAGATGTAAGCCTGTCGATTTTCCTCACTTCTATGAGCGGCAGCAAAAGTCTTGCGTCTTTCGCTTACCGCTTCTACATCAGGAGACTACCAGGCTTTAGGTTGGCGTTTGACGCGGCCCAAATGAATGGAAGATTTGGCCGCATTTAGTGCCAGAGAAGTAAAGAGAGCAGCAGCAGAGACAGAGAGGAGTATTTCTCTGCAGAAGGACAGTAAGAGTCGAAGCAAAAGGGAAAGTCATCCGAACGAGCTTTCTCAAAATTCAAGGAAGGGGAACGATCGTTGGGGCGGAAGAGAGAAGAAAGAGGGACAGTGAAGCACCTCCAATGAGCAAGAGAGGGTGAGAGAAGAGAGAGCAAACGTTATCAGGAGAAAAGCGACTGCCAGAGAACAGATGGAGAAGAGTATGTCAGAGTCATTAAGATGAAGAAGCTCAGAGGAGATGACCCAATTGAATACTTCCTTTCCACGAGAGTCAGAAGTACCTTTTGAGTCCCAGAGGGGGTGATAGCAATTGAATTCCCCCAAAATGAATAGATTAGGAGGAAAGAATAGAGGGGGAAAGGAGTCAGTTCTGCTATTTGTTGAAGAAGAGCAAATGGATGGAGCATAAACATTAAGAAAAGATAGCAAGGGGGTGTTTAGTGAGATATTGACCTCTACATAGTTAGAGTAGGGGTCAAGGGAAGAGAGAGTGGAGGTAGAAAGTCAGAGAAGAATAAACCGTGCTTAATAAAAATGATGACGCCGCCGCTAGCATGCGGGTCGTTGAGAGAAAGAATGCCAGACCAGGAGTGAGTGCGATCAGATCGCAAAGCAGAGTATCCAAGCATTCGGAAAGAGGAAGATGAGTTAAGGTTGGACTTCTGGATGCCGATAAAATCCATAGGATTCGACGAGATAAAGTGTAGTAATTCAGTGTTCCTTGCTCGAAGATCTCTAGCATTCTGTTGAAGAACCCCGAGCGAGTCAGGGGGGAAGAAAAAGCAGGAGGTTTAGGAGACAACCTAAAACATGCGTTCGAAAGGCAGGTAATATGAAGTGGACAGGAGCGCTGCATTGGCAGATGGGGGCCAGATGTAACAGGTTGAACAATGGAGGTATGCAAGCTGGAGAAGTCCGAAGAGGAAGACACAGTGTTGGTGGGTGTGGGACCTTCAGAAGAAACAGGGCCGCAGCAGGAAGGGCATCTCTAGAAGTGAGAGCTGCTTAGAGCTTTGAATCTAGAGGAGAGTAGCGAGTACCTTAAGTGGAACCATTTAGAGCAGTTGCAGCATTGCACTGACCTACCCCTCCAGGTCACATTACCTGCGCACACTGAATAGGAAAAGATGGGGGCAGGGCTCGGGTGAACGTTGCCGCTCATCAGGAGGATAAGGAGTAAGAGAAGACGGGCAAGAGAGAAAACAGTCGACCGATTTTAAAGAGGCTTCTTGCTGCCTTTCCGTTGTTCAGAGGGTAGCACGGCCAGAAAACGAATTGTGTAAGCGTAATGCCCGAAGTGACTCGAGACCCTCGGGGAGGCCAACAGCCATTTGGACCCAATCCAAACGGGGTCGAGAACCGCACCACCACGTTGAGACGGCTGTTAATTCGTGCAAATGTTAATATTTGTCGGGAACATCGCCTGGCATTTCTAATCATTTGGTCAGTTACGTATGACACCACTGCAAGGGGTTAATGGCAGCAACGTTTAGCATTGTATACAATACGTTTTGCATAACTGTCTTTGATCGGGTTGAAAGACTGTAATGTACCTTCAATAGAGTGCAGATTTATTTTACAGTCAGCCGAAAATGGATCATGGAAAGATGTTTTCTTGGATGAATGCGGTTGCACTGGTCTTAACCGCGTTGCCTGTAAGTGACGTCATTTTTCGCTCTAACTAAAACAGCTTTATGACACATTTATTTGATATTTCATATTGTACATAGTTTTGTATGTGGCGTAGTTTATCGCTGTAGCGAAAGCATCCTTCTGACGTAATTTTTACTTCGCTTGCAGGATGTGTTCTGGAAACCGCTTCACGATGAAATATTGAAAGTGCTGAAGAGCGATGTGCTCACGCGGCCAATTGAACGTGAGTTTATCGTAGTACGTAGGAAGCAATCTAGTTTTATGTCATTATTTTACGCCTTACAGAGCTAGGCGATGCTGATGCGGTGTATGTCCACTTCATCCTTTTGTTCGGTAACCTTGCGTAAAAAGCGGATTGCAAGCCACAGACCTTTTTCGACGAGTAATGATGGAAGTTGACAGTTCAAAGCGCCATGTTCTTGGCTTTACTGAGCTGGTTACAATGCAACTTATCCTTCGGTGATGGAAAATCATCTACGGTTTAGTCTGCTACGGAGTTCTCAGTACTACCGATACCGCGCATCTGTACGCCAGTACTGCTGCTTAGTGGGAAAGTAGCCGTACAGTGTTTTTGCCAATGTTGCAGCTGCAGTGAGACCACGCGGGGTTTGAACTTGCCACTTTATTGTTACCCGTCTTCTTTAACGGGGTAGGGGTCTGGTGAAGAACCACGGAGCCAGGCAGCTCCGGAATCTTCATGGTCTGAACCAGCGATTTTATAAAGAGAGTTTTTGTTCACTCCTTTTTTTGGATGGAGGCGCGGTACGAGATAATTTTTGAGAATGATGCTGCAAACCAAATGGAGATCAGGCTAGGAAATGGCGCGGTTCGTTTCGAACCAGTCATGAATACTATTTGCAGACTGTTAGTCCCACCATCACCAAGGTGGATTACCATTGGTAGGTTACACGATAGCCGCCTCTCGCGACATGCTGAGTTTGCAGCTTCATTTTTCTTACCCGGTGAAGCGTGAGAAGAAGAGAACTATCGCTTTGAGTTACGTTGAAACTGACAGCAATCATTTTCCCAGGAGGTTCGTCGTATCCGTATCATGTGCTGGACTACAACAAGCAGCCGCACTCCTACAGCTCGTTGTACTGCACTCGTTTGCTCGCACTCACGCACGTGGTCTGGCATCACATGAGCATCGGACAGTTGTCAGCCGTTTCTCAGTGAGTACGATCTTTTGTACGTCGTGACGTTTTGATTGATGACATCACGGTTATCGTGACGTCTTGTTTGTGGCTTTTAAAAAGAAGCCTTTGTGTAATCACAGCTGCTTGACTGTATATTTGCCTTTAATTTGGTCGTGTTTTAGATTTTTTAAAGATGAAGTCAAACCATTGGTGCAAACTGAAATGCAACTGCTCTACGTCATCCACCTGATTGGACCTTACTTTCCACGTTTCCGGCTGGAACGCACAAGATGCATGTTAGACGTAAGTAGAAATTGCATCTGGGAAACCTTAAAGCCTGGTCTACAGGTCAAGCGCGGCTTAACTTCTTGTTTTATTTGGCTCAGCCGCAAGCTGCGCATGAAATGAGACTAAGCTTGCATTTTGCAATTTTTTTCGTTAAGTCTGTTGGTTTGCTTCTCTTCCTTGGGATGGAGGTACGGCTCCACCGTCAATCTAATTGAATTTGGCTGGGGAAAAAGTGACAGACAATTTCGAACCACTCGTGAATGCAAATTACTGACTGATAGTCCCACCATTAACAAGGTGGACTGACATTGATGGGTACCCAAGAGTCGCCTCTTATGACATCCTGGGTGAGCAGCTTCACAATTCTAACCTGGTGAAGCACGGGTAACGCAATTGACATTCCAAATCAATGCAACTGAGGTTTTCGTTAAGTCGTTCCCATCGTTGGCAGCAGATTCAGTTACATTGTAAAAAAAGTGACCCGTCTAACAGGAGGCTGAACAAAAAATAACACAAAGAGTAAGGTCGGGCTTGGCTTCTCTGTAGATCAGGCTCTACGGCTACACAACATAGAACAACGCTTGGTCAGACCCGTTTCGGAGTTGTCAGTGCTTCTGACGCCATGGATTTCCACTACATGCGCTGCAAAGGCAGGAAACTTAACAGTAAAATGCCTTTCCCAAAGACAAAATTTGCGACTCTACGGGCGTAGAATTAGCAACCACTTTATGGCGACATTACATCTTGTTACGCTCGTTTGTAGTTGTGTACTTGGTCCAGTGACATTTTTTGCTGGCTTGCATAGCTGCATTTGGAATTGCTCGCTCATCGAAACTAGAAATACTTGATTACAGGCAGCTACAACTTTCTATGCGATCATATTGCAAGTCAGCAACGGGAACAATGGAATTGTATTCATCGACGAAATTGCAGATTTTCTGTATCCTTTTATTGAAAAGTAAAAAAAAAACTTGCTCAATTATTTTACTAGTTGAAAAACCTGCATTTGACTGGCAATTAACAGCGCGCCACCTAACAGAGATTATTTTACAAACTTGAAAAGCCATTTTACAGTGACTACAGTCAACTTTGGATATAAGAGATCCGCCGGGACCAGCTTAATCAGTCTCTTATAACCGACTGCCGCAAAGTTCGATCCGATACCCTAAGGACCTTTTGCGTAGTCCCTTGTAAGCGAAAATCCCTTATATCTGAATCTCTTATATCCGAAGTTGACTGTATGTGCTTTATAAGCTTGTTTATCACTACATTTCCACAAGATCGTTGGCTTACACTTGTGAGGCTGTAAGTAGAAATCGATAGATAGTGACTGGTTCTGCATCACTGCTGCGCGAGTCCTTTGAAACACCGCTTCACGGCGATTTTGTTCACTGTAATGCACTTCTCATTGCAGGAAGGTACAGCGCCCGCAACATTGGCAATTCCAAAACAAATGTAAGCTTTTGATATTGTGCATAACTGCAAAAGTTGTAGTGTGGAGAAATCTTGATATATGACGGGAATGGATTCAAAATTTCCTCGCTCAACAAAAATGCATAGAAGGCCTGCAATAGCATTTGCAGGGCTTCTATGCATGTTTGTTGAGCGAGGAAATCCAGTTTTTGAAAATAAGTCATTTAGTTGGTTTGACATTCGCTGTGAATGGAGCGAATTTCCTTGAGTCATTATTATCAGATATAACATCAAGTACCAGTACATCGGTACAGCTATCAACGATAAGATAGCTGAGGTTATGGCTCGTTTACAGCCAGCATTACGGCGGCGATTGCAATTCATCACGCTCACGACATCGGCGCCTAGATTACAGGTAGGTCTGCTTGACATTTATTTTAGCTGCCCGACTGGACAAAATTTGGAATGCAGCACTTTACGCTGTAAGAATCAACACCAGTAGACTGAGCTTTTCTTTCGAGGACCTAGCATCGGGAATTAAAATGCAGTCGGTGAGAGTTGTCAATTTGTGTCGCTTCCCCATAGAAAATCGAGGGCTACATCTTATACTGACTTTGATTCACATGCATTGCAAAATCTTGCCAATGTCTCAATCGTCTGTTCGACGTGAGACAAACTGTTGAAATTAAGTAGTGGTAGTGAATGGTGTAACCGTAACATTGTTAAGGCAGTTCTCGTAGGGATAGCGTTGTCTCGTGTTTTTACCATTTATTATTCAATTGGAAATGTTTGGTGTCGCAAGTGATGGTGCTTCCGTCATTGATCACGATTGGTAGTTATTTTGCGGTTATGACCTCATCTACTTTCAGCGGCCGTTTAAAGGTTGAGGAAAGGGGCACTTGGGGAATCTGCGGTGACTCAGATACGGCACATGGTTAGGAAATGAGACCTTGGTAAAAATAACTAAAATGATTGACTTTTTTCTTCCCTCTTTAAGTTGCAAAATCTTGTAATGCCTAGTGGGCTGGAAATTAGAGAACTAAAACGCGTCTATATTATTTACGTTGTTACCTAAGTCAGGTTGGGTTTTTGATTCAGCAAAAGTCAATTTATTAGCAGATGCGTAACTAAAATTCTTAAAAGCGCACGGCAATAGAGAAACTTCAGTTTTTTGCTTAATCAAGCAATGTGCTTTATCATTTATGCGTATGAACTCGTACTCCAGTGCTAGTCCTAAGGTCAGGCATTGGCCGCTATGCTGTCAGTGCTCATTTTCACCGCATGCTTGGCATAAAGATGGAAGAATCTCGTTACGTGGTTTATCCTAGAACACAACAAGTGAACTTTAGTGCTCATCACACAATCTCGTCAATTTAATATCGTTTTTTTCCGTGTTTCGCGGACTCGGACGTGTTGACTCAATGTATGTTTACCATTACACTCTCTGTGGAGCCAGGTATTTGCTGGAGCAACGTAGCACTTTAAATACCGTTCAAAGTATACTTTGAATACCGTTCATAGCTGCATGGTGGATATCGTTTGTAAGGGTCCTCGCAGCCACCAACCACCTACCTCTTCATCGGAATGTTGGCAGCGTGGCCACATGTTATTGTGTGGTGTCAGTGGACGCATCGTGGTGTGTTCGAGCCTGCCGATGACTGCTAGTGCTTAGTTGCGTTTTTCGGGAAGACACTGTGCGGGCAATGTCCCAAGTTCTAACAAGAAACTGGAGAAGGTCGTCCCGTGACCCCAGGATATGATGTATCTACTCGTCTCTATTGGTAAACGTGATTTTCTCAAGTTGGCGCGCCTTTATTAGCGAATACCAAGTTATTTAAAGTAATGCAGTTCAAAACGGGAACACTGAAGCACATAAGGCGTCGACTGTACTACGGTTTCAAATTTAACTACTTTGCTTGTTTTTCAGGTGCTGTGATGAGATTCAGTTGACATTCGATGCTTTTATTTCAATATCATGTTTTAATAAAATCATTTTGTTTGTTTGTCAGTTTTCTCTGTCATTTCCTCCAGAGATAGCTCGGGTGGGTCAAAAGAACGCGGAATAGAACTTGGAGATGGAGTCAGCTGATGAGATGTCGCTGATTTGGAGAAGGCAATTCGACTTTTCGCGGTTAATTTCACTCGTTCAATGCCAGTTAGTTTAAGAATTATACTCGCGTAGTTATGAGCAAAGCCAGTCCAGTCAGCCTCGGCTGCCACCGAAAGGCCGTAGCAGGTTTTGGCCTGTTCTTTTAGGATTTGAAGGTACGGTATATTGTCATATACGATTGAATAGAGACAGTAAATAGCCCATTGTTGTACTTGGTCTCTCGTTTCTGCTACTATTGAGCAGACGTTACTAAAAATGCCTTCTTCGAAACATTTTGCTTGCGTGTCTGGAACGTTTAGAGCTAAGACGCTAACAGCGCGCAATATCGACACTTTAAGATCGTTTCGAAGATCTTCCCGTTCTAGAAGCTGAACCAAGTTCGGAATGTATCCTGCTGCGCATCTGCCGGCAACAGCGCCACCGGTAAAGGCCAAAAATGCTATTTTGTCGATTTCACGAGCAATTCCTTTCGTTGACACCAAGCCTTCTTCGTACAGCTCTAAATTAAGAGCAGCTGTGATAATATCTCGTTTGTACAAGTTTTTTTCGTCAAGAAATTTATCATCAACTGTCTCTGGATTAAGAAACTTTAAAACATTACCAATTCTTGAAAAGCGTCCCGCAAAGGAGGAAAGCATGGCCACTTCCGGTACCTACAAAAATATAAACTTGTAATAAAGGTAGGTACTAGTAATTGGAGATTTTATAAGCAACGCTGGGTTAGGCGTAAGTTCACAATTTTCTCCAAAAACCTGCTGAAACTAAGTTTTTTAGAAGTATTGCCGTATAAAAAAGCAATGCTCTGTTTTTTCATTTGCATGATAACGTCGACCTTTTTCCGAAATCTCTGCGATGCGGTGTTGGGCTTATATTTTTTAGTCTCAGCTGGGATCAAAAATTGAAGTGCCAAGAAAGGCTTAGCGCAATACCCATTTAAATACGCTGCTTTTTGTTCTTAAAAGCTGCTGCGATCACAAATTGGGGTGGGACGACGGCAACGTTGCTTGTTGTTTCTTCCCTTGGAAAACAGCTACTATATGGGGTATGAAAATATACGACAAAAGGGCTATTCCTTTCTTTGCAACGTAGTCTTAAAGTAAAGCCGTCAAGTCAATGGAAAGTTAAATTTTCAAAACGGTTTTACCGATGTAAGAGGCGAGCTTTTCACTTTACGCAATGCCGTTGTTGTTGTTTACCCGATCCCTTCCGAGGGATGGGAGCATGGCGGAAGACCATGGGGCCCCAGAAGCCGGGCAACTCCCCAGGGTTTGGACCAGAGGTCGTAGAGAGTCGCCAAAGAGTGAGCGGCGCAAAGAGTCCGTAGCTGGACAGTGTAGAATGAGATGAGAGACGTCTTGGGACGAGTGTCCACAGGCGCTGCAGGAAGGATTCTCAATTCTGTCAATCCTAGAGAGATAAGAACCTAAAAGAAGGCTGTGTCCGTTGCAGCGTAGACTAGTGAGGAAAAGTTCCTCGGTGGAAATTGAGGGAACCTGCGTATCAAAGAACTTCGATGAGACAGTACGCCCCCAGTCCGAGAAAAGACGAAAGGTAAGAGGAGATAGACTACAAGGGATTGAGGAGGGCGCAAGTAGCGCACCCCGTCTGGCCAGCTCATCGGCCGTGTCGTTCCCCGGGAGAAACTAGTGTCCGGGGACCCATTGTAGCCTGATAGAACAGAAAGAGAGAGAAGACAGTTCCTGCCAGATCTGCCACAGAGTTTGGGATAAGAGGAAAGATGGAGGGGAGGACAAGGCGGCGAGGACAGAACGAGAGTCAGATAGTAGGAGAAGAGAAGAGATGTGGCAGACTTGTTGGTGCTGCCGAGACCAGCTAAGAGCGTGCAGATTGGCGCAGGCTTCAGCGGAAAAACTTGAACATACTGGGCCTGCCGAAAAGGAAAGAGTGGCCTCAGCGCCACAGAGAGAGCAGATGGCAAGAACGCCGGAGCCGCCCTGGCCAAAAGGAACAGGAACAGATCCGTCTGTCCAAAGCACCAGATCATGAGGGGGGAGAGAGTCAAGATGGGTGAGAATCGCACCTTGGCGAGAGAGAGAGAGGGGGATCAGAGCGAGATGGTCTACACCACTACACCATTGTACTGGCGCGGTGGTGTAGTGGTTAGAGCGTCCGCTTCGCAGTCGGTAGACTAGGGGTTTATTCCCCTTGTTGAGTCATACCAAAAGACTTTAAAAAATGGTATTCACAGCTTCCCTGCTTGGCGCTCGGCATTTATGGGAGGTTGTAGAGAACAAGCCGGCAAGTTCGCTTGTTGTGTCCTTGGGCAAGGCACTTTTTCATAGACTTACCGGTATCGATTCGTTCACGCGTATGAGCTCATGCCCGGTTGCGTGTCTTTTGTCTGGGGCCACCACCACGGGTAGACTGCTTGGCCCTGCCACATGAAAGGGGAGGCATCCCGTTAAGTGCCATGCCCAAGGACTTAGCAAGCAAGCTTGACGGCTTGTTCTCTACACTATCCCTATTTTGCTGAGCGCCAAACAGGAAAGCTGTGAATACCATTTTTTAATGTCTTTTGGTATAACTTGACTTTGGGAATAAATCCAAGATCTACCGACTACGAAGCGGACGCTCTAACCACTACACCATCGCGCAGGTACCAGAATCGATCATCGGAAAGTAAATTACTTAACTTTAACTCAAACAAACTTGAAGGGTAGTTTAACCTCATGCTGGACATAACATAGTCTATCTTACCTGCTCACACAACTAAATATTGAAGCTGCACTAACATACAAAATCAATTTTACACAGCTTATTTTTTCACAAAGAGACAACTTATTAGGTTCATTTGTGATGCCATAATAATTATATTTTATGGTGAAGCCAACGTCATAGTTGTAATCTAAACTGGACTTAAGTCACTGAAAGAAAAAAAGTAATTCGATGTCATAACGGTGGAAATGCAGTAGGTTGGCACAGTTAAAGGCAAGGTTGCCGTCGAGGGCAAGCTCGGTAGGCCCAGCCTACCAACTGTTTTTGCTGGGAGGCTCAGGACCAGTATTTTTCTGTTCTGCAGATGTGTCCACTCAATTTGTGCTCAAATAAAAAATGGTTACCGTTGTAAAAGTATTTGGAATATAAATTCTGTTTAATGTAGTTAGTATAACCAATATCATAACTCTAGCTGCTAGAGCTCCAGCGTTTCCCAAACTGTGGTCTGCGAACCACTAGTTGTCTACCAATAGCTCCAAATAGTCTGCGAAAAATTAGCGAAGAATCAACTGTAAAGATAAATACTGTTAACACTTTTTGAATGAACAAGTCTAGCTGCAGTACTGTGTACAGTTGTTGAATCTTGTCTCTGTTATTTGTTCTCTAACCTTAATGACTAACCCAACTTCGGTTTCTTTTTTGTTGCGTTGTAATGGTGATTATTATTGTATCATTGCCTGCTCTACAAACACACAATAACAAGAATTATTTAGAAAGCAGTAGCCTCGAGTAAAGTGGATTTTTGTAAGTGTTGAGCTAGCTTCAAAAACAATTAGGTTGTGAGCAGCCTATTTTTTTATGTAGTAAAGCTGCAAGGGTATGAAGGCGTTTGCTAAACCTAATTCATGGCTTCAGTACTGTATATTTTTGTTGTACTTTAAACTTAGAATAGGCAAGTTGTCTAGTTCAAAAAAGAAGCTTGAGAACGCATATTTTTTTAAAAATGTTAACGAAATTACTGAATTGGTGTAGCAGCGTAGTTCAAGTTTAGTTTGAACTCAATCCAGTACTGCTTATGGGTAACAAGACATGTGCGTAATCGGATGCTACTAGTTCAATTCAGTTTATTGATCAAGTAAAAATACAAATCTAAACGGAAGCAAATCATCAGTAATAACTATTTTGATGTGTAAAATCAGTTGGTCAGGAGATTGTGAAACAGTCTTGCGGTCATCAAGTTTTACTGCTACTTGCCAACCAAAACAATAAAAACATACGTTTAAAGCGCTATAATAAAATGCGCAGAAGTAGGTTGGGAGCTAAAGTGTGCATTGGCATTGGGAATATATATGATACTAGCCGGCGTCGCCCGGCAGAGGCCCTCCATTAGTAATGACGGGTTCTAGCATTTCGGTTCAACCGGCTGCGCCAGCTTCACGCATGGGGCTTTTGCGTGAGTAGTAGCAAAAAGTGAAATGATTTTTTTTCACTTTCAAAATTCCTGCTCACGAAAGTTGTGAACATCATATTCTCTTAATCATGACTGGCAATGGTCACAAAGAATTTTGCCACAAATTATGGGTAATGCTTAATGGAGAAGAGATTGAAACACAATCAAAACTGATGGTAGCGGCAAAATGGTGGTTGCTTTCACAATTACACGAATAAACTATTTAGTTGTAAGTCTATTTTGCGATATGGTGCTGCCCTTTCCCGTGTATATTGGCCGGCTGTTGATATTTGTGGTATTTGTTTTGGCTGCGCTATTTGTCTTGTTTCCGGCATAGCGACAAAAGCAGCTATGGCTTCCCCAAAATCATTCACCATATTTTAGTTGGCGCACATCACACCGAGTTATTTTCAAACAAAACGCTCAAAAATATTTGAGGTAGGCTTCTTTTTGTTCAAAAGGAGCATGAAGTGACATGAAGAATAAACTGTGTGCCCCGAAGAGCCCCCATCAGTAACGTCGGGATCGAAAGTATCGGTTAAGCCGGCCAAGCCGGATCCTCCTATCAGGCTCTTGCGTGAAGAGTTATCAAAAGTTTATGAGTTTTCTGCCCAGTAGATTTTCACGACTTCTTGTGCTCCTTTTCGTAATAAAATATCTCGTTTCAAGATCCGGGCTATGCCTTAAGTCTGTGAGCTCTGTTCATTGCTGACACGAACCCAAGAAAACCTTGCGTTTTCCGTAGTTAAGAAGTAAGGATCACATTTCTGATTTTAAGCTATTCTAAAGCAAAATAGAAAAAATTTCTTTCGCGTGGTGTGATTTGACACGGTTGCTGGCTACGCATTATGTAGCATGTTCTTTTCTCCCTGCTTGACGTGCCCTGGCTAGTTAAAAGAATCCTTGCTTTTCCCAAAATGTTTGGTTTGATCCCGGTAGCTCTACAAAGCTATCATAAAGCAAAATACCAATAAATCTTCCACGTGCTGCGATTTAACACAGTGACGTTGTTAATTTTGATTTCGCCTAAAACTTCCTTAAGACCCTGCTAGCTACCCATTATGAATCATATTCTTTTTTCCTTGCTTAGTTATGCTCATAGAAGTTAAATAAGCCCTTGTTTTTCCCAAATTTTCAGGTTTGATTCCGGTAGCTTTATAAACCATTACCAAGCGAAATAGAAAACATTTTCCTAAGTATGGTGCGATTTTACCCTGGCAGGGCATATTATCACCAGTGCCGATTTAAAAGGTATCAATTAATGCAGTTGCGCCAGCTTCATCGTACAAACATTTATGAGAGCAACAACAAAATGATTTAGTAACATTCCGTTTTTCGTATTGATATTTGTGACATTAAGATTTTTGCCTGCGCTATTTGCTTTAATTCGACCATAGCATGAAAAGGGGCTATGGCTTTCCTTTGTCATAAAACCTATTGCATTAGGTGCGTATTACGCTCTTATCAAACAAAAACATTCCCTCTTAATGCAGTGTTACAAATGATGCTATTATTGTTTAATTTTGATCTTGTACTTAATTACATTTAACTTTACCCCTAATCCAGACCTCCCTACTTCTAAATGAAGATTAGTGTTTTGTACCGATATCGTTGCAATTACAAATATCAGTAATGGACTTCACCATTTATGTTTGTTATCAAAATGATTTGAGTAATTTTGCTGCCTACTGCTGTTTTCACTATGCAGTGGCAAACATTGCGATGGCATTTAACATTATGACCTCACAATGCGTTTTGAGTCATTATTATTAGGATCGCTACTTACCACTTTTTTTTTACTGTAGGCAAATTAATATGAAGTAACGTCTCTGACTGCGTGCATGTTTCTTGGTCCTGGCATAAACGCCGCCATGCAAAGAGCAAACTAACTCGAATGAAGCACTCACAGTTGAGTTATAGCAGTAGCGCCCCCCCCCCCCCCCATTAATAATGTCGAGGTTAAGAACATCAAATCAGCTGGCTGCTGTGGCAGTCTCGCCCAATTCCAAAGGAAATTGCTTCAACATTTAGATCATACGTAGCTCGACACTGACATTTTGTTGCAAACGATAAGAAAGGACCATCTTTACTCCCTCGTTTTTTTCTTGGATCATCGCCAAGTGTTTTGCTTGGAGTAGGCTACATACTGTATTAAAATTTGTGGACTTCATTTTTTGATGAGTCCTTTTGAATATTTTGATTGATAATACCAAAGATTCATGCTATCGAGAAAGAATACCCAAAATGTACCAAAGGACTTAGTTTTTGTAGAAATTGCAATTTTGTGAACCGCAGGCACTAAAATTTTGTGGGTTTCTAACCGATAGGTTACATTTCATAAGCATTTGGAGACTTCCGTTTTTGATGGATTTTTTTGAAAACGTTGACAGATAATGCAAAAGAGTCATGCTTGCGAGGAAAAGTAGTCAAAATGCACCAAAGAGCTAACTTTGTTTAACAATTGCAAGTTGGTTAAGTGGGATAATTGTTCGACCAAAAATAAACATCATATATGGCAACCAAGTTTTGATGAGCCATTATAAACTAATTCTTAGCCCTAAGTAATTGGAGTCACACATTACTGGAAAGCAAATTTCCTAAGCTTTCAAAGGATAGTAATTGTTAGTACTTTATTATAACGTTTTTGTATTAAAGTCACCTGTTTTTACTGAACTCATTACTTTCGGAAGAGGTAAAAAGTTACGCCACAGGTCTTAAAGTTCAGTTTTTTTCAGTATAAAAATTAATATTAAATGTACATACTATATACTATCGGACTCGCATTGAAATAACCTTTAATTTGTAGAATAAAGTTTGAAAATCAGTTGAGAAATGAGGTCACAAATCAGTTTTTTAGTAAACAGATTTTGCAAAAAGGATGCAATTTTGAAAAATCTTGATATTATGATCTGTGGTAGCAAACATATGTGTTAATCGTACGAGATTATATTATGACATCATAGAGCCAGTTTAAGCGTGCAAGGGAAAAAGAGAAGAAAAAATGCTTAGAGGGCTAGAAGTGCTTAAATAAAGAATTGCTCGTAGCATAATCAAATAAACATTAATTGTTGTAAAGTTGTTTTTATCAAAAGCACCTTATCAATATCTTCTAAAGGAATGTTTAATCGCGTTTGTGCGATCAGTACTTTTTAAGAAAAAACAAAAACAGGTTGTGCAATGAATCGTTAATTGTGACGTCATTTTAGACCCCAAACAAATGAAAGTTTTTAAAATATGGTAAGTCGGAAGCTGGTTTTCGTTTGAGCAAAAAAGCGGTTTTCCTCTGTCAAGAAATGCAAATTCTAAAAAATTATTTTTGATTGTGACGCCACAAATACCCTTACGACACTCACCACGAGTTGATGATCAATCGTGTCAAGTTTGATGCATGTACCTCTAGCAGTTTCAAAGGAGTAAAAACAGATAGACATACGGACACGCAGACAGAATTTTGTTTTATATATTAGATGAATGAAAAAGCTAAATCAGCTCGAAACTATTTATACATTAACACACTAGACAAATGCATTTCGCTATAACCGAAAGCATCATCAGTGCTGTAAAAGAACAATAAAAACAACTAAATCTAAGGATCCAAGCGATAGCTGCACTGACAAATCTACACTCCATCACATAAGTAATTATATATCCGGCGTATCAAAACAAATAATTTCATATTATAGTATTGAAATATTACCCACAAGACAGCAGACCATTGTGACAAAAAAAATAAGATCAAAACGCCGGCTGATTGTAGACTAAATTTAAGGTAGTAAAAACATTAAAACACAGAGAGGAATAATACTAGGTTTTATGCAAGGTAAAATCATTTTATTGATATTTATTTTTGCATCAAGTATGCGAAACCATTTGGCTTCATTAGAGTTTAAATTTTCAAAATCAGGTTTTACGATAAAGACAACAGAAAAACATTGCGCTATATCAGACTTGCGGGTAAATATTTCCTTATGATGTTTATCATAATGTCTAAGTAGGGCCGAATTATCATTATTTTCAGAGTAGCAAAATTTGTTCCATAGTACTCGATGTTTAGTCCAACGTTGTGAGAACGATGTCATGGTTTGACCAACATAGTAATTATATTACAACCAGATCAATTCGTTCTTTTGACAAATTTATGCTTCAAAATTAACGTTTCCCTCCCCTTAGTTACCGGGAAGCTTCTTCAGAAAACGGTGGATGTTACTAGTGCAACATATAAACTGTACAACATAAACATATAAAGACAACCTGTATTACTAAACATTAAAAATTATTTACCAACAGGGCAGGCAATCACGTAATAACGACAACATTGTTACATCACGGATACAGGAGTGTGCAAGTAAAAAGTGTTGTGAGATACATAAGACATTATTTATTGGAGACAAACACACTATAAACAGCCGGAAAATTTACACCATCATTGCGATTAGTTACATTACATAAACAAGCCTTTTGATTTATCAAAAAACTTTTATCAAAAAACAGCTTGCCAAATTCCTTAAGCATTTGAGTTGATTTGATTATTAATTGAGTTGATTAGATTTTACGCGAACAATGCAGCTGGGAATACCATAACGGTACAGTCAACTTCGGATATAAGAGATTCAGATATAAGGAATTTTCGCTTCTAAGGGACTACGCAAAAGGTCGCAAATGATTTTCAATATAAACTAATAAGTCGGTTATAAGAGAATTCGGTTATAAGAGACTGATTAAGCTGGTATCGGCGGATCTCTTATATCCGAAGTTGACTGTGCTACTAATTCACAGTAACTTCCTTTTTATAATAGCTATGTGTTTAATCTAGTCTTAGGTGTATGACTTAAAACTACAACCGGCGACAGGGTTTATGTGCCTTGAGACGTAAAGGAGCTGTCTCTTAGCTGTCGTTGCTCCCAGGTCACCCTTGGGCAAGGTGTAGCACCTGATAGCCTCCCTTGTTAGGGTCACAACTTGACAGCTTTTTTATTTTTATTGTATCTAGCGACACTTTGTACATACTGTATATGCTTTTCTTCGTGTGTGTTTTTTATTTATCTGGTATCTTACAGGTGCGATGGCCATGCCATTATCTTCACATTTAATCTAAGATCTTTTCATGTGCATGTATTAACGTATATCGTTTTGCCATCGTCTCCTTTTTTGTCCACTGCTGTCACATTTATTTCTATGTATGCTGATTTGGGCTGAAATAAAATAAAATTGATTGATTGATTGAAGCAATTCTTGTTTCCTTAGTTGGAAACACCCAATACACTGTCAAGAATTCCTCTGAGTTTGCAGAATTGATTTTATCCATTAAACTTGGCAAATCTGAATCACAAGTTTCGTTTGATGTGGTAAGTTTGTTTACTTCGGTTCCACTTAAAACCGCCAAAATCATTGTGGCTAATAGAATCGGCGATGATTGCACCTTGGGAGAAAGAACAAGCTTTGCAGTGCCGGAACTCATGGAAGCATTAGATGTCTGTTTACAACCATCGTTTTTTGTGTACAATGACGTCATTTATAAACAGATTTTTGGTTGTCTGATGGGCTCTTCTTTGTCACCAATAATAGCAAACATGGTTATGGAAGAGATTGAGCAAACAGCCTTGAACACGTATTTAAATCCTCCGTCTTTATTGTTACGTTATGTAGATGATGTGTATGCTATTACGGAAAAAACTGAGGTCGAGCCCTTTCATGGTTACTTAAATACAATATCTACTTCAATAAAGCTCACCAAAGAATTGGAAAAATTAGGACAATTAGCCTTTTTGGACGTAAGCGTACAACAGATGGAAGATGGGTCCCTTGCAACAAGCGTATACAGGAAACCAATACACACGGACAGGTATCTTCAGTATTCGTCTCATCACCCGGTTAATCAAAAGGTTAGTGTGACTCGTACATTATTCTCCAGAACCAACTCTATCACATCCAATAACGAAAAAAAGATTGAAAAGTTTATCAAATAACAAAAACCTTAAAAAATAACGGATTTCCCATTAACAAATGCAGTTTTAAGAAGTACTTGCAAAATCATAATATCAGAAAAACTGAAACGGTTTACTTCGATTCCCAACGTGCAAGGTATCTCCGAAACTATTAGCCGAATTTTGACTCAAGTTGGTATCGGAGTGGCTTTAAAACCACATCACACGTTGTCTTCGTTGCTTCGTAAACCTAAAGATGCGTGGTTTGGCGTATCAAATTTCTTGCCGGGATTGCAATGCTGTGTATGTAGGTGAAACAGGACGTAGTGTTAGAACCAGAAAACGGGAACATGCTGATGCGGTCAAGACTTTAAGCACTAAAAAGTCAACGCTGAGTCAACATGTTATGGATTTCGATCGTAGAATAGATCGGGAAAATGTCAAAATACTGAAGTCAGAATCACATGCATACAGACGTCGCGTTGCGGAAAGTTTTTTGATAAATCAAAAGGCTTGTTTATGTAATGTAACTAATCGCAATGATGGCGTAAATTTTCCGGCTGTTTATAGTGTGTTTGTCTCCAATAAATAATGTCTTATGTATCTCACAACACTTTTTACTTGCACACTCCTGTATCCGTGATGTAACAATGTTGTCGTTATTACGTGATTGCCTGCCCTGTTGGTAAATAATTTTTAATGTTTAGTAATACAGGTTGTCTTTATATGTTTATGTTGTACAGTTTATATGTTGCACTAGTAACATCCACCGTTTTCTGAAGAAGCTTCCCGGTAACTAAGGGGAGGGAAACGTTAATTTTGAAGCATAAATTTGTCAAAAGAACGAATTGATCTGGTTGTAATATCGTCACACTCGACAAACGAGAAATGCCTGCTATATTCAACATAGTAATTATCACAGTTTTTGCAACATGCCGCGTAAATACCATAATATTTGCAGTTTAGTTTTTGGATCAAAGGACGTACTCCATTAGATGTGCGGATATGCTTCATCCATAGGACCATTCTGTGGTCCCAAGGATGAAGCATATCCGCACATCTAAATGGTCCCACGGATGAAGCATATTGCGAACAACTGTCGGAGAGCAAATTTCTTAGAACGCATGACAGATGATCCGTCAATGTTCGTTTAGTTTGTTGAGCATTCGGTTCTTGTCAACACGTGCTAAGGTGAATTGTCTGAATTATGGGAAATTTTACAAAAACGCGACATGAATGTGATAAAGGCTATTAAGCACATTCTATGGTCCATCAATGCACTCCGTAAGATAAGAACAGATGTTTCTGCGAATAAGTTTTCGTTTTAGCATCAAGTCGCCCAGTCATCTGAACAGCAAAAGCTTCTGGGGGTGGATTTGCATCTCTCTAAATCTCCCAGTCAATATTCTTCTTTTAAAAAAAAAGATTTATTCAAGCTCTTATTGACAATATATCATCCCGATTGTTAAATGTTGCTGATGCATTGTGTATTAAATCATTCGAAGTTTTATTTCCGGAATTTTGGCCACACGTAGAAACGCCATGGAAAGAGGAGAGGAGATTGTAAAGTGCATATGTGATCAGCTTTTATTGGATTCTCATGGAATTACGTTTGATTTTCGGTAATACAATTCCAACGCGGAAAAGTTCCCAAATCTATTCAACGTTTGATTGACAGCACCATAAACACCATTCTTACGAGCTCCACTGAAGCTGAGCGTGATTTTTCTCAAATGAACGTAACCATGACATCTCAACGCTTCAAACTAGCAATAGTGTGCCAGCATTACTAATCATTTTGGTGAACGGGCCACCTTGCCGTTTGTGGTCATTATTGCACGCCCAAACTGCGTGGCAGTGACGTCACAGACTGGCTACTGACAATAAGTTTCGCAAGGTAGCCCTTAAAAGCTACGATGACCTGCCACCCATTTAGAAGTACTTTGCTATTAAATAGTGAAGACCTTTGTTAGAACTGTCTTTCGTAGTTTTCTAGATCTCTTCATGGTGTAGTTTTAATTAAAGAGTAAAATTAAATTAATGTTGCCCTTTGTTGTGCGTTTTTAAACATTGCGGTGGATTTTTACTCAATAGTTCATTCAAACATTTCATTTTCTATTTTTCTTTCTATTTTCCTATTTTCATCAATTCCGTTTCAATAAAGAAAGTTTAAGATTCTGGCTTGGATTGGTTCGATTTCTTCCGTCTTTATTGTCCTATCACGATAAAGCGACAAAGGTGCTCTTACTGAACAAATCCAGACTCCCTTTGGAGTATCCGATGATATTTCGATTTTCTGGTTGAATTTAGATTCTTCTGCTATTTACTGCTCGTTAGGTTCCAACGAAGACATACAATCATCGTGAACAACGATGCTCGTGGGAGTTGAACGAATGACCTTGCGATCGTGGCAGTCACTTGAACAACGGTCAAACCTCCTGCACCGCGCCACGCTGTGTGTTCCTAACTAGGCTAACTGACAGTTTGCACGTTTAGTTGTGCCACCGAAATTGACCCAAACAGCATTTTATGATGGAAAGATCGGGGCTTTTCCTCCCAAACGTTTTTCTAAACATGTTTGTACTGCAGCTGGACAGAGCCAACCCACTTCTTTTTTTAGTACGGCAACCCTGGTTAAAGGAGTAGAGGAAAGCTAGAGATGCCCTCGCAGTAGGGGAGACCGGGAAAAATGTTACAGAAGCGAGTTGCCACATTCCTCATAGTTTATTTAAAAGTTAAAATAACTGGTACAATTGAGAAGAAGTGTTTGTTAAGTTGCAGTCTTGCCTTCAATAAAATTTTTTGCAAATAGGGTTTAGTGGAAAGATTTTTAAAAAATGTGCTTTGAGCAGCTATTCGAATATTTTTGGTGATTTTTAAGAATTACATATGAACAAGCAAAAATTTTGTTACTCATAAATTTATTTTAGTTTTCGGCTGAAAATTAATTGTAGTTTTTACCAAGCAATATGTAGAAGCCATTAAAGGTCAAAAATTGTACACAATTTTAAAAAATACTACGGCATGACATCTAGGGTATATTATCATATCATGTAACAAGTCGTTCCATTTTTGCTGTGCCATTTGTGTTATGATTAATTCTAGAGTACACAAGTAAACTTTAATTTTTTTAATCTGTGCACTATTTTGAACTCATTTCCATATTTTTATAAATACAGAGTTGTAATTTTTATTAGTATTTCAAATACAATGCCAAGTACCCATAGAAACGAATAATGACGTCATTTCATGAGAAAAACAAAGCTGCTGCAAAACTGGTCGTATGGAAGTTGTACACCAATTAAAAAGCTGTTTCATGATTTAGAGCAAGCAACTTGTGCTGTTGTCGGCCACCAGTAGATTTATTAATTGCTTAGGATTATAATAGGCCTATTGGTTTAGTATAGTAGTCAGTTGGCTGAGTATTAAATATTACAGGTCTGTAAGAAGTGCATTATGGTAGGTGGTAGCTATGCAAAAACACTTTTTAAAAGATCATTTCGCTCGATAGATCTTTGGTGGCTGTTTGGTCTTGATATTGATATACAGTATAATAACTACAAGTTAAACAGCAACCACTAGCAACTGATATCTAAAAACTTATTTTTGAGTAGAAAAATTTTATGTCTATCTAAACAATTTGGAAAAAACTGGAGTCTAGACAAAAAACTAAGGTTGCATTATGTTGCATATGAATTCTCATTAAAACCCTTGCAGTTTTTGGGGACCGGTTTTATGGGTAGAAATGAAATCTCGGCCACTGATACAAAAAAAATACAATATCACATAACTTCACTGCAAAAATTTTAAGGTACAAAAAAAATTAAAGCCGCGTCTATAAATGCCTCTCCGCAAGTATTTCTTCACTTTAGGAGAAAAAATAACTTTAAATAAAAAGTTTTTATCGCAAGGTGTGTGGTGATAGATTTTAAATTTTGTTCTGAGTGAAATTTGAACGAAAAGCACTGAATGCAGTGGTTGGTTCCATTCAGAGTAGACGAGGATCAGACTAATTTAATATTTGAGACCACGGCGAGCAAAATAAAATTGCTTTCTTTTTTCTTAAACTGTAAAATACTGTTTTAAACTCACTTTTGCATGGAGGTCTGTCTTTCTAAATACATATTTTTTACGTATCACTTCAGTGTTGAAGGTAAAACTTAAAAATTATAAGCAATTGAAAAATTTGCACACGAATTTTTAGTCAATTTTATTGGGTTAAATTTTGCCCAATAGGCTACAACAACTCACCTCACTGGCTGTAACAACCCATTCACTAGTGGAATGGATTGTCATAGTTTACACTCAACCACATAAATGCTGGTATTTCAAGTAAAATAAAATCGATTGCTTTGTAATGGATATGAATGTACAATATATGTTACTCAACCAGTTACCTGGCACCAAAATTTTAACTTGTTACTTAGTCAACAAAAAGGTTACAATAAATTTTGTAAAAATTGTAGCAATCCCCGCCGGTCTCCTCCAATTATTAGTTAAATGATGACGTTGTCATGAGAAGCGCATAGATACAATAATTGTGGTTTCCTAATTTTTCTGGCTATTAGCTTGCATTAAAAAATCCATAAAAATAATAATTTTTCACATTTCGGGTAAGAGATGTTTGAATCTCCCATTTCCATACATATGAACATGATTCAAACGGTCACGAATTTAAATCGCTTATTACCTAGATAGCTTCTAGATCATTTTAATGAATATACAGCCGACAAAAAGTTACTGGCAAAACAAAGAAGGTATACTGCTTTTAGAATCATATGACACAGTGCTGCCTAGAAAAAATAATTATTGGAGATAACAGCAGTACTAGAGTGCTCACATCAATCGAATGCAACAGATGTTTACAGTTTCACTTTATGCTTGTTTGGGAGTAAGGCTACAAAAAGTCACTACATTTTTGTAAATAACGATTGACAAAAAAATATTTGATAAACTTAAATGCTTACTTTATGTTTATCAGACTGTTGAAACACGTCCAACGATAGTCATAATGGCCACTATAAGCTTTAGGCAGCTTAGCCTGAATTTTGTGACGAGTAATAAGACCTAGCATTTATAGATTTTAGCGCATCAGTTGATTTCCACTGAATTAGTAATTAACTGCCACAATTTGTCGTGAAATATCAAAGTGTTTTCAAGTCTGGAAGTGAGAGTGATCCTTTTAGAAGTTGACTTGATCACTTTTTTTTTTATTACGATTAGCTCATCTACACAAGGCTTTTTATTGACAATACGATTAATTATTCCAATAAAGGTGAGTTTTAGACCTGATATATTACCTTCAAGCCAGAAGGGCACCATCAGCAACGTTGATAGGAAGAATCTCGTTTAGCCGGCTGCGAAGAGTAGCAAAGATTTTATGCTCAAGTAAAGTAATGTTTTTCAAATGACTTCGTCACATCCCACGGGAGAGGCAAATTTATAGATGTTTGTACCTACATATGTGCGCTTTGACGCTTTCGAAACTACTGGACGTACAAACATCAAACTTTGTACAATTGACAAGGGGGTTCCATGACGTCGTAATTTGATAAATGAATGCAATTTTGAGCTTAAATGAAAGCCAGTGTCCAACTTGCAAACTTAAAAATTCTTTCGTTCTACCCGTGAGCAATAATTACCATACAAATTTTTTTGGTTGTGTCTTTATTTAGGTTAACGTTTTATCGGCCAGTAAGGTCAGCATTATCAGGGCAAACAGGCAACTTATTTGCTACAGCAAAATATTAATAAAATTTCAAAAATTTAATGCCTGGTGAACAACTTCATGAAATATTAAAAAACTTTTTTGCGGTTTTTTTATTATCTATTATGTCGTCATAATTAACATACAATTGGAAAGGTTTTTCGTAAATATCTTCAAAAATACTGATCGTGGAAATGTGGTTGATAGCTCATTCGGCAGATATCAACAAGTTCATTTCCAAAACTTAGTTTTTTTTTTGATATAGTAATTACTGGCGACGAAACAAGCACTTTTGCGTTAAACTACCTTTTTAAGCTTAACTTTTTCAAAACTATGGGACATACAAATTCTAAACTCGGCATCTTCATCAACAAGGTGAGAGTCACATCAAAATGGAACGCACAATTATGACGTCATAATTAAATACGAATTTTTAAAAATTTGCATTTTTTGACGGAAGAATGCCATTAGTAGCTCAAATAATAGTCAACACTTGACTTGCAAACTTCAGAAACGTTTCGTCATTTTACAATCTATGATGATGTCACAACCACCAATTTATTGTAAAAATGATTTTCTTTCATTTCGTAAAAAATACTAACCATAAAAACGGGGTTTATAGCTTTTTCGGCAAATATCAATAACATCATTCCCAACACAGAGCTTTTTCTCACAGCCAAGGATTATTGACAACGCAACAAGCGATTTTGTGATTGACCACTTTTAGGCTGAACTCTTTCAAAACAACACAAACTTCAAACTTGGCATCATTTATTGACACATCAATGCAAGGGTTGCAAGGAGGTTGGTCATCTCATCGTGACGTCAAAATTGAGTGTAGATTGTTTAAAAATTGCATTTTTGATGGTTGAATGCAATTTTAAGCTTAAACACGAGCCAGCATCCAACTTCCAACTTTAATAAATTTCATTTTTTTAGGAACTGAGATCACGCCACGAAACTATATTTTACAACATATTGAAGCTTTTATTTCAAATGCAGCACGCCATATTTCCTTAAGCATCCCGATTAAGCACATCTTTCTTTTCTTTTTACTTGAACGCGCTATTCCATGTTAAGAATACCTTTTTCTTGGATGTGCTTTGCCAGTGCAACTGAAGGCGTTTATGTAACTAACTATTCATAACAGATAAATCACATGCGCTAACCTTTCGTTGCTACCAATCCACTTGCAAATTATTGGCAGTGACAGGATCTAAGTTTGTGCGTGATCTTTGCAAAACTTTGTTTTGAGTAGCATAGCTTAGCCAGGGTTATTTTTGCTACCGCTTCTTGATAAAAAAAAACAATTTTTTGCTCAAACGAAAGCCAGCACTACCATTTTACAGCTTTTTGATGAAAGATTTTGTTTTCTTTATTTTCTCAAAAAATGAACATTTCATATTGTTAGGCTCTTTACATTGGCACGTACGACAAATCTTCATTTAAAAGTAGGTATAAGGCAGGGAGTAGGGACAAAGTTAGATGTAATAAAATCCCAAGTTTAAGAAAAAATTGAAATAAATAATAAAATCATAAATTGGTAAAAATGGATTGAGAGGGAACGTTTCTTCTTGAAAATACCTTTATAGGCACCTATTGGAATAGGGTGTATGATTTTGGGCGAAGGCATGGCCCCTTTTCTCGCAATCGCCTAATCAAAGCTAAACGGTGCAGTCACAGAACTTAATGCCACTAATACAAAACAAAAAGTGGCCGCACTAAATTTTTAAGTAGGCCTACCACTAAAGAGTTTATTTCTGTAATTGTGAAAACGACCACCATCATTTTTATTGCGTCCCCCCCTTACGCTCTTTGAAAATACGAATGATAGTTTGTAAAACCATACTTCTTATGTTGGTATTATCACTCTTGATCAATAGATTAAGATTGTCACTATTACGTTTACACGAGCTGTAGCCTCCATTTGCAACAATTTTTTATTACAACTCTAACAAACGTTTGTATAGTGTGCGAGAGCAGCTGCCTGAACTAACGTTTTTACACAAGGCACAGTCAGAGGCGCGGAAAACATTTAAATATTGGGGGAGGGAGAAACATAACTATAGATTTTATGCAGTTAGAGTTTGACTTTCGTTGGTGCTCTAATGGCATAGGAATTTCGAGAAAAGAGTCGCTTCATAGTTGATCTCTAAAAGAAAAAAAAATGGGTTTTCAATTCTCACAACCATCCAGATTTCCTCAAATTCACAAGCATCTCTGCCTCCAACAGCACTGATTATAACAATATTGGGAAAAACAAACTCATGATTTCAACCGTTGGGGGTATACATCCTCCTGTCCCACCTTTCCATAAGCTTTTGGGCACAGCTGATGGCAAGCCCTGCCGGAGTTAAGACGCACCACATTTCGAAGAAACAGTTTTGCTATTTTGCTTAACAATAGCCTTATAGAGCTACCGGGATCAAAGACAAAAAACTTGAGAAAAAGCAAAATTCATTATTGAAATGCTGTCTGTTAACTTTTCGAAGCTTATTGTCTGTACCAGCGTGGTCCAATAACAGGCCCGCGAAAAGAATTTTTGTGGCCCGCCAACTTTCTCAGTATTGATTTAATCTGTTATGTGCATGTTACAGGCAGACAATTTTTCATAAAATTGCCAGCCACAAAATAGTTTGCGATAACTCGCTTTTCGCATGGCGATAAAGAGAAAAAAGAAAATCAATACACGAACGCGACTTGGTGTTCCTCACGAGACGCTAAATATGTTTAATAGTATGTTGATGTTTCTTGTGAAATAATCTGAAAGAGGAAATTAAAGTTCTAGCAATAGTCGAAATAATAATTTGAAGACATTCTAAATTTGCTGGAAAGGATGTACACACTATTAAAATGGAAACAAGCAAGAAAAGAAAGCTTGCTAACGAAGGCAGAGTGTTTAATGAAAAGTGGTTGGAAAAAATATTTTATGATGGAAAATAATGGCAAGCCATTATGTCTGGTTTGCAAGCAAGTAATTACATTGATGAAGGAATATAATGTTAAGCGACGTTATGAAACGCAACACAAAATGCAATATGAAGAATATTATGGGAAGACACGAATTGATGTTGCTGATCGTCTTAAAAAGGAATATCAGAAACAGAAGAAAGTTCTAAGTAGTTTCATAAAACCACAAACAACAAGTTCAGTAGCAGCGTATGAAATCGCTCTGATGTAAAAAAAAAGTAAATCAATAGGGGATGGCGAGTTGGTAAAACAATGTGCGATAAAAATGGCACATGTGTTTGGATAAGACAAGGTTGCCAGAAAATTTGAAACTGTATCACTGTCTCATCTGACTATTACGAGAAGTTTAAGTGATCTCGGCACACATGTATGATTAAAACTAAAGAGTATAGTAGAAAACTGCTTATAGTTTTCATTGGCCCTGGAAGAGAGTACGAATATAGGTGACACAAGTGAGCTTCTAATATTCATACGCACTGTTGATGGGAATTTTGCTGTGCAAGAAAAACTGGTCAAAGTGTATTTCTTGAATGAAGGTACGAAGGGCTCAAATATTTATGCTGCCCTCGAGTCAGTTTTTCATAATTATGGAAGATATGAAAAATGTTCATGTATCGCAATTGATGGCGCAAAAGCTATGACCCGTAATAACGCTAGATCAAATATTTCACATTTGGTTGGGCACGTTGAAGCTTTCAAAATGAAACTGCGCCTGTTTGCTACATGTTTGAAAAACAGTTATTTTCACGCTTCGATTCTTTACACGAGCTTCTGGCAGATGATGTAAAAGTAGAATGCTCTCGTTTTGTGGAACATATTAAGGCTTTATCTCATGAGTTTGAGAACAGATTTAAAGATTTTGATAGATTAAAACCTAATCTCTATTTGTGTAGCAATCCTATGGATGTTAATGTGGAGACACAGCTACCAGAATTTCAGCTCGAACTCTGTGAGATTCAGTGCGACCTATTCTTGCTTTCAAGAAAAAACGAAACCTACGAGAGATTCTGGAAATTAGTCAGCAAAGATAAATTTCCCAAACTAAAAGATTTCGCACTAAAAATGCACTCAATGTTTGAAAGCACATATGTGTGTGAGAGTACATTTTCTACCATGAAGCTGGACAAATCTAGAAACAGAAATCGAATGGCTAACCAACTAGACAATTGTCTCCGACTTGCTACCACTAGCATTGATATTGACATAGAAACTATAGTGCAAAAAGTAGCCAATATATTGCAAATCCCTATCAATGTATCCCATTGATAAAGATTTGCAATAAAATGGCTATTTTTCGCACTCACTTATCATTGCTGTTTGTTTTTTTTCAAATCTTGTGAATCTGTTCTTTGTATAAAAAACTTGTGAAGCTGAATCTCTTCTTGTTTGATTTTTGATCTTGTGACATTTTGTTTGAGGTGGCCCGCAAATCGTCATGTTCTTGTAAAGTGGCCCGTGGGTCAAAAGTAATTGGACCACGCTGGTCTACACTATAAAAAAGGATTTTTTCTTTTACTGATATGCTGCCTGTTGCGATATGTATGTCTATTCTAAAAAGCAATATCATGAAATCCCAGACTTAAGAAACATTCAAAATGAAGCCATAGACCTAACAATTTGAAAAACTGAATTTAGAGAAAACAGTTTGTTTGAAAATAACTTGGCTTGATGAACGCCTACTAGAATATGGTGAATTACTTTGGAAAAGGTATAGCCACTTTTGTCGCTATGCCGGAAACAAGGCAAATAGCGCAATCCAAAAAGTAAATACCGCAAATATAAGTACAAAATGGGCCACAACAAATTGCAAAATAAACTTACCACTAAATAGTTTATTTTTGTAATCGTGAAAAGCGACCATCATTTCGCCGCCACCATTATTTTAGACTGTGTTTCAATCTACCTTCTCCCCGCTTTACACTTTTAAAATGTGTTACAGGTAGTTTGTGACAACATCGTTTTTTGGGCATTACCAGCCTTCATTCATAGAATACGATGATTACCATCAGGTGTACTGGATTAATGCCGATGGATGAAGCCGGCTCAGCTGGCTTCGGTGGGCGACGCCGGCTGAACCAGTTAGCCTACAGTATATAATCCCAGGTTTAAGAAAACATAAATAAGTGATAAAATCTCAGGTTTAAGAAAAAATGAACATAAAACGATAGACCTATCAATTTGTAAAACTGAATTTAGAGAGAATATTTGGTTTGAAAATATCTTGGCCTGATAGGCTCCAACTAGGATATCGTTGATGACTTTGAGGAAATCATATCCGCTTTTGTCGCTAAACTGGAAATAAGGCAAATGGTGCAGCCAAAGAACTTCATACCACAACTATAATTAAGAACGGGGCCGCATCAAATCGCAAAACAGGCTTACCACCAAATAGTTCATTTCTGTAATTGTAAAAGCACCGGCTATTTGGCCGCCACCATTATTTTTGATTGTATTTCAATCCCTCTCCCTCACACTTTTCAAAAGTATTAATGATAGTATGTGACAACATTCTCTCTGTGTGAGCATTACCAGTTTTGATTAAGAGAACAAGATGATCACCATTCCGTGTACAGGAATTATGGAAGTGCATGACATTCATTAACTTTTTGTAACTGTCCACACAAGAGCCCAGTGGGTGAAGCCGGCTAGTTTAATATGTTCACAAAGTCCGTGTGCGATGTAAACTTTTTATAACCCTGCTCGTATTTGTGGTAAAAGAATCTGTAAAAAGTATCTGAAAAAAAGAAATCTAGATTTTTTTATGATTTGTGCGATTTTTGTGCAATTTTTATTTAATTGGTAGCAAATTCTAAGTCATAATCAAAGGGGCTAGACTGTCTTCTACTACTATTTGGCTTGGCAGGACATGTATTGTTCACTGTTTATGCTGTGCTGTTGATTTCTGGTTTGTGATAAGTATTCTTTATGCTCGTTTGTTAACTTTTCCAACCGTATAATAAATTTCTGTTTTCACTAAAAAAAAAAATTTTTTATGATTGCATTGCCTTTTGATTAAAGTTTCTTCTTATTATAAATAATACAATAGGTGATAGGCCTACAATTCTCCTGCCTTTTAGTTAGCATTAACCTAAGTAATTCTGAAAAAAAAGAATTTAGAAAAATTATTGTGAAGAAGCACTAAGTAAATAATTTAAATCAACACTAGGTACACTAACGTTTTCCAATACTTTTTACAGATTATACCTAGCACAAATACTTACGTAGTTTAAAATTCTTTAAATGAAGAGACAATACAACCACAAATATGTAGATTTTCTTCTTTCTAATACTTTTTCATATTCTTTTTACTACAAATACGAGTAAGCCAAGGTTATAAAAAGTTTACGATTGCACACGCACTTTGCGGACACCCTGTATAAAGCGTAATTCTGTCTGTCTATCTGTCATAACTCCACCAAAACCGCTGGACGCACAAACCTGAAACTTGATTCCATATGCTGGCACAAAAAATTTGTACGAAAAATGTTTTGTATTTAAATGGTTTTGGAGCCCGATAAATACTTAAATTTTATGATTTGGCCCATTAGGAAAATGTTGGACGTCCTTGCCTTAGGCTATATTTAGGTATTTACTTTCTCTAGTGGTACCGCTCTTTGAGGATTCGCAAGATACGTCTAACGACAAAAAGGCTAGCAATTATGTTTGAGCACTTCTCCGATTCTAAAGACATGGCTTTCATCAGTGGCTTACTATTGTGCAGTTACTGCTATATATTGGCCAACAATGTCATTAACTAAGGTCGTATCTGTAAAAAAACATTTTTTGATATAAATAAATTCTTTTGAGGCAGATAGAAATGAGTGTTTTCTGCTCACTTTGAGACTAGTTTGAGTCCTCTATCTCAAACCGTTTTCCGGATATAAACAAAATAATGAATTTGGTGCTCGAATGACCTTGACCTATGGTTGCTTAGCCATTGTGGGATTTTGCAACCCGAAATAAACTTTTGCCATGTTTTCTTGCAATTAGCCAGGCTTTTACAACCACCGTTTTTTTTATTTTAAAAATTCACCGAGATTTGGCCCACAAAAACGTGCCATGTGAACCAACAAACTCCAAACCGTTTTCTATACAATAGTTTAATCAAGTCTATATTTAGAGGTTAATCACGCGATTGAGTTGGGTGTAAAAAACGAATCGCGAAAGATTTCTTTGCAGTCGGAGTAGGCGATGCGAAATTGAAGAAAAATCTCGAATTTGAAGAAAGTTAAATCGTCAGCGTGAACTTAGATCACAGACATGAGGCTGTCAACTTTGATTATCTTAAAATTTTTGCTAGAATTAAACGTCGTGAAAAATAAATATATTTTTTCTCAGGGCCTTATTAATCTTTTCGAGGCTCTGAAGTACAATTTTTTTGGGGTTGTTCTTTTTCAATCGAATCAAAATCATCGTCTCAGAAAAAGCTCATAATATTTATGATTATCATAACAATCGAATACGCTTTGAAATCTTGTACATAAAGCACGACTCTGTCTGTACGTGTGTACGCACGTGCGCTTTCAACTTCTCCGAAATCTCTGGGCGTACATACTGGAACATCAAATTTGGCACGATTTATCACCTCCGAGAGATAAGTGTCATTAAGAGGTTGCTGACCTCATTATGAAGTCATAATCACAGATAATTTTTTTAATATGCCTTTCTTGGCAGAGGAAAACCGTTTCTTGCTCAAATGAAAACCAACCCTATACTTACCAACTCACAAAGTATTTCTTTTTGTCTCACAAAATATTTCTTGCTTTGCCAGTGAAACTCAAATTGTGGTAAAATTTGTAGCATCGGAAGCACTTTTTAAAGATGTTTTATGTGAAAGCTTTTAACTTCATTTATACGGTCATTCTTTTTGACAAAATTGAGAAAACAGATTTTACAAAGAAACTTTATTATGACGTCATTGTACAGCTAAGGAGTTGCAGTTTTTTGCAAGTCGGTAGATCGATATGTAGCTTTTGTTTGAGCTGCAATAAATGTTTTCCGTCTAGCTATAGGAATTCAAAATCTTTTTGATAATTATGATTTCACAACGTCGATGCCCGCTTAAGACGCTCACCCAGGAGCAGTGATCAAATACACCAAATTTCACGTTCGCACCTCCAGGAATTTCGGAGAAAAATCAAATCGCATACACGTACAGAGAAAGCAACACTTCATATATGGTAGGGTGTGCAAATTGCCGCCCACAAGATGAAACTGTGCGGCTCGCGGAAGGATATGACTTGTGGCTTGCGTCAACAGATTGATCACTTAAAGAAAAAAAACTTTTCGGTTGTGCAAGAAGCATGCATGTTTCACTCGAGTTTTTAAAAATATATTCATTCGTGAAGCAAAAATACGACTGCCACGAGAACGAGTTTGTTTCACACGGTCCACCAACTTCAAGCACTTCACGCGAATGATTTATACCAGTGGTTCCCAACCGCCGGTCCGCGTAAATTTTTTGCCGGTCCGCGAAGTATCTTATTTTCTGCCAAGATAATTTTAATATGGAATCATAACCATTGCAAAGGTGTTACTCTCTGTAAAACTCATTTTACGCCTAGCCGATTTGCAGCAGTAAAACTGACGTATCTCGCCTTTCATCGTTGATACCGCAAAATTGTTTAATAATAATCAAGGTAAACCTTCCGATTACCTTCCAGATTCATGTTTGACCTAAGTTTTGCTTCGTCATAAGTGATTTTGTTAAAATTGCTTCGACGTAAACTACGTCTAGCGTTCTAAAAGTTTATTGATGGAATGCTGTGCAAAGTAATTTTTTACTTTTGAGATGCTGTAATAGCTTGTACTGTGACACTGCAGAAGGATTAGTATGGAACCTACAAAACAACAAGGTATTATGGTGTATTTTAACAAAAAGGATAAAACTAAGACTTTTGAAACAGATAATTCTCAAAATGAAAATGAAGCTGGTATTAGTAGGGCTACTGTAAGTGTAGAGCAAACTACGAAAAGGACATATGCAGATAAGTCGAATGTCACAGGAGGAAGTAAGAAACGAAAAGGGGAATTTGTCAGGCAATACGATAAAAAATACTTGGAGCTTGGTTTTACTGTAGCTCCGTGTAGTGAACAATCGCCACGGTCCTTATGTTTAGTGTGCTCCCAAATTCTCTCAAATGACGCTATGAAACCTTCCAAACTTGCTCGTCACTTCCATTCAAAACACAACAATCTTAAAGACAAGCCCCTTGAATATTTTGAACGACTACGCTCTAATATGAATGACCAAAAAAAAACAAATGAAAAAGATGACAACTACCGAAAAATCTTTTCTACATGCATCCTACTTAATTTCCCTACAAATAGCTGAAACAAAAAAACCCTATACAATTGGGGAAGAGTTAACAAAGCCGTGCATCTTATCTGCGGCTGAACAAATTTTGGGTCCTGAAGCAGCTCGAAAATTTGATGGCATACCACTCTCCAACAATACAGTTCAACGAAGGATTGAAGATATTGCAATGGACATTGAACAGCAGGTAATTAAGGAGGTAAAGAAATCACCCTATTTTGCTATTCAACTCGACGAGTCAACTGACGCGAGTAATTGTGCCATTCTTCTATGTTTCGTGCGCTACAAGGGAAAAACAGATTTTAATCCCCATGAAAAAGAAAGTCTGATTGAATTATGCTGTGATTCTACTTTGCAGTTCAGATACAAAAAAAGAATCATTGTCGCAATTCTCGATATCTCTTGAAAACGAATATTCGTGTCTAACTCACAAAGCAATCAAATTGTTGGTGGTATTTTCAACTAGCTATTTATGTGAGAAATCTTTTTCATCTCTAACTTTAATAAAAACAAAGCAAAGAAATCGGCTGGATGCCGAAGCACAGCTACGTGTTTCAGAAACTTCTTTTATGCCTCGCTTGGATCGCATACTGACAGCGAAACAGCAGCAAATTTCACACTAACATTGATTTTGTATGTAAATGAATTAACATTTCGTTATTTGAGTTAATTTGATTTCCGTTTTGTTGTAATTTTTTGTCCAAAATACATAGCTTATGCCAAAATCTTGCAGTATGTTACGCAACCACAATTTTGGTTAACAGAAAGGTTACAAATATGTGTTCTACTCACTACGGATCTTTTGTTGCCGGTCCGCGAACATTTTTAAAAATTTTTACAGGTCCACTGTGTAAAAAGGTTGGGAACCACTGATCTATAACTAGAAGGCCCTACTTCTCCGGTTGTAAGAGAGAGTTAAATAATTTTGCAACTAGATTACGAAAATTTGCTACATACAAACATGCCTACTTGCAAGAAAAAAAGAATGCAACATTGGATTAGCTCAAAGTTTAGTTGACTGATATATATATATATATATATTTATACATTTAAATGGTTTTATTTGAATGAGAGCCTTTGACCATGTGGAAATTTAAAATCAAAGCTTTTGTACAAAATATATTAGCAAAGCTACAGTTTATCAGTGCCTCTGTAGGCTAGCATTAGATAGTTATACAATGTCCACAGTCAAGCACCACCAACATTCTTATTTTTTGTCTGATATAGTGTCCTGGTGAAAAGCGCTTTCGTAAAAGTATTTTTTTGGTGGTAAAATAAAACTAAAACTAAAACACACCGTAAAGAACGCCGTATATAAAAGGAGGGAGATTTTCGGTTATACCCGCTGTTTCTTCAGAAATGAAGGGATACTTTTGAATTTACATTTAGTGCTTGGCACACTCCATTGTTACCCTTCCCTCATTGCAGCTCAAAATCCGGTCTAGTTTAGAATTTTCAACCTCAAAATTGCGAGAGAAGCGCTTTGACATCATGAGATAAATCGCCGGTAAATTTTAAACGATGGTATGTTTGATTTCAATGGACAACAATTAGGTCTGTAATGAGGTCGTAGCGAGGTTTTCGTAAATTCGAGCCTCATATGTAGCATGTAAACAACATTTGACAACAACTTTGGAGAGTACACAATAAAAATGGTATTGTGGACTATGGCATGGCAAATCACGGTTGCGTGCACATGAAGCGAAAGTTTTCCTTTGGTATTTGCTGTGAAATTTCCTTTGGGAAGAACACGAAATGAGAATTGCGGAAGCGCTATTCACGAGAGTTCAGGTTTGTTGGGAATGAATTTTCATGAAAGGACGCAAAGAAATTTGATGGCCATAGAAATGTTGCCGTTTGCAACAGAAGGTGTGAGGAAATAGCCTGCTTTACGTAGCAGAGAAGAAAGATCAACAGAAGAGTGCAAGGAGAAAGCCTTCGACCAATGTTTTACTATCACTTTTTCGAAATTATTAGAACAAGCAGAAATAAGCACAGAGAACAATTAGCAAAAGAACAATGGGTAAAAAGCAAAGAAAGACAAATAACGTTCAATGTATACGTAAATCAGTTGGTGGATTTGCCAATAAATGTTTTCAAATATTCATGTTCTGTATTTTGTTTGTACCTCAGAGTTAAAAGAAGCAGAAATCAATCAGTAGACCTATTTTCAATTTTGAAGAGCTAATAGATCAGCGCTTGTCTGCGATGGCAAATCGATTTTGATTGTAATATTTGCTAAGCTGTGATAATTATCCGAATAAATTACATCCATAGGTTTTACTGGATGAACACAGATGTTTTTGTTTTCCTATTTATCGTATTCTAACGGAATAATGTGTTTCTTGGTTGGATTCTACAAAGCAAACGCGTCATACAAGTTGCCATTTATTTTTTCATAATGTACACTCACGCTGTAAGGTTTCAACTTTACCGCTCAATTACACCAAACCCTGGAGCATTTTTGCTTTTTACGAAAAACCTGAGGATATGTTAGTGTGTCTTCAACGCAAAAAAATTAATCGACTCAGCAAAAATATTTAACGTAACACAAAAACGGCAAAATCAAGTAACATGAAATGCTTAGGCTTTGGTTGTGAAGTCTGCAAGAGAAAATCGGCGTTGAGCCGTACTGGGAAAACAAAAAGTATGTTTGTCTGGAAAAACAAAAAGTAAGTTCATGAAGTATCACGCAATTATAAAAATAACTTTGAAGTTTTCAACAATGAAGCACAATGAAGATGGATTAATGGGCCGTGTCTTACACAACGCACATCGTGATGTTATTACATTTGCTGGCATTAGTCAGCATTTAAACGAGATCTCAATTCGAAGAAAGGTTCTTCAAAGAAGCGATTAAATGCTTGAATTCCTGTTGGTGCGTGATGATGTCGCTTGCTTCCAGTCTATTCCCAAGTCAATTACCTTATTAAGATCAAAATGCTGTACAACGAAAAGAAGGAAATCATATTTTGTGCCAAACGTTTTAGATTTGGAAAGGATCGTTTTCAATTTTAGAGAAATTCATGTTCTCGCATAAGACAACTTTACAAAAAACGGCCTCTATGCCTGATAGAACCTTGTTGAAGAAAACATGAATAACTTAAGTTTGCTGCGACAATATACACATTTTTAGTTTGCTTGAAAAAAAGTGTCAATACTCGCTTACACATGCGACACTTTTTTGTTCAAAAGTGCAATTGAAACTGCAAACACCCGTCAATACCAACATAAACGCACGCGAAACCAAAACAGAACTTGATACAAAAAATCATGAAGACTATTATCACATCTTGTCAATTACTTAAGCAATTAACCATTAATGCAGCATAAAGGTGATAAGCTGACGGAATGCAAAAATTCTATTCTGGAATAAAGGATTAAAATTTCGCTTTTGGCAATGTAATTAGTTTCCCTTGCTCTATCTCTTGCTTTAATTGAGCTAAAAGTCAGTCTTGAAACATACTGAAAGCCAAACTTGTGTAAGAGCATTGTACCACAACTGCCTGCTTATTGCGTTTTTGCTACAGGTACGAGTCCGTCTACAAGGAACAAGGAGGGACTGAAGTTTCGGCTGAATTAACGTTATGTCAAGAGAATTTTTTTTGGATACATTCAAAATATTTGCCCAAAATATAGTGAAAAATTTTTTTCGAAGCCACCCAAGTTTTTGTTGAGCTTCCTCTCCTCCCTCCTGAGCAAAACTTTCAGTTGCGCATCTGTCCTTTTACGACCTTCCAAAATTAAAGTTTGAGCCAGACTTGTCCGACTCTTACACACCTTTCAAGATACATTTTATTGGTTTTGCCTCTTTCATGACATGCAATGTTGGGAAAACAAGTATGGAGCTCGTTGAAACATTATCACACTTTAGTGGCTGTAACCTCGTTTTCAGTCTCTTTGCACTCATTTCTAGAAATCTAAAGGTTAAACGGACTCAGACCTAATTGCAATATTTCGGTGAAGAGGTTTGAAGAAGTTAAGATCACGTGGACTTAATGGGACAGAAGAAGAAACATGATCTTCATTTTAACGTGATAGAACTCGTTATACATCATCTTTGAGCATTAGTCTATGCACGTGATATCCTTTTGCTACGTATAATATCATCGACTATAAAAGCTTTTTGGTCATCATTATATTATTGCTTCTATCTTATGCACATGTCATATTTGTGCAAAAATAGTTCAATGCAAAACTTAGAGCAAAAAGTCTAACAGATAATATCAACAGGTTAAACACGTATCAATTAAGCGGGAACTAATTGGTTGGATTAGTCTTTATTTAGACGAATATTTAACTAAACAGCTGTCAACATAAGTACAAGACTGCATTTAGAAAAAACGGAGGTTAAAGTTACCCAGAATATACGAAAATCTTTCAAAACTTTCTCGCACATGAGGCATCTTTTGATTTTCTTTCAATTTTCTTATTCTTCAAATTAAACTTTGAACATGCAATTCTAAAACACGACCTTGAGTAGATTTCAAAATCAACATTGAAAAACAGATATATAGTACAAAATATGTGTATTTCAAGTTTCCACAATCAATATATTTGCTCGTCCACAAGGTGAAAAAACTTTCATAGTTTTTCAAAATATTTGTTGGTATTCTCTTCACGTGAAAGCTCTGTAGGTTCGACCACACTTGAATATTTGTCGACAGAAAAAGCAAAGCTCTAAAACATAATTCGATTGACATTATCGCTGGTAAAAGCTGCAAAATCTAGTTATTTTTTTGACCTTGAAATGATCAAGGCTATCTCAATTACAATTTAAACTTTACCTTGTAGATTAGTGATACTAGAGAGAGGTGATTGTAAAATTTTAATTTTTAGCATAAACACTTTGTTAGCAACAGGAAACAACAACATTTGCAATGATTTCCTTTATGCTCTGGCATCAAACTTATACTGCTTGATATAGTCTATCATTTAAATCGGGAAATAAGATAAGGATTTTAACCGTATATTAGGTAAGATTACTACATAAAAGCAGTTGCATAATTAGAAAAAAAGAATTTTTCGGGGGGGGCGCAGAGCAATAAGTAAGCTTGTTCATGCTATCAAGCGATCTTATAAAATGAGTTAGGTCAATATAATTTGAAAGAGGACGAAGGAGCATTAAGGGAGACATACTTCTTGAAAGTAAGAATTTTATCCATTTTGATAGACCAGCTTTTTGGAGGTCAACTTGTTGAAAGCAAGAATTTTGTCTTTTTTATTTACATTTTACGCTTCTGTCATACAGTTTGGGAGGGGTATCCCCTTTATCTCCCATAAATTCGCCTCTGCGTAATAGACCTACTATAAATCAGCTTAAATGATAATAAGTACTATACAACATCAAGCTATTTCAAATGTCACTATTAAACCAATTGTGGTGGAAGAAGGTGAAAGCTGATAATAATTTATGTTCGGTAGAGCTAGTATTTTTGATGAAAAATGATGGCATGATGAAGTTCTTCCTCTTTTTCTCGAGATTGTATACACAAGCGGTTACCATACTTTCCTACATTGAAATATGTGCTAGTAAATCAAACAGATTTAAAAGTCATACTAGCCCAATCATTAATCTTTGTTGTTTCGTTACAGGTTGTGCGCTAGTTTGGGGTTATAGTTAATTCAATCGATTTTATATGCTATGTTTTCTGTGTAGCAGGGTTTTAACTAGATTTAATTTGTAACGGGAGGGAGCTAAACTTTGCGTTTGTAACTTTCAAACGTATTCATAAGCAAAATAAAAGACAGATTTTGTAGTGGTTACATTTTGCGCATCAGAGTTTTAGTTTAAAGTCAATTAAATTATAGCTTTGTTTGAAAAATTACGTTGTCATCGTAAACCCATTTTCATATCCAGGTACTGACATTTATCACTGCAAAATTACGTGACTACTACAACAAAATGACTGTCCCCGCATGTTTCAATGCAATTAAGTCAGCAGTATTTTATTTTCAACCGCACTCTTAATGGTTCTTTTACATGTACGTTATTAATTGATGTGGGGAGTGTACTTACACTAAAAAAAAAGTTTTATGAAATTTCATGAAGCTAGATTTATTCTGGCCGAGATGAGTGACGAAACTGGAGATATGGTTGTGGTGGTAACCTCTAGGTCAAAGTAGCCTACGCATAGGAGGCTTTACAGCATACGTTTTTGTATGTTTTTTTCGTCTGGTTTTGTACGCTTTTTGTTCTCAAGCATTGTTGCACAAAAACTATTATCAGCTTGGATATTTATCATGTGTTATATAGTGTAACTTGTTGCGTGAAAAACCTGTTTTGTCAAAAAAAATCTCTTTACACATTTATGCTTCCCAAAACGCATTCGCTTTTGTGCGTACTTAACGAAATTTGAATTTCGAACCACAACATAAACCAAAAATCATCAAGTAAAAATTAAAGCGGGTGAAAGCTTTTGAGCAAAAATGCAAGAGAGCAAAAAACGTATAGAGCCCAACAAAAAACGTACAAAACCTTACAAAAAAGTATATTGTGTAGGCCTGCACAGACCTTAAACTGTGATTCAAACAAAGGAGTAAAACTCATGTGAAAGACCTCTCTAGAAACAGTGTTGTTTCTGGTGCGTTTTGAGATTCAGATAATGACAATGGTAGGCATCATTACAAAATGAACTTGTGTAGGCCGAATAGAGATTTTCGCAACCAAAGTATTGTCAAATAGGCGTGATAATAATCACAAAACAACACTCGGAGCGATTAAACTCTGACTAAGACTTACAATCGTGTCGTTGTGAGTTCAATGCTCACGTCGTTCCTGGTTCTTGCGCCCTTGCAAAAAACGCCCTAGGACAATATCTCTTGAATGTTGCGGTGCTAATGCTTGAAATGCCCTGTGGTCTCCCGATAGTTTGTAACTTACTATAAACAGAGGTTGTTCTATAATCAACGATAGAAATTTTCTTGTCATCTACCATATAAAAATTTGCTTAGGGTATACACAATAGCCGAGGACCCAAACCAGTCTTCAATAAAAGAGAGAGAAGAATCTGGGACCAAATGATAAAGAAAGATAAAAGCAGGAAAATTTTTGTGAGCATCTCTTGAACTTGTAAATTCATTCAGCGCTGACGTGTGAATGTCTCGCGAATCAAGCAATTAACACAGCACTGGGAAACACGAGGAACCACAAAATTTCTGCCTACCGGTACTCTACGTTGTTCTCGAATACGATATCTTTAAACACGAATGATTCAACGAAAATTGCTTGCCACATTCTCCTTTTTTTTATTTTCTGGTGTGTTATATGGTTTCCAGCCTATGCTTTTTTTGAAAAAACATAAATTTATTATCACTGACCTGCCAGGGATCTAGTGACAAAAAGAAGTGTGGGAAGTGTACAGAAGAAAGGTACAGAAGAAGTGAATAAGTGTGATGAATTTCGAGTACAAGTATACATCTTTCAGTCAGGTTAGCCTGAAAAAGAGTGTGGGAACGCCGACCTCACGCGTAGAACGCCATTCCCACTTGTTCCCACACCACTACACCACTGCCCACTTCTACTATCAATTTTTTCCCCAAAAAGATTGGCGGAAAACTTTTGCCGGGCGATACAGGCTAGTCAAATATATCTACAGCAGCCCAAACAAAAATATCTACTGGCGAAATTTTGGTTGTCATTATACGATAGCCTATATGTCTAAACTCAAAAGCATCGTTTCATAGCTTAGATTCTGCAACTAAAAGCTTGTTTTGCAATAATCTTCATTGTTTTAAAAATCACTCAAGCGTAAAGTCTTAAAAAATCCATTGTGGTACTTACCCTTGTAGAAAGAATAGTTACAATAACCATATCTTCTTGTTCTTGAGGACAGACACATGGGAGCGCAGTTGATCTAAAACGATGTATCAGTTCATTTTCTTGCACCGTAATCAAAACAAATTGATATGATATCAATCACCAAATATTTTTATGGCGTCTAGCATAACATTTTGTAACAAAAGCGCTCGAACTGCCAAAATTGCTTTTACAGTGTAATTACCCGGCAGGTAGCATAGTCATCAGGTGCAAGACAGAATTAAGGGAGCGCGTGTGCCAAGGTTCAAAAATAATAAAAGGAGCTTCAACATTGACATAAAAGCTTTTTTGCGTTTCAGGAACCACCTTAGAAATCGGGGAAAAATTTAGGTATGCTTTTTTAATTGCTGCCCACTTCAATACAAACGCTTGAACCTAACTAGGATTAATCCAGCTCTGTGCTGACAAAATCAAAGCAAATTGCATTTTTCAATGTCTTTTTTTTGTGGTTGCAATATCACTAAAGAAAGCAAAAACAACTAACAAATATCATTAAATAAATTGTGCACCAATTTAAGATGCTGGGCTGGTTGTTGTTGTTGTGTTTACTTGCAATGACTTGTTTATTTGGCAGCATTATAAAACAATAATTGATAGGCAGCAATTGTCACAATAAACGTCTAATCACAAAAAAATGCACAAAAGCTAAATTAGAGCTAGCGCATCATAATCTTTTTCTACATATTGCAGACTTGCTCTGCATGGAGAGCAAATCTTGAGCGCCAAAGTATACTTTGCTTAAATTATCAAAATGGCTGGTTAGTGCTTTTTTCCGTAAAATTTCCGTTCAAAATGATGTAAAAAATATAAAAATATAACCAGAGCAGTTGCGGTTTCAAAATTATGCAAATGTAATAATCATGGTCAATTTTAAGTTTGTTTTTAACATATTCAACGTTTGTGAGCAAAGATTAAGTGTGAATTGCGAAGTTCTTTATTATTTCAAAGCTTCTGAAAAGAAAACCTGTAAATTTGACTTTTCCTTAAAATGTCTAGCCAAGAAATAGCCATACTATTTAACTTTTTGTGACTTTTAATCCCAGTTTAGACAAAGCACTTATCTATTTATAGTTTTTTAAATTCATTTTAGAATACAGTATTTATCAATTTGAAGTCTAATCACGCACTGGCGGACGAAGCTGTTAAAAAATATTGCATTTCAAGTGGATTAAATGCAGTGAGTTAAGTGATGCCACTCTGAATTAGTTTTTATCATTTTAGCAATAGGCATAAAACTTTTGAAAACGTTCTAGAGACATTTCAAAATCTATTTTTCGTTCACATCTTGCACGAAATCAAAGGCTGTGGTTTACGTGCGGTATAAACAATTTGATCTTTTTCTAAAACGATTTCCTACAGCTTTCCAAGTTCTCTTTCATATTTTACTTCCCGGCTCTGCCGGTGCCGCGCGGCAGGGATGCCAGCCAGTAATATCGAATTAGAAATATCGGTTCAATCACTGCCCAGGCTTTACCCAAACAATGTTTCTGGATGCAGTAACAATGAACTGGTACAAATCGGGGGATCGCTCCCATGCCCGATAATCCCAATCATTGTACTTGGAATCAAGACCGGGCTAACTCACAAACTTTCTATCATTTCACTAAGTCTGTAAATCCGTTCTTCCCGATCAACACTTAGAATTCACAAAGTCCAAAGTGACAGTGCTCCGTGCAATTTTTTTGCTGTTTGTCGATACAGAAATACGTTATTTCGTCAGAGGTCTCGACTTGAAGCACCCCTTTGTATAATATTGACCCCAAGTTTCAGTGGCTACCCCTATGTGCTCCAAAATAGCACAAAGAGTGATTTATGTCTGTTGCAAATGTGTTGCAGCCGAATTTTTCTGAGTCGGCTAGGACTTATTTGACTCATAAGGCCGACCAGAAGATCGGATGCAACACATTTGCAAACAGACATAAACACTTTTGTGCTATTTTGGAGCACATAGGGGTAGCCAAGAAACTTGGGGTCACAAATATCATTACAAAGGGGTGCTTCAAGTCGTGAAATATGACGAAATAACGTATTTCTGTAATCGCAAAGCAAAAACAACCATCGCCCCCGGCTGCCCACCTCCAACTTTGACTTTGTGATTCTACGTTTATCGGAAAGAACGGATAGACTTTGTGAAATGGTAGAAAATTTGTGAGTCAGACCGGTCTTGATTACAAGTAAAATGATTGGGATTATGGGCATGGGGGCGATCCCCCGATTTATACCAGTTTATTGTTACTACATTCAGAAGCATTGCTTGGGTGAAACCTGGGCGGCCAGCTGAACCGATATTTCTAACTCGATATAACTGACAGGTATCCCTGCCGCCTGACGCCGACAGAACCGGCTAGTAGCTTACAGACTGTCATAGAGATGTATCTCTCCTCCAGATGGATCTATTACTGAATAATGATGCCGATACAGTATGCCGATGAAGACCAGTCCATACGTCACCATCATTATCAAACAACTTCGGTAAAAACTAACTTCGAATTAAATTCGAATTTACAATTAGCGCCAAGCTTTAAAATGACATGACGTCGTAGAATTAATCAGTAGCTTACTCTAGATATGCAATGCATTGATAGACTGATCCACGTCCGGATTTAAAGTATTTGAGAATCCTAATCAGAGGTTTGGGCAGATAGATTTTATTGGGAGGCTTGTTGTCCTCTTTTTTGAGATGAAACTTTTTGCAATCAACTTCTTGAAAGGAGAAAGTAAGCACAACATTTGTTTATGCCAACAAGACATTGTACATAAACTAGGGCTCTTGAATTGATTTTTGGCCCCTTTAAGAAAATACTGGGCCTATGTTTGAGGTACACCCTGGACCCCACTCGACGCAACTGAATGCTGCCCAAATACGGCCATTATGTTGATCTCGACTGGTTTTGGGTAAGTTTAACAAGATTCTTAAAAGCAACTATTTTTATTCAATTTTCATTCGCTAAGATAAATTCTAGCAGCGTTTGAGGTGTATAAACAAAACATCTGCTGCGAACATTATGATGTCACAAGTACGAGCTTCGTGAATGAATCTCTAAGCATTATCTCAATGTGGATTAGGACCCAGCTTTTTTGAAGTTTGCATTTTGCAACTTTTTGTCATCTCATAATCTTTTCTGTAAATTTTCTTTATCGAATCAACCCAATATCCCTTACTTTAACAAAATCAGTTACGTGCAGTAGTTACAATAGTAGCGAGTACGTATTCGAAAATGATCATAACTAAAATCTTTCTTAATCCAACAAAAATTCAGTCTTTTGAGAAAAAATACGCAAAAAATATTTTCTGGGCTCTCCAGAAAAATTGTCCTCGAGACATTCTCAACTTTACTTTCAACGTAATTCTAACGTGACGCTCGTCGCTAGCCACTGACCGCACGGCACTACGCCGTAGTTTTTGCTATTTGCAATTACGCAAAGGAAATTTAAAATAAAGCAGAGCAGAGTGGAACTCGCACTACGGCAGACAAGAGGTACTTCCATCAAGGGTTTCCTACTTCTAAAGACAAAGATGCCATCACTTCACAGAAAAGCCTAAGAATTTATTCTGCTAAAATTGGAAGCCAAAGTTCTCTAAAAAACAAGATCAATCAGAAATTCTCGGGCCGGGTAGCTCAAGAGATGATCCCGCTGCAGTCCTCTTTTTTCTAAATACGTCACTAATGCAGAACACCATTTACACTCGTACCAGATAAACGCGCGCTCCACGATGGATATAGGCAAACAGCGGTTTAAGCCTCGGATATTGTGGGTGACGATTGTAGTGGTTCCTTTGCGACGCATAATATCCGTTTCCTCGGTAGTAATATCGGTAATATGTTCCACTTGCGCCTGCAATGAAGTGAATATTGATTTCGGTTTGCAAACTCAGTTTTTTACTGCATAGACGGAGGGGCGAGAATTAGCTGTGTCTCCCAAATTGATAGCCTCTGATTTACATATAAAATCACTTCAAGTCAAATAGAAAAAGTTTTTCTTCAACTCGACCATACTGCCTGCTTTTAGTTGTTGGCAAACTTTAGGTTTATTATTTTTTCTTTGATTTATCATTATCAAAAAACGAAATTTGTTAGAAAGCTGTTTAGACTGAATCAAGCAGCAGTCGAAACCATTTCACGCAACTTTGAATAGAAAATTTAGTTGCAAATCAAAAAAATCTAAATCAAAAATCATAATTTTGGTCGAATTTTTTTCATAGAAATTGGCCCCCTCCAAGTATTTTTTTGACAACTTCCTTGTTTTAGTAATAAGACGTTCTAGACGGGTGTGCTGTCTTTACAGCAAAAAAAAAACTTAAATTTGGTGAAACGATTAACAATCTCGGACAGCAGCGAGCCGTAGTTTTTCAATAAGTTGCGCTAGACAAACAACGTGAAAAACGCTTGACAAATCACCAAAAAGCATCGTTTCTAACTACTTTTGAAGCGCTTTGCTTTCGTTGGAAAAAAAATTTTTTGACGCATTACCGGCACTGATCTACACGTCACGAAAAGCCTGGAGCAAAACACCTTTTTTATATGAATTATCAAAGAATAAGGGGCAGGGTCAAACACATGCCCCATTTATTTTATGAAGTGAAAAATCGCACGTTCATTCACTGCTGTTCTGACTGTTCGATCATGCCGATTTTGACGAAATTGTTAAATGTAATATTTGCAACAATAGGCTTGCCCAAATCTACTCGGACTCTTATTTTGGCAAAAAATTTTTTAAGAAAATGCATTTTAAGCAACTTACAGCCAACGAGATTCTTGGGTTTCTTCCTTTGATAGTTAACGATTAAATAGGCCAGTCTAGCATTTCTTCTTTAACAATATGAAAAACTCTTGTAGGCCTAACTGGCCATTGCATGCCTACTGTGAGATCTACAGGCGCTAATAGAAAATTCTAAAACTCTATTAGCGGCCTAATAAATTAACTTTTATGTTTTTACTGCTAATCTAATACGACTAAAGAATGTTTTTGCCGAAAACTCAATTGTGTTTGTATTTTTGACAATAATACCTTAAATATTTTTATCAAAAATGACTGAGATTAAAAGAAACAATTATTCCACGAAACTTACTCCTAATACTTACCAGAAATTGCTATGCCTAGCAATACCAGTCCACATAACACTGGAATCGAAACCCTCATAGTTAGTGAAGCATTAATGTTGCGCAAAGTAACTTCATAAATTTCCTGTTCCACCTCGAATCTCTTGCTGAACACTGATCAGCAATTGCGCGTGCGTAAAAAACAGCTGCACGTAATCGTGATGAATATGCCTTTTTCTTGCAATACCACGCAATAACGCGTTTTTAATTCACAAAATTTCGACAATCGCACGACGCAAGAGTGACAACGTGTTTGCACGCTGTTGAAAGATTCAAGTCCAACAAATGCATCATCGGTTTAATGTTGTTGGGTTCTCAGGACTTTACAGAGACTTTCTGATTCATTGGAGCCGGTTACTGTCAGCGCAAAACTGATTTACAAAGTAGACCACACTGGTCGGTAGCATGGTGCGACGGACTGACGGTGAAACTTGTCATAGAAAGACTGCGATTGAAATGCTCGGAGCTTGGCGTTGCACGCGGCATGACCGAAAAGATCAGACGTGCGCGTTAAAATTCATGTTTCGAGTTCAAACTTTGGCTTGCGTCGACCACCAAGACGTGTAGGGGTGGTTGCCGGATAAAAGAAAGGAGGGTAATTATACAGTCTCTCAAACTCTTCGTTCTTCTTGTTTTCAATGATTTAAAGGTTCTCATCAGTCGCATGTTACACTATGTTGTTAGAGCAGACAGACAGGCAGACAGAACAGACCCAGTAAAACTTCAGCAAAATAAACGCATTTTTTTCGGGAGTCTGCACACCTAACCAATATCTCTTACCTTGTGATCTAACCTGCCAAAGTTACCAACGCAAATAGTGTAGAAATATTAATTTTAGCGGAAGGGAAGGTAGAGAAATCAAAAATCTTTTTTTGAAGAAAAATGAGGAACTTCTCGACTTACGCCGCTCAAGCCCTTGCAGTTGCAGCACTGCGTTGAATTAGAGAAAGAGACTTACCTTCAAGAGCATAAAACATGGATTTGAAAACAAGATTTCATAAGCTTAGTAAGAGCGATCTAACAGATCATTAAGAGAAAACTAACGCCACACAGTGACTTGAATAATTCAATAATACTGGTTCAAGAAAGTAATTGGCGAAAACTATGGATTATAGACACATTGTTTTAAAAATAACAGCCAAACAACTTGTTAAATACACTGCAAAGGTTTTGACACGTAACTGGTATCATTTTTAACCCAAAATATTTACAACAAAAAGGTTGATCATCAACTATGCCGCATTAACACTAAGAAGAAGAACAGATTACAAGAAGCGAGTGTTAAACCGATTTTTTGGGCCAATATGCGTAGTTGTTAGTCAATCTTATTGTTGTTTCTGATTCGCGTTAAAAATGGCACCAGTAGAGGGTCGAAACTTACAAAGTATATTTTTTTCAAGATGTTTGGCTGTTACGTTTAGTATAAAATTGTTTGCTTTTTCCCAATTATGCCGCGTGCAAAAAAATATAAACGTTGGTTATTCAAAAATTGCAGCCACAATTGAATACCAATGAAGTTTCGCATTTGCTTTGCCTTTTTTATGGGTAAATTTGGCATTATTCTTGTCCCGAGTTATAGCTTTACAGTACTGATCTAACACGCTCTGACTAAATAATTTAATTTCTAGAGAACGTATGTTCAGTTTTTGTTTTCTTCTTTAACAATCAAATTGTTACGTCATAAATGTTTCACTTGGCTTATGAAATTTTAAAGCATGGGTGACCAAAGTTTTTACGGTTCGGGCCACATTTCACCAATATGAAGTTTGATCGGTTGAAAAAGAGCTATTTAGGGGGGTTCAACTGGCTCAAGTTAGGGTTTTCATATCCGAAAAAGCAAAATCAGCGTTCTAAACCCGAATTTTATTACGGGCAAATGTCACGAGAGGAGTTGCGGGCCGCATGCTGCCCCCACTTTGTCTCCCCTGTTTTACAGTAATCAGTTGTACTGATTTAGTTGGCAATGCCAACAGTGTTGAGCAAAACTTTCCAAAAAAATGTGTATTGCAGCAAACTAATGAAATATGTACAACTAGCATATCTTGCTGGCTCTGATGTTGCTACTGAGCAGACTATTTGACACTAAATTTTACAATTCATTAGCCATTTATATCATCGCGTGTTATGTATCATAATTGCGACTCTTTTCCCCGTGTTGTTGGTCTGGGAATTTTAATTAGTTCATAATCTTATAATTAACCATTAGCAAGTCATTTTCCCTTACTCCCAGACTGTGGACCCTCAAATCAAGCGTATTTTGTAATAGGCTTACGATAGCAGTTCGCACTTGTAGCACAGTTCCTTTCACTGCGCAATATATTCGGGGGTAAATGTTTCGCAAGAAACAAAATTGACTTTTACAGGGTGTTTGTAAAGTCCCTGTACAAGTATTCATTGCTCAGAAACTATATAACATAGAGCAATGCGTTTTTTGCAGAATTTTTTGCATGTCTTCAGGTTTGAATTCATTCGGAAAAATTCGCGGCATACATTCCATATGTGCTCCCAGTGGCGTACGGAGCGGCTCCTACGCGTGCCTCCCTCCATTCAGGAAAACGTTAAATGCCATTTTCAGTCATTATGCTTGAAACGTTAACAAACAAATCACCTGATATAGCTATGAAAATATTGATTTAAAAAAATATCTTTACCAGCGATTTTGCATGAACTCTGGAAACAACATGAATTATGAACTTCAACCGACCCGTGCAATTTTCAAAAGGTCATTTTCGCACTCCCCTCAAAACGTTTCCAAGTACGCCCCTGCCTGCACCTCTAGTTGCCCTCACAATGTCAACACGATATTCGTTCACCTTCCATACGCTCTGAAGCACATCAACGTCAACTGTTTGAACGCCTTCAACAGTGAGCGTACGAAGTGTGCTGAGATCATGAAAATGATTCTGGAAGACAAGATCCTTGACGTACCCCCCAAAGAAAAAAATCCAACTGGGAAAAACCAGGTGAGCGAGGGGACATGCGATTGATACTCATTATCTTTGTAGGTACTGATTGTCTTCTTTGATTTTCTGCAGCATGAAAGAAGCAAATCCAAAGCGTCGAAGATGATCGTTTGGCTGCAAAGCTTGAACAACTTGCAATTTTCAAGGATGAAGGCATAGCCGTTTATGTAGGACCTTAAAAATGGTTCTTTGGGTACCTGCAATTCCCTTGATGCACGACTGATAGACTTTTGAGGACTACGCTGAGATGCAACTTGCACATTGTCGACAGTTTCTTTACTTACACTTGGTTGTCCACTTCGAGGCAAGTCCATAACAGCCCCAGTTTACCTACAAGTTTATGACCCGTTTCATTACGCAGAATTTTGAAGGAAGGTCTCTTTCACGTTCCTGTCGGAATTGCAGCTGAACGGTAATTGGTGACTTACTCTCAGCTTCTCACACATTTAGCTTTCTTCTTTGGTGTTGTCGTTGCCTTCCAATTCAATCCTATGAAAATATAAAATAATGTTGAATATTAATTTTAAAATCTGCAAAAAGCTTAAGAAGTGCAGAAAATTCAAATAAATCCGCATTGCTCTGAGCTATATGGTTTCTGAGCAAAAAATACTTGTAATGGTACTTCATGGACAACCTGTGCTTTTCAATCCAAACATGTTACATCGCTGCAGCTTATTTCTAGCATACTCATCAGAGCCGGATAAACCATTAGGCAAACTAGGCATGTGCCTTGAGGCCACGAAAAAATACAGGCCACTTCTGTTAGGAAAACAACTGAATTTGAGCTTTGGAAAACATAACAATTTTTTTTGTTGAACTTATCACAAACTAAAATGGCACTTCTGTGTTTTTAAAGTAGTGAAACTGTGTTGATACATTCTTATTTTTTAAGAGTGTGTTCCAAAAATAAATCATATTATACTGAAAGATTTTTTTAATACTTTATTCCAAAAATAACTGTCAAACAACTTGTCAAAAACATGCTGCGAACGTTTCGGCCATAAACTGGTGCCATTTTCAATGCAAATAATGTACAACAAACAGGTTGACTAGCAACTACACCATACTGACACTAAAAAAATTTAATACTGTTATGTATTAAAAAAGTGTATAATTGATTTTTAATTGTATAGTAATGCAAGAGGCTAGCGATGCACATAGCAAAACTGCATACAGTGACACTGTTTCGACCTATCAGGTCTCTTGTCGGTCACCAACTGCACTGAAGAGACCTGATAGGTCGAAACAGTGTCACTGTATGATTTTTAATTGTTTGTTTAAAGTTCATTGTTTGCCATGTCAAAACAAAAAAGTGGCTGGGAAAGAGCGTAACAATTAAAGAAAAAAGAAGACTTCCTTTTGACAAAAACACACAAATTAACTTGGTTTTTTCAAGTTGTTGAGAAAGAAGCTGGATACAGCAGTGATGACTTGCATAGCAATTCTCCTCCAATTTCTTCTCAGTCAGACACTGTCCAAGACAAAATTTTCAGCCGTAATGATGATGATGTTGATATAGAATCTTCACTTACTTCAGATATTCAGAGTTCACATCCGATTCAAGGTGTACCAAATGATGTTGGTTTGTTTGGTGATATAACTGAGAAATTGCGTGAGATATGCATTAGTATGGGTATAGATCATTTTCGAAATAAAGCGAATGAAAATCCAGAAACAAAACGAGAACATTCTGGAGTGGGCCACTTCCTTAATCCTAGTGTATTCACACGTGTTTTACCAAATGGAGAGGCAGTCACTCGTGACTGGCTTGTCTATTCTCCATCCACGACCAGTGTATTTCGTTTTCCATGCATCTTGTTCTCATCAAATAGAAGTATAAAATTATGAACGTCAGGCGATAATAACTGGAAAAATATAAATCAAACTTTGAAAGTTCATGAAACAAGCGCCAAACATAATTATTGACTCAATTATGACTTTAGCTGATCACTGTTCTGCTGCTGGTCGCATTAATGAAAAGTTATACAAAACTACCGGTATGTGCGAGCAGAAAAATTAGTGGAAAAGTATACTTTCCCGTTGTATTGCTACAATCGCCTTTCTTTATAAAAGAGGTTTACCACTTCGGGGAAGCAATGAAATTATTGGTTCTGGAAACAATGGTAATTATTTGGGAATATTAGAGTTGATTAGTCAGTTTGATCCTTTTCTTTCTCAACATATTCGTCAGTTTGCAAATCGCAGACGCGGTCATTCATCTTATCTTTCGAAAACAATATGTGATGAAATTGTTACGATAAATGGAACAAAAAGTGTTTGGTGTCATTAAACAAGAGATTGTGAAGTCAAGATATTTCTCTATTTCAGTGGATTTTACACCAGATATCACTCGTACTGACCAACTTACAATTATTATTCGTAGGCTTACCATACGTCCCGTTTTTTCAGGCCTTGTCCCGGTCAATCGACCGAAAATCCCGGTTTTTCATTCAGTCAGCCAGCATGGCTAGAACTACGGTATTTAAACGTTTTTCCCGGTAAGTGAAGGCATGATGACACGGAACCCTAGCTCGATGAAGATTTGGGCCGTGAGTGGCACAAAAGTGGCAGCAAAGCAGGTGTTGACCTTTTTTTTTCTTGGAGGAACATCCCTTTGTTAGTGGAATTTAAGGCAAATTGTGCCCGGAATGGTGATGTTCTCAAAAACAAAAAGGCCGACAGCCGTATTGCTGCCGCTAAGTGTGCCCCCGGACTTTGCCTCGTCACCCACAGTAGTTTTGTCCTCAAGCGTCCCGTTTTTTAATCACAGAAATATGGTAAGCCTAATTATTCGTCATGTCAATATGACAAATTATGAGCCAGTAAAACGTTTTTTCACGTTTATCAACATTTCCAGTCACATTGGCAGAATCTTGCTGATACTCTACTTCAGTGCTTGTCAAAGCAGAAGATTGGTTTCAGTTACTGCCGTGGACAGACATATGACAATACCAGCAATATGCCTGGCAAATATATTGGAAAGCAGCAAATTCTGAAAAACAAGAACAACTTGGTGGATTATATTCCGTGTGCATGTCACTCACTAAATCTAGTAGGTCTATCTGCAGTGGATTGTTGAGTTGAAGCTGTTTCATACTTTGGGTTGATGCACCAGTTGTACAACTTTTTTTAAGTTCTACACATCGATGGGGATTCCACTATCCTATGTAAAAAGGAGCCAGGTGGTCTCGTTCCTAAATACCTATGCGATGATCTGTCAGAGTGGATGCCACTGAGATTGTATTTAAAGGATAGAAGCTGTTTGAGAGTGCTCTTCAGGAAATTGCAACTAATGATAATCAGACTGGAGATACTCGAAATCATGTAAACGTTTTGGCAAAGCAAATAGATGCGGTACCAAAGAAGTAGCTTTTATTTGTAAACTTTGGAACGGCATAGTGCGGCACTTCAATAAACATAGCATATTGCTACAGCGCTCTAGCATTGAACTTACCACTGCTGTTAGTACTACGAAAAGTCTGGATCAATTTGTAACTGAATGTTGAGAAAAATTAAATCGCAATGGAAACAAATCTATAAGTTTGAAAGTGAATCACGCCGAGCACCAAAACGCAAAAAGCATTGTAATGAAGGAAGTGCTGATGATGCTTTGCAAGTTAACAAGTTCAAAGTGAGAACTTTTTATGTTATAATTGACCAACTCAACAATGCTTTGAAGCAACGCATTAAATCACATTCATTTGTGCAACAGCGTTTTGGCGTTCTAACCGAATTTAATTCGATGGTCGATGAAGATATTAAAATTGCAATTGAAAGACTTGTTGGTATATATCCAAAAGATCCCTCTTTAAATTCTATTCAGAATTCTGTCAGTTTATTTGCTGGTACAAGGAACAGTCAAAAAATACAGCAGAAAGAAGTCAACAGGCATTGCTCAACATATTTTCAAATTGTTGCACACAAATGGAATCTACACTGCATTCCCAAATGCTGAAGTAATTTTTATAATACACCTATCCCTTATGTCTACTAATTGCTCTGGAGAGCGTTCGTTTTCACAGCTTGCTCGAATTATGAATGTGAAGGGATCTACCACGAGTTAAGACCACCTTGGTACACTCGCACTTCTGCGTATTGAAAGAGAGCTACCACAGGAAACTGATTTTAGCTCAGTTATCAATGAAATTACTACGACAAAATCAAGAAAAGTTAAAATTTAATTTATTAGGCACTAATTATGTAAGTATATCGAGCAACATTTTTAGCTTGTATTTCCCATCATTAAATTTTGCTATAAAATAGATGTTTACTGATCATGTTTTTTATTTACTTTTATCACGAGTTCAGGCCATACTTGAAATATGCCTTGAGGCAATGTAAGCCTTAATCCAGCACTGATCGTATACTTGCACATATTCGGTCAACCTTAACAGAGTTGCAGCAAACTAAGCCTCAATCAATATTTTATTTTTACCTATCTCTAATAGAGTTAGATGGTATGGACATGTGCTGAGGAGGGACGACGATAGTGTTTTGAGGGTTGCTCTGGATCTTGAAGTGAGTGGCAGGAGAAAGAGAGGACGACCGAAGAAGCAAGTTAAGGGGACAGAGATTGGTTTGAAGGAGGATGCCCTGAATCGAGGCAAGTGGAGAGACGGAGTGCGAGCAATTGCAGAAAGAATGGGGTGAATCCGGCCATCTATGCTAAGGGGAAAACACTGGATAACAACTAAACCAGTACTAAGTTGCTTGTGAGCGCTACCTAGCGGCTATCAAACGGACAACACAATGATATTTGCACTTTATTCGCATATCCGCGTCACGTAATAAATTAACGGCAAACATAATATTGTCTCTATAAAGGCAAGTCGTTCCTGTGTGGCCATATTGAACTTGTTGGCTGGAGCTGTGTTGGGATGGCGCTTATTCACTTTTTCTTTCTTTAAAATGGCGGATATTGAAATTTTCATTAAAATTAAAAACTTTCCAATTTTCTAACCCTCACCGCTTGCTTTCTCATTGTCTGCAAATATACGTTGGTGTCAGAGCTGTGGAAATATTATCTACATTAACGATGTCGTTAATTTTTGCCAGTACTTATTTGTGTTGCATTTAGCATTTAGCCTTTAAATTTCAACGTCTACCAGGCGAATACTTTTCGCTGACAGTAGGTTAAAATTTCTAGTTATAAAGCTCAGAATAATATCGTCTATGCGTGAAAGACACAAACTGTATTTTTCATTTTAGTCATTACGATGTTAGATAACAATTACTAAGATCGGACAAATAAAACACTGTCCCATACTCGCAGGTGAATTTCAATCATAAACTTTCGTAGGATACCTCTTGTTGTATCTTTGGGGTGATAACCTTCAACTGTTCCTTCAAGTGTGTTGTCTTCTTCTGTGAACGCTAAAAGTAATTCTTTCTGGCGCGGAGTAAGCTTTCTGCTCAAAAACAACAAAAAGTTTGAAAACTATAAAACAGAGCAAAATAATGTGATGATGAAATACACAGATCCCATTTAAACGTGGAAATAACCATAAAATTTGTCATCCGTGAGAAAGGCAGCCGCACCCCGCACAGATATTCAAAAATATATTTTCAAACTCTCCAGACCTAATAGACAAGCACTAAATGGGGCGAAAATCTCTTTAAAAGCGCGCCTGAAATAGATTGTTCCTGTTTTTCGATAAAATTCACTGCCCTAAATCAAAACTTTGTTCAATTGCAAGTGACTTTTAATGATTCACACAAGATGCAGCTAACAGAAAGCAATTACGACTACTTGATGTATACCGTCAATTGCAATCGGCATAATAAAATTTAATTTTGCCTTTTTTCAGAATCAACGACGTTAAATTTTGAAAAATGATCACGTGCTACTAATCTACTTTTCCTAGTAAGCCAAACGAGAAGGAAGCCAAAGTTGTTCGAAAGTCAAAAAACACTTGTTTGGAACAAAAACAAATCAAGAATGCAGGTGCTGGCAGTTCAGAAACAGGTCTAACGACAAGTAGTTCTATCGGAACCGTAAAGGCTATTACGGCAATGGCAAAAGGACGAACAGTAAAGCATCAACATTCGTTATTATGAAAACAGCAAAAAAGTTTACTTACGACGGCGGTTTAATTTTTACGTGAACATAATGGTCTCCGAAACCATGGCTATTAACTTTTTTTATTCCTTTTCCTTTCAGGTAGAAAGTATGGTGCGACTTAGTACAAGGAGGTATCTGAAACAAGCAGAATACAAAAACTAATTATTCAATCATCAGTTGCTGTTTTGAGCATCAGTCTGATCTGGTGATGAAAAAAAATATTCACGGCTGTTCTAGATTTTGTTTAAATAATTATACGAAACACTGTGCAAACTGGCTTCATGGCAAATGTGCAAAAAAAAGGAGTTACCACTAGGTTAGCAACGCATTTTGTTTGCTCGAGATGTAGAGAAATAATGAAAGGAACGGTAGATTCGATCGAGAAATTGTGCGATGAAGTGGAGAGAGTGAGAATGCATTTTGTTATTTGAGAGAGATTGCATTCTGGAGATAATTGTAAAGCGCCAGTCACAGCAAGAGTAAGAATTGGTTCGGAAAGATTTTGGAGAGTTGTTACTTGGCAATAAGTTTCCCCGAGAGATAAAAAGTACAGTTTACCGTTGTTGCGTAAGATCAGCAAAACTGTACGGAAGCGATAAATGGTGCTTAAAAGAAAATCACAAAGCAATTTCAAGAAAAGAGACAGCTATGGTGCGAGCCATGTGCGGTGGGAAAGTTGTAGACAGAAAGACCACTGAAGAACAGATGGACATGAAGGAAACTGTGGATGGGACGGTAACAGCAAATGGAGTTGTATGGTATGGACATGGGCTGAGGAGGGATGATGATAGTGTTTTGAGTGTTGCTCTAGTCCTTGAAGCGAGTGGCAAGAGAAAGCGAGGACGACCAAAAAAACTTGGAAGAAGCAAGTGGAAGAGGAAACAGAAAGGATTGGTTTAAAGGAGAATACTTTGATTCAAACAAAGTGGAGAGATGAAGTGCAAACAATTGGGGAAGGAGTGAGGTAAATCCGACCATCTTCGCTGTGGAGACAACACTCCTTTCCTATTTCAGGTTTGGCCAGACATGGAGTGAAACCAAGTCTCTGCAGATCGTCCTGGAGAGCTTTTGCGTCAACTCACTTGTTCATGCTTCCTTCTACTTCTCCTAGGGAAGCTCTTTTCGCTTGCCCTCCCTCTCCCCCTTGGAACCCCCCTTTCCTCTCCATGATCTCGTTCTGATCTCCCTCTTTCTCGCGAAGGTGCAGCTCTCGCTCACCTTGACTCTCTCCCCCATCACGATCTGGTGCTTTGGACTAACGGCTCTGTTCCTTTTCCTTTTCGCAAGAGCGGCTCTGGCGTACTTGCCAACTGCTCTCTAGTGGCACTGAGGCCACTCTTTCCTTCTCAGCAGGCGCAGTATGCTCAAGTTTCTCTGCTAAAGCCTGCGCCATTCTGCAAGCTCTTTGCTGGTCTCGGCAGCACCAACAAGTCTGTCGCTTCTCTTCTCTTCTTCTCTTATCTGACTCTCGCTCTGTCCTCTCTACCCTATCCTCTCCTCCATCTTTCCTTCTACCGCAACTTTCTGGCAGGAATTGTATTCTCTCTCCTCCTGTTTTTTTCAGGCTACAATGGGTACCCGGACACTCGTTTCTCCCGGGGAACGACGCAGCTGATGAGCTAGCCAGACAGGGAGCGCTACTTGCGCCCTCTGCAATCCCTTGTAGTCTCTCTCCTCTTATCTCTCGTAAACACTCTTCTCTTTTCTCGGATCAGAGGCCTACTGTCTCATCGAAATTCTTTGACACAGATTCTCTCGATTTCCACCGAGGAACTTGTGCTCCCTCGTCAACGCTGCAACGGACACAGCCTTCTGTTAAGCTCTTATCTCTTCAGGATTGGGAGAATCGAGAATCCTTCCTGCAGCGACTGCGGACAACCGTCCAAGGACACCTCTCATCTCATTCTACACTGTCCGGCTACGGATTCTTTGCGCTGCTCGCTCTTTGGCGACTCTCTCTCTCTCTTTACGACCTCTGGTCCAGGCCTTGGGCATGCCCCCATCCCTCGGAAGGGGTCAGATAATAACAACAACAAGGGGACAATACCGGATAAAAACTGTACTACTACTACTACTACGAATTACAGAAACCATATATCAAATTATAGTCAAGAATGGGCTACAAATGCCGTCTTGCCATTTAGGTCTACCATCTAATCACAATAAACATGTGCTCAAATCCGCAAAGCTCTACTTCTACTAAATGCCATGCTTGTCCACTTACAGTAATGAGTAATTCGTCGTTTATGCCTTGCACTCGCATTGTACCGCCAAGTGCAGCTTGTGCGATTGTTATTTCAATATCGGAGTGGAGATCAGCGCCTTGCCGACGGAACTTCGAACTTCCTGCCACCTGATCAAACATCCCGTTAGTAACAAACAAGAATAAATTTGTTAGCAAAGAGGGTTCGGAACTGAATATTACTGGTTAGCAACACGCAACAGACCAAAAGCCAATTTTTAGATTGGATGATAAAAGTAGAATGACGTATTTTTATCCTGCAGTCATCGAAAATCTCTAATCGATTCTACGCAGAATAAATTGTGTTTAAACCAGCTCCTGAGTTACCTTTGCAGTTGGCACAAAGCAATTCAAGCACAAGCTGTGCAATCACGGGTAGGAAATTGCCGCAACGTGCCTTTTCCGAGAACAAAACATTGCTGACCTCGTAATTGAAACTGACCACGCGGCCATTGTACATACAAAAAATTCTTTTTGCACATTTCAAAAGTGCAGGGCGATCGATCGCCTAAGAGTCGTCCCACATTAGGCTAAACTCAGCATTTCATCTTTTGAAACAACTTACTCGAAATGTAATAAAAACTTCTCTTGTCCCGACTTGAATGCGAACTGTCTGTCTATCTTCTACGCCTGTATAAAAACAACAGTTATATCATGGACAACACAATTAAAAATATCAGTAATACTGCCCAACAAGTAAACGAAATCGAGCACTTGCCCCAAAAATATCAAAACGCATGCGTTTAAACTTCACTATAGCTGCGGTGTCGTTGCCTAGGAAAACGCATTTTACGGAATTTCTCCTGCTTGTAAGGGAAATGCATGGTGCATTTAACTGCTCATAATGTCTGAAGAGGGCGTAAACATCAGTTATTCTATATAACTAAAGGTTTATTGCCATTCTTGTAATTGTAAGATGAAAATATACAACTCCACATGTCCTACACCTTAGGCCTATCTTCTATTTTTGGGGGAGTTTATTACTACTTACTGTCCCTTGATACGTGGTTACAATACACACTGACTAACCAGCAGGCACTGGAACGGTAACAGTCTTTTTCTGTTTCACTTGACCTCGACCTTCACACATAATGCAAGGAGTTGTTATCAGCTTTCCTGTTCCTCCACATTTACTGCACGTTGATCGCATTACAAAGGGACCGGTTGATATTTGCTCCTAGCAATTGAATGCATTTAGCAGGTCATTGTTGACCAGGTGGGAATACGCAACCAACAGAGCTCGCCGGAATAGAGCATCTATGCGCTCAAAATCAGAGGGAGAAGGTGGTTTGACGATCGACTATAGTTCGATAGTAAGAATAAAAAAGGTGCAAAAACGTTGCAATAAGTAATAATGAAGCTTGGAAATGGGCAGTGCTCTATTGAAATAATATCAGTTAAGGCTCAGTGAAAACCTCATATTAATGGCACTAAGCACTGATCAATACTCAGTATCTTCTTTTAACATAGGCTACCATAGTACTACACAACGTACTTGAGTACTTGATATGATACTTCCACTAAAACAGCAATCGTGTAAGATAACAGCAACCCACCATTCCACTGCCTCCGCAATATCCGCATCTGGCAACTTTGCTGCCAGGCTCATTCCCTTTCCCTTTGCATCGCGAACATGTATCCATCATTTCAAGATTTAAAGTTTTGTCTGCACCTCTAGCTGCCTCCATAAAATTCAAATCTAAGTAAACCTGTGCAAGCAAGTTACCAAAATGTATCGAGAACCCCAAATAATAGGTAACGTATTTTCTTCCGTAAGGTATAATACAAAATATTGACATATTAATTTTGTATAAGATATTATTACATCTTGCATTAATCTACAATTCTAGATTACGAAAGATCACATATTAGAAAAACGACCATCGAGCATTAAAATTTAAATCACCGTATACAATAACATCAAATGCGTAACTACTATCTGGATACTTTATCAAAAATTGCAAAAAACCAAAACAAAAATGACTGACACTTACTAAAGTATTACTAAGAGTTGAATTATTGCAAGTTATTTAAGGTTAAAAATTTAAATAGCAATTTTTATAGATTTTCGACTGACCAAGCTCAGGAGAAAACAGAAAGAAAATAATGAAGTGAATTAATCCTGTATAAAAGAGATGAAGTACTCCGATTGGAAGATTTTCAGAGAAAAGCTTTAAAAATACGCAAATAAAGGCTGAACTTTCTCAAATCAACAATGCTAACCCAACAACGCGCATCTCAACACATTTACAAAACGCAGGATATTTGAAGCAAACCTCAAGAGGAGCATAATCTCGGTAATCCTGATACGACTGAGAGTGAGCTCCCGAACCAGAAAATTCTTCGAAAATTTTCCGAAATAAATCTTCTGGGTTCATGTGTCCGGCGAATCCTTGGCTACCCCACTGTGCTCCGCCTCCGCCTTGCTGTTGAGCCTGATAGGCCGAACCAAGTAGATCATATTGCTGCCGACGACCCTCATCGCCAAGAACCTAAAAATAAAACTCTTGTCACTTTCTGTGAGCAAACCATGCTTCACACAAATGTATCACCACGCACAAGCAAAATTTTTTATTTTTCATCGTTATTTTTACATTGTTCTGGTTTCTAAATATCGTTTACCACCACCTACCTATTCACACACAGAGAGACATTTACTGCACAGAAGCAATAACGACCGGTCATTACGACCCCACCAAAAAGCAGCATAAGTAAACATCGACTTAGGGTGAGATTCAAACCCATGATCTGCACCAATTGGTGCAACCTTATGGAGGCAACGTACTGACTAGTCTTCATTGACGCTAACGTTAAACATCGGCCTTAGATTTCAGTTTTAGATAGCCAACACTCTAGAATTTACCATACACAAACCAAATTATTTGTACCTTCTGCGCTGTTTCTCAATAAGCGTTTCCAGTAGATCAAAATTTGTGCTATTAAATCTTAGTAGACTTCGTTTGTTGCGTATTGATTGTTTAGTTCGGGTATTGACAAGGGGAGGTAATTCTGGCAGTTTATTTACAAAAACCATGGGCTAATGTTTTAAAAAACGACAACTCTTTAATGTCGAAAAAAAAACAAGACGTAAGACAATTTTTAATAATGGTGTAAAAAAAAAGCATAACAACAAAGATGCATGAGCAAACTAATTACTGTGAAAAAACATTTATGAAGTGAGATTTACCTCATAAGCTTCCGCTACTTCGGCAAACTTTTGAGCTGCATTTTTATCGCCTTTGTTTGTATCAGGATGATATTTTTTTGCCAACTGCAAATTAAAAAATGTCAAATCGTAGCATAAATTATAGTTGTAAATAAGCCAGATTTTTTAGCAATTTATATGGTATGCAACAATTTATGTTTGGGCACAAAAATAGTTATGTACAGTATTTATACAAGAGCACACATATTTTCTTCGATTCTATTTGATGCAACTATGATCTAACCTGCTTAGGCTCACACCTCAGCCAAAAAAGGGTTGATCTTGTTTTGCTTGAGTTAGAAGTGTGTGAATTTTACCTCTAGATTGAAAACCAAAATTTTTGATCTGACCACAAAATGCCAAGTTATCAAAACCAACTCAGTGGTCAGATCACAAAGTAAACGTTTATGTAACTTCTTACGAGCATGAAAAGAATATAAGTTTACTTGATAATAGCTTTTTTTGATTTCTTTTTGAGAAGCTGATTTTGATAAACCCAAAATTTTGTAAAAATCCTTTGCTTGTGCGGCAAAAAATCGGTTTGTTGTATGGAGAAAACGATTATTTGTTTTTGGTAAAAGTGGTGTATCTGTAACAAAAAAAATGAGTGGGCTGTTGAGATGTACCATACTTTATGCCTTGATCACAAACTTGCAAATCATCACAAACTTGTACCAATTGAACTAATGTGTGCAACAAAACTGGAAATAAATTTAATTAAATTTGTACCTGAAAGTGGTTAAGCGACAAATTTATTTAAGAAAATAAGGTCATAGTTTAAATTGAATGATACAGCTATTCCGACAAAACATCAGTGTCAATATGTAAATTAAGGAGGAAAAACTTTTGAATGAGTACCATGCAGTACAAGGTTTTAGGTAATCAGGTGCGCCACGATATCAATACAGTATGTTACAAAAATATAACTCCTGCTTTGTTTGCAAGTTTTTAGTGAGACAGGGCCAAAGCAACGAGTAGACTGCCTAAATCTATCATCTGTCTGCCACAAAACGATGAAGGAATCCTTTTATAAGAGCTTTACACAAGGGCACAAGAAGCAATCCAACCAGCTTTTTCTCTACATTACCTCTTCTGTACTGAACGATAAGCAGGGAAGTTGTAACTAGCACTCAAAAAGTCTTTGGTATAACATGAGAATGGATTGAACCAGGTTTACCTATTGCTACCGCAATATTAACACGAAAAACGACATTCACATTTGAATTCCATTTTGCCAATGACCACAAGTAATTTACTTAGACATTTTGACTGCATACACACCTGGAAACTGGGCAGTTTTGCTTATGCCCACCCAAGATTTTGTTGACGAAGCATTTGTTACTTTGGGTGAATAAATTGTAAGACAAGTTGACAGAAAGCGAGCTTCACAATAGCTAGGCAAATTTAAGAAACATTTTGCAATTACAAATGCACTCATACGAACCATTACAACAACACACTGTTAAAGCTTAGCAATAGATCTTTGATATGCTATGAACAATACATTTCTGCAAATATAATAGGTCCTAATCATATTTACTAGATAGATCATTATGGGTAACTTGTTTTGCCATGTCAATGCTATCATTTGATGCTCAAAGCAATTTTGCAAATAAAATAAAATAAAATAAACAGTACTTCAACAAATTAATATGGTGCTTTCCTTTAGACCACTATTGTTTTTAGGGCATTTTAAGGTGTGATATGTTAACACCAGTCACTGTAATAAGTAGTCGCACATATCGTCATGTGGCTGAGGATTACGATCACATTGTTAATCCTGCACTTGTCAGCAAACACAAAACTTAGCTGCCTGCTGGGGTTTGTGTTTGCTGACAAGTGCAGAATTAGCAAATCAAGGGTGTCTCGATCATGGGATTTTTGTGTGTAACATTAGATTTCCGTTAAAAAAATGTCAGTTGAAACCAGGACAGCACCATTAATACTATAAAAAGCCAAGTACTAAAAATAAAACAACCACAAAAAGGTCATTAAAAATACAGTCACATTGTGCTTTCTACAGTGTGTACATGCAATAAGAACAAAGAGCAAAACAATGCATTTACAGCACAGAAGCTTTATCATCATATGAGGATATTATTATAGTTGTACAGCAGTCAAGAGCTGTATTGGTACTGTTTTTATCAAAGCTGTGCTAAATAGGGAATACTAAAATAAGGCATTATGACACACCAAAATTTTTAAGTGACTAGAGAAAAAAATACCAATTAAATTAGGAAATACAGAATGGATAGTTTAACTCAAGTAAATTGTCTAATTTTACCCAACTGGGTGCTTATATCTTGAGTTTTAATCGACTTTCATGAATCACTGCACTTATGCAATTCCACAGTTCTTTAGTTGGTAATTATTCTGCATTTCTGTGATTATGCAATTTCTTAAGTCAGAATGAATTTTTGCAATTTTGTAATTCCACATTTAAATACAAATTTACGTGTTTCCACACATTTGGATATCTGCATTTTAGTGGTGTTTGCTAAATAAATTTAATCAGATGTGACCATGAGCCAGAATCAAGGGCATAGCCAGAAAAATTAATCAATTGGAGGAGCCAAAATTATCACAACAATTTTGATATTTTAGAAGACATTTAATCTATACTTTATAATTTAATTAGAATTTCTATATCCAAGTTTTGAAAAAAGGCTTTGACTGCAAATATAACAATTGCTTTAAAACAAATAAATTATGTAATACTGTTTCATGCAGAAATAATTAATGTAAAATTAAGAAAAATTGAAGTTTTAATAAATAAAAGCAATAAGCATGCTCCCCATGTACAATCAAAAAAAATTTTCTACACTACTACACAATACCTAAATATCAGAACAGGTAGATAAATAAAGTCTCTTTCTATCCCAACCTATAAACTGGGCTCACACTTTTCATCAGTGATCTAGTAGCACACTAGAAAGTACCAAACACTGACAAGCAAATTAAATAAATCATCAAAGAAGTTTTAGTCATTGTAATGAAAGATTCTACATTGGCTTAAAATTGCTCATTACTGAAACGACATTCATTTATTTGAAGACAACATTACTTTGTGGGCTAGTAAATTCTACTTTAGAGAGCAAGCGGTGCACTTCCAAAGCTGTACAGTAAACCTAAGAGCAGTTGACAGGGTTAGCAGTGATTTCTTCACATAGTTATTTTTTTCTTGGGGTGGGGGGGAAATCATTTTATCATATACGACAATGAGAATCTTGCCCTCTTGTAGGTAATTTTGTCACACTTCTTTTGTGATGAGGTCACGTGAGACTAATGTCACACAAAAATGCATTGGTTTAGCAGTTGTGGCACAATGCCACTATTTATGGGCCTAAAACACAAGTCACAGTGATTTTTTACAGTACAATAGCCATGTTAAAAGTAAACTGACCTCAGCAAACAACATGATGTGTTGTTCAAACTAGTATGCCTATCACACCTGTCCTCAGTGTGCACAGTGAAGTATTAAGGTTACCTGCAAGCCATTACTTTCTGGACATTGATTTACCGCAAATGTTTTCAAGAAAATGCACTAGAACGGTAGGTTAAATACCAACGTTTAAAAAAATTTTGTAAATATCTGTCACGGGAAGGCAGAAAATGGTACAACCTGGAGGATTGCTTGGGCACTCACACAACGTTTGCTGTGATTTAAAAAATCAGCTTGATGGAATTAAAAATATATAAAAAATAAGTTATGCTGATGCAAGATGCATCAAAAAATACAATTCTAAAATACAAATTAGCTTTGAAAAAAGCTGTTTGGCTGTAAGCTTTTTATGATGCATTCATCAATGTTCATATTGCATCAACTTGAAAAAGCATAAGTAAACATAATTTTAAACATACTATATATCTCAAGGATTATTGTTATAAGTGAAAATTAATTACTTTTTTATCACATTGCTTGGCATGGAAAATAAAAAAAACTCGTACTCAACAATACCAAATATTAAAGAATCGTTTTAATTTTAATACATTTTGAAAAAGTAGAGTGCAGTCCAACATCACATCAATGGCATTCGGCATGATGTATAATCATGTGATTGTATTTATCCTTACTGATCTCTCAATCAGTAAGAGCATGGATTAATAGAGTGAGAAATACAGTTTTTGCCATTGTTTGTGATGGTTATTTTTACACAACACTCTGTACTTTTCTTTCTTGGAGCTTCTATGTTTTAAAGGCTGGTTTCCATTAGGCATAGATTGCAGGCATAGTGTGAAAATTTTTTGTTTCTCTATTTAGTTTTATGCACGGAGCAAGCGTGCTGTTGGCTACAGCAGTAGAACTATTTCAAACTTGCCAATTTTTTTTAAGCAGTTAAGTTTAGTTTTCTTATAAGATGTGAAAGAAAATCAGAAAAAGGCTGTGATTACATTTTTTGAAAAGGTTTGTTTTTATAAAAATATGAAAGTATTTTTATGTTTTAAGTATTGCTTAAAATTTTGAAATTACAATTTTAATGTATATTTACACAGTTATAATATATTATAACTGGTTGATAAAAAAAAATCACCACAAAATTGTTAATTTGCAATTCACTACTTTGCACCAGTAGCTTGGCAAGTGGGTAAGTATCCTTACAGGGACTAATCTAATTTTTAACTTATGGCAGTGGCTATTTTGCCGTCGACGGCAATTTACCCTTGGAATCTATTTTGCCGTGATCATTCACGTGTGTTTATATAGCCAAATTTGCTATTATTGCACCAGTGACTCTGTGGTGTAGTGGATAGAGCGCTGGTCTTGAGATACCAAGGTATCGGGTTTGAATCTCAGCTGGCCAGGGCTTGAAAAGAAAGGCAGTGTACACTGAAGGGGCAGGCCTGGTATGTAAATGTACGGGGCAGTGTACACTGCAAAGGAGTGTGCAGGGTGGGGGATAGAGACCTGGGGGTGCAAAATTTTTTTTTTGGTTTATAAAATTGACCAATCAGAGACGACCAAAAGTCACATGTTTAGTACGTCATTAAGATTGACCAATCACAAACAACTCATGGCAAAATAGTCTCTGAGGGTAAATTGCCGTCAACGGCAAAATAGCCACTGCCTTAACTTATAGCCTATACAACCAACAAAATATGTGAGCATATTTGATTTTTGTATGGTTAGTTAAAAACAATGCTACATCAGTATCAGTAGATCTGAGAGCCATAGGTTTGGTACTATGGGCAGGTTAACCCTTGCAGTCCAAGTTATCTTTGGGATGAATTGCTGTGCTTTGTTTGTTTAATATTTCTTCCATAAAACTGCAATAATGCTAGTGATAACTTAGGTCCATACAAAGCAAAATTTGAGTTTTTTTAACACAAAAATGATCTAAACTGCTAATGCAAGTAAAAATGTACTAAAATTAGTTGAAAAAAAAATTGGACTTGATAAGCAAAATTTGGTAAAATCAATTGGACTGCAAAGGGTTAAACACGATGACTAACAAATAGACCACTTTAAATGATGTACTGGTACAGTAAAAACTAAAGTCTATTTCTAAAACTTACTGCTGGTTCATTTAGCTACTTTTGATGTTTACTGGTATGTAATCCTAGGAAAAGCAATAAATGATCATCAGCAGTGTGGGCTAAAAATACAAAATCTAAAATATTTATCTTTTTGTGTCCTTGTATGAATACATGGAAAGTAATGGATTAAAGTTAGGCAGAGACTATTTTGCCATTTACAGCTCTTTACGTTGTTACCCTTGAACATTTGTAATCTTTGCATTAGAAGGCAGTAGCACTAGACTATCCACTACACCATACCATCACTCTGCATAATGTAGCAAATGTGCTTATTTAAAGACACACAATTGTTCAAGGCAAAATTAGATTCCAAGGGCAAAATGCCATTAACGACAACACAGCTACTTCCATAAAGTTAAGGTGGAAAAAAATTGTTTGGCAGAAACTATCTTCCTCAGGCTTATGAGAATCTTGGGTTCTCTCTTTGTTTTTATAATGAAATCACCGAGTGATGGGATTACTGGCAACTGAATCTAAGGAACATTGTAAACCATGGATAAAATTTTTGTTAAGCAACATGTTTATGACAATATGTCATAAAAACTCATACACCACTAACAGTCACGTTTTTAACCCGCCACCACAGTTGACCAATCACAAACGTTTAAGGACAAAATAGATTTCAAGGGTAAAATGCCATTAATGACAAAATACTAGCAACTGCCTTCTATTACATCTGTACACTTACAGCAATGATATACCTTAAACTGCAGCATTATAAGATAGACCAAGCATTTAATTTGCAGACATAATTAGGCTAATGAATCTAGAGTTCAAAACGTTTTGGGCATGCACCATGGCTAAGCAGAAAAGTTAGCCTAGTTGCTGGCTTTCAACCTTATGCTGGCACCACCCACAACATGTTTGGATGACAGCTGACGTGAAAACTGTGAAGCGTTTTTACGATCTAACATGTTTTTTGTTTATCTAGTCTTTTGATTTGAGTTCATTTAATGATGAGTTAACTAAGTTCTTCCAAGCTGATGAAAAAAGCGTACCAGTCATTAGCCATTTAGAATTTGTATACTCTTAATCTTCGTTTCTCATGTAATGCTGTTTAATAAGTGCTCATCTTCAGTCTGACAACCACCCATCAGATAACCATGAAAGGTGTCACTAAAATGCAGATCTATCTACCCCATTCGGATGCAACTTCTTATGCTGACACCATGAAGTCTGCCGGAAAATTGCCAAATTTTCAACACATTTCAACCTTGGTCAACAACAAAATACAGCATGTGTATAGCGGATAACAGAAAAAAAAATTTTGTAAAAGTTCAAGGGTGGCTGATGCAAAGAGGGCAATTGTGCCGTGATTGGTTTTTCAATAGGCCTACCGTATTTTTTCGCACTTTCACAATTTCCAAACTTCAGCAGTTAGTGTTCACGTATTTCCGTAATTCATTAATTACACATTCTGTTTTCACAGGTAGACCTAGATTACATACGGAACCACTGAATAAAAAATGCAGATTAGCTACATCACGTGGCAATGCCAAACTACGCCCTACAACAATAATGGCGTTCAAATTTGTATTGATGTGGTTGGCGGAAACATAAATAAAACGACAAAGTTACGTTTCAGGTGCATTAGCTTTGTCTCAGTCCTGAGATAGGGTCGCAACAAACGGGCATATTAATGAAACAATTTTTTATGTAAAAGTTTATCAGAAGACTGTGTCGGTTGCAGCGAAGACGAGAGAGGACACAAGCAACTCGACGAGAAAGTACAAGTTTCTCAGTAGATACTGAAAAACCTGCGATTCGATGAATTTAGATGAGACAGCACACTTCCATTCCGAGAGAAGAGATGAGTGGATAGGAGAGATGAAAGGAGAGAAATACATGGGACGGTAGATGGCGATAGAAGCGCATCTCGTCTTGCCAACCTATCGGATTGTTACCCGAAAGAGATGGGTGACTAAAGACCCATTGCAACCGTATAAAAAAGAAGAAAGAGGAAAAGGGTGATTCCACCGAGATTTGTCAAAGAGAGTGAAACAGAAGAAAGGAACGAGGAACAGATCAATCAGTCCAAACTACAAGATCGTTAGATGAGAAAGTCAAGGTGGGCGAGAGCCGCACCTTATCATGAGAGAGAAAAATCAGACCGAGAGCATGGAGCAGAGAGAGTGAGGTCCATACCAAAGAAAGGCGGGTTCCAAGGAGGAGATAGAGGACAAGCAAAGAGAATCTCCCAGGGAGAACAAGAAGAAAGCATGAGCGGGTGAGTGGACAGCAAGGCTTTCCGGGAGGCCTGGACTTGCTTTTATTCTAAGTCAAGCCAAATCTAAAATGGAAAAGAGGTTGAAAAACGAAGGGCCCGCTCACAAGACGCACAGAGCGAAATGAGTTCGGGTGACACGTAGGAAGCAATAGAAGCCTCAGGGTTGAGAAAATGGTAGGGGAAGAGGAGAGTACCTGGAGATGGCGCAACTAGCAGCTTGGTCAGGACGCTCGAACTTTTCAATTTTGGTAACGCCTACGAAGGGAAACCATTCCAGTGAGGCTTTAGCAAGAACGGTTGGAAGACAGGTTTGAAATGCTTTGTGCGCAAGATGCAGAGACTCTTTGAAGGGACCTCATGTGGTAGCAGAGTTGCTGCGCAAGGCATTGAGAGAGGGAAAAACTTGGCCTTAAGTAAATATACATGTGTGAAAAAGGAAAGAGAGTGGTCAAACGCGACCCCGAGAAAAGTGATAGCAGGAATGAACCAGAGAGGGAAATTGAGCAGGGAGGGGCGGTATTGACAATTAGCTAGATGCGGATCTATCGTCTCATATTTTTTTGGATTTGGAGGAAGAAACCAATGCTCAAACTGGCGCCCAGGGATCAAGCATCTCTGCCTGCCCCCCAGTTGAATTGGGATTCCTTGTGTGGCCTCCTTGGTAGCAGATATCAAGGAGGAGGGGAGGACTAGATGGCCAGGTCATCAGCATAAAAATCTTTAACGGAAGAAAATAAAAACGCAAGGATATGGTTGATGGAAAGAAAGGAAAAAACAGGGCTAAGAATGGACCCATGTGTTCCGCCAATCGCCATGTAGTTTTTCTCAGCGATTTGACTTCATACAGCGTAGTCGCTTGAAAAAGTGACGCAAAGAATTCATAAGCAATTTCTTACAAAATTCATTGATATTGTGGTAAATTAAGTGATCTCGTGTTGTTTTGTTAGGAGTTTAAGTAAATATAGCTTCAAATTAGACCTTTACATCAAACCGAACAATTAGCGCCTACTGCGAAGTAGTAGACGGTTATAACCAGACTTCCTGTGGACTACTTCTAAAGCCTTTCCTTTGTGGTATTGCCTTTCTTTGGTCTTTTCCCTGCGGTTAAGAAAGGTCACATGTTTGACTCATATATATATGTGAGAGGTGCATCTGGTCATATATATATAGTGACCACATGCATTTTCGCTATTGTTGTCAAAACGTGAACGTGATTAAAAAGTTTGAGAAACCCTGAGTAGATAATAAAAAAATTGTTGCGTTTGCTAAAGAATCGCCCGCATTGATGGGTAGGTGAAATTGAATACTATAGGAAGGTTGCATATGACGTCACACAATTGGCGCCAAAAATTGGCTGACCAAAAGCTGTAATTTATGCTGGAGAGATATAGGGCCAACACCAACGATTGGGGTTATTTTGAAAACTAATGGGAAATTAATTAAAGATTGAAATAAACTATTGCTAGTTAAATCCTCAGAAAAAAATAATATTAATTAAAAGCAATTTGGTTCAGATTAGGTCTTTCAGTTGGCTAATGTGAGCTTAGTACTGTGTGCCAAATAGGGATGTGGAAGCGAAAGCTGGAAGCGAAAGCGGTGGAAGCAGTCCCTTTTCTGTGGAAGCGGAAGCACGAAAAATCTACCGCTTCCACATAAGTTATTTGACTTGAAGAGTAACTAGGCAAAAAAGTTTTGTCCGTTTCCCAATGTGGATTAAACAGTGAAGTTGCACTATAAGTCTGACTGAACGTGCGATATCAGTAGCGGGAGAAAACGAGAATAACTAGCATCACATTTTATATCGATTACGGGTAAGAAAAAGACAGTTTGGACGATGAAACGTAGCTAATAAAATGATGACTTGATTAAAGTTAACTGACCTTGGTTAGGGGATTGAAAACGTTGAAAAGCAAATTACTCACGATGAAAACATTTTCATCATTCTACATCAGTGCTCTTCAATAGGGGTTCCACAAAACGTGCAGTTGTGTTCCGTGAGGGGACCGCGAAGGTTCTTTGTTTATTACTAGCATTTATTTCTTATTTCAGTATATTGATTTCTTATATGTAGTGGTGTTCTGTGTATATAAATAGTTAGTAATGGAATCTTGTGACAACAAGTTACAGATTGTGATGTAATCCTATTTTCAACCTTAAGAACGTCTGAATTTGCCAACTGTTATTGTTTCGTAATAGTGCATCTGTAATTTTAATTTTGCTCGCTTTATATGAATACAATCGAAATTTCGCACTTCGCTATTCAGAAGGATTAGACTCTAGATTCAACATGAATTCAAATATCTAAGAAAAAACAAACACAGAGTAGTTCGGAGCAATGAGTTTAAGCGAAGTAGGTAAAGTAAGAGCAATATATGAATAGGTTTTTGTCTCCTCAAAATGATAAAGTGTTGGAGATGGCAGGCTCCAGACCCAAAAAGTTGTTTTAAGTTTTTGAAAATTGCTGTGAAAATAAAATGCAGTCTTCAATTTACCCCAACAGAGGAAAGGCTCACAAAAGTATGACGATGCTGGTGTTACGTGAATGGACAAATAACAACATAGAAAGGAGAAAATCCTGAATTATGAACAAACGATAGGGGCAGTTTGCAATTCATTTATAACTGACATAGATCTAAACCGGTAATTGGCATTGGTGTTTTTGTGTGGCTGCAATGCTATGAGTTATATTAGTGAGCTATTAGTTATATTAGTGCAATGCTATGAGTTATATACAGTTCTAATGGAAAACAACTTAACACAATCGAAGGGGATCGATATCACTTTTAGTTTATTTATCACGAAGAAGATGGAATTGTACTTGGAAAACAACTCATAGATACTGCTTTCTCCTATGACTACAGTCGGCTCGTACTAGGAAAACAAATTATTCAAGCCACTTTCTCCAATTCGGAGAAACTATCCCAAAATCATTATAAATAACAGCCCCGAATTCTACTACGGCAGATGGAAGAAAGCATTGGTTACAAAGCCATGCTGCAGTATCTATCAGCTTTGATAAAGCGTTAAGCAGGTATGTTAATTTGAATGCTGTGCTGTACGAATGTATAGATAAAGAAATAGTAATATGATTTGCATTTGTAGAAGTAAGATAAGCCGAATTTAACATCATATTCACTCTCTTGCGCTTAGCCCTCATCGCTGTTTGTCTTATGGCCCATGAAACATGTGTTGTATTTGAAATCTGCGATAAATAAACAAATTGCTCGCTTATTGTTGGGCCATCAATCACCGGGAGACGAGAAGAGTAAAGTTAAAATTCATATCCGGACTTGTTTAAATAGGATTACTTCGGTTCGTCAAGGCGCTTGGAGGGGTCGAAGGTTACAGCTGAAAATTTTTCACCCTTTGCGGTTACAAGGCGCCTACAGGTCGCCCAAACAAATTTCGTCGTTGTGGTCGGAAGGAGCCTATAAGGCACCATTATTAAATGCGTTCTTATGACTAGTTTGATCGACAAATGAAGTTATCGTAAGGCACTCGCAGTTCACCAGAGCAAAATGCCGTCACATTTGTATGACAAACTGATGAACAATAAAGTCACAGAGATGTTGGCGCGAAAATCCAGGCAATTTTGTACAGATGTCAGTTTATGAGCTTTCAAGTCTGCAACAACACATGCATCAAAGCAATTGCTTGGTATCGCTTGCAGAAGTGAAAGTTGGTGGAATATTGTGATACAATAAAGTGATTGTGACCTAGTGGTTTGCTAAAGGGCAGTTTCAGGGCCGCGGTGTAGGGAGGTAAGGGGGGTGAAACCATTGTGGGGCCTATACTTGTTTGGGTGCGCATTCAACTGCATAGTATAGCTTGTAAAAGTGAAAGTTGTAAAATTTTGATACAATAAAGTGATTGTAATCCTGTAATGCGTGAAGGGGTGGTTTCAGGGCCACAGCAAAGAGGGCGAGGGGGGAAACTTCGATTTGTTTTGATTGAAATTTTTCAATTATAAAAGAAAAAACAAAAATGCAACACAATTAACAAATTTTACTTAAGCAAAAACATGCTGATTATTTTGATACCAAAGTTGTCAAAATTGGTTGAAATTTAGTTCCTTAAACAAACGTTTAGTAACAACTACTGCCTTGAGCTAGTAAAACTTTGTCAAAATGCGCCGATATATAACGATCAGCGATAGCAACAATGGAAAATTTATTGCGACCGCAAAGGGTTAAATTAGGTGGATTCGTCGCAGTTTTGCGTTTTTGCCCGATCTTTTACAGTTTTGTATTCTATTATAGCTATTATGAACCTCTAATTTAGAAATATATTGGCTAATCATTTATATTCAATATCTATAAATTTTAAATTGAGTTAATGTTTTGTACGTTTTTTTATCACGAGTTTGTATTTTATTACAGCTAACTGCATTAAAATAATAATTATATCATCCATTGTAATTGAAATCGGTCGATTTATATTATAGCATTATCATGTCCCGAAACAGATGGAGTGTGTATATGAACATTTTTTTGAAGAAGGCAATAACTTTTGATGGAGAGTTATGCTAGATCAATGTCACACCTGCACTTCAGTTATCCCAAAACTAAAACAGGGAAGCACGTCGGCTAACCTGAAGAGGCACCTAAAGCGTCATCATCGACAGGCATTTAACTGGTTTGAGGAAAAAGACTCTGAAGTTACTAAAAAAACAAAATTGCAGAAAGAAAAAGGGCAAAGTAGTATGACAAGTTTTTTTAAAGCGACTAATCGAAAAGCTACTGCATCCATCACTAAAGAAGATTTTACAAACGGAATATTGAAAATGATTGCCTACAACGGAGTTCCTCTGACATTGTTTCAGGACGATGAATTTCAATTGCTAAATGGTACCTTTGTAAAAAATTAGGAAATTCAACTTGGATAACAAGCCATTCGTAGCATGGCACACACAACAAAATCCGAGGAAGAAAAATCAAAGTTGAAGGAATCACTTTCTGGAGCTTTGGTTTCCATCAAATTTGATGGAGTCACCAGAATTCCATCACATTTCCTGGGTATTTCAATGCAATATTACGATGAAGAACACGGTCTTACAGTAAAGACGTTGGCTTTAGTCGATACTGAAGCCAATCACACACGTTCTCATTTAAAGGAAATATTGTTGGACACTTTGAAGCAGTTCAACACTAGCAAGCAACAAGGATTAGCTTGCGTTGTTGGCAAAGCGTCATATATGACTCGGACTGTGCAACTATTTAATAAAGACGAAGGAGATGAAGACGATGATGAAGAGATTAAAGAAATACAAGATTCATTATCAATCGACCATACAATATACCACATGAGATGTGCTGAGCACACCTTGCAGTTAGAAATTCGTGACATGTTAAAAAAAGGGCGAGCGGAAAAGTTTTTAAAATAATAGTGAAACCTTGCTCAGCACCTACGTTCACCACACACCGATGGAATTCTAAAGCGTCGTGCTAACAAGGGAATGCTGATTGACATGCCGACCCGTTGGGGAAGTACTTCCCTCCTGCTTTAACGATTAGCATATTTGAAGTGTTTTGTTCAGGATCTTGGCTCACATGAATCATACCTTATCAAAAGTGATCGGGCTGAGGTCAAGATGATGGTCGAAGTACTACAAATACCTCACGCAGCAGCAATTTATTTTCAAAAACAAGATCTCACTCCGGAAGAATGCCTGCTTCATTGAAGAGAACTCATGTTTAAATTGGAGAAGCTGGATAACAATTTGGCTTCTGCTCTTGCTACCGCCCTGCAATCACGCCAAGAGTTTTTATTGTGGAAAGAGGCTTTCTTGGCAGCTGTTTGGGTAAGTAGTGTTTGTTGACTTAGTTGTTGTGACGACCTACCAATCTTTTTGTTGATATTATATTCAACTCAATACTGGTAAGCGTTTGTGCACTTGATCTTATTTGAGTCGAAAATAACAACTAATGTATTAGTTATATTAGGATTATCTGGCTTATATAACTGTGATATTATCATTTTGATTTCTTTCTTGATAGGAGCAACTACGTGCAAAGAGCGGTCTTCAGTCAATTTTTTTGCGCATTCAAAGCACTTCAAGCGAAAGAGCAAGTGTTGATGCAGAAACTGACTCAAGCGGAAGTGAAGCAGCACCAGTATCTGACTTTGGTGCGAATCTGAACTCCTTACATTCAACAGCAGCTGCTGAGGCATCAGCTATGGCGTCTGCAAAATGTGATCTTACTACATTTGCTGAGGTGCTTGTTGATGTAGAGTGGTTCGGAAGATTGAAACTGCCAAATGTTTAGGACATTATTTCCAAATACCCCCTTATTGTACAACCAGTATCGCGGATCATTAGCTGTTTGCCCTGCACGCAGGTATCCGTTGAACGTATGTTCTCCCACTTACAGCTCGTACTTCGTGAAAACAGGGTCCGAGTGGACAATGAATTAACTGATACCATTGTGTATATGCGGACAAATAAATCTGTGTAAAGATAAAATTATTTTATCTTCACATCTTTTTGATTGTTTTCTTTTATTTTTCCTTCGTTTAGTCGTTTTTTCCACTTTCGTATCTTTGGTTACACTTTTTGATTGAAGAAATGACAAATTTCGTACTGCTAAGGTCAACAGTCTTTTTCTTGTTTTTGTTAGAGAAAGTGGAAGCAATAGGTGTAGAGGTGGAAGCGGAAGCGGTTGAAAAATCACCTCTTCCACATCCCTGGTGCCAATTTTAAAGAATAGCCCCTAAGAAAAGTGCCTTTTAAATACCATTTGCTTCTCAGTTAAAAATAACTTTATACCAATTAGATACTCGTCGGTACATTAGCAAAAGCAACCATTATCTAATCATTACTACTAGTACCATAAGCTTGTTTGTTGTGTCCTTGGGCAAGCCACTTAACTGGATTCCCCTATCTTTATGTGGCTAACAGGTCGGGGAGCCAAGCAGTCTACCCGTCGTGATGGCCCAGTCTGACCAAAGATATGCAAACAGAGCATGAGCTCATACGTATGAATAAACGAATCGAAACGTTATGAAGAAATGAATCGGTACATAAGTTTTTAAATGACCCTTGGTTCAGCAGCCAAGGCAATATCCCAAAAAATTGTTTAAGGAATAGCTAAGATCACAAAATTACATTTGATATATCAACATGGCTAGTCTGCAAGCATTTTTGACTAAAAATTTTAAAGAATTACTGATTTTCTTCATTAATATTTAAACAAACATATGACAAACGGTACAGTAGTCTGCCCTGTCTTTTAGACTATAGTATATTTTAAGATTACAGCTTTTTAGTATGCTTATGCAACTAAATATACTGTATAAGCCGCACAATACAATTAACTTAAACTCAGCATTCCCAAACACGCTGATTAATCGAATATGAAACCTTTACAGATGCTGGCTCCAAATAATCCTGCATGTTTAGTCCACAAAAATTAGCCCATGTATTAGCAATAACAAGTAAGCCTTAGCATCTCTTACCGTACTTTGTCTTCAGATTCATTCCTTATCATCAGTAAAACAACATATTTAACGTTCATTCAACAACTGTCACATTTATCCATTTGATTTGCAAAAAACGATATCACTCCTATTCAATTCAATGCAAAAACACTGAAAGTGGTCAGTCATTTTTTTCGAAAGCGCATTTTGATGATGTTTGATCAGATGCGTGACGCAGAAATTACGCCGATGTGCATATCAGTCAGTGTTGCCAGTTCCGCGGTAAAACCGCGGAATTGGGCTAGTTTTCATGAGGCATTGCGGGAAAAATTTAGCGGTAGCGGGTTGCAATTTTTTGGGCTATTTTTAGCCATCCCGTTTCGCTATTTTGGGCTAGTTTTTGGAGTGACAACAAGTGTAGAAGTGTCAGATGTTGGTGTGTTAGATGGAGGTCGATACCGTCGATAGCGTATTTTCGTAATTGAAACTGCCTGAAAACGGGCTCAACCGACATTACTACCAAAGATTGCTCCTCAGTTAGTTGAAAATGACACCAACTGGGAGTTGATGACCTTTTTTTTGTTTTTGGAGATCACCATCCCACCGAAGAAAAAATTACCAAAACGATCTCGGCAACAGCAGCGTTGGCCCGTCTTTTTGAAAATCATGCAGAAGCACAGGCTGGTTTGCCTATAGCCATCGATGGGAGATCAAATACTATGCTGATGCCGGGCCTAGACTGTTCTCCCAACGGTCCTGCATGGACTGACTTTGCAAATTTTCGCAAACTTTTGGCAAAATTTTCAACAGGCGAGCGTTGGGCTATTTTGGGCTAGGTTTTAGGTATCACTTCCGCGGGAAACTTGAAGAAAATCTTGCAACACTGAAATCAGCGTTTTGAATCTGGAAATTGTAATCAGAGATTATGGGAAAGTTTGAGTTAGAGTTACCGTACTCCTGGTTTATCAGTTTGTTTACTTAGAATTATGATTATGGTTAATTCGGTCGATTATTTGGTAAATCTGAATTCTTTTGCTACGCCTACGATTTCACTTACTGGAAACGAGCAGATAGTAATTTCATTTTTCAGCATGACTTTTGCGCCTTTAGCCCTAGGCCAGTTCACAGGTTACTCTAGTCAACACTCAACAATTGCAGGCAGGATATGGAGACTATGGTATTATCTCAACTTTTTTTAGTTAATAAGATAAACTGCATGTTTACAAAAATATTGTAAGAAAACAAGTACTGTTGCAGTGTTGGATTAAATGAGGAAGTCGAAAAATTGGTGTGGTCTCTCTGTTTACACGTAAAGTAATCTGACTTATGAAATTGTAATGACAATAAATAACCTAAGTTAGCTTTTTCGGCAAAAAAGTTTTCACTTTGCTTTTGCAAACAGAAACATTTTATGGCCCCATTGGTATCTTGTTGTAATGGATAGGCTATAAACTTATGTGTTTTTACTTTGCTTTTGCAAATACTGTGTAGAAGGGAAAGAGGATTGCACCCCACTGATTTTGTATAGGTCTTGGATCTTAGATTGACTCAAAATATTGTATTAGATTTAAATTTCATGGTTGGCATTTTTTAGGCTACAGAAATACATGTAACAATCAAATAATGCAACAATGTGTGACAAAAAAGGGCAAGTTCGAGTATTGGAGTTGTATAGTGGCATTGGTGGAATGCATTTTTCCTTGCTAGAACTTGATGAAACAAGAGTGATTGGTGCTCTTGATATCAGTCCATTGACTACAGTAGTTTATCGACACAATTTTCCTCATACCTTTCACATGGAAAAGGGAGTGGAAGGATTAAGGTAAATTGTTTTGTCTTGAATGAGTATGAAAAGTAGGCTAAACTTTTGGCAGTGGCTATTTTGCCGTCGACGGCAATTTACCCTCAGAGACTATTTTGCCGTGAGTTATTTGTGATTGGTCAATTTTAATGACGAAGTAAACATGTGACTTTTGGTCGTCTCTGAATGGTCAATTTTAGAAGCCAATTAAAAAAATTTTGCACCCCCAGGTCTCTATCCCCCACCCTGTACACTCCCTTGCAGTGTACACTGCCCCGTACATTCACATACCGGGCCTGCCCCTTTGGTGTACACTGCCTCTCTTTTAGTGCCTCGCCAGCTGAGATTTGAACCCACAACCATGGTATCTCAAGACCAGCGCTCTATCCACTACACCACAGAGTCACTGGTGCGATTTTAGCAAATTTGGCTATATAAACACGTACGTGAATGATCACGGCAAAATAGATTCCAAGGGCAAATTGCCGTCAACGGCAAAATAGCCACTGCCTAAACTTTTATTGTAAAAGCAATTAACATCTTGGCTGCTCAATGAGTATGGGATCTAATGGTCTAATGAAATAACTTTTAGTTAGTAACACAAATTTATCTTTAGTAGTGGTATCTGAACTACTTTAGTATTAATATTTTTATAGCTATGAAAGACTATGTTGTGTAGGTAGTACAAAACAGGCACACTGGGCATAGCACAGGCAAGGTATAGATACTGTATGTACTTGATTAAAAGCTACCCTTGATTTGAAGTCACTGAAATGTTGATAAAAAAAAAGCCAACCAAAGTATTGATAGAACAGTTATAGTACTCTACTACTGTGCCATAGATCATTTACAAACAAGCAAAGTAACAAAAAACATTGTGTATGAATTTTATATTGCATGACTAGTAATCTCACATTTAGTGTAAAATTTGAAACTACAAATGGTCTGCTGTTTCCTTTTCTGTCCAGTATCTGAATCGATATTCGTATTGAATGATGAGTTTCTAATCTTTGGTGGTTTATTTAATCAATTGTATTTTGCAAAGAATAACTGAAGAAATTAATTCAGAAGTTGAACCCCATTTTCTAGAAGATAATATCAATTATTAACTAAAGAGTAAATTTAGGACAGCGACGTTATGGTACTCTAATGAACTTTGTAAATGATTTTAACACCAAATAAATTGCTACTTGAACAATAAAAATATAAATGAATAATCATACCAATTTGGTTGATTCAATAAGGACAGAAGAACTAAATTTCCAAATGTTTAGTGAATATGACCAACTGCTACTTCATCCAGTTCCAAAACAAAGTGTTGCAATTATAAAGTTTTTTTACATCCATAGTCAAAGTGCTAAATAAAAACATTTTTGTATGAATTAGGGTCAAAGGGTTGGGCGAAAAAGGTGTACATAACAAGTACACAACAAAATTGTGCAACACTACTTTAACATATAACTGCAAAACTAAATACATGGGTTTGAACCAGAGAAATAAATAGAAACTAAAAACTGGTTTAAATGATGCCAAATTTGAAATTTCTAGCATTTAGAGTAGGCCTGTTGTCAATTTTATCATCATCACTAACAATGCCTCTAAAATTGTCAGTTTCTTCAACAGAGGTATCTACAACCACACTTTGTGCTATAGTAGACAGGAAACATTTTCAGCATTAGTGATTGTAATACTACAAACATCAAATAAATTTATCTTATTTTTTTGAAACTTTTTTGCTGTTCCACTTTCAGTAAATTTATCAAATTATGGCTAGAGCAATTATCAGATTAGTGCAAAGTTCTGTTGTACCATGTATTTATTAATTATTTATTTTTGATTGACAATTTCTTTGTTTTTTTTTTATGTGCAAAGATGGCCAATCAGTAATTAGGCAGTGGCTATTTTGCTTCAACAGCGTTTTACCCTTAATGTTAATGGTTAATTAAAGTTGTACCCCCAGTGTGCACCACCATGTACATTCACATACTGGGCCCCACCTCCAGTGTACATTGCTTTTGTCTAGGTGCCATGCCAGCCAAGATTCCTACTTGTAATTATTGCATTTCAAGGCAGCTGCATTACCCACACATTACAGTGTCACTGCATTACCAGTTAGACTTGCTGCAATTATGGCAATTTGAACGCACATGCATGGTGACAGCAAAATAGCCTCCAAGGGTAAAATCCGATCGACAGCAAAATAGCCACTTCCTATTTATTATGGTAAAAAAATAAAAGCTGCCCTCAATTTGAAACTGCATAAAGTAGTAGCAAAAAAATAGTTGCGTTGGCTTCTAACTTATATCACATGCATGGTAGGCATAATGGTATGGTATAGACATGGTATGCATAGTACAGCCATAGAAGGTGTAGTACAGCAATAGTAGGCAAAGCACAAGGATAGTTAGCAGTCATAGTAAGTATAGCACAGGCATACCATATTTTCTGCTTAAGTTGAATTTCAGGACCTTAATTTTGGACCTGATTTTTTTGGTTGACTTATTGGCCGATCATTGAGTGCTTTCTAAGAGCAAGTTTTCTTTCATTTTATTAGCCAAATTGCTGATTGTATATTTAAATAAAATATTTAATGAAAGTCTTTCATGTGCTATAAATAACAAATGAAATTTAGTGCCAACTGTTAAGTTTACTTGTGTTTTACTGGTGGCTGTTATCTGGCATGTTGACTAGGGTGGACTGAAAACAATTCTTTATTCAAATCAAAAAACCAGGTTTGTTAAAGTAGGTGGTTAGGTCTAAAAACACCTTCCAAAGTCGTTTTGGGGTTCTGCCACTTACACCCAGCTGGTTAAACACTCCCAAAAACTTTGTGCTCCCCCAAATTTATGAAAATCTCATAACTTAAAAACTAGTTAAGCTACAAAGTTGATTTTAGGCTTAAAGTGCTCAGAAGACCAAAGTTTGTATCTGCTCCAACGCAACTTTTTCTTCTAACTACATCACACAAGCCACAAATTAGCAAAAATGATGTTTTTGATAAAAATTATTTATTATTGAGAAATTGTTTTGAAATCCATGTTTTAACCACAGGGTCATCAATATTTAGCGTTACAATCTATAATAAATCAAATTTTTAATACGTTTTCCTGCTTTTTTAGATTTTTTAACTATATACGTAACCCTTAAACTTTCAGAAATTAAAATATAGTCATGACTAGTTTTTTGGACAAACGTACAGCAATTGTTGAGCTGTTTAAAGCAGGAAACTCAAAGAGGGGAGTTTGTACAAACCTGAATTGCCCAGAGTGTAATTCATGACATGTGTTAGTCATTTCCTAAACATCTTCAGTTGGTTATCAACGCAAAGGTGGACATATTGAATGATACTTTTTGTACTTTTTATCTATTAATTTTTCTTTAACATAACATTTGTATTACTTGTAAATTTTGTTGACTTTTGTAAATATAGGCTGTTTCAGTTGTAATGATAAATATTGATGACCCTGTAAAGTTATTTCTTAGGTACTTGCACAAATAAAGAAATTTTTACTTAGCATTTTAATCTAGCAGTCTTTGAACCAAGAAAAATTGACAAAAATGCTACCAACACTAGATACTCAACAATAGTCACACACTATGTAGAATAACAAAATGTTGCCCAATTTACTAATTTTCAAGTTTTTTATATATTAAATTGCTTTTTGGTGTTAAAAGTTTTCATTAGTTTTCTTGATCGTATTTTCTGTCTGATAAGTCCATCTCTATTTTTAAATCTAGCAACAGCTGCTGAAGCTTCAGAAACCAGTTTTATATGCCTTTCAACAGCTTATTTGTGGCATGGATGTTCTAGGACTAGGTTGAGTTTATGTTACTGAAAAGCCTCAATTTCTTTATTCAATAAGTGTTTTAACGCTGGTGGTTGATGCATGTCTTTTAGGCTCTCAAGCTTGACAAGGAATAATTTTTTGCATTAGTATTGATTTTGGGTATTATGAATTTTCTTACACCTACTTCTTCATCACGACCAACTTTTTCTTAGGTACTCAGATGCTAAGTATTTTGTTGACTGCAAGAGACGGACATTGTGATCATTATCAGCCAGCATTGCAAGTAATACATTTTTCATGGCGAGCAAAATAAGCATTTCATTGCAAAACTGCTACAGCAATATCCTGAATAATTTTGTTTGGAAATCCCATTATGTGTGTAAGGATATTGAGATAGTTCTTTGGCCCATCAGTAATCTTGTTGTTTAATTTGATTTGAAACTAACCAGGAAAGTAAACTTTAAAATATCTGCCAAAGTGCTTAAATTAGATGTTGGCTTTTCTCGGGCAACATAAAATCGAAGTATACAACATCCAAGTGTTAACCAGCCTGAATGGTTTAACCCTCCTACTTTGAGAAACTCAAGATTGGCATCAACTGATCCCAACGTGACGGCAGAGCAAATCCTGTAAGCATGATATTGGTCACTATGTAAATCATTCATCAAAGAGTTTGAAATAACAGGAATTTTTGGATTTGGGATAGATTTGAACTTCACTACTTTCCACTCAGAAACAGCACCATTCAACTGCCTACCAATAGGTCCTGAAAAAGAGTCTGGTCCAGAAGTTACGCCATCTAAGTTTTGAAAGACATGTCTGAGAGGAAGCTCATTTAAATGGAGCAAGCATATAACCCATTGCAATGGTCTTCCTATTAAAGTTTCTAATGATGCAATAAATCCTTTGCTTTTGCCAGTCATTACAGCAGTTCCATCAGATTCAACAGTCTTCAATTTTTGTTCCAGAGCTTTATCTTTGTTTGCAGAATAAACTGACGTTGCTGTTTTATATCCAGTCCCATCTTCTGGCATTACATGTGAGAGATAAAAACCATTAGGCTCTCCTACAATTAGATAATATTATTCAATCACTGTTTGGCGATGATAATTTCCATTTACTTCAAACATTGTCATTGTTGCATCTTTCCTTCCATCTACAAAAATGGAATCCACTAATTCAAAAAATTCTTGCTCCTTGTTTCTAATTTCTTTGTATTTTTGCCTTTCTCTTCGCAACTTGCTTCTATCCACCACATATATCTTTTATCCTCTTCAGTAACAACTCCAAAAACTTTTAATGTAACCAAAGCTGTAGCTGCAGCAGCTCTATCAGACACTTCATATCGCTCATAAACCATTGCAAGTTCTTTTAATGTCACTTGATTCTGCCACAAAATAGATTTTGAAGAGCAAGGTATCGCTTAATCTAATGATACTGATATTTCTGAATTTTCACTAGTACTTGTATCAGATTGAAAACCTATTGCAATATCAATATTGGCTGAGGTTGTTGAAACTGTATTATTAGAATTGGATTGTTTTTGAGACATTTTTTGAAGAAAATTTATATCAGAGCGATTGATTGGTTCAAAAACATCCAAACATTTTCATTTTCTAGGACCTATTTGATCTTCGTAAAATGCAAAGTCATCTTCATTCATTTTCAACTGATTATTTCTTCAAGTTTTCATCACTGTTTCTGTTCATTACAAAAAATATCAAACAATTCTTCAATATCACATAAAAATTCCATCATATTATAATTAAATGTCGCACTAATGTTGAATCCTTTTTTCCCTTTTTTTGGCTGAGATTCAATCTGTCGAAAATCTTTGACAAGAGTTAAAATCTTAAACACAATGCCATCTACACTTATGCAATAAACCTTACAGTGAATCCAACGTTCATTTGCAACATTGACATCTGCAGCTCTTGTTCACCAATTTCTTTCATAAAGCAATCTTTGCAAAACATCTCTTTTGATTGGAAGAACACCATTTGGAAGTGAGTCACAGCTTTTAAAAAGATATTTTCCTTGACGCTCGCAAACTCTAATACCTTTTCTTGTAATCATTCCAAAATAATAACACTTTACAAAGTAAGAATAACAAGTTTATAAGATATTTTTGAGAATAAGAAACATTTTCTCTATTTTATTAATCTCCAAAAACATTTTGAACTTGTGGTACCTAATTAATTTTGACTAGTAATATAGTAGTTAGTGAAAACTACCTAAGGACTGCAAAAAGCAATGATGTATATATAAAATACAAAGTCAATAAACAAGCCGATTTTTGTTATAGGTAAAAGTTTTACTTTGCCATTAGCAAAAACATAATTTTTGCTAATTTGTGGCTTGTGTGATGTAGTTAGAAGAAAAAGTTGCGTTGGAGCAGATACAAACTTTGGTCTTCTGAGCACTTTAAGCCTAAAATCAACTTTGTAGCTTAACTAGTTTTTAAGTTATGAGATTTTCATAAATTTGGGGGAGCACAAAGTTTTTGGGAGTGTTTAACCAGCTGGGTGTAAGTGGCAGAACCCCAAAACGACTTTGGAAGGTGTTTTTAGACCTAACCACCTACTTTAACAAACCTGGTTTTTTGATTTGAAAAAAAATTTTTTTCACTTCACCCGAGTGTTGACGCTAAAATGAGACTAAGAAATCATTTTGAAAAAACTTGTCACTTTTTATAAATGGCCTTGGATTATTTGGCAGTAATAAGCAAAAACCCTCATTTTCAGAGCTAAAAATTGGCCTTGGCTTTTTTGGCAATTTGGCTTATTTACTGGAAAATATAGTAGTTGGTGTAACGCATGCATGGATAGTATTTTCAAGTCAGATGACCAGAGATGTTGGATAATTCTGCTCATAGAGAAGAAAAAGTTCAGAAGAAAGCTGTGCTCATTACAACAAAGGTGCAAGAGGATCCTGGGAGCATGACAAAAAGATATCTGTAAGAAAAGATATGTGCATACAAGAGGTAAACGTTCTGGTCAGCTCTTTAACCGTGTCATTATTTAGAGAATTGAGTGACCAAGGACTTTTGGTGGTCTTATAGCAGAGGAAGAATAGATGGCTTTTAACAAATGTGCCACGGAGTGCAAGAAAAAAGGAAAGATGGAGGAGAGATTAGTAAGCTACAGCAAGGACGGAGCAAAAATCTGAGAGAATGAGAAGAGAAAAGAAGTGGCACATTTGTTGGCGCTCCCAAGATCAAACTCCCAAAACTTGCTCTCTGTTTAAAAATCTGTCTACTTTCTTTGTTGTTGTCCTGCATCTTTCAGTCATTCATCTTTTTTTCTTCTTTTGACAAGCCTCATGATTCATCCAAACCCTGACCTTATCTTTTCTTGTTTTGTGTGCACTAGAAATGTGATCTGAAGGGCAGGTATGCAGCGTTCTACCTGCTTTAAATAGATGCATCTTAAATGCACCTTTGTTTCTTCCTTGAAGTTCTACTTCCTATACCCATTTCATTCCTGCAGTTGTCCTCCTACCCCATCACGTTTTTTTGAGATCTCAATATATCTTAAACTACTTCTGCTTTGGGGTTCCTGGCATGCATACCTCCATTGTGGGCTGTAACTCAGCCAATCCTACTGCTCTCCTGGCAGATGCTTTTCACTCTCATTTGTTGTCCTATTACCACTGTTGTGCACTGTCTCTTTCTATATAGTATTTTCCTTTCCCTGTGTGGACCTGCTGCTGAGGAGATTTCTTAAGTAACCTTGGCTGACTATAGTGTTAGTGTGATCTATAGTGTATTTCTATTAACTCGGTCAGATTCCAAGCCTTTTTTTGTGGATTCCCTAACCTGATAATCTTCAAACTCGCTTCTTTTTGCTTTAAGTTTTTCTCTGCTTCAACCGCACTCCCACTTTTGTTGTGGTAACTTCGACTGCAAGGTTAAGCTTTTTCTTTGTCTCAAGTTTATGGTATCTCTAGTTCTTTGCTTTGCCCCTACAAGAAGTCTCAGGCTTTTTGTATAAAGGTCAATTGCTTCATTCTGCTCTCACTTGTGTTTCACCCAAATAGTGTCCTTTTCTGTGTAACAGCAAGTAAGAAAGCCTTAGTCAAGCGGTCAGTTGTGACATCACTAGCCACTTTTCATCTACTCCCATTCTTGTTCCCTTTTCCTAACTTTCTTTGTTTCCATTAAGACTCACTCTGATTCCTCCTGTAAGTGGGTCGGTACCCTTTTTTACCACTCTCTTTTTCAATATCAGGACTGGCTAGACAATAAAACTGACTTTCTAGGAAAGACGTTGCAGCCAGTCACTTACTCATGCTTCTGCTTCCTGCTGTGTTGAGGCTGTTCTTGCCTGTCTTCTCCTTGAAACAAGCCTTTTTTCAGCGTGGAGCTCAGTCATTCTAATTTGTACCCTTGCTTTGACCCTCATCTTTCTTGTCATTTTTCTGCTCTTGCCCACATTGACTCACTCTGAAATCATAATCGTGATTATGGCTAGTGGCTTGAATCTTTCTTTTGGCAAGGGAAGGTGTGGCATTCTTGCTCTGCCTCCCTTGCTTGGTTGGGTGTAAAAGCAAATGCAGTCTGGGCAAACGAAGGTTAAATAGATACAGCTAACAGATGCCTTTGTCATGAAAGTAAGGTCATGTGGCAATGGCTTAGTATGCAACTTTTGATAAAAGCAAATAAATTATCTCACACATGCATGATAACATACCTTTACACAAGTTTTAGAGGTGAAGCTTGTCTATGTTATCCAGCAATGTTACAAAATAATTGGTCTAAATGTTATTTTGGGGACAGAGCATCAAGAGTATAAAACATTTTGAAAGTCAGAATTTTGCCCATGTGGTGTCAAAATCAGCATTAATATTTTTTTTGGAGATCAATTTGTTAAAAGTGTGGTTTTTGCCCGTTTCAGTCTCCAAAATCAACATGAGTTTTTTTTGAAAACAAACTTTGCAACCGAAAATTTCGTCTCCAGAATTTATTTTAGACTTCTTGCTTCTCTGATACTATAAGGGGCAATTGCCATAAATAGTAAATATCCCTCCTTTAGATTTGCAGCTGCACACAGCAGAAATACACTAACAGAAAGCAGCCAAAGTTGTCAGCTGGCTTGATTGTTAAGCACTGTGAAAACCATGCAAGTCAAAGAAATAAATGGATTTTCAAAATAATAAGACTATGCTGTATTTCTATCACAATACAGCAGAGTTTATCAAAAAATGAATAATACCCTTTATCAAAGTCAACAATACAATCTAACCATGCCTGTACTATACATGCTATACCAATGTTATGCCTACTATACCTGTACCATGCCTGCTTAGTGTAGCCAATAGTCGGACACATTTGGCTGTCTATAATATACGCTATTTTAAAGTTTAGGTTCTTTTTAGGTTAAGGGTATATAAAGTATGGTTTCTTGATTTTCTTTTGGCTACTATGATATTTTGTTGGTAGAAATTCTGTTTCTTTGTGCGCGGTTTTGTTATTTGTTTTAGTGGATGAACTTTTTGCACAGTTTTGTTATTTGTTTTAGTGGATTAACTTTTTTAGTTTTGTTACTGATGAATGCAGTATACTTAAAGAGATGGCAGCTGACTTTGATGACCCGTTGCTCGTTTAGCAGTACCCTTATAAAGCGATCGCATCAAAAAATAATTTTACATTGGGTAGATTATTATGCATTACATCTGCTACGATGTACAGCTCTTGATAAAATTAAATAACCCGACCTACGGTAGCTTTTTTGGCAGATTGGCAATTTATTTGAGCACACATCAATTTTATGTCAAAACATATGTTTTCAAAACAACAGGAGGTGTTTCTTTAGCTCCATTGTAATACATTCTGATGTACAAAAACACTACATTTTGCATTTTTGCTAAAGCAAAGATTGTTTTCATGATAATATGCTGCATTTTTTTATAAGTTGGGCACCCAAATATTGTTTTAAAACATTCTTAACCTTTTGAGCACATGCAAAGATGTCACAAACTTGGAAGAAACTCTGATATGAGGTATTTCTTTCAAATTCTAGTTGTGTCCCAGTTTTTGATTACCATAATGGAACACAAAACTCTTTTGAAATGGAGGTAGCGTTTAGTGGTGTTGTTGTCTAATTTATATTTTTTATGCTTTAAATGCCATCCTTAATTTATGACTTGGCTTAAGTTTTGTGTGTAAAAAATAGTTATGTGGTGAGTAGCGATAACTTATCAAACACCACATGAACGGTGAGTTAGAGAATGTGGGAAAATGCAAAGCGATCGTAGGGCTTTCATGTGTGCATGTCCTGTCGATGTTGCTGTTGATGCAAGGCATTATTTGAAAGGTGAATTTGTAAACGAGTGATAATTCTGTTTACCTATGCCACATACAATGTATTATTGTAATCATTAAACTTTCAGACATATTATTTGGTATAGATTGTGGTCTTACCTATTGAGTGACCTCGCCTGTTTTTTCGTAACAACGAATTTTTGCGCAGTGTTGAAGAACTTGATAAGTTGCAATTCGATATGCTGTTAATGAGCCCTCCATGCCAACCATTTACAAGATTGGGAAGGAAGAAAGACGCTGAAGATCCTCGAACCAAGTTTGTATTTTATGTTTGAACATGCTGCTACTTTTGAACTAAATTCGAAAGCGCTCAAAAGATGTCAAGGTTCATAGTTTACTGACAAAGCTAAATATTTTAAATGTTGGTGACGCTTGTGCTCTGCAGCAACCACTATGCTGTGGGTCAGCAATACGTTTGCCACAGCATAGCTGCAACTTAAAATACTTTTTGTAATAAACATGAACCTTTGCAGGCTTGATAATTGACCGGTCCAAATTTTAGACCAACCACAGTTTATTTTTATGCATTCATAATCGATAGCTCTATCTTTAAGAGACACTACACTTTTTGGTAATTTTGATGTTGTCAGTTGTTTCTGATTAAAATGCTTGTATTTTGTTTGTGTGCCAGTTAATCAAAAATGCGAAACAATCGTAATTGAAAAAAATTGTTGGATATCTTCCAAGTTGCACTTTCCGTTATTAAGCTAAACATTCAGCGATTTTGGTAATAAAACCTTACTCAAATATCTCGTTAGAATAAGTGTTCTTGTGTTACAAACATTTTTTGCTCTGAAGTGAATCATTAAATTTTTAATATATAAGTGCACCTTGCGAGAAAAAAATTTGCAGAACGTTGGGTTAGGCCACTTTAGTTAAGGTAGCAAGTCAAACAGTTATTCATTGATTGAGTTTATTTATTACAGACCAATAAGTAAGTGCAAGAAAAAATATAAAAATATACACTACATGGATATAGCACTGCCAATAGAAAAAGGGCATGACAGTTAATCCTTTTGAATGTGTTCATTATATAATGGATATTTTTGTTTACCATAGTCGTAAGTACATGGTCAATTGGCAAAATTAAATAGGTGTAATTTTTGTATTGATAAATTTTTTTTTGAAAACATTATGGGTCCCGCAGATTGCCGACAGAATGTAACAAGATCAGTTGCAAATAACTTGGTTGGCTATTTTCATCATAATCAGTAGAAACTACTGTAGCAGGCGACTACCGCAGCTCTTCTGTACAAAGTAACGTACGATTGGCCAACTTTGGTGAAGCCATCTAGCATTATTAAGAAAAAATGCTATGTTTTAGTAGCTGGTGTGGCGATTAAAACGCTGGCAATTTTCCTTTGAGATTTACGTAGCATGTAAAGAGATATTAATTGTGGTCAGTCTCTAATTATTTTTTTAGATCGTTCTTTCATCTGATGGACTTGTTAAAAAAGTTAAAATTCCTTCCAAAATATATTTTGCTTGAAAACGTTAAAGGATTCGAAGATTCAATAACATGTACTCGATATCGGGAAGTTCTTACCACTCTTTCGTACAATCAACAAGGTTTTTTGGTATCACCTAAGCACCTTGGAATTCCAAACTCTAGATTAAGGTAGGCTTTGAATGAGATTTCAGCAAACGTAAATTTAATGTGCAGTGGGTGTGGGCTTTTCGTCTAAACTAAACACAGTGTAAGAAAGAGATAATCAACGGTTTTGAACCTTGCCATTTATGCGCTGAACTGAAAGCATTAGCGATTTACTTATATTTTGTTTCGTTTAGAACAGTGGTTCTCAACTGGTGGCCACTAGGCTCCCCAGGGGAGGAATCAATAATTTCTGAGAGGAAATTTGTTAAAGAGAGGAGCTGGGTAGGAAAATTAGCTGTTTGTTCTACGATTTGCTTATACTCTCCAGTGTTTCAATAGAGCGTTGCTAATAAGGCTACGCTGAGAGAACTAAATGAAAGGTTTCATTTTTGTTGAGTAACGTAAATCGAATTGTTGTATTTTACGAAATGCCAAAACAAACAATTTCATATTTTCGTTGAACAACAATGCTGCAAGCTCAGTTTCGTTGAAACAACAATGGTGCAATTCAATCTCACGCAGCTAAAAACTGTCATGTTTTGTTGCTTCAAAGTGACCATGGCCGTTAAAAAGCTGGCCCAAATCTGGTATTTTAAGTTTTGGAGGTTAAAATTAGCGGCATGAATTTTATTGGTGGGGCTGCGGGGATTGTTATGATCTTTTGTTTTTGAAGATCAACTTACAAAAAGCAAATTTTTCCCCTTTTTGCGGGGGGAGCTCAACAATAGACAACGGGGATAACTTGAGTAATTTGGGCCCCTAAAATGATCCTGATCCAGAATTAATGCCAAGCTAGAGTCCATAGTTACCCCTTGGTTGCCCTCTCAATGCTACTGTAAGTGACGTTTGAACAAAGCATATCAACTACGCACCTTAAATACAAAAGTATCAGTAACACCTCGGATAACACAGGGTATTCCACAAATTCTTTTTAGGTTTTGAAAGCTTCACCTACGAGCAGTAATTTACATAAAATCGAAATTTCAAAGCTTTATAGTCAGAAGAGTCGTGAGATTTGGGACAGTGTATCAAGGAAAACATATTCTATGCAAACTGTTAGACGAAGACTCGTTTCCAAGGCTGTCCCATATTCAAAATGTGAAATGCAGCATAAAGTCAGTCCATTCGTCCAAAAACCAGTTGACGTGTTTGGGTTCCTAAGTGAATGTGAAGTACACCAAATTAGCTGTGATAGCTGTTTTTGTTTGTTTTTTTTTTGTTTTATTTGCCATTTTTATCCTCCATTCACGAGAAAGCAAATTGTATCGCTATACTTTGGACGGGAAGTCCGCACTCGCTTGGGAGTTGCCTTTTTCGAGGTTTATGGGCCACCTGTCTTCCACATAAAGGCGGGGGCATCCCGTTAAGTGCCTTGCCTAAGGACACAACAAGCGAACTTGCCGGCTTGTTCACAACCTCCCATAAATGCCGAGCGCCAAGCAGGGAAGCTATGGATACCATTTTTTAAAGTCTTTTGGTATGACTCGACAAGGAGAATAAACCCCAGGTCTACCGACTGCGAAGCGGACGCTCTAACCACTACGCCATCGCGTCGCTAAAACATTTTTGCCATTGACAGATGTCAACAGCCTGTTTCGATCTATAGGGTGTTGTCAGGGGACTTCCTTCACAAGAATTGTATCAGTTTTGACGTCCTTACTTAATGCGATTGCTTGTTAGAGGAGACCATTTATGTCAGCTTTTTTTATAGTTATGAAAACATGTTATTAGTCGTATTATGTAAGGCTGTTGTGGGTGATACGATTTTGGTGTGAGAGAGGTACCCTAAAGAGATTTTTCTGCTGACAGCTGTTTGAGAAAGTTAGTCTCTTACTGCAAATCGAATTGGAAAGTCAAGCTACATTTATTTCTACCGTTTTTGATTAAGATATTCAGTTGAAAACACTTTTAGTGCAATTGCGGAGATTTTGCTCAAAAAAGAGCATTCGACTGACGAGATTGAAGATCTTTAAACAGACCTGACACGCTTTTCTTGAATTTTTTTAATGATTTCTTTAAGGCGCAGGGATCTTGTTTTTTTTTTGATAAATCCCGACTTTTTAGAATTATATTTTTGTTATATACGGTAGGGAGGAATTGACTGTGATTAGGGTTTGTATGGGAGGAATATAAAAAATGTTGAGAACCATTGGTTTAGAAGAAACGCTTATTACTGGAAATTTTTACCTTAATGCAACACTAAGATAGGTGTGTTGTAATATAAGTTTCATGCAAGTATGCTTCAATTTTGCGGCACGTAACTGCTACTGCGTTTTTATTGGTTGTGTTAATGATTTCAGACCAGTGGTTTAAAAATCGAATGGTATATTTAAATGTTGAATTGTTTTGTTTTGAGCATTCTACTGAAATTTGATTCTCATAATTATTTTGTGTTTATTTCTAGTATAGTTTTTCCCCTCACATAATATTTTACCATTAAGTTGATTTGGGGGTAATAGAAGAGTGATCTACCGAGAACAGAAGGCTATCCCTCGATTATGATTTTCTTGAATATCAGTCAATGCATCATCATCCTAAGGCAGCTTTGGTCGATACTGACTTCGTATAACTGGCAAACTTACGATCTACTCGGGAATGTGAAGCCATGGCTTTGGTAACGAGGCGTTCTAACCGGCAACGCTGCCTTAACCTCTCGAACACTGAACTACGTTGATCAGCTCTGCGAATTTCGGTAGACAACGTTGAGGCTTTGTGCTTAATGGTCTTGCATTATGCATATTGTAACAGTTGATTTTCAAATCGCCTTTGAAGTTGCCATTACCGGCAGCACAGTATATTTTTAATAGTGTTGTCAGTGATGGTAACACAGCTGGTGGTAGAGGAATTCCACTTTTTGTAAGACCTAGCGGTAGATTCTATTCATTCTGTTGATACTGTTAATATGTGATACGGATTAGGTGAGTTCTCATCTAAAAAAACTAGGCATAAGGCTAGCCAGGCTGATTCAACAACTGTTTGTAACGTAGGCTACAGCAAACGGTATCTTTTTTGTAAAAACGAATGTTGCTTTGTAGATAGCCTTTAAAAATAATCCTCACTTTCGATTTTGCAAATTTGTTAAAAATTGGTGAAACCATGGTTCCCACCTTTCGTTTTAGCGTTTCTAGCCAATGTCTTGAAGCCTTTCCAACAGTGTTAACACTGAAACAAGTAATTTTTTCGAAATATGCACGGTCCCTACATCTATATACCGATTTTAGATGGCTTTTCATCTTGATTCGCATCAGCATAGACGATTCCAAAATGAAGCCTTAAATAATCATTTTATTTATTCCAGGTACTATCATTTGGCCGTTCGTAAACCTTTTTGTTTCAATCGAAAATGGTTTAAACCGGAAAAAGCTTTGGAATTTATTCCCAATTTTATTGGCATGTCAAGTGAAACATGCTCAGCAGACACCGGTGAAAAAGCGCGCTGCAGAACTTTAGACGAATATCTTCAAGATCCAGAAGAGGTTATGGATTTTATGATTCCAGCTCATGTGTGTGAGCGATATTTACCAGTTATGGATATAGTAACAGCGAACTCAAAAAATTCGACTTGTTTTACGAAATCTTCCGGGAATTATGTCGAAGGCACAGGCTCTGTGTTGAACGTTTCGAGCTCAAATAATACCGGTAGCATCGAAATAAAAAGTTCGCGAAATTTGAAACTTCGTTATTTTAGTCCGCGAGAAATTGCTAATCTCATGGGCTTTCCAAACTCCTTTTCTTTTCCAAATAATCTTACAACAAAGCAACGGTATCGATTGCTAGGAAACAGCTTGAACGTTTGTGTTGTTTCGCAACTGGTTAAGATTCTTTTGCGTGATGTGTACGAAGAAGATACATGAAGGAATCAAGAAGAGCGTCAAAACAGTGCGTTTCCTTCCGAAAATTCTTTTGGAAGAAGTCAAGTCCTGCGATAATAATTAGAAAAAGGCTGCCTTGCTAAAAATTGGATTCCCCGCGGGCAAGAGTCGACCTACACCACATGAAATAGTTCCACTGAGTGTTTTGTTCAATTCAGTCGTTTTTTATTATTTGCCATCAATATTTATACAACACGTAACATATAAAAAATTGCGATAAAAAAGAACATACAGCATAACGGTAAAGCGTTGTGACACGCAAATCAAATTAAAATCGAGGTTGTTGTTACTCTCTTTTCCGAAGGATTGGGAGATTGGAACCCCTAGAAGCTGGGGAACTCGGTCGTTAAAAGAGTCTTCAAAAACCTAACGGTGCAAAAAGTCCGTAGATGGACAGCACTGAATGAGATGGTCAAATGACCGCTGGCACTGCATGAAAGAGTCTCAGTCCTAGAGAGGTAAGATAAAAACGGATGGCTTTGTCGTCCGTTGAAGCGAAAAAAACGAGCGTGACGAGGAAGCCCAAGTTCCGGGAGTAGACACTATAGGAATTCGTTTCGGTAAATTTAGATGAAGCAATATGCTTCCGGTCCGAGAAGAGATAAGTGGATAGTGGCACACTGTAACCGATAGAAAAGGAAAGGAAAGAAATAATAGTTCATGCCAGAGAGTGTGAGACCGAAGAAAGAACGGAGGAAAATGTAGCGAGAGTCTGAAAGAAGAAGGGAAGAGAAATAGCATACTTGTTAGTGCTACCGAGGCCAGGTGAGAACTTGCAGAGTGGCGCAGGCTTCAGCAGTAAAGCTTGAACATACGAAGCCTGTTGAATAGGAAAAGATTGCCTCCGCGCCACAAAATGAGCAGTAGCCAAGAACGCCAGAGCTTGCTTCACCAAAAGGAAAAGAGCAGAGCAATCGGTCCGACTCGCGGGGGCGTGAGATAAGAGAAAGTAAAGGTGAGCGAGAACTGCACCTTGGCGAGAAGAAGGAAAGTCAGAGCGGGAGCATGGAGTAGAAAAAGTAAGCTCCACTCCAAAGGAAGGCAAGTTCCAAGGAGAATAAACACAAAGAAGAGGTAGGGCAAGAAAGGAGAGCCTCCCTGGAAGAAGGAGAAAGTATATACAAAAGAGTGGGCGCCAAGGCTCTCCAAGAGAGTCTTGGTTTCATTCCAAATCTGAAATGGGAAAAGAGGTTAGAAGACCAATGGCCCGCTTATTAGAAGACGGTGCGAAGTGAGTCAGAGAGACTCGTTGGAGAGTTAGAACGCCTTAGAGAAAAACGAAGAAGGCAGGGACAAGAGGCAGCTGGCGATTGCGCGACTGGCTGCTCCGTGAAGGCGTTCCAACTTTTAACCCCAACAAAGGAAAACCATTCAAGTCAAGCTTAGTGCATCCGCACTAATCAACAGTCGTCTCAACATCTGGGTGCGGTCCGCGATCCCGCTGCGTTGGTCAAAATAGTTGTTAGCCTCCCCAAAGGGGGCTTTTCCCACGCCATGTAGTGCGCATAACTGTGCTACCTATCACATAATAGTAAAAAAATACTAAAAAATTGCAAAATAAACAGAAATTCAAAGTGTGTAAGGTGAGGGTGCCCAACAGTGCACCATCTTTGATTTTTCACAATGCTTTTAATAAACCTCGCGTGGTCACTAGCATAAGCAGTACACTGAAAGCATTACTAGCAGCAATATTTAAATCAAAGAGCTGCTTTTAGTATTTAAGTAGAAATGAAAGTCCAGTTTTAGGATAAAAAATGTAAAAACAGCAAACTCAATTTTCTGAAACACGTGGGAACTTATAGTAATGCGAGAGGCGAGCGATACACTTAGCAAACTGCAGACAGTGACATTGTTTCGACCTATCAGGTTTCTTCAGTGCAGTTGGTGACCGACAAGAAGCTAGAGGTGTGGCAGAGAATTTGGCGATAAAGATTAAAGAGTCTCGTTAAGTGCCGTTCCCGAGGACACAACCAGCAAACTTGTCTGCTTTTCTTGCAGTAAATGCAAGAGCTTGTGATCACTGGGTTGTGGTAGCACTTGTTTTAGAAGTTGTTAGACTTAGTGCACCTGCGACAACCGCCACTCATTCACAAGTGATAGGGCTTCGCAGAGTACTGACAGACCATCCACTACAGTGGATCTAGTATAGGCCCTACAAGTGTGGCGGTCTAAGCTATGCTTTACTAAAACTCTAGCTTTTTGTTGGTCACCAACTGCACTAAAGACACATGGTAGGTCGAAACAATGTCACTGTCTGCACGTCGAAACTTGCTTTTATTAACAGAGGCTATTAGGTATTACCAGCTCAAAATTTCTGTTTTCAAGATGGTAGACACCATTTTGTCTCACTTGCCCGTGATGCCAACAGTGCCCCGAAATGGCAAAGCCTAAATAATTGGCTTATGGAGTTTGGTGTAGCGTTGGTTTATCTTTTACGATTAGCGGGCTTAGGTTGTAGTTTTCCGAAAGTTCATGGCTCTCGTTTGTACATTACCTATAGTTTCTGTGCTAGCCGAGTTATCAAAGTCCTAGCCTGTGACATTTTAGATCATAGGTTTATAACCCAATGGTTGTGTATAAAAACATTGCACTAGTGCTCAGTTTTTCGTTTAGATAAATTTTCGAAACTTAAAAATTTGAAATAGCTTTTGTGGATAGTAGGCGATTCAAAGACACTCAATTAATTAAACGACATAGAGTGTGTGAATTGTTGAAATCACGGTGGGGCACTGTAGAACGCAGTGGCTCACAGTGCCCCAATTTGACTCGACGTTTTCATTACATTATTGTAGAAAAATTAAAAGCCATAAATCGTGCATTTTATGTTCAATTACTTGAGAATAGATCAAATTTAAATGTCTGAAAAAAAATTTAAAAAACATTAGGTTTTGGTCAAAACATGCAATTTTGTAAAAAGCGAGGCTGTTGCGCACTTTCCTCTACACGCGACTGGTCGTCAATCTGTTAGCAAATCAGTTACTGTAGCTCTTCAGCTACAGTAGGCTAACAGGTGCTGCACATTGCCCTAGGGTGGCCAAAAGCGAGTTGTGACGGGGTACCTTCATTCATTTCTTCTCATTGAGAATATGTTCACAACCGGATGCAGTTTTATGCTAGTATTCAGGAGTGATTTATCGTAAGTGCACTTGTATGATGTCGATTATGATTTCAAAGTCGTTATCCTGTTTACAATAAACCACGCGTTTGCGAATAATGGAAAGTTGCAGTACACAAGCAGAGTCTTTCAAAATGACGAGATAAAATTTCACTTGGAATCGAAGTTTATCTCGAGACTTGGATAACCAGGGAAGTATTCGTTGTTCGAAAACATATCCTCTGGCATCAATTTTACCGTAATCAAGTCTACCTAAAAACATGTTAAGATTTTAGTTACATTATCTAGCTAGTGAAAACTTTATTCTCTCAAAGTTTCGTAAAGCGTTCTTCCGAAACGCTTGCTTCTCCAGTAAAGTTAGCCTGCTAATTATTAATTTTAAATAGATCTTGCTGAAAAGCGCCGACTCATGAGACCAATAAACTCGCGACCTACGAGTTAATTGTGGTGAACAAATTGTTTTGAATTGACGGTAGACCAAACTAATTTTGGATATATTGATTTCAGTTACCGGTATGTTTACGATTTTCTTCCGGATAGGAAAAACGTTAGTACTGCGACTAGGGGCGTTTCTGCGAAGATCATTGCTACCAAGCAAGGCGAGTTGTGTTTGGCACCTCTCAGATTACACAACAAGTAAGTCGCGATGGGATTGTCACACCAGTGCGAACCAGTGTGCCATGCTGATAAGAAAAGGAAGTGGGCTAACCCCGTTGCTTCAAAAGTAGGTGAAGGGCATTTTTCAGGGAACTATTTTACCCCACAATTACCGATATTGTTCATCTTGTAGCTGATAATTTCGTTCCCTCATAAAGGTTCTGCATGCACGGTTGTGGCCATGTAGAAAATATTATGGCCAAGTAACTTTACTACAAGCTTACCTGAAGCATGTTTGATAGAAAATCTACGTTCTCCGTCACTACTTTGTATTCGTTAAACGGCAGTGTACACGATAAAACGTTCTCCACATCCATGTACGATGTTAAACTTTTTAACGACATCATAAACTTTGACATCTAAAGCAGAAAGGGATACATTAAGCCTTAAACCAATTTCGATATACTGCGTTGATAGGCACTGATAACGATTAAAGAATCTTACAAAGTTGCCATGTATTATGTTCATGAAACTTAAGTTGAACCGATTATTTTTGAAGTTTGACACCATAAACCGCCTAGCCTACCGGTATTGTAGGCTACTGGTGATTTTACAGTTTTGTCTTGAAAAGCACTACTTTCTGACTTTTGAGAGCACTTGTCCATGAGCGTAAAACTCGGGGAACTTTTGTTTTGTTTGAGACTTTGTTCATCTCCCTCAAGAAATCTAAAAAATGTGGGAAAAGTAGCAAAATAGCCAAAAAGTCTCTCTAAAACTTTTATCTCCAAAAAAAGATCTTCACTTGAATTTGAAGCTAAAAATGAAAAAGAAAGTTCTTTCTGAAAAACTTAATTCCTAAAAAAAAGTCTTCATTTGGTTTCAGTCCTTCCCACTACAAAGCCAAGTGTTATGACCATGCACTTGTCGACAGGTGAGACTTGCTCTAAACGTTAGGTTGCCAGCGGTAATGCAAAGAGGAACCGTCGCCGCAACTCGCGTTTCGGATTCAAATTTCAACTTGCCGCCTGCAAAGCCTCCTGCAAAGACATGTGCTTGTGTGGGTTACTGCTGACTCCAGATCCGTAAGAAATTTTACTAAGCAGTCTCCCAAGCTCTTTTATCTTGACTTCGCTTAAATAAATAAGTTCTCGTTTCATTCAGTCTCTCACAATAGTTTTAAAGCATATTTACATTTTCTTTATGACTTCGTAGTTGAGGTAATTTTTGTAGTTCAGCTGTTATTTGTTTACGATGTGCAAATGGATTTACACCTTGATTGTATTTCCAGCTGTAATCAAAAAAGTAAATTCTTGTTGGGTAGGCAAAGTAGGGACGGTTCGGTCGATATAAACAAGTTTTTTAGAAGAAGTAGCCTATGTGACTAGTCAAATCTCACTGCTGTGTTCTTTTGTTTGATTGGGGTCAAGACAAAGCCGCAATACTAATGCCTTGTTCTATCCCCAATATGCTTTTAATAAATATTGACTACTTGTATTTCAAAACGGGGATTTTTTTGCACAGGACAACTTAATTAAGAAAAGTTTTTTCCACTCTCTTTAAAGTCAATTTCTAAAATATGATATCTGGTGAAATGAATTCTAAATCAGTCTGAGTGGGAGATTCGAAGCCCCTACAACACTAAAAGTCTAGACGCTGAAAGAGGACTACCCTATTGCTCAAGTACAAAAAATATGGGATTACTGAAGTTTGAAGCACCAAAAGAGTGTTTTGCTGATAATTTTGTTGTATCCCTACACTTCTAGAATGCTACGTTTAATGCAGATTAAATAATGAACAAAAAAATATTACGTATCCTGAGTGTGTGTGTGTGTAACCTACTTTAAAAGTTCAATTATATTTTTCTGCCAGTTCGAGAAATCATTTGTAACGTTTATGATACAATCATTAATCCTCACATCTTGTTCGTTGACTTTCACCTGAACAAAAGAAATTTGTCTGGAATTCAACATATTTCAACAAAAAATTCACATGCAAACTTTATAGAATCTGCAATTGCGTTAAAACAACTCAAAAACCCATTATGACTTTCTCGGACCCCGAAATCTGGGCATCAGTGGCCCTAGCCTGACAATCGCTGAACACCACAGTATTCCAAAAAGTGTATTAACATTTTAAATAATTGCGAAACAGTTGTTTGTTAAAATTCATTTAATTTTCTAAATCTACAAAGATGACTTTGTTGCTTTATTACTGCTTGTTCTCGCATAGGCTGACAACGTGAGGCGATGTAATTGCACTCGTTGCAAAGCAGCCCCCTTGGTGTTTTCCACGTTCAGTGTCAAAGTACACTTTTTGATTTACTGTGGTGCCATTGTGTTTGGAGCAGTTTTTTTGAGAAATATTGATTGAGATTTTGTGGTTGTCTTATACTAACCTTGGAACCACGCTGCTTTTTTATTCACGTAGTGTGACCACCGGTGGGTCACGTGGCACACAGTTAAAAAAGAATTATTCAGGTGCCACGTGACCCACTGCTGGTCACGCGGCACTACACCAAGAATGCTGCGGTTTGAAAAATATTGCTGCGTGTCCCACCGGTGGGCCACGCGGCACAATACCAAAAACTGCAATGTGACCCACCGGCAGGTCACTCAGCACTCAACGTGTTCGGTACATAAACTTTCAGTGGCTGGTCTCAGTTTAACAAATTTCAAATTTTTTGCAAATTTCATAACGTAAAGTTTGTCTTTTTGGTATTTCCACAAAAAAGTCAAGTGGTATGAGATATAGTGAATGCGGAGGTTATTGAACGAACCTTTTCTGTCGTCCAATCTACCTGTTTGGACGGAAAAGTTACCAGCTGCTAAAGTGTGTATACATTTTTTTTTGGGACACCCTTTAATTTGTTAATGGAGCAACCGAACATAAACTAATCATAGGCTACCAAATTTTTGCTATCTGGATCTTACCACAGCGACGCTTTACCTTGTCCTTCAACTTTTCAATTTTTTTTTTGAATCTTTTGGAGATACTCAGGACGTAAATAGAGGCAAGTATCGATATCTCGTTCACAGGTGCAGCTTGTGGCCATCCCGCGTACATAATGGAAGTTGGCTGAAAAATTTAGCTGTAACGCGTCGAAAAAAAATCTTTTTGCTTCAATTTAATGCCCCTTACTAATAGAATAATTAATAAGATGACATAAGTAATACCTAATATCAAAAGTAAATAACAATTGCCAACTAAAATTGCCAATTGCCAATTGCCAATTGCCATAAGCAAGCCACCCAGGTTTAATTGTTGTCTTCATCTGGGGCAAAAAAATTGATTCTGACAGCGAAGCATGTGCCGTAGATTCGATCGTCCATTGCTGCATTAGACCTCAATCAGTACCATAATCAAAGCTTAGAAACAGTTGGCCAGGAGTAGATTGGAAACCCTAAGACGCTAAGTTTTGGCAATAACTATAAAAACAAGGGCTCTAGCCGCAGAAAAATACAGTAAGTGATTTCAGAGTGCGCTTGAAGCCGTGGCTTAGGAATCACAAGGATTTCAAAAGGATGGCCCAATATATTTCGTGACTACAAATTATACACATGTAGTGTTAACTAAAAGAAATGTACAGAAAAAAGTCTCCGCTGTGGCAATATATGTGCATTTGCAATAAAAATCTCAGTAATAAACCAAAAATAGCGTTAATACCAAAAGTAAATAACAAAAGTTGTTTTCAGCAAGTGACCCGAAGGTTAAAGGTAAACCTGAGTCGCTACAAAGAGGCCGAGTATCACTCAAACACTGTATAATATTTTTGTTTAAAACAAGATTTAATAAAGATTAAATATTAAGAGCTGACTGATAAAGAAGACAATAGCCTAACTACAAGGGCATCATTTTTAGAAAACATACAGAAACGCTGAGTTAACACTCACCTTTTCCAAAAGCCTCCATATGTATTCGCTTATAACGGGATGGATAGGAGCAATTAAGATTGTTTGAACGTCGATAAATTTCATTAAAAGCTGTCTATTCATTTTTCCAATGCTCAGGTGCTTGTACTTTTCAACAGATATCTGCATACACAGGTAATTATGATAAGGCCACAGTCATTGATAACTTTGGGGACGATTAGCAAAGAATGATTTATATGTCTACACTTCCAAATAAGTCAAAAGAAAAGTCTTATTTTCTCCACATCAGTAGGACTAATCGACTAATTTTGAACGCCGAAACAAAAGTGAAAGCTCGAAACAAAGTGTAGTTGGAAACCAAATCTCAGGGAGGAGGCAACTTTTCAAGTACATGACTCCTTTCATAAATGATCTCTAAAAAAAGGATCCTTACCCTTCTCGGCTAAATTTTTCGAAAAAGATATGTTTTGAGGGAAGACAGGGACCCTTTTCCCTTTGACCGCAAAATGTGCCCAGTGTAAGATCTCAAGCCCGTACGGTAATTAAAAACAACAGCATAAAACAAAAAAAGAGCAATCAAAAGGGAATACTTATTTTTTGTGCGGTTCTTTTAGATCGATATCATTTTATTCAGTGACCTTTCTTGATCAGTTTGTGAAACATGATAAGTGGGCCTAATCTCAACAATTAGGTTTTTAAACAAAATTGTAAAAATTTAAAAATCTTTGCCAACCTGTAATTTTTTAAAGCCGTAATAAAACGCCTCTCCGTATTTCATGTTGTCATAATATTGTTTGGCTTCTTTGATGCTTTTATTCATTTCGCTTTCAAAGACTTTGTCACAGAATTGGTCGGGATCTCCGTCTCGAAGTAAACCCTATTCAATGTAAATCATATTAGACCTAGTCAGCAGAGGTAGCATTGACAGAGGATTCAGTGCGAATTAAAGGACTCGTGGCAAGGCTATTGAGGGAGGCAAAATGATGTAAAAAAGCTATGGTTTCGGAAATGCCGCTTTCGGTTGCGAAATAAGCGCTCCATTCAACGCTTACAAAATTGGACAAATTATTTAGATTCTAAACTTGTGGCATTCATTTTTCTTTCCAACAATGTTTTTAGCAAGCATTTATGTCTTTAAAAATGCGGCCAATCCATCTTCTTTTTTTTCATCTAATCTTGATTAATAGTTTTGGTTTTTCATTCACAAAATTCAAAACTCCCGCATTTGTCAACCTGTAAGACCACTTTCCTCCATCCATTTTCCTCCAAATTCACATGTCGACTGCCTCCAGCAGTGCAGCATCCACTTTCCTTACACTTCACCTTTATAATCAAAAACTTGCTTGAGCCATTCCGGTTCGTGCGCAGATATCCTTCTCTGAATACCCATTGGTTAAAAACAGACTTCCCAGTACCGTACTTAAATTCCTCCAACTGCAGAAATGTCGCTTTATCCACGGCAATCTTTAAATTAACAGAAGGTCTTCCAATCTAAGGTATAGGCCCTCTCACATAAAAAAGTGCTAAAAAACAATTTTCCTTATTTTTATGTTAAAGCCTTAGACTACTGTTATTCTTGTTGGAAAATTCGTTTAGTCTACAACACCTGCACAGTAGCATCCAAACACAAATTAACGCTGTTCAAATGTCATTCACTGGTTTAGGGAGGGAGTGCCACGAAAATCTTCGACAGATTTGATGTAAATCTTGCGAACATTTTTCAAAGGCACGCTGAGTGTAAGATAAGCAGCTCGGTATAGTTGTGATTTCATTTACGCATCTCCAATTCCAGTAGAGCCCTATCACGTCTGGTTCACCAGTTTTGCTGTAGGGTAGGCTGGGATTTGCTTTCTTGTTCATACAGCAAGTCTGACTTCAGAGAAACAAGTGTATTCGCAAATAATTAACCACAAGACGTCTCAAGGACAAGTTAATACTGAACGACTGAATGACTGCTTTCAGGACTGCGAACTCAATGAATTTTATTCGAGTTCAAGTTTGAGTTACAGTTAGCAAAAATTTGCCAGTCCGAGTTCGAGCTCTTCATTCTCAATTTTTGGGTTCGAATTCAGCAAAAACGACCGAGTTTTTGAGTTTGCAGCCTTGGTTAAGACTAAGACCATCAAATCCAAGGCCAAGACCTCGATAACATGGTTTTTAGACCAACGGCAATACTGCACAGGCATATTGGGGTTACTACAGGCATATAGGCGTAGTACAGGCACAGCACAGACATAGTAGGCATGGCACAGGCATAGTACTGGCGTAGTAGGCATCAGTGATTTAAAAGGTTTAAAAGGAAGATATCAGTGATTAGATCACAGTTCCAGTCGAATGTGGGCTCATTGAGCAGCCTTCGCAACAGCACGTACAGAAAGGGAGAGGAGAACATGAAGAAGAAATGGTTTAAGACAAAGCACAAAGAGGATATACTGCAGGAGGTCAGCAAATGGGAGTCAATGAGGTAAACCGCCCTAAGAGTAGATGAATTAGCTGAATTACAGCTGATTGATATGATTACGGTTAATTGAATTACAGCCCACGTTGAAAGTATGCGCGCCTAGGGAGAGGGTGCAAAACAGAAAGGGTCAGTTTAAGATAAATATTTATCTCCATTAGAAACCGCAATGAAGCAAAGAAAACAATCTAGAAGTGGCATGAAGGGATGGAAATCAACTTTGGGAAAGAAAGGATAGCTTATCTTAGAAAGACTCATTGAAAGCAGTAGGATCGTTGCTTTGACATGTCTCACAAGGTCACATTGCCAACGCACACGTAACGAGAAAAGATGGTGCCACAGCTTGTGTAATTTGGCTCAACAAATTTTTTGACAGCCAGTTTCCTCCAGTATCCACTGGATAACTTGTGCTTCCTCGTCACGCTCGCTGTGTCTTTTCTCGTCTTCGTTGGAACGTACGCAGTCTACATTTAAACTGTTATCTCTGTAGAATTGGCGGAATTGAAAATTTTCATATGCTTGTACATAGCCCACCATGTCTGTGCTATGCCTGTACTATGCCTGCGATGCCTACTTGTAAGACCACAAGCAATCTTAAGACCTACATCACTGCCCGTTATATACTATTCTACTTTCAAAATTACGCAATTTATGAACTTGAAATAGATTGATATTTTTTGAGTTCGAGTTCAAGGTCGACTTCAGAAACTTTTATTTTTCGAGTTCGGCAAAAAAGAATGAGTTTATTGAGTTCGAGTTCGCAGTCCTGACTACTTCCACGATCAATCACTATGCTACTTTTGTACACTTTTCTACTTCGCCATTTGCCATGCTTCAGACAAAACCACGCCTGGCAAAACGGTTTAGCCGCCAAGTATTATTTCATTATTTCAGGAGAGAGAACATTATTTATGATGTACTTTGTTTTATGACAAATATTAGGCCAATATATATTACCTTAGAGCAACGAGCGCGCAAACCGAGCGAGAATGTTTGTGAGTCTCCCACGTATCTTGCAGAGCCGCCATACCGCCAGGAAAAAAGTGTGGGGTGGCAAAATGACATCATTGTTTTTATGATGCCATGCATAACTAATGGCTTATTGTCACCTATCTGTATTAAACACAACACAAAACGCTACACACGATATTAAAAATTTACAATTTTGAGCACTAAACTATCAGAAATTACGACTTGGAGCACCAGATCCATTAGAAATTGATGGTTTTGAGCACTAAAGCGGGAAACTTTTTCTAAAGCTTTGGTGATTTTCGCCTACCCCGGCTAAAGATTTCAATTCTGTGGGTAGGCTATAGTCAATCAGACGGGATGTGAAATTTCTTGGATCGTAATGCAACGTGCTGCTGCTGCTATTAATTAGCATACGCTGTTTTTTCCTGAATGCCAAATCTTATTCAACTATTGGTTACATACAAGTTTTTAAATGACTGAATCTTACAATTGAATTGCCCACAGCCTAAATTACAAACGAACTATAACACTACAGTCTACACTAAAAGCATTATTTTAATTTTGTACGAGGAATAATAACTCCATTGTAAAATGTAATCACATAATAGCCCAGAGCTTGTGACAAGATCAAAATTGAAAACACACCAACATAGGCCTACTAAGTACTTTGAAGAAAATGGATGACGGTAATGACTTTATTCAATGCCAGCTAAATTTGCTGCGGTTAGCATAGTGTTATAAGAGTCAATGCCGGAAAATTCCCAACTAAATTGAAACTCACGCATTCAAAAGTTTGTTGTAAAACTAAGCGGAGAACATCTCCAATCATAAACTCAAAGAAAGAGCGCGAATTACAAAAGTGGCTGCAATCAAAGTGAAAAGACAAGTTACCCCACCGGCCCTCCATGGCGGCGCTACTCACCAAATCAATATGCAGAAGTAACTAATAACAATGCAAGCCATCAACAATAAAAAGAAAACACAGCAAACAAAACAAGACGTTGAAGTGTCCAGAAAGCATATATTGCCTATTCATGAAAAAAGGAATGCAACCGAACACAACCGCCACACCAAAGATTTTGTGTGTGGAGAAAAACATAATAATAAAAACAACCACATCCTCCCCTAAAAAGTTTTTTGGTTTGTCATTGTTTTAGACCTCGAGCTAAAACTCTGCCTATCCTTTATCAGGACTGTCAATACGGGACCTTTTATCAAAAAGAGAACATAGTCCGAACTTGAAAATTAAAAGAAGGCTAAAAGAGGCCAAACAAATTTTTCCGTTTTGTCCCCGCAACTGCAAAGAGAACTTGGAGGTGACTTGTAAATTACAAATAAATAAAACTTACTGCACGGTACCTCATTTACCATAACATTTTGAACGAATTCGATCCAAGTGAAAATTTCTGCTTGATTAGACCTTTGTGATTGCATTCTCAACGTTGCGATCAACGAATGGCTTGACTGATATGTTCAATCCAACCTTGCATACAAGAGTTTGATGTCTTTGTTAACAATCTTAGGTAAAATTTCTTGCATTCCGCTACTGGGTAAAAATATAGCCTCTTCGCTCAAGTGTCGGACTTAAAGCGGCAGCTTTTGTATCAACAACAGGGTAAAGGGCTTTTAACGCAACAAAACGCGATTATTTGCTTAGCAACTTCGTTGGCCGACGCCAATTGTAACACCGCACAACAATAAATTCAAGAATGAAAGCTGCTTTCGAAATATGACAACAAATGATAACTCTTTTTTTGCACTGGTTTAGTGAAACTATATTTTCATGGATTTTTTGCAATTGGTTTAGTCACTATAGTGAAACTATATTTTCACGGATGCGATTTATCATGTAGCCTAACTCAAACCCTGATTGACTCCTTTTCCTTGATTACATGGACAGTCGGAGGGGGCATTTCAATCGAATATTTAATCATAATCGTTAAATGGTAATTTTTAATTTGAAGCCCTTTTTAATTGTGGCTAACTTACTTGCACTTTTCAAATCAAAATTTTATTTGCTTTTGGCATCTAGTAGCTTTTGCAACTAATGCAATCAAGCAACAAGTTGGGGGTTCTTCAATCTGCACAGACGCGTAGTCAGAAAAAACTTGGGGCAAGAATTGACGCTTTGCGTCGTCGTCGTGAGCACGATTATAGCTACAGGCAGTCTACTCCAAGTTTCACCTAGCGATCACCTGAGATGGAGGTGCGTTCAATCTGCTGGTGACTTGCAAAATGCTATAGTGACCATGTAAGATGTGGACGGTGTCAATAGTCACCGTAGGCTTTTGAAAGGTATCGTCATATCTTCGCTAAATTTCATCAATCCGGTTTTGTATTTGAATTCGTCGAAGCATGTAAAATAATCGGAGAAGTCGTGTCGACCTTTGTCATGAGTATGACTTAATGCCCAATAGCGTAACTAGCAAAAGTACCGCCCGAGGCGCCCCTTGAAAGGTCGGGCAGTACTTCAAAACACCGACAATGAATAATGCTGATATGTAGGTTGCAGAATAAAATGGCAGACTGTACCAACCATTTGTTTTCTCCAAATTTGCTTTTGGAATATTGATAAATGGTTGTGTGATAAAGTTTTGAGTCACGATGGATTTGGAGCTACTAACCTAAAACGAAAAAGTTAATGTAGATATTATAGTCTATAAATCAAACTAATCATCATTGCGATAAATTTAAAAGCTGACGACAATAACTTAGGGTTCAACGCAAGCACTTTAGTCGGCAGTTCGCGTATTAAAACAAGTCCACAGTTTAAATAGCTTTTTTGTAACGTTTCGCTCTCAGCAGAGTGGCGCAGCGGAAGCGTGCTGGGCCCATAACCCAGAGGTCGATGGATCGAAACCATCCTCTGCTATATAAGCTGTGATCGTATAGTGGTTAGTACTTCACGTTGTGGCCGTGACAACCCTGGTTCGAATCCAGGTCACAGCACTTCTTTTGCTTTGGTAGCTATTTGTTTTTATTGAATATGTTTGGCAAACATCATAAATAGAAATAAGGTCCTTTCTTCCTCTTTACTTTGCCAGCGAGTTGGAACAAGAACAATTTTTTTGGTATTAGTTGAATCCACGGGTAGGCAACCTTTATCATAAAAAGAATCGTTTTAAAACATTTTTACCACATTAACCCTATTCTGACAGTGGCGAATGTAAAACTTTTGGTGGGCAGATGCATTATTTTGCATACTGTATTGTAGTGATACCTTAAAGCTGTTACTGCCAAATTTGTGAGCAGGATAAAGCATGTGTATAGTAAGTGGTGAAGTTAGGGTGAGGCAGTTATCTCGAACACCCTTTCCAGACATGCCTAGAATTTCAGTGTTAAAATTTTTGATCTCCAAAAAAGGGTGCTACTATAGTGTGAGGTCTACCACACTATAATGTGAGGTCTACCTCCCGTCCGCACTATAGTGTGAGGTTTAGGGTTAGGGTTAAATCCATAGGCGTAGCCAGGGGGGGCCATGGCCCCCCTGAATTTTAAGTCAAATTACAAAACAGTATCAAAAATATAAAAACACAAATTTTTTTGCAGGTACATTAGAGTTTATTGTTGACTTTTAGCAAGGGGGTGGGTCGGGCGTGACTTTTTAAGTTGTTAAACTTTCAAATGTTATCAAACAAGATGTGTACGTTTTACACACTAAATATCGCCGAAGTTTTTCATCTATGTCGCAGTCAAGGGATGAATTGATAATCCAAGTTACGGTAATTGCAAGAAATAAGCGTCTCGCTGAGCGCTCTCTTGTTTTGTTGCGATGCGGACTACTACAACGACGTCGCTTCTTTTATCAGAACGTATAACCTACCAGTGGGAGTGGTTTCCTTGAAATTCCTTAAATAGTGCGTTATACGTCACAATTGAAGTTGAACTATTAAAGCGGTTCTTGATAAAACTACATTAGATCAGTGAAATCGCATTCACACTTTCTCAGTTTTGTACAATTTTTATAGCAGCGACGAGCGTAATTAACGAAAGGCAAAATGCCGTTATAAGTAAATGACGTCACATTAAAAGTTGCAAAAATTTGGCCCCCCTCTCAATTTTTTTCCGGCTACGCCCTTGGTTAAATCTAACCCTAACCCTAACATCACCATGTACCTCGGTAGGCAACATATGGCGGTAGACCTCACGCTATAGTAGCACCCAAAAAAGTTATTAACCCAATTCGGAGAAAAGACAGGTTATTTCTGCTATTCGACTTGGCAATCTCCAAAAAAAAGGTCGTCATCGTGAACTTGAGAATTTAGAGCGCTCTTTATAAGTTCATGCCTCAGGCTCTTAATCTACCACTGGATGAAGTGGTGGTAGAACTGCGTTCCCACATTTCTTTTTTAGTACTGGTGCACATCCCTGGATTTAAGCCTCTCTGATATTTGACAGTGCCTGTCTGTCTGACTGCCTACGAAACGACACTCAGAAATGAAGCAGATATTTTGACTCTCATGAATTTGAAAGTTAACAAAATCGAAAATTGAAATCGTGCGGGGTTGTTTTTAAATTCCTCGTTTTGCCATCAAAAAGTAAATCAACTCGGTAATGTTAGTTAAGGTCTGCAACTTATTTGCAGCATGAATTGACACTTTGATCGCACAGACCTCCAAAAAGAAAGTTATCATCTGCACTCATGGAACTATCGCTTATTGATAGGCAGAGACAAGGTAACACGTGCATTGGCAGGCCTATATCATGTAGGCCTAGTGGCAGTAACGCGAACCGCCGAGATCTTGCAGAGGAAATTTTGGCCCGCGGCCGCTAAAAGCTTGCCGACTCCTGGTTTAGCGCTTGGAGCACTGCTATTGAGATTTGATATTTCTTGTTTTATCTTCTTTTCGTGAGTTTTGTCTCATGATTTTCCTTCACAAAGTCTATTTTACCAGGAAATAGACTATAAAAAGAAATAAAGATGCAGTAGAAAGCTAATTGCAAAGTTAGGCTACTTTTGGATGTAAAGTTGTTACACTCGTATCTAGATGTTTTTGACAGTCCAGGCGACAAGGAGCAATCAGATACTGCTTTAACTGCTTTGATGAAAGATTTTAATAAACTAACTTTTGTAATTGGAGCAGGAATTTTGTTTCATGATAAGGATATCCTTTGTATAAAGATCAGAAAGTAATGACGTCATGTGTAATACATGCAACAGAAACTGCCACTGAGCATTTGGCTCTACAGTCATTGTAGGGGCTGCAATACCACCCTAGGCTATAACGGCGCAAAACTCCATTATTTTGCGGGACAGAGGATGCCAACAATTCTTCATTACGTGAACACTATTTGTTTTATCAGTCTTAAACCAATGTAGCCTATCACTGGAATGCACAATAAAATGACAAAATTTGCCAGAAAAGATAACATCTTTTGGTTTTCTATTTCCATAAAGCGGCTGTAGTACTTAAATCAAATTATACCAAAGCAATCGTGAAGTATTTGGCAAAATAGTCGATCTGAAGCAAGAATTAAGAAGTACAAGAACGTTTAAATCATGTACGACTATATTACAAAATCATGCAGTTTTTCTTTTGACGTAAATAGTTCCTTTTGCCAAGTTGCAGGGCTGAGGTCCATTCTTGCACCAACACAGAACCACATCATGTCCTCTGGAATCGGAGCGAGGGTTTGGCAGCAATTTCTTGATGTTTTCAACCACGCTGCGCGTATCGTACCCAACATTTAAGTTGGAAATTGTTTTAAATCAAAATGTTATACTCCTTTACTTTTGGTGTCTAATGTCGTATATCGATTTAGATGACCGTGTTGTACGGGTAAGACATACAGTGGCATGTCATTTGGTCACCAGATCAAGGGAATATTTGAACCTTAATAAGAGTAGAAAAAGTCCCATTAAGAATGATTTGTAACAGTATCAGCCTTGTTCTACAGTAATCATCAAAAATTATCAGGCTAAAATCTTTGCTTTTTTCCAAAATTATTAGCTGGTCCGTCATTACGCCTCTGTAATCACAGCTTTCCAGTCTGGCGGGTGACCTTTAATAAAAGTGTCAAGGCCACTGTTTTGCGTCACATAGCATGTTGTGTCTCTATTTGTCTCAAGTTTCACTGCGACAATTCGTAGTGGTGCAATTGTCCTGCAAAAGTTCTACACGACATGTCCTGACTTCATAAACAAAACACTAGCGTTCTTTAATTTTAAGCGAATGCAAACAATGATGGGCCATATGGTAATCTTCTAGTTTCAACCGCCATTTTCTAAGACAACTTAAAGTGTTACACTTTAACATCAGTGACTACAACGGGCTATCGCAGGTGTTGTCACGTGATTTAGAGGTATTAGACTTGTATTACTACCAGCATTTTCCAGCAACCCGAGCCTTAACTCCTTCCAACATAGTTGGTTTCTTGGTCATGGAACATTTGCGTACGACTTCAAGTGTTCATTAAAAAATGTCCGTCAAAACTAGGATTACACCGGCTTAATAATTACAAGCCCCGAACTCGCAATATTTCGACTGCAATCTCAGGCTAATCAGCAGTAAATTTACCGCTAATACTACTACTTTCATTTGATAAAAGATAAAACTCAGTCGTACCTCCACCTCAGAATATGAGCTGTTGATCATAGCAATCAGCATGCTGAGCATTATTACTACAGTGATAATGTTATAAGCACCGTATAACCGATAACCGATTATACGTGTCAGTTGGTGACCGTAATTAACCTCCACTACTCTGTAGTCTGAAAGTCCAAACATGGACCAAAACAAAGTGATGAAAGTCTCTTCAACTCTGCAACAAAATTTGAGCTTGTTAATCAGTTGGTGACAAATGAGCTCAAAAAAGTGTTTTGCAATCAGGAGTTCTTTCGTGTTCAACACTTAAATAAACCTTAGATTGTCGTGTTCTTAACTCTTTATGAAAACTTTTTGTTTTGTTGCAGAGCTTGTGGTAGAAATGCATTGAGCCAGTAGCACGGTGCTGACAAATGTAAAGCGCGCTTGATCTCATGTTGCTCTACAGCAGGGGTGTCAAACTCGTGGGCTTCTGTGGGCCACATTGCATACATGAGCAATCGTTTCGACGGCGCATGAAGTTTTGGATTTGGAGATCACCACTTCTCTGGGCAACGATCTCTGTAATGTAACCCGAAGTAAGATCGATCTCCCAAAAAAAAAAGATCATCACCATTCCACCACCAGTAAATTTATCTCCGAATGACAAAAATTTGTACCTCTCAAGTGTGGCCTGTGACCTGGGCTTCAAACGTTTGTTCGACGATGATCCGTTGCAATACTGCCGAAATTCATTAGTAATTTCAGAATCGTCTCGCGGGCCGCACTGAAAGGCTGCGAGGGCCGCGAGTTTGACACCCCTGATCTACAGTATACGATGCAGGCTAAGTGCATTTATATTAAAATCAATATAATCAAAGCGGGGAAACTGTTGTAAAGTGATTTTTCAAGCACGCAACAACGCAACCTCGTGATGTTTGAACACTCGATCATTGCCGCTATTCGGCCATTGGTCAATCTACTTGACCCCGTCGCCAACTCAACGACGCTATCGGTCATCTTGATACCATAAGCACGCTGTTCACTGCTGCTTGGGTGAAAAAGAAGGAAGAAAAGTTTTGTGTATAGACCGCAGTCTATTTTGAAGTAGCGAGGTTTTGGCAGAGATATTTTCTCTATTGGTAATTTCTAACACTATAAGGTGGCTAGCAACAAGATTCTTGTTGCCACAGCCACACTATTGTCGATTATACTAAAATTGAAAAGTAAAAATGCTTCCGTTGTGAAAGCCTTGGTACATTTAGCGCCATCTTCCCTATAATCAGAATAGAGATTGAAAAGACCCAATAAAAAAGTTCTGAAAATCCCAATAAAACCCAATAAAAAAGTTCATGAAAAAAATTCCACACCACTTGATTACGTCTCCAACAGTTCTGCAAAAGAATTGAGATTTCTAATCCTAAAACAGTCATGCCATGGCTTATTTTCCTTACAGCTAGGCTGCTCACAAAAGGAAACTTTCCACTTATGAAACGGTTTTGCTGCTGAATTTCCTTTGAAAATGTCTTTACTCACAGCTTGCAATTTGGGCAATATCAAAAAAGAAAAAAATATGCTTGAGAATGTGAATGAAAAGCGACGTTAATAAAATCCACAGCTATTTACATGCTCCTTTAAAGCAGCTGACAATTAGGTAAAGAATTATTGGTTATACCGATGAGAGTGATTGGTTATACCTTGCCAGTGATATTTGCAGCGGTCCAAATTTGTCATTTACTTCTAAAATGTAGGAAATCCTAGAAAAGCTGAGTACGATGCCGAGTGAATATAACGCCTCTGCCACCAGCTGAGGGTCGCTACCATGCGAGAAGGAACGATCTGTGTAAACAAAAATTCTGTAACATTTCAATGAAATGAGCTGTCAAACTCAGAATTCTAACTCAAACGATGCTCTATACCAGGGGTGTGCAACCCACGGCCCGCGGGCCACAATCCGGCCCTCCAGGCCAGTCAATGTGGCCCTCGATGATGGCAGGACAAAAAAATTTTTTTTAAAAAAAAATCGATTTATTTAGCTATTTGTACCGTCTATGACTTTACGCAAAAATCCGATTCTTTTCATAGCCGAATCGACCACACAAGAGGTCAAGGACGTTGTGTTGTAACTTTCTAGCCTCAAAACCAACATTAACTGTATGTGATGCTATATAATAATTTATGACATAATACACGGGTTGTGTTTTGCATTTTATAATTTTATACATGTTTGGCGGTGACTGGCCCTCGACATTGTTAAAATTTTCGAAAGTGGCCCCCCAGTGAAAAAAGTTGCACACCCCTGCTCTATACTAATATGCTCATATGGCTGCTGATAAATAACATGCTTATTGATGGTAGGCTTGAATCAATGTTTTCTAATCTTTTGGTAGTCGTGAGTTCTTTTGATAAATTATTAATTCTGCCGACTGGTCCCCACCTAAATACTGCTTGGAACTCATTTAACAACCTTGATTGTTGTAATAGGCAGCCACTCTTCCAGCGTCGCCCGCAGGGCCTCCATCAATTACTTCGGGGTTAAAAATATCGGTTTAGCCGGCCAAGCCCATCGTGGCCGGCACGAGTGTGAAAACAGTTTATCACTCAAATTTTTCATATTACAGTAGGCGCCGCTTATTATGACCACGGATAAATATGACCAGCCGCTTATTATGACCAATTTGGTTCGGTCCGGAATTTCTCCATTTAAAATTCTCCGTTTAATATGACCAAATTTCGGATAATATGACCAACATTTTCTCCATCTTTCTTGTTACAGTACAGTATTTTTTCCCGCCACGCACTTATAACTTCGCCTTTTCAACATATTGCTACACACTGTACTAAATTTTACCGTCACTTGTAGTGTCTAAGTACTGTACTTTGCTTTACTGCCAACGTCACACTATTACTTCGGGTAAACGATGAATTTGACGGTATTTGGACTTCTTGTGGCTTACGGCGTCGATTCAGGAGCTGTTATGGAGGCTTCGGTTTTTATAACCATTCGGATATTATGACCAAAATGGTCTGGTCCCAAAGTGGTCATATTAACCGGCGTCTACTGTATTGCAAATATGGGGTTTTGGTTTTTGGTGATGATGGGACAGGCCTTGTTGATGAGTCCAAAAGGACAAAACGCGTCCAGGGATGGTCTCGTCAAATTATGGGAGAGGGGCTTTTGATATTGGCAATACTATCACTTTGTGAAATAACCACGTCATTCGTGTGAACATGCATATAAAGCGCGCAGATTGCCTTTATAACTCAATAAATCGAGTGTGAAAACAGTAACGATAAAATTATGCTTTTTATCCACATCCATAATTAATGTACACCTAATGGTGATCATCTTAATCATGACAGGTAATGCTCACAAACAAAGAATCATGCCACAAACTATCATTAATATTTTTAAAAAGTGTTAGGGGGAGGGATTGAAACACAGTCAAAACTGATGATGGCGGCCAAATGGTAGGTGTTTTCACAATTATAGAAATGTTATTATTTTAATGGTAAGCCTATTTTGCAATTTAGCACAGCCCCTTTCCTATATATATTTGCGGTGTTAAGTTCTTTGGCTGAGCCACGTGCCTTGTTTCCGGCATAATGACAAAACTGGCTATGGCTTTCCCCCGAATCATTCACCATATTCTAGTAGGAGCCCATCATACCAAGTTATTTTCAAACAAAATATTCTCTCTAAATTCAGTTTTACAAATTGTTAGGTTTATGGTTTTATTTCAATTTTTTTCTTAAACTTGAGATACTATTACATTGCTCTAAAGCAGGGGTTCCCAACCTTTTTGTTGCTGTGTACCACTTATGGAGTTATTTTGTAGCTGCTTACCACCTAATTTGACAATTAGTTTTTGTCCATAAAAGAACCGTACAAAAAGGTTTACATACACAATAACATACAAATATAATACAAGTAAACGAGTCCTCAAATAAAAAATATACAAAACTAAACGTAACATGCACATAAACATAAACAAGCAAAATATTTAACTTATCGATCATTAAGTACTCTTAAGTCAATGCGATGACTACGCTTGGTTTTCTTCGACTAGTTTCGCAAGACGCGGAGATATTTTGCTCGCCAAATATCGGAAATTGTGTTCTGGGTTTACGAGACGATTTCTTGTCTTCGACTTGATCGTAAGAAAAGTAGAAAATCTTTGTTTGCATTCCCATGTCGTTGGAAATATGAGAAGCTGAGGAATTGCATTTTTTGCTAGTGCCAAATACGTAGGAGGGACTTACATTTAACCAGAACTCGGACAATTTAGGATTTTTAAACTTTTCCTGTGCGCCTTCAATGCACTGCAAATCTATGAGTTCTTCTTGTTCACCAGTTCCCATCAGGAGATCGCCAGGCTTGACAGTGAATGGATTCCGAATGTAAGTGCATGCTTTTGCATCACCATCATTGAAGAAGTACTGCTTGATTTCATCTTTCAACAGAAGAAGGTGTTTGATTATCTCTTGACCAAACGTGATACTAGGCTCCCTGCAAGTGACGCCACATTCTCAAACATTCCGAATAGTCTGTTCTCAATGTTTTTTATCCACAAATCGAGTCTTTGGGTAAATGCAATCAATTTGATTGAGAAATCAATGATGTTGCTCTCAGGCCCCTGAAGAGAACAACTAAAGTGATTTATGACTTCAAAAATATGTGATAGGTAGGCAAGGTGAAGAATAAAGTTTTCGTCTTCAAGAATCTTTTGAAATTTGTGATCTTTTATTTGGAAAAACTAAAGCAGCTTCTTTCTCAGCACAAAAAGACGCATGGTGGTATTTTCTCAAGACAGCCACCTCACTTCCGTATAAAACAACAATGACGTGTGTTCTGATCCGCATCCTCACAGATGACCTTGAAGAGACGACTATTTAAGGCAGATGTCTGAATGTAGTTTATCATCTTAACAACCAGGTTCAAGCTTGTCTTTATACCGGGAGGTAAAAGTTTAGCAGCGAGATCAAATTGGTGTAAGAAGCAGTGAACGGAAGTGACAGACAGAACGGAAGTGACACACTGCCTTCACCCTTGCTTGGAACCAAGATTTTCTGCCAAGCATAGCCGGAGCGCCGTCAGTGGTACAACCAACTAGCTTAGTCATTGGAAACCATTTTTTTTTTGAAAGTTATCAACAAGCTCGAACACGTCTTCTCCTTTTGCTGTAGTTCTCATTTCATTGATCAATAGTAATTCACTTCGAATTGCATCTTTAGTAGCATAATGCACTAGGACCAGAAGCTGTGCGTAGTTTGACACGTCGATTGATTCGACCAGTTGTATGGTAAATCCATATTTTGAGCCCTGTACTTCCGTAATGACTTGTTTTTTTTTTTTTATATCAGTAGACATTTCTTTAATACGCCGCTGTATTGTATTATTTGACACCGAAACACTGTTAAATTTTGACACTGCTTCATTGCCGTTAACATGCTTCACCAGCACTTTTGCTGCAGGCATGATGAGTTCCTTCGCTATTGTGTGGGGGTTTTTGTTATTCGCCACAAGAAGTGCGATTTCATAGGAGGCTGTCACTATCCCCACCGACTGCTGATATTGCTTCTCCGTTTTGTCTAGTCGTTGTTTTTTTGCATTTTCTCCAAGTCGCTTAAAACAATTAGGATCGCGGTCCTTCTTGTCTGGATGATTAGTTTGGAGATGGCGTTGTAGTAGACTTGGCTTTATTGATGCATTTGATAATGTCTTCATACACATCACACCCTGTGGCACAGATTCGCCCCTATTCTTCAATTCAACAAAACCAAAATTAATTTATTGATCGCTATACTGTCGTTTAAGTATCTTGATTTGACAGGATAATAATATGAAATAAAACCAAATGTTGCTTTTTATATATTAAATATATACAATAAGTTACATAATTCATAAAAATATTTAAGTAATTAATTGTTTACATCACTGTACCTACTCAATCAGCAGAATGTGTGTGTATGCGTTCCTGAGTCTATGCCGCCAACTTAGGAAAGGTTGTTGAAAGGCAGTTGGGAGTAGCACTTTCGACTATGCTTTCCTAACTAGCTTGGTAAAGAAAGACAAAATTCATAGCAAGACTTGGGATTCGATCTTCTGTATTCAACTGACGTACAAAAATTAGATCCGAGCACCTATCGCAGCTTCAAGAGCATATAAAACTGCAAGATTCCAACAGCAAAAAAAATATGGTCAGGTGGAACAGCAGATAAAATATAGCTAGCTAGGACAGCAGATTTTATTTCAAAATTCACAAAGCCCGTATCGGTCTATCACTGAATGAACTTCCAAACGCCAATAAACAAAAATATGAGGCACAAGCACAAGTCAGTATATATACTGACGAAAAAACTTTTGAGAAGGTTCTTCACTAATAAGCTTATTACATTTCTTACTAAAAAATTTGTGTAAACCGGTTCTTTTCGCGTCTGTTACATCACAACAAGTTTCAACCAAACGTGAGCTTGTTACTGGAAATATTTTGTAACACGCTAGCTAGAATTTTTGATCGTGTTGCAGCTTGCTGCTGCTGCAGATACGCTATAGAAAGAAAAAAAAAGTGCCAATCGAGCTATCTAGTCCACGTAACAGTATGCAACATCGTACATATATGTAGGTATTTAATGTATATGTAGTACAATTGAGAAGCAAAAGAAATGATCTGGAGCCAAATTCACATTACTACATTTCTCTGGGTGGGAATTTCTGTGAAAACAAATACTTTTTTTGCATTTTGGAAAAACATCTTGCGTACCACTAGGAAAGCTTCCGCGTACCACCAGTGGTACGCGTACCACAGGCTGGGAACCCCTGCTCTAAAGTATGGACATAAATAACTTAACAGATAGCACATCTGAAAAAGAAAAAAAATCCTTGCTTTATAGTATAATACATTGGCGTCGCCCGCAGGGCCCCCATCAGTAACGTCGGGATTAAGAATGATGGTTCAGCCGGCCAAGCCTGCTTCACCCATCAGGCACTTGAGTGAACAGTAACGAAAAGTTACTGTTTTTTCAGCACATGAGATTTTCACGACTTGGTGCGCTTCTTTCGTGATAAAATTTCTGATTTCAAGGTCCTGGCTATGCCATAGATCAGAGGTTCCCAACTTATACGAAGTTCTGACGCCCTAATCTAACTTATATAGTTAAACGACGCACTCCATAAGTTGATTTCAAATAAAAAGCTATAAAAAATTGTAGAAAATATAGGCCACTATTCTTCTCCACGTAATGGTGATTATGTTGGTCTGTTAATCAAGACTGTTAGCACACAAAATGAAAGAATGATGTCACAAACTATCATTCGTACTTTCTAAAGCCGCAGGAAGGAGGGTGAAACATAGTCAAAAATGATGGCAGCAACCAAATGGTGGTCGTTTTGACAATTAAAGAAATGGGTATGCAGTGATAGGCTATTTGGTGGGCCCCTTTTCGTATATATATTTGTGACATTAAGTTATTTGGCTGGGCTGTTTGCTTTAATTCAGTCATAGCATTAAATGGGCTATGCTTTTCCCCAAAGTCATATAACCTATACCAATAGGCGCCTATTAAGCTCTTTTCAAGCAAAAACTTTCCTTCTAAATCCAATTTTACCAATTGATGCTATTGTTGTTTTAGTTTGATCTTTTCTTAACACATTGACTGCCATGTCAGTTATTTTTGCCTGATAGTTGTGTTGCCACAACGGCCACGTCAGTCATATTTAACTGACACGGAAAATTTTTTTGCAGACCGCGTCAGTTATTAAAGCTTGACACTACGTTCATTTTTAGTTGACATTTCAAAGGGTGGCCTGTTGCAAAATTTTGGTACCGGTACGCTTGATTATGAAAAATGAGCAGAAATGGAAACTTTATACACACTTTTTGACTGAGGCAAACATTTTCTCAATGTTTTTATAAATACGAATTAAAAAGATAAGAAACTATCGTCATCAATTGTTTAAAGTACATATACTACAGCTGTAGCCTACCAGCAAGCAATAAAAATTGTTATTGATGCAGTGCATTGAAGTAAGACAAGCACATTTGTGGTTGACCAATACATTTGTCGCTATATGTGTTTGTTTGTTTGGCTTATTTTCGAGCTCTTTCACGACTACAAATTTTTTTTATTTTGTTGTAACACAAACTATAATATCTTCGAATTGATTTTCCGTTGGAATTGACCCTTTCTACAATGTCATGATTTGTACTCATTCTTATTGAATGAGAGTTTTGTTGCTCACGATCTGCAATACGTAACTTCAGCAAACCATCATCCAAGTTTTTTAAATTACGAATTTTGGTTTTCTTCTTAGATGCTTTCTTGTGTAAAATTCATGTGTTTCTACAACAATTGCTAAAATTAGTTCAATTGCTAATTTGCGATGCCATTTCACTCCTTTTCGAAGAGACGTGGCATATGATGCCATTTAGTCCGATAAGTCAATGCCAGATTTCTCTTTGTTGTATGGTAAAATCGCTAAGGGTTTTTCTATTTCCCTTCGAGACCTACGTCGCCTAACTCTGAAAGTATTATCAACTTTGACGTTTGTGGAGACTGACAGTTGACAACTGATATCGAAGATGGTTGTGCACATGTCGATTGTTGTGCAGATTTAGATGACGGTGTAAACGGAAATAGTGGGTGTAAATGACTGTGGATTGTGTTAATATTGGTGCCATAATCGGTGCATGCTTGGTTGACATCATGCAAACATCCCGCGTATCTTTCCATTTGAGTACTACAATACCATTTTGATTTTATTTGGCAATCACGTTGTAATTTGGCCACAAGAATCAACTGAATTGATAATAAAAATTGGTAACCGGAAAATTACTAAAATAGCAATAAAAATCACCGCTTGAAGCTGCTATCCATTGTTATTTGCCTGGCTTAAAATCAGTTATCTGGCGGCAAAAATAAAACCGCATAACTAGCAACCAGGTAACTGAATCAACCATAAGAAATCTAGCAATCGGAAAATTATCGTTTATAAATGAAGGTTTGCATTACAGATCGCAACACGGATTGAAAAAACGAACACAATCATCAAAAGCAATAAAAAAATTTTGCGTGTGGCCACGTCAGTCATGTTTAACTGAAAAGAGAAATTTTAAGTATTTCAAAAATACGTCTCCAAATATACCTTCGTTAGTTTAAACATAATTTTGAGTTAGTATAAACATAAGCAAACAATTTGCTTCACTTGGTCCAAATGGTAATTTTTCAAAAATTTGCTTGGCAGTCAATGTGTGAACTCGGGATTTTATTACATTTTACTTTACCCCAAATACAGACATCCCTACTTTTAAATCAAGATTAGTGTTTCGTAGCGATACAAAGAGCCTATCAATCGAAAATATTAGTAATGGGCTGTACCAGGTCTGCCCAACCTTTTACGCATTGTGGGGTGCATTTTCTTTTCTGACTGGCACCGCGGGCCGCAGTTGCTAGAAAGAGCGATAACATCGTTTCTATAGCCGCATTTCGGCGTTTTAGTGCGAGGCCAACTAACTAACTAATTGCTGAAGAGCGCTAAATTGGCATTGTAGCTGACACCATTACACTTTCAGTTGCGTTTAATTTTGAAAGGCATTTAGCACTCAACCATAAACGCTAGAAATACGTCAATAAGCGGCTTGCCATTGCTTTTCTCAGACCAAGCAGTCGATGTCGGCTCCTATAGATGTTGTCACCAAGCGTAAACATTTCTCAAGATGGCCATTCGTGATGGAAGATCAAACTTTTGATTTGGTTTGTTTTTTTGCGTGAAAATAATTGTTCGCAAAGGTAAGTGTTGCCGAAAAGAGAAATTAGACCTGCTACGTGTTTCTTCAGATTGGTAAAGTTTTCTGGAGGGCACATACTTGCGATAAAAGTCAATTAGCGGTGTTTCGTTGAACTTGCCTTTAAGAAATTCGTTACACTGCAAATCAATCAGCTCCATTTGAAGCTCTGTAGGGGCATCTCCAGCTTCAACTGAAAACGGCTGTGTAACAAAAATCATCTCCTGCTCTCGTGAACGGAAGTCTTTAAATTGCTCCCCAAGCTCCCTCTGCAGCTTCGAAATGCATTCCACAAAAGTTGGTGTGTAGTCACTACAATTCAATTGCTTCATTACTGGAAAATGAGAAAGGTTCTTGAGGCTGAGCAGCTTTTTGAAAAGTTCCAATTTCGCTTCAAACGCTTTTATGTGACTAAAAAGAACATAAACTAATTGGCTTCTTTGCTGGAGCTTTAGGTTTACGATCATCAGATGCGAGGAAATGTCAGTAAGAAATGCAAAATGTGCGGTGAATTTGGGGTCGTCAAATTCAAAAATGGGTCTGTTTTTGAGGTCATGAAAGCTTGATCAGCGTCATTAAGTTCCGCGATTCTTTTGAGCACCTTAGCACGACTTAACCAGGGTACATCACCATGATCAGCTTCCCGCTCCTTTCTTGGAAAGTTTTAAAACTGACGGTAGTTTAACCCCCTTGCTTGAACAAAGTTTACTACTGTGTTTCAATTACACCTTCATAACGGCTTCAAACCGCAGACTTGACACATAAATTTTCTTGGTGGATGATGTAGTGATAATTAATAATTGCGCTGTCGGCCCCATCCTTTTTCTTTAAAAGCGCAATTAACCCGGAGTTCTTGCCGATTATAGACAGGGCTCCATCCGTTACTACCCACGCAGGATTTTCCAGCTTCAATCCATTTCTCTCCATGACATCCTTCAGTGCTTCCAGGATATCTATGCTTCTTGTCTGCTCTTTCAGCGAAGAAAGGGCCAAATGCTGTTCAAAAACGTTGAAATGGTCATCGACACTACGAACGAAAATTGCCAGTTGCGCTGTGTAGGACTGATTAGCACTTTTATCGATAGCTAGTGCATAAAAAATGCACTCAAGCAATTTTTCTTTCAAAGTGTCTTCTATGTTGCCGGCGAATTCCTCCATCCTTCTAGTAATCGTGTTTCGTGAAAGACTAATTCTTTTGAAGTCTTCGACGCTTTTAGGACAAACGGTCTGAGCTGTATTTATTATGAGGTTTTTTTACAAAATCTCCATCGCTGAAAGATTTCGAAGTTGTATCAATTCGCTTAGCAATAGCGTGGCTGGCTCTAACCATGCCTTCACTTTCTGAGAAAACTTTTTTAATAGAAAAGTTTGCTCAAAAATGATCACCAGCATCATACGGTACCATACAGCAATCTATTACATCATGTCAATAACCCGCGACCGGTTTCGACCTAATTGGGTCTCATCAGGCGGGTGTAAAAACACTCAATAATAAAAATGCTGAAAAAACAAATTTGCTATTGGGTGCAAAAAAAATATGCAATACAAAACAATATGATACAGCAATACCTATATCATGGGAGTCACATTTAAGTACACACACACATAACATGGACAACAAGTCACATCGGTAAGCCCTAATAGGGGTGCAGAATCATTGTCAAGACCTATAATTAATACAGGGGTATTGCTGTACTACCCATGATATAGGTATTGCTGTATCATATTGTTTTGTATTGCATATTTTTTTTGCACCCAATAGCAAATTTGTTTTTTCAGCATTTTTATTATTGAGTGTTTTTACACCCGCCTGATGAGACCCAATTAGGTCGAAACCGGTCGCGGGTTATTGACATGATGTAATAGATTGCTGTATGGTACCGTATGATGCTGGTGATCATTTTTGAGCAAACTTTTCTATTGTACTTTGATGCTGGAGCAGATCCCTCTTAATAGGAGATCGCCTTAAAAATTGCTAACTAGCAACTAGCAACCCCTGTATAAAACTTTTTTAACCACGACTTGTTGCGAACGTACAGATTTCAGGAGCCGCTTGATTTTTTCTTCCCTCTCATGACCTCAATATTTTCAAATTTGGAATGCTTGCTCGTGTAGTGGCGACTTAAGTTGTATTCTTTCATCACAGGTACTGTTTCCTGGCAGATTATGCAGAGAGGCTTGCCATAATTTTTAATGAAGAAAACTCTCTTGTCCAGATCTTTTTGAAACTGCGGCCTTCGTCAACGTAAGAACGCTTTCTACTGGTATTTGAGGCCATTATCCACTGACTGCGTACTGCACAAGTTTCAACAATAAAAACACGTCTTATATTCCAGCCGCGAAAGAGAAACCTGAAACACGTTTTAACTTTTATGTCATCACAATAACACAAACTTTTTCTTTGATCATAAAGCGCAATGGGGTGTGAAAACAAAGCATGATATGTCTGAAGTTTACTCCTGTGGGAGGTTTTCGGAATAATAATACTCAAAAACGCGGTTATTGATTTATTGCTAGCCAGTGAAATATTAGTAATTCTCATATCGCTTTATGGTCCACTCCAGATGGCTTCGCGGGCCGCATGCGGCCCGCGGGCCTCAGATTGGGAAGCCTTGGGCTATACTGTTTATGTCTGCCATCAAAATGATAGTGGATAATTTTTCTGCCTGCTGCTGTTCTCACCATGTAGAGGCAAGCATTGTGATGTCATTTACAATTATGATGTAACACCGCTTTGTAAAAAGATTCCAGGCAAAAGATAAACGCATGCTTAAAAAGCACTTAAATAAGTAATCGTTCGTTGCACCTTGATACAGCGTAAGATGTTAGAGAATCACTTCTAGCAAAAATTAACGTTTGTTTAAACCCAATGGATTAAAAAGTAGTATGTGCAAATGAGCATAGCCACTACATGTCTCGCAAGTTCACTCCGTTGAGGAAACGTTTTGTTTGCGCTGTTTTCACCATAGGCGTTCTTAAACTTAACAGACTTTTATCCGATCAATTCAGTCAGTCAGTGCTTAAAACGTTGGGAAAGCGCCAAGGTAATTGATATGTATTTCCAAGATTAAGGCATTAAATGTTAGGACGACTAAAAATGATTTTTTCGTTACTCTAGGCCTGCCATGCCCAACCACTTTGACTTTCAGGGCCACAGATAAAGTCTGACATATGTTCAAGGGCCGCAGTTTGTCTAAGGACGAAATGGGTTACGATCGTGCGTTATCTCAACTAGTAAAACTTGCTTTGGACATGTCTTATAAACTTCTTCTCTTGAATCGTTTGTTTAATGTTGAAATACACAAAAACACAAAAATTGTTTATTTTGTATATTTCTCAGTGTGACGTTTGCTTTTGAATATCAGAGCTAAGTTTGTTAATGTCAACTGGCAAGTTGGTAACTGCGCATCGTAATTCATTCATCATGTTAGTATCCGTCAGTCTACTTCGGTTTTTCGACTTTACAATTTTCAATCTTGAGAAAAATGATTCGCATGCATACGTTGTGCCCATTGCCGCCGCAATTCGCAATGTCAGTCGTTTTAGATTCGGAAATTCACTTTCCGGAACATGGTCTCTATAAAACTGCAGTTTATCCATAGTATAAAATAGCGATTTTCGTTCTGTATTGACTTGAAGATCAATCAACTCTAGTTACAAATACTCAGGTGCGTTTTCGGGCACAAAATCAAAAGGACAAGCAAATATACGAAATGACTTTTCATATTTTTTCAGATATTCAAACCTTTCGCTAAATGCTCGCAATAATTTTTCAGTTTCAGCGGAGTATTTTGTAACATCTTTATTTTCGCAATTAAAGGTGTTCAGAAATGGGAAATGGTATGCATTTTTTGACGCAAGTTCTCTTTCATACAACTTTAATTTGGTAATGAATGCTTGTACATCTTTATAGCAATCTGCAATTAGTTTGTCCTTTCCTTGAAGCTTTTTATTAAGCTCGTTTAACTTCGTTGTTTTGTCGACCAAAAAGCACAAATCCAGGAGCCATTTCCCATCTTCTAGTTGCGGAACAGGACTACCGTTTTTAGTTATAAAGTTTCCGACTTCTTTTTTCAAATTCCAAAATCTTTCTAAACACCTTCCCCTACTTTACCAAGGAATCTTTGCATAATATACTAAATCACCATATTCGGATTCCAATTCCATCAAATATTGCTGGAACTGGCGGTGCTTCAGAGCATTATGTTTTATCACATTAATAGTTGTCACAACAACCTTCATTACGTGGGACATATCACGCACTTGGGCGCAAAGGTTTTCTAAATGCAGGAAGCAATGGCAAATAAACATTTCATCTGTAGCGCTTGAACCTTCCTTCAAACTGTCAATGTGTGACAGAATCAAAGTAACAGCTCCTGCATTTCTTCCCACCATCAAAAGGGCGCCATCAGTTGCAATGCCAATAAGATTTTTCAAATCAAGTCCGTGATCTTCAGCACATTTCACAGCGGCATCCTTTACGTTACTGTCAGTAGTTCTTTCTTTCAGACCAATAACATCCAAAAAATCTTCATTTACCTTCATTTCATCATTTACTCCTCTGACAAAGATCGAGAGCTGTGATGTATCCAAAATATCTGTCGTCTCATCAAACGCCAATGTAAAATAGGTGAATGAGTTTGATGCAGTTTTGAGGGTATTGGAAATTTGATTAGATATGAGATCAATTCTTCGGGTTACAGTTTGACGGGAAAGACTTATCTTTCGAAAATCTTTTACTTTAGTTGGGGCAAGTTCTTCTACAGCAGCCAGCAGGCAATCTTTTACAAATTCACCATCCGAAAATGGCTTCATTTTTTTTGATATAATTTGGGATATTCGCAGACTTGCATTTACTATTGCCTTATCTTCAGAAGCTGCTTTTTGAAAGACATTTTGCTGGGCTTGTAGATTTGATTTAAGCAACTGCAGCTTGGTGTTTCGAGCGGAATCATTAAGTTTAGCAATCACATCATGCTTTTGCTCATGATGTCTTTTCAAATTGTACAACTTAAGCGTGTAAAATGATTGACGACATATCAAACACACAGCTTTGTCTTTCACCTGATTAAAAAAAATACAATTTTTCCCATTCAACTTGAAACGTACGATTTTCATCTTCAATTTTTTTTTTCTTTGAGAAGCCATAAGCAGGTTAACTTACTCTTCTTGCTAATAATTAATGTATATACTGGTTGCTTCTAACCAACTTACGTAACACTGCATCTGGCGATGCAAAAACTTGAACTAACACAAGTTTTATCCATTCTACATTACAGCTTACGATTACGCAACAAAAAATTGATGGCGTAACAATAAATATCTAAATTACAAATGAAGCCAAACAACACATATTTCGTCAAAAACTTAAAATAACATAGATTCGCATAGCCATAATGAATCACGGCTGTAACAAGTAATAAAATGAAATACGCTATAGTACGGTTGTTCGGTTACGCACGATCACTAAAAATTACAAGTAGTTTAGCATAATTAAATGGTCTCAACTGGGCCACACAGAAATCTTAAAAGGGCCGCGGGTTGGCCACCGCGGCTCTAGGCGAATTTGTATGAGGTAACGCCTCTGACTGCGCGCATGTTGCTTGGTCCTTGAATAAACACAGCTATGCAAAGAGCAAACTAACCAGAAATGAAGCACTCATAGTTAAGTTATTGCAATAGCTGGAGCCCCCATTAATGATGTCGAGGTTAAGAATATCAAATCACCTGGCCGCGCGAGCCTCACCCAATTGTAAAGATGCTTGCTTTACCATTTAAATCAGGGTTTCCCAACCAGGGGTGCGAGGCAGCATCTTAGTGGGTGCGACATGATCTTTCAGTTTTTTGTGTTGTATTGCTGCACTGTCATTCTCAGTTTATTCAGTGCTAATTGTTCTGCACATTCTGACATGCAGTGTTTATTCATGGCATGCTCAATTTACGGCTTACTATTCAGCTCAAGGTGATGCTGATGTCCTAAAAAAAGGTCAACATCTGCAATTCCAGCCACGACTACGTAATTCTTGCACGGCCCTCACAAAATTATGTCGCGGGCTCTATGAATTTGTCTCGAAAACCGTGAGTTTGACACCCCTGGTGCAAGGGGTGCGAGAACATGTTAAAATATTTTAAAGGTGCGAGAACATATTAAAATACTTTAATGGTGCGGGGCATTACAAAGGTTGGGAACTATTGATTTAAATGATGTGTAGCTCAACACTAGTATTTTGTGGTAAAAGATTAAACAAGACCATCTTTTTATCCTCGTTTTTTGGGGGGAATCACCAAGTGTTGTGCTTGGAGTTGGCTACTGTTTAAAATGTTTAAATACTTCATTTTTGGATGAATCTTTTAGAATATTTTGATGGGTAATGCAAAAGATCCATGCTAAAGAGAAAAAATAGTCAAAATGTACCAAAGTAGTTAGTTTTTCTAGAAATTGCAAGTTTGTGAAATACAGGCAACCAAAATTATGAGTGTTTTTAACCAGTAGGCTACATTTCATAAACGTTTAGAGACTTCATTTTTTGATGACTGTTTTTGAAAACCTAGACATATAATGCCAAATGATCATGTTTGTGAGGAAAAGTAGTCAAAATGTACCAAAGAACTAACTTTGTCTAACAATTGCAAGTTTGTTAGATCAAGTACGATAATCGAGTATGAAATAGAGTATGATCCATGGCAATCAATTTTTGATCAGCTATTATGAACTAATCCTTAGCCTTAACTAATTAGAGTTACATATTGCTGGAAGACAAATTTCCTAAGCTTTCAACGGATCGTAATTGTTAGTACCTTTTTATAATTTTTATGTATCAAACTCATCTGTTTTTACTCAGCTTACCACTTTTTGAGAGGGGTAAAAAGTTGCACAACCGATAAGAAAGTTTAACTTTTTCAGTATAAAAACAAATACTAAATATACATATCATATACTATCGGAATTGCCTAAAATACCCTTTAATTTGATGAAAAAATTTTGAAAATCAGTTGAGAAATGAGGTCACAAAACAATTTTTAAGTAAACTGATTTTGTAAAAATGTTGCAATTTCGAAAAAATCATCCTATTATGATCTCTGTTTGCGAAAGACTGTTAATCTACATGATTGAACGAGTTGTGTGCGTTCAAGCGAAAGATAGTAGATGCATGGTTATAAGGCTTAAAATACTTAAATATAGAATTGCTCGCGTTGATTGTGTCGTCATCTTAGATCCCAAAGAAATAAAATATTTGGTAAGGTGATAGGTTGTGTGCTAGCTTTCGTTTGAGCACAGAACGGTTGTGCTCTGACAAGAAATGTAAATCAGTTTACAAACTCTTTAATTATGACATCATGATGACGTCACCAATACCCTTATGATACTCAACTCAAGGTGGTGATTAGTCGTGCCAAGTTTGATGTTTGTACGTACAATAGTTTTGGAGGAGTTAAAGCGTACATCCGTACGTACGTGCGTACAGACAGAATCGCGCTTTGTATACAGGGTGTCCCAGCAGTCGCGCAACATAATGAATTTATTTTTTTATGTTTCAGATTAAATTAGAGATGGGAGAAAAACTGACAATAACAGAAAGAGTTAAATTGGTTTTTATGTTTGGAAAAAATAGGGCGACATAACGTTCTGTAGCTGAAAAGTTTAACCGCACTCATCCTCAGCGAGAAAACCATTAAACCAAAGCAAAGGATCAACACTGAAACCCTCAACAGAGTAAAAGACAATTTTATAAAGAGAATTAATGCATGTGTCAATGCAGAGGGTGAGCGATTTGAGCATTTGTTATGATTAGGATCAGTAAAGTTGTTATTTATATGTATTTTCATTAAAATCTAATAAATCTGCATTTTGTGCAACTTCTGGGACACCCCGTATATTATACTAGTATATTAGATAATACCCAACTGTTCTGGTCATACTTTATTTTGGTTAAGATTGCTGCAGCAAATACCAATTAAATTACACAGTTGCTCAAACAAAGTAGAAATGAATCGATCATAAAAGAAATGTAAGCAGTCTTTGAAAAAAACAAAATACAGCTTAACACCGACACAAAATTGTGGAAGAGCTTTTGACAGTGTAACAGGTTTATCACTTTCAACGTACAGCCGAATTTGACGCTTGGTTGTTATCGTCGTAAGAATTAAGAATTCTGTCTCGTAAAGATAAGTGGCTACGAGAAGTACCAAAATCATAATCGCTTGCTTTGCCAATATTGGTAGATCAGGAATTTTGAGCACCAAACACTTTTTGATACTTCTGAATGAAATTCATCGCGAAGTAAATTTTTTGATCTCAAAACAATTAGGTCATCTTTATCGAGTTCGTCATTGCTACGTTGTTTAAGTTATAGATGGAAGGATTTCGAATCCATGCTTTAACAGGGTTCCGCAAGTGCTCTGTATAAAAATAATGTTAAAAATAGATTTCTTGGATATTCAAGTGAGAGCAAAATTTTTCTTTAGTATAGATTGAAAGATATTATTGTCATTGACTTTTATCCATAGAGATAACATCTTCTAGCATTGGAAAGTTAGCGTCATTGCGTGCTTCCAAACCAGTATTCTGGCTAAAATGACTTTTTACTATTAGTTTTTCAGCTGCATCAATTTTTGTCACAACTGGTCCTTCAATGCCACGATGAACATTGTTAATATGACCAATGATATGGCCTAAGTGAGCCATGCCGTAAAGAAAATATTTGCTCTCAAACATTTAAAAGAGGAGGTTTTCTTTCATAAAGAAGTTCACAAGATTACACCCACATATTCACTGAGACGATCTTACGACTTTAGAAAAGCCTTTTCAAATTCAATCGATGTACGCTTTTATGACTCAGTAAAAGATTATGTTATGTGTAGCGACCTAATAATTGCAAACCTGACTTTAACAGTTAGGCAAGTGGCATTTTTCGCAAAAATTTCAGTTCTTTTAGGATAGGTGAAATTGAGTTTTGAGAATTTTTTTGTATATGGGACAAATGTTTTGCAAGTTAACACAAGTTAGGAACCACTGCATGAAAAAAGGGGAACAAAAGTATAGCCATTGCTTTTATTTTTCCGAAACTGATCAAGGCTTCCAAAAGATCTGCGGCCCCCAGGTTGGAAACCACAAAATTAGAAGATTTCACATTTCGGTTGTAATGCCGAAGACAGAGCAAACTTTATTGCCTAACTATTAATATAGAGTAGACTCTTTAAACCAGTGGTTCTCAACCTTTTTTAGTTCCAGAGCCAAATTTCAAGCCTTAAAGTTGTATGGAGCCGCATGCAAACAACGCAAGTTAAAATAGCAACAAAATAAAACTGAAACATGTAGGCTATTTTAAAATAACAAAAACAACAAAACTCAAACATGTATTTTAAAATAACAACAACAACAAAACTCATGAAAACCAATTCAATGTGAAACTTGACATTGGCTTTGACTTTTAATAAGTTTGTCAAAGCGGGGTGCAATCGTGGAGGATGCAGAGCGCAGAAGCTGCTTGAGATGATCTTCAGTGAATCGGTTGCGATATTGGTTCTTGATTCTGATCATTTTGCTGAAAAGCGCTTCACATACGTAAGTTGATCCAAATACAGAGGTATTTTTTAGTGCGTTGGCTTTCAAGTTGGGATATTTTTCCTGTGGGACTCGACTCCAAAAGCCAAGTACACCTTCACTTTCAAATACTTGTCTCAGCTCGACATCTGACTTCATCTCTAGCAGCTCCAATTGAAAATTTTCAGGAGCAGTCGTAGCATCTACTGACATAGGAGTTGCAAACATTTTCATGAAAGGCAAGGAAAAATTCATTCCGCTAATGCGGCGCTCAAATTCATCGATAAAATTACCGATAATTTTATTGTACACATCAAAAGATCCACTGGTTTTGTGGTTCGAAAGCGTTGGAAAATGTGTTGTTACACCACTTGCAAGTTGCGTTTTCCAAAGACAAAGTTTTTTAACGAAGGCAGATGCTGTGCTGTACAAATCGTGACAAAGCTTATTGTTTCCTTGTAATGTGCGATTTAAAGATGAAAGATGTGTGGTGATATCGACCACGAACGCTAAATCAGCAACCCATTCTTCGTTTTCAAGTTGAGGGATGTCCTTCTTTCCTTCGACAAATGTTTCAATCTCCGGAATAAGGTCATAAAATCTTTTGAGGCATGCAACTCGGCTTAACCATCGTACTGCAGTAAACATAACCAGATCGACATAGTCAGCATCAACATCAACGAGAAACTTTTTGAACTTTCGATGGTTAAGTGCGTTTGCTCGAATCCAATTTACTGTTGAAATTACTACTTTTGTCACATTAGGCATGTCCAAAGACTTAGCAACAAGACTTTCTTGGTGCAAAATGCAAGGATGCCAAGTCACAGGACTAAAAGCATTTTCTTCACGCCACTTGTTAATGAGTCCTTGATTTGCCCCAAGCACGGAAGGGCACCCATCAGTTGCCATTGCAAACAACTTTGATGGGCCTAACTGTGCTTCTAATAAAGTAACCTGAAATTCACGAAATATATCCGTTCCTTTCGTTGAGCCATGTGAATGGATCGCAAAGTGAGAAATTCCTCGTAAATCTTAAAGTCTGGCATAACTCCCCGGATAAATACAGCGAATTGCTCTGTATCGGTGAAGTCTTTTGAGGTATCAAGTGCGAGCGAGTAGTAAACAAAATTTTTTGTCTTGTGAAGAAACTGTGGTCACGTTGGTCGTTGGATACACATTCAATGCGTCGAGTTACCGTATCATTACTAAGCAGCAATTTTTTAGCTTTAAGTTGAATGCTTGCAGAACAACATTCTTCAGCAAATATAACAATAGCTTGCTTCATAATTTCTCCATCTGAATACGGTTTCATATTGCAGGCAAGTAGATGGCTCACCTTGTAAGATGTTTTAGTTATTTCTTCGGATTCATTACACTCGAACATACTTGTTTGCTGCTTGCGTGCTGACTTAAGCGACTCCAACTTTCTCTTCCTTGATTCTCCTCCATAACAATAATACTTTGCTGAATGAATTTTGTAGTGCCTTTCCACATTTAAAAATATTTGACGCTACTTATCACCACAGGGCACAAAAGGCAATGTGCTTTGTTATCTATTTCAATTTGAAAATATTTCTCTTCCCAGTCACTTTTAAACGCCCGATTTTCTTGCTGAAGAGTACGAGCTGTTTTTGACGGTTTGCTTGACATTTTATCTTAACTAACTGCTAAATATTTTTTCGAAACTATCTGAACTTTATGCAGTGTTTGGGTTAGCCTACTTGTGATTACTGAAAACAAACTGTGAAAAAATAAAAGGGCATTATGACATCATAAAAAAGCTGAAAAGTTGAAGTCAAAAGGATCTAACAGCGACAGTAACATCAATTCAACTACTGCTTCTCATCGTTTTTACGTTACTACAGTTTTTTAATTTCAAGTCATTGATTAATTTTCAAAGGATTAATGAGAGCCGCAAGAAAAACTGCTAAGAGCCGCGGTTGAGAATCACTGCTTTAAACCATTTGTTGATCTAAATCACTGCTTCTCAACCTTTTTTTTTACGTAAACCATTTTCATTACGCAAATTTTCTGGGCCTGCTATCTTTTTCATGCAAAGTAAAAACTACAACCAGATCACAAAAAAACAGAAAACTACAAAACACGTTTCAAAACAGAATATATATTTAAGCGCGCGCATTCGTGAGAACCTTGCTGCTAAACATTGTTGACCAATACATTAATTCTTGTATACGTTGAAGATAGCGCACAAGGCATGCCACGTTCCACATTAAGAAGGTTTTGAATCTTTGTTTTCATTTGCATCAAAGTGGAAAACCTGTTCACATAAATACGTACTACTGAAAGGCAAAAGCACTTTGATGCATTCCTTACCGATATCCGGGTAAGAAGTACACATCCTTGCCCAAAACTCCCTGATTGATAAAGCGTCAAGCATGTTTTCACTGCCAGAGTCGTTTCGAAAGTCGATGAGTTCATTCTGTAAAACATCACTATATTTTTCTACTGTATTGCAAGCGACTTTCTCACCAGCTTCCAATCAACATCAGATATTTTGGGAAAGTACCTGTAGATCAAAAATTCTTTCCGGAGATTGATGAAATGTGCCAATATTTCACACGATAAATCAATGTCCATGTTACCATCAAACATAGATGAATGCGCCTCAAACATTGCAAAATTTTCTTTTTCAGCTTTTGGTTTCCAGTGTTCAAGCTTTTGCAAACGCATGCAGGGCGTCGATGAAGTCAAGTACAGTTGCATATTTTCTTTGCAGTTTGAGATTTAAGCGGTTCAATTGATCAAAAATATCAACTAGATAAGATAGTTTGGGAATGAAAGTATTATTTTAAAGCAGGATTCCAATTCGTACTTTCTCTGTTTATTCAAAAATTCTTTCAGTTCTTCTCGTAGTTTAAAAACTTTAGCTAAAATATTACCCTTGGTCAACCAATGGACCCGAGTATTGTAAAGTAAATTCAAGTGTTCAGCATTCATCTCAGAGCATAACTGTGAAAAGACTTTACATAGTCTACCGTTTTGATAACTGTGCTAAGAATATCTAGAAGAGATTCTGAAAGAGCTTTCGATGCAAAAGCTTGTTTGCGTATCATGCAATGCATTGAGACGGCATGAGGTGGACGATTGCGAACTAATATGTGTAAACCACTTCATGCTTCTAACATTGCAGAAACACTGCTAGTGCGTTCACCATCAGCATTTATTTACTGGAGTCCTTCTTGGTCGTAAAGCACTGCCAACTTTTTCATAACATCAACAGCTCTGTTATTGGTCCCTAAGGCAGAGCAAAACAAAACATTGTCTTTTATCCTTTGTTGTCAAGTATCATCAGAAGAGCTGGGAGCAAGAGAGAACGTCGGTAGTTTCATCGAGTTAAACTAAGAGCAGTCAGAATTGAGAAAATTTAGTTTTGAAATTATCTGCTGTTTTACATCGCCAGTCGAGTCAGCATTTCTTCGCTGTACAGTATCGTTCGAAAAAGGAATTTGCTGCAGTTTTTTTTCGCTTTCATCACCAATTATGATTTAACCCATTTCTGCAGCACAGGGTTTAACGAGAGAATCTCGCAAATTGTGTACAGCTTAGATTGCTTGCGATCATAAAACTTACTAAATGAGACGCTTCAACGATGCTTTGGTAATTTTGCTGGAATTTTCCTTTTGAATCGAAGCACTGATGCTTCACATTCTCTTCCTTTCGTTTACAAAAGTTCAATTCCTTACCTTTGTAATAATAATATTTTTCAGGTGAAGTTTGAACTTTGATGGCCTCAATAACCAAGAACTTTGTACTATAAAATCACACTGACCTTTTTCTTCTCTGTAATGAAAAGCTGATGTAAATTCATACTGATATAATTGTTATCAAACTTTTGTTTTGTCATTTTTACTAAGACTTAATGAGATCTAAATAATTTCAAAAAAGTATATTAAATAAGTATTTCAGCACATTTTTCATCCGTCTCTGTGGCGTAATTACAAACTCGCTACGGCCTACAGATAAAGAAACCATGGCATACAGTAAAGTTACTGAAAAGATCACCGTTGTTAAAATCACAAAAATGGCGTTTTAGATATTGCTCCCTTTTCTGTGTTAGAAACTAGAATTATGTAAAGTAATTTGAAGGGTGTAAACAAACGTTTAAATTTGCCAAATTAGGATTGTTAACTACTTTAATTGTTATTTTACTAGGGTGAAAACCAACTTTACGGCTGGAGACAAGATTTTAATTGTTTGAATATTTTTGGGGTTACGAAACTGATTATCTGTTCTTTTATAGTGAAATTGTCTTATTATTTGTATTAATCTAAAGTCTTTGGACTGCAAACAATCTTTGAATTACGAAATTATCACATTATTGTCAGTCGCTTACATTTTCTTTGAAATGATTGTTGACTTTGTACTGTGAAATTCTTGAATGAAGTTAACGGCCATGTGGTTTGATGTTATAAAGTAGTTGATGGCAAAATTCTGGAATCATTTTTCGAAGTTAGTTGTCGTGAAGTGAAGGTGGTTTTGAGGGTTGTGGCTACACGTTTAACTTGGATAAATTTCATTTTTATGATTTTCCTTGCTCTCGCTTTATCTAGATCTTATTTTTTCTGGACGGCACTGTGGTAAGTAATAGCCTATGTTCAACAATAATGGAAAACGGAATTCGGTAACGCAACCGCCACATGTTTTCTCAATTTCATTTGAATTGCTTTTCAATAACTTTCCCAACGTATATTCTAATAATTTTTGCTGCAAGTTGATGAGAGGAAACGATTGGAGAAGGCTTGGAATAGCTGCTCCGCAGGAACTGAAGCGTGACTGGCGTGGTGGTCACGGGACACTTTTTGAGTACTTTGAGAAAGTTTAGTATTTCACAATGCCTTGGTAAAGGAAACAACCATATTTAAGTTTGATTTCTGTTTTTTCTATTTTTACTGTTGTTGTGACTAGAGCTTGAGTAATTCCCGAAAAACAAACAGATAGCCAATGACAAAAGATTTGCTGTAAAAAAATGCGTTAGAGTGAATATTGGCGTTTGTAAAAGGCTGTATAACCCTCACTAAGCTGGACTTTCAAATGATGCAAACCTTTTACGACGGTTTACTTGAAAATATGGTGGGATGAATCCTGAAGACCAAAAAAGAAAAAGATTATCTTGGCATTGACCATAAGTCAAGCAGAATAAAACAACCAAAAATGACATGAAAGTTAAATCAGAAGCAGGGTTGTTGGGTCCGTCATCGTAGTAGCTGTAGAAGCGATCTTAGTTGTGGTAATTTTAGAAAGAAAAAGTCAAAAGTGAGGGAAAACATGCATTGCCATGAAGACCGAAAAGATATTTAGAAATCGATTTCAGTGCATATGCGGAATGGTCACGTTTCATAGACCGTGACAGTCCAACAGTATCAAAAAATGTCAAGGTCTTTTTTATTCTCAAGACAAGTTGCTGAGGGTCGTACTGTAAAGAGTGTCAATCGGGCAGGGTTTCTTTTTCTACAGCATCAGTGGGCAGGGAATTGACCTAATGGAAGAAAGTAATCTCATTAGAAGATCTTAAAATGCTCCAGAGGAGTTTTGACTAGGGCTAAAAAAGAAAATATTCTTTAAATAGCGTCTATCACTCAAATTATAGGTTAAACATATTGCAAGACGCTGTAATTTTGGCCCACTCCAATTAGTCTTGTTCGATAGAGTTTTTTTAAACAACAGAAGATTTTTGGCACTTTAAAGCCGCTCATTTTGCAATTTGCCGCATGCTACTCGTTCTATTGTGTGTAGTGACAAGTGGAAACAATTTCTACGACTCACTTGTCTTGCAGTAGCTGTAATAATCAGCCCACGGTGGGACATCAACATCCAGTATCTCTCCAAACAAGGTAAAGTTGTGCGATGCGTTGGAGCATTCAATTAAAGTCGCATTGTCACCGAACTTCTCTCTCCATCAGCTTTGTTCTCTGCTTGCCTGCACTTATATTTTTATTTTAGAACAAATCTGCGTTCAAGCTGCTTGAGCAATATATACTTCTGACCAGACAAATTTTAAGTCTGAAGATTCAAATCCCAGTGACAATGTTCGTATAAAACAGGCTGACAGTAAATCCCGGGTGTCTTAAATTGGTTTCCTATCATCCAGAAACGAGACCAACCACAAGCGCAAACCCCCTGTAAGGAATGGCAAAGAACAAATGAGCTAAATCCAAAAGTTCATACAAAACTACCACAACCTCATGATCTCAGCTTACATTAGAGAAAACTGTTTTACTTATTGTAGCTACAATATATCCAGAGATCTGCATGACTAATTATCGCTTTTAAAACTATATTTTGTTTCTTTTTTTCCTGCAGTTAATGGAAAGTTTTTACGATTATTGAGTATAGATCAACTCGAGTTTATACCCGCCACAAAACAACCACATTTGCAAGAACAATACATTTCTGTCACAAATACTGCAACTAAACAAAGGGAACTGCCATCAAAAGACCTCTTTCAAGAGTACAATAGCGCAGTAATCACCAAGCATTGAACCCATCCTTTCACGATTACGGTGGAGCGTCTTAAGGCGCTGCTACATTGCCGACAATATCCAGCTGGACCTATTTAAAAAGCTGGCTTAATCTATTCACTGAGTTGACAGCTTACATTGAAGTACGCCAGCACTCGAGCAGTGAAGGACGTTATGAGAATTAATAACATGCAAGAATCAATAACGTTCCATAAATTGAACACGTAAGAACGAGCGCCTTCTGCCCACAACTCTTTGATTTCATTCCATAAAAGTCCTGAAAAGTAAGTTAGCTATATCAATGTTTGACGCGGTTAACTGCAACTGAATTTGAAGTGGCAGAGCATTCGTTTTTGTTTTAAAATAAGAAAGGAGGCTTTTATTATTTTGTAATTCTTTCATTCATTAGCCAGCTTAATAACTAGAAGATTGGTGCAAATCATGTCCAAAGTTTATAATGCAATGTCTCTACAACAAATGGACTAAACCCAAGTCAACCCTATTAATACGAGACCGTGATTAATTATTGTCGTATGATCTGCAGACCTGATCTGTCACTCAGGCAAATAAAAAAAGTGCGGCATGCCCTTTTTTAAAAAAACTGAACAGAAAAGAGTTTTACAGCAAAATTTACATCCAGTCATAGGCGTGGGCAGCTAAAATTTTTGACGTTAGCTGGTTTTTGGTGCTGACTTTTTTCAAGAAAAATTTTGGTAAGAATCACAGTTTTTAAGCAAATTTCTTGAATATTTGCTGAGGTTGAATTTGGGCTATTTCAAGGTCTTTTTCAGAAGGGTGCTTTGGAATTGAGTCGAAAACAGGACCTTGACAAATTTTCGGAGGAAGGCAATTGTCACCATCTCTTTCATATTACATCATGCATAGTTGCAAACTTGTTGACTCAAAATTAAAGAGCTGACCTGTCACGGAAAAGTGAAAAAGTTTCGTGTTTCACGAAATTCTGGGTGAATAGCTGCTGCCTTAAGAAGTATGATTCGTGTAAAAATGCAAAAACTAAATCAACTCTCTAACTTGCTATAAATATCATAATAACATATTCACACCAGTTTAAGGTTGTGTACCGTCCTTCAGGTTCGTTTTGATGAGTTAAAAATAAATAATTTTCCATGACTTTGAAGCCTTCCATTTTGAAAACGTAAAACCAATCATGCTTACCTTAATTGCGATAAATTCTCTAGGAGAGCATTTCTTGTCTTTTGTGTAAGAAAGCAGGTGATGAATAAACATTTGAGTGTTGAAAGCCAATCAAGTTTCTTTAGCAAGATCGTCCTTCTTGGGGATAACAAACCACCGCTATTTTTTATCAGCGATCAGACTTTTTGTTGTGTTGTGAAGGCTATTACTCAACCAGCATTTAAAATCCTGTCTGCACAGCCTCATTACGGATAAGAACTTGTTGCTAATTCATCAAGAATTTTCGTCTATTGTTGACGTGAAAAAACACCTTACGACGGTCGATCAAGTGATTGAACAGCACAGCCTGCTGATTGATTCACCCCTATCACGTTCTATAAGATTAACGATCGGTGGATTTTCACCGGCATCCGTTTCAGAGGCCAACATAACTTATCTAGGCAACAGAGACAAAGGAGATGGGAAGAAGATGATGATGAATGGTGAATTGATGACGCTTTGAAATTAAGATTTTGAACAAGAAAAAAAAACTAGACCTTCGGCGCACCTGATGGGTTGTCCTTAGGCTACAAAACAGTATCATTCATCTGTTTCCCTTCTTAAATAAAATCAAATGAACATGAATTGAAAGATAATGTTGAACCGCTTAAAAATATGTTAATTTAGTCTGAGTTGCTAGTATACGAGTCAACAGTCATTAGGAAGGGACCCACCGAAATCAGTTAAGCGCCCTTAAACGTTACGGGTACATTGTATTCTTAAACGTCAACGCTAATGCAAGGCGTCTTTGGAGCTGGCCTCCTCGCGCGCCGAGTTTCGCTGCCATGCATCACGTGCTGCCAGCTATGCCTTAAAAGCACCGCATTTAGTTTGTAACCTTTGGAAGACCTTTTTATGCCTAATCACTGCTTGTGTGATCAACATTACTTAAGGATATCAGTTTTAGTCCATAGTTGAGCGGCTAGCAGTACGTCAAAACGAACCTCGTTCAAAAGTAAACAGCACGTAAGTCTTGTGCTTTGTGTTAGTTTATTTTATGCAAATCAACGTTAATGCTATTGGGGGGATCTCTTGGCCCCTGGCAAGCCCTGTTGATGAGTCCAAAAGGACGAAACGCGTCCAGGAATGGCTTTGTAAATTTGAAAATATCTCTCAATAGCATTGCTTGCTTCGGAAGCCTCGCGCCTTCAGCACTCGCTTTGTTGTTTTGTTTCTCGCTTATAAGACGCTCTCTATTGATCGGAACCACTTGGAACTAGCAATATAAACAATCAAGGGAATATCTTTTTTAATATAAATTGCTTTAATTGAGTAAACATTTTTTCTGTAGAGAGGCATAAAAAGATGTTATTGCTATCACGCCCGCCCATTCTTTTAATGTACCTTGCCGGGCACCTGTTGGTAGACCTATCAGTGGTTACTACTGATTAGTGCGAAAAAAATCTGTAATCACAAGCAACAACGATCAAATCACTCTGATCTGTTGGTTTTCAGCAGTAGAGTACTTCAGCTCAATTTTCCAAAAACAGCATAACAAAACAAATAAAGCAAATCAAGGTAGTCAACATCAAACTCATGAGTGCACCATGTACAGCATAAGCGCAGTAACAGCACCGTCTTGCTACCATTATTGGCGCTTATTATCAATTAATAATGACACTGATTACACGTCCATCTATTTAGAAACTACCTTTCGCAGAAGATTACATTAATCGTAAACGTTGACGAAGAATTCAATTTAGTTGTCGGAAGCAAGTATACGACAATTAACGAGCTTGTTCCTTTCCAAAAGTATAAATCGGGAAAAAAATTATCGCAGATCACAATCGAAGAGTGAAGTGTTTCAACGCCACGTTGCAGCAGCAAGTCGTCATGAGGTTTTCTCTGTTTTTTCTCCTAGTTGGAATCGCTTTTGTGATGGGTAAGTTAGTCTAAATCTACAGCCAGTGATAGATTAAGTGGGGGCACAAGCTGCATATGCATCATAACCCATGATAAAAAAGTCCCTGTGACATCAGATGTAAATGTATTTGTTCACAGCACGGGTGTGCGTTTATGTTTGCCAGCGGGACAAACTATCAAATAAGACGCCGGGCCAGAATGGGGGTATTTCTAAGATGAAGGGATTTTAGTTTTGCAGATCACCCACGACCAAGCAAACTTTTTGACTGAAAACCTTCTTTTGGGATATAAATCTGTGGGCATGGGATCAAGGTCACATCGTTTGGCTGGCAGCAAGTAATCCACCACTTGATGGCCATTTTAACAAATCCAAGCACTCACTGGATCCAAATCTGATCTGTACGCAGTCAACTAATGAAAAAATCATGTTGTTAAAAACAGAGCTCATGGACTTTGAAGAATTAAGTAAAAGTAAGGCTAATAACAGATAAGAAATCATGATATTTGGAAGAGAAAGATATCAAATACTACAGATAAATTGATCTCTGAGCAAAAAAGTTATTCAAAATCCCCACGAAAGTTTGTCCTTAGGAGCCAAAGTGCTGTGACTTGAGAAAAAGTTTCAGCCTCACATGCTTCCTTTCTAGTTAATAAAGATTTCGTAGAAAAATGAATTTTATTTCCAGTAAGCGCTGTTCAATACTACACTATATTTTAATAATGTGAGACTATACACTGTGGAACGTAACAAATGAGCAAAGGCATCGCTTTAGTAATGCTTTTTTATTGCAAGCAAACCGCAGAACTTAAACTCAGTTTAACTAAAATTAGCACTTCGAGGCATCACAAACCATGGTGAAAAAAAGAAATTTTTACTCCCTAATAACTCAATTTTGCTACGGACTACTTAGGCAAAAGATGGTAATGGAGTTAAAACTAAAGTCTTATATGAAAATTGTAAAGAGATACACCTTTGCTTTGAATGATTATAGTCTATATAAGCGTGCACCAAAAAACTCAAATTGACTTTTTAGAGAATTTGCTTCCTTAGTGAGCAGACGAAACAAGAGTGCAAACGCCTCTTTTCTCATTTGACAACGGATACAGAACACACTTCCGGTAGCATTCACGGCCGCGAATAACTTGTTACTTTTTCTAGGTCCAAACAAATGTGATGCCAGCGAGTTTGGTGAACTACTGGATGAAATGGTCGACGACATTTTCCAAATAACTGAAGGTGATGAGTTTGATCAAAATAACAACAAAAAAACAACAACTAAGAAACAGAAAAAAAAGAAAACAAACAAAAATAATACAGGACGCTAAAATTCCATTAAGCCAGGTGAGAGGTTACACTTTGATGCTTCAGTTGCACCAAAAGTTAAAGATCTATGAGAAATATCTTTCAGATCGATTTTCTTTCTCTGTTTTTAAAATAATTTTGTTTTGGTAAGCTTCCAAGTTTTCATTTTAGTTCTATCTAATACTATGCGTATTGCCATCATATTCTCTAAATCTTTTGCATTCTATAAATTTATTGTATCACTTTTTCGAAGTCAGTAGACCTGGGTTCATTCCTCTTGCCTAGTCGTACCAAAAGACTTTTTAAAAAAGGTATCCACAGCTTCCCTGCTTGGCGCTCGGCATTTAAGGGGAAGTTGAGGAGAACAAGCCGGCAAGTTCGCTTGTTGTGCCCTTGGGCAAGGCACTTAACGGCACACCCCCATCTTTATATGGAAAACAGATGGCCCAGACACTTCGGAAATAGCAACTACCAAGCGAGTGCGGACGTCCCGTTCAAAACATAGTGATGCAATTCGCTTTCTCGTGAATGGAAGATAAACATGGACAATACATAACATCTTAGGTACATTTCAACTTATTTTTTTTTGCAAGCATAATTATTCGGCATTTTCTATCAAAATTTTCAAAAAGATTTGTCAAAAAATGTAGTTTATAAACATTTTGAAAGATATCTTACAATCAAAAACACTCAAAATTCTGGCGCTTGGACTTTACATTTACAAACTTGCAAATTCTTTAAAAATCAAGTCCTTTGGTACATCTTCACTATCTGCCTCAAAAGCATGGTTCTTTGGCATTATCTATCTAGATTTACAAAAACATTTATCAAAAAATGAAGTCTTTAAAAATTTTGAACAGTAGAATGTCTGTACTGTACGGTAGAATGTACGGTAACGCGCTGTACGGTAAAATGTCTGGCCGTCTTCTATTTTATGTAGGCCATGGCGTTGCTATTGTAATAATTGAAGTGTAGGTGCATCACTTCCACTTAGTCTGCACTTTAGCTGGTTGCGTTTATGCCAGACCCTGCAAGCAACATACCTGCAGCCAGAGCCTTTAGGTCGAACAATTACGTCTATGCTTACGAAAAAGTCGTTAGTAGTGGTTTTAATATTTAATAAATCATTTCTGAAAATACATATCAAACACTTTGTCGCGTCTCCTCTACCCCTCAACTTTGAAATTATGCTTCCGTGCACTTCATTGAAATGTGCAAATAAAACTTTTTGAAATCATTAAATGCTTCAGTTGTGATTCAAGTCCAGTTCCTGGCTAAGCAAGACGTAGTTAGGAAACTTCGGTAGAAATACAGCGGCTATGCTCAATCCCCTGTAATGTTTTTAGCCTTGATAGATTTCCTTTAAAAAATCAGTGCTTTTGATTTTGGAACGACAATAGGCTATGCCAACAACACATTAGCTTTTTATTACTATTCTCAGAAATATCAATTGGGTGAAGCCGGAAAGCCGGCCAAACCGATATTCTTAACCACGATGTTACTGATGGAGGCCCTGCTATTGTAATCACATAACTGTGAGTGTTTGATTTCGAGTTAGTTTGCTCTTTGCCTGGCTGCGTGTATGTCAGGAACAAGCAACATACGCCCAGACAGAGGCGTCTGATCATACAAATACGCCTATAGCTACAAGCAAGTCTAAGCGGTGATCCCAATATTTAGTAGCATAATCCTGAAAATACATATCACCTTGGCGCCCTACCACAGCTTTAATATGCTTTCAATTAAACACTTGCTGAATTTAAAGGATAAACTTTTGCTAAGTTTAACGAGGCCTATGGTGGAAAGGAGGGCAAATAAGACGTTGCCAGGGACTCGATAGACTCGGGACACATGTAATGGGTATGCGCAATACCGCCATAATGTCTTTTTCAATCGATTGCATATAAAAAAACGAATAGCTTTGTTTTGGATGGTGATTTGACAATGCCATAAAAACCATTAACTTTTTACTACTGATTTCACAACTACCCATTGGGTGAAGCCGGCTTAGTCGGTTGAACCGGTGTTGTTAACCTTGACATTACTGACGGGGGGAGGGGGGGGGCTTTGCGGGCGACGCTGGCCGAGCCGGATAATTATATTAATACACTTTGTTTTTCATCACTGCTAGTTTTATCAAAACCGTGATATTTTTTCATTTCGCGCATTCTGTTTGTAGTTGTATTTGTATAAAGAAGGTTTTTAACAGACGCTACTGTGGGGTGGAAATAAGAAAGATTATATAAAAGCTCACCCCAGTGTGTTTGCTTTCATCAATTTTTGTTCCATTATTTCTTTCAGAAATCGTTTTACGAAGAAAATGAAGACGAAATTCTTATCTTGTGTTGTTCAAAAATTTGTTGATATTTTGATGACGCCTTTTATTGTTTGTGGAACTTTGATTGTGACTTTCCTGCTCCAGATTTTCTATCAAACATTTGTCAAGAATTACTTTTACAGAATGTCAATAAAAAGAAATTTAACTTCGCCTGGTGTTTTCAACTTATGCGAAAAATTATGAATTTATTGCTACCATAGTAGCAATAATATTTTTGTCACAGGTTTATCGTTTGATGGCTACCATATTGTTTATCATTGAATCAGTAACTTAGTATTATAGACACAATAATGTAGATCTCGGTAATGTTGACAGGGGGCACTTATGGACCAGGGGGTTTGCTGTTGCGCCCCCTTCCCTCCCGCAAAAAAGAATAAACAATTTTTTAATGCGTGAAGTTCATTTAAAAAAAATGTTTTCAATTCGAGAAAGGGCTCAGCAAGCCTTCCACTAAAAATCATCTTTCCAAGCTGCTATTTCCGACCGTGAAAAATTTTTGATACCGGGCTCTGGTCAGAAATTTCAAAACCTCCAGTCGGCTTTTTAGAAACCGTGACTCATTCCAGTTTGCTGATCACAACTACCAATGGATATGCCTTGCCCAAACATTAAGCAAGAGACTTTCTACAACGTCATAAAGCAAATGAGAAAAACATGACGAACATGCTACAGGTACTTATAGCAGGGCTTTCGGTTTGAACATCAATTGTATCTACGTTCTCCCCCACGCACTTCAGAAAACACTTTGTTTTTTGCAATGTTGATTGGTGATGAGCGCTGTTCGCGAAATTAGCAAAACTGTTTTGAAGAGACTATTAATGGGTAGTTTACAAATGGTACGGCACTTGCATATGGCTTTGAAAAAATCTTTTTGGCCACAAGGCGTTTTACGACACCCTCATCAAAGGTGATTTCGCTTCAAACTGACCCTGTTACCAATGAATGCGTCGCAAGAAGCTTCTGCCGATACACTTCTCATCCAAAACTACATCACTTCGATCGACGCAATCATCAATCAAGTAGTTGAATAGACTAAGCCACTTATTGATTTACTTTTATTGCACTGGTGTTTAAGATTGTTGGAACTACTTCCTTGGATTTATTTGTTCGTTAATTTATCGGATGTTTGCTTAAATCAGAGGTTCTTAACTGGGGGTACCTACCCCTTGCGGGTACGAAGCACCAAAGCAGGGGGTACGAGATGAGGCGTCAGAATAATGGTTGTTTTAAACTATTTGGTAAAAATTTATTTTCAATGTTACAGTATTATGGTTAATAAATATACACCGGTAACATGCTACATTATGTTTTATTTCGTTCTTAGATTGTATATTTACCCGTAATTTTGTAGGTGTTTGTTCGATAGGTCTAGGGGTACAAAAACATTTCACAAAATTTCAGGTGGTGCGAGCGCTAAAAAGGTTAAGAAACACTGTTTTAAATTCATTCATGCCTTAATTTTGTACTTTACCTTTAAGTTACGGAACATCACCTTATTTTAATTTACTTTGTTGATTATTTTGCCTTTTTAATCACATTTCTATTTTTTTTTGTGCACCCATTGGCAAATTAGTAGATGATGTAGTTTAGTTTGTGCATTTTTTTAGTCAATTCGAGATTTTGTCAGTGCAGATTGAACATTCAAATTTTAGGTTCAGTTGGTAAAGGAGTTCAAAAATAAATTGTTTTTACCGTTCTATAATTGTTATCGAAAGCACGGAGTCATGAGATAGTAAACCGCTACAAAATCAACGAGCTGTAGAACTTTTCCTGAACATCAAACGACCAACGGAGGACGGGGAAGAGGAACTAAAGCTAATGATGTTTTGTGACAAAATTGCTGGATCTCTCTAAAAAAGATCTTGTGTTTGAGGAAAATTGCTGAGGCCATTTCGGTTGCCCCGTTGCATTCCTCCACTGCAGAAGTTACATGCAGCAAGCGGGAATACGAGTAATCTTCGTGAATGCGTTGAGTTTGAGGTTGTCTTTGCCAAAAGCGGACAAAACAATAACTTTTCCGGTAGAATTGGGTTGAAATTCATCTTTTTTCCATATTAATCAAGATATAAGATATTAAGATATACAGTACTTTTAAAAACGACTTCATCAAAAGTAATGAAATTCCTAATCAGTGACTTCCAATGCGCAGCCCGTGCGGTATTTTTCGAAATGACGTAAAGTAAACTCCTTAAAACACCCAGAAATATGCAAAATTGATGACAGAAACAAAGCATGATTTTGACCAGAGATTCGATGACTTTAAAAAGTCTGCTCTGCGTTTCAATCTGTTTTCTTACCCTTTTTGTGAAGATAAAAGAGGTATCTGAAAACCTGATGACAGAGTGTGTTGAGTTTTGGTGTCCATCTGATTTACAAAAGATCAAAGCCTCTCTATAACAAAAAATTAAAAAAAATAAGTGTCGAGAAAAAATATCAAAGTATTTACAGATTGTAAGTTTTCGTAACTTTATTTTTTGGCAGCCCTTACTTGTGTGAACAAAATTTTCCAAGATGAACCATGTTTAATCCCCAGGGAGATCACTAATTTTTGACAGTCGAATGAAAAATCCGCTTCACATTGCTACATTATTAATCGCACCTAATATTGTCAAGCTTGTTGGAGAAAAGCGAAAGGCTGCCAAACTTCAAATTGGGATGTTAAAGCGTATTTTAAGTTTTGTAGACTTTCTGTTTGCTATTTTCACTGCTATTACAATTGAAAATAGGATAATACACGTTTCCAAGATACATGTTTCTAGGATAATGCGCACTTTCCATTGAAATTTGGTGCGAGGATTTGGTCTTGTTTTTGCACCAATCTGTATTCAGTGTAATGAAAACTAGAACATAATCCAAGGCAAGTGGCCCGCTATATCATTTGCTAACAGCAGGTGACCCTTCGGTTAAAAAGATAGGAGGCCACTGCCTTAGCTGACAGATTTAAAATTGGCCGTTTTGTGGGGAAATGGCCCAACTCGATGCCAGGCAAACTCAATGCCGCCGACTCGATGCCGACACCACTAGTAAACAACAATTTGAAAGTTTAACTATATGTTTTGGCATCGAGTTGGCCTGGCATCGAGTCGGTGGCATCGAAGCGTACCCGACCCTTTTGTGGTACTGCTAAGTAATGGGAACATGGCTTAATCAGGAGAAAGGGACGTTTTAAAGAAATAGAGTTCTCTTTAAAAAAATGTATTTTTTTAAAAAAAGCTCTGTAGATACATGGGAAATCCCATGCGCTGAGCATTTTATTTTGGTGAATATCTGAACAACTGAAGAAAAATACAAATCTTATGTAGGGAATAATCACTATTTGTCAAAAATATAGCAACTAGGCGTCCAATTATCAAGTAAGAGCTCAATAGAAATGACTATAAACGTGAAAGACACGGCAGCAAAGATCTTTTGCATCTCGCATGGTGATTAACAAGGTGTCGGATACTACACTTCTACACTCAAAGTCTTTTGATAACACCCGCTTCAATGTAAAGGGTGTTTAGCGAAATTTGAGAGTGATTGCTTGCTAAAAGTGTTGCAGGTTGACGAAATTTAAAAAAAATGTTTTAAAGATCTTTGACTGACTAAACGAAGCAAAACATGTAAAAGTTATTGACTTTGCCCTCTTATTAAGAGTTGATTTATCCAGTATTGGGCAGTAACTAGTTACGTTTTTAGTAACTGTAACTGCAACTTTGCTACTTCTTTTGCAGAAGATACAACCGGAGAATGCAGAAAATAGAAGATGCAGAATGCAGAAGATTTTGCAGAAGATACACTGTAAAAGTAACAGGTTACAGTTGTTAATTCCTTTCGGTGCGCCTGCTCATCACTGGCTTAACATAAGCTCTGTAAACGCGTTTGCTGACTTCGATATGGATATATTGTCCTTTGCCAGTTCATTTTGATTTAATCGATTTGCAAAGAGTTTTCTTTTACAAACGGTCACAACCTTCATACACTTCTTCACATTAGCCAATTAAATTAAGAATCATTTTACAACCAGAAGCCGCACCATTATGATCTCAAAGTTTCCGATTACCTGGCAGCTCCAACGAAGGCAGCCACAGGCTGGTTAAAGCGAGTAAATCACTTGACAGTAAGCCGATGACACGTTTAAAAAAGAACAAATAAAGATTACAGAAAGCTGGTTCGACTCTACTGTACGTACTAATTAAAACGAACAAAATGAATTGACCTAACTTAACAACAGTTACTTTTTGTTTGGTGCTTCACAGCAAAAAGAAACGATGATTTAACAATTTGTCTTTAAATAGTGAAACAATTGTTTACGTTTTTGGTAAAAAATTTTATTTCATAGCGTCCCTTTGACAAATTATTGGAAACTTTGAACTCTTAAACCTTGACCGATTTACTTAAAATTGTCAAAGATTATGATGTAGATATAAATTGTATTCAAAATCAGAAAATATGGAAGTGAAATCGCTAGTAGTTTTGGCGCGATTCTATAATGGCCAACGGTGGGTGTACATTTGCCCCCCATTGCCAAAGTAGGGTTAATGTTGGTCTCACTCATCTAATTGAAAATCGATACGATACCTTAATCCCAGTCGCGTTGGCGAGCAGACGTGAGAATAACACGAAGGCAATACGAACGTTTTGCCTAAACAGTTTACATATCTCAACGCCTAACGTATTTGCATCAACAGTTCAACACTGTACTACGATTGGATGCCGCAATCTTGAAAACAGCGAGCGTCACTTTTTGGTGTGGACATGGGTTCAAATTCCATTTGCAGTAATTTTTGTGGACTATCCTTTCCAGCCGATTTTCAAACCCATGCATCTTTGCACTTGACACGAACCATAGAACTCTATTAGAAGCTGTAGAGCGCGGGGAGATTGACGCATCTGTTATAAAATCTTTAAAACATCGACAACAAGGTTGAAAGTAGTCGTAGAGGGGTAATTATTGGAAGCTTTCTTCTCATTCGCTGGCTGCCACTTTCTTTTGGCAAGAGTGCAAATAGCTTTTGAATATTGAAGGACGACGGTTAGCACTAGGTGTTTAAATTTTTTACTTTGTAAGCAAATTTAATCGCGTTTTAAATTGGCAGTGTGGCTGTTTTGCCTTGAATCGAAAATGTGACATTCTTGCATTTTGCATCAAAAATTTTGGTCACTGAAAGTAACTGTGATTAGTAACTTTTTAAAATTTGATACTGAAACTTTATGTAAGTTATTTTTTCGCTTATAACTGTAACCATAACTTGCCCACCACTGGATTCATTACAGCATACAGTAATTAATTGACCTCTAAGGTAGCTGGGCAAAAGGTCCCATATTCAAAGCGGCAATTAAAAGAACTCTTAGATATACAAACGAGGTAAGAGCAAGCAATGCCACTGTGGTTATCAACCCACATATCAGTATTTTTGTTGCTGCATTGATAACATGCAAGGAAGTTTGATAAAATGCAAGAAGAAATGCTCGATGCTCTTTCGCAAGTGCAAGGTGATGGATTTGATAACATTGGTTGAGCGCTTAAACACAGAGGTGATGATAGAAGTTGAAGTCTACTATTATAAAGAGATTTCTGGAGGAGGAAAGAATGGAGAGAGAAAAGGAATTGGTTCTGTTATCCGTCGAAGAAGAGCGAATAGGGGGTGCATAAATATTAAGGAATGACAATGAGGAGGAGTTGTTTAGTGAGATGTTGACCCCTACATAATCAAAGCTGTTGTCAAGTAAAGAAAGAGAGGAGGTAGAAAGTTCAGAGAAGGATAGGCCCTGCCTGATAAAAATGATGACGCCGTCGCTAGCGTGCGTGGTATCGGGAGAGAGAATGCCAGACAGGGAGAGAGTGCGATCACATCGCAGAGCAGAAAACCCATGGATCCGAAAGATGAAGATGAATAAAGATTGGATTCCTCGATACAAATAAGGTTAGCAAGATGAGAAGAAATAAAGCGTAATATTTTAGTACTCCTGGCTCGGGGACCTCCAGCATTCCATTGAAGAACCCTGAGGTAGTCAGGGGGAAGAGGAAGCAGGAGGTGTAGAAAAACAGCCAGGAAATTAAGGCAGTGGTGTGGGTGCAGAGGTAGAAGATACGAAGTGGGCGGAAGGGGGATAGGAGGTTTGAAGGCGAGGGTGGGGTGGAAGTGCTGCATCAGCAGAGGGGGCCAGATGGGCCTGGTAGCTCAGTGAAGGTATACAAACTGGAAGAGTCTGAGGAGGAAGTCATAGTGCTGGTACATGTGGGATCTCCAGAAGAAGCAGGGACACAGAAGGGAAGGCAGCTTCAGGTGTGAAAGCTGCCTAGAGTTTTGAATCTAGAAAAGGAGAGAAGTGAGCACTTTAAATGGACCCGTTTGGGGTAGGTGCAGCATTGCACCGGCCTACACCTCCAGGTCGCATTTTCAGCGCACACTGAACAGGGAAAGACGGGGCCAGGGTTTAGGATGAACGTTGCCGCTCATCAGGAGAAGGAGAAGAATGAGAAGTCAAAGACGGGCAAGAGAGAAGAGAGAAAACAGGCGACCGATTTCAAAGAAGCTGCGTGTCGCCCTTCTGCAGTCGTTTATGGAACAGCACGGCAAAAAATGGTTTGTGTGAGGGGAGTGCCTAGGGTAACTGGGACCCTCGGGAAGGCCAACAACCATTTCGACCCAACCCGAATGGGGTCGGGGACCGCATCACCACGTTAAAGTGGCTGTTGATTGGTGTAGACCGTAACACTTCGTATCTTACTTTGACTTCAGATTCATTCCATAACATCAGTAAAATCACATATTTAATGTTCATTTAACATCTGCCTACTTTACTGGTTCTCAGCCGGTGGACCACAGCAAGTAAGTCGGGTGGAGCACCGACATTTGCGTACTTCAATAATGGGTTTGCAAGTCGAATGAGTTTGAGTAATTGCGGTGCATATGAACTGCCATACGGACCAGCACCCATGAGTTGGAGGCGTAATGACCGTATTTTTCCTCGTAAATCAGCTCCGATTCCGACCGCGGACTGACAATCCTCGGCACTGGGGAAGCAATGACCTTTTTTTTTGAGATCACCTCCGCTGCTATGCGTTCTGACATAATCCCAGCAACTTTGTCATTATCACATCTCAGACGTGATCAAAGTAGGCCACGAAAATCTGCGACCCCTTAAAGTGGGCCACGGAAAGAAATTGGGCCACAAAGATTTGTGGCTCCTCAAAATGGGTTACAGCACCAAAACCACTGGTCTATACGAATGTGGACAAAAATTTACTTTTACAGCGAAAAGCACTGTAGTAACTAGTTATTGGTAGGAAGAAAACAAATTATTAGAACTTTAGTCTACGAGTCGTACCGTATCTTGTTAGGCTGAGTATTGCAACTCTTCAACTGAAACCGATAATTTGATCCAGGTTGCAGGCTTTCAAGATTTCTCGATTCTAGTTTTTTTTGTATTTGCCATATTTATCCTCCATTCACGAGAAAGCGAATTGTATCGCTATGCTTTGGACGGTATGTCCACATTCGCTTGGTAGTTGCTACTTTCTAGGTGTCTGGGCCACCTGTCTTCCAAATAAAGGTGGGGGCGTAACGTTAAGTGCCTTGCCCAATGACACAACAAACGAACTTGCCGGCTTGTTCTCCACAACATCTGTTAAATGCCAAACCCCAAGCAGGGAGGTTATAGATACCATTTTTTAAAGTCTTTTGGTATGACTCGACAAGGGGAATGAACCCTACGTCTACCGACTGCGAAGCGAACGCTCTTACCATTACGCCATCTCGTCGGATAGTTTTAGCAAATTGCCGATCATGAAAACCATTAACGCAGCAGTGACCGTTCTAATGGGCCTGCAAAAGGTCTACACAATGTGCATGTAAACAAAAATTTTAACAGTTTTTCTTGCACCTCTGCTTATTGTAATACTTATGATTCAGTTTCATTTTAACTTTTTAAATCTTAAAGTTGTGTCATTTCAATCTTAAAGATGACGTTTATTGTAGCCAATATAGTTGCTATACGTCGAAGCAAGGTTATATCTGTTGCTAAACTTTTAAACGCTATAATTTGGGTTTAGGGAGACCCAGGCTAGTAATAACAGGGGTAAGTTGTAACAAAGCCAATTTCTCCCCAAAGAAAAGCAAAATTCTAGTGACCTTTTACTCCAGAGAGTCACGTTTTAGTCTTTTGTCTTCAAAGAAAGTCACAGAGAAAACTGGATTTTTGATATCAAAAGTAAAGTTTTTAGTTTTTGGACTTTATCTTCTTATACCATCTTTAATCAAATTTCAGTTATTTTGTGTGAAGTATGAAATCAGCGTTTACTAAAGAACAAACCAACTTACATTCTAAAAGGTATGATTATTTTCTCGCTAGTAAATTTTTGAAAAATTTGATCACACGTGGCTTGAGGTAAGCTGCAACAAGCAGCTGAGGCACTCTGTCTTGGATTATGAATTACGTCATCATGTTTCTGTTGTTTAATGGACATTACTGTTCAGTTTAGAATGAGAAATTACAAAAAGAAGACCATCCGTGGTAAAGCATCATCAACTATAATGAAACCAGTTGCAGAAATTGTTTTATTGGAAGGAAAAACAGAACGATTCATGACAAAATAGTTTAATAGGTGTCACGTAAGCCTTCACCGACTGGTGAAAAAACAAAAGGTAGCATACAACCAGAAATCTCTAACAGTTGTCATCCTGGAAAATGCATGACAATCTACGATTTGCCATCGGTAGCAAGAGAAGCTTAAACAAAAGCAAACACACCAACCAACGTGATCAGCGGCTTCAGGAAAGCTGGAATCGTGCTCTTCAATAGATATGGATTTGAAGAATACGAATTTGCTCCTGCATTTGCCACCAACCTAAGTCACCCGGAAGTTACTGCTAATATCAAATATGATCAAAATATGACTCCCTCTATTGATGCTGTAGCACCATGTCTCTCAAACCACCATCAATCATCCATCGTCTTGGACAGTGTTGGCACATTTGTATTTGCTCAGGCTGTGGAAACTTTTTTACCATCCAGTGTAAGACCACTGCAAAAAAAGCTCCTCTACGTAAGAGAAGTGCCAAAAAAAGAAATGTGAGACACCGCGCGATCTTAACCGACACCCTGAAAAGGCTAGAAAAGAAGTGCAGAAGAAGAATCCAGCACCGAAGCCACGAAAAAGAAAACTTGATTTTTCCTCCAAGAAAAAGAAGCAAGTGGAAAAGGAACAGGAGTTTTGGGTGGTTTGTGTGAATGCTACAGAAATAGCTGCCCTGGTGAAGAGTGGGAAAGATGCAGCGAATGCCATGAGTGGCAACATCTTGAGTGCACTCACGGTCTTCAAACTTACGAGTGCCGCAACCGCACAGAGGAATAGACCAAAGTTTTAAATCAAAGTGCTATGTTTTTTCGCTTTAACCGTCTTTTCGTGCGTCTTCAATCCTGTATTCTCTTTTTTATTGTTGTTCACCTTTTCCTTTCTGTGTAGGTGCTTATAACTCTGTTAACCATTATGACTTCATTAAATGCGATTAGACATGAAGTATTTTTACTTTATATAATGTTACAATCTACTTTTGTGTTACAATTTACCCCAAGTTTGTTACAATTTACCGCAGGCCCGGAGTAAGTTGCATTTATTATAGCACCATCTTTTTGTAGCCCATATAAAATACTAGCCGGCGTCGCCCGGCAGAGCCCCGAATCAGCAACGCCGGAGATAAAAATATCGTGCATGAACAGCAACGACAAAATTGTGCTTTTTATATACTTTCACAATTTCTGCACACGAAATCGTGATTGTCATATTCTCTTAATCAAGACTGGTAATGTTCACAAACAAAGAATCTTGCTACAAACTGCCGTTAACTTTTTTAAAAAGTGTAAGGCGGAGGGATTGAAACACAATTAAAACTGATGGTGGCGGCCAAATGGTGGTTGTTTTCATAATTACAGAAATAAACTATTTAGTGGCAAGCCTATTTTGCGATTTGGTGTGGCCCTTTTCCAATTTATATTTCAGGTATTAAGTTCTTTGGCTGCGCTATTTGTCTTGATTTCGCCGTAGCGACAAAAGTGTCTGCGGCTTCTCCAAAGTCATTCACCATATTCTAGTAGGAGCCCATCCGGCTAAGTTATTTTCAAACAAATACTCCCTCTAAATTTAGGTTTACAAATTGTTAGGTTTATGGCATCATTTTGGTTTTTTCTTAAACTTGAGATTATTTTACATTGCTTTATAATATAGGTATAGTTACCTTAACAGGCAGCATATCAGCAAAAAAAATTCTTGCTTTATTATATAACACATAGATGTCGGCGTCGCCAGCAGAGCCCCCATCAGTAAAAGTAGGCATTGAGAATTCAGTTGGCCAAGCTGTCTTCACCAATCGGGCAGTTGTGTAAACAGTAACGAAAAATATATGCTTTTCCTGCACATAAGATTTTCATGACCTGATGCGTTCCTTTTCTTAATAGAATTTCTAATTCTAAGTTCCTGGCTATGCTTTAGACCCATGTGCTCAGTTCATTGCTTACGTGAACCCACAGAGGCCTTGAGTTTTCCCTAGTTTGGAAGTAGGAAACACATTTCTGATATTAAGTTATTTGCAATCAAAATAGCAAAAATGAGTTTCATGTAGTGCGATTTCACACAGGGACTTTATTTTCTTTTGATTTCTCCTTGAACTTTCTCAAGTCCCTGCTGGCTACGCATTATGTTGCATGTTCTTATTTCTTTGCTTAGCGTGCCCAGGAGAGCAAAAGAGTCCTTGCTTTTCCCCAAATTTTGTAGGTTTGATCCCAGTAGCTCTATAAAGCTATTTCAATATTATCTTTGATAAGGTGCGATTCGACAGAGTAACATTGTGTTTTTTGATTTCCCCCAAAACTTTCTCAAGGCCTGCTGGCTATGCATGACGTTGCATGTTCGATTTTCCTTCCTTAGGTATTCTCAGAGGAGTTAAAAAAGTCCTTGTTTTTCCCAAATTTTTTTCTTTCATCCCGGTAGCTCTATAAAGGTATTACACTGGACAACAAATTTTTTTGACAAATTGTGTTTATCATAACATTATGATGTTTTTTTATGTTTTTTGGGGCGCTGATTTCAAAAATGGCATTAAAAATTTCGTCATGTCAATGATTTTAGCGCTATTTAATATTTTATGAAATTATGATTTCAAGTTTGTGTAATACACATAATGGATTTGTAATTTGAAATATTACACGCAAAATTAAAAAAAAATCACATATGAGCAATTCAAAAAAGCACTGTTAAGGACCTTGCAAATAAGCCATAAAACATTTTAATCAAAAATGGACGTTTGAATAATTTTTTCGCTTGTATGTGGTTTTACATTTCCGCATCAAATTCCATGGCTTCGCTCCACCTCCCTTGATAGCGCTTTTCCATCGCTTGGATGTCTTGGTGAAACCTTTCACCATGCTCTTCGCTTACATTCCCCAAGTTATCTCGAAAGAAATCCAAGGGAGAATGCAAAAAATGCAACTTCAAGGACATGCGGCAACCAAGCTTTTCATAACTTTCAATCAAATTTGACACCACCGTTGCATAGTCGTCTCTTCGATAATTTCCAAGAAATCCTTGCACAATCATTCTAAAAGCTTGCCAAGCATTTCTCTCCAAATTAGACATTTGTTTCTCCAGCTCTTCAGATGCCAACGTTCTTCTTATTTGTGGCCACACAAATATACCACCTTTAACTTTTGCATTAGATATGCTTGGGAACATCTGTCTGATATGGCAAAAGGCATGGCTTGTCGGTTTCAAAGCCTTAACAAACTGCTAGGCCAGTCCGAGTTTAATATGCAATGGAGGAAGTAAAATTTTGCTCCTTTCAATAAGAGATGAGTTTAGAACATTGTGGGAGCCTGGTGCGAGATCTTTGCGAGCTGGCCAGTTTTTGACCAAGTAATGCTGCTCATCCGCTTTACTATTCCACAAACAAAGAAAACAAGATTGCTTTGTATAACCTCCCTGCAATCCCAAAAGCAATGCGATTATTTAAAAATCTACGTCCCAATTGTGATCATTGTGTTGAATTAATGCCAGTAATATTTTTACGGATTCACAATCTTCTTACATCTAAACAGAATGTGCTATTGGAATAGATGGATGCACATTACCATTAAAAGCAGAAGGACTGCTTTCAAGCTTCGCTTAGAACTGTCAATGAATAAACGCCAATCCGAAGCTGAGTAGGCAATACCAATCTCTTGAACACAAGCCCTGTATATCAGTACAATATCAAAGTGAAGAATGATCAGAATCAGAGGACATTGCATAAAAATTTGCAAAGATCACATGTCGTTTTCTTGGCTTGGAAATCTTGCACGAAGGAGCAAGCAAATTCCATTCCTTGAGACGAGAAGAAAGTATCTCTGCTTTTGCCTTCGTAAGACCCAGGTCTCTAGTTAGATCATCCAATTCATTTTGATTCGGAAAATGAGGATCTTGCTGGAACACTGAGTGTCAACCTCAAAATCAGCATCGTCATCTTCCAATGAGCTTGATGATATAGCATGCGGTGTTAGAGGTTGAGGAATAGACAGTTGTGGGCCATGGTTGACAGGCGCAATAGATGAAGGAATACTTGGATAAACAATCTTTTTCATGTCCTTTGTCTTTTTGTACTTGGAAATGTCCGCTATGCAAAAATAACAATCATCATGATGATTAGTAGGTTCTATCCAGATTCGGGGAATGGCAAATGGCATACATTTACAACTTCCGCGCATCCATTCTTCTAATGTAGATCTGTAACTTCCACAGCAAAAATGTGGGGCCCAAGATTTATCGTAATCACCCATCTTCATGCCAAAATATGTCTCATAGGCTATAAAGAATTTGGTTTCTGGTACAACTTTGTGCTTTTTTTGCTGTGGACTGATGTAATAGCCACAAACATAGCAGAAACAGTCAGAAGAAATTTTGCAAGGTCTTTTAACACTCATATTTACTGAAGTACTGAAAATATTAATAGCATTAAACTTTACCTGCAAAAACGAATAAAATATAGTGTTTTCTGCAGTAGGCTTAACTTACAATTTGTCTAACTGCTAAACTAAGTACAGTATTGGTATCAGATTCAACAATCCACCTCCCATAAACCAACTCTAAACTGCCGACACTGGACCAGCTCAGACATGTACATTAAAATCCCGCCAAAATTGTGTCCAATCATGTGATAGTAAATGACAATTGGCTAATTTACTTCTCTAGCACCATCTAGAGAGTGATGAAAACAATAAAAAATGTCTTAAATGAAATAACACAAGATTGAAAAGTGATATAAATGTCACTTAATGCTAAAGTTGTATTATTATTTGGTAAATTACAAACTTCAATCTGTTGCAAATATTTTCAAAACCGTTGTCACTATGCAAAAACTAATATCAATCAAAATAGAAAAAATGTTTCCCCTAACTATGGTGCGATTTTACCCCGGCAGGTCATGCCATCACTCGTGCCGAGTTAGAAGATATCAATTAAGGCAGCTTCCCCGGCTTCACAGTACAAACATTTGTGAGGGCAGCTACTAAAAGTTGTAGAAAACATAGGCCATAATTACTGCCTTGTAATGCTGATCATCTTGGTCTATAGATAAATACTAGTATTACTCAAAAAGAAAAAATGATGTCACAAACTATCATTTGTACTTTCTAAGCTGTAGGGGAAGGGGTAGTAAAACATAGTCAAAAATGATGGCAGCGTCCAAATGGTGACCGTTTTGACCATTAAAGCAATAAGATATGTAGCGGTAGGCCTACTTGAGGATTTGGTGGGCCCCCTTTCGTATACATATTTGTGACATTAAGTTATTTGGCTGTGCGGTTTGCTTTAATTCAGCCATAGCATTACATGGGCTATGCTTTTCCCCAAAGTCATATAACCTATACAAATAGGCGCCTACTAAGCTCTTTTCAAACAAAAACGTTCTCCCTTAATCCAGATTTACATATTGATGCTATTATTGTTTTATTTTGATATTTTCTTAAACTTGGACTTTTATTGTATATAACTTTGCCCCAAATCCAGACCTCCCTACTCTTTAATGAAGATTAGTGTTTCGTACCGATGCATAGAGCCTATCAATCACAAATATCAGTAATGGATTTTAACATTTATTTTTTCCATTAAGATGATAGTGAATAATTGGGCCGCCAGCTGCTGTTCTCACTAAATAATGGCAAGCAGTGTGATGTCATTTATGATTATGACATCACACTGCTTTGTAAAAAGATTCAAGACAGAACAGCATGCTTAAAAAACATTTAAATAAATAATCGCTTGTTGCCCCTTTACATAGCGTAAGATGTTACAGAATTACTTCAAGTAAAAATCAACGTTTGTTTAAACGCAATCGATTAAAAAAACATTACGTGCGGGTGTGCATAGCCACTACATGTCCCCCAAGTTTATTGCGTGCGAGCAACGTCTTTGCCCTGTTATCACCATACTCATTCTTAAACTGAACAGATTTTTATTCGTTTTGTATTCGTTAGTTCAGCAAGTGCTTGGAAACATATGAAAGTTGTGGCAGAGCACCAAGGTAATTGATATGTAATTTCAGGATTCAGACATTAAATATTAGGGCAGCTTTATACGAGTTTTTCGTTACTCTAGGCGAATTTGAAAAAAAATAGGCCAACTAAAGATATATATCACATACTATCCGAATTGCTTGAAGAGTTGATTGGTGGTACAAAACTTGAATATTGCGGAAAGTAATACATTCATTTTCTCGAAGCTTTTCGTCTGACTCGTCTTCAGGAGAAATACGTCAGAATGAAAAAGATAGAAGTGTTGCTCGCTTATATAGAGGAATAATCGATAGTGATTGGTCGATGGGTCGACCAATGAAAAGAGAGGAAACTAATGTGAAATTTTTAAGCTGTATACGAATTCTTTTTGCTTACACAAATTAGGTTTTGATGTTTTGATATAAGTAGCTTCAAGAGTTGAAAGATGGAAAGCTGTTCGGCCATGTGCAAGTATGGAAAATTTATCATCTGAATAGTTTTGTGCGCATAATTGGTTATGTAGGAGATGTTGTCCAATCGCTGATGAAGAAATTTCGGTGTTGAGGGATTTGGTTGGCTTACAGGAACGGGCCAATGAGGTTCGATCTTGAAAAGTGTGCCCACCTCGAACAGATTTCGGCACATGCTGCGTGATTCTCTGCTGCAATCTTTGGGAAGTACGGCCCACGTACCGACTATCACAGTGGCACAGGTATTGGTAAACAATATTGCTTTTGTGAGAAGCAGGCAGTACATCTTTCGTGGTTGCAGGGAGAAGCTGTCTGGTGGTAAAGACAATTCGCGGTTCGACAGCAAAGTAACAACGTTTAACGGCTGTTTTGATTTGCGTTTCGAACGTCGTCGAAACGTTTCCAAGCCAAGGTAAGTGTAAATAGACTGGGCATTTCTTTGGACCTGACGGAATAGGTTTGAAGAACTGAATGATTTTTCTTTTTGTTACTGCGTCAATAATATTTTCAGGGTAGCCATTGTTTATCAAAATGGAACGGATTTTTGATAGTTCTGCTGAAAGAGTAGATTTTGAACAGATTGCCAAAGCTCTGTGTACAAGCGTAGATATTAAATTTATTTTCCGTTTCTTAGGGCTGAAAGAATTCCAGCGGACATATTGGCCAGTGAAAGTCGGTTTTCTGTATATTGAAGTAATAAAATGGCAATCATTTTTCTCTACTAGCACGTCCAGGAAAGGTAAAGTTCCACCACACTCTTTTTCAAAAGTGAAGTGAAGCGAAGGATGAAGAGAGTTAAGGTGGGAGAAAAAAGCATTGCAATTCTCTTCGTTGTTGAATGCAGCAAAAGTGTCGTCGACATATCGATAATATTGAAATATTGAACGTGCGTTTATGCAAGATGAAACGGAAAAGAGTGAATCACTGTCTACATTCCTGAAAACCAAGTTGCGCGCATTATGGCAAGAAGTCAGACAATTTTTGTCTTACTTCGATTTTGTTCGATTCTGCAGGTATATTGCTAACATCGATGAACGAAAAGAGAAAGCACTCTCCGTCAAAAACGAGCGAAATTTGAAACTTTTGTTTCAACAACGTTTTGGAAATATGGCAAAACCCGACAAGGACACGATTATTAACCTTTCCAGTTACACCCTTTCGTCCAATGAAGAATTCGTCCTCTCGCATGGCTTAAATTTTTGTTTACCCCCAAACAATATCCAACGTGAAAAGATTTTTGCGGAGTTTGAAGTACTGATCGGCCAATTGCTCCACCATGTCCCACACTCCTCTGAACAATTTTCCGCTTTGAAAGCCAGATTGAGCGATCTTGCCCATGCCTTTTGTGGTACCCCCGTCGATATTGGCAACTTTCTCATTTTGAAAGAATGCATTCATGCCATTAAGTCCTTACGTAGTAATGAAAGTATTCTCATCACCAAACCTGATAAAGGATCTGGAGTAGTTATTTTAGACAAAAGTGACTACGTTTCAAAAATGAACTGCATTTTACAGGATAAGTCGAAGTTTGAAAATCTTGGTCCTGCTAACGAATTTGACAATACAGCAAAAACTGAGGGTAAAATACAAAAACGCTTACTTCAACTGAAAAAAGATGATCTTCTTCCCGCCAAAATTTACAACTCCATTCGACCTACTGGTTCTCAACGACCTCGCATGTATGGATTACCGAAAATTCACAAGAAAGACGTGCCACTACGCCCTATCTTGTCAATGACTGGCTCATCCCAACACCAATTGGCTCAATGGCTTACGTCAGTCATTGACCCAGTACTTTCCCTTTATTCTACTTACTGCATCTCAGACTCTTTTACCTTCGCTAATGAAGTTAAAACCTTCAAATTTCCGTCATCTGCTTTCCTTTGTTCCTTTGACGTCAGCAGCCTCTTTACTAATGTTCCCCTATCAGAAACCATCGAAATTTGTGCTGATGCCCTCTACAATGGCGACCTCAAAACACCTCCTTTTCCCCGCGAAATCTTTGTGGAGCTGATGCAAACTGCTACTTCTTCAGTTGAATTCAGCTTCAATGATACCATGCACCGGCAGATTGATGGTGTAGCTATGGGTTCACCTCTAGGCCCAGCCCTTGCCAATATTTTTGTAGGCTATTATGAAGCCGAGTTGTTTAAAAAAGTGAACAAACCTATGGTTTATTATCGATATGTCGACGACACTTTTGCTGCATTCAACAACGAAGAGAATTGCAATGCTTTTTTCTCCCACCTTAACTCTCTTCATCCTTCGCTTCACTTCACTTTTGAAAAAGAGTGTGGTGGAACTTTACCTTTCCTGGACGTGCTAGTAGAGAAAAATGATTGCCATTTTATTACTTCAATATACAGAAAACCGACTTTCACTGGCCAATATGTCCGCTGGAATTCTTTCAGCCCTAAGAAACGGAAAATAAATTTAATATCTACGCTTGTACACAGAGCTTTGGCAATCTGTTCAAAATCTACTCTTTCAGCAGAACTATCAAAAATCCGTTCCATTTTGATAAACAATGGCTACCCTGAAAATATTATTGACGCAGTAACAAAAAGAAAAATCATTCAGTTCTTCAAACCTATTCCGTCAGGTCCAAAGAAATGCCCAGTCTATTTACACTTACCTTGGCTTGGAAACGTTTCGACGACGTTCGAAACGCAAATCAAAACAGCCGTTAAACGTTGTTACTTTGCTGTCGAACCGCGAATTGTCTTTACCACCAGACAGCTTCTCCCTGCAACCACGAAAGATGTACTGCCTGCTTCTCACAAAAGCAATATTGTTTACCAATACCTGTGCCACTGTGATAGTCGGTACGTGGGCCGTACTTCCCAAAGATTGCAGCAGAGAATCACGCAGCATGTGCCGAAATCTGTTCGAGGTGGGCACACTTTTCAAGATCGAACCTCATTGGCCCGTTCCTGTAAGCCAACCAAATCCCTCAACACCGAAATTTCTTCATCAGCGATTGGACAACATCTCCTACATAACCAATTATGCGCACAAAACTATTCAGATGATAAATTTTCCATACTTGCACATGGCCGAACAGCTTTCCATCTTTCAACTCTTGAAGCTACTTATATCAAAACATCAAAACCTAATTTGTGTAAGCAAAAAGAATTCGTATACAGCTTAAAAATTTCACATTAGTTTCCTCTCTTTTCATTGGTCGACCCATCGACCAATCACTATCGATTATTCCTCTATATAAGCGAGCAACACTTCTATCTTTTTCATTCTGACGTATTTCTCCTGAAGACGAGTCAGACGAAAAGCTTCGAGAAAATGAATGTATTACTTTCCGCAATATCCGAATTGCCTTGAAATAATCTTTAATTTGGTCAACCAAGTTTGGAAATCGATTGAGAAATGAAATCACAAATCAGTTTTAAAAAAAACTGCTTTTGTAAAAATGTTGCAATTTTTGAAATAATCATCATATTATAATCTTTGGCAGTGAAAGGCTGTGTTAATTGTACCAGACGGCATGATGACATCATAAAGGGAGTTGTAAGCCAGCGAGAGAAAAAGAGAAGAAACATGCTTAGAAGGTTTTAAATGCTTAAATATAGAATTGTTCGTTGTATTGTCATATGAGCTTAAATGGTTTTAGAGCTTTTTTTTATCGAAATCGCCTTATCAATAGCTCCTGAAAATGTGTTTAATCGCGTTCCTATGGCCAGTAGTTTTTGAGAAAATGCGGCCAATATATTGCGCTATCAAACGCTGATTGCGACGTCATCTTAGACTCCAAGAGAATGAAATTTTTGATAAAGTGATAGATTGGATGCTAGCTTTAGTTTAAGCAAAAAACGGTTTTGCTCTGTCAAGAAATGTTAATTTTAAAAAACTGATTTTTGATTACGATGTCATGATGACGTCCCAAATACCCTTATGACACTCACCACACGGTGGCGATTAATCGTGTCAAATTTGATGATACTACGTCTAGTAGTTTCGGAGGAGTTAAAGCGTACGTACGTACAGATAGAATCTCGCTTTATTATATTTGATAAATATTATGACCACCTGTCCACTACCAGCTTATTCGATTAAATAATTCTACACCCACATTCAACAAATTTTTAGCCCTCAGCATTATACTTTCATACATAAAATTTGTAGCTCAAAAAAACGCATAGACCTAAGATGTGTAGAGCAGTAATACTTTTTCCACAACGGGGTTAAAAAAAAAGATTCGACATTTGAAACAAAATAGAAAGTATGGATTATGACATTTTTTTCACAAAGAACACATTACAAGCATATTCACACAAAATTGCTCTCAACAAATCAGACAATATTTTTGAAAAAATGAGCACTTGCAAGTTGCATGTTCATTTCCATTAAAAAGATTTACACGTCGAATGATTTATTGTTCATTTTATTACTGCTTACACAAAGATTGCAACAGCACAAATTCCACTTGGTTTGAATCTTTCACCCAAAAAAAATTTAAACAAACAGTTAGTAATGGAATAAATTCTGGCTTGGACTGCTGCTAAAATACAGCAGTTTTTTACTCTGCCTTTGGCCTGGAGTTACGCGTGGCTCCTGCCTGCATCCACAGGAATATGCTTGCTAAGCTACTGGTGCATTCATAATAGTTCATCATGGTTTGTTGAGTACAAATTACCATAGCTTGGCAAAAGTTACTTTCAACTTTTTTGAAATTTAGTTGATTTATTACTAAATTATATTAACATATTATAGATGTTATATATCTATATTGGTACGCTATATTTAGAATATTGTAGGCTACATTTGTGTTAATGGTATATATATATATAGTGTCAGTTCAGAAGAGCAGAGATCAGTGACTTTGTTCCACAGCGAATTTGCGACGTTTCGATCAAAATGAGACGAGAAAGTTAACGAAAATATTAAGGCGACAGTTATATGTCGCCCTAACCAAGCATGTCGCCCTAACTCATAATATTATATTGAATACGGTCGACTTAACCAAGGATTTACAAATGTATTTATAATACATTCAATTATTACGGATAAACTGTATCGTTAGTAAAAGTAAAAAATAAAAATTAGCTCAAGCATAGTAGACTAATCAGTAGTTATACTATCTCGTTAATATGTATGATGGCATCTAAAAAGGGATAAAATGCACAATTCAATAAACAAAGTAACACAGGCAAGCTTTGCAAAATCCTAATATAACTTTTTAGATTTCTACGCAGTGCTCACTAGTCTTGTAAGAATTCCAGCATAAGAAATACACCAGTGGAAGAAACAGGTTCTTTCCTGATCGAAAACTCTTTTTCTGCTCTAAAATTAGAGGTAATTTTAGGATTTGTTCTTTGCTAAATCTATATATGCTCTTTGAATTTTTCTCATTGCATTGGTTCAAAGAGCCAATATACCAGTGATGTATACAAGACCACAAGGAGCAAGACCATGACCAAGACCAAGACCAAGACTTCATTTTTTTTTTGAAGACCAAGGCCATGTATGCCAAAACCAAGACCAAGACGCTCAGTCAAGACTAAGACCACTTATAAACAAGAACCAAGAGCATAATTTCGCCCAACCCAAAAATTAAAGATATTTTCATATGTATATGGTCAATGGTTACCTGATTACTACATATATGAAGCTAATAGCTCGTTGCAAACTACAGGTGTAAATAACTAACTACCTTGTAGTCTGTTTAGTAAAACCTAAATTAGTGCAAAATGTATTTAATAACGTTGGCAACATAACTTGCAATTTGGAAGCCTATTTCTTTACAACAAATAGTTTACTCAAGCTAAGAGCAATTTTTAGGTTATCAAACTTTTATCGTGCAATTGGTTTCTGTTTTAGCCTAAACAAATATTAATAATTTTAACATGCTCGTAGGTTTTGGCGAAAAGAACTTTACTTCATTTATTGGTAAAAAAAATTGTATATGGTTCGATCTACTGTAACAAACTGCATTGATGAATTTGTTACCTGCTTCTGCAAAAAATCAGTCATGGTATTAACTACAAACCAAGCTACTGCACACTTATTCACATTTTAGTCATATTAGCATTGCTATATCAGATCAGCCGAACATCAACCCTGCATAGAAACAAAGTATGACCAATCACCACAGCAAAAAAATAAAACAGGGCAATCAAAAAAAAAGAATTCGGAATTAAATCGATTTAGACTTTCCTTTTATTGCGCTTTAAAAATATCATTTTAGTCAACAATCAACATGGTAGCAGAGAGCTGCCTCTGTGTAGCCGAAAAGTCATTCCGCCAGCGCTGACGCTAGTTTGCAATTGGCCTATTAGCTAATCTACAACCAATTAGATTTAATTGATGAAAAGTAAGACACTTCTTTGTTTTTTCCCAAATCTGTTATTTTATTGTGGTGGCTAGCATATTCAAATTGCCGGTTTTTTGTTTAAGCATGGAGGTCCTTAGTTACAAACTACGACCACAATCGTTGTGAAAAAAGTTTGCTCTTGATTTTGTTTTATTGATTCCATTTCAAATCTTGTAAAAGCCGTTTGTTTTGCCCAGATATGGTCGAACGTCTCGACAGTCGATTAGCTGATAAGCAAAAACTAATGTCTTTCTCTCGATCTCACACGAAAGAAGCTTTCAACTTCCTATAGCACAATCACACCTGTGTAACTGACGCAGGAAACCCTTGTAAATAGTTAATAATTTTTGTTAGTGACGTGACCGCGTGTAGCGGGCTGCAAAAAGAAAAGGTTGACATGACAGTTTATTGAGACAATCTGTTTTCGTTCAGTTTGCTGTTTTCGCGCAGTTTTTTGGAACATATCAGTTGGAAGAAACAATTTAATTTGAAACCGCTTTCCTTAAGTTTTGTTGTGCTAATAAATTCAAGTTTTGGCAATTGATGTGTAGCACAGCAGTGGATTCACGGTGAGCGCGTTGCAGATTTGGTTTCCTCTAGTAAACGTTGCCAGCGTCTTTCAAGCTTGAAGCAGCGTCTACAACCAGCAAATTGCAAGCAGCTTCTATCTTTTTCTGCCTATTGTCTTTCGATATCACTCCGAAGGACTTCTTATCTACTTTTTTATTTCGGACGGTCACACCCTCGAAGCCCCTGCCATATCTTTGTCTCCAGAAAGGGATCGGGTAACAAAAACAGCGAATACTAAAGCATAAGACACTTTTGAATAGATAGAAGGTGAAACTTACCTAGACATTCATAATAACTATTGTATTTTTTATTGATTTATAACAAAAAATTATAACGTAACAATTGTAAGCAACAGACGGCAAAGACATTTTGCAGTGCGGTAGCTTAAGTTATGAATAGAATAAAAACAACTGCTAATGAGACTGATGCTAGTCTATACTAATTTATACAAGATCTATGCTCAAAAACTGACTGCTGTCTGTTCTTATTATGCGCAAGCAAAGTGGAATAGAGTGTTAACTATGAGGGGCATGCATGAAATGTTTACCACAAAAATATACTATAAAGAGGCATTAATCAATTCGAATTGACGTTTAAAGTGGTTGAAGTCGAGCAGTACAGCTCCGGTAACGGGAAAATCTTTTAGACGAGAAACGAAAACCAACAAAGACTCTTCAAACAATTTTTTCCCTCTTAAAATTATACATTGTTAAAATTTTTATCTCATTGTGCAATTAGCCTCTATTATGCATGAGACAGTGATGTAAGCTAAAACGTGAGCTACACCTGCAAGTAGGCTATGCAGATGAGTCCTTTCTATCGAAATACAATTTGGCAAATCTAACTAGCAATTCCTTAAGACAACGGTTCCCAAAGTGGGTGCCGCGAGATTTTGCCTGGGGCTTCGGTTAAATCGAACAGATATAGTTGTATTAAGTTAATCGTCTTAAAAAAGATCTTCGGCTTTCCATTGGGAAAATTCAGTATCAAAACCGACCGGAGCAACGAGTTTGGACAAAACAAACGGTTTCAAATATTGATTCCCACAAAAAAAGAATTTCAACTGCGAATTGGGCGTATTTTGGATTTAAACTGGGCGCTGCAAGTTTTCACAAGTTTCCAAAGTGTATCGAGAGAAAAAAATTTTAGGAGTGCTGCCTTGTGGTAATATCAAATGGGTCAGGCTGCTTCGAACTTAAGGTATATACGTTGATTTTCCATTAGTTTTTAAACTTTAATCTCGTCTATTTACTGATTTAATGTAGTCTAGCACAGCGCTCTTCAACCAGGGTACATGGTGCACTCTAGGGTGCACCACAACTGCCTCAGGGGTACATGAGTTCGAAAGGGTGCATAGGGGTTCACCACGAAATTTGTAGATGCGCACTTGTGCATTGTGATGACATTAATTCCATCATGGTAAATCTAAGCTATTTTCAATCAAACACATTTTTAACATTTGGAAGAAGTTATAGCGCTCAGATATGACGTAATGGTAACCGCAAAGAAACAGATACACACCCCGCTATGTTTACTGCCTGGGATTTTTGCGGTTTTGATGCCAAAAATTTTCATTATTAAGCAGTAAACGAGGCTAGTGTTAGCAGTGCACGAACAAAGAGGATGAGGTAATGCTGCAGTGTAGTAAAGTTTAATTACTGGATATTGTAGTTGCAGTCTTGCTTATCAAGTTATTTGGTTAAATAAACTACCCGTGTAGTGGCAGAAAGTTTAGTGATGTCTTTGCTGCAATACTTTAAGAAAGCTTCAACTGCTAAAGATTCAAACACTAACAATGATAATGAAACTGATGGACAAATGCAAAACATAGATGTTGAAAATTGTAATGATGATGTAAAGCAACAAAAAATCCAAGCTGTTGTTTCCAAAATTGGTGAAAAGAGAAAGCATCAGTCACCGCCCTCTCCCACACAAAAACGTAGAAAATGGAAAGACGACTATGTTAAGTATGGCTTTTTTCTTCCAAAAAGTGAGCAAAGCACTCTTTATCCTACAGCTCAATGCCTACTTTGCCTTGTGGAATATGCCAACTCGAACCTTGTGCCTTCGAAACTCCTTTCCCACTTAAAAAACCAACATCCCGAACATGAACATAAGTCTCAAAAATTCTTTCAATCAAAGCTAGCTGCATATGTAAAAGAACAACGTGATTTTGAAGCACGAGTGACCGAAAAAGTCTCTGAAAAACTTACTTTGGCTTCATTCCAAATGACTCATGTGCCATTGAAAACCAAGCGACCTTATACTGAATTACAGACTGTAGTCCTACCGTGCCTCAAAATTGCCGAAGCTTTAATTCATGGAGGAAGAAATTCTGTTGCTAAAGTTGAAGAAATTCCAGTTTCTGACACAACAGTCTATCGTCGCTCCTTAAGCATAGGAGAAGACTTAGAAAATCAGCTACTTCTTAAACTGAGAAAAGCTCCTTCTTTTGGTATTCAGTTGGATGAGACAGCAGATGTAGGTTCAGAAGCTCAGCTGCTTGTTTTTTGTAGGTTTCCTGATGTTGAACTGAACAAAATCCCTGACCATTACTTATTTTGTCAACCTCTAGGGGTGAATGCAAATTCTACAGCTATTTTTCAAAAGCTTGACGATTATTTCAAGCAAAACAACCTCAGTTGGAAAAAATATAAGTCGGTTACAACAGACGGTGCTGCCGCAATGCAAGGGAAGATTAATGGTGTTGTCTCAAAAATAAAAGATGTTTCTCCACACTGCATTTCAATCCATTGTGTTATCCACCGAGAAGCACTAGTTGCAAAAAAGTTGAAAGGAACGGTTAATAATGAATCGAGTGCTGTATTTCAAAGTTTTTTTGGCGATGTCATTAGTATGGTGATTTATATCAGGGGCCGTGCCAAAAAACACAGCATGTTCATGAAGCTGTGTGAAGGAATGGAAGCATCACATAAAAGATTGATCTTTCATTGTGAGGTTCGCTGGCTTTCAAGAGGAAGAGTTCTCAGTCGAGTGTTTGAACTAAGAAAAGAATTGGGAGCATTTTTTTTGGAGGAAAAAGATCAACGAGCTACAAAATTTTTCGATCATTTGTGGTTAGCAAAGCTTTCTTACATGGCGTGTGTTTTTGAGCACCTCAACAAACTCAACATCAGCCTGCAAGGAAAAGACAGCGATGTTTTTAAAAGCACTGGTAAAGTTGATGCTCTGAAACTGAAAATTCTTCTCTGGAAAAAAAGGGTCAAGTCTCAGAATTTTTCTGATTTTCCGATGTTGGGTAATTTCATTGACAAATGTGAAGAAGGTTTTGCAGAATCTGTAATGACTGATCTGGTACCACTGATACTGGCACATTTGGAGCTACTACAAGAAAACTTTGAAAATTACTTTCCAAAAGAACAAAGTTCTTATCTAGAAGCAAATACCTGGGTTTTGTAGCCCTTCATTGATTCACCCACGGAAGATGAAGACCTGCTTGATCTCCGTACAGATCTCTCTCCGAAAGTTTTGTTTGAAGGCACACCATATGCCGACTTTTGGGTGCAACTTTGGCATGTTCCTGAATATAAAAAACTAGCTGAAAAAGCCATCTCCCAGCTTATTCAAAGCCCATCAACATATTTGTGTGAAAGTGGGTTTTCCACTTTAAGTCAAATAAAGACCAAGCAAAGGAATTCAATTGAGAAGATCGACCATTTGATGCGGGGAGCACTTGAAACTGAATTTGTTCCTCGCTATGACCAACTAGTGGGAAAATTGCAAAACCAGAAAAAACATTGACTTGTGACAAATATTCTTCTTTATTTTTTTTCAATTAAGGGGATTGTTACTGAACCAAATTTGATTACATTTGGAAGCGTTTTTTATTTTCTGTAAATTTTGCTTTTATTTTACACACCTACTGTGTTACTGTTGTTGCTTGATGATGGTTTGCCTTTCCTGATTATTATCTATTTAGTATTATGTGCATCTGTATGTGTAAGACTGTAAGTTATCTTGATTTGAATTTGTGTCCATATTTGCCGAGTGATTGTCCTTTTATTGAGACTTGAGTACTGGTAGCGAAGAGCTGATTATCATTAGTTACTGATAAAATTTGTTCTTCAACTTTTATGACAGAGAAAACGAACGTAAGGTTTGATGTGTGTATCAAGGTAATTCAATTTTATCACAAGGGTACATAGAATTGATAGCATATCTTCCAAGGGTGCACCAGACAAAAAAAGGTTGAAGAGCCCTGGTCTAGCACTTTTATAACGAAGCTTAGCGTGCTTTTGCTGCTTCAAAAACGGAATATTTTGTCAGCAAACACTACTTTAAATTGCACATCAATGTAATAGAGTTAAAGTTAAACACATTAAAAGTCCTTGAAAAAAACATCAGTTGCGCAAAACAGATCAATATCAGGTCAACTTTAATTTAAACTGATATGGATCTATTTTGCACAGCTGACTTTTTGCAAAACTCCACTCAAATTTGAACTACACGTGAATTCGCATCACATACTATCAAATAAGATCAGTTCAACATGTTTTTTGTGAATGAATGAAATTCTTTGGTGGCTCACCACATGTCTTCATTAACAAATTAAAAAAATTGGATTGCAAGGAGAGATTGGGCAAAGTTTTATTCGCACAAAGTGTTCTATTTCATTCTCTTTAGTTGTAATTGCAGCACTAAACACGAAACGCCCACTCCCCAAGCTGTGGGTATTGGAATTTGAAAAAGTCCTCAAATGATCTAAGAGTGAAATAATTTATAAAAAACATTGGAGAAATTTGAAGTGCATGTAATGGAGAAGCAAATAACCAACTAATTTACGATTGCAAAAATATAAGAGAAAGCAAACTATGCTTACCGAAACCTACAAAATAAATACGTGATATATATATTTGTAATCATTCTTGTCTTTAGCAACAAGACGATCACGGGAAAAAATAAACGCAAACATACAAAAAATAAAACTTATCTCTGTCACACGATTGTACGAACAAATTAGGATAAATGTACTGAAGACTTGTTTGGCAAAGCCCTTCAAGTAGGTTATAGTCTAGGCCCACTGGGTTTAAAATTGTAAAAAAAAGGCTAATCCCACCTTTTGCTTCTGTATGTCTTCTATGTTTGAAATAAAAGTTTTACTGGTCAAATTCTTGTCTTAGTTGCATATTGACAAAATTAAGTGGCCTTGTACCTAATCTATTGCTGATTTTATGCAAGGAAAGCATGGTGGGATAACCTCTGATTAACTATCAAAGGCATTGTTCAATAATCAAGATTGTCATACTCTTCTTTTTTCTCCACAATAACGTCCAGTTTCTTAATGGCCTTCTTTTCAGTCATTTGCTGTTCTGGTTTGGTCGATTTTAGCCACTCCCAAGTCTTTCTAACTTCTGCTTCCATCCGATTTGTACTTCCAAGCATCTCGTAACGTAAACTGCTGATATCATGTTTAATCTCTTGAAGTTCAGCTGGAATTTAAAAAAGTGTTCATTAGCAGTTCAGTGATTCAGCTAATTGTTCTAAGAGAAGTCTGAACATATTCAGTTTTTCTCTTTGTGTACGATAACAAAATATAATAACAGTGGCTAATAGGGTTGCCAGTTTTTATACATAAAAATTTTTTTCTGATTTCGTGTCGCACACCCTCCCATTTAAGGAGGTTTGACAAAAAATGATAGATTTTTCGATATTTTATCCATCGAAAAAAGAAGTGTTCTCCTACAACCCTACAGTATAAGGTGTTTCACAAGACCAGGAGCATAAAAAGTTCCTTTAGTTTTGTTCAGTGCTATTCGGTTATTTTATATAAGTTCATGGCTTTGTGGTTAATTATTCATTTTTTGTTGTGATTTTAGATTTGTCAGTTGTAAATTTTTATCAAAAACTACTAAACGCAAATAAAAATCGTAACAAAAAAATGACAAGCAAAAAATTTAAAAATCAGAAAAAACTTGAAATAGTAAATTAAAATTTCTGCTAGTTAATTTCCAATCAATTTGCAAAATAATTTAAAATTACTACCAATATCTCTGTCCGAGCTTATGGAAAACGTCCTACAGCAAATTATTTCGTATTGAATTATTTTGCTTTCTAGTGAAGGGAGCCTAAATGATATACACAAAAAAGAAGCTTTAAATTCAAATTTCAGAGTTTGTGCGATGCATAAACCAACATATTCTCCGAGAACAGGAGTTTAATATAACAACAAAAATATGAAACTAGTTTACAACAGTTAAACTTCTTCAAGTTTTGAGAAAAATCATTGCACTTACTGCCCATTGTTTTGAAAGATTTCAAATTCTCTATGCATATGCATTTGCTGTACTTTACCAGTTTTGAAGAATAGTGAAGCTGTTTACCCAGCATGTCGTAAGAGGCGACTATTGGGTACCTACCAATTGCAGTCTGACTGTTAATGGTGGGCTTGCCAGCTTAATTCCTTGGTTGGACCACTCATGTCAGAATACTAAGGTTGGGGGTAAGTAAGGGCAGACTCCCAATAGAAGAATTTTGCTCCAACAAATTCCCATAACCAGAAAAAATGAACAAATGGCCCCCAGTTTCCGGCAGCTCTTAAATGGGCAGGGGGTGCGAACAATCTCCGAGTTTAAATCTGAATGTCATCGGATAATATTTAGTACATTAAATGTGGGAAGTCTTTGTAGAAAAAAAAACAGAAATGCGTGAAGAACTGAGAAAGAGAAGAGTTGATGTATACTGCATGCAGGAAGTAAGATGGAAAGGTCAAGGAGCTCGTTTTGTGGGTACTTCAGGACGAAGGTATAAACTGTGGTGGTCGGGAAATGATGCAGGATTTGGAGGAAATGATGCAGGAATTTTGGTGAAAGAGGAAATATCTGGAAACGCAGAAAAAGCGACAGAGAAATGGCAGTTGTGCTAACTTTAGGTAGAGAAGTGATGCAAATAGTATGTGCGTATAGGCCACAAAGCAGAAGACCAGACACAGAGAAAGTTCGTTTTTATGATGAAATGGCGAGTGAGTGGGACTTTAGAAGTTCTAGTGAAATCATCATTTCTTTGAGGGATTTGAAAGGACACGTGGGAAATGTGCTGAGGTTTTTAAAGATGTACACGGGAGGAATGGTATTGGGAAAAGAAATGCAGAAGGAAGAAGATTACTGAAGTTCTGTGATGAAAGAGAGCTGTGCGTGGCAAACACTTAGTTTTATAAAGCATACAAAAAGAAAATCATTTATGGTGCCGGTGAATGTGAAACAGAAATTGATTTTGTGCTTGTGGGAGAAAAATATAGAAAGTATGTAAGGGATGTGAAAGTGATTCAATGAGAACTTCAGCACTGGCTGGTGGTCGTAGATTGGGATAAAAAGGTACCAAAAAAGGTTGTGGGGAAGCAACAAATCATAAGAAGAAAGATTTGGAAGTTGAATGAAAACCGAGCGAAAGTAAGATTTGGAAAAAGAATAAAAGAGCTAGTAAGCACAGACGCGCCTGATTTGTGAAAAACTTTCAAGGATGGTGTTCTAAAGGCATGTGATGAAGTGTGTGGAAAGAAGAAGTCTAGGAGAGATCTAGGAGGAATGTGGTGGTGGAATGAAGAGGTCAGGGATACCATAGCAAGAAAGAAGGCGGCATTTGAAGAGCTATGAAGGTTTCCATCAGAAGAAAATAAGACTCAATACAAACGTATAAGAGATCAAGCGAAAAAAATGTTGCTTGAGCTATGAAAATGGAAGCTAGTCAGGAGTTGAATAATTTATATCAGAATTCTAATAGTATTTTCTACTTCCTTAGAAGAATGAAAAAGAAAGGGAAGGATCTGTAAGGAGGAATGTGCTTTAGAGGAAGCGACGGACGGTTATATTTTATTAAAGAAGAGAGGGCAAAAATTTGGAAATAACACATGGAAAAGATCATGAATGAAGAGAACAAATGGGACCACATGGTGGAGACTGGTGTAGTAGAAGGACCAGTGGAAAAAGTTGCTCGAAATGAAATTGTGCAAGCAATGCAAAAATGAAATCAGGAAAGGCAACTGGACCATCTGAAGTAAGTGTGAAGATGATAGCTGCAAGTGGCGAAATTAGGGTGAAAGTGATGAGGGAAATGTGTCAGCGTGTATTGAATGGTAGAGAAATGCCTGATGAGTGGAAAACTAGTGTGATTATGCCTATCTTTAAAGGAAAGGGTGATGTGATGAGCTGCGGGTCGTATAGAGGAGTGAAACTGCTAGAACATGCCATGAAAATTGTTGAAACGGTACTACAGAGGCGAATACGAACATTAGTCAATTTGAATAAAATGCAGTTTGGATTTATGCCAGGAAAAAAAACAGTGGATGCAATATTCATTGTGAGGAGAATGCAGGAGAAATATCAAAAAAAGGACAAGAAGTTGTATAGTATATGCATTTTGTTGACATCGCAAAAGCTGTTGAGAGAGTGCCAAGAAAAGTGATGAAGTGGGCCATGAGAAAGAAGGGTCTATCAGAAGTAATGGTTCGGGAAGTTATGAGTTTGTATGATGGTGCAAAGACAAGAGTAAGGGTGGGATTTGCATACTCAGTGGAATTCGAAGTAAAAGCTGGTGTACATCAAGGATCTGTGCTGTCGCCACTATTGTTTGCAATAATTGTGGACGTCATTACAGAAAATGCAAGAAGAGGTGTGGCTAATGAATTAATGTATGCAGATGACCTTGTTCTCATGAGCGAAATCATGGAAGACTTAAAGGAAAGATTTTGGAATTGGAAGGATGCACCAAAAAGCAAGGGTTTTAAGGTCAACACCAGAGAAACAAAAGTGATGGTAAGCGGGTTGCAAGAACTATCCAAAAGCAAGATAGATCCATGCTGAGTTTGTGGGTGGAGAGTCATCGCCAACTCAGTGTTGTGCACAAAATATGGAAACTAGCTTCATGGCAGATGTGCAAAAATAGAGAGAGCTACCGCTAGGTTGGGAATGCATTTTGTTTGCTCGAAATGTAAAGGAATAATGGAAGGGACGATAGATTCTATCGAGAAGTTGTGCGATGAAGTGGAGACAGTAACTGGATTTTGTTATTTGGGGGACAGACTAAATGCTAGTCGTGTTTGTGAAGCGGCAGTTACAGCAAGAGTAAGAATTGGTTGGGTAAGATTTAGGAAATGTGGAGAGTTATTGCTTGGAAATAGGTTTCCTCTGAAGAAGAAAGATAAAGTTTATCGTTGTTGCGTAAGATGAGCAATACTGTATGGAAGCGAGGTATGGTGTTCAAAAGAAAATGAAAAAGCAATTTTGAGGAGAACGGAGAGCGCTATGGTGAGAGCCATGTGCGGTCAGAAAGACGACTGAACAGATGGACATGTTAGGGTTGAAGGAAACTATAAACCGGTTAGCAACAGCGAATGGAGTTAGATGGTATGGACATGTACTGAGGAGGAATGGCGATAGTGTTTTGAGGGCTGCTCTGGATCTTGAAGTGAGTGGCAGGAAAAAGCGAGGACAACCGAAGAAGACGTAGAAGAAGGTAATGGGGGAGGAGACAGAGAAGATTGGTTTGAAGAAGGAGGATGCCCTGAATCAAAACAAGTGAAGAGACGGAGTGCGAGCAATTGCAGAAGGAATGGAGTGAATCCGGCCATCTATGCTAAGGGAACAACACCGGACAAAAACTGAATAACTACTACTACTACATTTAATATAGTGTTGGCTCCGGGATCTGAAATAAACTTTTCTAGCAAACATAATGAGCTGATGTATAATGAGATTTTTGTGACGTGACAATCATATGAGTACAAAGTGCATAAGACATGTAAAAATTGAGATATTCCTCTATCAAGCCAAAATCATGATTAGTCGATTCGTATAGATTTTTTGACGACAGAAAGATGAAGCAGATCTGGCATCGGCTACTGCAGATATACATTCAACGAAGTGCTCATGATCAAATGAAGAATATTCCGCCACCGAGCAACCATAACATGACATCCCAACACCAAAACCTTGTAGAGTCAATCAATTGTTCGATGTATCCTGGCGTTGTATAATTGATGACCCAATCTTCAAAGCGGCACTAACTAGGACGCAGACATCAACTTATCTGCCATGATGATTGTCAATCCTAGTCCCACTGCCGTTGGAGCTGATATCGATGAGTTATCACTATCACGTACTTCTCTCATTCAAGATAAATATAATTCACGTGAAGTATTTGCAATTGTATTATGCAGAACATGCGACCAACATTTTCACGTTGCACACTTTGGTGGCAAAATGCTGGCAAATATGAATAAAATCAACCAGATTTCTTCGGCGATTGCTGTGTCTGATTTGATGTTAAAAAATTGTTGGGAATCTTCATGATACCGATTGGTAGTGGAGCTCTGATGAGTGAAGAAGTGATGAAGTCAATGAGTGAATAGACAGGTATCACAGAGCATCTGGCAGCACTTTGCTTTTATGCAACAGCCAGTGACACTGAAATTAATACAGGAGCTATCACTGTTGCACAATGCTCATACAACCGAGGTGAGCACTTTCTTGCATGCCACCACCACTTGTTGGATATGTGCAGCTGCGGTGTTTAACAGCTTCTTTGTATCGAAGGGGCCAAAGATCGATCTGTTTCGCAGAGTTGAATTACAGTAGGCTTCTCTCAACAAGTCATAGTTTTTCTTCTTGAGCTTGATAAAGCTGGAGCAGGTTGTTGAAGTGCAGTTGAAAAGGAATGTATTGCATTTCGCCACAATGTTGTTAATTCCAACCTTCAACAAAACCTCGAGGACGTCCAATCTTGTGAAAATTATTGAGAATTTGCAGCAATCACTTTTCAGCTCCTGGGAGTAAATGTCAGCAATGCTACAGGATCTCGTGCTCCCGGTGCTTATCGTCGTGGAAGATGGATGGCCAAAGGTATCTATTGCCGTAAAATCTTTGAATTTCTCCATTAGTTCCACTTGAGCAACCATGAGATAAACTTACTACGACAGGTTTATTTGTTTGTGTGCATCGTCTATGCAAGCTTCTGATTTTCAGCTCCATTAGTAGAAGCTGCTCCTACGAATGAATTACTTACGTTACAGCTGATAGAGTGTTACAAACAAGGCAACAGCAAAATTGCCAGGACTGAAGAATGTAAAATGCTCTAGCACTTATGGACCTCAACCAAGACCTTGCAACATTGCCGTTGATCAGTTATGAAAGCAGTGATGAAGAAAGCAGGCCATTGTCAATGCACTGCAGAGAGATTCACTACCAGAAGATGGTTGTTACGTTCCTTCGTATAAGATTCGCAAGTTTTGTAATCTAGTTATTGCAAAACTTTGTATCGCGGCAATCACTCAACCTAGTTGAAGCTCTTCATTTATAATAGGACTTCCTCACAACTCCACTATAAGCATAAGCCTGGCTAGAGGACCATACTACAGCATTAAAGAATGTTCATAATCAAAAGGTAGTAACGACTGTACAGAGGGTGCATTCAAGACGGCTACAGGCTTCAATGAAGTCATTACCAAATATGGCCACCAACGCAAGCTCCTTTACAAAGTTATTGACCGCCACCGCATGCTTCTGCCAACCAATGCTACTGAAGATCATCTAATGGATAGCACTCAGCATCACAGCATCCTGGCTTTCTTTTTTTCTGTTTGTAATTGATTTTTATAAATTGGGCATTTGTTGGTTAACAATGCACTTTATGGTACACTCGGCATTCTTGAAAGCTTGTATTTTCATTCTGAATTTGTTACTAGTTTGAATCATTGTGTATCATTGGTTTTTAAATTTTTTCAAATGCTTATGGAACCACTCCCAAATATCCAGAAACAACACCAAAATTGATGTACGTGTAAAAAGAGTTAGTCTCCTAAAATACATGTAAAGTAACAACCATTTGAATGTAGACAAGTTCATTTGTTTCTGCGTAACTAGTGGAGCCGTGGGAGACCACTAATTTATGCTGAATTCATCTAATATTTTTAGTGTGCAATTTTTTTGATCAAACCTCTTCAACTAAAAGAGTGTTCGCTTTTATATTAAAAAATTTTTTTGGGGCCATCCTAGTGGTCAACCATAAATTGGCAAGAGATTCTTGAACATCACTTTATGCACAAGATTTGGACAAAAGTCGAAGCAGTGTCTAATAAGCAAATAAAAATACTCTGTAAGAGCATTTTAGATCGTATTTGAACTGAAGTCAACTCCTTTAAAATGTGTTAAAACTTTACTCGCGAGGTCCTTTTTGAGCTACATTTTTGCCAGATAAAAACGTAAGAAAAAGATAACATTGCAGTGGATTTGACAACTCCAAAAATAGACTAACGTGCCACGAAAAAAACTTCAGCAAAGCCTACCTTCAGTGATCTCTGCTTCTTTACTCTTATCAACTTGTGCTTTCAAAATGTATCTTTTCACAATGCGAGCCATTACAGACTCAAAATGTCGAGTCTGTAATTAAACAATAAATAGATTTTTTTCAGGAAAACCACAATTTACAAAAGAGCAATCAAATTTAAAAAGATCTGAAAACAATTTTGAACCATAACTTGCTACGCTTTTGTAAAGATGTTGGTTGCTCTGCCCTTAGCCTGGCCAGAAACAAATTTTGGAAGGACCCAAAAATATGTTTTTGGGGTTTCTGTTGCACAATTTTGTATGATGACTCTTTTTGTGATTATCGACGTTTTGTTGACGATATACTTATAACCTTAGTTTCTTAATCGGGGTCATGAAATTCGGGTCGCATAGCCCAGTTGGCTGCTCCCAGTCCAGCTACGCGTATGAGCTCTGCCATTCTCTTTTCTAGTATTCTACTTTTGCTTTCAGTTTAATATCACGAACGCACAAAGCTGATAGTAAAAACTAATAACCCCTGCTGGCTGCAGCAAGAATACCAGCAATAAAAGTTATGGGATTGCATTCTCTTTTTTCCAGTTATACGAGTGCTAATTTTCAGAAAATTTACGAGTAAAAACTTAATTCAAAAAGTAGGTCTAGGTATGTGCAGTGCAGCTAAACTGTAGCAACTTACCGATTGATCAGTTGATGACTGACTTCTTGTTCGCATTTCATATCTTTCAACTTCTCGTCTACATCTAAAACAAGCTGTGATCTCATAAAAAGGATGAGCAAATTGCCATAAACGTACAGAGGGAACGAAAAGGGCGTAGCAAGAGCATAACTGAGGAAGAGTTATATTTTTGACGTCTTGTTTGAGATATTTTATATGCGACCACAATTGTGAAAAACTTCACTGTTTTTGAGCTTTCAGCAGCTTAAGACTTGTTTTGTCAAAAGTTATTTTGCTCATCACGACAAAACCTTTAAAAACCGCACGGGTCGTATTGACCTTTATTTGCAACATAAACCTGTTAAAATAGTTTACAACTTGTCCTGTCTAGCCGACTACTGGTAGCAGACAGAACGTCTCCGTATCCTCACAGCCAAAACGGATATCGGCAGAGCTGCCAAAACCCGTTTCTTTAAAAACAGCAGGCTGTAAAAAGTTGTAGTCAGTAATATATATATGATGATTCCAACGGGCCTGTTTTGATCTACAAGATCTCTCCAGGGCACATTTGTCAACTTGAATCGATATCAGCAACTACGACTTTTATTTCAAAATATTTTGTTGGATAGACTGTAAACATGAGAGTATTTGCAATCTTAAATGCATTTTCTACTTGTGATACCTAAGTAAAGTAGCACAAGAAGCGTTTTTCACTTTTTCATGTATTCCCCGTTGCTTGCAGGGGAGCACATGAAAAATTGTTCTTATTTACGTGGCTAGGGTAGTTATAAATAGTTCAGATAACTTGTCTTGCCTAGCCGACTAGCGGTAGGAGACAGGACATCTCGGTATTTTCCAACGAGATATCGTGAAATCAGAGCCATGGTTGCTCATCTCGATTCTTGTTAACCGAGGGGCCTTGAAGAGATCTAATAGATCGAAACAGGTTTGTCGGCATATATCATGAACGTGCTAGTTACCAGCGTAGCAAGGGATATGAGTCTGCACAAATAGCAAACTTGAAGTAGGCATCCATTTTTAACTGAGAGAGACAAAATTTTAGCTGTGGCTGGACACAGAATTCCAACACCGACATTAATAATTTGCTTAACCAGAAATGGGGCAGCATTGTTTACTTCCGCTAAGGTCGGCTAAAACCCACGCTAGCCAGCGGTCTAAGAACAGTTATTTCAAAAGTACATGCGTAATTTTTTGCAGTGGCACAATTATCTCTTGCTAAATATCACCAGTTTTAAAACTAGATTTAGTTAAACCATCTGGCCCGTTCAACATAATGAATTTTACTTTGGTTTGTTAAATATTCTTGCCATTGTGTTGAAAAATACTTTTGGAATAGGAACGAGATTGTAAGGAACAGGCAAGGTGTTGCCTTTTTCAAAGTAAGACAACATTAGTTCTGCTCTGGCAAACTTCCATTCCACGTCAGAGTCACCCTAATAGAAAAAACAAAAAGTGTCTTAAATCCATCGAGGTCAAATCCAATCCAGGCCATCCCATCATTTTTTGGTTTGGCATTTTATTCTTTAGAACTGGATAGCAAGATAGCAGCACGTTTGAGTTTGGTTCATTTAAATCAAATCAGCTTGCTCCGAACAACAGAGGTAAGTAAATCACAAGAATGGCATTTTACTTCTGCCATGCAGTCCAGTAAGAGAGGATAGACAATAATACCAGGTAAATATTGGTGCTAAGTAATCAATACAATAAGCTTAGGTAGAATAAAGACTGGATGAATTTGGCGTTCATGAAAGAGCGAAGCCAATGGGGAAATCGGCGTAGCAAATACCTTCGATGATACGTAAGTTTAATATCCCTGAAGCTTACCAAACCCCTGTGGGATCTCTAAAAACAGCAATCATCAAAAATTATCTAGCAAAACTCTGCTTTTTCCCAAAATTATTAGCTGGTCCGAAAGTCAAATACAAAGGTATTCACAGCTTTCCAGTCTGGCGGCTGGCGGGTGATATTCAATAAAAATGTGAAGGCCACTGTTTTGCGTCACATCGCATGTTGTGTCTCTATTTGTTTCAAGTTTCACTGCGACAATTCGTAGTGTTGCAATTGTCCTGCAAAAGTCCTACACGACATGTCCTGACTTCATAAAAAAAACACTAACGCTTTTTAATTTTAAGCGAATGCAAACAAGTATGGCATATGGTAATCTTCTAGTTTCAACCGCCATTTTTTAGAGCAACTTATGGTGTTACACTTCAACATCAGTGGCCACAACGAAACGTTGCACGTGTTGTCTCGTGACTAAGAGATATTAGATTTGTACTGCTACCAGCACTTTCCAGCAACCCAAGCCTTAATCCTTTTAACATGGTAGGTTTCTTGGTCATAGGACATTTGCGTACAACTTTAAGTTTTTATTGAAAAATTGTCGGTCGAAATTATGATAGCACCGGCTTAATAATTACAAGCCCTAAACTCACGATATTTCGACTGCTATCTCTTGCTTATCAGCAACAAACTTGATAATAAATGTACAACCCTTCAATACTACTACTTTCATTTTGATAAAAGATAAAACTCAGTCGTACCTCTACTTCAGAATATGAGCTGTTGATCATAGCAATCAGCATGTTGAGCATTATTACTACAGTGATAATGTTATAAGCACCGTATAACTGATAACCGATTATACGTGTCAGTTGGTGACCGTAATTAACCTCCACTACTCTGTAGTCTGAAAGTCCAAACATGGACCAAAACAAAGTGATGAAAGTCTCTTCAACTCTGCAACAAAATTTGAGCTTGTTAATCAGTTGGTGACAAATGAGCTCAAAAAAGTGTTAGTTTTGCAATCAGGAGTTCTTTCGTGTTCAACACTTAAATAAACCTTAAGTTATTGTGTTCTTAACTCTACATGAAAACTTTTTGTTTTGTTGCAGAGCTTGTGGTAGAAATGCATTGAGCCAGTAGCACGGTGCTGACAAATGTAAAGCGCGCTTGATCTCATGTTACTCTACAGTATACGATGCAGGCTAAGTGCATTTATATCAAAATCAATATAACCAAAGCGGGGAAACTGTTGTAAAGTGATTTTTCAAGCACCCAACAACGCAACCTCGTGATGTTTGAACACTCGATCATTACCGCTATTCGGCCATTGGTCAATCTACTTGACCCCGTCGCCAACTAAACGGTGCTATCGGTCATCTTGATACCATAAGCACGCTGTCCACTGTTACTTGGGTGAAAAAGAAGGAAGAAAAGTTTTGTGTATAGACCGCAGTCTATTTTGAAGTAACGAAGTTTAGGCAGAGATATTTTCTCTATTGGTAATTTCTAACACTATAAGGTGGCTAGCAACAAGATTCTTGTTACCACAGCCACACAATCGCCAATTATACTAAATTGAAAAGTAAAAAATCCTTACGTTGTGAAAGCCTTGGTACGTTTAGCGCCATTTTCACTATAATGAGAATAGAGATTGAAAAGACCCAACAAAAAAGCTCCGAAAATCATGAAAAAAATTCCACACCACTTGATTACGTCTCCAACAGTTCTGCAAAAGAATTGAGATTTCTAATCCTAAAACGGTCACGCCATGGCTTATTTTCTTACATCTAGGCTGCTCACTAAAGGCAACTTTCCACTTATGAAACGGTTTTGCTGCTGAATTTCCTTTGAAAATGTCTTTATTCACAGCATGCAATTTGGGCAACATCAAAAAAGAAAAAAATACGCTTACAAATGTGAATGGAAAGCGACGTTAATAAAATCCACAGCTATATAAATGCTTCTTTAAAGCAGCCGACAATTAGGTAAAGAATTATTGGTTATACCGATGAGAGTGATTGGTTATACCTTGCCAGTGATATTTGCAGCGGTCCAAATTTGTCATTTACTTCTAAAATGTAGGAAATCCTAGAAAAGCTGAGTACGATGCCGAGTGAATACAACGCCTCTGCCACCAGCTGGGGGTCGCTGCCATGCCAGAAGGAACGATCTGTGTAAACAAAAATTCTGTAACCTTTTAATGAAATGAGCTGTCAAACTCTGAATTCTAACTCAAACGACGCCTTGCAACAATGTGCTCTAGTGGGTGCTGACAAAAAACATGTTTATTGATGGTAGGTTTGGACCAATGGTTCCTAATCTTTTGGTAGTCATGAGTTCTTTTGATAAATTATTGATTTTGCCGACCGGTCTCCACCTAAATACTGCTTGGAAATCATTTAACAATCTTGATTATTGTAGAATTATGATACCCAGCTGTTCTGGTCATACTTCATTTTGATTGAGATTGCTGCAGCGAATACCAATTAAGTTAAACAATTGCTCAAACAAAATATGAATGAATGGATCATAAAAGAAAAGTTAGCAGCATTTACAAAAAACAAAATACAGCACAACACCGACACAAATGTAGGCCTACGAAAATTTGATCAGAGTCCTGCGATTGCCTTTTTAACCAAGACTTATAGTTGTGGAACAGCTTTTGACAGTGCAACAGATTTATCACTTTTAACGTGCAGACGATCTTGATTCTTAGTTGTTATCGCGGTACAAATTAAGAATTCTGCCTCGTAAAGACAAATGGTTACGAGAAGTACCAAAACCATAATCGCTTGCTTTGCCAGAATTAGTAGGTCAGGAATTTTGAGCACCAAACTCTTTTTGCTGCTTTTAAATGAAATTCATCACGAAGTAAATTTTTTGATCTCAAACCAATTTGGTCATCTTTACTGAGATCCAAGGTTGTGGCGTCGTTAGGTGTCGGCATTTTAAGAGAGTTTCGGCACCAGCATGGTAGCGACAGCGACACACTACATAACACTATTATAATTTATTGAAATTTGAAAATATAAGTAGTTAAATACTACTAACCTACTAATCCTTAATGCCAATTAGCAAATAATCATTAATGCCAACTAGTAAAGTAGCCTGATGATTCATTTGGCAGTAACGAAATGTTGAGTAGATAGAAAAATTGAAGAAATAAAAAAAAAAGGTTTTAGTGTCGGCAAGTTTTAAAAAACGACATCACTGTCGGTGTCGGTGTGGGCAAAACATTTGCCGACAACACAGCCTTGATGAGATCGTTATTGCTTTGTTGTTTGAATTAGAGTTGAAAGAACTTCAAATCCATGTTTCAATCGGGTTCGGCAAGTGCTCTGAATTAAAATAATGTTAAAAATAAATTTTTAGAGCATTCAAGCGAGAGCAAAATTTTTCGGTGGTGGAAATTGAAAGACAACATTTGCATTGAGTTTTATCCATAGAGATAACATCTTCTAGCATTGGAAAGTCAGCGTAATTACCTGCTTTCCATTTGCGCTCCTAAACCAGCATTCTGGCTAAAAAGACTTTTTAGTATTAGTTTTTCAGCTGCATCAATTTTTATAGTTACAACTGTTCCTTCAATGCCACGATGAACATTGTTAACATGATCAAAAATATGACCTAAGTAAGCCATGCCGTAAAGAAAACTTCTGCTTTCAACATTTTCAGAGAAGGCTTTCTTTTATGAAAAGGTTCACAAGGTTCTGCGTATACACTACCACGATCTTACGATTTTAGAAAAACCTATTCAAATTCAATCGATATACGCTTTTATGAGTCAGCAAGAGATTACGTTGTGTGCAGTGACCTAATAATTACAAACCTGACTTTCCAGTTAGGTAAGTGGCGTTTTTCGCATAAATTTCAGTTTTTTTAGGACAGGCAAGATTGAGTTTTGAGGATTTTTTTAATAAAAAAGACAAATGTTTTACGAATTAACACAAGTTAGCAGTACTGCATGAAAAAAGGCAAAAACAGTAAACCAATTGCTTTTATTTTTTCCGACATTGATCAAAGCAATTAAAGCTCCAAAGAGATTCGCGGTCCCCAGGTTGGAAATCACACAATTGGACAATTTCACATATCAGTTGTAATGCCGAAGACAGAACAAACTTTATTGCCTAACTGTTTATATAGAGTAGACTCTTTAAGACGTTTGTTGATTTAGACTCTAGAGTCTAGAGCAGTGCTCCTCAACCTTTTTTCTTACGTCGCCCATTTTCATTACGCAAAAATTCTGTGGCCTACTATCTTTTTCATGCAAAGTAAAAACTACAAAGCAGATTTAAAAAAAACAAAAACTACAAACCAGATTATTTATTTAACTGCACACACATTCGTGAGAACCTTGCTACCAAACATTGTTGACCAACACAGTAATTCTTGGATGTATTGAAGATAGCGCACAAGGCATGCCACGTTCCACATTAAGAAGGTTTTGAGTCTTTGTTTTCATTTGCATCAAAGTGGAAAATCTGATTTACATAAATACGTACTACTAAAAGGCAAAAGCATTTTGATGCATTCCTTGCCGATATCCGGGTAAGAAGTACACATCCTTTTTCGAAATTCCCTGATTGATAAAGCGTCAAACATCTTTTACAGCCAGAGTCGTTTCTAAAGTTGATGAGCTCATTCTGTAAAACATCACTATATTTTTCTATTGCATTGCAAGTGGCTTTCTTATCAGCTTCCAATCAACATCAGATATTTTGGAAAGTACCTGTAGATCAAAAGTTTTTTCCGGAGATTGATGAAATGTGCCAATATTTCACACGATAAATCAATGTCCATGTTACCATCAAACATAGATGAATGCGCCTCAAACATTGCAAAATTTTCTTTTTCAGCTTTTGGTTTCCAGTGTTCAAGCTTTTGCAAACGCATGCAGGGCGTCGATGAAGTCAAGTACAGTTGCATATTTTCTTTGCAGTTCGACATTTAAGCGGTTCAATTGGTCAAAAATATCAACTAGATAAGACAGTTTGGAAATGAAAGTATTATTTTAAAGAAGAATTCCAATTCGTACTTTCCCTGGCTATTCAAAAATTCTTTCAGTTCTTCTCGTAGTTTAAAAACTTTAGCTAAAATATTACCCTTGGTCAACCAATGGACCTGAGTATTGTAAAGTAAATTCAAGTGTTCAGCATTCACCTCTGAGCATAACTGTGAAAAGACTTTACATAGTCTACCGTTTTGATAACTGTGCTAAGAATATCTAGAAGAGATTCTGAAAGAGCTTTTGATGCAAAAGCTTGTTTGCGTATCATGTAATGCATTGAGACGGCATGAGGTGGACGATTGCGAACTAATATTTGTAAACCACTTCATGCTCCTAACATTGCAGAAGCAATGCTAGTGCATTCACCATCAGCATTTATTCACTAGAGTCCTTTTTGGTCGTAAAGCACTGCCAACTTTTTCATAACATCAACAGCTCTGCTATTGGTCTCTAAGGCAGAGCAAAACAAAACATTGTCTTTTATCCTTTTTTGTCAAGTATCATCAGAAGAGCTGGGAGCAAGAGAGAACGTCGGTAGTTTCATCGAGTTAAATTGAAAACAGCCCGAATTAGGAAATTTTAGTTTTGAAATTATCTGCTGTTTTATATCGCCAGCCAAATCAGCATTTCTTCGCTGTACAGTATCGTTCGAAAAAGGAATTTGCTGCATTTTTTTTTTCGTTTTCATCACCAAGTACAATTCTTGCCATTTCTATAGCACAGGGTTTGACGAGAGCATCTCGAAAATTGTGTACAGCTTAGATTGCTTGCGGTCATAAAACTTACTACGTACCGGTAAGACACTTCAAAGATGCTTCGGGAATGTTGCTGGAATTTTCCCCTTAAATCGAAGCGCTGATGCTTCACACTCTCTTCCTTTCGTTTACAAAAATTCAAATTGTTTTAGGAGCATAAAAATGGGATTTATTCGCAATTCTTCATTTAAAAAGAATAAAGCCAAGATGTATTCGCAATTCTTAGTAAAAAAGAATAAAGCCAAAATAAAGCCAAAAAGCAATTCTTATTTAAAAAGAATAAAGCCAAAATGGCTGGCGTATTATCAAAGATAGCAGAGCTGTATTATCAAATTGTTTTCTTTGTAATAATGATATTTTTCAGGTGAAGTTTCAACTTTGATGGCCTCAATGAATGATAACCAAGAAATTTTTACTATAAAACACATTGGCCTTTTTCTTCTCTGTCATGAAAAACTGATATAAATTATACTGATATAATTGTTATCAAACTTTCGTTTTTGTCATTTTTACTAAGACTTACAAATTTAGATCTAAAATCTAAACAATTTCAGAAAACTATGTTAAATACAGTATTTCAATACATTTTTCATTCATCTCTGTGGCTTAGTTACAAACTTGCTATGGCCCATAGGTGAAGAAACCATGGTCTACAGTAAAGTTACTGAAAAGATCACCGTTGTTAAAATCACAAAAATGGCGTTTTAGATATTGCTGCCTTTTTTGTGTTAGAAACTAGGATTATGTAAAGTAATTTGAAGGGTGTAAATAGACGTTTAAATTTGCCAAATTAGGTTTGTTAATTACTTCAATTATTTTACTAGTGTGGAAACTAACTTTACTGCTGGAAACAAGATTTTAATTGTCTGAATATTTCTGGGGTTGCGAAACTAATTATCTGTTCTTTTATAGTGAAATTGTCTTATTATTTGTATTAATCTAAAGTCTTTGGACTGCGAACAATCTTTGAATTACCAAATTATTGTCAGTTGCTTGCATTTTCTTCAAAATGATTGTTGTCTTTGTACTGTGAAATTCTTGAATGAAGTTAACGGCCATGTGCTATAAAGTAGTTGATGGCAAAATTCTGGAATCATTTTTCAAAGATGGTTGTCATGAAGAGCATGGTGGTTTTGAGGGTTGTAGCTACACATTTAACTTGAGTAAATTTCATTTTTGCGATCTTTTCTGTTCTTGCTTTATCTAGATCTTGCCTTTTCTGGATGGCACTGGGATGAGATATATGATCAATAATTGAAAACGGAATTTGTCAACAGCAACCGCCACATGTTTTCTCAATTTCAATTAAATTGTTTTTTAACAACTTTCCCAACGTATATTCTAATAATTTTTGCTGCAAGTTGATGAGAGGAAAAGATTGGAGAAGGCTTGGAATAGCTGCTCCGCAGGAACTGAAGCGTGACTGGCGTGGCAGTCACCGGACGCTTTTTGAGTACTTTGAAAAACAACCGCATTTAAGTTTGATTACAATTTTCCTCATTTTTACTGTTGTTGTGACTAGAGATTGAGTGATTCCCAAAAAACAAACAGATAGCCAATGACAAAAGATTTGATGTAAAAAAATGCGTTAGAGTAAATATTGGCGTTTGTAAACGGCTGTATAACTTATACTAAGCTGGACTTTCAAATGATGCAAACCTTTTACGACGGTTTAGTTGAAAATATGGTACAATTAATCCTGAAGACCAAAAAAAGAAAAAGATTATCTTGGCGTTGACCACAAGTTAAGTGGAATAAAAAATCCGAAAACAACGTGAAAGTTGAAACAAGCAAAGTTGTTGGAACCATCACCGTAGTAGCTGTAGAAGCGATTTCAGTTCTGATAATTTTTAGAAAGAAAAAGCCAAAAGTGAGGGAAAACACGCAATGCCATAAAGACAAGGCTAAAATGACAGACACATTACCATTAAGATAGAATAGTATTTAGAAATCGATTTTAAGGCATAGGCGCAAAGGCCACATTATAGAGCCCATGACAGTCGGGCAATATCGAAAAATGTCAAGAAAATCATCTTTATTATCAAGACACGATGCTTGAGTGTCGTCCAATAAATATTGTCAATCTAGGACAGTCCCTTGCTCTATAGTGCCTATGGGCAGGGGATTGACCTGCGGGAAGAAAGCAATCTCAAATCAAAAGGTTTTGTAATGCTCAAGAAGAATTTTGACTACATCCAAAAAAAGAAAATATTCTGCAAAAAGTGCTCACCACTCAAAATACTCGGTCAAAGGCATTGCAAGATTGTGATTTTGGCTCTCTTTAATTGGCCTTGATCGGCAGAGTTTTTTTTTAAAAAAACAGAGAAATTTTGGTGCTTCTATAGCGTGAGGTCTACCACTGAATTATTTATGCTTCACCCCTCTATAGCTACACACTTACTACTATAGCTATAATAATTCCAAACACCACATATACATTCCACACACAAAGGTAAATTTATTCTAACGATACACACTTCGTACATCTTCTAAGAATGACACAAATAAATCATTGGCTAGGGATAGGGTTAAGGGTTAGGGCAGTGGTTTTAACCCTATCCCTAACCTCACGCGGTTTGCACCTCGGTAGGTGCGAGTCAAGCGGTAGACCTCACCCTGCATCTCGGTAAGTGACTTATGTCGGTAGACCTCACGCTGTAGTAGCACCGAAATTTTTGACTATTTAAGCCGCTCATTTCATAATTTACCATATACTTGCCGTTACTATCGTGTTTAGTGACAACTTGAAACAAGTTCTACACTCACTTGTCTTGCAGTAGCTGTAATAATCAGCCCACGGTGGGACATCAACATCCAGTATCTCTCCAAACAAGGTAAAGTTGTGCGACGCGTTGGAGCATTCAATTAAAGTTGCATTGTCACCGAACTTCTCTCTCCACCAGCTTTGCCCTCTGCTTGCCTGCATTTATATTTGCATTTCAAAACTGTTTGACGACATGTAGCTTTCACTCATTTTCCATCTAATACCCAATTTTGACAAAACAACACAATGGCGCCTACTGTTAACCGATTTTAACGAAAAAGCAGGGGCCGCAAATACATATGAACACGTCCACTATAAATGTGGGTTCCGGGCCTTAGGCTTGGGATTTTGTGTGTTTGATTCAAAGAAATTACAAATCTATTTTCAAGCTGCTTGTGTATATTTCTGACAAGACAAATTTTGAGTCTGAAAATCCAAACCCCAGTGACAATATTTGTATGAAACAGGCTGACAGTAAATCCCGGGTGTCTTAAATTGGTTTCCTATCATCCAGAAACGAGAACAACCTCAAGCGCGGACCCCCACTGTAAAGAATGGCAGAGAACAAATGGGCAAAATCCAAAAGTTCATACAAAACTACCACATCTCCATGGCTTTTGCTTACAGTAGAGAAAACCGTTTTACTTATTGTAGCTACAATATATCCAGAGATCTGCATTACTAATCGTCGCTTTTAAAACGATACTTGCTTGTATTTTTTCCTTCAGTTAATGGAAAGTTTTTAAGGTTATTTTATGTAGAGCAAATCAAGTTTATACCCGCCACAAAACAACCACATTTGCAAGAACAGTACATTTCTGTCACAAATACTGCAACTAAACAAAGGGGAATTGCCATCAAAAGATCTCTTTCAAGGGTACAATAGCGCAGTAATCACCAAGTATTGAACCCATCCTTTCACGATTACGGTGGAGCGTCCTAAAGCGCTGCTACATTGCCGACAATATCCAGCTGGACCTATTCAAAAAGCTAGCTTAATCTATTCACTGAGTTGACAGCTTACATTGAAGTACGCGAGCACTCGAGCGGTGAAGGACGTTATGAGAATTAATAACATGCAAGAATCAATCACATTCCATAAATTGAACACGTAAGAACGTGCGCCTTCTGCCCACAACTCTTTGATTTCATTCCATAAAAGTCCTGCAAAAGTAAGTTAGCTATAGCAATGTTTGACGCCATTAACTGCAACTGAGTTTGAAGTGCCAGAGCATTCGTCTTTGTTTTAAAATAAGAAAGGAGGCTTTTATTATTTTGTAATTCTTTTATTCATTAGCCAGCTTAATAACTAGAAGATTGGTGCAAATCATGTCCAAAGTTTATAATCCAATGTCTCTACAACAAATGGACTAAACCCAAGTCAACCCTATTAATACGAGACCACAATTAATTATTGTTGCATGATCTGCAGACCTGGTCAATCACTCAGGTAGATAAAAAAGCGCTACCTACCCATTTTTTTAAAGTAGACAAGAAAGAGCTTTGCAACAAAATTTACATTCCGTCATGAGCGTGGCCAGTTAAAATTTTTTGCGCTAGTTAATTTTTGGTGCTGACTTTTTAAAGAAAGATTTTGGTAAGAATCAGAGGTTTCAAGCAAATTTATTGGAATTTGTTATAATTGAATTTGGGGTACCTCAAGGTCTTTTTCAAAAGGGTGCTTTGGAATTGAGTCAAAAACAGGACCTTGATAATTTTTTGGAGGAAGTTAGTTGCCCCTACCCCTTTCATATTACATCATGCATAGTTGCAGACTTGTTGACTTAAAATTAAAGAGCTGACCTGTCACGGAAAACTGAAAAAACTTTGTGTTTCACGAAATTTTGGCGAATAGCTGCTGCCTTAAGAAGTATGATTCGTGTAAAAATGCAAAAATTAAATCAACTCTCTAACCTGCTATAAATATCATAATAACGTATTCACACCAGTTTAAGGTTGTGTACCGTCCTTCAGGCTCGTTTTGATGAGTTAGAAATAAATAATTTTCCATGTCTTTGAAGCCTTCCATTCTGAAAACGTAAAACCAATTATGCTTACCACGTTGTTAAGCTATTAGATGACAACCAGACCAGCAAAAAAGAGTGGCATTAAGAGCATTTGTCTTCCCTCTCCCTAAACATTTATGAGTGCACTATAAGAAAGATAACCTCAAGACTTGGGCAATTTCTAGAATGAAAAATTTTTTATAGAGAATACCCGCAATATTTGTGCTGATTATTGGTCTGAAGACAGCCAAATACAATAAATTTCCTGTGAGAATGTTTCTTGTCTTTTGTGTTAAGAGAGCAAGTGCTAAATGAACATTAGGGTGTTGAAAGCCAATCAAGTGTTTTTACCATTCCATTGTCTTTACTTCTTGAGATTACAAAAAAACCGCTATTTTACATTAGTCATCAAATTTTTTTTGTGTTGTGAAGGCTATTGTTCAAGCAGCACTTGAGATATTGTCTGCAGAGCCGCATTACGGATAAGAACTTATCGGTAATTTATCAAGAATTTTGATCCATTGTTGACGTGAAAAAACACCTTACGATCGTCGATCAAGCGAATGAACAGCACAGCTCGCTGATTGATTCACCCTTATCACGTTCCGTAAGATGAACGATCGGTGGATTTTCATCAGCATCCGTTTCAGAGGCCAACATGACTTATGTAGGCAACGGAGGCAAAGAAGATGGGAAGGAGAAGATGGTGAATGGTGAACTGATGACGCTTTGAAATTAAGATTTTGAACAAGGAAAAAGCTAGACCTTTGGTGCACCTAATGGGTTGATCCTTAGGCAACAAAACAGTATTATTCATCTTTTTCCTTTCTAAAACAAAATCAAATGAACATGACTTGAAAGATAATGTTGAACCGTTTAAAAATATAATGCGAATTATAGGAGCTGGTGTTAGTCCACCTGACGAGTTCTAATAGGAACGAAACCGGTCGTGGAAGTGGTATTTTATTCAACTGATAGCAGTTAGCCTATATGCCTTAATATCGTTTAAAAATATGTTAACTTAGTCTGGGCTGCTAGTGTGCGAGGCAACAATCATGAGGAAGAAACATAATTGCATCATTTCAAGTACCGGTAATACTAAAGAAGGAGAGGAAATAGCCAACAATCTACCTAAACAATTGACATAAAATCTTTTTTATAGAGGTTTAGCATAATTTGCTTTAATTAAGTAGAACATTTTTCGGAGAGAAGTATAAAAAGGTTTTAGAGCTATCATTCCTCCCCACTTTTTTCAATATACCTGGCCACTCACGCGTTAGTAGACCTAAGAGAGGTTACAACTAATTAGTGCTAAAAGAATGCGTGGTTACAAACAACAAAAATTAAATTACTCTGCTTTGTTAAATTTCAGCTGTAGAGTACTTCAGGATCAATTTTCGAAAAACGTGACGATAAAACACACCAAGCAAATCAAGGTAGTCATCATCAAACTCATAAGTGCACCGTGTACCGCATAAGCGCAGTAAACAGACCATCTTGCCGCAATTATTGGCGCTTGTTATCAATTAATAATTTATTATTAGGATGGCCACTTACCACTTTTTCGTTACTGTAGGACAGGATTTCCCAAAGTGCCCCGTGCGGAGCCCCAGGGCTCCGCAAACGAAGAGTACAAACAAGAGACTTTTTATCGGGCTTGTCACAATGGCAATACAGATGTGCAGCACAGAGTTTTCAGTGCGTACAGAGCTACTTCGATCTAATGAAATTGATCTCGAAAAGCATAAATTACGAGAGCGAGAGAGGCGATAACCTTTTTTTTATTATTTGGAGATCACCCAAATTTCAGGCAATATAATGCGTTCTCAGGCATTATTTACGTAGCATTTCCTCCTTTTTTTCAACCCGACTTCGAGATATTTAAATATTTTCAAGTACCAAATAGAGCATGTATCCTAGCCATTAAATAACAACTGATAAGTGTTAATGTAATCTCTATATAATTTTTTGTGGGCTCCGCAATCAATGTTTGACCTCCTTAAGGGCTCCAAACCATCAAAAGTTTGAGAAACCGTGCTGTAGGAAAATTAATATGAACTAACATCTCTTACTGCGTGCATGTTCTTTGGCCCTGGCGTAAACGCCGCCATGCAAAGAGCAAACTAATTCGAAATAAAGCACTCACAGTTTAGTTATAGCAGTAGCGGGAGCCCCCATTAATAATGTCGAGGTTAAGAACATCAAATCAGCTGGCTGCTGCAGCAGCCTTGCCCACTTGCAAAGGAAATTACTTCAACATTTAGATCATATGTAGCTCGACACTTACATTTTGTTGCAAACGATAAGAAAGGGCCATCTTTACCCCATTGCCTTTTTCTTGGGTGATCGCCAAGTATTTTGCTTGGAGTAGGCTACATATTAAAATTTTTAGACTTCGTTTTTCAATGAATTTTTTTCAATAGTTTGATTGATAATGCCAAAGATCCATGCTATCGAGAAAGAATACCTAAAATGTACCATGGACTTAGTTTTTCTAGAAATTGCAATTTTGTGAACTGCAGGCACTAAAATTTTGTGTGTTTTTAACCGTTAGACTACATTTCATAAACACTTGAAAACTTCAGTTTTTGATCGATCTTTTCAAAAACGTCGACAAATAATGCAAAAGAACCACGATTGTGAGGGAAAGTAGTCAAAATGTACCAAAGAACTAACTTTGTTTAACAATTGCAAGTTTGTTAGGTCAAGTAGGATAATTGTACAACTAAAAATGAAACATGATGTATAGCAACCGAGTTTTGATCAGCCATTATAAACTAATTTTTAGCCTCAAGTAATTGGAGTCACATATTGCTGGAAAGGAAATTTCCTAAGCTTTCAAAGGGTAGTAATTGTTAATACTTTATTATAATGTTTTTCTATTAAAGTCACTTGTTTTTACTAAACTCACTACTTTTTGAAAGGGGTAAAAAGTTACCCCACAGATCTTAAAATTCAGTTTTTTTGGTATAAAAACTGATATTAATTGTATATATTGTACTCTATCGGAATTGCATTGAAGCATTCTTTAATTTGATGGAAAAAGTTTGAAAATCGGCTGAGAAATGAGATCACAAATCAGTTTTTAAGTAAACCGATCTTGCAAAAAGGGTGCAATTTTTGAAAACATCTTGATGTTACAATCTGCGATAGCGAAGATTGGCGTAATCGTACGAGACATATTATGACATTATAGAGCCAGTTTAAGCGTGCAAGGAAAAAGAGAAGAAAAAATGCTTAGATGGCTTAAACTGCTTAAATAAAGAAGTGCTCGTAGTATAATCAAATAAGCTTTAAATGTTGTATAGTTGTTTTTATCGAAAGCATCTTATTAATATCTCCTAAAAGTACGTTTAATCCCGTTTGTGGGACTAGTACTTTTTGAAAAAGAACAAAAAACAGATTGTTCAATAAATCGTTGATTGTGAGGTTATTTGACCCCAAATAAATAAAAGTTTTTGAAATGTGGTAAGTCGGAAGCTAATTTTCGTTTGAGCGAAAAGCGGTTGTTCTCTGTCAAGTAATGAGAATTTTAAAAACTTATTTTTGATTGTTACGTAACGAACCCCCTTATTACACTTACCACGGGGTGGTGATCAATCGCGCCAAGTTTGATGCTTGTGCCTCCAATAGTTTCAGAGGAGTTACAACAAACGCACAGACAGAATTGCGCTTTGTATAATAGAGTACAGAAAAGTGGTTATTACGTCACAATAACATAACAATTAACAGTCATGTAACATATGAGTTACACTGATCTTTAAAGGGTTAACATACGCCTTTATTTTGATCATTCCAAATTTTTTTGACTTTTTAGCCTAGAATGATACGATACAGTCACCACAGAAATAAACTCGGTCACAAGACCTGTAAGGGTCAAGACCAAGACCATGACCTTGAAAAACAGTTGTAAGACCGGTCTTAGGACCTACATCGCTGCAATATTAGGACCTACAATACTTTAAAGCTCAGGCAAACTGCAGTTAATAATAGAAGTTACCTGTCCATACAGTTTATGATAAGAAGAACCACAAATTGAGCATAAGCGATTGCCTGGGTCACAAATTTGCTGTAAGGACTTTGCAACATTTTTCCAACCTGTGGAAACAACTCAAAGTCAACCTAACAATTTCAATGTGAAAAACCAATTAATTCCAATCTGAATAACAAAAAATTTAGATTGTTTTACCTCTAGATGTCACAACAGTCTTAAATGCTCTAAATGTAGTCATACAAATGCGTACGCAGAAATTTCTTGAGGGAGGGGAGCGAATCAGCGAACGATGAACACAGTGCTCAAAATCGTACCAAAGTATACTGTAGTGACCTTTTTGCTTGTATTTTTTTGAAGATCGAGCATCCACAGGGCTAAATTTGGACAAATGCATGCTGCAGTTACAATCATGGTAGCGGACAATCACGTTCCACAATTTCCTGAGGGGGAGGCGCAAGAATAATTTTTGACAAATAATCGCTGATATAGACATTTCACTGTTACAGGTGGGCGCATAGGGGCCCCCTGAGTACGCCACTGCAGTTATACCACAGTAAATTCTACTTTTCCTAATATTTTACATTTAAAAGTTAATTACAAAGCGTTTTGGGATTATGATTTCAATCTTTGATGAATTATACAAACGAAACAATAAAGAAATTAAGGTTCTATATTCGGTTTGAATTAGAATCGGCAACTTCTTTTTTCAAAACTCTGCACTCAACAGGCTACTGTTAAAAACGTAAGCGTTTTACCAGCAACAGAACGGGCCTAATGTCAAATGTTGACATGTTTTGATTAATTTTGCAGCGTAGGAGCTTATCAATCAACTGAAAATGTAATCAAAACCAGGTTTACAATATGAGAAAACGTCCCTCAAGATCTTTTTTCTGTGTAAAATTCCAATTTACATATGTTTAACTTCTTACAACACTTTTAATGTAAGTTTTTCATTTGCACGCTGACAACAAAGACATGATCAACCAAAAAAAATCAATAAAACAAACTTAATCAGATATGGTGGCTGAGACGAGCATCCGTTCTCTTGTAAACTTTTAATTACATTTCGATGGCGGCCTAGCTTGATTATGAGGTACTTTGTATTTGACTAGCCGGCGCTGTCCGCCGAGCCCTTCATCAGTAATGTCGAGGTTAACAATATCGGCTCACCAGGCTGTCGCTGCTTCACTTAATGGGTAGTTGTGAAATCAGTAGTAAAAAGTTTGTGTTTTCCCACATAACCAAATCTTCTTTCAAAACAAAATTAATGGTTTTTGAAATGCAATCGATTAAAAAAACATTATGGCGGTATTGCGCATACCCATTACATGTGTCCCGAGTCTATCGAGTCCCTGGCAATGCCTTATTTGTCCTCTTTTCGCCATAGGCCTCGTTGAACTTAGCTAACGTTTATCCGTTAAATTCAGCAAGTGTTTAATTGAAAGCATATCAAAGTTGTGGTAGGGCGCCAAGGTAATGATATGTATTTTCAGGATTGTTCTACTAAATATTGGGATCACCGCTTAGACTTGCTTGTAACTGAAGGCGTATTTGTATGAGCAAACGCCTATGGCTGGGCGTATTTTGCTTGTTCCTGACAAACACGCAGCCAGGCAAAGAGCAAACTAACCCAAAGTAAAGCACTCACAGTCAAGTAATTACACTAGCAGGGCCTCCATCAGTAATGTCGCGGTTAAGAATATTGGTTTAGCCGGCTTCCCGATTTCACCCCATTGATATTGTGAGAACAGTTGGCCTAATAAAAAGCTAATGCGTTGTTGATACAGTAGGCGCCGCTTATTATGACCACGGATAATATGACTAGCCGCTTATTATGACCAATTTGGTACGGTCCGGAATTTCTCCATTTAAAATTCTCCGTTTAATATGACCAAATTTCGGATAATATGACCAACATTTTCTCCATCTTTCTTGTTACAGTACAGTATTTTTTTCCGCCTCGCACTTATAACTTCGCCTTTTCAACATATTGTTATACACGGTACAAAATTTTACCGTCACTTGTAGTGTTACAGTACTGTACTTTGTTTTACTGCCAACGTCACACTGTTACTTCGGGTAAAGGATGAATTAGACGGTATTTGGACTTCTTGTGGCTTACGGCGTCGATTCAGGAGCTGTTATGGCGGCTTCGGTTTTTATAACCATTCGGATATTATGACCAAAATGGTCTGGTCCCAAGGTGGTCATATTAAGCGGCGTCTACTGTATAGCCAATAGTCGTTCGAAAATCAAAAGTACTGTTGTTTTCAAAGAAAATCGATTAAGCCCAAAAAACATTACAGGGGATTGGACAGTGCCGCTGTATTTCTCCCAAAGTTTCTAAAGTTCTGGCTACGTTTTGCTTGCCTTGTGTGATACATAGACATTTGGTATTGGACATCGGATTTGATCACAATTGACACAGCCAACGATTTCGCAAAATTTCATTTGTTCATTTTACGAAGTACACAGAAGTATAATTTCAAAGTTGTGGAGTATGGGGAGAGAGATTGCCAAAGTAATTGCTATATATTTTCAGGAAACCTATGATATATTAGGACCACCACTTACGGCTTTTTCGTAATTGTATACCTATTCGTACAACCTAAAGTCTCCGGCCACGCGCATGTTGCTTGGTCCTGGCAAAAACGCTGCAATGCAAAGTGCAGACTAACCTTGAATGAAGCTCTTGCATTTCAGTTCTGAAAATACCAGGGCTTCTATCAGTGATGTCGAGATTAAAAATATCAAATCAACCGGCTGTGCCAGCTTCACGTAATTGCAAAGGAAATTGCTTAAACATCTAGATGATATGTAGGTGGATAATAATATTTTGTTGGAAAAGTTAAAACAGTACCACCTTTATTCACCCTCTTTTTTGTTGGAGCATCCCCAATGTTTTGCTTGGAGCAGGCTACCTCTTCTATTGTTAGAGACTTCATTTTTAGAATTGTTGGAGACTTCATTCTTTTAAAAATTTTGATAGATAATGCCAAAGAGCCATGCTTTCGAAAAAGAAAAGACAAAATGTACTACAGAACTTAGCTCTTCTAGAAATTGCAGGTTTGTGAAACGCAGCCGCCAAAGTTTGAAGTGTTTTTGGTTGTTAGGCTACCATTCAAATTTTTTGAAGACTTTATTTTTTGATGAATCTTTTTGAAAAATTTAGATGAATAATGCCTAAGAATCATGCTTACGAGAATAATAGACAAAATGTACCAAACAACTGACTTTTTACAAAAATTGCAAGACACTCAGGTGTAGTAGGAAAATTTTTTAACTAAAAATGCAAAATGATGTATGGCAAGTGGCAACAAATTTAGATTAGCCGTTATAGACCAATCCTTAGCCCAACTAATCAGAGTTACATATTGTTGGAAAGAAAATCTCTTAAGCTTTCAAACGACATTAATCGTTAATACTTTATCATAACCTTTATAAATGACACGAACCTGTTTTGTTCAGCTTACCAGTTTTTGGGAGGAGGGGGAGTTACACTAGCGGTGTTAAAGTACAATATTTTTAGTACGAAAACAAATAGTGACGGCACATGCAATATATTATCGGAATTGGCTTGAAATTAACGTTAAGTTATTTGATGAATTTGGAAAGTCGGTTTAAAAATGAGGTCACAAATCAGTTTTTGATAAACAGATTTTGTAAAATTGTGAAAATTTTTGAAAAACATTATCATACGATGATTTCTGGCAGCAAAAGACTGTGTTGATTGTACCAGCATTATGACACCATTAAGTCTGTCGTTAATCTGTTGTTGCATCGTCAATTGAACTTAAATTGTTGTACAGTTTTTTGTATCAAAACCAACTTGATAACATTTCCCAAAAAATCGTTTAATCGCGTTTCTACACGAAAACAAATTTTACAAATAATCGTTAGTAATGACACCATGTGAAATCCTAAAAAGATGAAACTTGTTGAAGTTGCTAAGTTGAGTACTGGCGTTCCTTCAAGCCAAAAACCGTTTTTTGTCAAAAAATGAGATTTTAAAAAAATTATCTTTAATAGTGATCATACGTCACGAACCCCCTTACGCATTCACCCCGAGGTGGTAATCTAATGGTGCCAAGTTTTATACTCGTACGTTCAGTAGTTTCTGAAGAGTTAAACATCCCCACCACACACACACAAACCGACTAAAAGACAGAACTGCGCTTTATAGTATAGATTTACAAGTTTTAGCGGCGAATGAAGTTTAAAAATGACCATACAATGGAACTTTCTTGTAGTTCCGGACAAGATGAGCTGTTTAAATCTCCTGGTTATGCCCATGCATGGCAAGGCGTTTTATGGGCAATCGCCCAACACAGAGGCGATCTTCACGTGTGCATTTATACTCCAACGTAGGGCAAAATAGAACAAAATTAACAAAAACAAAACTGCATTTAAGAAAATGAAAGACTTTGCTTCTCGAAATATGGAGTCATTGCAAAATTTGAATGCTCTATCATGTAATCATTGTCGCTGTGATGAAACTCTAACTCACTGAGTCACGTTGCTGATTACTTAAAATCAAATTACATTATAAGCTTTCGCGCAAAACGCTTACAAAATATACTTACTTTGCTACAGGGGGCAACCAGGTATATAACCGCAAGGATGGGTAGCAAGAAACTAACAATTGCTCCTCCTATCACTTTTTTAATAACCGGTTGTCTTGTAAAAGCTTCTGAGTTTTTGCACCAAATTTCAATGACCTTTAGCTGACAGTATGGGTGGGCTACAAACTGAAAACATGTCATGTAAGTCATTTTAAACTAATAATGCAGCTAGAGGGGGTGCATGATGACATTAGTTTTTGGGTTACCACGTTAGCAGTCTCTGGCGTTACCAATTAGTGTTTGTTAAATCGATCAGTTTTTAAAATTTGGAGAGACAGTTTTCAAGCTCATAAAGAATATAGAAAGGTCACTGGTTTAAGAGAGTGATAAAAAAAGCATAAAATTACGCACATCAAACTAGCAAAACGAAAACCGCACATTGAGTGATGAAAAAGTAACATATAGCAATTTTAGACACTTTTTGGGAGTATGTGTATAGATTAGTTGGATCTAAAGTGTATATTATTTTTTCTTGCTTGGTTGTACTTTTGTGGTATAGACGCTCTGTGTCTACAACATGCTACTGGTAGTTTCAAAGCTGCACTGAGGACAAGTTGTTTTTCGCATAACCGAAAGGATTTGGGTGGGGTCAGAAAATAAAAAAAATGCCCCTTTCATTTTTGAAAAAGGTTTATAGAGGGCAATATTGAGGGGTTTGTGCTTGGATCAGCCCGTAGCTAATTTAGATACCGTATATAGAACACGGGTTGGAAAACTGGTAACCTACCAAAATGAAATAAAATAGAAAAAGATAGGTGTCAAAATCACAAAACTTGATTTTATGAAATAAACCATCAAAAAAAGATCTTCCACCTAAGAAAGAAGTACACGCAAACATCAACTATTACAAGCGGATCTCAAAAATTTTACTTAAAAAATGACTGCGTCTCAAAAATGAGCAAAGTAATGTTGGTTTTAAAAGAAAGGTCTTTACAGTGCATTTAGAATGTAGATCCTGTTTGGGTATAATTTATCTCGGTACGTGAATATTCGTGGGTTAATTGCATTTTTCTTCAAACAGTTTTTCGTTGCCATCCCTGATATACAGGCTTCTACCTTTTTCACTTTGTATCTTATAGCCATTCGCAATTGACGGAGTTTAGGATAGCTTTCAGTATCGCCGGTGCATTCGTTCTGCCTAAAAAATATGTTGCATCAAGCCAACAGAAAGACAATCATAAAAGACGGAAAAGAGAGGCGATGGTAGGTGTAATGAATGACTTAAAGAAGCTACGATCTTAAGATCAAGAGCGCTTTTGTCTTTATTTCTAAAAGTTACAATAAATGTGTCTTAAAAAATTCGATCAAAATTTTCCAATCCAGTTGGAATCTCGTAACAGCTGTAGCTCATGGTGAAATCAGAAAACTTCAAAACACTGTGAAACGTTAAGCAATCCGTGGATAAAAATAAGAAAGATACAGATAGAAGCAGTAACCTCAGTTTTTTTGGCTCTTTGCTTTCATCATTTTTTACAACTTCATATCCATTCAGCATCGCGTTTACTTCCTCAGTACTGTGACAGGCGTCCAGAAGACGCTCGACAAAATCATTGCATTGCTCGGCTAACTTCAAATAATCGTTCTACATTCAAAAGTAAAGTTTAACTTGAGCTTACTTAGCTATTTTTATTGTCACAAACTGGCCTAGTCAGTCACCAGCGAGCGTACTGTAGACGTGGACAAACCTCTCGATCTTTGACCACAAAGCCAAGCTATGACAGAATTTGGCTAGCCATAATCATATTCATTAATTCACCAAAAAATTTCCGATTCAAACAATTATTTTCTAAATCTGTTGGCGAGTTGCATGTAGTCTCAGGACAACGCATTTTTACCACAAACCACGCAATCAAGCTGTAACATCGTCTTAAAGTCTATTTGAAAGAAAGCTGCATTATCAATCTAATAAGTAGGGAAAATTTTTGCGACTTCTTTGTGCATTTACGGAAAGATTCCAAAGTATTTAAAATCGTTACATTTGAATGTTTTTTGCTTTTTACAGGAATCTTGTGGTGCAACTTGTCGATTGTTTAATGCAATTTTTAATTGCAAATTTTACCGAATTCATGCAGCGGATCTAGATGAATGCAATGTTTGAATTTGAAGGCCATTTTATTTTTAATTTTCTAGAGATCACCTATTCAAAAGCGAGAATTTCGCCCAGTTTCCTCTCCAAACAGACATAAAGGCTTAGTTTTTGGAGATCAACTGCGCAAAAGTGAGAATTTTTCTAAGTTTGCTGTTTAAATAAACAGCAAAACCTATTTTTGTTTAAAGATCAATATCTTAAAAGCGATAAATTGGCCCATTTTGCCCAATACAGTACTATGCTTTGCCATACATGTGAATAAATGCAACTTTTACTGCAATTTCGGTTAAAATAAAAGCAAATTTCTCAATTTTGTGCTGCAAATAAAGTTGCTCTACTGATCACACATTAATCTAATAAGCGAGCAACTCCAAGTTGCGAGGAGTCGAGGACAAGAGCTAATAGCTTTGAACTGACAATACAGCTTTCTTTGAAATTGTAACAAGGCTATGGGAGGGATCTGTGGTTTCAACAAAGTAAAATGTGTGACCGTGTAGGGGCCAAATCAGAAGTGCTAAGATTTTTAGCCAATTTCAACAAATATTACAACCAGCAATATAAGCTATCACTTTACTAAACTTTAATATAATTAAGTTTACTGAGACTTAACTACAGAGAAAAACAAAAAGTGAACCACAATGTGCAGGAGGCTTACAACAAAATAACTCGGCCTTTGCAAGAGCTACGGGAATTCTTTCAAAAAACGACAGAATTTTCAATGGCTTTTGTCGTAGAGCATTAAAAATTTCAATTTATTTCTTGTAGACTATTTTGTTAAGATGCTGATGCACTGTGTGAAGCCCGTTAACTTGTTCGATTTTGCAACAACACCAATTTTTGCTTTATAAAATGCTCAATGTCAAACACAATTTGCCAGCATCAAGAGTCTGTGGCGTGAATGAAGGTAAAAGGGTCTACCTCATTGCCGCACGCTTAATCGATTACTCTTTGAGTCCTAATCTGGTCAATTCTGTGTGGCCCAATAACAAATAGCCTACCTCACCTACTGATAATGGACCGCAGACCAGTAGTTGGGGAGCACTGGTTTGGTGTATAATTAGTTACTTACCTTGAATTCCTTTTCAATGGTGGAATGCTTGTTCAGTTCATGGCTTAGTTTGAAAGCATGTCTGGCTGGAAATGGTGTGGACAGTGCAAGATAAGCTGGGCTTGCCAGACCTTTGTAAGCGTTTAAACGTGACAAGCAATAACTCAATGAATCGCTGTTGCGTCTGGAAAGGAAATGGCAATGATTTTGCAATTTTAAAAAATCGATAAGTTCATAACACCACTGCATGTAAAATTAGCAAAAAGCCAATTAAAGACTTCATATTAGATCGTAGTTTACCACATGCATGTGAAAAATATTAATGAGTGCATAGGCCTACAGTAGAACAATGCTTTTCAACCGTTCTTGCCGTGCTATATCTATCGACAGTTACGTAGGCGGTCGATTTGACAAGTCTGAATTTACCATTTTCTTTCACAGAACATCAGAAAATAAATTATTTTATTGGTTTCCACTAAACGAGTCTTTGACAGGCAATTGATTGTGCGAAAATAAGTTTGTGTAAAACAAGCTTTAATAAGATTATGGCTGTAGTTAGTGGCTGCTTTGTTCCTGCATAGTTTTGGTCATTTGGTTGGAATGTGGGATTTGTGCTTTCTCAGTTGCTCCCCGTATCAACGAATCAGTGTCAAGTAGGCTATATAAATTTATTTTTGGATTGATGTCTACGAGGCAGGAAAATTCTTCACCTAAATAAGTCAAAGACATTTACAAAGACAGTAAAACCTTTTCTGTAATGTTTCTTTAAGCTACTTGGGAAATCCACGCAAAAACTTTACAATCTTGGTAACTTTTCCACGAAACGCAACTCTAATTTAAATCATCAATTTAATTTATTGATATTAAGGCACCTTAAAGGCTAACTGCAACTGCAATTTTTATAATTCGAATTAAATCCAAAAAATCTAACAATTTCTCATCTTCTGTTGGCTTATTACTAAAAGTCTGCAGAATAAACCAATTTGCTTTCAAACACCCATATGTTATCTTAAGGAAGCTCGCGGCTAATTTATCCCGAAATAAGTCCAAGTGACAAAAATAAGTGCAGACATAGTACTTTTCGGGAAAATTTCCTTCAATCTGTTACCCCAGATTTTTTATATACTGTACTAACCTAAAAAAAAAAAGTCACTGAAGATTTTTAAAAAAACTCCAACAACCAACTGCACACCCGTGATACACCATTTTGAAGGGGTATACCGTACTGAATGATCCGGTTGACATTTGGGTGTACCATACTTTGGTTGAATAAACTGCTATAGAGCACTACTTACATAGCGTCGTCTTTGCATGATTTAATCTTGAGCCTGCTGAGTCCGGGCCATATTGCTGTCAAGCTGAATGGGGGTCAGTGTCAGCCTGAGCAGTGACCGGCAGAGTCGTCTAAGGCCGTCTGTTTGCTACTAAGTTTGAATATTTGTCCTATTCATTGGACCAAGATGTAGTTTTGAAATTTAGTGTAGGACCATAGCTGGTCTGCTCCCGTTTCTACTTTTTATTTTTTCAGTTGGTATGGGACATAAGTTTAAACTTGAGATTTGGTCCATACTGGGCTTTAAAAAATAAAACCGAAGCGTATTCGGGGCAGGATAAACAATTGCAGATTTAAGGTTGGTAGGCCTATGAGAAGAGACATCCCCCATCACCTGTTATTATTGAAACCATTTTTAATTAACAATAATTATGCTATGGTAAGGCATTTAAAAATAAAAAAAAATTCGTTGCAGTAAACATGTTGGCGGATAAATGCAATTGATTCGTTGCTGCTTGTGGCTCAGCAGCAGCAGGTTTTGACATCTTGTTCGATACTTGTTGTAGAACAGAGCTCTTCAACCGGGATTCATCGACATCCTGGGTTCCGTGGAACATTCACTGGGGCTCAGTGAGCTTTCAGAGCTGTGGAGGATTTTTTGAGATTTGATAAAACTATACAGATAGTGATTTTCACATGTGCGCATTAACCAGCATTGTGCAACTACTCGGGTATTTCTTGCGACTTGCAAACAAATTTCAAGAGAGCTTCTAGAAATTAGTTAGCCAAGGTAGATTTCTCAAACAGAAGGTGTTTGCATTTAAAGCGCTCTCAACACGTAGAAGCACATGGGTGTGTGAGGGTACATTTTCCGTTATAAAACAATATAAGTTAAACAATAAAAATCGAATGGCAGGCAAAACACCAAAGAATTGTCTCCAACTTGCTACCACAAACATTATCATTACCCTTCAAGCAATAGCATCAGAGAAGCCTCGAACACAAGGAATCCATTGAATCTTCGAAATATTTTTAGTTGATCGTTCAAATGTCTTGGCGGTTGTTTTAATTTTTAATATTTGCATCAATTGTTTTTTGTTTTTCTTTGAGCGACTTGGTCTGCAAGTTGGCAAGTTATTTGTAAAATGGCTAACTGACCAAAACTAATTGCACCAGCCAAGCATAAATTGTGAATCCATGCACATGTGCTTAAATTGAATTATGCGATAGCAAAATGCATTTAGGGTATTTCACTGTTATGTGGGAAGCCGTTGGGAAAAAAATAACTTATATTCTGCGAATGTTTTTTTGCATATTTGTCGTAAAGCAGTCAATGAAATTAGCTATATCCTCTTGGAACTAGCATTATCATATGTGGGAAGTGGAAATTTCCAATTTATACATCGTACAAAATTCAGTTGCAAATTATACGGAAATTTCTGATAATACAGGGTGTTCCAAAAGTCTTGGGAACATTTTGACGTTAAATATGTCAAAAATTATTAAGGAAATAACAATGCATCTGATATATTCTAAAAGCTTGCAGTCTCAAATTTTTCATAGAATGTTCAAAGATGTTCAATGTGAACACCGTTAGTCACACGCCACACATCAAGCCGATAGTCAAATTGCTGCTAAAATGCGTTCCAGCATTGTGTTGTCTATGGTTGCAAGTTGCAACAACTTCCGTTATTCGGCCTTGAGTTCAGCTACATCTTTTGGAAGGGGGAGGCGCATAGACCAGTGCTTTCACGAAACCCACAAAAAGAAGTCGCAAGGTGTGACATCTAGAGACCTAGGATATCAGGGCAAGAGAACGCGATCATCAAGTGTCGCTGAATCAGTTTTTGAAAGTTCAAGGACACAAAACGCTTTTTCTGATTGAGTGAAAGCCATTGGTGGATCTAGGTTATTTTAGTTATTTAAGCTACATGAAAAGATATGAAAAAATTATCAGCATCACAAAAAAACTCAATGAATTTAGCATTAAAATGACAACAGTTTCATTCAACTACCATTCATAGATCAGCAGAAATGAGGACTTGAAACGTGCCCAAGACTTTTGGAACACCCTGTACATGTATATATCGGAATATATTGTGTTATAAATTTCCGATTTATATATCGGAAAAAATCCACTTTAAAAAGGACAAAAAAGAGCAGGAAAATATATCGAAAATTTGCGACCTACATCATGTAAGCTATATTGAAAATTTATAAGAAATTTCACTTAATTTGTGACCTTGGTGAAATTGTGACATCATTTTAATCCGGAAGGCATTGTGGGTTGCATTGTACACACCAGCTCACAACTTGCTTTTGAAATTTTATCCTCGTGGCCAATAGTAATTGTTATATGCTTGCTACATAATTAGATTTTTAGTTGAAGTTGTTTCTGCATGCTTGAAATTGGAAAAGAGATTTTTTGAGTTTTTGGTGGGTCCAGTTTGTGGCGTTTTTCCACTAGCCTACTACCGTCGCTTGGCAGTTTTGTATTTCGTTCGTAATTCAATTGCTTATTTTGATCGACCGTAACTCCATGTTTATCAGTTTTTCCATGGTGATGTCACGTTGCGCCTCATTTATCAAAATTAGTGTCTGTGTAGAGTGAAGCTTGAGGTGTTTTTTCGTTCTTTCGCTGTTGCGCTAAGATCACGAAATCACGTGAAATTACTCCTGGATTTGCAATATGGCACATAAGTGTATATCAGAAATTTTTGATATATTTTGCTGCTATTTTTCGTCTTATTTTAGATGAATTTTTCCCCATATATATATATCGGAACTTTTGATTTATCTTTTAGATGTTGTTTGTCAAATTTAAGATGGATTTTTTCCGATATATATTGGAAATTTCCGATACATGCACCAGAAGTTTCCGATGTATTTTGCAACTGTTTTTTGAAATTTCCGATATGTAGATCGGAAATTTGCCATATATTTTGCAGCTAATTTTCTTGACTGCTTTACGACAAATACGCTAAAAAACACTTGCACAAAATAAGTAATTTTTTTCTGAATGGCGCCCCAAACAGTTAAATATAGCAAACATTTCTCGTTTGTCGAGTGTGACGATATTACAATCAGATCAAGTCGTTCTTTCAACAAATTTATTGTTCAAACTGACGTTTCGCTCCCCTTAGTTAGCGGGGAGCTTCTTCAGAATGCCGTAGATGTTACCAGTGTAACATATAAAGTGTACAACATAAAAATATTATGACAACCTGTATTACTACACACTAAAAACTATTTACCAACAAGGCAGGCAACCACGAAATAACGAAAACATTGTTACACCACAGATACAGGAGTGGGCACAGGCAAAAAGTGTTGTAAAATACATAAGACATTATTCACTGGCGACAAACTCACTATAAACAGTAGGAAAATTTGCACCATCATTACGATTAATTACCAAACCCGATAATAATACCAAACCCACGACAATGCCTCCAAGGTCCAAAAGTCAGTTGGTGTGAATCTGAGCAAACCTGTTCCATGCAGGAGCCAACAACTTGGCATCTCTGTATCTTCTGTACTGCGCATTGTGGTTAAGAACCTGGAACTCTACCCCTTTCAGATTCAGATAAAGCATCTACTGACCGAGACTGAAACTGAAAAGAGGGTAGCCATGTGTCGGTGATTTTCGGAAAAAAATCGAAATGTTGAGGAATTCGTGAATAAAATCTGGTTTTCGGATGAAGCCTGCTTTCTATTAAATGATCACATTAACCCCAAAAACTTTTGGAAAGTGAGAATTGTTTTTGTGTTTTGGAAGTGTTTTTGGAAGTGTTTTTTGGGAAGTGAGAACCCTCATAGTGTCGTTAAATGTCATTTACATTTAAAAAGTGCTCAGCATCGATTGGCATTGTCAAGCATGTTATCATAGGACCTTTTGTCTGCAGCCAGTAACCGTAACAAAAGAGTGCTACGTTTAGCTTCAGCAGTTATGAAGAGCTCAAAAAGGACTTTGATGAAAGGAAACAGTGGTTTTAACAAGATGGTGGTCCTCCATGTCACCATGGCCCAGCTCCGCGAAACATTTTGGGAGCGTCTTATCGACCGAAAACTTGAAATCGACTGGGTACCTCACTCGCTTAACAAAAATCCCCTAGGTTTCTTCTTGTGGCATTCAAGGACATTTACCAGGAGACCTTCGGGTCATTGCTGCTTTGAAAGAATCCATTACAGCAAAGATTTAGGCCATTAAACAAGTTGAATGTAAGATTATCAACAACTCAGCACGCCACGTTTAAGATTGTTTTCAACTGAACTGTGGATATCTGCAGCAGATGCTCTAAGACTCCAATTGATATTTTACTTCTTATTTGAGGTAAATGAGAGTGGATTCCAAAATGCTATCCTTTTACCTTTCAATAAATGTAATCATCATTATCGTATCATTTAAGATTATTGAATATAGAGTCCGATTGTTTTGTTTTAACAATTGTGAAACACTCTGTACTTTTCTTTCTGGCTTTACTCGATTTTTAATTCTCATTAAATGAAATACCATGGCATCTGCAAAACTAGTTATAGGGTTCCTAGACACCGAAAAGATTGAAAAGAACTGCTGTAGAGCCGCTGTTGTTATCTAGCAAGCGTGAATGTTAAAGTGTAAGCCCATAGCAGTATATAAATATTAAATAACCACAATAACATGCAAATATTTACTTTTCGACACAACTATCACATTGGCATCTTAGTTGGTGAGGATGCTCTATTTTTGCTCCTCTCCTTAGGAGCTCATGAACAATGTCAAACTCCTGGTACTGTGCCGCAAGAATGATTGGAGTAATGTCAGGAGAAAACCTTGTCCCATCATCATCGTACGCGTAAAAATCGTTTCCTTGCTGTTGAAAGATATAATTCAAGTAAGCCCACAGTTTTATATGCGTAAGGCTTGTTACTCTATATCAGCACTATTCATAATAGCTATCGCGTTATGACGAGAACAATAGACTTAAACAAATGGTAAACGACAGCAAAGGTGCTCTACAGCAATTTATTCATAGAATACGCAATACATCAATTGCTGCAGAGATCGCAAAGGTTGAGAAGTATTATTAAAGTTTTTGGGAAGATCGCAACAAGATGTTTTAGGATAGGGACGCAAATCCCGGAAGCGTTTAATCATTGCATTTTGGTGCAGAGCAATAATATTCAGTATGTGTTGAAAGAGATCGTTGATTAGTTTTCTGCCCACTTCTAAACACGACACTGGCAAAGCATAAACAAACTGATGACTTATCGACATCAAGGCTTACTTCGTCTGAGTACTTTTGCTCACTAGGACTTCGAGTTAATCTTCCTTGTTTCATGAACGTTGGGTGGTTTAGGATTACTTCTGTTATCCGAAGGAACCCTCGGCTTATAGCAAGCAGTAACGCGTCACCAATGCGGGACATTGAAGGTTGACGAATCAGCAACTCGACAATCTTCAAGTAGAAAAATAACACCTTCAACACGTGTAATCAACCGTTGTGAAACTATCAAAAATTCGCTTTGTCTTTGCACTCTGCTCGGGTACGCTGGATCATTTTTGCTTGTTTTTAAAATAGGAACAAAAACTCCGGCGTTTGTTTCTTGAGTGTGCAAGTGAAAGCTGGCAACAAGATCGAAAAACGGAGCAAAGAAACATTGTTTATACTCTATCATCATTGTAATCCCATTAGAGCACAAGTGTTAGTTCACAAACAGTCGAGAACAGGAAGCAGAATCTCTTTAGTCTCGTTCAAGCAGAGAAAGATGAAGCTTGCAGTACAGATGGTCCTAGTTTTTGACTCATACCTGTCGGAACTTAAGACTGTTGATTAATTGCTTTTGGAAAAGGTACATTGCACCACCTTACTGTTTATATCAGGGGTGACCAAAGTTCGACAAGTGCAAAGAGTTTTTGCACTTTCGGCTAGACTCCTGTAAATCTTGCTCCTCCCCCCCCCCCCAAGAAATATGATTATCCCCAACAAAACCGAGTTCAAAATGTTGATGTTCAAAAAAGTCTACAGAAAAGAAAAGCAATTGCTTTTAAATAGATGATCTTTAAAAAAAATTTTTTTGTGCTCTCCGTAAAGACTTCAAAGTAAAAACTTCGGACGCCTTGGTTGTACCATATTCATCTACCAAATTTGCTCTAGAGCGACAGGGGCGCTAAACCTAGGAAATCATTCATTCATGCGTTTGAGTGATGGCGCATTGGTTAGAGTATCCGCTTCGCTGTCGGTAGATCTGGGTTCAATATCCTAGTGGGGTCAAACCAAGGATTTCAACAAAAGGTATTCGCAGCTTTCCTGCTTGACACTTAGTACGAAAGGTACAGCGTGGAAAAAAAACAGTGATTTCGTGTGTTGCTTCCTTGGATAAAGCACTTGACGAGATGTCTCTGTGTTAATGTGAAAAACAGGTCGTGGGGTCAAGCAGTCTCCACCTTGCGGCGACCCACTCCGACAAAAGTTTTGCTGGCAGAGAACGAACTTGTACGCTCCGTAAAAAAGCGGAGAAAAAATGTCAAACCTGCTTCGGAGTTCGCGAGTTCTAACATTCCACTTGGTATCATTTTCAGTAAATTTACAGCTTGGAATCGGTCACACAGCAGAAAACCATTGCTAAATGCCTTTCTCAGTAGTGTTATAACTCAGTCATTGTGAGCTTTGAAAGTCTGATAATTTGACCACATTCGTCATACATCGGTGCTTTAACCAACTCGACTACGTCGCCTATTGATTTTAAAAAATGTACTTGTCAGCGTGTGGCACCATTTGTTAATGAACAAGCTAATCGTGAGAGATTTTCCCGGTACTCAGGGATAAAGATTAGTTATTCCTTGGCCTTTGGAAAGCACAGATTTTTATGAGGAAGAAAATCGTTCGGCAAAATATTGTTGTCATTAAAATGGTTTTTTAGTTCAGAAAACAAAGTAGATTGTGAAAAGGTTGCGACATTTTAGGATATTTTGTTTAATAATTAATGGAGTAATTATCTGTATCTTCGCAATCGTCTCACACTTAAATTTCAAAGATAATCCTTTATTCAGTGAATGATAGAGGCATTCGATACGCAAAAGCTTGTATTGATTTTGACCGAATCCGTATGTGCTTGCTTAATCGCATTGCAACGAACAGCAGCAATTGCTGAGGCTGCATAGAACTGAATTTTTGCTTTCGACATGATAGCATTGCAACTACTTCAAAAGAACGCTGGCCTAAAAAGAGGTTGTCATATCACACTTATGAGTGGTAATATAGGAGCCAAAGCAAAAATACTTATTCTTTGACCAACGAAAAACGACACAATATTCGATTATAAAATGTTTTAAAATCACTCTAGGTTTACTGCTGTTTTTGAAATCATTTGGGACAAAGATATTTGACATAATGCAAAAGAAAGTTTTTTAAAACAGGAAGGTGATTACTTCAGCGTAGCTAAGGGGTCAGAAGTTATGAACTCACAAATTTTTTTAGTCCGATTATGAAATGAAGCTGTTTTTCACTGTTGTGAGTAAAAACACGTCGATCTTCAAAAAAACACTCAATCAACAGATTTAAAGTAGGCCTAGAAATCGGCAAAATTGGAGGTCAGAATATATTGAGTTCCAAAAGAGAGATCATCAAACAAATATATTTTTGCCCTCCTTAATGGACTTCAGGCTAGACCACTGGGTTATCAAGTGGTAGATAGACACAAATATTTAAAAAGATAACGTTTGTTACCTTACTTCATCCTTTTAAATAAAATTTGAGTCATTTAATCAACCGTATGCTAATTTGGCCGGCTAAATCTTTTTTAAGCATCTTATTGACCGACCCAAATTTTAGACTACGAGTCTAAAGTGATGTCTGATGCCCAACAAACGCTTTTTATATTCGTATTTTACCAACTCTGCTGGAGTCGCTTGCAGAGCTCCCATCAGTAAATTCGAAATTAAAAATATTGGTAAAGCCGGCCAAGCTGGCTTCACCAAATGGATAATAGTGAAAACGGCAATAAATGGTTATGTTTGTTCACATAGACAATTCTCGTTCCGAAATAAAACTGCCGCGTTTTGAAACCCGATTTATTGAAAAGAAGCATTATGGGTGGTTGCGCTTAGCAACCACACATCATGTCTCCCAATTTTTTGGCGTCCCTGGCAACACCCTTTTTGTCTCTTTTCACCATGGGCCTCCTTAAACTGAACAAACTTTTATTCGTTAACTTGAGAAAGTATTTGAATTGAAAGCAAATCAAAGTTGTGGAAGGGCGCCAAGCAGATTAATATGTACTTATTTGTATGTGCTAACTTTTTTTGTTGGGCGCGTGTTGCTTGGTTCTGGCATAAACCGATCAATGCAAAGAGCAAACAAACCCGTAACCAAACACTTGCAGTCAATTTTTTCAATAGGAGGGCCCCATCATTAATGTCGACATGAAAAGCATCGGTTTAGTCGGCTTCACCCAACTGATATTTCTGAGAATAGTAATAAAAAGCTAATGTGTTGTTGGCATAGCCAATTCTCATTGCAAAATCAAAAATTGCGTTTTTTTTGAAGGAAATCGATTAAGCATCAAAAATGGTTATAGGGGGTTGCGCTTAGTTGATATATTTCTCCCCATTTCTGGAGTCCTAGCTATGTTTTGCTTGCCCTGTGTTGTATGTGGGAGCTAGACCTGCTCACAATTGAAACAGTTAACGATTTCAAACATTTTAGAATAAATGTTTTTGAAAATTTAAATAAATTAAGCCAAAGAATCATACTTTGACGGCAGATAGTCAAAATGTACCAAAAAATTAACCGTTTTGAAAAATTGCAAAGTTTCTTGGATGTAATTGGAAAATTTTTCAACCAAAAATGGAAAATGATGTACGGCAAAACCAATCTTTGATCACCAATATTAACTAATCCTTAGCCCTAACTAATCAAAGTTACGTATTGCTGAAGAGTAAATTTTCTAAGCATTTAATCCAGAATAATAGTTAGTGCCCTATTATAATCTTTATATAACAAACTTTCCTGTTTTTACTCAGCTTACCACTTATTTTTTGGGGGGCTAGAAAGTTACACTACAGATGATATAGTTCTATTTATTTTGTATAAAAACATAAAGAAAAGAAGTATGTTATAAATTATCGGAATTGCCTTGAAATAACCTTCAGTTTCTCAAAAATAAATTTGAAAATTGGTTGAAAAATGAGGTCACAAGTTAGTCGTTAAGTAAACTGATTTTGTAAATATTTTGCAATTTATAAAATTTTTTGTAATTTTTTTGCAGTTTTGTAAAATTGCAATTTTCCTATAAAGAGAGTTTGAAGCGTGCAAGAGAAAAAGAGAAGAAGTATACTAAGAAAGCTTAAAATGCTCAAAAAATGAATCGCTGGCTGCATGGTCAATTGAGCTTTAATTGTTGTAGAGTTTTTTTATCGAAAGCACCTTGCCAATATCTCCCAAAAACGCTGTTAATTGCGTTTCTACAATCGCTAGGTTTTGAGAAAGTACAGAGAACAAATCGTGCAGTTTAGCGTTAGCTGTGGATGTCATTTTAAATCCCAAAGAAACGAAATATTTTGTAAGTTGGGGGCAGGCTTTTGATTGAGCCAAAAACGGTTTTCCTCTCTCAAGAAATGCAAATTTTAGAAAGAAGATGTTTGAACACGACATTATGATGACGCCACAAACCCCTGTATGACGCATACACTGGAGTGATCATCAATCGTGACAAGTTTGATTTTCGTATGTCATGTAGTATTGGAGGAGTTAAAGCGTGCGCACGTACGCTCAGACAGGTCTCTGTTTTATGTTTTTAGATTTGCTAAGAAATTCTTTACCCTTTACATAGATATGACATGATATTAATTTTTTACTTGTTTTATACTAATTGATTTAAAAAAATGCATCGCTATTGACTTACTACATTTTCATAACCACAAATCGCCCACAAATTATATATACATCAAATAAAAGGGAAAGAAATAAAAATTTTAGGAAATTGATATCATTGTGACGTCATTATCAAGCAATCTTTGTAATATCATACTTACGCAAACTTGCATTTTCAAGCACTGTTGTTTCATGTTGTTTTTTATTTCGCGCATGATGACAAGCGCGTAACAAATATTTTTCTGTAATCTACATTTCAGCAAAACTGAATCTGTTATTTCATTGCAGCGGGCGTTCCAACGGTGTTTTGGTATTGCTGCGCCAAGTGCCAAAAACATTCGTCGTTGGTACAAACAATTTGAGGAAACAGGCTCCTCATGTAGAAGGAAGAGCCCAGGGCGAACACGGACTTCAGAGAAAGCAGACTTAAAATTTCAAGAGATTTTTTTGCGAAGCCCACGAATATCCACCCGCCGTGCCAGCAACTTGGCGTCCCTCAACCACCTGTATGGCGTGTGTTAAGACGACGTTTAGTCATGCGACCATACAAGTTGCATATGGTACAAGCCCTTCGTGCTGCCCACAGAGCAAAGCGTGTAAAGTTTAGTAATGCCATTTTACGGGATACGGAAGATTCTTGCCGCGAACTTCTTGCCGCGTTTGATTTTTGGTGATGAAGCAACACTTTATATCAGCGGCAAAGTTAATCCTCACAAGGTCAGCATATGAGGACCCGAAAATCCGCAAGAGATTTTGGAACATCACCATGATTCCCCAACGATTAACGTGTTTTGTGCCGTTTTCTTGAGAATAGTTTATGGACCTTTCATTTTCGGGGAAAACACACACTTCCAGGACAAACTTATTTTGAAATGCTACAGCAATGGCTTTTTTCCCCAAAACAGTAAAGATTTTGAAAATTTTGTCTTCCTTCAAGACGAAGCACCACCGCATTGGCATCGTAGTGTTCGAAGTTTTCTGAACGAAGTTCTACCTCAACGTTGGATAGATCGCACAGGACACCAAGATATAGCACTACACTTGTGGCCGCCAAGATCACCATCCTTACACCTCGCGACTTTTTCTTATGAAACTATATCAAAGATATTATTTTTAGATCCCCATTAGCGATTAGTCTGGATGACCTCAAAGCAGAATCAAGGCCGCAGTGCATTTATTGGGGTGTTTGGGACGAGTTCAATTATCGTCTTGATGTTGTTCGTGCAGCAGATGGAAGGCACATAGAACACCTCTAAAATGGTTTACAGCGTACCCTTTGTAACATGTTACACCCTCTGCTGTTTTTGTAGTTGTTACATCTTCTTTTCCATTGCAAAACTGCTTTGAAAAAAATAGATATTAATTGTCTTAAAAAATTTTCTCTTCGTTAATATCGAAATTCGTAACTGTGACATCACAGGGATATGCGCGCTTATGACGCCACATTAAATCAATGTTTGAAAATACTATTTCCTCCCCTTTCATTTGATATATGTTTCATTTGCAGGCGGTTTGTGGTTGAAGAGGTATAGCGAATTAAAATCGGGGCATTATTTTCGAATCACCCTGTATTAACTTTTAGTTCCCATGAAATTTGCTACCGTTCAGTTATGCATAGCCTCTCTATAGTCAGGCATCCTACAGAATTGCCAAGACTGCTGGCACTTCGACTACAAGGCAAATGAACGATGGAATCACGCGGGTATTCATTCCAAGCTATCTAGCGCCAAAATTCCGGCGCAACAACGACTTGCAAACTACTTGCTTTCGTAGCAAACTAGAAAATGGAATTACCTCCAAATGTTCATTGCCGCATGCCAACTGCAATGCGTTTTGCCCCATGTAATCAACGCAATTGACGTTGAGAGTTTTGGATTCTTTCAACAATTTTGTTACTGTTGGAATATCACCGTATTCGGCTGCTTCTAAATACTGGATTTCTTCTGCTGTTGGTTGATACGTTGCTCCTGGCAAAAAACCAGCTCCTTTGTTTGTTCGAGCTCCATTCCGTCTTACTGCAAAAACAGTTAATTAAAGAAAGCTCCTTGCTTTCTAAGATGTATGAGCTTTTATCTTTTTCTGGTTGCAGCTTAACTACTCTTAAATGTCCAAAGCCATTGTTTAATGTAATTATCTGAAAAACCTTTAAACGTTTAATGATTTTAAGCCTTCGTATGGCGGTAAATTTATATTGGATAGAGAGGAACTTTTTTCCAAGTTCTGATAAGCCAAACAAAAATCCATGGTAGTACTTTATTAAATATAATCAAATTAACATAAGAAAATTAACATTAGCAGAAGACACCGAAGCTTTTCGTCTCGAAGACTTCATCAGGGCAAAACAAATAATCTGTAAATCCAAAATTAAATTTAATATTATTGTACTGCACTGGACTAAATTTATTTATTTTGCCCTGATGAAGTCTCCGAAAAGAAAAGCTTCGGTGCTTCTGTTTGTGTTAGTTTTCTTACCTTGCTCTGACTATGTTTAACGAGGTACTACCATGAATTTTTGTTTGCCTTATCAAAACTTGCATTGAATTTAGTTCAAATAATAATCTTAATGGAAACTTTACTTCGCTAAATCTGTTGTTTCAACACATTTAAACGATTCGGTAAACGCCAAAAGAAGTTTTCTGAAAAATCATCACAACAACAAAAATTTTTATTAGAAAATTTAATTTAAGAACAAAATCTCAAGACTTTTAAAACTCGACTACATTGCATACCCAAAATCATCGTCAAAACGCAGCAGCCTGTCTTCCAACAGGACCAGAAAATCATGGAAATGTCCTCCGACACTGAACTATAGACTTGGCACCCTACTGAGCGAGGCTGGCATAATTCAAAAAATGCTAAAACTTTCTAGCTAACATTCAACCAAAACTTTGCAATTACTGCAGATGATAAAATCGAATTTTTGAAAAAGTAACGCCACTGCAGTTTTAGCCTTGATTGCATCAATTTAAGAACATGTAAGTTTAAATATTTTTAAATAATTCACGTTGTTGCTATTGGATGGCATTTGAATTCGCGTTTACCAATAAACTGAGCTTCAACCCAACAATAAAATAGGCTACACAATAAGCCCAGAAAATAAACAAAAATTTTCTGGAAGACGAAGGAAATAACTTTTTCTACAATAGAATTCCCAGTCAAAGTGCTGTAGCAGAGGGGTGTAAGACCAGCGGCCCACGATGTGAATTTTTTGGGCCCGAAGAAGGATGATACTTGTGGCTAGCATTCACTGATTAAATTTTAAGATCACCACCTGTTTGAGATTTAACGGCAGAAATTGGTAAAAGAGCCATCATCAAAACGTTAATCTTCAAATAAGAAGGAAAGTCTGTCTATCAGCCCCACATGCAATAGGCGTTCTTACCCCAGTGCTCACTTTAAAAACTCTGACTGGCACGCCGAATCTTCCACAGCTGTGAAATTGGGCTGTCTGCAGTAGAGGTTGCATACTCCTACGCTAGCCCAATTTGCTTATCACCATGAAATAATTGTTCTCAACCTATTGGGGCAGGAGTCCCGTATGTACGATACCAAAAAAATTTAGCAATGAAAAAAGTGCAGGAAGAAGTTAGTACATGTGTCTGAAATTTCTTCATAGAGGTCGAGAACAACCAGAGTTTGAATAAAAACAGCTTGTTTAAAATAGAGAGAAACTGAACTTACCGCTTTTCTTGCTGCTAAAAGAGTTTGGTTTGGAATACCGAAAGGAATTGCTACTTGTGCTAGTCATGATGTGTTTTGCTGATAAAAAATAAAACTAAACGGGCACTTCTGATTCTAGATTTTTTTTGCCGCTTAACTCCAACTGAATTGTTTTCTAACCTTGCTTTAAAACGTCTCTTTTTTTTCTGACATGTGTACACGGGTCTATTCAAAACAAATTAAGTTCAATAAATTATTCAAAGTGAATTTGACCAGCGATACAACACAGGCTTTTTTTTGCAGTATCATTTGATTTTGTGCAAATATAAAATCTTTTTTCTTCAGGTACGAATATTATTCAGATCGCATGTCGTAATACCTATGGGAAATTATAGTAGCTGTCTTTTTCTAAAAAGTAGAAACGCGCAAAACCCAGCAATAGCGTCAGTTGTAAAGGCGGGTTTTTACTTTTATGTAAGTATGCGCTGGACTCGAAGGACGGTTGTTTTTATTTGCGAATAAGCGGGGCAGCAGTAGTAAGCGTATTTGTAATATAAAAACAAACAAAACATTTCGTTGTGTCTTGTGCCAGTAGCACGAACAATTACAGGCCATTTTTGCTGTTGGCTGATCAGAAACTTGCTTTAAACTTCTTGTTTGCAAATAAGAAGAATACAAGGCATGAAGCAAGATTACTCGATCTTGTGCTAAAGCCGGTCCAGGTCCAAAAAAGCCGTTGTAGACAATGAGCGTCAGACGATTTGATGATGCCTCATTTCTTTCGTGTTTGCCTCGAAATATTGCTGACTTTTAGTCAAATAATCACATGTAGCCGTTCAAGATTGCCTAAACTCGTGATACTTTCAGTGACGTGAATACCATTAGTTGTGGTACAAAAAGCTTGAAAACATGTTTTGAAACGCTCTGTCGCTGGACGAATATTTTGACATCGTTTCAAGGCGCAGGAAGAGAAATTTTGCGTTGCTTGTTTATCAAATATCCTAAACTTTAACATGCCAGAAAGGGGAGGCAGAGCGAAATCTCTCGTTTTCCGTAAATTCAGTTTTTTCTATGGTCTTGAAGCAGAAAGGTACTTTTCTCTCCCCAAAGTTATTCTGCTGCTAATGACTAAGAACTTGAAAATCTTTGCGTTTGAAGAACACTCTTGACTTGGGAAAAGTTAACGTATTTAAAATTCAACGAAACAATAACTTCTCCTTTTCTTGCCCTCAAAACAAATCCGTTCTTGAGTGCAGTCCTGATTCTATTTATCCTCTTTTTTCCGTATTCGGTTTTTTACTGCATTACAAGAATTGATAATGAGATTAACATCTAAAGCTTTTAATTTTCAGTCTTTGAAAAACAAAGCTGGCAGTAAAATTGACTCCCACATCCATAACAACCGGTCGAGCCATGGTGATCAACTTGTTTGCAGTACTACTTACATTTTGTTCTACTCGATTTTACAAAGTACGATTTCGAATTGAAAACTCACCAGTCACGCTATGACAGTTTCCAAGTCTTTTTTCAATATATTTTTTGCTAGTCATAATAGCAAAATAGCATTCTTTTCACTATTTATCTTGGCTCGTCTAAGACACAAAAACTCACAGCAGTAACTAATATGACCTTTGATTTGGGAGATGGCACTTAATATTGGAATTTCTGAAGGAGGAAAGAAAATATTATTCCTTTACAAGTTTTAAGTAGCGAGGTTCTTAAAATGTATGAATGTTTTTGGTGTTTTGCTCCAAATAATTTCAAAGCGGGCCGATGTGAAGAAGAACAGATTGGATGTAGGTCAAACTGCTATCTTCTTTACTTTTTGTTAAATTTACGTATTCCTGGAAACAGATGAATTTTTTTAAAAGATTTTTCTTTCTGACGTTATTCTCCTTCTTCCTCTTCAGTTCCTCCCAAACCTATACCCAAATATAAATAGCCTTGACTTTAAAATAAAAAGCTTTTACTTCAAGGCATTCGAGACGTCATGTCGCTACTTGTCCTTCATGAGTGCAGGTTACTCTGCGCAGCAGTTAATCTGGGTAGAAAACCAAACACTATTTTAGCAAATGCTTTTTGATTTAACAAAAAAAAAACTTGAGATAAAATCAATGGACTTGCTGTGAAAAAATACCTGTCTCGAGGTCGTACGACAATGCAAAAGCTGATTTGACAAAAAATTGATTAAAGTTGAAATTACGATATTGAAAAATAAAGCCTCTTTCAGCATTCAACAGTCTGTATCGTGCCGATGTAAAAAAACTAAACAATTATATTGATCTAGTACAAAGCACGAAACTAAAAAGCAAGCCCATGCACTTAAATATTTTTAAGCTATTAAAAATTTCTATGAGAAAATTGCATTTCATTGCGGTTTCCGCTTAGCAGCAACTTAGTTTTGTAAAACTATAAATTGAATTTAAAGAAATAAAACTATTTCTGCTCATTTAACTCTTGAACGTATTCCATCCTGAGAGAAAATTTCAGTTCGTCATCAAAAGTTTACTGTAGCAACATAAAGCATAAATACGGAAAGCAGTTGTTTATGTTTTCTTCGAAAGCATGAGTATTGCTAAAGTTTCTAGCGCATCAGCAAAACTTATTACAAGCCAGCCTTACCGTAGGCGCGCAAACAGCTTTTTTTGTCAAAACTGTGGGAACTGAAAAGCGAATGAAAACAAATTTTATCTTAATTCCAAAATCTTGGGATTTATCGTTGATTAAAACAAAAAGATGTGATTTTGAGGACAATGGTTTCGTATTTCCGACACATAGGTATTTAAGTCATTGTTATGGAGTTCAATAGGTCTGGAGTGCGGCTATGTTTACTCCCAGAGTATGCTTTTACTTCTAGGCTTCGTTTCGGAGTGGTTTTGTGGAAAGCCTAGCAAAAGTCAAAAATAAATACTTTAAACTTACCATAAGTTGTTTTTCGAGTCAGAACAAGACCGGTTGCCGATGCAAGGTTCATGTTTGGCAGGGAACCTATCTTAGCTTAACAAGTTTCTGATCTTTTAAACGTATTTGTTTCAATTCTATGTTTAGTTTCAGTTTCATTTTGTAGCCTATTTTTTTTTGTTTCTTTATATACAGTATATTATGCAAACCCGCTTGAGTTTTGGTTTGGTACAATAATATTAAACGACTAATTCTTTCAATTCCTGGTTACTTCTATGCATTATTTAAATCATTTAAATTTTTGCCGAGTTGTCACTGTAGTTCGATTAGTTCACAGTTTTTAATTCAGAAAGAGCACAAGTCACAGATTTGTATGATTATTCTATTCAAAATTGAAGCATTAAAACATGCTAAACCGATTTGAAACAATGTGGTCGCAGTTAAATGAAGAACTCAAATGGTCGACTTGGATTAAACAACTGGCAATACATGTCAAGTTAAACTGCAGCAAAGAAAGTCTTTAATGAATGCATTAGAGATTTAACTTTCTTTTCTTCTGGAAATGATCATTCTTTTTTATTTGCCTATATTTATCCTCCATTCAGGAGAAAGCGAACTCTATCGTTGTCTTTTGGAGGAGATTTCCGCACTGGCTTGGGAGTTGCCATTTTCGAGGTGTCTGAGCCACCTGTCTTTCGTGGAGGCTTCCCGTTAAATGCCTTGCCCAAGGACACATCAAGCGAACTTGCCGGCTTGTTCTCCTTAGCGCCAAGCAGGGAAGATTTGGATGCCATTTTTTAAAGTCTTTTGATATAACTCGACAAGGGGAATGAACCCTTGTACTATGGGCTGCGAAGCGGACGCTCTAACCACTAGGCAATCGGGAAATATAACTTGGTGTAGCCTACTTTTTAACAGATTTAGATTTTCTTAGCGCTTTGAAATACCTCCGCGAAGTATGAAAGCAATTCTAAATAGTATACTGCTGTATTAAGGGAATTGGCAATTGGATCCACTTCTATAACTCTCAGCCAAAGTGAAAAACAATACTAGAAATGGGATTCGAAACCACTTCTAGATCAATCAGACGAATAATGATCATGGTAGATGTTGTAGATGACTTAAGTCTTAACCAAATGATACAAGCGGTTCAATAATTCTCTGCATCGGGATTCTCTGACGGGGGTGATATCGCCCTCCACAATAGGATTTTGTTCATCAAGGGGGCGATCGTGGTATTTTTTGGAGTTGCGACGCGATTTTATTTTTTAAACGGGGGCGATTTCAGAATAACTAACTGTTGTAAATCGATTTCAAAATTGATGAGTGATTCATGCATAGTTCGTTAATAGCAAATGCTTGTCGATTCAACTGTAGGACTGATAATTATCAGTGCAAAGCTATGTGGTGTTTTCAATCAGCTCCTTTATTTACATGTACCAACTCATACTTGGCAACAGTTTTACCTCCTATTTTTCTGGTTTATATATTCTTGAGCATCATAATTACAACCATTAATTATTCGCGTGCGTATCTTCATAGTACATGATTACGTAAAAGTTTTTGTTGAAAAGTCATTTTAGTGCTGGAAAATTTTACTAAATTCGAAGACCTGTTTACACCTTAGCTATAATCGGTACAAATGACTTCGTATTCTAGAATTGCAGTGTGATGTCACAAACTCCCCGTTTTTGCCAAAAAGTGCTAGAAGCGTAATCCCTTCTCTTCTATTATCCTCTCCTGCTCGCTTTGTAAAATGATTGACAGTTTTACGACTGATTCCTGAATTTGCTAGAGCTTTTGAAACGTACATTAACGCGCGAGCAGTTTTGGCCAGAGGTGATATATAAGTTTATTCCGAGCGGTATTCCCCAGAGCATTGGAAGTCGATTCGAATTTATATTCGAATGCGGAAGCGAAATTGTTTTGCTGACCAAAAGTTTGTGGATAATTTCTTCTTACGCTTTGGAAGTTATTTTTGGGCTAGAAGAGCCATTGTACTTCCACGAAAGATCTCCGTCAAAATTGTTTGAATATTTTTGTGCTGAAAGACCCCACTGCTGTGCTGTATTGAAGAGAACACGGTGATCTGCTATCACAGTATTTGTAATTTAATTGGAATAAGATGACAAAGCTTTGTTAGTAATTGTTGCGGTTCATTGACAAACCTCAGTGACAGCGCAAGAATTCAGACTTCGTCGGACACTGACGTCATAAATCCTAATTGCAGATCGAATTTCTACGTTCACGCTTACTGTGATATACTTTCATTTGGATGGAGTGTCTTTCAGTCATCCAAAAGCCATGACAATTACATCGAAACCAGTGTAGTAATTTTCTTGAATTTTAGTTGTTATTATATTTTTCAGCTGTGATTTCATTGAAAAAAGTATTGGCATCCATTGGTGTAAACAGGAAGATTACGTGCCGTTCATATCTTGTGGAGTATATAAAGTTTGGGTTGTGCCATCTCCATCAAACATACAACTTTTCATGGATCTCCTGCGTAAGAGACTCCCACTAATGAGGCAATGAAGTCGTCGAGGCTGCAGAATCACTTACGCAGGGTTCGTCCCGACAAAGCAAATAAATCAACGGAGTTTTTCGGGCTTTAAAAAAGAGCCAAGCTTGAATTAAGTAGCATTGGATACGTTTTGCGCGAAAAGCATGCCAAAATGTGGAAAATTAAATTGTTGCCTAAAAGGTATCTGGATTAAATCGCGAAAGAAGACCTACAATTAAACTGGGGAGAAAGATTGATACTGTAGAAAGAAATTATTTCTACTGTTGTAGAGCAAGATTCTGGGCCTGTACTCAAAGCTGTTCGGCCGAGTAATATTACCGTTCGGATTTTTATTTTTACTTCGGCTTGAAGTCCCTTCATGATTTTGCTGTCTGTTTTGTGTAATTCACCGTCGACATGTAGTAGCAAAATGTCTCAGATAGCTCTACAAAAATCTTTGGATGTTGCAAGGGAAGAAAACGATGAAGAATTTGATCATCTCCTCCTTCACACTAAAGTGCGTTGATTGTCGAAAAGAGAGTCTCTTTCACGGTACAGCGAACTTCATAGCCGTGTGGAGAAATTTTTTGGAAAGAATCTGCTCTTGCCAAAGATGTAATTTCATGCCGGCAAGGTACCAGTCATCAGATGTATTTTGCGAGAAAATTTACCTTGCAGCAAGTAAACTTCAAGGTAAAAAAGTTACGTTAGTTTTATCTAACACCATTTTCTGTTGCCTAATTAACAAACAGGAATTTCACAGAGAGACCCGGAACAGAAGAAACTTTAGTTACTTTCCTATTGTGGAAAATGTCGGAGAATGGTGCTGATAACCACCTGCTCGGTTACGTTGAACATCTGAAAGCTGTTTGACACGTCAGGCACTCTTGCTTTGAAGATCTACTTAGGATTGACGTTTTTCCTCGCTTACAGAACCATTTGCAATTAACATGCTAGTAAGTGAAAGCGGTTCCACTTCGCGGGAGCTTTGTGTAGACCTGCAAAGTGACGAAGAAGCCCGTGCTATTTTTGATGCACATAAATAGGCATATTTTTGTTTCAGTCGTTTTCTGGAACGGTATGAAAAAGTGATATTATTACCATTGATATTTGCTATGGCATACACTGTCGAGAAAGGTTTTTGAAAGTATTGCTCATGTGTAATAAATCCCACAATCGTCATGGTATGAACAACACTGGGGGAAACGCAATACGACTTTAGCTGACTAACTTGCAACCAGATTTTACTAGTTGTGCGGAAAAACACCTGGCATAAGAATCGCAATAGCTCGAACATGCTGCTATTTGAATACATTATGTTTGCTTTTAATTGCTTTTTTTGTAATAATTTTAAAGTGTTTTGTGAATCCCAAAAGACATGGACTTCGATACAAAAATAATCATAGCTGGGCAATTTTGACCCAGAACTCCTAAATAGGGCGATTTTACAAAAAAGGTTGAAGGCCGCTACTGTACTTCTTTGTATACCTGATTGGTGTAGTTGTGGGTTTGAACCCGGGACCCATCATTGTTTTAACATGCGAAGTGTTATAAAATCTGGAATAAGATTAAATTTTTAGTTTTCTTGATATATTAGAATGTGATGCGAATTAATTGTAATTACTTTCATACATATGGTTAAGAAGATACGGTCGCAATAATTCGAGATGCTTTTCCAGGTATCTCTAATCTGTACGCATGTTCCCTTTAACTCCTCCGGGACTAATGAATGTATAAGCAAGAAACTGAGCACGATTGTTTAGTGCCCAGAGTCTGAGGGTGAGTGCATTTTGCAAACCCCTTTCCCGTCAAGAAGCAGAAAATAAGCTTTATTTCCGTTTGTAAGTGGCTTTTATAAACGTTTTTTGAAACCTCCGCAACACTAATGAACACTTGTACTTGCCTGGGTGCAAAGCAAAAAGACAAATCGATTTTCATGGGATTCCGTCCGAAAAGCTCCAGATGGCCGATAACAGCTACTAACCGGAAGTCAGGGGCTGGGAGTTCAAATCTCATTAAAATCAATTCAACTTTTGCGCAGCTATATGGTAAGAGTGAGGGATTTCAACATACAGTATATAGGGAATGAATTACTGACCTTCGTAGGAGTTTTATTTCATTTTTTCATTTCCATTTAGTGATCTGACACCTTTGCTAAAAACTTCTTTCGCAAAAAAATTACTTTAGATGAGTTTCTATGTTTTTATTCTTCAGTCGCGAGAATACTTGTCTCGCTCTGATATAAAAAAATCTTTATGTTAAGAACTTCTTCAGAGTTGCTAACTCTGCTGACAGATTGCATTTTCTACGACAAACACTCGAACCACAGTGATAATTTTGCCGTAAAATGCCTTATCTAAGGACAAAAAAGTGACCATCGTGAGTTTTTAACTCCTGGTCATTTTTGCCAAAGAGGGCGCTCTAGCCCATAACACCACGTTGCTGACACACGAAGTTACAGTAAGACATCAAACATAGTTGGCCTAACCAACGAATTTTTTTAATGTTTTCAACAATGTTGCCTAAATTTAAAATATGAACAAAGCAATTTCATTACATTTTAAACAATTTCCAGCAGGGATTAGATCGTTGCTTGACTCTACTGTGATTTTAGTCAATTTCTTCATTGGATGATAACAACGTCAAAACTAAAGCTATTAAGTTAACAAGTTGACATTTAATGCATTGCAATAATTAGTGGCCTAGACTAACCTAAAAAAAATACTGGTTTTTTAACTTTTTAACCAAGTAACGAAAATTTGGTAAACTTGATAAAATTTAGAGAAGATTGTGGTCAAAGCTAAGTTTAAATGTTGCGAAGGGAGAATTTTCTCGATAAATTTACAGGCCTTTTCCGATTTCAAATTTTTCGTATCCTGTTTTTCTCTATCTCCTCCCAGAAAGCATTTATATGCTCTTTACTGCTATTCACGATCATATCGTCTTCACACCACCGTGTTCTCTTCACAAATAAAACTACAAAACGTGGCAAGTGGTAGACTAAATCATTATCCTAGTGATGTTTCAATCCTTTTTGCAAAACACCGAGCCTTGCAAATAACTCTTCAAAAAATAACAGATACGGTGTCTTATTGATTTTTTAGAAGAAAAAAAAAGTTGGCCATCGCCAGGGAGTCAAAACACAAATTAAGCCTACTTGTCGCACTGCATCACCAAGCCCTTGATGCTGCGGTTCTTACAAGGACGTTAAAACGATGGTCTTTCTTTTATCATATTGACTGCTGTAATGGAGACTGCATGACCTTTATCGAAGCTTAGTACAGTATTTCATTTTCAAAATTCTGTCAGTTTATTGCTTTTTCGTTGCTGCAACAGCAATCGTAGTTCTACAGTTTCAAAGCTCTTTCTCAACTGCATTATTTTTGAATTGCAGTCAGCTTTATGACAATTTATGATTCTTTTCATAAATATTTAACAACTTTGATTGCATGCAAAACAATAGCAATTTGAATATTACTGCGAATGTTTGAAACATATTCGCAATTATACAGTGGCCTAAAGAAAATAAAAACTTGTGGCTGAGGTTCTCTTCGTTGTGGTAACTAATTGGGCTTAATCAATAGAAGTGATTGATCTCCGCCAACATAAGCCTCCCATGAAACTGCTTTTCTAAAGTGTAGTCTCCTTACAATTTGATTGACATCTCTGAGCCGAATGCTCAGCAAATCAACTACGAGGCACCAGCACGTTGAATCAGCAACGTGAACGAGCGAGCTGGATCGCCGTTTATGGCGACAGTGAACGTGCGCTTGAATTTCACAATGGTAACGTTGCTGTGCACTTGGGGAAGATATTTTGCGAAAATTTCCCTCATTGGTTGCACTGAATGTGGTAGAAATCATTTTCCAAAAAGCATTGGCGTCTCCGAAGCCGGTCTGAAAAAACGATGTTGCGATATAACCACAAAAGGTATTCTCGTGACCGGAGAATCAAAATATATGACACAAAAGATCTTTGTATCACGAAGTTCTTTGTTTTAAGTTGTTATCGACAATACGTTTGATGCAAGCAAAGGCGACAGTACAACGGGCTGCAAAATCAACTGCGAACTTTGAAACAATTGAGTTGGTAGAGACAAGCCAATGAAATATTGAATAAAAGTTTTAACATCTTATTAAACACTGACCGAAATCTACGTATTATCATTTTTATAACAAACAATTACACCTACGATCGTATCCTGTTCTGTAACTTGTGATGGCTCCAAGCTCAAAAGCGATAAGGTAACGACACGACAGGTGGCAGCAATGCGCAATGCCTGCGATATTGGAAATGGAGAAGCGGTAACTGAACAAAAGTTGTTACGGACCTTATGTGTAACAGCATGGTGCATGTGGACGCATCTGCTTTTGCTTCTGTTTCATTTAAAGAATATCTCAAACAACATCAGATGTTCCAACTGCAGCGATTTTCTACCAAACGAAAGCCAACCGCTAGGTATACCAAAGTGGTAGTCAAGGTTAGTTTATATGTTTACCGAAGCAAATATGTTAAACACGTTTCTGGATTCTAAGCAGGAGTTGATTCAATCCTTAATATTTTGTGCCAAAATTTCCCAAAATTCACGGGCAAGCGCCTTGTTTGACGCAATGTAACAACGGCCTTGAAATTCAAGAAAGTACGTTGTAATATATTCCAAAGCTCTTCGACAGGGGTTTCCTGGAATGTTTGCAGTTTCCTTAAACTTTAAAGAGTTCTGCAGAGGCTCTACGAGTTTTGATTTACAATATTTAAACAATATTAATTTTCGCGCATTGTGCATAAACCGTGAAGCCAAGCATATTAGCATAAATTGAGTTTAAGTAATAGCTAAATGCATGTTTTTATGGGTTTACTGGTTTTCTCTTAATTTGTATTAGGTGCGGTCCCGAGATATTTGCAACACTAGTTAGGCCTATAGGATTCCTAGATGCCAAAAAGTTTGAAAAGCACAGATATAAGCCGCAATGAGATCTATCCTGGATTTAAATTCAAGTGCATCCGGGCCGGAGAAAAGTAAGGCGTTACTGGACCTACCAGCTCAAGACGCTTTTGGAGAATGCGTCCACCAGATTGTCCCATACCGGATTAGAGATTGGTGGAACACATTGAAACAGGAACCAAAATGGCGTTTGCTGATTTTCAACTCAAAAGAATAGCGGATACTGGTGATCCGTTTTTGAATATAGCACCTCAGCGAGTTAGGGGTGAGAAAATAGGCTACTTGAAACTAGATGAAGATATAAAGTTACTCTATGTAGGCTACCTGTCTATTAGCTTGGTCGATAAAATTGGTTGAAATGTATTAAAAATGCACCAAGTCACAGCGTGAAGTGAAAAATATACAATTCGATCGATTACAAGTAAAATACATATAAACTCAACCAACGAGAGAATAAATACAAAATAACAATCTACAAATGATGGAAACAAATACTAGGTAAACAAAAACTGGCAAAATAGAATCAAAAACTGCATTGAAAAAAATAAATCGTGAAACTGAGTATAGAGCTGCTATCAATAAGCGCATGGAAAATTAAACGTGTACCATTCTCTCTTCTGATTGGTTGGAAGGATCTACTTCATGATCGTGTAAGCGAATAACCCGAAGAAGATCAGACGCGTGTGTCGTTTCTGGCTTGAAATTGGGCGCTTTGAAGGGAGGAGGAGAATGGGAAGTGAGTGAAGGTGAGAGACTGGGAGACATAGCGGGAGAGGTGCAGCTTGATTTGTGGCTCAGGGAGGTAGAGGACAAAGGTTGTGCGGTAAAGGGGGGAGGAATGTAAGAATTAATGGGAAGGGAAGGAACACGTTGACTGTGGTGGGAAGAACGCGACATTGAAGACCAAGAACTGTTTCCACTGCTGGGGCGTTTCGAAAGTACATGGGAATAAGGGGGTGGAGCAGTGTAGGATTGCGTGTGCACAGGAGACAAACTTGGCTGGCTGCGAATATATTTGGGGCTTGAACGAAGATGCAGTCCTTTAAATGTCACGTGAGGCCCGAGTCTCGAGTTTTGGGATGATAACGGTATCGGTGCCGCAAGTTTATCGTTTCGTTGCGGCACTGAAGTAAACAGAGGAGGAGGGCGTTCGAAGTCATCTTGTGAGGCAAGTTTTTCCCTGTTTTCGTTACCTCTTGCTTTATGATAATCCCGCATAATCGCGGATTCTTCCCTTAAGCGAACGATCTCGCTGAAGACGCTTGAAAGAGGTTGGAAATCTGGAGCCCATTTTTTTCCAGACAATGGAGCCTTTTTAGAATTTTTTGAGCTTCCGTCATCTAGAGATCCCAAAGAAGACAACAAATCTGTTCGGTTACCTAATTCCGATCGGTCCACATTCTTGGCGTCTCTTGCGCCACTAGTATTGAGCTTATCTCCAAATTGTCGCGGCAGTCCGAAAAGAGAAGCATCCAAAACGTCTTCTTTTCTCACCCTGGGGATGCTATCAGATTCAGAATGGGGATGTTGCGATCCATCAGTCTGATCGGACTCCTTATCAATGTCCTAAGCAACAAGTTATAGATAATACATATTTAGTGAACTACTTGCTTTTCCCCAGATTAGCCTACATCAGAATTTCGCGATAAACAGTTAAGTTCGGTTTGAAGTCGCCGGCACGAATGGTACAGTGAGTTTCTACCACGAGTACTGTAACAAGATCAGAAATCGCCATCAATGCATTTCCTAAAGAAAAAAATGGAGAAACTGCGCGAGCATTGAACTCAAAACCCCAATCCCAACAACTGTATCGCACGCTCAGCCACAAATGCAAATTCGGATGCTTTCTGCCACTCTAGTTGTATAGCTAGTGTTTTTATCATGTACCTGCTGGATTCCAGAGTCCGCAATTCGCTGGGGCTTGACCGAGAAAACGGATTCAGGAGACGACTGCCTTCCGGACGATGATGGAGTTGAAGTGATTCTATGGACCTCCTCATCTTCCGCGGACCCCTCAAGGGACCTACTACTGCCCGATATTTTTTTGAAGTAATGAGTGTTTCCAAACATGGTGATCTGTTTTCCATCAGCAGGCAGAGACAGCGGCTTACCATTCGCAACTCCATGATATGACTTCATATTATGAAGCTGCAAAATGAAAATACAAGCTACCGAAACTAAACAAAGAACTTGAGTAGGAGACTGACAAAAAATTAAAGCGAAATATTACGATTTTCAGCTAGGGTATAGCCGGGGTCGCCCTTGCTCTAAGCCTTAGATCCACATGGCCTGTCTTGGTTTTGTTCCTGCTTAATAGCCACTAAACTTGATGGGATAATCGCTCGATTCTCAAAATGAACCCCAGCCAAGAATCTTGAAGATGTATATGAGTGACAATAGTTCGACAAAGTATTGAAAAAAGGCTTTGTTTGTATTATTATTGGGTGCAGTTCATATCGTTGCTAAAATGACGCTTTGCGATAAAAAAACAAATAATCGACAGCAAGTCGTCGAAATGCAGCATCCCCCAGCACTCACTTGGAAGTCTCCGGCCCCGTTGCTGATTACAGGGGGTTCTACTTTGTGGTGCCCATTACAATGCACACCATTCACAGCCGTTTTTCTCACGTGCAACGGCGACACCGAGTGGCCTTCAGCAACGTCATAAAAGACGTCGTCGCTGAGCTTTCGTCCGCTGACGTCATCTTTCTCTTTTTTGTTGACAGCGTGGACCTCCTGATTAGGCTGAGCAGGCTCAGAATACCTGGTGAAATTAAAACTTGCGTCAAAATATCTACAGTAAAATGCTTTCTGTAACGAGAAAATCATAATAATGTTGGATCTATCTCTTGAAGTTATCATACCGAGCGAGGTGAAAACAATGCTGGAAGCAGGATTCGAAACAACAGCTACACCAACAGGTCGAGCTCTCGTCATTGGCTCATAGGTATAGAGCATGGGTTCTTAATCTTTTTTTTTAACACGAACCACTAAAATAAGTTTTTGGTTTGTCCGGATCCCTTGGCGGTCTAGCCAGGGATGGAGAACCACTGACCCACTTATTCCATCCCCCCAAAAATAACAGGTATTCATGTTGCTTTGAAAGCAAATTGTCAGAAAATAAGTCACAATCGGCGACGAGAAAAATTGCTCTTCAAAAAAAAAGCCTCCATGCTCTTGTACTAACATTTCAATCGGACTTCCACGGACCCCAGCTAAAGAACCCCTGATATATAAAATGACTTAACAGCGATCACCTCTATATAATTGTGTATTACGCTAGACAGGCTGATTCAGTAACTGCTTGTTGCATCTTCATAGCACACTGCGACGTCAAAACACTTTACATCGAAAAAATATTCGGAAAAATCTCCAAGTAACCAAAGATTGAACCCACTCAGAGTTATTTTTGGTCGTATATAAAAACCACGGAGTAACAACAAGGGAGTAGGTAGAAATTTGTTGAATTCGTTTAGTGTCCAATCCAAACTCAACACCGTGCCAAAAATTGCCAAAAAAAAACAGCAACTTTCAAGATATTTGGAGGCAGGGAGTATGTTGCCTTCTCCTAACTCCTTGATCTGTTACCGCGCTCAGAGCAATTATCTTTAGAATCTTGACAACGATGAAACACAAAGTTCATCTGCCTGTTCCTTTGAACAAAGGTTTTCACAATAATCCCATCAAGATTATGACTTACTTTGAAGCTTTCTTGTTTCTTCTATGTTTAACACAAAGAATCAAAATAATTGCAAAAGCAAGAAACGTGATGATACCAAACACAGTGGCAAGAATTTGAGCTTCAGCAAATACAGCTGGAGCACCTGAGTAAAAATACCGACATACAAATGATGAGCGCACGGAATAATGCTGTTAACATGAAAGCAAGTGGCTTGTTTAATAACAAAGCTGTTAGATAGCATTACATGCTGTCGTTGTGCTTACCCATGATCATGCTTACCCTTGAGATGGAGGCATTACATAAAATGGCTGTCAGCCGATTCACACAGCAAATCTGATCAAGACCAGGCTGGAAGAAAACGGTAGTCTATCTGGAACCAGTCGTAAATGAAAACTGCAGACTGGACTGATAGCCTCACCATGAACAAGGCCGACTGGGATTGGTGGGCGGTCTTGTGACGTTTGGCTCTTCAGAAGTGATTAGAACTCATTCAAATCACCAAACTCAAGGAGATCACTACTATTTCCTGCAACCCACCTGTTATAGCAATTGTGACGTAAGTGCTACTCCTTCTGGTCCCTGAAGCAGCAGTGATGAAAAGGATGTGGGAATTTGCGGAATCGACTCTTCTCGAAAGACTGATCACTCCTGAAAGCTCATCAATGAGGAAAAGACTTGAAATCCCTGAGACGCTCTCTTCCATATAGTAGTGGACCTCCCCATCCTCATCTGCATCTTCATCATTAGCAATCACCTGCAATGAACAAGCAATACTATTTCGGCCACTTTAAGCCTTATCAGTGTAACCTATTTAAGATAAAAAAATAGCAAAAAAATGCAGTTGACCTGCACTTTTGCATTTGTCTTCTTACGAAGCCATCTAAGTCATAGAAGAAACCAGCGGATGAAAAATTACGTCAAAATAAAATCAGTTGAGATAACGTATCAATGATGCAACCATTGCTGTATGCAAAAAGGCAGGGGAAGGTGCAAGTAGATACAGAAGATACACGTGGCTCAAATTCTAGCTTTTAAACCCAACGATTTTAAACCAAAGATAGAGGTTAGCAATCTCATCACTTTTTTTGCAGCTAAGCCACGCGGTTTTGCTGGTAGACGATGGTCGAAGGCTCTCGAAGAGAGAGAGACTGTAGTGATAGCTGCAGGTGAGGCATGCAATGTAGCTGTGCCTAGAATAAAAAGTTCCCACGCTTCACCGGGTTAGTATAGGAAATTATTCACATAGCACGTGTCAAGAATTAATATTAATTTTACGACTTACCATTCCCACAACATAGCCAGGCGGTGAACCAAACGGAACTTGGAACTGAAATCCTCCTTGTTCAAATTGTGGCGAATATTCATCAACAGGATCCACGTTTACTTCGACGGAGGAAATGACGCAATCGTCAGGGTCACATGACTCCACTTGGAAATTGAACTTCCGGCATTTTTCGTAGTCCAATCTGTACAAAAAATACAGGAAAAGTCACCACACAGTGAATCAAAAAACCAATAACAAGAGATAGCATAAGCGCCAAGCATGTAGATGTGAAATTTCAAACCTGAACTTATCTCATTGCTAAAAGTTGTCAAATGGAAATGAAAACGTAACATTTCAGTAAATCAAATGCAGTTCCAAGTGAACAAAATTACTCAAACCGACAACTGCTTGTGTTGCAAATAAACTTACAAGAACATAAATGTTGCTAAATCTCTCACTTGCATAAAAATTTCGATGATAAGCCAAAGACGATTCTATGTAACTACAAGTGCTAACGTTTAACAAAATGAGGGAAAGTAACCTACAATTTGCCCTGGTTTCATAGGACTCTACGATTATGGAGTCACAATACACTGTGCAGGTTTTTCGCAGATCCATTATTGAGACAAAAGAATAGTAAAAATACAACACAACGTTCTTTAAAATATGTTTCGATATCCAGCGCGAGAACCGAAAGCTGTGAAAGCCAAACTCATCTAATGTTTGGTCTGACCAGTTTTGAAGTTAAAGCCATGATTTGCGGCACTTTGCTAAAAAGCGAGCCTTACCACAGCTGCGCCGCAGCTAGCTCAGCTGCAACATCATACAGTTCTGATCAGCAATACTCACTTTTATCAAAAATCACAAATCTCTACTCACTCTTGCTTTGCTGACACTGCCCCTGTCCCAGGTTCTACTACAAACATATTTTGAGAAGAAGGACAGGAGGGTCCGAGATTTGGGGTCCTTTCTTCCTTCACAGTAAAAGCGATATGTCCATAGTGGCCCGAATCTCGGTCGCTGGCGAAGATGTAGAAAAGAGTTTGATTTGCTCGCGTTGTTTCGTTTAAGTAGACCTACGTCATCAGTGTCGTCATCAATAGCAGCATTTAACAAACATTAACGAGCTAGTCGAATCTCAAAGATAAGTCTCTTTAGCTCTGAATAGAACATCAAGTATTGAGACCTACTTAGAAGATACCAATACTGCTGGGCACAGTGCATTTCTAGCATAAGCAACAAGGAGAAAATTGTCGTGAAAGTGTTTTTCCAAGGGCGCAACAACAAAGGCATAATTGGTAAGACACTCAAGAGAAGATTTTAAAGTACCCACGTTGCAATATACGGAGCGCCGTTTGGGTTCAGACAAGCTACGTCACCTAGAGCAGGCAGTGTGGCTATTTTATGGCGGCATCGATCAAACGATTCTGCATTCAAACTTCACGGCGACTGCGTCGCTTCTTTTGATTATTTTTTTGCTTGGCAGGTTTATGGAAGTATAGAAAACAATTCAAGTGGAATATTGAAGACTTAAAAACTGCAAACCAAGTCTGAGCATTCGTCTTCAGCTTAGCGCAACTGTCACTGCTATGCAGATCTGGAGGATACAAATGCTACGAATAAATCTCCTTTCTCACATCGTTATTGACTATGCACAAATGAAAACAACTGTAAAAAATGTAAAAAAGTTGCCAGCTCGTTTTTTCTCCAATAAATTATTCAGATAAGCAAATATTCGCGCAAAAATAAACAAATTATCAATGCACAATACGAGGAAGTTATTTTGCAAACGGTGTCCAATTGTAGGCAAGCATCACTAACGCTAGCGCAAATGCAGAATGACTTCCAACTATATGAAATGCAATGCAATCCTACAATAAGGCAGAAACGGTAAAGCCTACAAACGTGGCGAACATGGCTGAGCGGTACAATACCATGAGCGCATAAATCAGTTTCATTTCTTCGTGTGAGACACGAATCTTGCAACAAAAACTAGAATTCTTACCCTTCTCGAAGCTTCTACAACAGGTGGATATTCGTTTACATTTTGAACATCCACGATCACTTCTGCCGTGCTAGAACGAACCAGTAACCGGTTATTCCGGTCAGTAACTTGTATGGTCATGCGATAATGCGACACAGTCTCGTAGTCAGTCACCTAAAAAGAACATTTTAAAAAAATTTAGAGTTGGCGTAAAGGCTTTGAATTTCAGTGAAGCCAGATCAAACACGTGGTCGCCGATTGATCCAAGCCACTCTGGCAAGGTCAAATCCAACATCGTAAGATAAATTACGTAAAACAATCAAATAAATTTACTCTAGCCGTGATCAATGCACAAGTAGGTGACGGGGAGGTGCAGGCCTCTACTTCAAAAGATCCCTCATCGTTTCCCGAGATGATGGTGAAGGCAATATTAGAGTCGCTTCTGTCAACATCAGTGGCGAAAACCTAAAAAAAATGAAATTTTACTACTAAGAGTAATAATTTCAAAAAATATTTCGATATTTGATAAAACTGGTGATCAGGCATCCCGGTACAGCATGTGCGGGCAATGATACATTTTATTTATTTACAAGTGATTTCTGTATCTAAAACTTTCCAGAAGTCCGCTTTTGAAAATAAAATCTAATGAAGGATTTAGCGCTCGTTTTGCTATTTTTGCAAATCCAGGACATTTTCGATCATAACCACATAAAATTGGCTTTATATTTCAAATTTCATTCTACATATCATTTTTATCACTGAGCACCAAGCAGGAAATTTGTGAGTACCACTTTCTTGGAGGGTCTAAACCAGGAAATCGAGCCAACGCCTAACGTCTATAAAAATAAGCAGTCCAATTCTCAAGCAGAAAATTTAGATTTGGTTTAATGTGAAACTGTTTGTCATTGCCTGTTGTTGTTGTTGTGGTTACCCCTCCTCTTCCACAGGACGGAGGTACGGCATGAACGGCAGTTCAGGTTCATGCCGTCAACCTAATTGAAATTAGGCTAGGGGAAAGATGGCAGCCCATTTCGAACCAGTCTTGAGTGACTGGTAGCCCCACCAACAAGGCGGACTGCCATTGGTGGGTACCCAAGAGTCACCTTTTGCGACATGCTGGGTTAGCAACTTCACAATTGTAATACGGTGAAGTATGGGTAGGCCACCTGTCTGCCACATAAAGGTGGAGGCGTCCCGTAAAGTGCCGTGCCCAAGGACACAACAAGCAAGCTTGCCGGCTTGTTCTCCACACTATTCCTTTTTATGCTGAGCGCCAAGCAGGGAAGCTGTGAATACCATTTTTAAAGTCTTTTGGTATGACTCGACTTAGAGAATGAACCCCAGGTCTACCGAATGCGATGCAGACACTCTCACCACTAAACCATCGCGCTGGTTATCATTGCCTCGCAACCTGAATCGACCACCGCAAATCGTAACAAGCTAACGAGCTAATAACCGGAGCTTTGACAGCAATTACGAGAAAAAAAGATTGCTTCTTCATGGGGTGCCTCTCTCTTCCGTATGAAACTTTTTTTCGGCCCCTTCTCACTTATCCTTCACCCGAATGGTTTCCTTTTCTTAGCATTACCAACGTTACCAAATTGGAACGCCTATAGCGAGTGGCTACTAGCGCCACCTCCGGCTGCCTCTCGTCCTCCCCTAACCCTCTTTTCCTTTCTAAGGCGTCTTTACCTCCCCTACAAGTCACCCAGACTCATTTCACCCTGTCATCTTATGAGCGGGCACTTCGTCTCCCAACCTCCTCTCCCATTTCAGGTTGGGCCAGACTTGGAGTGAAACCAAGACTCTCCAGATCCACCTGGAGAGCTTTTGCGTCCACTCAGCCGCTCATGCTTTCTCCTAGTTCTACCAAGGAGGTTCTCTTTGCTTGCCCTCCGTTCCTCCCTCCTTCGAATAATCTGCCTTCCTTTACTGTAGAGCCCACCCTTCTCTCCCCTGCTCCCGCTCCGACCCAATCTCTCCCCCCAAGGTGTGGCTCTCGGTCACTTTGACTCTCTCCCATCTCACGATCTGGTGATCTGAACAGATGGCTCCGTTCCTTTTCCTTTTGGCCAAAGCTGCTTAGTCGTACTTGCCAACTGCTTACTGTGTGGCACTGAGGCCACCCTTTCCTTTTCGGTAGGCCCAGTATGTTCAAGTTTTTCCGCTGAAGCCTGCGCCATTCTGCAAGCTTTCCGCTGATCCCGGCAGCACCAGCAAGTCTGCCACTTCTCTTCTCTTGTCATCCTCTCCGACTCTCGCTCTGTTCTTGCCACCCAGTCTTCTCCTCCGTCTTTCCTTTTACCTCAATCTCTCTGGCAGAAACCGTCTTCTCTCTCCTCCTGTACTATCAGGCTGAAATGGGTCTCCGGACACTCGTTTCTCCCGGGGAACGACGCGGCTGATGAGTTAGCCAGACGGGGACCGCTACTCGGGCTCTCTGCAATCCCTTGTAGTTTCCCTGCTCTTATCTCTCGTATCCACTCTTGTCTTTTCTCGGATTGGAGGCGTACTGTCTCATCAAAATTCTTTGACACAGCTTCCTTCGGTTTCCACTGAGGAACTTGTGCTCCCTTCATCACGTTCGCTGTACCCTCTCTCGACTTCGCTGCAACGGATTCAGCCTTCTGATAAGCTCTTATCTCATTAGAATTGGCAGAACGAGAATCCTTCATCTAGCGCCTGCGGACATCCGTCCCAGGACACCTCTCATCTCATTCTGCACTGTCCAGCTACGGACTTTTTGCGCCGCTCGCTCTTTGGCGACTCTCTGTCTGCCTACGACCTCTGGTCCAGGCCCTGGAGAGTTTCCTGGCTTCTGGGGCTCCATGATCTTCCGCCATGTCCTCATCCCTCGGAAGGGCTTGGGTAACAACAACAGAAAAAAAACATTGCTGTAGAATAGCTAACTAGTATGCCAGTGGTAGTGGGTTTAAATCTTACTGAGATCGTTTTAGGATATGAGTCTTTTCTGAGTGAAATCAAAATAGTTTTACCGAAATACTAATTGATTCAAGTAATATTGAAACAACAAATCTTTCATCCTTAAAGGATATTCTCAGCGCTTGTTCAAACTACCATCCAATTTCTTTGAATGCAAATTCTTTGAATAAGCTTAGTTTTGTTAAAATGCTTTGAACATACACCGAAGATATCAAAAGCTATTTTCAATTTACTGAACAAGTGCTGGCGATGTCAAGTCTTTTTAAGAAATATATTTGCTTTAATCTCTATTGATTCGACTTGTTTTAATTTAGCTTTTAGTAGCAGAAACAAAATCGCTTACACAAACAAAATTAAAAATGCATGCACCTGGTGACTGATCTGAATTAATTAATCGATGCTGAAAATAAATGAAAAGCAATGCAACACAGAAAAGAGATAAATTTACTTACCGACAACACCGGTATTGGTCTCCTCGGTTCGGTTTCTTCGTTATTTTCCCTTACGTTGCCATAGTAACGTGAAGTGTTAAACCATGGTTGGTTGTCGTTAACGTCAAGCACTTGAATGCGAACGGTAGCGTTGCTAAGCAAACATTTATATCTTACGCCATCGAACACAGCATGAACTGCGGATGAAGGCTGGTGTATGTCAATCGGAAGTGAAGCAAGGTCACATGATTTCCGTCTAAGTAGTTTTCTAATCTATGGTTTGCACCGGCAGTTTTCAACTATATTGATAGCATGCATCCTCTTGACAACTACGCTCATCCTATGAACTTCATGAGTTAAATACCGCTCCTTGTCGTTCAAAAGCATCTGTTCTCCCCAAAAGCCTCTCCCTTCCGCATGTTTTCTACTGTTCACCAAAATTAGAAGGTCCCACTTACCACAAGTTCTAATATCATGGGCATGTAGTGCCTTACTAACATCTTTTGTGGGTCCCAAGTTATTCCAAAAGCGATAATATAACTCAAAAACAAAGATTTTGACCCAAAAATCAAGTCGCCTTGCACCTTCTCGAGCTCAATAGCTATGACCTAACAACAAATAGAGAATAAGAAGTTGGAGATGACAGCGATAGCTTGTAGCAGAGATTCAGCAAGTTCAATGCTTTGAGCGTCACTTTGCATGCGGAACCGCCTGTTTGCTTTTACAATACGTCTTGCGTCGGCCGAAACAACATGTACCGGCACTAGCGCACCCAGAGTATTTGGAAAGAAAGAGATCACACACTATTAAGCTGGTAAAGGCCTTTTTTTGGAAATCACGCGGAACTTTGGCAAATGTGAGCGCTTTTGGGCAAAGTATCGGCAGCGCAGCGATTCCATTGGGAATGGCAATTCACGGCAATTCCCCTGCTTGATTGCAGGCTTGTGGTAAAAACGCGCTGCGCCAGCAGTATCGGTAACTCCGAAGCTGGTCTAAACTCAACAACGTTCTTTGCATCACAGCAAAGCTTTTCCACACAACCAAAGAACAAAAATACCATAAATAAATTTAGGTCAAGACCTCTATTGTTTTTAAAAACATGATACTACGCTCTTTCCCTCCTCAATACATTAGTGAGTACAGGTAAGTGCTGGCTGCCAAGCTCTCTGTTCATATCGTGCTCGACGAGTTAAGCAAATTCTCATTAGATTGAGGGAAGCAGCATAAATAAGAAAACACATCAGTTTCCTTAAAAACACATCAGTTGCCTTTAAAACACATCAGTTACCTTTGAAACACATCAGTTGTCTTTAAAACACATCAGTTGTCTTTACCTGCTACGCTGCGGGGCGCCACGATCAAACGCAACCACAACAATTTCGTAATGTTCCCGCTCTTCTCGATCCAACGCATACGCAGTACGAATTTCGCCAATCGCAGCTTTTCCCGGTTCCTTATTGGTTCGAATTTTAAACGCTCCACCCACATTTCCACTAACGATTCTAAAAATGCAATAACCTTTTATTATCGCGTAAAAACATCGTGCATCGACCAGAAAACCTGCGAAAATTATGCGGTGTCACAAACTCTTTCTCGGAGTACAGGCACCGCATAGGTTATCCAGGTTCGCAGCTTAAACCCGATTGAAGCAGGCGAGGGGAAAGCGGAAGCCCATTTCGTAACAGATGTAAGCACAAAATGCAAACTGGAAACTCCACCATCAACAAGGTGGACATTGGGACTGACATTTGTGGTTGCCTAAAATGGCCTCTTGCAACATGCTGGGTGGGCAGCTTCACTATTGCAGCACGGTGAAGCGAGAAACAGCCTTCGGGGTCGTCAGCACTGCTTGCACAATGCACCTCCCACCACAAATAGAGCAATCAAACAAAAAAATGGCAACAAAGTGAAAACTTTGCCGAGGAGCCAAAAGCGTTGACACGAGTGTAGGAACGAAATTAAAAAAAGATTTTTCGTTACGTACTCGTAATAAATATCTTTATTTCGGTGGGCGTAATCGTCGTCGGTAGCAGTGACGTTAACAATCAAATAACCACGTGGTACAGACTCGACGATGCGTCGTTCATAGTTTTGAGGTGAAAATATTGGAGTTTGATCGTTGATGTCCGCAACCTACAATGTGCAATGATGACGTCATCGTTTTCACTTGTAGACTTTACAAGCGCACGCTGAAGCATTTTTTGTTGCTTCCACTATCGACAAAAAATGAAACATATGGGATTTTTTCTGCAACGTTTTTTAGATTCAAGTCGTAGTGTAAACATGAATGAACAAATTCGTTTTTATTTTTCATTCTCCAATTGCGCCTGTTTAAGAGAGTCAAGCAGGAGATCTGGGAATACCAGCCAATAGTCTTAGGTCTCACTCGATAAGGTAGTTGAACCCAGATGCACTGAATTTGAAGCGGATGAGTCAACCACTACTCCACCGCACTGGCAACACAAAGAAATGAGACTGCTGACGAACGACCATAGGGTGTGAAAAGGAAAATGCCTGGAAACATGAGTCGATCAAACTCAGAATCAAGTCGTTCCCATAAACTCACTTCTATCAACACTGGGACTGTTTGAGCCAGAGGCGGTGTGCCGTGATCAGTTGCTTCTACTTCTAAATTGAACACTGACAAAGCTGGATCAAATGGAAAGCTCCGATTGGTTGAGATCACACCTTAAAACACATGGTGCGTAGAAAAAAACGTGATTGGCTAAAACTAACAAACTGAACCCAAACATCATTCATTTTTATGTTCTTGTTCATCACGCATAACTCACAAAAAATATTAGATGCACTTGGAAACCAAGAAAAGGAAGACACAACACGTCAACAGATGCAGAAAATAAAAGAAAATAGTAGGAGTATTCACGAAGTTATAATGTTTCTGAAATATAAATCTAGCAAAGGGAAATAGACGACAACAAAAAAAACAACTTGTATCTACAGCTACATTGCGTAAAGCTGAATAAATCGTGAATAAAATTAAGAGTACAGTATCCCACTATCATAAATAACATTAAAAAAAGAAAATTAGAAAATGAAAGGCGGTAGATCTGGTAGATAATCAACTTCACAATGGTTGATAGAATTGGAATTATACTTAAGATGATAAATTGTAACGTTATTTACCTGTGATGGGGTTGATTGCGAGAAAATCTCGAGATGGTGAAATGTTTATTATTCGGTAAGAAATTCTTGCGTTGTCTTCAGAGTCAAGATCAGTCGCTCGAACAGTTAATACTTCACGACCAACTGGAGTGAGCTCATTGACTTTTCCCTGAGGGTAGTAAATATTACTTGCATTCAATTTGACATAAATCAGACATTATAACAAATGTGTAATTTCCAAAACTTTTTTTAAGTTTCAACTTGTCTATTGTTTGATGGGAAAGATGTAACTAAGTTCTCCAAGTACATTCGGCGATAATTCAGTGGACAGTATAGAAAATGCACTCTAAATGAGTATTAAACGGGAAAACGTCTCCAACTCTAAAACCAGAAATTAAAAAGTGTAATAAGTTCACTTTGCTTTTGCGCCTCACTTTGCAGTAGCGTCGGTTCCGCGGGTTTATCAATCACAAGTTAGTTTAAGCAGGCAAAGATGCCATTCGGGAAGAGAGAAGAAAAATGTCTTCGCTTCTACATAAAACTCTGGCTTGGTTTAAGCCTAACTGACTAGCTTTAAATATATCCGCATTTGTCCGCTAACGAACACTTACTTGGTAACTGGATTGGTCAAATTCAGGGTAATTATCGTTGAGATCCACCACTTGAATATGAATAAAAGCGAAGTCAGTATATTCGCCATCTGACGTCATCACGCGCAACGTAATATTGCGTCGTGTTTCGTAATCAAGCGGTGACGTCAAAAATATCTGACCTCCATATCTAAAAATTTGAAAATATAATGTTTAGTAATATATTAACACCGAGGTTTTGAGCAAATTGGCAGAGTGGATTGATGACTGGCCCAGAAAATTATAAATAACATCTGCCAAGCCAATCTACAAAGCGAAAGCACGAGAAGGTACTTTCAAATACAAATGCCGAATACATTCCGGTAGTCACGTCGGAAGCAAAACGTTTTTGTTCGCGAATTCTAAACAACAAAAACAAAAAACTACAAAACAGACTCTTGGGCCAACAAAAATGCTTCAAGCCTAAACGAGACGCATTCTGCGCTGCATGGTAGTGCTAATAAATTGTTGCAAAAGTGCTCATAGCGAGCACATTGATACGTAGCTAAATGCCTTCTGTCTAAAATAGCAAAAACCCGCGCGGACTTCAAACACGCTTTCTTTCATTTGCGAGATTAACGCTGTCTCAAGCCGCCAAAGCACCTCGCCGATGTTACTTACTTGTCTATGTTGAAGAAATTTTCTGAATTTAGGTTTGATCTTATCAAAGCGTAAGTTGCAATTTGATATCTGTCTACGTCATTAGTCGTAACCGTAGAAACCAAAGTCCCAACCGCGGTATCTTCTCGAAGCATGACCTCGTTGGATGGGACCAGAAGAATGGGGCTGTGGTCGTTAAGGTCAACAACGTCAATAACAGCTGTGCAGCTGCCAGTCATTCTTCGATCTCCGAAATCAGCTGCGACGATGAGAAGTTGGTAGCTGTCTTGTACCTAAAATATTAATAATCAAAAAAGGGTTTAATTGAAAAAAAGGGGGAAGTTGATAGTCCTTGGAGAGGGTAAAAATTAACTAACAGTCGCTTCCGTGCCACTAATGATTACTCGAAACACAAGCAAAACCATTCAATTTAAATTTTATTGCATGACATCTATTGTCCACGCAATTGCTAAATTTAAAGGTAAGTCAAAACTTATCGCAGTTTTTAGTGAAGCTGTACATGCAGTGTTGGAATTAATGGTTAAGGCAGCAGCTAAAAAATCGCTTTGGTAGAAGAGTGGAAGAGGGGGAGATATAAAAAAAACAATTTCTCAAAAAATGCCTTTAGGTTTACAAAAGCAGTGATTCTTCGAGCAAACAAGGATAATACAAATTGTAGTGTGTGAAAACCTCCCTCACCCCCCTAAAATGTACAGCTTTGTTTGTAATAGTCTGCAGCAAATAGAATCATAAGTACGCGAGTAAAGTATATTGCACCTCGCTGTCCAATCTTCTAGTTGTTCGCAATACCCCGCTTCGCTCATCAATTGCGAAAGCATCGTCCGGATCACCGGAGCTGATGTAGTAGCGAATTCGTCCGTTTTCTCCCGAATCCGCATCGCTAGCTTGCACCTGCCAACCAAAATCTCTTAGATACGTCCGATGGGCATTGCCAAAAAAAAAGATCATTTTACATTTGAAGCAAATATAATTTCGCCTTTTTCTAGAGTAACCTCAAAGGTGTTTTGCATTCACATCCCTGACGTTAATTTGCGTTTGGCTAGCCAAAAACTTGGAATCGACCTAGTTGAGTCAGTAGATGCAACTGGAGACTATCCTCTGTTTTGTAAAGAAAAGAGCGCTTTTGCTTTGCGACTCTGCAAAGTACAAGTTCGAACTAAAAGAGATATTAGTTCAGTTTCCCCCAAAACAAAACTAATGCCAAAAAAGCAGCCAAGCATGACGACACAAAAACGTTATCGGGGCACCGATGTCAGCGGAGTTGAAAAAAAGCAATAACAGACATCACCTGCATGACAAACATGGGGTGCTGTTCCTCCAGCACGTTGGCGTAGTACTGAAGTTGAGAGAACTTTGGAGGATTGTCGTTTTCATCTTCTAGGAGAATGTTGACCCTGGCGGAGGAGTACAGAGTAGCAGAGCCACTTTGATCTTCAGCTGCAGCCAGAACAATCAAAGAAAATCTATACAACGTAATTTAGTGAAATACCGCGAAAGAAAATATGAAGCACCTGCCCAACATGCTGCAATTGTATTAAAAACTTTGCTCTCTGTTTCACAAGCATTACTAAACCAATCCTTTCAAAAAGAAGCACTTGTTTAGTCAACATAAAACAAGAAAAAAAAGTTTTCTTTCGCTCACAAAAACTCTTCCATAGAAGCAAAAAAGCTACTTTCGATATTAAGCTAATATGCTCAATAAACAAGTGTTTTTATTCACGCTTAGAAGAAAAGCTTTACAATCAAATTTATCACTACATTGGTCCTTTGTGGTTCGTTGTCGCAACGCTGGTAGTGCGTCATGGAAAACGCATTTTCGCCAATGAAAAGCGGTTTCTTGTTGAGATAACGAGAAAAATCTAAAACAACGACTGAGGATTTTATGCTGCTGTACTCAGTGTATTTGGACTTCAATTCACGAACTGGCAGACCGGTGTCTCACTATGCTACGATCAGTTTAAACCAAGTTTGCTGTTAAAAGCAAAGTTACAACCTCTACTCACCTTTGTTTTCTTTCATAATCAAGAAAATTTGAGTCTGCCACGCTTATAACGCCCTGTTGTGATATGGAAAAGGCCCTGGCTTCGTTGTCGCAACGCAAAATGCGATAGGTGACCTCATTTCCACTGTTTCCAATGATGGTTGCTTCGACCTTTAATTGTTTATAAAGTTAAACAAGTTATTGAATGGAATTTATCTTCTTGATACATGTCTCATTGACAAACATGGGGAAAAGATGGAGATCATGCAGCCCCAACTGTGGGAAAACATTTTTGCCTGGAACAGAAGCAGTGCGTTGAACGATGGTCATGCTGAGGATAAGAGGCACTCCGTTTCGAAGCTGCTTTGCATGCAGACTGGTGTACCCGCCACCAGCAAGGCGAACTGGGATCGGTGGTGGTCCATTAGTCCCCTCTTCCGACTTGCTTGGCAAACGCAGAGTACCGTCACTATTCTAATCTGGTGAAGCCTAGGGTACTCTTCGTCGCTGTTTGTCGCTATTACTTACTTTTCTGACGCTAAAACCTTGGCCCACATTTTCCCAAAACTGTGCATCGTAGGTGTCATTTGCAAACTGCAAGGCAGACATCGAAGTCTGCTCGCCAACTGAAAAAAAGAAATTAAAAAAAATGACGACTCTCTGACAAATAACAACACTAATTACCAATGTTGATAAAAACAACCGCTTCAGACTTTCTGGGGGGATTACCCTGATCAATAGCGGAAACAAAAAACGTGTAGTGAAGAGGAAGATCAATTAAGCTTGAGTTCACCATCACATCTCCAGTAGTTGAATCAATGCTAAAGTAGTGTTGTGGTTGAGTGGAGTTTGAAAAACTGAAAAGTAATAAAAAGTGTTCAAAGATTAATATTTGCATCATGTATTCCAAAAAATGCACCCTAACTGTCAAATTATAATTTGAAAACTATAATTGCAATCAATTTTGCCTCTAATGCCGCTGCAATAGGCAAAAAACAAATAGCTAACACAAGGGTCAAAAAACACACATGCAGTCAACCCCTACTTGTAAGCCATTTCGATTTGTAGACTAACATCTAAACTTTGACATCGGTTTCGATTCTGAACATACATATATGCCAGTTTGATGATATACCATCAAAAAAAGGTAAAGATTCCTTTCAACTGGTGGTTGCTCTCGCTAGATAAATAAAGAACTTCTTCTTTGTTCAGCGATGCATAGTACTCTTCAACCGGAGCTTCGCGGAACCCTTGTGTTCCGCGAGGGTTTGTCCTTCTTTGTTTTATTTGGAAAAACATCCACCTTTGTTAATTTTTCGAGAACAATTGGGCAAAACCAAACAATTTTAGTGTAAACGCAAATTGGATTTTGTCAAATGGTGGCAAAATACGATACGCAGGGCTTCCATCAATATAGAACAAAAATTAAGAACTATTGGAAATAACTTTTTCCACTACTTTTTTCAAGATCGATAAGAATATTTTGTCAAATATGAGCATTTATGTGTGCATATTGAGTTGAATATCCTTTTTTAGAGGTTGCAATATCGTTTGCCTAAAACCTCAGAGCAGCCAGCCAAATTGGTTTGGTAAAGTCTTATTGTAAATCTCAATTTTGGATGAGATAAAAAAATTTAGAATAAAATGAACTCAATTAGTGCCAAATTGCTAGAAATATGAACATTTCTTAGAAAAGAGGACATCGCTATTGTCTTAAATGCATTCTTTCAAAATAAAGGATGGCATGGAAGAACTGACAATACCACAAAACTTGTTCATTTGCGAAACAAAATGTGATAACCGGATTCTAACTAAAAATTGGTGAAGAACATAGACAGGGATTCTCAAAATTTTTTCAGCTTCATAATTGTTAGCTGTATCAAAATATGTGGCGTATCCCTTCAAAAGAATCCAGCCTAGGCAAAATTAAATTTCATAAAGTTGATTACAAAAAAGAATCTCTTCAAGTTTAAAAAAAAGCGTAAGCAACGAAACATTACAAAATATATTGTTTCTCGTGACAAAAATGGACAAAATAATCACTTTGGTAAAGTTGATCTCCAAAACGACAAAACAACAAAAATCTTCGGTCAGAGAATAGGTGGAAGCAACAAATAAGCATAGGTTGCTTTTAAAAGTCTTTGATGTGCCTGCAAGCTGTACGAAAAACTTGCAAGAGTACCCACAATATTTCTCTCGCGTACCCCAGTTTAAGAACCCCTGAACTAACGTTTTTATGCTAGAAACAAGAGCTAATGCAACTCTAATAGACTTTTAGTGATGGCGTTCCATCACAGTTGTAAAAGGGTTCCCCGATGCCAAAAAGGTTGAAGAGTAGTGACGTAGAACGAACTGCATACAGCGACACGTTTCGACTTATAATGTGTCATCACTGCAGTAGGTGACCAGCAAGTGGTTGGAAGCTTTAAAAGAACCATAGCCTACAATACTTGTTCAAGATAATTCAATCGGTAAAATAAGCACCACATTTTTGATGTAGAACTTATAAAACAGCAACAGAAAATTCAATTGGTTCATTTTTTATTTTGAAGTTGCAAAATCACCAACCTGTAAATGACGTCTCCATTTGCACCAACATCATCATCAGTGGCATGTACCTGGCGCACTACTACGCCAGTACCTTCCGAACGTGTGACATTGATTTGAATAACCGGCTCGTCAAATACAGGGTAATTGTCGTTAACATCAAGAACTGAAAAGATGATGAAGAAACCAGTTAAAAGTGATTGTTTGACACTTTACGAGCACAGTTTATCCTTCGACAACGGGAAAGCCTCTACACAATTGTAGACTGCGCAGAGCAATGCTCGCAAGGCTTCAGCGACGCTTTGAAGTTTCCATGTTGTCGAACAATTCATCTCAACCACGAATACAGAAACCTAGCAAGGAAATTGCCCTGAAAATGTTTTTCCCAAGAATAAAATGCAAAACCAACATGAGCGTTAAACTCGCGACCGTTCGATTACGAGTACTGCGCTGTATTACTCTTTAAGCTAGCGCTGCCAGCAACGTGTTCAATTTTAGGAGCGATTCCATCGCATCAAGAAAGCACTTCATCAGCGACAATCATGCGTCTTTTCTGCACTACATCTGATCAAACAATTCGCCAACGTAACGGCAGCCAAACTACCTGCATTTGCCAGGATTTGCCCTGGCCCTGACAAAAGATAGCTAGTTTGGCTATCGTAACTTCGGCTATTTGCTTGTTTAAAATTTTTGAGTTTAGTGGGGAAGAGGCGCCGGTACTTGTGGGTTATCTGTCACCACTTTTTTTCACCAGGTATTAAATTAAATGAGTTTGGGTTAGGGTTAGGGTTAGGGTTAGGGTTAGGGTTAGTCACCACTTTTTTTTTAATTTATTCATTGGGTGGCCATTCTTGCAATACTAACCCTAACCCTAACCCTAACCCTAACCCAAACTCATTTTAGGCTTAAACATTATATATACAGTTAAATAATAGTAATTTAATACCTGGTGAAAAAAAGTGGTGACAGATAACCCACAAGTACCGAGACGCCTTTTTATAATCTTAAATAACTTTTGCAAGAAGATTTTTTACTAGTATTAAACTCCGCTACCTCTCAATATTGGCAAAAAAAATCTTACCTCGAATCACTAGAGCCACTGTTGAGTTTAGGGGATTGTAAGGAGAGGAATCAACGGCCATAACCTTCAAATGATACTCGCCCACTTTTTCACGGTCCAGTGACGCAGCAGTGGTCACTAACCCTAAGGCTGGGTCAACTTCAAAAGGGGCTTCAAAATCAGTGGGAAGGGGGACAAAGTAGTAACGCACCTGGCCGTTTGCTCCCTCATCAAAATCGACTGCTTTGACAGTAACCACAAACTGGCCCCTGTGGGAATTTGATTGGATAAAATTTAGCAAGAAAGCAATCACTAATGCAAAACAACTATCACTAAACTTAGCCTGGCAAATATAAAAGCAACACAGTATAAAAAAATCTTTCTTGGCAAAATAAATAGAAACAAATATAACGACTTATGAAAAAAATCCCTAAAAATTTAAAGAGACTTCTTCTCATTCTTTTGGAAAACTCTGGCAGCAATGCTAATCAAAACCACAAACACGAACTATTTTCTACTTGTATTTAAATTTATATAGTTTAGTAATAATCTTTGCACATTAATTCAAATTAATGACATAAATAATTAAAAACTAATCAATAAGCAAATAACTACTAATGGTTATTATGAGTTATATTTGGGTTAATTCAGGAACTGCTTGTAGTTGACGCTATAGCTCTAACCAGAGCATCATATGAGTAAGACAATTCTTACCTTAACATTTCTTCGGTAACATTGGCTTCATAAACATCTCTTTCAAACACAGGTTTATTGTCATTCCAATCCAAAACTTCAATTTCAACAAGGCTTGCATTGAACAATGCAGGTTCCCCATGATCGGTTGCAACTAGCCGTAACCGGTATGAACCGGTACGCTCTCGATCCAATTTACGACTGGTCCATAACTCACCGCTTGTTTGATTAAGGAAAAAATCACCATTAGTATTTCCATCTTAAAAAAATTTTGCAATATTACGTCAATTGTTTAATGATAAACTATAACTTAAAAAAACAAGCTTTTCATTCCGCGCTCATCGGTGTCGGCATTGCGTCAAACAAGAAGAGTTAGAGTAAACTTTATTGCTCGATTCCCATTTGAGATGGTAGTAGAAAGAAAAAAAGTCGATTTTACGTCATTTTTCCCGCGTTTTGCAGGCACAGACGGGCTGATTCAATGTATGTCTACCACTACACACTCGCTTTCGAACAAGACTTTTTCGTGCCAACAATAAATGTTCCACAAAAGCTGTCAGCAAATCAAGTGTTCCAGATTTATTGAAAACTTTGTCAAAGTAATTGAGGAACTACATGATTTCAAACTTTACCGAGATCAATAAGATATGTGAAAAGATCAAGCGAATAGAGATAAAAAGAACTATTAGTTTTTATCTCCCAGTCACAGGGAAAGCTTTGGTCGGCCACACCGTTGTGTTCAGATTTGCTTCGGAATTACCGAACCTCTGCTGACACACGGCAGTTCAATCAAAAGCAATGGTACCGAAAACAACAAATTGCCGGAAAGTGCCTAGCCCAAGGACACAACAACGGTGTCATTGTGAGATTTAACCCCTACTACAGCTATCATGGGCGGCGGTCTAACCCACTTGGCCATGTTTATCAAAATCAGGTGCACAATTACAACGTACATTTTCCAAATTCAAGAGACGCAACACATACCAGTTATTGAGTAAGAAATTCTCGAATTTTCCCCGAAGTCAGCATCCTGAGCCGACACGACGTATATCAACTCCGGCTCATCAGACTGCTCGGGGATGCGAAGTCGTATCAAAATCGGGGGATCTGTGCTGCCGTCTAGTGGTTGAAATTGAGGGTGATTGTCGTTGACGTCACGAACGATGACGTTCACAGTGGTCCAAGCAAATTTAGGAGGAGTGCCAGCGTCTTGGGCGACGACTATAAACATTAGAACTACAGTTATGAAGATGCCGGGAGCCATGCAGAGTAGGCAGATGTTGCTGAAGGTCGCAAAGCAAGGTGCAAAATGCTTAAACGATACAAGGGGAAAAGTTACACCACAATTTCACATCACAACAAAAAGTACATAATTTGAATGAATCACAAAATACCCAGGTTAAAACACATCGTCCCTAATGACCTGGGTTCACACGCTCGGATAGCTGGCGTGGAATGTGGGCTCAAAAGCCCCTAAAGTCAGTTTTTTATCGATACTGTCTTATGTTGTGATTTACGGACTAGTCTTCATCGTGACTGCCACTGTTGTGCAGGAATAAATCTCAATTCTGCAAGTCAATCGGTGGAAGATGTGTGCCTCTTTTATTCAGATCATATCAAACTTGTACTGAAAGAGGTCCAGGGCTGGATTCTCTCCAAAAAGTACGCCAATACTACAGGGTTCAAAGTTTTTCTGCATTTCATATGCTTCAAGATCACAGATAATTATTTCGCTTAATTAATTGGCATTAGCGCTTTACCATGGCATCATCGAATTTTAAATTTGTGGCACGCTATTATGCACTGCGTGTCTCGCGATTGTTGGCTTGTCTAGATATACTAGTCTCATTCACTCATGTGTATGAGATCATGCTCTGTTATCTACCGGTAATCTTAAGCCCTGCAATGCCACCATAACTGGAAAACTGCCCGTTAACACCTCCTGTCTGCCTCATAAAAATGAAGAAATCCGCCTTTCACAAATAATTTGTCGGTGATACAGAAATTTATTGTAGTTTCAAAGAAAGCTGCTTCGCCAAAAGCTTTTCATGGAAATCTCATCAGTGGGTGTATTTCCCCATTGAGCAAACACGATAATCCCACTGCTGAAAGCTTGACAAAACAGCTTTTTTCAAAGCAATATTTGGTGCTTTTTCTACAACAAGCGAAACTGGAGTCATTACCTGATAGAGTATATGCTGGTCTCTCTTCTCTATCTAAACTTGCAGTTGTGGTTATGATGCCGGTGCTGGAATCGATAATGAAACTTCTAAAATCCGTGCTTCTTTGAAGAAAATACGTCACTTGACCCTCAAATCCTAAAAAAATCACGTGACAGTGAGAAATAGTTAAAAAGCGAGATTGGTCACTCTCAATACTACCGAAATCGCCATCAACAGCTTTGACCCGCGTCACTATGACCCCTGACTCTTGACCTTCAGTGGCCTCTGCATCGTACTCAACACGTTCAAAGCGAGGTGAAAAGTCGTTGACATTGATGATGCGTATCTCAAATTCCTGAAATTTAAAAGTACTTGAAAATAATGATCTGTAGGCTCTGTATCCTTAAGACAAGAAAGCTGTGAATGTCCAAGTCATTAAGACTTTGGTCTCATCCAACCTGGAATTAAACCTGACCTGTACTCTCTTAACTGTAAGGCGGAACAGATCAGGTGTTCTCAAGTAGTAAGTTCACCTGATATCCAGTTAGAGGATTACTGACTGATCCATCACTGGCTGATACATTGACGATGATAGACGATGAATTTTCGTGATCAAGTGATTCCGTGAGTGTAAGAAGACCTGCGTGAGACATCGCGAATTAGAATTACCTCAATAATTCCAATATGTGTAGTTTTTAGCCAGAAACAAAACAATTTAGCAGCAAGCACTGTTAATGAGAAAAAAGGGCAGAAAAGCTACTTAAAAAGTAGCACCAACCAGGATTGAAAAAAACCACTATCTATACTACAATAAACCTAGATTGTGATATAGGATTACAGTCGTCTTCAAGCTGGACCTAAACGTAACTCCTTTAAAAAAAAAAACTTGCTTTGAGGTATTTCTTGAGTAAATTGTCGTACCTGAAACCGGATCCAGATAAAACAAATCCGGGTCCACAATCCGGTCATTCGATTTACTCATGATGGACACAAGAGCATAAGTCACGATAGCGTTAGCACCAAAATCGAAATCGAGTGCAGTGAAGCATATTATCGGATAACCAATTGGCTCGTCTTCTTTTACATACGTCATCGTTGGATTGACAAACTGAGGCACGTGATCATTGACGTCAAGCAATGTGATGACACACGAAACAGTGGAAAAGCGAGGTGACGTCAAAGCAAGATCAGTAGCCTAAAAATGAAGTAAATAACGCGTAGTAGATGAATAAAAAATATAAAATTTTGGAATGTGTTCTAAGCACTAGAAAACATCTCAAAAGGGTAATAACAAGCAAAGATGAAATCAAAACCATAGGATGCTACCACAATCGTGCATTAAGGTTTAGAATACTGCTAATCGCACTCTTATCCTTCATAAGAATCGATCAGTAAACAAACAAACAAATAAATGAAAAATAAAAAAACTTACACGAACGACAAGAACATATTCTGATATATTTTCCCTGTCTAGAACCGCGTTGACAAGGACAGCCCCTGATACAGGGTTTATTTCAAAAGCAGGAAGAGGATCTTGATAGATGAGGCTATACCTCACTTCACCATCCAATCCCGAGTCATTGTCAGAAGCAGAAAACCGATAAACCTAGTCAATACGACCAGTCAGCACGTACAGGATAATAAAACCTGATGATTTTAACAGACTCAATTCTAATTTACCAAATTGCAGCATTTCCTGACTGTACAAAAAACATGACAAATATTCTACATTGAAACTGAAAGTTTGTGGCTCATCTTACGGTGGTCCTCATGAGAGAACAAATACCATACGTTTTTACTTAAACATTCAACTAGCACCAAATATGCGGATAATACTTATCTAGTATGCCTAGTTAGACATTAATAGCATGCAAGCAAACTAGTTTTCTATGTAGTACTTTTTTTAAGCTCAAGTGGAAGCATGTAAAAATTATTGCTCTGGTGAGGGCGATCTAATGACCCGAAAGCGTTCAGTTTTGCGACAAAATGTTCAATATGAATCGTCTGCTTATACATGTATTTGCAACTTTGTGGTACAAGAAGAGTACCTTCTCACAAAAATTACTTCTGGCCGGATGTCGGCGAGTAATAAAATTTATCATAAAAATCGTATGCAAAATGGTGGCTCAGAGATCTAAAAATATTTTGCTAAACGATTTCTGCAGCGCACACATTAAGAAGAGTACAGTGTGAGATGAAAAAGACTTTTTTTCCTATTCAGCTACCAATATGAGGATCACTAAAAGCTTCTGGTAAAGCTGTGTTTATACGACACATCCAAATTCTACAAAAATTTTTTTCAAACTAATTCGGGCAAGAAAATTATCAACTCAGCAAAAATTTTGCATTTACCTCCTTTCCCATTTCAATATTTTCATTGACTCCAATGTAAAATGTTCCGGATGCAAACGTAGGAGTGTGATCGTTAATATCCCGGATGTTGATCTGACCTCGCAAAGCAGTGACGTTATCAGGCATTCGTCTTTCAACCTGGAAAAATAATTTTGACAATTTCTTCTCACAAGTCCACATTATTTCGTTTGAGAACTTGCAGGAAAAGCAGCCGAGATGCTCGTTGCACACAACTCGATTTTCAATTTTACGCTCTACACGACACACTTTCCAGGTGTTGTACACGACAGGATCTTCAGCTTCATCTGCTAACTCAACTGTTTAATGTCAAGCTTTCGCTAAGACGAGTTAGCAATTCATTGAACACAAAAAAGAAGAGTTTTTAAGCAATGGTTTCCAAACTTTTCTTGCTCGTGGATCCCTTTTGCTTTTTTGAAATAATGGCAGACCCAACAATAATTTTTAAAACAAGGAAGTTCAAGAAGTTTGTTTGGAAATTTCAAATGCAGTTTTATGATGCCTCAACTAGGGCTTTAACTGTAGTTGAAATTGCCTTGAGAATTAATTTTTTGTTGACCGACCTCATTGTGTTGACAAAAGCTTCGAATAAAGATGGCGCTTGAGTTTACTGGGTTTTATTACTTCCAAGCTCAAAATATTACATTCACAACAGCATGACACAAAATGCCTTCAAAGTTTAGTCACGTCATAATAAATGAAATAAAACCTAGTTCAAGATGATCTTTATTGTATTTTCATTGTTAAGCCATAACTTTGTCGGTGGAAAGAGTTATCAAAAATTCTATATTAACATTAATTTTTTGATCCTGCCGACTAAAACAGCTTACGACGCACTAGAATACATACTGCAATTGTGGCAACTCACAAAAATATAAAAGTAGGAATGGCTTTGTAAATTTGAATGTATCTCTCAATAGCATTGCTTCCTTCGGAAGCCTCGCGCCTTCAGGACTCGCTTTTTTGTTTTGTTTCTCGCTTACAAGACGCTTTTTATCGATCGTAACCACTTGGAGCTAGCAATATAAAATTTTTGGAAAAAACGTAGATTGGTAAAACAAAAAAGGAGATACATTTGAAAGGCAAATCGGCTAATATTAAAAAAATATATAATTGGTGAATTCATTACAATAAAAAAAAATCGAGCTCAGTCCATTACCAAGCAACTAAAAAATATTTCGATGACCCCATAAAACTTCAAAACACGGACCCCAACTTGGGAACCATTGTTTTAAAGGATAACATGATATCTATAAACAATAGAAGAAATACTTATTCCTTTACCCTCTTAAAGCGTATAAAAAAGACTTTACCAAAATCTCCTTATCAAGTGTCCAAAACTTTTTATTGGTAAACTTTTACCTTCCAACGATTGAAATCTATTCTCCTATTCCAACAGAATTCCCTAATGCGTTTAAAGCTTCCTGGTGTAAACGCAGAACGTTTAAAGCAACTGCCTACAATGCATCAGGTGCTTTAAAGCTGCTTCTTTCCTTTTTATAATTTTTAAAATGCACAAACTCAAGATCAACTTTTTAAGATGTACTTCATAACCTACTGCAAGTGACAACTGGGCTGCTGATTCGTAGCTGAATTTTCTTCGAAGAGAAATGACGCCATTCGATTGATTCACCGAAACCACGCCCCATCCACTTCCGCTTCTAATTTGATAAAATGGGAATGACGTAATGGACCGACGTTGACGTGTGGAAGGTGACGAATCGAAACTAATAATATTGATTTTAAAAATGACAAAACTTTAAACTTCACTCTAAACGTCATTTTCTGCACCAACCCAAAAATCAGCCGCGCAGCCAACGCACAAGGAAGCGGGCGTTGCACGACTTCACGTCCCACCACCCGTTTAAGCATTTTTCGCGAACAAATTACGGCGAGATTAATTCAAAAGCTCAAAAACAGGCCTAAAAAGACACACAACACTTCCAGTTGTACATTCTTGTCGCTAATCTTCGTTACAATGCTTTTCAAACATTTCAATATTTTTTCACCTTAAACCTTGGCCTAATCCTCTGACCCTCGACCTTTTCCAGATTCAAAACTCTAGGCAGCTCTCACTCCTGGAGCTGTCCTACCTACTTCATCTAGAGGTCCCACACATACCAAAACGGTGTCTTCCTCTTCAGACTCCTGCAGTTTGTATACCTCCACTGTTCAACCTGGCCCATCTGGTCCCCTCTGCTAATGCAGCACTTCTGCCCCCTCGCCTGCAAATCTATTTACCTTTTTCCGAACACTTTGCATCTCCCTCTATGCACCCTCCCTATCCCCTCATGTTCCTGACTGTTTTTTCTATACCTCCTGCTTCCTCTTCCCCCCTGACTCGCTCAGGGTTCTTCAATGGGACGCTGGAGATCTTCAAGCCAGAAGCATTGAACTGCTACACTTTATCTCGTCTTATTCTGTGGATCACATCTGTGTCCAGGAATCCAACTTTAACTCATCTTCCTCTTTCTGCATCCCTGCATTCTCTGCTCTGCGATCCGATCGCACTCACTCCCGGTTTAGCATTCTTTCTCCCGATGACCATCACGCTAGCGGCGGCGCTATTATTTTCGTCAGGCAGGGCTTATCCTTCTCTAAACTTTCTATCTCCTCTCTCTCTTCGCTTAACCCCTACTCTAATTATTCAGGGGTCAACATCTCACTAAACAACTTCTCCTCGCTCTCTTTTCTTAATGCTTATGCTCCCCTATTCGCTCTTCTTCGACGGATTACAGACCGACTCCTTTTCTCCCTCCTTTCTTTCCTCCTCCAGAAATCTCTTCATTCTGGGGGACTTAAACTGCCATCACCCCCTCTGGGACTCTAAAGATACTTCTGACCCCCGTAAAGAAAGAGAGTATTCGATTGGGTCATTTCCTCTGACCTTCTTCCACTCAACAACCCTGACATGTCTACTCTACTCCAACGCTCCTCTGACAGCTCCTCCCTGACATCTCCTTTGCTCCCTCCTCTCTCGCCGTCTCTTGCTCCTGGGAGGTACTTCAGGAATTGGGTTCTGACCTACTAACTGTCTCTTTTTCTCCGCCCTTTCACCGCAACGAACGGCCCCCTTCCTTCATTTTTCAAAAAGCTCGTCGGGATGACTTCGCTTTTTACTTTGACTCTTACTGTTCTTCTGCAGAGATATATTCATCTCTTTCTCTTTCCTCCGCGGCTGCTTTCTCTACTTCTCTGACACTGAATACGACCAAATCTTCAATTCCTTTCGGCCGCAACAAACGCCAACCTAAAGCCTAGTGGTCTCCTGAAGTGGAAGAAGCGGTTAGTGAAAGACACAAGGCTTTTGCTGCCTAGTGATGAAGATCGTCAGGCTTGATAGAAATGATGAAGATCGTCAGGCTTACTTACATCTTTGCTTCCGGACATGTATCGTTTGTCATTGCCAAGGCCAAGGCTGAGGCATCGCAGGCAACTTGCTCTTCTCTTTCACCTAATTCTAACCCTAAATCTGTGTATTCTCTCCTTCGTTATGTCGCTGGCTCTTCTTATTCATCTTCCTCTTCTCCTAACTTCCCCAACTGTTCCTCTCCCAGGGAATCGGCTTCGGTCTTCGCCGACTACCTGAGATCCCGTTTTTCTGTTTCCCAGCAAAAAGCTTGCCTAGCAGAGCCAGAGACTACCTTTTCGATCTCCACCGAGCCACGAGCCCTGAGGAGTCTCATTCCTCTTTCTCCCACGCTTAATTTCTTTCGGCTGCCACAAACCTCTCCTAACGCACTGCCACTGGCTCAGACAAAGTTGCCTATCCTATGCTAAAGCATCTTCCTCGCTCTGGCATGGATTTACTTCTTTACATCTTCAATCTTTCCTGGTCTTTACATTCTTTTCCTTCCATCTGGAAGACATCTTCTATTATTCCCATCCATAACATGGGAAAGCCTCTCGACTCTCCTGCTTCCTTCCGGCCTATCTCTCTCACCTCCTGCATCTTAAAGCTTTTTGAACGCATCATTTTATCGCGTTTACTCTTCTTTCTGGAGTCTAACTCAATTTTCTTCCCCCGCCAGGCCGGTTTCCGCCCTGGGTGGTCTACTCCGGATCAAATTCTTTATCTTTCTCAGACCATTTCGGATGAATTTAACAAAGTCAAGCCGGGCTCTCAGACGATTCTTGCTACGATCGACTTTCCCAAGGCTTTCGATTCTGTCTGGCACCCCGCTTTTTTCAACAAACTTATTTCGGCTGGCCTCCCTCCTTGCTTTGCTCGTTGGACTCAATCTTTTCTTTCTAATAGGCGCGCTTGCGTGGTCTATCAAAATCACAAAAGTCGTTCCTTTTAAGTCCGTCGAGGTGTTCCGCAAGGATTCGTTCTTTGCCCAGTACTTTTCTCTCTTTTCATCAATGATCTTCCTGCTTCTCTGCCTTCTTCCGTCAGCTGCTTTCTTTACGCTTGACAACCCGGCCATTTGGTCTTCCTTTCCCTCGGTCCCTGCGGCTGTGGAAGCTACACAATGAGCTCTGATTCAACTGGATCGCTGGTCCGACTACTAGAGAACCCACTTTCACTGGCCAATATTTACGTTGAGAGTCCTTTAGTTCTCTCAAAGATAAAATATGTCTAATATCTACATTGGTGCATCAAACCCTAATGATTTGCACCAAACGTAGACTAAATGAAGAAATAGAACAGATCAAGAAAATATTACTGGACAGTGGCTATCCCTAAAACGTCGTCAATCCTCAGATCGCCAAGAAAATTGCTCAGTTCTCCACTCTTAAGCGACTCGGCCTTGAAAATTGTCCTGTGTGCTTGAGGGTCTCTTAGATCGGTAAGCCCTCTACAAACTTGGAAAAAAGTCAAAACAGCCCTGGAAAGCTGCTATGGTTCCGTCAGCACTCGCTTGGTCCTTACGTCAAAGCGCATGCTGCCAGTAGCCCGCAAGAATGTTCTACGTATCACTTAGAAAAGCTCGGTCATATATGAATACAAGTGCTGCTGTGATAGTCAGCACGTAGGGCGAACATCTCAACCACTACAAAATCGCATCAAGCACCATGTTCCGTAATGGTTAAGACAGCAATTGATTCGTCCATGCCGATCTTAACCACACAAATCGTGCAAACGAAAAGACGAAACTACACCGGAATGTCACTCTACCATTGTTTGGCGTCTTGTAGAAAACAAACAATGTACATTAAACTATGAGGACAAGAGATTTTCAACTCTCGCCACAGCACGCAGCTCTTTCTACCTCAATCTCTTAGAAGCTGTTTGTATCAAAACTGAGCGCCCGGTGTTATGCAGACAGAAAGAGTTTGTTTACATTCTCCAATTCCTTTGATAAACGCGGTGTTCCTATTTGGCCTCTTACTGCGCTTCCTCTAGTATTTCGTTATTGCGAAATCTCTTTCTTTGCGCGCTTTATAATGCTAGCGCTATCATTGGCTTGTTCTGATTGCCTACCGTCCCAATCAATCACACACAACAACTTGCCTATTCTAGCTTTTCCCTTTTTGACGCGATACCGACACTGATGAAAGCGTCACGAAAAGCTTATGGCTAAAACAGCTTTTTTCATAGCTAACGGTATGTCAAAGTCAATCCTCTTATAGATGTACTCAATATAGAGCAAACGGGGGAATCGACAAGCAGTTAATTGTAGTAAATCAGTAAATAAGGTACCGGCGCGATGGCGTAGTGATTAGAGCGTGCTCTTTGCAGTCGGTAGACCTGGGGTTCATTTCCCAAGTCGAGTCACACCAAAAGACTTAAAAAAATAGTATTCACACCTTCCCTGCTTGGCGCTCAGCACAATAGGGATAGTGTGCAGAACAAGCCGGCAAGTTTGCTTGTTGTGTCCTAGGACAAGGCACTTAACGGGATGCGTCCATTTTCATGTGGCAGACAAGTGGTGGGTTCAAGCAGTTTACCCGTCGTGGTGGCCCAGTCTAACTGAACACTCGCAAACCGAGCCTAAGCGCACACGCAGTGTATGTACATCTTCCAGCATAATGCTCAGAACGAATAGCTCAAACGACCAAGGAATAAATACGGCTTCAAAAACTTACTGCAAAGTCAAGATTAATCTTTGAACAAGCGTAACTACAAAGTAGAGCATTTTCGTTGCTACTTGGCGTTTAACTGAAAATTACCAGATATTTCTCTTAATAAAATACAGATTACCTTCCAATTATTTGACCTAGTTCCAAGTTTTCGAATGGAGTAAACACAAATTGATCTTCACTGAACTGAGCTGGATTTCCGGAAGCAGTACGAATACGAACCTTATCAAAAACAAATTCACTTGATTTGTGGTTATATTTTCGTCATTTTGATGTAGCTAGACGTAGCTGGTGTGGCGTCCACCGCTAATAACCTGCTATAAAATCATCCTTTGACTGACAGATACCGATGACTGCATCTGAATTCGACCATCGTTTTGAAGTATACCGCAGCACACTTCCCATGCTCTTTGAAACTTTATTTAAAGCGGCTCCAAAGCACGAAATCAAATTGGCGCGATGGCGTAGTGGTTAGAGCGTTAGCTTCTTAGTCGGTAGACTTGGGGTTCATTCCCTAAGTCGAGTCATACCAAAACATTTTTAAAAATGGTATTCACAGCTTCCCTGCTTGGCGCTCAGCATAAAAAAGGGATAGTGTGGAGAACAAGCCGGCAAGCTTGCTTGTTGTGTCCTTAGGCGAGGCACTTAACGGGACGTCTCCACCTGTATGTGGCAGACAGGTGGCCTACCCGTACTTCACCGGGTTACAATTGTGAAGTTGCCAACCCAGCATGTCGCAAAAGGTGACTCTTGGGTACCCACCAATGGCAGTCCGCCTTGTTGGTGGTGGGGCTACCAGCCACTCATGACTGGTTCAAAATGGGCTGCCATCTTTCCCTAGCCTGATTTCAATCAGATTGACGGCATGAACCTGTATTGCCGTTCGTACCGTACCTCCATCCTGTGGAAGAGGAGGGCAATCACAACAACAACAAATCAAATAGGGTTTTTAAAAATAATCCTGTTTTCGTTCTATGCTTTTCAGAGCCTTTCATACAGAAAGAATTTCAAAATTCTAAAAAGAGGAAAAGTTGCGCGAGCACCGTTCGCTGAAAAATGTTACAAATTGATCGCCAGATTGCTCTCTACGAAAATTCAAGAACTTTTGTTTCAGATATTTTTAGGTCTTCAGCCTAGAGTGAGCTGGTAGGCTATTAGTTTATTTCTCTTTATGGCATTCATGCCAATTTCAAGCGAATAAAATGTAAAACAATTATTGATTTCACGTAATTATTTATAAAAAGGGATGCAAACCAAAACTTTCAACATATCTTAAAACAATATTTATAAGCACTACTAGGTATTAGCTTTAAAACCCATGATTTGGACATGTGGAGAGGGGCTGTTGCTCCATGACACCCTGTGCTAATGTCATTTTCAATGGCATACTTTATCTGTTTTGTATTTTTAGCAAAACGTTTTGCTCTATGGTAAGCTTACTATCCAGCATACTACTGTAAGCTGTACCGGAAAAAACTCTATTTTAGGCAAGAGATGTAAATTCAATCTACCTTCAATTTAGCGTTCGTTGAGAGCGCAGGTGTGCCTCCATCAGCGGCAGTGATGGTCAAAGTATGCACTCCGATGTCAGACTAAACAAAAATATACGTCATACTCGTACAATGCTAATCTTTGTTAATCTACAGTTTCAGCTTTATCTGCAAACAGTGATAATTTCTGTTGAGGTCTCAACTTATTAAAACATCTGCACACGCACATGATGAAAGTTTCTTTGTGGATCAAAACCCGGGTACGGCGAAAGCAACAACGATTCTTACCAACTGTCTCATAGAATTAAAAGACAAGAACCTCTTTAAGAGTCATAAGATTGTAATTTGTAACATTAAAAACAATTTCGTAATTATTTGGTAACAAGTGGAATATAATGAGTTTCAGAAAGGAGGTTGTTATGAGAGAATGACATAACAATATTAACAATCGTGTAACATATGTATCACATTTATCCGGAAAGGGTTTAAAACGTATAAAATCAGCTTTTTTATCGGAAGTGATATATTCGATTTTGATGTAATACAAAGTATTGACTCTCATGGTTTTACAACGTGCTGTTATTCAACTGATGATGTTCTACTAAGATGAAGTCAATTTCATATGTTGATGCACTCTACAACTGATCGTAAACGTTATGTAATACTTCTTCAATTACACAGAAAACAACTTGTCCCAACACCCGCCTCAATTTAACACCCGTTTTTTGATATTGCAGGCATAAGTGCATCACCATTATATCACAAAACAAAACAAGAAGAATTGATCGAAAGTGCTTTCCCAAGGACATACAATTACCCAACCCATGTGCCTGCCAAAATGGTGACTTTAAAATTGCAAAAACTTGCCAATGCCCAGATGAAAATGTGTACAAAATCAAACAAATTCCTTTTTCATCATTTCAACAACCTGAGTAAACGTTGCACCAGCGCTGACCGTTCCCAAAGTACTACTGATCGTAAAAAGGGGTGAATCATCGATGGAATATCTTATAGTACCATTGTCACCTTCATCAGGATCGGTTGCACGCACGTCGGCCACCCATGTTCCTGAAAAAATGTCACAGCATTAACTAAGCAGCGAAAACTCCGAAACGCAAATTCATATTTTTACTCAATTAGACCTAACATCAACTAACGCCTGGAGGTGAACCACAAGTATGTGTAAATAAGACACAAACCAAAAAAATTAATTTTTTGTAGTAGTTTTTGATAAACGAAATGACATTTTTGTATTGCAAATAATCTCACTTTCCCAATATAAAAAACGCGGCGACACCTTCGTGTTGGGGGGCATTGTTTGTTTGTGGTTACCCCTCCTCTTCCTCGGGATGGAGGTACGGCATGCCGTCAACCTAATTGAAATTAGGCAGGGGGGGCATTCCTATCTACATATTTGGTCCTTGGCTATATGGCTACTTGCAGTAAAAAAGAGAAAAAATTAAAAAATGAAAGTATGCTGACCTGGGTTACTGTTTACTGACACCACTGCTAGCTGTGCTTTCACTGAAAATATTGGAACATTATCGTTGATGTCACCAACACGAATATGAACGTTAGTTTGTGCTGTGTTCGCTCCGTCAGTCGCTTCTACCAAGAAATTAAAGCGAGGGGTGCTTTCACGGTCAAGTGGTTGTACAGTCGTAATCAAACCTGGATGATAATACAACCCTGTTATACAATACTTTAGTCTGTTGTCGTTTTATTTTAGACCGATCTTGTTCGAGATAGATGTTCAGGACTTTATCTATACGCGAAAGACAAAGTATTCGAGATCTTATGAGTGAAGATAAAGCCTTGAAATATAAATCCATTAGCTATTTTAGGAAGTAAAAGACAAACTTTAAAATGTTGAGACCAAAAATGATACCTCTTCTATACATCGTTAGTGATCTGAATACATACCAGGATGACATGCAAGAGGAATGGCTGTGGCTAGGACCATAGAGTCGCTCCTTAGTCTTCTGAATGAAAGGGTGCAAGTTTGCTGTTCAATACTTATAATTTTCCACCTGAGTCGTCAAAATTTACGTCGAGAATAGCATACCTTACACAAATAACAAAAATGCTCGCCTGTAATTGGGTGAACCGCAAAATAGCTATTCGCTACAGCGAATTGATATGCAACTCGTGCGTTGCTCGTTGAGTCACTGTCAACAGCGTGCACGGAGCCAACAACTGCATCTGCTCAAAAACAAAAGAAACAAAAGTTTAAAGGAGTACACTCGTTAATTTTTGGCTTCGCAATTAAGACTAGGCATGGGCTAAAATTGAAACTTCAAATGGGCTACAATGCCACAAGGAAAAATTTGTGTCAAGCAGAATTTTTTGGTCCAAGTTATGGAAAAAAGGCAGGCTATTCTTTCCAATAGCAAAAAATACAACCTAGTTCGCAGTCTTCCGTAAATTTTCTTTCGTAAGATGTAAGGTAATTTGAAATAAGGTTACACCTCATTTAAGGAATACTAAGCTAAACAAAATTAAACTTGTTGGAACATTCTGCTTCTGTTAAATTTGTATTAGCAAGCCTACCTGAAGATAAACCTTCCACAAGGTGAAACTCGTACGCTGATTGGTTAAACTTGGGAGGCGTGTCATTGATGTCATCAATAGTAACAATGACGTCAGCATTGGTAAAGCAAAATGGCTGTAAATCGGGCGACAAAGCATTGCCGAATGCAGTAGTCTGAAAAAAAGTTTTAAGTGATTTCGCGATTGTGCTGTTGATTAGTGCCAAAAGAACGTAAAAGTAATCATTACAAATCATGGTTTCAAGAATCAAATTCTTGTTCAAAAGCATCTGATATTTTCAAGCATCGCTTTTCCGGACTTGTTAAGGGTTTCCGAGCTTTACCATTGTGAGTAGGATTTTATTCTCCAGACTCGCAGGACAACGACTGAGGCTCTAAGCGTAAGATTGCCCGAACCTGCTTCGGAGTTTACGAGTTTCAACAATACAATCTGCTGTAATTGCTTGGTATTACTTTCAATAATCTATATCTGGGTAGAATTCGCCAAGCAGAGAACTGCGAGTTCAATGCCTTATCCAAAGCCGCAACAATAAAATTTTTGCCGGGAGCCAAGCGACCAATTTGTGCCTCAAACTAACTAATTCATATTTGGTTTTGTAAGCATCTTTCTATGCAGAATCTAAAAATACCCGTCAAAAAGCTTGCTTACTGAAAATGTATACTTTATCTTTAATTCCCGATCAACGGATTGCACAAGATAAAGCGATCCGTTTGGAAAAACCGCAAACGGATAAGCGTCAGATCCTCTCAATTGAAATTTGAAGTCAGCATTGGGATTCCAATTCATAACGTCCAAGGTTGCAAAGCTAAATCAATAATTATAGCAGTACAGCTAACAAAGCAACCAAGTTTTGCCGCAACATAATGAGCAAAAACCTTTCATTCTTGCTCAATGCCTAGTCCTGGCGCTTCAGAAGCGGAACTTGATTCAACGGAAACAACATATGCTGTCCTTTATTTGTTCTCAAAATGTTGTTTTCGTTCTCAACGTAAACAACATATCGCCTAAATATATGAGCAACATTTTTCGGACCGCTTGACCTTCATAACAAAAAAATAAAACACGGCTTAGAAATGCTAAAAAGAAAAGGGGTGAAACGGAAAGTCCTGCTCACAAAAAAGGATCGGTGTTTTCCAATTTTTCCGTATCAGTAGCATCATTTTTTGCTTTAGAAGAAGCACTCGCCCCACTTTTCCACCAAAATAAATTTAATAGTAATTCTTTAATTCAATGTTAACTCACGATATTGATAGCGGGAAATTTTCCAGTATTGAGACTGCATAGATCGATCGAGAAAATATGGGGCAGTACCGATCCGGATGGCGTACGAGTACGGTCAATGACGTCATCGTAACAAGAGACGGAATTCCAAGATCACGTGATTCAATGATTATTCTGATAAGCAAAAATGATTATAACTAACAAGAATAACTAACAAGTGTAGACTTTCCTAATGATCATTCATTGCAAAACGCATCTGTGCTTCACCGGATGCGATGAGCTGACCAACTGCTTGCCCAGCATTTTGCAAGAGGCAAGGATCAGCAACTTATTATTGGCAGCTCTTTCTGTCAATAGTGGAGCTACCAGTCTGTCATTATGATCGCTTTTGACCTAATCGGCAAGTTGATACTGCGCAGATTGGATTTTGCGCGTGTGTTGTTTCATGCGAGATAAAGGGATGGCAAAGTTGTGATCGTCACATTGTTAGAGAAACTTTCTCGATGGCAAGGATCATTTCCTAACTTTCAATTAGTCTCACTCATAGTCTGCTTCTTGTTGAGGCAGCGGATCGCGTAAGATGATTTCGCCGCTATAATGATCGATTGAAAAGTAGGAAGAAGAAACGGCGTATCGAACCTGGCAAAAAGAAAGCAATGATTTCAATATTTTTGATAAAAAGGCATCAACCATGCACTTTAACGTAAAAAAATTAATATCTGGCGATTCCAATTAAGCTTCAATTGGCCTGTGTCTTCAAAATAATCAAAAGGACTAAAGTGCCATGTTTACTTTAACCTGCCACAAAGCGTACTAATAAAGCGTACAAAAGAAATACCACAAATGCATGAAATATTATCACTAATGAAACCTCTGAGAAATAAAGAGTAGTTTATTCTCTTTCTCTGTGACAGCAGATCCGCACTAGGCCATAGGAGAATCAGTAAAGCAACCGCAGCCATAATGAGGAATGACTCTCAAGCAAAAAATATTTTTGAACATGGTGTTTAGTAACGTATAAAGAACAATACATTAAAGAAGTAGTTAAACGTTTAGAGGGTTCAATCCGTGGTACACCGGTCTTGATTACGTCATATAAGCTTCACGCTTATTTATGTGACGTCACTCCTGAGACCACTGACGAAAAATGCAAAAATCTTATACACTCACCGTTCCATTTTGGCCAGAGTCATTATCAACGACTGATAACGTGGACACGACTGTTCCAATATCCATCGAATATGGGATCGTGATAGGAGGAAGAATTCCATTCACAGACCCAATCAAATGAGGGGCATTATCGTTGACATCATTTAAGATTATCAAAACAGAAGCAAACCCAAATACAGGGGGTGTCCCGGAAGATGCGATTACCTTTAAAAACATTTAAATTAAAAATAATTATGGCACATTACAACAACAGAAGAACACGCGTGCGTAGAACTGTAGCGTAGTGAACCGCAATAAATTTTGATGATATATATTCAGTCCCGTATTTAGATTGAAGTAATGGGGGCATTTGACTCCCATGCACGCATCCCATCATTAGTATCAGAGATCAATTAGGTAACCAAATAACATTTTCAAGAGTTTTGCGAAGCAAAAACACGTTTTTTTGACCTCACGGCCATGCACATGTAGTTATTCAGTTTTTATCTGGTGTTGTTCCCTTAGCATAGATGGCCGGATTCATCCAATTCCTTCTGCAACAGCTGGCACTCTGTCTCTACACTTTGCTCAATTTAAAGCATTCTCCTTCTTTAAACCAATCTTCTCTGTCTCCTCCTCCACTTGCTTCTTCCAGGTCTTCTTCGGTCCTCGCTTTCTTTTGCCACTCACTTCAAGATCCAGAGCAACCCTCAAAACACTATCGTCATCCCTCCTCAGCACATGTCCATACCATTTAACTCCATTCGATGTTGCTAACCGGTTTATAGTTTCTTTCAACCCCAACATGTCTATCTGTTCTTCAGTCGTCTTTCTATCAACAACTTTCTGACCGCACATGGCTCTCACAATAGCTCTCTCCATTCTTCTCAAAATTGCTTTTTCATTTTCTTTTAAACACCATACCTCGTTTCCATACAGTATTGCTCATCTTACGCAACAACGATAAACTTTACCTTTCATTCTCAGTGGAAACCTATTTCCAAGCAATAACTCTACACATTCCCTGAATCTTACCCAATCGATTCTTACTTTTGCTGTAACTGCCACTTCACAACCACCACTAGCATTTAGTCTGTCTCGCAAATAACAAAATCCATTCACTTTCTCCACTTCATCGCACAACTTCTCGATTGAATCCACCGTTCCTTCCATTATTGCTTTACATTTCGAGCAAATAAAATGCATTCCCAACCTAGCGGTAACTCTCTTTATTTTTGCACATCTGCCATAAACCCAGTTTCCACATTTTGTGCCCAGCACTGAATTGGCCGTGACTCTCATCCCACAAACTCCACATGGATCTATCTTGCTTTTGAACAGTTCTCATTCCAACCCGCTTACCATCACTTTTGTTTCTCTGGTGTTGACCTTAAAACCCTTACTTTTCGGTGCATCCTTCCAATTCCAAAGTCTTTCCTTTAAGTCTTCAATGGTTTCGCTCATGAGAACAAGGTCATCTGCATACATTAATTCATTAGCCACACCTCTTCTTGCATTTTCTGTAATAACGTCCACAACTATTGCAAACAACAGTGGCAACAGCACAGATCCTTAATACAAACCAACTTTTACTTCGAATTCCACTGAATATGCTGATCCCACCCTCACTCTTGTCTTTGCATTATCATACAAGCTAATAACTGCCCGAACCATTACTTCTGATAGACCCTTCTTTCTCATGGCTCATTCCATCACTTTTCTTGGCACTCTATCAAAAGCTTTTTCCATGTCAACAAAACACATACACTGTATACAACATGCTTGTATGAAAGAGAATCAGTGGTTTCCCGGCGATATCCCATGATGTAAATCTGATGTTCCATATGCTGGTAGTAGCTACGGGCAAGAGCAGTTGACTGCCATGGCCGAAAGAGTAAGAGCAATTTATGTTGATGAAAATACTAGTTTTTAAAATGGTAGATTAGCCGGGCAATAGAAATAGGATATAATTTTCATTATTAATAGTTTTGATAAACATCTACAGCACGCAAATCTTTTATAGTACAGATTATCGTAAGACATGAACAACTTTTAACGGAAAGCAAATCAACATCAAATTTAGACAAAATTTTTACAGTTTTTGTGCGGAAACAAAAAAAAATTTGACTGAAATTTAATTTGCTGTAAGGCAATCTAGCTCGCAAAATATAACTAAACCGTTCGGGGTAAAAACTGAAAGAGATATGTAAGCACCAAGTTACTATATTGCTGGCTTGATACTGCATGACAATAATGGCTTACTTGGATGGAGGAGTTTGGCAAAATTTCTCGGTCCATTTCCGCTGAAACACTCAGTTCTCCTGACCGTGAATTAACCTCGAACCAACTGCTGTTTGGAGGATCTTTTCTCAGTTGGTAAGTGACAGCACTACCATCTGCAAAAAGTTATTTCAAATGCAATAGCAAATTTGAATTAAGAAAAAACTTCAATCATATGCATTGTACTGCAATTTGACGTGTTCTGAAAACAATTGCAAAAATCTGTGGTTTTGGCGTATTGTAGAGGGAAAGTTATGGCCAGAAGTAAATTATAAATTTTTACATTACAAAACTTCTAAATAGGAAACTGAATGCACAACATCGCGTAACTTTCACATATTAATTTGCTTCTTGTCACTAATATTTACAGGTCGAGGATCCCTTGTACACTGCAGTTATGCAATGTAATATAAAAAAGAAATTTAAAAAAGAAAACAATAGCAAGATACAGAGTGCAGTTGAAACCAACCTTTATGCTACTTCAGCAAGATCACACTAAACTTGAACTGAAAAAAAATGAAATACCTTTTGAAAAGGCAGACACTTGACCTATTGTTGTCGAAACATTTGCGTTTTCATCAATTTCAAATTGGTAATTGGCCAAGGTAAACACTGGTCCATCTGTGGAATTCGATTCGTCAACAACGCTGATCGTCACAGATGCAGATTCCCTCGAACTTAACCCACCTTCATCAGTGGCAGACACTACCAAAACGTACTGCAAACCGACCAGCCCACGAAGTGATTTAGCGACAGATATCCGACCTAAAGAAAAAAACACAAAATTACTTTTTAGCATAAGTTTGTGTGGTTTTGTCCAAACAACACAGACAAACAGAAAGGGTAGGTCTAAAATTGGGATCTGCGCAGCTGAGCAGAGTATAGCTATAACACAAAGCGGTCTAAAACTTTGCCGTCCATCATCCACAGCACGTGTGTGCAACTTGAGGCTCGTGGCGTGAAATTTTGCGGCCAGCGGAAGATAAAAAAGTGTGACTTCTGGCCAGCGTTCACAGATTGAGTTTTTATGTCAACACCGATAAAATTCAACGCTTTGGTGGTCAACCTCGACAACTGATCTCCAAAACAAAAAAGGTTGTCAAGTTCGTATATTATTGATGTTACTGATTACCATAAGGCTTTGTCGTTATGGGGGCTTGAGAGGGACGACCATGGAGCGCCAAACGCCGGGAACTCCTCAAGGTCAGGAACAGAGATCGCAAACAAAAACGGAGTCGCCAAAAAGCAAGCAGCGTAAAGAGAGCTTATCAGCAACCATGAGGATGAAAAGAAAAGTGTCTTGGGTCTGATGAACGTAGGCGCTGCATGAAAGATTCTCAATTCTAGAGAGACAGGAATGTAAAAGAAAACTGTGTCCGTTGCACCGAAAGCGAACAGGAACAGAGTAAGCGTGACGGGGAAATACAAGCTTTTTTGTGGATACTCGCGGGACCTGTGTGACGATAAATTTTAATTGGATAGCAAGCCTCCAGTCCGAGAAGTGGAGAGTGAATACGAGAGGCAAGATGGGTCGTGGAGTGCTAAAGCACCACACCTTGTCTGGCTAGCTTGGAAGAAATGAGTGACCGGGGACCCACTGTTGCCTGAAAGAAAAGAAAGAAGATGGACGGGGTAGTCACTACCAGATATACCAGAGAATGCAAGAAAGAAGAAAAGACGGAGAAAAGAAAAGTATAGTAGTGTTACAAAAAGTACTTCCTTTGAATCGTCATGAGTTTCAAACCTAGTCTCTTATTGTTTATCGCCCAGCTTTAATTTTTGTGGTTCATTCTAATTGGTTCTGTATTTCCTTATTTGGGATTATTTCTCGCAAAAATTAATTGATTTCGCGATCATGTTGCAGACGTTCTTGACCAAGTTTTCACCCCAGGTAACATCTGTTCTTTAATAATTGTTGCCTCACAAATATGGCTGACCATTTTAAATTCGTTTCGTCGGTTTAAAATTTGAGTGAACTACTGTTAGATCTACTTATAAGCTGCTATCTTCCGAACGCTTTCGTACGACCTTTGATCGCTTTTTGGGTCTGATTTCCGGTCAAGCTGTGGTAGGTGAGTAGTCCAGTGAATTTATCTTTGTGTATTTGTGTCATGCGTCTTTGTTTATTTTACAGAAAACCGTACCGTACCAAATTCTAGTCTACGTGCTTCAGGCTAAATTGTTTCTCAACTTCGCAATTCGGTCATTTTGATTCTATTTCAATTATTTGCTCTGTGTGAAACCTGTGGTACGCGTGATTCTCGAAGAGAGTGTTAAGCAGGTCATTAGATCACAAGTTTGTGTAAGAGCAAGAGCGAGCGCAGAAAGAAGTAAAAGAGAAGTGACAGACTGCTGAGACTAGCAGAGAGCTTGCAGAACGGTAAAGACTTCAGCAGAAAAACTTGAACAAACTGGATCTTCTGAACAGGAAAGGATGGCCACAGCGCCCCAAAGTGAGCAGTCAGCATAAACACCAGAGTCTCCTCTGCCGAAAGGAAAAGGGACAGAGCCATTAGTCGAAATCACGAGAACGTAATTTAGAAAAAATTCAAGGATGGAAAAGAGCAGCACCTTGGCGAGACAGAGAAGCGTCAGAGCGAGAGCATGAATTAGAAATAGTAAATTCCCCGCCAAGGGAAGGTGGGTTCCATAAAGGCGAAGGAGTGCGAGTAAGGACCTCCCTGGAGGAGAAAGCATGAGCGGGTGAGTGGCCGAAAAGTCTCCCAGGAGGACCTGGAAAGTCTTGATTCAACATAGTGTCTAGCCAAATATGAAATAGGGAAAAATGAGAGAAAACGAAGGTCCGCTCATAAAATGACAGGGCAAATTAAGTTAGAGAGACTCGTAAGGGAGAACGAGAAGCCTTATATAGAAGAAGAGGGATAGGAGAAGACGAGGGGCATCCGGTAATTGCGTGACTGGCCACTCGGTCGAGGCGTTTCAACTTAGCAAAAGCGAGAAAAGGTTTAAACCATTCGGGTAAAGGACAGAGGAGAACGGACCGAAGAAAAGCTTTGTACAGAAAAAATAGCCACTCCTAAGTGAGAAGGTGTGTTTAATGGAGTCGCCAAAGAGTAGGAAAAAGGGACCCCGAGGGGAAGTAGGAAAACAAAGCAAGTTCTGAATCGAATGAAGAACTTGGCCTTCACCGAAGACGCATGTTTAGAAAGGAAAAAAGAGCGGTCAAAGGTAATTTCAAGAAAAGCGGGGGTAGGAATGAAGCGGAGAGGGGAGTTAAACAGGGAGAGGCAGGGATGAGAATTAGCCTGAAGAAGATCCATTAATAACAAACAGGCTTCATGCTTGCCCGCATTGAGAAAAAACACCAGTGCTTAGACCAGGCCTTCAATCTAACCGCGGCTCCTTGAGTAGCCTCCGCAGCAGCAGGTACAGAGGGAGAAGAGGACCAGATGGTCAAGTCGTCAATATAAAGAACAGTTGACAGAGGAAGGTAAAGGCGCAGGAGGATTATTGATGAAAAGAAAAACAGAGAAAAAACAGATCCGAGCAGAACACCTGAGTGGACCCAAAAGGAGTGCTTTTTGCAAATTTGAAATAACACGCGAGCACGCTTGTAAGAAATCTCCACGGAACAAAACAAAAGACACCAGCAGAAAAAAGATAGTTGTGCCGGACAGAATGAGATGCCTTGGAAAAATTGATAGCAGCAAGAATAGAGTAGTAAAGAGAATTAAGTTTGTTTGGTGACAGAAACTGGCGAAAGCGTCACTGTTGAAACGTTCATCTCAAAAAAAAGATCTAAGTAGGTTTAGTGGCAGAACTAGGCAAAATAGTCACTGCGAAAACGCTGATCTCTAAAAAATAGGTCTAGCGTCAGTAAGCTCCGCATACAACACGCAGTCTTACACTGATCTACAGCAACATTGCTGCATAAATACACTTTAAAATGATGGCGAGCCAATTATTTAATTAATTTTACAAAAAATTAGTTCGTCAGTTTAAATATATCTTAGATGAGTGCAACTTTTAGTATAGTGTAAATAAACAATATTTTTGCAAAATTTGCGTTTCACTACAAACTGCAACCTGCACGTACTTTGCGCTTAACTTTACACAGCAACTATTGCTAGAAACGCTACAGATATCGAAAGCATATTTACCACAGTGATATGACAACAAGAAAGCATGCGGCATTAAGCAAGGTTACAATGAAAAACAAGCCTCAATTTTGGTTGTTTAGAAGCTGTTATTTGCAAGCAAGCAAACAGAAGAATTGCTGCATTTACGAAACCAAACGAGTGGTAATAGTTTCCATTGCGTAGTTTTGCGAATCATGGATGGAAAAGTGTCCTTATAAAAATTAGAAGATACCTGTCATTTGATCCAACTTGAAAAATCCATCTTCGTTTCCCGATACAAAAGCAAAAGTTATCAAATTAGGTGTGACGTTATCTTCATCAACGGCAGTCAGCTCTGTGACAGGGTCGTCCGCTTCGGCTAGCCTGTCCACGTTAACCGCGTAAGAGACCGGACGAAAAACAGGAGCGAATTCATTGACGTCATCAACGATGACGCGCACTCGGGCGCGATCGTGACGATTGTTCTAAAAATTTTCAGGATTTCAGATAATTGCAGAACTGGTGAGAACTTATTCAAATCATCGGACGCAGGAGGAACGGAGAATTTAGAAGACTGCGAAGTGATCTCACGACCTTCGGGTCACCAGTTACCCACAAACGTCATTGCGGTCACCGCAAGTCATGCTTGAACTCAAACGTGAGCTTCGATGCGAACGCAGATTCCGCTCGGCCACGCCGCGTGCAACGCAATGCTCTGAGCGCTCAACGCGCAGTATTTCGATGACACGCCTCACACTCAGTCCACTGCGTCACGCTGCTCACAATTCCGCAACAAATAACAAGCTCGCATCCAATTATTACGTTGTAACTTCAAAGCAAGATCGTTTCATCTCAGTGGTTCTTGACCGGTGGCTAATTTAGAATTCACATTGAAATCTGTTGGGATAACGCAATGGCACGCTCGTAAAACCACAGGAAGTTACTTAAATTTAGTGTTAGGGTTTCATGAGATATTACATTTGTACAAAAAAATAGCAATCTAAGGTAACTTACGCCAAATTGAGATAAATAAACCACGGCCAAGTTGGCCACAAATCGATCCTAACTCAGTAGGTAAAGCTTCTCAGCCAGCATGTCGTACAAGATGACCGTTGGTTCCTCACCAATGGTAGCTTGACTCATTAGTGGCGATAGTAGTAATCTGTATCTATTGTTGAATGAAAACGAATTTCTCTCAGCCGATGTTGCTCCTTGCTAGATTGAATTTGAGGTTTGGGTTATGATTTGCCATTTTACTTGGATGCGCTTGGATGTTTAAGAGAGAGAAAGAATTCTCTCGCCTTATTAAACCCAACTACATGTCAAAATACAACATTTAATTAATTCTAAAACGTTATCAGCAAATTCTTTTCACCTGGTCAAAAACTTGAATTTCAAACTCGTACTCGGCCGTACTTTCCCTGTCGAGAGATGACGTCATACATATGTCACCGGTGACGGAGTTAAGATCAAAGGGAAGACCAGATGCCCCGTTTACAAAAGAGTATGACAGCAATGCATTCGCATCTCGGCTATTTGCTCGAACCTGAATAAATACATGATGATTTTAGTCATTTTTACGAAAATTCACAGAGTGAAAATAGTACCATGACGCAACCCAACTGAGAATTGAACCCGGATTTAAAATGAGAGAATAATTGGCGCATGACATGAATTGTAATTGTCTATAATCCAAGTAGGATGGCAACTGCAAAATGATTTTCAAAATGGCATTGCCATGAATTTTCACTTTGTGTTTACAAGCCTTTCCCAATAGAAACCTTGAAATTGTCTTTCGAATATAGCACCTAAACATTTAAAAAAATTACTCGTAATCCAATTTAAATCTGTAGATTGTAGTAGATTGCTGTTAAAATCATTTGTATTTTAAAAAGAAGTTCTAGCGACTGGTAACTAAGCCAGTTTAAACGTTGGGAACGTGAAAATATACGAACACAAAATGATTTAGATTGTACAATAAATAAAATTCCTTCACTCAAAAACAGCAGTATTTGCAAGTGAAACTGGTCATAAACTGCATTTCTTGTCTGCATAAAATAGTAACTTAAAACGATAATTGGACAAAATAGAGCTTTGTCAACATCAAAGATAGAAATCGAAATAAAATAATAAGCTGACTGTGTTTTAGTCCACAAATTATTATTGAAAATATTTTCAAATGCCTAAACGAAAATATTATCATGAGGGCAAAAATTTGGTTTTCACTGAACCTAGAGCAGCAAGGTGGTTAAAAACACTACTGCAGCGGACAGCAAATGGTGGGTCACTACCAAATTTTGGACCCATCGATACTTTTTGAGGAGCCGTACTCAGTTTGTAATCGTGGGCAGCATGATGTGTAAAAGCAAAAAAACAAACTTAAAAAATTAAACGAAGACTTAAAGTTGACCTCTGAAAAAAGTCATCAGTTTAAATAACCAGTAAAAATATCAATTGGAACAAATATTTTTTTCAAAATTTAAGGATTTCAATTTCAAAAGGGTGAACTCCCAAAAGAAAAATCTTTAACCGGCAAGCTGCGGTAAACTTCAAAGGTTTTTCTCAAGCCTTTGTTTCAATCAGGTTTCTTCAATGCTGAATGGGCCTTCAGCAATGATAAAAATATAAATAGGGGTCACCTCAACAAAAGTTTGGCGGCCACCGCACTAGAACAACCGATGTTTTGTCATTTAAACAAATCGCAGACCACGAAAAAGTATCGCAAATGCTGCCCCTTAAAGAAGCTACACTTTCCATGTAAGATTTTCGTAGTCCACCTTATGGGCAGCAGTGCCCAAATGTGATCGCAAAACTTCATGAAAACAGTATTTTTAAGCAGTTTCAAAGTTTGGTGTTGCCATTAATTGGTGGTTTTTTGAAAAAAATAAAAATATTTTTGGAAGATATTAATTTGACTTTTCCCTGTCATGTTGAAATTTTTTTTCGGAAAATGGTGTACGTATAATATCATGACGTTATTTCAATTAAACTATCATCAAACATTCAATTGAGCATATCAAGTATAGTTTAAATAAAGCATCTGTCATTTAGACTGAAGACAGCAAAACAAGATGCTATCTTACGCTTTCATGGTTTCATTGAGTCGCAAATGCATTGGACATTCAATCACTTAACAAGAAGGAAATTACTGTTTATCACTCAGCGCTATAAAATAGCGGGCGATTATGAATTAGGTGATGACATGAAAACAAAAACAGCGAACCTCATATCACAATTGCCATGAATGATTTGGTAAATAGAGAAGACGATTGTCCATGCTACGACATGTAAACTATAATTTCGTGAACAGTTAAGTAAAGCTAAACTCAGAACACTCTAATTGTTTGCATCATGACGTCATTTTATGACATCATGTCAGAAAACTATCCGAGCTATATCATATCTTAAACAAGGCAGCATGGCCTCCGAGGAATTGCTCTACAAACTCGTCTTTAAGTAACACATAAAATGCTTGCAAAAAGATGATGTCAAAAGTAAAAATAGTTTTTTTACATGTTTCTTTTACATCTTTTTATGGATACAAAATGATGTGCTACAGAGCCTACACCTTTTGAGCATCAACACCTTAATAAAAAAAAGTGATAATGATATCTACAACGAGTAATTTGTATCCCTCTGAAGGAAACATTACGTTTTTCAAGTCGTCAGCTAAGGTGCAAACAGCATTTAAGCCTATCACGTGAAATAATTCTTAGTTTATTGAATTTTTTGTGTAATGCATTTTATTAAATGGTACTGGTAGAGCTAAACATTTCATGTTCCCTCATTTTTCACCTATAGAAGTGCATGATTAATTTGATTCGCGTGATTTATCCCAACCAATCATTTATGCCCACAGAGAACTGATACTAACAATTTTTAGACTTACTAGATAAAAACTTCACCCACGCTTCTTAATATTATTGGTATTTTTTGAATAAAGGTTTTTGTAAATACGAATAAAGGTACTTATGTACAGTGGAAACAGCAAAAAGAATTGAGAAATAATTGAAACGGCCGTTGGATTACTTAGTTTCGTTCATAAATATTTAAAGAAATGTAGTTTATTGTTTTTAAATTGAAAAGTTAAGAATGAGAAGCACAATGATCATTTATAGCGTGTCAAATGAGATGAACTATTACGAAACGAACAATTGAAAAAGAAGGAAAACATATTTACAAAATAGCTACATCTCGTATTACGCACACTAGCCTCAACGGACTACATAAATAATAGTAATGACTACTGGTTAAGATCCAAGAATACCAACGCCACGTAGCTTTAAATCAGGCTGCTTAACTGGACGACCAATAGGTGCCATTAACGTTAACAATATTAAGGATGTTTGTTACTTGTCACCCGCCTCATACAACTTCAAAATGCACTCTTTTACCTTAAACCAGTGGTTCTTGACCTTTTTTCTAATTTTTACCTTTTCCACTTCAATTTGTGGGATTTACCCCCAACAAACTCAATGCTTTAAGTTTATGACCTTTTTTGTGGTCATATTTTGCCGACCATTGGAGTAAAATGAAGAAATTTACACCTAATAATGAAAAAATTTACCTCTAGGGGTGAATTTCTCAAGGTTAAGAAATGCTGTCTCAGTTAGTCAAGGCCAGAGATAGCAGTAGTATCTTAGTGCTGTTGTTGCTATTTGTCCGACCCCTTCCCTGGTATGGTGGCATGGCGGGAGATCAAGAAGACACAGGTGCAGGGGAAATCCGCACAGCCAAGACGAGAAGTCAAAACGTAGAAAAAGAATGGCCAGAAACGTAATAGCGAATAGCGTAGAGTCCGTAGCAAGACGGGCCAAAATTAGATGGGATGGGTCAAGAGTCGGATGGCAGCATTGGTGTTCTCGATATACTTCACGATCTCCAGTTGCATTTATACTTTACAAAATGACATACCGAGTAAATACCACCACACAGAGAAAAGGATGCTATGGCTCAATTAAACCTAGCAGGTTGCTATGTATTACTACTGTAAGTTCAACGGACATTTCAGTAAAGTAAAAACAATGCAGCTTGAGAATAAAAAGCACCAAGCATTGGTAGCCAGTGAACTGAAAGAGGGATAAGTGGCCACTCCGTCTCGCACTTGAAACTGAATTCGAGATTCGCGCCGCATTTCATGACTAGACCAACAGGACGGCCGATTAAGCAAGCTATTAAAGAAACTAACAAACAACTTGAATCTCGGCTAAGAATGAAATAAGTTTTTCAAGTACTCAAGTATGCCATCTGTCGTCATCGAATCATAACCGTTTGAAAATATAAAAAGAAAAATTTATTGTGACTAGTTTCTTCCTAAAACAAAATGTTAGAATTGAGGCAAAAATATTCCGAACTCAAAATTCTGTAAAAAACAAGTTCACACAATTGCCATAAAACAAGCAAAATAGCAATGGACAAAAGCCAATTCGCTTATAAAAACAAAACTGAACATCAAAGAGCTAATAACCTTTGTTTTCCTTTGATTTTCAAACTACGAAAAAAATAGGAAGCATAGGAACAGGCGTGTGTTGTACCCCTACATTGTCGAGGTGTAAAACTACAATATATAGAAATTGACATCGGTCGTCGAAATCGACTTTAAGTTCTCTAAATAAACGGTCGGCCGATTTTTTTTGTGAAAATGTTTTAGTTTCATCTTCGTCATACTTTCTGCGGACGGTTTCGATTTTTTTTCAAATTCTTACGTACTACTCATGTCAATGTTGAAACTCAACGTGAAACCGTAAAATTAATCTCTATAAATTGTTTTTCAACTTTTTATAAAAACAATCATTTCATTTTCATATATTAATGATATGAATATCCTTCGGGAATCCAATCCAACGATTCTACTGGAATATTTATTAGAATACTATTGATATCTCTATGAGGCGAATTTGATTTTGTTGATAAAAATTATGCCACAGATTTTGAGATAATACTTCATTATTCTTTACGGTAAATACTAAAAGTCAGTTAAAAGCATGATTATAATGCTAAAGCAAATACAGATTCTTGGGAACTTCACAAGTAGATTTCCACAGAATTAATTCGTCACATCGATTTAAGTGGTTACAAGTTAATTAAGCTGACCAAATTTAACCATGAGTGTTGATCTCTTGCGTGTTAAGAAGGCACAAGTGTATCATACAACGATAAATCATCAAAAAACTGAATTCCAACGTGATCATGTGATAAGAAAAGCTGCTATCAATTTTCGAAGACTTGTGTTAAAAACTAAAACTGCTGCTAATTTCAAACTTCGAAATTACCAAAAAAATTTTACACTTATACAAGCAACAAAGCCTATGATGAGCACCTTCAAAAAGTCGTTATCATTTAATCAGCAGTCATTTTGACAAGAACTTTTAAGTTTTTTGCCATGCTTTAAGCCAATGATTTCGTCTTTCCATATCAATACAAGATACTACAAAGATAATAAGAATGATTCCTTTAAAGCTCTATTTGGCTCGCTATCAACAAATTCGTGTTTTCTGTTTTGGGGGATAAGGACTTTAAATTTTCGTGTGGGAGCAAACAAGAGATAACGCAAACGTTGAAGTGGCGTTCTGCAAAAAGCCCATCGTCCGAGAAGAAGTAATGTTGAGCAGTCCTCTTTTTTTTGTTAACTCAAAGGTCCCCTAACGGGCATCGAAGTGGCCCTAATGCCGCCCTGGTTGAGGGTTTGGTATGAGTGTTAAGTGTTTACTACACAACACATACATATTGCCACTTGAGTCAGATGGATGACACGAATTTTTAACTATGTCTTCAATGTATTCTTGACAGCATATTTATAAAAGATTGGGCGTTGCCAGAAGTAAAAAAAACAAATTTGTTTATCAAGCCTGGAACCTGACACATGTCACCTATAAAATTATATATGATAATTTCAATATTTTTGCTTGGACTGTTTAAACTTGTCTGCCAAGATACGTAAAGCCTGCTGACCGCTTGGAGCGTCCAAACTCTAGGGGTTAGACTTGTTTTCTATTGGAGCTTATATTCATTGATTTATTTTTCTATTTCGAGACCACACTTGATAGGGTGATAGACAGTATAGCAGCTTCTTCTAGATGTGACTACTAGAAGCATCTTATGGAAACGACCCAAATCGATTAAAATCGACTTGTTGCCACCACAAAACCAAAACAATTAATAATTTCGTTGAAAACGCTTCCTATTTTGAAGGACGTTAAAAGTCAAGTCAAGAGAACTTTTAAAACACCTATTCAATAGATCAGATGACTTTCTTTGAACAATAACGTACGACTAGTAAACGCGATCGCATTAATAAAGATAATGATGTTAAAGTCATCTGTCCAAAATGCTGCCTTATTAGTTTAGCTAAAACCGCATAATGCAATTTGGTATTACTAAAGTAGATTAAATATAATACGCATCGCTCCATAAATGACTCTACGTTTAGCCTTCTGCAAGTATTCTAACTAAGTACATTAATTAACCGTAAAAACCCAGCTTAAAATGCCAAACCAGTTTTAAGTGATTAGTTAGTTCATTCAAAAGACGAAAAAGTGAAACTGATGAAAGGTCCGAGTTTTTATGGCTTTTTTGTGTCAATTTTGAAATTTTTAAAGAGTTTACCTATTTCTAAATAATAATTCTTGTATGCACTAAGGGAACGAAGGTTGCACTTATTATACAATAAAAGAGCAAAGCGTTAGAATAGTTACTCTTATATATAACATTGGATAATGCAATAAATCAATAAATAAATTAGGGTTATTCGAAACAAAAATATTTCGAAATTTCGCTTCGATGCACAATTGCTTTGTTTTGGTTTCGCTTTGTTTCTAATTAACTTCCTTAGTGAAGAATTTCGTTTTGTTTGGAAATCCAAGCAATTTCGTTTCCTTATGCGCTTGAAACCAAACCGTGAAAGGTTGAACTCATCCCGTGTGATGAACATACTTTGCATGCCAGCCGCATTGAACACGACGAGCGGCCACTTGCAATCGTCACATAAACGTTCAGTTGAGAACGATGACACACATGAGAGACGATGGAAAAATTCCGAAATATTTCAAAACGAAATTTCGTTTCGTTTGGTTTCGAACTGTTTTTTTCTACAGCAAAACTTGGTTTCGTTCTGCCCCAGTAAAATTAGTTTTGAACACTCCTAAAATAAATGAAGACCTCACAATTGGAAAGCTATTGAAAGGTAGAAATGTAAGCCCACGCATATTTAAATGTCACCACGATTGTGTGTTCATCGTAATTGTTTTTTATCTAAGCTAAACGGTACAATATGCAGTCCGTAATCACAAAAGCGGTAAGAAATGTTGTAAAAGGTTTTGCTATAGTCAAAAGCAATCGTTATTACAACCACTTGGTCAAGAATAACATCAAAAATAAGCTTATTGTGGCCTGTTCTCCTATTTGACTTAATTCCAGTGAAATGTTAAAACCACTGAAAAGTCTTTGATCTAACACGCGCCCCACTTTGTAAAACGATTTGCAGCAAAAATCAATAAAGATTAAGTTTTAAAGCTGTCACAAGTGAACGTCTTTTACGACATTCAATGTCACAAAGATACAGTTAAGTACAAAGCCATTAGCTGAAGACTTAAAGTCGAATAGGTCAGAATATGATTTTGAAATTCCAATTCATTTTATTCCCTAAAGAAGTATTAAAGCCAACAATTACTAAGTACAGCATTACAATAATGACAGTGCCAACAATTTCTTAACTATTGTGATATTTGAAAATAAACTCTCTATCAAAGCTGTAGACTGGGAGTTTAAATTACATCAGTAGGCGACACAAGAGAGAGCTGGATCAATTTTTTACAATCCGGTTAACGGAGGTGGTCAAATTCACCTCGTGTTGTAGCATCAACTCCAAACCACCAACAAAAACTGGCAAGCAGCTGTGGACATATATACTATATATATATATATATATATACACACACATCAACAGCGTACATTGGAAGCAACCAGGCAGCCAGTGCCGTCTGTCGCTAATCACGAATGCAATTATTTATTCAATATTCAACACTGTTGACCCCACGTTCGGAACCTGTTGCTCTTGCTTATCGAATCTTCCGCGAATGGGCAGTAATAACGCTCTTTGATTACCTCCAGGCGTGAAAACTTGATTGGAGAAGAGTTTCGTAGCATCGGCTGCGAACCACAAATAGAAAGCTGGTAAACAGAAGTGGATATCTACTTAAACAGCGCGCACTGAAATCAAACGAATAGTCGGCGCGGTCAATCGCTAATCACGAATGCATTCATGCCACAATGTTCAACAGTGTTCCTTCCACATTCGCAAATGTTGTGCCACTTCGCTCCATTAACGGCATCTTTCTTCTATTTTCCAATTCCAATCTTCTCAATCTTTTTTCCGCTTGCCTGCTCAATGTCATCTTCGGTTGTTTTTGCCTTTTCTTCCAACTTCTTCAAAATCTAATGCTTTTCGCAATACATCATCACTATTCCTCGACAGAACATGCCCATTTTCCCCCTACCATCGCACTCCATTAGCTTATACAAGTCTATTCACAGTTTCTTCTAAACCCAGCACACCCATCAGCTTTTGACTATTCCTTTTATCAATTGATGCAACGCCACACAATACTCTTATCATCGCTGTCTCCGACCTCCTCTACCCCTTTGTGTCTTGCCAAATGTCAAAACAGCAAGAGAGGCTAAACCTCCACTGTCCAAGTTTGCTACACCAGCGCATATATGCTGCTTTCAAGCAGGCATTCAACTCCTCATGCAATGGTAACTTATCAGTAATGACAACAAAACAAGATTTTCATCCTGCTGCCGATGAAATGATGGGGCTTTGGGCCTGCGCCACAATCATAAAATGATATTTACTACAAATGGGTCCCCCATGTCTCGTTAATTTCCGAAACAATCTTCAACGTAAAAAGTTCCCTATTTCTACTTGGTCCAAAGTAATCAAAATTGGTCAGACTACGTAACAGGCTGCGCAGCCTTGCAATAGAAAATACAAAAAAGAGTGGAGGCCAGCCACCTTTAGAAGCATGGGTCGGCGCCCTGTTGCATTCTTCAGCCATGAGAAAATCTTAACAATTATACAATACAAAGAACGATCGCCATACGCTCACAGTCAATACCTGTTATCCAATTTGTGAATAACCAGTATTGCTCAAGCAAAATATTTCTACAGTAGAGCAAGCCGAAAAAAATACGGTGAAATGGCTTTCCGAAGAGTACAACAAAGCGTAAAACAAACGAGCATTAAGCAATTGTAAACTGTGATAACTACTATATTGGACAAACAATGGTATGATTCTCACGACCTTGGACTGAACATAGAGTATTATAAAACTGATTTTGTTGCACTGAAAATGATGATTCGGGCCTACTTACGCTTACCGACAATTATCATAAAGCTATTTTTACTGGCAAGCCGGATGCCGTTCAGTGTTTTTTGTTCTTTTTTGTAAAATCGAAGTTTGAAAGCTTAAGCTTTTGCGAAGCTAAATGGTTGCGCTTGCGCATACTCAATGGCATAATAGGTATTAACAATATGGTTTTACCGTGTATCTAACCTGGTATTTTTCTCACTGTATTTAAATGTCTATAACTACATTGTTATTATTTTTATTGTGTTGTCAAATAGTGGATGGATGTTCTCCACCATACTGAACTTATTTTTAAAGCTTTCTTATTTAATTATAGCAAAATAAAAAATCGTATTCCAAATGCTAAAAAATACATCAAAAATATATCGAACTAAAAAACTGCACACTGAATCTTAAAATAGCATGTTTAATCGGTCAGTCTGGTATGAAAATATATCAGTTTGACATCATTGGTTTCTGCCCACTACCAAGAAACAAATTTACAACGCGAAACAAAGAGACAAATTTACAAAAACTTACACAAAAAGTATATAAAAGTGAATATATCTCAATATAAGAAAAGAATGAACTTTTTTTCATTATTGTCAATAAATCAATAGTAGATGCGCCTTTTTGTAAAGTTCTAAATTCTACAGAAAACGCTGCCAGTGCAAAAATTTTTTAAAAATTGATTTTTGTTGTGTAAAATAGATTGCCTTATGACGGCAAACTAATTATGAGAGAAGAACGACACTGTTAAAGCTCTTTCGTCCCACGGGTGATGACCTCTTCCACTTATCGACTTAACAAACACATCAATTTTGTAATTTTTCACGCACAGTAAAGGCCATCTGCATTTCATCACCATATGCCCTGTTTAGATTGACTCTCAATTAGAAAAAGCCATTACTGATGCAATTTAGCTTCAAGCTGCTTTTCTATGTTCGGTGGTTGACATGGGAAGTACAGTTTTTCACGAGGCATGTGTCTACAACTAACCACATGCTTCTGCCAAACCGGTCTACGAAAAACCCAAAGTCACATTCAGAATGGACCCAAAACCGATATTTCAAACCGTAGTTTGTAACAACATAACGTAAAAATAACTGTTCGTGTTCGCTTAAAATCACTCTCCGTGGTTTAATCAACAATCTCATTTGATTGCATTGATCGGAGACAAATCTTGATATTAAAATTGAAAAATTCAACCTTGATCATAATTACAAGTCTTGTCTTGTTTGAGCGTGGTACCAACCGCATGCAATAATGAATATTTCCATCATTTTGCAAAACCAAGCACACCAACTTTTTCTCAATGCTTTTCTTCACTAGCGCGAAAAGTTAAAGGATGAAATAGCTTTTACACTGGATGATTACTTAAATGCATGTGAAAAAAACTGCTAATATAGTGAGGAAAGTTAGTTGACAAAATCTAAAAAATAAGAATGCATTTTATTTTGGCATGTTATTTACAATTGTACATCAATTCTTTGAATTCTGATCCCTCGTTTTAATCTAGCTATTTTTTGTGTGAATGATACATTTTTGGGTAACTGGCGAACGAAGACTTGATTGCTTTACACTCTATCAAAACAAAGTAGACCAGTGGTCCGAGCTTACAACCAGCAACCTCAAGGTCGTGAGTAACCTATCTTAGTCGCCGCCAGCTATAATGTGTGTGATAGAAAAGAGTACCTAATGTTCATAATTATAAACCTATATCATCCTGTGAAACCTACCAATACACAAGCCTATTCGTGAATGGCTTAAACAAACGTGCTATCGTGACCTATACTTAAATCAAAACATAAAGTTGCCATGGGACCATTACGGCACTTTCCATAGAAGTTTAATGTTTAACACTTGTTGCCATAACATATCATCAAGTTAAATTGGCATTAATATAATAGAATATTTTCGTATCCAAGAAAGCGCACAACATACGTCCATATCATCAAGTCCTGTCAAATATAGCCCGTAATAACTAAACGTAATACACGCCTTTTGCTTCACCGTGAGCAATGTGGTTGAGAAAGTTTATACAAGATTTAAAGGGCTAAAAAGTAAACAAACATCAATGTGCTCAGAAATTACTTTCAAAACAGAGCGATTCTTTCTCAGCAATAAAACCTTTTCTTTCTTGTAATGCGGCACGTCTGTTTATGTAAAAACTTCTCACTCTTGTAATTACATCATGTTGAAAAGTGGCGTTGGGAAAATTTTATTTAATTAACCGACGCGATGGCGTAGTGGTTAGAACGCCCGCTTCGCCGTCAGTTGACCTAGGGTTCATTTCCCTTGTCAAGTCATACCAAAAGACTTCAAAAATGGTATCTATAGCTTCCCTGCTTGGCGCTCGGCATTTATGGGAGGTTGTGGAGAACAAGCCGGCAAGTTCGCTTGTTGTGTCCTTGGGCAAGGCACTTAATGGGACGCCCCCACTCTTATGTGGATGACAGGTGACCCAGACACCTCGGAAATAGCAACTCCCAAGCGAGTGCGGACTTACCGTCCAAAACATAGCGATACAATTCGCTTTCTCGTGAATAGAGGATAAATACGGCAAATAAAAAAAAATAATAATAATTAACAAACTTCAGTTGTAGCTTTACCAAGTGTGCTCTGCAAAAGTCATCACAACCACCAAACACAACTGAATATAATCGGATAAGAAAAAATAAAAAAGATCTCGGCAATAAACCACATGAAATATTCCAGTCCGAAAAAATCTTTATTGTACATTTTACCGAAAAGTTTGAACAAGCCAGGAAGAAACTAAAAGTTCAAGAACTAAAAGTATATATAAAGCCAGTTGACTGCAATATTTACAAGCGTAAATAGAACTGTTCTCTACACCTTTCAGAAGCCAAGTGACCATTGAAAATGTATTCATTAGTTTACAGCTCAGCTGTCAAGTACTATCAACATTCAACATATTTGTTCAAAATTGCGAGACGTACATCGGTATTTTTTCCTTCTCAAAACTGCTAAATATTTAGTAAATATTTTTCAGTTTTGAATGAAATTGAGTCACGAATATAAAGACAAACTGCTCGAGTTTAAATCCTAAACCTAGTATTTTTGTTCAAACCCATTCATAATATGTTTTATTACTTTTTAAGCTGTATTGGTTTTAGCCAAGAACACCAAATATTTTTGTCCGGTTTCAACCAATCACTGATCGAAGAGACCAGCTTCATTGCAGTAAATGCATCATTTTGCCGTTGACTGAAGGTCGAAAGAAAAGTTTTAACATCTACGCGCGGCCAGCATGGAACTATGTTAGTATTGATCTATTCAATTAATACAATGTTCAATCAATAATTTCTTCAAACACAAAGGCAACGCTCAGTCAATTTTCCAACTCAATAAAAGCAAGGAAAGAACAAAAAGTGTTGCACCTGTTTCATTTCAATACTTGGGATTCACAGTCAACCGCATATACGTCTTTTTCGTTTAGAAAGGGTATTCGGAAATTGCGGTCACGCTACGAAAACCAATGATAGATAACATCTGCGAAACCTGCTTATACTGTAAAAGCCTAAGAATGAATCTCTGTTTTGTTAGCAACTCACCTTTAAAATGCACACTCCAATTGAAACGTTTTCAAAAGTCGATGTGACGTAAGAAGTTCGTTCAAAAACTGGCGGAATGCTGGAAGAGTTAGGAAGGGACACGACCAGAGTGGTGTTGGACTTGAGAGGAGGAGAGCCTTTGTCAGTTGCAATCACAGTCAAGAGAACCGGAGAACCAATGACGGAATCCAAATCTTGTCTATAGAAATAAAAAATAGTGTTGTTACTTGTTAGTCGGTTACGTGGTGATGTGAGTGGGACTGACGTCTTGAGGGTCTTTCACAATTGTTGAAACAAAACGATCGAGCACAAATAAAGGATCTTACTATAATGATTCAATATGATGATACAATAATGATGATTACATTTACTGAAAGGCAAAATAATAACATCTTAGAATTTGCAACCGTTTATCTCCACGTACAAAGTAATACGTCAAGAGGCATCCTAGAGTGCGTGCTCTAGATATCTACCACTCAATCGAAGGCGTTCTTGAACACGGCAAGCAAAGTTGTTGATAGCACGCTCACGTGGCCTGAATTTTCATAGTAATGGCTGCTTTTAAGGCAGCAATCGCGCGTGGGTTATCCTGGTAGATGCTGTCCTTGAGGAACCCCTACAAGAAAAAACCCGGTGTATTCAGGTCAGGCGAGCGAGATGCCCATTCCACTTCAGCTTTGAAGATGATGAGACACTGGTAAAACTGTTTTAGTAGCCAGGCCATGGTGACACTAGCAGTGTGGGAAGGAACACCATCCTGCTGAAAGCACTGTTTCTTCTCATCAAAATTCTTACATTTCTGGAGATCTCCCCAGAAAGCCCCAAACACTGAAACGTAGTGCTCTTTTGTCACGGTTACTGCAGCACTGTGACCGTCTTCAAAAAGTGATCCGATGATGCCACACTTGGAGATGACAATCCATGCTGTGCACTTTGGCAAATGCAGAGGGCGTCTGTGAGGGTGTACACTTTGTGAGGGTTTACACTTCCTCACAACAAGTTTTAGGAGTTAACATGATTATCCAAAAGAAAGTGGCCTTCATCCGAAAACCAGACGTCATTCAAAAACTCCTCTGTCATCGTTGATTTTTTCCGCAAACCGTTGGCACAGGTCTATCCTCTTTTTAATACCAGTGTTGGTCAGTTGATGCTTTATCTGGATCTGAAGCAAAGAGAAAGGAGCAAAGTTCTAGATCCTTAACCAAAATGCGCTGTGGAGAAGACACAGAGATGTCAGTTCTTGGCCTCGGCGTCGCAGAGATTACGTCGAACCGACTGACTCGTGAACGCCAATGACATTGCCGGGGGTTCGGATTGTTATCGAAGGCCCAGAGGGCAAAAATCCCACAATCGCCACCTACGATCTTCACAAGTGTCGTGAAAAAGAATAAAGTCAGGGATGACTTTAAAAGCTACCGCTTTGTTTCAACAATTTAGAACCACCGTGTGCATAGCAACATCAGCCGTCAGTTGAGGTGCTTCGCCGGGCTAGAATGATGAAGGTCCCTGTCCAGCATTTCGTAGGAGACTTTTGAACACCCAGTAGTGGCAGTCCGTCTTGCTGATGGTGGGGCTACCTACCAGTATGCAATTTGTATTCATGATTGGTTTGAAAAAGACTGCCGCTTTCTCTTATTTTGCTCTCAATCGAGTTTGCGTGGTGAAGCCAAAAACTTTTACGTCATGTGCCTTCATCCCATGGAAGAGGAGGTGAACGACAGCAACCACATCGAGCGTTTAAACCTCATGATGGCTCTGCTGTTGCGCCTAAAAAAGCATATTCTAGAAATTCCTCCTGCTTGTAGTGGAAATGCACTGCTGGCAGCGTGGTGGTATGGACTGAGTGTGAAACTCGTCATTGAAAAACCGTGGGTTGACCGCTCGGAGCTTTGCAATGTATGCGGCATGGCCGAAAGGAACTGACGTCAGCATTAAGCCAGCGCCTCAGGTTCAAATTACACCTCGCGCCGACTACATCGACATGTATGGATAACTGCTGGCTCAAAGACCGTATGGTCTCTCCGTAGTCTCCAAACTCTTTGTTCTTATGGTGGTCGATGAGTTGAGTAAGTTCTCATCATTTCAAATTGACATCCCCAAAGCGTGTTCAAACGTACGCTATTGTGGTATAACCGGCCAATTGCTTCTGATAACCAGAAGATAAAAAAATGACTCCGTAAATCTTTACAAAGCTAATCACACTTTCAAGGCAAAACTAATGTCATTTAACGTCGTCGTGATCACAATAAGACCTCAAAAACTAATGTTGATAAAGCGCTTCAAGAAATGAAACTTGTGACATCATTATCTGCTTAAAAAGCTAATCTGAAGTTTAACACGTTCTTCAACATAAATCTTAAAACACGAGAAAAAACTAGTAGCGTGAACTTGAGTAGCATATGCAAAGAGTACCGACATTACAGAGAGCGAAAGTCAACAATGGTTTGATTCTACGGAGAATCTAATCAGTTGTAAGTGTATAGTTTTTAAGTGCACTTCAGGTAAAAATAGCGCTAAATCAAACATGCTGGTTAAACAACATTAGGACCTGCTGCAACGAAAGTCAAACGGTCAGTTGGACAGGTCAATCTATAACGATCTTGCGATGGATATTGCGGATCGATCATATAAAGCAGCAGCGTCGCAGCTTTCAAGTTATTGACTGCAATCATCGCAATTAAGTCTGGGCAATGCAACAACGAACGATAAGACCTTAAATTGCGGTTGTGAGCTCGTGGCTCAGATGAGTCCTACCGTGTTGTGCCTCTGAAATTACCATGCCAATGACTGCATGATCATGTGTTCAAATCCCGCGATGATTGTTTTGATGTGTCTTTTGAGACAGCAGTTTACGGTAATTTCCTCCGTTTTATTGCCGTGCTTGTAATCACGCGCTCGGCCAACTGCACTGAGACTCCAAATCTGATTTCAGTCAAGTTGTTCCATTCATAACCGATAGTTTTCCTGTTATCGGAGGATAAGTAAAACAAACACTTCTATGCATGAAAGCCCTATAAACGTACTAACTACTAACCGTGTTGTGACCAAACCAGAGTCTGGATTGATGTTAAACCGATCACTGTAACTTGTAGAAGCCAATGAATAACTAATCTGAGCATTGGTTCCTACATCCAAGTCGGTGGCCTGCACTTTTTCAACGTAGGCTCCTAAAAACATTGCATTTTATCAAATAGGCTTTGAATAAAACGGGAACCGGGGTTTTAACCCGGAAAAGTTGTAAAAGTCTCATACTAAAAAACAAAAACTGTCCATAAAAAGATACTTACAAGCATGATTTCGCGATCATATACATGTACAAGCAAACAAATATCCCCAAAACAATTTAAATACAATCATATCTTCAACAGCAACGCAAGTTATAAAAATATGCAAGCTCTGTTAATCACACAGAAAAACCGATGAAAATGACAAACAATAGCAGAGCAGTTTTCTGATCTTATGTGACAATTTTTCCAAAAAAACTAATCCGTTATACCTGCAGCAGTGCTATCCAATTGAACGTCATACTCATCTTTGTTGAATGTAGGTGGATTGTCGTTCACATCTTCTATTGTTATTGTATACGATACGTTTCGAGACAACAACGAACTGTAAAATTAACTCTTAATGAGTGCAAAGCAAACAGATAATGTAGTGTGAATTACGAAAGGCTTGTGGGCGCTTTAATTCAGGACTGCAGTAGAAAAATGTCTTGTAAGCTGTGGTTTGAACCAAAGTTTTCGATATAAACACAATATTTGATTTTTCCAAAACCAACGGTGGCAAGATGTCTTGTAACTACTCAGCAAACGACACGCCTTGATGTGGGGGGAATCTACGCCAATAAATGCTAAAACCCTAATGACCAATACAAACTTCTGTTTATCAGTGGCAGCAAAAGTGATGTGGTAGGTATCTTGCATCTCTCGATCTAGAACATTCTTTACCAACAATAGAAATATGATGTTATCCGTTGTTTCTAAATCGAATCTGGAAAGACAAAACAAAGTAACTCAATAACTATGTGCTCAAATACAGCTTTTCACTGCTGTTTCTGAAGCACGAATCCCTGAGGAAATATCCTGAACTGGAATGCGCTTTTATTGAGCTGCAACAAGCGTCGCCATTGCGATGCAAAACTTCCAATAACACAAACGCGAGAAAAATGCTAACGAGCAATGGATAATTGTACAAATCGAGCATCGAGCCTAGGTTCAAAAAGTATAGCGATGATAAAACTAGAATCTAAAATAATTTCACAAAAAAACAGTCGTCACTCTGTTAAACCGCAAATTTAATTATAACCAAACATCATCGTCATTTAGCACAAAATCTTATTTAAATTATGGCTAAAGCAACTTTTACGCGTTAATGAACTAAGAGCTGATTTTTTGTTCGTTATAACAACTACTAGAAAAGCCAGAATAATATATCTCATTTATAATTCATGAACACGACCCACTTGTTGTCGCCACCAAAAAAACTCAAGCTTAACGAGGTAATCACCATTCCATCTGGATCTGATAGCGAAACTCTCGCAATGTAAGATCCTACTTGAGTAGCTTCTGATATCTGGAAAAGAAAAGCAAACTTCAGATGCAGCAATAGAATTACCACAATAAACGGCACACCATTCTCGCGACCCAAGGTCAGGACTGTTGCCGTGACCTCGCTGGGAAACTGAATTCAGAGTAAATTTGAATCATTATTGAAAAAAAATATGTCTTTGCATGCCTGGCAGCAAGAAAGAAAAATTTTTAAAACAGGAAGGTTTTGCACAGTTTTGGTGTTCACTCCCGCTTCATCCCCCTATAAAAGTCTTTTCTGCAGCTCTCGGAAGTTTTCGCTACCACTAATGCGAATGTAGTTCACACCGTGAAAGATATTTCACTGATTTTGTGAGCATACAGTAATCGAAAAAAATGTGCAGTCCAATGACATGATAATCGCAAACTTAATAAAAATGAACGACATACTTTTGCTCCATTTTCGCCGAAAAAGATCACGTCTATGTTTGGTTTATTGTCATTAACGTTAACAACGTTAACTATAACTACTGTTGATCCAACGTTTGGTACTGATCCTTGGTCGACAGCTTCAATTACAATTTTGTGTTCATCTTGAGCTTCATAATCGATTCGTCTATTCAATGATATCTGGCCAGTAGTTGAATCAATGATGAAATACATATCAGGATCGCTTTGTTGTCGATTTATTCTGTAAGATACGTTGCCGTTTGCACCCTCATCTAAATCTGTAGCCGTTACAGATATGATATCAAAACCAATGTCTCTGTCTTCTTGAACTGAAACCGTATATCTAGTCAGGTCAAACATAGGGGCGTTATCGTTCACGTCTGTCACCGTGATGTTTACGACTGTCCTTCCCACTTTTGGGGGATTTCCGCCGTCGTAAGCTTCAACTGTCAGCGTATAAAATGGAATTTCTTCTCTGTTTAAAGATTTATTCAAATACAATTCGGCCGAAACAGTGTCAAATAGTCGTCGATTTTCAACTCGGAAAACATCGCCTTCGTTTCCATCGACAATGCGATATCCTTTGACGTTGTATGGTTCGGAATCACGATCGGTAGCAGAACCGATGTTGAAATTCCATCCAACACGACTGGCTTCCGATACATCAACAAGTCTCGGAACTTCGCTAAACACGGGACTGTTGTCGTTTACATCTGCTATTGATATCTCAACCTAAAAAATATTATTATGCAAAGATGAATAATGAATAATTATGAAGAAGGGCCCTTACACTAACTTGGCCGAGATGAATTCTTAAGAACAACCAGCGAGCAAAAAACGGAGATCTACTAAGAATTAGCCGTTTTGTTGAACATGTGAAATCGGACATTACAGAAACACAGAACTGCGGATCAACGTTTTACAGTTGGAATTAGAATTAAGGTCAATTAGAGTTGACATTAAGGGTAGGGTTAGGATAAAAGTTACATCAGGCAATATGGTCCATTCTTAAGTAGACCCCACAAAGGTTATACAGAAGTGCTCTGGGATTCAAGACCTGTAAACTTTAAGATGCTAGACACCTAATTAAGTGGAAAAAACATTTATGTGGAAATGTAATTGGAAAGCCTGATTTATTGGAAGTTGAGTAATAAATGTTGTCAATGCAGCACAAAAACTATTAATTGACATAAACAGTTGACACCAACCAACTGTAGCATGGGTGGTTTATGCTACAGCAAGCACATTAAGCGACATTGCATAATTAGAGCAGATGGGCTGAGTTATAGGCATATAGTCAAACATAGGTCCCTGTCTTCTGCAATGGCAAATGCTTATACACTTATGCCTCAAACAACAACTACAATCTGTAGCCACTTTAAAGTTGCTGATGGGCATACTGGCTGGCACAATGCAGTTACATTACCGGCACTGCAACTAAGCAGAAAAAGCTTTTATCAAAGTGCTATCTCAACAATACAGCACATTAAAATATGCACATAATTAGATTAAGTGAAAAATTTAATCTTACTTTGTAGTAAGTAAAGGCGTGATACAACAAGACTTCATAGAATGAAATTCCTTCATGGTCAAGGGCTCTGGTTGTAATAAAAACTCCTTCTGATTTTACTTTTGATGTATCAAAAGAGTTTTCCAAGTCATTGCCATTCACGCTTACAATAAAAAAAGCAGTGCCATCAGTTCGATTTAACCTTCCAACTTCACTCCCAACAGTTACATTTTCAAAAACGGAAAAGGAAACTACTTTAGGGGTTGAGCCTTGTGCACTAACAAAATTAGCTAATAATGCTAAAACTGTTACAGCAATAGTCCAGATAAATCCATGTTTTGAAACTTTAAAACTTCCAAACCTTCTTGAATGCATTGTAGCATCTTTAATGTTATCAAAATGAAAATACTATGCACACATATCAAATTAAGTAAAACTGTTAAAACTATAAAGCAAAAGTCAAAGTCAAAAGCAAAATCAAAGCAAAAGTTTAATGCTATCAAAATGAAAATACCAGATACATGTATCGACTTAGGTAAAACTGTTGAAACTATTAAGAAAATGTCATAGTCATAAAGTCATCTATAAAAAAAAGTCAAAAACTAAACCAAAAAGACTTTAAAATATTATCACCACGTTGGCATCTTCACACCTTCAATCAAGCTTCAAAAATAGCTTAAACTATATTTACTTATCTCACCAACAGCTTCAAATGCCTATATGCTATGCTATTCTTCAAGCATTTCTGCCCGTTTCTTGATTTCTACTATTGACTAGCATTTAGTAATAGTAATCAACAGGCCTATAGGGCTGAAGTTTCCAAGATTGGTAAGAGTACTGGTAGGCTACCGTAGTACTTACATCCTCAAAATTTGTTAAAAAAACAAAAAAGACATTTTTAGTTGCTTTGCTAGCTTTATTTAAAGAAAACTTGTAATTATACCAACTATTAGAGTCAATTTGTATGATTAGGTTATATTTTTCTGTCAAACAGTTTTATTCTCCAATCACATAATAACCTTTTTTTCACTTACGTTAGAACGTAGTTATGTTCAGGTCCACTTCAAAGTTACTAGTAGCCCACTACTGGTATCCTGCATTTCTACTACACTGCTACAAGCTGTGCAATGTGCAACCGTGAAAGGCAAATTGCCATTAAGCGTCTTTTCCACGTTCACAATCAGGCAATGTAGCAATTATAAGATTCGAATACACAATCATTGACATCATGAAGTTATTTCGAATCACCTAACCACTTTATCGACCATTAACTGTGCAATGAATAAAGAACATGTTAAACCACGTGATTAAACGCTTAACCCCTATTTGGTAGTTCTTTATAATGCAAAGCCGTATCATCTATTCATCTCATCAAAAACTGTTAACATTTAACGACTACGCACAAACCAAACAAACGTAGTGCTAATTTTTGTAACTATAATTTTTCGCTTTGAAGCAGCTAAGCCTCGAAAGAGTGCCAGAAACACATCGTTTTTGTTTATTATGCTGTTATGACCAAACCAAGAAACGCCTACCAAATTTTTATTCTTTGTACGGCTAGTCTAATCCAATTATATATAAAGACTGAGAGAATATGCCAATAACTTTAGCCTGATATATAAAATTTAAACCTCACGGCTTATTTTGGACCGAGTTCGCTTTCGTACCCCAAGTCCAGAAACTCGCTTTTCCAATGCAATCGCGTTCCCGCGAGAAATCAGTTTACTAACCAAGCGTAAAGCGTCCTTGGTTTCAAAAGCAATAGCGCCCACTTGTGCAATAATGTTTAAAAAATCTTAAAGTCGGATCAATGAAATCAGGTGGGATCCTAAACAAAACAGGGATAAATAAATGGGGAAACTTTGAATTTAAATGTTGCAGTGTCCATGATATTTTTGTCCAATAAATGGAGAAACGGTAGCATTGGAAAATCTGCGTGTAGGGCTTGATAAATAAATTTATAACATCGTCGCGGAAATTGTGCGGACAAAACCTACCCTAATTCTAACCACAACTAATTCTAACTCTAGCCCTAGCTCTAACCCGAACTTTAACCCCAACTCAAACCCTAACCTTAACACCAACCCTATCCTTAAATCCTATCGCTTACTGGCAGCTCCGCGGAATTTTACCGTTTTAATTGCATTCAATTTTTGGCAACGAATTCTGAGGATTTCGGCGTTTTGGCAAATAGAGCAGTCGTGAAATCTTAAAAAGTTTTGTTTATAGGAAAAAATATTATCAAGCTGATATTTTGTTCAGATCTTCCCTATCCTCTTCGTACACGCCACCAGAAGGAAATGAGCAAAAAATTATTTTTTTGCTTTTTTGTAGAGATTATGGTCACTGATGCATGAAAAAAATTTTTATTTGGTTGTGACGTCATTAATATGCAAATTAATTATTGTGTACAATTGTACACATTGTGCACAAATCCATGAATTTGATGTAATTTTTTGCTATTTTATGTTTGCCGCAATATTACTCATTTTGAAAAGTTCTCTTCATTGACCTCTTAATATTCGATGATTTCCTCATCAAAACTCCAATATCGCTGTTTCATAGAGATGAAACAATGTTATGTGGAGATTCACTTTTATTAACAAGTCATTTAATGTGAAAAGCTTTAAAGCAATTTCGTTTATTAGTTAAGCACAAAAACACATCACATTTTTCGCATTTGATGCGACTTCGCCCTTTGCAACTTTCCATCTTACATCGTTGGCCCAATGCATCGATTGCACATGGAAAATGACGAAACTGATCCAATCTTACATCCAAGTTTGGACGGAGTCTCTTGGCTGATAGCCCATTGCCTTCCTGATGATTTGCTAATTCTTCTGGACCGGCAGTAGTAAGGCGAGGCCGTCCAACAGAATTTGTTGCTACTACAGACGGAGGATCTAACTTTGCTTTAAGCAAAGCATCGGCAACTTCATTTCTGAATGATAACAAATCAAGATATTTTTGTTTCCATTAAGAATTTCAATATCCCTGTACTAAAGCCATGAGTTCGCTAATGCAAAATCCACAAAATGATAAATAACTCGAAGAGACCATTTCTTAGTTTTGCTTCTTATGCGGTAGTAAGCGATTAAACCGTCAAGTTTGTACACCCCGCCCATAAATTCATTGTAGACTTGCACACATGCTGGACAGCAAATCATAACAAATTTTTTCTCCGCTACACTCCATCGCTTAACATAGTCAATTGGTTTCGCACCAGTAAAGCTGGAAGCCAAGGTTACAGCAGAATTGTCAAACCAACTTACAACACAAATATCTTTTTCTTTCGAAACCTTAGAGTCCATTGCTCCACGACTTTCTTTTTTCAAATCTTTTGCATTTTTCAAGCAGCAACCCATTAGTTTTTTTTTCTTACAATCCCGAGCGAATGTATTCCTTCCTTTTTTAATTCACGAATAAGAGACAATCCAGTAAAATAATTGTCAAATACTATTTTGTGATTGATTTGTTTTGGTACTGTTTCAGATAACCTAAGTACAATTGATGCCCCCAGGCCAAGACCAGGTTTCTTGTACTTTTCGGGGATACCTGTACCAGCACCTTGATACAGCTCAAAGTCCAGTGCTCTACCAGATTTTTCACAAAGAACAAAGTTTTTGAAGCCAATAGGATTGGGTTTATTTGCTACAAATTGCTTTGCAGGGGCTCTTCCTTCAAAAGGAATCATTTGTTCATCCACCGAACAATATTCTTCTCTTGGCAATTCAAGGCAACGGCTGCAAATGCACTCCACCAAAGGCTAAATTTTCCAAAATTTGTTGCAATCACCAGGACCTGCATCGGCAGCTGAATTGATGTGAATACTGTTGCGAATCTTTTGAAATCTGTTAACAAGCATTGCGGAAGCTATTCTCTCAACTCTTGTTACATGGTGCCAGTACATTCGCTGTCTCGGAAACTTCAAATTTGCCATTAATATGGATATGCCAAAAAACTTCTGTTCTTCTTGAGATGTACGAGCAGTTCGTAAACTTTGTCCAGTTGTTCTGCAATAGTACTTATTTGTTTCCTTTGAAAACGTTTGTAGCAATTCTGGTGTGAAGTATTTTATGAAGTATTGAGCAGGTGTATCAAGTGGCTCACCAAAATCAGCACGACCCAGCCATTCAGTTGACCCAGGTTCTAAATTACGTCTTTCACTAATCTCGCACCATTGTATCGTAGGACGAGAATTCTTATTCTGCACTGGTACTGTTTTTCGTAATTGAATGGATCTTGCAGAAGTGGAAGGCTGAGAAACACCAAAATTTTGGTCAAAAGAAATTTTCTCTTCGTCACTGGAACTGTCTGACTCCCTTTGATTGTATGGCTCCGCATGCCTGTTTGTAGGGGGAGGTGTCCATGTTTTATCAGCAACGTCATCTTCATAGTCATCAAATTCATTATCTGACAAGCAATCCAAATCTGAATCACAAAGGTGTTCCAAGATATCATCACGAGTCAAACATTGCTTTTGAGCTGAAAAATATCAAATTTGAATCATAAAATAAAAAAGCAAAACCGTTTATATCAAATTTTACTGTTAAATATTCGGCGTCTGCTAATATATTTACATCAATAGGTAGGAAAGTACATTTAAATGAGCAAAATTTTTTTAGGAATAGAAGATTTGACCCTATGGCCTAGACCATACCATTTAAAAACTTATGTCACAATTAATCACGTCATGAAACCAAATATTTTGTGAAAATCATTCACATAAGAGGACATTTGGGAATAAAAACAGCAAAAGAATCTGGAGGCTTGGGAGCTCTGACATAACCCTGGTTTGTAATTTCAGTGAAAAAAATTTTCACTTAAATCTAAAATGCCCTTATCTGCCGATAGCTTTAGCTCTGCTTACAGATCAATTCAAAACGGTAACTTGGAATAAAAATTTAAGAATGATATTGAATGTTGTGTAAAATGCAATATACCTCGAAATTAGATAAAACATTTGACATACAGTCCTCTACAGCTTACAACAAAGCATCAATACATACTTGCCATTTCTTTTTGTAACATGCAATCGTAAAATAACCAGTACAATTTATCAATAGGTTGTATCTGCAATGAAAACGTAGTTTAAATGTTGGTCACATTCATATCCTCTAATAGCCAAGGCTATGTACTTCCAGTTTTTCTGTCACACAATCCAACTGAGAATCAAATCCACACAAATGTTTTTACAGGGCACCAAGTCAATGATGCAGCAAAACATGAAGTTTAACCTAAACTTCACACAGACTAGTCTTAGTTTGCCAACCGTTATCTTATTGCTTGCTAAATTTTAAGATAAAATTTTTACTGTTACAGGCTATTTCGATAACTGAGAATCAAATGAGTTAGCCATCAGTAGCCTAAGCCAGTTACACAGGCACAATAAGCCAAGGCACAGCATTATAACTGTAGCTGGATAAATAGTTTACAGCACGCTACAACAGCCTAAACTCAAGACGCTTTCCTAACAGCATTAGCCTAACCTACGTGGCTCATGACTCAAGAGTGGTATTAAAAGTAAACTGGTCGCTTTGTAGGCAACTAAATAAAGCAGCAGGTCTAGGTTAAATGGTCATATAGTTATTCTAGAGCTAGGCTAGTAGGCTACTGACACATAAACCGCAATTCTCTGAATGTCAATAAACCTCATATGCTTTCTATTTCAATTAACTTTTTGTTTTGCCGTCCACGTGAAGCACGCATGAATGAGAAATGAAAAAATGCGATGTTGCCAACTCAAATCTTGAAACATAAAGCACAATTTACAAATAATTCGAATCAAAACTGTATAAGAAAAATCCCATTTTTATCGGTTGATACACCATGTGTACAAAAGATGACGCAAAAACTTAAAAAATTATTGCCACCAGCAAAACACTCTTTCATCAAAAATGGAACTTACAAACAAAAATATCGATCCTCTTCAATATATTTTTTCCTGATTTTCTGACTTTTTCGAAAATATAGGGGGGTTTCAAAAATTTTAAAAGCACCACTATTTTACTCCAAGATATGACTGTAAACAGAACTAAAAAAATCAAACTTTTAAATAAGAATTTTTCAATTTAGTAATGGTGCTGGTAAAGTTAACAACGTGTACAAATGTGTACATGGTGTACCGAGTCAATATTTGTTTTGCCAAATTAGACAAAACCCAATGAGATTCTATCTGTACAATTGTACACATTGTGTACGAAGAGGCTATTCTATACAGATGGCTCAAAATAATCCCCATCAATAGGATTATGGGGAACCCCTTTGGGCCCAGCATCTGAAAATTTCAAGTTTTTCAAAATAGGACATATCACATGTTTTTTTTAGCATTTTTCAAGGGGAACAACTTTTGCTATTTGCCAGAAGCCTGAAAATGTACAGAAAAAGAGTTATCACTAGTTGAGCAAAACATTAAATCTATGAATTTCAGGAAAATTTGATATTTTTCGTCACTGTTGGACTTATTCATCTACATTTCTAAACAAGTTTTAACAAGTAAGCGAAGCATAAATGGAAGCCATCAATAATCATTATCAAAAATGTTTCCTTCCTCCTTTTCTTCTTCGTCTTATTTACTTTTATCTTCATCTTCATTGCACGACCTCCTTCTTCTTCTTGTTGAAGCTTTATTACAGCTTCTTGTTGTTAAAGCTTCATTCTTTATTGTACGACCGCCTTCTTTTTTGGAACCAGCATCGACGTTTTGAAAAATTTTCATTCTTAAGTCTTTCATCTAGTCTCTGGAGTATAGTGTTTATACCAATTGTTACTCAAAACCTAGATTTTACATCTTTTTTGTATCTAGGCCAGCCGTTCCCAAACTAGGGGTTGTGACCTACTGGTGGATCGTGGACGCCATTTTATTGGGTCGCGAAAATTATTCAGAATTTAAATTAATGAGTGCTTTGTCTCAAATAATTTAAATGAAAACTAGCATCTAATTAATTACATGTTTTGTTTTCATTGTACTTTTTTCCAAATACTTCGTAGTACATGTAGAATTATGTGGGACTCGAAAATTTCTGTTTTGAAAAGTGAATCGTGACTTGAAAAAGTTTGAGAACCACTGATCTAGGCGCTAGATTTCGAAAAGACATAAAAGTGTGTTTTTATTTTAAGCATACTTACTATATTGATACATTTATTGCTCGCAGAAACCCATGCCATTCCACACTTGCGACAGGTGCAAGTTTTCATTCCACATTGATCTTTTGTTAATTTTTGACATCTGCATCTGATTATTTTGGTCAATGCTTTTGTTACTAGAGAAATATCCGTCATTATTGAGCAAGTTTGTTGTTTTTATTATTTCGCCATGCTTATTCACAAACGCTAAATTTGAATTCTTCACCAAGTAAAAATCACTACATAACTTGATAATGAGTTCATAGTCCATGGAAGTAGGCTGTTCTTTGGCTTGGTGATAGCTTTTCTGGTGCAATGATCCCTTTGCATGCCATATGCATGTATTTACCATGTATAAAAATAAACAAAGATAAGTATTACGTACAGGATATCTAGAATTGGTCAATATCTTAAAAGTGTAATCATAAAGAATTTTATCAGCTTGATCGAATCTTTGCGTTTGATTGATGCGCTAGTGATTGCTACTCTATCCAAATCTTTCTGGATATTTTGACCAGTTTGTTCCCCTTATTCACAAATGAGGGATTTTTTTCCAGCGGTGGACACAAAACCGTTGAAAAGAAAACATAGATTTACGCATACATCGGGTACCAAGAATGGGTTTTTCGTTGTCAACCAGGCCAGAAACTTTTCTCAATTTTTGTAATCCTTTTTTTCTTGAAGCACCTAACTCTCGTAGTTGCTTACTAGATAGAAACTAAGCCTTCCTTTATTGCATCATTGCTTCATAAATATTTTCTGAATGACTCAGACTCAAAACCCCAAGATGTTGAACACTTCCTGTCGTACCTTGTCCTTCCGCCAATTCTCCACGCAACTGCACTGAAAATATAAGAGTTTACTCGATCGCAAGATTTGTCCAAATTCCGGTAAAGCTTTTTGCTGTCCTCTTCACTGTGTGCTGCTTGTTAGGGTATTGATCTTGCAACGATGGATGTGTTTGTGTTAGCTTCTTCATCTGTTAGACGTACAGACGAGCAAAAAACAATATCACTCCTATTCAATTCAATGAAAAAATATTGAAAGTGGTCAACCACTTTTTTCGAAAGCGCATCACGTGCGTGCAACGTCAAGATATTTCTCATTAACTTGAGCATGCAGCAGCGAAAGACGTTTTGAGAATGAGAAAAAAATATCGATATGTCTTTCATAATGCTTACGCATGCTTGAATTTCAAGTACCTTGCAAGCCAGAGAATGTTACTTGTAACTTGTGCAACGGTATCTTTGATAGTAGCGTTTCTGCTACTTTTTATCCACTCAATAAACATTTTATTGCGGTCTTTATAGTTATCTAAAAACATTCCAGAGAGAATGTCAATTTTTTACTTAGCAAATTAATGGTTTTGTTTCCTCCACAGTTTATAGTCCAAAGCATTTTGACTAAAATTAGAAATATTTAATCGTCAACAATGAATGCAGGCTCGTCAAAATGATTTGATAGATAACTTGCTGAAAATGAGAGACATACCTTATTCTTGGCAATACTTCTGAAAATTTTTCAGAAAGCACAAAACTCGCTTTCACCCATGGCAAGCTACTTGTTTTTGTGCAATATTGCTATTAATGTAGTAGAGTACTCTTGCGCACCTCGTTAGACATCAAAGGGTTATTGCTGCAAGATTCTTGCCCAAAAGAACTTGCTGGTGTGATTTCTGCTTTATACCATGAAAACTATAGAAAGTTTGAAGCTCATGGGTCAACCTGAGGATTGAAGCCCAACGCTACCAGCAAATTTTCTGGCGATTGTTTGTTTTGTGTGTAATTTTATCTGGGAACAAAGGGGCGGGCATACCATAGTGGACCTCCCTGGCTGCACCTCTGAGGGTGTTCCAACGCCAGTCTTTTTGCCTGGTGGATAACGAATGAAAGCGTCGAACAAATGCAAGTTTCTTTTGTTGGGCTAAGGCCAATGATTGGTAGAAATTGATCGGATGATTGGTTTTTGGTTGGTGTCCAAACACTTGTAGCGCAACAGCAGGCGTTCGACTGTAGATCCGAAGTTAAAATGAGTGCACTCCATGTGACGACTAGTCACTTCTATTATGATAGCTATTGGACTTAGATGGCGATTGATATATAATCCCAAGTGTTGTTGGTGACTTTCTGTTTGTGGTTTGTAGTACTTGAGGTTGCTACACACTGATAACACATTGCATGAAGCCACAGGGTTGCCAATTTGGCGTTTTTCCAGCCAAATTCCCGGAATTTGGCGTTTTTGAAAGTGTTTTGGCCTGAAAATGTTGGTTTGGGGTTTTGGCTTTTTTTGGCGTTTTTTAAGACATTGCAAAACAACTTTTTTTATTCGAAGATCTGTTTGTATATTTACTTCCTTTTTTCGTCTTTTTACTACCGACTTTTTATATCAATCTGCTATTGCTAGGTACATGGGTCAATTGCTCAGTTGTGCATGGCAGCAGAACCGTTCATTAAGGTTGGCCAGTGGTTAAGTTGCATGATCAATCTTATAACAGAGCAGGATAATTAAAAGGTCTAGCCCAGTGGTTCCCAAACTTTTTAAGTCACGACCCACTTTTCAAAACATAAATTTTCGGGTTGCACATAATTCTGCATGAATTTCGAAGTACTTGGAAAAAAGTACAGTGAAAACAAACCTCTATTCAAGATGTTAATTCACTTTTAAATTATTTGAGACAACACACGCAGTAATTTAAATTTTGAGTGACTTTCGCGACCCACTGAAATTATGCCCACGACCAACCAGTGGGTCGCGACCCATAGTTTGGGAACCGCTGGTCTAGCCTAAAGGATTGGCTAGCTTCTTGAAAAGATTTACGTGTAATTGGATCAGTGCCCATAAACAATATGAGTACCAGAGCGCATAGGTTTATTAAAGTTGATTTTTATGATTTCAAAAAGTTAGTAAAACGACAACACCGCTTAATGAAAATATCGGAGTGAGCAGTATTTAAATAAAGCAGTTTAAAGTGAAAGTATGCATCATTTTGCCAGTTACCGTTATTGTAGTAGGCTATAGGTTAGTACAGGGCATACCAGTATGGTACTGCATCATTAATCAAAACTTCAATAGGTTTGATTAGCCAGAATTAGCCTTCTTATTTATTTAATAGTTTGGTACATAATAATGCCAAAGTGGAAACCTTTATATGACACCAGATGAAAATACAACCAACAATGGGAGAAAAACTTTTTTTGGGTTAACAAGGCTCCTGGGTTGTTGGAGGAAGGTTTTTGCAGACTATGTTTTTGCTATATTGCACCTAAGTTAGATAGTCTTCGCAATCATGAAAAAACAGGAAAACACAAGTCACGAGCTCCTACCAAAATCAAATCTTGAATGTTACATGTGTTACACCTGCTAGATCAGATCATGATTATAAACTGAAAGCTGCTGAATTGCAGTTAACCATCGCTATGTTTGTCACTGTGCCATAAGAGCTGTTGATCATTTGGGAGAAATAGCAACATTGCATTCTGGAAAAGATAGTGTTTTTCAAATCTTTGATTACACCAAACAAAATGCACAGCTCTAGTAAAGAATGTCATTTCTCCATTTCTAAAAGATCTGATTACAGATTGGAAAAACCAAAAGTTTTCAATTATAGTTGACGAGTCAACTGACATTTCTATGCATAAACATTTGTGTATTTTGGTGTGTTACTTTAGCAAAAAGCTGCAAAGTGTAGCTACTAGGTTTCTTGGCTTAGTTCCTATTTCTGAAGCAACAGGGGAGATGATTTTTTATGCCATTATTGAAAAAAAGTCAAGAAATGTGGTCAAACTCTAACCAATTGTGTAGGATTTTCATCAGCTGGTGCAAATACTTTAGTGGGTTGTAGATATTCAGTCTGGACAAGGCTAAAAGCAATATTTCCCAATTTTGTGCAATTAAAATGTGTATGTCATTCCTTAGCATTATGCATTCAACAGGCAGTATCCAAACTGCCTTCAAATATTGGATTTTTATTGTGTGAAGTACCAAGCTGGTTTGGCAATAGCGAAAACAGATGAGAAGCCTATAAGCAATTCCTTATTGTTATGAATGCAGAATCAGCTAACACACAATCTCCAAGCCAACCACTTTCATTTCAAAAAGTGTCATCTACAAGGTGGCTAGTCAGAGGCAAAGTTATGTACAACTTGTTGGTCAATTGGGAAACATTGAAAGCATATTTCACATGCTTTGAACAAAACTATGCTCGATATCAAGTAAAGTACAAAGCAAGGATGATAAAAGAAATGCTAAGTGATTACAAAAATTATTTGTATTTTGTATTTGCTACACCCATTGTACAAGAATTTAAGGGAGTCAATATTTTGTTCCAGAGTACACAGCAAGACCCTCATGTGCTGCAAAAAGAACTCTTTATGCACAAAACAAGCTTCTTGAGAACAAAATATATGATGCTAATGGCCACCAAAAAGTGTTGCATAATGTTGATTTTGGGATTAAATTTTTGACCGAATGCTCAAAGTATACTGAAAGAACTGGCAAATTTGAAGATGTGCAGAACATCAAAGAAAGATGTTTGCTTATGCTTGAAGAAGCAGTAACAGTAGTTAATGTTCACTTGCCTTCTCAACATGACATATTTAAAAGCTTATCTAAGCTTCATCCGAGTTGTGTGCTGAATCAGACCACAAAGCCTGCTTTTCATCAACTGCCATTTTTACATTTAGCTGGAAGTAACATTAATACCATAGAAGAACAGTACAGAAAAATTATCTTTGTTGACTGGGTTCAAGAGCCTGCTTTTTTGAATGGAATTCCAAATGAAAGTGAGAACTTTTGGGTTGGAGATTTTCAACATACATTATTCACAGAGCTAGCTACATATGCTCTCGATTGTCTTACTACCCCTATCAGTAATGCTGTTGTTGAAAGAGTATTTTCTATGGTGTCAAGCATAAAAACAAAACCTAGAAATCGGATGGAGCTTAAATTGCTTGATGCTATTGTCAGAATTAGGTCTGAATTGTTGTTACAAGAGAAGTGTTGCAAAGATTTTTTTCCATCACATGGTATGATTTCATTATATTCTAAGACAGACTTTACTAACAAAGCAGTGATGATGACAGTGAAGGAGAATTCTTCAGACAGTTTCTTGAATAATTGTTACTATTTAGCATGTGAGATAACTTGTATTGCATCACAGATCTTATAGAATGATATTTGCGATGCCAGAACAACAGCTTGTTTATATAAATGCATATGTGCCCTCAACGCAGATTATTATTATTGGTAGCACAGTATTATTTTTAAAGCATTTTATTACATTTTTGCAGTTTTAACTGTGGGTAAATCATTCTGGTGCCGTTGTAAAACACAAGTGCTGAGTATTAGTGTTGAGTTTGAAAATTTATTCTTCAAAGTTTTGAATATTATGATTGCATTTGAGTGGAACGCTTTTGCCATTTTGCTTTTGCTTGTGTGTAAACATGATACATTCTTTTTTTCAGATGACCTGCAGATTTAGATAGAAGTAAAACAAGATTATATATTATTCTTTGTAACGTTTCTGCAATTAATCATGCATTTCACTTCATTTGGACCTCCAACTATAATGACCCAGTATTTTCAATTTTACAAAGTAAAACTTTTCAAAATATGGGTTTGAATACAATGTACGAGTGGGCCCACTGTACTCAGTTATATTCTGTATTTGTTTTTATGGATACGTAATTATATATATAAAAACAATTTTTCTGTGCAAAACTAATTTGTGTTGCAACATAATTCAATAATTAATTTGTGATACCGTTAGTTCTACTATCATTATCACAGTTAAGCTAATTTTGTTGATATGTGATTTAAAATTTCAGTTTGTAGCATTTTTGGTTAAAATATACAATTTGGCTTTATTTTGGCCTTTTTGAAACACAGTTTGGCTTTTTTTAAAAAAATTCTGGCAACCCTGTGAAGCCACACCAATTTGGTCTTAGTCTACTTTCAGAGTGATAAAACTATTTACAATGCCAAATAAAGTTGTAGTTTATTTCAAGTAAAATTGTTGATATCAAGAGTAGTAGTTGAAAAAATGAAAAATTAAGCTAGTGTTGGCCAACATCACATGATTTATAGCAGTGTAGTATGGGATTATTTTGATGCCTCTCTTTTTGACAAATTTGCCTGCTTTTATGTGTTTTCTTAGGCGTGGTATATAATTAAATTGGCCTTGCAAAGATTTATTGCTTGAGTGGATATTCCCCATACCATGAAATGCATCTTTACCAGATAACCTAGCAGCATTGTGATGTACATTATCTGTCACTCATTGTGCAAATGCGTGATCTTGCATAGCACGTGTCTGCTCTTCAAAACTAGTGTCAACGTTTTAATTAGCAGATTGCTTAAATCGTAACTCGTCATTAGCTGTGATTGAAAATCCAAATTTGGAAATGTGGTTGACCAGCCATTTAGATCCAAAGATATTTTGTAACTGAGTATCAAGTCTAAATATAATAGGTGGGATCACTGACCTCGATCTTGCAGCCCATGCAATTCATTGACTTGTGCTCAAGTGACAAAATGATATTATTTTGTGCAGGTTGTTGGACTGCATCATAAGGTTACTAGGCTAGTCTCACTACCTTAGACTGGTCATAGCACCCACTGCTATACTAGTTTATACAGTACTGCTACAGTATCGTTGTGAACTAATTGTCAGACTGTTGGATTATTGTATGAACCTTCACGCCTTACTATCATTAAAGTTTATAATACAAGTCTAAATGCTTATCAGCTCGTAGCAGAAAGGTCTGTCAATAAACTTTGTATCTCAAGCAATGAATGACTCCTGTTTATTGCATTGCAAATGTCCAGAATGTGTGGATAATTTAAATAAAGTGATAACTAAAGCAACTGTACATCAAGTCAAACGTAAGCTTTTTTAATCTTCTTACTTGAAACTTTTTACAGGCTAAATTTACGCAATGGCATAGTGGTTAGAGTGTCCGCTTCACAGTCGGTAGACCTGGGGTTCATTCCCCTTGTCGAGTCATACCAAAAGACTTCAAAAAATGGTATCCACAGCTTCCCTGCTTGGCGCTCGGCATTTAGGGGAGGTTGTGGAGAATAAGCCGGCAAGTTCGCTTGTTGTGTCCTTGGGCAAGGCTCTTAGCGGGATGCCCCACCTTTATGTGGATGACAGGTGGCCCATAAACCTCGAAAAAGGCAACTCTCAAGCGAGTGCAGACTTACCGTCCAAAGTATAGCGATACAATTCACTTTCTCGTGAATGGAGGATAAAAATGGCAAATAAAACAAAAAACAAATAAATCAAACTAGGGAGTGAAAGTTAAGCAGTAAAAATGAAACTCACAAAAGGGGTATCTCACTATTAAGCACATGTGTCTGTGCCAATGTCATTCATTATTATTGTTTATTGATTTGTTTTTATATCAGTGGTATATGTGAAGTTCAATGAAAGTGCAGTTGTTGATGCTGCAGTCTATCTAACTTAATTAAGTAGTTAGACAGATTTTTTTTTATAAATTTGTTGCAACATTAATAATTTGGATGCAACCATCTCTAATACAAAAATCCAGAGTGATAAAGATACATGTTCAAATATATTAATAAATCACGATAATATATTATTATCTGTAGTACGAAAATTGAGCTGAAACATCAAATTGTGAAAATTTATTTTAAAAAAGAAATTATTGTGTTACATGAATGCAAAAATTGCCAACTAAAGGAGTTCAAAAATTGCTGAAATACAGATTTATGGAAGTCCCATTTATATAGACCAAAACTATAACCACCCAGTTGGGTAAAATTAGACAACTTAAATTGAGTTAAACTAGGCATTGGGTGCAAATTTCTAAAACTCTGCACTTCAGTATTTTAGTGTTCCCCCGATTATACTGTGTGCAGCTTCCACTGTGATGTAATCTATCTTTCAAACGATATTTGATTTACCAGCACACTTAAAGCATATCTGATTACAAATGCCAGTATGCTAACATCATCTCCACTTATTGTATGGTTATGGAAAGAAAAACTACTTATGGTTGCTATCATGATAGAAATGATTAGTTGACATAGTAAGTGCATTGTTTTGGACAACACATACAAAAATTCAGACTTATGAAAATGTAAAAGTTTACTGTGAAGCATGGAATTACTAAATTGTGTAAGTAGCAAAAATTTAAGCTGGAACTTGAAAATGCAGGAATAAAATAATTTCATAAACGAATTATTAATTAAGGATACACGATAAACTACCAATTGAAGAAGTATAGAAATCTCAAGAATGCAGAAATTTGGGGAAGTCAATAACAACTAAAATTTATCAACTCAATTGGATAAAACTAGATAATTACTTGAGTTAGATAAAGCATTTTGTGTTTTTGTATTTTTGCAATTTCCATAAATTGGTTGGTTGGTGTTTCTTCCCTGCTTTCAAAAGAATTGTTGCATTTTGGTGTCTGCCATTCTTTAGATAGGTAACACCAAAATATAGAAGTATGGAAATTTTAATGTAATTACAAAAACAACATACTTCCAAATTTCTGTAATTTTGGTAGGCTCCTTTTTGTTTGGTAGTTTTTGATAATTCAGTAATTGCAAGTAGTTTTTGATAATTCAGTAATTGCATATGTTGAAATAAATTTTTATAGTTCACGTTTTTATATAAATTTGTTTTATTCCATGTTTTAATATAAATATCTGAATTTTTGAAAATCTGGGTTTCTGTATTTTGGAGTTGTCCCTGTTGACATCAGATAACAGTCAGATTGCTGCTGAAGTGTTTCAAATTTGTATTCTGTCAAGTTGCTTGCAACATTACTTACTTGATGCTGTTGCTATTTTGGAAACTTTTTTCACAGTGATATTTCTTTGGTTGTTACTTTAAGTTTTTTAGAGTTTTCCCAATTCAACTGTCCTTCTGCATTATTTCGATATGACACCAATGGAAGACTTCCCCTGCATGTTGCTGCTGCTTGTGGAAAAGCTGATGTTTTAGAATGGTTGATTTCTGTAGTGTGTAGTAAAGAATCAAAAAATGCCAAGAAATTGAGCATTGATGCTTTGGATAAAGAGTCTGGATGGACTGCATTGCACAGAGCTGTTTATTATGGAAGAATTCCTTGTGTTATTTTGTTGGTCAAGGTATGTCGACTTTTTCTTCATGCTATTTATTTCCCAGTGCATTATGCCAGATTGTACATTTTTACAAAAGAGTTATTACTTTTGGTAATGCAAGTTTCATGTTCTCTGATTAGAGATTACTAAGACAATTATTTTTGACCTAGAAAACGAAAAGTTTTGATGTAGAGTAAAAGGTTTGACAAATTTTAGCATATAACACCTTTTGTTTATCGAATTTTCATGTAGCAAGAATGCTACTTTTCAAGAATTTATTATTGTGGTATGATTCAAAATTTATTATAGTTCAGTGCGAGACACTTTTCTACGTTTTCTAGTATGACCAATCTGTCCTTGTATGGCAGCTTGCCAAGAACAGAGAAAGAGTATTCCACAGCACTGAAGTTAAGCATATACTGCTGGTGACACATGCTATTGCTTCAAAGTGACAGTGTTGCTTAGATCAAAGTTTTGGGTCTTGCACTTCTTGATACAGAATCTGATATCCATGCAGTCCTCCGTCACGTAGTTTAGATATTGGCGTGAGCTTCTTTAAGCGTGAATTGGGAGCTCTACTGCTGATCAAGTGATGTCAACAAGCAAATTAAATTGTTATGTGATTGTTACATAATAATGACTTTTAAAACTTGTTGTAATTCATTTATTGACAAACAATTACGGAATTGTTTCATATCTTATGAGTAAATTAAAGGCTTAATGTGCTTTAAAAGGTTAACCGTTTATGATGAATTTTTACTTTTTTTTGACAGGTCAAAAAATTATTTGTTACTGGTCACCAATAACACGTATTTGCTAAATCTTGGAAGAGAAAATGCATTTTTTCACTATTGAATAATCTTCTGTTCAGTTAGTAAATATTTGCCAAATGACACACCATAAGAAAAAAGCCTCAATATATATTTTGACCGTTTCTATGCAATCACTTGGTGAAAAAACATGAAAAGTCCACTTGTAGTGAGCACCAGTTTGAATAACTGGCAATCGTACGTAAAACTGTAGATCTTTGCTGCAGCTTCTCATTGACCAAATTGCTTAGCAAAAGAATGGATCCATTTGTTAGCAAATTGAAAAGAACATACCAAATGAAATGAAGCTAAACAAAACGGAACCAACTGAACTAAACTGAATTAAAATAAACCAACTGAATTGCATTGAATATTGTAAAAGCAAAGTCAAATGATTTAAACAATTCCAAAACATGCTTAAAGCAAAATCAGAAACTTAAAATGTGCCCTAATTAACTAAACTGTGCAAACAAGAAAATTAACCAAAAACGCTGAAAAGATAAAGTGATACAGCGCAACTTAAGTCAAAAATACAGTTAAAATAAAATCCGGGTGCGAAATCCCTGCACACTTTTCATCAAAGTCGTGTACTGCGTGATGACTTAAGTACCGTTTTATCAAAATAATTAAAATGAAGGTAAAATAGAAAATTTTGCTAAAAGATGATCACTAACATCATTCAGTCAAAATTTATCATAAATGGACAACAAGTTACATTGGTAAGCCCTAATGTGGGTGTAGGATCATTATTAGACTATCATTTTACAAAATATTGAAGTTGCTAGTTGCTAATTAGCAATTTTAGGGCGATCTCCTAATAAAAGGGATCTGCTTCCAGCATCACAATATGGTAAAATAGAAAATTTTGCTCAAAAATGATCACCAACATCATACTGTACTATTGTATATAGCAATTATTACATCATGTCAATAACTATAGGTATTGCAGTATCATATTGTTTTGTGTTGGATCTTTTTTTTTTTTGCACCCAATATCAAATTCGTCTTTTTCAGCACGTTTATTACTGAGTGTTTTTTATACCTGTCTGATGAGACCTGATAATTTCAAAACTAATTGCGGTTATTGGCATGATATAATAGATTGCTGTATGGTACCGTATGATGTTGGTGATCATTTTTGAGCAAAATTTTCTATTTTACCTTATTGTGATGCTGGAAGCAGATCCCTCTTAATAGGAGACCGCCTTGAAAATTGCTAATTAGCAACTAGCAACTTCAATATTTTGTAAAATGATAGTCTTAACAATTGATCCTACACCCATATTAGGGCTTACCAATGTGACTTGTTGTCCATGTCATGTGTTGTGTGTGTCCTTAAATGAGACCTCCATGATATAGGTATTGTTGTATCATATTGTTTTTTATTGCATCTTTTCTTTTGCACGCAATGGCAAATTTGTCTTTTACAGTATGTTCATTATTGAATGTTTTCTACACCCGCCTGATGAGACCTAATAAGGTCGAAATCTGTCACTGGTTATTGACATGATGTAATAGATTGCTGTATGGTACCTTATGATATTGGTGATCATTTTTGAGCAGAATTTTCTTTTTATCCTTTGTGTGATGCTGGAAGCAGATCCCTCTTAATAGGAGGCCGCTCTGAAAATTGCTAATTAGCAACTAGCAACTTCTATGTTTTGTAATTGAAATGATAATCTTTGCGCCTTCTTAAAAGCATGAGAGTTCCAAATGGTTATAAGTTAAACTGCGTTATTTTTAGAATGGTGCAAATATGTGGATAAAGGACAAAGATGGATGTAACATCATGGATATAATTGTAAAGGACATGTCACCATGGTTTAGAGAACCAATATTTAAGCAAATTGATACTATCAGAAACGTAGCAGAAAAGTAAGGAACTGGCCTCTGCTTGTATCGTAATAAAAAGTATCATATACCGATTCATTCAATATTGGACTGCAATAACCTCATGTACTAATATATATAAGTTTATCTGGGCAATGTAAAACGTACTTGATTGAATAAACGACCCGGCTATATTATGATTTGTAATCATTTTGTGTGGTTTCTAAGCAAAGGAGTCCATCGTTTTTCTATGACCAGTGGCATATCCAAGCATCGCATATAATATCTGCTGTTAAAAGTTATTATCGTCAGATCAACAATCCTTCGCGCTCTAACAGTGCTGCTAATTTTGTTGTGCAGCTGGTGTTAGCTGTGGGTGGGCTCTCGTTTTTCTCTCGTATGTATAAGACGTTTCTGGCGCGACTATTTTTGGCTTCATTTCGTGCGCCTTCTAATCAAGGGCAGATACTATCAGTTTTTTAAAATCGTTTAGTGTGCTTTGTGATCAAGGCGTCTTTTAAAGCAAATTGATCAAGCAAATGTGCAGTGACAGTGACTGTGGGATGTACTGAAGGTAATTTCCGTCTTGTAAACATATACTGCAGCAATTGGTATTTTCCTTTAACCAACGATGTTATATTTAGGAAATGCATTGATTTTGAGGGGGCTCTTTGAATCATTAAGAGAAAAGAGCAAGTTATTGAAAAAATTGCATGCATTTTGATGTGGAGGATTGGTACTCTCCTTTAAATACAGCTTTTACCAGCACTTAGTATTTTTGTGAGGAAGAAGTGTTTTAAACTATCAATAGGTATTATAGTTTGTTAATATAGCACCAATCACACTTTCTATGATAGTCGAGAATATAAAAATGTATGTCAAGACGGATTATTTTCATTTGGGAGGTTAAATTCAGTGTTATTTTTTAGTTTGATAATCCCGTTCACCACTTTAGGTAGAACGCTTGCCTATAATGAGAAAAATAAAATGTACCCTTGGTTAGAAGCCGCAAAAAAATGTTATAAAAATAGCAGTAGTTCTATCTGCTATAGGAATAGATAAGGTAGGTAGATCGCATGACCGAAAAATCCTATTACCCGTTTTTTGTATTAATTTTTATGTGAGAAAATAGATGTCTCTTGTTAACGTGATTTTAAGTAATTCTGTTTTGTCCATCTTTTAGTTGGAGCGATCTGCGCAAAAGTGGTCCAAATGAGGTTTACACGTGGGGAAATAATGAAAATATGACTCTGGGCAACAGGAATACGAATAGTAAATCGATTCCAGAAGTGCTGTCCTTGTTCGTGAAGAAGAATGTATCTGTAAAGCAGGTGCTGTTAGATTTTGTGGTACTTTGTTTTACGTGTTCGTGTGTTTAAGTAAGTACATTTGGAGTATTTTTAAGGTAGAACTTCTTTCCATGAAATATCTCTATTTGTTTGTCTTAAGGTGTTTTTGTCTTAATCACAGTGCCATTTGTATGATTGATCTGTTCAAATGTTTGCCTTGTTTGATTTGCAGCGTTACTGGTACAGTTTAATTCATTTTTAATGATACAGTGTACGGTAGGGACATAATGTTGCTATTTCATTTTTGTTGAATTATGTTGGTTATGATTGTGAATGATTTTAATGAGTGCAAACTTACACTGCTGGGCACTTCAGTCTGAATGACTATTGATTTTTCGTAAGGTTTTTTGTGCGACTATTACGATGTTTGTTAGTTTGAGCATCTAAACTCAAAATGCTTGCTTCAAAGTTTTTCCACAGTAGATAATAATGTTGTAAGAGCTTCCGAAGATTTTTGGATTAAAAGCGGAGTTATGTCAAACTTTTTATTTATACTGTTAATTCGTACATAAATGAAGCTCTTTAGCCAGCAACATACGGGCCGCATAAAGTTTTCGTACCACCTGCTAGAGGCTTCAAAAACGTTACACTAATATTTGAAAATATGCCGAAATCGTTGATCCTCCCCTCCCAAAAAAAGGTCTCTAATTTCCATTTGGAATAGAAGCTCCGCAACTTAGCTATTATTTCCAGAAAAAAGTTTTTATGCTTGCTGCGAGATCAAAACGGGTAGACGAGTCTCGACTGCAGTGTGAACGTGATTGCGTAATTGTGCTAGAAATTTGTGGTTGTTTCAGATGTGGTAAGCTTATGCTGTGAGTGTAAACACTATCTGCATCCGGCCCACGGAAAAACTATTTGCTGAGCCTCCTTTTTTACTGTTTTTCATTTGTGTAGGCCTACTTTATAGCCATTGCATCGCGGCTTAAAGGTTGTGCTTTTTGGGGTCCATATCTTGTAAAAATGATCTGCAGCGATCATGGGCGGCGAGTTTGGCATTTCTTATGGCACGCGCTATCTTGATGACGTCATAATTAGAACGTTAACGTTTGATCACGAAAAATATTGTAAGGACAAGCAGATCAGTTGCACGTTATTCTCTCGATGTTTAGCTAATTTGCGAATTTCTGTTAAGTCGCGCACGGTAATTAGTTTGTTTAAGCATGGTTGTAGCGATCACCAGTTTGGAAACTGGCGATCGTACATTTAATGGATGGTGGATTCTGATGCTGCGCCACGTGGATCACTTAAGGTTAACTCCAACCGAATGAATAGATCCATTTATTGACAAACTGAACAAGTGAACAACATTAAATTTAACTTGAACTAAACTGAACTGAATTATGTTAAAGTCATTGAATTCAAGTCTACCGATCTGAACCAATGCGTAAAACGCTTAAAGCAAAACCATGAACTTAAAAATTTGCGCAAGATTTAACTGATCAGTGCAAATAAGTCAACCGAAGTCCCATAAAAACCGCTGTAACGATGATTAAAGATGAACAAAGGTCAAAAAACGTTACATCATCAAAACTGCTACAAGCGGTCCCAGATATTGGGATTCTAAGCATCCAGCCTCTAGAGTGTGATGCATCGAAAAATCAAGTTAAATATCGGCTTTACTGCATCTTAGTTTACGTGAGATAATCACAAGGCGTAATGAAGCGCACTATGAAAGAATGTTTTTAGTTGCCGATTGTTCCTTCGTGACGTATAGAAATGATCACAGCAAGAAATATGTAGATCCCGGGGTTTAGCAATGATATATAATTTGGTAGGCGTAATTGAGTAACAGAGGTAACCCAACTCAAAAGTATGTAGGATAGCGAGAAGTGTAACTAAGGTATAGCTGTAGTAAAGTGAAATTAATTCACATACTTCATGTAATTTACGTAACGTAATTAGTGATACATAAAATCAGACCAGTGCCGGTAAGAAGTATTACTGGCGTCCAAAGTGAAAAAATACAAAAGATTAGAAACGTTAACGCATGAAAAATAAATATCTAAGAAACCTGGCTCAGCAGATCTGTGTGAAAAGAAATTATGAATAAAAGTCATTAAATAAATTAGCAATGAAATCGTAAATAAAACCACGAATTAAGTTGAAAAGAATGAACTGGGTGGGCTGTACGGAAATTCCATCGTCTAGAAAGATGCATTTGAACTCCAATGTCTTTTCGGATACGAGTTGCATTAAAAGTCGTGACGGAGACTCGAGAAAACTGTCGTCAGACGACGATTCAGTGGTAGTCAGCACCACAAAAGGAAACAAAGAAACTACCGGTATCCAAAATTTAGTTACAGCTGTAAACATAAGTTAACCCTGCTCTGGTACCATGAAAATATCACGTTAGCAGTACCTTGGGATCAATATGACCCCATTACTGAAAATACTACTGAAAATACATTTTGACACCAGTAGAAGAACTCAATTTGTTATCAATCCGTGTTTATTGCTTGAAAAATGTAGTGGAGTGCACAATACACGAATATTTTACTTCTGACACTGATTACAGACCATCTTGCTGTGTTCTTCGCAAGTGGTGTTATGACATTTACTCCAGGTGAGTCTGTACTTTTTGTCCTTCGATATCGGACAAAGGAAGCATCTCTTGTGCTCTGATGGACGATGCTGGTTGATGTTTTGAACAGCTGGAGGTGCTTCTGGTAAAATCCCGTAGTTGCTTATGATTTGCTTCGCAACCTGAGATGTTTGATGTGTCACCGATCTGTGCTTAGCTTGAGGAACAATCAACGATATGAATAGTTATTTCATGGGGTCAATATGACCCCAAACAAATATAATGTGAAATTTACAAAAAAGGCAACATTGAAATTAAGATTGCATGAATAGAAACAGTTAACAAGAACCAGCAAAAAAATGCAAAGCAAGACGAAAGCTTATAATCTCAACGTTTGGAATATTTAGCCTATCAAATAAGCCTGGGGTCATATTGACCCCATGGTACCAGACCAGGGTTAATTAGAGATGAATTAAAGTCAAAAAACGTTGTAGAATAAACAATGGGTTCAAAACTGCTACATGATTAAAGCATATTTGTTTGTGTTTTTGTATTGAAATACATGATAAATATTGTCTTACCTATGGGCTGCTGTGCACCCGTGCTGAAGAGTTATGGTTACGCGGAATAGTGCAATGGTTTTTTAAGGCATAGTAGGTTGATTGAATGGTATTACGGCGATTATTTTGTTATCCTTAGCTTGCTTTGTTTGATTGTTTGACTGTAGGCTAATGAGCGGGCATAAATACCCACACACCCACAGTCGGCTCCCCTGGTAGTAATTTATTATGTTTTTTCGTATATTCTGTGCTCAAAATCTGCTTTGTCTTTAAATTCCGTTTTTTTTCAGCTGTTTTTCCGTTGTTGGACCTAGGCTCCCCTTTTTATTTCAGGGAGAGGTGGGCCATATTTTATTTCGTTGGCGCAATTGCGTACTGGTGGAGAGTGGAAGACTCTTTGTTTTTGCCACCGCTTCAAAGTACCTCCTGTATGCCACGCAAACAGGTATCCCGTTAAGTGCCTTACCTAAGGATACAACGCGCGAGCTTGCCGACTTTTTCTTCGCAATATACCTTTCGCGCTGAACGTCGAGCAGGTTATTAGTGAAGAATATTTTTAAAGATATTTGATAACTCGGCTAGGGAATCAAACCTAAGTCTACTAAAGGCAAAGCAAACGCTCTAATCACTACACACCAGCTCGCACCGGTTGATTCTGCTTAGTGCTTTGTACTTCCAAAAAACTTCATTGTTACACTGGAAAAAATAAAAATTCGTGATAAACATTTTTGTTTAGGTTGTAATGTGCAAATATCACAGCCTATTTCTCACCAACTGTGGCTCGGTATATGCCTGTGGAACTGGCCGTGATGGCCGTCTTGGTACAGGAAAAGAAAATGTTTTAATTGAACCACAGTTGATAAACTTTGAAGAGAAAATTATTCGTACATCAGCTTCAATGCATCATTCTGTGTTTGTGACTAGCAGTAATCAGGTAAATATCGAAATGACTGATGGGCGTGCCAACAATATTAGCATCTTAGTTTGTACCTTACATTGCTGTTGGCATTGCGAGTGTTCGTTTAATATTCATTATAATGCAGTGAATGGAGCTACCGATTGTTGAGACCTTAGTATACTTAGCGGTTGTAATTCTGCTCCAGTTTGGAAGAGTTTATTGAATTGGCCTGATCTTGTTTGGGTTTGGTGCGTCAACCTGGATGGTTGTTTCACGCCCATCCTCCGTTTTTAGGAAGAAAAAACAACCGCAGCCAAATAGAAATATCGATAAGCATGTAGGCTATCGCCACGTGCTGTAGAAAGCTATAAGCACTTATTGGTTCATCAATTCATTGATTTTGCTTCACCTTAGCTATGGACGTGTGGATTGAATCACCATCATGTTTTGGGAATAAATCCGCCTCCAGCTAAAAGTGTTCGCCCCGTGCATGTGGCATCACTCTCTAATCACAAAATCATTGGATGCGCTACAGGAATGTATCACACGGTGGCGTGGTCGAGTACGGAGCTTTTTACCTTTGGGACCAATGCCGGCCAATTGGGTAAGCATTGAAGGTATTTAGATGGCGCAACCGGGTCGCCAGATATTAACATTAAACATCAAGATTTTGACATTAGAGAGTAAATATAAGTAGTGGGTTTGCTGCCCAAATGCGAGTTTTGTCTTGCACTTGAATTTGTACTTTGCAATGCTATCTGCATGTTTCTTTTGCAGTCTTTAAAATTTAAAGAAGTCGTACAGAGGGTTCATGCAACATAACTGAAGTATGCTTCTACAGCGAGTAATTGGTGTTAACACAAGATTTTCTGACTGTAATTCGCTTGTCAAGGTCATGCAAAGAGAGAGCTGTTTGTCGTTGAACCACGCAAAGTTTCACAGTTCCATGGAGATGGAAGCAAGTTCATCGATGTTCGTGCGTGCGACTCTGCTACAGTCGTTGCTACAAGCCATGTACGTTTAAGACTTTACTACAATTTATCCATACGATATAGTTAAGATAGTATTAGCGTAATAAGTGTGGTATTACGCTTCCTATTTCTCATGTATGAGCATCACATGAGATGACATGTTCATTCTACTGTTGCAGTGGTGTAGTTGGTAAACGGGATTCAACTCCCTTGTGTAGTCATTAAACGGCTTTTATATCTTTTCCTGTTTGGCTTCATCATGAAATAGATAGTTCGGAGAAGACGACGCGGAGTTCGCTATTAATGTCCGTGGGAAAGGCACTTACGGGATACTTCCTTCTTTCTGTGGCAAATCGATGGTGGGACTGAGTAGTCTAACCGATCGCGGAGGCCCAGTCTAACAAAAGTAGTGATTCTAAACGTTTTATCCAATTACTGTCTTGCGGCTTTGACTAGATTTCCAATTTCTATTTACCACAATCGCAATCGAATTCAAACCATTTTTACTAGTTTAGCCGTCTATCCAATCAAGGTTCTGAGTGACTTTAATTTGATCCATTATAAACACAAACGGCGTCATGCATAAGTTGACCGCTAAGAAAAAAACATTATCAAGTCAAAAACCGGGACAAAAAAGTCTTTGCGCAAATTGACCTTCAAAACAAAGTTTATTAAAGCACCACAAATTGGTTTTTAAAACTGAGGCATCAAAAATGTAAAGCGATCTTGCATTCTCAAAACGATGCCCTATTTGAGAGCCTCTGCTTCAAGATGATTTCTAATTTCTCACCGGTTGAAAACCCCAAAACTTAAGATTAGCAAACATAGCATGAGTTCGTGCGCATGAAGGAAAACATGTTCCTGTTATGGTGCCTGGCTTGATAGCTTTTATCATGCCCCATTCCATTCCTATGATGGGATTTTAAAAGCAGCTCACAGCCTGCTGTTGTATGTTTTGAATTATTGTTTTGAACTATGGATTGTACTTTATTTGTTGCTTTGTCACAGGGCATGGTGTTCCTTTTGCACAAGTACTTCTGCCGTAAAATTGTTTCACGTCATTCTGACGTCATCAAAGTGCAAGTGGGAGGAGGAAAGCCAGATACCGATGTCATAGCTAAGGTGAGTGTCATTATAGTCTTAGTTGCCTTAGCGATCGCTTTAAACATCTTTATCGTCGAATATACAACCAAGAAAACATGTTTGAGATCTAAATTTATTTTGTTGAGTCGTTGAAACAGCGATTGAAAGCGTTTTCAATAAACTTCCTAATCTCTGGTTACATGTACTGGCTTATGGTTGATGTACACGGTATACGTTTTTGTACTTTTTTTGTCCGTCTTTGTACATTTTCTGCTCAAGCGTTTTTGAAAGAAAATTTTCATCCGCTTGGATGTTTATATGGTGCTATGTTGTTGTTGTTGTTGGTTACCCGACCCCTTCCGAAGGATGGGGGCATGGCAGAAGAACATGGAGCCCCAGAAGCTGGGCAACTCTCCAGGGTCTGGACCAGAGGTCGTAGAGACACAGAGGGTCGCCAAAGATCGAGCGGTGCAAAGAGTTCGTAGCTGGACAGTACAGAATGAGATGAGAGATGTCCTGGGATGAGTGTCCACAGGCGCTGCAGGAAGGATTCTCGACTCTGCCAATCCTAGAGAGATAAGAACCTAAAAGAAGGCTGTGTCCGTTGCTGCGTAGACGAGAAAGCACACAGTGAGCGTGACGAGGGAGCACAAGTTCCTCAGTGGAAATCGAGGGAACCTGTGTGTCGAAAAAATTAGATGAGACAAAACGCCTCCAGTCCTAGAAAAGATAAGAGTGGATGCGAGAGGTAAGAGGAGAGAGACGACAAGGGATTGCAGAGGGCGCAAATAGCGCTCACCGTTTGGCCAGCTCATCAGCCACGTCGTTCCCCAGGAGAAACGAGTGTCCGGGGACCCATTGTAGTCCGATAGAACAGGAGGAGAGAGAGGACAGTTCCTGCCAGATCTGCCACAGAGTTTGAGATAAGAGGAAAGATGGAGGAGAGGACAGGGCGGCGAGGACAGAACGAGAGTCAGATAGGAGGAGAAGAGAAGAAAAATGTCAGACTTGTTGGTGCTGCCGAGACCAGCAAAGAGCGTGCAGAATAGCGCAGGCTTCAGCAGAAAAACTTGAACATACTGGGCCTGCCGAAAAGGTAAGAGTGGCCTCAGTGCCACAGAGAGAGCAGTTGGCAAGTATGCCGGAGCCGCCCTTGCCAAAAGCAAAAGGAACAGAGCCGTCTGTCCAGAGTACCAGATCATGAGGGGGGAGAGAGTCAAGATGGGTGAGAGCCGCACCTTGGCAAGAGAGGGGGGATCAGAGCGAGAGCATGGAGAGGAAAGGGTGGACTCCACGGTGAACGAAGGTAGATTCCAAGGAGGAAAGGGAGGGCATGCAAGAAGAGCCTCCCTAGAAGAGGTAGAAGGAAGCATGAGCGGGTGAGTGGACGCAAAAGCTCTCCAGGACGATCCGCAGAGTCTTGGTTTCACTCCAAGTCTGGCCAAACCGGAAATAGGAAAGGAGGTTGGGAGACGAAGAGCTCGCTCATAAGATAAAAGAGTGAAATGAGTCAGGGTGACTCGTAGGGAGGTAAAGAAGCCTCAGAGAGAAGAAGAGGTATAGGGGAGGACGAGAGGCAGCTGGTGATGGTGCGACTAGCCACTCGGTGGAAGTGTTCCAATTTGGTGAAATTGGTAGCGCTTAGGAAAAGAAACCATTTGAGTGAAACGTAAGTGAGAAGGGGCCGAAGAAAAGATTTATACAAAACAGAGAAGGACTCCTTAGAGGGGCCCCATGAGGAAGCAGAGATACAGCGTAAGGCCTTGAGACGAGGGAAAAACTTGGCCTTGAGCAAAGATACATGTTTAGAAAAGGAAAGAGTGCGGTCGAAGGTGACCCCAAGAAAAGTTAGAGTAAAATTGGAACGGAGGCGGGAGTCAAGTAAGAGGAGGATGGGCTGGAGGTTAGCTTAGTAGTCATTGAGAAGGAGGCCTTACATTTGCTCAGATTGAGAGGAAGACACCAGTACTCAGATCAGCGCTTCAATTGAAACAGAGCTCCTTGTGTGGCCTCCACCGCAGTGGGGACCGAGGGGTAGGAGTAGGGATGGGCAATTCAGAATAATTTACTATTTTAGAATAGTTAAACCGAATCCAGAATCCGAATCCGAATCTTTTTTTTGCAATTAGCTCAGTCAACATGAAAGCATTTATTACAAGTTTATAACAAATAAAGCACAAGCAGATACGAGATTATTGCAGCGCAATACATTTAAGCTTTCTACATCTTTGGCTGTGTGTGTGATTTAGTTTTTGGATCATTGCATACAATGAGCGTTCTCTTTAAACGCGAAAAAAGTGCGAATTTGCGTAAACATGTCCGGCGGATTCGCAGATATAACTCCAAGATGCGTTAAAAAGTCCGGCGGTATTTGTTAATTTTTTCGCAGTTGTTAAAATCTTTGGAACCAACTGTTTCACGTGAGAGACAGTAAATAAGAATTGAAGGTTGAATCGTCGCTTTTTTAGAGAAGTGTAATGTCTTGCGTAAACAACGCGTGATTCTGACGCAACAGCGAGTGAGGACGACTCAAAAATCTTTTGTATCGAAAATTATCTCTCAAGTAATTGACACAAAGTAAATCAAAAAGTTTTTTTCTTTACTTTTTCTGGTCAATTTCAATCGTAGCTAAAAAGCAATAATACCAAAGAGTTTTCAAACATCAGTTTAACACAAGACATCATTTTTTGAGGGAAGTTTGAAGCTGGAAGTGGTTAAAATGTTATTTTTTTCTGTACGCTTCACGGCCAATTTCAATAGTGCTTGATAAGATAAGAAAGCGCACAGCTCTCGGTTTCAATTTAGCGCAAAAAACACCATTTATTAAAGGAATTATTCAGTTTTTGTTAAATGCTAATAAATGTTCTTTTCACACTTGCCAATTGTGAAAACCAAAAGTAAAAAAAATACGACTTCTAAGTTCTGATCAACCCCTAAAATGTGAAGCAAAAAAAGTGGATTCTAGTTTTGATCCCTTTAACAGCGTATATATTAAATTGTAGCCTTTTCTATGTAATTTACTTGAAAGGTAATTTGAAATACTTCTCTCCCCCCAGAAATTTTGAAAACTCTGCGCTTACACCAATAGAGTTATTGTTTAGACTTGCTTTTAGATTTATCTTTAAAGATCTTTAACGCGCAGTTAACTCCAGTTCTTGCAGCGAAAGACGTAACAGAGTAAACAAGATACAACTCGCAAACTGGCGTCTTAATCAAATTAAAAAATAAAGATTGTTCGTGACAGATGATGATGGCTTAAATTAGAGATTTTCAATCGGCGAACCATGGTCTTTACGGGGCCAGTACTTTATTTAACCTTCTCGTTGAGTGAAATTGGAAAATCTTCTTGATTTGTTTTTTTATTTTATTTGGACAGCATTCCTGAAATTTACATTGGCAACTTTTTTGAGGTCGCCTATAAAATCAAGAAAAATTAATGATCGGGCCAAGTGTCTCTGCGCTTCGAAAATGGGCTACATGAAAAAAACGGTTAAAAAGCACTGAACTAGGTTTAACATGTCATAATTGAAAAACAAAGGGTGTGGTTATACGCAAATCAACGTTGTAGGTAAATTTTAAGTATCCGAAATACTGAAATTCTGCAGGGACTGAGGGAAACGTTACGTTATTAAAAGCAGGTTGCCGTCATAAATAAAGCCATTAGACTAATTCTACTGTACAATCACAGACATGTTTTTTTACAACTTTAAAATACGTTACTTGGGCTGATGTAGCGGTTTGTTCAGCAATGTCCCCCGAAATTTGTCCAGCGGTTTTTTGTACATTTACTAGCAATTTCGCACTTGCGCCAACGGTTATACACTTACTAAAATCTTAGAGGGAACACTGCACGTAATTGATACTTCTACAAAAAGAAACTCTGTGACCAAGCAACGTGATAAAGCTTGTAAGCAGGATATAAACCGAATCCTATTATTGAATTCGGATAGTTTGGGATTCAAATTCTTCGGATTCGATATTCTGAATTGCCCATCCCTAGGTAGGAGGACCAAATGGCCAGATCGTCAGCGTCGTCAGCGTAAAGAGAGCAGCTGATGGACGAAGGCAGAGAAGCAGGGAGATCATTAATGAAGAGAAAGAAAACAACAGGGCCAAGAACGGATCCTTGTGGAACACCTTGACGGACTCGAAAGGAGCGGCTTTTGTGATTTTGAAAAACCATACAAGCGCGCCTATCAGAAAGGAGAGATCGAGTCCAACGAGCAAAGCAAGGAGGTAGGTCATCGAAAATCAGTTTGTGGAAAAGGGTGGGATGGCAGACAGAGTCAAAAGCTTTAGAGAAGTCAATAGTAGAGAGGATCGTTCAAGAGCCTGGCCTGGGTTTGTTAAACCCATCCGAGATGGACTGAGAAAGGTACAGAATTTGATCTAGTGTAGACTGTCCAGGGCGGAAACCGGCCTGGCCAAGCGAGAGAATGGAATTAGATTCCAAAAAGAAGAGTAGACGGGATAGAATGATGCGTTCAAACAGCTTTGAGACGCAGGAGGTGAGAGAGATAGGCCGGAAGGAAGCAGGAGAGTCGAGAGGCTTTCCCATCTTGTGGATTCAAGTAATAGAAGATGTCTTCCAGATAGAAGGAAAGGAATGCGAAGTCCAGGAAAGATTGAAGATGTGAAGAAGAAAATCCATGCCAGGGCGAGGAAGATGCTTTAGCATAGGATAGGATAGGCAACTTTGTCTGGGCCAGTGGCAGTGAAGGAGGAGAGGTTGTAGGCAGCCGCAAGAAATTCAGCGAGAGAGAAAGGAGAGCGAAAGGACGAGTGAGACTCCACAGGGCACGTGGCTCGGCAGAGCTCAGTGAGGTAGCCTCTGGCTCTGCTACGCAGGGCCTTTGGCTGAGAAACGGAAAAGTGGGATCTCAGGTAAGCGACATAGACCGAAGCCAATTCCCTGGGAGAAGAACAGATGGGAAAGTTAAGAGAGGAGGAAGACGAGGAAGGAGAGCCAGTGATAGAGCACAGAAGAGAGTGTACTGATTTAGAATTAGATTTAGGTGAAAGAGAAGAGCAAGTTGTTTGCCATGCCTCAGCCTTGGCCTTGGCAATGACTGACGAGGTGCGTCAAGAAGCGGAAATGTAAGCCTGGCGATCTTCATCACTTCTGTGAGCGGCAGCGAAAGCCTTTCGTCTAACCGCACTTTCCACCTTAGCAGACCACCAGGTTTTAGGATGGCGTTTGATGCTACCGAAAGGAATGGAAGATTTGGCCGCATTCAGTGCCAGAGAGGTAAAGAGAGCAGCAGCAGAGGAAAGAGAAAGAGACGAGTATTCCTCTGCAGAAGGACGGTGAGAGTCAAAGTGTGAGGCAAAGCCATCCCAGCGAGCTTTCTGAAAGTTGAAGGAAGGAGGACGCTCGTTGGGGAGATAGGCCGGAGAGAGAGGGACAGATAGAAGAATTGGTAGGTGATCAGAACCCAGGTCCAGAAGCACCTCCCAGGAGCAAGAAAAGGCAAGAGAAGAGGGAGCAAAGGAGATGTCAGGAGAGGAGCGACTGCCAGAGGAGCGATGTAGAAGGGTGGGTGTGTCAGGGTCATTGAGGGGGAGGAGGTCAGAAGAGATGACCCATTCGAATACTTCCTCCCTGTGAGGGTTGGAAGTACCTGTTGAGTCCCAGAGGGGGTGAGGGCAATTGAAGTCCCCCAGCATGAAGAGCTTTCTGGAGGAGGGAAGAATAGAGGGAGAAAAGGAGTCGGCTCTGCCATCCATCAGGGAGGAGCAAATAAGGGGATCGTACTCATTAAGAAAAGAGAGCGAGGAGGAGTTGTTAAGAGAAATGTTGATCCATACATAATCAGAGTAGGGATCAAGTGAAGAAAGAGAGGAGGTAGAAAGTTCAGAAAAGGATAGGCCCTGCCTGATGAAAATAATGACTCTGCTGATAGTGTGCGTGGCATCAGGAGAGAGAATGCCAGACCGGGAGTGGGTGCGATCATAACGCAGAGCAGAGAATCCAGGAATCCGGAAAGAGGAAGATGAGTTAAGATTGGATTTCTGAATACAGATCAAGTCAACAGGATGGGACGAGAGAAAGTGAAGTAGTTCAGTGCTCCTGGCTCAAAGACCTCCAGCATTCCATTGAAGAACCCTGAGAGAGTCAGGGGGAGAGGAAGCAGGAGGCGCAGAAGGACAGCCAGGAGCAAGGGACAGTGGTGAGGGGGCAGAGGGAGAAGATACAGAATGGGCAGATGGGGGATAAGAGGTTTGGAGACGAGGGTGGGGCAAGAGTGTTGCATTAGCAGAGAGGGGCCAGATTGTACAGTGGAGGTATACGTGTCGGAGGAGTCTGAGGAGGAAGTCACAGTGTTACGGCAGGTGGGGGGCAGCTCCAAGAGTGAGAGCTGCCAAGAGCTCTGAATTTGGAGAGGGAAAGTTGTGAGCACCTTAGATGGACCCATTTGGAGCAGGTGCAGCGTTGCACTGACTTGCCCCGCCAGGTCACATTTCCAGCGCACAGAGAGCAAGGAAAGATGGGGCCAGGGTTAAGATGAACGTTACCGCTCATCAAGAGAAGGAAAAGAATGAGGAGATAAGACTGGCAAGAGAAGGAAAAGAGAAAACAGGCGACTGATTTTGAATAAGCTGTGTGCTGCCCTTCTGCGGTCGTTCAGGGGGCAGCATAGTGAAAAAAGGAAGAGGAGTGCCTGGGGTAACTGGGACCCTCGGGAAGGTCAACAGCCATTTCGACCCAACTTAAACGGGGTCGGGGATCGCACCACCAAGTTGAGGTGGCCGTTGATTGGTGCAGAATGTAGTATACCTTGTTGTGTGAACAACCGATTTTGTCAAGAAAATTTGTTTGGTCGCTTTTCTCTGCAAATACGTTATTGGCACTTACTTAGCAGACAAAATCATAGTTTCAAACAACGTCACATACTGTGTTGCATCACATAAATATTATGGCAGATGAAAGTTTTCATAAAAAATGAGTGAGAACAAAAACTTTGCAAAACCGGACAAAAACTTATGCAGTGCACGCCGACTTTTAATTGGTTCAGTTCTAAGCTTTTGCCAAGCCACTTCGCTCACACGCGTCTGTCTGGTGCTGTGCTTTTAACCTTTTCATAGCCCTGACCTCTGAAGAAGTCGTCAGTCCCGCGTACTCTTGCGTAAGTTTTGCTTGGAAGTCGCCATTTGAGTGTGCAAGGATTTTAGACCCTGCCACTTTATACAAAGTTCGGAATTTTCTCTGACAGATGGAAGCATCGACATTTTTGGGGGACCAAGTTTTTTAAAACTGCGAGCAACCCAATTAGTGTGATTTATTTTTGATGGCGTTTCTTTATGATGGACATCATCAACTATGAGCTTTGTTGCCAAACAGAGCATATTGACCCTAAGTAGGGTTGCTATTTAATGTTAATTAACTGCTAAACTGTAAGTTAATTTAAAACTGCAAGGTTGCTTGGCAATTTAAAAGCCCTAAATAGGGCCCCTAATAGACCCTATGGACCTTAGTAGACTCCTAAATAGTAGACCTTAATAGACCCTAATAGGGTTGCTTGCAGTTTTAAATTGCCTAGCAATTTTAAATTTACTTGCAGCTTAGCTGTTGACTTATACTAGATAGCAACCCTACTTGGAGTCGCTATGCTCTGTTTGGCAACCACGCTCATAGTTAATGATGTCGATCATAAAGAAATGTCATTAAAAATTTAACTAACCATTACGTTAATCAATTCTTAACGAACTTCCACGGGGCCCCTGAACGCCAGGTTCAGAACCACTGGTCTTGTGTTAAGATTGACAAATATTTCCTACAATTTTTTTCAGGTGAAATCGTTTGGTGCTTCGCATGTTTCCTACAAGCTGGACGAGAAACAGCATTCGGATGGAAGTGACGTTAAAGTGTTAGTACTTAAGAGTGGCGGTCACGTGCTTTCTTGGAGCAGCTCACAATCAACTCTGGATCACTGCCAATTTGATAACAAGCAAGTAGGTATTATTTTTAGGCTTTGAAAATTATTTTTTAAAAGCTTTTGATTACTTACGCCGTTATATGTAGCAGTATAACCTCACTTTGACATTACTAATCAAAGCGTGTGCTCGATCACCTTGCTAAAATGAGCTCTAATCTCTGAGTCACGTCAGTTCGCGGGTCAACGTAGCGTTGTAGTGTTGGCCCCGTCTTCAATATAAAAAGACCCGTAGATCGAAAGTTTACTAAAGCCTTGTTTGCTTTCGTCAGAAAGAGCATCCGAAGTTTAAAAGTGCTGTGCTGTTTCAGCAGAGGTCTGTTTCGAATGCGAGCGGATAGTGGCAGACTCACACTGAACCAGCACGACTACGCCTGCAAAACAATGAAAAAGGACGTAAAATCAAGCTTTTTGGCGCCTTTTTAATCAGGGTTTTGAAGTAGGCCTAATTATGATGCTGCTTCTACTCCTAGCTTCTTTTCTGTTAAAATATTTTGTACTTTAATACGAGCTTCTTCACCTTCGTACATGGCACATACTTTGAAGCATGTTTGCACTTTTGGAGATTTTTAGTCTTCCATTTAAATAAGTTTTGAATGCACGACAACGTAGTCAACAAATTAAGATGCAATAGAATGCCAGAGGCAACAGTTTTATATATTTTTAAAAAGGCTGCTAAATATTTTTTCGCATGTGAGGTTATACTCAGTATTCAAGTCTTTAGTCAGATTGGGCCACCGCAATAGCTAGAGTATTTGAGCCCGCCACCTGTCTGCCACATAAACGTGGAGGATTCCCATTGATTGTTTCACCCAAATACATTACAAGTGATGTTTCCGGCTTTGCTTTATCAGTTTCCGTTTCGTGTTTAGCGCCAAGCAGGAAAGCCGTTGGATCAAATATTATTTTTAAGTCATACATGACTCGGCTAAGGAAATTAATCCAGGTCTACCAACTTCGAAGTGGACAGGTGAAACTTAAACAGCAAGGAACAATAACATCCCTGGAAATGTTGAAACTGTTCTAAACCAAGACTATACTCCAAAATGTTTCGCTAAACATTGATGTAGTTCTCAGAGCAGTACCTCGATACGGAACGAGCGCAATAGATAAGAATCGTAAATAATACAACGGTGCTGGCGCTAAAGACCAAAGTTGAATCTCGACGACGTTTCAATAGCCTAATCTTTCTTTAGCTTCATTGGGTGCGTGACGTCATGATCAGCAACAACGGAGTAGTGGTGATGTTTATTTCAATCGATGGCACCGCTTATCTCGGTCGCTATTCAACCTGGAAGCCTGGAAAGAAAAAACCGTCTTTTCACAAGCAAGTAGGAAAATTTTTTGCTAATTGACTCATATGTGATTTTGATAACTACGTAATTCAAAACTGTCATCAAAATTTGAAGTATTGAAATTGCATTGTTTGTGACAAATACCTTGTTTTGGTAACTTGACGTCTGAATCTCCTAGATCTGTTGCTTAGTCCGTGAGAAATAGTTCCAGCAACAACAACAATTATTTGCGCCGTACGGTTTTTTCCCCATTCTGCATACGCATAATGCGTGTACTTCCTCTACTAAAACAATTAAAAGATGTTTCCAAGAGTAGATTCCGGCCACTTTGTCAAGGAAAATAAAACAAGGTATTTAAAACTAAACCTCTCCGCTATTTTTTAATGTTGCCTTTTCACTGCGAACTACGGCTTAGCACTTGCTTGAAACATTGTAATCGCAGCTGTTATAAGCCAAGGCTGCTCTATGAAAATGGAAACTCCGCGAAAGCCTTGTTTCCGAGCTGTATTTTTGACATTTGGCGTAGCATTGATTGGATTGCTTTGTTTGCTCTATTGTTTAACGTCGTTTGTGACTGAACAGCATTGTCTTGCGTCTTAATGATCCAAAAACCACAATTTGACCCCTGCTGCTGCGTATTGCGTTGAAGCATAGATTTAAAATCTTTTTGTGTTTTCATCTACAGTATTTTTTCTGGTGATTATTGCTAGCCCCGCTTAAAAATAACATCTTTCCCGTAATTAAACTTTTTATTTTGCAAACCTGAAGACCTTTTTTAATTGTAATAATTGGCAGCATTCCCATTTAGGGACAACCCGTCTTTCCGTGTCTCTGTATGGGACAAGGCCTTGCCTACAACTATAGTAACTAAAATCTATTTACAAACGATATCGCATTTGATCGTGCAGGAATATTTCACCTTGCTCGAGTTGATCGAGTGCGATTCCGTACAGAGATTCGCGCTTGAACAGATCCCGTGCGTGTTTCGTGCACACACAGCCGTGCTCGCACCAAAAGGACTCAACGCAGGAGTGTTGCAGTGCAAGCCAAGCAGCTTCATAACAGAGGTTAGTGCCAATCAGCTGCACGTCCTTATCGTTTAGTCACAGCAGCATCTTCACGGTTGCGAATGAAGTTTTTATTCACATTCACTTCTTTGTTAATGGTATTACCGGCCCAACACATTTCTGTCACAGACGCTGCACTAACGCAAAGGGTAATACCATAAATTGCTTCAGCGTTTACCTTTTCTCGTGGGAAGGAGGCGTATCAGGTAACAGTTGTTCCATTTTTTCGACGTCAAGCTAATTGAGACCAGGCTAGGGGAATGCGACAGTTCTTTTTGAACCAGTGATGGATACAAATGGAAGACTAGTAGCCCCACCACCATGACCGACTGCCATAATTTTCCTCGTTTATAACGTGCACTTGAGCAGCTTGACTATTCTAACTCGACAACTTACGGTTGAATATTTAAATCTAAAATGGTTTTTGCACTACTCATTAACATAGAATGCTAACATCACTGTCTTTCGGCTACAAATTGGTTTTGTTCATTTTGTCAATTTGTCACTCTGCCATAGCTGTTTTCATTACATAAAACTACCTTATTAATGAAAGAGTGGAGTAGGCATTCGAGTTTGAATGTTCACTTAATTTGAAGTTGACTTGGTTAATATAATACACAGAGCACAAATATTTCAGAAACCCAAGGAATAATACTTTGTGAGTATTGAGGTTTTGATTCTTTGGGGGAAGGGCCACCGAGTTTTTTTTAGATGGGTGTTCAGAAAAAATGATTTCGCTCTTACTTAAAACCAAACTAGTTAAAGAGATGGGTTTGATGTTAGATCAATCAAAAAATGGTGTTTCCTCTATTATGTGTTTAATAGGCTAATAGCTATACAAGATTTTTCAAACAATTGGACATTATTTGAGATTTAAATGTTACAGAAACTATATAGTCAGAACAAATTCACATAAACAGGCTTGTTGTTGAGTAACATTAGATTTATTTACAAGATTTTTGAATTCCATGCACCATTTCACAAATCTTCAATTTGTGCACCACCGATGACATGACACACGTCAAGTTGGTAGTTCAGCTCCTCCCTGTCTCGCTGCTGCATGTCTTTAGTAACATTTTGTGGTGCAGTTGTGGTTCCCTGCTGGAATGCTTTTATTATTATTCGAGTATGCTGGAACTAAGTCCCTCTACCTATTGGGGTTGCCCCTTACTCCAACTCACAAAACATTGTTTTTCTTTCAGTAATACCATTCAGTAACGCATAATACAAGTTTGAGTACGGTACAAAAAACTAATGTCAGAAATTTTTATGCCTACAAAAATGAATATATCAAACGTTAATCATAAAATTTTGATCTACCTCTACACATGCTGCTCCAGTTTAAAGCCACTTGAGGAAAAACTGGTGAAGTTATTGGATATTAAACTGTCAATTTGTTTGCACAATCTTGTTTAATTCCGGGTTTGACAATCTTTTTTGGCACGGTTTCACAATTTCAAACTTTTTCTCCAAGTAAACTGGAGGTAAACTGGTATTTGTTACTTAAGTTAAATATAATGTACGATGCATCACTTACAAGTGCGTTGTGATTGCCCACACAATTACAAATACTCTTATCAACTTCTTTGGCACCGGGTGTTTTTCAGGATTGCCGTGGAAATTATGCTCAATTAGTCAAACCCACCCACATTTTGCTTTAAAAAAGTTATTTTTCAGTTTTAGTTTTGACGTGATAGATGTAACTTCGCAAACCAGCAACTACATTGCAGTTGTAGCTACTGCTTGTGACTAAAAGAATCGCAGAATGCGGCCACTAGGATTCACCGGCATTAGCATTAGGATACTGTAATATTGGTAGGGAAATTAGAGACGTTTTTCAGAAACCATTTGCTTGCTTGGCACAGCTTTTCTGGTGGCCGAAACAGTTGGCTACCTCCACCCATAATTAGTCTAGCCATTTCTAAGATGAATAAGGTGTCTCTTGACAACATTGACGAGAGTAAAAATCGATATAATTTTTATTAGTTTATCTTTTACTGTCTTTTTAAATTTACAACAATGCTCATGGGGGCCAACTTATAGTTTGTGTTTTACCAAGATTTGTTGATAAAATTCAATAACCAAAGTAACAATCATTTTGAAGAAGACCTCAAAAGGGTGTATACCTCGTATGTAGCATTATAAAGCGTGAATTAATTCCAATATTAAACTTAGCATTTAACGTTTATGCTAAACACCTAGCATTTAGCCCCTCCATCATGTACAACACCACCATCAAACTTTTTCTTATAATGAATACCCTAGATTTTACGGAAAATGCTAAGTGTGTTTGCGATCATTCGACAACAAGGAAAGTAAGGAAGCATCAACCGGCGCGGTGGTGTAGTGGTAAAAACGTACGCTTCGCACTTGGTAGACAACGGTATAATTCTCTTGTCCAGTTATCCTGAAGATTTTAGAACTGTTTTTTGCAGATCTATTGACGCTAAGTAATAGGAGTAATATGCAGAGTGACATATGAGACTGAGATTTCTCTGTCATCATCAAAAAGAACGCAATGAATACCGATGATCTGAACATTTAGCTATTGTAAGCGATATAACAACACAGAGACATCAACAATGCCCGCTTAGAAATGGCTGGACTAATCTGAAATAGAGCTTTTCAATTTCTTTGCTCGTCCCTAAATATTCCTTCGTTACAGAATCCAAATGCCGTTGAATCCCTAAAACAGCATTCTGCTCTTTGTTGGATAAAATACCTGAGTAGCAGTCGCTAAAAATGCAGGGTGATTGATGGACGTTTTGACGTTAAGTTTCATCTATCATGTCAAAATTGAAACCGAAAAATTATTTCATTTTTAAAGCAAAACATGGGTGTCTTAGCCTAACTGAGCTCAATTCCTTGGCAACTATGAAAGACACATGATGTTAAAGAAGTCGACAAGAACTTTTAGAACAGTTCGGGCAATCATCACCGCACCTGTACGTGATGCATTATACAATATATTTATCATTGAGTTTACTTGGAGGAAAAATTAGAAATTACAAGACCGAGCGACAGAGAAGAAATTTAGGTTTGCGAATACGGGAGCATACATTTAATTTGGAAAGACGAAACAATGATAGATTTATGGTTGGCTTTAGCAATGCAGTTAACTAGTAGGAATAGTGTTGTGATTTTTTGAGCTCATGTTACTTATTTTACCTTGCTCAGCACGCTATGCGAATCAAAGTTGAAAATTCTATACTTTTTCTAAAACTACAAGAATTTTTAGTACTTGTTTTAGAATCGTGATTGGTGGTGGAGATGAGAACTATAGCTGTTAAACACATAGTAACCAGGAGTTTTTGATTCATTTACCTCCACTTCGAATTTTTTAGATGCTTTCTTTTTCGAGTTATAGCAAAATCATGTTTTTTATTTCCCTCTCTACCTCCCACAAAAACTTAGTACCCCCCGTCGTATCAAAGCTTCAATAATAAAAAAAAAAATAATGTTTTTTGTAGTGTGCCCGATGAATCATATGAACTAAGTGCACTTCAAAAAAATGGACAAAAAAACGCCTAGATGGAAGTACAAGCACAGCCAAAATCTAATCTTTAGTGGCAATTGTATAGGCCTTTGCCAATGCAGTGTAGTTTGCTGCATGCTAAGCTACAAGCAGTTCCTGAATCAGCCTGACCAGCGATATGCTTGGCCATTGTTTGACCATTGGTGTAGATGTGGGCTCGAATCCCACTCCCAGAATTGTTGCTAGCATGCTGAGAGTTATAAGACCTAGAGGTAGATCCTATTATTAATTTTTGAATACCTTAATGTCTGATACAGATACTAGTCTTATCGCTAGACAAGCTGATTCAGTAACTACTTGCAGCTTAGGTTGCAGCAAACTGTACCGTTAATTGTTATGTAATGCTAGGATCCCAGTTATAATAGCCTAATATGCCATACAGGCTACATGCCAATCAAAGTAATAACACCCTGATAATTTCAGTAATATAATTAGTTACATCACCCGTCGAGCTAAAATAGCGGAATCGGTTGAAGTGCTGATTCCGTTTAGGTCATGCTCTACTCCTACAGACGATAACCATTGTTTAACGATTGATGTAGGTATGGGTTCGAAACCTACGCCCACTCCCACTCAACCACTTTTAACGTACTGAGAGTTGTGAGGCCTAGAGGTAAATCCTATGATCAACTATTTTGATACATTAAAAAAAGTCAAGAAAAGTACATAAGACTCTACCAAAAAGCAGCATCGTTTTAAATTAGCCTTAAGTTGGATTCGAATTCACGATTCTGGGGTTGGTCTCAGGGTTACGACATGCCCAATTAACCACTAAATTATGGAAGCACTCCGATTCACCTGTACGGATTTTTGTGTGAAGTTTGGTTATTTTGAAGTTGGGTTCCCATATCATGTTCATTGCAACTCGTGTGAATCGTGAGTTGAAATCCGGTGTATGGTTGTTTTTTGCAAATGCTGCCTTGTAGTGTTAATGTTGATATTAACTCATCCTGCTTTGTTGTGTTGGTTTTTAATATTGTGCTTGGCGGAGGCTTGTATATTGTTGTCATTCAAGGGTTGAATTATTTAGTGCAGAAATCTTGCCTTTAATTTATTTCACTGTGCATAATAAGATAGCTGATTTTCCTATTTTCTGCTCGATGTTAAACGGATTATCACTTGTTTATTGTTATAATTTTAGTTTTGATTAAGATTTATCATTTTAGGTTCCTTCTGTTGATCCGCCAAACCTCGATAGGGATTTGGCAGATTTCCTGACTCAAACTTCTGAAACAGACTTGCTTCATGACGTTATAATACGTGTAAAGAGGCCAGGAGAAACGGATTGCACTTTCGCCGCCCATTTGTTTGTGTTGGTTTCAAGGTCCAAGCATCTCGGTCGACTTGTATCAGCTTGGTGTGATCAGCAGGTTAAGGTGCAAGATACAGAGCAGTGGCCTGATATATTAGTGGAGAACGTCTATCCTGAAGTCATGAAAGATTGCCTAGAGTTTCTTTATTCGGGGCAGTACGCCAATCCTACTGCAGATGGGTCGAGTGAACTGCAAGACCTGGGGCCGCCTATCGTTTATTTGCATGGGTCAAATAGGCCTGAAGTAACTGAAAAAGAAAAAAGCAAGTACAGAAAAATTTCAAGTCGTCGGAGCTTGTTAAATCGGCTATTATCGAAGCTCGCGGCTGGTATAAGTAAGCAGTCATCTCGTTCTGCACTTGATGATGAAGTGAAGTCTTCCAAGCAACAGCATTCGACCTTATCGCCGTCTTCCTATTCTCGTTTGTATGATTGCGTTATTGAATGTAATAACGCGGAGACTTTCCAAGCTCACAAATGCATTTTAGCTGCACGAATACCATATTTCGCAGGCATGCTCTTTTCACCGTGGATAGAAAGAGAAGGAAAACGAACACGATTAAAGGTGTGCTATCAGTGCAAACATTTAAAAATCGATATTTTTTATATTCCCATGGGGACAGAAATGAGTCGTCTCTGGTGGCTTTAGAGTCTGTAACACGTGGGGCACACAACTTATAACAGGCGCTCCTAATGTGAAAAAAAATTGCTTCATCATATATTGGCCAAAATTGATTTTTGTGATAGACTGGTCTACAAGAGGATCGCCCCAAATAATGCCACTGTGTTGCAAGTATCATCGCATAACGGTACTCCAGCTAATACTTTTGTGGTGTGATTCGATCCCACAGCCTTGTAGGCCCGATGGCGTTAAATATGCAAAAAAGTCAAGTTGTTTTAAACAAATGCTTTTGTTCATGGTGAGGTTATACTAAAAACTATATTTTCAAGTAGAATAACTGGTTTTTCGTCCTGTACAGAGTTACCGATGTACTCTTTGCAATACATGTGATAATGGGACCAGACATTTATTAGGATGTGTTTTTTGCCGAATTTTTAAGCATGATTTGTAGTGAACTAAAATAAGAGCGGCAAAATAACTACCAGTGATGCAAGGTGGAAACATTGTGGTACCAGTTGTCTATTTTATGTCTACCGTCTCTTATAAGAAGTGAATTCACAATGCCTGCAGACAACACATCCTGTACGAAATTATTTCATCTCCGTGTACGAAATTATTCAGATATAGAGTTGTTGTCTGTAGTGATGCCCTATACACTCTAACTTGTTTCAGGTGCCTTTGCCTTCTGACATATTCCGCCATATTCTCGATTTTGCATACACCGATGCGGAATCTTGCGTCAACCGGGTGAAGTCGATCGAAACTCTTTGCGAAATACTGGCGGCCGCCGATCTCTTACTAACTGACCGCTTAAAGCAAATTACGGAAGCGCAGGTATGCAGTAGAGCTGTATAGGCTCTCACTGAAGAAGGAATGATACCGCAGTTTGCGTGTTGTTGTTGTTGGTTATTCGACCCCTTCCGAGGGATGGGGGCATGACAGAAGACCACGGAGCCCCAGAAGCCGGGCAACTCTCCAGGGTCTGGACCAGAGGTCGTAGAGAGACAGAGAGTCGCCAAAGAATGAGCGGTGCAAAGAGTCCGTAACTGGACAGTGCAGAATGAGATGAGAGATGTCCTGGGATGAGTGTCCACAGGCGCTGCATGAAGGATTCTCGACTCTGCCAATTCTAGAGAGATAACCTAAAAGAAGGCTCTGTCCTGTGCAGCGTAGACGAGAGAGGACACAGCAAGCATGACGAGGGAGCACAAGTTCCTCGGTGGAAATCGAGGGAACCTGTGTGTCCAAGAATTTCGATGAGACAGTACGCCTCCAGTCTGAGATAAGACAAGAGTGGATACGAGAGATAAGAGGAGAGAGATTACTGGGGATTGCAGAGGGCGCAAGTAACGCTCCCCATCTGGCCAGCTCATTAGCCGCGTCGTTCCCCATGAGAAACGAGTGTCCGGGGACCCATTGTAGTCTGATAGAACAGGAGGAGAGAGAAGACAGTTCCTGCCAGATCTGCCACAGAGTTTGAGATAAGAGGAAAGATGGAGAAGAGGACAGGGTGGCGAGGACAGAACGCGAGTCAGATAATAGAAGAGAAGAGACGTGGCAGACTTGTTGGTGCTGCTGAGACCAGCAAAGAGCGTGTAGAATGGCGCAGGCTTCAGCGGAAAAACTGGAACATACTGGGCCTGCCGAAAAGGAAAAAGTGGCCTCAGTGCCACAGAGAGAGCAGTTGGCAAGAACGCCGGAGCCGTCCTTGCCAAAAAGAAAAGGAAAGTGTCGTCTGTCCAGAGTTCCAGATCGTGAGGGGGAGAGAGTCAAGGTGGGCGAGAGCCGCACCTTGGCGAGAGAGGGGGATCAGAGCGAGAGCATGGAGAGGAAAGGGTGGACTCCACGGAGAAGTAAGGTAGATTCCAAGGAGGAAAGGGAGGGCATGCAAGAAGAGCTTCCTTAGAAGAAGTAGAAGGAAGTATGAGCGGGTGAGTGGACGCAAAAGCTCTCCAGGACGATCGGCAGAGTCTTGGTTTCACTCAAAGTCTGGCCAAACCTGAAATAGGAAAGAAGGTTGGGAGACGAAGAGCCCGCTCATAAGATAAAAGAGTGAAATGAAATGAGTCAGGGTGACTCGTAGGGGAGGTAAAGAAGCCTGGGAGAGAAGAAGAGGTATAGGGGACGACGAGAGGCAGCTGGTGATGGTGCGACTGGCCGCTCGGTGGAAGTGTTCCTATTTGGTGAAATTGGTAGCGCTTAAGAAAGGAAACCATCCGGGTGAAGCATAAGTGAGAAGGGACCCAAGAAAAGATTTATACAGAAGAGAGAGGGACTCCTTAAAGGGGCCCCATGATGAAGTAGAGATACAGCGTAAGGCCTTGGGACGTGGGAAAAACTTGGCCCTCAGCAAAGATACATGCTTAGAAAAGGAAAGAGTGCGGTCGAAGGTGACCCTAAGAAAAGTTGGAGTGAAATTGGAACGGAGGCGGGAGTCGAATAAGAGCAGGATGGGCTGGAGGTTAGCTTGGTGGGGATCCACTGAGAAGAAGGAGGCCTTACATTTGCTCGGATTGAGAGGAAGACACCAGTGCTCAGACCAGCGCTTCAATCGAAACAGAGCTGCTTGTGTGGCCTCCACCACAGTGGGGACCGGGGGGGAGGAGGACCTAATGGCCAGATCGTCATATATAGCTGATGGAAGAAGGCACAGAAGCAGGGAGATCATTAATGAAGAGAGAGGGCCAAGAACGGATCCTTGCGGAACACCTCGACGGACTCGAAAGGAACGACTTTTGTGATTTTGATAAACCACAGAAGCGCGCCTATCAGAAAGAAAAGATTGAGTCCAACGAGCAAAGCAAGAAGGGAGGCCAGCCGAAATCAGTTTGTGGAAAAGGGCGGGATGCCAGACAGAGTCAAAAGCTTTAGAGAAATCGATAGTAGACAGGATCGTCCGAGAGCCCGGCCTGGATTTGTTAAACCCATCCGAGATGGACTGAGAAAGCAACGGAATTTGATCTAGTGTAGACCGTCCAGGGCGGAAACCGGCCTGGCCAGGAGAGAGAATGGAATTAGATTCCAGAAAGAAGAGCAGACGAGATAGAATGATGCGTTCAAAAAGCTTTTGAGACGCAGGAGGTGAGAGAGATAGGCCGAAAGGAAGCAGGAGAGTCGAGAGGTTTTCCCATCTTGTGTATGGGAATATTGGAGGATGTCTTCCAGATGGAAGGAAAGGAATGTGAAGACCAGGAAAGATTGAAGATATGAAGAAAATCTATGCCAGAGCGAGGAAGGTGCTTTAGCATAGGATAGGCAACTTTGTCTGGGCCAGTGGCAGTGGAAGAGGAAAGGTTGGAGGCAGCTGCCAGAAATTCAGCGGGAGAGAAAGGAGAGCAAAAGGACAAGTGAGACTCTTCCGGGCATGTGGCTCGGCGGAGCTCAGAGAGGTAGTCTCTGGCTCTGTTACGCAGGGCCTTTGACTGAGAGACGGAAAAGTGGGATCTCAGGTAAGCGGCATAGACCGAAGCCGATTCCCTGGGAGAAGAACAGTTGGGGAAGTTAGGAGAGGAGGAAAACGAGGAAGGAGAGCCAGCGATAGAACGAAGAAGAGAGTGTACAGATTTAGGGTTAGATTTAGGTGAAAGAGAAGAGCAAGTTGTCTGCCATGCTTCCGTCTTGGCCTTGGCGATGACTGACGAGGCGCGTCGAGAAGCGGAGATGTAAGCCTGGCGATCCTCATTACTTCTGTGAGCGGCAGCAAAAGCCTTGCGTCTTTCACTAACCGCACTTTCCACCTCAGCAGACCACCAGGTTTTAGGATGGCGTTTGATGCTACCGAAAGGAATGGAAGATTTGGCCGCATTCAGTGCCAGAGAGGTGAAGAGAACAGCAGCAGAGAAAAGAGAAAGAGATGAGTATTCCTCTGCAGAAGGACAGTGAGAGTCAAAGTGTGAGGCAAAGCCATCCCAGCAAGCTTTCTGAAAGTTGAAGAAAGGGGGACGCTTGTTGGCACGATAGGCTGGAGAGAGAGGGACAGATAGAAGAATTGGTAGGTGGTCAGAACCAAGGTCCTGAAGCACCTCCCAGGAGCAAGAAAAGGCAAGAGAAGAGGGAGCAAAGGAGATGTCTGGAGAGGAGCGACTGCCAGAGAAGCGATGGAGAAGGGTGGGTATGTCAGGGTCATTGTGGGGGAGGAGATCAGAAGAGACGACCCAGTCAAATACTTCCTCCCCACAGGGGTCGGAAGTACATCTTAAGTCCCAGAGGGAGTGATGGCAATTGAAGTCCCCCAAAATGAAGAGCTTTCTGGAGGAGGGAAGAATGGAGGGAGAAAAGGAGTCGGTTCTGCCATCCATTAGGAAGGAGCGAATAGGGGGACATACACATTAAGAAAAGAGAGCGAGGAGGAGTTGTTAAGAGAAATGTTGATCCATACATAATCAGAGTAGGGATCAAGTGAAGAAAGAGAGGAGGTAGAAAGTTCAGAAAAGGATAGGCCCTGCCTGACGAAAATGACAATGCCGCTGCTAGCGTGTGTGGCATCAGGAGAGAGAATGCCAGACCGGGAGTGGATGCGATCATAACGCAGAGCAGAGAATCCAGGAATCCGGAAAGAGGAAGAGGAGTTAAGATTGGATTCCTGGATACAGGTAAGGTCGACAGGATGGGACAAAAGAAAGTGAAGTAGTTCAGTGCTCCTGGCTCAAAGACCTCCAGCATTCCATTGAAGAACCCTGAGAGAGTCAGTCGGGAAAGAGGAAGCAAGAGGCATAGAAGGACAGCCAGGAGCAAGGGACGGTGGTGAGGGGGCAGAGGGAGAAGATATATAATGGGCCGACGGGGGATAAGAGGTTTGGAGACGAGGGTGGGGCGGGAGTGCAGCATTAGCAGAGAGGGGCCAGATTGTACAGTGGAGGTATACATGTCGGAGGAGTCCGAGGAGAGAGTCACATTGTTGTTCGGCAGGGGGGCAGCTCCAAGAGTGAGAGCTGCCAAGAGCTCTGAATTTGGAGAGGGAAAGTTGTGAGCACCTTAGATGGACCCATTTGGAGCAGGTGCAGCATTGTGCTGACTTGCCCCGCCAGGTCACATTTCCAGCGGGACAGAGCACAGAGCAAGGAAAGATGGGGCCAGGGTTGGGATGAACGTTACCGCTCATCAAGAGAAGGAGAAGAATGAGGAGACGCAAAAGGGCAGGAGAAAAGAAACAGAAAACAGGCGACCGTCTAGTCAAGTTTGTTTTTACAGTTCATGCATAACTTCAGTTGTAACAATGATAATATTAAGTAGATTACTGTGTTTAGATTGTTCCCCTGTTAACGCTGAAAAACGTGGCTAGCGTGGTCGAAATTGCCACTGTTTTCAATTCAAGCCAACTCTTCAACTCCTGTCTTCAATTCATGTCCTACCATCTCCATGCCTTATTGCAAACGCCTGCTTTTTATGCTCTGGATGATGATGTTCTAGAGAAATTAGAAAGTCGTTACAGGTAGACCGGAATAAGTGGGTGAATTTGTAAGGAACTAAAATTTGAGCATAGCTTGTTGAGAAATATGTCAAGCGTAACCATTTACATGTGTATTGTTTGGTGACGCTATATGGGATGCATGGCGGGCTGCATATTCGCTTCACTAGCAAAAGAATGCTTGGCACCGTTTTTTCAGATTTAAAGTTTTTTAGGTTTTATGTTTTATTACATTCGGCGAACTTTCAGCTAATTTCATTTCGATGTCTTCTGCTATAATCAAGATAAAATGTATGGCCCAATATGAAAAGTACATTCCGAAATGTTACTTTTGATTGCAGGTCTTACTTGCCCAGGGTCTATATGCGAGCAATGCCACAGTGTATTGGAGGCCCTTGCATAGACCACATTCCTTTGTACGACGACAACCCAGTTGAAGAAGGTACTTTGACTTCACGTTGCATCGACGTTGCAGTGACGTCATCAAAACGAACTAAATCCGAATCCGACTTTCAATCAAGCAAAAAGAAAACAACAAAAGCTTCATTTGGTTATCTCGTATCTGACGTTTTAACAACGTACGTCCAAACTGAAGAAGAGAAAATTCTGGAAAGCATTAAGAAAAAGCAAAAGACAAATTTAAAGCAGAAGCGAGAGCAAAGCAAATCGAGGGAAGCGAAAAAGGACGAAAAATTGGAAAAGCATGAAAAGAAACAAACAGAAAATAAAAATGAAGATAAACGAAACCAAAACGGTCATAAAAACGAAGGTAGTAAAAATGCAAAAACAACAGTCGTTCCATCAATTTCTCCTGTTGTTCCAACAAAGGCTTACGTCAATTATAACAAGCTTTTTCCAGAATTGGGAGCTTCTGTGCCTTCTAAAGCTCCTGCGAAGGCAGCTAATTCTAAGAAGGTTCCAGATGTTTCGAGAAAACTATCTGGCGCTGATAGTCCAGTCACTGGTATTGAGATTGTAACTGTAAAAAAGAAAATGTCCAAAAAAGAAAGGAGAAAAGCAAAAGAAAGACTGGAAAGCACGAAAGAAGTAGAATCACAACCAATTGATGTTAAAACTCCAGAATCACCGAATGCCTGGGGCGTTCCATTGAAGTAAGTTGCATTAAAATTTTGAGCTTTCCCGTTTGATTGGTAGGTCGCTTGTTCAATACTCCAATGATTTTTGTCTTGTGCTTTTGGGCAGACATTTTACAAAAATTTCCAGCTTGTTTTTAATGATATAGTTGGTGTGCACTGACCATCCTAATGATTTAAACACAAGCAGCTTTATACATCCGTATGATAGACCGGATTTACATCTACGGGGCTGAGAAACACTCGGTGTTAGGCTTTCTCAAGGTAAAAAAGCGGACATCAATATCCGGTCATAGTTTTTCGGCTTATGAGGTAATCTCCAGGGGTTGGACTATGGCTAGACTGACGGAGATTGGTTACAACTCTCACTTTTTTTTTTTTTTGATCTGGCACTGACAGAGAGAGAGAGGGAGAGAAAGAACCAATGTTTTAAATCTGGCTTGGTCTCTGTGAGCAGAGGTGGCCGGATTCACCTCATGACCCTCGAACGTTTATTTACAGCGTAGCGCCACTGCAATCTGTCAATGTCATCTCCCTTATTTAGTCCAATCCTTTTCACCTGCCATATCCACGCCATCTTCGGTCACCTACGCGCTCTTCTTACTTTAAAATTCAACGCCCTTCTAAACACATCATTATACAGGGTGTCCGTAAAGTTACTATACAGTCTTACAAGTTACTATACAGACACCCTGTAATATATTAACAGTACAGTAAGATATTGTATTACAATATTTATTTGTAACAAAAGAAATAACACCTTTATCTTTATAAAAATCTCAGAAAATACATGTGTTACATCCGAAAAGACTGTAATAATCAAGGCAAACAATTTCTATGACAAATATTCAGCCTCAGCAACTGTAGTCAAATTTTGTTCAGTGCACACACTTGGCCGACCAGAACGCGGAGCATCGGCAACTGAGCCAGTATCATCAAATTTGTCTCGAAGTTTATAAATAGCCAAACGTGTTGGAGGATCTGTATTAAAATAATGATTCCAATCACGAATTACATCCTTTGCGTTTTCTGTTTTCCAATATCGCTTCAAAATAAATTTGCGCTCTTCCAAAGTTAGCTTGCGTGGCATGCTTAATTAAATAATGCTATAAAACTACAACTATAATACAATAAATAATGCTTAATTAAATAGGCCTGTAAAAAAATAAATATTAAATACAGTATAATACAATAAAACTATATAGTAACAAAAACTATTACATATAATACAATGAAACTGTATAGTAACTTGTAAGACTGTATAGTAACTTTACGGACACCCTGTATATTATGACGGGAAGATTTTTTCCGTGATGATGGGTAACACTAAAATGAGCAATTTGTGAGAACAATTTTATGTTGTTATACTAAACCGTGCATGATTTTAGATCTCCCGAAGAATACGCAACAAACGTCACCAGTCCGCTCAGTCCAGATCGATCGTTTGCAGCGAATTTTTTCTCACATCCACTGTCAAAGTCGCCACCAAGCAGGTGGAATGGATTTTTTTACTCGATATGTAGTAAACGAGATAGCTTTCACAGTGTGCTTCTAACGTTGTTGTTATTGATCGATGCTATGTACAAATCATATTATAGTTTGCTGTACCCTCTGGTTGTGTAAACATACCATACAAAGAGTACGGATAGTGTGTCAAACTCAATGCTAGTTGCAACAGGGGTATTTTGTGATGGCTTAAGGAAAACGAGCCCACAAAAAGATTAAAACCACTGATGAATGACAACTATAGCGGTACAGGACTTCACTGCAGCTTTAAACCAACCTTATTTTAGTGATGGTCCATGGCAAAATTTGTCTCCTCCACTTTACGGATCTCCTCCTAGTTCCGGAAGAATTCACAGGAGCGGCTCCACAGCATCTGCCGATTCGAAACCGCAATCGTTCATTGACATTGTAAACGATGAAATTCGAAACAGAAAAATAGCAATAAAATCGAGCAAAAAGCCATTTAATGTTATTCAAGTAAGTTATGTGTTAAATCTAAGTTTAGATGGGAAGTTTGGAAAAAGTGTTATAGATCGCTTTTCCCTGCGGGTCAGGTCAAATGTCACGAAGGTTTTTATTTAATCGGCATCTCATCACAAAAGCCTTCAAGTTTGTCGAATGTCTCTTTCTTTACAAAAATGTTTTCTGTAGCATTTTGGTTTTCAGCCTGAGGTTAATCATGTTTGAACCCGGGTCGTCATGGGATCGTGTTCTGAGGTTCAGTTCATTTGTTATTTGCGAACCACCACGCCACACCACAATACAGTACAAGCCGCTTGATATGACCACCTTGGGACCAGGTCATTTTGGTCATAGTAACCGAAGCAGTTATTGCCAGTCGTACATTGACAGCCAATCATACAAAGGCCAGTAAAGATTCAAGTCATAGTTCAATTTACCAGTACATAAAAGCGAACTCACACTAGGTCAAAACATAACCAAAATTGTAATTTAACCTGAGGAAACATTTATGACTCTACCACATGCAATGACGAAAACACATTTACGACTCTGAATCCACGCAGCATGCACGTGGGAAATACCCATAAAAGGTCCTCATGCATGAAATGCCTAAACAAAACGGCCGTGTGCGTGGTTGGAAGAAAATTGGAGAAAGATGAAAAACAATGAGAATAGGTTGCGAGTGATCATAATATACACCATTTGGTCATGCAGACCGGACAGTTTTGAACTGAAATTTGTCATAAAAAATGACTGGTTATGTAGAGCGTCTTCCACTGTATATAGAGTTAACTGGAAATCAGTAGGTATTGAAAAAAATAAACGCGACGAAACGAAAGATGTTATAACGTGCAAGAAGCATACGATTTGTTAAACAATGGGTAAAACGGGTGCGGTGGCGTCAGATTGGGTTACTTTATAAAAAGATGGAGTCTACCTTATTTCTATTGTCAGTATATTTTGTTCACTACTTTTGATGTCTTAAAAAATCTAACACAAACACAAATCTAACTTCAGCTTTAACTGTTTGGTATGAACTATCATACTAAAAGAGTCGCGAAATATGTTTGGCGCGCATTATTACGCAACCGCTACTTTTGGCTCAACTCGGTTGCCTCCTGCCTGAATTATCGGGATCTAAGAACTCCGCATCTATCAACAAACGCCTCCACGCAGTGATTCGGTCCTCCACTTCGTTGTGGTGGGCAAAAGTGACTGTTTGACTCAAAGAAGATCCCCGATACCCCTGGCACTCCCCACACCATACATTTTCTTGTGGGGCTGCCCTCTGAACGACCGCTGAAAGGTAGCCGCACTCTCCTTAGAATCGATCATCTGTCTTTTTCCCGTTTGCTTTCATATCTCTCACGCCTTCTAATTCTTGCTATGAGCACCAGTGTTCATCTTACCCTGACGCTATCTTTCCTTGTTCTGTATGTGTCGGCAATGCGACCTGTGGAGGCAGGTCAGTGCGGTGTTGTACCTGCTTCAATAGATGATTTAAGTTACACCTTCCTCTTCTCGGAGTTCGCCTGTTAGTAGTGAACAAAATTATCTTCTTTTTCACTCTTGAAAATGACCTCCCTGCTGCATCTCGGTTTCTTCTGGGGGTCCCCTGTCTACCAACTCTCATCTTTTGTGGAGCCCTCCAGCGCGTATCTCTACAATGTAGTCTGCAATCCAGCCAACCCTCCCTTTACAAACGCAGCTCTACCCCTTCCCGGTGCTCCTGCTTTCGCTAACGTGACACCATGCTAAGGGTCTACCATAGGAATGCAGGTGGTCTTCGTGCCAGAAGTGTTGACCTGCTTCACTGCCTCTCACCCTTTTCTGTCGATCTTATCTCCATTCACGAGTCCAGCCTCAACTTCTCTTCATTATTCTGGATTCCTGCTTACTTTTGTCCTGCTATCTAATTGCACTCACTCCCGGTCTGGCTCTCTTTCTCCTGGTGACTCGCAAGTTGGCGGCAGAGTCGTCATCATCGTCAGATAGCGTTTATCTCTTTTTGAACCTTTTCGCTTCTCTTGTCTTAACCTTACTTTGCTTATTTTTCTGAAAACTATGCTCCCTTTTTCGTAAATGTCTATGCTCCTCTTCTCAGAATAGCAGGTTTGACATCTTTTCTCCCTTCGTTCTTCCTTCAGAAATTTTTTCATTCTGGAGGACTTGTACTGTCATCGCCTTTTATTGAAACACAAGGGGCACTCAGACCCTCGTGAGGATAAATCATTCGATTGGGTCATCTCTGATATTTCTCCCCACTTTCCTTCATCGCTTATCTGAAATCCCATTTGCTCTCTATTTTCTTGTGCTCTTCTGCTATTGGAAGGTGCTTTAGGATTTTGGTTCTAAGCACCTCTTTATTCTTCTTACTGTTCATTGTTCTCCACTTTTGTATTCCAATTACCATTCTTCTTTTTTCGATTTTCCTAAATCTTGTTGGAATGACTTTGCTCGCTACTTTGACTTTCATTGTTCTTTTGCAGAAGAATCTTCTCTTCCTTTCCTGTGTAGCTGTGCTCTTTACCTCTGGCACTGAATGCGGCCAAATCTTTTGTTCCTTTCGGCTGCATCAAGGCCAATCTCAATCTTTCTGGTTTTTGAAGTAAAAGAAGCGGTAAAAACATACATAAGGCTTTTGCTTCCACGCAAAGAAGCAATGAATACCGCAAAAATTGCATCTCAGGTTTTTAGCATGCTTCGTTTGTCATTGCCGAGGCTAAGGCATGGCGTGAAAAATGCTCTTCTAACTATGGGTTCAAATCAGTCTGTTTCCTCCTTCAATCTGATGTTGGCTGTGCTTCTTCCTCCTGTTTGTAAGTCTGCCGAGGTGTTCCGCAAGGATCCGTTTTTGGCCCTGTTTTATTTATTTTTTTTATCAACTGTCTCTCTGTATCTTTATGTTCTTGCGTCAGCTGCTCTTTTTATGCTGGTGACCAGGCTACCTGGTCCTTCTCTCCTCTGTATCTGCTGCAGAAACCACGCAAGGGTCGCTGTTTCAACCACAGGTTTCTTCCTCTGAATCTGGGAAAATGTGAGCCTTTTAATTGATGTATTCCTACCAGGCTAATTTTTAACCCCGCCTCTCTCTGTTATCACCCTCTGCACTTTAATCCTATTCCCCCTCGATGTCACCTTTGACCACACTCTTTCCTTTTTTAAACCTGTACCGTCGCTGAAGGCTAAGTTCTTTTCTCGTCTCAAGGCTTTGCGATGCATCTTTGCATTGTCATGAGGCCTCTTCAGAAGTCCCTTTCTTTTTTGTAGAAAGCTTTTTTTCGGCCCGTTCTTACCAGTGCTTTACCCAGGTGGTTTTCTTTTCTTAGCTTTACCAACGTTGCCAAATTGAAACGCTTTGATTGACCGGCTATTTGCGCCATGATCGGCTGCCTGTCGTCCTTTCCTATCCCATTTCTCCTCTGGGGCGTCCTTGCCGCCCCTACGAGTCACCCTGACTCTTTTTGCCATGTTCTTTTGTGAGCTGGTCCTTTGTTTTTCGTCACCTTTTCTTATTTCATGATTTGCCAGACGTGAAGTGAAACCAAGGCTTTCCAGATGCTCCTGTAGAAATTTTACGACCATTCACCCCCTCATGACTTTTCCTTTTTTCAGGGAGGGTCTTTTTGCCTGCCCTCTCTCTTGGTTTTGGACTCCGCCTTTGGTGTGGATCTCACTCATTCTGTTCTATGCTTTCGCTCTGTGCCTTCTCTTTCTAGCAGTGGTACTGTTTTTGCCTGCTTTAACTGTCTCATTTCGCGATCACGTGATTTGCACTGGTGGTTCTGTCCTTTTTCTTTTTGGCTGAAGAGGCTCTGACCTCCTTATTGACTGCTCACATTGTGACGTTGAAGTCACCCTTCTCTGTTGGGCAGGCCCAGTGCGTTTTTCTGCGGAAGCCTGCGCCATTCTGTAAGCTTTTAGCTGGTCTCGGAAACACCACCAAGTCTGCTACTTCTTTCAGTGTGTCCTTACTACGCTTGTCTCACCTCCGTCCTTTCTTCTCTCTCACAATCTTTGGCACATGTGACAGGAACTTTCAGTCTTTCCTCCCTTTCTATTTGACTTCACGGTCACTGATTTATCCAGGTAATGACACGACCGATGAACTAGCCAGACGAGGTGCGCTGCTTCAGGCGTTTACGCAGGCCCCTGTTGACTACAAGTTTCTACAAATGTAAGAGGAGTCGTCGCTACTGTATGCGTACTGTCCCCATAAAATTTTTCGACGCATCAGGTCCTCGGCATCCACTGAAAAGCTTGTGCTTCCTCGTCACGCTCGCTCTACTCACTTTCATCCTCGCTGCAAAAGAGACAGCTTTTTGTCGAACCCTTTTCTCTCCAGAATTGGCGAATTTGAGAATTTTTATGCAGCGCCTGCAATCACTCGATTCTGTGATCTGATCTCATTTTGTTTTGTTCAGCTACGGACCCCTTGCGCCACTCGAGCTTCGGCAACTTCTTTTTTGTATGCGACCTTTGCTCCAGGTCTTAAAATTGCCTGGGTTTTAAGGCTCCATGGTCTTCCGCCATTCCCTTACCCCTCGGAAGGGGTCGGGTAACAACAGCAATGATAGATGTAAGAACTTGTTCACTCTGGCTCTTCTTTTTTGACCCAACATCACCGCTAGCGAGAGCGTCATGAACAGCTTTTGGCAAAACTAGCTCTTTCCAAACAATGTTTAAAGCTAGAAACTGAAGCTTTCGCTGGCTTTAAACTCTCTAGCTTATGATTGCGAATATAAGTTGCTTGAAGCAGTCAATGTTAGTTCATTGTTGTTTCAGCGTGAAGAACTGGCTATGAATGAATTGAAAGCATTTTATGAATCGTCGAACCACACCAAAGGGGTGTTTTTCACCGTTTCGAGACTAGATTTTGATATTGCAAATGAAATCGCAGATCAACGAAAGTTGTCACAAGTTGGCTAAATTTATTACGGTGTGGTTATTAGAAGGCTACGCAGGAATATGCTTAATGTAAATTGTGCTTGGTTGAGGGTAATTATTCTATTAGTAGTTTGAGCCGAAAGTTTTCCAAAATGCCAAAAATTCGTTGTTATCAGTTTTTCAAATACCACGTATTATGTAGCAATAACGCTAAGTATATACCAATGATGGTGCCTTTTGTTTTAGCTGTTTTTATTTTTTAAAAGTGCAATAAATTCTATTTATTACGATGATTGAAGTTATATCATTTAGGATTATTTGAAGTGTGAATAGTAGTATGGCAGGTTGGGCTGGAGCTATGCTTCATTTCGATCATGTGTTCAAAATCTCTCGATTATACTTTTTTTAATTTTAAAACGAGCTTAACCCTTTGTGATTACCCCTCTTCTTCCTCGGGATGGAGGTACGGCACGAACAGCAATTTACGTTCATGCCGTCAACCGAATTGAAATTAGGCTAGGGGAAAGACGGCAGCCCATTTCGAACCAGTCATGAGTGACTGGTAGCTCCACCACCAACAAGGCGGACATTGACACTATTTGGAGTCATTGCCTATTTCAGGTTGTTGCATAAATTTTCCGTAAAGATGTTACAATAGCATGCTTGCAAACTTATAATAATGCTATTAAAAAACTTTTTTGGACGGGTTCTTACTGCTCACCCTTCGCCGCGGTGACGTCATTGTGTCAATATTTGAGTTCATGATAAAAATTCCTATCTTTAAATTTTATACAAATTAAAAAAACAAAATTGTGCAATAAAGCAATGTTCAATTGTATATATGTATAAATATATGACGGCAATTGGGAGTCTACGGTAATGAAGGGTGGTAAACTAGCATCGTATAGCAAATATTATTGTGTTTGTTACTGCATGTATAGCGTATTGTTTCATTTCATTTTTTTTACTTTAGATGCAAGTTAAGACTTTTTTAGGCAGTCTAACGCTTAATTTAAACGTAAAATGCAAAGTTATACATGAGAAAATCCTAGAAAAATAGATTCGACGACGTGAGTCCGCATAATTAAGCATTTTGTTTTTTTACGTTTAAATACAGGGCTTTTGCGTATACTGTGGTTTGACAATGAAAAATGATGGACTGTGATTTAAGTGGAGAAAGACTAGTACAGCCAGAGTGGCTGCACGACGGGTTTTGTTTCTGAATGCAAATATGTCTGGCTCAAAAAACGATTCAGATGGCGAGTGCTATCCTAAGGGGAATGCCCGGAGTAACTGGAATTCTCGGGAAGTCCAACAACCATTTCGACCCAACCCAAACGGGGTCGGGAACCGCACCACTGCTTTGAGACGGCTGCTGGATTTTCCAACTGCTCCTCTCCCAGGGAATCGGCTTCGGTCTTCGCTGATTACCTTGAGATCCCATTTTTCTGTCTCCCAACCAAAGACCCTGCGTAGCAGAGCCAGAGGCTGCCTTCCCGAGCTCCGCCGAGCCACGTGCCCTGAGTAGTCTCACTCGTCTTCTTTCTCCGCCTTCTTCCCTTCTGAATTTCTTGCGGTTGCCTCTAACCTCTCCTTGTCCACTGCCACTGGCTCAGACCTAAAGTTGCCTATCCAATGCTAAAGCATCTTCCTCGTTCTGGCATGAATTTTTTCCTGCACATTTTCAATCTTTCATGGTCTTTACATTCCTTTCCTTCCCTTTGGAAGACATCTTCCATTATTCTTATCCGTAAGACTCTTCTGCTTACTCCCGGCCTATCTTTCTCATGTCCTGCGACTCAGAGCTTTTTAAACGCATCATTCTATTGCGTTTACTCTTCTTTCTGGAGTCTAACTCAATACTCTTTTCCCGCCAGGCCGATTTCCGCCCTGGACGATCTACTCTAGATCAAATTCTGTTCCTTTCTCAGTCCATTTTGAACGGGTTCAACAAACCCAGACCGAGCTCAGACGATTCTCGCTACTATCAATTTCTCCAAAGCTTTCGACTCTGTCTGGCACTCTGCGCTTTTCCACAAACTTATTTCGGCTGGCCTCTCTCCTTGCTTTACTCGTTGGACTCAATCTTTCTTTTCTGATGGGCGCGCTTGTGTGGTTTATCAAAATCACAAAAGTCGCTCTTTTCCAGTCCGTCGAGGTGTTCCGCAAGGATCCGTTTTTGGCCCTTTACTTTTCTCTCTCTTCATTAATGATCTTCCTGCTTCTGTGCCTTCTTCCGTCAGCTGTTTTCTATGACAACGATCTGGCCATGTGATCCTCCTACCCCTCGGTCCCTGCTGCGGTGGAGGCCACACAAGCAGCTCTGTTTCGATTGGAGCGCTGGTATGAGTACTGGTGTCTTCCTCTCAATCCGAGCAAACGTAAGGCCTTCTTCTTCTCAGTGGATCCCCCACCTCTTCTTATTCAACTCCCGCCTCCGTTTCAATGCCACTCCAATTTTTCTTGGGATCATCTTCGACCGCGCTCTTTCCTTTTCTAAACATGTACTTTCGATGAAGGCCAAGTTTTTTCCTCGTCTCAAGACCTTACGCTGTATCTCTGCTTCCTCATGGCACCCCTTTAAGGAGTCCCTCTCTGTTCTGTATAAAGCTTTTCTTCGGCCCCTTCTCACATATGCCTCACCCGGATGATTTTCTTTCTTAAGCGTTATCACCGTTACCAAACTGGAAACCTTTACCGAGCGGCCAGTTGCGCCATCTCTGGCTGCCTCTCGTCCTCCCTATCCCATTTCTTCTCTATGAGGCTTCTCTACCTCCTCTATGAGTCACCCCGACCCATTTCGCTCTTTCATCTTATGAGCGGGCACTTCGTCTCCCAACCTCCTTTCCCATTTCAGGTTTGTCCAGACTTGTAGCAAAACCAAGACTCCTCTGATCCTCATGGAGAGCTCTTGCGTCCACTGACCCGCTCAAGCTTTCTTCTGCTTCTTCCAGGAAGGCTTTCCTTGCTTGCCCTCCCTCACTTCCTTGGAACCTGCCTTCCTTCACTGTGGAGTCCACTTTTTCCTCTCCATACTCCTGCTGCGATCCCCTCTCTTTCGCAAAAGTGCGGCTCTCGCTCACCTTGACTCTCTCCAATTTCGTGATCTAGTGCTCTGGACTAACAACTCTGTTCCTTTTCTTTTTGGCAAGGGCGGCTCAGGCGTATTTGCCAACTGCTTTCTCGGTGGCACTTAGGCCACTCTTTCCTTTTCGGCAGGCCCAGTATGTTCAAGTTTTTCCGCTGAAGTCTGCACGCTCTTGGCTGGTCTCGGCAGCACCTACAAGTCTCCCATTTCTACTCTCTTTTCGTATCTGACTCTCACTCTGTCCTCTTCTCCGTCATTTTTTTACCTCAAGCTCTCTGGCAGGAACTGTCTTTTTTTCCTGTACTATTAAGCTACACTGGATCCCCGGACACTCGTTTCTCCCGGGGAACCACGCGGCTGATAATCTAGCATAACGGGGAGCGCTACTCGTACCCTCTGCAATCACTAATTGTAGTCTCTCTCCTCTTATCTTTTGCATTCATTCTTGTTTTTTCTCGGATAGGATGCGTACTGTCTCATTAAAATTCTTCGTCACACAGGCTTCCTCAATTTCCACCGAGGAACTTGTGCTCCCTCGTCACGCTCGCTGTGTTCTCTCTCGTCTTTGCTACAAACGGACACAGCCATCTGTTAAGCTTTTATCTCTCTAGAACTAGCAGAATCGAGAGTCCTTCATGCGGTGCCTGTGGACACCTTTCATCTCATTCTGCACTGTCCAGCTACGGAGTCTTTGTGCCACTCACTTTTTGGCAACTCTCTATCTCTCTAGTCGACCTCTGGTCCATGCCTTGAAAAGTTTCCCGGCTTCTGGGGCTCCATGATCTTCTGCCATGCCCCATCCCTTGAAAGAGGTTGGAGAGCAACAACAACAACAACAGTGTGAACCAAAACAGTCAGATTCCAAAAGTGAGGGGGATTTTAGTGCCTGTCATGACAAAAGTGATGAAAATATTTCTCTTGCCCAGCTAATTAGTGATAATGATAATGACCTGCCTATAGCAAAACTACTTAAGCAGGGCACTGCGACCAACCAAACCAATTTTGCATCGTGACATTGCTTAACACACTTCTTTGCAACACCCAGTTTGATTTTTGAATATGATAAACATCTGCAGTAGATCAGTGCTGTGCTGAAACGCAAATAGCCAAGATCACTTATCGAGCTCAAAGCTTTAACTGTTGCTATTAGATAGGCAGACAGGACCAGGCTTTGTTCCAACAAAAATTTTGCTGACTCAAATATTGTACACCTTGTAAAATTGCTCTTAAACGTCTATGGATTAGATGCGTTGAATTTTTGTTGCAATTTTTATGTGAAACAGAATTATTTTGTTGGTTATTCTAAATACATACGAGTGGCTGATTATAGAGATCGCAATAAATTTAGTGCCCTAAAAATAACTGTCATACGTTTCAAAAAATAATATCATATTTTTTGATTTGTCTGACAATAAAAACGGCCTTTTTATTATACTACTTTTGACGGTCATCAGCTCTATTTTTATTTTGCCAGATAAAGCTCCTTTGTGGTCACCTGTAATACACCGCAATCCCTACCGGACAAAGCTCCTCCGACGGAGACTCCTTTGACGTCACGTGCAGTAAAACCGAGTGTAGCCTACCTATCTGATAAAGACCTAATTTGCATATCCTCGCTTTTTGTGCTTTGACATTTACTGTAACGGCGACGCCACGCTGACTATGCTTCATATGCTTTTAACCCCTCCGCGTCGCTTATCATCATATGATGATGGCGAAGAGAACGCCGCTCATCCTCATATGATGATTTGCCGGCTACGGCGAAATGCGTGTATTTAAAGCTCGCTTGGGAGAGATCTTCCTTTCTTTTTTGACATCTCTCTTCAATACACGCATTTCGCCGTAGCCGGCAAATCATCATATGAGGATGAGCGGCGTTCTCTTCGCCATCATCATATGATGATAAGCGACGCGGAGGGGTTAAGATTGAGCTCAGTTGCAGTGTAGAGTGCTACCAGTCAAGCTGTACTCTCGAGTCTCGTTGGCTACGCGTTGTTTGGATGATGTCATAATATAGGTTCAGTTAAGCTTTCTCAATTATACACTGAACACAAATTCGTCGTGTTTTCACTTTACGTCGCAGTGAGAAGTATTGTTTTGTAATACCATGACCGTTCTTTGGAAAGTACAACAGTGGTTTTTCGTTGTTTTCTGCCCTAACCCTTTTTTCTGGCGGCCCAAGTCCAAACTGTTTGAGCCATAGCTGGCACCCTAGTCCTCAGCCAACACATTACACTATATAACACAAAAATTGAAACAAGCTTACACAAGTAACATTAGTTACATCAATTAATACCGGCTCACAAATAACGTTAGTAACTACACAAGTACATTATTTAACCAGTAATATTAATTGCTACACAAGTAACGTATTACACAATGCACCGTACATTAATAAATGCACAAGTAACATATCACTTTGTTAAACAAATATATCAGTAAAAAATATCATTAACTTATTCCACCAATAGGTTAGGAATTTCTCTGCTCAAGCAATCGCGACTCAAAAAATAATTTACACCACACATAAACTGAAATTCGGTACGTCAAGAATTCCAACAGAAATAAACTCGACCTACCAGCAAAACACAAAATTCTGTGCGTATCTCATAAAATGAATACCGATGTAATCAAAATTACATCCAAAAAAACAAATAGTTTACGATGCACAATTTATAAAGTTAAATTCCGGTACGTTTAGAATCAAACCCAAAATACATACACTAATTGAATACCCATACGTTTAGAGTCACAGATAAACACAAACACGAAACACAGTTTTAAATTGAAAATCGATGCATTCAGTTGAACTGCCAAAATGTGCATTGAATCAGTGCCAATCTCACAAAATTATTGTCAGTACTTTCAGAATACTGCACTAAAAAACAGAAATAAGGTGTATAACATACAAATTCAATTCCGCTTACTTCAGAATTAACCCAAAATGTAAACACATGCGGTTCACAACTCAAAAATTGTATGCCAATGCGTTCAAATTCTGGGTCACAAAATTAAGTACTGGTACGCTGAGAACAGCAGACAAAATTAATTGCAAAACAGATACACTACTAGCAAAATTGAGTACCGGTAAACAACGATGCATCGCAAAATGGCGTACCGGTAAGTGCTGTATATCATTTCATTCACAAAATCATGCTTTGTACATTTGGGCTTAAAGTTTTAACTAGTTGGATAACTCATCGTCAGCTATATATCCGTCATCAACTGGGAACTCTTCTTCATCGTCAGGTGATTCAGAGCTAGAATCCACAGATCTGGATAACTCATCATCAGCTATATATCCGTCATCAACTGGGAACTCTTCTTCATCGTCAGGTGATTCAGAGCTAGAATCCACAGATCTGGATAACTCATCATCAGCTATATATCCGTCATCAATTGGGAACTCTTCTTCATCGTCAGGTGATTCAGAGCTAGAATCCACAGATCTGGATAACTCATCATCAGCTATATATCCGTCATCAACTGGGAACTCTTCTTCATCGTCAGGTGATTCAGAGCTAGAATCCACAGATCTGGATAACTCATTATCAGCTATATATCCGTCATCAACTGGGAACTCTTCTTCATCGTCAGGTGATTCAGAGCTAGAACCCACAGATCTGGATAACTCATCATCAGCTATATATCCGTCATCAACTGGGAACTCTTCTTCATCGTCAGGTGATTCAGAGCTAGAACCCACAGATCTGGATAACTCATCATCAGTTATATATCCGTCATCAACTGGGAACTCTTCTTCATCGTCAGGTGATTCAGAGCTAGAATCCACAGATCTGGATAACTCATCATCAGCTATATATCCGTCATCAACTGGGAACTCTTCTTCATCGTCAGGTGATTCAGAGCTAGAACCCACAGATCTGGATAACTCATCGTCAGCTATATATCCGTCATCAACTGGGAACTCTTCTTCATCGTCAGGTGATTCAGAGCTAGAATCCACAGATCTGGATAACTCATTATCAGCTATATATCCGTCATCAACTGGGAACTCTTCTTCATCGTCAGGTGATTCAGAGCTAGAATCCACAGATCTGGATAACTCATCATCAGCTAAATATCCGTCATCAACTGGGAACTCTTCTTCATCGTCAGGTGATTCAGAGCTAGAATCCACAGATCTGGATAACTCATCATCAGCTATATATCCGCCATCAACCGCAAACCCATCTCCTTCCGTCAATAGTCCAGAAATGAAATGATATCTCAGGTTCCCTAAAATTCCAAAAGTAAATGCGATAACACTAGTAATATATCAATATTCTGCAGCTAAACCAATTTTAGTCTAACGTAATCAGAACCACTTGGTTTGTTTTTCCCACTCTTGACTAATTGGAATAACGTCACTTAAAGTATGTGCGCAAGGATGCCGGAAAAGAGGAGTGTAGGAAATAAGTTCCTTGAGCAAGAGCGTTCTGACTGAACCCCAATTGCAGGGAACTTAGGCAGTCACAAGGAAGAAAGCACGACAGTAATATTTTATTCCATCAATTCGCGAAGCTGTGGCAGATAATCAAAAATCACGTCCTTCTGCCACGACCATCAACAACGATCGAGAAAATGACAGACAACCAGAACACGTCCGTCCGCCACGGCGATCGACGAAGAAAAAAGAGCACAATCTCCAACCACATGATCGGTAACAAAATCTGCACGCGACACCAGGAATTAGGTCGCTGCAGACGTTTATGTAACCAGGACACTGCACACGTCACATCAACAAAAATAACGGATAAACAACCTAATGGCGGGAAAGGCAAGCCGATCACCGATCTACCAAGAAAAGACAAAAATAAACATTATTTAGCCCTAATAAAATAAATGTGTGTGTGATTTTAGACGCATACAAAAATAATAAACGAATACGCGTTGCAATATCACGGCTAGATTGCCGCAAAGCCATGCAGGGTAGATTCCTGGCGTGCGGACTATAGGAGCATGATATACTTGAAACGGAGATAGCCGAGCGGCTACAAACCTGACGGTAGATACTTTGTCAGTTAATATTACTTCATCAGTAAAATCGTAAGGTAAAGCAGCAACAGTGCGCGAGGTGGGCGTCAAACTGGAGACGCACGAAGTTGCAAACTAGCAAACACAGCTCTTACAGTAAATAACTAGAATCACACACATCAGCGGGAGCAAAGTGCTAAGCCGCCGAAAGCAAACTAACAAAAAAAATACAAAAATAACATAAAGATGTTTGGCATGGCAGCTCGATGAGATGCGAGGCGCGACACGCTACAGGAGCAAGGAAACAATTGACCTTGTTTCTTCTTTTCCCAACAAAATCCCGGCAAATACGTTGGAAAATTTTTTGTTGATTTTTGATTAATGGTTCTTTTTTTCGAGACAACTTGCATTGGAAGCATTTCTTCAATCAGAGAATACCGGTGCGGCCACACACATTTATGACAAGTGTTAGCTCTGAGAGGTTGCTTTAACGTGGCAGTTATGCCTTAGTAGGCTTAGTTGATGCTTCTACGTTTTGTTTTGCGCTGCAGCTGCCTTTTTGCCAAACAGAAGCTGTTCATTGATTACGTGATAGACGTTATACGATTGTACGGAGAATGTACCAGTATCTGCGATTCAGTTACTGATAAGAATCAGGCTTCGGGTAGTGCTTGGCAAAGAGAAATTTATTAAGGCTTGTTGACACAGGTATGTTATTCGTACGTGTAGGTTTGATAGACTGGCAGCGGACTTTAGATATGCTGATTAGTTGCTTTCTTTGTGTGTTATAGCGTGATTACCTCACTGCGCTGGCTTAACTGGTCCAGCGCTTATGCGTTCTAGCTACACGTTTCCTTGTTTTATGTGCAAACCTCATTAGTAATTGCTGTGACCAACACACACAAAAGTTTTGAATGTGGTCTCGTGATAGTCTTGACTAACTTTCTGACAAGCCACTTTCCATCCTTAAAACAATTTTCCTCACAATCAACTACTTCAATGCTTTTAACACCTCAAAATCTAAACGTATAAAATATTTTCTGAACTTTACCTTCATATCTTCACCAAGTATTGACTCGCATAAAAAAACACGACCCGCTATTTTCAAATTTCATTTAAGTTTTTTACCAAACTCACAATTTGATTCTCATTTGCACAACAAAACTTATCGTTTATTTTCAAGAAACACAACCACAATTTCTGATATTGCTATACATGACTCTGAAGCGTAAATAATTCTTATTTCTCAACCTATCAAAATTATATAACCTCATTCTGATTGATTCGTTTTGGTTTATTGTTTTACTCTTACTTATTTCATCATGTTGATATTGATTTATTCAACAAAATATTCGCCATTAATCGCTGTAAAATCTCTTCACCTCCATCCAAGATTGAACTTGCACCATTTCAAAATAAAGCTTTTCATAGTTTACCAACAAGACAGACATACACTCCGCACATACTAACAAATTTGCATCGAATTATTTTAAAAATTACCCATTTAGGTAGAAATCTGCACAGTACGGTTTATTCTTTCCAATCAAAATTACTATTTGGAGCACTATTTCGTTGTGATTATGATAAAAGTACAAACCATATAAATTTCTTTATCAACATGCAATTTAAAGCTATTTTCATTACATCCACCAAGCTTCAAGTTTAAATTTCTAACACTGTTATACGTAATTGATATGCAAAATATCTAAGTTATATTCAACCATCATTTAACTTTCTCATCGAATTTACTTTACACCTCATTGTGCAACAAAGAATTCAATTTCGCCTAATTTACACCAACATCAATACACTTGAATTCATATCAAAATTTTATAAATCTACCTATATTCTTCGGTTGAAAATGTGGTTGGAGGCTTTAAAATTTTTAATAACTTTATAGATTTAGTCACTTGTTAAAATCTTCACCAAACGTTGAACACGTTGAGGCAATAAAAAGATTTTCTATCTGACACCCGTGTGAAATATTTTAGTTGAAGACCACTAAACAACTTTGTGCGCGCTCAATGTACTGGTTTTCGATTTTACCACAAAACAGTTCATCGGTCAATGAGCGAACTAATATTTTCCAATCATCACGCATTATTTTCGCACTATGTAATACTTTTGCTGTATGTTTATTCAAAAAATTCTATCTTATAGTGTTTTCAAACTTAAATTTTTTTACTGTATATTCACATTATTACCTCTGTACATAGCAGTAAAATACAACTTTACCTCAACTACTCTAAAAAGTTTATGTATCCAGTCTAATATTTGACACTACAGATTACCGAAACAACATCAGTTATCTTACAAGTTATTTTATGCAACTAAAAATCAAACTAACTTTTTGTGGTGGGTTCGGTGTACCAGCTGCAAACATAAACTTATATCGCCACTACATGTAATTTCAAAGACCACCTGCTTCCAATCTACACCTAAATCGTTCTATTGCTACTCCTCTTCTCCTATTTTGTTTTATTTGCAGTACAAATTGATATCTTTCTAGTGATTGTCTCTAACATATTGCTGCATAACATCCAGTTTGTGTATGAGAAAACTTCCTAGTTTACAACTCGTGGCCATTAATCTAAGAGTAATTGATAATATTGCCTTGATAGATATTGTTCTTACAGCTGAGAAAGTAACTTTTCACAAAACTTTTTGAGAGTGTACTACAAAGTTGATTGGGTTTATCACATAATGTTCACATTGACCAAGGTTTATGCAGCATAGAGATGGGTTATTCTGAACAATTAAATCAATTAAAGCAACTTTAATAAATAATAAACATTTAAAATTTCAAACGTTTTTGACTTTTTCAAGAATTAAAATCTGTAATAATTTCAAATAATGAAGATTACATTGTGTCCAAAATGTCCGTACCGTTCAAAAATTTACGTCTTTTCCATCATTCTTTTCACAATAAGTCGGTACCTTTCAAAATATCTACGTCTTTTCCATCATTCTTTTCACAATAAGTCGGTACCTTTCAAAAAATCTACATATCTTCCATCATTTTTTCACAAAGAATGTGGTTCTCATTTCCCATATACATAACTGACATTTCATACTTCAAAAAATCTACGTATTACTTTGGAATATCAAGTTTGTTGGATAGCCTCTTCATTCATCTTTGACATCTTTCTCCACATCATCGATTGCATCTTCCGTTCAGTTGGTCTTCCACTTCTTGGTCTGTCAAACAAGCTACCACTCTTCAATAACTTGATACTCCAAGCCTTGATTATGCGATGTTCTGGTGGTTCAATATCATATTGCACACGCAGTCTGTCTCTAACAAGCTTCATGGCGTGTCTAGTTTGCTCACTTGCAATAAAAACTGAAGCGGCATAAACTCTATATGCAACCGTGTAGTCACTTGAATCAATCATTTTTATTGAATAAACTACAAAGTATGAAATGTCAGTTATGTATATGGGAAATGAGAACCACATTCTTTGTGAAAAAATGATGGAAGATATGTAGATTTTTTGAAAGGTACCGACTTATTGTGAAAAGAATGATGGAAAAGACGTAGATATTTTGAAAGGTACCGACTTATTGTGAAAAGAATGATGGAAAAGACGTAAATTTTTGAACGGTACGGACATTTTGGACACAATGTAATCTTCATTATTTGAAATTATTACAGATTTTAATTCTTGAAAAAGTCAAAAACGTTTGAAATTTTAAATGTTTATTATTTATTAAAGTTGCTTTAATTGATTTAATTGTTCAGAATAACCCATCTCTATGCTGCATAAACCTTGGTCAATGTGAACATTATGTGATAAACCCAATCAACTTTGTAGTACACTCTCAAAAAGTTTTGTGAAAAGTTACTTTCTCAGCTGTAAGAACAATATCTATCAAGGCAATATTATCAATTACTCTTAGATTAATGGCCACGAGTTGTAAACTAGGAAGTTTTCTCATACACAAACTGGATGTTATGCAGCAATATGTTAGAGACAATCACTAGAAAGATATCAATTTGTACTGCAAATAAAACAAAATAGGAGAAGAGGAGTAGCAATAGAACGATTTAGGTGTAGATTGGAAGCAGGTGGTCTTTGAAATTACATGTAGTGGCGATATAAGTTTATGTTTGCAGCTGGTACACCGAACCCACCACAAAAAGTTAGTTTGATTTTTAGTTGCATAAAATAACTTGTAAGATAACTGATGTTGTTTCGGTAATCTGTAGTGTCAAATATTAGACTGGATACATAAACTTTTTAGAGTAGTTGAGGTAAAGTTGTATTTTACTGCTATGTACAGAGGTAATAATGTGAATATACAGTAAAAAAATTTAAGTTTGAAAACACTATAAGATAGAATTTTTTGAATAAACATACAGCAAAAGTATTACATAGTGCGAAAATAATGCGTGATGATTGGAAAATATTAGTTCGCTCATTGACCGATGAACTGTTTTGTGGTAAAATCGAAAACCAGTACATTGAGCGCGCACAAAGTTGTTTAGTGGTCTTCAACTAAAATATTTCACACGGGTGTCAGATAGAAAATCTTTTTATTGCCTCAACGTGTTCAACGTTTGGTGAAGATTTTAACAAGTGACTAAATCTATAAAGTTATTAAAAATTTTAAAGCCTCCAACCACATTTTCAACCGAAGAATATAGGTAGATTTATAAAATTTTGATATGAATTCAAGTGTATTGATGTTGGTGTAAATTAGGCGAAATTGAATTCTTTGTTGCACAATGAGGTGTAAAGTAAATTCGATGAGAAAGTTAAATGATGGTTGAATATAACTTAGATATTTTGCATATCAATTACGTATAACAGTGTTAGAAATTTAAACTTGAAGCTTGGTGGATGTAATGAAAATAGCTTTAAATTGCATGTTGATAAAGAAATTTATATGGTTTGTACTTTTATCATAATCACAACGAAATAGTGCTCCAAATAGTAATTTTGATTGGAAAGAATAAACCGTACTGTGCAGATTTCTACCTAAATGGGTAATTTTTAAAATAATTCGATGCAAATTTGTTAGTATGTGCGGAGTGTATGTCTGTCTTGTTGGTAAACTATGAAAAGCTTTATTTTGAAATGGTGCAAGTTCAATCTTGGATGGAGGTGAAGAGATTTTACAGCGATTAATGGCGAATATTTTGTTGAATAAACCAATATCAACATGATGAAATAAGTAAGAGTAAAACAATAAACCAAAACGAATCAATCAGAACGAGGTTATATAATTTTGATAGGTTGAGAAATAAGAATTATTTACGCTTCAGAGTCATGTATAGCAATATCAGAAATTGTGGTTGTGTTTCTTGAAAATAAACGATAAGTTTTGTTGTGCAAATGAGAATCAAATTGTGAGTTTGGTAAAAAACTTAAATGAAATTTGAAAATAGCGGGTCGTGTTTTTTTATGCGAGTCAATACTTGGTGAAGATATGAAGGTAAAGTTCAGAAAATATTTTATACGTTTAGATTTTGAGGTGTTAAAAGCATTGAAGTAGTTGATTGTGAGGAAAATTGTTTTAAGGATGGAAAGTGGCTTGTCAGAAAGTTAGTCAAGACTATCACGAGACCACATTCAAAACTTTTGTGTGTGTTGGTCACAGCAATTACTAATGAGGTTGCGGAGAAAGACAACTCTAAGTTAATGTTGGATGCTACTATCAGAGTTTGTTCACTTTCAGCAGAGTATTACATTTGATAAAGCTAGTAGGAAACGTTTAGCAGTTGGTTTTGTGAGCTCAGATTTTACATTTTGTAACTAATGGTTTATAGTTAATACAGTAGCATTGAAGTTGCTTGATAATGGATAGTAAGAGCAGTCCCGTAGCACTCCAACTTCGGCCCCCCCCCCCAAAATAAGCGCAAGAGCCCCTGCGCACAGGTCATATCACTTTAGAGGTGTAAAATTGAAAAGCTGCATTAAGAAAATACACCACAATTTGTACATAAGTAAACAGGCTAATGTCAGAATAAAGCATGCCGATACCGAAGGTGCAAGTCATAAAAAATTCGGCACCGATGCCAGAGTTCAGTAGGACATTTATGCAGACACTGCGAAACGAAAGCAATGACACTGAAAAACATGAAAAAGTTATAAAAACACAGTATCATTTAAATAGTCTGGAGCGAACCTTTTTGTTCGCAAATGCTGTTATGACATTGTCATAATCAAGAGATCGGGCGCAGTCATTTTCGATTGACAACATGGCTAATGAAGATAGTCTACTGTCTGTCATAGACGTTCTATTAAAAGTTTTGATCAGTTTCAATTTACAGAAGCTTCTTTCAGCGCTGGCAACAGTCACGGGGCAAGTTAGTAAGATTCGAAGTGCGATGTACACATTCGGATACAATTCAAATAAATGAGTCTTTAGAAGATAGTTCAGAAAGTCTTGAGCCGTATTGAGATTGCGTTTTTTTTTGTAAAATTAAAACAAACCGCTGTAGCTCAGCGCTCATTTCATCAGAATCAATGTCACTGAACTTTTTTTGGAACTCTTTACAGCAAGTAAGAAGAGCATTTTCTTGTTGCACAAGCAAAAGTTTGTCTCGTGTGTACAAAAACGAAAAGGCGGAAGAAACCTCACGTAACAAATTAAAGCGCTCCTTTATTGACATAATAGCCTGGTCTACTAATGGATAGAAAAAGTTGCTTTTAAATTTCAGTTCAGGAGTAGCTCGTTGTTCCTCTTCACCTTGGTAATCAAGCAATCTTCTTTTCTTTCCACTTCTTGACGGAGGAAAAGAAGGATCAATATCCAATTCCTGTGCTATTTCAACAGCAGATGTTGCGGCACTGTCATAACCCGTTGTGCGATAGTTTTGCAAAAACTTTTCAGTTGCCTGGATTTCCGTTTCCATTGTATGAAGGGAGACTCCATACGATTGAAGAATCTTGCTTGCTTTATTGACTTGGAATAGGATATCATACCAAATAAACACCGACAAAAGAAAACTCCATTTTGATAAATGAGCTATCAACGATTTTGTTTCTGAGGCAGCTCTTCCATCTTTTCTTTCTATGGAAATGGCTTCCAAGTCTTTCAGTGCCAGCAACACCTCTTTTAAATTGTATCGAAGAGGTTTGATGCATTTAATTCTGCTTTCCCAACGAGTATCAGATTGTGACTTTATGGACAGCTCCACATGTTTCTTCAAAATTTCCCAACGCTGAGCAGAGGAAGAAAACAGCACATACAACCTTGTAAGTACTCCAAAAAATGTCAATGCTTCCGTCGATCAATTAGCACTGTCAACAACAACTAAGTTAAGGGTATGGTTTGCACAGGGCACGTAAACAGCTTTGGGATTGATGTCTAGCATTCTTGCTTGGACCCCAGAATGTTTTCCTTTCATGTTAGCACCATTATCATATGACTGACCTCGACAATCAGACAATTCGAGTTGCAGTTCGGTCGCTTTTTCTAAGAAAGCGTCCAACAAGCCTTTCCCAGTACTGTCACTTATTCTCAAGTAGCCAAAAAATGTTTCTTTAACAACAGCAGCTTCTTCATTACATAGTACATAACGGAGAATGACAGACATTTGTTCATGATGTGACATATCTGGAGTGCAGTCCAAAATTATAGAAAAATATTTTGCCAATTTCAATTGCTGTAAATTTTCTTTTTCAACTTCTGTCGCTAGCAATTCAATTAGTTCATTTTGTATGGTAGGACTCAAATAGTGATCTTTAGTGTTTTTATTCTTGATTCTGTCTTGAAGCTCTTATAGGATCGGATCTCTTTTTGCCAAAAGCTCAAATATACCCAGAAAATTTCCATTGTGAGGAGATCCTAAGACTTCTTCAGATCCTCTAAAAGCAAGATTCCTTTCCGATAGAAACAAGGCAATGTCGATAAGTCTCTCTAAAACATTTCTCCAAAAACGTCTTTCATTGAAAAAAATATTCATCTCGCGTTTGTCGATAGTGGATGAATTTCTTATCCCTTCAGCTAGCAACATCCATTGACTGCAGCATTCTTGGTGGGAAATGCCGTTTTCATGGTCTTTCAGTTTTTTCGAAAAACCCTCCCATGTATTTATACCACTACAAAAGGGGCTTAGTGTTTTTCCAAATAGCTTACAACAAAAGCAAAAAACTTGATTTGACTCCCCAGAATAAACTAGCCACGACCGTGAAACACTTTCACCATTAGGTAACACACGTTTATAATGGTTGGAGGAAAAATGTCGCCTTGGAGTTGTGTTATTATATGGAAAATTCATTATTAGTTGATGTGATCCACGCTTTACTATATCACATCGTTGAGCATCAGAAATACTTTCAGGCCATTTACATGGGTCATCAGGGATAGGGGTAAATTGAGATTCAGTTATTTTTGATATCGAAGGTTGCGTATTGGCAGGTAAATCACAACTTACATTTTCTGGAAATTCACAATCACTTTGATGCTGATCGTCATAGTCTTCTTTTTCTTGTACACTATAGTTTTCTTCATCCCTCTCGGTACTAGTGCCAGGTCTACTCTGCTCAGTAATCTTGAAAAAATCTGTCATCTTGGGCAATTTCGCTACAGCATCTCGAGCAGTGGCTGCTTCTTTTCTCTTTTGAGCACCACTTTTTAAACGTTTCATTCTATACAATGTCAATAAAATACTTTATCTGCACTCTGCAGTGTATATATATTGTCCCGGTATTTATAGCCAAACAGAATTCCAGACCATTCTATGATTGTTGCGTAACAACGGCATTGTTACGTCAATCGAATATTCAAGATTCTACCAAAAAATCAATCGAAATATTCCAGATTCTGCTAGATAAAATGACGTTGCATTCACTTATGATGTCACAAGCCAATTTCTTCCTACAGTTTAAATCGGTTGTAAACAAGTCTGCTGAACTGAAAATAGTCACGTAGCCAAAAAGCAATTTCAGACTAACTTGGGCCCCCAAAGTTGGCCTGGCCCCCCCCAATTGGGGGTTTGGGGGGCGGCTGCTACGTCTCTGAGTAAGAGATTTTGTAATGAATCAACTTGGTCTAATCTGCAATTGCAAACGTGTGTAGCAGTGATTACGTATAAGAAGTGTATAATAGATATCACTTAATGTAATTTTGCCAGGATTTAGGTAAAATTCTTGATTTGCCTATACGGGAGACAATATGATGCGAGTTGAAAGTTGTGAATTACAAATAACGATTTCAAATAGATCAAAACTTAGTGCAAGAGTTTAATTGTACGAAACAAAAGTCTTTGATCAGCTAAGACGGCTTGTCACAATACGTAAGTATGTTTGCTCAAGTGCTTTCAAATTAACGAATAAGTTGAGAATTTTTGTTAAAGCAATGAGTTTTAGATTGGTGATAGCACACAGATTTGTTTTGAAATTTTCTGTTTGTGGTTTTTAGCAAACAACAAAAAATTAAAGAATTGGATCAATAATTTCTATTTGCAGCAGAGGGTGAATACTCATTTTAATAAGAATAAAGAACGGGTGAATACTCATTTTAATAAGAATAAAGAATAATTTTCGTGTTTTGTTTTGCTGATGTTCTACAAAAATGCTAAAGTTGTGGCTATTTCTGTGTAGATGAGCTAATTAGATTGTGAAAACCATGAATTTTGTGTTAATGTCCTACAAATAATGTATAAAGTTCGGTTTATTTCTACGTAGGTGAGCTAAGTAAACTGCGGAAAATATGAGTTTTATGTTAATGTCCTACAAATAATGTTAAAAATTATGCTTATTTCTATGTAGGTGAGTTAAGTAAACTGCGGAAAATATGAGTTTTATGTTAATGTCCTACGAATAATGTTGAAAGTTGTGCTTATTTCTACGTAGGTGAGCTTGGTAAACTGTGAAAATCATGAATTTTATGTTAATGTCCTTGAAATAATGTGAAAAGTTTGACTTATTGCTATGTATATGAGCTAAGAACACTGTGAAAACCCTGAATTTTATGGTAATGTCCCACGAATAATGTCAAAAGTTGTGCTTATTGCTATGTAGGTGAGCTAGGTAAACTGTGAAAATCATGAATTTTATGGTAATGTCCCACGAATAATGTCAAAAGTTGTGCTTATTGCTATGTAGGTGAGCTAGGTAAACTGTGAAAATCATGAATTTTATGGTAATGTCCCACGAATAATGTCAAAAGTTGTGCTTATTGCTATGTAGGTGAGCTAGGTAAACTGTGCAAATCATGAATTTTATGTTAATGTCCTTGAAATAATGTGAAAAGTTTGACTTATTGCTATGTATATGAGCTAAGAACACTGTGAAAACCCTGAATTTTATGGTAATGTCCCACGAATAATGTCAAAAGTTGTGCTTATTGCTATGTAGGTGAGCTAGGTAAACTGTGAAAATCATGAATTTTACGGTAATGTCCCACGAATAATGTCAAAAGTTGTGCTTATTGCTATGTAGGTGAGCTAGGTAAACTGTGAAAGGTAAAAGTTGCTAAATTTCGGAAAAATCTTAAAACAGTGTGATGATAGGATACAATTTTGGCTTCTAGTTGTATGAAAAATGAATGTAAATTTGAGGTAAATGTTTTATGATTTGCGCAATTAAAGATAAATCTTTTCGGTTTTACGATGTAAACAGTAGTGATTTAAGTGAGGTATGGTGTTTAAAAGAAAACGAAGACGCAATTTTAAGGAGAACAGAGAGAGTTAGGGTGAAAACCATGTGCGGTCAGAAAGTTGTTGACAGAAAAACTGAAGAACAGATGGATATGCTGGGTTGATAGTAAACCATTTTTAAAGTTCTGTGTCGATTGTGATTGGTTAAAGGTTTGCTGACGTGATGTTTATGCTTCCGTTTGCGTCAGATTTTTTGTTGATAGTAATCTTAGCTGATTTTGAAAAATATGAATTTTATGTTGGTGGATTTAGAATTTGATAGTTTTTACTTAAAACAGTGTTGTAACAGGATACAATTTTTGTTTTCTAGTTGTCATGTGAAAAGATATTGTAAATTAGATGCATGGTGAATGTTTACAAGTAAAAGTTTAACAATTATTGAAGTAGTCTCCAAACACAATAAAGATACAATCTTCTTGGTTTAATAATATTTAGTAGTGATTAAAAAACCGCTGAATTGAAACAAGCTTCTTTGTTGTAATCTTTCCTTTTCAAAATGTTTCCACTGCTGTACTTCAACTATCTCACTGTCATATGTGAAGCAAATCTACATTTTACCCAAAAGTCTGGTCAATCTACTGAACTTTTCTTCCAAGAAAGTGTGAAACGAACATAAAAATGTAACTACCTCACTGTCACATGTGAAGCAAATCTACATTTCACTCAAAGGTCTGGTCAATCTACTGAACTTTTAATCTAAAAGTGTAAAAGTAACGATAAAGATTTATTTGAAATTGTTTCTTCCACCGCACTCTTCTGGAAGCAACTTCGCTGCCTGTGATTTTCCCCAGCAAGCCTGATATTCTAGAAACTGTCGGTTATTTTTCTCTAAAACTATTCTTCTGTAAGCTTACAGCTAATGATGAACAAGCAGATTTTTCTCCTTCAACATCTGTCTTTCGTCATACTGGTAACTACATCTTTACTCCCCCCAAGAGTGTATCTGTCGCTAGTTCTAAAATCTATACTCATCCAAGACTGTGTCTGACCCTAGTTTTGAAGTCTATACTCCCCAATATTGTATCTGCGGCTAGTTCTAAACTGTTGGTTGAAAATTATTTTCTTATGTACGTTTTCAGCTAGTGATAGACACGCGAAATTCCCCCTCAAACATCTGTCTTTCATCTCGCTGGTAACTACATCTATACTGTATTTTTAAGATTTTCTTTCTCCAAGATTGTAATAGGACTGAATCCATTGCCTACATACTGAAATAGATGTAGATTAATTCCAACCAACTGCAGAAATATAACAAGTGAAGGAAAAGACCTCCAATAGAAGAGTAAAGAAACAACATTCTAGTGAATCAAAAGGATAAATCGATCAGAGGCCATATGATTTTATAACAATTTCACCAAGTGACTGATTACACGCAATTGACGCTTACGCTCGAAAGGAAGTTGTTATGATTTAGTATCAAAGACTCAGTCACGACCTAAAGTTAATGTTTCCGTTTTACAGCAGTTGTGCTTACAATAAGACAAACAATCGTAAACGAGTTGAAAAGTGAAATCAATTGGAGAACTTTTGAAGTGGGGGTATTCTGAAGCGAGGGTACAACCAATTAGGACATTTTCAAAATAAATGAAATCATTTCCAAAAAGAAATAAAACCGTTTCCAAAAACAAGTAACATTTTCAAAGCATTCCTAAAAAGAGCTCAAACAAATAAAACCATTCCTAAAAACAAATATATCTAATCATTCCTAAATACAAGAAACAACATTTTCAAAACAAATCAAACAAATAAAATCATTTCCAAAAACAAATATAATCATTCCTAAAACAAGAACATTTTCAAAGCATTCCTAAAAAGAACTCAAACAAATAAAACCATTCCTAAAAACAAATATATTTGTTTAAGTTGTATTACCATTTGTTTTCAAGTTGTCTTGACGTTTGTTTTCAAATTGTTACAAGTTGGTACACGTTGTATTTACAAGCTGTTACAATGTACTTCAAGTTCATGCATCAACACGTTCGGAAATAACGTAGCCGCACGTTCGGAAATGACGTATCACCGCGTTCGGAAGTCACGTTCGGAAATGACGTAAACCACGACAACACCACCTCCGCCACCTCCGCAAAAACCGGCTCAAAAGTAATATTATATACTACTGTGACTTATCGCAAGAACTGAACTCTAGATGCTGGACTGAGGGCACTTCGCCCTCCCCTGGCTGCGTTTATGCTGGGAGCAAGGAACATACGCGCAGCCACATACTTGAAGTTTCATAACTAGGCCTACAATCACGCAAAAGTTTTAAGTATTAGGCTACTAAGCAATAGCCTAATTACTGTAACTATGAGGGGTGTATAAAAAGTTTTACGATGAGAAAAACTAAAAGGGATTAGAGATTTATAATTATTTATTTTTCAACATAGTCCCCTTCGAGGGCTGAACACTTGCTCCAACGGTGCTGAAGCGGTTTTATCCCAGTGTAGAAGAACTTTTTTGTTTGAAACTCAAGAAACTCCTAGGCTGCAGCTATGAAGTCATGATCGCTGGCAAAATGGCGACCAGCCAAGGCTTTTTTTTATTTGTGGGAAAACATGAAAGTGGGAGTGGGCCAGGTCTGGCGAATACGGTGAATGGGGGACAAGTTCAAATCCGTAATCGTGAATAGTTGCCATGGCAACCACAGCGGTGTGAACTGGTGCATTGTCTTGGTGGAAGAGGATTGTTCTTGTGAGCTTTCCTGGCCTTTTTTCTTTGATTGCTTTCCATAGACGCTTCAATTGTCCAGAATGATGCTGTCCAGTCACTGTGTGGCCCTTCTAAAGGTATTCAATCAATATGACACCATGGTAATCCCAAAAAACAGAGGCCATGACCTTGCCAGCCGAACGAACAACCTTAGCCTTTTTGAGGGGCGGACATGACGTGTGCTTCCAATGCTTTGATTGTTCTTTAGTTTCGGGTTGGTAGTGATGAACCCAGGTTTCATCCATGGTAATGAATCGAGCAAGAAAATTGTCTTCATCGGCTTCAAACAGTTCAAGATTGCCCATGGTTACAGTGCACCTGGTGCTCTTTTGTTCAGGTGTCAGAAGACGAAGGACCCACCTTTCAGAAACCTTTGAGAATCCAAGTTCTTTGGTCAAAATTTTATCTGCTCGCTCAATAGATATCCAAAGTCTTTCTACTACTTGACGACATGATATGCGACGATCTTGCATGACCATCTTCAGAGCAAGGTCAATGTTATCTTTGGTTGTTGCTGTTGCGGGCCGTCCTGACCTTGGGTCATCTTCAACTCTGACTCTGCCACGCTTGAATTCTCTAATCCAACGTGAGACTGTCGCATATGAAGGAGCACTCTCTGCCAATGTTTCCAACATGTCATCACCAATTTTTGAGGCAGTCATCCCTTACAAATGCAGGTATTTAATGATTGCGCGAATTTCTGTTTTCTCCATTTTTCACTGAATTCTTAACTCTAGTTTGCGAGGGTTTACGTTAGTTTACGACTCGTACATCAATTACTTCTGAGTCTTTCTACAATTTAAAACTGTATTTATCTATGCACTTAATCAAATGAAGGTTTATGAAAATATTTGCTCTTTGTAAGTAAGCACAGTCTTAACTTATTAGTAGCGAGGTCGGTACTACAGACACAGTTTATAAAATCAAAGATTTGTGGGGAAATTCGTAAACAAAGCTCGTCATTACGTCCACACTACTGCTTAATATCACAGTCGCCAAATATACGATCGTACCTTTGGAGGGAGTTTTTTTCTTGAAAACGAGATGTTGATCGAATTCAAGAGAAATAGCCGTAGCGGATCCGGCAACTTTTGGTGGGGAGAGTGAGGTGAAGACCACATATTTGGAAATCAACTTTTCTGAAGTTTAAGCAAAAAAGTTCACCATGCCAAGACTAAGAAAAGCTGGTGAAGTGACGCATATCCCACATTCCTCTTGGATCTGCCACTGAGGTATAGCTCCCTTTGCCCCATTTTGGGACCTGAAATCACAGGTGCAGCCAAGGAAGGTGGTGTTACAAATAACGTGGGGACTGCTGGCACTGCCAAATATGCGCACTGCCAAATAACTAGTTTTTGCATTCGTAAAACAAAAGCAATTACGCTGCCCAGTGCCCACCCCCAAGTTTGACTTTGAGCCTCTAAACTTAGTAGAAGGAAAGGTTTGAATTTGAGAAAAAATAAAGAGGTTGTAGGACCAGTACTAATTCAGAATACCGGTGCGACAATCAATGATAGGGACATAGGGTTGATACCCCCATTTGTACCAACTTTTCCTTGCCGTCTTACATGTGTTGTTTGGGTAAAGCCGGTTCAGTTGGTTGAAACGGTATTCCTTGCCCGTCCTAACGACTAGCTAACCTGCCGGCGATGGCAGCAGGGCCGGCTGGTAAAACGTATACGAAGTCTTTGAGGAATAAATAGACAAGTTAATGATTAAGTTAAATACAGGTTAAAAATTTGTTAGTTAAATATTTGTTAATTAATTTTACATGTTTGAGGTTTATATCAAAGTCGGCGAATATTTACGTTTGTTCGTGAAATCTCAGACACATTATCTTGCAGTTCTTCAACAAAATAATAAACCCAGCTGTTTAACAGCATAGTAACGCACATAAGCTACAGTAAATAACATGCAATATTTCTTGATGATACACAGTTGAGATTTTAAAGGTCGAGCGATCCATAACGTGCCTGGGGTCCAGTCTAACTTAATACAGTTAGAGCCTGGATTCAAATGTGCGAGTCAAAAAAAGTTTTTGTGGTTCAGGGGTCTTCGTCTAGCTAAACACCGCAGAGTCAGCTTAATATAACAAAGGGAAACTAACTGAAATTCTGCTTTTGATCAACTCCAAGGCGCTCTGAATACAAGTTTGGACAACTTCGAATTCATTGAGCAGACAGAAGGCTTATTGTTAAACAGACATATGGATAAACAGATTTATTTTTGTGCTTAAATACAAATCAAGGCTATAGTGCCAAAAACACTCTATCACAGATCCACGCAATATGGACCATGCTGAGCGAAGAATATAGTATTCACCGTAAAAAATTTTCCCTCATACTTGAGCTTTCCTTCCCTAATTCAAGTTTATAAATACCACAGACCTTAAATAGATCTGCTTCTTGAAAACTTTGATAACGCGCAAATTCCGGCGTTGCCGCCAGGGCCCCCACCACTAATGTTGAGATTAATAATATCGGTTCAAAAGGTTACACTTGCTTGGCCAACAGATTGTTGTGAAAACAGTAAGAAAAAGTTAATGTTTTTCACATAGCCAATTCTTGTTTCGAAATAAAAGATCATTTCTTGAAATGTAATCGATTAAAAAACATCATGCAGGTCGGCCAGAGCTACTACATATCTCCCACGTTTCTCGAGTCTTTGGCAATGTCTTATTTGCCCTGTTTTCAGCATTGGCCTTTTAAATTTAAACATTTATCTGTTAAATTCAGCAAGTACTTTAAATTGCATCAAAGTAGTGAAAAAGCACCAAGGTGATTGATATCGATATTCAGGATGAGCTATTAAATAATAGGCATACTACTTACGACTTATTCTAAACTGTAGGCGTACCGTTTGTATAAGCTAACGCCTCTGGCTACGCCCACGTTTCGTGGACCTGCCATAAACGCAGCCAGGCAAAGAGCAAACACGCCCAAAATAAAGTATTCGCAACAGTGTTTTTGCAATAGCAGGCCCCCATCAGTAATGTTAAGGCTAACAATATTGGTTCAGCCGGCTTCCCGGCTTCACTCAATTGATATTTGTAAGAACAGTAGACCTGATAAGAAGCTAATGCGTTGTTGATATAGCAAATTGTCGTCTCAAAATCAACAGTATCGTTTTTTGAAGAGAATCGATTGAGTCTAAAAATGACATTGTTGGGGTTTGCACATAGCCTCTATATTTCTCCCAAAGTTTGTGGAGTTCCTGGCTACGTCTTGTTTGCTCTATTTGTTACTTGGAAACAGGACTTGCATACTCACAACTGAAACAGTTAACGACTTCAAAAAGTTATATTCGTTCATTTTATGAAGTGCATGGAAACATATTTCAAAGTTGTAGGGTAAGGGAGGTCAAAGTAATTGATGTGTGTTTTCAGGAATAGAACCTGATCAATATCAGGGCCTCTATTTACGACCTTTTGTGACTTAAGGCCAATTTGTACAACCGAAAGCCTCAGGCTGGGTGCATGTTGCTTGGCCTTGGTATAAACGTAGCCATTTAAAGAGAAAACTAACTCCAAATGAAGCACCTACAATTAAGTAACGCTTAGCCCTAACTGATTAGAAATATATATTAACGGAAAGCAAATTTCCACAGTTTTCAAATAGTAGTAATTATTGGTAACTTAGTAAAATTTTTATGTATTAAAGTTATTTGTTGTTACTCCGCTGCCACTGTTTAGGAATAGGGGCAAAAAATTATAGTAGAAACGTTAAAGTTCGATTTGTTCAGCATAAAAACACATAGTAAAGATACATGTCATATATTATCGGCCTTGTCTTGAAATAATATTCAGTTTGTTAAACAAGTTTAAAAATTCGTTGAAAATGAGATCACAAATCAGTTTTTAAGCAAAGTGATTTTCTAAAAATGTGCTTTTCGAAAAAGTCATCATATTGGTTGATCTCTGATTGCAAAAATTTGATCGTAACAGACACATTATGAGCATCATCGAGGGAATTGGATGCGTGCAGGAAAAACAGCGGAGTAGCACGCTCAGAAGGCTTCAAATACCTAAAAACGAATCTTTGCTGCATCGTCAATTGAGCTTTAATTGTGGTAAAGTTTTTTCTCGATAGCATCTTGTTGATATTTCCCGGAAAAACTTTTCTTCGCGTTTCTGCGATCAGTAGTTTTCAAAACAATTCACAGAACAAATTGTCCAATCAAGCGTTAGCTGTGACGTCGTTTTAAACCCCAAAAAGCATAATATTTTTTGCATGATGTTAAGTTGAGTGCTGGTTTTGTTTGAGCAAAAAGCTATTTTTCTGTGATAAGAAATGAAAATTAAAAAATGTTTACCTTTGAATGTGACGTCGTGATGACTTCAAAATTTCCTCATGACACTCACCACGGAGTGGTGATCAATCGTGCCAAGTTTCATGCTTCTACGTCCATTGGTTTTGGAGGAGTCATACCACAGAAACAGAATCGCGGTTTTTACTACAAATTCCTTTGTATTCCGAAACGTTTAAATGCGACTTGATTTATATGGCTTGACCATGCGAGGTAAATTCCAATATAAAGAGAGTCCGTAGCTGGACAGTACAGAATGAGATGAGAAGTGTCTTGGGATGAGTGTCCACAGGCGCTGCAGGAAGGATTCTCGATTCCGCCAATCCTAGAGAGATAAGAACCTAACAGAAGGCTGTGTCCGTTGCTGCGTAAACGAGAGAGAACACAGTGAGTGTGATGAGGAAGCACAAGTTCCTCGGTGGAAATCAAAGGAACCTGCGTGTCGAAAAAATTAGATGAAACGAAACGCCTCCAGTCCAAGAAAAGATAAGAGTGGATACGAGAGACAAGAGAAGAGAGACTACAAGGGATTGCAGAGGGCGCAGCTGGCGCTCACCGTCTGTCCAGCTCATCAGCCACGTTGTTTCCCGCGAGAAACAAGTGTCCGGGGACTTATTGTAGCCTGATAGAACAGGAGGAGAGCGAAGACAGTTCCTGACAGATCTGCCACAGAGTTTGAGGTAAAAGGAAAGATGGAGGAGAGGACAGAGTGACGAGGACAGAACGAGAGTCAGATAGGAGGAGATAAGAGGAGAAATGGCAGACTTGTTGGTGCTGCCAAGACCAGCAAAGAGCGTGCAGAACGGCGCAGGCTTCAGCGGAAAAACTTGAACATACTAGGCCTGCTGGAAAGGAAAGAGTGGCCTCGGTTCCACCGAGAGAGCAACTGGAAAGTACGTCGGAACCGCCTTTGTCAAGAGGAGAAGGAACACAGCCGTCAGTCCAGAGTATCAGATCGTGAGGGGGGAGAGAGTCATAGTGAGCGAGAGCAAGGTTGGCGAGAGAAAGTTGGATTGGAGCGAGAGCATGGAGAGGAAAGGGTGGACTCCACGGTGAACGAAGGCAGATTCCAAGGAGAAGGAGAGCAGGCAAGACCAGCCTTCCTAGGAGATGCAGAAGGAAGCATGAGCGGGTAAGAGGACGCAATAGCTCTCCAGGACGATCTGCAGAGTCTTGGCTTCACCTCAAGTCTGGCCAAACCTAAAATGGGAAAAGAAGTTGGGAGACGAAGTGACCTCTCATAAGATGAAAGAGTGAAATGGGTCACGGTGACTCGTAGGGGAAATAAAAAAGCCTCGTAGAGTAGAATGGGATAGGGGAGGACGAGAGGCAGTCGGTAATGGCGCGACTGGCCGCTCGGTGGAGGTGTACAATTTGGTGATATTGGTAACACTTAGGAAAGGCAACCATCCAGGAGAGGCATATTTGAGAAGGGGCCGAAGAAAAGATTTATACAGAACAGAGAGGGACTCGTTCGAGGGGCCCATGAGGAAGCAGAGATACAGCGTAAGGTCTTGAGATGTGGAACGTATTTGGCATTCTGCGATGATACATGCTTAGAAAAGGAAAGTGTGCGGTCGAAGGTGACCTCAAGAAAGGTCGGAGTTGGGTTGAAACGGAAACGGGAGCCGAATAAGAAGAGGTTGGGCTGGAGGTTAACCTGGTGGGAATTCACTGAGAAGAAGGAGATCTCACGTTTGTTCGGATTGAGAGGAAGACAACAGTACTCAAACCATCGCTCCAATCGAAACAGAGCTCCTTGTGTGGCCTCCACCGCAGTGGGAACTGAGGGGGACGAGGACCACATGGCCAGATCGTCAGCGTAAAGAAAACACCTGACGGAAGAAGGCAGAGAAGCTGGGAGATCATTAATGAAGAGAGAGAAAAGTACAGGGCCAAGAACGGATCCTTGCGGAACACCTTGACGGACTCGAAAGAAACGGCTTTTGTGATTTTGATAAACCACGCAAGCGCGCCTATCAGAAAGGAAAGATTGAGTCCAACGAGCAAAGCAAGGAGGGAGGCCAATCGAAATAAGTTTATGGAAAAAAGCGGGATGCTAGACAGAGTTGAAAGCTTTGGAGAAATCGATAGTAGAAAGAATCGTCCGAGAGCCCGGCCTGAGTTTGTTAAACCCATCCAAAATGGACTGAGAAAAATAAAGAATTTGATCTAGAGTAGACCGTCCAGGGCGGAAACCGGCCTGGCCGGGAGAGAGAATGGAATTAGATTCCAGAAAGAAGAGTAGACGAGATAGAATGATGAGTTCAAACAGCTTTGAGACGCAGGAGGTGAGAGAAATAAGCCGGAAGGAAGCAGGAGAGTTGAGAGGCTTTCCCATCTTGTGGAGTCTTCCAGATGGAAGGAAAGGAATGCGAAGTCCAGGAGAGATTGAAGATGTGAAGAAGAAAATCCATGCCAGGGCGAGGAAGATGCTTTAGCATAGGATAGGCGACATTTTCTGGGCCAGTGGCAGTGGACGAGGAAAGGTTGGAGGCAGCCCCAAGAAATTCAATGTGGGAGAAGGGAGAGCAAAAGGACGAGTGAGATTCCTCCGGGCACGTGGCTTGGCAGAGCTCAGAAAAGTAGTGTCTCTGGCTCTGCTATGCAGGGCCTTTGACTGAGAAATGGAAAAGTGGGATCTCAAGTAAGCAGCGTAGACCAAAGCCGTTTCCCTGGGAGAAGAACAGTTAGGAAAGTTAGGAGAGGAGGAAGAAAAGAAAGGAGAGCCAGCGACAGAGCGAAGGAGAGAGTATACAGTTTTTGGGTGTGATTTGTGTGAAAGAGAAGAGCAAGTCGTCTGCCATGCCTCAGCCTTGGCCTTGGCGATGACTGTCTATATGTGTCGAGAAACGGAGATGTAAGCCTGACGATCTTCATCACTTCTGTGAGCGGCAGCGAAAGCCTTGCGTCTTTCACTAACCGCACCTTCCACTTCAGCAGACCACCAGGCTTTAGGATGGCGTTTGATGCTGCCGAAAGGAATGGAAGATTTGGTTGCATTCAGCGCCAGAGAGGTGAACAGAGCGGCAGCAAAGGAAAGAGAAAGAGACGAGTATTCCTCTGCAGAAGGACAGTGAGAGTCAAAGTGTGAGGCAAAGTCATTCCAGCGAGCTTTCTGAAAGTTAAAGGAAGGGGGACACTCATTTGGGTGATAGACCAAAGAGAGAGGGACAGATCGAAGAATTGATAGGTGATCAGAAGCCAAATAGAGGGAGCAAGGGAGATGTCAAGAGAGGAGCGACTGCCAGAGGAGCGATGTAGAAGGGTGGATGTGTCAGAATCATTGAAAGGGAGGAGGTCAGAAGAGATGACCCAGTCGAATACTTCCTCCCTGCGGAGGTCGGAAGTACATCTTGAGTCCCAGAGGGAGTGATGGCAATTGAAGTCCCAGAGGAGGTGATGTCAATTCAAGTTCCCCAGAATGAAGAGATTTCTGGGAGAGGGAAGAATGGAGGGAGAAAAGAAGTCAGTTCTGCCATCCATTGGAGAGAAGCAAATAGGGGTAGCGTAAACATTAAGAAATGAGAGCGAGGAGGAGTTGTTTAGAGAGATGTTGACCCCTACATAATCAGTGTAGGGATCAAGCAAAGAGAAAGAGGAGATAGAAAGTTCAGAGAATGATAAGCTGTGCCTGACGAGAATGATGACACCGCCGCTAGCGTGCGTGGCTTCAGGAGAAAGAATGCCAGACTGGGAGAGGGTGCGATCAAAACGCAGAGCAGAGAATCCAGGAATTCAGAAAGAGGAAGAAGAGTTGAGATTAGATTCCTGGATGTAAATGAGGTCAACAGGATGGGACAAAAGAAAGTGAAGCAGTTCAGTGTTCCTGGCTCAAAGACCTCCAGCATTCCATTAAAGAACCCTGAAAGAGTCAGGGGAGAGGAGGCGAAGAAGGACAGCCAGGAGCAAGGGACGGTGGTAAGGGGCAGAGGGAAAAGATACTGAATAGATCGACCTGGTATAAGAGGTTTGGGGACGAGGAAGGGGAGGGAGTGCAGTAATGGTAGACAAAGGGTTTAATTGTACAGTGAAGACAAACAGGTCGGAGGAGTAGGAGTAGGAAGTCACAGTGTTACGAGTAGGGACACAGCAGGGGGTAAGCTCCAGGAGTGAGAGCTGTCAAGAGTTCTGAATTTGGAGATGGAAAGTTGTGAGCACCTTAGGTGGACCCATTTGGAGCAAGCACAGCATTGCACTGACTTGCCCCGACTGGTCACATTTCCAGCACACACAGAGCAGGGAAAGATGGGGCCAGGGTTGGGATGAACGTTACAGCTCATCAAGGGAAGGAGAAGAATGAGGAGGCGAACAAGGGCAAGAGAAGGGCAGGAGAAAAGAAAAAGTGAAAACAGGCGACCGAGTTTAAAGAAGCTGTGTGCTGCCCTTCTGCGGTTGTTCTGGGGGCAGCATAGCGAAAAAATGAAGAAGAGTGAACGGGGTAACTGGGACCCTCGGGAAGGCCAACAACCATTTCGACCCAACCCAAATGGAGTCGAGGAACGCACCACCACGTTAAGGCGGCTGTTGATTGGAGCAGATTCAATCAAGATCGTTGCCGACAGTGATCATTAATTTGGGCTGTCACTGTTAGCAATGATAAGGGTCTTTTTTGGTGTAGAAAACAGAGGAACCTGGAGTAAGTGAAACACCTTGATTCGGTATTTCGGCTTTGATGTGAGATTACCCACCAACACTTCACATTTTTCCCAAAGAAAATAACAATAAATCCTTTTTGTAAATGCAACAAATAGCAAAACATCTGTATAAAAATTTTATAAAATGGGAAAAAATGACTTATGAATACAATTTAGCACCGCATTGACAAAAAGTATTTGATTTAATTGGTGGACATGGACTGATAACGACCGCAAATGATTAGCTTTAAATTAAAAATATTTGATATTTTTTAATCAAATACCTCTCAATTTTTAAGCATTTACCTACTAAAATACTGGAAAGGCTGTTGCAGCCTGAATTTTTGGAAAATCTTCTCAATTTTTCTTTAAGATTTTCTTTTCAGGCACCCTCATAGAATAACATATTGCTGGGCATGCTCGGAAAAAAAATAAAGATTTGGTCCGTTTCAAAATAAAGTCAATTTTCAGAGTTACGCTTTTCGAATAATACCTCTTTTTTTATGAATGACTTCTCATGCTTGTTGCTTAAAGTGTAATAGCAACTAATTTATCAGTGATAATAAACTTCAATAGAAATGGAACGTTTCAGCTTATTGACATAAAAGTTGTTGCTGTCGACATTGACTTATAATGATGTTAGCACACGTAATCTGCTTGTTTCCCTGCTTGTCAGCAACTTTTCTTAGATAAGCAGTTCAACCAATTTCATTAAAGCAATTGCTATTAGAGCAGACTGGGAAAGGGTCGCGAAAAGAGCAGTGCCTTCCTCAAATTTCTCGGATTCAATTTAGCCATTTTCCAACAAAGTATTTTCCAATTTTGATGTGATTGCACCCAAACTAGTAATGTTTTTTTGATTTCTGTTTAATCATTTGATTTCATTAACTTTTTTACGATTTGTCATCATCAAGAAAAAGAAGTTCTTATCCTATTTACAAAAAACATTTGCCCATAAGTTGTATTAAAAGTCATCCTTTACAAATAGAGAAGATAGCTAATCTTTCGGTGAAAACCTAAATAATCTTGATTAAATATGATAATTGTGGTCAAACTTGTCTGTCAGAATACCAGAAATTTCTGAAAAAAATTTGGCACTCTCCAAATGATTTTTTTAGCTCCACTTTTGACAACCGTTTCATCTTATTTTTGGATCACTATTTGCTGCAACACCAGTCCTAAACAAATCACATTATTTAGAGTGCATAGCAATTTTGTTGCAGTAGCTGAGTGGTATATCATAAAAATTGACGGTGCTTCAATTGGGTTTTAGGAAAAATTTAGATGGGGTCTGCAAAACTAATAATTAGATTAAAAGGATTCGTGCCTCTCAAAATACTGGGAACCATTGGTTTGAGTTAAGATCAAATTTTAGAGAGCATTAAAAAACTCAATCAATAACAGGGTTTTGGTAGATTTTCGAAAGGCTATTGCCCTCTTTCCTTTCAATTGCAAGTCATTGTGCCAATGACTTGAGCGTATTTTTTAAACAGATCCGGATCTTTAGAGCGTTTAGAAAGCACTACCCTATATAGATCTTTAAACTCTGCACTTGTCTAAAGCGAAACAAGAATAATTGTATTCCAACTCGTATTTTTATCAATCAGTTAAAGAATGGCTGATTGATTGTAAGTCGTAATCAAATTTGGGCGGTGTCGAGATGAATGCATCGGCTATTCGGTTTGCGCTATACTTTTGGATCAGATGTATTTCAGCATTACAGGAAGTTATCGCGGATCGGTATTGCTTTGTTGTTACTTGGCAAATCAACGTGCAAGTGCCACCAACAACATAATCAGAATATGCGGGCTTGAAAATTGAAGTTGAATACTTAGTTTAAAAACAAAATTTCTTAATAAGAAACCCGAGCTGCCGATACCTAGTCTCACCTTTTACGACTCACGTGTTAGGCTTGATATCGCGTGCCAATGATGGATGAGGAGCTACGTTCATTCATTATGACTATTATCTCGTTTAATCGTCAAAATTTTAACTTTAAGAACCAAATTAGCCTGATGTGTTTACTGATTAGCAATAAGTCAACTAAATTCCTGTTGTCAAGTAACAAGGAAATGATTGCCTACGAAATCTTTCAGCATATTTTAAGTTAAACAGATAGCGGTAGTGACTAGGAGTATCTTGATACTTGTATCGCCAAAACTAACATTGGTATTACATCTCCGCAAAGTATCGTGGATTGGTATTCCTTTTGTCTCATTCGTCGCAGCGGTATTGCGATACTGAAAATTTGAGGACCATGCCCATCTCTGCACATAGATGCGGATCAAGCGAAACACGAGTGCATTACGCGTATGTAATTTTGGCACTTTGTACTGCATCTGAGTAAATTTATAGTAAATTTTCGGTGTTGCAAGTATTACTGATCGTCAAGCAGTAGATCTGTGATGACCACTCTTATATTTTGATAAAGTCAAAGTTTTGCTCAAAATCATGAAACATTTTTTGACTAGTCTGTACAGATGTTAGTTTAAATCTACTTTCAAGAGATTGACAGTAATGAGATCTAAGCATTTTACCATGTTACTGTAAGAAGGAATAATTTGCGACTATCGTGAGGGAGGCAAAACGGTTGGAATTAAAACGTATCTGCATCAAGGTACAATTTACTATATCGAAATGATACATTTTTACCATATCGAAACGTAACTACATCATAACGTCTCTATATCAAAGGATTATTTATAAGTTTTGTGAGAGGCAAAGACTTTCGGGCAAAGAAATTAATTTTGTGAATTTAGAAATATGATGTACAGTCGTTCACGACTCAGGAAGCACCAGACTTGAGTTTTGTCCCAGCTTGAGCTCTTCAGTAATGCATATCCTTTCGTTTTTCCGACCAAAAATAGAACTCAGTTTAACTTTCAAAGTGTTGATCACGTGCTGTGTTTGGTCAACATCTTGAAAGCCGAGTGAGATCTATTTTTGATCTGAACGATGGAAGGATATGCATCCCTGAAGAAGCCAAACAAGTTTGAAACTGAAGCCTGATACTTCTTGCGTCATGAGCGTCAGAGACTAATATTTTCCAATTGTCTCATTGTCTAGGAACTAACAAACTAATTTTTGGATGACGAAGCATTGAGTACGGTGAATTTTGTTTTCTGATGTGTCGTCTATACGCAGGGGCGCAGCCAGGGAGGGGAAACTGTGCCATGCCCCTCACCTTTGGTCCCAGATAGAATTAAGCACAAAACAAGCAATCGTCTGAAAATTTGCTTGTGGCATTGGGCTTCATGCCTGAGATTACCACGTGAGCTTCAAACTTTTTATAGTTTTCTTGGTATAAGCAGAAACCACAGGAGCAAGTTCTTTTGCGTAAGAATCTTGCAGCAATAACGTATCGGTGTCTGACGAGGTGCGGAAGAGTATTGTACAACATTAATAGCAATATTGCACAAAAATAAGTAGCTAGTCAAGAGTGAAAGCGAGTTTTGTGCTTTCTGGAAAAGTTTCAGAAGTATTGCAAAGAATAGAGCATGTCTCTATTTTTCCCGCAAATTATTTACCAAATTATCTTGACGTTGAGGTTCATAGTTGACGTTTTAATATTTCTAATTTTGGTCAACATGTTTTGGACTATAGACTGTGGAGGAAACAAAATCATCAATTTGTCTAAATAAAAATTCGACATTCTCTCTGTGATGTTTTTTAGAAGACTACAAAGACCGCAACAAAAGTTTAATGAGTGGACAAAAGTAGCAGAGACGCTTCAATCAGAGACAGCACAAGTTACAGTAACATTCTATGGCTTGCAAGGTACTCGAAATTCAAGCATGCCTAAGCACCATGAAAGACATATCGATATTTTTTTCTGATTCTGAAAAACGTCTTTCGCTGCTGCATGCTCAAGTTAATGACATATCCTGATTCTTCGCTTTCGCCTTTGAGGCGTCATTGTTCCACAAAGTGGATTGAGAACTATGATGCTGCCTTTGTTTTTGAGAAGTTTTGTCCGACAGTTGTTGGTTCTCTTGATCAACTGTCAGAATCAAGAGATGGAGAAGTTCTTGGAAGGGCTATGCCTTATTTGAGAGCGATAACAACAGCTGGGTTTTTGGTTAGCTTAGAAGTTATCAATGCTACACTGAAACGTACCTAAACAGTTCCACAGAAACTACAGGGCATCAAGAAATTATTTTGACTGCAATAGATGGTACGCGTATTACCAGTTGCAAAGATGTGATACAGGCTTTTAGGGACAATCAAAATATACTTTTTGAACTCTTTAGACATGCCGAAGGTATCTACAGGAAATCCATACCCATGCCTGGAATTGTGAATCGGCAAGCCAATACAGCAAATCCACTAGCTGCTTCACCATTACAGTTTTCCAGGCGTTCTGTCTTTTTGCCTTTTATTGACGCAGTGCTTGAGTAACTCAGCGAAATATTTTGCTCTGATCTTGTTGATTGCGTAAAACTCCAATTTTTTGATAACACCTGTCAGTGTAAAGTATGACATTTGCTTCGATCGGAAATGCTGTGAACTTCTATCTTCCCTTTGTAGGTGACAGCATTGAAGCTGTGGAGGTTGAATTTTTATGCGATGACATTTATATTGACTACGCCACGAAGGTGATTCTTTACCGTACAACACTTTAGGCGTGTTGCTATCTGCTAAAGAAATACATCCGTATCCATCTTTGGAAGCTGTTCTTCAAATATTGACAAGTGGTCCGGTTACTACAGCAACAAATGAGCGTTCGTTTAGTGCTCTGAGATATTTGAAAACCTATTCGCGGTTCACTATGAAAGAAGATCGTTTGAATGAATTCGCATTGCTGTATGTTCACAGTGAACTCAACATTAACTTTGAACATGTGATTGATGAATTTTCACATAAAAGTCGTAGACTAAATTTCAATTGGGTTAAATTTTGACATACAGCACCAGTAAATTTTTTTGGTTTGCTATCACCATTACCAACCAGTTTGTATCAGTAAATACTTTGGGTGCAATTGTGTACGGGCAAAACTTTTTTGTGCATGCAATTGCATTAAGTTTCTTTGAGTTCTGTTTAAAAACCGCACACACCTCTCATCTCCTAGGAAGAAAAATTTTGATATCCCTATGGTGACTAGATCCTGAGGGTTTTACCACTGCACCTGGGTTTTGTTATTCAAAAAACTTTGCCCCCCCCACTTGAAGAAATCCTGGCTGCGCCACTGTTTATATGTGACATATTTTCTAATCTTTTCTAATGTGACATAAATTTGTAACCCAAATTGAAAAAACTTTTTTAGATCACGTAAAAAAATTGATGGTTTTTGCTCTCCGTAAACTTAAAAATAATTTTTTTGGAGATCAACATTTTGAAAGCAAGAATTTGACCTATTTTCATTTCCAAACGAACAAAAAGATCTTTTTTGAGAGAAAAACCTCCATATAGCTTTTTTTTGCATTCCTTGCTTTTTTGACATTGCTAACCGGTGGCCATCAGCCTTTGCCACCCCCACCTTTTTAAAAACGCAACTGCTTGTGAAATAAGTTATTCCAAGGTAGCCTAAAGTGCTAAAAACTGATCAATACAGGTCTTCAAAAACAGAGAGAACGTGCAAAGAGCTTTCATTTTTGTTGAATAAACGTCTTCATCTCTGAAAACGGTGACTACTACAAAGTTGGGGTTCATAGAAATAAATCGAAACAATTTTTCTCTCTTTATCACAGCGCTTAACCCTAAATACGTACATACCAGAACAGATGGGAATTTATTTAGCATCAGCAGATTTCGTGCCAAGATAAAACACGGAATTTTTGTGAGAAAATTGTTATTCGCAGAAGATGCAGCACTGATGTTCCGCAGCGCTTACCACTTTTTATACTTTATGGATAGTTTTTCGAGAGAACGTAAGGAGTTTTCACTGACCATCAACACTGAAAAGAAAATTGTGGTGCAACAGATGGACAACACGACGGACAAATTATAGTATGCGAAAACACGGTGAAAGGTCTCTTAAGTCTCTTTAAGGCATTCTTCAAGAAACTTCGGCGCTGTAGCAACAATAGCTTCTTTCGGAACAAAGAGCTCCAACTACTCATTAACAAGCCTCCAATCTCGTTCAGCAGACTACAAATATGTATCCTTGGACAACGATTATATGACAAACCACATTAATGGTGATATCTACAAACCTTGCGTCCTGAGCACCTCCTGGGTAGCTTGGAAGTAATCCCTAGCTATATGGGCCAGGAGTAAATGCTAAATCCTTTTCATATGCGCAGTCTGCGGCTTTTTGTGGTAGTTGCATGTTACAACATAAGAAAAGCCAGCATGTTGAAGCGGAGCGGCTGCAGCTCCCATCTCTAATACCTCTAGACACGTCGTATCAGGTGTCTAGGTGATGTGCATTAATTTCCTAAGTGCAGCTTTCAAAGGATATTCTAAATTTAGAGCTCGCTTCTGGTTTCAGGTTGCTTGGACGACCTCTATAACGTTTGCGAGTCGTGATGACAAAGGATAAGAAACATCTCCACTTTGATACTAGCGGTAGAAAAATCTAACAAGTGACAAACAAGCATCAAGGGACACAAGACTAAGTCTAAGCAATGCTTCATCGCAGCAAAGAAAACCTCTCAGATTTTTAAAAGTGATTGAGAAGTTTTGGCATTGGGAGTCTATGAGGAAAAATCAATCCCAATTTTTTGCCAAAACAACCACAGAGAAGTTTAAACTCACTCTTACACTGAAAAACTAGCTATTGTTTTGAACAAAGAAAAAAATGCATAACCTTACCGTTTTCATCATTCCCACAGTTGTTGTTCATGATTTTAAATAAACAGCACAGCCAATCTGCTAATAAGTAACTGTGTAAAAAGAATTTTCTCAAAATTATCCAATTTAAACTAAAACAAATAAAATGGGGGATATGGGGCAACACGCACTCGTAAGTCTATTGGAACACATTCAATGAAATGGGAGTATTGCAGCAACTTGCACAGCATAAATCTGTCGAAATTTATTCAATAAAATGGGGATATGCGGCCAGCATACGCCACAAAAATTGAGTTTCTTAATGACTACGGTGTTTTTTGTCAAATTAACTACGTCACTGCTATGCGGCAGCATTGATAAAAATTGCATTTTAGCGTTGGATTCATTCCCCAGCATAACTGGTGCAACGCGAAGGTTCCAGTACTAGCCGAAGTTATTTTTTGCCAATATTTTATTATGATTGTGAAGTGAAGTACTGCATTTGGTAGGGGCTAACGCTACGGTTGTTTTGGGGTTAGATTTTGACTGTGCATCTTCTTTGTTAAGACCCTCTTCCCTTCATTATTCATAATCGGAGAGCCAAAAAGCTTTGCTAAGTGATTGAGATTTTGACTGCTGATTAAACAAGTTTTTAGTTTATTGTGTTGTTGTTGTTACCCGAGCCCTTCCGGAGATGGGGGTATGGCAGATAACCATGGATCCCCAGAAGCCAGGCAACTCCCCAGGGCCTGGACCAGTGGTCGTAGAGAGACAGAGGGTCGCCAAAGAGCGAGCGGCGCAAAAAGTCCGTAGCTGGACAGTACAGAATGAGATGAGAAGTGTCTTGGGATGAACGTCCGCAGGCGCTGCAGGAAGGATTTTCGATTCTGCCAATCCTAGAAAGGTAAGAACTTAACAGAAGACTGTGTCTGTTGCTGCGTAGACGAGAGAGAACACAGCTAGTGTGACGAGGGAGCACAAGTTCATCGGTGGAAATCGAAGGAACCGGCGTGTCGAAGAAATTAGATGAAACGAAACGCCTCCAGTCGTAGAAAAGATAAGAGTGGATACGGGAGGTAAAAGGAGAGAGACTACAAGGGATTGCAGAGGGTGCAAGTAGCGCTCACCGTCTGGCCAGCTCGTCAGCCACGTTGTTCCCTGGGAGAAACGAGTGTCCTGGGACCAATTGTAGCCTGATAGAACAGGAGGAGAGAGAATGCAGTTCCTGCCAGATCTGCCACAGAGTTTGAGATAAAAGGAAAAATGGAGGAGAGGACAGAGTGACGAGGACAGAACGAGAGTCAGATAGGAGGAGATAAGAAGAGAAGTAGCAGACTTGTTGGTACTGCCAAGACCAGCAAAGAGCGTGCAGAATGGCGCAGGGTTCAGCGGAAAAACTTGAACAAACTAGGCTTGCTGACAAGGAAAGAGTAGTCTCAGTGCCACCAAGAACTTGGTGGGGATCCACCGGAAAGAAAGAGGCCTCACATTTTTTTGCAGTGAGAGGCAGACACAAGTATTCAGACCAGCGTTCCAATCGAAACAGAGCTCCTTGTGTGGCCTCCACCGCAGTGGGAACTGAGGGGGACGAGGACCAAATGGCCAAATCGTTAGCGTAAAGAGAACAGCTGATGGAAAAAAGCAGAGAAGCAGAAAGATCATCAATGGAAAGAGAGAAAAGTACAGGGCCAAGAACGGATCCTTGCGGAACACCTCGACGGACTCGAAAGAAACGGCTTTTGTAATTTTGATAAACCACGCAAGCGCGCCTATCAGAAAGGAAAGATTGAGTCCGGCGAGCAAAGCAAGGACGGAGGCCAGCCAAAATGAGTTTATGGAAAAGGGCGGGATGCCAGACAGAGTTGAAAGCTTTGGAGAAATCGATAGTAGAAAGAATTGTTCGAGAGCCCGGTCTGGGTTTGTTAAACCCATCCGAGATAGACTGAGAAAAATAAAGAATTTGATCTAGAGTAGACCGTCCAGGGCAGAAACCGGCCTGGCCGGGAGAGAGAATGGAATTAGATTCCAGAAAGAAGAGTAGACGGAATAGAATGACGCGTTCAAAAAGCTTTGAGACGCAGGAGGTGAGAGAGATAGGCCGGAAGGAAGCAGGAGAGTCGAGAGGCTTTCCCATCTTGTGGAGTCTTCCAGATGGAAGGAAAGGAATGCGAAGTCTAGGAAAAATTGAAGATGTGAAGAAGAAAATCCATGCCAGAGCGAGGAAGATGCTTTAGCATGGGATAGGCAACTTTGTCTGGGCCAGTGGCGGTGGAGGGGGACAAATTGGAGGCAGCCGCAAGAATTTCAGCGAGGGAGAAAGAAGGCAGAGCAGAGCACGTGGCTCGGCAGAGCTCGGAGAGGTAGCCTCTGGCTCTACTACGCAGGGCCTTTGGCTGAGAAACGGAAAAGTGGGATCTCAGGTAAGCGGCATAGACCGAAGCCGATTCCCTGGGAGAGGAACAGTTAGCGAAATTAGGAGATAAGGGAGAAGAGCCAGCGACAGAGCAAAAATGAGAGTATACAGATTTAGGGTTAGATTTAGGTGAATGAGAAGAGCAAGTCGTCTGCCATGCCTCAGCCTTGGCCTTGGCGATGACAGACGAAGCACGTCGAGAAGCGAAGATGTAAGCCTAGCGATCTGCATCACTTCTATCGGCGGCAGCGAAAGCCTTACGTCTTTCACTAATCGCATCTTCCACCTCAGCAAACTACCAGGCTTTAGGACGACGTTTGATGCTGCCGAAAGGAATGGAAGATTTGGCCGCATTCAGTGCCACAGAGGTGAACAGAGCGGCAGCAAAAGAAAGCGAAAAAGACGAGTATTCCTCTGCAGAAGGACAGTGAGAGTCAAAGTAGGAGGCAAAGTCACCCAGCCAGGTTTCGAAAAATTGAAGAAGTGGGGAGCTTGTTGGGGCGATGAACCGGAGAGAGAGGGACAGAAAAAAGAATTGATAGGTGGTCAGAACCTAGGTTCTGAAGCACTTCCCAGGAGCAAGAAAGGGCGAGAGAGGAGGGAGCAAGGGAGACGTCAGGAGAGGAGTGACTGCCAGAGGAGCAATGTAGAAGGGCAGGTATGTTAAGATCAATGAGAGAGAAGAGGTCAGAAGAGATGACCCAGTCGAATACTTCCTCTCTGCGGGGGTCGGAAGTACCTCTTAAGTCCCAGAAAGGTGATGTCAATTGAAGTCCCCAAGAATGAAGAGATTTCTGGAGGAGGGAAGAATGGAGAAAGAAAAGGAGTCAGTTCTGCCATCCGTTGGGGAGGAGCGAATAGGGGGGCGTAAACATTAAGAAATGACACCGAGGAGGAGTTGCTTAGAGAGATGTTGATCTCTACATAATCAGTGTAGGGATCAAGCGAAGAAAGAGAGGAGGTAGAAAATTCAGAGAAAGATAAGCCGTGCCTGACGAGAATGATGACACCGCCGCTAGTGTGCGTGGCATCACGAGAAAGAATGCCAGACCGGGGGAGGGTGCAATCAGAACACAGAGCAGAGAATCCAGGAATCCGGGGAGAGGAAGAAGAATTGAGATTGGATTCCCGGATATAGATAAGGTCAACAGAATGGGACAAAAGAAAGTGAAGCAGTTCAGTGTTCATGGCTCGAAGACTTCCAGCATACCATTGAAGAACCCTGAGAGAGTCAGGGAGAGCCGAAGCAAGGGCGAAGAAGGACAGCCAGGAGCAAGGGACGGAGGTGAGGGAGAAAATACAAAATGGGAAGAGGGCGATAAGAAGTTTGAAGACGATAATGGGGAGGGAGTGCAGCATTAGCAGAGGGGAGCATAAGCCAGATTGTACAGTGAAGGTAAACAGGTCGGAGGAGTCCGAGGAGGAAGTCACAGTGTTACAAGTGGGGACACAGTAGGGGAAAGTTCCAGGAGTGAGAGCTGTCAAGAGTTCTGAATTTGGAGAGGGAAAGTTGTGAGCACCTTAGATGGACCCATTTGAAGCAGGTGCAGCATTGCCCTGGCTTGCCCCGACAGGTCAAGCACACAGAGCAGGAAAAGATGGAGCCAGGGTTGGGATGAACGTTACCGCTCATCAAGAGAAGGAGAAGAATGAGGAGACGAAGATGGGCAAGAGAAAAGCAGGAAAAGAAAGAAGACAGGCGACCGAGTTTAAAGAAGCTGTGTGCTGCCCTTCTGCGGTTGTTCTGGGGGCAGCATAGCGAAAAAATGAAGAAGAGTGAACGGGGTAACTGGGACCCTCGGGAAGGCCAACAGTCATTTCGACCCAACCCAAATGGAGTCGGGGACCGCATCATCACGTTGAGGTGGCTGTTGATTGGTGAAGAGTTTATTGTGTTCGTTTTGACATATTTCTAACATTGATTTTCTGTGTATATGCTGCAGCAATTACAAATTTTTGTTTATTTCTATGCATTGTATATCGCACAACTTACAGTTTTCCTCAAGCGAAAAAAACTACAGAACCAAGGTTGCAAACTCGAACTCGAAAAATATAATTTTTTGAACTCGAACTTTAAAAAAAAGAAAAAAACATCAATTGAGTTGGAGTTCATTAATTGTATGACTTCGAAAAAAATGGTAAAGAATATTTTGCAGTAATGCAGGTCTTTAGATCGGTCTTTGCTTTTGGAGGGTTATAAATAGGCATCGTGGGCATAGCACAGGCAGAGCAAACGTAGTACGATGCCTCTACTCTAGTTGGTGTAGTAGAAGCATCGTAGGCATGGTACAGGCATAGTAGGTAGAGCACAGGCACAATACAGGCATAGTAGGTACAGCACAGGCATGGTGGTCATAGTACAAGCATATGAACTTTTCAATTCCACCATTTCTACAGAGATAACAGTTTAAAAGTAGGCTGCCTACATTGCAGCGAAGACGAGAGGAGACACAATAAGCGTGACGAGGAAGCACCAGTTTCTCAGTGAATACTGGGGGGATCTGTGTGTGAAAAACTTTTGATGAGCCAATACTCACAAAGTCTGTGGCACAATCTTCCGTATGCGTCGACAATGTGACCTGGAAGAGTTGATAAAGCAACAATCTTCCTGCTTCTAATAAGTCTTTCTGAAATGTATCTTTGTTTCCTTAACTAAGTTGTACGCCCTCCCTTTATGTCACTTCTGGAGTTGTCTTCTTTGCTTCACTGCGATTTCTACTCATTTATCTCAAACCGATCTTTGCTGTTTTCCCTCCCTCTCGCCAGGCATGCATACTTTAAATGTGGACTGTAACTCTGCTAACTCACCTACTCTCAGAGCGGTTCACCTAAAACACTTCCTTTTGTTGGAGTCGTAGATCTTCTTTGTGCTCCGTCTCAAAGCCGCTCCTTCTGAATGTTCTCTGCCGTGATATTGCAAAACCTAACAACTGCATTTCAAATATCATAAACAGCCTTGATTTCTGTTTGTTTATGTGAAACTGTTGGTCAGCAAAGGCAAAGAAATAATTATTTTTCTTACAGTTAACAGCTTCAAGGTAAAACTGAAAAAAAAATTGGTTTGGTTGTTTCTTTGTTGAACAATAATAAACGATAAAAAATTTAATATTCACAAAATCATGATTTTGTAGTTATTTGGTTATGCCATATCACGTCAGTCCCCCTTTTCCTTTCTGCACGTGCTACTGCAAAAGCTCCTCCAGGAGCACACATTCGACTGAAACTCTGGTTTGATTACTAATGTCTTTTTTCTAAATCTTTTAGATCACTAATGACTACTAAATCACTATGCTTACTATGTCTGTACAATGTTTAGTGAGCCGGAACTATATCTGTTCTATGTCAGCATTATATGCTCACTATGCTTGTATTATGCCTATTACGCCTGCACCATGACTACTATGTCTGTACTATGTCAAATATGCTTGTAATTTGCTTGCATTGTGCCTACTATACCTGTATTATACCTACCGTTTCTACCATTGGTCCTAAGACCGTTTTATTCAGGTTTCGGCCTTGGGTTAGATGGTCTCGATCTTCACCATGGGTGGGAACACGAACTCTAAAATTCGGCCTGATTTGGCCAACTCGAACCCGACGAATTGAAAATGAAGAACTCTAACTAGGACTTGTAAATTTTTTGCAAACCCAAACTCAAACTTGAACTCGAATAAAAATCCATCGAGCTCAGAGCCCTGAGCATAACTGACATAGGCTATTTGTTGCTTGATTCAATCAATCCCTCTCTATCTGATTTTATTCAGACAATATGGCCGCGGATAACTACTTTTCCAATCAAACTAAAAAGTGAACAAACTAGCTTCAAAATATCTCGACAGAGTGAGAATCGATCCCTCTTTTATAAATTACAGGCAAAAATCCAGTTGACTACTGGATTTCATGTAATACATAAGATTACCGCTAAAGATGTAACAGCTATTTATTACTTTTGAGCCAATAATGTTTGCTTTATTATTTGTTTTGATGAACTGCCTATCGTTAAGGGGGAACAGCTGGCGCTTACCCCAAAATACGTACAATAAAATGGTGGAAAACTGTCTTATTGCTTCAAACTATCTGAAACCAACTGGTTTGGTAGATTGCAAAACAAAAAACACGCCACACCATTAATTCTAGGAAATTCGTTTGCTAGCTCCCTTTAGCGGCAAGCAATGGAGTAAATCAATTAAATAGTTGGGGAGGGGAAAAGGGGTAGGTACTTTTTAAACATTTTCTTTTAAAACAAGTCATTTATGGTTTTCTATTAAATTGAGGAATATTTCGAACGTTACATTGTCTGTTAACCAAACAGAGACGATCCACTAGCGTTTTAAAGAGCATTGTAAAATGTGAAAGTTTTATAACAAACTTTACATTTCTGGAAAATAGTTGGAACAACAGAACAGCAACTATAATTTTCAACTTGCAATCGCATCACATGTGCGAAAAATTTTTATTATTTTACTTAAAAATAGTTTTACAAAGGAACTAGTCCAAAGAGTAGGAGAAAAGGTATGACTGCCAATGCAAAGCTACGTTACTTCTATTTAAAACTTGTCAATTCATACGCTTTATTATACATCGTTCTTTACATAATAGTAGGAGCATAGGTTAATTGCCAATCGATTCAACAGGACACAATCACTAAAGTTGATTATGAGAAGTATTCGACCAAACCACAGAAAGTTTAAGTGACTATGGTTGTGCTCTCTGATTGCAAAAATAAGCTACCGTTAGAGCGTTGATAGCATCAAGAACAGTGTAGTGGCGAATCCAAGGAGCTAATATAGCAACTTCTTCCACGTTTTGTGAAGTGAAAATAGAAAAATAAACTTTTTTTACGTTAATTGCTTTGGTTAAAACCATTTTGTAACAACAACCTTTACATTAATCTGCATAACTCTAAAAAATCATTATTTAAAAGAATTGATCAGAATTTTTTTTAAAAAAACATGATTCTTCCCATTCATTTGTTTGTTATAATCAATACAACAAAGCTGCTCTAGTTTCCTGCAGAGATACCCATTTACTCTTTATCTACAAACAGATATGTTGCAGTATTCTTTTTTTTACTGCTTCAAAGTGTGGGGAGCAAAAGTAGTGTTGTCAAGTTTTCTTTAGAAATTGGGGATTTGGTCCCTCCTCACAGGGATTTACATTACTTGTGGCAAACTATAAAAATTTGTTAGTACGTCCCTTGTCAACAAAATCTCATATTGTTAGCAACCTGGTCTAGTGAGCTAAAGTGTCGTTATTATGACGATGGCAGCACAAAGATCATGTGTTTAAATCTCAAAAGAATTGAAATGTTTTGCTCTTAGAAAAGGCACTTTACAATGATTATTTTTCTTTTGCAGTTTTCAATAAGCAGTAAATTTGAAACACAGCCAGGGAGTCAAAGCTGGGGCTGCATGCTGTGGTCAGAAGCTGTGGAGCCAAGAATTTTATCTGGGGCTGGAACCAACGCTGAAACATTTAAAAATATTTTTTGTGGAGCTAGAGCAGAAAAAATTTTGATCGCTCCTTGTTCTGTGTTTATAGGTTCCTATGGCAGATAATAACTCCTTTTTTTAATTTGAAATCAAATAGCATTAAACTGACGACATACAGCTGTAAGCCAGTAATTACAAGTGTAATTAACCTTTTGCGAAAGTGAATTTGTTTTGCACTCTGGATCAGTTGTTCCCTAGATGTGGGTCGCGGTCATGACGACCCGTATTTTGGTCGCTTGTTCTTGTAATAAAACATTGCTATATCATTGATCATTTTTGTAATGTTGAACTGTTGCGCCTAGGCGTAGCCAAGGGAAGATGGGGGCTGAAGCAAATAAGACCATGGCCTCTCCAAATTTCTAAAAGCTGATCTCAATATTAAGGTAATACTGTCAAACTTTTTCAACACAAGCGTTGTTATTTTTAATTTCTCTTCAACTTTGGATGTCATAAAGTTTTTCTTCATTTGTTTTTATCGCAGAAGGGAGCTAGGTTACTCAAGTTATTTGTACAATATGACTTTGGGTAAGAGATAGTTTGATTTGGGTAAGTAGTTTAATTTGATAGCATATAATTGCTAAAGGCATTACTCCCTTTATTGTCTTAATGTTTTTTATCAATTCATCACGTAGCTTTAAGTTATCAAAAACCATGGAAGCAATGACAAATGCAGTAGTAATTTTAGTCATTATTTTACGCTTGTTTTTCTAAAATCGATTAACATACCTTAAACTAAAGCCATTTTATGCAACTTAGAGTATTAAATTTTCCTCAAATATCTAAACATATTTGAATACGAGCATTGAAATTTTAGTTAAATTTTTCTTTAAAATTTTTGATAAGTCCTTGCTATTGCGTAATATGGGACGTGTCACGACGCGTAACTTGACATCATAGATTTGTTTGTCATAAAAAAATCTTCACCACTTACATTTTAGTGAGGTTATTTAAACATATTCTGCGATCACGAGATTATACAAAAATTGATTTTTTAGAAAATTTTGGTCGCTTTGAAAAAAGGTTAGAAACCACTGCTCTAGGTCCATCTTGAGGCAACTTCGCTGTGTGTTCTTTTTTGAATTATTGAGACCAGCATGCTTGCTAGAGCCACTTTTTGAAAATTAGCAGCTCCGTAGATGTTGACAAAACCCAGTCTGTTCCACCGCGGTTTCACAGCCCTGTATGGTAACAGCACCATGTAATTAACGCCGAACGTTGAAAATCCAAAACTTCGAAGCAGATCTGGACATTTCTTTTATGCTTTGTGCCATGGTTCTTGTCCTAGGACTGCAAAGGACAAACATACAATTAATCAATAAGAAATTATTTTTAAAAGCAGTTAAATGTTTTTTAAGAACATGTCATTTTCCAAATCAGTCAATCGTGCAAAAGAACTCGATTTAGCTGACATATCCAAACGATCTTTCAAACTCGAAAATTTATATTGCGTTAATTCCCATTGATCATCTTCCAATGAGAAAGGTACCAAAAGCTAAGTTAATATCTAGTTCGAGGGATTGTAGTCAGACTTTTTTGACTACTTGTGCTGCTGCTGTCATATGGTTATATGTAATGTTTATTTCACAATGCGATATTCTTTATTTTCAATCTCGTTTAGCCGGAGTCGAAAAAAAACACGTTTAATAAATGACAACACGGTGATGCAACATCGCAATATTTTGGCTCTGTCGTGGTCGCAGCGAATTCCCGCCACGTTATGGTTCAAATTTTGCATGTAAAAAAGTGTGGACTGGCGCTTGAAAACAGAAAACTGTGAAATGTTTATTAGCTAAAATAAGCTAGATAAGTATAATTTATGTATTGCGCAGTGATTAATACTTTTTAAATTTTAACAGCTTGTTCTAAAAGCAAGTTTGATGGGAGTGCAACTTGCAAAAACTACTGAGGGTTACTGAATCAGCCATTCAGAGCAATTACTGGCGAATCCAAAAGTTTTTAACTGGCTTCACTCCCTCTTTGGCATGCCTTTAATTAATCCAGAAGTTTGTGCAAAATCATTTGTCCAAATATCTGCCCCGCCACGCCCCGTTTTGTTGTGTGATCCGCTTCATGCTTGTTGTATGCTTACTGTTGGCCGAACAAATGACAAATTTAAGATATTTTTTATGTTTTGACGAAGTTACTTTAAATCATCTTGATGTCATAAACCAACAGCTTTGATTTTTATGAGAAACAAATTAAACAAGCATCAGGAGGTTGTATAACCACAAAAATTCAATTTGGATAAACTTTGTGTTTTTATCTTATTGTTATTCAATAATCTTGTTATCCCGACATGGAGGAATTACCACAGATCACAAACTTATAGGTATGCCAATGTAAACCACAGCATACAAGGAGATATTCTCAAATCCAGGGGGAGCAAATTTTTAGGCTGTAGTTGCAGAGACTGATATCGCATTTTGGTTCGGGGGATCAGCTTGAAGGCCATTTTTCGGAGTTCAACTACATCTTTTTCTATAGTTGACAGCATTAAATAGTTTTAATTCTTGTGTGAAGTACCAACTCTAATTAAAGTAATGTTTATTCGGTTTTAACAAGAACATAACTAATCACAATCTAAATACAAAGTTACACTTTATAAAACGATAATTATATTACAACTAATAGCACTACTGCCTGCAGTTTGTACCTACAACTTATTGCTCTACAACACAACAGGAATTGAGGCATTAGCTAAAAAGAACGCTTTGCAATAGTTGTTATTACGCAGCCAACAGTCAGCCTGGTAATCAATTTGTTTACCTGCTTAAGGCACCGAGTTTGATTTGCATTTGGTAGAATAATTTACAAACACAATTTGCATCCGTACCATGCAGCGCAATTCTGTCTGTGTGTGTGTGTTTTAACTCCGTCGAAACTACTGAACGTACAAACACCAAACTTGGTACGATTAATCAGCACTCTGGAGTGAGTGTCATAATGGGGTTGGTGACGTCATGGTGACGCCACAATCAAAGATATCTTTTTTAAAATCGCATTTTTTGACTGAGAAGAGCGGTTTATGGCTTAAACAAAAGCCACCATCCGACTTACCAACTTTAACAAATTTCTTGTCTTTAGAAACTCACGTGATGTCATAATTAAGGATTAATTATAAGATTTGTTTTTAATTCACTAAAAAATATTAACGTAGAAACGCGATTAAACGCTGTTATGGGAGATATTTACTAGGCAATTTTGATAAAAACAAATCTACATCAATTTAAGCTGATTCAACGATGCAACAATAGATTCTTTATTTAAGCATTTTAAGCCTTCTAATTAGGCTTATTATTGTTTATTCTGCTCGCTTCAAACCCCTCTATGATGTCATAATGCTGCCTGGTACGATCAACGCAGTCTTTCGCTAGCAGAGATAATCATTTGACAATTTTTTTAGAAATGGAAAAGTTTTTACAAAGTCACTATATTTTTCATCAAGAGCCTGATTTTTTGGCATTATTTATTAAAATTTTTAAAAAGATTTATCACGAGAAGTAATCTCCGAAATTTTTGAAATGTAGCCTTTCGGTTAAAAACACTTAAAATTTTGGTGGCTGGACTTCACAAAATTGCAATTTGTGAAAAAACCTCGTTTTTTGGTACGTTTTCACTATTCTTCTTCGATATCATGGTTTTTTGGCATTGTGTATTATACTTTTCAAACAAATTCATCTATAAATGTAGTCTCCAAACGTTATAAAAAAATAGCCTATTCCAAGTAAACAAATTAATTATCTCTCTAAAAAACATTGAGGTAAAGATGGTCCTTTATTTACTTTATCTACCTCTATTTACGATTTTTTTGTAACTTTATGATAATTTGTATGACCTAAAGCCTCAGGCTGGACGCATGTTGCTTGGTCTTGGCATAAATGTAGCCATTCAAAGAGCAAACTGACCCTGAATGAAGCACCTACAACTAACTAATGCTTTTGCCTTAACTAATTAGAGTTACATATTGATGGAAGACAAATTTCCACAGCTTTCAAATAGCACTAATTGTTAGCACCTTATTTTAACATTTTTATATAAAAATTACTTGTTGCTACTTAGCTCACTACTGTGTGGGGTGAGGCTAAAAAGTTACTGTACAGATGTTAAAGTTCAATTTGTTCAGTATAAAAACAAATAGTAAAGATACATGTCATGTCATATATTATTTGCGTTGGCTTGAAATAACATTCAGTTTGTAAAATAAAGTTTGAAAATCTGTTGAAAAATGAGGTCACAAATCGATTTTTAAGCAAAGGGATTTTGTAAAACAGGTGCATTTTTTAAAAAAAATTGTCATGTTGAATAATTGCTTATTGCAAAAAAAAAATTGATCTTACCAGACACATTGTGGCATCATCGAGTGAATTTGAAGCGTGCAGGAAATACAGCGAAGTAACCTGCTTAAAAACCTTAACATGCCTAAAAAGGAATTTGTTGCTGCATCATCAATTAAATTCTAATTCTTGTAAAGTTTTTTATCTAAAGATCTTGTTAATATCTCCGGCAAAAACTTTTCATTGCGTTTTTGCAATCAATAGTTTTTTAAAAAATACACAGAACAAATTGTCCAATTAAGCGTTAGCTGTGACGTCGTTTTTGACCACAAAAGTATAATATTTGTTGCATGGTGGTAAGTTGAGAGCTGGTTTTGGTTTGAGCAAAAAGCTATTTTCCTGTGTTGAGAGACGAAAATTAAAAAATGTTTATTTTTGATTGTGACGTCATCATGATGTTGGGAATCTTATTATGGTGCTCACACCGCGGCAGTGATCAATCATGCTCATACTTCCATTAGTTTTGGAGGAGTTCAAACACCCAGAAAGACCCACATACACAGATTGAATTGTGCTTTATACTATAGGTAACCCACGTATTCGGTAACTCACGTATTTTTTACCACATTTATAGCATGGTGTTACATTCTACTTAGATATCACATGTTGGTCGTCCTTGTTGACCTACTGCAGGTGCCGTGGAAATAATTTCGATTTAAAAAGGTAGCTTAATTCTACAGCTATTGTACTATAAACTACAAGTTTTATTGATTTCTTTATTGATATATACATTAATTGCGAGAACAACTACGTAGCACTTCGCAACATTGCTTACCCAAAGTTTATAAAAGCATTCTCGCTGCAAATAGGTATACTGTGGAGGCGAGATATTCTAAAACTACACGTATTTTACATAAACTCATCAACGAGCCACCTATCCTGAACCAGTTATAAATTCTATAAGGACTCCGGTAGATTTCGAATTTACCACTTATATAATTGGTTATTGCCTAGGTTTTTTCAGCCTTGAGATACTGAATACCAATTAATTTGTCCTTCCTCTATTGTAATTGGTTCAGGATAACAGATTCATGATGAAATATGAAAATTATGACATTCGATTTTAATTGATTATTCTTATTTTCAATCTTCTTTCGTACCAGTACAACGGACACATATTTAGTTTTTACTACATCCTCCGTAGCTAATGATAATTCGGGTAATCACTCGTGTTAATGGGATGAACGGAAAATAGATTGACAGAAAAGAGACGTAGTTGTAAACACGCTATTGCAAAAATTACTACTATTCGTTCATGAACAAAATATTAGGAACTTTTTTCGAAATGTAGGGTTTTTAATTTAATGAATTAAGAAAACAACATAATGATGCAATAGAGAGTGAATTATTAAGAGAATAACCAGCACCTAAAGCAAGTGACGCCCAGCAGCAAGTTTAGCCAATACATGCAAAGCAATAGAAAGCTTAATTAAAGTTTTCAGAAAACGAATCGCATTTTTCTAATACACATTGACTCCAGTAAATTTATAGACAAATTTTGCTAACACTCTAACTGCGCATGGACAAGAAAAATTGTTAATAACACTCAGGAAAATGACAAAACAAAGCGTTGTTTTCGAAATAAAACTTAATAATCTTTGATTTTTTTCATGCAAAAAATAAACCATGTCAAATCGTTGTCATTTTTTGCATAACGTTTTCAATGAATATAATTGAGAGTAGTGAAATTGATTTCGGTAACCCACTGAAGTATTGTTAGTGATTTTCTTTATATAGTAGTCGACTGTAATGTACTTACAGTGATTCATTTATTTTGGAAACTATCATTGCTTTTCATTGACTTATTTGGTATCCAGAATACTTTTTCTAAAATCTTTGTTGTTGTCATATTTTTAGTGTGATATTTTATGCTGCTCACATTTTCAATTCAGTTTTAATAACGATTTTAATCTCCCGGCTCACATGCTGCTGGCCGTCAAGCTTAACTTCGGATTCCTGTTCAAATATTACTTTAATAGATGTATATTTACGTAATCTCAAAGTAAGTTTGCGGCAAAACTTTTAAAAGATAAAAAAAATTGCGTGAATGATTTGGAACAATTAACAAAAACTACTACTAATTAGCAACAGACAAATAGATCGCATTCTGTAGTAAATACAAAAATAATAGCAGTGAAATCTAATTGGGATAACCTCCTGTATATCAAATACCAGAAATTATTTACAGCAGGTTAGTAGGCTAAGATCCAAGATGAAAATACACACTGCACTAACGCAAACCAACAAGTGACACCACATCCTACACAAGGCACTGACGTTTTGTCGGCATTTTGAATCACTGAGCAAGAAGTTAACAAATCGCGCTTGGCTTTTGATGCGATTGACGGGATCAACTGGGATACAAGTGGCATAGTATTGCGCACAGCCCCCCTTGCCTTGGTCCAATCTACTGCTGAGGTCTGGGCGTCTGTTTGGTGTCGCAGTGCTCACACTCGCCTCGTCGACAAGCAGATTAATGAAGTCTTGCTCATAATGATCGGATACCTGTGTCCCACTCCGATGGACAACCTCTGTGTTCTAGCAAGCAGACAGCCAACTGAGCTTCGCCGCCAAAAAGCCCTACTGTCTCTAGCTTGCAGCGCCCAGAAGCCAGAACATCTGCTTCACAAAAGGCTCGTGTCCCCATCTTGTTGGCATCTGCGGCAACTCAAATCGAGACACTCATTTGTGCCAGCAGCACTCGAACTGCTGAAAGATCTCGCTCGGGCAAGCACCAAAATAGCACAATGGAAAGATTACAAATGAAACATGCGATAGCGGAAAAACACTTCCCGACTCCATTCAAATGCAAACGTCAGTTTAGTACCATCAGGACAATATTCTTTCTCAGATCTGCATTGATCAGGCTTAATCGCCTTCGAACTGGCGCTGGGCTATTCCGCTCAAAAAATAATGAGATATGGCTCCTACTGGGGCTTGTGAGTGTGGCGCAAAGAAGCAAATAGCTGAGCACGTGATAACATTCTGCCCAATCTATCACCATCCAAATGGAGCTCGTACTCTCTGAGATGTTGACAAGAGCTTGTTGCGTTGGCTGACAGACACATGCTCGGCCGTCTTGTGGACTGCGTTCTGAACATGTTCCCAAACAAAAAAAAGAAGATTGATAAAAATGTTCAAACTATATATGTCTAACACGTTGATTATATCACTATGTAATCCTATTATATGTTGCATTGCACATTATTCAGCTTAGGATAAGTTGCACATCAGTCTTGTTCATTAAAATTATTCGGTATTCGTAAATAGAATTTAAATTGGGTTTCAGGGTTGAAAAATTTCGGAAAAAGTAAAAATCTTATGTTTGGCGTAATTTTTCCAGAGCCGAGTTCATATTGCATGAGATAAATATACGAAGATAATGATTTGTAAATAAATATACTGACAACAATAAAATAGAATTTGCTACCAAAAGGGACTGCAGTGAATTAGCGTATTTACAGTAAAACATTCTGAATGACTCCTTTTTACATTGGCTGCATAGCTATTGCTAGAATCAACACAACCATTTCAAACAGGAGGAGAAACAATACTAGCCCAGGGTAGCTAGTGAAGCCCAGAAATAAAGCTTCTTGCTTTTCTGGCAGAGTAATGCCATTGTTTTGTTTACAGCTTCGAAGAAGATCTTCAATCTTGCTTCTGAAGTTGCTATTACAGTCTTCTTTAACTAAAACAAAAAACTATTTGCAATAGTTTATAAAGCACTGACAACTGTTTTTGTCGTACACAAATGATGCAAGAACAAGGTGTGCCATTGAGCTTAACTACTTATATTATGCGGTTTGGATTTCTTAAATACAATCTTGGCTATTATCATTCATGTTAAAAACACCAAAAAGCTTGCAGGCATCATGCGAATTTTCATTATTCACACGTATAGGCCTACTTTACAACAAAAGATATAGAGTTGTTTTGATTATACAGGGCCTTTCATCAAGTTCAAATAAGTAACAAAATTACTGGAAAATTTCGCTGGCCAAATGTCTAGTATTTGAGTCTTCCAAAGAAAATTCATTTCAAAAAAAATAGAGGCGTAAGAAAATGGGAACATAAAAAACATACGCTCATTTTTCTTTTCAAAATGTTAACGCATAGTGATTTTATATTTGACAATTCTCAAATTGAAAAAGTTTAACTCTCAATATGTACAGAATTTTCTTCTCTACACAACACCCTTCAAATGTGGAAAAATCTCGCAACTTTTTCATACTTCAAACGTTTTTTTGTGTCCTCTTCTTTCAAATTAAAATCCTAATCTTTCAAATAAAAGCTACGCCCAAGCTAAATAACGGTGTGCATTTAATTTTAAGAATATTTTATTTCATAAAAGATGTTGTTGTTGTTGTTGTTGGTTACCCGACCCCTTCCGAGGGATGGGGGCATGGCGGAAGACCATGGAGCCCCAGAAGCCGGGCAACTCCCCAAGGTCTGGACCAGAGGTCGTAAAGAGACAGAGTGTCGCCAAAGAGCGAGCGGCGCAAAAAGTCCGTAGCTGGACAGTGCAGAATGAGATGAGAGGTGTCCTGGGACGAGTGTCCACAGGCACTGCAGGAAGGATTCTCGATTCTGCCAATTCTAGAGAGATAGGAACCTAACAGAAGGCTGTGTCCATTGCAGCGAAGACGAGAGAGGACACAGCCAGCATGACGAGGGAGCACAAGTTCCTCGGTGGAAATCGAGGGAACCTGTGTGTCAAAGAATTTAGATGAGACAGTACGCCTCCAGTCCGAGAAAAGACGAGAGTGGATACGAGAGATAAGAAGAGAGAGACTACAAGGGATTGCAGAGGGTGCAAGTAGCGCTTACCGTTTGGCAAGCTCGTCAGCCGTGTCGTTTCCCGGTAGAAACGAGTGTCCGGGGACCCATTGTAGCCTGATAGAACAGGAGGAGAGAGAATACAGTTCCTGCCAGATCTGCCATAGAGTTTGAGATAAGAGAACAGGAGGAGAGGACAGGGTGGCGAGGACAGAACGAGAGTCAGATAGGAGGAGAAGAGAAGAAAAATGGCAGACTTGTTGGTGTTGCCGAGACCAGCAAAGAGCGTGCAGAATGGCGCAGGCTTCAGCGGAAAAACTTGAGCATACTGGGCCTGCCGAGAAGGAAAGAGTGGCCTCAGTGCCACAGAGAGAGCAGTTGGCAAGAACGCCAGAGCCGCCCTTGCCAAAAGGAAAAGAAACAGGGCCGTCAGTCCAGAGTACCAGATCATGAGGAGGGAGAGAGTCAAGATGGGCGAGAGCCGCACCTTGGCGAGAGAGGGGGAAATCAGAGCGAGAGCATGGAGAAGAAAGGGTGGACTCCACGGTGAACGAAGGCAGATTCCAAGGAGGACAGGGAGGGCAAGCAAGACCAGCCTCCCTAGGACAAGTAGAAGGAAGCATGAGCGGGTGAGTGGACGCAAAAGCTCTCCAGCACGATCTGCAGAGTCTTGGTTTCATTCCTAGTCAGGCCAATCCTGAAATAGGAAAAGAGATTGGGAGACGAAGAGTCCGCTCATAAGATAAAAGAGTGAAATGGGTCACGGTGACTCGTAGGGGAGGTAGAGAAGCCTCGGAGAGAAGCAGAGGGATAGGGGAGGACGAGAGGCAGCCAGTGATGGTGCGACTGGCCGCTCGGTAGATGCGTTCCAATTTGGTAAGATTGGTAACGCTTAGGAACGGAAACCATCCGGGTGAAGCGTAAGTGAGAAGGGACCGAAGAAAAGATTTATACAGAACAGAGAGGGACTCCTTAGAGGGGCCCCATGAGGAAGCAGAGATACAGCGTAAGGCCTTGTGACGTGGGAAAAACTTGGCCTTCAGCGAAGATACGTGCTTAGAAAAGGAAAGTGTGCGGTCGAAGGTGATCCCTAGAAAACTTGGAGTGGGATTAAAACGGAGGCGGGAGCCGAGTAGGAGGAGGTTGGGCTGGAGGTTAGCCTGGTGGGGATCCACTGAGAAGAAGGAGGCCTCACATTTGCTCGGATTGAGAGGAAGACACCAGTACTCAGACCAGCGATCCAATCGAAACAGAGCTCTTTGTGTGGCCTCCACCGCAGTAGGGACCGAGGGGTAGGAGGACCAAATGGCCAGATCGTCAGCCTAAAAAGAACACCTGACAGAAAAAGGCAGAGAGACCGGAAGATCATTAATGAAGAGAGAGAAAAGTACAGGGCCAAGAACGGATCCTTGCGGAACACCTATGCGGACTCGAAAGGAACGGCTTTTGTGATTTTGATAAACCACGCAAGCGCGCCTATCAGAAAGGAAAGATTGAGTCCAACGAGCAAAGCAAGGAGGGAGGCCAGCCAAAATGAGTTTGTGGAAAAGGATGGGATGCCAGACAGAGTCAAAAGCTTTGGAGAAATCGATAGTAGACAGGATCGTCCGAAAGCCCGCCTGGGTTTGTTAAACCCATACGAAATGGACTGAGATAGGTACAGAATTTGATCAAGTGTAGACCGTCTAGGGCGGAAACCCGCCTGGCCAGGAGAGAGAATGGAATTAGGTTCCAGAAAGAAGAGTAGACGGGATAGAATGACGCGTTCAAAAAGCTTTGATACGCAGGAGGTGACAGAGATAGGCCGGAAGGAAGCAGGAGAGTCGAGAGGCTTTCCCATCTTGTGTATGGGAATAATGGAAGATGTCTTCCAGATCGAAGGAAAGGAATGTGAAGACCAGGAGAAATTGAAGATGAAAAGAAGAAAATCCATGCCAGAGCGAGGAAGATGCTTTAGCATGGGATAGACAACTTTGTCTGGGCCAGTGCCGGTGGAGGAAGAAAGGTTGGAGGCAGCCGCATGAAATTCCGCGGGAGATAAAGAAGAGCAAAAGGGCAAGTGAGACTCCACAGGGCACGTGGCTCGGCGGAGCTCGGAGAGGTAGCCTCTGGGTCTGCTACGCAGAGCCTTTGGCTGAGAAACGGAAAAGTGAGCTCTCATGTAAGCGGCATAGACCAAAGCCGATTCCCTGCGAGAAGAACAGTTAGGAAAGTTAGGAGAGAAGGAAAGCGAGGAAGGAGAGCCAGCGATAGAGCGAAGAAGAGAGTGTACAGATTTAGAATTAGACCTAGGTGAATGAGAAGAGCAAGTCGTCTGCCATGCCTCAGTCTTGGCCTTGGCGATGACTGACGAGGCGCGTCAAGAAGCGGAGATGTAAGCCTGGCGATCTGCATCACTTCTGTGAGCGGCAGCAAAAGCCTTGCGTCTTTCACTAACCGCACCTTCCACCTAAGGAGACCACCAGGCTTTAGGAGGGCGTTTGATGCTGCCGAAAGGAATGGAAGATTTGGCCGCATTCAGTGCCAGAGAGGTAAAGAGAGCGGCAGCAGAGGGAAGAGAAAGAGACGAGTATTCCTCTGCTGAAGGACAGTGAGAGTCAAAGTAGGAGGCAAAGCCATCCGAGCGAGCTTTCTGAAAGTTAAAGGAAGGGGAACGCTCGTTGGGGCGACAGACCGAAGAGAGAGGGACGGATAGAAGAATTGGTAGATGGTCAGAACCAAGGTCCTGTAGCACTTCCCAGGAGCAAGGAAAGGGCAAGAGAGAAGGGAGCAAAGGAGATGTCGGAGGAAGAGCGACTGCCAGAGGAGCGATGTAGAAGGGTGGGTGTGTCAGGATCATTGAGAGGGAGGAGGTCAGAAGAAACGACCCAGTCGAATACTTCCTTCCCGCGGGGGTCGGAAGTACCTCTTGAGTCCCAGAGGGAGTGATGGCAATTGAAGTCCCCAAGAATGAAGAGATTTCTGGAGGAGGGAAGAATGGAGAGAGAAAAGAAATCGGTTCTGCCATCCGTTGGGGAGGAGCGAATAGGGGGGCGTACACATTGAGAAATGACACCGAGGAGGAGTTGTTAAGAGAGATGTTGATCCCTACATAATCAGAGTAGGGATCAAGTGAAGAAAGAGAGGAGGTAGAAAGTTCAGAAAAAGATAGGCCCTGCCTGACGAAAATGACAACGCCGCCACTAGCGTGCGTGATATCGGAGGAGAGAATGCCAGACCGGGAGTGGGTGCGATCAAAACGCAGAGCAGAGAACCCAGGAATCCGGAAAGAGGAAGAAGAGTTAAGATTGAATTCCTGGATGCAGATAAGGTCGACAGAATGGGACGAAAGAAAGTGAAGCAGTTCAGTGCTCCTGGCTTGAAGACCTCCAGCATTCCATTGAAGAACCCTGAGAGAGTCAGGGGGGAAGAAGGCAGGAGGCGTAGACGGCCAGGAGCAAGGGACGGTGGTGAGGGGGCAGAGAAAGGGGATATATAATGGGCAGATGGGGGATAAGAGGTTTGGAGACGAGGGTGGGACGAGAGTGCAGCATTAGCAGAGGGAGGGCCAGATTCCACAGTGGAGGTATACATGTCGGAGGAGTCCAAGGAGGGAGTCACAGTGTTACGGCAGGGGGGGCAGCTCCAAGAGTGAGAGCTGCCTAGAGCTCTGATTTTGGATAAAGAAAGTTGTGAGCACCTTAGATGGACCCATTTGGAGCAAGCGCAGCATTGCACTGACTTGCCCCGACAGGTCACATTTCCAGCGCACACAGAGCAGGGAAAGATGGGGCCAGGGTTGGGATGAACGTTACCGCTCATCAAGAGAAGGAGAAGAATGAGGAGACGAAGAAGGGCAAGAGAGGGGCAGGAGAAAAGAAAAAGAGAAAACAGGCGACCGAGTTTAAAGAAGCTGTGTGCTGCCCTTCTGCAGTCGTTCAAAGGGCAGCATAGCGAAAAAATGAAGGGGAGTGCCCGGGGTAACTGGGACCCTCGGGAAGGCCAACAGTCATTTCGACCCAACCCAAACGGGGTCGGGGACCGCACCACCACGTTGAGGCGGCTGTTGATTGGTGCAGCTAAACCGTAATTGTCGTTGCCATTTGTGACCTTTTCTTTTAGCATTGGTCGGACTGCATTAGCAATGATAAAATATCTTCTTTGGGATCGAAAACATAAAAACCTGAACTACGGGCTGCACACCGACATGATGTTGAAGCTTTTTCAAACGCAGGTGAAATTTTTGCCCCTTCTCGAAAGTTTGTGGCTGAATATGTCCGTGTATGAGTCTCCAATCATTTTTGTTAAAATATGTGGTGATATTTTACACTGTATAAAACCTGCATGCTCGTAACAACGGTTTATCAAAAGAATATTTCTTTTTGGGTAAATTGGATAACAGTGGTAGAGGTATGTCCATAAAAGTAAATTAAACACTGCCTTCAGGAAAGAGTAAGTACTAAAAATTATTTAGAATGCAGTGGTGCAGAACTCTTTGGTGGTACAAAACTTTAATATAGTTTTAAAAAAATACCATTGATGAGAGGCAAAACAGTTAGCAAAACAGCTTCTTTCAAAGCTACCATTTAGTCATTTTATTAAGTAAAGTATTGACTAAATGGTTTCCGTATTCAAATATCATATCAAAGTCAGAGTGTACTTATATATCATGCTATATGATACGAGCTTTCAATATCATATTATTACGCATTATAGCCAAAATAATTAAGTATTTTTATCAATTTTCACTTTTTATTCACATAGTCACATTGCTTATCTGTAGAAAAAACAGTTTTTTTCCGCAATGTGAAAGTTTGTTGATTTGAATAGTTTTAGTTAAATTATACCATTTCAAGAACAAAAACACTGGGAAAGCTCACGTTGTAGTTTTTTTTAAAGCAAGCTAAATTAGTGAATGAAAAGTCAAGGTGTGGTTGACTTGTTTATTGATTAGCTCGGTATTATTACGATTAGTTAACTTGTGTGATTTTGTCCAAGTATTTTGCCCTGTTTTTCAGCGATGCACATTTCAATAAACTGCTAATTAACCCAGCCAAACACGGCTTCAAACAATTCACTATATGAGAAAATATTGTCGGTCGATATACATCACAGAAATGAAATAATACTCAAATAAAACTAAAGAAATAACTGTCTCGACTTATTATTTTACAAGCCGCCTGTATTAAGTTACAAGCTGCACAGCCTGGTTTCTGTAAAAAAAACTTTACTTTTATAATAGTTTACAGCTGTTGGCGTCATCATGTTCAAGAAACCTCCTATTTCAGGTTGATCCTTAAATAAAAATCATCAACTAAAAACGCCTCATTTTTCCAGGGCTTTGTCGAGGAAGACCCCCGGTTATGGCAGTCTAACATATTTTATGTGCAACGTTCCTATATTCCAAAATTTATAAAATCTGGTAAAAACATCCCTAACAGTTTTACTACTTAGTCTAAACTCAGTTTGATTACAGTATAATGGTACAGTGTTTGCGATATTGCAGTTGCTTTTGGTGTTTTAGATTCGAGGCATGATTCTCCCTCTGAATCAGAAAGCGAAAGAAACAGTTTCGAAGATCAGGAGAGATGCCAGAGGAATGACGAGCAGAGCTCGGACATTGACAATGAAGCCAATCGCGACGTTGGTCTTCGTCACCCACAAAATCCGACAAGTCAGTTTTGGGAATTTAATAAAAACTTGGGTTGTGTATAAAGATTTTTCGCCATTGTTTTGATTTCGTTATGAGTCATCTGTCCCCCTGGCTGCGCTCTTTTCTTGCAATGCTGTGTATGGGTGTTGATGCACATCGCTTTACCAAAACTCTTATTTTGCTTTACTCAGGCAATGCACAGGCAGCTTGACTGACTGAAAACAAAAGTTTACCAGTGAGAGAGTGGAAGCAATTTACTTCCCAAAGCTTTTGCCTCTAATAGCATCAGATTATGCTGACAGTAAATTGTCTTGTAAATCAAGAGATACAGGGTGTATCACAAAGATATTCACCCCCCCTAGAGCTCAATCCAAAAGGACTAGGAAAAAAACAAAAATATTGTTATAAATTATATTAAAATAGAAATTTATTCCGTACATTAAATCAATCCTAACTAGTAATCAGTATGACCACCATGGTTTTTTCTAACAGCATCTAATCTTGCAGGATACGATTTAAGAAGATTAGCAAAGATTTCAGGTTCCTCTTTTATTTTAATTAGTTCTTCTGAAATAATAGTCTTTAAGGTTTCCACTGAATTTCTTTCCATGCTAGGAATCTTTAAAATTCTATCTTCAACATGATTTTTCAGAATAGCTCCCAAGTTTTCAGTTGCATTTAAATCTGGTGATGAACCTGGCCACTGACTGTTGTCGAAGAAATCAAATTCTATCAACATACCTAATTTTTTCATTATCAGCAAAAGCCATAATTATTAAGTATCTGGAAAAAAATGAAAATGTACATTAATTTCTAACAACATAAGCTTCACAATGTGCTATATAGTTTGGTCATACCTATTACCAGTTTGGCTGTAGGGGGGGTGAATATCTTTGTGATACACCCTGTATACTTAAAAATTACGAGAGGCGCTCAGTGACAAAATTGCTCTGGTTAATTGTTTTATCTCAGTTGGTAAAACATCCTATGTTGTTTCTAAATTGTGTTTTTTCACCTTTCCCTACGGTGCCGCAAACCCGCTACAAGTTACTTCTTAGTTACATTATTGAGCCTTGAGTTTTTTTTGTACTGTCAGTTAGAATTCAGATTGGCAACACCACTGCTTTGAGCGCAACCTAACTTACTATATAAGAAAACTTACTGATATTCCACCATTGTTTTGGATTTTGTTTTAACGACATCGAAATGTTTCTGTGTTGCATTTTATTGGATTTAACCACTCGTCATTTGGATTTATTTGTAAAGAATTATCGGTCAACACATTGGAATGTAATGAATTTATAATCATTCATATGATTGTAATTGTTGGAAAGGTAAGCGCGGTGCAATAATGTTTCTACGTCAAGTGTATAAATCGCCTTTACTTTCTATAATTCTTTATGACGCTCTCGTTCAATTCATATTAGTGGTGCGAGAATATTGTATTTAGTTCTGGAAGAAACTGCCACCATTACCAGTTGTCTTATTGACCTCATTGCTCTTTTTGCGGTCTTCGTCTATCCAAGAATAAACGAGCGGCAAGTTATTCAACTACCGGCGTGTTACAAACAACAGCTCTACTTACGTAGGTTTTTCACTAAAAAGTAACTTACTTAAATAATTTCATTTTTTTGCTGCTTCTAGGAATGATGACAATGACTAGGAAGTAATTCTACCTGAGTAGTTATAACTTTTCCTGAGGTAGATGCCAAAAATTTTATATCTGTTGAATTGGAATGCGGTATACTAGCATAAAAAACAACTTTGATTGCAAGTTTTAATCTTCTGCAAATCCCTCATCAAAATCGGCCATTTTGGGTTCAAATTTTAAATATCAACTGGTAGGCCTACTACTGTTTAATGCTAACCAGATGAGACGGAACACGTTACTATCAATGGGCCGTTTTGCCAAACCTTTTGATCTTGAACTTGTTGGTGCCACAATTGAATTCAAATATTCTCCAGTGATTAAGATTTGGCTGTTTGTTTTTTCTTCCCCAGTATGCATTGGTACTGGAAAAGATAAAACAAACTGCTTTTCTCAAGGGAGTAGCCGAAGGGGCAGTTACCTACCAAAAGATTTACAAAAGTTTAGTTTTAGCCTAAATTGTTGAGTGCCCTCTAAAAAGGTCATCAAGTAAGCTTAATCTAAGCAATTATCTTTAAAATATGTTTAATATTACTGATTCTCACCAAAATTATATATGGTTTTTAAGAGTGATAAAAATATGTCGTCAACAAAAATGTGATTCAAGACATAAAAATTTTGCTGCTTCCTCTTCCCTCACCAATTTTTCCCTGACTACGCCATTTAACTCTAGTTTTTTTGGATAAAATTTGAATATCACAAAGCTCTTATTTTTTAAAATTAGAAGTAAAAAAGCAGTGGTCACATTGAGTCGCTCCACGTTTTCACGATTAACAAGCATTCTATCAAAAGCATAAGTAAACAACAACAAAAAGATATGACCAAGTAAAGCTGCAAAAAAATAGCAATGATTAGAATTAGGCCAACGTCTCTGTACTGTGTTATACTATTGAGGTCTAGATCCGCGAATCTCAATTTATTAATGACATCTCGCACTCCTTATAAGTCAAATCAATTGTCGCTCTATTCCTATCACATTTTGTCTCATCCCGGACGGATTCCAAATATGTCACCATAAAATATAAGTTTCTCCGAAAAAAGATCAACCTAAATTTACAAAGTATTCTTCAAAAGGAAAAGAGATCGTCATTCTAAATCAAGACAAAACCTTTCAGCTTTTCTAAAAATGATGTCACACACAAACATCGTGTCTCCCGGGGCGGACCCTGTTATATAGTGACTTCGTTGTCCGCCCCAAAAACGCAAATTTTTACATGGTCGGTAATGTAAATCAAGCTCAAACTGGCAGAGAAGTTTGCATATTTGGAAACTCTTCTCGTATCCTACGTGGTGCGAAAACTACCGACTGAGAATCATTGGTTTAGAGACGTACATGACAAAGCTCCGAAAATAGAGCAACCACTTATTACTTTCACTACTTCAGGATTTTGATTTTGGACTACTTTCTTATTTTTTACTCAAGTAAAAAACCTACCATTATTACTTTTGAGTTTTGTTTGAGTATTGTTTCAGAAAGTAACAACGCTATTACTCGAGTAGATTTTTAGGCTACTCATACCTTCTCTACAAACTCAGTGGGCTATCTCTTATAAACTACACCAAACAACAGCCGCCTCAACGTGGTGGTGCGGTCCCCGACCCCGTTTGGGCTGGTTCGAAATGACTGTTGGCCTTCCCGAGGGTCCCAGTTACCCCGGGCACTCCCCTTCATTTTTTTGCTATGCTGCCCTTTGAACGACCGCAGAAGGGCAGCACACAGCTTCTTTAAACTCGGTCGCCTGTTTTCTCTTTTTCTTTTCTCCTGCCCCTCTCTTGCCCTTCTTCGTCTCCTCATTCTTCTCCTTCCCTTGATGAGCGGTAACGTTCATCCAAAGCCTGGCCCCATCTTTCCCTGCTCTGTGTGCGCTGGAAATGTGACCTATTATCTATTTATGTGACCAGCACTGTCCAGCTACGGCTATCCCATGCGGCCAGGAGCAAGGGACGGTGGTGAGGGGGCAAGTCAGTGCAATGCTGCGCTTGCTCCAAATGGGTCCATCTAAGGTGCTCACAACTTTCTTTATCCAAAATCAGAGCTCTAGGCAGCTCTCACTCTTGGAGCTGCCCCCCCTGCCGTAACACTGTGACTCCCTCCTTGGACTCCTCCGACATGTATACCTCCACTGTGGAATCTGGCCCTCCCTCTGCTAATGCTGCACTCTCGTCCCACCCTCGTCTCCAAACCTCTTATCCCCCATCTGCCCATTATATATCCCCTTCCTCTGCCCCCTCACCACCGTCCCTTGCTCCTGGCCGTCCTTCTACGCCTCCTGCCTTCTTCCCCCCTGACTCTCTCAGGGTTCTTCAATGGAATGCTGGAGGTCTTCAAGCCAGGAGCACTGAACTGCTTCACTTTCTTTCGTCCCATTCTGTCGACCTTATCTGCATCCAGGAATTCAATCTTAACTCTTCTTCCTCTTTCCGGATTCCTGGGTTCTCTGCTCTGCGTTTTGATCGCACCCACTCCCGGTCTGGCATTCTCTCCTCCGATATCACGCACGCTAGTGGCGGCGTTGTCATTTTCGTCAGGCAGGGCCTATCTTTTTCTGAACTTTCTACCTCCTCTCTTTCTTCACTTGATCCCTACTCTGATTATGTAGGGATCAACATCTCTCTTAACAACTCCTCCTCGGTGTCATTTCTCAATGTGTACGCCCCCCTATTCGCTCCTCCCCAACGGATGGCAGAACCGATTTCTTTTCTCTCTCCATTCTTCCCTCCTCCAGAAATCTCTTCATTCTTGGGGACTTCAATTGCCATCACTCCCTCTGGGACTCAAGAGGTACTTCCGACCCCCGCGGGAAGGAAGTATTCGACTGAGTCGTTTCTTCTGACCTCCTCCCTCTCAATGATCCTGACACACCCACCCTTCTACATCGCTCCTCTGGCAGTCGCTCTTCCTCCGACATCTCCTTTGCTCCCTTCTCTCTTGCCCTTTCCTTGCTCCTGGGAAGTGCTACAGGACCTTGGTTCTGACCATCTACCAATTCTTCTATCCGTCCCTCTCTCTTCGGTCTGTCGCCCCAACGAGCGTTCCCCTTCCTTTAACTTTCAGAAAGCTCGCTCGGATGACTTTGCCTCTCACTGTCCTTCAGCAGAGGAATACTCGTCTCTTTCTCTTCCCTCTGCTGCCGCTCTCTTTACCTCTCTGGCACTGAATGCGGCCAAATCTTCCATTCCTTTCGGCAGCATCAAACGCCCTCCTAAAGCCTGGTGGTCTCCTTAGGTGGAAGGTGCGGTTAGTGAAAGACGCAAGGCTTTTGCTGCCGCTCACAGAAGTGATGCAGATCGCCAGGCTTACATCTCCGCTTCTTGACGCGCCTCGTCAGTCATCGCCAAGGCCAAGACTGAGGCATGGCAGACGACTTGCTCTTCTCATTCACCTAGGTCTAATTCTAAATCTGTACACTCTCTTCTTCGCTCTATCGCTGGCTCTCCTTCCTCGCTTTCCTTCTCTCCTAACTTTCCTAACTGTTCTTCTCGCAGGGAATCGGCTTTGGTCTATGCCGCTTACATGAGAGCTCACTTTTCCGTTTCTCAGCCAAAGGCTCTGCGTAGCAGACCCAGAGGCTACCTCTCCGAGCTCCGCCGAGCCACGTGCCCTGTGGAGTCTCACTTGCCCTTTTGCTCTTCTTTATCTCCCGCGGAATTTCATGCGGCTGCCTCCAACCTTTCTTCCTCCACCGGCACTGGCCCAGACAAAGTTGTCTATCCCATGCTAAAGCATCTTCCTCGCTCTGGCATGGATTTTCTTCTTTTCATCTTCAATTTCTCCTGGTCTTCACATTCCTTTCCTTCGATCTGGAAGACATCTTCCATTATTCCCATACACAAGATGGGAAAGCCTCTCGACTCTCCTGCTTCCTTCCGGCCTATCTCTGTCACCTCCTGCGTATCAAAGCTTTTTGAACGCGTCATTCTATCCCGTCTACTCTTCTTTCTGGAACCTAATTCCATTCTCTCTCCTGGCCAGGCGGGTTTCCGCCCTAGACGGTCTACACTTGATCAAATTCTGTACCTATCTCAGTCCATTTCGTATGGGTTTAACAAACCCAGGCGGGCTTTCGGACGATCCTGTCTACTATCGATTTCTCCAAAGCTTTTGACTCTGTCTGGCATCCCATCCTTTTCCACAAACTCATTTTGGCTGGCCTCCCTCCTTGCTTTGCTCGTTGGACTCAATCTTTCCTTTCTGATAGGCGCGCTTGCGTGGTTTATCAAAATCACAAAAGCCGTTCCTTTCGAGTCCGCATAGGTGTTCCGCAAGGATCCGTTCTTGGCCCTGTACTTTTCTCTCTCTTCATTAATGATCTTCCGGTCTCTCTGCCTTTTTCTGTCAGGTGTTCTTTTTAGGCTGACGATCTGGCCATTTGGTCCTCCTACCCCTCGGTCCCTACTGCGGTGGAGGCCACACAAAGAGCTCTGTTTCGATTGGATCGCTGGTCTGAGTACTGGTGTCTTCCTCTCAATCCGAGCAAATGTGAGGCCTCCTTCTTCTCAGTGGATCCCCACCAGGCTAACCTCCAGCCCAACCTCCTCCTACTCGGCTCCCGCCTCCGTTTTAATCCCACTCCAAGTTTTCTAGGGATCACCTTCGACCGCACATTTTTAATTTCTAAGCATGTATCTTCGCTGAAGGCCAAGTTTTTCCCACGTCACAAGGCCTTACGCTGTATCTCTGCTTCCTCATGGGGCCCCTCTAAGGAGTCCCTCTCTGTTCTGTATAAATCTTTTCTTCGGTCCCTTCTCACTTACGCTTCACCCGGATGGTTTCCGTTCCTAAGCGTTACCAATCTTACCAAATTGGAACGCATCTACCGAGCGGCCAGTCGCACCATCACTTGCTGCCTCTCGTCCTCCCCTATCCCTCTGATACTCACCGAGGCTTCTCTACCTCCCCTACGAGTCACCGTGACCCATTTCACTCTTTTATCTTATGAGCGGACTCTTCGTCTCCCAATCTCTTTTCCTATTTCAGGATTGGCCTGACTAGGAATGAAACCAAGACTCTGCAGATCGTGCTGGAGAGCTTTTGCGTCCACTCACCCGCTCATGCTTCCTTCTACTTGTCCTAGGGAGGCTGGTCTTGCATGCCCTCCCTGTCCTCCTTGGAATCTGCCTTCGTTCACCGTGGAGTCCACCCTTTCTTCTCCATGCTCTCGCTCTGATTTCCCCCTCTCTCGCCAAGGTGCGGCTCTCGCCCATCTTGACTCTCTCCCTCCTCATGATCTGGTACTCTGGACTGACGGCCCTGTTTCTTTTCCTTTTGGCAAGGGCGGCTCTGGCGTTCTTGCCAACTGCTCTCTCTGTGGCACTGAGGCCACTCTTTCCTTCTCGGCAGGCCCAGTATGCTCAAGTTTTTCCGCTGAAGCCTGCGCCATTCTGCACGCTCTTTGCTGGTCTCGGCAACACCAACAAGTCTGCCATTTTTCTTCTCTTCTCCTCCTATCTGACTCTCGTTCTGTCCTCGCCACCCTGTCCTCTCCTCCTGTTCTCTTATCTCAAACTCTGTGGCAGATCTGGCAGGAACTGTATTCTCTCTCCTCCTGTTCTATCAGGCTACAATGGGTCCCCGGACACTCGTTTCTACCGGGGAACGACACGGCTGACGAGCTTGCCAAACAGTAAGCGCTACTTGCACCCTCCGCAATTCCTTGTAGTCTCTCTCCTCTCATCTCTCGTATCCACTCTCGTCTTTTCTCGGACTGGAGGCGTACTGTCTCATCTAAATTCTTTGACACACAGGTTCCCTCAATTTCCACCGAGGAACTTGTGCTCCCTCGTCATGCTGGCTGTGTCCTCTCTCGTCTTCGCTGCAATGGACACAGCCTTCTGTTAGGTTCCTATCTCTCTAGAATTGGCAGAATCGAGAATCCTTCCTGCAGCGCCTGTGGACACTTATCCCAGGACACCTCTCATCTCATTCTGCACTGTCCAGCTACGGACTTTTTGCGCCGCTCGCTCTTTGGCGACACTCTGTCTCTTTACGACCTCTGGTCCAGACCTTGGGGAGTTGCCCGGCTTCTGGGGCTCCATGGTCTTCCGCCATGCCCCCATCCCTCGGAAGGGGTCGGGTAAACAACAACAACATTATGGTTTAGCTAGGTTAGTTTAAGCCAAAGTGTCTGAAGTCTGAGTAGTTTTCTACATTTAATATATATTCAGTGCAGAATTACTTTTGTTTGTTTTTCATCATCGTCTGTGAGAATATATAGATATCGTTTAGTTTCACTCCTCATTTAGCAATGTCAGTTGTAACCTTCAATTAAATCGATCTTTAGGTTTTTCGATTTTTTCTTGTATAAAATTTACATCATTTAATTTTGGGAATACTAATAAGTTAAAAATTGAGTTTCATGCGAGAAATGGTTCAATTGCTGAAAGATTATCACAGATCTCAGAAATACAGATGTTTTGCGTTATTTCTGGAAAATGAACTTCTTTTGACTAAGCACAGCTTTTTCGAAGCTTGTCCTTAGACAAAATCGTCTACTTTCTAAGAGACAATGTTCCAAAAACTTCAGTTAAGTCTTGTCAAATTTGACCGTAAATTTTCTAGAGACATCATCTTTCAACGTCCACCAGCTCAGCATTTTACTCGATTGATTGAGGTTATTGGTTCTCAACCTCAATACCCAATAAAACCTCAATATCTACAGCAAAAGATATTGATCAAGAGTTGAAGTTAATCCAACCAGCTATTTTAAAATCGTTTTAACTTGCCTACCCAATAAAAAAGCTGTAGAAAAATTAATGTAATATGGTTAACAAAACAGCCAAGCATTTTGCGTTAAAAAATCAGGAGACTTTTCAAGCTCGCACTTCCAGTTGATGAAGAAAAAAGCTGGATTTTTTAAAAATGCTTATCCAGAAATTTAAAAATAAAATTTTAACCAACTGCTAAACTCGTGGAGAAAGTACTGCTCTAAGGTAGACATTGTGCCAGCTTCAGCAAGACTGGACAACATTTCAAAGAAAAATTTTAATAACAAATTACCTACATTTAGGCGTCCTAATGGAAGTTACACAACTAACTCAAACAAAACACTTCAGCACATTCCCAAGATTTATTTTCCAGAAACCGAAGTAACAAGGGCATCAATGACAAGCAAGAAGCTGCAAGCCAGCTGTCAAGACTGAGTAATTTCTAAGAAAATATTGGTAACCACTCAAGAAAAAGTTACGTGGACTATATAAGGACTTTTCAATCCTTCACAGCTTTTGAGAGATTGACTTTTGCCCGACCTAGTAAAGGAAAGAATTGATATTCCAGTACCTTTGCCTTCAGAAGTACCCCAAAGTTTCATTGTGATGGTTTGTGCTGCACAACGATGGCACACAGCAAAATTGATATTTATACGAAAGCTATGTAAGAATAGTTCTTTTTAGCCTAGACACTTAGACCAGAGGCTTTCAGCCGGCGTTCCGTGAAACATTTAGAGGGGTTCCGTGAATACTAAGAGTTATGCAAAGGTTTCTCCTTCTTTGGTTTATTTAGCGAAACATTAAGTTACTTTTTATATTTTTCGATGGTATTTTGGCAAAACTTAACTCTAGCGTAAACGCACGATGCAATCATCTTAATTGCGTATTTTGATTGATTTTAAGCGCAACAATTCAATTTCAAATATTATTGTGTCCCAAATACACAACAAAGCAAAAACTAGATTTTCCTGACAGATTGAGAATAGCAGTGGTTAAATGACCGAACAATGAAACACAAGTTGTTTAGTAATGCAAGAGGCTAGCGATGCACTTAGCAAAACTGCAGACAGTGACACTGTTTCGCTCAGTGTCACTGTCTGCAGTTTTGCTAAGTGCATCGCTAGCCTCTTGCATTACTATACATCTAAGACCTTGTGACCACTAGGCTGTGACAGCACTATTGTTCTAGCAATTGTTAGACTTAGTGCACCTGCGACAACCGCCACTCATTCACGAGTGATACGGCTTCGCAGAGTACTGACAGACCTTCCACCAAGAGGATCTAGAATAGATCCCGCAGGTGTGGCGGTCTAAGCTATGCTTTATTAAAAGCCTCTAGCTTCTTGTCGGTCACCAACTGCACTGAAGAGACCTGACAGGTCGAAACAGTGTCACTGTCTGCAGTTTTGACAAGTTGTTTACTTGCATAACAATACGTGATGAATTTATCATGACTTACAATTGGTATCAACACAAAGGCAGGAGTTTCAATAAAACTTTTTTTTCTTGCTGCAAACCAATACTTCAGTTGATTGTAGATATGTAATATATTCTCGAAGAAGAATATGGTATGAGCAGAACTCGATTTCACGAAAACGATTAAAAATAAAGGTTATGAAGTTGAAAAAAGGAAGGAAGCATCAAAACGTTAGAACATGAATGCTTTTGTGGGATAAAATAGACCAAATAATCGCTTTCATCAAGTCAATCTCCAAATTGAAGTCTTTAGAAAGAGAATTGGCCGAAATAACGAATTTTGAATTGACTGATGTCGAAAATCACTGATATACCTGTACCATAAACTTGCTCGATTACCCCCAAAATTTTCTCTAGAGTGTTCCAGTTAGAGGACCTCTGAGCTAAGGTTTTTATGCAGGAAAATCAGAGGCGACGCAATTCTCATGAATTTCAAGTACATAGGGATCCATGTCACTTGCATAAGCGCAGCAAGGTTTCCACAGGTTAGAGAGCACTAATTTACACATTTCTTTTTCTTGCCTATCTTGTGAGAGTGGTAAGCACTCTGACCCGATGAATAACCAATTCCTTAAAACACTTGAAAGGCCATGCCTACCATACATACATGTCAGAAAGAAAATTTTCTTGCTTAGTGGAAATGAAAACTGAAAAAAGTAATGCGCTGAAAGGTGTTGACTCTTTGATGAGAGGAGCATTGAAAGAATTGATGGACTCGCTATTTGGAACATTAATTACAAACGTTCAGGAGCATCCCAATCACTAGTGAACACTAAATAGCTCTTTGTAGTTGTAGTAAATGGAGCATTTAACTATTGCTTTCTGGTTTTATTGTTACATTTGATTCCAAGGTTGTGAGTTAGATATTTTTTCGTAACTTTACATCTTTTTAATTCTATATATGGTGATGTCTATAATTGTCACACTAAGCTAGAGTAGATCTTGTAAACAAAATCTACATAACTCAATATATCCGTACGTAGTCCGTCGATTTGGCAGTAGAGAGCTCAATGATAGAATCAGAGCAATAAAATAAAATGAAATTTATTCCTGTTAAAAACACCTCAACAGTCTGTTTCGCCTAAGGCAGCTCGTCAGGAGATAGTACTTTCATATCGAGGATAAATGATATGCAGAATTTGATGGTAGGGGTAAATAAAATAAAAAAGTTTAAGTACTAAAATACAATTTGATGACCACGCAGAGAAGATACATTTCAGGAGGAAAGGTTCACAAGGGAGTCTGTCTGCCCTGTAAAACATTGCTGTTGGCTGTTTCATTCGTTGTCTAAACAAAGAATTGTTAGGTACACCAGGTTATGCAGATTATGAGGTCATTTTAGTTATGAGATTTTGTCTTGATACAATCAGAAACAGAATGCAAACTGCAATAAAATATGTAGAGAAATTAAGCTGTGGACCAAGACTTAAAGTTTATCTGACAAAAGCAATATGATACTTTTACACACTAAAGATCGAAGGACTAAAACGAATCATATTGTTCGGTGGAGTCTTTGTACTTAACAATAGAGTCAAACATCTTATTGTAATATTAGAATCAAAACTGTAATGAAAGGCGCATCGTTCGAGGTTTGAAGAAAGAAAAGCCAACTCACACTTCTCCAGTCACACGAACAGCTGTATGCAAAAAAGCCACAAACGAAAACACTGCCAAAGCAAAACCTGCACCAACAAAACATCTAAAACATGCAGCAGCTGCTCTAAGCTTGTTTGTGGTAAATGCATTGGAAAACAGGAGAAACTCATTTATTGTAAGATTTGCAGCCAGTAAATATTGCTCATGCTGTGTTTTGTCATGATTTTTATAGCTTTGCATGCAATAAAACTTTGAAGCTTTGCCAAAGTTTTTGAAATTTGACTCACTCAGGAATTAGATTTATTTATCAAATAGATGGCCCATGTCCACTAAGTCTATGGTTTAGTTAATTGAAATTTTGAAAAATGTAAAAAGCGTCAATAAAGGAAGGGTTAATTTGACCTCACTAGGAACTTCTGGTCTGATACTTCTAGTGTTAAAGTAAAAATATTTAATTTTTTATCAAATATTTCCCAGTTTTCAAGAAACTATCCACTGAAATGCTCTTGCACCGTAAATTCTGGGCAATACTAAATCTTTTCCACAGAATTTTTTTTTCAGGCACCTACACAGAATGGCATAATTATGTCCATGTTGGAAGAAAAAAAGTAAAAATTTGGTCCGCTTTAAAAATGCATGTAGTCAATTTTCAAAGTTGCATTGTCCAAAACTACCTTCTCGTTATGAATGACTTCTCATGCTTGCAGCTTAAAGTGTAATAGCAATTAGTTCATCCGTGACTATAAAACGTTAATAGGAATTGAACGTCTCAGCTTATTGATAAAAAAGCTGTTTCGGTCAGAGTATTGACTCTCAATGACGTCAGCAGATGGTCTTTTTATTTCCTGTTAGTCAGTAACAGTTTTGGATAAACAATTGAGTCGTTTGAATAACTGCCATTAGCGTAGCCAGGGAGTGGAGGGCGAAAAAGGTTCGTGCCTCCCCCAAATTTCTTGGACCAGAGAGCTACTTTCTTGTCAATTTTTTTTCAATTTGGCTTGAGTACACACAGGCTACTCATTATTGGTTTTTCTAGATTTCTTTTCATGCTTGTGGTTTCATCAACTTTTTCCTAATTTATCATCCTCAAAGAATGGATGCAGACGTTCTTACTATATTTATATAAAATCAATTACATGTTGCAGTCAAAGCCACTTCACACAAATTAAAGAAGACGAACGGTACAGTTTGCTGTACCTTGAGCTAGCAGCTATTACTGAGTCAGCCTGTCAAACGATATGCCTAATGTTTTAGAAGTGATCACAATCAATCTGTATCACATATTCATGTATAAACAAAATATATATTTTCTGATGTGTTGTACCTCTTGGTCACTGGTTACCAACAAGGTAGCCCGACTTTCCGAGGAGATGAAAGCACATTTTAGGGGAGATGAACAAAGACTTAGGCCAAGAGAAGAAGTTTAATTAATGCGAGGCCGGTTTTTTACTATGATCGTTATTAACAGAAAGACAAAAACAGTAGCTATTGTGAAATATGAGTGCTTCGCATTGTTGAATAACTTATCAAAAATTTACTAATTTCACGTAAACGCAACAGCAGTGTTCCAGTAGACATTACACACACACTGTAATTCAATTTTTTTGGTGTTTGTGTTTGTTGTGTTGCAATTACTGTGAATGTAAAAGGGCAAAGAACAACTTCAAATGAGGAAGGGGAGGTGAGATATGGCAAAGGTTGAAAACCACTGCTCTAGGTCTATAACTCCCAGCACATTAAAATCAATGCTGGAAATGCGATTCGAACAATGGTTCGATTTAGGGTGAGCCAAGTGACGCAACTACTTTGGGCCCCCATTTTTAGAGGCCTCCTTTTCCAGACATGTCCGGTAATCTATTTCAGCCCTTTAAAATAGTGGTAATGTAAAACAAAAGTCTTGATCGAGAACTTGGATTGTTAGTGGCCCCTCATGAATTATTGCTTCAGGCCCCTAAAATCCTTAATCCATCACTGATTCTAACCCACATTTACATCAATCTTTGAAATATGATCGTGGCTTATCGGTGTAGACAGGCGCCCAACGAGGATTATTGTAATGGAGGGGCTGACTAATTTCGTGTTATTATAATAACTCATCAGCAACTTTGCTGCTATGAATTCTGATTAGCTCACGGCTTGTAGTCTACTTTAATGGGTAATGAGCCTACAAATAACATATATTACTGCCTGTATTTTTTCGCTCAACCAATATCCGCTTTTAATGCTTCGGTCTTGGCCTCAGACAAGCAAACATGACAAAAACTGCAAAGCCTCAACGAAACGTCTTTAACTAAATTCTAGCTTCGAAAACAAGCTTCCTGCTCTACTGTATATTAGCAAAGGTGATTAAGATAACTATAGTTGTAGTAGTAATAGTAGCAGTTAATGATAGTTGGCAATTTAGTTCGCTTCTGTTTGTTAGATGATAAGTTGATACTCGACTGAAATACACGGTGATTAATTATTGGCATTAACCATAGTTTACATCAACAAAAAAGTATCCAAACTAAAGAATCAAAAGGCTTTAAAATGCTTCTGCTATAGTTTTTAAAAGTAGGTATAGTTTCATGGGTTTCCCATGGGGAGGGGCGAAGAGCACAATTTTTCCCAGGTTTTTTGGTTGCCACACAAGGTATCGTCAAACCACAAAATAATATCAGATCTATTAGAACTTGAGACATATTCATTCAAAACGCTGTCTTTGACAATTAATCGTTCCAGATGTATTGAAAGCAAAGCAAAGGCGGTCAACCGTTGTTCTCCGATTGTGAGCCTTTGATACGTTTCAAGGGGTTGCATGGTGCTATAGCTATACGTTCACTTGTAGTAGTTGTTACAGGTAGCGTTGCCAAAATAGTAAGCAACTTTCTGACATTTGGGAAAAGGTGTACATTGCACGCTTCCGAAGCATCAGTTGCGTTTATTGGAAGAGTGGCGATATCCTGTTTTTTTTCCATATTTCTTTCCAGAGCATAATTTCTGGAATAGTGACAATTTTGCTATCAAGATCTTGTTGGTATAATTACAGCATGCTGCCTGTCTCCGAAGAAAATGTAAGTGTCACAGTGTATTGGGTACCAAATGTCAAAGACTTTGAATCTTCAAAGTTTTGAAATCTTTCAGACATTTGCACCAACAAATACTCTGGATATGGTACATAGAGGGATTGGAGAAAATAACTTTCGTACACCAATAATTGCATAATTTTCTCGGTGATTTTGAGGACTGACTCTTTTAGAAACCATTAATGGATTCTCATACTTTTGACATAGATTTTGAACATTTGTAAATTTATTTGAAAGAATTCTTTGAGTTATTTCCATCATTCTGAAGAGCTAACTGCACACTTTCGATTAATTCATTGGTTAAAAATATGTCTGGTTGTTTGTTTTTTTTGTAACATGTTTGAAAGTTGGAAAATTAACCGAGCAAACTTTTCAATTACAAAGCAAGCAACCACATAACTTTTTTTCAAGTTCTGTTCAACATGATGGTTGCTTTTGTTAGAAACTTGAGGAATCTTATCCTGAAGTTTTTCAAGCATTTATGCTAAACTTCATGTGGCTTAATTTTTTTCCGTTTGGCTATGATTTGATAAAGGTAACAAATTTTGTTTTGAAAGAGGTCTTGAGTTTAATAGTTTTGTAATTTTGTAAACTGCATTGTTTTTGGAAGTATACATTTGGTGCTGCCGTACTAGCAGGAAACTGAAATTGTGTAATTTGGCAGTGCGATACTGCAGGGAAGTATACAATAATAGCCTACACCCAATACAGTAAATTCTCAAATTGATCAGTTTGATGCTATTGAGTTAAAAATATTAGCATTTGTACGTGCATGCTTTCACATTATTAGGGTTTGGGTTAGAGAAAAATAGAAGGTAGATTTCACTAGTTTTTTGGGAATCAAGTATTGCAAGGCAGGCCGCATTGTGCACTATGGTTTAGCCAAAAATTTTTATTACTTCTTTGATCTACTTTCGTAAATCACGAGTTACATTCGATGTGATACCGCCGATATAAATATTAATTACAAGCCAATGCCATGTCAAAATAAAATTATAATTCTCATTTTACACTAATTTCATTTACGTGTTAAGGTATTGGAGTGGGGTAAGGAACTAAGGTTTTAGCCCTATTTGCTTGGAGATATATCCTGTAAATTCAAGTTACTGTTTATAAACTATTTCTATTATTTAAGTGGAAGTGACATGGGTGAGGGGAGGCTTTAGCCCCCTTCAGCCTAATGCAGGAAAAGTGCGGTTAAAAAAAACGTTCCTTGCATACTTCGTTTGTTGACTTAAATAAAGCGTTCTATGTGGTCAGCAGCCAAGATATATACGTCAAATCGTAAGATTGGCTGCCCTGTTCCAATTCATTTTCATTAAATTACTCCATGTGGTGGCATGGCAGGCATCTGCCGTACAGTTTAAATGATCTCACTCAGAGACTTGGCATTGTGCACCGGCGAAAAACAGATATAAGTTCTAGAAGACACAAAATTTAATATGTTCTTTTTAGAATTTCGGGATTATGCTTTCGACAAAAACTGAGGCTATTTCCATTCCAAAACAGATGGAAATTTGGAGCATAAAAATGGGATTTATTCGCAATTCTTAGTAAAACGAATAAAGTCAACATGCTGGTACCGGTATTTGTTTAGCCTAGCCTTAGGTGACCATTTATTTAACTAATAATGCTTTTAGTGTAAAAGCGAAACGTTTTAATAAAATGTTTACCAGCATTTTGGCTTTATTCTTTTTACTAAGATGGAAATTTGTTTAGCATTGAGGGACCACGTGCTAAGACAAAGTTATTGAATATTTTAGAAAGGGAAACACTATTTGCAGATAATGCAGCACTTCTACCCTCACAAAGCTCAGAACATTCATGATCTTATAAATAGTATTTTAGCGCATTAAGGAATGGTCATCAGTCCTGAGAAAACAGTTGCTATGCAACAGATAAAGAACACCAGGAGCATAATCATAGTAAATGGATACATCCTGGAAAATGAAAACTTTGTTGATATCTCGGCCTATTGCTTCAAAATACTGTTTGCGACGCATCCTGGAAGCCAGCAGACGCTACAAGATAAAGAAAATTTGGATGCAGGAGCGTACTGGCTGCAGCTCCTTTCTTTCATGCCACCACACAGGTGGTTATAACATGGCCATAGACTTCTCAATGGCATGTTTTCAAAAGAAAGGCAGCTCACTTTTGGTTCCAGGCCTACTGCAAAATCTATTACATTTCCAAGATGTGGCAAAGCAGTATATAAAACAGCTTCTCCTGGATAGCAGCCACTGGGAAAACCTGGCTCGTAACCAACAAGCCTGGAAGAATGACACTTTGAAATGGCTTCATCTAAGCAATCTTCCAAAGCACACATGATAAAATCTCCAAAAGGTTTAGAAGCCATTTAGAAGAAATAGAAAAATTGAATACAAAAATGATAACCTTACCATCTTCATCATTCCCAAATAGGATGTTGTTGTTATTGTAGTCTCTGTTCATTATGCCTGTACTACAATAACAATAATCTGCAAATAAGTAACTGCGTAAAAAAAATTTTGTCAAAATTATGATATTATATTTATTAAAATGAGGTATGGGGCAACATGCGCAATGTAAGTTGATTGGAATACATTTAAAAAAATTTTTTTATTTACCATATTTATCCTCCATTCACGAGAAAGCGAATGGCATCGCTATGTTTTTAGACGGTATGTCCGCACTCGCTTGGGAGTTGCTATTTCCGAGGTGTTTGAGGCACTGTCTTCCACATAAAGTTGTGAGGCGTCCCGTTAAGTGTCTTGCCCAAGGACACAACAAGCGAATTTTCCGGCTTGTTCTCCACAACCTCCCATAAATGCCGAGCGCCAAGCAGGGAAGCTATAAATACCATTTTTTAAAGTCTTTTGGTATCACTCGACAAGGGGAATGAACCCCAAGTCTACCGACTGCGAAGCGGACGCTCTAACCACTACGCTATTGCGTCAGTTAAATAAAATGGGGATATTGCAGCAACATTCATAAATTATATTTATTAAAATGTATTCAATAAAATAGGTATACGTGGCAACAAGCACCACAAATATCTAGTTCTCAATGACTATGGGCTTTCTGTCAAATTAATAAGATCACTGCTATTTAGCAGCTTTGGTAAAAATTGTCTCTTGCATTGGATTCTCTCCCAAGATAACTGGTGCAACGTGTACATTCCAATATTATCCGAAATCATTTTTTACAAATATTACATTATGACGTGATTTAATGTACTCCATTTGCTGGGGGCAAACATCATAATTGTTTTGGAGATAAATTTTGGCTGTACATCTTCCTTGAAAATACTCTTCCATTATTCATAGTCGGTTGGGTGGTCCTTACTTGGAAAGTTTGGAAAACTGTGCTGGAGCCGGGTTGAATTTGTTCGTTTTTGATGAAAAACTGTATATGCAAAATATCTTGGAAAAAAATCAATGTTTACAAGTTGCACATAAGCAGTGAAATATCATCCTTTAGATATTACGCCCCTTTTCTTAATGGGAAGTATGTTTGCCTTTAGATTTATTAACAATCAATTATTGACTAGTGTTAAGTTCTTGATAACTTTCAAACTATATAAATATGTGTGTGTGTGTGTGTTTTGTGTATATATACAGGGTGTCTCAAAAGTAAGTATACACTTTAAAATTTGAATAACAATCTAATGGCTTATTCAAATTTGTCAAAAGTTTACAAAAATATTCTATGAACTACTAGAAACAGATTACCGTCCTAATATCTCGTTGAATTTATTTATTGACAGAATGTTAGACCTCAACGTGGAAACCACCAATTTCGAGACATTTCAGCCACCTTTTGACGCATTCTTGCCCGATACCCTGCAATAAATCTTGTGTAACTAGTCCACATGATGCTCTAATGTTTTGTTCCAACTCTAAAAGGTTTTGAGGCCGTGTGGAGTAAACTTTGCTCTTAAGGAAACCCCAAAGAAAAAAGTCGCATGGGGTTAAGTCAGGTGAACGAGCGGCCCATTCTAGAGGACCTCTGCACCCAATCCACCTACCGAGAAAAAACTGATTTAAGTAATCTCTGACTTTCCTGGTGTAATGTGCAGGAGCTCCATCTTGCTGAAAGTAACAGTTTTTCAACCGAAGCATTTTTTGTCAACTTTACTCCACACGGCCTCAAAACCTTTTAGAGTTGGAACAAAACATTAGAGCATCATGTGGACTAGTTACACAAGATTTATTGCAGGGTATCGGGCAAGAATGCGTCAAAAGGTGGCTGAAATGTCTCGAAATTGGTGGTTTCCACGTTGAGGTCTAACATTCTGTCAATAAATAAATTCAACGAGATATTAGGACGGTAATCTGTTTCTAGTAGTTCATAGAATATTTTGTAAACTTTTGACAAATTTGAATAAGCCATTAGATTGTTATTCAAATTTTAAAGTGTATACTTACTTTTGAGACACCCTGTATAAGGGAGAAAAAGTCTCACGTTCCTGGCACAGTACTCGATACCAACCAAGGTTAGAGCTTTACGTATATAATTCTAAACACTACACGTCAGGTAAAAATAAAATAAAACCATAACAGCTGTTTCGCCAAGCGGTTCACCACGTGGCAACTTATTCAAATAGAATCTTTGAATGAGTTTTTCTATTACTGCAGTTGAGGCCTCTCTAATTGTCATACTTCTATTTGAGTAAGTTATCAGCTGATAAGCCGCTTGGCGAAACAGTTGTTGTGGTTATATTTTATTTTTACCCCACTTGTAGTGTTTAAAATTATATATATATATATATAACATAAATGGGAAATAAATCAAACATTTGTGTTTCTCAGATTTCTGGACAGCTAATAAATTTTTTGAAATACATAGTAATGTCAAAGAAAACTCGTGATATTTTTCTGCTGGAAGCCCAGAATGACATTAAAGAATCAAAATTAGCCTCAAAGGGAGATGAGAGATGATTTGCGCTTGACTGTTTTCTCTATCTTCACAAAGAAAGAAGTAGGACCATTTGAGAGGCCTCAACTGCAGTAATAGGAAACATTTATGAATTTTGGAAACGAGCCCATATTTCATTGGTTCATAAAAACAAGATGATTGAGAAATTTAGGGTTCTATACCAAAAGTATCAGCTTCTCAAGAAAGATCGTTTTCGATTATCTGTATCACAAGTAACAAAAGAAAGAGCTTTCAAGGATAATCTAAAGAATCTCTTTGATGTAGCCAGTTCAGATGCCCTGAACCTCATCACAAACAAAGAAGACCGGGATTTTCTTCTTGCTCAAAGGGGACCTTGGAGAAAAGGATCAATGGGAGCAGTGGATACCCTACTGGCATACCAAGAAGTACAAACAGAGCATAGAAGAATGTTACAAAAAAGGTGCAGAATATGGGTCAAGAAAGAGGCCTTTAAATCTTATGCCACTGTTGAAGTGGAGTCATCGACCAGCAGTAGTTGTCGTGAGGAGTCATGTGAAGATGATGCTGGTGCTTCTGGAAGAGTTAGACCTCCACTTTAACAGCGCAGAAGAAGGCAAAAAGGGCAACTAAAAGTTTAGTCACTTCTTCATTTACAGGTGCTCTTGATCGAGCAAACATTTCTGACAGAAAGCCGGTGTTCGTGCTCACAGAAACTCCAAAAGCACTTGAAAAGAATGTTAAAGAACTAAACATAAATTGATCCTCCATTTGTCGAGAACCTATGAAGCACCGTGAGCAAAGGTTTGCGCACTGGAATGGAAAATTAATTCAAGATTTAACAAGAAAATCACATGCCAATCGTCTGCCAATCAAGATCTCTAACTTGGGCATAAAACAACTGCTAAAGTTTGTCAAAATTCCTAATGAAAGCAAACGGTCTCAAGCAAATGCAGTCGTTTTAGCGTTAAAAGAATGGGGATTGGCAGAGAAAGTTGTTGGTATGTCTTTTGGCACGACTGCCTCGAATACAGGAAGAACGAATGATGCTTACATCCTTACTGAAGCAAAACTTGAAAAACACCTTTTGTATTTTGCATGCCGCCATCATATATTAGAGTTGGTCATGGAGCTGTTTTTTACTCTTATGGAACCAAGTCAGGGATCAGACATTCTCTTTTCCAAGAGATTTCAGTGTCAATGGGAATCAGTTGACAGGGCCAAGTTTCAGACTGGAGATGAGAATGACGAGGTGTCACTTTCGGTAAGAAAATGAAAATCTGAGATTTTGAATGAGCAAAACTGACACTTTAGCAGAAAGATCCGTGGTGATTATTGTGAGCTATTTAAAATGTCAATTATTTTCCATGGTGATATTCCCTTTCGGGGAATCCATTTTCATGCCCCTGGACCAATGCACAGAGGTAAATGGATGGCAAAAATCATTTACTCCATGAAGACTTGGATGTTTCGTAGCCAGTTCAAACTAACAATCTATGAAGAACATAGCCTCTGCGGTATGTGCATCTTTACAATTAAAATTTACCTGAAAGCTCGGATGGGAGCATCATTTCCAATATCTGCACCAAGAAATGATCTTAAACTTGCCAAAACGTTGCAAAATTACCATGACAAGAAAATTGGGGCAACCGCACCGAATAAATTTTCTGGTCAGCTCTGGTACCTCTCTGAGGAACTAGTGGCTTTGGCTTTTTTTGACCAAGAAAAGCCAGATGACGTGAAGCGACAAAAAATTGTCGCACTTGACAAAGATGGAAGATCCTTTCAAACGTGCCCTGAGAAAAGACTTCTCAAACAATTGCTCGGCTGGTTTTGTAACAAAAAACACACGTCACTTCTTCCCTAATATGAAAATTGATCAAAAGTTTTTAATGAAGGACCCTGGCTCATGGAATGATCAACCAGGCTATCTGATGGCCAGAAAGTCGATACAAGGAATCCAAGTCACAGATGACACTGCAGAGCGTGGGACGGCACTTATTTAACAACACAACCGGCTTGTAACGCATGATGAAGATCAGATACAGTTCCTCATGCAGATTGTGACAGAGCATAGGCGTGCTTTTCCTGACAGTAAAAAGAGTACACTACTAACTGGGCAACAATGAGTGGGGTTACACCCATGATCCTCCCTGCTTTTGAGCAGCTAATTCTCTGCAAAGAGAGGGACCAAGATGTCAACAAGTGGCTGTTTATAAGAAACTTCGTTGCTCATGTGCAACCTTTAAATGTTCTTTTATCTTGAAGTTTTTTTACGCGAAATAGTTTTACCGTAAAAGGAGCACAACCAACTCGGTACCAATAATACTTTTTAGTGTTTAATTTTTTCCATGCAATTAAGGATCACCTGTTCGAAGACCCGTTATGCTTTACTAACTAATGGAGTTTTTGATGGCTGATTTAAACAAGTTTTTAGCTTATTGTGTTTATTTTGAAATATCCCTAATATTGATTTTTCTCTGTATATGATGTAGCAATTACAAATTTTTGTTTCATTCTGCTGAGCTCTATGTTGGAAAGCTTAAAAGCTTTCTTCAAGTCAAAAACTGCAATACAACTGATAAAAGCTATTTGTTGAAGCTTTCAACTAGCCCTTCCCTATCTGATTCTATTGATGCAATAAATTACAAATAATTTCTTTGCCAATCGAAGTAAAACGTAAAGAAAGCTGCTCTAAGGAATCTAGATATGGTGAAAATCGATCTCTCTTCAATCAATTAAATTCAACAACCCAGTAACCAACTCGATTATACGCAGAATCAAAAAAATTATAACTAAAGATGTAACAGCGATTAAGTTTGTTTGAGCTGTGAAGCGTTTGTTTTAGTATTGATATTGATGAACTGCAAACGTTGAGGGCCTAGCCCCAACTGCGATCAACAAAGCGGGTAAAAAACGCCTTATTTCTTCAAGCTATCTGAAACCAACTGGTTCTACTTTGGTAATGATCACTGCATTGCGAAACAAGGGCACATCACATGATTTGTTCTAGAAAATTCGTTTATATCTAGCGCTCTCATGTGGCGGCAAGAATGGAATAAACTATTGAGATAGTTGGGAGGGGGGTATTTTTTAAGTATTGTCTTTGTAAAACAAGTCATTTATGTTTTCAAGTAAAGTGAGAAATATTTTAAACGTTATGGTTTGCCTAATGAATAGAACCGATTCTGTAGCGCACGACTACTCAATTGGCGAACCGCGGTTCAAATCCGGACCTTTCAAGCGTTGAAACTGGACCTCAAGCTTCAGGATGAGTAACAGTTAGGGCAGCCACGGATTGCGAAAAAGCCCATGCCCCTTTTACCAAACTTTGTTGACTTGCTCTCAATACCGAGTTATTTTCAATATCAAAAAATTTTCGTGCCTTAGGCGCAATGGCACATTCTTAGCGTTGGTTAACAGTACCCTTAAAAGGACTAACAAACAACTTGATCAGCATGAAAAATAAGAGAAAACCTATTTTCCAGTGCTAAAGGTCTCTTATCCATGCCTGTTTTGTCTACCAAATTGACCTCTGCAATTCAACTGGTCAAATGCGGTAAAGCTCAAAGCCCAGACAATATTCCGCCACATATTCAGAAGAACTACTGCCCCAAATGTGTCACATGACTTCAAAAATTCAACATAGCCTGCGTGACCTACCAAACAATCCTCACAATATGGCGACTGACTACTGTTATTTTGGTACCAAAACCTGGTAATGCAGCTGATGACTGGAAGAGCTTCCAGCCCATATCGCTGCTGAGCGTTTTTTACAAGCTTTTTGAGCGGTTACTCTTGAACGTAGTCTAGAACCTGTCTTTCACCCATAAAGTTGGCTTTGGGCTTGGTCAATGCATAGCCGATCAAGTGTTTAAATTGACCTAAAGTGCGACGTTGACCACCGATTTGAAGAAAATAAATCAGGCATTGTGTTGACAAATCTTACTGCCGCACAAGATTGCCTACTGTATGGTACCAGAGCAAACGCCCCACTATCTTTTTTGATTTGGTGTTACTTCTGCGGACCAAGTTTTAAGAACTGCAAAAAATAAGATCTGCGTTTTTTTTCACAAAATTAGCAGAATGGAGCACAATAAGCTCATTTTGTTATTGATTTTGATGATTAGTGTAGATTATGAGAAAATCTAAATATTTTTCTGTATTTACTGGCAATGATAGTTTGATTTTTATCATTGCAAACCAAAAATTCTACTGGATCTCTGGAAATGCTGAACTTCTCCGACTGGACTTCTGTCAAAATTAGTTGAGTAGCTCTGCTATAGCGTTTTGAAGAACATTGCAAAAGGGGAAAATTTTATAGTCAAATCTTATACTTTTAAAAAAGTGTACTTTATACTTTTGAAAAAGACAATTATTGGAACAATTAATTGCCCAAAAATCGGCTTTTTACAATTACAGTTTATTGCTAAAATTAAGCAATTAGGCCTAATTTTATTTTTTATCACTTGTAATTTTTATCTACTTCGCTTGGTACTACTATGCTTTATGCAACACGTAACGTAACAGCATAAGGCTTAATTGTGCACAACACCGGCTTTTGTGACGTTCAAGACAATTAAAAAGTTGCCAAGTTGTTATTCTTGCTATTGTTGCTAATCTTGTGCCACTAATCAGGCGAGTTCAAAATTGAGCCCCATTTCCTTAAAAACAAAGTACGCTTTCAAATTTTAAAGCACTGCACAGTCGTAGCACTTGTAAACCTTTTAATACAATGGAACAAACACAGCGCTGCAAAATCGTAACACTTTCGTAATGTATGACGCCATGATTATGAGGTTATATTGTTAACAACTGGTTGATTGTCAAAAATCGGCAATTGATTGCTTTCGAACAAAATGGGCAATCGATTGATAGCTAATGCTACCAATTAAACTGGAAGCCCAACCAAATATATTTATATGGAGTGGGCAGAAAAAAGTGATAACCATGTTTAATCAGTAATAACTCAAAACTAAGCTTTGCATACAAATTGAATTTGTTACATGTCATAAGCAGCTAGTTTTGGTCAAGTGGCGAAATTTTCAGCCGAAAATATTCTTAAACATAGTGAAGAAATAGCAAATTCAAGCATTCCTCTGAAATATCAGCATTATACAATTGATTAATAAACGATGCATTCCAAGCCATTTCGTTTAACTTTGAAAGTTTAATTTTCCTGAAAAATCCATACAAAAGTGAATAACAAGATTACAATCTAAGTCAAACTTTTCCTTAAAATTTTTAATATGCCCTTGCTATTGCGTAATGTGGGACGTGTCACGACGTAGGAACTTGACAACATTTATTTGCTTATCAATAAAGTATTCCCCACTCGCTTTACAGTAAGTATATTCAAACACATCCTACAATCACAAGCATATGCAAACATTGAATTGCTAGAAAATTTGGGTCGCTTTGAAAAAAAGAGTAAACACCTTTGCTCTACATCTCTTGTGGCAACTATGCCATGTGCTCTTTCTTGGGTCATTAAAATGTGGTAGCAGCATTCTTAATGAAACCACTGTTTGAAAATTTATAGCTTTGTAGCTGATGCCGAACCCAAGGCTTTCCTGCAGTGGGTCCACAGCCCTGTATGACAGTAGCACCAAGTAATTCCCCTGAAATGTTGAAAATGCAAAATTGCAGGTCTGGACATTTCTTTTATGCTTTGAGCGACCGTTGTTGTCCAGAGTAAGCAAACAATCAACATGAAATCGATAGAGCAAAAATCATTTTAAAGTGCAGCTAAATGTGATTTTAAGATACGCCTTTTTTCAAATCAATCCATTTTCAAAAGATTTCGATTCAGCTGACATTTCCGAACGTTTTTTCAAATTAGAAAATTCATGTGGACTTAAATTCAATTGATCATCTTGCAGAAATACGAGTTACAAAAACCAAGTTAATATCAAGTCCGAGGAATTGCAGTCAGGCTTTTTTGCCTACTTGTGTTGCTGCTGTCATATGGTTATACGTAATGTTTATTTCACAATGTGATATTCTTTATTTTCAATTTCGTTTATCCGGAGTGAAAAGCGAACATGTTCGATAAATGACATCACGGTGACGCAACATCGCAATATTTTGGCTCCGTGGTGATCGCAGCGAGTTCCCGCCAGGTTATGGTTCAAATGTTGCAGGTAAAAAAGTGTAGACTGGCGTTTGAAAACAGAAAACTATGAATTGGTAATTAGTTGAAACATGCTAGATAAGTATAATTTATGCATTGCACAGTGATTAATACTTTTTTGGGTTTCAACAGCTTGTTTTAAAAGCAATTTTGATAAGAGTACAACTTGCAAAAACTAAAGACAGTTGCTGTATCAGCCTATCAAGAACAATTACATGCGAATCCAAAAATTTTTTTGTTTAATAAAACCTTTAGGTAGTTGTAAAAGTTTGTCTAAAACAGTGTCGTATTTGGGAAGAAGCTGTATGATAGAGAGAAAATTGCCATTGTTATCCTTCGAAAGTTCTTCACTGGATCCACAAAAAGGTAAGTTGCACTTTGCTAACGTCAAGGTAACATTCACTAGTCTTTCCAAAACATTTTGCCAAAACTTTATTTTTCCAGTAAAGACTCGTGCAACCCTTTTTTTGTTGTCCCCCTGTTTCTCCATTATTGCTCACATATGACACACGCCTCTGCATGATGTATGGAGCTTTCAAAACTTCGAATTCGCTGCGATAAAGGCCTCCAGTCGTTAAAACCTGTTGCATCTTAAAGGTTTTAGTAAGAAGTCTCTGGAGAGACATTTTCATTAGAAAATAAACAGCAGGGCTAGCAGTATACACGGTCCATGATTGATAAATAACATAACTAATATCTTCGTAGTTTCAGACCTGATTGTGTTAAAAAATGGTAATACTTTGTTGAAAATATACGACCGCTTTGGAACGGATCTTTAGGGAAAGGTTTTTCAAGTTTGAGTGATACAAGAGGCCAGCGATGCATTTAGTAGACTGCAGACAGTGACACTGTTTTGACCTATCAGGTCTCTTCAGTGCAGTTGGTGACCGACAAGAAGATAGAGGCTTTTAATAAAGCATAGCTTAGACCATGCTTTTAATAAAGCGTAGCTCATAGCTTTCTAAGCTATGCTTTGTTAAAAACCTCTAGCTTCTTGTCGGTCACCAACTGCATTGAAGAGAGCTGATAGGTCAAAACAGTGTCACTGTCTATTAGGTTGTTTGGGATCTGCTGCAATAATTGCCTTCTTGATCTCTGAGTTTACAATAATGGTGGAAAAGTTGTCATTTTTGCTTAGATCTGATCTATATTTAGTAGTATCGGAATTTTCTGTCTCACAAATGCTGACGTCTTCCTCATCCGCTTTGGATGTTTCTGGTAGGGTTAGCCACGAATTCAGTCTCTGAAAGTTTATGGCTGCCTCAGCTATTTTTCTCCTCTTAGCTTGCCTCTATTGTGCTTTGCTTTGATAATTTCTGTTCATATTAAATTACAGTCAACTAGACCTTTATTACTCAAAACCTAAAAAGTTTAATAAAAATTTAGGCAACGATTAGTGAAGTTTAATGTAACAAACTCTCTTTGTTATTGTTTTTCCGGCTCACAAAATAGTATTGCTGTGAGCGTAAGTACTACGGTATGTCTAGCAAAAAGAATTCAACTAGAAAGTTCAAACCTAACTTTTCAATCACTCAAATTACAACTTCTTTCAACGACAGAAGTTTATTAAGATTCGAACTCCAACCACACAGGCGAAACAGTAACACAACAAAACGCTGGCTTTCACAACACAAGTTACACATTTACCTATTTATAAAAAACGGGCAAAATTTGCCAGAAAAAATTAGCTTCTTTGAGAAGACACTATATTTTCTTAATTAATTATTTTATGACAATATAAGCGGTCCAGATGGCAGGTGCTTTCTCGACGCCTGACCGTTAGTACGTCTTTCAGAATTGTCAAAGATCAAACCTACCAATCTTGAAGGGTAACCCCTCTCCGCGATGTTCAGCCAGGGCCTACTACTCGGCAAACGCCCTTTTCAGAGCCGGGCTACGTGACTCTGTCAGGGCACATCGTCAACAAGTTCCGAAGGCCAGCAGTCTTGCAGCTGAACATCGAAGGCCTCACTGTAAGCAAGATGAATGTAATTCATCATTTCGCTGTGCCGTATGACGCACTCGTCATTCTCCTTCAGGAGATCCACTTCACCTGTGCAGATAAGCTAACACTGCCAGGATTTGCTCTAACTGGGTTTTCTCTATTAGTTCAAAAATAGGTTCACAAAAAAGTCGGCTCAAAGAGTAGGGGAAAAGATATGACTGCCAATGCAAAGCTACATTACCTTGATTTGAAACTCGTCTATTCATACGCTTTATCATGTAATGTTCTTTGTAAAATAATAGGAGTATAAATTGATTGCCAATCGACTTAACAAGACACAATCACTAAAGTTGATTGTGAGAAGCATTCGACCAAAACCACTGAAAGTTTAAGTAACTAATGGTTGTGCTTTGGTTGCAAAAATAAGCTACCGTTAAAACGTTGATAGCATCAAGAACAGAACAGCGGCGAATCCAAGGAGCTAAGATAGCAACTCCTTCCACGTTTTGTAAAATAAAAAGAGAAAATAAACTTTCTTCACGTTATTGCTTTGGTTAAGACCATTTTGTAACAACAACCTTTACATTAACCTACAGGGTGTTTCAAAAGTCACGCCCGATTTTATACAGTTAAAAAGTCAATGGATATTTTTCTATGATATTTTCTATTTCTACTTTTTTCTATGGGGTGTCCTGAAGCATGATGTGTATTCAAAAAACCCTCGCACTATTCCTGAATTGAAAGACATTATAAGACAAAAATGTTTACGTATTGACATTGAATTATGTGAAAAAGCCTGTCAAAGTGTCATTGCGAGGATGCGGAAATACATTCAGGTAGAAGGAGAAGTGTTTGAACATTATGAATAAAATGTGTACAATTAACTTTATTTTCTTTTTTGATTTATTCTTATCATTATAATTTTCTGTAATTCCATTTTTCATTGTTATGTAGTTATACTACTTATCAGAAATATAAATTCGTTCTTTAAGCACGTTTTTTCATATTAAAAATTGGGAGTGACTTTTGAAACACCCTGTATATAACTCTAAACAATTATTATTTAAAAGAATTGATCAGAATTCTTTCTAGAAAAACATGATTCCTCCCACGAATTTGTTTGGTGTAATCAATGCAACAGAGCTACTCAATTTCTTGCAGAGATGTCCATTTGCTCTAAACCACAAACAGATATGTTGCAGTATTCTTCTTTTTACTGCATCAAAGGGTAGAGAGCAAAAGTAGTGTTGTCGCGTTTACTTTAAAAATTGGGGAGTTGGTTTCATCCCCTCAGGGATTTATATTACCGGAGGCAAACTATAATAATAATTAGTCAGTGCGTCCCTTGTCAACCAAATCTCATCTTCTTGGCAACATGGTCCAGTGGGTTAAAGCGCCGTTATTATGGCGATGGCGTCACAAAGATCATTTGTTCAAATCTCAAAAGAACTTTAATGTTGAAATGTTGTACTCTTAGAAAAAGGGCTTTAAGATGATTATTTTTCTTTTGCGGTTTTGATAAATTTTCTAATTCGTTTAAAACATTGTTCATTGTACACAAAGCTAGTAAATATTGTGGATTTTGTATAAATTGCAAAACATAGGAACAGATGGAATCATTGCACTCGTTAACTTATTCTTCTCAAAGCAAAACCAAGGTATCTAATCTAGACTTTACAAAAGCGATGACACCAAAATGTCGTGATAGCTAACCAATTTCTTGTATTGGTCGAAAACAAAGTGCCTCTACAGCATTTACACTGGCCAATTCAGCAAGTGCAGCTGTTTTAACACAATATCGACTAAAAAAAGTATAAACAGTGCGCAAAAAATCTTCAATGCTTTTCAATAAACTGTTATCTTTCCATGAAGCAGTTAGTGCCAGGCAGGGATGTAAAAATTCCTGGTTTGAAGGAATTAATTCCAGTTACAGTTACTTATTTTAAAAAGTAACGTAATTCCAATTCCAATTCCTTCTTTTAAAAAGGAACTAATTCCAATTACAAAATTACATCTTAGGAAAAAGGAACGTCAGATTACAAATTCCTTTACAAATATCATCGCTTGTTGTAATCGATAAAATGTTGAAAGCCTTTCTAGACATAGTAATATCAACTAGTTTACATTCTATTTTATTAATTGGTTCTTTCCCAAACTTAAACATGGTTTTGAAACAGTTTCTGTTTAGTTGTTAAACGATAAATCGACAATGTGATTATGTCATTGGAACTGACATTTCTACCTGTATACTTTTAAATTATAGCTATAGGTAGGGCCCGCACAACTGAAAGCAGGTAACCAATATCGGGCCAACACAATCGGGTCGTACTGAAGAGAAGTTGATTTAAATTTGCTCTGTCGCGCACCTCGAATTGGAAGGTAAACATCAATAAACAAATTATAGTCTCACACTTGATCAAATAAACGATTTATTACACTTGGTCAGTAAGCACGCTTCAAAATGCTTATCTGACATGCATGCTCTTTGGGGTCTCACAATTAATCCCCCAGAGCTGAACATACGCTCACATGCCGCACTTGAAGGAAGAGGAGTATACAGTTCTATTGCCAAATTTCTTAATGGAGTACATCGCCATTTGTAAATAGTAAAGTCTTCCAATTCAGATGACAAATAAACATCAAGTACATGCTTTTTACTCCTCGGTTTTTTTTAAATCAATTTGGTGATTCTTCTTCAGGAGTTTTTGAGTTTTTGTCGTGCGAGAGAACGTTATCATCCTTTAATCGATCTTTGATGTAGTTGATATCTAAAAAAATTTTTAAATGCTGCACTCCTGTTGCAACAATTTTCTTTCAAAGTCGTTTTGTAAAGTGAAGATGAGAATTTTTTCTAATCTTGAATCACTTTTACCACAAAATGTTTGATGGATGATCACAACTAAATTTATTGGAGATTGCTATTTGCTAAATAGGCTAAGCAATAAGAGCTAAGGTAAATCAATCAGCAGTTGGACGCACCCACCCCAAAAATAATAACAATAGTGACAAGTTTTTACGATCAACCAACAGATATTCAGGTAAAAAAAAATTTCTTTTACGCCAATAGTTGTACCAGACATTATAGTGAGCTAAAGAAATGTAATTTAGAAAAAATGTTTACGATTTACCTTTCTGCAATTGAAAATTGTCTTCTGTCCAAGTGTCTTTAGATTTTGGAAAAAGCCATCACTTTCTCGTTACCCATAATATTGCAAAACCTTTTGTGTATTCCTTCAGTAATAGCATCAACTAACGAAATAAAAGCCACCTTTTCACTTTCTTTCAATTTTTCTCTTTTCTTTTCCATGCACTCGGTCAAATATACTATGATCGGTAGCAAACTGCAATGTGCAAATGTGTCGACTTCTCCTTGCAATATGTCTTGGGAGGTGGCAAGAGGTTTCATTATACTTTCGTATAAAGCAAGAAATTCAAGCTCGGAGTCTCGAAACCTGCAATTACAAGAAAATAATGTTTTACTATGTTACAATCTTTTATTTAAATCTTGCGCATAATTTCAAATAAATTATTGCAAGAGAATTCCTAGCGGTACATTTAAATTGATAATGCATTGATAAACGCTACTACGAAATCAACGCTGTTTGGTAACAGCCAGTCAAGAATAAAAACATAATTGAGATACTAGGACTTGTCGAGCAGTTTAATGAAAAGGTATTGATTGCAACAATAATGAAAAGGCCTTACGCATCAACTTGAATGCAAATCCAACCAGGCTTTAGTGGACCCTCTAATTAACTGATACCTGAACTAACACTGCAGTGGTAGTCATGTGAGTAATAAAGTCGGTATGAACAATATACCTGGGAAAGTCCAGCCGTTGACAGATATTGCACAATGCTTGAGATCCTTTTAGTTCAATTATCTTGTTTAAGAGTCGCACTGCATCATACACAGAATTCCATCGCGTGGAACAAGTACGTTTAAGTTGCCACGAGCTTTCGTTTTCCACGACTTCAGCTGCAAGCACACTTCTGGTTGTTTTATTTCATAAAGCTTGACATTTGGCAAAAGTCTTTCGGCAAACTTTTTTATATTGATGGTTTTGCTCTGCAACAGCGGCGTCAGTTGTGTAAATAGGTTTTAATAAGTGTGCAGCACATTTGTGATGGGGTGGCAGTTGCGAGTTGAGATCTGTTGACAAAATGCAACTAGCATTGATTGCACACACATCCAGATCATCTTCAGATGGAGCAAATACGCTAAATCCTTTTACAAAATTGGACCCACTGTCAGTGGTAGTTTTAATTACTTTGCTTTTAATGCCATATTCGCAGTATACATCTTGAAGTTGGTCAACTAGCAGATCGTAAGTATGGCATCCCGTTAATCGTCGACATGCTTAGGCAGCACTTTTTCTTTCAAACTTATCGTAGCACAACCAGTGGACAGTAACGCCCAAATAAGAGCGCCAGTGAGCAGTTTAGCAATCAGCTGTTGCTGCTACGAATTCAAAGGAAACCACTGAACTGTTAACAGCTGCTTTTGAAGACTCATGCTTCTTCTCCAAGGTTTTAACAATAGAATAGCGAGAAGGAATAGCTACTCTGGGTTGGCAAGCAGTGACAAATTCTTTGAAAGGTAGTTGCTCAACAAATAAAAATGGTAGCATTGATTCCGTCACCATGTTTAACATCAGCCCAATAAGTTCACTCTCCGTAATTGAAGTGCGGTTGCCCCTTGGTTTTGACCACGATAGTTTCTCCTGCTTCATCGTTTGTTGTGATGATGGAGCGGGTCGTTTCAGTGCTCGAGAGGCAGCTAAACCATTAAATTTCTCCCAATTGCCCGGGTGAATGCGCTGCAAATCAAAAAAAAGTTTATGCAGTCGTAGTAGGCCACAAACGTTTATCAAATAAATTACATTTTGTTAGTTGAGTATATTACCATAATTACGTGTCATCGAACTTTGGCTATCGCAAATCTAAAATATTTAAATAGCATTATAAGTCAAGGGTTAAGCAATCCAAAAAAAATGCACCCTGCATAAATAGAATGTGGGCTATGCATAAAACAATGTACACTTATAAATAATAAACAAAATACAACCCACGCTTACCTTCACATGCTTTCGAAGATTCGAATGCGATGTTGCGCATGTTGATATGCTAACCTTTTTTGGTCGGCACAAAATACATTTAAACAGCAAGATTTGATTTCGAATGGATTTTAAAAAATAAAATTTTTCTAGCTTTGGCCAAGGATTGCTTAATTTGTCATTGCTAATGGAACTATTGATTTGATTTGCTGGAACATTTCTTTCATCTTTATTTGTGTCCAACTCCAAACACACACAACATTCTTCCATTGAAATGATTTCAAATCCAGTGATTAACATTTTACCGTGAAACGCAGTCTTGTTATGAAATCAAAATTGTTGCTTTTTTCCTTTGTTTTTGAAAAATTTATTGAACTAGCTTTTAAGTTGATCTTGGCGCACCTACTTGTTAAAATCAGAACGAGCGAATTTCGGACAATTCTCCAACGCTTTGGTAACTAGTTGCTTTTATTGTTTTACGAAGCGCTAGCCACCTGATTTCAAGCACATTGTTATTTGCGTTTGTTATTTTCGTTCGGTGCAAGCCGCTGCGTCGACAACACTCGTTAGATTAAGAATTGCTTTTAAGGTGAATGTTTTACTCTTGCATTCTAAATTCTTCGATGAAAATCTTCATGCTTTCTTCAGCAAGTTGCACTCGGTTTGGATAAAATAAACGTTTTGTATGTCAAAAAGAATTTGTAATTTTAACTCTATAACAAGTGAAACGTTCCTCAAAAAGGTAATTAATTCCAAATTACGTTACTTTTGAAAATTACGATTTTTTGACACTGAAGATTTAGCACCAAAGCTGTGAGGAACGCGTTACTAAATGCAACGCATTCCCTGTAACGCGTTACTCACAGCTCTGGTGCCAGGTCTTCTCTGTGTGCGACACAGTGCTGTTCAAAAAGACGAAAGCAGTAAGTTTTAATGAGGCCTCCAGTGGCGGCTCGTGGTTGAATTTGCTGGTGGGGCTGCAAGTCATTTTCTAATTTTTTTGCACTCTGTGTAGGCAGTTTATTTGCCGTTGTTTAGCTATAAATGTGCAAATTTTCCAAAACTGTGTGCTGTTTTAGTTGTATAATTGTATTCAGTCAGGCATTGCTTTGGCTGAATATAACGGATTGCGGTAGGCTAATATAGTGCAGTGTAGTAATTCTGATTTGTTTAAATATTTTGAGATCTACAAAGAAAATAAAACCAATACAACGTATCGCTCATGTCACCCTGCTAAGGACTAGCTTGAAGAGTGAAGCATATGAACAAGTGCAAGTCGTACGAAGTTATCGCATTAGAACTTATAATCGGTTAATTCGATGACTTGCACTTGCTCATATGCTTTCAGCATCCTTGAACATCGGCAATATATACAGTAGGCTAGTGGTCAAAAGTATTATGACAAGACCCTTTTTTACTTTTATCATGTGTACATCCTACATAAGTAATAAAAAATGGTTAATATAATTGTGAAACCTATAAATTTTTTTCAGTAAATGATGTTACGTAGATTATTAATTATAAAATCAATAAATTGTGAATGATACAATAATCAAATAGTGAGATATACAAATAGCAATATTATTTAATATTTAGTATGTGATCCTTTTGCCTTGATCACAGCCTTTATTCCTTCAGGCAAGGAAATCACCAGTTTCTTTAATGTTTCTTCTAAAATATTCTGCGAGGCAGCTTGTAGTTGCTCCCACAACATATGTTGAGAAAAAGTACTTGATTTGTCAAGGTTTTGGTCCAAATTATTTCACAGGTGTTCAATTGGATGAATATCTGGGCTTTGTAGGGGCCAACCAGTTTCTGAGGCTTTCCTTCAGCTTCTTTTTTATCTGAATAATTTTTACAGTTTTGATGTATGTTTTGGATCAGTGTCTTGCTGATACCCAAAACTTTGACGAACTAAGCGTAACCCTGGTGGAACACCATGATGAACAAAAATTTGGTGATATATTTTTTGATCCATTTTTCCCTTAATTCTTTTTAAATCTTCAATACCTTGGCCACTAAAGCAACTTTAAACAAGAACAGTACCGCCGCCATGCTTCACTGTTGGAACAATACATTCAGAATGATATCTCTCATTTGATCTCCACCTTACATATTGTCTCCTTTTAGATCCAAATATTTCAAATTTTGACTCATCTGTCCAAAGTACTTTCATCCATTGACCTACTGTCCAGTCCTTGTGTGTTTTTGCAAACTCTAAAGTCTAAACGTTTCCTTATGTTAGCTTTACAAAGTAATGGTTTCTTCACAGCTACTCTTTCATGCAATCCATTTTCACCGAAGTCTTCAGGAAACTGTGGACCCAGAGACCTGCTCATTTTCAGGAAGACTTTTGTTCCATCCGTCCATTAAGTCACTGGCTGTTCTTTTCCTGTCTCACAAGCTTTTTAAACAGAGAATTCTTACAGCTCTATTAGAAAGTTTTCTTGGCCTCCCATTTTTTTCTTTCAAAGTCTCCAGTTTCTTTTACTCTATCAAGAGTGTATTTCATAGTATTTGGGGAACATTTGATGTCTGTTTCAATCTTTCTTAGTGTCCACCTAGCATCTCTTAAAGCTTTTTATTCTGCTTCCCTTTGAAATGGATAATTCTGCTTTCTTCGGCATTATGGGTTGCTCAAATCAATAGTCCAGTGGGCATGTGCTTTGGCAAAACTTAGGCGTTTCTTTTTCATGTTTTCGGTCAGACGTTGCTTTTGAGCTAGTTTGTGCAATTTTACTCCAAATTCGGTAAACAGGCGATGTTGGACAGTCTTTGTATTCACTTTACATCCTTTTTCGTGTAGCTGAGACCAATTTTTTTCTCCAGAAGTCATAGGTGAGCATGTTACTACCTTCCTCATTAATCGCTTGTTTCGGTTGCTGAAAATCTTGGGACGTCCTGTTCTTTTCCTATCTTCAAAAATTCCTTCATTTTTTAATTTTTCAATGGCATTATGGACTGCTGCAGTCTTGCTTACTTTCAACCTTTTACCAATTTGACACTCAGACAACTTCATTTTGCTGAGTGCAACGATCTGAGCTCTTTTGTGCTATACTGAAAGATGATTTTTTATCCATATTTTGCTCCTAATATTTTCCTACTCTTGGTCAATCAATTCAGCAATACTCGTTAATATTACAGTACTTGTAAGCAATTTAGCAAATGAAATGCATTGCAGTGAATGCGCAGGAGCCTGAGAAAAGCTCTTAAGCACACAAAATACACTGTTATGTGACCTATGAGTTTTAGAATGCTAATATTGATAGTTTTTCTGAGTGGTCTTAAACTTTTGTCACAGAGCGTAGATGTGAATAATTGGCAGATTTTGGGTTCTAAGCTTCGTGGATTTATGTGACATTATATGAAAAATGTAATGAACGAAAACTTTCACATACATGTTTTAACATTGAGAAACATTATTTCTTGTATTGCCTTATAATGCTTATACAAACCTGGGAAAAAACTGCTAGAAACTGCAAAAATATAAACTGAAGAAGCAGAAACTAATTTGTTTTTCTTTTCTGTACCAAAATACACAATTTTGTATATTTTTTTTGAAATTAACTAATGTAATAATGAGCTTTCTCCCAAACTAAATAAATGTATCAGTCACGATCCAAACAACCTCAGTATAGCAAAATAGGCGGAACCACCCTTTACATAGGGCTAATGAAGACGCATTATCATCACTAGAACTCTTGCCAAGTGTAAAATACTTTACGTGGCTCCTGGCTAGCCCGATATCCAACATTGGACTGTATACGCAACAAACCCAAACAATCCAACACAAAACACAAGACTTACGTACCGTTTACTTTTAAACCAGGATTTCCTTTGACGTTACGGCTAACCGTGCAAGTATGAACTAAAACTGGTATCCTTACATGAAATTGATCCCACAAAAGCTAATTAGGCATAGAAAAACCTTCCAATGACTACATATATTACTAAATGTGGTGTTTTAAGGCATTCATGGCAATAGGTGATTACGTGATAGCATGTTCCGGCATGCATAAAAAAGCAGCTCGAAAGACCCGGATTCGAAGCCCACAGGAATCAGACACGACGCAACATACCTTTGGGCAAAAATTAGTTTTTACGAAGAGTCACGATCCGAACAACGTTGGTGAAGCGAAATAGGCGGCACCATCCCTGGACTCAGGTTTCGGCCTTTTGGCCTCATCAATAAGGACTCGCCCACCCAACGCCTAGATTAGTGCGCCTAGAATTAGAGATTAACGTTGCCCTCTGCATTGCAAGTGGACGCGAAGCGTGACTTAACAATGAGTAGTTGCTGTTTCGGGGTTGAGCGATGAGGTATCACGAACTATAACAATGCATTGAACAACGATAAAAGTGCGAGCCGCGGCGCTGGTGGAATCAAACCATCGACGCCTCCAAACCGAGTCGTCAGAATCTACGTAGCCCGGGACTGTCATAAAGCGGGCAGTCGGGCGCGCGATGATTAAATGAAACTTTTGTAAAATACGCGGAAATAAATTTTGATGGCCGGAGAAAACCAATGCCTTTGCCCAACTCGAAAACGAGGGTCGGATGCTTCGCCCCCCTATCCCCCCAGTTTTTACCGATTATGTGGGTTCAATCTAGGGGCAGTCGTGGAGGTTCAGCCACTCTTGGTTAGTCGCTTACAGCAGCAAGATTCCCCCAGGTAGTTGCGGTAGTCTGATATTTAAATGACAAAGCGAAAATTTTACGACGACTTTTTTGACCGGTATAAGAGAAAAATAAATTAATCAACTTTCTCGCCTTTAGATAAGTTTTCTTTCTTCCTATTTACTCGCCCAATTTATTAAATGATACAACTGAAGAGCAGCATTTAAATTTGCTTACCTACAAGCAATGTTACCAATTACCGCAACCGCTTTTTAAAGCAACAACATCAGCAAGCTTAGCGGGAATTGTTGCGTCGCAAGAAAAGTGAGAAGAATCATGCGACCGTGAAAGCAACGCATATATGCGTCTGGGCGCGACTGATTTTGCCCTTCTTGCTGCTATCTTTTGCAGCTTAACTAGCGGTGTTCAAAAGTTGGAGATATTCAGTTATACAAAAAAATTTGGCTTAGTTATGTTGACAATACTTGCAGCGGCAAAAATTTTTGCTATATCACACAGAAACTAAAACTTTAAACTATTTATGAAGCAACTAAATCGCTTTACAAAATTACAGTATAGGGCGCTGCAGCTGCAGCCCGTCCTACGCACCATTGTGATGTCACATAGAACCCCTACGTCTCACGTTTACTTAGTTTAGTGCTAGTAATATAGGACAATTCGTCTTTTCAGCGACATAAACTGGTGCATTGGTAAATAAGTCATGAACTATGACATTATAAAAAATATCAACATTATAAAAATTCGAAAAAAATATATCATAAAAACGCGTGGGGGGACTGCAGCCCATAGGCACGAGCCGCCACTGGAGGCTACTAATCCAATCCACCGACCCAGCAAACGCTGATGTACCATCAAATGTCAACATGACTAAACAGTTGATGTCGATTTCATCTTCATTGTAAAACTCTTTTATAGCCTGTTCAAGAGCCGGAGCATGGCATGCTGTCAGTTGGATGATTCCACCAAATACTGTTTTATAAATCAATAAATTGGGAAAACGATATTTGAAATACAGTACTAACACTTTATGTACTGCAATATCATTACTTTCATCAACGATGAGTGTATGGAATAAGGATGCACGTAATTTTGTAAATATATGATCTGCAACAACTTCATTAGTTGCCGCAACAAACTCAAATGTAATGCCAGCTGTCTGGTAGTGAATAATACTTTCTGATATTGTCGTGTATAGTTTGTACAGATAGCATCGAAGCACTCATCTTGATGGCAAGAAGAACATTGTCTATTAGAATGCGAATTTACTCCTCATTTGTTCGGAGGCCTTTGGCATGGTCTAAGCGTGCTTTCCGGTCAGCAAGTTTTTCTGTCAGAAGGCGTTTCACATCGACTCCCTGCTTTTGATTGTACAAAATCTGAACACTTTCTGTATGAATGCGCGATAATAAATGTCGTTTAAAACAATCTAATTTCCATGCTTCCCATCGCTTTTCAGTTGCATATTCATTAGCTGTATTAGTTTTGTAGCTTGAACAAACAGCATAAATTTTACATTTGAGTCCGTTTTCATAAGAATATTTATATATCGAACTTAGTTCAACGTTTACATTTTTGAAATCTGGTGTATCTGTAGTTACTTTTACTTATAGCCATTCGAGCTGAAACGAGTCTCTCGATTTTTTATTTTGTGTTCTTTTAGCGCTTAGTTCCATAAAATTTCTTTTGGGCATGGTAAATATTGCTGAATAAAATTTAAAACCAACTAATTCACTGAAACAAAGCGACGTGTAGTCTGTGAAGTGAATGCCTGTTGACCACACGCCTAACAAATGTACTGATGGCTGCTGCTACTTATTAAGTTTACGTAACAGCAACGGCTGGTTGGTTGCCAATGCTAATGACAAATCCGTCTATGTTCAGGACCGGTATAATAAATACAAATTTATGTATATAACAAAAACATTTTTTTTCACATCAAAAATTTAACCTCCAACAGCCTGTTTCACCCTGTTAAGGATCTTCAGGGAGAGTTCTAGAATAAAAATTAATTAAAAGCAATTAATCTGCAAAAAATGACAAAAATTTTCCAGAACTTAATTCTACTTGTTGCAGTTAATTTAAGACTTATCTGTATTATAAAAACTTGATCTAACTATCATCTGCCATTTAGATTAAATATAAATTGATCAAGTCCTATCTTAATAAAGAAAAAACCTTATCTTTGAAAGTACTTTTCATTAAAACAAACAACTAACTATCTCATGCCTTTTCCTTATTAGTTTAAATATAAGTCAATAAAGTTGTTTCTCTTTTCTCAGCTACTTTTTCTATCAATTAAATCAATGCACATTAATGAAACTAAGGAGCTATTCAAACACTGCATATTCTACGATAACATTTGAAACTTTAAATGGCATTATTGTCAGGATATTTTTGATGCAAACTGTCATTGAAAAATGGTTATTATGATGTCATACTTTTATTACTACAAAATTAATGCTAGTAAATGAATAAAAGTATCAAAAAGTTTATTAATAGCAGGTGTAAGCAGAAATAATGTGAAATAATGTAAACAAAAAGATTTAGACTAAAAATAACCATATGATATTGCAAAGTTTATATTTGTTTCTATGCCTGCAGCGTGATATTAATTCTGATCGTTTGTTCAAAGTTATTTGTTGGTCAGCTTCAAGGATAGCCGGCTTTTCTTCTAAGCACAAGTTGCACCTTGAGCTCCCGGAACGGTATGAGGTGGCCTGTTTTATGAGGCTCCATCTTATTGTAGGATTTTGAACATCGTTTTTTAATTTCCAAATTTCTTTTGATAGAAACGTGGCATTTTTCAGTTTTATATTTTTAAATGAATGCATATGGTTTCTGTATCTGGTTTTAAAATCGGTTTCGCATAATCCAAAATATTGAGTTGTTCCTAATGGTGATGTTACTGCTGCCTTGTAGAAAATGGACTTGGTTTAACATTTTTCTTTTAGCAGACATTTTTTATTTCTGCATTTGCATCCAGTGTTCTTATTTCTCGTAGTATCTTTGTCTAATAATCTATGGTTGTTGTTAGAAAGCAAGCTTTTGAATTTGGGTATACAGCTGTAACTTAGTTTGATAAAATATTTGCTGTAAAATTTGTGGAGCCAGTGATGAGGTGGGAAATGTTTTTCTAAAAGCTTGAAGAACTGTTTTCCAATTTTTGTGTTCACGTTTGCTCTGTATGTGGATTACACCATATAATTTTTCTTTTTCTTGGTACTCTTTTTTGCTATTGCTATTGTCAGGTAGGTATTTTAACCTCTTCTTATAACCGCTAATTACAGTGCGCGGCAGAACTAAAGTACTGCGCGGAGGTTCTAGGCCAGCTGCGCAGCTCAGAGGAATTATAGCTTGGGTCACTTGTTTTTGTAAAAAAAAGCGTTGCTATATCATTGATCATTTATTGTAATATCTAACTGTTGCGCCTAGGCGCAGCCAAATAAAGATGGGGGCTGGAGCAAATACGACCATGGCCTCCCCAAATTTGTAAAAGCTGATCTCAGTATTAAGGTAATATAGCCATGGAATGGGACTTTTGGGCGCCGAATTTTTTGGCACCGAAATGTGTAGTAGCTTTTCGTGACAAAGTTTTATATGCTCTATTCTGTAGCTCGTCGACATAGCAGGTTCTCCTCATCTCCTGCTCATGCAACTCAGAGTTTTAATAAACTTTTTTATCTTTTAGGGAGTATATATAATTTTAATACTTCTGTGTACACAGTTGTGTTGAGCCCATCTATGGAAATGGCCGAATATATTGTCAGTAAGAAAAGTAAACCAAAATTTACTCACAATGGATACTTATTTGTGTTCGACTAGCATAGTAAGAAAGACCCTATCATAAAGTTTTGGTCATGTGAAAGAAAGAACGATTGCAAAGCTCATATACACACTAAGGACGATATAGTGATAACCGAAATATATGAACATTCACATGGTGCTTTAGCAGCAAGTGAAGAAATAGCTGCAATTAAAACAAGTTTAAGGCGTCGTGCTGAAGAGTGTCAAGATCAACCATCTTAAGTATGTGTAAGCTGACCAGCGCATTTTGCATAATGTGCAACTTTTTCATAAAAAAAAAAACCTTTAGAATATTTGCGTGGTTTAGCCCAAATCCACGAGATGCATTAAATAAATAACTTTATTTAATATTAGTGTTGATGCCATCTTCTTAAGTCTGTAAAAGTTGACGAGCGCATTTTACATATTGTGCGACTATTTCAATGTAGGTATTACATGTTATTCTAAAATAAAAGTTTTTATCCTAATTTTATCTTGTCCATATATCCTATTTCAATTTCAATCAGCCCCAAAATATTCATCGCCAAAAAAGACAAGGCGCCAAAAAATCGGCGCCGAAAAGTACCGGACCCATATTGCCAAATTTTTTCTACACACGAGTTGTTATTTTTTTTATTTCTCTTCAACTTTGGATGTCATAAACTTTTTCTTCATTTGTTTTCATCGCAGAAGGGAACTGGGTTTCAATTTATCTGTATAATATGACTTTGGGTAAGAGGTAGTTTAATATGGGTTAGTAGTTTAATTTAATAGCATATAATTACTAAAACATTACTCTACTTATTGTCTTAATGCTTTTTTAATTTATCACGTAGCTTAAAGTTATTAAAAAGCATGGAAACAATGACAAATGCAGTAGTAATTTTAGTCATTACTTTACGCTTGTCTTTCTGAAATCGATTAACATACCTTAAACTAAAGCCATTTTATGCAACTTAAAATATTTAATTTTCTTCAAATATCTAAACATATTTGAATCAGAATATTGAAATTTTAGTCAAATTTTTCCTTAAAATTTTTGATACGTCCTTGCTATTGCATAATATGGGGCGTGTCACGACGTGGTAACTTGACATCATTTATTTGTTTGTCATAAAAAATCTTTACCACTTGCATTTTAATGAATTTATTTAAACACAGCCTGCGATCACGAGATTATACAAAAATTGATTTTTTAGAAGATTTCATTCGCTTTGAAAAAAGGTTAGAAACCGTTTCTGTAGGTCCATCTTCAGGCAACTTTACTGTGTGTTCTTTTTTTGAATCATTGAGGCATGTCAGCAGGCATGCTTACTAGAGCCACTTTTTGAAAATTAACAGTTGCGTAGCTGATAACAAAATCAAGCCTATTCCGCAGCATTCATAGCCCTGTGTGGTAACAATACCTTGTACAGGTAATTCACCCTGAACTTTGAAAATGCACAACTGCAGGTCTGGAGATTTTTTAGAGTTTTGTGCATGGTTCTTGTTCTGCGACTGCGAAGGACAAGCATACAATTAATTAAGAAGAAAATATTTTTGAGGGCCGCTAAATGTTATTTAAAAACACATCATTCCCCAAATCAATCTATTTTGCAAAAGATCTCAATTTAGGTGACATACCCATACGATTTTTCAAACTAGAAAATTTATATTGCGTTAATTCCCATTGATCACCTTCCAGTTAGAAAGGTATCAAAAACTAAGTTAATATCTAGTTCGAGGAATTGTAGTCAGACTTTTTTGCCTACTTGTGCTGCTGCTGTCATATGTTTATATGTGATGTTTATTTCACAATGTGATATTCTTTATTTTCAATCTCGTTTATCCGGAGTGAGAAACACACATGTTTGATGAATGACATCACGGTGACGCAACATCGCAATATTTTGGCTCCGTGGTGATCGCAGCGAGTTCCCGCCAGGTTATGATTCAAATGTTGCAAGCAAAAAAGTGCCGACTGGCGTTTGAAAACAGAAAACTATGAATTGGTAATTAGTTGAAACATGCTAGATAAGTATAATTTATGCATTGCACAGTGATTAATACTTTTTTGGGTTTCAACAGCTTGTTTTAAAAGCAATTTTGATAAAAGTACAACTTGCAAAAACTAAAGACAGTTGCTGAATCAGAATATCAAGAGCAATTACATGCGAATCCAAAAGTTTTTGGCTGGCTTTACCCCATCTCTGATATACCTTTACATATTCCACAAGTTTTTACGAAATCATTTGTCTAAATGTCTGCTCCACCATGTCCCGCTTTATTTGTGTGATTCGCTCTATGCTTGTTATATGGTTACTGTTGGCGGATAAATGGCAAATTTGAGGTATTTTTTATGTTTTGACAAAGTTACTTTTGATTATCTTGATGTTATAAACCAACAGCTTTGCGTTAATGAAATGCCAATTAAGCAAGCAATAGGAGGTTGTTTAACTACAAAAATTCAATTTGGATAAACTTTGTGTTTTTATCTTATTGTTAATCAATAATCTTGTTATCCCAACACGGAGGAATTGCCACAGATCACAAACTTATAGGTATGCCATTGTGAACCACAGCATACAAGGAGATATTCTCAAATCTATTGAGAACTAATTTTTAAGCTACAGTTGCAGAGGCTGATATCGCATTTTGGTTCCGGGTACCAGCTTGAAAATCATTTTTCGAAGTTCAACTTTTTGAAAGCGATTGTTTGACCAATTTTGGTCACACACAATCTTTTTTTCTCATTTCTCGACTTTAAGATTTTTACCGGAAATCAACTATTCAAAAGCAAATTTTTAAAACGCTAAAAATTTAGGAAGGGGGGAAGCGGTAGCGTCCCTAGCTCTAAAACATCATTTTCTACAATTGACAGCATTAAGTACTTTTGATTCTAATGTGAAGTAACCAACTTTAATTAACTTCATACTTATTTGGTTTTAACAAAGAACATCATCAATCACAATCTAAACACAAAGCTAGGCTATATAATGCCACAATTGCACTACTAATAGCAGTTTTTTACTTACAACACAGCAGAAATCAAGGCATCAACTAAAAAGGACGGTTTGCAAAGGTTGCTACAAAGCAGCTAACAGTTAGGTTGGTAATCAACTTGATTAGTTGCTTAAGGCACCGAGTGCGATTTACTTATGGTTGAATGGTTTACAAACACAATTTGCATTCATACCATGAAGTGCAATTCTGTGTGTGTGTGTGTGTGATTTAACTTCGTCGAAACCACAGAACGTACAAACATCAAGCTTGGTACGACTGATCAGCGCCCGGGGAAGAAGTGTCACAATGGAGTTGGTGAGGTCATGGTGGCGCCACAATCAAAGATAAGTTTATAAAAACCGCATTTTTTGGTTGAAAAACAGTACCCGACTTATCAACTTCAACAAATTTCATGTCTTTAGAATCTGACATGACGTCATAATTAACGATTAATTTTAAAATTTGTTTTTTAATTTACTAAGAAAGTACTGATCTCAGAAACACGATTAAACACTGCTATGAGAGATATTAACTAGGCGATTTTGAAAAAGAAGAAGAACGCTTCTTATCGTTTTTTCTGCTCAAACTTCCCAAATGATACCATTTATAATGCTTTCTGGACGACTAACGCAGTCTTTCGCTAACAGAGATGATCATTTGACGAGTTTTTCAAAATTGCAACATTTTTACAAAATCACTTTCCTTAAAAACTGATTTGTAACCTCGTTTCTCAACCAATTTTTAAACATTTTTTAACAAATTGAACGTTATTTCAAGCCAATTTTGATAACGTTTAGCATGTATCTTTACTATTTGTGTTTATGCTAAATAAATTAAATTTTAACATCTGTGGTGTAACTTTTTATTTCCCCAAACAGTGGCAAGCTGAGCAACAACCAGCAAGTTTAATGTATTTGTTACCTTTCTTTTCTGTGGTCTCAATTCGTTCCTGGCACAATCTTCAACCAGACTAAAACAGATAAAAACGTATATTATTTTAAAAGTTAATGACCCGACGCCGTGTCTACTTGTCTCCATCAATCAACTTAACTGTCTTCTACCGTCTTTCTCGTCGCCGTGCAACACGCCTTCTCGGCATAATTAGCAGACAGCACAGAGAACCCGCCCGAAGGCGGGCCGAGCTATCAAGAGAAACCGTGTTCAAAACAAACGTGTAACATATTAAGGTTGTGATACGGTACTAACAATCACTATTGTTTAAAAGATGAAAAAGTTTGCTTTCCATCAATATGTAGCTCCAATTAGTCAGCGCTAAGGATTACAGTCGACTCCGCTTTCTTCGGACACCGGATAATCCGGACAATTGCTTAATCCAGGCAAAAGTCCCTAGAACGCAACAAAAGTAAACATCACACGTATAATTACCTCGCTAATTTGGATAAACCTCCGCTTAATTCGGACAATGAATGCCACTGTACTAACGCATTAACATCTGTTACACTCGCAGTTTTGAGTGATTGTAATGTAACAATGAAATGATAATGCTATTTTGTTCTTCTTCTTCGTCCTATGGCAGGGTATCCTTATCCTGGAGAGACACGCGAAAAGAATGAGGGCCAAGGGTATATCCTTTTACCATTGTGTTAACAGAAACAAGACAACCAACTTCACCGCCGATTCTGCGTACTGTATTAGGCTACGTTTTTTCGGTTCAGTCAGCGATGCCACAGAAAGCTTTGGCTCAAGAAGTAAAGTTATTAAACAAAGTTAAGAAAGAAAAGTAGAAAAACCAGTCACTGACAACCAGGCAGTTGGCTGCAGTTGTAGGTGTGTCGAAAAGCATTTTACATGACACGCAAAAAATGAAGCAAGGCTGCGTGAGCAATATGATGAGGTGGTGTTTCGTAAATTAATGTTGAGTTATAGCGTTTGTTGCTTTATATGTTCATTTTTTACCGCATTTTAAATGTTTTCATTTCACATAGATGATCCTTTGTCTGCCCAAGAGTTGCTTTTCTGGACTTTTCATTGGCTTCTACTACACTTTTACTGTATAATAGTAAAGGTAGGCGTATTAGCCCTTTGCCGTGTATCTCTCGTTAATTCGGACAAGCTTATTTCTCCGCTTAATTTGGACAAAAACAGCAGTGACCAAAGTGTTCGGATAAAGCGGAGTCGACTGCGCTTAATAATGTCTAAACAAAAACTGATTGCAATACTTGATTTTCCATTCTTGGTTTAAAATTTTTCCTACACTTAAGAAACCAGCAATTGCTAAACAAAGTTAGTTCTTGGGAACATTTTTACCATTTTCCATCAAAAGAATGGATTTTTAGCATTGTTTATTAAAATTTTTAAAAAAATTTATCAAAAAAGTAATCTCCAAAATTTTTTTTTAAATGTAGCGTTCCGGTTAAAAACACTTAAAATTTTGGTGACTGGACTTCACAAAATTGCAATTTGTGGAAAAACGTCGTTCGTGGATACGTTTTCACTATTTTTCTTCGATATCATGGTTCTTTGGCATTGTTTATCAAACTTTTCTAAAAGATTCATCTAGAAATGTAGTCTCCAAACATTTTAGAAAACAGCCTGCTTCAAGCAAACAAATTGGTAATCTCTCTAAAAATCATTGAGGTAAAGATGGTCCTATTTTATTTTTTGCAACAAAATATTAATATCGAGCTGCATATGATCTAAATGTTGAAACAATTTTCTTTGCAACTGGGTGAAGCCGTCTGATTTGATATTCTTAACCTAATCATTATTAATGGCTGCTATCGTATGAACTGTAGGTGCATCGCTTCGAATCAGTTTGCTCTTTGCATGGCTGCGTTTGTGCCAAGACCAAGCAACACGCACGCAGCCAGGGGCTTTTAGTCGTGCAAATGGGCATTCTGCTACGAAAAAGTCCTAAATAATGGTCCTAAAATTAAATTGGCCATTTCTAAAAAACTCTATATCAATTCCTTTGCCGCCTGTCCTACCGACTACTTTGAAATTGTGCTTTCAAGCACTATATAAAATGATCAAATAAAAGTTGTGAAATCGTTGACTGTTTCTAATTAAGAGCAAGTACTGTTTCCAAGTACCAAACAGGGTAAATAAAACGTAGCCAGAAACTCAAGAAACTTTTGAAAAAAAGTGGCGGCTATGCGCAATCTCCTGTAATGTTTTTTAGGCTTAATTGATTTTGTTTAAAAAAATGATACTTTTGATTTTGGAATCAGCTACGTAAGTCGACAAGGTGTTTCACACCTGGAGAATAAAGACATTAACCTTATCTAAATTTTATTCATATCAGTTTTTGAGAAAGACAAAAAACTTTGTATTTCTAAAACCATAGTCTAGGTATCAGTAATTCAGAAAATTTTTGCTTAGCCCCTTATTCTTGCCCTTCAAAGCATAGTTACGCTTTCATCAATTTACATCGTAAAACATTTTTTCGCCAGCACAATGCTGCGCTTTGTAAGTTTTAAAAATTAACATCATCCCACAAGGCGAAGTTTTCAGTAAACGTCAAAGCCCTCGAAACTGCTATACGAATATCAAATCAGTTGAATTGCACATCGCCATATTTTGTCTGCCAATAAATAAGTAACTTCATTTACTGTTCAATAATAGTTTCTAAAGTGGCCTACTGGTCAATGAGACCACTTTTTCTCACCCCATTCAAGATTTGATCTTGATTTCAGACTTGGAATTCTATCGCATTCTTCTTGATCTTGATAACAACTTACCTCAAGTAGTCATTACGCTACCATTACCATTATTTGAAGTATTTACAGTAAACCAAAACTTTTGTATGAGTGGAGAGAACAATTCAACTTATTATGGTTTGGTCGCAGAGCCGTTGGGTTTTTCTAAAATTAAAGCCTTTACCATTTTTACCCCAAGTGACTAAAAAATGGAGGAACTGCAGCCTACTTAATCTTGCGCCTTTGTGTGAGGGTAGTGGCAAAAGGCGTTACATCACAAATATACCAACATTAATGACATCACAATTCGTGTGCATTTTCCTCCTCCCTCTCCCACTATATTATCTAATGCGCTACTAGGCAATGACAGGGATGGATTTTCAAGACGGTTGTTGGTTGTTTTTTGCTTATCGTACCCAGTCTGTGCTTATCAGTAATTAGCCGACTCTGCCGGCGTCGCCACCAGGCCCCACTTTACTAATGTCGGGCTTAACAATATCGGTTCAATAGACTGCCGCTGCCTTATCCAATGGGTTGTTGTGAAAATGGTAAAAAAAAGTTAACATTTTTTCACATAGCCAAATATAGTTTTTTGAAGCGCAATCGATTGAAAAAACATTGTGGGGTTTGGGCATAGCTACTAAGGTTAACTACATTGGTTGTGAGAACAGTAGAAAGTTAGCAATGTAGATAGAACAGTAGGCCTAAAAAAAAGCTAATGTGTTGTTGACATAGCCAATTGCCGTTCCAAAAACAACAGTATCGATTTTAAAGGAAACCGATTTAGTCTAAAAATGACATTGTCGGGAGTTGCGCATAATCTCTATGCACCTCCCAAAGTTTCTGGAGGGGCTAGCTACGTCTTGCTTGCCCTGTTTGACACTTTGGAACTGGACATGTATGCTCACAATTGAAACAGTCAACGATTTTAAAAAGTTTTATTCGTTCATTTTATGAAGTGCATGGAAGCATATTTGAAAGTTGTAAGGTAAAGGAGGCCAAAGTAATTGATATGTATTTTCAGGAAGCGTTGAAAAGAGTCTGCTATCAATAAACAGTAATAAAGTCAGCTTAGACATTTATTTGTTTTTATAAGAAAAATTAATTGCGCTAACGCATCCTCGATTTTGCAAAAATTAAAAATCGCACAAAAAGTATTAAATATTTTTTCTGACAACTAAAGATGACTTACTAATATGTATGAAAGCAGCATAGACCCTCAATTTTTTTCAATTTAAGGCAAAATAACTGCAAACAATTGTACAAAAAAATTTTAAAAGGAGGACCAAAAAGCCTACCGTAAGTACGAAACACCAAAAAAATATAAATGATAGCTAGCATAATAAACAAACTACAAAGGCAAGACCCAAGAAAAATATATAATCCAGGAGGAAAACACAAGAAAATAATAGGGTAGTCCTAATCCAAGACAACTAGTAAAAACAAACAATCACTGTAAAAGAATATATACCAGGCTAAAACATCACAGGATTAAAAAAAGAAATAAAATATCCAACAACAATAAAGTTGGACTCGAAGATCGTTGCCAAGAATAAACTTGGATCTACCCCAGTTTCTGGTAAACGCACAAGTTAAAAATTACTTACGTGAAAAACTCAAACAAGTTTGATCGTAAAACTTAAGGCCCTAATGAAAAACGCTAACACGACTAAAAAACTCGAACTACAGGAAAAAGGCTGTACTAAAATACTGAAATCCTCAAAACTTTACAAAATGCAAAAATATTTATTAGCACGGGGTCTACAATAACAAACAGTTATCAAAACTACTGGCCATAAAACTAGCTCCGACTCCTCTCAAATTACATTCAAACTAATATGATAGGTAAAATTATATAGAAATAGATGTGAGATAAATAAGTCATCTTATTACTAAATAAACAAAGAGCAGTATTACATAATAATATGTAAAAGCATAAAACCTATAAAAGCCGTGACGTAAGTGGTAAAATAACGCACTGGGATATGAGAGAAAAATAACTAAAACAGTATTTCAAAAACAAAAAATAGCTATAAAATCACTTAATTGAGGCCAAAAGCATTTTATCTAATATATAAAGCGCTCTTCTGTTTGTCTGTGTGTCTGTTTTAACTCTTCTGAAACTGCTACGGATACAAGCATCAAACTTGGCACGATTGATCACCACCACGTGGTGAGTGTCATAAGGGGGCTCGTGACGCCATGATGACCTCATAAATAAAAATAATTTTTTTAGAATTTGCATTACTTGACAAAGGACAACAGCTTTTTGCTCAAATGAAAACCAGCTCCCGACTTAACACATTTCACAATTTTTATTTGTTTGGGGTCTAAAATGACGTCACAACCTACGATTCTTTGAACAATCTGTGTTTTGTTCTTTCTCAAAAAGTATTCATCGCACAAACGCGATCAAACATTTACTTTGGAGATATTAATAAGCTGCTTTTGATAAAAACAACTTTACAACAATTATTGCTTTTTTTACTATGCTACGAGCAATTCTTTATTTCAGCACTTCAAACCCTCTAAGCAATTTTTTCTTCGCTTTTTTCCCTTGCGCGCTTAAACTGGCTTTGTGACGTCACAATACGTCTGGTACGATTAACACAAATGTTCGCTGCTGCAGATCATAATACGAAGATGTTTTCAAAAATTGCAACATTTTTGCAAAATCATTTATTGAACAACTGATTTGTGACCTCATTTCTCAACTGGTTTTTAAACTTTATCCCACAAATTAAAGATTATTTCAAGGCGATTCCGATAGTATACAATATGTACAATTGATATTAGTTTTTACACTGAAAAAATTGAACTTTAAGATTCGTGGTGCAACCTTTTACCCCTCCCAAAAGTAGTGAGCTCAGTAAAAACAGGTCACTTTAATACAAAAACGTTATAATAAAGTACTAACAATTACTCTCTTTTGAAAGGTTAGGAAATTTCCTTTCCAGCAATATTTCACTCGAATTACTTTAGGCTAAGGATTGGTTTATAATGGCTGATCAAAACTTGGTTGCCATACATCATGTTTCATTTATAGTTGTACAATTATCGTACTTGACCTCAGAAACTTGCAATTGTTAAACAAAGTTAGTTCTGTGGTACATTTTGACTACTTTTCCTCACAAGCGTGGTTCTTTTGCATTGTCTGTCGACCTTTTCAAATAGATCCATCAAAAACTGAAGTCTCCAAATGTGTATGAAATGTAGTCTACCGCTTAAAAACACACAAAATTGTGATGTCTGCACTTCAGAAAATTGCGGTTTCTAGAAAAACTAAGTCCTTCGTTACATTTTGTCTATTCTTTCTTGATAGCATGGATTTTTGGCATTGCCAATCAAATTATTGAAAAGACTCATCAAAAAATGAAATCTCCAAATTATGATATGTAGCCTACTCCAAGCAAAACACTTGGTGATTACCTAAGAAAAAGATGATGGGATAAAGATGGTCCTTTCTTATCTGTTGCAACAAAATGTAAGTGTCGAGCTACGTATGATCTAAATGTTGAAGCAATTTGCTTTGCAATTGGGCAAGGCTGTCGCAGCAGCCAGCTGTTGATGTTCTTGATCTTGACATTAATAATGGGGGCTCTCGCTACTGCTATAACTGAACTCTGAGTGCTTCATTTCGGGTTAGTTTTCTCTTTGCATGGCGGCGTTTATGCCAGGGCCAAGGAACATGCACGCAGTTAGAGATGTTAGTTCATATTAATTCGCCAACGGTAACAAAGAAGTTGTAGGTAGCGATCCAAATATTTAATGGCTTAAAACGGACTGTTAGGTCATAATGTTAAATGACATCTCAATGCTTGCCACTCTTTAGTGGAAACAGCAGCAGGCAACAAAATTATGCACTATCATTTTGGTAGCAAACATAAATGGTGTAACGGGTTCGTGGAACAGAGACCCTTGGGGTAGTCTCCGAACCCGAGACAGATTGTTGTGAAGCGGTTTAACAAAATAAATGAAACGCGCCACTTGCACCTCCTTTCTTCTGTCGCCTAAACTTTCGTACACCAATCCTTTGACAAACGTATATTGACCATAAAGAACTAAAACTTGGAAATTAAGGTTTTACAATTGACAGAAAAACAAGATGGGATGGTGGTGGCGTTGTTGGCGACGTTGGCGTTGTTACCGGTGTAGCGGCGTAGCGATGTAGCGGTGAAGCGGTGTAACGGCGTAGCGATGTAGCGGTGAAGCGGTGTAACGGCGTAGCGGTTTCAAGCTAGTTTGACCTTCAAGTACCTTCTTTACTACAGCTCCACAAAGACGATCAACAAATAAACAACTTATTCAACTTTATCTACTTGGTTTCTTACAAGCTTCTTTTGAAAGTTTCGTCTTTTGCTCAAACGTGCAGGTTTACAAAACAACGTAATCTTCCTGCTACGTGTCTACTTGAGATTGCTGAAAGATGTGATAGGAAGGCAGTTTTCGCAGCGTCGCTTTAGGGTCAACTTTGCCAAATTCAACTACTGATCAATAAAAACGATACCTAAAGTAAAAGACATATAACAACCACACAACGCGGGTTCAAATCACAGATTGACTACGCGAAACTATGGATTTAAAGCATTAGATGTTGCCAGATGTTGTAACAATATTTACAAATGGTCAAGCCCATTACTGATATTCGTAATTGCACGGATAGGCCTATCGGTAGAAAACATTAATCTTCACTTAACAGTAGGGAGGTCTGGATTAGGGGCAAAGTGAAATGTAATAAAATCCCAAATTTAAAAAAAGATCAAAATTAAACAGCAATAGCATCAATCTGTAACACTAGATTAAGAGAGAATGTTTTTGTTTGAAATGAGCTTAATAGGCGCCAATTGCATTAGGTTGTATGACTTAAAGGAAAGGCAGGATCCCTTTTTATGCTATGGCCGAATTAAAGCAAAACAGTGCTGGCAAAAATTTTAATGTCACCAATATTAATACAAAAGCGGGCCCACCAAATCGTCGAACTTGCCTATCACCAAACAGCTCATTTCTTTGTGGGTCAAAACGACCACCATTTGGGAGACGCCATCAATTTTGACTATGTTTTATCTCCCTCCCCCCCTTTCTCTTTTAAAAATTACGAATGGTAGTTTGTGTAATCGTTCTTTCGTTTTAAATACTTCTAGTCTTCATTAATAAACCAACATGATCACCATTACATGTACAGGAGCTATGGCTTATATTTAGTAAAATATTTCGTTGTGGCTCTAACAAATGTTTGTACGGTGGAGCTGGCGCAACTGCATTAATTGACACATTTTAAATCGACACGGGTGATAGTATGGCCTGCCGGGGTTAAATCGCACCATAGTTAGGAGAAATAGTTTTTCTATTTTGCTTGATAATACCTTTATAGAGCTACCGGAATGAAACCTGACATTTTGGGAAAGCAAGAACTTATTTAACAATTATGAGCATACCTAAGCAAGGAAAAACAAAAATAAATCATAATGCGTAGCCAGCAGGGACTTGAGAAAGTTTGAATGGAAAACAAAATTAACAACGTCACCGTGTTAAATTGCACCACATGAAAGATATTATTGGCATTTTACTTTATAATAGCTTTACAGAGCTAAGAGCTACCGACGTTAATCCAAACATTTGAGGAAAAGCAAGGACTCTTTAAACTCCTTGGGACACGTCAATCAGGGAGAAAAGAAAATGCTACATAATGCGCTGCCAGCGAGGACTTGAGAAAGTTTAAAGGAAATCAAAAAAAACAGCCTCACTGTGTCAAATTGCACCACACCAAAGACATTTTTGCCCTTTTGTTTTAGAACAGCTTAATATTAGAAATATAATTTCTACTTTCAAACTACGGGAAACGCAACGCTCCTTTGGGTTCGTGTCAGCATTGAACAGAGCACATAGACCCAAGGCATAGCCAGGATATTGAAATAAGATATTCTATCAGGAAAAGGAACACAAAAAGTCGTGAACATCTTATGTGCAGAAAACAAATAAACGTTTGGTAAATGTTCATACAAGACCCTGACAGGTGAAGCCGGCTTGGCTGGATGAACCGACACTCTCAATCCCAACGTTACTGATGGGGGCTTTTCGGGTGATGCCATCATATATACAAGAATTTTTTCTTGTGCTGATATGCTGCTTGTTATGGTATTTATGTCTATACTCTACATCATTGTAATAGAATCCCAAGTTTAAGAAAATATCAACATAAAACCATAACCAGAACAATTTGTAAAACTGAATATAGAGAGAACAATAGCCGCTTTTGTCGCTATGCCGGCAACAAGACCAACAGCGCAGCCAAATTAGGAACTTTGTACCACAAATATAAATAGGAAAGCGGCAGCACCAATTGGCAAAATAGGTTTACCATTAAATAGTTTATTTCTTTAATTGTGAAAGCAATCATCATTTTGTAGCTAGATTTAGTTTTGATTATGTACAATCGCTTTTTCTTCACAAGCATTGACAATTGATTTGTGGCAAGATTCTTTGTGAGCATTGCCAGTCATGATTAAGAGAATATGATGATCACAATTTCATGTAGAAGAATTGTGAAAGTGCATAATATTTATTAACTTTTCGCTACTGCTCACACAAGAGCCGGATGAGTGAAGCCGGCGCAGTTGGTTGAATCGAAATACTAAACCCGGACATTACTGATGGAGGGCCTCTGCTGGGCGACGCCGGCAAAGCCGGCTAGTAATAAATAAAATGTTTTTGGCCTCAATTAGGTAATTTTGTAGCTATTTTTTGTTTTTGAAATACTGTTTTAGTTATTTTTCTCTTATATCCCAGTGCTTTATTTTACCACTTACGTCACGGCTTTTATAGGTTATACCCTTTTATCTATTATTATGTAATACTGCTCTTTGTTTATTTAGTAATAAGACGACTTATTTATCTCACATCTATCGAGTCTGCGTCTTTGGATCTGGCCTCCTCGCGCGCCGATTTTTTTTGCTGCCATGCACCACGTGCTGCCAGCTATGCCTTAAAGGCACCGCATTTAGTTTGTAATCTTTGGAAGACCTTTTTATGCATAATCACTGCTAGTGTGATCAACTTCGCATAAGGATATCAGTATCAGTCCATGGTCGAGCGGCTAGAACTACGTCAAAACGAACCTCGCTCAATAGTGAACGGCACGTAAGTCTTGTGTTTTGTGTTAATCTGTTTTATAATAGTCAAAGTTGATGCTATTGGGGGGACCTCTCGGCCATTGGCAAGCCCTGCTGATGAGTCCAAAAGGACGAAACGCGTCCAGGGATGGCTTTGTAAATTTAAATATATCTCTCAATAGCATTGCTTCTTTCGGAAGCCTCGCGCCTGTAGGACTCGCTTTGTTGTTTTGTTTCTCGCTTATAAGGCGCTCTCTATCGATCGTAACCACTTGGAACTAGCAATATAATTTTACCTATCATATTAGTTTGAATGTAATTTGAGAGGAGTCGGAGCTAGTTTTATGGCCAGTAGTTTTGATAACTGTTTGTTATTGTAGACCCCGTGCTAATAAATATTTTTGCATTTTGTAAAGTTTTGAGGATTTCAGTATTTTAGTACAGCCTTTTTCCTGTAGTTCGAGTTTTTTAGTCGTGTTAGCGTTTTTCATTAGGGCCTTAAGTTTTACGATCAAACTTGTTTGAGTTTTTCACGTAAGTAATTTTTAACTTGTGCGTTTACCAGAAACTGGGGTAGATCCAAGTTTATTCTTGGCAACGATCTTCGACGTCCAACTTTATTGTTGTTGGATATTTTATTTCTTTTTTAATCCTGTGATGTTTTAGCCTGGTATATATTCTTTTACAGTGATTGTTTGTTTTCACTAGTTGTCTTGGATTAGGACTACCCTATTATTTTCTTGTGTTTTCCTCCTGGATTATATATTTTTCTTGGGTCTTGCCTTTGTAGTTTGTTTATTATGCTAGCTATCATTTATATTTTTTTGGTGTTTCGTACTTACGGTAGGCTTTTTGGTCCTCCTTTTAAAATTTTTTTGTACAATTGTTTGCAGTTATTTTGCCTTAAATTGAAAAAAATTGAGGGTCTATGCTGCTTTCATACATATTAGTAAGTCATCTTTATTTGTCAGAAAAAATATTTAATACTTTTTGTGCGATTTTTAATTTTTGCAAAATCGAGGATGCGTTAGCGCAATTAATTTTTCTTATAAAAACAAATAAATGTCTAAGCTGACTTTATTACTGTTTATTGATAGCAGACTCTTTTCGACACTTACTAATATGGAGTAAAGTTGCCTAAATAGATTATCCTGCTAGGGTTTGATCACTGTTTGCGATTTTAATTGTTTTATTTTCAGGAATAGAACTTGATAAATATCAAGACCAGGGATGTGGAAGCGGATATTTCGTCAACCACTTCCGCTTCCGCTTCCACTAATAAAGAATCAGAAAACGACCGTTGACAACTTTTTTAATTTTTGTTGGTCTGTAGCCTGCCTTCTCCTACACTTCATCATTTTGAGGAGACAAAAACCTCCTGATATTGCTATCACTTTATCTACTTTGCTTAAGTTTATTGTTCTGAACTACTCTGTGTTTCTTTTTTCTTAGATATTAGAACTCGTGTTGAATGTAGAATAGTGCTCTTTAATCTTTTTGTCATCGCGGAACCCCTGATGTACTTTCGCGTTTGTCACGGAACCCACACTAACAATGATTTCGAAATCACAAATTGCTTGTAAAAACATCAAATATTTCGTTACTACACTTCAAAAAATAATTAAGCACTTTAACAAATAAACAGTTATTACAAGTTCCTTCCCTACTTACCACCACTTTTACCACAGTAAACCTAATGCTTCCCAAATCTAAGCTGTATAACTAGATATTACAGCTCTCGACATTAACATGTTGTCACAATAAAAAATTACAACGGTATAGCGCGGATTTTCCCTCTCTATTCTCAACTAACTCTAACTTTGAGTTAACTTTAACGCTAATCATCAATATGAACCTTCTGTCCGTTCCCAAAACACGTATTGACTCTAATCTTTCTGAAAAGTGAAGCGCGAAATTTCTATCGTATACACAGTATATAAAGCGAGCAAAATAAAACAACACCAATCAACAGCCGCCTCAGCGTGGTGGTGCGGTTCCCGACCCCGTTTGGGTTGGTTCGAAATGGCTGTTGGCCTTTTCGAGGGTACAAGTTACACCGGGCACTCCTTTCACACAAACCATTTTTCGCCGTGCTCCCCCCATGAACGACCGCAGAAAGGCAGCCTCTTTGAAAGCAGCCTCTTTGAAATCGGTCGCCTGTATTCTCTCTTCACCTGCCTTTCTCTTGCCTGTGTTTTCATTCTTCTTCTTCTCTTGATGAGCAGCAGCGTTTATGCTAACTCTGTCCCACCTCTACCTGTTTAGTGTGCGCTGCAAATGTAACCTGACAGGGTAGGTCGGTACAATGCTGCACCTCCTCCAAGTGGGTTCATTTAAAGTGCTCTCTCCTCTCCTTTTCTAGATTCAGAACTCTTTGCAGCTCTCACTCCTGGAGCTGCACTCCTCGCTGTGTGCCTGTTTCTTCTGAGATCTCACACCAACCAACACTGTGGCGTCCTCCTCGGACTGCTCCAGCTTGTATACCTCCACTGTTCAATCTGGGCCCCCTATGCTAATGCAGCACTTCCTCCCCATTCTCGCCTTCAAACCTCTTATCCCCCTTCGGCCCCATTTGTATCTTCTCCCTCTGCATTCTCACCATCGCCTCATGCTCCTGGCTGTCTCTCACATCTTCTGTTTCCTCTCCTCCCCCCTGACTCCCTCAGGGTTCTTCAATGGAATGCAGGGAGTCTCGGGGCCAGGATCACTAAACTTTTACATTTTCTTTTGTCCCACCCCATTGACCTTATCTGTATCCAGGAATCCAATCTTGTCTTATCTTTCTCATTCCGGATCCCTGGATTCTCTGCTCTGAGATCTAATCGCACCCACTCCCGGTCTGGTATTTTTTCTACTGATGCCACACACCCTAGCGGCGGCTTCATTATTTTCGTCTGGAAGAGCTTATCTTTCTCTGAACTTATACTTCCTCTCTTTCTTCCCTACTTTCATTTAGGGGTCAACATCCCTTTAAATGACCCCTCCTCGCTCTCATTTCTTTAATGTTTATGCTCCCCCTATTTGCTCTTTTCCGACGAATAGCAGAACCGATTTCTTTTCTCCCTCCACTCTTTCCACCTCCAGAAATCTTTATATTCTGGAAAACTTTAATTGCCATCATCCCCTCTGGGACTCAAAAGGAACCTCCAACTCCCGTGAGAAGGAAGTATTCGATTGGGCCATCTCCTCTGACCTCCTCCCCCTCAATAACTCTGACACATTTACTCTTCTACATCGCTTCTCTGGCAGCCGCTTCTCCCCTGACATTTCCTTTGCTCCCTCTTCTCTCGTCCTATCTTGCTCCTAGGAGGTGCTTCAATATCTGCGTTCAGATCAACTACCAATTCTACTAACTGTCCATTTCTCTCTCCGATCTTTTGCCCCAACAAGCGTCCCCCAACCTTCAATTTTTAGAAAGCTCATTGGGATGACTTTTCTTTTTACTTTGACTCGACTCTCATTGTCCTTCTACAGAGTAATACTCGTCTCCATCTCTTTCCTCTGCTGCTGCTGCTCTCTTACTTCTCTGATACTGTACGCTCTCTTTACAATTTGGTGCTCTGGACAGACGGCTCTGGCGTACTTACCAACTGCTCTCTCCCTCTGTGGCACTGATGCCACCCTTTTCTTTTCTGCAGGCCCAGTATGCTCAAGTTTTTCAGCTGAAACCTGCGCTATCCTGCAAGCTCTTTGCTGGTCTTGGCAGCACAACTAAGTCTGCCACTTCTCTTCCCTTCTCCTCCTATTTGATTCTCGCTTTGTCCTTGCCACTATGTCCTCTCCTTCATCTTTCCTTTCACCTCAATCTCTATGGCAGATCTGGCAGGAACTGTCTTTTCTCTCCTCCTGTTTTATCAGGGTATAATAGGTCCCAGGACACTCGTTTTTTCCGTCGAACGACGCGGCTGATAAGCTGGCCAGAAAGGGAGCTACTCGTGCCCTCTGTAATTCCTTGTAGTCTCTCTCCTCTTATCTTTCGTATTTGCTTTTCTTTTTTCTCGGGCTGGAGGCGTACTGTCTCATCAAAGTTTTTTGACACATAGGTTTCCTTGATTTCCACCGAGGAACTTGTGCTCCTATGTCACGCTCGCTGTGTTTTCTCTCGTCTTCGCTGCAACGGACACAGCATTAAGCTCTTATCTCTCTAGGATTGGCAGAATCGAGAATCCTTCCTGCAGCGCCTGCGGACACCCGTCCCAAGACACCTCTCATCTGATTCTGCACTGTTCAGCTACAGACTCTTTGCACCGCTTGCTCTTTGGCAACTCTCTGTCTCTGTGCAACCTCTGGTCCAGGCCGTGGGAAGTTTCCCAGCTTGTGGCGCCCCATGGTCTTGCGCCATGCCCCCATCCTCAGAAGGGGTCGGGTAACAACAACAACAGCAAAATAGAAATTACCGACGCAGTATTACGTAACGAAGGGAGTTAGCAAATTCAGACGTTCTTAAAGTTGCAAACAGAATTACGTCACAATGCGCAACTTGCTATCACAAGATTCCATTCCATATACACGGAACAACACTACGCATAAGAAATCAATATTCTGAAATAACAAATAGATACTAGTAATAAACGAAGAATCTTGTGGTCCCGTCACAGAACCCTTAAAACTCACGGAACTCAACTGCATGTTTTGTGAAACTCCTGTTGAAGAGTACTGATATGGAATGAACAAATTGTTTCCTTCGTGAGTAATTTCTTTTTCAACGTTTTCAACTCCCTAACCAAACCCTAGTTAAGTTTAATCAAATCATCGTTCTGTTTGCTACGTTTTGTTGTCCAAACTAACTTTTTCTTACCCGTAATCGATATAAAATGTGATGCTAGTTATACTTTTTCTCGTTCTCTCGCTCTACTGATATCGCACGTTCATTCAGACTTATAGTGCAACTTCACCGTTTAATCAAAGACACACATACACACACAGATCGAAGTGTCCTTTATACTATAGGTTTTATAGCATAGCGTTACATTCTTTTTAGATATCACATGTAGTTCGTCCTTGATGACCTACTGCAAGTGCCCTGGAAATAATTTCGATAAAAAGAGGTAAATTTACAGCTATTGTACCATATACTACAAGTTTTATTATTTTTTTTATTGATATATACATTAATTGCGAGAACAACTGGGCAGCATTTCGCAACATTTCTCACACAACGTTTGTAAAAGCGTTTACATAGCAAATGTCTACTATGAAGGCGAGATGTTTTAAAACTACACGTATTTTACTGAAACTCATCAACGAGTCATCTATCCTGAACCAGTTTTAAATTCTATGAGGACTCCGGTAGATTTCGAATTTACCGCTTATTTAACTGATTGTTGCCTAGATTTTTCTGCCGTGAGCCACTGAATACCAATTAATTTACCCTTCCTATATTGTAATTGGTTCAGAGTAACTGATTCATGATGAAATATGAAAATTATGACTTTTAATTTTAAACGATATTCTAATTTTCAATCTTCTTTCGCACCGGTACAACAGAAACATCATCAGTTTTTGCGACATCTTGCGTGGCTGATAATAATTCAAATAATCACGTGTGTTAACTGAATGAACGGAAAATAGGTTGACAAAAAGCAAGTTGATGAACGGAAAACAGGTAAACAAAAAATAGCTATTGCAAAGATTATTACTATTCGTTCATGAATGAAATATTTGGAACTTTTCCTTTTCGAAATATAGGGTCAATAATTTAGCGAATTAAAAAAACAACATAATGATGCATTAGAGAATGAATTATTAAGAAAATGGCCAGCACATAAAGCAAATGACGCCCAGCAGCAGGTTTAGCCAATACATGCAAAGCAATAGAAAGCTTAATTAAAGTTTTCTGAAAACGATTCACGTCTTCTACTACACATTGACTCCAGTAAATTTTTAGACAAATTTTGCTTACACTCTAACGTCGTACGGACTAGAAGATTGTTGATATGACATTTGAAAAAAATGACAAAACAAAGAGTTGTTTTCCAAGTAATGTTTTTTTCCCAGACCTGCATTGGTCAAGCTGAATCGCTTTCGAACTGGCGTTGGGTTATTCCACTCAAAAAATAAGGTGTGGCTCCTACTGCGGCTTATCAATGAGGCGCAAAGCAGCAAGATTAAATTATCCAAATTAAACGTGTCTATCACATTGATTACATCACTAAATAGGTTTATGCATGTTGCACTACACATTCGGCAGCTCTTCATTAGGATAGCAGTTTTTAAATGATTCTTTTTACATTGGCTGTATAGCTATTGCTAGCGCTAACACTATTGCAAGCATTGTAAATAAAGCAAGAAAAAATACCAGATCCGGGTAACTAGTAAAGCCCAGAAATAAAGCTTCTGGCTCTTTTGGCATTGCAATACCATTGTTTTCTTCATAGCTTTGAAGAAGATCTTCAATCTTGCTTCTGCAGTTGCTATGTGAGTCTTCATCAACTAAAATAACAAAGGTTGTTTGCAATAGTTTGTAAAGCAATCTTTCCAAAATGTTAACTCGTAATAATTTTATACTTCACAGTTTTCAAATTGAAAAAGTTTAACTCTCAAAATGTACAGAATTTTCTTCTCCAAAGAACACCTTTAGATTGGGAAAAATCTCGCCACTTTTTCAAATTCAAACAAGCGTTATTTTTTTGTCCTCTTCTTTCAAATCAAAATCCTGGCTTTACCCAAGCTAAATAACTGCATAAGTTTATTTTTTAGAATATTTTCTGTAATGAAAGGTAATCTTCTGGGTTTGTAGAGAATGTATAAGTAGCCTAAAAATCTACTTTGAGAAATAGGGCTGTTACTTTCTCAAAAAATACTCAAGTAAAACTAAAAAGTAATAACGATAGGTTTTTTACTTGAGTAAAAATAAAAATGTAGTCCTCGTTCCACCTTGCCAAATTAGCATTAAACAGTAGTATGCCAACCAATTGGTATTTGAAATTTGAACCAAAATGGCCGATTTCAATGAGGCATTTACAGAAGACTAAAACTTGCATTCAAAGCTCTTTTTTATGTTAGTATAACGCATTCCAATTCAACAAACATAAAATTTTTAGCATCTATCTCAGGAAAGTTATAACTACTCAAGTTGTGTAATTTCCTATTCATTGTGCTCCAGTACGGTAAAAGTAGTAAACTACAAAACTACTGAAGTAAGTAACTCTTTAGTGAAAATCTACGTAAGTAGAGCTTCGTCACTGAGTGCCTCTCTTAGTTTGTAAGACTATCTCTTGATTTTTTGTCTGCATAGTCTGATGTCACTAATGACAAAGACTTTGGGAAGAAGATGGAATCGACTCTTTTATCGACAAAACTTTTGCTTTTATTCAGTCAAGCTGCCTCGGCATTGCCAGTGTAAGGCAAAGTAAGAGTTTTTGGTAAATCGATGTACATCAACACCCATACGCAGTGCTGCAAGAAAAGAACGCGACCAGAATGATAGATGTCCCCTTACGGAATGAGAAAAATGGCGAAGCATCTTTAGACACAACTCAAGTTTTTATTAAATTCCCAAAACTGACCTTTTCGATATTCTAGGTGACGAAGCCAAACGTCGCAATTGGCTTCATCGTCATCATCCGAGCTCTGCTCGTCATCCCCCTGGTATCCCTTCTCGTCTTCGATGCTGTCTCTTTCGCTTTCTGAATCAGAGGGAGAATCATATCCCGAATCTAAAACACCAAAAGCAACTGCAATATCGCGAACACTATAAAATTATATAGTAATCAAGCTAATTTTAATCTGAATAGTAAAATTGTTAGGGATGTTTTTACAAGATTTTATAGATTTTGGAATTATGTTGCACATAGATATGTGAGACTGCCATAACGGGGCGTCTTGCCCTGGAAAAAATGGAGCGTTTTAGTTGATGATTTTTTTGAAGATCAATCTGAAATAGTTTTTTTGAACATAATGACGCCAACAGCTATAAGCCATAATGAAAATAAAGTGCTTTTTCCAGAAACCAAGCTATGCAGCTTCCTACTTGATATAGACGGCTTGTAAAGTAATAAGTTGAGACAGTTAATTCTTTTGTTGTATTTGTGTATTATTTCGTTTCTGTGATGTATATACTCTAATAATAATATTTTCTCGTATAATAAATCGTTTAAAGCCGTGTCTGGGGCGAGGGTTATTATTACAAGTTTATTGAAATGTACATCGCAGAAAAACAAGGCAAAATACTTTTCCTCCTGGACTAAATTACACAAGGTAACTAAATTTATCGGCAATAACACGATGCTAATCAATAAACAGGTAATGCAAAACCTTATTATTGTGAATTGAAGTATGAGGTTGTTATCACTTTGAATTGTAATAACTTTAAATCACATCATGCTAACATCGTGATTTACTCCTAGTGATGTCAGAATTCATGCAATTGTCTTGCCTACCCTCAGGTTTTTCTAAATACGTGAGGGTTAAAATTTGAGGCAAAGAGTTTAATCTTACATGTATAATACAAATAAACATATCGTAATACGGAAATTAAAACATTCAGTTTCTTCAGTATGGAGCTTCCGCTCACCATCGATATTCACACTTGGGTGCCTCAGACCTACCAAGTATTGCATTTTTAGCAAAACTGCAATTTTCACTTTTGACACAATTGAGATTTTGTGATGGAGCCAACGAACTACAACCTCTCTTTTCAAAGCAGAGTAAACCTGAAAAAGGATCGTTTGATTGGATAGAGGTTGAGATAATATTTTGTTGGCCAACCATGATTTGTATTTACTTTTGGCAGCGACGAGGTAGTGAATCGACGATATTTGTGAGCTCTTCCAATAAAATCACTGGAAACTATGCCGCAATATCTTGTTTGATAAGTTTCTTTTTGCTTTCGGTTTGTATTTTGATATTAAGGAGCTTAATCGATACCAAAAATTTTTGGTGGGGATTTAAATCTGGAGATTGGAGCGGGCAAAACCATTCTTTAAACTTTATGGGTTGCGTACCAGTGCTTCACTTTTCGGCACAATGGCATGACGCATTGTCATCTTGAAAAATCCAGTAGCCATCAGCAGAAAAGAAACGTGCACTGGGCAGCACGTTCAAGTAATATAATTAAGATAAATTTTACTCTCAACTTCCAAAACAAGCATCTTCGCAAAGTCACTCCGGAATTATAAACAGCCCTGTAATTAGCAATTTGAAATTTAACATAGCTTTCAAAGGACCTGTTTTACCAACAGATTTAAGAGCCCTTATCGTTAATGGTATTCTTAAAGCTGTATTAAAATTTTGTACCACCTAATGGTTCTGCACCACTACATTCTAAACCATTCTCAATACTTAGGCTTCCCTGAAGGCAGTGTTTAATTTATTTCTATAGATATACCTCTGCCAATGTTAACCAAAAAGATATGTTTTTTCATCAGCTAGTGTTACGTACATGCAGGCTTTGTGCAGTGTAAAATATCACCGCATATATTAAACAAAAATGATAGGGGTCTATACAGGGCCATACCCAGCCACAAACTTTGGAGAAGGGGCAAAAACTTCAACCGATTTTCAAACTTTATTCAACAAATTAAAGATTATTTCAAGGCGATTCCGATAGTATACAATATGTACAATTGATATTAGTTTTTACACTGAAAAAATTGAACTTTAAGATTCGTGGTGCAACCTTTTACCCCTCCCAAAAGTAGTGAGCTCAGTAAAAACAGGTCACTTTAATACAAAAACGTTATAATAAAGTACTAACAATTACTCTCTTTTGAAAGGTTAGGAAATTTCCTTTCCAGCAATATTTCACTCGAATTACTTTGGGCTAAGGATTGGTTTATAATGGCTGATCAAAACTTGGTTGCCATACATGATGTTTCATTTATAGTTGTACAATTATCGTACTTGACCTCAGAAACTTGCAATTGTTAAACAAAGTTAGTTCTGTGGTACATTTTGACTACTTTTCCTCACAAGCGTGGTTCTTTTGCATTGTCTGTCGACCTTTTCAAATAGATCCATCAAAAACTGAAGTCTCCAAATGTGTATGAAATGTAGTTTACCGCTTAAAAACACACAAAATTGTGGTGTCTTCACTTCATAAAATTGCAGTTTCTAGAAAAACTAAGTCCTTTGTTACATTTTGTCTATTCTTTCTTGATAGCATGGATATTTGGCATCATCCATCAAATTATTTACAAGATTCAAAGTCTACAAATTTTAGTATGTAGCCTACTCCAAGCAAAACACTTGGTGATTACCTAAGAAAAAGATGATGGGATAAAGATGGTCCTTTCTTATCTGTTGCAACAAAATGTAAGTGTCGAGCTACGTATGATCTAAATGTTGAAGCAATTTGCTTTGCAATTGGGCAAGGCTGCCGCAGCAGCCAGCTGATTTGATATTTTTAACCTCGACATTAATAATGGGGGCTCTCGCTACTGCTATAACTGAACTCTGAGTGCTTCATTTCGGGTTAGTTTGCTCTTTGCATGGCGGCGTTTATCCCAGGGCCAAGGAACATGCACGCAGTCAGAGACGTTAGTTCATATTAATTCGCCAACGGTAACAAAGAAGTTGTAGGTAGCGATCCAAATATTTAATGGCTTAAAACGGACTGTTAGGTCATAATGTTAAATGACATCTCAATGCTTGCCACTCTTTAGTGGAAACAGCAGGAAGCAGCAAAATTATGCACTATCATTTTGATAGCAAACATAGATGGTCAAGCCCATTACTGATATTCGTAATTGCACGGATAGGCCTATCGGTACAAAACATTAATCTTCATTTAACAGTAGGGAGGTCTGGATTAGGGGCAAAGTGAAATGTAATAAAATCCCAAATTTATAAAAAGATCAAAATTAAACAATAATAGCATCAATCTGTAACACTAGATTAAGAGAGAATGTTTTTGTTTGATAAGAGCTTAATAGGCGCCAATTGCATTAGGTTGTATGACTTAAAGGAAAGGCAGGATCCCTTTCCATGCTAAGGCCGCATTAAAGCAAACAGCGCTGGCAAAAATTTTAATGTCACCGATGTCAATACAAAAGCGGGCCCACCAAATCGTCGAACTTGCCTAACACCAAACAGCTCATTTCTTTATGAGTCAAAACGACCACCATTTGGGCGACGCCATCAATTTTGACTATGTTTCACCCCCCTTACTCTTTTAAAAACTACGAATGGTACTTATATTTAGTAAAATGTTTCGTTGTGGCTCTAACAAATGTTTGTACGGTGGAGCTGACGCAGTTCCATTAATTGATACGTTTTAAATACGCACGGGTGATAATATGGCCTGCCGGGGTTAAATCGCACCATAATTAGGAGAAATAGTTTTTCTATTTTGCTTGATAATAGCTTTATAGAGCTAGCGGAATGAAACCTGACAATTTGGGAAAAGCAAGAACTTATTTAACAATTATGAGCATACCTAAGCAAGGAAAAACAAATATAAATCATAATGCGTAGCCAGCAGGGACTTAAGAAAGTTTAAGGCGAAATCAAAATTAACGTCATTGTATTAAATCGCACCACATGAAAAATATTTTTGGAATTTTACTTTACAGTATAATAACTTTGTAGAGCTACCGGGTCAAATCAAACATTTGAGGAAAAGCAAGGACTCTTTAAATTCCCCAGGGCACGTCAAGCAGGGAGAAAAGAACATGTTACATAAATGCGTAGCCAGAGAGGACTTGAGAAAGTTTAAGGGAAATCAAAAAAAAACAGCCTCACTCTGTCAAATCGCACCACACCAAAGATATTTTTGCCCTTTTGTTTTAGAATAGCTTAATATCAGAAATGTAATTTCTACTTTCAAACTACGGGAAACGCAAGGCTGCCTTGGATTCATGTGAGCAATGAACAGAGCACATAGCCCTAAAGCATAGCCAGGATATTGAAATGAGATATTCTATTAGGAAAAGGAACACAAAAAGTCGTGAACATCTTATGTGCAGAAAACAAATAAACGTTTGGTAACTCTTCATACAAGAACCTGATAGGTGAAGCCGGCTTGGCTGGATGAACCGACACTTTCAATCCTGACGTTACTGACGTGGGCTCTTTGGATGATGCCATTGTATATCCTGCTTGTTATGGTATTTATGTCTATACTCTACATCATTGTAATAGAATCCCAAGTTTAAGAAAATATCAACATAAAACCATAACCAGAACAATTTGTAAAACTGAATATAGAGAGAACAATAGCCGCTTTTGTCGCTATGCCGGAAACAAGACCAATAGCACATAGCCAAATTAGGAACTTTATACCACAAATATAAATAGGAAAGAGGCAGCACCAATTGGCAAAATAGGCTTACCATTAAATAGTTTATTTCTTTAATTGTGAAAGCAATCACCATTTTACCGCTACAATCAGTTTTAATTAATCCTTGCTCCCTCACAAGTATTGACAATTGATTTGTGGCAAGATTCTTTGTGAGCATTGCCAGTCATGATTAAGAGAATATGATGATCACAATTTCGTGTAGATTGTAGAAGAATTGTGAAAAGTGCATAAAATTCATTAACTTTTCGCTACTGCTCATGCAAGAGCCGGATGAGTAAAGCCGGCGCAGTTGGTTGAATCGAAATACTAAACCGGACATTACTGATGGAGGGCCTCTGCCGGAGACGCCGGCAAAGCAGGCTAGTTATATTTAAAGCCAAGGTGGTGAGTTAGATATTTTTTTGAAACTTTACATCTCTTTAACTCTATTTATTATGGTGCTGTCTGTAATTGTCACACTAAGCTAGAGTAGATCGTGTAAACAAAATGTACATAAATCAATATATCGTGATAATATGTACGTGGATGAGGATTTTCATATCGAGGATGAATGATATGCAGAATTCGATGGCAGGGATGAACAAAACAAAAAAGTTTAAGTACTAAAGTACAATTTGATGATCACGCAGAGAAGATACATTTCAGGAAGAAACGTTCGCAAGGGAGTGTTTTTGTCTCTCCTGTAAAACATTGTTGTTGGCTGTTTCATTCGTTGTCTAAACTGAGATTTGTTGGGTACACAAGGTTATGCAGATAATGAGGTCATTCTAGTTATGAAATTTTGTCTTGATACAATGAGAAACAGAATGCACACGGCAATGAAATATGTAGAGAAATTAAGCGGTGGACCAAGACTTAAAGTTTATGTGACAAAAGCAATATGATACTTCTCACACACTGAAGATTGACAGACCAAAACGAATGAAATTGTTCGGTGAAGCTTTTGTACTTGACAATAGAGTCAAACATCTTGTTGTAACATTAGAATCAAAACTGTAAGAAAGGCGCATGCGGATACAATAAAGCCCCAAAATATTTCCGGCATCATCGCTGAATGATATAAAAAGCGTGAAATGTACACATATTACAAGATGGCTAGGCTATACTAGCGTTGTGCGCTGTAGATTATCATCTGCTGCGTTAACGTGAAGGCCACGTATGGAACTGGTAAGTGGGGAAGCCCACATTAGTCACTTGGAAAATTTTGCCTACCTTTGTTTCACTGGAGCCATGAGAAACACTCCTACAGCAGATCTGTGGATACTTTTTGATCTGCCACCTCTTGATATTTTAGTTAAAAGTGAAGCGATGCTGACCTGCAATCGGTTAATATCAAAAAGTTTATCCCGACCACAGTGGAGAAGGTTTGCCTACTTTGTACTCAAATAATTTTCCCAGATTATAGAAGAATTGACTAAGAGTAGCTTAACTAAACCACAATCGTTTGCTCGGTGATCATTAATGTAATCATTGGATGGACACCATTAGCAATGATCCTCTTACCGGCGCGGTGGTGTAATGGTTAGAGCGTTCGCTTCGCAGTCGGTAGACCTGGGGTTCATTTCCTAAGTCGAATCATACCAAAAGGCTTCAAAAAATGGTATTCATTGCTTCCTTGCTTGGCGCTCACCATAAAAAGGGGATAGTGTAGAGAATAAGCCGGAAAGCTTGCTTGTTGTATCCTTAGGCGAGGCACTTGATGGGATGCCTTCATTTTTATGTGGCGGACAGGTGGCGTACCCGTACTTCACCGGGTTACAATTGTGAAGCTGCTCACCCATCAAATCATAAGAGGCGATTCTTAGGTACCAATTAATAGCGGTCCGCCTTGTTGGTGGTGGGGCTACTAGTCATTCATGACTGATTCGAAATGGGCTGCCACCTTTCCCCAAACCTAATTAAATTAGGTTAACAGCGTGAACCTGAATTGCCT